>CM041534.1:14977571-17572571 GCA_023238725.1 Scortum barcoo | reverse complement strand
CAAATGTAGATTACTCACTGTATGACAAACATATGATGTAGGACAAAATAATGGACAAGTAATCTTAAAAAAGCTTCTTGGTAGGTTTGAAATTGACACAACATCATTATCTAATTGGTTTGACATCTGTGTTTTTTTCTAGATTTCTCTTACTTCCCTTTTGTGACTGTGGTTATGATGGCTGGTTTAACCACTCTCATTCTCCTCATGGCTCTGTGTCTTGATATCATAAATCTTTGTGCCAAACCAAGACCCACAGCTGTTAATGCGGGTAAGTGAGAAGTTCCCCCATGTCTTCATCTGTCTCAAAATGGAGCACACTGACATTAAGCTATACTACCATACCATTTTATACATTGAATTATTTGTTTACATATTTTTGATAGCTATTGTATGGCATTCATTTAATATCATATATTTTTTTTTATAAAGACATGCATGAAAAAGCTTAAAAAGACATTATATCCTCTGTGATAGGTTTCCACTTCAAATCACCTTTCATGTCTGTTTTTAATTTTTGCAGGAAACTCTGAGGAAATTGACCCCTGACATTAATCTTATTAAATCTTTTAACCCTTTTAAATAAATAAAATGTATAGGGGATCATTGCATTTATGGCATGACAAAGTGAAAATCTGTAAAAAATCTGTAGAGTTTTTTGTGTGTTATTATAATATTAGTTTTATTTACTTTTACTTTTAATTTTTTGAGCTGTCAAATGACAATTATGAAGTTTTTTTATGATTTATGTATTTGCCTCTTTTATGTAATTTTTGTTATTTGCCTTTTAATTGTGTGGCACTGTAGACAATTTAGGCAATTCTTAGACATTTTTCAAACTGTTTAAAGACATATATTGATAATACTTTTAATGTCTTCTGTTTTTAGTAGAAACTTCTAAATCAAGTCCAAACTGTAAAAAAGAAAAGTTGATTATAACTCTGTTTAAGGTTTCCATGCAACCAATTCAAAAGAAAAAGTCTTGTGCTTACTATTGAATTTTGTACTTTGTATTGTTAAAGACCAATTATAACAAAGCGTAACTCATGGGTGAAATTGACAATGTACTAATATTTTTTCTCACAAGACAGAGCCATAATTACTAACATGTAATTACACAATATTCATGATACCAAATCACAAACACATACTATATATGTACATAGAATAACATTTTGTCCATTGTAGTATGTAAAGGTAAAGGTAAATATTGGATTGAGTCACAGCACTGTAGAAACCTCAACTGTCAAATCAAGTCATAGTCACTAAACTCAAAGTTTAAATCAAACCACTCCAAATCTTAAAACTTTCATGTATTAACTTCAAAGAGTTTAGTGTTTCTGTTTGTGTTGGTACTTTCATGCTCATGCAACGTGCAATGATGTTTCATGTAAAAGCAAGTGTAGAGTTTTACTTTGCACTGTACTTCATGTAATAGTATGCAATAGTATGGTGTAAGAGTATATCTAGTACTGAGACAGTTATTGAACATAAAAACTGCAGCTCATGGATGACTTCTGGAGGATGGATACAGTTCTTGCATTTCCTGACAGGGAGCTTTAATTACAAGCCATAATCATTTTAGAACACAAGAGGGAGCCAAATGCAAATACACAAGTAGGTGCTGGACATAACACCAAATCACAAATACACATGGAGTCTCTGAAAACAACTTAGTTTTCATCTATTTCAGTGTGGCTATTAACTTTAAACACTGGATTGAGGCACTTTCCCCATCCAAACAGTCACATCATATCAAAGTCAAGTCACCCCTTCTAATGGTAGAGCCCAGTCCAATTAGTAGGCCATGATTAGATATCCGGTGTTTCTTGAAAAAAAAAAAACATCCCCTTCATTAATTTCACTCACCAGTAGTACCAACACAGAGGGCTAAGCCAAAAAAAACCAAAAGGTTGTGCCGTAAAAGGTTGTCTGTGGTTAAACTTAGGCCACAGTGCAATGCAGCTTAACTTCGAAAAAACACTGTGAAGGCCAAATAAATAAAATTGAATGTTTGATGGGGTTTTTTTTTTGTTGTTGTTTTTTTTACAGCATATTTCTACCTGAGGAATTAGAAAAACAAAATGTTTAACAGTATTTGATAAGTCATAGGTCCATTTGTCCTTCCTCAACTGCATTTCATCCTCTTAAGTTTTTTCTCAGGCTGTTCTATTTTCAGTCTGAACATTTTCTTGCAGTCAATACAGGCTGCAAGAGAAGACCACTGCTTTAGTGATTAATCTTCACAGATTTTGTGTCCACAGAATGTGAGCAAAATTTTGAATTTTGTGCTGCCACTCGCATCTTAAAACTCCAATTTAGTTGATTTGTATACACTATAAACACCTTCAGCTTTTCAGAGCTGACCTACATCTCTTCTTTGAGAGTTTAAAGGCAGGCATGAAAGTCTGAGCAGATTTTACATAGTTGGTAATTCAACCAAATGTATTCATAAAGACTTTCTTTGCAGTCAAACACAAACACCAGTCTGCCCTCCTGCCTGAGGCAGAAACACTGAAAGGAAAAAGCTGTGGTAAACTGACTACGTGTGGCTACAGATAGACAGGAAACTGACCCCCTCTCCTCAAAATTACATCTATATCCTAACAATCTGTAATGGTAATATGTTTTACAAGGCTGCCCAATGACATTTTCTATTAATATAATAAAGAAATTTCTTGTGTAATGTAAATATTTGCTAAGTGTCAAAATATTGATCTTGAATACACATGCAAAATGTTTACCACCAAAATATTTCATTTGTTTTCCTCTAATATCCACAGCTCATAACTCACAGATCAAGGTTAGGGCTAAATATGTATAAAAGTGATTTGAAGTGTGGAAAATACACCGGCCCTCATTTATAAAATAAAAGAAAACAGGGTGTCCATTCTTGTTTGACTACATTGCTAGCTTTAGCCGCCCAGCCTTTGACTCTTTGACCCTTGGACACTGGTCATACGCAATGAGTGTTTGGGCAGAACGCACAGGTAGGCAGACCAGGTAGACAGGCAGGTAGCATGTAGCACCATTACATTCACTCCAATTGAAATGGACGCCCTATTATGTCTGAATATAAAAAAAATACACCGCCTACTAGCTTTAATTCTTGATACGATGTTGTTGCTGCCTCTGACTAACAGATTAACAGTATATAACAAAAGATTATCTGAAACAACCACTTGTGTATTTTTTGCACCTGATGTTCTTTCTGATCTTCATAAGGAAATAAAACTTAAGCACTGTGGCTGAGCAAGTGACAGAGAAAGAAAAGCTGTGGTTTTTAACAGTCAGCCACGGACATTGTTTAAATATACATTCCCTGAGTTGCTTGTGAGGAAGTTTTATTGGGCAGATGTTTATAAGCAACATGTACTGTATGGTTTTTAAATAAAAAGTGTGGTTTAACTGTACAAAGAGAAGCAAGAAGTGTGTATTTCCTCGCTTGTCCTTTGCCTAAGAATAACACCTCTCATCTTCAGACAGGGTTACAATGTGCTTACAGTATAGTTAAATGAAAATAGAAGTTATAAAATAGCTGGTCTACATGTGTAGGTGTCGATAACTTCCACCCCCCTTTTTGTGCAGTTGTTTTTGCAACTGAAATGGAAACTTCAGTCACACCTCAGTCAGAGTCAAGGCGTCTGTCACCTGTGTACTGTTTGTTCTTTAACTAGCTTCATACGCTCTGGTACTAAAGCTTTCTATTTATTTAGCTTCATACGCTCTGGTACTAAAGCTGTCTATTTATAAACTACTTTTGAAAACTATTTTGAGACTTGATACCCTATTTTACTGACGACTCACTTTTACTTGCATTACTCCCACTGTAGCAAAGACCAAATCACAATGCTTTTAAAATATTAAAAGATATGCATGTGACATATCTTTGGTATGAACAAGTACACTAATAATGGAAGAATACAAGTAAAACAAGTAAACTTGGTCACAGTTAAATTTAAAACCTGATACAAGAAGTTCACATGCAATATTTGATTACTTATATGGTATCCATGGAGAATCATACTCCTCTTCTTGTCACATATTGACACATGTTAGTACCTAAAATGATCATGGTCACCTGTATCCCATCAGAAAAAAAAACAAAAATGAAACTATGCTGGTGTTTTATAGTATCTGGAAATAATATTATAAAGAGTACAGTCTATGTCTGCTGTATATCTAAAGTATCTTGAGATGATCTGTTGCGATTTGATTTGGCAAGTAAAACAAGTAAAATTGAATTCAAATAGTTCATACTTAGGTTTCTGGTCATACTATTCCAAATAACATTAATGTTAATAATAATGATGTTACTGCATTCAAAAGGCATCTTAGGAAAATGTAACCATTCACACGATGACTGTTGCACTGCACACAATAATTTAGACATGTTAAAATTTGAGACAGTAGAAAATAACTTTCCACACTAAAGACTTGAATTGGACGTTGTTTCACATTCTAAGAAACCAAAGTTTATGTGAGCAGTCTTTACCTGAATATTGCCAGAGGTGACATATTCAGGAGTTTTATAAAAATCTGAAGCTTAGCATTTTCTTGTTCACTGGCAAGTTGTGGACGATAACACAGTAACCGCTTCCTTGATTCATCACAGAACAAGAAAACAAGACGACAAGGGGAGCATAAACCAACCTTCTGTCAGTGGAAAATCCACAGGTTAACCTGAAAGCAACCACGAAGAAGACATTGCACCATTGTAAAAGCAGTGAGTGACAGTTCAAAATTTTAGAGTTCTGTTTTGACGAAAAGGGGAATAATTATATTTTCTCTGAAACAGTCTGATCTGTAAATATTTGTTTATTACAATTGTTTAGCTTCAAACTGCTAAGTTATCTTAAATGTAGTCATTTAACTGTGCTCAAATGAAATGTAACATTTAGAAAGACCATTTGTTTTATGTGTTACAACAGAAAAACGATGATTTCCATCTACGTGATCTTCACAGCTGTGGCAACAGCAGCTCTGGCAAAAGGTTAGTATAAAAAACTTTAGTATAAAAGTGTTATTGAAGTTAACAGTACAGTGTGCAAACAAAGTGTGCAGTAGAAAGGCAAAGTCTATAAAGACAAACACTAAATTTACAAATGCAGCAAAAAAAAAAAAATTCTTTCGAAATATAAGTGTAAATTTGGCAGAAAAATTATGACATCATAATAAAACGCTGAAAAGGGCTTTTATTATTTTAACTTCCCTACTGAAGTTAAAGGCTACTGAAATTGTTTCTGTATTTTACATTAAACATTTTATTGTTTGTGTTTGTTTTATAGGGTCTATTGAATGCAATTTCTCTGAACATACTGAAGCTCGGTGTTCTGGAGCAGTGGGACAAGCTGCTGCTTTTTCATCTGCCATCCATAGCAAATACACTGATTAAAGGTTGAAAAAAGATAATCAATATTTGATTTTTAAAAATAGTCAAAAATCAGACAGAGATCACTGAATGAGGAATATGTCAATCAGTCTGAACTCCTACCCAACGGAACATTCAAACTAGGAAACGCAATGAAGAAACACTCTGGAGAATACCTGCTGGAACAATTTGGATCTAGATGGCATTTTAGTGAAAAAAGTCACAGTTCATCTGGAAATACAAGGTAAATAAAAAATAATGCATGTGTATAGGTAGATAGATAGATAGTAACTACAGTAACTACCCACTCTTAATGATGGATAACTATCTGTATATAAGTATGTATCTATAAGACATTTCAGCAGTGAGTTAAAGGTTTGCAGAAGGACTGTGCACTATTAGTCTAATCAGGATTTAAACAGATTATCTGTAATATTTTTTCTTTAATCATTTTCTGAGATTACAAATATTTTTAATTATTTGTTTGTTTATTGTCTTTTAGCTATGTGCAGTACATGTATATACATTAATATTTACACTTTCTAAGATGCTATTAAGATTCAACTTCACATGTTATGCTTTTGATTTTTGGGAGCATTTTGCATTATTGGACAGCACAATAAAGAAGAGACAAGTAGGGGTAAAGAAAGTTTTTTTTCTGATGTGTCTTATGCTGATGTGTCCATAAGAAAAGTAGCAAGTGGATTTATTTTCTTAAACATGCTGCTGCAAAACATGCAATAAGTTTATCTTTGCGATGAGAAAGTTTAACAGTCAACCCTATAGAAAAGTGTTTTCCGTGTTTTAAAATAGAAATTGGAATAGTTAAAGTTCTACCAATCAGGGGTGCTGTAAAAGCAGAAAAGCCCTGGGTTGTCAGGAGCCCTCAAAATTACTTCATCACTTATCTGAGGAAATTATTTAGGCCCCCATGTGTTATATTTTAGCTTCTTGGAATTTCTGAAATAAACTAAGCCGTGGTAATTTCTTTTTACTAAAATCATTCAGGTAGCATCATGAATCAAATACAGCCTCTTTAGCATTTTGTTCATAATATCCTGGCTTAATGATTAAGCCATTCGCATAAACTACAATACAACTAATCTGGAGGCTGGATTTTGCTTAATTACATTCTGTAGATAAACCTTATCCACTCACAATATTCTTACAGTCATTACTTCTTAACTTCTTTCACCATGCAGACTCAACTACAGTGAACTCACCTTCAATCCTTCCAAGTCCTACCGAGTTCTCAACTGAAGGAGAAGGTGAGCAGTATTTAAGAGCTTTTTGTAATAAGTCATTAGATACAACTTGATTTTCTTAAAACATGCTGGTGCAAAAAAATGTGATTAAGACAAGCTGATGCACAGCCCAATTATGTCATGATTCATCAGCTTTTACCTCTGATCTACTGTATTAAACAAAAGGTGATGACAGGGTTTAGTCGCTATTGAGTTTGCAAGCTCTAGTCACTGTGTAATACTAAATGACCTTAGACCTCAAAAAGTTTTTTCTAATTAACTGGGAATGCAGCTAAACAAGACAAATCAAATTATGCTGTATTTGGGTAATAGCAGCAATAGGTTTCTACTCCACATTTTTTTATTATTTTATTTATTTATTTTACAGTGTAATGCATATGTAGAGTTCTACAACTCACCCAGATCTTCTGTACTTATGAGCTGCAGATCTGTACAGATCATCTGTCCATCATATTCTTTTGTTTTGTAAAATTGGTGAAAACATATTTTAACATAACTTCGAATGCAGCAGCAAATAGCTGTGCGCTCATAAAAGCAGCAGCCACAGTGTCTACATTGTGAACAACGGAAGCTGCAACCACTCGCTGTCTGAAAGCACCTTTACAGTGCGTCTTCCCTCTGATGGAAGACAAGAATGTAGTCAATAAAGATTTTGAAAATGACCTGAATATCTAATTTGGTTTGACATTTGTTTTTGTTTTATAGTTTCCAATTATCATCTTTCTCATGTGACTACGGCTGTGATAGCAAGTCTTGCCACTCTGCTTCTCATTCTGGCTGTGTTTCTTGGTCTGAAACTCTTAATGAAGAAACTAAGAACCATGACTGCAAATCGAGGTAAGAGAATATGTGCCCTCTGTCTCACTGAAGACCATAGATTTATGAAAATGTCTGGGAAAATAGGTAACCAAAAAAAACATTCCTTATGATGTTGAACACCAGGCCACTTCAGTTTTATAGAAGTTTAAAGGCATTTTTCTGCATTTGAGGTTGCTCCTGAACTACATTCAATATGCAAATCCCTAAACTGTATCTAGCAAAATGAACATTTTTGTTAATTTTGATTATTTATGTTACCACTCTGATATAAGTTAGTTGAAAGCATGGTTTGATTTGACAAGTATCAAAAACTTAACCACACAAAGTCAATTACCACTGACATCAGATACATTTCCCGTGTCTGTCTCTACTTCTTTCAGGTCACGCTGAAGATGAAATCATCTACTCAGATGTTAGAGTGATGAAAAATACAAGGAAACCCTAATTCAACTCACATCAAAATGCAAGTTCAATTTCTCCTAAAACATTATTCACAGCCTTACCCTGAACCCACACCTTGCCTACCAGTCGACTAAGAGATATGTGGAAGGCACAAATTCATTGATCCCAAAAATTAAAGTAGCTTTCACTTCCAGACATGGTAACACCACAGTTTTGGTTCATGTTGGTCAGTATTGTCAGTGGTCATGTACACAAGTGATATTTGTCAACATATCTACAATATATTAAACTAAAGACGATAAATATTATCTCCGACTTTATTATCTCTGATTGTGCTCACCTTAAAACCCACATAAAGCAATTTTTCTGACCAGCTAGAAAAAAACACAACTAACATGAAGTAGCACAGCATGAACAACATGTAAGTGCACATTATATTTTACATTAAAAAGAATGTGTAACTGCATAATAACAGAGAAGCAAAGGTCCATAGCAAATCCTAGAGACAGTTATTGAATTTGTAAGTTGCAGAAGTTGTTTCAGCATTTATTTCTTTTCAGTGATTTGTTTTGTAATTGTGTGAGAAATTTTGGAAGATTTAAATATAAATACTGTATAATAGAAATTTGTTGTTTGAAAGTGCTGTATTTCCCCATCTGTGTTTCACCATACAAGTCATCAAACCATGAACAAATAAATAAATAACATAAATAAACAGTTTTCTGGTTTCCATACAACTGGGAAAAAAAAAACCTTTTTCTTTCAGCTTAAGAAAGTGTTTCTCAGAAGGAGTAACTGAGGAGGAGAGACAGAGAGGATGATGGGAGTGTACAGAGTGCTACTTTTACAGCTTCTACCAGGGAGACTGACTTGCAGGCTGAAAGCAATGTAGGAAACATTTCTGAGCACAAGATGGAGCCAACAGTTTTCATATACAACTCAACAATGACCATGAAGAAAATACATACATACATACAAATAATTAATTAATTAATTAATTGATTGATTGATTAATAATAGTGAATCTGTAATTTTCTACATTTTACAGTGGTTGTTTAAATATTACATACAACAACTTTCACATCATGTTAGAGTCAACTTATCTCTATTCATCTTGTCCACATGGTAGACTTGGAAGTTTGAATGCTCAAAAGAACACTTTCTCCAATTTCTATTCTTATAACTATGAGATGCATTAATGAACTATTTTCACACTCAAGTTATTTTCATTAAGCTTGGGTCCACAGGGTGGCAGCAAAACTCTTACTACAACATTGCAGATTTCTATAGCATGTGCTCTGCACAGTTGGTGCTTTTAATGCTTTCAAGTGTTTACAGCATCTTTTAAAGTTTGCACACCGTGGGTAAAATGAGTCTTAACCATGCAAGTTTTGGGCATCGCAATGTGATCTCTTGTTATTGGTGAACTGAATTCTTGGCATTCTCTGATAATCTAAGAAAAGCACTGAGCATCAAGTCATAGCTGAATTTACTAAAGCTTGTTTAGTCTCCACTTTGATCTGTCTCACTACCTCTGAGAGACTGAGAACGGAAAAGGCTGTGGGCAACACCTTTTTTCCGTTTTTAGTATGTTGCAAACATCAACACCAATGTGTGAATATGTCAATGTACATTATATGGTTTGGAAATGCATGTGAGTACATGTTGAAAAGAAGGTGGTTCCTCTTTCTGTGCAGTATCTTTGTAGCAAAAATACAAAATCTATTTAATCTTTAATATTTAAGTGTATGCAATCTAGTTAAGTAAATAATTCAGACATAACTAGTTTCTACAAATTCAGATGGCCAGGGAATTGGCCTGATAGCTTGATGGCCAGATTGTAAAGCCCTCCGAGGCAAACAATGTTTGCTGATTTTGGCTCTCTAAATAAATAAACTCATTTTGAATTTGAAAAACTCAGGAAATATACTATCACTAAATGTTAAACTGTGTTTGCTTGTTTTACACTAAAACTACATACCTTAATACGACTAACACTTGATAAAAGTCCTGTGTTTATAAAACAGTACATGAATTAGAAACTCAGGAGTCAGCAGGACAGCCTCTATTCCTCTCTCTCTCTCTTACAGACTAATTTTCCACTGAAAGCCCATTTCAAGTACCTTAGGCTTTATAGAGGAAACTGTGTAGAGATTATGTTGATAACAATACAGCCCAGTATCCCTGAGCTGTGCACACTATGGTTTTATTAAACAAGTAAAATACAAAATGGGTACACGGAAATGGTAAATCATAGAGAAGAAAAACTACAATCTGTTCTGTAATAGCAAAAGATAAGTGGATGAATTTACAGGTACATTTGCTTGTTCCACAAAGCCTGGACTACTTACCACTGCTGTCAATGATCAATCACATGATCAGCGTCTTAAAAAGTAGACTTCAACCTTTTGTAGAGATATACACTAGCTCATGCTAGCAACTGAAATAAAAGAAGACCCCATGCTTAATAAGCACACCATTGAGCATTACATGCCAGTATTTTCCAATTTGCAACAAAATTACCTATTTAGATCTTCTCAAGATTCGAGATCTTTATTATCAAATGCACAACCAATTATAGGCAGCAGTGACTATCAATGAAATTCCTAAATCTCAGGTTCCCCCCAACAATGGTCAAACAAAAATGTATAGGGAAATCACACAAGTAAAGGAGAACTTAGGCTATAAGTGAAAAAGATCAAAATATCAAAATAGAACATACTATATAAAATCTAGCACGCCAAAATGAAACATGAAAATAGAATATGAATAAAAATATATGCAAAAAGAAATGTAATAAGTTGTACCTGCATTTAGAAAGTCAGTCAGGTACTGTAAATGCCACACATAACACCTCACCAAATGCCTGATAATTTAGAAATGTTAAATTAAACACAGCAGTATATGCTTTCAGTACCAAATAATGTCATTGTTCAAGAGATGTTTTAAAAGTTTGTGAAACCATATTCTAGTTCATGACAGCAGCCTTTTTCTGACTACTACTAGGTCAGTGATGATTATACGTGTAACTACAAATAACCTCTTCCTCTTCTCTCTACACCCAACAAAACCAAAAAAGACCAGGAACAAACAGCCTTGCATGAGTGCAAAATACACAGTCCAGTCACTAAGTCACAAAGAAGAAAACCCCATTGAAAGCGGATGAGTAAAAATATCTTAAATTTGGGCAGTAAGTAAGTCAAAGTGTGCTGATTTATTTCAGTTTGTTAACTTAGTACTTTTTCCGTGATTTTTATATTTTATCCTTATCTACTAATGCAAATAATCCACACATCTTTTAATTTGTCAATTGTTTTGCCTACAAGTAAAACTGACCATGTGTATCATGAGATTTGATTTTGTATTTTGAATTTGAATGTGTTACAACAGAAAATGATTTCCATCTACATGATCATCACAGCTCTGGTGCCAACGGCTCTGGCAAAAGGTACACTTCAGGGAAACTGTAATCAATAGTAATGATGTGTTTAACAAAAAATGTTTCATAAGTCATTTGCTAGTGTTTTTGTTAATTTGCAAATTAAGCCCTCTAGCATAATTTGCATTTAATACTTATATTTATATTTTTTCTCTTTCCTTGCTAAAATGACATGCTTCTTAAGTGTTTTGTTCTTGTTTTTATCAGGGTCTACGGAATGTGACTTATCTGAACTGAGAGGGGATCAGCAGTGTTTTGGGGCACTCTGGGAGCCATTAATTTTCCACCTGCCTACAAATGAACCAAATATATCGTTAAAAAGGAACAACAAAACTACTATTTTAAAGACAACTGAAAAGAAGGTGGTGATTCTACATGACGAATACAAGAATAAATCTTCATACTTCACCAATGGGACATTCAAGCTGAATAAGGCACAAAAGAGAGACTCTGGAGATTACCTGCTGGAAACATATACATCTAATGGTACACTGGTGCATAAAATCAACATTCATCTAAAAATACAAGGTAGGATTTTTAAAAAGCAAAAGTTGGATAAATGTCTGTCTGAACTAGAAATTTTGATCAATACCAATGTTGATGAAAAACTGATAAAAATTAACAGCTATATCAATATTAAAATCTGAAACTTGCTAGTTACTAAGCTTAATTACAAATAAAAAAGAATCATGATTATCAAATCTGAAAAGATCCAGAGAGATGATATGATTCATATGTATCTCTCAATCTCTCAATAACTTCACACAACCAACATATAATCAAGAGAACTAAGCTAATCAAGTTTTATTTCGACCTAAGAATGTCTATATACAATTAAACACTTGACACAGTATTGTCATTTATGGAGTGTCAAATGTACGAGCAGGTGATATTCTTTAACACAGACACTTTTAGTTGTACAGCAAATTTTTCTGTACAACCACGATCCTTCAAACTGTTTCAACCTAAATACATAAACCTGTTTATATGGTGTAAATATCAAAGACATAAATGTGTGTTATGTGGAAGAGCACTCCGCTACCAACTTGTAAGGTACAATAACCTATAATAAATGCAGACAAATCCTCCCTTCATAAAAGGTTATAACGTATTATATAATACTGCATGTGATATAACTCCTCAATATTTCAATGTATTACATCCATGTAATGTCCCTGTATATGTTTAGTCTCCTTTGTAAAACATAGTCTCACATCACTTGTAAATTTGTTTTTGTTTTTTTTACCACTTGTACTATAATTTTGTGAAAGTTCAGTATGTTCTTTTTATTTCATATAAAAAGCCATCAAACATGCAATAACAATTATATATAGTCGATTCCAACCATCTCAGTTGTCTAATAAAAATGATTTAATAGTTGCACTAAACCTAAAATCATTTAGATGCCAAGATATTTTTCTAAAATCAAAATAGGAATTTTAATACATATAGATTGGGGTGGGGTGGTATGATATTGGAAAAACATATATTGCAGTATTTTTTTCTGCGAAATATATTATAATATGAAAAAATACAGGAAATATCACCAGATACATTCAGTGTATTAGTCATGTATGGGCACACAATTAACAATGATAATTATCAACCCTCTAACTTTTAAGCTTTAGCCTTCTGCCGCCCCTGCAGAAATAATGTTGTATTTCATGCATGTATTTCACACGTGTATTTACAAGTAGAGAGAGAACAGGTGGTGAAAAAACCCCAAAAAAACCAAAACACTCTTCTTAATAATACCAGAATAACCTTTTGAGCATTCAAGCTCAACCTTAATAACCTTTACAAAAGGACTTCTGTTTTGCAGTTGTGTTATTTCCATCTCAATGTCCATTTCTAACGATGTTCAAATGTATGCATGATCTGCATGGTGGAAGACAAAAAGGCATCACAGCCTGGCTGAGAATGTAAAACTCTCAAACTCAAGCAACAAACAGATTTATTTATATGCTGGTAAGATGTAAGATTGGAGATCAGTTTAAGAGTTGTGCATGTGCATGTATTTAATGTGTCTTACATTAGGGCACGGAGCAGTCCTGTGACTTTTAACTTTTAACCAGCACCAGGACGAGGCACTGCTGATAATGGGAATACATGCAGCAAAAAGCATAATTCAACACCTACTTTTATATTATCTCTAACAGTAGCCGCGTTGTGTGCATGTTTAAAGGTGGGTGATGAGCTGACTTTACATTCAGTTTGCCGTGTTAAGAGGTGCATCAGAACAGGCTCATTTTCAGCTTGTGGTAGGTGACAGGGGCCTGTTTTGGTTGTTTTTAAAGAATAAATTAATAAATATCAGACAGACTTTTCTTTTAGATTACTCACAGAAAATGAGAACCTTTTAAGTTTTCCTTTTGTATCATGCAGCAAAAACGCTGTGACATAACGTGTTTGAGTTGCCAACTTGCACATCCTGCAATGTGACTATCGCAATATCAGTGTTGAAAGGATATATTATTCAGCTATAATATAGACAAATACACATAACAGTTTTCAGAGTTGGAGGTTACATGAAGTATCAAATGCAATGTATGTGTGACTACATGTTTCTCTTCCAGCTCCGGTGTCAAAGCCAACTGTGTCTCAGACGTGTTTGTCACCAGAACAGATGAAGGTCAGCTGCTCCTCTGAGGGAGATGAATTGGAGTTCATTTTGTCTTTGGACAGTCAGTTACACACACAGATCAGAGACCGTAGCCAGACCCCGAGCAGCTGGACAACGGACACACCACCACTGGCTGGAAGAGGAGATAAACAACGCAAACCGGGTGTTTCCAGTGTCGCCATCAGCTTACACGGTCAACTAATGGGAAACTTCACATGCAATGTTCGAAACAACGCCAGCAGAGAAGAATCGGTTATTCATCTTAAAAGCTGTAAAGGTAGTGTATTACAAGAAATGGTCAAATTTTATTTTCATTGATATAATCTCTTTACTACCATTTTATGTTTTCTTTTTTTTTATAATGGATTCATTAAATAAGAAAAAAAAACACAAACTTTCCAGCTGCACAGGACAGCCTTCAGATGTGCACCACGATACGTACATGTCATAGTTCTATAGCACCCCTGACAATGACATCTACAGATCTTTATCATCTAAATATCTAATTTGGGCTCATGTTTGTTTTTTAGTCTAGTTTGCACCTCTCACTTCAGCCCTGTGATTGTAGCTGTCAAAGCAAGTGTTGTCACACTTCTGCTCGTTCTGGCTCTGCTTCTTGGTGTGAAACATCTGAATAAGAAAACAAGACCCACGAAAATTGATGAAGGTGAGAGAAAGGATGTTTTTTTTCTAACTACACAACATTAATGCCCTTTGACGTTGTTCGATGTGATGGACTATCTGTGTCACACATTTCAAGTGTCTGTTCTTACTTCTTTCAGATAACGCTGAAGATGAAACTGTCTTCTCGGATGTCAGAGTGATGAACCATACAAGGAAAACTGGACCCAACTCGCATCAAAATCTAACTTAATTTTCTCCTAAAACATTATTCATGACCTAAACCCTAACTTTAACCTCATCTACAAAACCGAAAAATATCGACACCATTAAAAGTGTGATGAATTAGATATTAGAAGGTTCCGTCTGCAGTTTACCCATAAATATACAGAAAACCACTACTGGTTTACTTTGACACTGAAGAAAACTTAAATGATCATTCTCAGGCAAGTTCTGTAGTAAAGAGATGAGGAGAGATGACTTATCAATGGATTTATGAACATTAACTTGAAATGGACATCACTGACTTACTGTTCTAGGAAAGTTACTGTAAATATAAAAATACATTTCTCATATCTATGTGTGTAGATTTTACTGAGTTATGACCGTAAAAAGTAGTCAAAGGTCGTTACTGATGCAAAAACAGCAATTGGGAACTATGGAGATAAACCACCATTACCACTGACCGTGTTGCGAGGCATATTAAAACAGCGAGCCAAACAACAACTAACTTCCTGTTGTTTTTAAGAGAGCTCATCTTTTATCTCAGGCTGTATCTCTGCCTCACGTCTCTCCCTCCACATAAACTATAACCCAGTTTCACTGAGCCACTGAGATGACTCCACCACAACTACATCAAGTAGCACAGAGGTCACAGTGAAACTGCTCATGGTATTTTAAATTAACAATTAAAACAAAAACAGTGCTTTATATGCAAAGTGTCATGAACAGTGTACATAAAAAACAAAAAAAAAAATCAGGGTTCTCCTCCACGCGCCCTCTGCTGTCCGCTGGTGGGAGTGTGTGGCGTGTAAGTAAGATAAATAACATAAGGCTATTTAGTTTGTTTAATAAAATATCAAGGTATAGGCCTGGTCTATATGGTCCCATGCTATATATACATACATACATACATACACACAAACACACACACACACATTTTGCCCTGCTCATAATCAGTGTTTCTTTTTCACAGTGTTATATTTTCTTGCATTTTAAAATACAAATCATCAGACCCAGGTCTGGGAAAAAAAACTAGTAAAATGAGGCTCATGTATCTCATGTATGACATCTTATTAATCTGGTAGTGACTGAACAAAAGTTTGAGTTGCAAGTAATGTAGTGATCATCACTGACCACAGGATGGAGCCAAATACCATCACAGGCAACCAGATAATTGTTTAGAAGGAAAATTGCTATTATAACTCTCTCTTTGGTAACTTCTTGCTTATTTTAGTACGGTCGCGGCTTAAAATCCCCAATTAATGCTGAACGCTGTTGCCACCTCAACTGTCAGATAAATAGATGCAATAAATTGCAATAAATTACAGACCATAAATAATAGTCAATAACTACAGTGGAAAAAGGCACTATTGAACTGAAAATTGTGACTTGGTTTTAAAATGGTTTTGTCTGCATTTAAAATTGGACTCTATATATGGTTTAAGAAGTCTGACAGACACCTTTACCTGAGAGTACCTTTAATAGTTATTATCCATCAGTGTGCATGCAGCTACCTGATTTTGAGTTTAGTATATATACTAAAACATAACATAAACGATTATAACTTTTTAATAAACACACCACCCGGGCAATGAAGGAGTGGCTTCGTAAGAAGCATTTCAAGATCCTGGAGTGGCCTAGCCAGTCTCCAGATCTCAACCCCATAGAAAATCTTTGGAGGGAGTTGAAAGTCCATGTTGCCCAGCTTAGCGACAGCCCCAAAACATCACTGCTCTAGAGGAGATCTGCATGGAGGAATGGGCCAAAATACCAGCAACAGTGTGTGAAAACCTTGTGAAGACTTACAGAAAATGTTTGACCTCTGTCATTGCCAACAAAGGGTATATAACAAAGTATTGAGATGAACTTTGTTATTGACCAAATACTTATTTTCCACCATAATTTGCAAATAAATTCTTTAAAAGATCAGACAATGTGATTTTCTGGATTTTTTTTTTCTCATTTTGTCTCTCATAGTTGAGGTATACCTATTGTCTGACAAAGAAAAAAAAAAAGAATCATGATTATCAAATCTGAAAAGATGCAGAGAGATGATATCATTCATACGTATTTCTCAATCTCTAAATAACTTCAGAAGCACACAACCAACAACCAAATCAAGAGAACTAAGCTAATCAAGTTTTATTTCGACCTAAGAATGTCATACAATTAAACACTTGACACAGTATTGTCATTTATGGAGTGTCAAATGTACAGGCAGGTGATATTCTTTAACGCAGACACTTACAGTTGTACAGCAAATTTTTCTTTAGGTACATACAACCAGGATCCTTCAAACTGTTTCAACCTAAATACATAAACCTGTTTATATGGTGTAAATATCAAAGACATAAATGTGTGTTAAGTGGAAGTGCACTCCACTACCAACTTGAAAGGTACAATAACCTATAATAAATGCAGTCTAATACATCAGCCTTTGACAAATCCTCCCTTCATAAAGGTTATAACGTATTATATAATACTGCATGTGATATAACTCCTCAATATTTCAAAGTATTACATCCATGTAATGTCCCTGTATATGTTTAGTCTCCTTTGTAAAACATAGTCTCACATCACTTAACAAAGTTTTGTATTTTTATACCACTTGTACTATCATTTTGTGAAAGTGCCTAAGTTCAGTATGTTCTTTTTATTTCAGATAAAAAGCCATCAAACATGCAATTAAGAATTATATATAGTCGATTTAAACCATCTCAGTTGTCTTTCTAATAAAAACGATTTAATAGTTGCACTAAACCTAAAATCATTTAGATGCCAAGATGTTTTTCTAGAATCAAAATAGGAATTTTAATACATATAGATTGGGGTGGTATGATATTGGAAAAATATATATTGCAATATTTTTTATTTTTGCGAAATATATTATAATATGAAAAAATACAGGAAATATCACCAGATACATTCAGTGTATTAGTCATGTATGGGCACACAATTAACAACGATAATTATCAACCCTCTAACTTTTAAGCTTTCAGCCTTCTGCCGGCCCCTGCAGAAACAACCTTGTATTTGACGACTGTATTTACAAGTGGAGAGAGAACAGTTGGCCAAAAAAAACAAAAAAAAAATCACTTTTCCACAGTTACAGGGAAAAGTACAGGGGCCTGTTTTTGGTTGTTTTTAAATAATAAATTAATAAAAATCAGACAGACTTTTCTTTTAGATTACTCACAGAAAATGAGAACCTTTTAAGTTTTCCATCATGCAGCAAAAACGCTGTGTCATAACGTGTTGGATTTGCTGACTTGTACATCCTGCAATGTGACTATCGCAATATCGATGTTGAAAGGATATATTATTCAGCCCTAATATAGAAAAATACACATAACAATTTTCAGAGTTGGAGGTTACATGAAGTACCAAATGCAATGTATGTGTGACTACATGTTTCCTCTTCCTAGCTCCGGTGTCAAAGCCAACTGTGTCTCAGACGTGTTTGTCACCAGAACAGATAAAGGTCAGCTGCTCCTCTGAGGGAGATGAAGTGGAGTTCATTTTGTCTTTGGACAGTCAGTTAGTGACACAGATCAGAGACTGTAGCCAGACCCCGAGCAGCTGGACAAGCAGACACACCACCACTGGCTGGAAGTGGAGATAAACAACATAAAATTGGGTGTTTCCAGGTCGTCACCATCAGCTTACACGGTCAACTTACGGGAAACTTCATATGCAATGTTCAAAACAACGCATCAGCAGAGAAGAATCGGCTATATTCATCTTAAAAGCTGTAAAGGTAGTGTATTACAAGAAATGGTCCAATTTTATTTTCATTGATATAATCTTCTAATATAATCATAATCTAATCTAATATAATATAATCATCTAAATATCTAATTTGGGTCCATGTTTGCTTTTTCTAGCTTGCATCTCTCACTTCAGTCTTGTGATTGTGGCTGTCATAGCAAGTGTTGCCACACTTCTGCTCGTTCTGGCTCTGTTTCTTGGTGTGAAACATCTGAATAAGAAAACAAGACCCACGACCATTCATGAGGGTGAGAGAAACCTTCAAAGGATATTTGAAATTATTTTGAGACTTTGAGGCAGTTCCTGAACTACATTCAATGAAGTGCACTATTCTAAAAATATAATGCTCTAAATCGATGTCCTAGTATATATTGATTACTTAACTTATGTTATCATTCTACGTGATAGTTAAAAACATAGACAAGCTTCAAACCAAACTACACAACATTAATGCCCTTTAATGTTGTTCGATGTGATGGACTATCTGTGTCACACATTTCAAGTGTCTCTTCTTACTTCTTTCAGATAACGCTGAAGATGAAATTGTCTACTCGGATGTCAGAGTGATGAACCATACAAGGAACACTGGATCCAACTCACATCAAAATGTAACTTAATTTTCTCCTAAAACATTATTCATGACCTAGCCTTAGCCTGAACCATTAAAAGTGTAGTGAATTATAACTTTAACCATGTCTACGAAACCAGTGTTTTGATGAGGTTAATATATTTGTTTTCATTACGACATATTGATACCATACCACAGTTCAGTCCCAGACAAAATGGACAGCAAACATGCAGCCACCAGCTGGGAGTACAATCAAGCAAGATAAATTGAGCAGTTCTATTATTACCATCAGCTTACATGGTCAGATGACAGGAAATGTGGTGTGTCACGTCCGGAATAATTTCAGTAGAAATGAAACAGCTTTTCATCTGAAAAGCTGCAATGGTAAAGTATTTAAAGGGCTTTTTTTTTTCCTTTATAAAAATCAGTGCTTCACTGCTATTTCACCTTTTTCTTATTCCAAATTAAAAAAGACAAAAGTACATATTTAAAAAAGCATGTTAGCATTATTATTTTATTTTATTATTATTTTATTTATTATTTATTTTATTTTTTTATGAACTACGTGATATCATGCTGCTTCCACATATCCAATTATGACAGGAAATAAAAAAACTAATTTTGTGTGAATTAAAAACAAAAACAGTCTTATCAACACTTAAGACAAAACTGCTAAAAACAAGATGCAGCAGCAAAATTAGGTGTTTCTCAGACAAACTTAAGCAGTCTTGTGCACTAACAACAACTTGAAACAGTCATGACTACTAGTCATAGAGACAGAAAACCAATGTGCATGGGGAAAGCACCTGTAGTTGCAGCCGCCAAGTCAGATGGATTAATAGTGCACAGGCACATAATGCCCACTAAAGAATCAACCCCAGTACAAAAAACGTTTTTAATCACTTTAAATTCATTTAATAAATATAAAAATATCAATTAGATAGTAATCTGCATGAGAACATTAAGATTCACTCATACTGACCATTTACTCATGGTGATGAATTTGAGACGTAGTATCGAGATAGTTATTGAACATAAAAACTGCAGCTCATGGATGACATCTGGAGGATGGTATAACAGTTCTTATTTCATTTACTTGACAAGGGAGCTTGAATTACAAGCCATAATCATTTTAGAACACAAGATGGAGCCAAGATGCAAGTACACGTATGTAGGTGCTGGACATGACACCAAATCAAAAATACACATAGAGTCTGAAAACAACTTAGTTTTTATCTATTTCAGTGTGGATATTAACTTTCAAATACTGGATTGAGGCACATCATGTCAACTCAACTCCTCTAATGGTAGAGCCCAGGCCAATCAATCTCTAGGCGAGCAATGCTGTTCTTTAGTAAAACAGCATTGCTTGAAAAAAAAAAAAATTATTAATTTCACTCACTAGTAGTACCAACACAGATGGCTTTCTAAAGCTGTCCCATTTTCAGTCTGAATATTTGCTTGCAGTCAACTGCATGTAAGAAGACTGCTGCTTTTAGTGATTCATTTCAACAATCAGGTTTTCTTTTTCATGTCGCAACTGTCCACAGAATGGAAAAACTCCTTTACGTATTGCGTTGTCACTTGTATCTTAGAACTCCAATTTAGCTGATTTGTATGCACTTTAAGCATCTTCAGCTTTTGCAGAGCTGAGCTACGTCTCTACTTTGAGACGTTCAAACCAAACATGAAAGTATGAACAGTTTTATATTCAACCAAATTTATTTATAAAGACCGGTGTGCACTCTCATACAGTAATCTACCACAGCATGACCACATCTGTGTTTTAAGAGCTCATTCTTCTGTAGCAGTCAAACACAAACACCAGTCTGTCCTCGTTCCTGAGGCAGAAACACTGAAAGGAAAAAAGCTGTGGTTAACTAAGTAAGTGTGGCTACAGACAGACCAGCAAACCAACCCTGTTTCCTTCAGAATTACATTTATATCCTCACAGTTTGCAACAGTAATGTATTGAAATGCTGCCTGGATTATGTATGGATTCTATTAATATAATGAGGAAACTATCTATGTAATTTACATATTTTCACAAACAGATCTTGAATATACCTGCAAAATTATTTTATTTGTTTACCTCCAATATCCACTCATAGCTCATAAATCATGGAATAAGGTTAGGTATGCATAAAAGGGATTTTGAAGTGTGGAAAACACACAGGGCCTTATTTATGAGATGAATGTACAACAGAAAACTCAGTGTAAGGTCATTTTCAACATCAGACTCAGCATTCATCAATGTGTCTATAATCAAATCTCATATCAAGTCTTGAGTCAGAGAACCGTTAAGGCTATTCTGGACTGGCATCTGTCTTTTTCTGCCATTCAAGTCATGTGTGACTTGTTTGCTAGCTTTGGCTACCTAGCCTTAGACTCTTTTGACCCTTGGACTCTGGTAGGCAGACCAGGTAGACAGACAGTTAGCATGTCTAATCGTTCAAAATGGTCCGATGGGAATGACTGGACAACCCATTATATTTCTACAGCAGTTACAGACTCTCCTTTTTTTCTTTTTTGTCAGAGCATTTTATTTGTTCATTGCCCTAAGTATGAAAATAATTTAAACTAATAAAACAAAAAGAGCTTCCAAAATACACTGCCTACAGTAGCTTTAATGCCTCATACTATATTACTGTTGCCTCAGACTGACTAACAGATCAGCAGTATATATCAAAAGATTATCTAAAACAATCCCTGGTGTATTGTATTTTCTCCCAATGTTCTTTGTGATCTATGAGTGTATTAAACTCTTGAAAAATCAAGTTGTTGGCAGTCTGCTTTATTGTTTTGCTGAAAGCAGTCTTTGCTTACTGCAAAGCATGAGTTGAATTTCTCCTTGGCATGTGAGTTTCAAATCAGGTAGTGTGGCTAAGGAAGTGACAGGGAAAGAAAAGCTGTGGTTTTTAACTGTCAGTCTCACATATTGTTTAATTTCACATTCCCTGAGTTGCCTGTGAGAAAGTGTCATTGTGCAGATGTTTCTAAGCAGCATGTGCTATATGGTTTTTCAAGAATAAGGGTGGTTAAAGTACAGTACACAGGAAGTGCGCATTTCCTCATGTGCCCTTTGCAGAAATAGAACCCCTCTTATCTTCAGGCAGGCCAATGATGTGCTTGCACCCATACTTTTAAGACCAAATCTTCAATTAAATTTGTAAACTTAAATTAAAAAAATAGAAATGGTTCGATAACATGTATCCTTTAATAGTATTTATCAGAAATGGTGACAGGTGCACAAGAACAATAAAAGTGAGTACCTTAAAAGTATAGTAAGGGTTTCACACATGTTTGAGGGGAAAGGAACATTCACAGCTAAAGGTTTTTTATGCTCTCATCTCTACTAATTAAATTCTGATGCCTTAATGACCTAATCTGCATTTAAAAACTTTAAATGAAAATGAGATGGTGTGACAAACAGTATATTTAAAGTATACTTAAATAGTATTAAAATGCACAAGAGCAACAAAAAGTGACAATCCTTTTTTAAATTTTAAATATATATATATATATATATATATATATATATATATATATATATACATATATATATATACACACACATACATACATATATACACACACACACACACACACACACACACACACTATATACTATATTATCTTAAGGGAAACTAGTTCTACAGTGCTTGTTTGACAAAGGCAAAGGAACGTTCACAGCTAGAAGCTTTTTGTGCAGTTGTATTTGCAATTGAAATGGAAACTTTAGTCACCCCTCAGTCAGAGTAAAGGCATCTATCTTCTGTGTACTTCTTGTTCTTTAATTAGCTTCACACGCTCTAGTATCAAGGCTGGCCATTTTTAAACTGCTTTTGAAACTATTTTGTAACTTGGTACTGTATTTTACTGAAGGCTGACTTTTACCTTCATTGCTCTTATTGTATTCAAGAACAAAATACAATTCATTTAAATAATTTTAGAGTTTACATGTCACATAATTTTAGATATGATAAGAACCCAGGTTATTTTTTACATAATTATGAGGTCAATGTTCAAAGCAAACATATATTTTGTAATTACATTTAAAATATAAATACCTGACATAAATAACTTTTTCCATCACAACTGTATCTTTAATTTCATCACTTTAATCTCAGCACAGTGTTTACATTAGTTCTGTACTACTTTAATAAATGCCAGTTAAAGTTGGTCATTGCTGAATTTAAAACTTATACAAAGAAGTTCACATGCAATAGTTCACAGGCAATACAGGGTTGAGGACCTTTAGACCTTTAGACCTTTCACCAGCTAATAACAGCTTGAATAGAGCTGCTAAGATGTAGCATGTCAGCACAACCACAAGTAGCTCAGACGCCAAACTTGACATTCAACATGCACAACATACTATCGCCCACTGATATAGTAATATTCATCATAATCGTCATCATTTTTACAGTACACATTATAAAAAAAGAAAATGGTAATTGAGTGGATTTACAGGTAAATTTCCCTGGTCAATGGTCACACATAATCTAAGGAATCACAACAATCACAACCTTATAAATCACTTCCAAACAACTTCATCTCCCCTCTCTTCTGAAAGGAAAATTGGAGTCAAAAAGTGTGTCCTTTATATTAAGCCGTGAACATACACAAGAAGCTCAGGTTGTGACCCATAATTCAAATTTATAGTAGCTGGGAATTGTTGGGTCTATATAAATAGTAAAAAGAGTACAGTCTATTATCTTGCTCTGTATTTAGACCATCATGAGATGACCTCTGTTGTCATTTGGCAAGTGAAATTGAAATAATTCACACATAAGTTATTTTAATTAGTTAATTACTTAATTAGTTGAGTTCACACACCTTTTTTAGTCACTCTTTCAAATAACATAATGTTAATAAGAATGTTGTAACCTGCGCAAAGAAAACATATTAGAAAGATGTTACCATTCACACAAAGACTATTGCGCATGTAAAGGAATTTCCACCCTCACTATTACTGTGGGAATGTGGGTCTGATTAGTATAGCATGGTATAAAGGCAATTTATAAAGAAAAAAATAGTTATTGTGAGCGTGGAGTTTCCATTACTTACAGCACACAACAATTTAGACATGTTAAAATTAAAGGTAGTTCAGTAGGTTTATAAAAATCTGAAACTTAGCACATTGTTCACTGGTAAGCGGTGGATGACAACACAGTGACCGCCTCCTTGATTCTTATCATACAACGAGAAAACAAAAAGCTAAGAGGAGCATGAACCAACCTTCCTGTCAGTGGAAAATTCACAGGTCGGCCTGAAAACAACCACGGAGAAGACATTGCACCATTGTAAAGGGGGCAAGTTGTTTTTTCATGATTTTATTCTCTGTAGAGGATATAAAATCTGAAGAGGGGATGAATTCCTATTCATTCTCTGAAATAGGCTAATCTATAAATGTTTATTACAATTTGACTTTTAGGTTCAAACTACCAAGTAAAGTTAAATATAGTAATATAACTGTACAGAAATAAAATGTGAAATTTGAAATATCATTTGATTTCTGTGTTACAACAGAAAAACAATGACTGCCATGTACATGATCTTTGCAACTCTGGCAACAGCAGCTCTGGCAAAAGGTAAATTTTGTATAAAAATATGTTTCTGCAGGTAATTGTACAATGTACATTCAATTGTTCAGAAAACAGTTGTATTCAATATGAAATACAGCAAGATCTACAAAGTCAATTTACAACTACTGCAACTAATGCAGCTTAAAAGTAAAATCTTTAAAAATATGAAAATATAACATTATGAGATGTTGAAAAAGTGTTTCATTATTTCGCTTTCTGTACTGAAATTAAATACTGGGCACAAATAAGAAAATGGTTAAGAAAGTGTATTTTACATTAAACGTTTTATTGTTTGTGTTTTATAGGGCCTATTGAATGCAATTTCTGTGAACATACTAAGGCTTGGTGTTCAGGAGCAGTGGGACAGCTGCTGCTTTTTCATCTGCCATCCACAGCAAATACAGAGATTAAGTTGATAAAAGATGATAAACATATGATTTTAAAAATAGTCAAAAATCAGAAAATAACCTCTGCATGAAGAATACGTGAATCAGTCCCAACTCCTCCGTAACGGAACATTCATACTTGGAAACGCAATGAGGAAACACTCTGGAGATTACGTGATGGAAGAATTTGGACCTAATGGCATTTTACAGAAAAAAGTCGATGTCCATCTAGAAATACAAGGTAGGTCAACGTAAAATATATAAAAATGTTAAGTAAAAAAAGAAGTTTGGAATAAAGGACAAGCTAAAAGCCGATATTTCAAACTTGGATAATATTTATGTAAAAGCGAATATGGTGGTACTCAAATATTGGTGTTAATCACAAATACAGTTAAATGTATTGATACATATAATATCTATGCACTCTTAAAATAGCGTTAGATCTGAAATTGGAACTTCCTGTCAGTATCAGACATTTAAGAGTTTAAATTTTGAAAATGGACTGTGCACTATTAATCTAATGAGCATTAAAAACAGATTATTTCTAACATTCTTTATTGATTTTCTGATTTTATAAATATGATTTTTTTGTGTTTAAGCTATGTACAGTATATTTAAATACATTTATATTTACAAATGATGAATTATTAGATCTGACTTGTTATATATATATATATTTTTTTTTTTTGAGCAACATTTTGCATTATTGGACAGCACAGCGGAGACAGGAAATGTGGAAAGAGAGGGAAAGTACCTGCAACAAAAGTCTCTGCTGATATGTCTTATGCTGATGTGGCCAAAAGAAAAGTAATAACTGGATTTATTTTCTTTAACACACTGCTGTCCGCGAAGGTTTTCAATTCTCCAGGATCATGGTAATTCTTAAGAGTTGTTGTGTCACCTCTCATCCAAATTGCTTTTTCAAACAAACATGCTGCTGCAAAACATTTGAGAAAGGCAAGCTGATGTAGTGCCCAACTATTTGATGATTCATCAGTCATTATTTCACCATCATCTACATCTGACGTATAATATGATGTGCTGCCATTACATATAAGAAAAGATGATCAAAGTCGCTTCTCAAGTTTGGGTGATTAAGTTATCTAAAAAGTTTAATAGTCGCCGTATAACTCTTTAGGCTCAAAAATGTTTTCTGTGGTGACATTTAAGTTGGAATAGATATCAAGCTCACAATGGTTTTCACTCTACACTACCTACTGTACATACTGTATGTGTGAATATGTTTCTCTTTCAGCTCTAGTGTCAAAGCCCGCAGTGTCACAGATGTGTTTGTCAGCAGAACAGATGAAGGTCAGCTGCTCCTCTGAGGGAGATGGAGTAGAGTTCATTTTGACTTTAGACGGCATCTTTCTGATGCAGATGAACCAGTTGGCGGACTCACAGTCACTCACTGGGAATGCAGCAAAACAAGCCATATCCAGTGGTGTTAGTGTAAACTTATACGATCAGCTAACTGGAAACTTGATGTGTCAAGTCAGGAATAATGTCAGCAGAGATGAAACATCTCTCCAGCTGGGAGGCTGTAAAGGTACTGTATTTCAAGAAAATACTACTGCTTTTTGGTTTGTCTGTTTATTTTTGGTATATTTGGGTAATAGCAGCTACATGTTGCTACTCCACATTTTTGATTGTTATTTATTTTACAATGTAGTGTATATTGGGGGTTTTGCAACTCACAAGTACAAATCTTGATCAGATCTGTCCACCACATTCTTTTGTAACATTTGTCAAAAAATGTGTGACTATCTCTAAAGAAGCTTTCAAACAATGAGCTGAAACATTTTAACCATCATAAACTGTGAATGCAGTGGCAAATAGATGTGCCAGCCGCTGCGTCTACACTGTAAACAAAAGTTGCAACCACTCGCTGTCTAAAAGCAGCTTTTACACCTCTTCCCCCTGATGGAAGACAAGAATGGACAAGCATTAGTTTATAAAGATTTTACTTGGGCGAGAATGACCTCCATTATTCATTTGGTTTCACATTTATTTGTGTTTTCTAGCTTCCAATTTTCACCTCTCTCATGTGACTATGGCCGTGATAGCAAGCATTGCCGCTTTACTTCTTATTCTGACTGCGTTTCTTGGTGTGAAACATTTCAATAAGAAACCAAGAACCATGACTGTTAATGAAGGTAAGAGAATATGTTCTCTTCTATTCTCTGTAGAGTTCATACAGTAAAGTTCTGTTTTTCCAAATTGGTATGCAAAACATGTTCAATGTTTTGATCCAATGTCTGAACCTACATTAACAAAGTTTGCATCCATCAAAATTTTTCTATCTTGTTTTTTTAAGTTATGTTATCGTTGTGCGGTGAAGGCATGGATTGATTTGACAAGCATCAAAAGCTTAACCACACAATGTCAATTGCCCTGACATCAGATATATCTCCTGTGTTTGTCTCTACTTCTTTCAGGTCAAACTGAAAACGCAATTGTCTACTCAAATGTTAGAGAGGTGAAGAATACAAGGACACCAAGATCCAACTCGCATCAAAATTCATGTTAAATTTCTCCTTAAACATTATTCACGGCCTTTACCCTGAACCCACACCCTGCCTATCAGTCGACTAAAACATCTGTGGAAGGCACAAAGTCAATGATCCCAAATATTTTGTGACTTTCACTTCCAGACATGGTAACACCACAGTTTTGGTTCATGTTGGTCAGTATTGTCAGTGGTCATGTACACAAGTAATATTTGTCAACATATCTACAATATATTAAGATGATAAATATTATCTCTGACTACTACTTCTCTTCATCTCTGAGCCACAATTTTTCAAGCATGCATGTTCTTGCATCCCAAACGTAATGATTTTGTCTTTAGTCACTGTATGGCATTGTCAAGTTTTTTTTCCTAAATAATCATATTGATATATTTTAGACATAGTAAAATATTAACTAATCCCACCCCTAACAAAGCCGTACATTTAAGCTTGCTAATGACTTTTTATGCAACCACTGAACTAAAAAAAAAGTTTTTGTTTCTTTTGTTTTCTCTTGCTGCATGTAAGTGTTTATTTTTCATTGTTTTGATAACTGTGTGGCATTGTGGAGGCTTATTTTTATATTTTCATGTAAGTTTACAAGCATTTTCAAAATAAACAATAATACACATACACATGCATACACATTTTATTATATATATACACACATACATACACACACATACATATACAGTGGTGTGAAAAAGTGTTTGCCCCCTTCCTGATTTCTTATTTTTTTTGCATGTTTGTCACACTTAAATGTTTCAGATCATCAAAAAAATTTTAATATTAGTCAAAGACAACACAAGTAAACACAAAATGGCAGTTTTTAAATTGAAGGCTTCTTATTATTAAGGGAGAAAAAAAATCTAAACCTACATGGCCCTGTGTGAAAAAGTGATTGCCCCCTAAACCTAATAACTGGTTGGGCCACCCTTAGCAGCAACAACTGCAATCAACTGCGCTTTTACAGCGCAAGAGGAGGAATTTTGACCCACTCATCTTTGCAGAATTGTTGTAATTCAGCCACATTGGAGGGTTTTCGAGCATGAACCGCCTTTTTAAGGTCATGCCACAGCATCTCAATAGGATTCAGGTCAGGACTTTGACTAGGCCACTCCAAAGTCTTCATTTTGTTTTTCTTCAGCCATTCAGAGGTGGACTTGCTGGTGTGTTTTGGATCATTGTCCTGCTGCAGAACCCAAGTTCGTTTCATTTTTTGGTAGACAGCAGAATTCATGGTTCCATTTATCTTCCAGGTACTGAAGCAGCAAAACAGCCCCAGACCATCACACTACCACCACCATATTTTACTGTTGGTATGATGTTCTTTTTCTGAAATGCGGTGTTACTTTTACGCCAGATGTAATGGGACACACACCTTCCAAAAAGGTTCAACTTTTGTCTTGTCAGTCCACAGAGTATTTTCCTAAAAGTCTTGGGTATCATCAAGATGTTTTCTGGCAAAATTGAAACAAGCCTTAATGTTCTTTTTGCTCAGCAGAGGTTTTCTGCCATGCAGGCCATTTTTGCCCAGTCTCTTTTTTATGGTGGAGTCATGAACACTGACCTTAACTGAGGCAAGTGAGGCCTGCAGTTCTTTGGATGTTGTTGTGGGGTCTTTTGTGACCTCTTGGATGAGTCGTCCCTGCACTCTTGGGGTAATTTTGGTTGGCCGGCCACTCCTGGGAAGGTTCACCACTGTTCCATGTTTTTTTTTTTCCCATGTTTTCTCTCAAGGCTTTATAACCTTTTCCAGATTGATAGATCTCAATTACTTTCTTTCTCATTTGTTCCTGAATTTCTTTTGGATCTCGGCATAATGTCTAGCTTTTGAGGATCTTTTGGTCTACTTCACTTTGTCAGGCAGGTCCTATTTAAGTGATTTCTTGATTGAGAACAGGTGTGGCAGTAATCAGGCCTGGGTGTGGCTAGAGAAATTGAACTCAGGTGTGATAAACCACAGTTAAGTTATGTTTTAACAGGGGGGCAGCAATCACTTTTTGCACACAGGGCCATGTAGGTTTGGATTTTTTTTCTCTCTTAATAATAAAAACCTTCATTATAAAAACTGCATTTTGTGTTTACTTGTGTTGTTTTTGACTAATATTTAAATTTGTTTGATGAACTGAAACATTTAAGTGTGACAAACATGCAAAAAAAAATAAGAAATCAGGAAGGGGGCAAAAGACTTTTTCACACCACTGTATGTGAAGGAGCACAGCATGAACAACATGTAAGTGCACATTATATTTTACATTAAAAAGAATGTGTAACTGCATAATAACAAGAGAAGCAAAGGTCCATAGCAAATCCTAGAGAAAGAACTCTCTTTTAATAGCAATAATGTGTGCATATACTTCAAATTGCATTGTTTTTGTAAATCTAAATTAATTATAATATCATACATACATAATGATCTCAATAATGTTGATAAATTTTACATATAGATCCATCCATCCATCTTCTAACCTGCTTATCCTGACCACAGGGTCGCAGGGTTTTACATATAGATGTTTATTAAAAAGTTATATGGTTGTTCATATTATTCATGTCCTCAATTATTGCATTTTTAAGTTGCATTTATTTCTTTTCAGTGATTTGTTTTGTAATTGTGTGAACAATTTTGGAATTTTTAAATAAAAATACTGTATAATAAAGATTTGCTCAAAGGTGCCGTTTCCTGTCTGTCTTTAACCATACAACTTATCAAACCATGGACAAATACATAAATAACATAAATAAAAAACACTTTCCTGATTTCCATACAACTGGGAAAAGGAAGTTTAGAGGGAACTTTCAAGAACTCCCTTTTCCTTCAGCTTAGAAGAGGAGAGACAGAGAGAGGATGATGGGAGTGTACAGAGTGCTACTTTTACAGCTACTACCAGGGAGATTGACTTGGAGGCTGAAAGCAATGTAGGAAACATTTCTGAGCACAAGATGGAGCCAACAGTTTTCATACACAACTCAACAATGACCATGAAGAAAATAAATACATACATACAAATAATTAATCATTTAATTAACTGATTAATAATAGTCAGTGACTGTTTTCTACATTTTACAGTGGTTGTTTAAATATTACATACAACAACTTTCACATCATGTTAGAGTCAACTTATCTCTATTCATCTTGTCCACATGGTAGACTTGGAAGTTTGAATGCTCAAAAGAACACTTCTCCAATTTCTATTCTTATAACTATGAGATGCATTAATGAACTATTTTCACACTCAAATTATTTTCATTAAGCTTGGGTCCACAGGGTGGCAGCAAAACTCTTACTACAACATTGCAGATTTCTATAGCATGTGCTCTGCACAGTTGGTGCTTTTAATGCTTTCAGTGTTTACAGCATCTTTTAAAGTTTGCACAGTGGGTAAAATGAGTCTTAACCATGCAAGTTTTGGGCTTGGCAATGTGATCTCTTGTTATTGGTGAACTGAATTATTGGTATACTCTAATTTAAGAAAAGCACTGAGCATTAAGTCATAGCTGAATTTACTAAAGCTTGTTTAGTCTCCACTTTGATCTGTCTCACTGTCTCTGAGAGACTGAGAACGGAAAAGGCTGTGGGCAACACCTTTTTTTGCATGTGAATGTACATTATATGGTTTGGAAATGCATACCATGTGGTTATATGTTGAAAAGGAGGTGCTTCCTCTTTCTGTGCAGTATCTTTGTAGTAAAAATACAAAACCTATTTAATATTTAAGTGTGCAATCTAGTTAAGTAAATTAATTCAGACATAACTAGTTTCTACAAATTCAGACATTTGATGATGGAGAGGGAATGCTTGGTCTCAAAAACTCAGTAAATGTACTATCACTAAATGTTAAACTGTTTGTGTTTGCTTGTTTTACACAAAAACTACATACCTTAATATGACTAACACTTGATAAAAGTCCTGTGTTTATAAAACAGTACATGAATTAGAAACTCAGGAGTCAGTAGGACAGCCTCTATTCCTCTCTCTCTCTTACAGATTTTCCACTGAAAGCCCATTTCAAGTACCTTAGGCTTTATAGAGGAAACTGTGTAGAGATTATGTTGATAATAATACAGCCCAGTATCCCTGAGCTGCTAGGTTATATCACATAACATGCACACTGTGCTTTTGTTAAACAAAACAAATACAAAATGGGTACACAGAAATGGTAAATCACAGAGAAGAAAAACTACAATCTGTTCTGTAATAGCAAAAGATAATTGAATGAATTTACAGGTACATTAGCTTGTTCCACAAAGCCTGGATTACTGACCAGTCACATGATAAATCACATGATCAGCGTCTTAAAAAGTGGACTTCAACCTTTTGTAGAGATATACACTAGGACACGCTAGCAACTGAAATAAAAGAAGACCCCATGCTTAATAAGCACACCATTGAGCATTACATGCCAGTATTTTCCATTTGCAACAAAATTTAGACCTTCTCAAGATTCAAGATCTTTTTTGCATATGCACAACAAATGACATGCAGCAGTCATTGGCAATGAAATTCCTACATCTCGGGTACCCCCTAACAATGGTCAAAGTGCAAAAGATCAAAAATATCAAAACAGAACATAGTATAGAAAATCTAGCATGCCCAAATGAAATATGAAAATAGAAAAATAGATATAATAATAATAATAATAATAATAAAATATAATAAGTTGTAAATGCCATTTAGAAAGTCAGTCAGGTATTCTAAGTGTTACACATAACAGCTAACAAAATGCCTGATAATTTAAAAATGTTAAATTAAACACAGCAAGAGTTGTTTTAAAAGTTTGTGAAACCATATTCTAGTTCATGACAGCAGCCTTCTTCTGAATACTACAAGGTCAGTGATGATCGTACGTGAGCGCAAATAACCTCTTCCTCTTCTCTCTACACACAAAACCAAAAAAGACCAGGAACAAACAGCCTTGCGTCAGTGCAAAATACACAGTCCAGTCACTAAGTCACAAAGAAGAAAACCTATTGAAAGCGGTGAGTAGAAATATCTTAAATTTGGGCAGTAAGTAAGTCAAAGTGTGCTGATTTATTTCAGTTTGTTAACTTAGTACTTGTTCCGTGAATTTTATATTTTATCCTTATCTACTAATGCAAATAATCCACACATCTTTTAATTTGTCAATTGTTTTGCCTACAAGTAAAACTGACCATGTGTATCATGAGATTTGATTTTGTATTTTGAATTTGAATGTGTTACAACAGAAAATGATTTCCATCTACATGATCATCACAGCTCTGGTGCCAACGGCTCTGGCAAAAGGTACACTTCAGGGAAACTGTAATCAATAGTAATGGTGTATTGAACAAAACATTTCAAGATTTATTTATAATATTTCACGTAACCTAAAGCTGTTATAATATTGTAATGAAGCCCTTAGCATAATTTGCATTTAATACTAATTACCTACCTCAATTGTAATTACAAATAAAAAACTAATCAACAGTAAGCCTATGGATTTTAATTGTTACTGGTCAAATCAGTACAGCTGAAATCATGTAGATATGATCAAAAGATATTTCTTTTTTCTCTTTCCTTACTGAAATGACATGCTTAAGAGTATTTTAAGTGTTTTGTTCTTGTTTTTATCAGGGTCTACGCAATGTAACGTATCTGAACCGAGAGGGGATCAGCAGTGTTTTGGGGCACTCTGGGAGCCATTAATTTTCCACCTGCCTATAAATGAACCAAAGATATGGTTAAAAAGGAACAACAACAACTACTATTTTAAACACAGCTGAAAAGAAGGTGGAGATTCTACATGAGGAATACAAGAATAAATCTTACTTCAACAATGGGATATTCAAGCTGAATAAGGCACAAAAGAGAGACTCTGGAGATTACCTGCTGGAAACACATTCATCTGATGGTACACTGGTGCATAAAATCAACATTCATCTAAAAATACAAGGTAGGATTTTTAAAAAGCAAAAGTTGGATAAATGTCTGTCTGAACTAGAAATTTTGATCAATACCAATGTTGATGAAAAACTGATAAAAATTAACAGCTATATCAATATTAAAATCTGAAACTTGCTAGTTACTAAGCTTAATTACAAATAAAAAAGAATCATGATTATCAAATCTGAAAAGATCCAGAGAGATGATATCATTCATATGTATCTCTCAATCTCTAAATAACTTCACACAACCAACAACCAAATCAAGAGAACTAAGCTAATCAAGTTTTATTTCGACCTAAGAATGTCATACAATTAAACACTTGACACAGTATTGTCATTTATGGAGTGTCAAATGTACGAGCAGGTGATATTCTTTAACACAGACACTCACAGTTGTTGTACAGCAAATTTTTCTTTAGGTACATACAACCAGGATCCTTCAAACTGTTTCAACCTAAATACATAAACCTGTTTATATGGTGTAAATATCAAAAACATAAATGTGTGTTATGTGGAAGAGCACTCCGCTACCAACTTGAAAGGTACAATAACCTATAATAAATGCAGTCTAATACATCAGCCTTTGACAAATCCTCCCTTCATAAAGGTTATAACGTATTATATAATACTGCATGTGATATAACTCCTCAATATTTCAAATTATTGCATCTAACATCCTTGAATATGTTTAGTCTCCTTTGTAAAACATAGTCTCACATCACTAACAAAGTTGTATTTTTTACAACTTGTACTATCATTTTGTGAAAGTGCTAAGTTCAGTATGTTTCTTTTTATTTCAGATAAAAAGCCATCAAACATGCATTAAGAATTATATATAGTCGATTCCAACCATCTCAGTTGTCTAATAAAAATGATTTAATAGTTGCACTAAACCTAAAATCATTTAGATGCCAAGATATTTTTCTAGAATCAAAATAGGAATTTTAATACATATAGATTGGGGTGGTATGATATTGGAAAAACATATATTGCAGTATTTTTTTTTGCGATATATATTATAATATGAAAGAATACAGGAAATATCACCAGATACATTCAGTGTATTAGTCATGTATGGGCACACAATTAACGATAATTATCAACCCTCTAACTTTTAAGCTTTAGCCTTCTGCCGCCTCCTGCAGAAATAATGTTGTATTTCATGCATGTATTTCACATGTATTTACAAGTAGAGAGAGAACAGGTGGCAAAAAAAAACCAAAAAAAACCAAAACACTCTTCTTAATAATACCAGAATAACCTTTTGAGCACTCAAGCTCAACCTTAATAACCTTTTACAAAAGGACTTCTGTTTTGCAGTTGTGTTATTTACATCTCAATGTCCATTTCTAACGATGTTCAAATGTATGCTTAATCTGCATGGTGGAAGACAAAAACAAAAAGGCATCACGGCCTGGCTGAGAATGTAAAACTCTCAAACTCAAGCAACAAACAGATTTATTTATATGCTGGTAAGATGTAAGATTGGAGATCAGTTTAAGAGTTGTGCATGTGCATGTATTTAATGTGTCTTACATTAGGGCAGGGCACGGAGCAGTCCTGTGACTTTTAACTTTTAACCAGCACCAGGACGAGGCACTGCTGATAATGGGAATACATGCAGCAAAAAGCATAATTCAACACCTACTTTTATATTATCTCTAACATTAGCCGCATTGTGTACCTGTTTAAAGGTGGGTGATGAGCTGACTTTACATTCAGTTTGCCGTGTTAAGAGGTGCATCAGAACAGGCTAATTTTCAGCTTGTGGTAGGTGACATCGGCCTGTTTTGGTTGTTTTTAAAGAATAAATTAATAAATATCAGACAGACTTTTCTTTTAGATTACTCACAGAAATGCGAACCTTTTAAGTTTTCCTTTTGTATCATGCAGCAAAAATGCTGTGACTATCGCAATATCGATGTTGAAAGGATATATTATTCAGCTCTAATATAGACAAATACACATTTACACACAGTTTTCAGAGTTTGAAGTTATGAAGTACCAAATGCAATGTATGTGTGACTACATGTTTCTCTTCCAGCTCCGGTGTCAAAGCCAGCTGTGTCTCAGACGTGTTTGTCACCAGAACAGATGAAGGTCAGCTGCTCCTCTGAGGGAGATGAAGTGGAGTTCATTTTGACTTTGGACAGTCAGTTAGTGACACAGATCAGAGACTGTAGCCAGACCCCGAGCAGCTGGACAACAGACACACCACCACTGGCTGGAAGTGGAGACAAACAACACAAACCGTGTGTTTCCAGTGTCGCCATCAGCTTACACGGTCAACTTACGGGAAACTTCATCATATGCAATGTTCGAAACAACGCCAGCAGAGAAGAATCGGTTATTCATCTTAAAAGCTGTAAAGGTAGTGTATTACAAGAAATGGTCCAATTTTATTTTCATTGATATAATCTTCTAATATAATCATCATAATCTAATCTAATATAATCATCTAAATATCTAATTTGGCTTCATGTTTGCTTTTTCTAGTTTGCACCTCTCACTTCAGCCCTTGTGATTGTGGCTGTCATAGCAAGTGTTGTCACACTTCTGCTCGTTCTGGCTCTGTTTCTTGGTGTGAAACATCTGAATAAGAAAACAAGACCCACGACCACTCATGAGGGTGAGAGAAACCTTCAAAGGATATTTGAAATTATTTTGAGACTTTGAGGCAGTTCCTGAACTACATTCAATAAAGTGCACTATTCTAAAAATATAATGCTCTAAATTGATGTCCTAGTATATATTGATTACTTAACTTACGTCATCATTCTACGTGATAGTTAAAAACATAGACAAGCCTCAAACCAAACTACACAACATTAATGCCCTTTGATGTTGTTCGATGTGACGGACTATCTGTGTCACACATTTCAAGTGTCTCTTCTTACTTCTTTCAGATAACGCTGAAGATGAAATTGTCTACTCGGATGTCAGAGTGATGAACCATACAAAGAACACTGGATCCAACTCGCATCAAAATGTAACTTAATTTTCTCTTAAAACATTATTCATGACCTAGCCTTAGCCTGAACCCTAACTTTAACCATGTCTATGAAACCTGTGTTTTTATGAGGTTAATATATTTGTTTTCATTACGACATATTGATACCATTAAAAGTGTAGTGAATTAGCCATTAGAAGGTTCCATTTGCAGTTTACCCATAAATATACAGAAAACCACTACTGGATTACTTTGACACTGAAGAAAACTTAAATGATCATTCTCAGGCAAGTTCTGTAGTAAAGAGATGAGGAAGAGATGACTTATCAATGGATTTATGAACATTAAATTGAAATGACATCACTGACTTACTGTTCTAGGAAAGTTACTGTAAATATAAAAATACATTTCTCATATCTATGTGTGTAGATTTTACTGAGTTATGACTGTAAAAAGTAGTCAAAGGTTGTTACTGATGCAAAAACAGCAATTGGGAACTATGGGTATAAACCACCATTACCACTGACCGTGTTGCGAGGCATATTAAAACAGCGAGCCAAACAACAACTAACTTCCTGTTGTTTTTAAGAGAGCTCATCTTTTATCTCAGGCTGTATCTCTGCCTCACGTCTCTCCCTCCATATAAACTATAACCCAGTTTCACTGAGCCACTGAGATGACTCCACCACAACTACATCAAGTAGCACAGAGGTCACAGTGAAACTGCTCATGGTATTTCAAATTAACAATTAAAACAAACACACTGCTTTATATGCAAAGTGTCATGAACAGTGTACATAAAAAACAAAAAAAAAAAAATCAGGGTTCTCCAACGCGCCCTCTCCTGTCCGCTGGTGGGAGTGTGCCGTGTAAATAATATAAATAACATAGTGCTATTTAGTTTGTTTAATAAAATATCTAGGTATAGGCCTGGTCTATGGGCCTATGCGATATATAAATACATACATACACACAAACACACACACACACTTAAAATTTTGCCCTGCTCATAATCAGTGTTTCTTTTTCACAGTGTTATATTTTCTTGCATTTTAAAATACAAATCATCAGACCCAGGTCTGGGAAAAAAACTAGTAAAATGAGGCTCATGTATCTCATTCACAGGATGAAGCCAAATTCCATCACAGGCAACCAGATAATTGTTTAGAAGGAAAATTGCTATTATAACTCTCTCTTTGGTAACTTCTTGCTTATTTTAGTACGGTCGCGGCTTAAAACCCCCAATTAATGCTGAATGCTGTTGCCACCTCAACTGTCAGATAAATAGATGCAATAAATTGCAATAAATTACAGACCATAAATAATAGTCAATAACTACAGTGGAAAAAAGGCACTATTGAACAGAAAATTGTGACTTGGTTTTAAAATGATTTTGTCAGCATTTAAAACTGGACTCTATATATGGTTTAAGAAGTCTGACAGACACTTTTACCTGAGAGTACCTTTAATAGTTATTATCCATCAGTGTGCATGCAGCTACCTGATTTTGAGTGTGATAGATTTATATACTTCCACAGTAAGAAAGCACAGAGCTGTGTGATATTGTTCAGGCTACTTTTATGTTATGTTAGTATTATGTTTATTATTATACTATATATATACCAAAAAAAAAATAAATAAATAAATAAACAAACATACACCGCCCGGGCAACGAAGGAGTGGCATTTCAAGGTCCTGGAGTGGCCTAGCCAGTCTCCAGATCTCAACCCCATAGAAAATCTTTGGAGGGAGTTGAAAGTCCATGTTGCCCAGCTTGACAGCCCCAAAACATCACTGCTCTAGAGGAGATCTGCATGGAGGAATGGGCCAAAATACCAGCAACAGTGTGTGAAAACCTTGTGAAGACTTACAGAAAATGTTTGACCTCTGTCATTGCCAACAAAGGGTATATAACAAAGTATTGAGATGAACTTTTGTTATTGACCAAATACTTATTTTCCACTATAATTTGCAAATAAATTCTTTAAAAATCAGACAATGTGATTTTCTGGATTTTTTTTTCTCATTTTGTCTCTCATAGTTAAAGTGTACCTAATGATGAAAATTGGAGACCTCTCTCATCTTTTAAGTGGGAGAACTTGCACAATTGGTGGCTGACTAAATACTTTTTTGCCCCACTGTATGTGTTTTTACAGCTTACCACTTTGAACAGGTAATTAGATCTCGAGGCATGATTATCAAAGTCAAGTATCAAGCAATAGATGAAGGGATGTTCTGTCTTTACTGTGTTGACTGTGCTCACCTTAAAACCCACATAAAGCAATTTTACTGATAAGCTAGAGAAAACACAACTATGTGAAGGATCACAGCATGAACAACATGTAAGTGCACATTATATTTTACATTAAAACGAATGTGTAACTGCATAATAACAGAGAAGCAAAGGCCCATAGCAAATCCTAGAGAAAGAAAAAATAATTCAATTATCCAATTCAATTCAAAATAATAGCAATAATGTGTGCATATACTTCAAATTGCATTGTTTTTGTGAATATCTAAATTAATAATAGTATCGTAAATACATAATGATCTCAATCTTAATAATCTGGATAGATTCTACATATAGATGTTTAATAAAAAGTTATATCGTTTATATTATTCATGTCCTCAATTATTGCATTTTTAAGTTGCATTTATTTCTTTTCAGTGCTTTGTTTTGTAATTGTGTGATAAACATAAAAATACTGTATAATAAAAAAATTTGCTCAAAGGTGCCGTTTCCCGTCTGTGTTTAACCATACAACTGATCAAACCATGGACAAATACATAAATAACATAAATAAAAAACAGTTTCCTGGTTTCCATACAACTGGGACGAGGAAGTTTAGAGTGCACTTTCAAGAAATCCCTTTTTCTTTCAGCGTAGAAAAGGAGAGACAGAGAAAGGATGATGGGAGTGTACAGAGTGCTACTTTTACAGCTACTACCAGGGAGATTGACTTGCAGGCTGTAAGCAATGTAGGAAACATATCTGAGCACAAGATGGAGCCAACAGTTTTCATACACAACTCAACAATGATCATGAAGAAAATACATACATACATACATACAAATAATTAATTAATTAATTAATTAATAATAGTGACTCTGTAATTTTCTACATTTTACAGTGGTTGTTTAAATATTACATACAACAACTTTCACATCCACGTTAGAGTCAACTTATCTCTATTCATCTTGTCCACATGGTAGACTTGGAAGTTTGAATGCTCAAAAGAACACTTCTCCAATTTCTATTCCTATAACTATGAGATGCATTAATGAACTATTTTCACACTCAAATTATTTTCATTAAGCTTGGGTCCACAGGGTGGCAGCAAAACTCTTACTACAACATTGCAGATTTCTATGGCATGTGCTCTGCACAGTTGGTGCTTTTAATGCTTTCATTGTTTACAGCATCTTTTAAAGTTTGCACAGTGGGTAAAATGAGTCTTAACCATGCAAGTTTTGGGCATCGCAATGTGATCTCTTGTTATTGGTGAACTGAATTATTGGTATACTCTAATTTAAGAAAAGCACTGAGCATTAAGTCATAGCTGAATTTACTAAAGCTTGTTTAGTCTCCACTTTGATCTGTCTCACTGTCTCTGAGAGACTGAGAACGGAAAAGGCTGTGGGCAACACCTTTTTTTGCATGTGAATGTACATTATATGGTTTGGAAATGCATACCATGTGGTTATATGTTGAAAAGGAGGTGCTTCCTCTTTCTGTGCAGTATCTTTGTAGCAAAAATACAAAATCTATTTAATCTTTAATATTTAAGTGTTCAATCTAGTTAAGTAAATAATTCAGACATAACTAGTTTCTACAAATTCAGACATTTGATGATGGAGAGGGAACGCTTGGCCTCAAAAACTCAGTAAATGTACCATCACTAAATGTTAAACTGTTTATGTTTGCTTGTTTTACACAAAAACTACATACCTTAATATGACTAACACTTGATAAAAGTCCTGTGTTTATAAAACAGTACATGAATTAGAAACTCAGGAGTCAGCACGACAGCCTCTATTCCTCTCTCTCTCTTACAGACTAATTTTCCACTGAAAGCCCATTTCAAGTACCTTAGGCTTTATAGAGGAAACTGTGTAGAGATTATGTTGATAACAATACAGCCCAGTATCCCTGAGCTGTGCACACTATGGATTTATTAAACAAGTAAAATACAAAATGGGTACACAGAAATGGTAAATCATAGAGAAGAAAAACTACAATCTGTTCTGTAATAGCAAAAGATAAGTGGATGAATTTACAGGTACATTTGCTTGTTCCACAAAGCCTGGAACTACTGACCAGTCACATGATCAATCACATGATCAGCGTCTTAAAAAGTGGACTTCAACCTTTTGTAGGGATATACACTAGGACATGCTAGCAACTGAAATAAAAGAAGACCCCATGCTTAATAAGCACACCATTGAGCATTACATGCCAGTATTTTCCATTTGCAACAAAATTTAGACCTTCAAGATTCAAGATCTTTATTATCATATGCACAACAAATGACAGGCAGCAGTCATTGGCAATGAAATTCCTACATCTCGGGTCCCCCCCAACAATGGTGCAAACGTGCAAAAGATCAAAAATATCAAAACAGAACATAGTATATAAAATCTAGCAGCACGCCCAAATGAAATATGAAAATAGAAAAATAGATAAAAATATATACAAAAAGAAATACAATAAGTTGTAAATGCATTTAGAAAGTCAGTCAGGTATTCTAAGTGTCACACATAACAGCTAACAAAATGCCTGATAATTTAAAAATGTTAAATTAAACACAGCAAGGAGTTGTTTTAAAAGTTTGTGAAACCATATTCTAGTTCATGACAGCAGTCTTCTTCTGAATACTACAAGGTCATTGATGATCGTACGTGAGCGCAAATAACCTCTTCCTCTTCTCTCTACACCCAACAAAACCAAAAAAGACCAGGAACAAACAGCCTTGCGTCAGTGCAAAATACACAGTCCAGTCACTCAGTCACAAAGAAGAAAACCTATTGAAAGCGGTGAGTAAAAATATCTTAAATTTGGGCAGTAAGACGAGTCAAAGTGTGCTGATTTATTTCAGTTTGTTAACTTAGTACTTGTTCCGTGAATTTTATATTTTATCCTTATCTACTAATGCAAATAATCCACACATCTTTTAATTTGTCAAGTGTTTTGCCTACAAGTAAAACTGACCATGTGTATAAAGAGATTTGATTTTGTATTTTGAATTTGAATGTGTTACAACAGAAAATGATTTCCATCTACATGATCATCACAGCTCTGGTGCCAACGGCTCTGGCAAAAGGTACACTTCAGGGAAACTGTAATCAATAGTAATGGTGTATTGAACAAAACATTTCAAGATTTATTTATAATATTTCACGTAACCTAAAGCTGTTATAATATTGTAATGAAGCCCTTAGCATAATTTGCATTTAATACTAATTACCTACCTCAAGTGTAATTACAAATAAAAAACTAATCAACAGTAAGCCTATGGATTTTAATTGTTACTGGTCAACTTAGTACAGCAGAAATTATGTAGATATGATCAAAAGATATTTATTTTTTCCTTACTAAAATGACATGCTTAAGAGTATTTTAATTGTTTTGTTCTTGTTTTTATCAGGGTCTATGGAATGTAACGTATCTGAACCGAGAGGGGATCAGCAGTGTTTTGGGGCACTCTGGGAGCCATTAATTTTCCACCTGCCTACAAATGAACGAAAAATAACAATAAAAAGGAACAACAAAACTACTATTTTAAAGACAACTGAAAAGAAGGTGGAGATTCTACATGACGAATACAAGAATAAATCTTCATACTTCAACAATGGGACATTCAAGCTGAATAAGGCACAAAAGAGAGACTCTGGAGATTACCTGCTGGAAACACATTCATCTGATGGTACACCTGGTGCATAAAATCAACATTCATCTAAAAATACAAGGTAGGATTTTTAAAAAGTAAAAGTTGGATAAATGTCTGTCTGAACTAGAAATTATGACCAATACCAATGTTGATGAAAAATGGATAAAAATTAACAGCTATATCAATATTAAAATCTGGAAAAACTAGTTACTAAGCTTAATTACAAATAAAAATGAATCATGATTATCAAAACTATAAAGATCCAGAGACATGATATCATTCATATGTATCCCTCAATCTCTCAATAACTTCACACAACCAACATATAATCGAGAGAACTAAGCTAATCAAGTTTTATTTCAACCAGAATGTCATACAATTAAACACACATTTATGGAGTGTTGAATGTACGGGCAGGTGATATTCTTTAATGCAGACACTTGTAATTGTACAGCAATTTTTTTATTTATTTTTATTTATTTATTTATATGCTGGTAAGATGTAAGATTGGAGATCAGTTTAAGAGCTGTGCATGTGGTTGTATTACATGTTTCTTACATTAGGGCACGGAGCAGTCCTGTGAATTTTAACTTTTAGCCAGCACAGGAAGGAGGCGCTGCTGATAATGGGAATACATGCAGCCAAAAGCTCAACACCTACTTTTATATTATCTCTAACATTAGCCGAGTTGTGTGCATGTTTAAACGTGGGTGATGAGCTGACTCTACATTCAGTTTGCCCTGTGTTCTGGTGAAGAGGTGCATCAGAACAGGCTCATTTTCAGGTTGTGGTAGGTGACAGGGGCCTGTTTTGGTTGTTTTGAAATAATAAATTAATAAATATCAGACAGACTTTTCTTTTAGATTACTCACACAAAATGAGTTTACTTTCTGTATCATGCAGCAAAAACGCTGTAACATAACGTGTTTGAGTTGCCAACTTGCACATCCTGCAATGTGACTATCGCAATATCGATGTTGAAAGGATATATTATTCAGCCCTAATATAGACAAACACACATAACAGTTTTCAGAGTTTGAGGTTACGTGAAGTACCAAATGCAATGTATGTGTGACTACATGTTTCTCTTCCAGCTCCGGTGTCAAAGCCAACTGTGTCTCAGACGTGTTTGTCACCAGAACAGATGAAGGTCAGCTGCTCCTCTGAGGGAGATGAAGTGGAGTTCATTTTGTCTTTGGACAGTCAGTTAGTGACACAGATCAGAGACCGTAGCCAGACCCCGAGCAGCTGGACAGCAGACACACCACCACTGGCTGGAAGTGGAGACAAACAACACAAACCGGGTGTTTCCAGTGTCGCCACCATCAGCTTACACGGTCAACTTACGGGAAACTTCATATGCAATGTTCGAAACAACGCCAGCAGAGAAGAATCGGCTATTCATCTTAAAAGCTGTAAAGGTAGTGTATTACAAGAAATGAAACGGTCCAATTTTATTTTCATTGATATAATCTCTTTACTACCATTTTATGTACCATTTTCTTTTTTTTTTTTTTTAATGGATTCATTAAATAAGAAAAAAAACACAAACTTTTCAGCTGCACAGGACAGCCTTCAGATCTGTACCACGATACGTACATGTCATAGTTTTATAGCACCCCTGACAATGACATCTACAGATCTTTATTATCTAAATATCTAATTTGGGTTCATGTTTATTTTTTCTAGCTTGCATCTCTCACTTCAGCACTGTGATTGTGGCTGTCAAAGCAAGTGTTGCCACATATCTGCTTGTTCTGTTTCTGTTTCTTGGTGTTCAACATCTGAATAAGAAAACAAGACCCACGAAAATTGATGAAGGTGAGAGAAAGGATGTTTTTTTTCTAACTACACAACATTAATGCCCTTTGACGTTGTTCGATGTGATGGACTATCTGTGTCACACATTTCAAGTGTCTGTTCTTACTTCTTTCAGATAACGCTGAAGATGAAACTGTCTTCTCGGATGTCAGAGTGATGAACCTTACAAGGAAAACTGGACCCAACTCGCATCAAAATCTAACTTAATTTTCTCCTACAACATTATTCATGACCTAAACCCTAACTTTAACCTCATCTACAAAACCGAAAAATATCGACACCATTAAAAGTGTGATGAATTAGATATTAGAAGGTTCCGTCTGCAGTTTACCCATAAATATACAGAAAACCACTACTGGATTACTTTGACACTGAAGAAAACTTAAATGATCATTCTCAGGCAAGTTCTGTAGTAAAGAGATGAGAAGAGATGACTTATCAATGGATTTATGAACATTAACTTGAAATGGACATCACTCACTTACTGTTCTAGGAAAGTTACTGTAAATATAAAAATACATTTCTCATATCTATGTGTGTAGATTTTACTGAGTTATGACCGTAAAAAGTAGTCAAAGGTCGTTACTGATGCAAAAACAGCAATTAGGAACTATGGAGATAAACCACCATTACCACTGACCGTGTTGCGAGGCATATTAAAACAGCGAGCCAAACAACAACTAACTTCCTGTTGTTTTTAAGAGAGCTCATCTTTTATCTCAGGCTGTATCTCTGCCTCACGTCTCTCCCTCCACATAAACTATAACCCAGTTTCACTGAGCCACTGAGATGACTCCACCACAACTACATCAAGTAGCACAGAGGTCACAGTGAAACTGCTCATGGTATTTTAAATTAACAATTAAAACAAAAACACTGCTTTATATGCAAAGTGTCATGAACAGTGTACATAAAAAAAAAAAAAAAAAATCAGGGTTCTCCGACGCGCCCTCTGCTGTCCGCTGGTGGGAGTGTGCCGTGTAAGTAAGATAAATAACATAGGGCTATTTAGTTTGTTTAATAAAATATCAAGGTATAGGCCTGGTCTATGGTCCTATGCTATATATACATACATACATACACACAAACACACACACACACATTTTGCCCTGCTCATAATCAGTGTTTCTTTTTCACAGTGTTATATTTTCTTGCATTTTAAAATACAAATCATCAGACCCAGGTCTGGGAAAAAAACTAGTAAAATGAGGCTCATGTATCTCATGTATGACATCTTATTAATCTGGTAGTGACTGAACAAAAGTTTGAGTTGCAAGTAATGTAGTGATCATCACTGACCACAGGATGGAGCCAAATACCATCACAGGCAACCAGATAATTGTTTAGAAGGAAAATTGCTATTATAACTCTCTCTTTGGTAACTTCTTGCTTATTTTAGTACGGTCGCGGCTTAAAATCCCCAATTAATGCTGAACGCTGTTGCCACCTCAACTGTCAGATAAATAGATGCAATAAATTGCAATAAATTACAGACCATAAATAATAGTCAATAACTACAGTGGAAAAAGGCACTATTGAACTGAAAATTGTGACTTGGTTTTAAAATGGTTTTGTCAGCATTTAAAATTGGACTCTATATATGGTTTAAGAAGTCTGACAGACACCTTTACCTGAGAGTACCTTTAATAGTTATTATCCATCAGTGTGCATGCAGCTACCTGATTTTGAGTTTAGTATATATACTAAAACATAACATAAACGATATAACTTTTTAATAAACACACCACCCGGGCAATGAAGGAGTGGCTTCGTAAGAAGCATTTCAAGGTCCTGGAGTGGCCTAGCCATAGCCAGTCTCCAGATCTCAACCCCATAGAAAATCTTTGGAGGGAGTTGAAAGTCCGTGTTGCCCAGCGACAGCCCCAAAACATCACTGCTCTAGAGGAGATCTGCATGGAGGAATGGGCCAAAATACCAGCAACAGTGTGTGAAAACCTTGTGAAGACTTACAGAAAATGTTTGACCTCTGTCATTGCCAACAAAGGGTATATAACAAAGTATTGAGATGAACTTTTGTTATTGACCAAATACTTATTTTCCACCATAATTTGCAAATAAATTCTTTAAAAATCAGACAATGTGATTTTCTGGATTTTTTTTCTCATTTTGTCTCTCATAGTTGAGGTATACCTATTGTCTGACAAAGAAAAAAAAAAAGAATCATGATTATCAAATCTGAAAAGATGCAGAGAGATGATATCATTCATACGTATTTCTCAATCTCTAAATAACTTCAGAAGCACACAACCAACAACCAAATCAAGAGAACTAAGCTAATCAAGTTTTATTTCGACCTAAGAATGTCATACAATTAAACACTTGACACAGTATTGTCATTTATGGAGTGTCAAATGTACAGGCAGGTGATATTCTTTAACGCAGACACTTACAGTTGTACAGCAAATTTTTCTTTAGGTACATACAACCAGGATCCTTCAAACTGTTTCAACCTAAATACATAAACCTGTTTATATGGTGTAAATATCAAAGACATAAATGTGTGTTAAGTGGAAGTGCACTCCACTACCAACTTGAAAGGTACAATAACCTATAATAAATGCAGTCTAATACATCAGCCTTTGACAAATCCTCCCTTCATAAAGGTTATAACGTATTATATAATACTGCATGTGATATAACTCCTCAATATTTCAAAGTATTACATCCATGTAATGTCCCTGTATATGTTTAGTCTCCTTTGTAAAACATAGTCTCACATCACTAACAAAGTTGTATTTTTTACCACTTGTACTATCATTTTGTGAAAGTGCCAAGTTCAGTATGTTCTTTTTATTTCAGATAACAATCAAACATGCAATAACAATTATATATAGTCGATTTAAACCATCTCAGTTGTCTTTCTAATAAAAACGATTTAATAGTTGCACTAAACCTAAAATCATTTAGATGCCAAGATGTTTTTCTAGAATCAAAATAGGAATTTTAATATATATAGATTGGGGTGGTATGATATTGGAAAAATATATATTGCAATATTTTTTATTTTTTATATTATAATATGAAAAAATACAGGAAATATCACCAGATACATTCAGTGTATTAGTCATGTATGGGAACACAATTAACAACGATAATTATCAACCCTCTAACTTTTAAGCTTCAGCCTTCTGCCGGCCCTGCAGAAACAACCTTGTATTTGACGACTGTATTTACAAGTGGAGAGAGAACAGTTGGCCAAAAAAAACAAAAAAAAAATCACTTTTCCACAGTTACAGGGAAAAGTACAGGGGCCTGTTTTTGGTTGTTTTTAAAGAATAAATTAATAAATATTCAGACAGACTTTTCTTTTAGATTACTCACAGAAAATGAGAACCTTTTAAGTTTTCCATCATGCAGCAAAAACGCTGTGTCATAACGTGTTGGATTTGCCTGACTTGTACATCCTGCAATGTGACTATCGCAATATCGATGTTGAAAGGATATATTATTCAGCCCTAATATAGACAAACACACATAACAGTTTTCAGAGTTTGGAGGTTACATGAAGTACCAAATGCAATGTATGTGTGACTACATGTTTCTCTTCCAGCTCCGGTGTCAAAGCCAAGCTGTGTCTCAGACGTGTTTGTCACCAGAACAGATGAAGGTCAGCTGCTCCTCTGAGGGAGATGAAGTGGAGTTCATTTTGTCTTTGGACAGTCAGTTAGTGACACAGATCAGAGACCGTAGCCAGACCCCGAGCAGCTGGACAACAGACACACCACCACTGGCTGGAAGTGGAGACAAACAACACAAACCGGCGTGTTTCCAGTGTCACCATCAGCTTACACATGGTCAACTTACGGGAAACTTCATATGCAATGTTCAAAACAATATCAGCAGAGAAGAATCGGTTATTCATCTTAAAAGCTGTAAAGGTAGTGTATTACAAGAAATGGTCCAATTTTATTTTCATTGATATAATCTTCTAATATAATCATAATCTAATCTAATATAATATAATCATCTAAATATCTAATTTGGCTTCATGTTTGCTTTTTCTAGTTTGCATCTCTCACTTCAGTCTTGTGATTGTGGCTGTCATAGCAAGTGTTGTCACACTTCTGCTCGTTCTGGCTCTGTTTCTTGGTGTGAAACATCTGAATAAGAAAACAAGACCCACGACCACTCATGAGGGTGAGAGAAACCTTCTAAGGATATTTGAAATTATTTTGAGACTTTGAGGCAGTTCCTGAACTACATTTCAATGAAGTGCACTATTCTAAAAATATAATGCTCTAAATCGATGTCCTAGTATATATTGATTACTTAACTTACGTTATCATTCTACGTGATAGTTAAAAACATAGACAAGTCTCAAACCAAACTACACAACATTAATGCCCTTTGACGTTGTTCGATGTGATGGACTATCTGTGTCACACATTTCAAGTGTCTCTTCTTACTTCTTTCAGATAACGCTGAAGATGAAATTGTCTACTCGGATGTCAGAGTGATGAACCATACAAAGAACACTGGATCCAACTCGCATCAAAATGTAACTTAATTTTCTTAGCCCGAACCATAACTTTAACCATGTCTACGAAACCAGTGTTTTTATGAGGTTAATATATTTGTTTTTCATTACGACATATTGATACCATTAAAAGTGTAGTGAATTAGCCATTAGAAGGTTCCATTTGCAGTTTACTCATAAATGTACAGAAAACCACTACTGGTTTACTTTGACACTGAAGAAAACTTAAATGTAGTAAAGAGATGAGGAGAGATGACTTATCAATGGATACTGTTCTGGGTAAGTTACTGTAAATATAAAAATACATTGTCTCATATCTATGTGTGTAGATTTTACAGAGTTGTGACCTTAAAAAGTAGTGAAAGGTCATTTAGATTTAAGTTCAATCTGACTCTGGATGGACTTTTAACTGATAGAGGCCACAGTCAGTCCCAGACAAAATGGACAGCAAACATGCAGCCACCAGCTGGGAGTACAATCAAGCAAGATAAATTGAGCAGTTCTATTATTACCATCAGCTTACATGGTCAGATGACAGGAAATGTGGTGTGTCACGTCCGGAATAATTTCAGTAGAAATGAAACAGCTTTTCAACTGAAAAGCTGCAATGGTAAAGTATTTAAAGGGCATTTTTTTCCTTTATAAAAATCAGTGCTTCACTGCTATTTCACCTTTTTTTATTCCAAATTAAAAAAGACAAAATTCACCAAATAAATTTGCTTACTTATTTTCAAGTACTGTACAGTACATATTTAAAAAAAGCATGTTAGCATTTACTTACATTTTATTTTATTTTTTATAAACTACACGTGATATCATGCTGGTTCCACATCCAATTATGACAGGACAGGAAAAAAAACTAATTTTGTGTGAATTAAAAACAAAAACAGTCTTATCAACACTTAAGGACAAAACTGCTAAAAACAAGATGCAGCAGCAAAATTAGGTGTTTCTCAGACAAACTTGAGCAGTCTTGTGCACTAAAACAACTTGAAACAGTCATGACTACTAGTCATAGAGACAGAAAACCAATGTGCATGGGGAAAGCACCTGTAGTTGCAGTCGCCAAGTCAGATGGATTAATAGTGCACAGGCACATAATGCCCACTAAAGAATCAACCCTAGTACAAAAAACGTTTTTAATCACTTTAAATTCATTTAATAAATATAAAAATATCAATTAGATAGTAATCTGCATGAGAAATTAAGATTCACTCATACTGACCATTTACTCATGGTGATGAATTTGAGACGTAGTATCGAGATAGTTATTGAACATAAAAACTGCAGCTCATGGATGACATCTGGAGGATGTATAAAGTTCTTGCATTTACTGACAGGGAGCTTGAATTACAAGCCATAATCATTTTAGAACACAAGATGGAGCCAAATGCAAGTACACGTATGTAGGTGCTGGACATGACACCAAATCAAAAATACACATGGAGTCTGAAAACAACTTAGTTTTTATCTATTTCAGTGTGGATATTAACTTTAAATACTGCACTGAGGCACATCATGTCAACTCAACTCCACTAATGGTAGAGCCCAGGCCAATCTCTAGGCGAGCAATGCTGTTCTCTAGAAAAACAGCATTGCTTGAAAAAAAAAAAAATTATTAATTTCACTCACTAGTAGTACCAACACAAATGGCTTTCTCAAGCTGTCCCATCATCAGTCTGAATATTTGCTTGCAGTCAACTGCAACTGCATGTAAGAAGACTGCTGCTTTAGTGATTCATTTCAACAATCAGGTTTTCTTTTTCATGTTCGCAACTGTCCACAGAATGGAAAAACTTTTACGTATTGTGTTGTCACTTGTATCATAGAACTCCAATTTAGCTGATTTGTATGCACTTTAAGCATCTTCAGCTTTTGCAGAGCTGAGCTACGTCTCTACTTTGAGACGTTCAAACCAAACATGAAAGTATGAACAGTTTTATATTCAACCAAATTTATTTATAAAGACCGGTGTGCACTCTCATACACTAATCTACCACAGGCATGACCACGTCTGTGTTTTAAGAGCTCATTCTTCTGTAGCAGTCAAACACAAACACCAGTCTGTCCTCGTTCCTGAGGCAGAAACACTGAAAGGAAAAAAGCTGTGGTTAACTAAGTGTGGCTACAGACAGACCAGCAAACCAACCCTGTTTTCTCAGAATTACATTTATATCCTCACAGTTTGCAACAGTAATGTATTGAAATGCTGCCTGGATTATGTATGGATTCTATTAATATAATGAGGAAACTATCTATGTAATTTACATATTTTCACAAACAGATCTTGAATATACCTGCAAAATTATTTTATTTGTTTACCTCCAATATCCACTCATAGCTCATAAATCATGGAATAAGGTTAGGTATGCATAAAAGGGATTTTGAAGTGTGGAAAACACACAGGGCCTTATTTATGAGATGAATGTACAACAGAAAACTCAGTGTAAGGTCATTTTAACATCAGACTCAGCATTCATCAATGTGTCTATAATCAAATCTCATATCAAGTCTTGAGTCAGAGAACCGTTAAGGCTATTCTGGACTGGCATCTGTCTTTTTCTGCCATTCAAGTCATGTGTGACTTGTTTGCTAGCTTTGGCTACCTAGCCTTAGACTCTTTTGACCCTTGGACTCTGGTAGGCAGACCAGGTAGACAGACAGTTAGCATGTCTAATCGTTCAAAATGGTCCGATGGGAATGACTGGACAACCCATTATATTTCTACAGCAGTTACAGACTCTCCTTTTTTTCTTTTTTGTCAGAGCATTTTATTTGTTCATTGCCCTAAGTATGAAAATAATTTAAACTAATAAAACAAAAAGAGCTTCCAAAATACACTGCCTACAGTAGCTTTAATGCCTCATACTATATTACTGTTGCCTCAGACTGACTAACAGATCAGCACTATATATCAAAAGATTATCTAAAACAATCCCTGGTGTATTGTATTTTCACCCAATGTTCTTTGTGATCTATGAGTGTATTAAACTCTTGAAAAATCAAGTTGTTGGCAGTCTGCTTTATTGTTTTGCTGAAAGCAGTCTTTGCTTACTGCAAAGCATGAGTTGAATTTCTCCTTGGCATGTGAGTTTCAAATCAGGTAGTGTGGCTAAGGAAGTGACAGGGAAAGAAAAGCTGTGGTTTTTAACTGTCAGTCTCACATATTGTTTAATTTCACATTCCCTGAGTTGCCTGTGAGAAAGTGTCATTGTGCAGATGTTTCTAAGCAGCATGTGCTATATGGTTTTTCAAGAATAAGGGTGGTTAAAGTACAGTACACAGGAAGTGCGCATTTCCTCATGTGCCCTTTGCAGAAATAGAACCCCTCTTATCTTCAGGCAGGCCAATGATGTGCTTGCACCCATACTTTTAAGACCAAATCTTCAATTAAATTTGTAAACTTAAATTAAAAAAATAGAAATGGTTCGATAACATGTATCCTTTAATAGTATTTATCAGAAATGGTGACAGGTGCACAAGAACAATAAAAGTGAGTACCTTAAAAGTATAGTAAGGGTTTCACACATGTTTGAGGGGAAAGGAACATTCACAGCTAAAGGTTTTTTATGCTCTCATCTCTACTAATTAAATTCTGATGCCTTAATGACCTAATCTGCATTTAAAAACTTTAAATGAAAATGAGATGGTGTGACAAACAGTATATTTAAATATACTTAAATAGTATTAAAATGCACAAGAGCAACAAAAAGTGACTTTTTTAAAATTTTTAAATAAAATAAACATTTATATATATATATATATATATATATATATATATATATATATATATATATATATATATATATATATATATATATATATATATATATATATATATACACACACATATATATATATATACATATACATATACACACACACACACACACACACACACACACACACTATATACTATATTATCTTAAGGGAAACTAGTTCTACAGTGCTTGTTTGACAAAGGCAAAGGAACGTTCACAGCTAGAAGCTTTTTGTGCAGTTGTATTTGCAATTGAAATGGAAACTTTAGTCACCCCTCAGTCAGAGTAAAGGCATCTATCTTCTGTGTACTTCTTGTTCTTTAATTAGCTTCACACGCTCTAGTATCAAGGCTGGCCATTTTTAAACTGCTTTTGAAACTATTTTGTAACTTGGTACTGTATTTTACTGAAGGCTGACTTTTACCTTCATTGCTCTTATTGTATTCAAGAACAAAATACAATTCATTTAAATAATTTTAGAGTTTACATGTCACATAATTTTAGATATGATAAGAACCCAGGTTATTTTTTACATAATTATGAGGTCAATGTTCAAAGCAAACATATATTTTGTAATTACATTTAAAATATAAATACCTGACATAAATAACTTTTTCCATCACAACTGTATCTTTAATTTCATCACTTTAATCTCAGCACAGTGTTTACATTAGTTCTGTACTACTTTAATTAAATGCCAGTTAAAGTTGGTCATTGCTGAATTTAAAAGTTATACAAGAAGTTCACATGCAATAGTTCACAGGCAATACAGGGTTGAGGACCTTTAGACCTTTAGACCTTTCACCAGCTAATAACAGCTTGAATAGAGCTGCTAAGATGTAGCATGTCAGCACAACCGCAAGTAGCTCAGACGCCAAACTTGACATTCAACATGCACAACATACTATCGCCCACTGATATAGTAATATTCATCATAATCGTCATCATTTTTACAGTACACATTATAAAAAAAGAAAATGGTAATTGAGTGGATTTACAGGTAAATTTCCCTGGTCAATGGTCACACATAATCTAAGGAATCACAACAATCACAACCTTATAAATCACTTCCAAACAACTTCATCTCCCCTCTCTTCTGAAAGGAAAATTGGAGTCAAAAAGTGTGTCCTTTATATTAAGCCGTGAACATACACAAGAAGCTCAGGTTGTGACCCATAATTCAAATTTATAGTAGCTGGGAATTGTTGGGTCTATATAAATAGTAAAAAGAGTACAGTCTATTATCTTGCTCTGTATTTAGACCATCATGAGATGACCTCTGTTGTCATTTGGCAAGTGAAATTGAAATAATTCACACATAAGTTATTTTAATTAGTTAATTACTTAATTAGTTGAGTTCACACACCTTTTAGTCACTCTTTCAAATAACATAATGTTAATAAGAATGTTGTAACCTGCGCAAAGAAAACATATTAGAAAGATGTTACCATTCACACAAAGACTATTGCGCATGTAAAGGAATTTCCACCCTCACTATTACTGTGGGAATGTGGGTCTGATTAGTATAGCATGGTATAAAGGCAATTTATAAAGAAAAAAATAGTTATTCGTGAGGCGTGGAGTTTCCATTACTTACAGCACACAACAATTTAGACATGTTAAAATTAAAGGTAGTTCAGTAGGTTTATAAAAATCTGAAACTTAGCACATTGTTCACTGGTAAGCGGTGGATGACAACACAGTGACCGCCTCCTTGATTCTTATCATACAACGAGAAAACAAAAAGCTAAGAGGAGCATGAACCAACCAACTTCCTGTCAGTGGAAAATTCACAGGTCGGCCTGAAAACAACCACGGAGAAGACACTGCACCATTGTAAAGGGGGCAAGTTGTTTTTTCATGATTTTATTCTCTGTAGAGGATTTAAAATCTGAGAGGGGATGAATTCCTATTCATTCTCTGAAACAGGCTAATCTATAAATGTTTATTACAATTTGACTTTTAGGTTCAAACTACCAAGTAAAGTTAAATATAGTAATATAACTGTACAGAAATAAAATGTGAAATTTGAAATATCATTTGATTTCTGTGTTACAACAGAAAAACAATGACTGCCATGTACATGATCTTTGCAACTCTGGCAACAGCAGCTCTGGCAAAAGGTAAATTTTGTATAAAAATATGTTTCTGCAGGTAATTGTACAATGTACATTCAATTGTTCAGAAAACAGTTGTATTCAATATGAAATACAGCAAGATCTACAAAGTCAATTTACAACTACTGCAACTAATGCAGCTTAAAAGTAAAATCTTTAAAAATATGAAAATATAACATTATGAGATGTTGAAAAAGTGTTTCATTATTTCGCTTTCTGTACTGAAATTAAATACTGGGCACAAATAAGAAAATGGTTAAGAAAGTGTATTTTACATTAAACGTTTTATTGTTTGTGTTTTATAGGGCCTATTGAATGCAATTTCTGTGAACATACTAAGGCTTGGTGTTCAGGAGCAGTGGGACAGCTGCTGCTTTTTCATCTGCCATCCACAGCAAATACAGAGATTAAGTTGATAAAAGATGATAAACATATGATTTTAAAAATAGTCAAAAATCAGAAAATAACCCTGCATGAAGAATACGTGAATCAGTCCCAACTCCTCCGTAACGGAACATTCATACTTGGAAACGCAATGAGGAAACACTCTGGAGAATACGTGATGGAAGAATTTGGACCTAATGGCATTTTACAGAAAAAAGTCGATGTCCATCTAGAAATACAAGGTAGGTCAACGTAAAATATATAAAAATGTTAAGTAAAAAAAAGAAGTTTGGAATAAAGGACAAGCTAAAAGCCGATATTTCAAACTTGGATAATATTTATGTAAAAGCGAATATGGTGGTACTCAAATATTGGTGTTAATCACAAATACAGTTAAATGTATTGATACATATAATATCTATGCACTCTTAAAATAGCGTTAGATCTGAAATTGGAACTTCCTGTCAGTATCAGACATTTAAGAGTTAAATTTTGAAAATGGACTGTGCACTATTAATCTAATGAGCATTAAAAACAGATTATTTCTAACATTCTTTATTGATTTTCTGATTTTATAAATATGATTTTTTTTGTGTTTAAGCTATGTACAGTATATTTAAATACATTTATATTTACAAATGATGAATTATTAGATCTGACTTGTTATATATATATATATATTTTTTTTTTGGGCAACATTTTGCATTATTGGACAGCACAGCGGAGACAGGAAATGTGGAAAGAGAAGGAAAGTACCTGCAACAAAAGTCTCTGCTGATATGTCTTATGCTGATGTGGCCAAAAGAAAAGTAATAACTGGATTTATTTTCTTTAACACACTGCTGTCCGCGAAGGTTTTCAATTCTCCAGGTCATGGTAATTCTTAAGAGTTGTTGTGTCACCTCTCATCCAAATTGCTTTTTCAAACAAACATGCTGCTGCAAAACATTTGAGAAAGGCAAGCTGATGTAGTGCCCAACTGTTTGATGATTCATCAGTCATTATTTCACCATCATCTACATCTGACGTATAATATGATGTGCTGCCATTACATATAAGAAAAGATGATCAAAGTCGCTTCTCAAGTTTGGGTGATTAAGTTATCTAAAAAGTTTAATAGTCGCCGTATAACTCTTTAGGCTCAAAAATGTTTTCTGTGGTGACATTTAAGTTGGAATAGATATCAAGCTCACAATGGTTTTCACTCTACACTACCTACTGTACATACTGTATGTGTGAATATGTTTCTCTTTCAGCTCTAGTGTCAAAGCCCGCAGTGTCACAGATGTGTTTGTCAGCAGAACAGATGAAGGTCAGCTGCTCCTCTGAGGGAGATGGAGTAGAGTTCATTTTGACTTTAGACGGCATCTTTCTGATGCAGATGAACCAGTTGGCGGACTCACAGTCACTCACTGGGAATGCAGCAAAACAAGCCATATCCAGTGGTGTTAGTGTAAACTTATACGATCAGCTAACTGGAAACTTGATGTGTCAAGTCAGGAATAATGTCAGCAGAGATGAAACATCTCTCCAGCTGGGAGGCTGTAAAGGTACTGTATTTCAAGAAAATACTACTGCTTTTTGGTTTGTCTGTTTATTTTTGGTATATTTGGGTAATAGCAGCTACATGTTGCTACTCCACATTTTTGATTGTTATTTATTTTACAATGTAGTGTATATTGGGGGTTTTGCAACTCACAAGTACAAATCTTGATCAGATCTGTCCACCACATTCTTTTGTAACATTTGTCAAAAAATGTGTGACTATCTCTAAAGAAGCTTTCAAACAATGAGCTGAAACATTTTAACCATCATAAACTGTGAATGCAGTGGCAAATAGATGTGCCAGCCTGCTGCGTCTACACTGTAAACAAAAGTTGCAACCACTCGCTGTCTAAAAGCAGCTTTTACACCTCTTCCCCCTGATGGAAGACAAGAATGGACAAGCATTAGTTTATAAAGATTTTACTTGGGCGAGAATGACCTCCATTATTCATTTGGTTTCACATTTATTTGTGTTTTCTAGCTTCCAATTTTCACCTCTCTCATGTGACTATGGCCGTGATAGCAAGCATTGCCGCTTTACTTCTTATTCTGACTGCGTTTCTTGGTGTGAAACATTTCAATAAGAAACCAAGAACCATGACTGTTAATGAAGGTAAGAGAATATGTTCTCTTCTATTCTCTGTAGAGTTCATACAGTAAAGTTCTGTTTTTCCAAATTGGTATGCAAAACATGTTCAATGTTTTGATCCAATGTCTGAACTACATTAACAAAGTTTGCATCCATCAAAACTTTCTATCTATTGCTTGTTTTTTTAAGTTATGTTATCGTTGTGCGGTGAAGGCATGGATTGATTTGACAAGTATCAAAAGCTTAACCACACAATGTCAATTGCCCTGACATCAGATATATCTCCTGTGTTTGTCTCTACTTCTTTCAGGTCAAACTGAAAACGCAATTGTCTACTCAAATGTTAGAGAGGTGAAGAATACAAGGACACCAAGATCCAACTCGCATCAAAATTCATGTTAAATTTCTCCTTAAACATTATTCACGGCCTTACCCTGAACCCACACCCTGCCTATCAGTCGACTAAAACATCTGTGGAAGGCACAAAGTCAATGATCCCAAATATTTTGTGACTTTCACTTCCAGACATGGTAACACCACAGTTTTGGTTCATGTTGGTCAGTATTGTCAGTGGTCATGTACACAAGTAATATTTGTCAACATATCTACAATATATTAAGATGATAAATATTATCTCTGACTACTACTTCTCTTCATCTCTGAGCCACAATTTTTCAAGCATGCATGTTCTTGCATCCCAAACGTAATGATTTTGTCTTTAGTCACTGTATGGCATTGTCAAGTTTTTTTTCCTAAATAATCATATTGATATATTTTAGACATAGTAAAATATTAACTAATCCCACCCCTAACAAAGCCGTACATTTAAGCTTGCTAATGACTTTTTATGCAACCACTGAACTAAAAAAAAAGTTTTTGTTTCTTTTGTTTTCTCTTGCTGCATGTAAGTGTTTATTTTTCATTGTTTTGATAACTGTGTGGCATTGTGGAGGCTTATTTTTATATTTTCATGTAAGTTTACAAGCATTTTCAAAATAAACAATAATACACATACACATGCATACACATTTTATTATATATATACACACATACATACACACACATACATATACAGTGGTGTGAAAAAGTGTTTGCCCCCTTCCTGATTTCTTATTTTTTTGCATGTTTGTCACACTTAAATGTTTAAGATCATCAAAACAAATTTTAATATTAGTCAAAGACAACACAAGTAAACACAAAATGGCAGTTTTTAAATTGAAGCTTCTTATTATTAAGGGAGAAAAAAATCTAAACCTACATGGCCCTGTGTGAAAAAGTGATTGCCCCCTAAACCTAATAACTGGTTGGGCCACCCTTAGCAGCAGCAGCAACAACTGCAATCAAGCGCTTTTACAGCGCTGTGGAGGAATTTTGACCCACTCATCTTTGCAGAATTGTTGTAATTCAGCCACATTGGAGGGTTTTGAGCATGAACCGCCTTTTTAAGGTCATGCCACAGCATCTCAATAGGATTCAGGTCAGGACTTTGACTAGGCCACTCCAAAGTCTTCATTTTGTTTTTCTTCAGCCATTCAGAGGTGGACTTGCTGGTGTGTTTTGGATCATTGTCCTGCTGCAGAACCCAAGTTCGTTTCAGGATTTTTTGGTAGACAGCAGAATTCATGGTTCCATTTATCACAGCAAGTCTTCCAGGTACTGAAGCAGCAAAACAGCCCCAGACCATCACACTACCACCACCATATTTTACTGTTGGTATGATGTTCTTTTTCTGAAATGCGGTGTTACTTTTACGCCAGATGTAATGGGACACACACCTTCCAAAAAGGTCAACTTATTGTCTTGTCAGTCCACAGAGTATTTTCCTAAAAGTCTTGGGTATCATCAAGATGTTTTCTGGCAAAATTGAAACAAGCCTTAATGTTCTTTTTGCTCAGCAGAGGTTTTCTGCCATGCAGGCCATTTTTGCCCAGTCTCTTTTCTTATGGTGGAGTCATGAACACTGACCTTAACTGAGGCAAAGTGAGGCCTGCAGTTCTTTGGATGTTGTTGTGGGGTCTTTTGTGACCTCTTGGATGAGTCGTCGCTGCGCTCTTGGGGTAATTTTGGTTCGGCCGGCCACTCCTGGGAAGGTTCACCACTGTTCATGTTCCATGTTTTTTTTTTTCCCATGTTTTCTCTCAAGGCTTTATAACCTTTTCCAGATTGATAGATCTCAATTACTTTCTTTCTCATTTGTTCCTGAATTTCTTTGGATCTCGGCATAATGTCTAGCTTTTGAGGATCTTTTGGTCTACTTCACTTTGTCAGGCAGGTCCTATTTAAGTGATTTCTTGATTGAGAACAGGTGTGGCAGTAATCAGGCCTGGGTGTGGCTAGAGAAATTGAACTCAGGTGTGATAAACCACAGTTAAGTTATGTTTTAACAGGGGGGGGCAATCACTTTTTCACACAGGGCCATGTAGGTTTGGATTTTTTTCTCTCTTAATAATAAAAACCTTCATTATAAAAACTGCATTTTGTGTTTACTTGTGTTGTTTTTGACTAATATTTAAATTTGTTTGATGAACTGAAACATTTAAGTGTGACAAACATGCAAAAAAAAAAATAAGAAATCAGGAAGGGGGCAAAGACTTTTTCACACCACTGTATGTGAAGGAGCACAGCATGAACAACATGTAAGTGCACATTATATTTTACATTAAAAAGAATGTGTAACTGCATAATAACAGAGAAGCAAAGGTCCATAGCAAATAACAGAGAAGCAAAGGTCCATAGCAAATCCTAGAGAAAGAACTCTCTTTTAATAGCAATAATGTGTGCAATAATATACAATTCAATTCAAATTGCAGAATTGCATATATTTTTTGTAAATCTAAACTAATTATAATATCATACATACATAATGATCTCAATAATGTTGATAAATTTTACATATAGATCCATCCAATTATTCATTTTTAAGTTGCATCTTTTTAGTGATTTGTTTTGTAATTGTGTCTGAAATTTTGGAAGATTTGAAAATATATAAATACTGTATAATAGAAATTTGTTGTTTGAAATGTCTGTTTCCCCATCTGTCTTTAACCATACAACTTATCAAACCATGGACAAATACATAAATAACATAAATAAAAAACACTTTCCTGATTTCCATACAACTGGGAAAAGGAAGTTTAGAGGGAACTTTCAAGAACTCCCTTTTCCTTCAGCTTAGAAGAGGAGAGACAGAGAGAGGATGATGGGAGTGTACAGAGTGCTACTTTTACAGCTACTACCAGGGAGATTGACTTGGCAGGCTGAAAGCAATGTAGGAAACATTTCTGAGCACAAGATGGAGCCAACAGTTTTCATACACAACTCAACAATGACCATGAAGAAAATAAATACATACATACAAATAATTAATCATTTAATTAACTGATTAATAATAGTCAGTGACTGTAATTTTCTACATTTTACAGTGGTTGTTTAAATATTACATACAACAACTTTCACATCATGTTAGAGTCAACTTATCTCTATTCATCTTGTCCACATGGTAGACTTGGAAGTTTGAATGCTCAAAAGAACACTTCTCCAATTTCTATTCTTATAACTATGAGATGCATTAATGAACTATTTTCACACTCAAATTATTTTCATTAAGCTTGGGTCCACAGGGTGGCAGCGAAACTCTTACTACAACATTGCAGATTTCTATGGCATGTGCTCTGCACAGTTGGTGCTTTTAATGCTTTCAGTGTTTACAGCATCTTTTAAAGTTTACACCAGTGGGTAAAATGAGTCTTAACCATGCAAGTTTTGGGCATTGGCAATGTGATCTCTTGTTATTGGTGAACTGAATTATTGGTATACTCTAATTTAAGAAAAGCACTGAGCATTAAGTCATAGCTGAATTTACTAAAGCTTGTTTAGTCTCCACTTTGATCTGTCTCACTGTCTCTGAGAGACTGAGAACGGAAAAGGCTGTGGGCAACACCTTTTTTCTTTTAGTTTGCAAACATCAACAACGTGTGAATATGTGAATGTACATTATATGGTTTGGAAATGCATACCATGTGGTTATATGTTGAAAAGGAGGTGGCTTCCTCTTTCTGTGCAGTATCTTTGTAGTAAAAATACAAAACCTATTTTATATTTAAGTGTGCAATCTAGTTAAGTAAATAATTCAGACATAACTAGTTTCTACAAGATTCAGACATTTGATGATGGAGAGGGAATGCTTGGTCTCAAAAACTCAGTAAATGTACTATCACTAAATGTTAAACTGTTTGTGTTTGCTTGTTTTACACAAAAACTACATACCTTAATATGACTAACACTTGATAAAAGTCCTGTGTTTATAAAACAGTACATGAATTAGAAACTCAGGAGTCAGCAGGACAGCCTCTATTCCTCTCTCTCTCTTACAGACTAATTTTCCACTGAAAGCCCATTTCAAGTACCTTAGGCTTTATAGAGGAAACTGTGTAGAGATTATGTTGATAACAATACAGCCCAGTATCCCTGAGCTGTGCACACTAATTGCAATTATTAAACAAGTAAAATACAAAATGGGTACACAGAAATGGTAAATCATAGAGAAGAAAAACTACAATCTGTTCTGTAATAGCAAAAGATAATTGGATGAATTTACAGGTACATTTGCTTGTTCCACAAAGCCTGGACTACTGACCAGTCACATGATCAATCACATGATCAGCGTCTTAATAAAGTGGACTTCAACCTTTTGTAGAGATATACACTAGGACACGCTAGCAACTGAAATAAAAGAAGACCCCATGCTTAATAAGCACACCATTGAGCATTACATGCCAGTATTTTCCATTTGCAACAAAATTTAGACCTTCTCAAGATTCAAGATCTTTATTATCATATGCACAACAAATGACAGGCAGCAGTCATTGGCAATGAAATTCCTAAATCTCGGGTACCCCCTCCCCCCAACAATGGTCAAAGTGCAAAAGATCAAAAATATCAAAACAGAATCAAAGTATATAAAATACTAGCACGCCCAAATGAAATATGAAAATAGAAAAATAGATAAAAATATATACAAAAAGAAATATATAAGTTGTAAATGCATTTAGAAAGTCAGTCAGGTATTCTAAGTGTCACACATAAAAGCTAACAAAATGCCTGATAATTTAAAAATGTTAAATTAAACACAGCAAGAGTTGTTTTAAAAGTTTGTGAAACCATATTCTAGTTCCTGAGAGCAGTCTTCTTCTGAATACTACAAGGTCAGTGATGATCGTACGTGAGCGCAAATAACCTCTTCCTCTTCTCTCTACACCCAACAAAACCAAAAAAGACCAGGAACAAACAGCCTTGCATCAGTGCAAAATACACAGTCCAGTCACTAAGTCACAAAGAAGAAAACCTATTGAAAGCGGTGAGTAAAAATATCTTAAATTTGGGCAGTAAGTAAGTCAAAGTGTGCTGATTTATTTCAGTTTGTTAACTTAGTACTTGTTCCGTGATTTTTATATTTTATCCTTATCTACTAATGGAAATAATCCACACATCTTTTAATTTGTCAACTTGTTTTGCCTACAAGTAAAACTGACCATGTGTATCATGAGATTTGATTTTGTATTTTGAATTTGAATGTGTTACAACAGAAAATGATTTCCATCTACATGATCATCACAGCTCTGGTGCCAACGGCTCTGGCAAAAGGTACACTTCAGGGAAACTGTAATCAATAGTAATGGTGTATTGAACAAAACATTTCAAGATTTATTTATAATATTTCACGTAACCTAAAGCTGTTATAATATTGTAATGAAGCCCTTAGCATAATTTGCATTTAATACTAATTACCTACCTCAATTGTAATTACAAATAAAAAACTAATCAACAGTAAGCCTATGGATTTTAATTGTTACTGGCTCAACTCAGTACAGCAGAAATTATGTAGATATGATCAAAAGATATTTCTTTTTTCTCTTTCCTTACTGAAATGACATGCTTAAGAGTATTTTAAGTGTTTTGTTCTTGTTTTTATCAGGGTCTACGGCAATGTAACGTATCTGAACCGAGAGGGGATCAGCAGTGTTTTGGGGCACTCTGGGGAGCCATTAATTTTCCACCTGCCTACAAATGAACCAAAGATATGGTTAAAAAGGAACAACAAAACTACTATTTTAAACACAGCTGAAAAGAAGGTGGTGATTCTACATGAGGAATACAACTTCACCAATGGGATATTCAAGCTGAATAAGGCACAAAAGAGAGACTCTGGAGATTACCTGCTGGAAACATATACATCTAATGGTACACTGGTGCATAAAATCAACATTCATCTAAAAATACAAGGTAGGATTTTTAAAAAGCAAAAGTTGGATAAATGTCTGTCTGAACTAGAAATTTTGATCAATACCAATGTTGATGAAAAACTGATAAAAATTAACAGCTATATCAATATTAAAATCTGGAACTTGCTAGTTACTAAGCTTAATTACAAATAAAAAAGAATCATGATTATCAAATCTGAAAAGATCCAGAGAGATGATATGATTCATATGTATCTCTCAATCTCTCAATAACTTCACACAACCAACATATAATCAACAGAACTAAGCTAATCAAGTTTTATTTCAACCTAAGAATGTCATACAATTAAACACTTGACACAGTATTGTCATTTATGGAGTGTCAAATGTACGAGCAGGTGATATTCTTTAACACAGACACTTTTAGTTGTACAGCAAATTTTTCTGTACAACCACGATCCTTCAAACTGTTTCAACCTAAATACATAAACCTGTTTATATGGTGTAAATATCAAAAACATAAATGTGTGTTATGTGGAAGAGCACTCCACTACCAACTTGAAAGGTACAATAACCTATAATAAATGCAGTCTAATACATCAGCCTTTGACAAATCCTCCCTTCATAAAGGTTATAATGTATTATATAATACTGCATGTGATATAACTCCTCAATATTTCAAATTATTGCATCTAACATCCTTGAATATGTTTAGTCTCCTTTGTAAAACATAGTCTCACATCACTAACAAAGTTGTATTTTTTACAACTTGTACTATCATTTTGTGAAAGTGCTAAGTTCAGTATGTTTCTTTTTATTTCATATAAAAAGCCATCAAACATGCATTAACAATTATATATAGTCGATTCCAACCATCTCAGTTGTCTTTCTAATAAAAATGATTTAATAGTTGCACTAAACCTAAAATCATTTAGATGCCAAGATATTTTTCTAGAATCAAAATAGGAATTTTAATACATATAGATTGGGGTTGTATGATATTGGAAAAACATATATTGCAGTATTTTTTTCTGCGATATATATTATAATATGAAAAAATACAGGAAATATCACCAGATACATTCAGTGTATTAGTGTCATGTATGGGCAAACAATTAACAACGATAATTATCAACCCTCTAACTTTTAAGCTTTAGCCTTCTGCCGCCCCTGCAGAAATAATGTTGTATTTCATTCATGTATTTCACATGTATTTACAAGTAGAGAGAGAACAGGTGGCAAAAAAAAACAAAAAAAACAAAACACTCTTCTTAATAATACCAGAATAACCTTTTGAGCATTCAAGCTCAACCTTAGTAACTTTTACAAAAGGACTTCTGTTTTGCAGTTGTGTTATTTACATCTCAATGTCCATTTCTAACGATGTTAAAATGTATCCTTGATCTGCATGGTGGAAGACAAAAAGGCATCACGCAGCCTGGCTGAGAATGTAAAACTCTCAAACTCAAGCAACAAACAGATTTATTTATATGCTGGTAAGATGTAAGATTGGAGATCAGGTTAAGAGTTGTGCATGTGCATGTATTTAATGTGTCTTACATTAGGGCACGGAGCAGTCCTGTGACTTTTAACTTTTAACCAGCACCAGGACGAGGCACTGCTGATAATGGGAATACATGCAGCAAAAAGCATAATTCAACACCTACTTTTATATTATCTCTAACAGTAGCCGCGTTGTGTGCATGTTTAAAGGTGGGTGATGAGCTGACTTTACATTCAGTTTGCCGTGTTAAGAGGTGCATCAGAACAGGCTCATTTTCAGCTTGTGGTAGGTGACAGGGGCCTGTTTTGGTTGTTTTTAAAGAATAAATTAATAAATATCAGACAGACTTTTCTTTTAGATTACTCACAGAAAATGAGAACCTTTTAAGTTTTCCTTTTGTATCATGCAGCAAAAATGCTGTGACTATTGCAATATCGATGTTGAAAGGATATATTATTCAGCCTCTAATATAGACAAATACACATAACAGTTTTCAGAGTTTGAGGTTACATGAAGTACCTAAATGCAATGTATGTGTGACTACATGTTTCTCTTCCAGCTCCGGTGTCAAAGCCAACTGTGTCTCAGATGTGTTTGTCACCAGAACAGATGAAGGTCAGCTGCTCCTCTGAGGGAGATGAAGTAGATTTCATTTTGACTTTGGACAGTCAGTTACACACACAGATCAGAGACCGTAGCCAGACCCCGAGCAGCTGGACAAGCAGACACACCACCACTGGCTGGAAGTGGAGACAAACAACACAAACCGGGTGTTTCCAGTGTCACCATCAGCTTACACGGTCAACTTACGGGAAACTTCATATGCAATGTTCAAAACAATATCAGCAGAGAAGAATCGGTTATTCATCTTAAAAGCTGTAAAGGTAGTGTATTACAAGAAATGGTCCAATTTTATTTTCATTGATATAATCTTCTAATATAATCATAATCTAATCTAATATCTAATATAATCATCTAAATATCTAATTTGGGCTTCATGTTTGCTTTTTCTAGTTTGCATCTCTCACTTCAGCCCTGTGATTGTGGCTGTCATAGCAAGTGTTGCCACACTTCTGCTCGTTCTGGCTCTGTTTCTTGGTGTGAAACATCTGAATAAGAAAACAAGACCCACGACCACTCATGAGGGTGAGAGAAACCTTCAAAGGATATTTGAAATTATTTTGAGACTTTGAGGCAGTTCCTGAACTACATTCAATGAAGTGCACTATTCTAAAAATATAATGCTCTAAATCGATGTCCTAGTATATATTGATTACTTAACTTACGATTCATCATTCTACGTGATAGTTAAAAACATAGACAAGCCTCAAACCAAACTACACAACATTAATGCCCTTTGACGTTGTTCGATGTGATGGACTATCTGTGTCACACATTTCAAGTGTCTCTTCTTACTTCTTTCAGATAACGCTGAAGATGAAATTGTCTACTCGGATGTCAGAGTGATGAACCATACAAAGAACACTGGATCCAACTCATGCATCAAAATGTAACTTAATTTTCCTCTTAAAACATTATTCATGACCTAGCCTTAGCCTGAACCCATAACTTTAACCATGTCTACGAAACCAGTGTTTTTATGAGGTTAATATATTTGTTTTCATTGCGACATACTGATACCATTAAAAGTGTAGTGAATTAGCCATTAGAAGGTTCCATTTGCAGTTTACTCATAAATATACAGAAAACCACTACTGGTTTACTTTGACACTGAAGAAAACTTAAATATAGTAAAGAGATGTGGAGAGATGACTTATCAATGGATTTATGAACATTAAATTGAAATGGACATCACTGACATACTGTTCTAGGAAAGTTACTGTAAATACAAAAATACATTTCTCTTTGTGTAAGGTGTGAAAGGTCATTACTGAGCAATGCAGCAATCGAAACAGCGAGCCAAACAACAACTAACTTCCTGTTGTTTTTAAGAGAGCTCATCTTTTATCTCAGGGTGTATCTCTGCCTCACGTCTCTCCCTCCACATAAACTATAACCCAGTTTCACTGAGCCACTGAGATGACTCCACCACAGCTACATCAAATAGCACAGAGGTCACAGTGAAACTGCTCATGGTATTTTAAATTAACAATTAAAACAAAACAAAAACACTGCTTTATATGCAAAGTGTCATTACGTGGCCTTTAACAGTATTAAAAAACAACCAGGGTAATTGTGCCCATTAACAGGAACACCTTAAAGTGCATGACAATTCAGTTACAGTAAGAACAGAATTTCTTAGTACTTACTTAAGAAATATTAGTACTTGTTATGTGATAAGAATCAAGGAAGCAGTAGCAAACACCCTTTAAATAGTTTTTTTTTTATTTTATACATATAGTTCCCTTTTACAGGTTTAAGGAGGGTCAGGGGGGAGGGGCGCTCTCCAACACGCACACTCTGCTGTCCGCTGGTGGGAGTGTGCCGTGTAAGTAAGATAAATAACATAACATATGGTTTTGTTCTGTTCTCTAGGCCTATGTTACACACACACACACAAACACTTAAGATTTTGCCCTGCTCATAATCACAGTGTTTCTTTTTCACAGTGTTGTATTTTCTTGCATTTTAAAATACAAATCATCAGACCAAGGTCTGGGGGAAAAAAAAAAAAAAAAAAAAACTATAGTAAAATGAGGCTCATGTGTGCAAGTAATGTAGTGATCATCACTGACCACAGGATGGCGCCAAATGCCATCACAGGCAACCAGATAATTGTTTGGAAGGAAAATTGCTATTATAACTGTCTTTGGTAACTTCTTGCTTATTTTAGTATGGTCACAGCTTAAAATCCCCAATTAATGCTGAACGCTGTTGCCACCTCAACTGTCAGATCATGGTAGAGTTCCCTTAACCACATATGCTGCAATAAATTACAGATCATAAATAATAGTCAATAACTACAGTGGAAAAAGGCACTATTCAACTGAACATTGGGACTTGGTTTTGACTTGGTTTTAAAATGGTTTTCTCAGCATTTAAAATTGGACTGTATATATGGTTTAAGAAGTCTGAGACACCTTTACCTGAGAGTACCTTTAATAGTTATTATCCATCAGTGTGCATGCAGCTACCTGATTTTGCGTGTGATATAGATTTAAAGGTACACAGTAAGAAAGCACAAGGCTGTGTGATATTGTTCAGGCTACTTTTTAATGTTTAGATACATGTTCTATTTGGGAGACATTATTTTGAATTGTATATGAAAAAAAATCTGGGTATGTATATTTTGTATAGGATGTATGTTGCTTATGTTGCTTATTCCCTGAGCACGTTACTTCAACATATATGCATATATTAAAAAATAAATGACTGCTCCATCTTTAATATTGTGTTTTTAGAGTCCTTTTCAAAGCCTTTTTAATTTGATTTTAAGGTAACAAAAAACTGCTTTCCTAACCATGAACAAAATATATTAGCACTTCTAGTTGCTTAAACTTTAACAAGACCTCAAACCACATAGGCAGATCAGAAAAGGTGTATTTCAGTGTTTTTTAAAAGTCATATTTGTCATTCTTGACAATTGTAAGTATCCTACATTACTTTCCTGGTCAACCTCCTTTATCATGTCACAATAACGACAATGACAAGTCACCATATCTCTTAGTTATCAGTAGAACTCACCATGTTAGCATTGTCAGTAATTCCTCCAGCTTCATGGAGAAAGTGTCTGTCACTCTTTCGGCAGGAGGAGTCACTGTGGAAAAGAGTAAGAGAGGATGAGGGAGGTGTAATGGGTGAGGATTGTTAACTCTGAGCGTGGTTCCCTGTAATAACTACTCACTCTCACATCATTAATTACTCCTCGCTATACACTGTAGTACAAAACCACATCCTTCTACTCCTCGGGAGCTTAGCACACCCAGATGAGTAGAGCAGCTCCTCTTGGTTGTCTGCAATCTCTTTCACTTGTTCTCTGATATGCTTTCTTTTATCTCTTCAAATGTCCTTTTCAACATCTAACTGTTCCTCACAAACACACACAGAAAATGTGGGCAGTCTTTTTGCATAATCTCCATCACATTATCCATCAATGATTCAACACAGACGGTCCTGTTAAATGTTATTAATGAAAAGAGTGTTATTGTTTGGAAATTCTTGTACCAGTATTTGTATTTTTACATGGAATAAAATATACTAAAATAAGCTATGTAAACCTGAATCTTTCATTCCTATACTCTCTCATGCCATCATCTCAAGGTTTGCTGTCATATATGCAAGTGAGAATTTCCAAAGGGGGATTCCCATTACATACTACAATCCTCAGTCAACCATCTGTATTTCCATAAGCACCATTCCTCAATATATGCCAACTTTCACCCACAGCCACAACATTTGAAACCAACTTTACACTTAGATCATATGGAATAACACTCATGACTTTCCCTACTTTCTCTCCCTGCCACCCTACCTCTCTTCACCCTCTGTGTTTTTATGGGGTGACTGCAGGAGAAAGTAGGAGGGCTTCCCCCTCTGCCTGACACCCCCGCTTTGAGAACATGTGGCCTGGGAATAATTGGGTTACAACTGCAGCGGTCCAATGAGTTGGCCTTGATTTGGAGAATGACTCCATTTACTTTTGTCTGACTGCCTGCTGCTTCCACAGCTGCGGCTTTTATCCTCCATTCAGGCTCAGGATTTTACTGTATAGGTCTGGCAGACAGCCAGATGAGAGAGTGGAACACAATCCCAGCATTAATATACAAACCCACATTCAGTGGATAAGAGGGGAAAATAGTATGTCCCCTTTCTTATATCAGGGTTAAGGTAAGAATTTATGTCAAAGTAAAAACTTTTAAAAAATCTTTTATTCTTTAATAAAATTCACAAGGAGAGTGAAGTGAAGCTGATCCTGTGTCTCAGTTTCTATAATATAAACACATATAGAAAGTGCAGTTTTGTGACAGGTGAGATGGTGCGAAGCATGCTGCAAGTTTGCATATACAGTATTTTATCACCTGTGGACATATTGTTGTGTATATATATAGAAACACATAGAGCACAAGCTTTTTAAACCTGTGGATCAAAATGCACTGGTGGCATTTTTATGCACATGAAAGTTCATCAGCCTTGTAAGAACAACACTGTAGTAAGATTTTACAGTGCACTGATGGTGAGGAGGAGGACAGAGGATTTAAGAAGTACAAACACAAAAACTAAGCACAATAAAAATGGTCTTACCTTAATGAGCTGTAGACATTATTCATGTAATTAATTACACCTGTGCATCTTCGGCTGAGACAAAACTGTCCATCAACTTAGCTTCTTAACTCAGCACTAAGTGATTTTAATGTTCATTTTTTTACCTTTTTAAAAGCGGCCCCATTTTTCATCATTAACATCACACTCAAAACGAGGTCGGGACAAACTATCAGAGTATTTAGCTTGTACAAAACTGGTTAACGTTGGATATATTACTTTGCTAAAGTAAGCACTAAGATATTAACATGCAGGTAGCTAATTTTCCCTCTAACAGGTAGCATCAGGAATTACGGCCTTACCAGAGTTCAGCTCAAAGACGAGACAACACACGGATCATTAAACTGTTTTCACCGACATGGCACCAATAAACTTTAACAGATTAAAAGAGGAGCGAAGCAAACGACGGTGTAATTTACGAAAAAAAGATAAAAACCTACAACAGGTGAAACTCATTAGAGCTGCGTCGCTAGGCAACCAACCTCCGAAATCTCGCGAGAATATGAAACATGGCTTGTACCTTTCAAAACAAAGTTACAAAGTGCTTTTCAGTAAAAACTAAATTAAATCTTAATAAAATAACATAAATATAATAAAGGATTTAACTATTTCAATTATTATAACCATTTGAGAAAACATCCTCAACATGAAAGTGAGTTTTAAGGAGATTTAATAATAATTTTAAGAGGAGTTTACCTCGTGGTCCACAGCTGGGGGTCTGCAAAGAAAGACAGTACAGCACCAGACATCTGTAGTGACATATAAAGATTTATAACCATTAGTAAGGCCCTGCCAGATGATCTCAAGTACAGTCTTATGAAGATCAGCAAGTACTGGTGTGATGTTGTTCCTTTTCTCAGTTGAGCAAAGCAGGACTGCTCCACTTGAGTCACCTGAGCATTAAAAGACAGTAATAATGATTATTCCAGAGTCTTTGAGGAAATTAACCTTCATTTCAAGGAGGCAGGACATTATGCAGGATATATTGGTGGATACATAATAAAATTAACTATTATAATTACCATGTTTGCTGCAGTTTGTGTGGAGAAGGTCAAGAATCAAAGGAGAACACTGAATTAAATGGTGGAAGGAGAGATTGTGGCTCTGAAACCTGATGGACTGGATTATAAAACTTTTTTAACTCACTCCTGTCATACACAGTTATTTGTCCAGACATGTAGTGATAGCATTACTGGCATGATGGTCGTGGAAAGATTAAATCTATCACACTGAACTCAAAACAGTGCTCAAAATGGAGAGAGACATGTACACCAACAACATATTTTCAGGCTACTGTGGAAACAATAGTGCATGCACTGGTTAACCTTCCATCAGGGCCATCAAAGCAAAAGATGATACTTCCAAGCGTCATCCTTGGTCATCCTTGTTGTTTTGTTTTCATGGCAACCGATCAACAATCCCTGCTTGTCGATTGGCTCATCGTACATTCAGGGCATCAGAGGTCAAGGTGCAGCAATTGGTCACCAGATAGCGGCTTCCCTCTGCACACGTATCCTCCGACAAACGTTTCCTCACGTCGTTTGTCTTCCTTATCGGAAATTTCTGTACAAATCAAAACAGCCCAAACCTCTTCCAAACCCTCCACTTGGAACACAGTAGATGTCCTCTCACCTGGAAATAAAGTAAAGGAGGGTCAAGGTCCGTGAACGTTGTAATTAATGTGGCGATATTCACTTCTGGAATGAGCAGTAACTGCCTTGGTCTCAGTCAAACTCTCAGGGTCACTCAGACAATGAAAGCTCTTATCTCCCAACAAAGGCCCTTTCGTCAGTGAAGTAGGTGAACACCCTGACACTCCCGGCTAAGAGGCACTTAGAGGGGGAAATGCCTGTGAGTACTTTATTTAATAAAAAATGAACCATGAAAGCAGTCTTAGAGTCACCGCTGCCCTTCTATTAAAAAAAAAAGAAGAAAGAAATCAAACCAGAAATTAAAAATCAATTTAGTTTGTATTAAAAACACTGCTTTATAATCTAATTAACTTTTTCAGCCTCAAAGCTTTGCCACCCATTATAACTGTTCATGGTTATTACCCAGCCTGAATCGCAAATGAATAAAATGGTCAAGTAAGCATTCATGTCAGTGCAGAACACAATAGGTCCAGTGTAGTCTCTGTCCGGAGAGGGGAACACTTTGATGCACAGGCAGAACCTGCCGGAAAGTATTGTGTCATTGGGATTTCAGAGCAACGAGCCAGTGAATGAATTCACGTCTCAAACGGTCTCGTGGTGCGGTAGAGGAATGAGACATTATGTAGCTCGGTAGGCCGAAAAAGGGATAGTCATTTAGGCTAGCCCACACAAGTTTGAAAGTGCATGCGCAAACACATGTGCACATGGCCAAAAACATGCATGACATGTTCATGTGAGTAAACAGATAGATGTGCATGCCCAGAATTTTGAGGTAAAATATATTCTGTTACATGCAACTGCTCTCTCTCTCACCCACGCACACAACCATGTGCACAAGCCTCTTTTAAGCCCCTGCCCACGGAAACCATGGAAATGCCGAGCAAACAAGCGCTCTTATTTGGCAGGCAGGCAGCTTGTTGGCTTCCGTCTATGGGAACTACTATACTGTGCTGCTGTGTCAGGTTTATAATGGGACAGCATACAGGCCTGACTCACCCATTAAAATACAGTAAGGGAGTATATATATATGCCCCAGATTTACTTTACTTTATGAGGTCATTTGAAATGAGGATTAATGCAGTGTGGATTAAAAAACAAGTTAAACTAATTGCAGCAGCCCGCTTGTGTTTCGATTCATAAAATTGTTGCTCTATTCTTATGCATGAGCTGTGGTGGCAAGCTGTTTTGTATTTTGATGAGCCGATAAATTTTGTCAGGGTTAGAATTTACAGATTTCTGGACTATTTCTGGAGTAGTTGCATTGTCATTTTCCTACAAACCATTTTAAATGCTGACCAGCTGGGAATGCGTGGGTTTAGCATTAGAGGCTAGCAAAAGTTCTGGATTTGATCGCTTCCAACTGCCGCAGGCTTTTATAGACATTTTTTCATGCTGTGCTGTCTTATTTTAGCTAACAATGTGATCTCTTTCTATATAATAGCACAGACCAAGATACTTGGCTTGTGCTAAGGCTTCATAGCATCAAATTTTTTGGGCTATTTGAAGCATTTTTCTGTCCCATTATGGGCCATAAGTTGTTGTTCTGATTTTTGGTTGTGTTCTGCTTTTCAATAGCCAAACCAACACAGACGACTGTTTTTATTTTTTCATAGTTGCGGGCAGCCTGACTTCATGATTGGGGTTGAAAAGTATGATAGTATAACAATTATGCTCTAATTTTCACTGATTGCACCCATGTCAGTGGATTTTAGTAAAATCCATGGTGTCTGAGACTGTGTCAACTACAATACTTTATGTACTTCTCTGTATGTGATGACCTTACAAGAAAACCTTAAAGGACCTTAAAATTATCCTCAAGCAATCAAAAGAAGTCTGCACCTTCTTTGATTGCTTGAATACTCTCTCTTTTGATTAAATCTAATTTCTTTTACATTTTGATAAGCAGCAAAGAGTTCTCTGCTTTTAAGGGTTTATTTTTCATTAATTGGGTTTCTTTCTTACATAATACAATATTTAACTATTTCATTTTTATTTTGTGTAAGTTTAAATTTTTTTTATTTATTGCCAGTTTGACTTTCTGGAACCATACACAGTTCACGGTCAAGTCATCAAGTCTCAGGTCAAGATGAGCAAGCTGTAGATTGGTAGCAGATAGTATGTCCATGTGCTGTAGCAGTGTGCTGACAGAAAGCAGAATTTATAAACCTGAGCTATCAACAGCTCCACTGAGGACAGTTCAACACCTGAACGGAGGCCTCTTTCAGGTCCAATCTTGAAGCTTGAATTTGCTGTTTTTCTTGTTTTTTGTTACAGTTTTTTTTGTTTCTTTGCATCGCTGCTCATCTGCTAACCTGGCCCAGACCTTGAATTGTCTCCCACTTCTCACATTTGTTCCCATCTGCCTTCATTAATAGATCGTACTTCACTTCAACATTCGATTGATTAAATAAATTCAAGAAACCCCATCCATATCGTCTTCCCGTCGGTATTGTAAAGTGCTGTATCTCACCAATAAATCATCTTTTGAAGTGAATATGACTTGAGGGAGAGGGACAGAAACACACTGAGACTTTCTGTTCTTCTTCTGCAGGACATCAATCAGCAGCGTCGATGCATCTGGACCACAGATCCTGCTCTCATTCATTCACATTTATTGCCAAGGATCTGACTAGATGGTTGAATCTGAAAGTTCACACCAGTGTGATGTGCATACTGTGTAAATATATAAATATTATCATGTCAACTGTTATAGTATAGCTGAAGCAGCTGCAGAATCTGACACAAATACAATACAAATACAATAATACAAATCTTGTAATGTCTTTTACAGTCTCTTTCCGAGTGTAAGGTTTGTTTTGTGTTTTCAAGTCTTGCAAGGTATTTCAAAATGAAGAAAATAGAGTTGCATAGATACTGAATCAATCAATTGTGAGGATTTCATTTGATGCCTTATCTGTTTTGTTGCTTTGTGCCTTATCCTTTATCTTGGCCAATCTTTGACAAGACCTACAGTTTGACATTTGTAGTCATTTCTCATCATTAGGAACCCCCCACTCAGCCTAATTTCAACATAGAGCCCTTTGGTACCTTTAAGTATTTCACCAGAGAAACAAGATACAACATTAAAATCAAATTTCAAGTGCTGTGCTTCCTTCGAGATATTTGTCTTTGTAGGGTGGGATGGCCTCTGAAATAACATTTAGATGAGGTAACATTAAACTTCTGCCCTGAAACTAATCAATATTAATGAAATTCTCTTGGCTGGATGGCTGCCAGCTCCTCAGGGCAGGGTACACAACTGCAACTCAGTGATAATTGGAAAAACTGGAGAGCCTTACCGTTTCACTCAGAAAACCTGTGGCTCTTTAGGTAGCAAACATATGTCAAAGACCATTTGTGAATAGCTCTTTGTATTTCATGTTTGAAGACCTATGTGACACAATGCGGGCCTCAGTGGTGCGGTGAGCCTCACCTACTTTTTACTCCAAGTAGGTTAATGGAGTCTCCCAGCTGCAAATCTCAATTTAATGTGGTGAACTGGAAGAAGAACATGGAATATCCACTCTCCAGTGCACATGAATCACTTCATAAGGTCCAAGTTTGAGTAATATGTCAGAATGTGGAGATGAGCTCATGTTTGCTAGTGACACGGTGTAGCTGCATGATTTAATCCGGGCGGTCTGTAGAAAACCCCTGTGCATCTGTGCATGAATTGAACATTATGTCATATTAACACAACTATAATTACGCAATCCCTATCATTTACACAGGGGTGGATCACCGTAAACTCAGTGTGTGTGAGCGGATGACTTTGGTGTTCTCAGTGCACTTCATTTTAAAAACAGTTCACATTGTGGTTTTTGTGGCTTTTCATCAGATTCTTTAGATTCTTTTATTCTGTGCTACTTTATGCCTCTGATGCAAACCCATCTTAAATGAATAAAGTTAATTCTACCTGAGAGAAAACATAGTTTATGACTCTGTATTAGTAAATAACAGAAACATTTCTCTCTCGATTGTAAACTTATTTGTTTTTTTCTTTTTTAAACCTGCATTTTTTTTCAGCTTGTAAATACAATATCAAATATTTCAATATTAAAATATAAGAACCAAATTATCATCTATTTGGAGAGTGTGTTTTAAATGTAAATCCAATTATAATCTCCACCAACTCCTAAAGGGAATATCTGGTTCTTAACTTCTAAATGTTCCACTATGTTCACCAGATAAACACTAACTTTGTCTGCCTTGCCATTTGGCACTGGTATGTTACTTCTTGTAAGGTTTTAAAGCTTTTTTGCTGGACTCCCATGGCCAAAAATGTTAACAGTGGGAGAGAGTGAGAGTGAACCAAAGATGGGCCAGACAGCTAAACAATGAGCTGAAAGGTGAAACAACAACAAAAAAAAATACATGTAACTGCATTTGAAGCCTCAGTGAAATCTTAAATAAATGTTTGTCCAGATTCACCTATGGGCTGGAGGATTTGCTGTCCAATCCCCTCACAAACTAGTGCTTCATTTTCTGGTCTTGCCCAGGCTCACAATCAATCACTTAGGACCTAAAATGAAATGTTCATTTCATGCTTTGCTGGAGCCAAAAGATATAGAATGCACTGTTGCACAAAAAAGGCCAAAGTACGAAGCCGAACACATGTCAAGTATATTTAACGTGGCATGAGAATTTATGTTTTTATAAAATGACAACTGTGTTAAATTTAGTCAAACTTGTTCAGTTGGTGTTTTGATTTTGGTGACATGTTTATTAGAGACACCATTACATAACTGAGAGGTCTCAGGCTTCTGGGTACCCTGATGTTCTGACCTGAAATGTGTCAATGCCTGGCTGCCTCAGAAGGATATGAAGAGGGTAAAAAATTCACAAGGAGACAGTAAGACGGCAATGAAATTGGTCAAAACCTTAAAAAGAAGTCCTTAGGGCCATGAAAATTAAGCACGACTTTCACTATTCATCTAGTTTCAAGTTGAGAGATGAATACTGTCCTAGCTGTGAGTGTTGGCGTGATTCGTACTGTAGCCAAAGCCAGAGATGCAAGTAACTCCAGTAGACAGACTGGACCCACCTCTCCTTGTCTCTCTGGTAGAATTATGGCCCTCTTTGCTCTGTACTTAGCCCCTCAGACGATTGTATCTGCAGTCCGTCTGCTGCAGACTGAGTTGTTTAGGGAAATAAAGACCTTTTTTCAATCAGATAAAGATGTCTGGGAAGGACGGAGGGCACAAAGAGGAGCGAGAGAGAGGAATAAAAAGAGAGGGAGAGGGAGCTGGCAGTCGTATCTTGCCGTGTTTGTCCTATAATGCCAGCCGCTGTGGAACTTTTCATACAGTCACTATGGTATCCGCTGAGACACGCAGCTACTTCTTTTAAGGGTAATGAGAGGGGGTATGTAAAGAAAAGTTTGTGGGAATGTGTGTGCTTCAGTTGTGTCATTAAAAAAAGAGTGTGAAAAAGTACTGAGAGGTAGAGATGGCTGGAAGCAAAGGAAGTATAGAGGAGGAAAAGAGGTTGGATGAAAGAGAAAAGAGAAAGACAGAAAAAAGACATCTGTATGTATACTGCTGTTTTGGTTGGCTTGTTGGGATTGGTTCAGTTTTAATGGTCTTTCCTGTTTCCCATTCCTATCTCTCTAACACTGCCTAAATGTCCTCAATTAAGAGCCCTGACCAGGACCAGCTTTTATATAAGTGTCTGACTTACTGGAGCACAGGTCAGTGTAGTCCTTCACTCAATTCGAGGTACTATTGAAGGTTTAAATCCCCAGTTTACCTTCAGTTCAGTAGTTGACAACCTTTAGCATTTGTTGATTGTAAAGAAAATAGGTGTTGAGAAAGATCCTCAGCAAGGGAGCCAATGAGAAGGTGAATATTATTAACAGAAATAATTAATGTGACAAAGATTTTGTCCGTCACCTTTATGCTCAGGAATTGCATTAACTCATCTGAGAGTGCTGAGTTATAGATTCCAAATTTGCAACAGCATGTTTTTTCATCAAAGAAAAACCTATGTAATGTGCCTGTTTTATTTCTTATTTAGTACTGAATCGTCATCTTGACATTCTCAATTTTGCTTTCACATTCATGGTTAAACCATTTATCAAATTATAGAAATAAAGATCAGACAGTTATAACTTCAGATTGACAGGCTAATCCTGATATTTAATTAGAATAAAATCTTCTAAACAAGCAAAGTCCCTTTCAAGGATGAAATACTATTGTTATGCAGTTTATATATAAATCTGTTCTCTATCAAATCTATCTATTTCCAATCTATTTCCACTATTAAAATTGTTCTGTCATCACTTTCAGCTCAATTTACCTTATCCAGAGCCAGGTTTTGGTGAGAGCAGACATGCCTCTTAAACACAGGCCATCTGTTTGGCTTTTATATCCAGCTTTTATTTAAACAGACTTGAGAAGGCAGAGATGTGTTGCATATGTCTGAAAACCAAAAGATGCCGACTTTTGCCATTTATACTCCTCAGAGCAAACAAAAGACCTCAGAGGTGGATTCCTTCTCTGGATATATGTTCTATAAATCTTTAACAGTGTCATCACAAATAACTATTGACTGTAAAATCAAATTAATCTGACAGACTGACTTTGTAACTGTAAGTCATTCCCTGTTTGTGCATCTTTAGCGGTGTGAATTCTGTCAAAAGTGAATTATTTAGTTCCTTCGCCCATAATCTTACGTTCCACCACATTTTATTTATTTATATAATTTCAAGACATCCGGCGCAGTCATACAAACAATTGGGACTGAACATTTATCCTCCTCTGTGAACAGAAAAATAGCTCAGGTTGGATCAGGATATGCCGTGGCAAAACACTTTCCCTTAAAAACACTCTGTGGAGTTTAAACTGGTTATGAAAAACTCTCAGTTCAACACTGATATTTTTACATGACCTACATAAACAATAAGACAGCAAGAATATATGTCTATTAATTTCTAATTGTTGATCTTAATGCATACAACCTGGTTGCATTTTTCAGTCAGATGAAATGGCTCTGGGGTTTGCTCTGGCTGAAGTTGCTTCAGATGCTAACTGAAAGTTTGTTCGCTCTCCTCCCTGTGAAGTAGTCTCCAAGCAGCGGGAAGTGAGCAGGGACGAACATATAACCTAAAGTTAGTTGAAACAGTACAACCTTTGACCACAGGGACTGCCAAAATCAACACATAATGGCAAAGTTCCCTTGAGCTGCTTAAAGCAAAAACAACTGAATTGTGAGGCGGAAGATTTGTTGGCATTGGTTGAGAAATTAATTTGGGTCATCACAGATGGAGATAAATATTCTGCCAGTCTCTGATTAGATCCACCTGCTGTGGAGCTGGTCCACTTTGATAAAACTTCATTTCTCTGACTTTGCACTGATTTTACACATTTACACACCCACAAAGACCCATCCCCATTTTCTGAACCCCAAACCTTTTCAGCACCACCTGCTCATTTTCATCACAGGAATTTATTGCTCATCTGAGAGATGAGTGTCTCTAAATCCACCCTGTGGGTGTCCCAAGATCAGTGACTGTCTCTTTCTAAATCCCCTTTTAATGAGAACCAAAGCGAAGCTGAATCAAACCTTTTTCCCCTTCACAAGGCTAACCAAAACATTAGGATCAAGGAACCTCCAGTAATATACACAGAAATCCTTGCAAGCAAACCACAAGGGTTTTGTATATACTCCAAACATGCACCTTTTCATCCTCTTGTGTAGATTTTATCCCCATTGAAGAAATACAAGAATACACAAGCCTGTGCATCCATAAATAAAGACAGAATGCCACCCCCTCCGCTCCATATTTGCCAATTTTTGAATGAAAAAACCTGGAGGTATTTTTCCATATAAGTTGGTCTCGCAATGTGCCTGCGTAGGACTGAGTAACATCACCACAACATTTTCTCCATGGTTCAAGCGTGATTGAAAGCAGACACATTCCATTAACTTTACAAGGTCACCTGCGACAATTTTGCTTTTACTGTGAGAACCAATCCTAAGAAACTAGGAAATTATGCTTTAAATGCTGCTTTTTCATCACAAAAGTCCTTTTGAAGCAACATATTTTACCCCGAAGCAACTTTTGCAGGCTACACAAACACAGTACATTTCTGAAAATGGTCAGAAACCGGTTAGCCAACAAAATAAGACAGATGTTCTGATGTGTCATCCAATCTTGGACTAAATATTGTGCAAGCCTTGCGACTCCATCTGGAAAAGTCTAGTCATGTTTGAAGGGAGACTGCGTTGAACTTTTCCACACCTGTGTGGAAAGCAACGAATCTTTAATAAAAGATAGACAAACCTTGTGATGTCACACACTCCATATCTGAGAGGAGCTGCACTGAGGCTCTCCACGCGCACTGCCTTTTTGTGACATGTGAGGTCATAAAAACAAAATTGCTTGCATTTCTGCTTCAGTTACACCACAGCCATTAGAGTGGAGCTTGGTTACAGAGCTGTCAGCCCTTTAATATACGCCAAAGTGCTGGTGTTATTATGAAGCAAAAGAGAAGATTATCTCCAAATTCTTTCATCATCGACCAAACACTCCTCTAACCGAGCTCCATATTATACCCTCTAAGAATCTCCACTGGTATAAATTAAGCTTTCGTGTGTTGCTTATGGTACTCATGAGTCTCATGAGTTATAGTACATGTCTTCAATTTATATCAGAAGAGGAATGGCTAGAATGCTGCTCTGCTATATGTAAAGTCTCTTATACAAAGGTTTAGTCGGCGGTCATCCAGTAAGACTTCACAAATCATGGCTGTCACAGAGAACAGGTTGGTACCGTATGGATCCACACATCAGGAATGAACAGTATGCTCCATAAAGAGAGGAGCTGCCCAGATAAGAGAGAGAAAATAGAGAGATCACATAGTTTTGAATTGCAAACAGGATAGTCTGCTGGTGATCAGCATTATGACATGAATATATTTACTATTAATTGCAAGACAGATGTACAGAAAGAAAGCGGGGCTGAAGACAGGAGACAGAGAGAATTTTTGTCTTTTTAAGAGCTTTCAAGTTGAGATGGGTGAATGCAGAGCAATATCTGAAGCCTGCAAAAATATATTTCTTTAAATTGGAACAATCATTTAATCATATCTAATTTTTCACAAGGTATTATTGCAGTGGAAGAATGTAATGTATCTAAAAGCTTATTGTGTTTATCATGCTCTTTTTTTATCCCCGAGTCAATTGAGCATACCTTTTTTGTTTTTGACCTTACAAAGTAAGACATGCATGTAAACAGCATGTAGAGATGTGGTTGTCTCTGCACATATTTGAGCGAGCACAGTTAACCTTTTCCTTCCTCCACACAGACCAGTGTTAAATATTTGACCCTTGGGTTAACTCTGCTGGTGGATTTGGACCGAGCTGAGGAAACTGCTCCGTCAGACGGGATGGACACTGCACTGGTCGCTGCAGTCTGCGGAGCAAAGTAAGCTGTGTTTCCGAGCAATTTGAAGTGTTTATCTTTAAAGTGGAATAAATGTTTATAGAGAAGCAGAAGTTTTTCCACGTGGCAGACTCTCGGTTTCTCTCTCCGCAACTCTCATTGCCTCTGTTTTGCTTACACTTCACTGTGCGAGTCGGTTAAGTGAAGTTCCTCCACACCAGACACCAGCTAATTTCATATTTTCTTTGCAGACTGTGAACTAAAAAACAACTAAAAAACAATGGGCCGTTTTTCTTTTTTTTTTATGTGCAGTAAACTAATCCAAACCCTACAAGTGACACAAATAAACTGTTTATATTGATTTAACTTAGAAAACATCAATCAAAAATGGATTTCTGGATTTTACTTACAGCACAATTATAAAGACATAAAACTACTGTATATTATGTTAAGTTTGGGGCAGAGCACAATCTGAGTGTCATACATATGGGAAACATTAGCAGATATGAGTAATGCTGATTACACAAAACACTTTAGTGACTGTTGGTTCAAACACCGGCGCTTTGTTTACTGTCTCTCTCGCCTTCTTTTCTTGCACTCTGTGTACTCCTCTCTCCCTGATTTCTCTCACAGCTCACTTAAAATCAGCACACATTCACTATATGGTTGCTGAATGAGTTATTACCGAAAGTGCAAAGTTGCTTAATGGGGTATGAGGTGGCGAGGTCGGCTGCGATGCTGATGCACATACAGCAACGTGAGAAACCACAAACGTGATGAAAATCGCCACATTTACAGTGCAATAAAGCATCACTACAAAGAATGAGAATGCTTAAGCTCCGTTGGCCCATTTCCCAGACGGGCATTAAGCCTGCTTCTTGGCAACACTGCCCCTTATAATTTTTCTGATACAGTTTGTAGTTGTATCACATTAAATCGAGCCTTACATAAATGACTGAATTAACCGATTTCCTGAAGAAAGGTCAGAGTTTCAGAATGAAGGCTTAATTAAACAGGTTTTACTGTCTGTCAGTGGAGATGGATGGATTTTGTGGACTGCAGCATTTCATATAAGACCTACAAGAACCGCTATTGGCAGGAGCGAGTAACTTTACAGTTCAGATTAAAACTAGTTTGCTTGGCTGCTTTCATAAGAGAAAGGGTTTTTTTTCTCCAATTCCTGATCACTTTAAGGATTTTGATGTTCTGTTCGTAAACATTCTCTTAATTCCACTTTTACTATTTCATTACTTTTTTTTATGATGCTATCCAACTTTTCTGAGACTCATTAGACTGGTGCTGTCTGCTCTCACACACGAGGACTAAAACAGAGGGTTGAAATCAGCCTCATTTAACTTGATTCCACAGTCAAAAAGTTACTACTACTTAAACAATGTAACATGTGTTTCAGAAATCCACTTTTAAAACAGGGATTAACTAAATTAAGGCTTGCGCCTGGTTTATTATATGCTCTGTCCAGAAACAAGCCCCACTAGTTAAATGAACAGAGACAGACGCCGGTGGCTTCAGGGTTGCTGCAGATCTAAAGCCGTGTGAGATGCGACACTATGAAAACACGAGACCAGCTTTTACGCCCCGACAATTTTATGCTCAAATTTGAGGCCTCTGTGAAGTGGATGTCTGAGGATTTAGTTTGCAGGATGCACGTACTGCAGCCTGGTGGTCTTTCAATGTGTGTTATGAAAAAACTGGGGTGTAAAACTAAGACAAACTGATTCAACTCCAACTCCTTTTTCACAGTGCACAGTGCTTTTTTTGTCAGACCGGTGAAGAATGGGAACGATCACATCTTGGTAATGCACTTATCATTTTATTTAGATCCTAGAAAAAAAGAGCAAATACACAAAACATGTGTCGGCAGAACAATAAGTTAAACACAAGAAGAAGGATTTGTGTCAAGGAAATCATTTAAAGACACTAGGTATGCAAAGGCACGTGAGTGACATGTTATAAGAGTATGCTGAATCGCGGTAAAACAAATATGTACAATACTAAAGAAACAATGTGGTAGCAATATCATTTTCACATAATTTACAAGATAACTAGTATAGATGGCATACCAGCAGCTACACATCACTGTTGCTATCTAGAAAAAAAAAGACGGATATCAGCACTGCAAAATTCATTTTCTCGCTCCCATTCCAAATGAAAAAAAAGTAGTTTTGTTAGAAAAATTTCTAAAATTAAGAATACGATCACTCCTTTCCACCGATTTTACTTCACTATACACACGTTTCTTTCTTCTTGCAGCAAGAATTTCTGTCAAGAGAAGAAAATACATGCTCTCATTTCTCTTTCACATCATCCTCCTCCTCCCCTTCTCCCCTTCTCTCAGAGGAAATGTAGAAGTATATTTCATTCGCTTCACGCACTTGGCTGTAACGAAAAAATTCGGTTCATAGTAGGAAGGGAATACAACTATGCATGCTTCCAACTTCTGTCTGTTTCCCTCCTCCAAAGAGGAGCTGTAATGTATCTATGTTGTGGGTCCAAAAAACTAAACAAAGTGAATATTACTCCCACATGTTGTAGGCTGTGGAGTCCCAGTTTACGAGTTTCTAACAGTCTTCTGTGGTCCGTGTCTCCTGTCTCGCATGCACATGACCATTTTTTAAAGTTGTCATGAGAGGCGGATAGCATATGGGTGTCAGAATGGAGTGTTTTTAATCAACAGACCTGGTGAACTCTGCACTCTTGTTTTTATGAACTGGAATTCTTTGGCGTGAACATGAGTGAGAGTTGAAATTCCTCTCTCAGTCAGGTGCTTGAGAGCACTTTAGTTACCGACTTCTGTCGATGTGTATCTGCGCCTGTTCAAAATAGCATGATTGCACTGCATCAGACTCGAAGTTACTTCATCATTAAAGTCTCATTTCTTGCAATTTGTTGTATAAATTGAGGTTGCTGTAATTGCATCTGGGAGAACTTCTTTAAAAAGATTCTCAGTTCCTCATAGAACTTCGAGGATGTTTGCTACCGGGTCGTGTTTACATTTCAGAGGGTGGTGCTTGGATAACTTAACACGGAGGCATTTACTACAGGTTATAGTTCGGTAAACCCATTCACCAACTCATTCCAGACAATCACAATCATTCTTGTTAGACATCTGCTTATAATGAATTATTGCTTATTGTTTCATATAACTGAAAGGTGAGCAGAAAAGGTGGCTATCAAACAGAGATGTTCCCCAGTTTGTAACATAAAAAGTAAACTGCATAGATACAAATTACAAAATGCAAAAGCCCATCCGCATAGCATGGTATAATGTGTAACTGTAACATAGTTTAAAAAGACACTGAAACCTTTGAACCCTTTAACCAAAGCTTAAACAAAATATCATTATACCTTGAATTACTTTGCAAAACACAGCCTGACATTTTGCACAGTGCTGTGCTGCACGTGAAACTGTCAATAAAACAGCTAAATGCAAAATGACTCCAAATGTAGAAAAACTCCTCTGCACAGTTCATCACAGCAAACACACCAATCGACTCAAATCATCTCGTGATAATTCAAATCAAATTATTTTGAGGCTTGGATGCGGGTTGTCACGAGACATCGGATAATATGCTGGTGATTGTTTCACGTGCTGATTGTTAGAAAAGCAGATAACTGGAGTATACTGGTGTAGTAATTTAAAACTGCATAAAGATCTCTTTTACCATCTGTGCACCTCTCGATTCTTGTCTATCACGGGGAATATTCAGGTAATAGCGCTTGTGGTGTGGATATGAACGGGCATATGAGTACCTTTTCTCAGTATGGTCTTAACTGCTTCGGTATATATTTTTTAAAATCTAGAATGCAATGTAAACACACTGATTGAGAGATGAGGGCTGTCGTGTTGGGACATAGCAGACAATGTCAATGGGTTTGAGTTTTGGGACACTCAAGAGATCCAAGCCTTGTTCTCTCACCATATTTCAATATCCTCAGTACGCACAGCATTCATCAAGTCTGTCAGTGCAGCAATGCTGATCTTGGATCACTGAAAGACAAATTTCATAAGACTCTCCCAAAGGCAAAACTGATCCAAGATTGGCATTCCTGCTTGACAGAGCTTGATAAATGTAGGCCAGGATACTCAGTAGCCCCGTTCTCCCAGATTTTTGTTTCCCAGTTATATTACAGTATAGCCGGCTCCATCTCTGTCTCACACGAGCTCCACCTTGGAGTTGGGGTAAACGGCAACGACGTCGTAGCCCTCTGGGGGCTGGACGCGAGCCTTGGCGTGGGTCTCACAGTACAGATTGTCCTCGATGAAGAAGTAGCCTTTCTGCTTGAGGTTGATGCCGCAGTCGTCGCACATGAAGCACTCGGGGTGGTAGAGCTTGTCCCTGGCCTTCACGATTGTGCCACTGGATAGAGAGATGAAAGATGACAGAGAGTGTTAGACTTATAAAGGCTTTAACAATGTTAGAGGTAAACCATCACCATGTCAGATACCCTGTGCTAAAGACCTTTGGTTGGTATTGTTCATGATCAAGTATCAAGTATGATGTTTCTCACAGAGATTTCTTTGTATTGCTAGAGTGATCAATTAAACTGGATGACGATGAAATTTCAGTAGTTTAAAAGATGGTAAGCTATCTTTTTTTGACAACTGCATGACAGAGTTGAGCTGTTGTTTATCTTGAGCTGTTTATTTTAAGCCAATTCAAGGTTTTATTGATCCTTATAAGACTCTGTGTGATAGCTCCTGTTTTTAATCCCTTTCTTGATGCCAATTCAAGGTTTTATTGATCCTTTTAAGACTCACTGTGTGATAGCTCCTGTTTGTAATCCCTTTCTTGATGCAACATTTTTATAGGACGTTTTCTGTTCAATACTGAGTCTGAATTTGAGCTATATTTTTATTGAAAATATACAGGAAGAACACAGCCTTATATGTGGTTGAAGGCAAAAGTGGAATGAAGATAGCAGAGGTCGGTCATACAATTAAACACCTTATGGCTGCACTACTGAGAAGGATGAAAGTGCATGAACGCATGATAGGAAAATGATATGAATGCGACTACAGAATGCAAAGAGCCATAAAAGGCAAGCAGTTTTTAGGGCAGCGTTGACATTGCAAGGACAAAACACAAAGTAGAACTCTTTAAGAGGAAGTAAGTGATGATTAATAGCTTTAAAATGACTCACAGTTGTTTATTGAGCTTTCCATTATCTATGTAAATCAGCAATTATCATACTTTACAGCTACTGTAACCATGCAAACATTTGATAATTTTTCATCTTATGTCATAATTCAGGGTAGAACACGTCCTGAGAGGTTCACACCTACGAGCTAAATAGCACATGTTTGTTCTGCTGGCTGGCTACTGATCGACACTGGTGCACTTGGAGGTTTCGCTGCTCCGCTCAGTCGCACAGTGACAGCGGTTGTTAAGGGCGTTGTTCATTCACTGCTCCCATTAAGATTTTCCTCTCTGGACTGGGGATTAGGGCCAGCGACCATTCAGTCATGCAGCCTGCTTTCTTTTTTAACCACTCTCCCCATGCAACCACACAAGTTGCAGGATAGACTCCTGACACAGTGCTCTATATTTATCTAAAAATCTGGTAAAATGCGCCCAGGTCATAACGGCCTCATTGTGCCCTGCGAGCTCCTACAATGCGCTCTTGTTAACGAGTAAAGTAAGCCGATGACATCACTGCTTACCTGCAGCTGCTTTTATAGAGGGGGGATTACCGGTGCATGTGGTTACTTTGGCAGAAAGGTGTGTGTGCATGTTCTCGCGCTCAATGTTTAGTGTGTGTGTGTGTGTGTGTGTGCGGGTAAGTGGTACATAGCATGTGTGGGTGGGAAAAGGGCGTGGAGGATGGCCTGGTTTAATCATTAAAATGATAAATGGGAATAGATCTTTTTTCAGAGGCCTGTTGGTGCAGGTCGACCTCCGTGAGTTAACCTCTTTGTTTCCTAGTCAGGGAAGAAGGTTTCCTCACCTCACATAGATCGACATTTAAACTTTACGACTACAGGCGGAGTGATAAAACTGGACAGAGACCTATAATTTCCAGATGGCCATTAAAATAGTTCTAACAGCAAATGTGATAATAAATCATTCATATTTTCAGAATCATATTTACTGCATCGTCAGTAGTCTGTAATTGTAGACCAGAGTAACCATGATTTTCAAACCACTGACTTTTATGGTGCGGTACTTATAATCTTAGATTGAGAAAATAACTTTATAGCTCAGTGTTGAAATGAAAGAGTTAATTATTTTACATTTAAAATAAACATTTTGGATATATATGATTGATCTTTACACTTCAAGACCATAAAAACAAATCACAAGTCACAGTTATGATGCTTCACAGTCCAACTTTTAGTATTAACTTAAAATCGAAGCAAGATTTGTTACTTACACAATGCCATTACAGCAGCGTGTGCACTGGGGAAGCTTCTGGAGACCAGGCATGGGGCTGGGAATGGGGCTTCCAAGTTTGGGGATTGGAGACCTGACTGGAGACTTTAAGTTTCTCATTCTCTCTGTTGGGGACACACCTAGAAATAATGAAAAAAAAAACACAGGATAAATATAGGAACTCTGGAAACTACACCATTCAGGTGCCAGACCCTTCAAATAAGCATGCGCACTATAAACATACAACATGCTCCCAGAATCCCTCCAAAGCCGGCCTCTAGTAACCCTGTTTAAATTTAAAGGTGTGTGTGTGTGTGTGTGTGTGTGTTCCAGCAGCACCACTAGATTCCAGGTAGTGCCTATCTAGTAATTCAAGAGAAAAAGCAGCGGGAGTTTGTGTTTCAGTTTGCACTTTGTTGGAAATTCCCTTTGACTTCCTGGAAGTAAGACGAGAGCACGACGGTTGTCTGGTCTGTTGCAGGCTGGTAAAGGAAGGGATTCAAAGATGGATTAATATTTCACACACTGCCCTCAAAGAGGTCAGTTTCTGCTCCCCACTGTGCTATTTCTCACTATTTCTTGACCCCCTCACAGATGTGTGTTATCCTGCTGGCACAAGGGCACAGCACAGGTATTCATGACAGATACAAAGTGATTAGTGATGTCACTGGGCAACACACACTACTTTTATCTTACATATTATTTTTATATTTTTGATATATAACTTTTTCAGCTGTTTTGGAACTACATAAACATTGTGACAAACCATCATCAATCACATGATTTTTGATAAATGCACTGTTATACTGAAAGGTGTTTCTATTATTTTGTCCACTCTTTGTTTTTTATCAGTGAGGGTAGGATATTAAACTCCCATTAGTTTCAACTTTCAACAAAAGCTGATCATTAAAACCATAAAAGTAGGATACTATTGCACACCCATTACATTAGTGAATACATTAGTTGTAGCTTGGTGTACCTATAGATATAGACATAGATAGTAATAAATACATAAATCCTTCAGCTTAACCATACTTCAAAAACTTTTGACATTGTGACTTTTTCGACTTTATAGCATTGAAACACAGAACACAATAGCGAGCACTTAAAAAACTGTCAGATCACCATAGTCACCACCGAGCAAAAACCTCAAGCAACCTATAGGAACAAGAGGAAAGTATCTGGAAACACTGAAGCAGCCACACATATATACTAAAACCACCTACAAATACCTCGAATATCTGCCTGGAACACCTCAGTAACCACCTAGAACATCCTTGTAGAACATCCTGGCAACCTCCTGCAAATGCCTCCATAACTATAGCACACTCCCACAAGTATCAACAACCACTTCACTTTGCCTTCAGTGCTGTATCATTCTCAAGACAAATTGTAGCCTCTATTTCCTGCCAAACATAATGTCACGGTTTGCATTACTGTTTCTATAAGTTAAGATCGCGTTTCTCATTAACCTCGCAGCTTGCTTTCATAAACAGGATGTTGCCACTTGTCCTCTTCCTCTGTCTCTCCACTGCACTTGTCTCCATGCATTAATTTTGAAGAGATTTACGCTGTTAGACTCCATGAAATACAGCCCAGTGGCACGCAATGTAAAATCCACTCTAAGAGGCAAAAATACTGCAGGCCATCAATCTTGATGGTCATGGTGGTCTCAAAATTTATGTGGTAATGATTCATTGATGTAAAAATGCTACGCATGGTGCATTCAAGTGTTGTTTTAGCCACTTAATACAATTTCTGTGCAAGCTCATAGGAAGGTACTCCCTGTCCTCAACAGTTTTCTTCCCCTTTCACTCTTCATTTAGATCACAGTCACTGAATTTATTTTGGTCTTTTCCTCTCATACGCCTTCCCCTCTCTGACCTCTCTGTGTCTTTCGATCCCTTCTGTGTCCTCCATTCAGGAGACCGTACCGGCGCTTCCTAGTAGAAATTCATCAGTCAATCTGGCTAGACATCCGGCAGAAAAAATATGCTGCATTAAACAGTCAAGCGTTAACTATCGCACCAATATGCTACAATCACGCCACAAGGTGAGCTGCCATGACATTCATCTTAATGACAGGAACGTTGGATGCGTTGTCTTTGTTAAATATAGATATATCTGGTCAAATGAAAATAAAACGTCTCATGGAGATTTTCTTCAACAAAGGCTATTTCTAAAAACACATGAGCGATTGAGGCTGGTGAGTCTGCGTTGCTGCCTTCCTACGGATGGTATTTTTTTATTAAGAGCGATCAACCCCGACCATTAAGTGTTTCGTTATGCCTGACTGGAATGCATGAAAGGGGCAAACTTAATACTGGATATCTGGAGCCACTCCAGCAATTCAGAGCGCACCGGGGTGGATGAGTGGGGTACAGCTGTGAATTACTGTATATGACTTCCCCTTACTGACGATGTGCCAGTGGAGGCTATTCAGGCTAACAGGCCACCCATCACTGCCACTAACCACAGTCTAATTACCTTGGATCTGGCACCTGACTCAAAGCACTTTCCATCCCTTAGTAAGAACGGTTCCATGGTGTGTTTAAGAGCTGGCTTTAGCTGGGCATGTTATTTCTGGGATTAATATCTCTATTACCTAATGATGCACTCTAATGGAAAACTTTTCATGTGCAGCGCCCTCGTGACTTTCTCACAGAAGGGAAGGTTGACTAATACGAGTCTTCAGACCATAGTCAGGAATAGACACAAAAAGCAGAGCGACTGAGTGCTTATTTAGTCTTCATTTTTAAATAACCAGACCCCCCGTATATTTTGTTGCCAAGTAGAGACAGAAAACATATTTTATTTGACAGACAGTGACAAGTGGGCCGATTACAAGGCATAGCTCACCCCACGCAACATTGGCGGCACAACGTGTGTCCTCCACTGTGACTAATATCAACCAGGCACACTGTAAAACAGTCTCAGCCACACCCACCCACCCACATACACACACACACGTTAGCCCCCATCCTAACTTAAACCTGTCAAGTGCAGTGTGACGCCTCAGGGAATTTAAGGCAAAGGGAATCACAGTGTCGATAGACAAATAAACAGCTGTAATAACATCACTTCAGACAACTATTGTGGGATTTTGTATCAACTGTATCAAGAAAGTAAAAAGGCAACTTGTTTTGTTCCTGCACATGCGTTAGTTTAAGAAAGTGACAAGAAAGATAATTTAAAAAATGGGCCCAATGATCTGCCGAAATGTGTTGGAAACAACAATTTTTAATCTCTGGAAAAACATAATCAGAGAGGAAGAGACTTTATGCGAGAAAAAAATACTGGAAAGCATAGCAGAACTACTGTAGTAAGTACTGACATGCTCGTTGATTGACACAAAATGAATCAATGACAGATCTGGTAATTGAAAGTCTTTTGAGCATTTCTAGAGTAAGCTCATTCAAGAATTCAACAAAAACTATAATGAGAAAAATCTCCGGTTGCTGACCTACAGTGCTGTCAAAAGAACAATTCCCCTGTGCCAACAGACAGTCAGAGGGTTAATCCCTTCACCACTGAAGTCACATGTCTATCCTGACTGGACTGGAAATCTTGCAAGGGCTTTAAATCTCTGCTCTGTCTTGATCCCTGTGGAATAACAATCTGAAAGGAATGTTCCCTCTTCTTCTTCTTGCTTGAAACTTTGCATCCAATTGAATTACTCTGCACTGTGTTGGAAGGAGGACATGACTGATGTGATGTTTATCTACATCCTGTGGTTGTGACTTGTGGTCACAACCACAGATGATTCTAAACACATTGTACAAATCAAATCCAAGTTGGTCCACTGGGATGGATTCATTTAGCTTCCCATATATGTTCTGAGTAAATTAGGCTAAAAGTACTACTACAGTAATACTACTGTATGTGAGTTTACATGTTATAATCCATGAGGCAATCAATAATTTGTCAAGTGTATAACATCTCCTTCTCTGCACAGCAGTGAGGCTGATGAATGTCTCAGCAGTGTCAAGGATTTATTCTGAGAAAGAACACAGCCTCCTTCCCTCCAGTACTGAAACTGGGTTTTGTGGCCATCTTTCATCTTTATTGTGACGAGCTGAAAAATATATCCTACACAAGATGATGGAAAGTCACATTCCTGGAAATAAACAACCCAAGGTACAGTGCAAAATAAGAGGCTTTTAGGAATTTTCTTTAAACAAATAACCTTGGCGTTCAGGGAATGGATGGGGTTTCAGAGGGGTCACTGGGACTCTGTTTATTTTCTTTTCCAGCTGTTGAAGAATCACTCATCATGTTGCCTGTTGCAGGTCTCCCCCTTAAATTTACTTCAAATTTTCATCAATGAAGGTGAAAATGATAAAACCTCCTCTGCACCAAAGCAATCCTAAATCTTCACATTCAATTGTTGACAATATATTATTTCTCTTTGTCTTTTAAACATACAGAAACATTTCCTTTAACGTGTGAAGGGCTGTTTGTCAGCCTATAACTACATAATACCATAAAATGTTAAAAAAAAAAAACACACAAACTCACATTGGTAAAACAGACACAACTTTCTATTATCTACTAACCTCAGGTAATATTGCTTCAAACACCGGTATTTAACAGTCAGTCCCCCTCTCTTCAATCCACATTGCTATCCAATCATGGCCGGAGTCTGTGGAATTCTGGGTAAACTGACACTCTTGTTTGCTTTAACTTTAAAAGCCCCTGAAAGTCAACATGGCCTCTACGGGGGATTTCGCCTTCAAAAGGGGACCAACTACTGTGATTTAAAATCCTGACAGTGAGGTATGCATTGAAAAACAGGATGTTTGGACTTTAACCGGAGTGTTGAATGTGTTAAATTATTAATTTGACTCCTCTATCGAGCTATTAAAAACAACAACAACAAATAAGAGACAGACTCGAGCGCCACTTGTGGCAGCATTTCGCACTCTCACGCGGATTGAATGACAGCGACAAACATCAACACAGAGACAGGTAGCTTTTAAAAATGATCCCAGTGTAAACCTGAGGTGTCTCCCTGTTTCATCAAGGGCTTAGCCTGTCAGTCAACCTGTCAGTCTCCCAAACTGAAAGACCACTGCCAGCAGACAGAAAAAGTTCCCTTTAAACCTCTTTAATCCATCAGCAGTGTCTCTCTCCCTCCCTCCAACCCCCTCATTAGCCTCTGCCACTTTCTTCAGCTCCCCTTCTCTCTCATTGCTTTGAGTGTCGTGGTAAGCGCTAAATTAAGGAATCAGCATGGTCTGGTTGTGCTCCAGGCCTCGCTGCAAGGAGCGTTGTTCCTTGTGCTGTGGATTATCCTGTCGGCTCAATATCAAAGGTAGACACAGAGATGTGATAACCCAGCGGGAAGTCTTTTCTCTCGCCCTGGGATAATAATATTCTGTACAAACCTGCATAAAGGATTTAATAAGTCAGGATCATATAACTGATATCAAGGATGTGACACACTTATATTGCTTGTGCTATTATTCTGGGATTCAGATGAGCAGGTTATATATTTTCTTAACCATGTTGGCCCAAGTATAAAACAATATTTTTCTTTTGGAAGTTAAGAAGAAATGAGATATCGCATTGTACTTGAGGACTGAACGTGTAATATATATATATATATATATGTATATATATATATATATATATATATATATATATATATATATATATATATATATATATATATATATATATATATATATTAAAACCTGTTATTTATCCATGCAAAAGTTACTGAGAATACATGCTGCAGATTCACACATTCACAGCTGGTAACACTCTAATGATAAAGAGGGTTAAAGGACTTTTCTCAAGGACGCCTTCACTGAGGTCGAGAAAATCATTAATCATAGGCCATCCGTGCTTACAGGTCATAAGCCCACTACCCTGAGGTCCAGGCTATTTCTGCTTTAACACACTAACGCTTGGCTTATAATTACCACTTTCACAACTTTTTCCTTGCTTTAGTGGTAAACACGGAACCTGAAAAGACTGTTTTAGTTCAGAGGATTACCCCTCATCTGCTGCTGTCAGCATCACATGATTCCTCCTCAAAAGCTGGAATGCCGAGCGGTCAGAAGGCAGACAGGAAAGCCATATTTCTCACTTTATTGTCCTATGTGAAGTTGTTTTTGCAGTAAATTGCCAAACCAAAACTTCCCTCCCCTGTTCATCCGTGTGCGAGCTATTTAAAGCACTCCATCTTTCTCCCGCTCCCTCTATCTCTTGTTTTCTCTCGTTCTGCCTCTCTCTCTCCCTCGCTCTTTCTCGCTATCCCCCAGCCTCCGCCGTCTGTGTCTTTCTATAAAAGGAAAACTATGCCAGTTAGACAAGGGAGCTCAAAACAGTCAGACAGAAGCTGCCTGAGCGAGGCAAGATGTCCCCTTTGCCTGGAATCATAAGTCTCATTTGCATGGGAGGAAATATTTACTCAGAAATTTCCACCTTACTCACACACACACGAAAAAACTTTAAAGAACAGCAGGCATGCTGACGTGTCTCCTACATTAAAACTGTCTCACTCAAATCTGCTTGACAGCGTTAGTCATTTCAAAATTTTACAGTCTGTTGACAGCCAAGTATATCAAAGTCACAGTAGCTGACATTATATCACTGCAGAATAACAGAAATACAACCTCTGGGGATGTGATGGGTGGTGATGTGTGAGCTATTTTTCTTTAAGTTACATTCCTCTGGCTTATTTTAGCCTCTTGAAGACAATTTTCAAATGTTTGTTCAGTAACAAGATGAAGCCAAGCTTCGCCGGTTGCAGTAATTTTCCTCTTCCTGGGAAAAGTAGCATGACACTTAAGAAGTAGGCTGCAGTGGAACCACAGGCTTTTTGTCACCACCAACACACACATGTAAGCATTCACACCCTCACAGAAATCCTTACCTCCATCCTCGGCCTCCAGGATTCCCTGAAGGTATTTGAAGGAGCCTGACTGTTTGGGTTCAGAGACGGGCTCCTCGTAGTCCTGCAGCATCTTGTAGACGTCCGACTGCGTGTCGAAACCATTACGACCCACAGGGGAGTGTATGGGAGGCTCTGGGCTGAAAGAGACAAGGGGGGGCAAGATATGGTATGACTTCAATGCAATTTGATTAATGATGGCACAGATGATATCTCACAAAATACATCTATTTCCTTAAGTAGTCAGTCAAGACAAGACCTCTGACCCCAGGAAACAACAAAATTGGGATCGGGGGGTATTAGGTTTTGTCTTTCTGAAAGAGGAGATTCTGGTATAATATGGCCTCAGGATTTTTTTTTTCTTTTATCAAGTGCTGTCATGATGTGACGTTAGACCAAGGGAGGAATGAATGGAGCTGGAGTAGCCTAAACAAAAAGATAAAAGACCAGATGACTGTTGCCAGACCACCAAAGGAAGAGAAGAAATCTTGACAGAAGAGTAGCTGAGTAAACCGAGGCAGCACAATGACATATTTCTTTTGTTTGAGCAGACTATGTAGAGCACATCTCATAGATTTTTTTTTTTACTGAGACAGCGGAGATTTGCCGCACAAAGGGGAAAACAGGGGGCGTACACTTCACACTCGACATGTGACTCCACAGGCATGAAGTCTTAATCTAAGTCTTAACAGCAGCTCTGCGCTATGGTTCTGCATGTTCACCCATCCATCAAGTTATTCCCAAACCTAACAGGATGGATCCCGTTCATCTGATACATTTGGAACCTTTGGGAGATGAGCAAGGCTGCTGACAGATGTGCTCAAATCCTGACACACTTAACTGCACGTTTGTGTCCATGCCTCCCCCCCAGGGGTCTGAAGGAAGCGCTTCACCACAGTGTGTGTATTTGTGTGTGTGAGTGTCTGTGAGACTGAAAGCCTGAGAGAGTGAAGGTGAGGCTGAGTGAGAGACAGGAGAATATGGGGAAACTGTGTAATGAATGAGTTAGAGTGAGTGACTGACAGCAGGCAATAAGCAGGGTTAAGATGGTGTTTAACTCTCTCTCTCTCTCTCCTCTGTGTGTGTGTGTGTGTGTGGGCCTTGTCAGGATTAACAGTCCAGTCCTGGGGAGCTCTGGGAGTGCTGGAGAGGATGTTCTCTGGGAGACTAAACACACACATTTATTGCCCGCTTGAGGGGATGCACAACAACAAATGGCTTTTCCAGTCCACATGGCCATCTGTGCAGGTGTGTCAAGAGACATCTGAAGTGTGTCTATGTGTCTCTTTCTGTGCTTTTGCATCTGTTAGAGTGCCTTTGTGTATCTGTAAAGTATTAAAATATACTGGAGGTGATATGCCCTGTGTGATTTTGGCAAAATTGGCATGCGATTACAGTGAGTCAGAGAGAGATGATACGATATAACTCAACGGTTTCTATTCTTAAGATCTACTGCATAGATATAGTTAACTGTTCGCAGGAAAAAAATAGATTTTTGCAAAGTTATTATTTATAACAAGAGGACAGTGATAACCACAGTAAATAATATGTTCTTGTGATGTTGATGGCTCTGAATATTCTCAGAAAACTCTTTTAATAAGTTTTTTTAAAAAATCAAAATGTATTTTTTCCAAATCTGTCTTTCACCTGAATTTTGGTACCTTTACTTTTCTTATTTGAAATCCAATTTCTATTGCTCTACTGAAGTTTGTAATGATCAGTATAAACACAGATACATTTCCATATTTTCTTTTGAGGGCCCTCCAGTAAGTATAGACAAGTCTACTCATCTATCTGATCAACTCACCTGTGTGTGGCGCTGAGGCTAAGGCCTCCCATCTTGCTTGGCAGAGATCTGTCTCCGTTGCTGCCATTGTGAGCATAAAGTCCTGCTGGGTTGTTGTACTGCATGTGCCCGGTTCCATTCCCGTATCCATGGCTGTGGCCGTTGTTGGGTCTGGAGTGTCCGTTATTCAGGTGAGTGAGCTGGGGAGCCTGAGGGGACTGGGGTGGCAGCGGGGACTGCAGTTCAGGGGTGTACGAAGGTTTACGGGTGTAACCGCCATATCCGCTGGTGATAGGACGGAAATTCTGAAGAAAAAGAAAACAAACATGGAGACTTTTAAAAAACTGGAAGAAGAGAAACACTGCAATATATCCATTGTTTACAGTATAGAAGTTCTGTAAAGACAGACAAACATGGCTGCAATGGTAAAAAACAAAGAGCATGCTACATCAAAGAGAAAATTACTAATGTTAGGAGGAAGAAAAAAGGGTAATGGACCCATTACAGAATGGCTCATTATGTTTTGGTCCAGGAAATGAGAGTAAAAAGGAGAGAGGAATGAGAAAACAAGCCCAGTGGTGCCCCGAGTAGAAAACCACAATTCTTCAGAGGCGAAAAGTGTGGTTGCTCCCAAATGAGGCTTTGCAGCGGCGAGGATTGAGAGAAAAGCTTTTTCCACTTCATTTCTGCTTTTCCCCCTTTAATAGTTGGTCTTATTAAGAAGGAGCTTGCACTGGATTTCCTACAGATGTTTCTGTCAAAACAAATTAACTTGTGCGGTGTAAATATTGAAAAAATGTTTTGTTTTTTTCTCCCCTGGCTGCTGCTTCTATGGATCGGGGAGTTTATAGAAGCCGAAAGAGCTGAGATACTGTAAGAGATTAAATTATTATCTTTTTGACATGCTGCAGCAGGTTTTCTGCATTCTTGCGACATGGTCGCTCTGCTGGGACTGTTTGGAGGAATCTGCCGGACTAATGCAGGACAGATGCGCGGACACCTACACTTACACCACTGTATACTCGGTGTGTTTATGCCGAGGTCGACGCCCTTCTCATGAGTTTGCACAAACTCTGCGGTGACATCACCGGGCCTCTCTGTGTTTACCACGGCTATCAGAGTGCTTCAGTGATAACGCTCGCTGCCTGCCCGGCTCGTCCGTCTCAGAGGCTGAACTTTGCAAATAAAGTTTTATTGCATGACTTAGGATGATGTCACCACCTCTGATAGCATTTTAGTGCTTTGAATTTCAGAGATAGAAAGCACTTTCAAATAACTAAACAAGGCTGCACATTATCATAACTTTAGACTATAAACATTTCAGTTGAAACGAAGTGACTTGTTTACAAGTTGAGCAATGCAGTAGGATGGGAGACAGTCAGACTGTTGCAGCGGTGAGCCACTAGAATGAGTGTGCATGCACGAGTGTGAGATTGTGTGTCGCAGTGTGTGTTTTGGGCCAGTTTAAAGGGCCTCGGCCACAGGAGGTGGAGGTTCACAGCTTCTCCAGACAGGACCCCTGTCATTTCAACAGATGGGTCTGCTGGATGTCATCCTGTCCTCGGCCCTCGCCTGGACCACACACACGAGCTGACACACACACAGGTCCTCTGTAATGGAGATCTCCTCTCCTCTACGCCAACAAGCCCACATCTCGAACTTGGAAACGCGCTCTGTCATTGCCCTGCCTCCTGCAGCTAAGACAGATGACTTTCAGGAAATTCAAAACCACCTCTTCCCACTCTTCCCAAAAACCTCGGACGGTGAAGATGGATGAATCCAGAAAACCTCCGAACAAAATGCTAGCAGATAGCCGTTAAAGTTCGGAGAGGGAGGCAAGGGAGTCGGCGCTTAATGCGGCCTCTCTCCCAGAGCCAAACCCTGCTTGGGCAGCATGTCAGAAACACCCAGCTCTCTGTGGCTCCCCCTCCAAGTAAACCAGACACTCTGAAGCCTGGTTCTCACCACAGGGCCAAACGGGCCAAACCAGATCTTACTCGTTATCTTAAGCACTATTTGCACAGATGGTGGACCTCATATGATTTTAATCAAAGTTTCCTTCAACCTCTATGTTTTGTGAATATGTAAGGAATGATGACATTTGATTAAATCCTTGGTGCTTCAGATACATTTGTATAGTCTTGCTGATATTACCAAACGTGAATTTTACGTTGAAATCAGCCTCAAAATATCCTGTAGATACCTGAAACTCCTGCTGCCTCAAACTCCATCCTTGTTTCAAAAGAAGATTTTATGTGGATGGATGGCTTTTAATTTGAGGTGAGATATTTCACTCCCTGCTTTCTCTGAATTGCCCTTTTGTACCGTCTTTCATTTCACCAATCGATTCATCTTACGTCTCTCATTTCCTGAGAACATACCCAGAACTGGAAAGACGAAGTTCTTAAGAACAGATCAGCACACGTCTTTTCAGCATGAACGAGAGGTGATTATTCATTTCTCCTATTTAGACAACGGTTAAACCTGCAGATAACAATCACTACAATAACTGAATGGCTGTCAGACGAGCTTATTCATGTCTGTGCTCAGAGAATAAAGGAGGCAAGTGGAGGAAAATCCCTGAAAGTGTATTATGTTACACCCTCCCGCAGTGGCATGACAGTAAAGACATTTATGACTCCTAATCTGTACAAACAAGACATGGAAAGGAGGACAGGTAATTGCACGCTAATGTATAGCGTGATATATTTTAAGAGTATATTTTAAAAAACATTTTGATCTTTCTTTTTTTTTTTTTTAAACTGCACTGAGGAAGAAATCAAGAATAATTTAACCAATTACTGGTCAAGTTGAAAGTAATGACACATTGTGACATTCAGAATAATTTAAAAAGGAGAATGTTCAGTGAAATCAATGCTCATTTCAGTTCGGTATCCTGCACACGTAGCACTTACAGTAGCCTGTTGTTTGAGTAGATTTCCTTGTTGTCAACAGCAAGTACTTGTACGCCTATTCGCCATTCCTCCTGTCTTCCTTTCTCACAACACTCTTGCTTCTCTGGGCTTGCATGTCTGTTGCGCAGATATTTGCTTTGGGTGGATGGCAGATTTATAAGGCAGCACATCTGGTGCTCTCCTTATAAAAATGCCAGTTTGGTAACATTCAGGACCTGTAAGTGCTTTCAAGGTGCTCTAAAGGTATGGTGGCTTGGTTTCCTTTTTATAACCAAAATCAGCTATAAGCAAACGGTCTCATTAAAAAGATTTATTCTGCCTTTTCACGTCTGGACTACATTTAGGTTTAATGATGATTTTGTCTCAAGGTGACAGTCACATTAATCCGGCAAATGCCTTATCACCCTTATTCCCCTGGTAACCTTATCTTGTTTTCCCAATGTAGTCAAAACAGTTTAAAGTTAATATGAGCAGCTTCGGTCGATCTCCAGCAGAAACCCAACATAACAAGATTGTTGAAAGAGGCCATCTGTGAGATCATCTATTTCCTAATTTCTCTCTCTTGAGATTGGCTACTCTTTCATTTTCGCCCAAATCTTGACTGCATTCCTCCTGGCTTGGAGGAAGAGAGACTTTGAAAGTGGAGAAAAGATAGAGAAAGGAGGAGGAGAAAGGGAACCAAGAGCAGTAATCATTTATGAGAACCAGTATTGTCTGACACCGTATTCACATAAATTCAGGCTGCCATCGGGTTTCACTGACCGGTTTTACAATGGCAACCAAGCATGGCTAATGGTTCAGCACGACTGGCCATGTATGAGCTTATGTGTGTGCCAAAGAAGGAAAGAAAGACACAAAGACAAAAAAAAGTAAAGAAAGTTTCATGTATGTGCATTTACCTCTGCAGAACGCTGTTATGTTTAAATGAGGTGCATTCAGAGGCACCAAGTTCCTCCATTCATCAACCTGACTAAAATTTACGTGATTAATAAGGGCTCGAATGGGAGAAGACTGCAGTTTCAGCTCTGTTACCTCAGTCCACAACCACAGTTTGGTCAGAGAGGGGTAGACAGAGAGGAGGAGGAGGAGGAGGGATCGAGCAGGAGAAAAAGGTGGAGGACCTTAATTGAAATCATATGCTTGACTTTAACTGAGGGCCGAGACCTCAGCCTGCCTAACGCATACACAAATTCATGATAACACACACACACACACACACACACATGCACACCACCTCCTTCTTCTCTGCCTCCTGCATGGTTTAATCCCCCTGGACCTTCGAAATTAAGCTTTTCACATGGCGCTCTGCACTACTAACCAAACACAAACCAGCCCTTTATGGCTCCCTGGGCCTGGCCCTGGGTGCCTCGCTGGGACGATAGACAGACGGGCTAGAGAGGAGCTGAGGTGAGGGGGGGACGTGCAGAAGAACAGGAAATAGTGGAATTTTTAGGACTTGGCCACAAGCCTAACTGAAAAGGGAGAAATGCTCTAGGGAACATTGATGTGGCAATTGAAAATGTGATGTATTTTGTCAATTGCCTCCATTAAATAAAGCTATTAAGACATACTTTCATGATACTAATTGTGCCAAGTCACAACTGGGTTCAATTTAATTGCTCATGATGTAGCCAATTATAGAAGTTTGAACAATAAAGAAATTTGGACTGAACGTATGATATGATATATATGATGATGATATAAGGCATTGCTGATTGCGCATGGTTTAGGGGGCTGGTAGGAAAGTGGTGCTACATTCTTTGATGATGATACAACTACAGAAATAGTCTAATTAGCTGTGGATGTTAACTTTCAGGCAAGAGAGCTGCAAGAGAGCTGAGGAAAGAATGTGTCTTTTGTGGAGCAGTTTATTCTACAACATGGGGGGTTGAATAAAAATGGATAGTTCGATGGTTTACTTTTTAGGTTTTCTCTTTCTTTCTCTCAAAAAGTATTCCTATAGCCACTGAAAAACCCGAGAGAGACAGTTATTCTCAGTCTTCTTCATCTAAATGAGTCTGGACGGCTGCAGTCTCTCTGGAGCGTCTCACCCCAGCAGAGACCCCGTCCACTCCTCAGCATGCTGACAGCCAAGCGGGCTCCTTTAGGAAAACCCAGCGACTGATTTGGACATTTCTGGGGATTACTGACTGATTAGTGAACACAAACACCAAAATAAGTGGGGTCACAGGTCTGTGATCTAAAAGGCCTGCTGTGTGGATGAATGCAGAGCTGCTAAAAAGACTTCCCGGCAATGCTACACTGGTCTGAGATTCTCTGACAGAGGATTAAGTAGCAGTGGACCCAGAAAACCTATTTTGGCAACCTAAGAGAATACTCTAACTCTCTAACTCTAAACTCTTTAATGGCCCCACATTGTTAAAATACATTCATGGTCTTCATGGTGTAAGTGTTTATCCTGGTTTTTAACTATATCTATCATTCTTACTGTCTTACTTTACTATGCATCATTCCTGCATCTTTGACAAATTAACTTTACAACTCTTGAAATCTATCATGTTTTGAAATTATTACTATCTTGTGTTTTTAAAAGAGAAGTCATTCTTAATGACATATATTGGAAAGAAACTGTCTTGCTCCACTCATAAAACAAATCTGTATCATGCACACATTTTTTTTTTGTCTCAAGTAAAATTCAATTCCAACAGTGAAGGAAATACGGTCTGTAAGTCATGCAAGGACTCTGTCTGTCAGCTCCTATTAATGTTAGCTTGGAGAATTTGCCTTCAGCTGCCAGCTCCTGGGCTGAGACTGGAAGCCTCTGTGACGTGTGATCCAGACCTCTCAGCTTCCGCATTGTGAAGCTTCATTCTTTCCACAGGGCTGTAGTGCTCGGCCACAATAGCTATCACTTTAATAACGGGGTGGTCGCCATGAATGGCATTCTGATGGCGCTTGCCAAAGAAATACTGTTTGGCTTTAACTTTGACCAACAAGCCATTCCCACCTACTTGAAGCTGCCACTGTGTAATTTAAGGGGAGGAATTCTGAAAACCTGAAATGTCAGTAACTGGTGGTGTTGCTTTACTTCTGCATGAGACCCGCTTATTTGACTTGAAGGTCGCTGATGAAAATATCAGATGGACTATCGGGATCAGATGAGGTCAGGAGCAAAGGAAAGCCACAAGACACCTATGACGTAAGGATGACTTTGGGGTAAAATGTGGGTCACGTTTAAAGTTGAGTAAATCTGATTAATTAAGGACAGCAACTGAACAAGAGTGCTCAGGTGCAAGATTCAACGTCGCAAGATTTATTCAGGCAGCGGGATGGATTGGCTATTAACAAGAAAAAAGGTGATTCTGACTGAGCAAAAATACCACAAAAGCAACTTATTTCAATGAGGTTAAACTTTGCAGATCTTTCTAACTAGTTTCTCAAATACAGCTAATGATAATGCAAATGGGGATTCGTTTTTTTTTTCTTTTTAGCTTGCCATAACTTTAACATAACAGAAAAGTCGAACCAGTGCTGTAATTCATGCCTTTCTTCAATGAGATGATTTTCAATACTAAAAGACACTGATACAGTCAGTGACACAGATCATTCAGTGCACTTTCCTCCAGCTTGATATTGCCCTGACATCCTTTCTCTCTCACCCTATCCTTTTGCATGAAATTTGGAAGCTGTGCGAGGCATCTAATCGCTTATTTGTCTTTTACGAACTACACAGTGGAGCTCAACTCAACATTTGGCTGTCAAACCTGCATATGCGCCTCATTCTGTTGTACTTATGACAACTCATTATTTCATCCCTGCCACCCTTTTTTTTTCAAACTATTTCTATTTCAGGAAGTTGAGTCTGACATCCGGTAGTCTAAGGAGAGTCTTGCCAGACATGAGCACACTTCTTTGGAAACACATCATTCAGTCCCACCGAATTCCCCAAACTGATAAAAGAAACAATATCGAGTCATAAACTTGCTTATGTCCAAAAATACATTCCCTCATCGACTTTTACGAGAGCCTCCTGTGTTCCCAAGGTGAAAGGAAACACCTCATAGCTTCCATGTGTCACTTCCTGCTCAGTAGCTAATTCCCGCAAGCAAGACTGGAATTTCCAACATAGCCAGTTGGTCAACAAGGAGTCCACGAGTAAAAAGGGAAATGTTAAATACAGAGGGTGCTGAAGAATGCTCTCATTGGATTTCATAACGATTCAGGAGCTGTTTACTGGGCTCAAGTGGTAGCATTCTGCGTTTTGATGCCCCTTTTTGCAGAATTCTTCAGTTAATGGAGTCAGTCTGCTGAGAAAAAAACACACCAATCAATGCCTGTGGCCAAGATGTGTGGTCATTTTTCAGAACTGCTTTGTTTATACACAACTTGGAGTGTCCTGGTATGCCTCTTTTGTGTCAGCTCTCACCCTGCTAGCCAAAGCACAAACAACCGCTGCAGCGTGAGTCAATCGAAATTTGTGTTATTGTCCTCATCCAGCAATTCGATGTGGTTAATTTCTGCTCATTCTGTCCAAAACTGGCTCATCATTTGAGTAACTCTGGGCCAACACTGTCACACAGTACAGGTTGGACTTGGTTCAGCCGGCGTGAGAGAGCGAGGCCCCGCCGCATATATTGTTTCCAACACGTCTGAGGAACAATCGCCATTGTTGTGTGTCAGCGTAGCCCTTTAAGCCATATCTGAATACAGCGGGATACAAAGAAAGAGCGAGCCTTGGTCTTTTATGCGACTCCGGGGAGCGGATGTTTCCTCTTTTCATGCTCTGAGGGATCCACCTGAGCGTGACGATAAAGTGGCCCTGACTTGGCAGTTTCCATTCGTCCAGGTTCACTTCATTAAATGAGACGCCAGGGAACGTTTTTAGACTTCGGTGAAGGAGAGAGGAAGGACTGGATAAGATGTTACAGAGATACAGAGAGAGGCAAAAAGGGGAGGAAAAGAGCATAAGAGAGAGAGACAGACTCTCTACTCTCGTATTACCCACATGCGAAGCCCTCCTGTCTGTGTTTGTATAAACAGTTGTAGCTGATGGTTCCTCTCACTCAGGTTTGGTATTTCCTCATGTTAATCAAAGCAAGACCTGAGCTGGTGCTGAAATTGTGGGATGAAAGCTGTTACAGCAGAACTCACTGTCCACTTGCTGGACAGAGAAGACTCGCCCACTTAAGGTCTCTTAAATCTGTATGAATAAATACTTCAAATCACACTATACCCCCACGCTGATCCATCTATTAATTATTACTTATCACTGGTTTATAGACATTAGACTTGCGATTTTTGGACAGCTATGGACATTTTTTATGTCATTCTTATTTAAATATACAGTGCTGTGTTGCAGATGGTAAGGCATTCTTGTTTTAATGTAGTTTATCTTGAAAAAGCACATGGTTTAAGACAAGACACATACTTGTCCATGAACGTAGGGAATAATAGTGTTCTAAAAATGTACTTAGGGAATATTTTATGAGAATCTCACAATAATAAAATTAAACAATAATTAAAATGTCTGTTTAGTAGATAGGATGGTTACCATGTTAACCATCTTAGCTTAGCATACCAGCATGCTAACATATGCTAATTAGCACGAAACAGAAAGTACAGATTTGTGCAGAAATTTCAATTTTGACCTCACGGTGGCACACATACATTAAATGTTAGGGATCACAATTCATCCTGAGGGAGACATGAATATCAGAGCAAATTACATGGTAATCTATGAAAGCTGTTGTTGAGATGTTTCACCAAAAAACTAAATGTAAACCTCAGGGTGGTTTACCAATAAAATTCACACTGTACAAATCAATCCAATAGATGTTGATATATTTCCCTGAATAAATAAAAAAAATTCACCCGTTGGTGGTGCTAGATAAAAAGTAAGGGAAATTAACCCATTCATATCTGTGCCAAACTTCGTGGCAATCCTGGATATTTTGTATGGACCGAAGTGGTGGACTGACCAAACAACCACCGACTGAGAAAACTTTTAAAAACCTAAGCTTAACACAGTTTACTGATTGGTAATTTCAGAATAAAAGTTCCCTGGGAAACGGCTAATGTTCTTAATGTCAGATGGAGAAATCAACTGATGAGTATTCTGACCACACGACCACAAACACCCGTAATTAATTAAAAAACGCTAAAGCCTTTTTCACATTTGTATCTGTCACTGAAAACAATACTTTCCTAAAAGGTGTCAAAGTCCCATTGATGAGGGGACAGATATATTTCACTTCGTGTTCTTTGTGTGTCTGTTCCGCCCTGTTTATACAAAGAGACCCTGCCACAGTGAGAGCTGAGAGACACAAAGATCAGTCCTGACTCCACAACTACCCTAAACACAATACTTGACAAATGGACACTCACATTTCTGGGCCACAATACGCTCATTGTGTGTCTGTTTACGTCACATCGTCTCCATACTTGCAGCATATGTGTTCACATACACATACCTCTTATTCTCACAGTGCTCAAAAACCTGCTGGCCTGCCAGCACTGGAAAACTTGGAAAAGATCATCTGCTAGAGTTCATCATGCCTCAAATATCCGATTGGCAGCTGATACGATTGGAGAACAATCAAGATACTATTTCAAAACCATTCCAGTGAACAGTGGGATGCATTATCTCATTTATAATCATGTGAATGATAGTGTACATGCAATTTACGGATTAAGTGTTGTGCCTGTTTCCATGGATTTTGTTTATGACATAAACAGAGGGAGAAGAATTGGGTCTCACACCCAGCGAACTGTACTTTTTTAGTTACGACCCCAGATGTGAACGATCCTCTCTTGTGGCGGATGCGGTGGGTAGCAAAGGACCTTGATCTAAAGCAGTCGCTTTCAAAGGACAAACCCAGTTTAACATAAATCAGACTGGAGAAATGGGCTGCTGAGTCACCTTGTTTATTTAGGTGGCTGGTAGAAGTGTTTGGCTACAGCACCAAATGTGAAAAATTAAGTCAAAGACTTGCATCTGAATTTAAGAACTAACTTACTCACTAGCTGAACACTGAATGAGCTGATTGGGTTTGAAGTGTCAGTTCACCCAAATCACAAAAAAACACATTTCTCTTTCTCCACGTGGTATCCAGCAGATACAGATAGTTTCTTTTATATGTTGAGGTCATCATATTTATCTGTTTTGGATGCCCACAGACCTCAAAGTGAACAGTTTTCTATTCTGAGTCCTGTTCTTTCTCTCACTTGCGGGCTGGTGACTAATTTTCAACACTTTTGTTTTCAGCCAAGGCCAGACCAAAATCTGATACTCTGTGTTCCTTGTGATTTGTGTGTTAATAAATCCAGAGTAAACAGTGGTTACCTGGGAATCAGGCTCCATGTAAGGGCTTGTCTTGCCATCTTCGCTAAGTGTGGGCGACCACACTCTGTCTCCTGATCCCGACCTGAAAGACAACACCCATGGGAGAGAGAGAGGGAGAGTCACATTAATCTTGTGCCATCTTACACCCAAGCACTGAAGCATGCAGTTGTTTCTGCTGAGAAGTATGAATTTTTCTTCGCTGACAGGTTTTCCACAGATGATCCAGTATAAAGTGTAATTATTTCTGAGTGTAAATGTTTCAAAAGAAACTAAAAAAAAAAATGTGAAAGTGAAGACACTATTTACGTTAATCCTCTTAGAATTCCAGTAAGTTGGGGAAGATGACAACTTTAGCGTCACATGATATCCCACAAACTGCGCTACACTTTATGCGCCAAACACTCACATAGCTGCACTTAACAGATCATATATGCACTGGAAGCTTTGTACGAGTGAGCATATGCATGTGTGCGCGAGGACGTGGATTTGTACATTTGGCAGGTTTTCACATTAGGAATGGGATAAAGCTACATCCTGGCTTCCTCTTGCTGCTACGAAGATAAAGTTATCATCACACCATAACTCTACCGTATTAACTATCCAGTTTCTGGAAAAAAAAACATTGCATTTTGGGCCATGGATTTTTTAAAAGTCGTGATAACTGAATTACTAGTGTCTGAGGCTCTCCCCCCTACTGTTTAGATTACCAGTAATTGACTCCAGTTGCATTTACTTACAAAAAAGTATGACTTACTGACTGGCAGCAATGATAAAATACATTATTTACAGCACTGCTGAATGAGACTGCTGTGCATGCATAAGCAGGGGTCTACATGATTTATTTCCCTCTTAGGCGGAGAATTAAACGCTTTGGTGAAAGTAAGGGTGTGAGAGAGATTAATCTCCATCATTAATGGTTCACTTGCATTCCTCTTTTACTTTCGGGTTTAATGGTAAAGTAGTGGCTTGTCATATAAAAAAAAACTTAGAGGAGTTCTTTGGTTCTTGGGTTTGACAGGTTTTTGTTGCCATAGCGTCGGCGGTTAAGCAGGAAAGCATCCAACCTCCAAAAGGGTAACACCAGGACATCACGCGCAGTAACTACAGGACAGCGTGTGTCTTTGTGTGTGTGCTTCTGTCCCCCCAAGTACCCTCTATTTTTTCACACCTCCACCCACAGATACGTAGAAACTATTAACCGTGAGTGGGTGCGTGTGCACAGATCTGTCGACCCCCCTGAGTGGGGAGAGTTGACGTCTAAAGAGGTGAGGTCATCGGGCTGCAGCTGGCACGGCGTCGGCGGAGCTGAGGCAATGCTGCAGATATGAACCAAGGAGGTGTCGCTATCAAGGACGCTCTTATGAGGCAAGAGTGTCTGGTGGATGAGCAACAGCCACTGCGTAGGATACCACCCCCCCGCCAATTCCTCCACCATCCTGTGACAGAGAGCCTTCATGTTTTCTGATTGTTTGGTTTCGATGGTTACCGCACAAAACAGCCTATTGAAAGCACTGAAAGTTCAGTCCGGAGTGGCGTGTTTGAACTGATATTTTGGAAGTGCAAGACAGAAACATGGAATTTAGCCTCCGTCCATGATAATGGAGATGTGGACACTGAGGCGCGAATGGAAACTGTGATAGACAGAGCAGCTTGGGATTTATAGTGTTACACTGTTGCACTCATTATACTGTAGGTCACTTTGAAGGGAGATGTCAACACGGCTGTTTGGACTTTTGTTTTTTGAATTATTAGGCTTTATGCGTACAACTGGATGTAATCTCACACTTCAAATATTGAGCAACGCACATACTTCTCGTTTCTCTATTTCCTCCAGAAGGGAAACTGTTTTGGAGTATCTCAAATGTAACGTAACATAAATAACCACGGCAGACAGAAACAATCTGCTGTACACAAGTTTGATCGGGGGACAATGAACTGTTATTTTCCGTTTGCCACTTTAGCGTGTCCTCCAGTGTGAAGTCGGCGTGCGAGGGATTCAGGACCATCTGGGAGGGATCAGGATCCTGCCGTCCACATCAGAGAGACTGCTGCCACACATTCATCAACCTGCTGACCATTTCTGCCACTTCTTTCTTTTCTCTGCCTCCTCTTCCTCTCCCTGTTTTATTTTTTTTTCAACTTTCCTCCGTCTGCTTTTCTGTCTGATCCCAGGTTGAATCTAGCCTGAGCAGTAAAAACCCCTCCTTGCCTGGAAATACCTTTTCAAATTTGATGTATTAACCAGATCACCGTAATCTGCGAGGCTACAGTATAGGAAACTAGATGTTTTCGATAAAACTCAGAGAGTGGCTTTATGTCGTCTTTACTACTACCTCCAGTGTCTGGCTGCCATGCCGAGGGGCGCTCTGAGAGGACAGATCTGTGGACTGGAATCTTAATACCGCTTGACAATGATAAATAGGATACGGGTGAATAGTCACAGGCTCATTCCTTAAGTGTCGTCTTTGAGTTTCACCCAGCAGCTCCCCCTCTGCTCTTAATGATACATCAGCGTTGAGCAAGATTGAATACAGACAAATGGAAAAGGGCAAGGAAATTTAGAGACAACGCATGACAAGCTAATTTATAAAATATACAGGATCCACATAGTAACCAGTATTTTAAATGACTTCTTTTTTGCTTTCGAATAGCCACAATTTGTCTCATAATCCTCGCTCATAAGGACCTTAAAGAGAATTATAAAAAGTCATAAAACATTGACCGCAAGGGCCATTAAAAGTATGAATTATGAAAGGAAAGAGGAAGGAAAAAAATGTCACAAACAGCAGCCACAGAGGATTGAATATGGTCAAAAGACAAAAAGAGATAAAAGTTCAAAAAAAGGACTACACATACAGACAAAGAGGAGAAAAAAAGAACATCTCAGGTCATCATGATGACTTTCCTATTCTTTCCTCTGGTCATATTTTCCCTTGCCTGACCTCCCCCTGCCAGGTTTAATTTCCTGATTGGGGAGATCTGGTTTTTGGAACGGTGGATGAGTTTACTTTGGCTGCACAGGATCGCCATGTTCGAGTAGGAGCATGAGAAGCGGCTGAAAACCAAGTGCCCTCAAATTAAGATGCGGCTGATCACGGAACATTTCAGGGTTCACTTAGAGTCTTCCCTCGGTGCCTCACTCCGTCAAACCCATCCAAAAAACAGGGCGGTTTTCAGTTCCTTCGTTATTTTGTAATGTGAGAAGAGCTTAAATGTGTTTCCCTCTGGGGAATTAAGGGAGACCATTACCTTTTAAGAAATACTTATGGGGGTATCATCAGCAGACCTGAGGGGGTCACTTGGAAAAATCTGTGTCTGAGTGATGACAAGATCAATGCAAGAGGGGGAAAAGGGAGGGATGTTTGTGGTTCCCCTATCCACTCTTCCTGCAACACAACCTCTCAAACTCCATTGGTGTTGCACTTGAAAATGACCACAAAAAAAGAAAACTTGGGAAAGCGTGAGAGGAGTGATGCGATGAACAGATGAAGGAGGGGAAGGGAGCGGTGTTGGCAGAAGAGGGCGTGTGTGTGTGTGTGTGTGTGTGAAAGAGAGAGAGAAAGTTGGGTCTTTTGGAGGTTTCTTTTTGTCTTTGTCCCAGCTGGAGTCCTGTGTTCGTTCGGTCCCATGCAGCCTCGTGCATAATTCCTCAGCTGTGAGTCACAGGTCCTGGAGTCAAAGCGAGGCAGCAGGGGCAAATCCTCCATCGGAGCGGCCTGACTGACTGTGTCTTTTCTCCGCCTGTTTTCTCTGATTCCTCCTGAATCCTTTGCCCTGTGTTTTGCTTTGATTTTACTCTGCGGATCATGATCAGATTTGTATTTCTCCCTCTGCAGGGATCAGATATGTGCTCATACTACATGCATTGCATATCACCTAAACCCCTGATCCCGGCTCTCCCCCTCACAACTGCACATCTGACTCTAAGCCTTCCCTTTACCTAAAATCAATCCAACTGAGACCTTTTTTTTCTGAATCCTAACCTACGGTATGAATCGTACTTTAAAAAAGCAAAAGCTGCCTCTGTTTGTTATGAAATTCCTAACAAATTTGGTCATTCCCGTTAAACGCCAGAGACCATCTCTGAGCTGAGACAGGCCTTACAAACCTACACCTGTTAACATGTGCCACTTAGATTAAGTGAAAAACACTTAAAACACTCAGCAAGTTTGACTTACTGATGAAAACTGTGAGAACAGCTCTGAAAAGGCTCGTAAGTGAACCTTTGGACCCATTTGCCACTTCAATTGACCACTTACATTTAATTTTTTGGAGAAGCAGAAATATGTGATAAAACAAAAAAAAATGATCTTCCACTGACATCATTCATTTAAAGGTTTTAGTTCACCAACATCTCGCCAAATCTTATATATATTTGGCTATTTACATAATATGGTCAGACCATGTAGTATTGCTTTTATGTAGGTCTCTGAGAATATCTACTTCTTACTCTGTGACCCCAATAAAGTGGATGTGAAAGAAATGTGATGCTCTGTTTCAGTAGGAAGTTCCAATGAAAAGAGCTGTGGCTCTCTAAATGTCATTTGTCATTGTTTTGAGCAGAGTTCTCATTTACTTCTATTGTATTGGAATAGAAGCAAAATCCCCAGAAATCACAGAACTGAAACAACATGTATGTTTAGATGTATCTCCTCGTGTTTTATGGGTGAACTCGCCCTTAAAGCTCTAAACCATCTGCAGTACAAACTTCATTCCAGCCTGGACCCAATCCTGAAGTTTCTTTTCAACAGTAAGCAAAATTGAAACAAGGACAGCGGGGTGTCCTCACTTCACATGATTCTCTTTAAGAAGTACAAGAACAAGACACACAGTCAGAGCAACACACACGCAGCTCAGGCATCGTGACTCATTTCTCAGCACATTTAACTTGCCACCCCAGCAGGACTCTTTCCGTACAGCCTGACCAGCGGTGGAAACACACACATCCCAACCGCCATCATCTGTCTCTCAGGCCTCTGCAACCACATGGCTTTCTCCAGCAAGCTCTGGCAGAGGGAGGGAAACTGCAGGGTGGAAGGGATGGAGGAGAGAAAGATGAAGGGGAGATATAAAAAGAAGAAATGGCAGATGAGCAGAGTGGGATTTAGGTTTGGAGAAGGAGACAGCAGAAAGGCACGCGGAGGTCATGGACAATAGTTAGTTAAGGGATGACGAAGTCTCGGGAAGAGGGTGAGCAGAAGAAGAAGGAGGAGAAAATGGAGGAGAAGGTTTCCTCCGCAGCTGCTTCATGTATTCAAAGACTCTGTTTAGGTCTGAGGATATACAGGCCGAGCCAAGCAGACATGACACACTCCAATATGGGCCCTGTGTGTCTGCCCGGGTCCGCTGACATTACAGTGAACTTAGATGGTGTGTGTGTGTGTGTGTGTGTGTGTGTGTGTGTGCATGTGGCAGGAGTGGCAGCCATTTTCCCTCCCCGGACGAGACGACACAGCTCCATTTGATCACTGATGCCAGGAAGTAACAGAAACTAGTAAGGGTGTTTCACCTCACAGCGGAGTGTTGACAGGCCTGCATCAGTGGGGAGGCCTGATGGAAAATGGAAAGCTGCGGTAAAGTGATGACCTAAGAGGACTTTTTTAAAATTTCCTTGCCCTTTGAGAGTCTTCCCTTTTCCCCTCCTAATTTTCTCTTCCATTCTCTTCTTTTTTCACCAGTTCATTCGTAAAGCCATAAATATAGAAACAGGCCATTAATGGTAATGTGCTGTATGTTCCATTTCTTCTTTGGTGGTATATATGTGGATGATATATAAATGGAAAAAGCTGAATGCATTGCAGTGGATGTGAATTATTTGCTACGGCCTTCATTGTTCACAAGCTGACCTTTAACAGGTCAAATGTTTACCATGTTCACCACCTGCGTTTGGCATGTTAGCATGCTACTGTGGACTGATAAAGTACAAATGAGACTGATGGGAATGTCTTTAAAAAAGTGCACAGGAAAGATCAGAGGGTCACCCGTCATGAGATGCAAATGTGCGCACCAAACTTCACAGCAGTCCATTCAGTAGTTGACATTTGACAAGACATTTCACTCAAAACCACAAATGTCAAGCCCACGGAGGCACCAGTGGAAAAATGAGGGAATCACCAACGTCAGTGCAAACCATCATCTGGGAATCATGTTTGCTTGCACAAAACATGGTCTTAATCCATTCAACAGTTGTTGAGATACTCCAGTCTGGACCAAAGTGGTGGATGGAATGACTGACATCCCTACAGCCATGTTACTACTATAGCTATCCCCCAGAATCAAAGAGCTCCTAGAGTTACACAGAAAAGAGTATGTCATGTATTCTCCTTAGCCTCAGCTCACCAGAATGCAATGCAACCGCAAGATGTGTTTTGATTGAGTGTACAACGTAAAACTCAGACCTGCATGTGGGCAGTTTGGACAAATTTTCCAGGAGTCACTGAAAGATATTTTTGAAAATGTAAGAAATCACCATCTGTAGTAAGAGCAGACAAGACAAAGAAGTTAATCAGTGGAAATAAATTCTGGGAAGCGCAGAATAATGACATCTAAAATTGTACAAGAGTCTGAAAAAAAAATTCCATACAAACAACTTCAGCTGCCGGCCCAATTTTCGTGAAAGCTTCTTATTTCTTAGTCAGCTTTCATGAGCTTCCCGGGGCATCTTACCAGAAACCCCCTGATGCAGAGCGCTCTTAAAAGTGCTCCATAATAGGAATTATGAAAAACGGGGGTTATGAAAGTAATAAATGTGGAAACATTACAAAGAAACATTCCTGTGTTACACAAGACCTCAAGCTCAGATGCGCCTGGTGTACTATAATTTTGGTTCACAGCAAAGAGTGTAGACTCATATATTTGTCCATCAGCAGCAACACAAAATTACAGGTCTCCTGTTTCTCCCGCTATGACTCTGTGACTGCTTAGAGTATTTTATGGCATAGTCTTTTAATGAGGGCTGAGAACTGTTGTCCTCTAAAATATTATTTTCTTGTTAGTCAGCATGGGTTGTTTGAGTCACACCCATTTTTTTTTTTTTTGACTGGAGAATCAATGGTTGTCATTGAATAATTCTCAGTTATTCCTGTAGCCCACAACTGAGGAGCGATTCCAATAAGCCCAAAATCCCATATTTCACATCCCTGTCAGTAAATAACGCAAGTAGTCATATTTTACATATGGACATGACATCCCTATTGTCTGGATAATTAATAACATAGGGCTTGGACCTCATTCACCAGTCGGAGATCAAACTACCATGTGGCTCACTGAACTCACTGGTTTTCCAAATTTTGAAACCTGTCCAAAAGTTGCTTTGTATTATGCTTTTTTCATTTATGTATTTTACCATCTTTATTTTATTTCAGGCTCATTAGCAGCAGCCAAAACTGTGACCTATTTTTCCAGCTGATGAAGTTCGAGCTTATGTGGGTGCCTGTATTTTGTTTGTCAGCTCAGTCATAGTGACGGTTGCTGTTTATTAACATGACTTCCTGTGCAGCGTTTTCCTGGGAAAAAGCTGCTTCACAGTCGGTGTTTAAGACACCAAAATGTAATGTAATGCTTTAATCACCTACAGGTTGAGAAGACTTGCTTTGGGAAACATGGATATAGATGGATGTGAGAAAAAAGCCACATCCCTTCATCTCCCTTCTACTTAAGGGAAACAGAAGAGGGAGTATCTAAAGATTATTTCAAAGCGCGTGGTGCCATGTGTCCTCTATGTCAGGGAGACAAACTCAGCTCTGGGCTTCACTGCGTTGACTGTGTAAATTAATTTCCAGCAATGCAACCAGCAGAAAGTGTTGGCTGTAAAACAGCATTCTATTCAGAGAAGAGCCCATGTGGATTTCTCACTTGGTCTCTCTGATTTACCGCTCCTCTACTTGGCTTCAGCTTCCCTCGTTCTTCCTTTCTTTCTGTCCACCATTGTTATATTTCTCTTTTACTTTCCCTCCCACATTCTTTCCGCCACGGGTATTTAAAAAAGAAAAAAAAAACTTTTCATCATCTTCTTATTTATGACCAAATAACAATCCTAAACCTTCATATCCATTTTTTTTTATTTCATTTTCTTCTGCTTGAGCCCCCTGTTGCTCTATCTTCCCTCCCCTTCATCATCAGATCATTCAGCTCTGTGCTCTGGAGCCAAAGGTGCATGCCTGTCTCTCAGACACGCCTTACCCTCCTCCTGTCCAGCACCAGGGCAGACCAGACTGTAGTTATTCAACCAATATCTTGTAGAAAGGTCACATACCAGCAGCGAACCTTGTTTTACCTCTGCTGAGTCGCTATCCTGTCAGATTAAATGGAAGATTAATGAACAGCGTGGCTATGTCTGGTGTTTTCCCTGAGGTTACAATTTAGAGAAATTATTTTTAATCACCAAAATGACTTTAACCTCTCCAGCCTCACCCATTACACAGTCATTGTTGCCAAGCATTGCACTACATCCACTGAAATTGTGGTCAAGTACAACAACAACATATCTAAGACTACATGGGAAAATGTGTGAAAATGATGCACCAGAACTCTTCAATTATACACCAGAAAATATATGTAGAAACGCAGCATCTCCATTGAAGCGGCAAAACATGCAGACATGGAGAAACCATGTGAACCAAAAGGTAAGTGAAGTACTTCTACGGTGCATATCCATCACTCCAAAATGCTCCTGCTTTTCATCACCGTAATTTACTTCTTACATTTCCTAATGTGTTTAACATCTTTGGCCACTAGAAGGGAAATTTAAGTTCAATTTGGGTACATTAGAGTGCAAGTGGTTAAGTGTGGGAGTGCCCCCTTTTTTTGCGCTCCCGCAGCTGCAGAGGAGCTCCCCCTCTGCTGAATGCTACTTCATGTATCCTTAAATAAATTTACTATCCCTATGTGGATAAACCACTTAACACTCAGCCGCTCAGCTTGATATATGGATGGATGGTTTCTACTACAGGCTGTGGCGAAAGGAAGGGCTGTTGCATGCTAGAGTGCATACTATAAAACCAGAGAGACAGCGAGAGAGAGAGACAGAGAAAAATGGGATCTGTCTGAATTTGTAGTTCCCGCATGCGAGAATCTTCGCTTATCTGACAGGAGCGGTTCTTATTTCCACTGTATCTGCAAGTCAACCACATGCTCCAAACCATTACGGGCTGAGAGGCCGTGTTGTGTGCTGCCCTAAAAGGAGAGAGCCGAAGCACCAGTTGGCAGTTGTCACTTGCAGCCGAGGCTGAAACCGCGGAGTGTTCTTCATCTGAGAGGACGGGATTCAGTGGTTGCCAGATTCGCTCTGCACTTTCCAGTACTCTGGCGATCCAAAGTAACCGTCTAATAGTAATGTGGGAAGCAACTGACATTTTAGTTTTTCCTTGGTTGTCTCCCATCGCCCTCTCTCTCTCCCCCCCTCTCTCTCTGTCATTAACTGTTTAGATGGATGATTTTTGCTGTGCTATGTTGACAGTAAGATGTTGCCGCTGTCCTCCACTTGAGGTCAACTCATTTATCCTAATGCGTGAGGCCTAAAAATGACGCCAGAGAGTGGAGGATAATTTTCCACCTCATGAACTGTCAGAATGAGCAGTATCGACCTGCGAAGCCCATCGCTAAAGGTCACTGTCTGACTCACTGTATTAACAAGCCTCGTTGAGTTTGACAGCGCTCTATAGGAGCACAGAGTTGGTCATTTAAACTGTTGTAAACCTGTCGTCTGTCCCTGTGACTCGACTGTGCCAAGCTGAGCAGACCCACCAGAAATAGAAACAAGATGTGCTCCTGGGCGAGGGGCAGTAAATGACCTTGGTCGTAAATAAATCAGTCAAGCTTTTCAACTCAATTTACTTAATGAGGCTACGAGCAAAAACTATAAGCAGCCTCTGGTGAGGGTCAAAGCGGCGACTACTGATTAATGAATGACTAATGTTCAACATTTCCTGATATCCAATTATTCTGAACGTCATAATTTCCATCAGTTTTCCTCTTTGGAAAACAGGCCAAATATATAGTTGATTATGTTACATATTTTGAGGAAACAAACTCATAAATCATGAGTCTGTAAGCAATTACAGTAAACCTACAGTAAACTACATTCTAATGATGTTGTAAACTAAATAAATCACGCAAAGTAGCTATATCTCACATACACTATGTATAAACATCCCATGAGTATGAACATGTGCTGTTCATGTGCATCTGGACTTTTTCCAGTGTCTGTGTCCTCATACCTAAACCTGGGGGAGATGCAGAAGTCTAGTAAGCTGACTTATTTCTAACTCCAGACCTACAGATTTTTTTTTTTTTTTTACATTTTCAGCCTAAGACGACACAGACTCGAGTGACATCACTTGAGGCAATTTATCAGATTTCACACAGCTTCCCCTGGACATACAAAGCGCTGTATATTTTTCCTTTAAGGCAAATACAACTACTGTAAAGTATTAAAGTCTCAGGTGTAAAAGTCACACTTCGATCCATCCTGACCTCCACCATATGTAAGTTTGTGGTGCTTTTGCAACATTATGCTAACAACACCACAGAAAGTTGCTTGTCAGGAAAATCTAAGCATACTGTAGGTAGTTTGATCGATGACCAGTACTGTTGTTTTCCTGGTGAGGGCAGTTTCATATGGTCATACCTGCTGATTTGGAGTGTGAGCTGCTGAATGCAGGTCTTGATCCTGTTCTGAGCCTCCATGTGTGTCATTTGCTCTGTGCTGTCGCCGTTGATAGCCAGGATGGTGTCGCCTGGACTGAGGTCACCTTGGGCCGCCTTGCTGCCTGGTGTTACCTGAAGATAACATTCACACACACACACACACACAACCGATCACACCCCCCCCAAAAAAAGAGAGTTGTTTTCAGCGGTGTCAAACTGTCAGTGAGGAAAAAAGACAAAAAGAAAGAAAGAAAAAGAGTTTTAGCGTGGGAGTGTCAAAACGGAGGCCAAATTCAACAAAAGCAGCTCTCTTTTGATTTATGTAATATTGCCTTGGGCAGCACTCTAGGTTTACATTTTCAAAAGCCAGCAACAATGACACTGGGAAGTGAGAGGCCACTCAGAGTTTTGGAGGTGATGAAATATCTAGACAGAACTGGAACATTTTTTATGCCTGGCCTTTGAAACAATGTGCAATTTTATGATCACTCAGCAGTTGCATCAGACTAAACCCTGTTATTTATTCCAAATGCAGGAGTAAGCTGCTTTGACCAGAGTTTGCATCTGAACCTTGAACCCCAAGAACGGCCTCTGTGTAACGTTAGATTAATTTGCAAACATCTGCTCAATATGTCCCAATAGCTTTCTCTGATTTGTCGCTGGGGCCGTTTTGATCTTGCATAACATATGACCACCTCACTTTAATCTTGGAGATTACGTTTGAGCCGCCGGACAGTGAGCAGGTTCCTCTCTGTGATCCCTCACTGCAGAAACACGCTGGTCTGTGGACATTTGAGCCCCACAGGGAGGCAGAGCGGCTAGGAGGAAAGGAGGGAAAGGGGAGGGCAGGTGTCCCTGTGGGTATGTTTCACCTTCACAGGCACACTAAGTAACATACGATAACAATTTTCCATTATTACACACAAACGTCCCCGCTATTTCCAGACCTGCCTCTGACTGGCCGTATGGCTTTGGCCGACATAAATAAGAAGAAACTAGCAGTCAAATCCTTCACCATCAAACCAAGACATCCGCAGTAAAACAGTCACTGTCATGTGGCAGCAAGCTGCAGAGGAAAATACTCTCTACCAGCAGTGAAACAAAAATGTAATGAAATGTGAACAATTGTCATCATGTCTCCAGCCTTTGTGCTGTCAAACAGTCACGACATGTATGACTATTAGTTTGACTGTATTTTTCCAACCATTAAATGTGGGGGGATTTTTTTTTTTCAGCAGCTGGGTGCAATTGATGCAGTCACAATGTTTTTGGAGGAATTTAAAGAAGAAATCTGGCATTTTCATATAGCTTGAATAAGAGATTGATTTGCTACTTGCTGCTGCCTGAAAAAGCATAATAGTGACTGGATATTCATTTACTGTTCCAAGCGCACAGACTTCAGTAAGGTTTAGATATCCAGCAGAGCAACAGCTGTTAATTTTATATCAATAGAAGAACGAGCAGTGATAGCAACTGGCTGAAAGTGCAAAAAAAAAAGAGAGAAATATACAACACTTAAGCCTAAACTGACTTCTCTGGATAGCTTGTTTTGTCCGACAAATAATATAGCACCCAAAGAAGTTACATTTTTAATCACAAAATCAGATAAAAGCATAATCATGTTTGCTGAAAAAATTATATTAACAATTGTTTAATTGTCGGATTAATTTTCTGTTATCATTATGGACTAATTATTTTGTCTATTGGCGAACAGCTACACCAAAGATGTCACTGAACAACAAATATAAATAGAAAATGAGAGTGATCTGCTTTTTTCCCCCACAAATCTGAATCAGGAACCAACATGTCTGAGAGCTAAAAGTTTAAAATGACTACCTGTATGCATAAATACACAGGGTGGAGAAGATTTAGGATTATTTTTACTGTTGATGAACGCCTTGTATGTCAAAGTCGGTGATTAATCTTTGTCCTGTCATCCAAATTTTTAAGTGTATGCCTCTCTTTGACTCACAATGTCATGTAATTACCTTGACAGCTGCACATTAAGATGTATTGTGTTTAGAGCGGTGAAACCTTGTGTTGAAACAGCACTTACTTTACCTACAAATATCAGTAATCTAATCCAAGCTAAATTAAGGTAAAACTGTGTACTCTGCAACAATGAACACAACTGACTGAGGGAGGAACTGCTTGTGCGAGAGAAGCAGGCTCGCTGACTGGGAGGATGGTTTTAAGAGCAAAGGCACACAAGTTCACGCTCCATGAAGCACTAATAGCTGAGTCGTGTGGTTCAGATGTGGAATTCCTAATTTACAGCCTCTGACCGCTCCAGTGTCCCTGACTCAGTTCCGGTAAGCTGGGAGGTCAGAGGTATTGTGGGAAATGTGTGTAAACATGTGCGAGTGTGTGTGTGAGTCAGGGGAGAAAGTAAACTCACCTAAACTCACTTTTTTTTTTATGGCAGAAATCTGATATAAACATCACAACTGAACGAGTACAAGCTTAGGTAAATTAAAGGGAGTCTTTTAAGGAAGACGACATTTCCTTGGGTGGGAAAAAAAAATAACTGACTCTTGTTTGTTAGTGCATTTGTTGAGGGAGGTCACTAAGTATAAGTTATAGTTTACCCACGTCAGTTAGCGTGATGTGCATTTTAAATGTTTGTGCGTGTGTGTCTTGGGGTTTGTGCCTGGGCTGTGTCATAGTTGACCAAAGTTCATGCACCCCCCCGCCCCCACCAACGCTGCACACATGCACAGAGTGAGTTATATCACCTCAGGGTCCTGCCATGAACAGTGGTGCATGAATCACACACACACACACATAAACAGAAGAGAGCGGTATGCCAAGCGCCACAATGGCATGACTAAGGTCGTCACCAGAGGACAAACATTCCCGTCTGTAAGGAAATGTAAGGACAGTGTAGAGTTACATGGTTCAGACATAATCACAATCTGCTATATTTACACTGCGTATGTAATGTGATGTAATGACTTAAATCTAGGGGAGCTTTGAAGATGAATGTCATTTTGTAATTAGGCTCTTACTCTTTGGCCTGGGCAAGACCATAACAACACTTTTTTTTTTTCCTTTCTTTTTAGCCAGAACATTTTATTTTTGTCTTCTTACTCACATGAAACCACTGGTAGTAACACAAGCTAAGCGGTCCACCTCTGTTGGCTTGTTTTGTGGGCCAAAATAAGAATAAAATGACGCAACTCAGAAATGTGAGACGACTGAAAAAAAAAATGTGACTGCAGCTAATATAGAGTTATCTTGGCCAAAGCAGAGGATGGAACCAAAGTCGCTGTGAACGATGAAAAGCGGTTTCCAGACCACTGTGAAAGGAGAGAAAAAGACAATAAATTCAACCAAAATGATCCGACGTGGCTAGGAATCGCAACTTTGGATCATGTGGTACAAATTCAGTTCCATTTTCACCCAGTAAACCCACTTTCACTCCCAGCAGACAGTCATGAAACAAAAGCAGCGACAAAATGGGGTTTCTTTTTGTCACTCTGATAGAAAGAGAGTTTTTTTTCATTTCGAGAAGAACCGTGATGGAGGGGATGGCGGCGGCGCAGAGAGCAACTCCACTGCTTGTTGGGAAATCTAAACAGTCACGCCGTCTCCATGAGGGGCTGCTCCACTAACAGTGACACAGTTAATTGCTAACAGATAGAGCGGTTAGCAAATGATGGCCTCGTGTCACACCGAGTCATCGTGAGGCACGCTGAGGCCTGACGAATGCGTGCCGGAGTGCGGTTTCACGGTGGGCACTCGTGTGTTATTCCTGCCTGTTTGAGAAGGAAACAGGACACTTCGGAGAAAAGAGTGAGCGTATGTGCGGACGTCTCCACATCAACACTTTCACCGGGGCCCTCACATCAGCCTCGGGGCAAAGTTTTCTGCCGCATCATCACTGTTTGTGTCTGCGCCTCCCGACTTTCTCTTTCATCGAGATTTGAGATCTGAGCCATAAAAGAGCGCCTTTTATTAGTGTCTGATAAAATGTCCTTTTGAGGAATTTTGGCATGTAAAGCACAAATTTGATGCAGTATGACGGCCTGTTACGCCCTCTTTAAGAACAGCTTCTGTTCAGCATAGACTTTTCTGTGGGGACATTTAAATCAGTGCAGTCATTTTAATATTTTATCAGCGGAAACTCTCATGCTGGGTGGAATAAGATAGAAGATAGACAGAAGCCTCCTTTGTAAGTATGTTGTGTATCTTAGGTCAAAAAGCAAATTTGCAGCTCAAATGACACTTAGATATCAAGGATAAAACTTTTAAAAACGTTTATATTATAATTATGTAATATAATTATAATACCTTTATTTTAAGAACTTTTTTCCATGCGTGAATTCCACAGAGATGCTTTCTGCTGGGTGGAAGCACCGAGTCGCACGTCTCCGCGGCAGAGAGAATGATTCCTGGCAACGCGTCAAACGCCTTTGTTTGCTTGTTGGACCTGCGATAGGAACCATGGTTATGACCTTCGTGACGGAAAGCCATTACATAGCCTTGGGTGTGAGGTTCTGACTAGTGTGCGATTAGCACACCGAAACAAAGGGTCTGAATCTGCCAAGACCAATAAGCAACACCGCAGCTGACGATGAAATATGTGGGGGTTTGATGAGAGCGCGGGGAAATGGGAGCGTCAAATGAAATTAATTGCAGTCTGTAATGCATTTGTGTACGTCTAGAATGAGCGACTACATTACTCATCAGTATTAAGTCACCAGAAAGCGTGTAGCAATCCCTTTAAATCTGATTTGTAACCAGATTAGTAATAACTCTGACTGGTTCAGCTTTCCCTGAGGAGCTTCAGCTTTCCCATAAGTCTTTCTCGCTGTGTCATGCTGCAATATGTTGTGCGTGATCATAAGAGCATGACAAGAATTTCTGATACATGCTCACGTTTGTGGCAACGCAAGTGGACCGAGACGGGATGAAAGCTTACAAGGAAAAGCACGTGACTCGAAACTCATTTCATACCATGATCATCACCAAGATCTAGAGTTAAATGGTGCTTTATTAAACGTAATAAAAGAAATTTCTTTTTTCAATAATGAAGCAAGGTCACCTGTAAAACCTTTTAGTGTCAGAAGACTAGAAATATCCTCATCAATCACAGAGCGCATCAGATAACCAGATGAGCAGGAAAACGCTCAGCAACAACCCCAAGGACTTGCATTGTTCTCCCCCACTCCTGCTGTTTCAGGAACTCTGCAGCTTCACTGACAATAGGAAATTCTTTTTAGGGTGCCATCTGTTATCTTTCGCTCAGTTTGTTGTGGAGATGCAGCTTGTTGCATCTATAATTCTAGCCTGGGAGCTGCCGAAGGAAGCTGACTATTATAACCACAAGCGGCGGAGAAACAGCCCATGTGGCTTTAGGTCACATGCGCCGTCTCTGGTATGTGGTGGAGACGGACAGACGGAGAGATTAAAGAGTACAAAGGACACTCAGTTCACTGGATGTATGCAATGCAATCTAAGTTGTATTTCTTATTAATTCACACGCCGCGCTTCCAGCACTTTTGCAAAATCAGCTCAACATGAATGAAACAACATGACTTGATGCAAGAGGTACATGGACAGAGCTTTTTGTCTTGAAGATATCGCTGTTTTAAGATACAAAAAATATGAACCTCTCCTTGAAATGCTCAACAAACCACACAGACAGAGAGTGACCAGCTCCACTTAATCCCACTCTGATAATGTATCAGTCTGTCGAAGGTTGGACTTTGATCCCAGTTAATGGAAACAAAAGAAGCCATTGAGAAAACAGCGAGATAATGGAAGCTGACTACTTACTGTACATACAATGAACTACAGATGGTGTAATATATAGTTACTACGTGGATCTTTATGAAGAATAAGCCTTTAAGTTCTGCTGCGTTGATTATGTGTTTGTGGTTTGATTTGAATTCATACATATAAAAATGTAGATCAATCAGCAACTATTTAGACAATTCATTAATCATTTAAAGTCTTAACTCACAAGTTCCAGATTCAAATTGTGTGAATTTGCATATTCTCTTTGTCTTATTTGATAATAAACTCAATATATAGGAGTTTTTTCCTCTAAAAGTGCTTCCTGTGCAAAATGAGACGTCTAGACGCAACAGCTGTCCGAAAGGCTGCACAGAGCGTTTCCCATCATGCATGAATGACACGGACCACACAGCAGGACGCGCGATGTAAAGGTGTCAGAGGGGAGGCCGGACAGTGATTTTGTGCAATGGGTCAATATTTACCCAACAATTGGTTGTGAATTCCTGTCCAGGAGGTGGAAGTTTGCCAGTTTGGCAGGACTGACAAGCGTCCTGCGTCACCTCCCGCCTCAACTTCGGTTTGACATCCATTTACAGAAGGGCTTATACCACCTCTGCAACTTTCCACGGATGCTCTCTAAATGCTTCTGCAGTTACATCAGTGACTTTATTGTGTTTCTGTATCTTGGGCCACTTGTGCACACAAAGCCGCTTAACAACCCACCACTCCAAACACACACACACACTCTCACACTATCGGGGCAAATGTTTCCAGAGTCACGTAGACACCTCATGGCTAGAGTCCTAATGGGCTGGCAGGGGACTAATAGGCTTATCCTGGAACATTATCACCTTAAGCAGAAAAAAACAGCTGCTGCCTTTAGAACTTGTTTTCTGGTATTTACAACTTTCACTGTCTCCGAGCACAGGTGTTTCACGGCATCCACTTATATGTATGCAGGGAGATGTGTCAATCATGCAAAGCGGATATATGACTGGAAGCGTTTAAAAACACTGCAAAACCCAAAAACAATGAGGTGCAGCGTTCCGGTATCGTCTTAAACCTTCTCTTCTCGCGAGCCAGCAGACGCTGTTATACCATTCCCAGAGTTCTGGCTTGTTTGAGGTTTACACGATAGTAAAAAGGCCCCCTGAAGAGGTGTTTGGATACTCTGAGACATAAACTATCCTTCTCCGAAACACTCGCGCAAACACACTCTTTCTCTCCCCACATGGATCTCTTTCTGTGTCACCATTCGACACGTTGTAATTGCCGTCTTGGGCACGCACCGGACGGCAAGAATGCAGCGAGCCCGTGATGGATAGAGTTTAGGAGATACTCCAGCATATCAGCGGCAATGGATCACATCACGCCTCAAAACTCAAAATGTAACCCGCTCCCATGAGGTGAGGCGAGTGGATTCCTTTCTAACCATTAACCATTTTTTTTTTTTTTACCCCCCATCACTTCTCTTCAAATCCAGCAAACCAACATATTACACACCAGGATTAAACAATTATCGAGTTCTGCCAATAAAACAAATTTTGTGCTGTCAGCGGATGTTTCAGAGCAGTGTGACGTCAATTGGACGTTGCACTGCTCTGTAATGGCTGGTAGAAAAGCAACAAAAGAAAGTGTTCAGGAGGTAGTTGTAATGCTGGATCTAGCTGCCAAGACACTGTGTATTTCTGCCTCTGACATTACATATTTGGCTAAATATGCTTGCATCTCACCAGCTGTTCCCTTCCCTAATTTTCAAGCCAAGAATTGGGAATTGGCCCAAAAATCCCCTGTGAACTCTCGCAAGCAGCTCCTCCATGAGGGCGCCAGTTTTTATTGCCACCTTTGCTATGCAATGTAACTGTCTGTAAAGTGCAACCTGTAATTAATTTCACTGATGCCATCATCACCCAGTTACGCAAGAGGCTTTTCTTGTGCATGCCACGGTTTATCGCACTGGCAGTCACGCAAATATGCACCGATTGAACTGGCAGAAACTATTTAAGTCGCTGGTATTGAAACCACAACTTGCGTGCAGTACAAATGATTAGAGAAGCTAGGAAGGTGTGCATCACAAAACCTGAGATACCCCGAGGCCGCACTAAGCAACATTTTGAGTTTAAATTCAGCATGAAACCAGAGAGATTTTTCCTTTGTCCAAATGAGCCCTGGACTCGGGGATGGTGGAAACTCGGCTGCGTGTGCACATGGAGATGAACTCAAACATGAAGATCAAGCGTGGCGCGAGTGCTCTGTCCACAGGGAGCTTTTACTGATGCCATGTTTGATTTCTGAATTCCTACAGTCGCAAAAATCTGTTCCCTTTCACTGTGATTCAGAGAGACAAAGTTCCCATGCATTCATGTTGAAACCACAAACCTGACGAGACTTTTGACGCTCTTTTGACACACTGTGAGTCAAAGTACGCCTCACCATTGCATCACAGCTTTCTTCAGGGGATACATTGGTGAGTTTAAAAAAAAAGGGGGGGGAGGGGACACTTCAGGTGACTGCCAGGGGTTCGTCTGCTCCTCTCAAAGTCGCTAATCGCCCCGCCGTAAATCTAAAAATTACACCTCCAGTTTGAAGTGCTAGGGCCATGTAGTTAAAGGGTCAGTTTGGGGGCTGACACAGCTGAGCACAACACCTGGAATCCCTCAGCAGCACCAATGAGCTCTGATGAAAAACAAATGTCAGCAACCACCTCCTCCTCTCTCCCCTCTCATCCTGCACCCGTCCTCCCCTCCTCCTGCAGGCCCTGCAGCAGGACCAGGCTCTGTTTACCCTGGCCAGGATGAACTATTGGCTACTGCCAGATGCGCTGCCAGCACACCGACTCTTGACCCATATTCTGAGGGTCAGGAAAGTTCACGGAGCTTTGTGACTACTACCACCACTACTTTTACAACTACTTACCACAGCTGCCAGTGACATTAACATTGATTAAATGACACACATAATCCAATGTCCTGCATCCCTTTAAAAAGATCCACAAGAGCCTGTCAGACTGTGACCTGGGCACAATTAACTTTTCATAATGAATTCATTAAGAATGTATTTCATCCATTTATTTCAACGTTAAGAGCAAACTCATTTAACCATCTGACCTCCTTGAAGGAGTATTTAGGCATTGATGTCATTTTTACTGAAATCATGATACAAAAAAAACCCCTCCATATTGTGTTTCTTCTGGCTACTACTGAAAGCTTACAAGTGATGGTAGGCCAATTGCAATGACTCACTAAATCGCACTGGCAACTCCGGCTGCCAGGAGTTAGACGGCACCGTCTGACAGCTCTCGGGGTAAGGCTCCCGTGCATGCACCGCTAAATTATTCGCAGCTGCCGGGGGGTAACGGACCTCGGCGACCTGCTCTTAAGATCTTTTTTGAGAAGAACTCATTTATTGCGGCACGGCGGAGCTTTGCTGTCACGGCGCGATGAATGGATGCGCACCGAGCGGACGCGCACCGGGGACCTACCCTGGAGATGGTGAGCGGCGCGCTGAAGTCCCGTCCTCCCACCAGCCGAAACCCCCAAGGAGAGGGTCCCTTTAGTGTCACGGTCTGCGGCATGTTTGGCATTTTAAGACTGCGGAAGGGGGGGGGAAAAAAATAGATGACAGATGACGGACGGACGGACAGAGCCGGGAAGCGTCCTCTCCGGTTCCTCGGTGTGAGAAAAAAAAAATACAAGTCTCTCTCTCTCTTTCTCTCACACACACACACACACACACACCAGCACCAACGTGAAGCAGCGAGAGTCCTCCGAGCAGCTGCTAGGCAACCCCGTCCCGTCTGAGAAAACTTTTCCTCCCCTCTTGGTTCAAGTTTAAATAACGACGCCGCCTCTGACGCGCCGTGACGGGCCGCCCTGCCCGCCTCCTGCCGGGCTACGCGGAGTGGGAGGGGACGGAGCCGCACCGTGGGGAGGGGTGGATGGATGGATGGATGGATGGATGAAAGAGGAGGGGGTGGAGAAGGGGAACCTGCAGAGGCGCTCAAATAAGTCAGCCGTGAGAGAGAAGGAGTCACAAACAACAGGTTATTCTTAAACACTGCACGTATAAATTGGGAGGATGTGCTCACTAGATTGGCATCTGAACATCCAGCAACCTACAGGTAAGCCTCCATTCATCAGTAAATGTTTTAATTAGTAAGCCAAAGTCTTTCATTTCTATATTAATCAATTACACACATATGTATCTACTATGTATATAAATATGTGTGTGTGTATGAAAGTCTTCTCCATGATAATATTTCAGGACTTAAAGGTGTAGTCTGCTATTCTAATCCTGAACACTTTTTGTCAAATTCGGTGAAGGTGCCCTCATGGTATGCAGGGTAATTTATTTTGTGTCCACTGTGGGAGAGAAAAAGACACAAAAACAGTGTTATTGTTAAACACTGCAACTATAAATGTGTGGATGGGCTGATCAGACAGGCGTCTTATCTTTTGCAGCGCCACCAGTGAACATACAGAACAGATAAGGCTTCATTCATCACTGACCTCCTTTATGAATAAGGTAATTAGTGAGCAATTTCACCTTTTTTTATCTTTTTTATTTTTTCCATGTAAATCACACTTATATTTATATGTACACACAACAACAGGTTTAACTTCTAGATGAAAATTTAAACAAACTTAAAGGTGTAGTCTCTAATTCTGATCCAATACACTTTTTTTTTGTCAAATTTAGGGAATGTCTCCTCATAGTCTGCTGGCTCTGTAAAAAGGAAACAAACAGTGAGGCTCGGACTAAGTGCTCATGCCCAAAACAACAATGAGTTTGACACAATTTATGTTTATTGTGCGTATTCGCCTCTCCATCTGTGTCCGGTAATTCTTTTTATTTTATTTATTTTGTTCAAAAGCGACCACGTACAGTTTAAAGATAAATGTTACTGTTTGATGCACCGAACCGAATTGTAGCTGCGAGGTAATTTGCATCTGTCGTCCCTTGGCAGGTCAATACAAAGAAATATGACAATAACAAACAATTTAAAGTAAAAGCATACGACAAAGTTATACACAAAAGAACACACAATGCAAAGCTACACACAATAGCACATCACAAATTTATGTTTGCCAAATAAAATCAACTGAGTGGCAGTTTCATAATTGGCATGTAAAAATCAATAAATATTCACTGTGTCTTAGAAATCACGTCATCTGAATTAATCTGGCTTACTACCCAAAATAAACATATTTTGCTGTGATTTAATTGCAATCAGCGGATCAAAAGAATGCCGAAATAATAACATCATGATGCCGACTTGTAAAAAGCCTTAATTTATGCTTTGTCAGGTTTGTCTGCAAGAGAAAAAGCTAACAGCTTTTAAAATGTTTAATTTTTCCAGCGAGGTTCCAAACAATCAGCGCTCTCAGGAGTCGTACACTCCACCTTTGACTTTACATGTCAACAAAAGCTAGTTGTGCGGTAGGTTGTGTAGTTCAAACTGAACTCGAATGAATATAGTACCTATACTGGTCATTATTTTAATTCACTCTACAGAGCTTTTACTACACCTACAACATTTTTTAATACATTTGATATGTCAAGCAATTTGGACGTTACATGTGTGAAAAAATGTGCTTTAAATTTTGGTCTAGGGTTACTCTTTGTCTCACATTGGGAAAACTGTACTTTTAACAGAAAAAAAACAAACCTAGAAGAAGAAGAATATACCACCATGCTGGTGGCTCTGTGGAGCTAAATGTCCCTGTAATGTCGGCATGCTAAAACCCTGATGTTTATCATTTACGATGACTATGGGTGTTAGCATGCCAAATCATTGAAATATGATTCATTCTGCAGGTGTTTGGTTGTGAACCAAAGTATTAAGCAAATTAAAATGCTGACATGGACATGAATATGGCCAATAGTGGCATCCACAGAGCCACACTGTTGGTGTAACTCAGAGGAAATGAAAACATAAAAGTCGGCTCACAGAAAATGCAGGACTTTGGGGCTTGTAGGATAATCTGGACATCCACTTAAAACTAAGGCCAGTCAATAACTGGGTCTTAAGCAGAAAGCCGTACGGCCTGACTGTCATCCTCAGCAATGAAGATGTTTCACTCGCAATTTGGACGCCTCACTGACAGAAAAGACCTCTCCCATTTGTCAGTGGATATCCTCATATCGTCTCTGCCCCACTTCTTGATTCTTTCATTTCCCCAGACAGTTACACAGGGAGTCATTGAGCCCTATTTTTTTTTTTAAGGGAATGATCTCATAGAGATTCCTGGGAACCTGCCTTTCAGACAACTGCAGGCATCTGGAGCTCCGTCTGAGGGTCTGAGTCAATTTGAGTCAGAAAATAACCCAGCCCCCTTCTTTGTAAAAAAAAAAAAAAAGCGGCACTGATGTCACACCAACTGGATCTCGAAAATCAGGTGTCAGCATCAGCGCATCATGAGCGACAGTGTTTTCCAAGGCTTGTATAAACTTTTCACCAAGAGCTGCCGTGACGCAATGTGGCACGTTGAGAAAGTCAGAACTGATGCCCGTGGTCATGATGAAATCTGCGTGAACAACCCAAACAATCAAGAGAAAGAATGAGTCAGATGATGTCTGGCCAAAGTCACTGAGGCTTAGTCAGATCAATTCACTGCACACAAACACAGAAACCTCCTCTCTGGGTTTTGGATTCAGATAAAATGAAATGACAAATAATCAATTATATGCTGACGTTGTGTCCCATCATGCTTCACTTCTGTACATTTATAAATCAATCCCACTTTCACAATAAAAGTTTAGGAAGAACAATTCAGAGTTAGCAAACAAACAGTATGTCCATGAAGTAATGTGTATGGACGTGTAAACAAAGCCAATAATCATGTTTCAGAAGTTGCCACCAAACAGCATTTACAGACTACTCCTTTACTTGTACATCAAAGGGTGACTAACCAAAGACCAGAGATAGGATGAGAGGGCTTCGGTCTGTACAGAAGATTTATTGGGCAGATGAATGGGCTGACATTTCGGATATGTGTCTTCTTCAAAGCCTGTTGCTAATAAATCTGAGTCAAACTACAGAGAGCTCCCATCTCTCTGTTCTCTTTCCCCAGGACGACTATCATTCGACTTCTCCGCGGCTAGGGAGCCCTGTTAAATCACTACAAATCTATTTACTCACTGATTTTGCCTCTGTGTTATGCAGCCAAGACGGACCTGAAGGAAAGCAGGTAAGACAAGCGGTGTTGTAATCATGAGCTGTCTGCCTCCATCTGGATTATCTCGGCTCTCCGGCAGGATGATGTCACTAAACGTGTTGCACAAACCTCAGCTCTTTCACTGCTAGAGAATAGAGTCTAATGATTATTTATGTCATCAGGCAAAATGCTTTCATCTCTAATACATTTAATCTGAATCTAAAAAGATTTTTTTTTCCAGACAGAAATATTTTTACAATAAAATACAGAGAAGATATTTCTTGACTCAGTATAAATACACAGGAGGTTTTTCCTAACTCGTGCATACACTTTTACCAAATTTAATACTTAGTACAGGATCAGTACAGTGGGTAATACAATAATAAAAACAATATTAATTTTATTTATGAGAGTAGAGAAAAACCTAAAAACTTGAAAAAAAGTAAAATGTGAATTTCTTTGCACTACTGGTGACGTTAACATTAAAGTTTTTAACACACGATCAAAGTTGCACAAATCAATATTTCTATATGAACAATGGATTTAATGACACTAAAGAATGTGAACGGAATCACGTGTAGTGACAAACCCACAGATAATTATCTCCCGAGTTTGCCTCTCTCAGTTCATTGTTTTGGTTTAAAGCCCAGCAACTTCACTGTCTCACCGCTTTCATCAACCCTGTTTCCAGCAGCAACAGGCAGCTGTTTTCAGTGAGAAAGTTCTGATAAACCCACTGTTGCACTATAACAGACAAAGATAATAACTAGTTTGTGAATAAATTGGATCATCCAGCAGCTAATGAGTCACATAAGCCCCTATCGAGTTGGTGGAGACCAAAGCAGAGCAAACATGAGAGCGAGTATCAGAGTTAATTTCATCAGATGAATGAATTCTAATGTTGTTATATGTCTGAAAAATATGTGTAAATATATGTGTACCCCAACAAACTAATAATATGTTATGCACAACTTGTGCTGCCCCCAAAATAAAATTATTTAATGCAGCTTTAAGTTAAGTTTGTAATTAAAAACCTGCATGTATCATTTTAAGACCACAATCTCATGAGATGCAGGGTTTAGAATAACCACCACAAGTTTAAGTGAGGCTCAGAGGTCTGCTGGAGGCAAATCCAGCAGGAGATGTAGCTCCCAACTGGTAACATCTTTGCTGCATTAACATAAAATCATAGCTTCTTTACCCCGTTTTCCTGCTTATGAAACATTTGGGAGCTTTATGTCCCCTGCATTGAAAATGGTGGGTTCTCTGTAATGACACAGGCTGGAAAACAATGGTGCCACTTAGAGTGCTGTGCCTGGAGCGCCCCATGGGGAAGCAAATAGTTGTAGGGAAATCATGAAGCTTAATTTATGTGGTTGCAGTATTGCTTAGTCAGAAATGAAAAGCAGATGATTTCATAGAATGAGACCACCACAGGCCAAAGCTATCGCATAAGAACGCTGCAGACTTCCACACTTACCGTCAGCAAGTTGATGCGATTATAAATAATTGATAGAGAGGAGCAGTTGGTACCGGAGGAAACACTTATCCTTATCTGCAGAGTATGTGTCCATTTCTTTCACAATTACTCCTAAATCAGAACTTCAATCTAGCAAATGGAAACCATTTTCATGTGTTTGCACTGAGCAGCTCCTACATATGAACCCCAGTCAGTGTATGAATAAATATACAACTTTAGTCATTTCACATTTCAGTCACTTTCAGATCAATATAAATGATATCCAGTGTTTTAGTTTGCCAAGCTGATGGAAGCATTATAACAATCATCTTTTTCACAGTTATCCGTCATTGGACTTGTGACTGAACGACTCAGTTTCCTGGCCACACACAGAAACACACATTCACACTGACCAGATGCTAGCAATGAATATTTAACGTGGTGCAGAAGCGTTACTGCTGCAATAACAAACAGATGTGAATGGATCTTCAAGTGCAAGTCCATTAATCTGAGATCCAATCTCGCAAGAATAATATATTCACACACAGTCGAGGTGGTGTGCAGACATAAAAGTAAGGGCCACTAAATGTAAGCGTTAAAGGACAGAACATTTTTATTTCATTATGTTTTGTGAAATATTATTACATTATGCTTTGATGTTGGAACATGTGATTTATTCTTGTAGTAACGTTTCATTTATTCTTTTTGCACATGCACGTACCCATGGTTTAACTGTCAGTAAGAAGTTTTCTGACTCATTATCTGACAACAGACTGAAATGTTATCATACAGCTGGAGCACTAACTGGGCACACTGACCACAGAAGGGAGGCACAAATGAAGTTAGACATCACCTGACACTGCAAAACAGCCACAGGCATAGACTGATCTCTCTCTCTCTCAGTGTTTGGCAGCAGGAACAGGAAGTGGATATGCTCACTAAGCGTGGATAACAGATTTTTCCTATAACGCTGCTAAAGAATAACATTTTCCAGGCATATGCTTGTCATAAAAAGCGTGAATAGGTACAGAGCTGTACAGTAGGTGGTATGTGGACACACGTGTTCTCAGGGTGTTTGCATGTGTTGAAAACATGCTATTATGTTGTTTTTGCTATGTGTCACATCTCATCAGGGGCCCAGCATTCCTGTAATGAAAATGTGGCAGACGTGTTTACACTTATTTAACATTTAAGACACGTTGTTGACGCACCAGAGTGACTTGCAAGTGTAAGTGCCACTACAGAACAATCTCTTGTGATAAAATATAACAAGAGATAAGAAAATGAAAAAGATTGCTGCTAGAGGTCGATAATGGCTGACTAAAAAGCACCAACTGGAATGCGGGCTGGGAATATGACTTAGAGATAATGGTGTCTTTGCAGCTTACTGACCACTGCTACGCTGGAGGACGTGTTGCAGCATGTCACCTCATTATGGCTGCAGTTGCTCTGAATAAGAACTCTAAAGGGATTAAATAAGCCCTATTTGTACAAACTTGTCTTGCGTCCCAACCTGAATCAATCTGATATGTATCCTGGATTGCATCAAATACACTGCATCACATGAACAGCTGCATATTTTTTGGCTCTGTATTCCAACACATGGCTTTTACAGTGAACCATTGACTGAGGTTAAGGTGCTGACTTCAACCCTCAAGAGTCTTTGGCTATTTAGGCAGTTTGTGAATACTTTTGATTTTCCCTTTAAAAAATGTTTACCATGCCAACTGTCTAACCTATAGGACCTGACAATATATATTTTTCACTTTGACAAGCTGTACTGGATCAACTGATGATCCATAAACCTTATGGATGTCAAGGGTCCTTACATTCATATTCGGCAAAAAGTGTTGGACTTGAATACACTCAGGTGATTATGACTCTTGTCCAAAGAAGGAAGTAAAATGAACATAAACACACAAAAAAACAAGAGACCCCTGCTTGTTTCTTGTTTCCTACTGACAGTCATGGTGGTTTCTTCCAGCCTTGTTGTTTCCTACTTTAAACATAGTGGTTTATTGTAATCACGACATCAAAGGTCCCCTAATCTTAACCCAAACCTGTGGCTGTTCTACATGGTCTGAAAAAACAATGTTTTTGTATTATTGTCATTTAGAGGACTTGTTTCTGCCCAAATACTTACAGCCTGTCATGCAGTGAGGCAGTCGGCAGGTCACGTTATGCATTAACGAACCTTAAATGCATCTTAAGTGACACTTATGATCATATTTCATAACTGCTTATATTTTATTTTGTCTGCAAGGAAACTGTGGCTTCTTCCTTCTTTTCCCACACTCTTTTTCACTCGCACTCTCTCTTTCTAATTCCTTCTCGTACAGAGCATCTAATTAAGCTCTCCAGGATGAACCATCAGACCACTGTCACCAAACCATCCGCTGAAACCTAAACTGTAACCTTGTGGCTGAATGTAAAGCACAAACTGAGACCCGACTATGACCTGGACAGGATAGAGGTCTGACCAGTGCTGTGCTGCAAGACATGTTTCATCATTTCACATAATTGTGTCCACAGTTTCTCTCAGTAAGAGCTTTACAAAGCGGTTTTCATTTAAAAATCACATGCTGCAACAAACTTTGTAATGTAATAAACAACTCCTCTTTAATGCATATTGAGTATTACTTGTGATCTTATGTAACAACGGCTTATATTTGAGTTTATCTGTAGGGAAACTGTGACTTCTTCCTTCTTTTCCCACGCTTTTCCTCCCTCCTCTCTATCTCTATCTTCCTTACACACGCTCCCTCTTTCTAATTCTTCCTCTCACAGAGTGTCTAATTAAGCTCTCCAAGATAAATCACCAAACCAAACTGAAACCTAAACGAGCTATAGATAACTTCTCTGCACTGTCACAAACAAAAACCCTAACTGGCACAGAGTCACGTCAGTGTAAGTGAGCCAATCTGAAGGCTGTGACGAAGGCTGAAACCAGCGTGCTGCCACTTCTGTACTTTCTTGTAAACAGTTTATGTAACAAGACCAATCAATGGACAGGCCCACAGCAACAGGAGTGGCATGAGGTATTTATGTAGGCACCATTTTAGTGGAATTGAATTTCCAGGGCCTGGTTGACAACAGCACGTTAGATTTATGGGTGTCATTTTTTTTTCTCTCTGTGGGAAACTCAAGCTAACAGTTACAATTAATGGTTATGATTACTCCACATTTGTATGAGAACATGGATGTGTATTGGTAAAACTGCGAATCAGGAATCAGGTCTTTTTTTCTAGAGAAGATGGCAACCTGCAACAAATCTCTAACCAAACCTGTTTCCCGAGCTGCAACAGATTTCACACAAAGAATAGATGAATATGGAGATTAGGGAAAACCATCACAACGTTCACCAGAAACATAATGCTACATATGGTTGAGACTCTATATTATTATTATCTGCAAGTTTTTCTTCTTTAATGAAATTTTTGGTGTTTAGCCAGGTCAGTTGGCTAAAGAGGATTGGTTGAGTTTGGATTTAGGAATACAAAGAGCAAGTTAAGTCTACTGAAATAGTCAAGAATATGAATCTCCCCAGAAAATCTATAATATCAGTTGTTTCAGCAAATGCCCAACAGTGAGATATGTTTATGCTGAAGTGAAACCCTTTTAATGGACGTGGAAATTATGACTCTTGTCCCTCGGAAACAAAGGAGGAAGTAGTATGACGTCGTTAGAGGGAGAAATTATGCTTGGAGGAGGCAGTCAGGATGGATGAATGGGTTAAAATATTTGGAAAAAAGTCAGCACACCAGGTTTCAGATCCTAAAAACTTCATTTGAACATTTATCTGATGATGCTAATGAAGTACCAAAACGTCGCCATTTTCAGTCTAACAGCATCACACTTCTCCCTCCCACCACTGCATCTGTTGTCCTGCACCTAAATATAGGATGAGATGTGGGCACTACCTCATTGTTTGTTCACAAAAAGTTGGACTTCAACATGGGAGACCGCTGTTTGTTTCCCACATCCTACCAACAGTCAATGTTGGCTTCCTCTAACTGCGACCACAGTTGCTCTCTGACAGTAACCACGTGGTTATTACTGAAACCATGATGAAGGTCTCCTAACCTTAACAAAGTCAATGCAACCCACACCACCATCTTTTCCTAAACCCTAACCAGGATGTTTTTTTGCCCAAACGTAACCAAACCTTCAGCATAGTGTTGTCACATTATAAAACTGATTTATTTTGTGAAAAGTGATTTGTAAAAGTTTTGGAAGGCACAGGCGAATGAAGTTGTGCTGTTGATAGGAGCCTCGGATCAGAAAACCCTGAACAAACTACATATATTTTGCCATTTAAGTTCGAGAGCCTAGATATATACTGTATATTAAGTATGTCTATTAGATCTAAACAATAGTAAAAACATAACGTAGCCACGCTAATGATAACATTTGACATTTGTCAGAGTTTGTGTGCCAGACAAATAATAGATTTCAGTGGTAGTTCCATGTGGAAAATGAACAAAAAGATTTGATAGCACTGATCCTCATTTGCTTTACAGATTAAAATAAGGAACCGATAAATTGATACCAGGAACTGAACCCCTGCTGGTGCAGATAAAGGGAACCGAAATGGAGGAGAAATGATGCTCCAGTCTTTGCGTTTGGCTTTGCAGTCGTCTGATCTTGATTCAGAGCTAATTGAATCAATACTTAATACCCCCCCTCGGCACACACACAGATATTACGCCAGATCGACACTGAAACAATGCATTCTTTGTCCCGATGTGCTGGATGTCGCTGACCTGGGATAGACGCACAAATGTTTCCCACGTGTACACATGCCAGCTGCTGACAGCTGAGTTCAGCACATTCGCTGCTTTGTTTGTGTTTACAGTTGACGTACGGTCCCACAGAGCTGAAGGCCACCGCTCTTCGTGCCAGCTGGCGGGGTTTCGTCTGTGACATCCATATCTGGCAGGCTTTCCAGTGTTAATAATATACACACCATACGCATATAACTCAAATATTATGTGGCAGTGATTTGAATTTATTAAACAGTCTACAGCAAAAACATGAATATATAGATTCAAATCAATAATCCAGCTGTGTAATAAACAAAATAAACATGTCATCACCCGACTAGACTTTGTGTTCTGTGGCACGCATCTGAGTAGAGAGTTTGCATGTTAATAAAGCCAAGCACATAAACTTCACAGGCCACAGATTTCCTGGGTTGCTTTGATTCAATATTTATCAAACAAATCATGCAGCAGGATACCCATACAAGGAGATGCAGAAAGTATTCAAGTGTAATCGCTCTGGTACTCCACCCTTAGCTGTACCTTAATTGATTTTTTTGTGCAACTTTATCATTTACCTCAACCATTTGAAATGGGAATACAGCCTTTTGCATTGTTGAACATTTATCAGTCCAGTAGCGTGACTGAAAGAAATACACTGACACATTTTAGGTAAGAATTTCAAACAAAACAAAAAAAAAGTTTCATCCAAAATGCAATGGATCTGTTAACATTTTTTATTTCTTTGATAGAAAATAGTTTCAGTGAAAGCTATCCACATGATGAGAACCACATCAAAAGCTGGACCAACAAACCCTCTCCACCTTAATGGTTAAGTAAGCAAATATGTTACTCATTTATTTTTAGTTCGCTGAAGCTTTAAATGCAGGACTACTTCCATACTTCCATATCACTACTAACACTCCTTCCACCACTGCATACTGTAGTGCTGTCATTGTGTGAAGTATTTTACGGTAGCTTGCAGTCCTTGGTAGTAAATGGGTCTTAAGGGACTTAACAAGCTCAGTGCTCCGTGATCCCTCCATCTGTTAATTGTGGTAAGTAATTGGAAACTTCTTTGTTGGTTAGGGGAACTTTACAAAGCTCACTCTGTAGCTTTGCACTATATAGTGGGGATTCTCATCTGCCTGTAAAACTGCAAGGCTCGTAACATGCTGAGTGAATTTTAAATAAGTACACGGTGTTGTGCAGTGCGTACCTCAAAATAAAGTGAATAAATAAAAGGAGCAGGGTGTTCCTCTTTAAGTAAATGGTTTCCAAATCCACATCAGTTTTTCAGCTTCTTGCATCAAGAGATGAACACAAACCACCAAACATAGCTATCTTTGGCTCCGAGTCCTCACTCAAGGAACGGGTGTTGGGATGCAGAGTTGAAATATTACACACATCATAAACTAAGGAGGAACTCCCTGATAGGAGAATCCATCTGAGATCATTTCAGCCGTACAAGGTAATCACGAATGCACAGCTGAGGAGAGCGCTGAGACCAAAAGTGGGACTCAAGCAGGACTATCAAAATATCATGTGAAAGTGTTTAGTCTACCAGTCAGGCCTTGATCAGATTCACAGTTTGTTGAAAATGCATTAACTATATTTAATAAGTACATTGGAGGGAAATATTGTGGCAAAAAAATAGATCAACATGTGATATGAAGCCCTGACTGCTGGTCAACATGTGTGGCATTTATGGGTTGTGATTAAATTCATATTTCATATGGTTTTGGTTATCTGACAACAGAAACAGAAAATATGTAAATGAGAACAACTTCTTGAATTATGAAAAAAATGAATGATTCTAATTTATCTGCCATTAAACTAATGTACCATACAACTGAAAAAATAAAAAGTCAATTTTGAAGTGAGATTATGTTATGGGGTTTGTTTGGCTTGCTCTGATGGCTTATGTATCCAAATGCCTCATTTTATACTATCATGTACTCCTTCAAAACTAATAAATGGTCACAAAGAGAACAACTGTATTATGGTATTATGGATTAAGATGTATTCAAACAGTAAAGAGATCACAGAGAGCAGGAGGGGGCAGAGCATGACAAGCAGCCACTCTGCAGTGACGCACGTCCTTCTGTCTTTTTTTGTGAGCAAGCATTATTAAATATGGATATAACCCACGATACAGCCAGTGGTCAGCCACTCCTTAGCAGATGTTCGCTGCTATGTGATTTTTTTTGTTGTCTGCCAACTGTAAAGAGGGCAAGGAGAAAAGATCTGGTGTTTTTTTTATGTTGGTTTGAGATTTCACTGTGGACAGAGGTCTCTACTAAAACAAACTAGAAATTCTAGATGTAAATAGTTTGCCATCTGTTTCTAGCTGAATGTGGGCAAGCCTTGGCCCATATATGTGCTTTAATCAAGGATTTGAGAATAAGTATTAGGTCTGTTTTACAAAGTAGTTACAATTAGCACTTGCGGCTAGCTTTGAGCCAGAAATCTAATATATCATCTGCTTTATAGTGTGACATGAGCTACAGAGTACTGCTTCAAAAAAAGAGACCTCAAAGAATCCTCCATCTTTTAAAGTCAAGCTTGTGCTTTAATTCACATTTCACATTCAGTTTTGTGATCCATTCAGCAACTTTAAACAACTAAAAAGTACCACAAGTACTACTATAACTACTGTACATGTGACCACACACAATATGCAGCCAACTGCATGCACATACACAGACCTGCACTCTAAATAAACACATAATACAACACAATGCATCGGCATCAAGGGTTTTGTTGGACAGGCCTGGTCATGAGTTCGAAGGGAGCAATTATGTGGTAGGCTTAACAAAAAGACCAGAAGGGAGGAGCAAGACTTTCACAGGGACAAGTCTGCTGGCTGCCTCGATGTGAGGGCAAGGCCAGTGTCCATGCACACACACACACGCATACACACACACACATACCCCTGAAGCTCAGATATAACAGCAATGGCTAGTTATCTAAAGCAGTTTCTATACTTCTTCGAGACAATGTCATGATGGTTTGGTTCTGTCAGGAAGATTTTCATGATTATAACCAACCAACCAGCTTCAGCTTAGGTTTTAGAGCATTAAAGCCCGAGGTCTGGTCTGGTAATGTAATGTGGTTTGAAGGTCTCTAACCTTGAAATTTACTAACATGATTGTGGGTTTGAAGATAAGCAGTTTCTTCTGCTTTTAATTATTATCAGTATGTCAGTTAAACAGGGTTAGTAAAGAATAGATAGAAATCAAATTGATTGACACACCGATTAGACTTGCTGTAGTGGTAGTAATCTAATTTACCAATGTTTTATTAACCAACAGCATGTACTAAATGTATTTAAACACTTTACTGTTAAGGTAAATCAGACCTGTGTACCACAAAACAATTAGACATTTTACATCCAAACTGTAATACAAACTCACAAAAAAACTCTCATAATATATAATTTATTCATATACTGTATGTTAATATTATGGTCATTTATTTTATATTTTACATTCTTTTTTTTTTAGTTGCGGTGTTTGTCTATGTCTGTGTTATACAATCTGACTGAACTCTGGTTTGACCTTTTTTAGGGCTGCAGTAGAAACCAGGCACAAGCATTTCCCACAAGACTCCTAAATCATTCTGATTTTAACATACCGTCACGAGTACGTTTAGTTAGTGTCCACATCGGGAGATCACGGTGTTCCTCGGAGTGCATGAATACGGGAAGAACTACAGCTACTGGTCAGGAGCTGTTGTTGAACACCGCCGTCAACAAGGAGACAACACACAAGCCGAGCAATTAAAACACTCTGGGAGTTCTTGTTTAGATAGAGTACAATGGCACAGTTAAGAGGTCTTGGCTTCCTGCTAAAATCATCCCAACAAAAGCATGTGGAAAAGAAAGAAAAAAAAGCCTTTGTGAGGTTTTAGAAGGTACAAACTGAAGACAAAAATGTTTTTGTGAATATCATTGCTCAAACAATTCTAATTTTTTTTTTTATTTTGCGTGTCATCCCTCCGCTTGCCAGCCTCTGCTTCTGCCTTCATCCTTTCTAAATACTTTGGTCTAGCCCTGTACAGGAATGTCAAACAACACTTATGAGGAAAAAAACAAACACTACACACACACACACACACACCTCCTCACATAAACTTCTGTAGCCACCCACTCACACACTCTCAGGAAATTACCCGGTGTCTGGCTTTTGTTTCAGTTCATTTCTTGAAAGCTTGTTTACCTGCCTTCCTGTCTTTGCACTAATTAGCCGAACCAAAGCAGACCACAGTATGCACAGCTAACTGTTCTGATGGCTTCACCAGCAATGTGAAAAATGTCATAGACCCTTTGCAGTGGGATCATTGGTTGTTTTTCCTCTAAATCACAGTTACATTACTGCACCACTCTCAGGAAGGACAGACAGCTGAACAACGCCTCCTCATTTTTCATTCCTTAGGTTTGAAGACATTAGACCTCTTTGTGTGATTTACTGTTGTGTAACGAGCACAGTGTCATCATTTTGTCACCAGAAGTGCATGAAAAATATTTTGGTCAATAGCACTACTCCAACTATTGTTCCCCTGCATTTAAATGTGTTTGGAAAAAATCTGTTATAGAAAAAAAAAAAACACTGTGTAGAGCTTTCCTCTCGTGATGCAGAAAAAAATGTTTTTACGCTCAGATTATTGTGTGACGAATACAACCAGAGCCATCAAGGCCTTTAACACAACAGCATCCAAAAACAATGAAAAACAAGTTGGCTGCATCCCCCTATCTTTCCACTACAACCAGCTGTGAGCTCACATGTCACTTCACTGATTCACTCTGAGACGTTTTAAAGGCTTCCGCTGTGTGTGTGTGTGTGTGTGTGTGTGTGTGTGTATGTATGTGTGTGTGTGTGTGTTATTTGGATGAGGGGAACATTTCTGAGACATCCCTGAAGAATGCTCTTAGAACCTGTTTACAGACTTTCGGGGGCTTCAGGGACTTCAGTGGCTTTAGAGGGACTAAAAGAGGGTGAAATAAACCTCCATTGCATGATGACTTCCAGACTATCGCGTGTTGCCTGTCTTTATACCCCTGTCAGGGCCCATCACTGAGTTTATCCCACTGTGAAACAGACGTTTTATGGCATGGACTTAGAGTTTGACTGATTTACATCTCGGGGAAAACAACCGGGCCAAACTGAGACATCGAGAAAACTCTTATTGGCGATATTTAATTCCAAGATGTGTTGTCAAAACACAACTGGATTTAAAACATGCCAGTGATTCGGTGGAGTTATGGAAGCAACACAGAGGACATAGGGATTTGAATCTTCAATCTCTGTATGTTTTTGGAGGAGGCTCACCAAGAACAGCAACAAAAAATAACTACATTCATATTTCTCAGCTTCAAAATTTATTGTTTTCTGATCTAAAATTCAAGTCAAGTAAAAAAATTAAGTCGCTCAAACTGGATTGTTGAAATGGAGAAGCCAAAATTCAATTTCAACAATCCAGCCTGAATGGAACTGATTAGACTTCTTTCTATCAAGTTAGAAGTTGTGAACCCATAAAATTAAGTTTCTGACTGTACGAAACTCATCCCTATATTCCAAAAAGTGAGTTCATACCACATAAATTCTGTTAGGTGGTTTTCAGATTTAAATATTTCAATGAATACACAAGTATTTCATTTTCAGTTTCATGTACTCAGTGGAGATTACGCACTACTTTCACAATTAGTTGTTGGGTTGTTTTTAAAAATTGGACTTGTTATGGCCTCTTTTTGCTTCCATAGAGAGCGTGCAGGATTTGTCCCCCCTCGATTGAATGGGTCAGCGTTTTGTCGGCTGTGGTCAGGAGCTAAAATGGGTCAGCTGAGTTTGGGTTTTGTGGTTAATCCCCACCTGCCAAGAGTAACAGCATGTTTTCATTACACCGGCTCCCAGTAGAGATGAAGCTTCTCAAATTTAGGTCAATTCCAGTTAAGTCAAATTTATTTACAAAGGGACTTTTTGCAAAATAGGTTAATCTAGAAAAGCACCTCATACACACAATGACAGGAACAGAAATAGACCCAAAAAACAGAGGGCCCGCACAGATTGAAAATATTTAGGAAAACCTCTCGGTAGCTGAACTTCAACAATCGGGCCACTGTGGGCCCATTACAGTCACTAACCAGGCTGCTGCTGAGACTGTAATTGAATCTCCACTTTCTCCACCTTGAAGACCTAATTCGATCACAGGTGCACTAATGTTTGACATTTGTGGGGTTTTTTTTTGTTTGTTTGTTTTTAGCCACTTTAGATTTAGCTTCTGCTGATGTCAGTGACATCATGTCTAGTCTGGAAATGTTTTAAATCTTGGCCTGGGAAAAAAAAAATCCCCAGATAGACGTGTATTGTTTGGAAACCGATCCACTGAGAATAAACTGAGATAAATAGAAAGCACCTAGAATGTAACTGACTCAACCCCCACCATCATATCTGATTGGCGTTGCTTCAAGCTTTTTTCTTTCTCTTTCTGCCTCTGTTCGTGTCACTCCCCCAGGAATCGGCCTCACTTCCCTCAACAGTCTGTGGTTTTGAGATGCATGCTGTTTTTGGCCTGAAATGATCAAGTGTGATTCACAATGAACCTGGAGGCCTGCTCTCTCTCTCTTTCTCTCTCTAAGCTCCTCTCTGAAAGGTTGCCATCCTCCCTCGGCTCCCTGATTGCTCCAGCACATGTCTGAGGGAGTGTATTTTTCTATGCCTCCCAGTTCTGTTACTAGTCAACCAACCTCTCCAAATGAGAACAAAGAGCTCTGGACGTCAATGTAATTTGACAGCCAGCAGCAGTCCTACAAACCCAAGGTCACGCAAAGCTATGTTTCTGTGGATTTGGTGGGCTCATAATTTACGTAGCGAGGATGATCTGACCTCCTTCCTGACTGGGAACCTTGTGATTGCCAAGCTGTGAGTCAGGTTTGGTTGCGAAGAGCTTCATCCCAGAGATGAGATCTCACAGCACTTAGCACATAGTCCTCGCATTACGACAACAATCGAAGAATAGATGTACAACATGGGAAAATAAAAATTAAATGCGGAAAACAAAATGAAAGAGAAGACCAAATAAAGAGAATAAACACATTAATAATAGATGAGTAAAACAGGCAAAGCCAACTGGGTCATGGAGCGCCATCCATCCCTCACTACCAGCAGAAGAGGGAAAGTACTCGGCCAGCCAGCGCCTGCTAATCTGCCTTTCTCATTCTCATATTTTATTGCTGTGGGAACTACTGAAACAGCAGACAGGAGTGAGGTTTCCAGCCCTTGTGCGGTATGAAGTCCTACAACCCTCTCTGGACCAAGAGTGGCTCTCTCCGGAGACGCAATCTCCAGGGTCGTGTTTGTAAATGTTCTTGTACTCGCTCGGTCTTCCCCCGAGTGACTGCTGCCTTGTTTGCGTTATAAACCAACTTGGGGCCAGTTCTCGGAGAGGAGGGTGTGCTGGTTTTGGTGTCCTTCAGATCATAATAGATGATGTATAGGTGGAGGTGACCTTTGTCAGTGATCCTGGGCAAAGAACTCTGACTTCAATATGTCGAGTGAAACCCTGAAAGCTGAGGTTGCAAATCTCATCAGTTCACCTCCTCATTCAATTTTATGTGGTACCAATATTTGGGGCTTTTTATTCTCTCTCTCTCTCTTTTTTTGGATTAATTGATCAGTTAAAATGTCAGAAAACAGTTAAAAATTCCAATCACTACTTATGAAAGCCTAAAGTGATAGTCCAGCATCTACTATAACATGAGGAAAGGGGAGAATGGAGGAGATCCTTACAAATGACACGCTGGAAAAGTTTAGCTTTTTTCTGGAGAAATTATTGAAATGATTAATTGGTTATCAAAGTAATAGGATTAAAATTAATAGGATTAACTACTAACCAATCAAATGACTATTTTTTTTCGCTTGACAAATACAGTTCTACAGAGAAACATAAAAAAATATGTTCTTAGTCTCTTGTAACCAAAAAAAACTGTTGAACGCAAAATTTTCAAAGAATTATTCTTGCATTTATGCATCTCAAAGCTTTACTTATTTGTTTATTTGTTTGTTATTTATATTATTGTAGTCCACTTACATGCATCAATTTAAAACATAAAGCCAAATAACAACTCTGTCTTGTATTTTTCTCTTATATATAACCTGAAATAATGTCCTTTTCAACTCCTCTGAACAAGGATAATTTGAATTTATTTAACATTGCTTACATTCAATCCTATTTTTGGGTTAGGGTTAGGGAATTTTCCATCACTTTAAGAGCCAAACATTTGTATAGTATCTCATGCATCATAAAGGGAGGATAGGTTCCTCACTACTGAGTCTCTTCAGATGACGAATGAGGAGGTCGGGCCTGGCAGGTCAGGAGCAAGCCTCACCCGTCCTTCCTTCTGAATTTCACAACCATAATAGGTTCTGACCTGTTTGTGCATCTGCCCGAGCTGCCCGGCCTTTCGCTAGAAAGAGCTGTGTCAATATTGGTGAAGCTGTAACTCACTGATCGGTTGAATGGTTAGATAATGCTCCGGTGACGGGAGCCTCTGGTCAAATGAGGTGCATGCAAACAGATACACTTCCTAACAATCACTCACAAACACACATGTACTTACATGCTCGTACACTCTATGAAAGAAGGGGAAAGGCTGAAATGGAGACAAATAGAGAAGCACAAATACTATATAGTATTTCACAATGAACGTTTATTAGCGTTAGAGTTAAAAGCATGAAAATTCAAGAATAAGCAGTTTTCTTCTTGACCTCTGTGTGATCTAAGACTTTAGACCTTTTGGAGGTCGTTTCAAGGTAACACCCAACTTGTCTGCATTATCACAGCTTCCTCTGCTTTCCACAGCAGTTCCTGACTTTTAGTTTCCCAGATTTTAAAGTTCTTGTCAAATTTCTATCTATCTGATGTTCCAAACTTTAGGGATTAATATAGAACTATTGTCTGATTCTCCACATTCATCAGACTTTTCATGCTTATTTTTCTCACTTCTTATTATTACATTATATAAATCAATCAATTAATCAATCAATCCAAGTTCGAAGGTCTCAGACTGGAAGCTGTGGTGACTCAGCAGCCCACAGACATGTGAGCCCCACACAGAAAGGTGGAGACGAGATGAATCAGCGGCTGTGTGTCAGCCGTGTGTCTGATGGTAAACTGTCCAGGGTGTAACTCTCACTCACATGAGCCTCCTGTGACCCCGAACATGATAAGGGGGGATAGAAAATGGATGAATTCACGTGCTGTCACTAAAGCTGTCGATAACACACCAGTCGAGCAAACTTCACAATGCATCCCCGTGATTTCTAAACGTATATGGTGTCAAACCCCACCCGTTTGGGAGCGCCAGCCTCCCTAAAACAAATGTTGAAGGATTACTTCTAAACAGTACTGGACATCAGCGCGGTGTGAACAAGACTTTGTCTCTCCTGTCCCGAGGGGGCTCATTTAGTCTGCGCTGACAGAAAGCTCATGTAACCCAATCCTCAGGTACTGCAGCCAGCCCTGAGTCATTACTCGGCGCTGGAGCTGCACACACAGACGCAAACCACAAGAAAACATGCCTCACGAAAATGTTGATGTGTATTTGAATCTCCTAATGGTTTAAGGATGTCTTAGGCTTGGGGGGAAAAACAACTGTCTTTACCTGACAGAAGAGAAAACACACTTGGGAATGCTCCCTCACGTACAGCAGACCCTGTGATCCTTCCATTGTGCTTTCAGTGTCTTTTTTTCTGCCTCATTACCTGGTTGGGGTCATTGGGCCAGATACACACACTGAATTGTTTTCTCTGTGTCTTACTGCATTATTTAAAGTCCCACCAGGTTGGTGGGACTGATGAGGTTTGATTAAAGCTGTTGTAACCCCAAACCCGCTCCGTGTGTGTTCACTTTCAATCACACACAAGCAAAAGGTCAGATAGCACGCCAGACACATGTCCTACACTGTCTCTTGAGTGTGTGTGTGTCCGCTATAAGTCATCTCTGGAAAACAAGTGAGCATCTTTGACCTTGTGACCTTTCCGATGTGCGGCTCACCAGCCTGGCCCGAGCACGTCACGGGGCTTAACGTAAAGGAAGCGCCTGAAACATCTGGAAAACCTTAACCCCCTTTAAATGAATGGGTGGACGTGGATGCTTAGCTTGTCATCGCGCGACACTCACAGAACGTGATGGCGCTGATTCCAGACGGAGCCAGAGGACATGGTTTGTGCCAAATCCTTCACACGTGCAAAAGATGACGCCACACGTCAAAGATGGATGGCACATTCCTCACCTTTGCTTTACTACAGTATTTGTTTACCACTCTCTGATTGGTTTCTTTGTGTCAGGCTGTGTGAAAAGCCAGACATTCAGTCCTTTACATGCAATTACTAAATCCACAGCCTTTTGTTCTTTTCTTTTTGCACAAAGCTTTGGCTCAGGTGTGATAATTACCTGATGGTTGGCGTGTTATCCCTCGACCTTGACAGCATGGCAAACAAAATACCTTTGTGTTTAGCTAAGATCAGAGACGCCCTGTTGTGTCAACAAGGCCAGATTTATGATAGGGTTCCTTATTCTGCCTTGTTGTGCTATCTGTGGGAAAGGTGGCTTGCCTCAGATATGGCACAAACAAACACATCTGCCGTTTCATTAGTATCATATCATCATCATTATCATCATTAGTATCATTGGAAAATATGACAGACAATGTGAGACAGTGATGATTTATCAGACACTGAGCGTTATCGCTGCAGGAAAGGTGCAATGGGCAAAGAGTGACACCTTTTGACCAAAGTATAAACAGCATGAAAACAGCCCTTGGGTTCCTCTCATGTCTTGTATCGTCCCCAAATGTTTTAGCTTGTCACTGTCCAAAACAAAGCTAGTCTTGTGATACCGTCATGACAGGTTGCATATGTGTACTGGTTGTTCAACCAATAAGTAATTATTATTGCTCAAATTGATTTATTTGAATAATTTACCCAAATAAGTAAAAATATCTGGTAATGCACAAGAAAAAAAACATAGAAGCTCAAATAATTGTGTGAAAAAGCAAGAAAAAATTTTGTTTTTTTCTGCTGTCATATTCTGCTCATCATCTTCTCAGATTTAACTCGGAAACGCTTTAGAGGAGGTTTAAAGGTTGGGAACCACCATTGCTGACAATAGGTAAGCAACAGCATAGTGCATTAAATAGCGCTTGTTTTGCTGATCTCTGGTGATGACACATATCAGTCACTAAGGCCAGTTAAAGAAAACTTCTTCATACAAACCCAGTAATCTCACACTGTGAAAAAGGCATTACCTCTAAATCATGGAGCATTACAACAAGCAAAACACGCAGTTAGGGAAAAAAAGATCACGAGAAATAGTCATTTTACAGGTTACAGAATTCAGTGACAGCAGGATTTGATTTTAATGATGGCGCACATTTCTGCTTTTACGGCAAACATAATGCCCAGTGAGTGTGCTTGAGAATTTGAGAGAGTTAATCTTTTATCCACTGAATACTACTGACACTTGGTGGACGTTAGTCAACGGTACAGCTACACTGTTCCTCATCGACAGCTTAAAGTCACAGGACATTGAAATCATAAAGTCATATTGGAAAAGAAAAGGAGCATTAACTTGTGTTACGCAGGCACTGAGACGGGCAGGTGGATCCAAATGCAGGACACAACTCACGGCAACTGGTTTTTAAGGTTTTAATTAAGTAATCTTCCAGGTCTCGGAAATTGGCCTGATGTCTAAAGTGTTCTAGACAGGACGCAAGAAAAAACACTTGACAAAACACTTGACAAATGAAGATACTCTTGTAGATACTCTTGTAGATACTCTTGTAGACACTCGTGAAGACACTCTTGCCGATCTCGCAACATCTGACGATCTGGCAACGAGACAGGGGAGACGCAGACTATATATACACACCTGAGGAAAGGGGCAACAGGTGGAAACAATCAGGGCGGGGCAGACAATCAGACAGGCGGGAAACACACAATGGCAGGAAGTAAAGGGACCTAAAACATGAGAGGAGAGGTTAGGGATTTCAAAAGTAAAACAGACAAGCCAGAACAAGGAAACAGAAACATGACATACAAAACTTAAACAAAACAAGAAAACAAAACAGGACACTGAATGAATCATGACAACTTGTTTCCAACACTGTTTAAACTTGCTGACTTACTTGATTGAAGGCAATCAAATAGGATCCATATGAAGTGGCATTTTGTGCACAGTCTTAGATGTTTGGTTAATGTAATTTGCATGTACAGTATATTAGTTAGTCATTTGTTTATGGCATACCAACAGCATTAACACCATAAAATAATTGATTTCATATTAGTTAAATTTCCCATCTACACCCATCGACACCATAAACGCAGCTGCAGTGGTGAAATATTTATGAAACATGCAAACAGAGAACTTTTGTCTTCTGTCCCCAGATCTACAAATAAATTTTTGTGTTATATAAAAAGTACAGCCGGTAAAATGTGTAGCTGGTGTGGTCACTTCACCTCCATCTGCTATCCTACAAATATACAGAATGGTCTATATACTGTATATAAAGGGTGGATATACAGTATAGTGGATGGCAAATTCAAGCCAAACCTGACACATGCTGCAGAGAAAAATGTTTTGATGAAAGACTGGGTTTATTTGAAACTGCGTCGTTTAAATAAATCCACTGACATATTTACATGTTTACAACACATCAGCAGCGTCTGCTCTTTTCATTAAACACAGTCTGCTCCCTCTCCTCGTGACTAATGATGAGTCATGATGTGGAGGAGAGGGAGCAAGAACATTAAAGCCCTTAGAAAATTGGGGCATAGCCCAAGAACAACACTCTGTAAAGGTCAGCTGAAGTGCACAAACAGACAGAATTCATTTATCAGTTTAATTTCCATCCATCCATTTTCTATTCCCGCTTTATCCTGACTTTGCACAGGGTCGCAGGGGGTGCTGGAGCCTATCTCAGCTATCTTGGGCTAAGTAGAGAGGCGGGGTACACCCTGGACTTGACACCAGTCAGTCACAGTCAGTTTCATTTATTATCTTTTATTTATCTGTGACAATAATTTTAATCATCATTCCATTGTTTCTCTCTTAATGTTTCTCGATAGTATGAGAGTGGTTTAACTTTACATTTATCAGCTATGGTTCTTTTATAGACCAGCGGTGACACCTCTTGGTCAAACTCTGTTACAAATAATTGTACACATGACTTTGGGCGACATGCATAAATATGACCGTGGAGCGTGTGTGTGGAGGTATAGGAGGTCAACATTACATCATATTTTTCAATGTCAAAATATAACTTGTGGAATATCAAATCATGTATTAAGAGGCTTAAAATAAAATGATGTAATAATAAAAAAGCCCACTTTTGAAGAAAACAGTTCAAACTGTTCTTTCTTTTTACATTAGAAGTGAGAATAGATCATGATATTTGTTGCAATGACACTGCACTGTGCAAGCTTGTATACTGCAATCACAAAGAGTGTTTCATCATATGTGCCTCAGCCTGCCACACGTGTAACTGTGTGTTTCTCTGCCTAAGCAAATACACACATAAACACACACACACACACACACACACACACACAAACCTCCTGTCTTTAATTGTGATGTCTTAAATCTCATCTGTGTGGCTTTAATGAAGGTGTCAATAAAGTCCCACAATGCAGAAACATGAGAGACTGGGGACAAAAACAAAAAAGTCACAGAAACATAGAAAGTTCAAGAACAGCAGATAATTGAAAAGTCATGTTCCAGTGTTTTACTTTCCCAGATGGAGATCAGTCCATCCAGAGAACAAGCCCTGGAAACCCAGTCCCAAACTGTAAACGTGACGGATTGCATGGATCACATTACCGTAAAGAAACTGAAAGACTGAACTGGAGGGGCAAGACGTCCTCAGTCCACTGCCAATCTTTGTTTTCTGCAGGAGGTTCCTATTGATAATATTTAGAGGCTGGAACTAAAATTTAGGTCAACAGCAAATTATTTAGCTTCTATGGTTTATATGAGATTTTCAGAAATGAATCTATCTCAGTGATTATTGTCTTATCGTATAAATAACATTGTATATACAGAGCATGCATTGGGCCATGCCATGTGTGCAGTAGTTTTCTTTCATGCTGAACCATCCATGCTATAATATCTTTGTTGCCGTGGATTTTGGGGGGCAAAATTACAATAACTGAGCACCTGCTATCCGGTGCCTTTCTGACTCTCCATCACTGTCAGTTGCTGCCCTGGAGTTTATTCTCCTTTATCCCACATTTCTACATCTTTACTGGTGCTCTTGGACATTAACTAAAACCGCAGGCTGTTAATGGAAGTTTGTAGTAATGAGTAAGGTCTACTTTTACTTCTGATATGTCTGTGAAGAGTCTTACTTAGTCAGCTGGACCTGCTTGAGATTCTTGAAGATGTTTCACCTCTCATCTCAAAAGGCTTCTTCAGTTCTGATTTGTGCATGAATTTTCTTTTTCCTCACTACTAAAGGAGTACTACTCCCACCACTGGCTGGTAAAATAGCAGCTAATAGGCTTCCTGGTATTATGTTTTCAATTCTCACATCTGTGTTGCATGATTTTATCCATCCATCCTTTATCTACAAGGCTTATCCTCACATAGTGTCAGTGGGATGCTTAGTTTATTCAATTACAAATTGCAGCAGCCTAAATGAACTATAGCACCCTCATTATTAAAAAAAAAAAAAAAAAAAGTACAACAAGACGATTGTCAAAATTAAAGCTCTGAAGTCGGAGTTTCCGAGGCGCACTTGAGGGCACCACAGTGAAAGTAAATGAAGAATGCCGCTGCGCCTCAACCCGGTGTATTACGGTCAGCCCTCCGGGAGGTTCTGTACGTGGCAGCGACTGAAACCCCTCTCTGTCCTACTCATAATCCCGGGCTACCGAGAGGGAGTGAGCCTCCATACCCGACTGCGACCCTGCCCTTTAAAAACGAGATAATAAAAAGGTAAGAAAGCACTAAAATTTGTGTCGCAGTAGCCTCTAATCCCTGCTGTACATGTCGTTGCGTTCGCGTACCTACAACCGAACATGCAGGGATGGTTGTCAACAGCCGGGTCAGACAGCAGGTCTCTGGGTGTTTTTTGGGGCGGTGGGGGGGGGTTGAGCAGGGAGGGTGGGGGTCTGTGTTGTTGGCAGACCCGGTGGGACCCGAGAAGGTGAAGAAACAGCGACCCGTGATGAGGTGAGCTCTGTGTTTATCTCCCGACATGGTGGCTACACTGTAACGTGAGAGCGGTCGGGTTGCAGATTGTTTGAAACTTTGCGCGAAACTTTCTGGAAGAGCATGTCGGACACTGTTGTTTTTAAGGCACAGTCCTCAAAGAAAACAGTTTTTTTTTTTTTTAGGGAGGGGGTGAGGTTTTTTTTTTTTTTAGGTTACGGCTTAGTAAATGGGGAAAGACATGAATCCGCACATGTTAAAAGTTTTGCAGGACGCGCGCGAGTGTTGGGAATTTCTAGAAACAACTGTCTGGTGCTGACGTCACCGGGACCCTGTTAACCATCTGAAGATTATGATGAGCAGAGAGATAGAGAGAGAGGGAAGAGCAGAGTTTTACTGCAGTTTATACACAGCTTAACAAAACTTTGAGGTTCACAAAACAAAAAAAGTCACCTGTAGTTTTCACACAAGGAAGGAAAGGAAAGTCTGTGAGTGTTGGAACTACTTTCTATCAAAGAAATAGTCCCAGTTCAAAGTGAGGTCACCCAGAATGAAGTGGAGGGACTGTCTTTGTAAAGTGATGTTGCTGCTGATTTTCTGTGTAATTTTGTGGCTGTGAGCTCTCAAGGATGGGTGTCTCAAAACCTGTGCTGAATAAACAAACTTAAATGAATAAGGACTAGAAGGCTTATGTTCCAGATATATCCTGTTGGTGTGCAGCAGCGTGCATGTGAGAGATAAGAAATGCTTATCTAGGTTAGTTCGAACTGCTGTAAAATATCCATTCAGTATGTAACTTGGTGTGTATCGACATTTTTTTGACGGCCAGTGTCATCAGATGTTTTAAAGCTCCCAAGCGTTGTAATCGGCATCAGCCTTGAAAAATCAGGCTCTACATTAAATGTCCTGCTCTGTGTGAGCGACCGTCCAAAGATATTAAGTCTACCGCCACATCAGGCAAAGAAAAGCAGCCAATCCTCACAGTGGAGAAGACAGAGAGATTTTTTTAACTGATCAACTAATTAAAAATAGTCAATTAATTGTTTACGCCCCAGAGCCAAACCTTGTATGAGCTCAACAACGAGCAGCTCGTTGGGTTCAAATGGTTTGTCATATATAAAAGTCTCCAAATAAAAAGACATCGGCTTTGTCCAACCTCTCCAGATAGCACACGATGTTACTGTACACGCAGTCCCTTCGTGAAAAGGTTGAGTGCGTCAAGTGAGGGATACCCTGCAGTGATTTATGTGCAGCACAATGGCAATAATTTGATATGGCAGCCTTTTGATTGTGTTTAAAAAAAGCAACAAATGGAGGGATGCCATAAATCTGTCAGCAGCAATTGGGCTGCAAGGCAGGTGACATTCATCTGCTCAAGAGGAGGCTGCTTTGCTTGATACAGCTGGATCATCAAACTGCTTTATTACGCTATGTGAGTCTCTGTCTGATGAGCTCATCTTTTTTATGTATATGTAATTTTTTTTATGTAAGCAGTATCCAAGCCAGTTTTTTATCATGTATACAGAAGCAGTGCCTGTCTTAATGACTGGGTGCTTTATTTCTACAAAATTTGTGTTCTTTCTATTAAACATTACTTGTGTGAGCGTTCAGTGTTTATATACCGGGCTTTTTGGAAATAGATGGCGTGTTTGTGTGCGGTTGCACAGAGAAAAAAACTGTGTTTGCATTAACGTCCACATGCTTATGTAAACTAATGCATGCAACTCTGAGCTCATCTGTCTCTTTATGTTAATACATGGCTTAAAGTGAGTCCTGCTGTTTAAACAGTGATCCTGTGGTATGAATGAGCTGTTCCACCAGGCAGAGATGAACCTGTTTGCAACGCAGCAATCTGATAAAAGATTGACGGTGCTACCACAGTCAGGCTGCCACGTTAGGATGTTCAGTCATGTTCAGGGGCAGGGAGGAACATTTACAAATGGTTCTCCGTCATATTAAAGTAGATCTGGTCTATTTTTAGATGCGGTATGGCTGCAGATGTTTCTGTTCAGCTTTCACAGCACCTGAAACAAATTTGCCCGAATGTGAACCACACATGGTCAGCACAAATCTTGGATGTGGGAAACTTTTAAATCCTTTGCCATACTCAGAGATTCTGTACACCATCCTCCCTGATATTTTCGACATTACATTAAACTCATGTGGACTTTTGTCCAAAGTAAATTACAGTATGTACGTTGACATTTAAATGGAACAAGCGCTGGATGTTGTCTTGTTTGCAGGGTCAGCTAAACTGTATTGAAAGCACTCACTTCCATTTTCTCTGAGCAGGAAGAGTCTAAAATGCCAATTCAATAGTATTTCTATTGGTTAGCTGGTTGCTAGTTGCGAAATTGCTTCAAAGCTAGAAATGATGTTCGTCATTCACCCCTCACATGATGTTCAGTGGAAGTGAAAGTTAGATTTATGTGCACTTTGTTTGACTTTTCATAAATAGCAACTGGACTGTGTTTGAATGAATCTGGTGTCCACAGCTGATGATAAGCAGACACCAACCATTCAAGACATCTGTTGTCTTATCAAATAATTAATCATAATTTAACTGTCCTGTCAGCAAAGCAAATGTTCTGTAATATCACATTGTCTCTAACAGATGTATTGTAATCTAAGTAGAGTATAGTCTAATTAAATTGGAACTATTCTTGGCCTACTCAGTGTGAGCTAAAATGCACAGAGCAGCAGCGCTGATGAATTTGGAGTTTGAGTCTGACATAGTTTTCTTTGCTGGTGGAGAGAGTCTGACAGGCAGGGATTGTCTGAGCATGTTCACAGCCTATGGATACTGAGAGCACATGTACATACTGTGCGTGGGGCATTATGCACAAGCACATATTACTCTGCACAGAGTCATGCTCACTGATTAACATCAGTTAGAAACATACCTGTTTAGCATCAACCATTCGTTGTTTATCTGCACACACCACTTACAGGCCTCACAGAATGGAAACTTTGGCGAGCATCTCTTCTGTCTCATGATGACTTTGGTTTTCTGCCCTCTAACTCCCATTCTTCAACACTGTAGATAGATGCTCCCGACATGTTTTATCAAAATACTGGAAGTTGGTCTTCGCTGCCAAAAATGTCATGTAGGAAAAATGTGAACTGCCACGATACCTCTGTAAGCAAGAAAAGCCACTGAGCAAGATGTTTCTCCACTTAAGTTCGACAGAGAGATCTAAATCATAATCCATATCAATCATCTTGATTAACTACACATTTACTATTTTCTGTAGCTATGATTCTTAAAGACACGTTTACTTACTAATCATTAAAGGCTTTAAAAAAGGTTCAAATAGGTCCTGTACAACAATATTCAACTATTGCTCTGGTTGTCTTGACGACACTCTCCCTCTCATGTCGGGCTCAGTGCTTTTTGCTTTTTGGTGTTGCTCTTGTTTGTATTTCTTATGAAATCACATTTTTTCAAACGCACCTTGACACATGTTTTACTCTGTTTTTCCTCAGAAATGAAAACAGATGCATTTAATAACTTCTCCAATAACTTCTCCTCTGGCACTTGTGTGAACCACAACAGCTGTGTCTCAGATGAGCCAGGTTTTGCTCTTTGGATTTGTTAGCAAGTGAGGATCAGCAGAAAGGAAGACAGCTACAGATGTCGAACTTTTTACTGCCTGAGTAGATGTTTGCTCTAAGAAACCCCTGCCCCACTGCAGACCTTGGATCCAGGCTGCTGTGCCAAAGAGTGTATTACTGTGGTTTCTTATCTTTCTTATGGAGCCACGCCTCCATGTAAAACAGCAAAAAGAAACTTGAAACCCACAGTTGGCTGGAGATGAACTCCTGTAATTTGTCGTCATCATCGAGGCAAATAGCTGAGTGATTCGTCTTACAGCTGCCAGACTCAAAAAATGTTTTATGGGCTAACATTGCTCAGGAAGAACTTGTGAATTGCTTGTAAGAATAAATTTCCTTCCTGCCATGCTGGCAAACAACAACAGGCATGGTGAAACACAACACATGACTGGAGACAGCGTAGATTACGTTGTTAATTTTATGCACAGAGAGAATGGAGAGCCTTGTGAGCAAGAATACTGTTTTTGTCCAGAGGTTGTTTTATCTCAAATTTTGATTTCTTATTAAGGGTAGATCAATTCTTGTTGCCTCACAGCTATATTTAAGCTGAACACTGAACGCAGGTCTGCAGCACAGGAAGACATATTTCACTGAAAGTTCACCATACAGCTGCCTGGTCCTGTCCTCCCATGACCCTGTCACATCACATCCTGGCCTGTCCTCAGTGATATTCCCTGCACTAGCCAAGAAGTGCCAGGCGACGGTCAGGACCCGGGAACTTGGGGCAGTAAATGTAACAGGCCTCTTCCAGGAATGTGACATGGGTGTTACAGCCTGCAACAACAGGCAAGACTGTGTTTGGGCTGGGTGATTGATAAATTACAAGGAGGGGATTCTGTCCCTTCATTTTGTATTTTAGGACTGTGGTAATAGTTATCCGAGCAGGCACTCGTCATGTAAACTAAAAGACCTCCCAGGTAACTCACTGGAAGCTGCACTGGTACGATTAAGAATATGTTAGTTGACTTGAGAGCTGCTCTGTAGTGAGCTGTATTTTCTTCTGTTAAATTCAAGTATAATTTACAAGGATTTTGACAAGCAATTAGTCCCAATATGCCAAAAGAAGCTCACATATATTCAGTATCTTCCAAGCTGCTTGAATTTTGTTCGTGGACTATGTAGGCATGTTTGGAGACAAGTTAGGACAGCTCAGCGGCGCTCACACATTGTGGAAGAGATAGACTTGCTTTTCAAAGCAAAAAGCCAAAAAATGTGACGCCAAAGATGTGTTGCTCTGTGAATTTTGGTGCAGAACTATTCTGAAATGTTGGATATACACGCACTGACCTACACACCTACTCTCTATGTGGTACATTCCAGCAAAATAACTATAATTTGAAATGCTAAATCTGGGTTAAGGAAAATGTTTTCAACAAAATACAGTAATTATTCTCTGCCTTTTTCTTCATCAGATTCATCAGACAGTTATTTAAAACAACATTTCAGGACTTTCCTATCACTTCATTTTGAGTTGGCTTACAAGAAGTCAAGAAGTCAAGCAGAGCTGAAACATATGGGAAAGTGAAGTAAGAGTTCACACTTACTTGCTGCTCTTTTTAAAGCCATTTCACAGCCTTTCGTCAATAACACCCACTGTTTGCTACTACCGTATGGCATGGTTGTATGTATGTTTGCCTCATTAAAAGGATCCATTTGTCACAAATAAGCCAGATTTTACAGTCCACCATGTTTGCTTTAGATGGGATCCACTGGACACTGTGTATGCCATTAGCAGACAGGTGTGCTGTTTTTTCCAACTGTTTAGCCTTGAAGTGTGTAAACTAATATTTTGTCCTGGAAATATGTTACAGGAGTTGATGTCTTTCTTTCTCTTGGACATCATGTTGGTTTCATAACATCTCTTCGGCTTAAGGCTCAAACTCTGTTCCCGCTTAATGTGTTAACTTTGTCACGGTTTATTTTAGCAGCAGTCAAAAAGTGGATTTGTATTTTGTCAGCAGGTGTCATGTAAGTGAAATGATTTCTTTTTCACGTGAAGCAGATTCCTCACTCTGACAATCAAGGTGCTAATTTTCTGCTTCAAAACGTCAGTCTCTTTAAGCCTTTGATTAGATGGTGCTGCAGACATAAGTATGTGTGTTACCTCTGGAGGTATGGATGTACGTATGCACATGTTGTACACAGGAAACAGTAAACTGAGAAGTGATGGTGAAGTAGAATTAGACTAAATCCAAGAGGAGAAAGTGGAGCGGTGTCACTTTTCACCCTTAGCTCATAAACAAAGTCGGTCCCAGTGCTGGACTGAACAGAGTCTCAACAGAGCCAGAGTCTCAACAGTCTGAACAGAGCCAGGTGATTCATCATTGTTAAGTTTTGCTGTTTTAACTTGAGCCTTGTTGTTGGCTCCACAGTGGCTTAAAGTTCACACAGCTCATGTTGCATTACCCTAGATAACACCAGTATTTATTTGATAAGAAAATATTAGTGAAGGAAATGTGGCACCTTCTGATAATAAAATCATAATAAACCCAGAAACAGTAAGCTTTCCACAGCTCTTTGAACTGAAACAGTCTCTAATTTAATGCTTAGAATATGTTTGCTTGGTATTTTCTCTCTTATTTCAATTGTAGGGCTGCAACTAACGATTGTTTTCATTACTGATCTAATCTGCAGGTTATTTTCTCAATTCAGAAACTTGTCATTTAGTCTTCACTATGTAAGAATAGTGAAAAATAATAGTGAAAAATATCCCAGTGTGTGTGTGAACGGGTTGTATGTTGTGATGAACCTAAAGAAAATTATAACCCAGATCAGCTGCAGTGGGCTTTTTTGGAGCTTTGCAGCCTCTCTCAGCTCATCCTTATGTTGTCCAGACCACAAATTTACTATTTGGTTTCACTCTCTCTGCTCTAATAGAGCGAGCATCTGCCTTCAGTGAAAAAGCTCTAAAAACCCAACATACTCAGCACCAAAGGGTTGATAAACTCAGTCAGTTATAGACTAGCTAGTGAACATAGTGGAGTATTTATTATCTCAGAAGATTTTTCTCAGGAGTTGCTAGGGACCAAAAACAGAGCTAAATGTAGGATTAAATGATGGCTTTGAGTTTGTCAGAAGGCCAGAAGTGGCCAAAAAGTCAGTTATTGCAGGTTTAAAGACTCAGTTGATCATTAGAATAGTTGCAGATTGCACTTTTGCATTTGCATTTGCATTTGTCCGATGACGACATTTGACAGCGAGTTACTTGTGAGTTTCTGCATGGCATTAGTCATGAGCATTTTTTAGGCATCTGGTGGCCATGTTGAACTCCAGAGTAGAACAAAGAAAAGGACATGGTACTTACACTGACCTTACACACCAGATGTTTGGACGTTGTACTTTTTGAATGATTTTTTTAACGTACATTTTGTTCTTATGGCTGTGTCTGTGAGGAGAAAATCACAGATATACTGTATATATTTAGCAGAGACAGAATGTTTTACAACAAGAAAACTTTTCCCACATTGTCCTCTCTTTCTTAATAGGAACTGGGCATAGAGGCTATTATGACAGGGTGCCTCCCAGCAGGGATGAGTGACTCATTTATAGAAAACGCACTGGAAACTCTGAATATTGTTAGACCAACATCCAATTCAGTGTGGAAACTCAGCATCATTGCATAAACTGTCGACACAGGGTAATACAAACTGCAAGTTTATTTATATCTGTGGCTTAAGAATAAGAAGAACAATTTATGACCTAACCAGTGTTTGTCAATATGCCAGTAGCCAATATGAAAGCAAAGCAGAGGGGCAATTATGGATGGATGCCATGTTAAATAGGGCAGGAACTGAGCAATTTCCACAGATTGTGCTGAGTGTTGTTAGGGGGTTAGAACAATAGGACTGTACATAAAACTTAATCCAGGAATTTATCTGATCGCAAATGGCAAAGATCTCATCATGTCTTTAAAAACTCTGACACAATTTGTTCCATAATCAGCTGTTTCAATACACAGGAGTATTTTGCACCATGACAGTCAGCGTCAGACTGTGTAAATCTATCGTGACGTGATGTGCTTATGTTTGTGCTTGCAGGTAATTGAAAGAGGCAGAATGAGGAAGTGCCTGTCTTACAACCTCTGGGCTCTGCTCTTTTGCTGCTGCTGCTGGACAACGCAGGCAGAGATCTTCACCTCCATAAGTAGGTTTAAAGGGCACCCAGACATTTTTTCCTGCCTTGTTTTTTTTGCTATACTAAAATGTACAATGACTCTGCTTTCCAGTTTTCGTTTGATCCACTGTGAGACTTTCTTGACTCAGTTTACCACCAAATCCCCTTTGAAACTTTCTTTCTTTTAACATCAAAAGAGAGATTGAGGACAGTATTTTGCTGTCATTATGCATATTGAACTGAGAAGGCTGTAGAATGGATGTTTTTGCATTAATGTACATTATTGTATTTAACTGTAATATTGTCTATGCATTATTCACTATCTTTACCTACTGTGGTTATTGTTGGTGCTGAACAACCTACCAGCTGTCACTAACTGGTTGAAATAATTTATGATCAACTGGTCTTAATGCACCGCAGATTATCAAGCTCAGTGCTATTTTATACTAGAATATACTGATTTAGTCCAGATTGAAGCCTGGTCCACCTACTGATAATACATTACTCATAATAAAGACCTTGAACCTTTGGCCACAAAAACACAAAAAAGTCTATCAGTATGGCAATATAACTCTTGAAAAATCTTCTCCATAGCCCTAATGAAATAAAAGAAAATTGGACAAATATATAATGGTAATTTCCCTGGATAGGAGCATCAGCAGTGTGTCATATGTAGAAGAGAAAAGAGTTTTGAGCTCAGGAAGGCATGTCTTTCTTCTGCCATAAAAAATGGGTTTCGATGGAGGAAGTGGCTAGGAGGCCAGCAAAGTCTGAGTTTATTTTTAAACACCCCAAATAACTTTTAAGAGAATAATTGTGGTCTTGTTTTTTCTTTAAATAAAATGAAAATAAACTTTAAAAAAATCCCTCACAATCTGTGTCCTTGCCTTTTGTGCAGTTACCTCCCTTCGTTTAATACAGTATCCGTCACATCGCATAGCAGGCTGGATCTCATGATTTAAACAGTCGCTTAAATCACATTGATTTACTCCACTTGGCTTGGGCAAGTATGTTGGTTGCACGCAAAAACAATAGAAGTGTTTCAGTATTCCTCCTCCCTGGCAGCTGCTTTGAATTGATCACGGCTCCATGGAATTCCATGGAATTGTTTTATGATCAATGGTACACCCCAGACGTCCCCTCAAAGGCTCACGGATGAACTCCCCTCTGTAGTTTTCTGAATAATTGTATGCAATCAAAGCTGCGCAGTTTGTGGCTGAGGATTTGTTCTTCCCTCAGTGTCTGCGGTGTTACATTGTTGCCAAAAATACATTTTATTGGCCTTCAAAGCAAAGCACAGCAGAGGTAAAAGTTGTGAAGGTCATCAGTGCTAGACTCTCTAACATTATAGGAGGTTTTCTGATTAAATTATTTGTCTGGGAAATACTAAACCTGTTCATAATCTGGATTCATCAGCAGGAATCCAGGAAAGGTGCTGTTGATTTTATCTTCAGGGACACCTCTCTGTCATCTATAATATCTGTCTTTCTGTCTCTTTCTGCAGGTCATATGACAGACCTGATCTATACAGAAAAAGAGCTGGTCCAGTCTCTGAGGGAATACATAAAAGCTGAGGAGTCTAAACTTGCTACTGTCAAAAGGTACATTCAGACCCTTTAACTTAATCCACCTGTAAATAAACATATTTACTGAAGTACTGTACAAGAGTACAATTATTAAGTAATTGTACTTTAATTTGGAATTTACATTGTATGCTTCATTTCAGAGGGAAATGTTGTACTTCTTACTCCACTACAATTACTTATTACTTTTTAAGAGTAAGATTTTACATACAACATAATACACTGGTCAAGGTGAAACCAGTGGTTTTCAAGCTTTTGTTCACAGTTCTACCAAAGAGACATTTCCCCTCTGAACACCTAAACTTCAAACTTGGTTTCACTTAAAATTGTTGGAGGTTCACAGAGGGAAACATATCCATTATTTCCCCCAAAAAAGCAAAGGTTACAGAAAAGAAAGAAAATATTCATATAAAACTGTTTGGCTTAAGCTTTTTCATCCGTCATCTCATGACGACTCAGATTACCTTATGACCATTTGGAGGGAGCTCAACACGATTGGGAACCACTCAACTTAACAACCAAACTGTGTGTGAATGTAATTCATATAGAAATATTTTGTATTGTCACTTTTACTAATGTGAAGGCTTAAGAGTACTTCTTCCATCACGAAGCATGTTGATGACTTGTCAGTGTCTCTGTGCCGTTCACAGGCTGGGCTGTATGTCATGATGTGATTCTGATTATCAGTTTGAAACCGGCTCTTCTGCATTATGCTTTATTTGTGTTATGTTGTAAAACAGAGATACCATGGTAATAATCTTGAAATCCTTCTGGATCAAAGCGTCAAAATCATCTCAATAACTCTGACACATGTTATAAATATTAATATCCGTTTCTTCAACAGTCAACAGCAATAACACATGAAAGATTTATATCTGTTGAATCAACAGAGATATTTGTTAATATTAACAGACCTTTAGCCATTTAGTAATTACAACCTTGCAGGCCCCCAGTGTTGATGTCCAGAGCTATAAAGTTTTTTTTTTATTTGTACCGTACATGGATTATATACTGTAACACAACTTTGGTCTCTTTTTTTTTTTCCAAACATTTCACCAGATCTTTCAGTGTGACTGAAAAAGAACGTCTGCTTTCACTTGTGCAGGTTACGTCACTGTTATGTGTCTTATATAAAGATGTCTCACTTTAACAAGAGCTTTCATAGAAATAAACATCTCTTTGTCTGTCTGTCTATCTCTTAGCTGGGCCAACAAACTGGATGATCTGACCAGAGTGTCCACCTCTGACCCAGAGGGTTACCTGGCTCACCCGGTAAACGCCTACAAACTGATGAAGAGACTCAACACAGAGTGGTCTGAGCTGGAGAGCCTGGTGCTTCAGAACCCATCTGATGGTAAGAAAAAGGAAAGGAAAGCATGATTTGGCTTTGCTGCAGGCATTGTGTAGTTATAATACCCCTGAATCTTATGACTGTGTTCAGATAGAGCAAGAAACTATTTTTGGTTTTGGTTTATTTGCATAAAATAACTCCTGGATTATCTGTGCATCTGTTTTTTGGCAACAGGCAGCTATGGGTCTGTTGCCTGACTAAGAGTATACAGACATTGCTGCAATAACAGATTATGTGTGTAAACTGTGCCTGCCTCATTCCAGCTCATACCGAAGTGTACCAAGAAACTTTTCTCCTCTCTCTACATTAATTAGTGATATATCTGGAAATGACTGTAAGTTTTGAAACAGTTTCAACCAGATCAGATAAGTTGTTGCATCTGTTAACCTACATTTTTGCCTTTCCACTGACATTATTGGCGTTCATCCCGCATATTCATACCCAAATATGTCCTCACATCATATAATGCAGCATTCATCACTTTTTTGAATATAAAATCAAGAGCGGATGTGAGCAAAAGTGATTACAGCTTTGCCTGGAGAGTGGAAATTTCTGTTGAGCTGCTCTGGTCCAATACTCCACTCCCCAGATGAACAGAGAGAGAGAGAGATAACAGAGGCTGTCATGTTTTAGCTGCAGCTGTTCTCCATCTCTGCATATTTTGGCTGTCCTCTCCCTTTTTGTGTATGCATGTGTGTTTGGACTGGAGCGTCTGTGCGTTTTTACAGTGAGGACCATGTCTGTGTGAGGCAGATAAAATGAACATGAATCATGTGTCATGCATCTGTATACGTGGCTTTGAATAAGAGAGAGTGAGAGTGAAGAGACTGGACATAAACCTTAGGAGCATAAGTAGATAGAATACATACAGTGTTTTCATTTAATTTCATATGTGAATATATTGAATATATTCGACTTTGGCCAATCATACACAGTATACTCCTTTATGTATAGTTAAGGTGCCTCCGCTGAATACCACAGAGCACGTATAAATCATAGAAAATATTAAATGAAAATGTCACATCTGCCCTATTTCTCAGACTTAACTGAGCAGCAGATGGTGATATCTGCCACGTAGGGATGACATAAGAGGAATATGAAGGACCAAACATAATATTTAGTAATATTTGTCCACTACTGGATGCCATTGTAAACAAGAATTTATTCTTAATGACCTGCCTAGTTAAATAAAAGTTGAATAAAAATATGTAGTACTTGTCGATTGATTGGTATAGGCAGCCTGTCAAGGATAATATTTGTCATTTGTCAGAACAGAGGTTCTAATTATTTACTTATTACTTATTACTTATTAATTATTATTTAAGTCTGGAAGTGCAATGGCAGAAATGTTTGTACTGACTGTGGGTTATAGACCTGAATATATCAAGGATATTGGCCATTGTGCTGTTATTTTCATGACTCATGACACTGCAAACACATGTTGAGAAAGGGTGAAAGAGGCAGAGAACATGAAAAGAGAGAGAAAGAGTAGAGGAGAACCAGCAAGGGAGTGATTTACAGTTTTATTGTTTAATGTATTTATATTTGATTGATTAAAATCAATACCATGCATGCTTCTCTTAAATGTGAGAGGAACATTGATTCAGTCTTTGGAAAATCGGAGGCAAAAGCTCAATTAAAGGCGTGGCATGCTGGTGTACATGTTCTGCATTCATGTTTGAAGGACCCCATTGTGTACATGCACTATGTTTAAACATGGCCTCAAGTGCTTAACAGAATATTTAAATGTCTATTTGTTGTAATATTGGGTGATACAGAGGAGCAAATCTCTGTATCATCCAAGATTTGACTATACTACACAGTAATTGTTATAGCTTTATGTCGCCAAGTTATGTTACACAGTTCAATATTAACATGCTGGGTGTCATTCTGGGATTAATTAATTGTCTCAAAGTTAATTCAACATCAGTTATCCTAAACATCTAGGTTGTTACAACATTTTCTTACTTTCTCTGCAGGTTTCATTTCCAACATGTCCATACACAGACAGTACTTCCCAGATCAGGAAGATGAGACGGGTGCAGCCAAGGCGTTGATGCGTCTTCAGGACACGTACCAACTGGATTCTGAGGCCTTCTCAAGAGGAAAGCTGCCAGGTAACCAAAGTGTTCATTGATCTAAAAGGACATGAAAACATTAAGAAGGGTGTATCAGTGTGTATGTTTCTAAAAGAAAGAGAGGAAGGCAAATTGAACTCGCATTGATAATGATCTGGAACTGGTGTGTTTGTTTGCATTTATTTTACCCTCCTTCTGATAAGAACTTTGAGTTTTGAGCCTCCTTACAGGGAACATTTTTGTTAGGTCAATTAGGTCATGTTGAGCAGCCCTTACTTCTTCAACTGTTTAAAGTTGAAGTTAAGGTACAAATTGTACACTTGTTGCCATTAAAATATATAACTAAATGATCACTTTAACTGCAGATTAATCATAGTTTCGAGGTTTAAACTGCTATCTCATTTCAGTGGCACAATTTGGATACAACGGCAGTATGTTGTGGTGTGTACTTGTGCATACTGCTGCAAGTATGTGTCTCTGTTCTCTTAATAAGGCACAAGCCTGTTTTTGTATATTGTATATCAGAGCCACATGACTGTAGGATCCAGAAACCTTAGCTAACAGACTCGGCATGCCTCAACCTGCCAACCAACAAATTGAAACCAGTATAAATCAACATTTTTACAGTTGAGATTATGTTAATGAGCTTCTCTTTGTTTCATAAAATGATTATTGAGAAAACAAGAAATCTTAAGATGAGACAAACTTCAGTGATCCCATGCAGGGAAATTTAAATGAATTAAATTAATTTAAATAAAAATTGAGCTTTATAAAAACAAGAACAAAAAGGTAGGAAGTTAAAACAAATGATTTGCTACAAAAATTGCAATTAAGAGACAAGTGGTGGGTGAGACAGTAGAGAAGAAAAATCAGCCAGGCCAATACATCATATTGTGTTGGATTTGGCATATATTGTATACCAGCTATTAAGTAAGAAGAAACTGCAATTCTGGAGCTCTGGAGAAAGCATTTCTTCAGAGTATCCACTGGGAACAGGATATTATAAGGAATGTGCAAGTTTTTATCTCTTTTTGTAAAGAGCAAATACTGAGAAATATTAATCAAATGAAACCTTATTAATTTTCTCAGAACACTCAAATATCAATATCAATATTGGTATTGGCCTAAAAATCCACTATTGGTGGGCTCTACAGCAGATGGCCGTATTACACATTTCTTCGATATAGTGATCCAAAGTCAATAGGAATGATAAACTAAAGGAAAGTATTGACATTTCACCCAAAGCCTAACCCCCTAATGCAAACCCAAGTAAGTGTCACTAATGTTAAAAAAAGGTCTTAAAACAAGATGCATCAACGATAATAAATGTGTCATGAAATGAACATGATTTTCTTTTGGCAGTTTTTAAATTGAATGAATCTTGCCCTAGGTATGCACTCCAGTGCCTTACTGACAGTGGACGACTGCTTCGATATGGGGAAGACGGCCTACAACGATGCGGACTATTACCACGCTGTGCTGTGGATGCAGCAGGCCTTGAAGCAGCTGGACGCCGGGGAGGAAGCTGAAGTTTCCAAGGCGGACATTTTGGACTACCTCAGCTACTCTGTTTACCAAATGGGAGACCTACCTCGAGCCGTCGAGCTGACGCGCCGGCTGGTGGCTATTGGTAAGATGCAATAATCACAAGTGTTAAGGCAAATTATATAAGCTGAAATCAATGTGCACACTCATGCACAGTACACAAACTCTCTCATTCATACATCTCAGCCGTGTCAGCTTTAAATGATGGGTGAATGGGTTCATGGTCTCAATTTGAGAATACTAAAATAGCACTTTTTAAATGTATTCAAGGAGCACTGTTGTATTTTTCAGTTGCCTCCCATAACACATACAGACACTAGTTGGCTGACCAGTACAACCACAGTCCCCAACTGTGGGGTAATTGATGGGTTGGCTTCTTGCTGCTCCACTAATCACTACAGTGTACCCTCCTCTCTCACTGCATTCATGCTCTGTGCTTGCCAGAGCAGCAGGGTGTAGTCCATCCAAAGTAAGGGCCCGTGGTTTGTAATTGTTATTTTAGTCTCTGCATCAAGGGCTGTGTTAACAGCTGTAGGCCATCTTTTTAGAGCTGTGGTATGCTTGTTTACTTGTCAAGTGAAATGAATCGAGGTAGAGCAGATGCAGCAGATGTAGAAGACCCAGACCTACTTTGTGGTGTCAAGTGCTACTGAAGTAACATAATGAATATTGGAAGTTCACACATAGCTTATACACACATAAAAACTGAAATGTAAAGAATAAATAAAGGAAAAAAGCAAGGTTTCAGTTCAGATCAATTCAGATCAAGCAAAAAAAGTGTAACTAGGAACAGAGGAAAGAAGGTAGAGCAGAGAGCAAAGTAAATAAACCACTTTTATTTGGTTTTCACAAATAAATAATACATTAAATTTTGATAGTTTTCTCTTGCATATCTTGTGAACAAAGTTAGTGTACTGTTGGAAAAGAGCGCTCACACTCATTTGTGTTGTTTATTATGTCCCCATCTCAGCGTTCTGACTCCCCAGAGTTTAAATTACCCGCAGACAAGCTGTTGAATGCACAATTTCCTAAGTCAGTACTTAGCATACACTTTGTTTACTTCTTATTTTCCTGTAATTTTGTTACATGAGACAGCTTTGTTCCGATAATATGTTCCTCTCCCTGCTGAAGTTTCGGTCCATTGCCTAAAAACTCCACTAGGGGGTGTTGTATCTCCACTATCTATGATGTACCTCAAACTAACTTAATGGCATGAGGGAGACACATATAAGTATTTACTGTGCTGGATGAAGTACTCAGATCATTTACTTCAAGTGAATAAAGCGATACCACAGCATAAAAACTCCAGTTTCAGTCATAGTCCTACATTAACAATGTCTCAGTCTAGTAAAAGTACTGAAGTGTTGCAACAAAATGTACCTCTCACTATACTGAATGGCCCCTGTCAGTGTGATAGTATTATACTGTTGGATATTATTGACAGATTAACATGTAGTATAAGCAGTACTTTAATGTTGTGGTTGATGTATGTGATGCTCATTTAACTGCTTTGTGTAATGTTGATTAGTTTTATCTGTGCATGGTATTTCATAAACTGATAGGATGTTTTGTTTTAATCTTTAGCAGTTTAATGAACATATTGGAGGAAAAATAAAATATTCCCTTCTGAATTATAGTAAAATAGAAGTATTAAGGACTTTAAAATTGAAATATAGTACAACTCTCCACCACTGAGGATTGAGTTCATTGAAGAACAGTTGAAAAGCACCTCACTGTAGAGTACTTGGTTAAAGTAAATGAATGAATAGAGCTTTAAAAAAGCTAAAACTAGAAAGGTGAGAGGCTTCAGGATTCATAAGTGCAATTTTCCTATTTTTGTGAATTTGTGTTCACTAAAAAAAATAAATGCAATCTTAATTGTTGATATTTGAGCCACTAACAGCACACTTTTTCTTGTACTGACAGACCCCAGCCACCAGAGGGCAGGAGGAAACCTCCGTTACTTTGAGCGGTTACTGTTCAAGCAGCTCAATGAGCAGAACCAGGTCTACGAGCCAGCCTCTGAGCAGCCCATCCAGCTGGGAACCTACAGCAGACCTAAAGACCATCTCCCAGAGAGAGAAACCTACGAGGCCCTTTGCAGAGGAGAGGGGCTCCAAATGGTGAGACATGACAAGAAAAATGAAGGCATGTTGAGATGATGCAGGATGTGATATCAAGACCTGATGCAGATTTATTTCATAACGTAGCACTTTGGATTGATTTATATACTCCTCTGGTTATTTATTATAATGAAGCATTATGCTGTATTAGTACAAACCAACATCAGCCAATAGTTTTCACAGTAAGAGCGCAATAATGAATTAAGGAATGTGTTCAATATTATTCAGAGCTGTGCAAGAACCACACAGACAGCACAAAACAACAGGCTCATAAAAACAATGCAAAAGTATGTACAGCATACAGGGTTTTATGGCAACTCAGGTTTGGTAACCCAGCATGTTGTGAAATTAGATTTCAGCAGAATTTCAAAATAAATCAGATTCCAGTTCCTCTCAATGAAACTTGTCTTGATGTGATAGACACTAGTGCATTCATTCTTTATTGCGATCTCCTTCTGGTTTCATACAAATGGAAACTCGTTATTCCCTATTTATATTGGATATTTTACCAGAACGAAGCAAGGCGCAGCCGTTTGTTCTGCCGCTACCAGGATGGTGTGAGGAACCCGCGTCTCCTGCTGAAACCCATAAAAGAGGAAGATGAGTGGGATAGTCCCCACATCGTACGCTACCTGGACATCCTGTCGCATGAGGAGATTGAGAAGATTAAGGAGCTGGCTAAACCCAGGGTGAGACAAGAAATACATAAATAATATAAAAAGTATTTGAGTTAAAACATGCAGTAAAAGTTTTGTTTGTTTTCTCACAACAAACTCTTTCGCTGTTCTTTCACCTTTCTTTGACCTTTCATGTTTTTCTATTTTAAAATGTATCTTCAACTTGTGAATAGGCTGCAAAAGGCTCAAACAATTCAAACTATGCTCCAAATGTGGATTTAATAAATCGACTAGTTTTATCACTCTCTCTACATATGTAAAATTTGTGGTAAAATAGTCTTAACAGACTGCATTCAGACTGCTGAATATCTACTGTGTTTAGCGTGGATGAACTGTGATGTGTAATGTTTATGATGACACACACTTATTTTGTTTATTTCTGTGTTGTGTTTGTTTTATAAGCTTGCTAGAGCTACTGTCCGTGACCCCAAAACAGGCGTCCTGACCACAGCCAACTACAGAGTATCAAAAAGGTAACTCGTTTAGGAGGAGGGGTCTCTGGGTGCTGTCTTGTAGATTTAATCAATATGTGGTTGGATTTCACTATCATCAGTGTTGATAAGTTATTATTAATACAATATGCAGTGTAAACCAAAGCATTGTAACCATCTACTGTATTGCTTTAACACTGTGACAGATTCTGACTTTATGCCTTTTATACCCATTTATATCTTCATTCTTTACTAAGCTGCTACAAGGACAGTCTTTTAAAAAAGGTCCATTCCCTTTGTCCACCCAGAGTAGTAAGCACTGAACTCTCAAATTCTTTTATTATTATCACCTGTTTGAGGTGTGAGTGGATGAGTCTCTAAGGCCTTAAAATGTTAAGAAGTGGAAGATTATTTCATGACATTGTGTTAGCTGAGACAGAGGAAATCGAGTCACAAGATGTTGAATAAAGTTGCATATTTTTATTTTTCCAGTGCATGGTTGGAAGGAGAGGACGACCCCGTTATTGCAAGAGTCAATCAGAGAATAGAAGACATCACAGGCCTTACAGTAGACACTGCAGAGTTACTACAGGTAATGTAATGCACACTACAGGATTATGTTAATTATTACAGAAATTGGACTACAGAAACTGATCTGTTATTTATTTTTATTTTTTTATCAAAGATAATACAAACACTGTAGTTCAAAAGTACAACAGTGGACAAATGACATGAAAATGTGTCAAAATTAACAAAACATTACAGGGTTAGATTAAGGATTACATAACATCTTGTCCACAGAACAAGCCTTTTAAAGGGTTTAAAGTGATGTAGCATGGTCCATCCTTACTCAAAAGTCCTGCTGGAGCCAATTGTCAGTTTTCTTACTCTGCCAATCCTGAAGGGCTTATACAGTAACAATATTCACAGTATCAAAGATTCATGTGCATACATTGTAGTTTATAATTTATTTTTAATTATACATTTTTTTCTATAAATCACCTTTTGTCATTGGCTGACCAGGTTGCTAACTATGGAGTTGGAGGGCAGTATGAGCCACATTATGACTTCTCAAGGGTGAGTTAAAGTGTGTCTGTGTGTGAGTGAGTTGGTTATTTCTATAAAGCCCAATATCACATATTTAATTCTAAAAAAATTGACCACAGCCCCAAGACCCCCTCTCCATGCAGACCTTGAAAGAGGACAAACTAAAATACAGACAAAAATACAAGAGAGAAAACTCAAGGATATCATTCACACAGATATAACAAAGAAAACAAAGAAACAAACACACAGAGGGAGTAAGAAAGATGAGAGGAGAGGTTGACTCAACTTAAGGACAAAGATCCAGATACAAAACATCTGGAATGAGACAGCGGAGAGAAAAAGGTCCCAGGATGGCTAATAAAAAGAGAGGAGAGGGAGAGAGAAAGGTACAGAACTCGGACACTCATGTACTTGTGGGACAAGAAACAAACAAAGGACGGCAGATATTCATTGTTCTTTTCAGGACAAACATGGATTATAATTAATAGTTTCACAGAGACTGAGACCAGCCTACCAGATGGATGATGGCAACAGATAGAAGGCTTAAAGTACTCAAAGGATGAGCTACTAAATGAAAGTTAAGGCAAAAAAAGACAAGTTTGGAGGCCTCAACAATGTCAGAGTATTTGATCCCAGCAGTGAGATTATGGCATGACAGGGAAAGGCCCTGCAGCCGTCTTATTTCTTTTTAATTCTTAGGACAGACAGGAGCCATCTGAGACTAGAAAGCACAGGATGAGATTTAAAGTTTAAGGAGCTCAGAAAAGCATAAATTGCTTTTCCCCATGCAGATTTTTTCTAAGTCAAAAGACTGAGCTTGAATTCTGATCTGACATGGCATAGTTTGTGAACTTTTAAATGTGTGAAATCAGTTGAAACAGTCCCTGTGTAATTTTTAAGTCCAATTTATACTTTGCACAAAGGCACAAGAGTCTGCTGGGGTGATATACATTTCGTTATCTGAGGGTCTATGTGTAGGCTCCCTATGGACAGTTGTTTACCTCTGCTTTATTGTGGCCACTATGCTAAAAGGGCACCAACTATGCATACGCCAGAAATCTAAAATGGTTTGCTGTATTTGAAGAGAGACTGTGTGTCTCTGCACATAGCTGTACACGTCCTCCCCATTCACTTCCAACCAGCCGTCTAACATCAGACATTTAACCATTTCTTACATTTGTAAATAATTTTCTGGATGTGCATTTATTCTTTTGTGCTAATGTTTTTAGTGTTTTTCAGTGTTTTTCAAACTCAGCAGGATAGTGGGTGGTCACTTCCTGCCTTTGTGTCTTTAGCAATTCCCTGCGACAAATCTCTAACTTAGCCTGAGACTAGCCCACTAGATCGATTTCTCCTTCTCTCCAGGTACTAATATTATTTCTTGTGCCACTTCCATCATTTGGGCAGAGAAGATTTTTTGTTCTGTTACAATTCTGTTTTTCACAAATTCATCTAGTAATTCTAATGAAAGCCTTCAACAAGGATTGTAAAGTTTAGCCATATTTGTCCATGCTTCCGTTATTATGAATTCCAGATTTGCCCATTCTCAATACTCTATATTGTGTTCTTTAATTCATACTGTACTGCTTCCACTGCCCTCTTTATCCAGATCCTCATCAGCAGGTATACCTTTAATCACTCCCCAACTCTCTCTTTTTTTATCCATATCCTCTCTCATTAACTGCTTTCTGGTAAATGCTCCCAGTGACACACTCATCTTCCTTTCTTGATTTAAGCATGACCTTAAATTCCTCCCTCGCGGCCTTCCTACGAATAACCTGGTTACCTCCATCTCTTAAACTTTATTTCACACCAAGCGCTCGTCACGTAGGCTTTTCTTTCTACTTGTAATATCTGGCAACCGTGGATGAATTTCATATGATATGTAGCAGCTATGTACTTTAAGTGTACTTTCCCCATGCATCTGTCTTAAGTTTTGTAACTGAATGATTTATTGTATTTAGCACATTGGATCCAAAAAAAAAAAAAAAACTTTTTGTTATTGTATCACTCAGCTGATGTTGAGAATGTAAAAAATGATGATGATAGTTGAAAAGTTGACTTTATATCTTCTTTAGTACAAATTATAAAGCGCTGTGTAAGTCTGATGTGCAATATGTGCTTTTAATATAATTTGAAGCTCTTATTTTAAACTTGAACTTAACTTTGAACTTTTTTTAAACAGATTTTTGAGTAGATTTAGAGCGATGTGAGTGTAGTTAATGCCCTTAGTGGCGGGCTCCTAGTGTGAGTCTTTTTGGTGATGGGTTAAACCTTCTAACGTCTGTTGCAGCGCCCTTTTGACAGCAACCTCAAGGCCGATGGAAATAGACTTGCTACGTTCCTGAACTACGTAAGTACACGTGTGTGCGAGGAAGCAGTCATTTAATCATGTATTTTCACTTTTGAATTTTATCTTTGTAGAAAGATGAGCCTGATGCTTTCAAAAGATTAGGCACTGGAAATCGTGTGGCAACTTTTTTGAACTACGTAAGTACGTGTATCCAGTCGCCGTTGATTGCAGGCCAGTGGTGGTAGTCCCCTGAAATCTACGCTCCATCCTTCTCTTGTTTCATCTTATTTAGCACATGCATAAGCTCTGGTTCAATCTTGGACTTGGATTGATTGACTGTCTTAGAGGTTTACTAATTGACCTGGAATTTCATATTGCATTCATATAGAAATATAATCTAGAGGTACTTTATGTATTGGAGCAGGACACTGTAATCTTCAAAAGATTTCAGGGGGGGGTTAATACCCTAAAAATGGTGCTGGATTAATACCACATCACCTTGATGACTGAGAAACATTATAGACAGACAATAAGGATAACATTTTTCTGTCAATCAGTTCCAGTACATATTGTCGAGAGACATGTGACGTATGGCTATCCCCCATTAACACGCTTATGTAGAAGCCACTCATGCTAACACTGGGTTGTACAAAACAAAGATAATATTCAAAAATAGACAAAAAAAGTTTTGTTTTTATTTCAGCAGTGATTGATTGAAGTTCACTGATCTGCCTGATGCATGATGTGCTCTGGATATTATTGATATACAGTGTCTAAATGGAAAACCTCTCTGAATAAACAAGTTGAGACAAGGTATGGGCAGGAAAAAACTGTATAACAATACAAAATATACTAAAATCCATGCTTTCTGCAGGGAATGTCAGCAGCCAGTACTCCAGAAATAATATAACATAATTCAATTTATGCATCAGATCATTCCAGAGGAAAGAGAAAATCGTTATTGATAAGTGTTGAAGTTATGGTTATTTAGTTATTTACGTCTTTACAGAAACACATAGTAGTAGTGTAACAAGTAACATGTTTATCTTGTGGAAAAATTAATATATTATGGAGCACTAGTGATCATTAGGTAGGCAGCTAGGTAACGTAATATAAAATATAAATTACTGATCAAACACTGTGATTTTGACATTGTGTGTGGAGCACCTGATGGGTCCGTTTAAAGGAAGACCAAATTCCAAGTGTCTTCAGTCTGTCTTGTCTTCCATCACAGTTTTAGACACAGTCATTTTCTTACACTCCACCATTGTTTAAAAATTCCTCATATTTCCAGCAAGACCTTTTTCTGTTACCATATTTCTGCAATGCCAGTTCACAATGTGCCTCTTTGGAACGGGTGGATTGGCCTCTGGTATTGCTGCTTGCAGCTTACTCGAGAACCGCTCATACAAACAACTTCACACTCGACACTTCACACCCTTCGGTCTTTAGCAACACACCCAGCAAATGTGAAGTCGATTGCATGAACATTTCTCAAGACAAACAAAGGACAGAAAGAGAGTGACTCTTTCCATTTTAGTTAGATACCACTCACCATAACATTAGTTTTTTTCTTAAATGCATCCTTCCTCAATCCTCAAGAATTTTTCAATAGCAGAGTATATACTTGCCAGGAAATATAAAGAAAGTCTCCAACCAGTTCTGTTGTTTTTTTTTCTCAGATGAGTGATGTTGAGGCAGGAGGTGCCACAGTCTTCCCTGACTTTGGAGCTGCAATCTGGCCTAGAAAGGTGACTGCAAGAGATCTAATCTAAAATTGTTGAAGTCATTTTAATGATTGATGTGCTGAGACACAGTAAGTACAACTGCCCCAGGTCTCATCATGAGATACCCTGTGCATTTTTCTGTACTACTAATTTCACAGTTTTTTTATTCCTATCACTTCAATCCCATCATCATACACTTCCAGCACAAAATCTTTCACAAAATATAAGGTACAGCTTTAAAATCTCGTATTACCTTCCCATTCCTCAACACTAGTAACATACATCGTCTGCCAAGTGCTGTCAACACAGTTTGTGTGTGTGTGTGTGTGTGTGTGTGTGTGTGTGTGTGTGTGTGTGCCCATTGCCCCATTGCTTACATCAAAACATACACTTTAACAAAGACTGAACAGAAATATTATTCATCAAGCTCATCTTGTTCAGCTATTTGGCCTCTATACATTTTCTAAAGTTGAATAATAATAATAAATGAACAACATTTAAAATCATCCCTAGAGAAATCCACAGTGTGACTCACACACAGACTGAAGCACATCTACTTTAATGTACCATATGGAAAAATCTAATTTCCCTCTGTGATCATCATTGCAATATGCACATTTTCAGCTAATTATCTGTTTAAGCTCTAAATATAATATTATGGGTTTGGAGGTATTTAGCCCAAAAAAACCATGAGTAAATTCATCATTTTTATTACCAGTGACTTGATGAACAGCCTGTTGGTATGTTCCCTTTAATCCATCTGAGCACAAGCTGTTATTGCACTAGTCTGCTCAGTGATTTCTGGGTAAAAACTCTTGCTATGCTTTGCAAACAAGCCAGATTCTTTTGAGAGGTAGTGGACCTCCTTGAGAAAATCTCTTGTTTTATGTGTTTTTGTTTAGGCTTATTGTGAACACATTTTAAATGTATTTAAATATTCTCTGATCTTAATAAAATTGAAATTAAATAATGTAAAGTTATCTTGCTGTTTCACATCCGGTATTCAAGATTTTCACACTTTACTTCCAAATGAGTCTTTCCATCTTTGTGGACAATGTCCTTACCCTGTTTTTCTTGCCAATATGGAAAGCAGTAACATATGTTGTCTGTTCAAGGAACACACGAGTCAGTATATTGCTGCAATAAACTGCTCTCAGCTTGAACTACCTCTGATCCAGGTTTTTGTCATTTCTCCACAGGGCACGGCAGTTTTTTGGTACAATCTGTTCAAGAGTGGGGAGGGAGACTATCGGACCAGGCATGCAGCCTGTCCTGTCTTAGTAGGAAGTAAATGGGGTGAGTCAAAGTTCAGATTTATCACATTGAGGTGTTGATTCATTGGTTAGGAAAACAGCTATGTTCAACCTGAAAATAAGTTTATAGAATGTATTATTTGGTAAGAAGATAACCCTATATATAGTTAGCCAGGTGTCTGAAATGCAAGTAATGGTAATGTGTTCTGTGTTATCCATTACATCAGTCAAAACTAGTAAGAAAAACACATTTTCTAAAGAAAGTCAAACAAAGGAATATTGAATAATTGTTAAGCTGCACCACAGACTGTATTTACTTAATTTCTACTGCTACCATTAAGAATAACAAATTCTTTAAATTATATTCTTCTGTTCATACAGTGAGCAGCATGATGATGTTATGTTGCGCTTTGAATAGTGTTTTGGTGCTACTTGTTTTATGTGATGGCCAGGTGCTACTTTCAGACTTTCTGTATGTACACTTGACTCCATAAAGCACAGAAAAAGTTTAGAATGATTTATAAATCTATTTTAATTACTCATTTTACATTTTCACATTGTTTTCAGTGTTATACATGAAATATACACATTGTTTTTTTATAGGTTTGATAGGCAATTGATAAAACCAGTCCTAGCACAGTAATTAGATGAGGGATCATTTTGTTCTGACATGTGCATTATTGTAATTGTTGTTGCCAGACTTGATCATGGGAACAGTGTTGATATATATTATGTAGCGTGTGTAACCAGTTTGGCAAGTTTAAACCAAAACCTTCACTGTATTTTATAATATGGTGAAGGTATCACCTCATGCAAGTCTGATCCTGCAGAGAGATTCAAGAACTTCCCTTTTCAGGCTCTCTAAAAACTTTTTTTAATTAATACACACCCTAAGCTGTACTTGACAAGGGATTTCACCGCATGCTGATGGGGAAAGTTTTGTTGTTCTTTGGCTCAGCTCACATTTTTTGTTCACAAAGCTGCTTTCTTTTTTTTTCAGTGTCAAACAAGTGGATTCACGAGCGAGGGCAAGAGTTCAGGAGACCCTGTGGCCTGACAGAAGTGGACTGAAGTTTGACCCACACCTAAGGAACATGAAATAAATGCACACACAACATGCACACACACACACACACACACACACACACAGAAGTCCAGAAGTGCCTTGATTCTGGCAATGATGCAGCTTTTAGACACATACTACACCTATGTAAGTGTTCTCTCCCCCAACTTGTCTGCCTGATTGAGAAATGTTTTATGGTGTGTGGGATCTGGCAGCATAATCTCTTCTCTTCTGTTTATCACAATATGCAAAACAAAGTCTTCTGTCATGCATCCCGACACCACCCACCATCACAAAAGTATTGACTCATACAAAAAAAATGTCCCTCTCAGTAATCACTTATGACCCACTAGAACTGTGTGGCTGTCTGTATCTGTATCTTTAAAGACCCTACATTTTTTTTCATTATCATTTTGGGGACATTTCTGGGTATCAGCCTTTGGGCAGTGCTGTGCAGCCAGTGTGCAGGATGTGAGGGCAGGACTTTATAAAAATATATGACCAGATGCCAGATCGTATGCACGCAAGACCACCAGAAGTGAGTTCGCTTTAGTGCCAACTTTGAATGTTTTGTACAAAAACTGCAACAAACAAATCCTGCCATCATTATACCAGTAAGTTCAGAATATAATGAAAACCTGTGCTATAAATAGGAACTAATGAACATGAAAAAAACACAAAGCTGTATCAGTCCAACCCTTGTTCTGCCCATGTAAACCCATTTTATAGTCATTAAAATTAAACTTCATATTAAATTATTGGCAGATCCTAATGTGAGCATCCTCTGCCAAATTGTTTTTCCACTGATACCAAAAACTAATACTTGTCTTTTTTTAACGCTAGATTAAGCCTTTACACAGTTAAAAGTGACTTTTAAGTGAAAGCTTTAGCATTAGTGATGTTACAGAGAAGCCTGTATTAATTAAAATAACAATTTCGCTGTAAACACACAGGAGGTGTGACATGAACCTTCCCAAATAGTGTCAGAACAAGTTATTCCTGTTTATTTTACTTTAATATACACATTTCTCAAAGGGAAAGAGTAACCAAGTGAAGAAAAGGTTGTGTTAGTTTCTGGATAAATGATGAAAAATGACAGACCCATAAATATTTGGCTTTTACATCAGAAATTGTCATTTTATAATAAAACATTCTGGATTCAGTGTAAACCTATGGGCTGGTATTGGCTCCATTTTATAAGGTAATTTTGGAATCTTGTCTGGAAAAACACCAAGATACCATCAATCTATTCACACATCTTCGTGAAGAGCTTTTTTATTCTGTGATTCAGATTTCACTACAGTCCCGGCACTCCATTCTTTATCATTTGCAAGCAGACCTGACAAACAAAAACATTTACTCCAAATCATGTCCATGATTTTTTTTATTTATATAGTGTTTAAATTATTACACTGTTGTTATATTGTGTGCCCATTCTACAAAATGGAAAATAAGCAAGTCAATAAACAGTGTCTTTTATTAAAATGCTGTGTGTTTTTATTCAGTATTTCACATGGTTTCTCACTCTGTAATCAGAATGTCTTTTTTTTTACCCAGGAATATGTATAAGTATATGTATATGTATGAATCTCGAGTGGATATATCAAATATCTGCTCTCAGCATTTTCCTGTGAACCAATAACATAAGTTTTATCTTGTTTTTGAAAGACCGTATTATTGAGTTCTCAGGTTTACAAAGTGATACACTTTACATGCAGACTGATTTGGAAAGTGTACACAGCTTAAATTCACACTGACAATGTGTCAGTAAAAAAACAGCAAGTAAGTAAACCAGAGGAAATGGGGCTAAGTATAATTGACTCTTGATATAAGCATTTTCAGTATGATCTTCTTTTAAGCATTAGTTTTGCACCACCTGGGACTGACCTGTAGTAAGCTTCACAGTCTTCTGTCCCATTTTGCCTTCAGTCTTCTCCCTCATCTACACATCATCGACTGCTGCCGACTACACAAATGTTCCTGGCCCCTCAGTTTCCTCCTTCTAGTTTCCTCCTTCTTCGAGGATATCTCCTGATATCTGCACCTGATATCTGCACTTCTTATGGAGCTGCCTTCTGTTGGATTCTGTTGTGATGCCTGAAGGCTGTGGTTGAGTTCAGTTCTATGATATAGCATAACTCTGTAAAGGCCCTTTGCACCTTCTTGCACTGATGAATTTATCAACCAGCAACAATTAATCATCCTGAGTTACTAGTTTGTCTGAATTATGATTCCTATCCTTATCCTAAATGTTTCTATGAGGGAAGATGAGCAAGTAGAGCTGGTTATTTTGGCTCCTTTTTGTAATTAGTGCCTGATGAAAACTCATTTCAGTTATTACAACTAGACTAAAAAATCTTTTTATTTTCCCCATTGAAATAATATTTAGCATACCTCTGATGAAAGTTGTTAATAAAAGATAGATAAAGATAAAAGTTGTTGTTGTATGTGACTTTATCCGGAAGATTTGGTGGGTAATCTTTTCAATATTTGACCAAATCCTTCATTTTTTTTCTTGAATTCAGCCAAAAAACAAGGCTTGCGCAGGCAAATTGTTTCCCAGCAGAGCACAGAAATGGTTAAAAGTATGTTTAAGACAAACAAACCTGTCGGAGACCTCTTTTTTTTTGGGTAGTTCCAAGACTGCATTTTGTGTTAATCAAATCAAATAAGTATGGCAACACTGGTCATAGTATATCAATGGATCGTTAGACTGGAAATCTGGAAAAATGCACTGGCAATTAAACTACTTTACTAGTCTCATAATGACAAATCCTGCTTAAAACTGTTCACTTTTGTGACCTTTAACATGTGGTTATACAGCAGATTCCTGTAAAGCTATTCTCACTGAACAAAAGACATGTGAAAGGCCTCCTGACCTTTCGCTAAGCCTCCAGTCAGTTTTTTTTTTCAATCCTGAGTGCTTCGACAACGTTGGCATGAGGGAACATCTTTTGATTTATGGTATTGTCACATTTTTGTCAGTTTTAGGATAAACTTTGCAGTGAGAACTCTTCTTCGCCCCTACTGTGCACAGAAATCATGTAAACCTGGTATGTGTGATTGCTTTGCCGTTTTGCTCAGGCCCCGGGGAACTGAGGGAAACTAAATGAGTTTACTCTTCACACAATTACTGGAGCTAGAATGTGAACTTGTTCACATACGGACGTGATTGAGCAACAGGCACCTGAACGCATTTTTGCCACTTACCCAGAGTCATAACCTGAGTTGGGTGCCTGCTGAGAGGGAGGAGCAGGGTGGGGTCCTATCAGCTCATTGCTCCACTTGGATGTATCAAGGGAGGTTGTGGTGGTTTTTTTGGGCTAAATACCTCCTTTTCTGTGCATCTCATTAATAATTTCATTTGCAGAAATAATTTTTTGAGGCACTTCAGCCTCAATTCTGAACATATTTGTCTTTTGTGCCTACTGTTTGGGCGTTGTATGCATTTTGTTTTTTGCAGCATGACCTCTCATAAACATCTACTGCCGACAGTTCGTTCACCATAGATGAAATTTGCTGAAGGCGAGGCATTCCCGGGCAGTACTAATGGGCGAAAGACTTCACACCAGTACATTAAAAATAGCAGGTAAGCTTAGAGGTGTCAAGATAATTAACAGAACAAACTGCCTTGAATGGTTGTTGTTTTTTTCGTTTCTCATGCACACCCTTTCGCCCGAAGCTGTGCTGAATCCTGCCAGGTTATGATAATAAATTAGACGTTAAAACTCAAAAGTCAAACCATTTTTCTTTGATCCTTTCTAACACAGTATTAGCAGCTTTTTATGGCCAGGAAAATTCAACTTTGTCAAGATGTTATTTATCAGATGATTGTTACATACTGTCACCTCGTTTTTTTTTGGGATGTTTACTGTCATTTTGTCGTAGCGTCTGTGCTTCAGTAACTAGGAGGGTAAATTATGTGATCAGCAGTATCCACGACAATAAATCAGAGTCACATTTTCTCCTCTACCTCCCTCCTATGTGTTTATGGAGGAAAGGACATCTCTGAACCTCAAAAAAGACTGTCTGCGGATAATCGGAGGTGCCATTTCAAATGAATGATGAATGAATGATGTCCATTTTTTAAGGGGCAACAGGGGACTGCCAGCCTTTTCTAAACAGTGCACATATTTTTAATAATCATTTCAAAACTTCAAGAATTTATTGTGTTATGCACAACAATTTACATCAAGCAATCATTGGCAATGAAATTCTTAAATCTGCGTTTAATCTTAATTTGACTACAGAGGCAGGAGTTCCATTCACTTACATTAATATCATTAAGATTAATATTAATACAGTGTTTTCCTTACTTTAACCATGTTACGTTTTACTGAATTTTCTAAATTAAAATGTTGCAGCCACGAGTTGCATGACCACTTTAAGGGATCGTTGACCCAAGAATGGTTCCTTTTCTTTCTGATCTCCGTGTCAGTGTGTTCCCTAATTCCTGCAAACACACCACACAAAATGTAGTAAAACTCCATATCCTGCTGCTTCAACATCTGCACATGAAAATATTTATTATGCAGATAATGTGTCATGACATTTGTATGGTACATTTCATGAGACAGTCAGAGTACCACATGTGTTTCAGTTTGCACATTTATACTCCATGGTTCCTTGCACCTTAGTAATTAAAATGTTCTCAGCTTTCAGATATAGCGTTGTTGTGAATTCACAGCTGTGCATATGTGCAGGTGACACACACATTACATAATGTGTAAAAAAATGGAAGAGAGGAAACACAAAAGGGCAGATAACATAATGTGGGAGAATGAGCTCTTCCAAAACAGACAAGGAGGAAATATGCTGACACCACACTTGATTATTGATTATTGGATGATGACCATTAAAATAGCCATCTGGTGTATACTGCTTGATTATTTGATGGACAAATATTAAAATCACTCAACTCAAACAACTAATTCTAGAATTAAACTTATCTTGCTCAAGATCATGATACAATTCTACAAGTCAGAAAAATAAGGAATTAGAAAACATGTCAAGAGAGTTTTTGCAAGATTTGAGGATGAAAAGTTAAAGGTTGGAATTATTTCAAGATTCAGTAGAGCATTACAACACACAATCTGGAGATTTGTTTTGTAAAAAAAATGTTGGAACTGGAATTGAATGTGATCGCTTGTGGCCTCTCACATGTATTATGGGCCCTTTCACATCTGCCTGAGTACTTGAAGGATGTTAAGAAGGAAAAAGAGGACTAATGCAAAATCAAAACAAATCATCAATTGATTTTTTCCCATCTTTTCGATAAAGAAAAGATTGTAAGTTAACTGATTTTCATGTTTTAGTAATGATATCATCTGAAGAAAATAGATATTGAAATACTTTTACCTGTGCTTTTTGACTGAATATTTCTGCCATTTATCATTTAGCTTTAGCTAACTAGTTTGACAGTTCATCTATCATCTTTAGCTATCTGTTTCAACCATTTATCCAAAATTTGCAGTTAGTCGTTTCAGCTTTTTATGCATCATTGTTAATACAGCTGAGTGAGTTAGAGATAGTCAGAGTAAGCCTAAGTGCTCCTTGTCAACACTAAAGTCACTGAGATGGTGATGCATAAGTTCACATGTGCATGTTGCGGCCACATGAGCTGTCTGACAACACGGATGAATCATTAAATCAAGAATGGTTCCTTTCCCCCTGATCTGTCCAGAAGTCAGCCGGTAATATGTGGGGGAACCTCATGTCCTGCTGTTTCAACATCTGTGTTTTATCCACATAGTTCCACTTTAAGACAGCAAAGTGGGTATAAGACAGACTCAAAGTGCATCACATGGAAGGAACAGCGATGGTAACGTGAAACAGAGACACAGCATGACGCAAAAACGTGACAAAGAAATAGGATATTCCAGGGAGAAGTGGCCTCCATTGTGGAAACACTTGTTCATGACTTGAAAATAGAGACCCAAGATTCACGGTGTAAATCATGATATATATGATATATATTTCCGCATTTGGATATCCGAGAAACAAGCAGATCACAACAAAACACAGGTGTTAAGACATATGCAACGATCAAAACTTTGTTGTATCCCCGCCTCGTGGCTTTCTGTCCGACGGTTTCTCAAATCCCCTCGGGCGTGCACGATCACAAGACTTGTTCCAAAAGATCTGAAGTAAATTGGCCTCAGAATCCGCTGCAAGACTACATCTTTCATTGAAAAAAGATCTTGACTGTGACATTGAGGGCAGAATAAATTCAGCTTTGACAGGCACAAGCATGCATTTTGTTTTTGCACAATAAGAAAAGCTTTAATCCCATTGCGTTGCAGTGTCATTACCATTAATCTGATGTGTGTTTGGGTATGGGAACATAATCAAGGTTATTCCAGTTCACACACACGTAAATTAAAACCTTTCTGTATTTAAATGTATTACCCCTGAGCCAAATCAGAGCTTAACCTTGTGTCATCTTTGTCATCTGGGGCCACATCATTGTGTCTTGTTTATGTGACCACATCCACGTGTTCATGTTCCTGTCTGCGTCTGTGTGTCAAGACTATTGATCCTGCCATCAAGCAACGTCATAGTTACCAAGTCTCTATTGTGAAACTTTTTCTTTATTAAATCAACTAAAAACTCTGTCTGCCTCGTGTGTCTCCTGCATTTGGGTCCACCTGCTTTGTGCCTTTGTAACAACACTGTCTACATATTGTGGAGCACGTTAACTTCAGGCAGCTAATTTAATGCTTAGTCCCTATCAAATGACAAGAGCGGCTACCCATACTTGAAAGAACTCGAAAAATGTATAAAGTTTGGTAGGATTGATTAATTAATGTAGACGTGGCTTATTACAGTGCATCTAAATTTCTAGATAATTCACATTCCAAACTTAAATAAATTAAATTGAGCAAAAACGCAATCACCTTTATGTCCTACGGAGCTGATGTGTGACTTAAGTTTGCCTCACTGTGACTTGTGGTCAGTTCTGAAGTCCGTCACTATGTTTTTTCAAAATATGCTAAATCAGTTAACGTCTATATGTCCACAAGTCTTTCATTTATTCAAAGTCTTTGGATAATAGACATCAGGTGTTTCAAATAAGTGTTCAAGTTGGTCAGCTGGTGAGTCTGAAGTGATGTTAAGTAATCTCGCTGTAATGTGTACTGTGTGCTCAACATTTACGATATAATTAAATTAAATTTAAAAAAAAAAAAATGAAATTCCACTTTTTATTTTACATAGTTGATGATACACCAGCAGCATGTTGTGTGATTTCTTTTCAGAATAGTATCAATAATATTTTGACTGACTGAGTTATTTAAGTTAAAGAAAAAGAGTCTCATTGTGTCAAGTTGTGCGATGGTGTGTGAAAAGCCTGACTTATTAACCTGACTGATTAGGGTCACATAAAGTGCTCGCAAACTGCTTGGATCCTATTCCTTATTGCTTGTGGCTGCATTTGAGAATTTAACTGTTGTTATGTTGTCATGGTCTTAACTCAGACCATGCTGCAAGTCATGTCAGTCCAGTGTGTTACACCAGTGAAGGACTAAGTAAGTGTAAAATTGACTGAAATGGGATGTCAGAGATGTAGGAACATGATGAAGTCTAACCTCTGACAATCAGGGGCCCTTTAACCCAACAGGGGCCTTTGACATGCCGGGAATTATTCTGAAGATATTACTTTCACTGAAGGGGGTCCACAACATACCTGAAAACAAAACCCCATTAGAAAGTATTTAAAGCAATTCTGACTGACATTGAGCTATTAGAGTGATGAATCTCCACTTTGTGCCTATAGACTGTGATGTTTGGTTGTGCAAAAAGACTTACGTGCATTTATCTTGATGGTAAAAGAGGCACAAATAAGAAACACTGTGCATGTTTATGAGCTGTTAATGTCTTGAACTTTTCATTTAAAACTTTTCAACCATAAAATTGGCAATAATGGCATGAGCTATCCCTCTGCATTTCGTGACATGTATGTGAAATGTGCCTGAGGTTAGGGGTTTTGAGTGTGAAGTGGGAGGCATGCGGAGCTGAAATTCAAGTGTCAAAACTTCAGAGGTGAGGAAGAGTGCTACGGGGTTAACAAAATGCAATAAATCCGCCATGCGTGTGTCTGTGCTCACAGCTGTGCGTCTGTGCCTATGGCCTAAATGATCCTACACATTATGTAATATTAAATATTGACTGGAAACACAAACACAAAAAGACAGATAACAAACCAAAAAAAACAAAGAAATAAGTTATATGCCAGTTAATAAATGACTGAGCTCTTACAAAACAGGCAGCGTGCAAACACTATACTTTGTCAATGGAAATGGATGATCACAGTCTCTAATGTTGCCATTAAAACAGCCATAACATTTAGGGAAAAAAACAAAGAAAAAAAATATTTAAGAGGCCAATTCTTGGTCAGTTATATCTATGGTGAGCTCAAAATGTACAGTTTGGTTTATTTCTTGATTGCATAATTAGAATTATATTCAGTTAAGTCATTCTTCAGCCATTTTGGCATACCCCAATTACAATGACATTAATTCATATGCACAAACCTTTACTTTGAATAGTAAATACAAAAATAAAGATAATCAATCTGCACTTTAAAGTGGTTTACTACTATTGTGGAAAGATCTCATACTGGATATAAAGAGAATTGTCTTTTATATCTTTAATATATTCTTGCAAGAAGATGAGCCGTCTGTCAACAGAGCGTCAGTCTATTGCATAAAGGCACTCCTAACATAGAACGGGAGGAAGAAGATATTTATAGTGACACACAAACAAGAGCGAGCAGGGGCGGGGGTGTTGGGTCATGCTACCCCAGTTTGCAGATGTTGTTCAAGGCTGCAAAGTTTTATGTTGTCTTTTGTCTGGAAATATCAATGCGTATGCAATCTGAACAATAACATTCATCACAGACAACCTTGTGATATCTATTTCTTCAGTCACAAGATGATTGTTATGTCTGTTACAGTTCTTCAGACTTAAAACTTGGTTATTATAGCATTGCATAGAAAGATATAAAAACAGGTAACATTTCCATTACACTACACATTGAGAAGATATTTTTTGACCAAAACAAAAATAATCAAGATATCCACTGTGGTTGATCATGTCTTTCATGTTATCCCAGGTTTTGCTCTGTAATTCAAACTACATCTCCATAAGTGCACCTCACCCACTGACATAACAAAGCTTTACTCCACGAGCTTGCATGTGTTCCAGTGTCTTTCAAATGCCGCAGTCACATGCCTTATTGGCGTCTACGCACCTGAGAATCAGCAAATAAAATGTCATAAATTCTCACGTCCTGCAGCTTCAATACCAATCTGTGAAATGATTAAAAATGCAGACATGTCTCCTCGGACAGACAACGTTCTTATCGTCTTACATGCCTTGTGTTTGCAGTTAAATGTCGCTGCACTGCTTTGTCTTTCAGTTTGTGCATTTCCACGTCTTGGTAGCATTCCTGTTTTTTTTTTTTTTTGTTTTTTTTATTAGATCCCAATAATTGGAAATTGCCATGCTCTCAGACACAGTTCCGCTTAAAGAGAGAGAGAAGTGTCTGGAAATTTTAACACTTTGATGGATTGAGGTCTCTTTCCATGTTAATAAGCCATATTTCTGTACTAAATGAGAATGAACATGCTGATTTTTTGAGAATAAGTGAATAAGTGAATAAGAGAATAAGTGCTTAAAACTTTAATACCTTGCCTGTTATATCATCCTCTATCCTTAAGGTCACACAGCAGTCCTTAATTTAAACCTTAACCAAGAACTCTTTGTTCTCACATCACACCCTGCTGTGTGTCACACAAATAGATGACCGAGTGAGATTTATTTTTCTGGAAAGGGATATCAGTTGTGAGAGATGAGGAACATGGGGGTGTCGGACTCGAAAAGTTCAGGGGGCCCTGCAGCTCAACAGGGGGCTGAAAAATGCCACAGACTATGCTGAAAATATTGCCGTTATTTTTCCTGAGGCCCAGAATTTCTAGAGGTGGCTTGCCTTACCTGACAACACTTTTCAAAACAACTAGACACCAAACAGTTTTCTTCCTTGGGCTGTTACTGTGATGAGCAATTATCACCAGTCACAGGAGTGTCAGGATCTATCAATTTAATAACCCCGTAACACAAGCATCCACTTGACCTGTAAATTATATACTGTCATTGCTTTAATACACGCTGTTTTTATCACACACAAACCACTGCACACTGTGTATACTGAATATACTCTCATATTCACCTACCTCTTGTACAAAAAGCTACCTGTTAAAGTAATCCTATTTATTTTCACCGGTCCTCTACCTTAGGCCAGTGTGAATTACTTCTTCAAATGTTTGCAGGATCCCTTTATGATGGATTTGCTTATAGTTGCATAAAAATGTATCTAGGGGCATTGTTAATTCTTGACTGAAAAGTGAATAAGAAAAGGGTGAACTTTTTTACAGACACAGTTAGAAAAGCAAAGGGATAAATATAATGTAATAATATCACATGACAAAGAACCAGGTTGGCATGTAAATGATGATAAAATATATTTATTCTTGACCAACAGTCTATTATAAATGGCTAAACAGGAAACCATGCTGTAAGTGTACAAACACACCTATCCAATCAACACATCTATTCCCAAAGTAATTAAAAAATCACCATTTCATAATGCAATAAAACAAGTGTGTGTGTGTGTGTGTGTGTGTGTATGTGTGTGTGAGTTTGTGTGTCTAAGGATAAGTAAACATCTGTGACTCTAGATTTACAGTACTGTATGTTAAGGTGTAATAACCTGAATATGATGTTGCAAGGCCTCTATCATAGCTTTAAGCGATACATAAAGACTTACTACAGAGGGGACATACATCCCATAATTGATATTTACAAAGGAGAAGATTGCCAACATCACTGAGTGAATGGTTAAAAGAACATATTAGTGCATGTCCTATAAATAATACATACAAAAGGGGCAAATGTATCATGCATGCACAACACAAAACAAACAAACAAACAAACAAACAAACAAACACAAACATAATGCTACTGACCTCTGTGGTGTTGAAATGACGCATACTTTGTAACTCAGAACATTTACAGTTGCAGTAAATCAGCAAATTAGAACTAGAATCTGTACGAGATGACAAAGTTGAATTATCTTGGCAAAATAATGTTTATTTGTAAAAGTTAAACAGTCAAACCAATAACTGTGTTGTGGTGTCAAACTGCTAAAAGTGAAATTTTGGGTTGAAGTGAAAGATTCTTGAGCTTTTACTCCAACTCTTGAGAAATTAAAGCCATTTGTCAACTTTCTTCTTACAAAGTTACAAAATATCTCTATAAAAGAGCTCCAGTTAGATGAGACCAGCCTGTCTGGCCAATAATTCAGAATATAGAGGTCTGAGCCTACTGCTTGTGTGTGCTCTGTTCTTATGAGCTGTTATCTCCAAAAGCACATATTTGACAACATATTACACTGCATTTTCTGCAAATTTTCATCACTGTAGACATATGTTACAAATTGTCGTAGAAATTGTTGAAGATTTCACAGATGTCAACTGGGTAAAAAAGAAATATAATCATATGCTGTTATGCAATAAAATACCACTGTTAAGATGTAAGGATTCTTCTAAAGAATGAACAATGATGCAGTTGTAGCTTGCATCTTCTCTGAAAGTAGGATGGGTCACTTGATAGGTGAGTCTAATTATTCACTTTTATCAATGATCTTGTCTACTCCTATGTTTCCTCTTTCTTTAAAGCATTCTGATGTGTCTTGGAGGTTTGAGGAATATGTGTCCTGGAGACCACACGTCACCTTTTAGCTGAACATCGTGTTTTCCCCAGTGTGGGATAAAGGCTTGAGCTCTGTGTGGGCAGTGGTGTCTTTGGTTCTAAGACATTTTTGTTCCATCGGGAGGTCATCCACAGGCTGGCAGAGCAACAAGAATCGCTGAGGACAAAAAAAAATATGAGACTGAATAGGTGAGGATCAAAAATAATGCATTCTGTGTTACTTTGTGTATAGCAGGAGGGATTACTTCTGTATTTACTGTATGATGATAGCGTACAGTAAAATTATTCTGCCTTTTAAAACTATTTTGCACATTATAATTTAGAATTTGTATTCTTCTATACTTTTTATTGTGGCTTTGTTCAGCAAGTTGCATGTTTTGGAATGAGAAGGCTGCTCGGTAATGAATGATGAAGCTCAACTGAATTAAAAAGCAGCAACATTCTTATAACCAACCCATACAATGCAGTAAAAACTCATTAAATGCATTTAATGAAAGGATGGGCATGGTTATATTCTATATTTCTGCTGTTGTCAGGAAAGCCAATGAAAGACCAAAGGCAGAAATGTGTTAGTCCATCTTTCAGTACTGTCCGCCTCTGCAGCTCTCAGCCTTGAGCATATCTGTTCCACCCAATCGAGTCACAAATAAATACTTTTAGTTTTAAACAAGCTCAGTTTTCCTTTTGGTTTTTGGACAGCAATGGGGTTCTCTTTCACGGAGAAAAAAGATATATCAGGTTTTGTATATACAGACAGTACTTCTTAGTATGAATAGATTAATTCATTGTTGCTTTGGTCTTCTGTAATGGCATTAATTGACAATAAGAAATATTATATAGAATTATAATAATAGAATAATAAGAGAATATCACAATACTCATCATTTAAGCTGAAAAAATGGCCTTCATTAAAAAGTTAAAAGTTCAAATCTATAATCCCAGAGGTGCAGAACTATTTATTTGGAAGAGGTTCTGAGATATCCTGGAGAAAGCTGAGGAAACTTAAAGTACAAAAACAGGCTGTACTTAAACAATCCATGCACATAAGATAAAACAATCCCTGATCCCAGCATGACAGCCAAGATGATAGTGAGGCCAACACAAATACCCTCAGCTGTGCCATTCATTCATACCACAGAGGTCTTTGTGACTGGTGGAACACTGACCAGATATCACTTTAACAACTTCCAAACATGATTTCTAAGCACTGTTTATTCAATAAATATCTCTCAGAGCAGCACAGTTCCACTTAATTTGTCACTGGTTTCACTCAGTCCATCAGTGTGTATTTTGCCAGATGCTCGGCTTTCCAGTGAAACTTTGTGGATTTCTTTTTAAACAAACTTAATTTAACAGCACCTTTACAGTTCAGAAAGAAGAAAGGGGATCATGCTCACCTGCCGAAGAGAGCCTTTTCCCTGCCTCATTTTGTACAACACGAAGAGTGGGATGAGGGAGAGGGAGACGGTGGCAATGAACCAGCCCACGATGTTGGCCCAGAGTGGATAAACATAAGTGTTACTGAACTTCAGCGGCGAGTATTTGACAATGGAGAAGATGAAGGTGCCCTTTGAGTAGAGGAGACAAAGCGGATTAATGTAAAACGTTACAGTCTGCAATGACTTAAAACTGTGAAAGTCAAAAGACAAGACACTTACTTAAATGACCCCTAACCTCATCCTTTATTTTTACAAAAAGGGGAAAAAATTGGAGATGCAGACCATAATGTGTACCATAAACATAAATACTTTCATAATTATGATGCATGTTCACCACATGGAAGAAACAACTCAACTGCACGACAGTGAATAAATAGACTGAGCCCTTACAAAACAGACGAAGGGAGTTATGTAGCACCAGCAGTACTTCATGAATGGGAATGGACGATAACCGATCATGTCCGTAATGTTGTTGTAGAAACGGTCAGCACCTTTGGGGAAAAGGAAAGATATCACAGAGGTCAGCCTCATCTTTGAAACAAGATTTGAGATTTATCAGCATGCCAAATATGCATACGGTGGTTTTTGCCCCATTGAAGGTTGTAGATAGTTTTTTCTTATAACCTGAGGATGAGTTGTGTCCTTTTTTGACAGGATATAGTTTAGTTGGTTGCATTGTCTATGACTTACCGTACACCCAGGCAATGCTGACGGACTGGCAGAAAGAGAGAAGGAGCAGGGTGGTGCCGCTGCAGACATGGTGGTCCCACAGCTGTAGCAGGTACATCCCTCCCTAAAAACATCAAATAAAATAATTATTCTTCTAAAACTACAAATCTACTACAAAAAGTATAATCAGCATCTGCATATCAGCCAGAGACAAACTAAATAAAAAAATGTGGGTATGTGGGTTTCAAAACATCTTGTAATCTTCAAAACAATTGAATTAACATCAATTTTTTATTGTAATTCTGACTGTAGGTGTGGTTAAACTGTGTCTTTTGCTTTTGTACTAACACTTAAGATGTCTTAATTGTGAGAGACCAATTCATGTAACTCAATTCGTCAGAAAACTGGCAAGAAAGACTTTTCTGGAGGATTTGGCAAGCTTTCCTGTAAGCCCTGCCAATCAACCGAGGGAAACTGGAGTTCATCCGAGGTCCGAGGTGTGCAATAGCTTGAGTGCTTCTGCTGCTGACAAAAACGTGTGCTGAAGGTTTACTAGTACTCCAAGTCTTCATCCATCCATGAAAACATGCTTGTCCTCATGTGATCCAGTGACTTATGTGAAGCCACAAACCTGTTAAGAAGGCAGTGCTACACTTCATTCAGACTGAAACCAACCGCACCAAGGTCACAGGAAGTTCAGTACAGGTGAGAAGTTGAATTACAATTAGAATTTTCCAGTTTCCCAATTCCTTACTAGATTTATTCATTCACAGTGCTGCAGTGCACACGACCATCAGACAGCAACAGTTTAGCAGGAGGTAATTTTCCACTTACATTAATCAAGTGTTTAGCACTTCATTACATTTTCTAATGCGCATTAATCGCTACAAATCTCTCCTTATTTTGTATAAAACATCTTCACTCTCTCACTCGGTTGTACTGTACAAACCTCAGTGACCAGGGAGAGTCCCAGCAAACAGCAGAGAGTGCAAATAGCCAGCAGAACCAGCTCACGTCTACAGCCTTGCCGCAGGTAGGTCGGGAACAGATCAACCAGTGACGTCATCAGACACTCCAGACCAACAAACTGGAAGGAGCCAGTGAGAGGAAAGAGAGTGAGGCATTCATTCGTTCATATATTCACTCATTCAGAGAGATTTGGTCGATACCTGGCTGTCCAATCCGAGCAGAATGATCATGATGAAGAAACACACCGACCACGCCTGAGGCATAGGCATCATGGCGACAGCACGTGGGTAGACAATGAATGCCAACCCGGGCCCTAAACACACATAATGACACCAGATATTAATACCAACATGAATTAAAGGTAGCAAAGGTCAGTTGTGTGTATGATTCATACTCATCTTTGTTGAGGATTTGTGTGAATGTATGATTTTCATGAGCCTCTGAATGATTTAATCTGATGTTAAAACGTGCACACTCACCGACATGAGCCAAACAACAACAACTTGAGAAAATACAAGCAACTGGAGGAAGAATATCTAATAAATTGATCATTTCAATACTGCATTTGATGCATAGAGATAAAGAAAACATGCAACACAAGTCTGAAAACACGTGGAAGGATACTATAAAATGTTTACCATGTTCACCTTGTGGTCAGACCAGATAAACAGCTTAGATGAGCTATCTATTTGTAGCACTTTGTTACTAAGTAAAACCAGATCCAAACAAAGAATCTATAGCTGAATTATCTGTATTGATAGTATAAGTGTTAATATCGCTGTATTTATACAGATACATATATCTATATTTTACTTTGATGCTGCCAGTGGTGGTGCATTTGCAGAAGTTTTTATGACATGTCTTGAGTCCTTTTCAGCAAGTGGAAGGTTCTGTCAGTGTCAGAAATTTCCAATATCTCAGACTCGAATGGGTTTTTTTTCACTTGTAATTACCGTTTAAATGGCATTAACATGGCATAAGACTGGACCAAAGTGGTAACCGACAATATTAATGGGGCATTATTTTATTTTCACAGTCAGTCGGAGCTGACAAGCTTCATCAAGCAAAACTGTGTGTTAAGTGTTTTTTTGAAAATGGGAATCAGTGATGGTTGTCACTTTGATTTGTCGTCTGCAGTTCAGCGGCAAATGTCTGCACATATAACTATAAATGGAAGCAGTCTGTCATTTGATTATCTCTCAAACATGCATGTTTTGAATGGGCACTGCACAATTAGGAGGAGAAATGTAAGTACCAGTATCTGAAAGCCATTAATGCAGTTATATGCCTGAGTGGTTGGCAAATATCTTCATCTTGTGTTTTGTATTAGTCAATAAAACTTGCAGATTACTTTATGACACCTAAAATTAACATCACAATTGACTTCAAAACTGACTCTCATTGAACTCTTTTTGGTCTTTAGCTTTGTATTCCTGAAAAAAAAAAGATGACAAAAAAAGATGACAGAGGAATGTATCAAGTTTGCCAGAAATCGCCTTAGGTTGGAATAATAAGGGGATAAGGATAAGAAAAACACCACATGATTTGGCACGCGGGGGCAAACTGTAGTGTCTGTGCAGTTTGTAGTATCAGATTACTCACAGTACAAGCTCCCCCAACAAGCCTCATGGGAAATGTATTAAAAAAAGCTTGTCACTCTAATGCTCACTTTAAAGCTGAAGCTGTGCAGTACCTGATTCGGCTACTTCGGAAATATCCACGCCTTGTTCGTAGGTCATGAAACCCAAAACAGAGAAAATGGCGAAGCCTGCCGTAATGCTGGTGGCGCTGTTCAGTAAACACAAGTAGAAACAGTCCCTGAAAGAAAAACCAAGACAGGCAGTTGAGAGGCGGCTGTATGAATACAAAGTGTTGCGTATGTGAATGCCAGTTTTACTAGCTAATATAAATTACAGGCTCATGAACTTATTAAACTTGTTTGTTAGATGTTTTATTTCCTTCTGAAGAAATGCTTAGCTTAGAAGTTTCACTTAGAGGAACATGAAAGTGTCCATACACAACTGCAATCAGTAAGTCTACACAGAAATGATATAAAAGACACAAAACAATGCCATTTTCTTTAGATATTGTTAAATTTAATTTCCAGCACGATAGTTTTGACAGATCAGCCTTGCGCTCACCGGTAACAGTCGTTTTTGTACGTGTTGTAACTCCCAAGAGAGGTCAGGAACCCAAGGCCGATAGCATAAGAGAAGAAGATCTGCGTGCCAGCATCCATCCACACCTGAATAGGTCAGACAAATACATGTGTTTATATGCGCTCGTCTCTGTGTGGAAAAATCAATGCAACGGTTCTGCTCCTAAGACTGTATGTACGTCCTTACCTGGGGATCTGACAGGCGAGAGATATCAGGGTAGAGGTAGTAAATGATCCCATCCATTGCCCCCGGTAGGGTAACACCACGTATGAGCAAAACCAACAGCATAGCAAAGGGGAAGGTGGCAGTGAAGAAGGCTGCCTGTAAGGAAAGAGGAAACACAGAAAGTCAGATGGTGTAATGAGATCAGCAACCTCTGGGGTGTAATGTGACCTGTGAGTAATGATCATTTTCATTAGCGATTAATCTGTGAATTACTATTTTGATCAGTCGATCAGTGTATAAAATGTCACACAGTTCATTTCAGTTTCCCAGAACCCAATGTGATGTCTTTGAATGTGTCAAAGAAGTTACTGATTAAATTTGGGTTGATCTACTAATCGACTGATCAAATCAGCACTCCTGGGGTGTATTGATCGTGAAAGAATCAGTTTCTAATATAGAAATGCACAAATGAGCTTAATCCTGGTTAATATGTTACTAATGGTGCAGCATCTCATTTCAGACTAATAGATTATTTGATAAGAAGTGTATAAATTGCACCACTTGGATTACTGCGCTACAGCCACTATACTGATTGTAAAGTTTTGGTCCTGTGGTTCAGCAGCAACAAGTGATAGTGAGGACAGTGAAGAAATGGTCTCACAAGGCCGTAGAGTCACTGTTTGGTGCATTGGAAGCCACTGACCGCAATGCCCTGTTTGAACCACATGGTGAGGACATGGATGGGTTTACAGACTGTGTCTCTGAGTACATCGGGTTCTGCAAAGACAACTCCATCCTGCTAAAGAGCTCCGCTGCTACCCGAACAACAAACCATGGGTTAGCAGCAACCTGAAGGCCCTACTCAATGAAAAACAGAGGGCTTTTGGGTCGGGGGGCCAAGCAGAACTCAAGCAGGTACCATTACCAACATTATCATCATTTTATCAGTGTTATTACCATCATCACTACCTGAGTGAGCCTCAAGACTCATTGCACCTTATCTATTCATCTCACCTTCTCAACTTTTTTTTAACGTGTATTGGAAGTCCACTTCACTTAGTCTTCCTTGAACTAACTCAGTATTTTGATTTGTTTTATTCTATTGTATCTATCTCGTATCACGCATCTGGTGTTACACAAAGACAGGGCATTTTTACTTATGAGGACCCTCAAATACGATAGATTCCCTAATCCTAATCCTTGTTTTTATCCCCTCGATCCACAGTTCACCTCCACCTCAACCATGTATGGACTGAAGAAAACCTAACCCGATCATAACCTTAAATTAAACTTGTCTCGCTGTCTGTGTGGGGAGTCTGTGTCTGTGTGACTATGTTCCTTTCATGGGCCGCACCCTCAAAATGACAAAACTTTACTCTGACTTCAGCCAAAACTCAACTGACAAGCCAACACCCAAATCCAATTGCCCAGTTAAGATGAGAGGATGAGAGGTTTTTAAACATCAAAACTCTTTGAAGAAATATACTCATTAAAATTGAACAGATCATTCATCCAAAAGTACCATGATGCCATGTCCCAAAGGTTTCAACATTATGGAAGAACCTGTGTACACTTGAACAAAAAGTGAGCCAGTTATACATATAAAAAACTGTTTTTCATCCAAAGATCAGTGACTATTGCCAACCACATCTACTGTAACTTAAAGTGACCCCGGCCACATGTGACACACATGTGAGACAGCAGTAGCCTGGACAAACACGTGAAACACTGGCAGTCACACTATGGAGTAAAGCAGACAGGTGGATGTAATGGACACCAGATATGAGTAGCAGTAAGTGTAAATACTGAATAGCTAATCCTCTCTGTTGTTATCACAAACATGATGTCCTGCTGATTAAATTTGATTAGATTTTTTAAATGAATACATTGATTCAGAGGCACTTAAGTCAAGAAATGGTGTCACAGTCACAGTGTGATGTGGCTTGGCTTGACTCGACTTGCTTGGAATTTAGATTTTCTTTCTTTTTTTTTTTTGGCAACACTTTCATTGAGTTTCCAAGCAAGCAACTGCAAGCTGTGAATGAAAAGTAATTACTGTGGATAATATAGTAAAAGAATCATTGTTGATGTAATAGCCTGCCTACAGTGTTGTCAAACCATTGAAATATTTTTCCATATAATATGTGTATACAACTTTTTACAGTCTGTGATTATTACATTATGATTTCATGATTGTAATATTAAGCCTGAATAAAATGACTGTGAGCCTTGTAAATGTTAAAGTATGAATGTGTGTTAAGCATTTCAGTTGATGACAAATGACAAACACACCCACAAAAAAATGATTTTCACAACTTAAAATATGGTAGTGTCTTTGTGGACTACCACTGCATAGAGCTGTTATCAGTTTGTGGCAACAGGAGATGCACACGTGCCAATAATTTCAACCAATACAGCTTTTTATGGGTGGGAACTCCAATTCTTTGGGGTAAAGTGTTAGGGTGAGTTTGTGTAAACTTAAAAGTGGGTTAAGTTAAAACTATCTGGCTAGATATATTTACTGTGGTATATGCAATAAGTATATACTAGTGTCTTGTGTGGTAGAGTGTGAATGTCAGATTTGATCAATAGATACCTTAAATAACTTGAAATTCATTAACCTCTGCTGCTGAAAACATAAGTGACTGTAAAAAACTTCACTTGAACAAACATTTCAGGGAGATGTCTTACAAAAAAACATGTGAAACATTTATGTATGCTGTTCGATACTGAAGCAACTAACCTTTCCTGTTGACTTGATGCCCTTCCAAACACAAAAGTAGCAGATGACCCAGCTCAGGATGAGACACAAGACCAGTTCCCACCTCAAGCTGCCCACCTCCTCGATACTGTCAGAGATTTTCAAAACACGGCGTCTAAACAGAGGAAGGAGGCAATGGTGGGGGTGGGAGGGAGAGCAGAAATGAATTACAGGTGAAATGGAGGGGAAAAAATGGCTGGGTGTCAGGCTGAGTGTGTGGGAGAATGAGAGGAAAGCAAGGGTGTTAGAGGCCATCTTAAAAAAAAGAGTGTGGGTGGGATTGGAGGGGAGGATCTGGAGTGAGGGGGTGTGGTAGAGAGAAGACAGAGAAGAAAGACAAAGAAAGGGAAATGGCAGAGATTGACAGAATAATTAGCTTTCAGTTAAAGTTGTGTGAGCTGACTACATGCTTACTGCCAGAACTCCACAACAGGAAGAGTGGTGTTCAGTCTGGATGTCACGATTAGGCTCAGATTCTGGTTGAGGTCCAGGCATGAGTCTAGTACAAGAAAATAAAACACTGGTAATGTAAAAATGCTTATTTTCAAATAAAAATGTGAACTTAAATCATCCCTCAGAGATAATAACATGCAAATGTTCTATATATTTTATCTTGTGTTTTTGGTTATTCTTTAGATTGGTAGAATTCTTCCCAAATTATAATGTAATTTCATTTAATACACTGTGTGCACAACTGTTAAAAAAATTGGAAATACCCTCCAAGAATGCTTTCTTTGGTACAAACAGAAAGGACTAATTCATATTTTTAAATGGTCTTCAATGCTTTTAGGTTGTAGAAAATCCTCTTTACAAATAGATTTTATTTTGTGCGAAAGGTTACAGAAAAGGGTAATATTTGTACAGGGAGAAGAAAATGCTGTGCAATGGTTCAACTAGACTGCCAACTGAAAGGGCAGAAAGAGACAAAGATACTTCTGAGGAACAGTTACATAAGAACATAAGTATATAAGCACATTTTTAACTTATGGGTACTTATGGGTTATAGTATGACTATCACTGAACAACAACGCTCCTGTTGATTCAACAGGAGCTGTCTTTAAGCTGAGATTTATTTCAAAATGATCATATTCTGCTGAACTACACTGGAGGGGTACAGAAGATAACAAAATGAGGATGAGGAAACTTCAAGGATCCTTACTAGCCCAGGGTGCATTTGTGTTTTGAGTCTGGACCAGCAGAGGTCCAGGGAATAGAGCATTGTCAGCAACACACTGTGGACCCAGCCAAGTAGATCAGTCATTTTATTTAAATGACTACTACTAGATGAGGTCTCTATAGTAAGTGCAGCTGAACAGAAAATCATCTGATGGCCAAGGCAGTTGTTATGGATGATCAATTCTATGCCTTCTCACAGTCAAGACAGTCGTTGACAAACTGCACAGGACAACCTACCTGTATTCCAGTAGTGTCCACATGAGGCCCAAGGCAAATCCGCGCTGAAGGACTGGAACAGGTAAAAGAACGCCCACGCAATAATAATGATATAGGAGGTGGCACTGAATGCGATGATTAAGTGACTGGCATAACCCATTCCTGGAAAAAAGGAAAGATAAGTGAGGGCGGCGCACAGATAACACTCGGGGTTCTTACACTTATCACTGTCTGGAGGGTAAAGAGTGTCAGAGAGTACGTTATTTAGAACATAAACATTATGCTGTGATTAAAAGCAAAGCATAAATCATCCGCTACAACAAACGGTGATATGCTCCAAAGGATAAACTCCGTGCGTAAAGTGTGCGTAATTACGCGTGCCGTTTGCGTCCCAGGTGCCCCGCTAAAAACCGTGACAAATATGACAACAATGAGAATTACGTTTTTCAAAGGAAATCATAGTGAAAAGTGAGCCCTTTTATTTACCTTGGAACAGCGGGCAAATCTTTCTCCAGCAAGTGATCCCCCCCTGGGTGGTGTATTGTCCGAGGGCAGTCTCGAGGAAGAACAACGGGAGTCCGCATGTAAACATGAACAAGAAGTAGGGGATGAAGAACACACCTGGAATAAAAAGAGAGACGATCTTTACTTTTTCGATTCACCAGAAAGACATTGCCCTCCACAGTCGTCTCAGGTTGATCATGTCAGAGACGCCAGGCGATCCGAGAGGGGCAGCTGCTGTGTAGAAACCACTCACCCCCGCCGTTCCTGTAGCACAGGTAGGGGAACCTCCACACGTTGCCGGGTCCGATGATAGCTCCCATCACAGTCAGGATGAATTCAGCTTTGGTGCCCCAGTACCCCCGTTCCTCCAGCTCTTTAGGCTTCTCTGGGTTTCCATTTGACACAAGGTAGGTGCCATTCTTCTCGTTAATGTCCATCTTTTCTCCCTATAAATAACTTAACCGTTAGTTTCCTAAAAAAAATAATAATAATAATATTAATAATAATAAATAAAAAACACTATGTAGAGACAACTTTCTTCAGTATCCCCCGAAAAATTGTGCTGGCTCAAAGCCTGACACCTTGACACAGACAGCAAGAGGCTGAGAAAATGTTATGGGGGTTGTTGCAGCCAAAGTGTGGATGTGACAGCAGCCCTGATAGCCCTGTTACTGAGAATGGTGCTGGCTGAGACAGGAACTATATGAGTTGCAGATGCATAGACGGTTGTATCGGTCTGGTGGTGGTGGGGTTGCAGGGGGAGTGGTTGGGGGGGTGCTAGGGGAGGGTATCACTGTGTAAAAGAAGTTTCTAATGGGGCGGAACAAATCCACTGTTCTGCTTTAATTCATCTGACGCCGAATCAAACCAATAATTTCTGCAGTTAATTAGAGGCGTCATTGTGCAACTTCTTCTGTCTGCAGTGTTGCGCCCCTGTAAGGGGGAATACAGAAGTGATCACACAGGGAAGACACAGTGTTGCAGCAGCCAGTGCAAAGCCAGTGGGCAACACGTACCTCCTACAGCAGGGGTGTCAAACTCATTTTCACCAGGGGCCACATCAGCATTATAGCTGCCCTCAGAGGGTCGGTTGTGTCAATGGAGCACTCTGTAACATATTTTTGTGTACAAATATTGTACATGCATGTACATGCAAAGATATATGCAAGCACATTGCTCTGTTATTCTAACATAAATCCCTTTATCAGGTTAAGAACTCCACATTACTTCATCAGTCAAAAATCTAACTTTTCGAGTGAATAACAAAGACAAATGTCATCAAACTCAAATTATTACATCAACTTTGTTCCAAAACTTTTTTGTCACAGTTGAGAGGTGCAGAACCACGGTACAACAAATAACTGTGAGCTGCTGAGAACATGTGACAGATGTGTTATTTTGCAAAAACAAATGTCTGCAGACAGTGTTGATAAGGAAATATACATCAGCTACTGAGAATAACAGGAACTTTGTGGGCGGGCCTTACAGCTGGAACGTTTCTGATTGGTCGAATATTCCCAGCATTTTATTTCAACCAGGTGAGGACCAGGTGAGATGGGGGAGCAGTGAGCTGAAGGTAAATCACACACAGCCAACATGATGCTTGTTAAATGTTATAACGCTAACTAACTGTTGTAATACTGTTGTTACCGGAGCCTAAAGCTAATACGTTAGCTAAGCGTTAATGCTAACCGTTAATGCAGTACAATAGTGTATAAAGTGACCAGATTTGGCCCGCGGGCCTGGAGTTTGACACCTGTGCCCTACAGGCTAGACAAGGCATTAGTAATCGAACACGCAACGCACTTATCTTATATATAAAAACAGAGCAATGGATCACAGATAACCTGATCAATGAATCTGTGTGTACTTAATGCACTCCCTTTTTTATACTCACAGCACAGTATTTTTGACTTATTAACTTATTAATATTTTTACCTTAACTACTATTCTTAACTTTAACTTATTCTGTGCTTTCCAGATCAGAATTTCACAACCATCACACATGTATATGCGCTTTAAGGCCCACTGGAGCAAGGATGGCTGCTCCGGGATGGTTAAGTCACTCATCGGGACATCAGTCAGTCACACGAACTCCTTTAACATGAAGAAAGGTCAACCCGATTTTTCTCTAATCGAATCCATTCATCACGTCTACTGATCAACTTCGTTCAAACCTTAAGCTGTCATATATGGGTATTTAAGGCAATGAAATGTGATGAGAATCACGTCAAACAAACGCCAAAAGCTGCCAGGAACGCATGACACTCAAATGTCTATTTTTTTTTTTTATCTGAATATTTTATCATTTATCCTGAGAAGTCAAGAGTTCAGCCACTGAGCCGGTCTGCAAATCACTTGCAGTTCTGGGACCAGTCGTTAGGTGGCACTGCATCACGCATAAAGCTCACTCCAAGCCACTGTGTCAGCTTTTTCAACCAAGGGCCTATGATGCATTTCAGTGACACTTCTGTTTTATTATCATGTTAAAAGGCATGTTGCATTGAGGAAAAGACTTACAATGTGAAAGTTGCTCATTAAATCTGTAGGTTATGGAAGTTAGAACCTGCAGACTTTTCCTAAATAGTCGCAAAAAGGCCAAATTGCCTCCCTCTGTCTCTAAAACAAGGTTTGCATTTTTACACAGTTCAACAACCATTACATATTGTGACTGTGTATGGTCACTGAATATGCAATATGCAAAAACTGTGTAATCCTTATTGTATTGCCTTAGATTGTTCATATTCAGAACATTTTCAGCATAAAGTGGCAGTCTTCAACTGGTGTTAAGACATTTACATGGGAATAACCATAGCAGCAAGTATAGTATCATACAAGGTAAACACAAGTATAATAATTCAAAAAGTTAATGCAACAAATGTTCTGCACCATATTGTTTCACATACACTGTAGCCAATACAACATACTATATTATAAAACTACATCAGTAAGAAATTACTCTGCAATTACAGGTGAGCCTGATGCAGAATGGAGTTAAACAATATTGATAGTGGGGCTTAACTTAATGTCAAAATATGGAAAACACTCTTTGGCCCTGTTAATTTGTTAAAATTGGGTCATGGGCATAATGTCACAAGGCAAATGGCCATTAATACCTATCCAGTCTTCTTGAAGAGTATACTTTTTTAACCATATATACATAGGTTATATACACACACACACACACATATATATACGTACATGTGTATATATAATTAAGGTGACTGAAAATGATTGAAAATTGAAATTGTCAAAAACCACTGGAAAATTAAATGTTTCATCATGACGTTTATAAATCAACACCCGGGACCGGGTCCGGGACTGCGGAGGCCGTGGAGCGGCTGAGCAGGAAACCAGTGAGCTCATTGTGGCTGCACGGGGAGGAGGGCGGGGCTCCGAGCATCATCACCGGCCATCACTGCCTCATTGTACGGGGCTGCTGCTGATGCTGATCACAGCGGAGGGGGGGCGAGCTGTGCTGCTCTATTCTCTCTTTCTGTTTCTTTTTAATAAAAGGAGCATGTCATGGACACGGCGTCGTGCAGACTAGGACTCCACACACCGTGAGAAGCGATTACGAGGTAAGGGCAAAGGCAAAGGGGGGGGGGGCTGTTCGTGAAGGCTGCTCGCTTGAACTGGGAGTTACTGGGACTAGCGGGCCTTCTGGTCTGAGTCAGGTTGATCATCTCAGCAGCGGATCCACATTCAGACGCGTTGGGTTTCATTTCCACCGCGTCGCACCGAAAAGGCCCCAGAAGGCAGCAGCGGCACACGTCCCCGCCGGGCTCGGTGATGCCAAAGCGGGCAGGGTCTCGGATGTGAGCGGGTAGGCTCCGGCTTAGCCTGCATATCGGAAGTGGCAGAGCTCGGCCTGCGCTGGCGAGCCCCTCACAGAAGACGAGGATGGAGCTTGTGGCCGCTCGGAGGCTTTTTCACCGCCATGCAGGGCCGTCTTCCACACGACGGAGGATGCTCACGCTGCGCCCGAGCATCGTCCTCCGTGTGTGTGTGTGTGTGCTTTTTGTTGAGCAGGTTTCTTGTTGTGCAGTGAAGCTTCCAGCTGTTGATGGTTTATGCTTCAGGTAAAGCCAGATGCGCGTCGGCGGTCTGTACACTATTACGCACGTATGTGTATGTGTGTGCAGCCCCCCCCCCCAGCTTGACAGGACATCACACATTATTGGCATTGTTTTTGAAAGGATGCTGCAGTGATGTTATCTTGCAAGAGGATGCTCGTCCACAGTGGGCTGGCAGGGCCTCCACAGTAAGGCACAGGGAGCCGTAGACTGCAACTGCCTCAGGGTGTCACACTGGCCTGGTTTTTACCATACATCACCCCCGCTGGGAGGTCATTTGTCACACTATTGTTTTTAGGGTCAGCACAGATGTAGGCTAGTGACTGCCCACAATTTTATGGATTGAGCGGAAGAAGAAATTGAGCCGCTCAGCAGCACACGGTGATGGAGCAAAATGCAGCAGGGGGTGAAATATAAAGGCTAAAATATGACAGAACAGGGTAAAGTCAGATGGATCACTTGTAACGAGGAGCAGAATGTGAGCTCAGTATGGTCCCAATGAAGTCAGACAATATGATTCATATGTGGCAATGACGCTTATCTGCCTTTTGGCTGGAGCTGATAGATTAATACTCATAATATGAATAATAAGTTGATTCGATTTTGGACTACAGGATTCTCCAGGTGGGCCCCTGTGATGCTCCAAGCCAACAGAGGTGACAGTATTATATTCCTGCCGTCAAGTCTCATTGCATTACTGTACATTGTCACACAGTGACATAGATCCTTTCCCTTCCATGTGTTGCTGCTCGTCTGACCCCAGTGGACAGTCTCATCGATGTAATCAGCTGTTAGATGAATCATTTAGTTGGATGTTGGCTGTGCTGCACAACAAGTCACAGCTTTAAATGACTCCCAATGAGGGTCAAAGTGTTGAATTTACTGTAAAGGACTAAAAACACATGACACTGAGTTTGCACACTCACATAAACTTGATAAACTTCATAAACAGCAGTGGTTGGTTATTCAAGGATTCAAGGATTGTTTATTGTCATTCCAACACAAGTAAACATAAACATGGGATGGAACGAGATTAGCTACCCTGGTCCCTGGTGCAAGCCCAAATAAGAATAAATATAAAAAGTAGAATAAGTATAAAAAAAAAGTAGAATAGTACAAAATAAACAAGATAGAATAAGCAAAAATGAGCTAGTGCAAAATGAGTGGATAAGTATAAATAAACAGAGTAAACAGAATAAATAGGATTAACTGCAATGAAGATAGAGGTATGACAGTGTACAAAGTCATATACAACATATGACAAACATACAACTGCCAATATCTCTTGAGGTAGTAGTATGCAAAATAAGATTTTAAAGTGTCTTAATTTGTGGTGTGCAATGTTCAGGTAGTGCAAAACAAAAGCAACTGCATTCTGTGCAGGTGTTGCAGTGTGCAGATGTGTATGACTAATACAGTGCATTTATTGGTCGAGAGCTATAACGTACTGAACTATTTCCAGCATTTTGAGCTCTGTTCATAGACTGGGTTGGTATGTTGACCTCAGGCACGTGGCTTAAATGTAATTTTTTCGGCCTGAACTAAGAAACAGACAGACATAATCCACACTCAGGCAGAAGAGCGCTGCCTCACTTCAGCCGAGGCGATGGCACTTTAAACCAACTTACATCACAATCAAATCCCAGACTTATTAAAGTGAAGTTGCACTTTGACGTCGGGGCAGCGCTGGCACCAGCATGACAAACCTTTGCCGACTCGATTGCATAAACACAAACAGTGTCAAACAGGAAATCCTATTGATAAGCAGTCTTTGACGGCTCATGTTGTGTTCCTTATGCTTATGGTTTAAACAATATAATGCTCTTTAAGATTATGCATGCTATATGCAGCAGATGTGAACTCAGACCATTATATGATGTGCTTTCCTGTTCTATTTCCAGCATTAGCAGAGCTCTGTTCATACACTCGGATGGTATTTTGGCCCGAGGCAGATGGATTAAAAGTCATTTTTGGCCTGAAGTAAGACGCAGACAAACCTAATCCACAAACGAGTAGGGGAGTGCTGCTTGAATCCAGCCCATGCGGTGACACTTTGAACCAACTTACCTCACAACCAGACCACGGGCTGTTTAAACCAAAGTTGCCCATTGACTGGCATCTGTCTGACGAACTTTTGCCAGCTCGATTGCATAAGATGGATTAGTAAAAAAAAGGATAATACCCCAAAAATGTAGGATTTGGTTTGCTGGAGAGTAAATAAGATCACAATAGAAGGATAGATTAAGCCAAAAGTGCCTGTTGTATGAGAATACAAGCACATGTCATCATTAAAGAGATCTGTCTGGTAAATATCTCGGTCTGGTATAAGGGAAAGTTTTGATTCCTTCTCATTTCTCATTCTGTATTAATATGATCATATGCTTTTTTTTTTATAAAGTTCAAAGCTCAGGTTGGTGTAGATTTTTTTTCCTATTTTGTCATTTAGGGTTGTCTATCAACACCGAGATTGTGGCAGTAATTAAATACGGGGCTCCATATTAATGTAAATCATTAAGAGAGTAAACTCATTATAATTTGATTCTGCAGAGATAGTGTCGCATCAGAAATATTATTTGTGCATCTTGTAAAGCCCTTTGCAGACATAGTTGGATGTATTATCATTATGTAATATCTCTCAGAGTTTTCAGTTTTCATTTTATTAAAATACATCAGTCATAACCAGATTACATATTAAGATTTGCTTTTTGGGCTTTTTTCATTTGGCATTCAACCAGGGAGAATCCAACCCTCACTTTGCTAAAAAATGTCCTGCAGCTTTATTTGTTGATGTCAAAATGACTTTACATGAATATCTATGATAAACATATGAAATACATTTCATTATGGCTTTTTATGGACTCAGCATTCAAGGTTTGTATAGCTGTGGTTTTGATTTTCATCTAGTCAGCAATCCAGTATACGGTATTGAAGGTGCATGTGTCCTTAAAGTTTGCCAATAGCTGTGTTTGTTTTGTATTATCAATTGTGAGCAGAATTGTGTTAACTTATTTAACTCAGAGCTACTTATGTCTTAAATGGCTTGTATCCTCAATACACTTCTAGAGGGCTCATGGAAACTAACCCCCCAAGGCAACAAAAGCTTATCCTATTCTTTAATACTAACCCTAACCCAAGGCAAAGTATGGCTCATACAGTAGTTAAAGTGGGTAGTGGGTGACAGATGGCAGGTCCTGATATAGGAAATATTGGCTCTAGGTTGAAAGATTTGGTTTAAAAAAAAAAAAAAAAACTACTGACCTCAAAAGCATGCTGTTTATGAGCAGAAAGGAAGATGCCCTCTTATATCTAACCTCAGCTCTTACATGCTCCCAACTTAAAATGAAATGACAACTTTAAAATGTTAATAGCCAAATATCAATACAAATTGCAGCTTTTCAGAACACAGTGGCTGGTCCTTTCATTTTTCCAATGACATATATAAAACTGAATTGAGCTAATAAGCCAGATTTGGCAAAGCTGATGACAGTATTGGTAAAAGCAGCAAATATCATGAAAAAGATTGGAAGTCTTTCAAAAAAGGGCAAAAGTGTGTCCATAAAATCCAAACATCTTTACATGGCTTTTTTTCCAAAAGACCCCAGAGTACTGTCAGACCTAAGCTGACAAGCAGCAACACGGTTTGTTTGTATCCTGGTGGACTCTGTCTGGAAAAATCCAAATTTGATGTCTGACAAGTCGAAAGTGGGTCATGGTGCCTAGTGTGCTTCATGTGAAAGGTGTTGCTGCTCTGATCAACATCTTTTCTAGCAGCAGAGGGTAACTTTTTTTTTCCAGCAAAAAGCCCCGACAAACCCACTGTAAGCTACCTGCTAAGGGCCAAACAGTAGACAGGCAAAATCAGCGACCAGCCGGTGAACACAGTGGAGCATTTAGCTGCTAAAAAGGCTGATATTTCCCACAGGAGCTGGGGGAGACCAAAGCAGAGCTAAAAATGACATTTATTTAGTATACAGCAGTAAAATTATCCCAATGCTGATGCTGATTCATGTCTGATGGATGTGTAAGTAGGCAATGGTCTGCTAGCACATTTGCCATATCAGTTTTAAAGGATGGTAATATGTAAACGTTACAGAACAGGAATGCATATGGCAGACATCTCTAGGTAACCCAAATATAAAAATAACTGCTGGATTAATAAGCTAAGTTATACCAAGCACTGAAAACATTTTAGAGTTTGGGAAAGAGGAAAAGAGGTTTGTCATACAGCATACCACATGTACGATCTTTGCATATATATGATAAGCATCCTGTTTTGCCCACTCTGTGTACACATTGCAGTGATGATGACAGGTCAAATGCAGTGCGTAAATCATAATAGTTCAACATTCAGTCCTCTACAAGATCTTTGAAAATCATTTTAGTAATGAATGCATTATTTGGTATAACTTTCCATTAGAGGGTAGAGTTTAGATTATACTTAAAGGGATGACCTCCTTGACCCGCTCACTAGTTCTTAGAGGAATACAGTGAACAGCTTTTCTAGGATCCAGTCCTTTAAACCCTTTCTGGCATGACAGTAGCAATTTCGTTAACTTGTGTCAGGCCATATAAATCGGTCTTCGGTTATGTCAGATGTGCCACTTCTTGATGGAGGAGCTAATGCTGCATACTGGAGCAAATGATTGTCCTCCTCCTTTTCGACAGCCACTGTAAAAGGAGTGTAAGGTACTGGTGCTCTAATGTGTTTCTTCTTTTTGATGTAGTTACACTTATTTCCTAAGTCCTGCACTGTTGTTGACTCACAATTTTGCCTTTAGAGAGATGTTGTATGCAGTGCAGTATGCATTAATTATGTTAAGTACTATAATGACTGCCTGTTAAGAATATATAATTAGCAATTCACACTGTGATTGTCTTTTGATCTGTTAATTTTTTTTGGATTGAATTTGGATTTGAATTTTTTTGGAAAGGGATCAAATCAGTCAGCTTATCCTCTTGTCTGCTGTAAGCATTGCATTCTTTTTTTTTTTTTTTTAATATATATTATATTGGGATTTCCTTGCTTATCTATTGCGGTGCAACCCTTGCTGCAAGACCAATATGCATTGGTCTTGCAGCAAGGGTTGCGAAATGGTTTGCAACCACCAAGCCATTTTTAAACTTGCTTGCTTAAACAACTTGTATGTCGTATGGAAACTATGGTGTCTGTGAGGGGTCTAAGGTTGTCAAACAAATTTTGACACCTGTTAAATATTATATAAACTGAAATGTAACAAACCAAGGGCTTCAAATCCTCTACATGTCTTCTGCTGTAACTCCCACTTCTTCTTAAACTCAACAATACTAACTAATCATTATCCAAACTCTAAAGTCAGCTAATTATCTACAGAAAAGAGTGAAAACCAGTGAAGGCAGTACATTTAAAAATAGAAATGGAAGTCAAAATAGGTTAGACAGTGGAGGCAGCATCCGGTGCATGGCCCAGTATGGCCCATAATGCCTGTGTCTGTGGATGTGTTATGCTTCTTTGACTAGCCGGGGGATTATTTCTCAGTGCAGTTTGAAAATGGAATATGACAGTAATCAGATTGACTTGGGCTCAGAGCAAATTTATACCTAGTCTAACCCCTCAGAACAGTATCTGGCTGCTGTGGATGGTTTGTAGGTTAATACAGTATTAGTAGTCATGGTGAGTTGTGGCTGGATTTTGTGTGATGGCGGTGTATTCAGCTGGACCAAGATGAATATGGATGAGTCATCGTCACCACCACCACTGTCATGTTGTACTGAGGGGTGGTGTTTGAACATATTGTTGCCAGCCAGAGAACAAATTAAAACTGCAATAATAACAACAAAATATGATATGCCTACAACTACTTTATTTTTGATGGAACTGCTGATTTATATCTATTCATCATTTATAACGTAAAAAAACATAAAAATAAAAAAGCAAAACATAAAAATACTCTGCATACAATGCTGCAAAACAGAGAGGAGTAGAAAATCCTCCTTTTTACTAAAAATTTACAAGTCACAAACCACTAATATGAGCAACTTTTAATTTGGTAGGTGCCTATGACGGATTGTTTGGAACATATTCCATTTATCAAAAACTTGTGAAGCAATTATTAATGGATTTTTCAACACGTATGACAGCATTATTACTAAATGGAAAGGGCATCAGCCAAAGGCTATTTTTCACAACCTGGCAACCTAAATGTTGTTCATATTGATGTTTTATAACTGATATATAAAGAATTGGTGAATTATCAACCATTGAGAAGACAGTAATTATTCGGATTAGTTGTAGAAACTGTTATACCCTTTGTAAAAGGTGCATTAGATTAGAAAGTGGTTTGCGTGTGCGCATACAATATATGTAACGAAATATTTGTATATATTATGCAAACAAATAGCTGAAATAGTTAGATCTAGAACATTTAAAAATGTAATTGTACTACATCAGCATAACTTAACAGTATATATATATATATATATATATATATATATATATATATATATATATATATATATATATATATATATATATATATATATATAATGTTAAAATGGTAAATGTTAAATTAAAATTAAATTAAAAAAAAACTCTTGAAAGTCCATCATCTACATAACTAACCAAACTGAAGAGTACAGTTATTGGGTAACCCTCCATTTTATTCAAGAGGAATCTACTGCTGTAGCTGTGTGTGTTAAAATATTAAACCAGCCATATGTGTGGCGGCTGTTAGGTGGAGATGGACATGCTGAGTGACCATAATATGGGCTCTACTTGTAGGATAACAGACTGGCTGGGATGAAGTACCCGTGTCCAGTACCCATGTCACCATAAAGACAGCGTGCAGTATGTAATCTCACATGGCACAGTACTGTGTTCTGTTACACACTAACAGACTGAGACATAGCCTTCCTGTTTGCAAGTGTCACTGTAGATGTGTTTAACGTCAACACTTAAGCCTCATAAATAAGACAGCAAAACAATGAAACATCCATTTTGTACATATTCCTCTTTCGTCGAGGCGGACCAGTTTTAAAGGTTCCCACACAATTCTGGAACTAATAATTATTTTACACCACTGATTAATTAATCAATCTTTTAGCGTCCGGGGAATGCCACGTGGGGCTAGTGAGGCTTGTTTTGTGTCCCAGTAAATGTTCAACCATGGAAGTAACTATAAAGAAAAGACAGACTTGTTCCATGGAGAATTCATGGAGTCAGGTGGTCTAATGCAGACAAACTCATGATTTTTATCAGGGCCAGCTAAACTAACTTGTAAGCCAAGAGTTAATACAGTTCTGTTATGTAATCCTTTAATCATGAGTTTGAACTGAAGCACAGTGGAAGTTCAGAGCAAAGGGCCTCAGGCCACCATACCCAGACTGTACATCCTTTATCAGGGCACAAATTCAAGCATCTCTCTGTCAACGTATTCTAAACCTCCAACTGTTCAAACTCAGAAGGCTATAATCTTAAAATAACAATGTCCTTGAAAATTTGCAGCACGGTGCTAACTTCTTGCTGTTCCTGTTGCTTGTAAGTTAGCTGGCGGACTCTTGTGTTTGTTAACTCAGCTTGTTCCCTCTGTTAGTTGCGCTTGCTTAGCTAACCACAAATCTCAGGCAGGCCCTCGTGTGGCTGCCTAAGGCCGAGCTGTGGAGGTCGAAGAGCCGCCAGAGAGAGGGTGAGGTCAGGGGTCATGTGCCAGCTTGACAAGTGGTAAGTGAGAGCTGGGTACGTGGGTGGAGTTGGCATTCAGGTGTAAAAGCCTTAAGGAACTTGTCAAATTGAGTTAAAATGGCTCCCTTTGTTCCCAGAACAAAAGAGCCATGTGCTCTCATACATTTTGAGTGAGTTGAGGAAGAATTTTCCAACAGAAGTCATCAGGAGGCGGTGAATCAACAGTGGGAGATACAGTCTGTGCATAAAAAAATACTGCAGCTACTACCCAAGACCTAGAGATGTTTCCTGTTTTTTATTTATTTATTTTTTTTATAGTGTTGAGTGGAGTGAAGGGAGCTTCGAAGTGAGTAATGTGGGCTAATCAACTTTGGCCTTGGAGGCAGACATACATCTCCCCTGCCAGACTACAGTCTGGAAGCCGAAGAAGGAAACCCCAACCCCACCCTTACTTTAAATGATCATTTTACAAACATCACTTTAAAACTAGCATTTCAAAAAACACATTTCCCAGGCAATGGTAGGATGAGATGAGCTGAGGTGTTCAGGTCATCAGAAGCACCCTTTATCCCTTGACCACGACTGACCCTTTTCACACTGTAGTACTGGGGAATGCACAGGTGTAAATAATAACTTATAAACAGTGACCTTTTAAATTGTCACATGGGCTGAAACAGTGAATAAATCTTATATAACAGGAAGTTAGCTGCTGACTATTTGGAGTATTGATAATATTATATAAACTGTAATTTTTTTCTTTTGTTAAGGACAAACGATGTATTTCGCCGCATTTGCTTTTAACACTAAAATATTTTCTCGCTTTTCTTTCATTGTAAATGCAATACATTTCAGATGTAAAATGCTGTGTATGTCAACGAGTAAAAAAAGCAAAACTCTGCCACTATGTTTTGTTCAGATTTGTCCAAATTGTAAAATATTTTATGTATTTGTGTGGATGGATAAGGATATTATAAAATAACACTGTGCAGCAAACAAACTGAATCAAGAAACCTGAAGTTACCTAGTAAAACATTGCATATTCATCAATTACTTATTGATTACAGGCTGTGTATCAGTTACATTTCCTTACAGTTTCACTATGTAAATCATGTTTGAAATTGTGACTTTGTCCTTTTTTTCTCTGCATGATGTACAGTCACTGATCCAGTGGTTTTCATCACTGCTGTCTGTGGACAGCCTCCATAAGTAATAAGAGCAGTAAAAAGAGCAGCAGCGGTTTTAAAAGACACTCTGCAGAGTGATGAGCCCATGTAGACTAAACATGGCAGTGGTGACTGCTTCATCTCTAATCTGCATCTCAAAATCTTTTAAGCGATGTTATGTCATCCCTCCTCAGATTATGACGGACACCATCCAGCTCCTCCTGAGTGATCATTGCTGTGCATGATGGTGTGCACGTCATATGCATGTGCATTGTTGAACCAACCACTGGGAAAACCCAGCACACTGTAACAGGAGATTAGCATGTGCAATAATTCCTCTGTCATTGGTTAACATCTGATTTTTACAGCAGTCTCACATTGAAATTTAAGAAATACACATTATACAGACAATCAAATAAGTATCTGAAATCTCTGAGCACATCTATTTGTCATGTCTGTAGATGCTTCAAACAAATGCAATAACTTAAGTGACCGTTTCACAGTGTTAAATCTTCAAGCGGCTGAACGCATACAGTTGGACAGAGACATTTAGATATGACACTGAGATAGACTGTCACTAACACTCACAGCATTACAGCCATAATGTGAAATGAATCAATTGACTGCCTCTAATCACAGCTTGATGCATGTCATAATATGTCATAATGTGAATGAAATGTGGTGTGCAAGTCACTTTTTTATGGGTTCCATGGTTTCTTACTAGGTTTCTCAAATGTTTCTTGATTAAGAACTATGGGGATTTTATTGGAAAGTTGTGATAGATTGAGGTGGTGCACACATTAATTTGAGTAACGGTAACAAAGAATCAGGAAATCTTTATATATTCCATATCATATTTTATGTTCCAGATCTGGGCAGAGTTTATAAGCAGTGATTGATTTCCAGAGGAATTTCTTTAAATGTAATCTTATTGAATAGAATATCTGGCAGAGATTCACTGCACTGCAAGTAAGTATTTATTAGTAGGAAGTTTGTTTCACTGAATATTTGCCTGGATTTTACAACTACACAGGATGATAAACGTTCAGATGAATGCAGATGGCTACTTTGGTAAAAGTAGGTTATGCTACCACTTAACTGGAGTAAATTGACAATTTACAAACTAAACACATTTTGTCACAGTTCTTTGCAGAAACTCTTTGAAGAAATCACTTTTAAATACCAGTCCCTTTCTTGGAAATGTTTAAGAAACCATGAAATGTAAAATTAAGCATTACTATAACCACATATTTACTGTAACAAGAACTGTACCATAGAGTAAGTAATGGTAAAGCATAATTTTGTAGATATTGTAGATATTGATTTGTCATTTGGTAGTTAATCAATAGCACAGATACACAGTGTCTAACCAAATTAGGTTAACCAGCAACCACAGGATCACTGGTTCGATCAGTGACACTGATTGCAAATTGTATTCCAGCTGCACACTGGTTGGTAATATATCAATAACATCCATCTCTCTGCAAGGTACTAGAGTGCCTGCTGTTGGCATTTTTATTCTCTTCTGATTTGAAATGTTTGTATATAGTGTTTTGTGTGCATGGCGTGAATGGGGCTACAACTTTAATTTCAATGAGCCATCCTGTGTTGAAAAATGACAGAGATGGATGAACCTTGAATGGCCTGGAGTCTGAATCTCGCTATAGATGCTTGTAACAAACATGATGCATGCTTCATTTGTACGTGTAGATTGGGAGGACTAAGTTTGGTTGTCTGTACACAGATAATAAATGTCTCACCTCTAACCAGGCTTTGTGATCTGAGGCAATAAGTCTAACAAAACGTAACGTACTATAACTACTGCACATACTGAGAATTTCTTTTTCTGCTTATATAACACTGCTTAAACTCACATTTGAAGTAAATGGGGGACGCTGCCCTGGTCATGTCACATTGCCTTAATAATAGTTGCAATATATAACAAGAGATGCAAACAACGTGTCATGGTGGGTTTCCAGAGAGTTAGACGTTAAACGTAACACAAAATTTGCTTCAGCTGTCGACTTAATTTGAAAGGATGACAATATTCCGTGGTGTGTAAGTCAAAAATATGTCTAAAAAATATGTTTAATTAAAAATTCCCAAAAGAAAAATGTTCTTTGCATGTTCTGTCCACAGGCTCGCAAACAGATTTTTTTTACTGATTTATTATTATATTTATCAAAAGCGTATAGTCAAGCAAGCCTGCCTTGTATAAGTTGTTAGCATGTCTGTCTGCAGCACTCGGCGAGTCATCGGCTCTCAGCTGTCCCCAAACTGTGCATGAAGAAAAGGCAAATAGTAAAGCAGGAAGGATTGCCACTGATTCTGCATACACAGACAACCATCTGTTCCAAAAAACACTCATCTGCTATGTTACGAATCCATTACCATGAGGACTGTTTCACAACCTACTAGTTAAACTAACAGGCATAGAAAGTCTTTTGCCCTCTCTTTCTATTGAGACAGACTCTCCCATTACAGTACATTGGATCAACATGCTCAATGATGCTCACCTTACAGAATCAACCATTTTGTAGGTCATCCTGTCCGAACAAAAACAAATGACTCTGACCTCCATTTCTCACTGTTGCTTTGCACCATATATTCTCCTCCTATTAGCCATTAACACTTGTGTGAATACAGTGTAAAACAAGACGATGTTTACTTGACCAAGCATGTCAGCATTTGATCACAGAGTTGGGTTTTGATAGCTGTTTTTTGATCCGGTGGCAAAAACCTTGTAAACCACTGCATAAATGTACTATGAAAATTGACAATTTTCACATTAGCAGTTCCAGAAATTGGCATCAAAGAGCGTTTCATGGTACAGGGACATTACCAGTTTCCAGTGGAACATTGCTTTAATAGGCCATAATATCATTTTATCTCAATGGATCTTAAATTCTTAGTGTTTTGATTACATAATTACATCATCCCTCCTGAGGTTATAAAAGTACTGATCCAAGTAGTGTGTCTTTCTGTGGTAAGTCTTAAATACAGAGATTTATGAATTTCAAGTAGATGCTCTGTCACATACTATATATATAGTATGTGACAGAGTAGTCAAACATTCTTATGTTAACTCATGTTAACTAAATCTAGAAGATGAAATTAGGCAATTAGTGCAGGCACAATCTCATACTGCTTTCCCTCTGTCCGTCCATCTGTCCATCTACATATAAACACATTATCAATCAGGAAGATTGCCCTCACATTCCTCCTCTGCAGGCCCTGTGTCATGAACTCGAAGTCATGTTGTCCTCTTCCCCTCTCACGGTTCAGCTGAGCATTTTGCCCTGTTAAATATCATACTTTATTATTATTTTTTTTACATTAGAGAGACTCCCCGCCAAACTGTTGGATGAATTGGCATGAAATTTGGTTGAGACATCTGAGGTCAATTTTGATTTGTAATATTCGCCTATATCAATAAAACTGATTCCACTTGATTTTGTGTGAAATGTCTCCACAACTTTCGGATATTCGGAAATTATTCTTCCTCAACAAATGCTGTTGCCTACATTACCCACAAAGCAATGAGAGAGATTCAGGTGTGTTATCAGCACAGCACAGCAGCCAATGTAAACTTTAGCCGCTGGCATTAAGTTGAGATGAGGATGGGGCTACAGAGGTCTGGTAAACTCAATTCCTGTTTAACTACACACCTCCAGATTTGATTAAGCTCAAATCTAGTCTTTATCTTTGATCATTTTTGACTCTAAGGACATTTTATCTCAAAAACATTGTTTGCAATAATAAATTGTCAGGCTCTATAGGCATATATTTCTATATCCCTTCCTTTATCTGCTTCACTCTCCTATCTTCTATCCAGTTTCCCCCTTCTCCTGCCTTTCCACTCTACCTGGCTTGAAAAAACGTTTGTGGTTATGTCATGGATTCACTTGACACTTTCTGGTTTTGCTCCAAAGATTTCTGTAAATCTCTAAAATGGTGAGCAGCCCCCTCTGTTGGCCAAGGCAAACACTGTGTATTTTTTAAGACTTCATTCTTGCCATGTGAAATATTATTTCACTTTGTGATCTGTTTTTAACTCAATTAAAAACAGGGGCAGCTGTGGACTTGCCACCAAAAACAGGCACAGTCTTTGAAAAACAAGGACATTTAGTCACCTTATTCCAGAGCCAACTTGCAGCTGCACACAATTTGTCTTGCTTGTATGTAATGATGAAATTAGAGGCCATCAGCCTGCATCTGTAATCTTTCACAACTGCCACTTCTCAACTTCTCGTCATCACATAGCCAGAGCCTGAAGTATGTCACCTCTGCAGTGTGTACTTTGTCTCACTTTATCTCTCTTTGTCTCTCCTCCATCCCCAAGCCCTTTTGTCTGATAGGAGAATGAGGAAGAGGAGGAACTGGAAACTCTGGGAGCGCCTTGGAAAGTTTCTGTGAAGTCTCAATGAAAGCATTAGAAGAGCCTCTCTAGTATTTGACTCAATGGCCAAGAAAGGGCGTGCAAAGGGCGAGAAGCCCGAAGCGCTCATCTCTGCCCTGCAGGCAGCCAATGAAGATCTCAGGTCCAAGCTGACTGACATTCAGATAGAGCTACACCAAGAAAAATGCAAGGTATGATATAGCATCAGAATACAAACAATGACCATGAATTTTTAAAGAAAAAATGTTGATCACTTGCAATGTAAGCCTAGTAGCTCATTACTTCCACAGACTCTTAAATTAAGGCCTAAAAATTGAATCTTTAGAAAAACCTTTGGACACAGCAGGTTGCACAGGTCTAACCAGGGTCTTATGGGTCCAAGAACATCTTGTGTCAGGTCACAAGACCATGCACTATTATGCAATTAATTTATACCAGTAATTATATAATTGCATTGCTTGATTCATTTAACATTTACTAACCTAATTCCTCTCTCCTCTCCCTCTCGCTTTCAAAGGTGAGCAAACTGGAGCGAGACAAGGTGCAGGAGGTGAAGCGGGTGCGGGAGCAGGAGCAGCACCGTCACACCGCCATGTTAACGGAGCAGCGGGCCAAGTGGCACGAGGAAAAGCAGAAGGAGCTCCAGGCTCTCAGGGAAAACCTGACACGGCAGCACGAGCAGGAGCTGGCCCGTCATGCCAAAATCAAAGACCAGGAGAACCAGAGGCTCAAAGCTGCACTGAGCGCCATGCGTGATGGCAGCGGAGAGAAGGTGAGGTATAGATAGTGGAGTGAAGCTGGTGTTTGATTTTGCAGTTGTGAAACAGAAATAAGTTGATAGATTTCACCTAAAAAAAAGTCCCAAAGCATAAGAAACTGAAAGTGAACAAGGACAGAGGGGGTTTTCCCATTTTTCACATTTGCTTTCCCCAGATGATCTAAAAAAAACCCTCCTGACAGGTGTTCTATGGAAATTTGCCAAGCCACATCAACACTGTTCTCATTCTCACCCTCACTTCTTCAGGTGCGCACAGCGCTGACCCTGGAAGCCAAAGAGGACGCACGTCGCTTCTTTGACCAGGAGAGAGTGAAGCTCTTGCAGGAGATAGCAGAGCTGAAAGCTGCCAAGAAGCAGACCGACGAAGCTCTCAGCAACATGATCCAGGCCGACAAGATGAAGGCCGGCGACCTGCGGGTGGAGCACCAGCAGCACCAGGAGCAGATCTCCAAGATCAAGTGGGACTGTGAGAGGGACATCCGCAGACTGGTAGGCACAGTCACTGTTATGAAATACATAATGTTACATGTTGCATATCTATGCAGCATGGGGCATAAGGCGGAGCACAGTGTTTTTTTTTTCCTGTTACATCAGCTTATTGCATATGAGCTGTGTGAAATAGTTTGTTGTAGAGCTACAGGTTCTCTTTTGACAGTGGTGACTTTTTTGAGTTTTGAAGTTTTTTTTTAAAACTTTGCTAGCAAAGATGTAGAAGGTTTAAAAAAAATCAACTTGCAAATATTCATGCAGAACAAGAGATCTGCTGCAGAGGGCTTAAATTAGGTGTGTGCAGCAACGTGTGGAAATTAGAGCTACTACTACTACTACTAATGATTATTTCAATTGGGTTCAGTTGTAAATTAATCTAGAAAAATATTACTTTGCAATGACATGAAACATCAGAGCAGGAACCAGAGAATGTTGGTAATTGTAGCCTCATAAATGACTGAAAGGGTCATTTAATTTTCAACATAACAACGGTTTAACAATAAAGAAAACATTGTCAGGTAATGTCCTTTCAGCATTTTTTAAATACACTCTTATTTATTTCTCTTACACTACAGGTGGATGAAATCAAATCTAAAGACCGCACCATCTTCGCTCTGGAAAAGGAACTGGAGTCAACGGCGGGGTTCTTACAGAAGCTGCAGCTTCAGAAGGATGCCCTGGATGAACAGCTGTTCCTTGTCAAAGAGGCTGAGTGCGGCCTGGGGAGCCCAAAAAGAGAGATTCCAGGCAGAGCAGGAGATGGAGCAGAGCACTGCGGCAGCCCAGTAAGTATAGCAAAATAGCAAGAAGCTGTTTCATGCTCCACTCATTCATATCAAACATTAATGTCAAACTATCCAACTGAGAGAATCTAGGAGCATTCCTGCCTCTCGAACCCAATGTTTTCCTCTTTGCTTCGGCCCTCGAATACCACTTTGTAGCTACAGTGCCAACGTGCCAGGACTTCTTTCGAGTGGTATCTTTTAAAGAAATCGATGCACAAACTTATGGAAGTGTAATGACGTATAACAAAATAAATTTTAGTCTGCAAGCCAACCTTAAAAACTGAGCAGGCACAGACTGGTAAGAGGAAAATTATATTTTCACCCAAGAGAGGACAGAATCACCAGTCGGCAACAGTGATTCATAATGACCAAAGCCCTGCGCCCATATTTTTTGGCAGAATCCAATATTACAATCTTGTGTAATAGTAAACCTGGAAGTGAAGAGTCAACTTGTTATACCCTTCCATCTGCTTTCAAAATAAAAGCTGGCACAGTGTTGTTTTTTAACCACCAGATGCAGACAGAAGAGCAGTATTTGGTGTCTGTTTTATCTTAAAAATCAAAATGTATTGACAGTAAATGACTAAAATCACATTCAGTTGACATAGTTTTTAAACCCTTATGTCAAATTGATTTCAACATAGTCCCTAGCTATATATTATTGTGGTAGGTGTTAACTTCATGTTAACTTCTAGTGTGATTTTCTGAGCAGGCTTTAGTGTTTTCTTATTTCTTCTTTTTACATTTTATTCATTATCTTAACAGATAAATTAGTAGAACCACTATGAGAAAAAAAAACTTTTATGAATGGAGCTCATTTTCACCTCTGAGCAGCCCTCAGAAATCGAATAAGCCTGATGTGTGGTGGTTTGGGTTATTGTGATCTGATCTAACTTCATGTGGAATTTAAAAAAACAAAAAAACACTTCAAACAAACCTTACTACTAATATAAATGAAATTACTGTGGACTGTGACTACATTCAGAATGACAACATTTTCAGAATAAGGTTGGTGTGAATCTGACAGTCAGGTATAAAGAAACTAATCGACAATAAGGGGATCAATTGAATCGGCAGCGTTTGGATCAACTTCAACCGTGCAGATCAGTTTCATCGTCATCAAGTCCCATGATCAGCTCCAAGTAACAAAAAAAAGGGGGACAATAACAATAATCATGGTTAAAATGTGTTAAGTCATGATCTGCCCCACAGTTCATGCAGCAACTTAGATTTAACAATTTAGATTTAATGCCCATGAGGTGCAAGCACATTAAGATAAAAAGTGTCACGACCTTCACAGATATGTTCATTTTGTTGGCTTCTCACTTAATCAAATTTATTTTTGTTGTTGAACCAGCTCCTTGACACGTGCTAGTATTATTGACCTTTTTTTTGTTATAAGTTTTGTTATAACTACCGAAAAAAACATTTAAATGGTTTAAAGCTAGAAAGTGATGCTATATACGTTCTGATTTCCACCTTTTCTCTCCACCTGGCTGGTGACTAAATTAGTGAAATAATGTACACCATTTTGTTTGTTTCAGGACCTGAGGAGGAACCAGAGACGCATAGCTGAACTCAACTCTACTATACGCAAATTAGAAGACCGCAACTCACTGCTGGTGGATGAGAGGAGTGAACTGGTAAGGACCAAATTATATAGTTAAAAATGATTGCTTACTCTTCCTTCTGTCATTTATCTTTGTCTTTCTGCATATCATCTTCTGTCTTAACTTAATATATCCTCATGTCCTTTTTCTCTCCACCAGCTGAAGCGATTTCGAGAGTCGGAGAAGCAGTGTAAACCCCTGCTGGACAAGAACAAGCTGCTGACTAAGAGGAACGACGATTTGACTCAGACTATCCAGAAGCTGGAGGAGAAACTCAAGAGCCTGGCCAAGGAGAACCTTGAGATGGTGAGCGCCAAGACGCATTAGCATCATTTTTACACGGCAACAGAGGACCGGTTGATAGATGGATGAACTCTTCTTTCTGTGTGTTATGTGTCTGTAGAAGGAGAAGATCAGCTCCCACCCTCCGCTGAAGAAGCTGAAGTCTCTGAATGACCTGGACCAAGCCCATGACGACCAGGAAATAGCCTTTCTCAAGCTTCAAGTCCTGGAGCAGCAGAGCATGATTGACGAGCTAACAAGGGTATTTTTTTTTGTTTATTTGTTTTCTTTTTTATATATAATGAGGGTAGCCCACAGATTACAAATTCGCAGAGTCAGCAGTTGGGGTAAAATATGGGGATTAATCCTGAGCATGTGTGGATGTTTCACCACTGCGTTTGCTGCATCGACTAAACATTCCTGTAACCAGGCCCTCCGTGAAGCTTATTTTATAAATACAATAAAGAAATAACATTAATGATCAGACTGCAGTCCCAGAGCTCAGGCTCGAAATCATCAACAAAGTACCACAAAGCAACATCTGTGCATAATTTGCTCCGTCTCATGATGCATTCAAGCGGCTTCCCCGTGGTCAGCATTTTTAAAGATACAGTATCGGTAACGGCTGCGGTGATTTACAACATCCATGAACTGTGTGCAAGTTTGTTGTTTAGCTAAAAGCTTGTTTCAGCATCATTGATTTCTTCTGCTTTTTTTTTCTATCTGAGTGTCGAAGAAAGAAACAAAGTTGTTTATCCTAAAGTGCCGTGTTTCCTTTTTTTTTCTGTCTTCTTTTCCAGGACCGAGAAAAACTTCTAAGAAAGAAAAGGCATAAAAGAAGTTCGAGGCCGATAAAGGTAGAAAAGATTACATTTGTTGCTAGCCGTTTATCTGAAGGTGTCCTGAAAGGGTTTGGTTGCTATCATATTAAACTGGTGATCATTTTTTGACAGCATTTTCTTTATAAACAGAGTGAAATTTTTTTGATCACTTTTGAAACATTATCACTCTCAGTTATGAATCAGTAATTCTTCATTTCAAGGCTTTGAATGTAGTAAAGCAAGTCACCAAGTCTTGTAGAAGCGAAGCGTTCATTGCCATCTCTAAATACAGCTTCACCCTCTAACTCTCAAGTAATGTCACTAGAGTAAATTGCACTGCCAAAGAGTTGTAATAAACTGAGTACAGGAATGTAAAAACAAAGGAAAAAGAATCATGTTAACCAGGAATATTGATTTACCATCAGAGATCTTTCTAGATCTGTAAATCTTCTGACTCTCCTCTCCGCAGAGGCACATCGTGGTAGACACCTTCTACGGGTATGATGAAGAGTCTATGGACTCTGAGACGTCCTCGGTGGCCTCGTTCAGGATGGACAGAACTCCTGCTACTCCCGATGAAGACCTGGAGGAGGTGAGAACTTTAACCTTGTATTCGACGTTGTGACGATTAATTCTGACAGCCCAGTTCAACCACAGACTTTGACCTCTAATCTGTGTGTGTGTCAAACAAGGGTCTATCCACCGAGGAGTCGGAGCTGCGTTTCCGTCAGCTGACCAGGGAGTATCAGGCCTTACAGCGAGCATACGCCCTGCTGCAGGAACAGAAAGGAGGCATCCTGGATGCTGAAATGGAAGCAAAGGTTTTTATTCCTATTCATTCTATTTGTGCACCTAACATAATAAATATTTTTACTTTACGATTTACCCTCATAAAAATACAACTGCAAAATGGAATTAAATTAGATGGGAATTTCATCAGTTTTCTAGTCTTTCTGGTTTCTTCCAAATACCATATCTAAACACTACTAGTAAGTAAGAAATACTTTGAAAATGTGAGGTTTTCATTAAAAACAGATTTAAAATAATCTTGTCAGGAAGGAATTCTGTGTAGCAATTCAGGGAAAGCCAAAGTCTCACTGACTGTGTTGGAGATAGGTTGAAGCGAGGTCGCAGTACTTTCACGGTTGTTCATGTGGTGTCATCATGGCTGCTAGAAGGCTGCTAGAATTCAGTTATCTTTGGAATTTGATTATCTATAGACAGAAACATATATGAGGTAAGATAGCCTTTATCCATATCCATATACCACCACATTCTTTTATTCTGTTATAAGAGGCTGGTCATTTTAGGGCCATGTTGGTTCTTCTCTCATCTTCCTGTTCTTATTTCACGGCTCAGTACGACATAAAGGATGTCAGAGAGGATTTTTATATTAAAAAAGAAAACCTTGTCAATAGTACAGTAGGTTGTCTTTTAGTGCAGCTGTTCTCATCTAAACCTCTTGTGATGGGCTAACATTTGCAACTCCATCTCTGCATGAAAAGTACATGTGCAAAGCCACGTTCAAGTCAGGCCCCTTCCTCCTTAACAGTACATGATTCCTTTGGATGGGAAGGAGAGATATGCAATACAGTAACAGTGATATTTGCAGCCCAAACTAAACTTAAGAAAATACCGCAAGAGCGACAAGCTGCCCGTGCGCTTTGGCACCGCAGAGGAGACAGGAAAGAGCCATGGCATGGCCAGCACATCACAGAATGCAATTCAACCGCGAGCCTCACCCGGAGCAAAATGCACTTGAACTTAAATCAATACATCCGTCTGCGACAGTCGGGTAATGGCCCACGATCCACAAAACATCCTTTTAGGCATCAACTGAATTTTCTTTCAACTTCTGCCTGTAACCATGTCATGCATTTGGGCTGTGCCTTTGAAAGTTGCGACAAGGTGTGGGCTCTGAACCACGGCTTGTCTAACCAGTGTCCTGAGAAATGAATGTGTCTTTTTGAATCTTACAATGACAAATAAAAAAAATAAAAAACACAATCTTAGATAAACCTTTTTCATCCTGCAACCACAGCCTCCCCACACTTGATAAACAAGCTCTCGTGGCTCATGAACACCTGTTTTTCTCATGTTTCAGGCTCACGAGCAGCTTCAGGCAGACGTTCTCAGGTATAAAGCCAAAATAGAGGACTTGGAGAAGGAACTGACCCTGAAGGGACAGGTGGGTAGGACACACAAGCGCACACACGAATGAAGATGATTGTACGCATTGGATGGTGGACAAAATGGTCAAAAAATATACAACAAAAAGGAATAAATTAGAAGTTCCTACTGTCCTCTCATCTACTGTCATGCCATCACAATGATACTTTTACTTCTTTCGAATAGCTGTGATTTAATGCATCAACGGCCTCTGTCTCCTGTCAGGACTCCAAATGGGTGGAGGAGAAGCAGCTCTTCTTACGCAGGAATCAGGAGCTCTTAGAGAAGGTTGGACTCACTATATAACTGTGTTGATCTCACTGTTTCACCAAAGCATTGTCCATAGAAACTGATTAATCAAAGGTGTATCTTAGGTTGTGCCATCAGTCATCGTTTTGTCACTTTTCTGCCTGATGGTGAATTTGCTCATTAGCATCACTTACAAACAGTCACAAGGCAGTTGTCCTACAGCGATGACCTATCTGATTGCTGCTTTATCTCCACGACGTAGCATAACATATTGCGGATAACCACATCTTCCTTTCTAATTATTAATTCTCATTCTTCGTGGTTCCCAGGTGGAAAAGATGGAGTCAGAGTCCAGTCGGCTGCAGCAGGAGCTGCAAGACTCCAAAGACCAGAATGAACTCTTAGAGTTCAGGATACTGGAGCTAGAGGTGAGTGGGAAAGAGTTTCCTACCAGGCCTTTCTTCAACAAACATGATAAATTTTCATGTCAGGTGACTCCAAAGGATCCTAAAGATCTGAAGATTTTTAATAAATCAATCAGCATTCTACCAGATCCAAGAATGTTTTACTAGCCATGTTACAGATCCGGCAGTGTCAGCCTCAAACCACCTTATCAGAGCTGTGCTGAGCTCCAAAACGTTTTACTATCTAGAGAGCAAACCCTGAGATCAGTTTATAGGGTAGCCCATCAAGTTCCAAAACCTATTTTTAATCTCTCCAAAAATCCTGTCGGCACATTCATGCCACAAATAACACTTTAAAGATAGAGAAGTCTCATATTAACATTTTACTATGTTTTTTATGATCTTGTTTTTGTCTGCAACTTAAAAAAAGATCTTGTCTAATATGACTTAGACCAAGATTGGATTTTTAATAACAAATCAGATCTTGGCCACTCTGTAGTGGTAACAAGCTGCAGTGATCTCATATCCTGGTTTCATGGAGGTCAGCGATGTCAGAGATTATATATTATTTTACCAATACAAATGCTGAACCACGCTATAACATTGGAGGAAGTAAAATACTCAGTGACAGCAGTCTTTGTGTTCTGGCTGCACCTACTGAAAAGAGAGGGGAGCAGATGTGCACAGTACTTTCAGCATTTTGACCTCATTACTGAAACTTAAACAACATCACTGAAAACATAAAAAGTCACACAAGCGGTCACATGGATCGATTCAGGGAAGTTTAGCAAACACAGCAGAGATCTTCTGCTTACGAAACATATTGAACTGAATTCAGCGGCCTCTGCTTAAATGCAAGTTGCGTGAAAGATTCTTGGCAGCACAAGTGGCTGTTGACTGAGTTCAAGTTGTAACCTATACGAGGGTCTCATGTCCTTTTTCACTCTGAACGTCAACATTTATTTTAACCCAGATAAAAGGACAGTCTAAATCAAAGCCAATGGAAGCAAAAATGCTGCATCATCCAAAGTCAAGACTTACATTATGCACGTTGTATAACGAAATGATCACTTCTGTTTGCTTAGGAGCGTGAAAGGAGGTCGCCTCCATTCAATCACCTGAGAATGCACCCCTTCTCCGAGGGAGTCAGCGCACTGCAGATCTACTGTATGAAGGAGGGGGTCAAGGTATGCAATTAGAGGAATTCTTCTGCTTTATGAAAGTAATTCATCACAACCAAGAGCGGGCCTCTCAATCTTCTTCTGCCAAGGGATACCACAATACTTATAGTGTGAGAAAACTGACAGACAGCTGTGAAATCCCATGTTTGTTTTTCAGTAGCCTGCAGTGTCTTTTGCTTTTCGTAAAATTAAAACAAGAATTTATTATTTTATTTTAATATACTCTGAAGATTTTGAAGTGGGGAAAAAGTCTTAAATAAAAGTGAAAATTTAAAGGCAAATTCCACTTTATTTGTGTGCTCCTGGTTGTTCACTCTGTTGTCTTTACAGGACGTGTGCATACCAGATCTTATCAAACTTCTCGATATCCTGGGAGACAACGGGGTAATTTTTGTGAAATTTAACACATCCACATAGTTTGATGCTACAACAGGCACATTATTCATTAAAGTTTTTTTTTCCTTTTGTATAGAACTTAAGAAATGAGGAGCAAGTGGCCATCATTCAGGCTAGCACTGTTCTGTCGCTAGCAGAAAAGGTAAGCTTGGAAACTAAATCCATAACATTAAAAAGTATAAAGAGTGATGCGTGCCATGCCGACTCATATGTTGCTGTTTGTTGCCCTCTAGTGGATTCAGCAGATCGAGGGGACGGAGGCAGCGCTGCACCAGAAGATGGTGGACTTGGAGATAGAGATGGTGAGTCATAACAGTCCTGTGGAAGAGAATACATCACATTACAAGACATTTCTAACTTACAGCAGCTCTAAGCAATAATCTAGTCAAAAGACTTTAAAAAATTTCATCCAGAATTTTAGATGATGTTTTTTGTTACCCGATGGCATTAAGCTAGGTAACTAAATACTCCTTCAGACCTAGACTTCATCTAGGGGGATGAATACATGTTCACGGTTACTAAGATATCTTCTCTTCAACTATATTTGAAATTCAGCAGCAGAAAACACTTTTTTTGCTCTCTGTTGCTTTTCAGATATGAGCACCGTGTATCTTAAACAGCATTGGGCCTTATTAGTGGCACTTTATTTAAATCAGATGAACTGTGGCTGGGCTCATTTACTTATTCTGCAGTCTCAGTAAATACCCTGAAAACAACAACCGAAAAAATTACAATAACACAAACATTTGCGCCCCTGAGGGTAATTTGCAACTGGTTTATTGAATAACAGAGCCCAGTGGTAAACCTAAGGTTTAATATAAGCATTAACTTACAATTGAATTGCACTAAATAGAAAAAGACTCTTTCATTATTGGTTTTAACCGCTGTCTTTGACTTGCTTACTCTTTACAGGAGATGTTCTGTAAACAGAAAGGATATTTAGAAGAGGAGCTGGACTACAGAAAACAGGCTCTGGACCAGGCCTACATGGTAGGTGTGGCACTCAGTTCAGCACCTGTGAACAAATATGCAGTTTAAAATGTATTTTTCAAGTTATAACTTGGTTTTAGAGTCATGCTTAGAAGGTTATGCATGCAGTAGTTTTTGGTTACAGTTAAGCCTGCATGACATGGCATCAAAAGTAACAACATGCCTTTTTTCTCCTCCCAACAGCAAATCCAAGAGTTGGAAGCAACGTTATACAACGCCCTGCAGCAGGACAAGGTGCCTCATGTCACATATTACAGCCGTGTCGTAATGTGTAGAAACATCTGTACTGGTTGTGTTAATGTCATATGAAGTACTCGACGGACAAAGTTTATTAGATTAAGTCATCGGTTTAGAAAATGTCAAGGAACGCATCACAAAAGACATTATTGTTAATTAGATTTTTCAACACGCCTCCTTGTGACCACATGCGCCTCACTAATCTGGAACATCGAGCCTTCATGAATGTTATGACTGTGGAGACTTTGAAATTATAATAACAGATTAAGAGCACAGAGCCTTTAAAGAAACATAAGACTGCCATGAATCTTATGTTCCTTCACTAATACAAGACGTATGTACTGAAAGAACAGTAATACATGATGTGTTGAGCAATTTTATTTGATAAAAAAAAATTAAAATCCATCATGGTATCCAATGTGTCTGATGCCTGTCTTAATCCTCCAGGTGATAAAGTACGGAGAGCCTCTGGACGAGCTTCAGAGGGACGAGCTGCGGACGGCGGTGGAGAAACTGAGGCGGCAGATGCTGAGGAAGAGCCGAGAGTACGACTGCCAGATCCTCCAGGAGAGGATGGAGCTGCTACACCAGGCGCACCAGGTCCGTCTATGTCTGCGCTGGTAGTTTGTTTGTGTGTGTGATTACAGAGCTTTATATGTTTCACCTGTATGTGCAAAATCGAGAGAGAGAGAGTTGACCTCTCACTTTTAATGACATTTGCCTGAGCTGTCCAGTCCTCACATTTTTGTTTTCTCACTGGACATTTACAGAGAATCCGTGACCTTGAAGACAAGACAGAAATCCAGAGGAGGCAGATTAAAGACTTGGAGGAAAAGGTAGGCCATGTTTGATGTCTTTCTGTAAAGTGAATGCGTACATTAATTCAAGATTTGTAGCTTGTAACTCTAATATTCTTTGTTTAAAGATCTTTGCTAACAGGTAGTGAGGATTAAAAGATTTTTTGCTTAAAGCCAGTGGAATCAAAATTAAATCATTTGAGTGTACAGGAGAAATGTTTTGCGCTTTCTTTTTGCATTTTTAAGGAAACCACTCATGAAAGCTCAAAGTAAAAATGCCTCTGTAGATTCTTGGTTTCGTGGATGCTGTTCCGGTTTCCCTGTATGGTGAACCTCTGTGTCTGTCTCTGCTGTTACTAACGTATCCTGACTGCTCCTCTAATTCTCTCACTGTCTTTGTCCCTTCCTCGTCTCTTCCTCCCTGTCCCCAGTTTTTGTTTCTGTTCTTGTTCTTTTCTCTTGCCTTCATCCTTTGGCCTTGAAGTCTTTGGCGTGTCCCATAGCAGAGGTGAGTCCCGAGGGCTTTTGAGTAGAAAAGTTCATCCCGCTGCCGTCTTTCTTCTGGACCTTGGTCAAATGCTTTCCTGTCGAAGCTGAACCTGCACAGCAAGAGTTTTGGCTCTGTGCAGTCAAATCCTGGGAATGCACAGAGCCTGAATTGGTCTTGATAAGCGCTCAGTCAAGAGTTATTTCTGTAGTAATAATAAGACTTCCTGATATTGCCGATATTGCCTCTGACCTTCAGAATAAAAGCAGGGCATGCATTATTATTTTGAAAAATAGTTTGTATTTACTCACCATATCCATTAAACAAAAGACCTTTAATGTAAAAAAAATAGTATCTTAATCAAAACAAATTGTACTTCTCTCGTCCTGCATGTAATCCTCACACCAATATTAATCTGTAGTTGTTTCAAAAAGGAAACTACAGACCAACTCCGTGCTCCTTTTTTTTTACCCACATTGTGACCACTGGGTCGCTGAGTGTTTTCCTAAAAGCCAAACTAATTTGACCCTGGTCTGCTCATTTACACATGTACTTCCTTCACCTTGTCCACACTATAAAAAATGTTCGACTTAATCCTTCTTCCTCTTCACATCTCTCCACTCGGGCATTTCTGTTCATGTTCATGTTTTTGCTCATAAAACATGAGCACATCATTTTTACCCAGTTTTTGTTTCAGGTAGCAGACATCTCAGAAAGCAAAGCAGTGCCATCAGCATCACCATCGCTCCCTCTCTTGTGTCCCTTTTTGCTGTCATCTCTAGGTTTAAAAAAACCATTTTTCTGCACATGCTTATAAAAGAATACAGTGGTGAGGTATGGAAATGGTCTTAAGGGAAAATGCAGTTTTGTCTTGTTTTTTTAAGTCTGGGTTGTATATCAGGAATTACTTTTAAACCTGCATTTATAGGGTTTTCAGCCATTCGGTTGAAGCACAACGAGCAGTAAAAACAACACACGTTATCGCCCTTACAAAGTGCTGATGAGTTTGCAGGCGGTTACCCTATTAACACATCCAGCAGCTATGCAGTAACATTAGCATTCATTTAGAGTCAAGTTTCTGGCCACAGGAAGAATGCAAGTGCAATACTGAAACACTTTTTAGCTCTGTTTTGGTCCCCACCAACTCCTGAGAAAAATACCTTGCGCTTTACCTGCTAAATTCTCCACTCCGTTCAGGGCTTTTTTTGAGCTGAAAACAGCTGCTTGCTTCGGCTGGACAGTAAGTTGATGCCAGCGTTGAGACTGAACCTAAAGTTTTTCACACACAGGCCGTAAAACCAAGTAAAAAGAGCTGAAAGACACTAAAATGTTAAATACAAATGAGGGGAACTGGTGCTTCTCTGCGGGACATGAGGAGAGAAAATGAGAGACCTGCTGTTAGCCTTTTAAAAAGCATTTAACACACAGGATGAACATTGGACTGGAAAGTATGAAAGATTACTATTAAGATTACTTATTCAGTGTACTGTGCAGTCTGTGTTAAATTTTCTCTGACAGTAATTCTCTGTGAATTCTCTCTCTCTTTGTCTCTCAGGTGGTGTGTCAGCTTGGAGATCTTGTTTGTGACTGCAGTGTTATTTATTTTCTGGACAAGTGTGGAACAACGTGCGTAGCAGTGGCTGCTCGTGTCATAACATCAGTGACTGCTGTCAGTGTCGGTGGACGTGTCGTGTGTTGGCCGTGGATGTTCACACTTCAGATTTTATTCTTTCTTTTTTTTTTTTTTTTAAGACAGGTGGGGTGGGGTGGAGGTGGGGTTCTCAGGATGCTGCCCAGGAAGATTGTTTTTTTTTTTTTTTTTTTAAGAGCGGTATTGGACATTAAACGTCTCTCCAAACAGCTGGGAGTACTGTAACAGACTGCAAGAAGGACACACAATTTGAGTAAATGCAGACCTACACACATATACCTACATAAAACTGTTTACGGACACGCATGCATGCAGGTGCAAACACACACGCATACACACACACACACATGCGCGCGCTTTGACGAATCCAAACCAAAGCCTGGGAATTGTTCTCTCTGCCATGCAGGGTAATAATATGTCATTCACCACCATTTAGCCACATTGGGAATATAAAGAGACAGAAAAACTCATAGACAACGAGGCAAACAGACCACCAGACCACAACTTGTCTTCTTTTTCTCTTCTTTGCTTCCCTTTCCAAACCTGAAAGGACGTTCTACACAAACGCAACCTCTCGGTGAACAGAAGCGAGCCAACTCAGGGCCCATGAGTAGAGGCCGTGGAGGCCGTTGTGGAGGCCGGATCATTTAAAAAAAAAAAGGAAGATCATTTAAAAAAAAAAAAAAAAGGAAGACGGGCGTGTCGGGACGCGGCGTGTCACCGGCTGGCCTGCCCTCGCCGTTCCCAGTATGGTGCTCACACAGACTGCTTGGACTCTCCAAAAGGACAGAACTACACTGCAGAAACCGGTGTGTGCAGACACTAAAGGGGCATACAGGACGCTCAGGCTGACACGTCTCCACCTGTCACGAGAGTCATAACCGAGTTAAGTGAAGAGGGAATAAAAAAGAGAAAGAAAAGATAACTGGAAGGAAAATGACACTCTCTGATCCAGTTCCACTCAGCCTGGATCTCCACAGAAAAACCTACGGATTGTGGAACCGCTTATTAATTTGTCTTAAAAACCAGCAGACTGTAAGAGCTTTACTCTCTGGTTATCCTTTTTTTCTCCTTTGTTTTTTGTTTTTTTTTACAGCTCCCACCAACATTACTGTGTCCCAAGATTTCAACTGAGAAACAACATCCCTATTATGTACTGTAATATATACATTTGTTGATATGTACATGTGTCTGAATTATTTCATGTAGTCTCCCCTTTTATTTCTGTGAATAGTTGCACTTTTCTTTTCCTTTCTGAAGCAGCTTGAACAGTTGATGTACTTGGCAGTTTATAAGTGACTCCACTGGGTTTTAAATTGCTCTGTTTTGTTGTGGTGATGGCTGCAGAGATGAACTTTATTTCCTTGGAGATTATAACAGAAAAGTCGTTGGAATATGAATGTGGAATAATGAAATATTTTCCTCCCTTTTCCTATGTCTGCCCTCTATCCCACACAGTATACTGTATTTATTATTCTGCTGTCTAGAAGGTGTTGCTCTGGTTGGCCAGCAGGGGGTGCTGGTTCCACCGAAGCGACTTTTCAATTCGCCCTTTAAAAGTTCCATGACCTTTTAACAAACTTGTAAATATTTTCAGACTACCTTGCAAAATATATTTATCAACTCTGGTTGGATGATCGGTCAATTTAAATTCAAATGTAACAGCTATGCCATCGTTCTGCATACTTTCTAGTCACACAGGAAAAAAAAAAAGGAGAAAAGCTATATTCATCAGTTGGATTTCACATGACTGAAAAACCAGAACAAAAAATAAAACGTTATAACTTCCCCCATCTGTCCCAAGAATACTGCAGGTTCTCTCTCTACCCCCTCTTTTTTTACTAACCAAAACTTCTTTGATACTAACAAACTTCTTTTACTATACTACTCACCACTTTCCCAAAATGAAACGGGAGAAAGTGAACGCAACACTACACCTGCTCCACTTCTCTCCTGTCAGGCTAAGTCTGCCCAGTCCCTGCAATATTTACTAGTTGACCATGCTTGTTCCCTGTGTACCTGAGCTAGTGTATTTGCCATCATACCGCCCTCTCTGGCTCCATTCACAGGTCTAGGGTATCTTGGCATCCCATTACATAGCGGACAGTAGCTATGACCCACTCCATTCACGTTACCAAGGGGAATGACTGAGACTATTTTTGTGCAAACTCAGCTAACTAGCAGTTGCCTTAAATGCACTTTCCCCTTTTTATCCACAATTATTTTTTCAGGCGGTTGATATTATCATGTAACGTATATTTATTTCATTGTTTTTTTTTTTTTATTTCACAGAGGATTTTTTTTTTTAATCTTTACCCTGTCTGTCTTCCAACGAGAATTTAACCCCTCCTCCTACTTTCGTCTAGATTATTAAATAAACTGAAAAATGAGCAATGCTTTAAAAAATAATTAAAAAAAAAGAATTCATGGCCTTTGGATAAATTGTCTTCTTTTCACATCTTTGTCACAGGTATGCTTGGTCACTGTTTTGTGTTTCTTCACTGTTAAATTTCTTCTACGCCTTTGGCATCCTGCTCCTGTCTACATCCTAACTCCACTTTAAGTTCACACTTCAAGTTTTCACTTTCAGATGTAAATATACTATAGTTAAAGAGTAATGGCTGCTTAAAGATGTTTTGAGACATATATATGATGACATTATTTCTCGTACAGGTTAAAGAATCTCAAAATTCCCATTTTTAACATTATGTTTAAGATTATTAGATGAATTATGAAGAATTTTGATATATACTTATTGTTTATATTTTATATGTATTAAATGTGTCCTGTTGGTCATATTTATTTTTAAAAATAAATTAATCGTAATCGTATCTGAAAAAATGATCTCACCACAAGGTCCATTTAGTAGCTTTTCTTGAGCTTCTCAGTCTTTTTATGCGGCCTTCCTCCGTAGGCCTGGTTGCCTCGTTATCATGGATGTTAAAATTTTCATTTTCTCTTTACACTTTAAAGGCTTCTCATCCATGTTGGCTTAATTAATGACCTCAGAAAGAGCCGTTGACAACACAATCTCACCATTTGATAGCATTTTCAGGTGTTTTTTATCCATTTAAAGAGACATGGATTTGCTTACTCATCTTCTGATTATAATCTCTACGTCATTTCCTGTGGTTTCCCTGTTAACAGCATTTAATTTCTACAACATGTGCCATTTTATTGTCTGTGTTGCACTTTATCGTTGACCCCTGTCAGTGTTAGTAGCTGTCATCTGTTGTTTCAGCTAATGGACTTCTGCTTTGCTCAGGTCAGCAAGAGGGGAAACAGGCTTTGAGCTGTGGCTGGTATTGGCTTTTTTTTTTCTATCTGATGTAAACGTTGCAGTTTAGCAGGAGTACGTCCTCTACTGTTACGGGTCAAATGTCATTATTTTCTGTGATAGTTTAACATCTTTCATAAATTTGTTCATAAAAGCTGCTCAAACACGGAAGCGCTCAGTGTTATGAAGCAGTTTTAAGACTTGTGGTTTATTATGAGAATCATGAAACTTTCCTACAGCGAGGCAGTGAAGGCTTCGGTTGTCTCGTTAAACAGTGGGCTTTTCCACATTTTCTTTCTTCTTTTTTTTTTTTTAGGCAGGACACAGCACAGAGTCAGTCCAGGATAACAGTCTGTCTTTTCACTTTAGCTGTGACTGTCCTTGCCAAGCCTGAAGAGAACAGGGGTCGAGTCAGGTTTTGTGTTGTGGACCAGCCCTGCCAAAGGATGTCTGTTATAAAAGCACTTCTGTGTGTCCTCCTCTCACCACCAACACAAAGGTCACCCGAAAACTGAAATATAATGTTTCAAATTACAAAACGCCAAGAAAAGAGGTAATGTGCCACTTCTTTCTACAATCACTGAATTCTGCATATTTATGAGTTTTAAACACATAATCTGTGGTGACATATTCATTATGTGCAAATGGAAACTGCTTCCTCTGCTGTTGATGCTTTCCAAGCACAGCCCTTCCGCTAAAATACATTTCACACAACTTAGAAAAGGGTGGACAGTTTAAAACTTCAACTATTTAATCGTGTGTCATTCTGGACAATTTGAAAACCCCCTTTGCCACTTTGTGTTCAAAAGCCCGTCTCGCTGTAAGGGATACAGGATTAAAATGTCTGACAGTACATCCTTGGAGGCTCTTTAACCTTATTTCAGCAGCAGCTGGTCAGCAGCCAAACCATCCCGGGCGGATGCAGCTGCCCAGTCTGCTCTGCTCTGTTCAGCTGCTTAGCAACACTGACTTCATGGATCATACTCCTATTAAACATGTGAGACTGGCAACTCACTTGTGTGCTTTTTCATCTTTCTAACTGTAGCGAGGGTGAGGATTAATTTCCACAACCAGTCCGCAAAGGATTCGAGGACTTACCACTTGCCAATTTGCAATTCTCAGTCATGAATGCTTCTAACTCTGATAAAATTAGGGGAAGCACATTAGCATTGTAAGGCACAGCGCAAATGTGTTTTCTCCTGCAGCTTTGACCTCAGGTTTTTTTTTTTGGCTACATCAGGCTAATTGGAGCATCCAAAGAGAGGTCTTGAATGTAAGCCTTTGTCCTAGCTTTCTCCTGTGCATGTTGCTAAAGGGTCACTGCGGCTGGCGGCTACTGCTGCGCTGTGCTGCTGTGATTAACGAGGAGAAAAGTTTGTGGTCGGTGTTTCTCAGTTGCTAAAAGTATACAATAATAATTTTCTGTCGTTCAGTGGCCTGAAATGAAAAAGTATAAAATGAAGATGAGCCAGCCAGAGCTACCAAATACATGTGCGTGGGTATGATGTTGTATCCTAGAATTCAAGCAACAGACTAGTTGAGTTGGTATGTAGACTCAAATGCAGGTGTGCTGTGAGACTTAACATATGCATGGTTGTTAAGCTCAACTCAAATCTTACTGTGTACATGTTGCCAAGTTACAAAAATTGCATTTTGTGGCAGAAAAACTCAAACTCCTTTGTCAGACAGACAGCACTGAACACAGGACACAAACAGAAGACAGCACAGGTGGCGTTGGAGGGTTGGAGCATAATCAAGGATTATCTCAGGACTAATTTTTGCAGTTTTTAATTCATCACTCGTTTGATTTAATTCCTCGTTTGAAGGTGAGCCGATGCAGAACCCACTTGGATCCTGTCAGACCTCATTCGTAATCGTTCGCTGTTTGAATTAACTCATATTGACTTGCCTGTGGAACGGCGGCCCACTTACCCACTTCTTCAAAGGTCTCCCTTGCCGTAAGGCCTTTTGTGCCAAATCCATGAAGAGCACTGGGCGTGAATTTGCCAAACTCTGTCCTATCTGCCGTCATTGCATCATGCCTGGATGAACATGCACTTAAGCCGGTGGCAACATGAGAGCTATTGTCTTATGGGGGTCATTCATTTTACTAGCCGAGCTACCTTACATCCATTTTTAATATGAGGAAGGGGGATAGTCTCCTGCTTTGTTCCAGCATTGCTGCTGCCATTGCTTTAAAAGCCTCATTAAGTCAGACCAATATCCTGTTAGGTTGACCCAAGTGCCCAACGCAGTTCATGCTTGTCACAGGATTGTGCATGTCATTCAAAAACAACCCATCATTAGCTCTGAATGAATTTTTCCGTCTTTTATATCAGAGATACTGAAGAAAATCACTCAAACAACAAAAACAACAGACTGATTCTTTTTTTATTTTATTCTGGTTTGCAGCTATCATGACATCACCGACTTTGAAGGCCAGACAATGTGAGCTGATGGCTCCAGTGCCTCCCAGTCAGTCTGTTCTGTCCAGACAGCAACAAAACAGGCTATGGTTTAAGACAAACATCTCCACGAGCCTCTGAGCACAGTCCTTGTCCTCTCGCATAACATTTAACTCTTCTCAAGTCATCTGAACTGGTCGGTGTCAAAACACAAAGCCATTGTATGGTGCAAAAAATAAAGAATGATGTCAGCTTTCTGTTCCTTTGCCCCCCTCCTCCTTCTCTCAGCATTATTTACTGTCCATGCACAACTAACATGCTGCAGGAAAGGAGGGCAGGACAGACAGCCCTGAAACGCAGAGTCTCAGTAAGTCTCTGTCGAATCACAGAGGCGGGACATTCTAGTGGCGCTTCTGGCATCTCTGCAAACCTTGATGCTCTAATCACATTCATGTGAGGGGAAATTTCTGCTGGCCTGACAAGTCGCTGCGTTTCATGCCGGCAGAACCACAGGAGCAGCGACAGTGGTATTCAGCGAGGAATGTGTGGAAATAGAGCTACTTAGCATATTTTACTCAGCTTCGGTCACCTAAAAAAAACTCCTCTATAAGCCATTTTTTCAGAGTGTAGTGCTCAATCTTCTTTTTTTTTCACCCTCCCATGCAGTTTAACTCATCATTTTGGTGTCAGTAAAAAATCTTTAAATGGGAATTGTAAGCCACTATGAGATAAAATAACAACAACACACTCAACGCACGGCTTAAATCAGAAAAATAACATGTTCGAATCAACCAACACTTTGAATTTGAGGCGAAATGGTGCCTTATAAAGTATTTCGTTCTTTCATGCTGGCATTTATTTGCAAAGGAAAATTAATGTTCAAATCATTTATTATCATATAAAGGACATCATACCATTACTGCAGGTAGTTAGATGTTCTCCTTTGAAATTTGCAGCCTGTGAGTTGTTCTCAGTTTTGAAACTTTGACCACCGGCTCAGTTAAAAGTTAAAGTTTGATTACCATGCATGAGTAAACTTTTCCTGCAGGAGCTGAAGAGGGGAATACTGGATGCTGGCTCTTCGGCCGTGCCCCTGCGACGCGGCCCTCGGCCTGAGAAACAGCCGAGGCTTCATCTCAGTGATGACAACCTGTTAGATGAGACGTGAGGACGTGCCCTGTTTGGTGTCACAGTAGCCTACAGTGTGTCTGACCTTGAGACTCTTTCACATCTCTGTGGACTCTTTCTATCACCCTCTCACACTCACACATACACACACTTAGCACTTCATTGGGATCTGCAGGGCTTGTTATTTCTAATCCATCTGATGAAAGTTCCCAACCTCGCAGTGAAACCAAAGCTGTCCTCACACTGGACTGAGCTGCCATTATTCTTTCAGCTTTGAACTCATATAAGCAATCCTGAGTGTGATTTTAACATTTAAAAAGGTAATTTATTAAAAGTGCAATATCACTCTACTGATGAAGGCCAATGTTAAACTGGAAGATAAGACACAGTAGCCTAGGTCAAGGGGCAGATTGCAGAAATGCCACAGTGCTCCTCTTGTTCTCACCTTTATCAGCACTACCTGGATTAAGATACTGTACTTTCTGGAGGAGAAAAAAAAGACACACAGACAGACCATGGCCCCACTCTGACTTGTGAAGCGCGCTGACAAATGGCCGTTACATAATTGCATTTCTGCTCTGCAGTCGACTGCGGAGTTGACTCCTGCTCCCCCACCCACCCCCTCCAACACCACCACACCAACACCACCACCACTCTGTTGCCTCTCGACTCAGCAGCTCTCTCGGTGTGTGAGACCTGCTGCCCGAAAGCTGCTCGCCTCCTCCGCCTCGCTGCTGACACGGTCCTGCCTCATTTGTGCTGGCGCAAGTAAGTAATCACCCCGGGGTGCCGCGCCGCCGGTGACAGGCGCTTTGGAGGAACATCAGCTTTGGCCTGCTTTGACTTGAGGAGTGTTTGTTTTGCTTTGCTTTATTCGCCTGGTCAGGAGGTGTAGAGCAGGTGTAGCCGCGGTATCAAGCGCCTCCGGTGGTGCTGAAAGGACAGCGACGCGTCGGACGGCTGCTTGACGCGCACTTTGGAAACTTGTTACCTGAGCGCACACCTGTGTAGTTCATTTTCATATTAGGCTGCAAGACTTTCGAAACTGCGGAACAAGAGTGAACTCTTTTTTTTTTGTCTTGTATCCAGTTAAAAAAAAACTTACATCAGGCAGGAGAGGTGGGTAGTTGTGTTGGCATGGTAAAACGTCTGGAGTGTGTGTGCAGATAAATAGGTTCCTGCAAACCAAGAAGTCAAATCCATATGAAAGGGTGCTGCAGATATATGTATGTGTGTGTTTTCTTGGCTGATTTAAACTGTAGACACAAGTCTTGCGCGCATTTAAATAAACTCATTTTGTTATCTGAGAGAAGCCAGGCGCTACCTGTGCGTAAAAAGGAACCACCACAGTGCCACCTCTGACTCCAACTCTACTCCTGTCTGTCTCTCTGCTCAGGCTCCCTCACACACACACACACACACACACACACTGACAGGCACTCACCACTTCAGCCTTAGTTTCACCGTCTTTCTCGGTCACTCGTGCAGGGCTCCACCATGGCAGAGCGCAGGGGAAACCGGGACGCGGCGGAGGACGACCTGCCGGTTTATCTCGCCCGACCGGGCACCGCCGACCAGGTGCCCCGGCAGAAATACGGCGGCTTGTTCTGCAGCGTCGAGGGCGCCTTTGACAGCAAATCCATTGACTTTGACGCCCTGAGCGTCGGCCAGAGGGGCTCCCGCACCCCGAGGACCGCCAAGCGAGAGACCGACCGGGACGCGAGGAGCCCGGCGAGTGACAGCAGGAGCTCCCCCGGCGCGGACGGTCCCGCAGCACACAGCCGGGGAGGGAGAGACTTGCCTCGGGTCGAGATCAGAACCGGCGGCGGTAAAGAAGTGCTGCAGAACCTGGGAGAGGAAAAGGTGAGAGGACTGTAACTTTTGCAGCACGAATTGTCAGCAGACTGGTGCAGCATGTGCAGATGACAGGGTGCTTTTTACAGCGTGTGTCAGTGTAGCTGAAGTCTTTTTTTAAAGGGTGATGTTTAATGATGCTTTAAGGCTGAGAAAAATACTCCTGTTGTAGAATTAGACAATAATATGCATGTTATGAAAGGTAGGTTATGTTCACTGTGTAGGCTTTGAAATAGCAAATAAAACTAGCTCACTAATACCCATATTGGCACTGATGCAGTCAAACTGTGGGCCACACCTCAGTGAGATTTCAAATCTGTCCAATTCAAGGCCTACAATAACCTACAGTAAGAGAGACTGGATTTATGCACAATGCATTTGGGAACTCAGTTAAAGATGAGACCCTAAGTTGTTGTCACATCATTACATAACATATCTGATCACTTGCTGAAGAACATAAACCTTCTTAAAGAAACTGTTTAGATGATTTAACAGCAGAATAGATTTGCCTTCACAAGTAATCAATGTATAATGTGTGTCACAGGGTCCCGAAGAGAATGAAACACAGAGTTAACAGCCTTAAGTGGAGTTGTGGTGAAGCAAATTCAATTTCTCAGCTAATAAAATTACTTTTTAAGGTATATGGGGGCAAATACACGGTGCCAAAGTGGCTGGGAAACGAGGCAGACACCACCCACAGCCAACAGTCATCAACATTTCTTGTAATTCTTAAAGCCTTCAAGGCTACTGCAGGGAACTTGCTGATGTATTAACACATTAAATGGTAAAGAAAAAAGACAAAGTATCTAAGGTCACAAAGGAAAGCTGGGGAGCCTCAAGGCTGGACAAATGAAAATGCCTGTCATTGCTACAGGGCCCAGCCTCTGCAGACATTACTTCTGTTAGGGAAACCACAGAGCTGGCAACCATGATGCTGAATATTACACTGGAAAATAAATGCAACAAGTGTTGCCCACACATACAGTAACACACTGACCCGCTATTTCTGTGTGACAACTGTAGCTCCATAAAAGCAACAAGCTAAGATACAAGCCAGTGAAAATGGCCCTATAGAAGAAGTCCTGAGAGCAGTGTGCCAACCATATCATGGTTTATATTTTATTAAAATCTGCAAAAAAAACATAGTGTAGGTGATATTATTTCACACAGGTTAGAAATTTAATATGCAGCAAATGCAACTGCAAATATGAGCATTTCTTTTTTTTTTAGGAAAAAAAAAAGAATAGCTTAGAATCATTATGTGCATCTGCTAGTGAAGAAATCTAATCAAACTTGTGCAGATAGACGACATGTAAATAACACTATAGCAGACTGACACACCAGATACAGGTTAAAACAATTCAGCTGCAGGAATGTTGCACTGAAGCCTGGACATTAGAAACCATGGGGATTTCAGCTCAGCAGCAGTGGTACAGCCCTCAGGTGGTGTTCAAGTAACTCCTTGTGATGATGTGCAATCTTAAACCAAAATCAAACCTTTAACTTTGCAAAAAGCTTTATTGAATACATTTATGTACATGCAGTACAATGTGATAAAGTAGATATAAATTTAAACTTTATGAAGATTATTCTTCACTTTTGTTGAGACTGTATCAGACAGGTGTTATTTCAAATTTACAGCAGCTTTGAAGAAAGTACTTCTCCTTCATTTCGGGTAAAAGGTTGCTAACATGTTCAGTGCTGTCACTATGTTGTCGTGCGTGGTTGCTATGGCATCAGGTAGCATCAGGAAATGAAAAGGTTTTCGATTAATAAGGCGGTTGTGGCTGTTTACAGTGATCTGCACGGTTTCTGGCACTTTTAGGAGTGGTATAGAAGGTAATAAAAAGAGGAGTAGCGGTAAGCAGCCATAATCAGTCGTATGATATCATGTCATGTGTACGTGGCACCATGGAGAGGGATTAAAGGAGAGACTGGGTTTTAATGTCTCTGTAGTTACTATGGAGTGAGAGACACAAATACAGGCAGGGTTTGACATTTTCAGCACCGTGGAATGAAACAGAGCAATATGAAGCAAAATTTAAGCCTCTGTCAACAATGGCGAAGGCAAAAAAACAAAATGTTTTATCCTGAAGTCGTTCTTTTACATTATTCTTGTACCAAATGTGTTTTTTTTTATCCATGTGTGTTTTTTTGTTTATTCAAGGAGGGAAATTTCCAAATAAGATAAGATAAGATCAACTTTATTTATCCCAAAGGAAATTGCTTTGCCAGAGTAAAGTGCAAATACAATGGTTAGTAGTTAAATAATAAAGTGTCTAAAAAGTAAAAATGAGAAATGCAAATATAACGTGTACAGTATAAAGTAACAAGATAAAGAAGATAAAGAAGTGCACAGGAGTAACTGAATAAAAAAAGAGAAAAAATATTGCACATGTTATGGATGTGGACAGATAATACTGCACATTATTTACAATCAGGTTTTTTTTTTTATGTGGAGACACTTTGAATTAAGTTGATCGTTTGAAATACTGAATGATGAGGCCACCATGATTCATACCTCACATACCCATCATGCTGCCTGTTCTGATTATTCCAGTTATATCTAGTATGTGAATCCAAATGTCTGGGCAAAAAGAAGCTGTATGGAAGAAAAAGAATATGCTAATATATGGTATGGTAATATGGTAATATTTGCATGCGACACAAATCAGGCACACTTACTCTTCACCACATCCACTGTTAAATGACATTTGGGAAACAAAAGTGATGATTCATGTCTGTCTCTCTCTCTCTCTCTCTCTTGTGCGCTGGCACACACTCACAGTTTTGGCTCAGAGAGGAAAGGCGTCGTTAGACGAAGTGAGGATGATTATCGGTTAGTCATAACAGGACCGGCCACATACTGGCACACTCTCGCATAAAGCATGAAGCATTAGCTGGTGTAATACAATATGTCATAGATTACAGTCAGAGAAAATGGAATAAAATGTAATTGTGCGCTTAAATGCTCTGCACTGAAATCATTAACAGCAGAGTGTGTTTACGGTGGTCATGTTTAAAATGACACTACATGGTGTGTGTGTTCCTTTAGAGGACACCAATGACAGCACAGCGTCATATAATAAAGTTTTTTTTTTTTTTTTTTGTAGTAAGGTTGTGGGAGTGTTTGCATGATCCAGTTTAATTTGAAAACAGTCTGTAATGTGTTTGGAAAGCAACACTTCCTGTGTGCGCGTTTTCCTCTTTAGAAACACCTAATAAGCACCGATGATGTAAGCCGTATGATTCTGGCAGCAGCGTCTCTTATATCCAAAACACACTCATTCCCAGGTTGCCACTTGGAGTCAACTTGGAGATAAATTGTTGTGAATGTCTACACACTCTGGCATGTATTTTATGGCCCCACTTACTGTACCAACAACTTAAAAACTGTTTGGTAAGGCACTAATCACACTGGTAAAACAATGTCTGCTGCTGTTTCTGCTGTAGTGGCAGATCTCTTATCTCCCTCTGTTGTCTCCCAGCATAAATTCATTTGGGGACAGACCTGCTGATAGAATGACGTAAAAAAAGCTCTATTTATTTCAGAATACTGGTAAATTATCTATTGTAGAAATGACTAAGCTTCTTTTTTTCTTTCAACATTTGGTTTGAACTGTATGTCCTTATTATTTACCCCTCAGTGATTCCTGTGCTGTTATCGATTCACAGCCTGACAGCTGACCATTTGGGACTGGGCCTGTGCACGCACCCTAACTAACCCATCTCGATTGTCTCATCCTCTCTTTAATATATTTACATGCTCTCTCCTGAAATCTAAATGTAACCCGTGTCTGGCCTTTAAAAGCCTTTACAGTCGATCATGGGTATGAAATTATGTTTCCCCTCTAAGCATGCATGCATATACAGTGGATGTCTTCAGCAGGGCAGGCGGCCAATTTCCCCCCATGTGGTCTGGTACTGAACTGCAATATTGCGCCTCCTGAGGGACCAGATGATTCAGCAGAAAACAGGGGAGAGATGGAGAGTTTGGCTGTGTGCCTTTTTTGCTTTGTTTGGAAACTGTTTGAGGGCATCAGACTGACAACAAAGTCAGGACAGGCTAACTCTTACGTCAGTGTCTGGTATATTCTTGATGTTAGTGTGGTTTAATATGATTCTTTTTCACGCAAACTAATGATGAGCAGAAAAGCTGCTTCTTCGTGATGTATGACAGTGGAGTGTCTCTTTTCCTGTGTCTGTTTAAAGGGCACCAATTTCACTTTTAGTTCAGTTAATTCAGAATGTAATTGACATATTAATGCTGTTTTCAATTGTTAAGATTCATGGTTGGGTATTTTATGGCTATGGTAAAATAATAGATGTTCAATGAGCTTGTGCTCATGTTTGAGTTTGAGGTTGAGGTAAAGAGTAATGGTCATAATTATTGATTTTATCGGTTTCCTCCTGTCTGGCGAGCTAATTATTGCAATCAGCTGCTGTAATGGAGTGAAGAATGGGGAGTGGTTAGCCAGATGTCCAGGGGAGCTGGTTTGGGGAGGACCCCCTCCACCTCCCCCTTTGTTATCCTGCAGGATGGCAGTCAGATTGGGAGGAGCACTTTATACACGTCCAGTCACGCCAAAAAACACACATACAATAACACGTGTGTACACTGACACATTTAAGCTTGTCCATATGTACACATTGACTCATGATTGTGAGCTATGAGTATAATGGATAAGATAAAGTGCTATGGTGCTGTGGGCAAAAGGTGAGCACTTTATATCATTAATAAATCTTTTTATAGACTTTATTGTTATGCTGGTATATACATACTGTCATTGTCACTGTTATCTTGTCTGTTGCAAGGCAAATTTCCCTCAGTTGGCAAATAAAAAGACTGGACTGAACTGTAATTAAAGGGGTATTCCACCAACTTTACATATAATGTCATGGGGAGTATTACTCAGCCCATAAAAGCAGTTTGTCTGATGTGGCTCCAGCTGAGCTTTGTCAGGTCTGATTAAATTACCCAGATGATGTCATTGTGATGTCATTGGGACAAATTTGGTTTAGGCCTAGAGACATCAGATTCACAAAATGACTGTGTAAGGTACTGGGCTGTGAAGTTTGAAACACAACAAAGAGATGCTGTCGAATTGCAATTGTATTATGGGAAATGAGGGATCCAGTGTTTTTTTTGTTTTTCATCTGTCTCTTGCAAGTCCCTACTTTAGAAGCGCAGCTCTAGATTGCAGGAGTTCCCCTGCAATTCCTGGCAGATCTCTCTCATTAACCAAATGCGATTCATGTGTGCCGGTGTGTTTTCTGCCTCTTTCACCCAGAGAAAGTCATAAATGAAATCTCTTAAGCATGAAATCTAAAACATTCACAGGAGAAAAAAAAAGTCAGTGAGAGCAAGCTGAACTCGCCAGTGTCACATTATGTCATTTGCCTTCCTAAATCCTCTGATATCCTTTGGTATGAATCACACATTAACCAGGGTAGTAAACGTGCACATGTTTACAGGTCGGTGATGTAATTGAACACGATTGTTGGGTATTACAGTGAACATTTATCACTTCTCTTTTCCATTTGGGGTCACCAAGGTGCCAGGTCTGCTGGTGCGGCTTTGACGATCTGACAGAGTCTTTTCTGCATCCTTGATCTGTCTCAGCCCTGTCTGTCCGTCAGTGTCAGCTGGTTAATGTGGTCTGCAGAGGTAGCAGGCCTGAAAACTTGAAGTGTGTTGTTGATGCATTCTCCAAGGCCAGGGAATGTTGAGGTAATGCCTTACTGCCTCACTGCCATGAAAGGACATGTCAGCATGCAGGCACTGTGTCCTCTTGTAGCCAAAGGCAGGAGGAAAACAATCAGCAACTATTGATTCATATAAAAAATATATGCATTTTTAAGCATATCCTCCTAATATATAAAATCTGTGGCTGTAAGGAAAAATGTGTCATGCTACATTTACATGTTTAACAGATTTGATTGGAAAAAGTAGGAAATGTGATATAAATTTTTTATGACCTCATGAGTAATGATGTGCACTTGAATACATTTAACACAAGGTTACAGAGGCATTCAGCACACATGTACAGTATCCAGTGAAACTTAAAAAAACATTTAAAATATGAAATGATTCCCTCCATTACACATTACATTATGAATATACAACTAAAGAAAGATATTTGTATAGTGGAATTAAATTGGTATTTGACAAATGTTAATATACTAAATTAAAAAAACTGTAAATATATTGAACAATTCATTTTAAACCCAGCTCACACATGAATATACTCAAACTAAACTGAAAGGAGAGATCAGGTTTTTCTTAACACAACAGTACAACAGAAGCCTCGATCTTGCAAATTTTATCTGCCTTGAAAATAATGTAAAATACATTTTTTAAAAAAGTATGATTTTCCTGTTATAGTAGTAGAAGTAGTAGTAGAAACTCTCTCTCTCACACACACACACACACACACTCACAGAGGCACACCCTCAGTCACGTGCCTCCTCATTATGGGTGCATTAGTGCTGAGGAGGGGAGCAATGGAGGAAAGGACTGGTGAAGTGAAGGGGGGGGGGGGGGGTCCACTTTAGGTTCAGACAATAGAGACACATGGCTGGGTGGGAACATGCAGAGAGAGAGTGTGTGTGTGTGTGAGTGTGTCATGGTGAGTTGACATGTGGGGTGTGTAATATGGTGGGTAGACAGCTGCTACACCATTTTGCCCCTCCTGATTTGAGCAAAACAAAACCACCAAAAATCTTTAGTTAATAATTACAGATCACAGATTTACACTTTTAAACTACCTGAATATAATTACTGGAAAATTAGATTTATATTTAAACAACAATCAGGACCCTGAATGCGATCAGGGTTATTTATATCAATTGTATCTGAACAGATTTGCTTGTGTTTATAAAATAAGACATCTGTACTTGTTTAAATTTAAAACCTCATTGAACCTCATTAGAATCCCCTTAAAAACATATGTTTAGTCTTATACTTCCCTTCCTTATATGTGACCTTGAATGTGAAATTTTAAATCTGCTCATCCTGTGTTTGCCTGCACGGTGAACAGTATTGCAATGGTGCAGTGGGATTTTAAAGCAGCCAGAGATGCTTATTTCTAACCTGCAGGGATTAGAGAGGGCTGCTTTTGCTTTTTCACATGGCTATTTAATGTCACACCCTCTTTTTTTTCCCCCCCAAAATTATTGATTACTGTCCTTCTGCTCTGATCAGTTAATTTAGATCAGATTATTAAACCAGATATATATATTTTTTTCAATAAACCACTCTGATAGGTCATTTATGACTAATATCAGATTAAAATGCTGAATGTGTGCATGAAAAAAAGAAAAACAAAACAAAAACGTGTGACAGCTCAGTCATGCAGGCAGCTGGATGCCGGCTCGCAGGCTGCTCAACTGCGCCCTCCGGTGGAAAGATCGCGACACACACACACACACACACACACACACACACACACACTTTGTTCCCCCTCCTTCCCTTTCGAGGGGAGGGGCCGGGACCACCGAAGCACAGACGCTCCTCCAGCGCTCAGAGAGGCACTTTACACCGCGCTGACAGAGGGGCGACCATTCCCTGAAGCTCCCATCCAGGCGAGGGCCGCTGCAGCATCCGCAAGATTAAAAAGGAAAGAAAGAAAGATATCAAGAAAGAAATAAAAAAAAAAGAGGGAATACATTTTTTCCAAAGCTTTTTTTTTTTAATATAAAAAAAGGTGGAAGCGAAGATGTCTTATCAAGGCAAAAAGAACATCCCAAAGATCACGGTGAGTTGTTATTTCTGCTTTCCGTGAGGGGAACTTTGATTTTTTGCAAATCACCGCATCCCTGGACACATCTGCGCGTCCCTCCATTGTCAGGCTCGGGCTGCAGGGGCAGAGGAAAAAATGCGCACTGTGAAAATGGCATGACTGGCTGCCATAGTGACAGCCGGGCAGGGGAGGATGAGGCGTTTTCTTAAAGGTGTCCTGCATCTTCTTTGTTGAGCGGATCCATGCGTGTGGCCGGCCGGCTCGCCCATAAATAAATAAATAAATAAAGAAAGAAAGAAAGAATAAATCACTGAGCTGCACAGTCTGCAGTGCAATGCCGAGAGCGTGCAGTGATCAGAGCTTTATTTAAATGTAGTTTGAGTGCACATCAGTAGAAAATTGCATTGATTTGTTCAATATATTTCTCCATTCCCTCCACATTTCTCTTAGATTCTGCAGAAAACAAAGAAAAAATTTCAATGCGATTAAAATCTTTTTTAAAAAAAATCCTTTTATTGCTAAGAATGTGTCCAGACCCTTTCTCTCTAATGGAGATTATCTTGGGCCTAATTGATCTCTCACGTTGGAGGCTATCGATCAGTGGTCTCATTTTCAGTGAGCTTTTCCTGCCATTTTCATGCACTGTGTGTTTAGTGACACTCTCCCAAGTATCCCAATGAGACTTCAGCCTAATTATATATAATACTGTGGCTCAACAATTGCACAAAAGGGAGGAGTGTAAAATCATTTTCGGTCCCTCTCCATCAGCTGGTCATTTTCCACAGGGCGCCTGATTTCATTTATGTTAGGAGTGACATTCGGCACAGGCTACACAGGCTACTGTTCATGTTGCAGGCTGGTGCAGAGGAGAGTGTGAGGGTGAGGAGGAAAAGGAGAGGTGTGGGGGGGGGGAATACACGCCCATTTGTGATGAGCTGCGATAAGCCGGCGTTGTAATGGAGCGCCTGTAGTCCCCCTGCATCACAAGAAAAGGAGAAAGATTCAGGCTGCTGTCAGAGCATCTAGGGTGGAGGTTGAATTCAGGCCAGGTTGGTGTTACACAGCCAGCCAGCTGGGTGCTGGTGTGTGTTACAACTGCAGAGAAACCTCTCCCACTCCGTCTCCCTCTGTGTGTGTGTGTGTGTGTGAGAGTCTGAAATGCCTGCCTTCCAGTCCTCATTGTTGCAGCTCAGGCTGCAGTCAGGGGTGTGTTGCTCGGCTGTGGGAGACACAGCCTTTGTCTCGTCTCCTCAGCTGATGTTAGACCAAAGGGGTGATTTTGGGGAAGATTGGGGTGGATTTGGCCTGTAGACGTTTGTATTCTGAGCACAATCTTTTGATGTCATTACTGGTAAAGTAGGGCATGTCTGTATGATATGCTAAACTGGGCCAGAATTTTCCACGGCATGTTTTACACACTCATAATGGGCATTTTAATTTTACCAACCCCCCCACAGAGAAACTGGGTGTTATTTTTTTGTTTACCCCTCTTTAATGGTAGCATTGTGCGGTGTTAAACCTACAAAGGGAACTATATTTATGTCAAAACACCCATATGCACAGACAAAATCAGTAAGTGATACTACAGCAGAGACTCCCCAAGATAAGATCTGTCTCCTCTCCTCTTAGTTTTATTCTGAGGTTAAAAAAAAATAAAAAAAGCACACTGGAAAAAATTCCAAACATGACTGAGTTGTGTGCAGCTCGATGGCCTCAAGATATGTGCCGTCTGGGTATGAAGTTACATTTTTCACTTGGGAGGTTGTTGTCATCCTCAAAAACAAGCTCCACCCAGTTTTAACCAACGTGTTAACTGGACTGGCATTCGGCTGCTACCACAGTACAAAGTATCTCATTGACGTCCTGGACAAACAGCACAGATAAGGTGGCTTCACACCGGTTCACAGGGGACTAATTCATTGGCTTTCAAACGTGATGGAATGACGCACAGTTTTCACACAGTCTGTGAAGGTTCTCAGTCATTCTCAGTCACGGTAATTCCTAAGAGTTTGAAGAAAGTCAGCTGGACTCCTGAAGACGTTTCACCTCCCATCCAAGAGGCTTCTTCTTCAGTTCTGTCGCCTCTTGGATGAAACATGTTCAAGAACTTCAAGCAAGTCCAGCTTTCTTCAAACTCTTAGGTTAAGTTTTCACACTGCTTCACCACTTTAATCAGTAACCTCTCTTCAACATATCACATCAGTTCGGTCATTTTTATATCAGAGTGAACTTATAAACCTCAAGATTTCATTCTTTTTTGATTTGGTGACACCTGTGGTCACTGGTGGTAAGTGTGTTTTAATAACGCCGGATAAAGTATTCTGCTTGAAATGTTACCTGTTTCAACCACTGGGGGCAGCAAACAGCCTTGAGCAGCTACTGAGAAATACAATGGGATAACACACATATTCGACAAATGCTCGTCCTGGGTGGAACAGCATCTGTCTTTTGAGCAAATGTCTCAAAATGACATCTGCATACGTCCAAGCGACAATAACAGTCCTCTCGCAACTAATAATTAAGAGGAAGTACACTGACCTTAATCAAAATCAATTTTAAACCATGGCGGTGTTACATCATGAAGTGGAATTTGTATTTTGTTTCATTTTTTTGCTGTTTTTTAAGTGGACTGGCAGAGTTTGGACAGATGATGTCATCCTGCTGATGAGGTACGTCACTTCAGAAAACAATTTCATGTTTTGTTCCAGACTTACAGATACAGCGTGGACATTTCCAAGTTTCATTTAAGGGACTTGTTGAAATGAATACCTGTAACCTCCACTGGGGGCAGCAAACATGCCTTGAGCAGCTAATTGGAAACACGTGTGTTTCTGTTTATGTTGCGCCCTAACAACCTGGAAGGATTGTCATGCATCATGCTGTTTTAATAAATAAGAGTAACAAAAGCAGTATACTATGTCATGAATAATTCTCAACTAAAAATGGAATTACAACAGCGACTGCCTTCTGTATCTCGTCAAGTACGTGCAATAATCGTTTCCTGTGAATCGCTTGTGCATCAGTACGCAATTTTAATCCTAAACAGGAAAGATGAACTGGCAAAAACACTGTAAACACTGCTTGGAACAACCATCCCAGAGTCATCTCTCAGCTCTGAGCACACAAACAACTCTCCAGTCCATGCTGCTGTCAGAAAATCATTTGGAGTATAAAAGTACATACTGCTACACAAGCTTAGACCTGCTGCCCGGACTTTCCTTCTGTATTTCCATGCCGGCCCCGCTCTGTTCCAGCTGTTTCCCTACGTCTGCTCCCTGCCAGAGTGGCTCTGTCAGATTTCTAGGTGTGGCTCTTCCCTTCCCTCGTACCCACTCACAGCAGCCTCAGTGTTGTTCCAGGCCGGTACATGTCATCAGTAATCCCCTCCAGCTGGAATGAGCATCTGTGGGCATGAAACGGGACCGGCAGACGGCGACTCTGCCCGGGAAAAGAAACCCAACGTCCCCCTCCCCTGCACACCAGAGCGTGCCATCACCACGCAGGCGGCGGCAGAAAGTGGGCTCGAGAGCAAACAAAATACCCCGTGGCCACCCAGACGTTGCCGCGCGACTCGCCATGGCGACCAACACACAGCGCAGTTGTGATGGCAGGAAAATTGGACCCCTGTTTGGTTTGTGGTGTGGGGATGTGACTTTACACACACTTAGATTCAGTCGCACACAAACAGACACTCCTCAGACTTCTTGACTGAGTTTATAATTCAACCTGTCTGCCTCAATCAGATCCACACTGGTTTTTTTTTTTTTTAAATCGTTGCCATGGTTACAGTTACAGTACTCCAACCTCACGCAAGATCACAAGATAAACATTCCAGACGAGCAGGATCTCTCTGTGACCGTGGCTGGCAGGATCCGCTGCAATTAATGTAGATTGATAAGCCTCATTGTTTTCACTTCTCCAGAATGTGAAAAAAAAAAAAAATCCAATGCAGTTTTGGGTAAAGAGTAAATATTTTTCGCTCGCTAGGCAACGGGACTGAAGCAGAGGCACTGGTGCACATTCAGGATGACTTCCCTCTTCCACTGGTCCCTGCCTGCCTCCCCGGCTGCCCTGCCCACCCACACAAGGGTCTCCGTCCCCTCTAATATCCTCCCCCACCCCCCCCCCACCAATCCCCTTTGGCCTGTTTTGCAGCCGTAGAGTTTTCCAGGACCGCTCCAACTTATTAAGCACCGAGCAGTGGCCATTAGTAATTTGCATCCCCGTTTATGAGCTCTTCTCCCTCCAGTCTGGTGGAAGTGGAAAAAAGTTGTCAGTGCGTATTAGCGTAGTAGTACAAGAACAACATCCTGCCGTCTATTTTTGATTGCTGCTGGCTTGTGTAACAGAAAATGACAGTTTCCTGTGCAGCGGGAGGTGCTTTATTTTTGGCGCTTTGTGTTTCTTTAGCGTTGAATGACAAAATATTTTTTCCACCTGAACTTTACTCTGCTTTGTTGCCAGAAATTTAACAGATGCGCTTGTCAGCACCACTTGGGAGATGTAGTTGAGGAAAAGAAAAAAAGGACTCAAATGCTTTCTTTCCAATGACTTCAAACTGCAAAATGCTTTAGAAGAGTAAAGCCGGCGGAAGCAAACAGTGGCTTAAACCATGCAAATTTCAAATATTCATTCATAATCAGTAACTTGGGGACAGACCTTTTATAAGCATTTGCCATTGACCTTGGCTGTGATGTTGCTGCGTTGAATTTAATCCTCCTATACGACTGTCCTAATTTGCCGACTCTCAAGCAGCTGAAGAAATCCTGTGCTCTGTGACTTACAGTAGTAAAACACCAAAATCCTCTCAAAGTGCTGAGAGTAGGTCACAGTCACGCACGCACACACAGAAGCAAGTATGCATATGGCGTGGAGATGAGATGAGTAAGAAACATTTGCGGTTTGAGCCATAAAAGTCTCTCTTAACAGTTATTCTACACACACACACACACACACACACACACACTAGTAGTAGTAGTAATGTTTGTTATCCATAAAACATAAAAATCTGACAAGTAAAACACATCTCTGAGCTGCAGAATTTCTGTTGTTGCATTTCTGTTCCACGTTTCTATGATTCAAAGTGGACATCAACTGAAAGACTTTGTGACTTTCTTTACTGGATCTTTGGTGAAACTGTTTACCTTTTTTTCAAGTGAAATATTTCATTTCGATTTATTTGACTTTTACAGACGTGTAGGTTGTGTTGTTTCGGCGCCTTCATCTGCATTGCCCAGTTTGTTTTGTTTTTTATTGGCTAGTAACAGCCTGGCGAATACACACGAATTGCACAAACAGTTGAGTGGTCATATTCAGGCTGCGTTCTCCGTCTTAACGTCTATACAACTCGTTATTTTTGCTATGCGCGCATCATACAGCAAGATTATTTTTCCCTTCCAAAAACTGGACGCTGTAACAGAGACGTGAGTGACAAACGAGGACATGGTCAGTGACCCCGGGAGGTCAGAGCAAATCAGGATCAACATTGTCATTGATGTCTTGTGTGCATTTTCCAACACAAGATCAAATTCCACCCCAAAACTATAATATCTTTTCACAATTTAAAGCTAATATGAATCGTTACGACTACATTAATAGATTTAAATTCTTTTTCAAAACAAACATGCTTCAAGGCAGTCTCTTGGATGTGAGCTGAGATGACAAAAATGGGTGAATCAAGCATGTTGATTCAAATTATAGCTTTTTGACTCATTAACAGAATACAAGCTTTGAGCAAAACAAATTGTAGCAAATACCTCTTTTATCTTGTTCATGTAGGCAGGATGCCAGAAATTGCAGCCTAAAACAACAGTGTACATACTGTTTAAATGAACCTCTTTAGAGACAGATAGTCATGTAGGCTCTTCGGTCTGGTTGAACCTCTACATACTCTGCGGCTGCTCTTCACCATTGCATCTGCTTATTCGGGGAAACCCAGAAAAAACACTATTTTTGGTTAAAGTTTAGTCAATGGGTTTGTGCTGGTTTGAGTGCTGCCTGAATGACTCAGTCTCTGAATGGATAAAGGTATTTCCCATAAAAATCCTACTGCACAGGGAGGTTGTGTAAGAATACTTAGTTTCATAGGATAGATAAGTTAATACAAAAGCAGAGATGCATCGTTGTCTTAAGCTCCATGATCAGAGCAGATGCGTAAAATGGAAGAAATTCAGATCAGTGGCATGGGAAACACTGTGTCCGAACAGAAGGCCGCGAATAATATGGAGTATAAAAACCTTTTCCTGATTTTATTGACCGATAAAGAGGGCTTTTTAAAACAATGTAGGAGATATGAACTAGTTGAAATCAATGTCCAACAGGGATTTAAGGGGAAGTGTGGGCAAGAATTAGCTGAAATCAATATGCAGTATGGTGGAAACAGCAGTGGTAGAGAAAGCAGAAGGAAGTCTTCAGTATCCATGGTCACATCATACATTTGCCACAACATTAGCTAACAAAGCACATTTCCTTTATTATTTAGTTACCACTCATGTCACAAGTGGCATATCGAGTACATGTACACTATGATGTTATCTGAACCCATCATCTTGAAACAGCAGTGGGCGTACATTCCCGTCCCAGATTCAGGACTCTGCCATGAATACCACACGAGCCGCTGAATGCCATTAAATGGCCTCGGCCAAACTCAGGGCGGCAACAAAAATTCAGACAGCATTATGACTGCGGTATCTGTTCATTATGCGGATGGTTCGGTGTCGTTAATGTTGGGACAACTGGTTAGGTTTATTCCCATGACCACATAATAGCACAGATGGTTTAACTGCAGCAGTGTCATTCTTACGCTGTCACAGTCACAGATTCGTGACACGGGGAAGACAATTGTTATCATGTGAAATCGTAAAAAACATTATGAACTAAGTTGATGGCATGACTGGCTGGAGTGCATACCTACTTACAGAAAAAACACATTTTGCGATGTGCTGTGTTCCTCTTTGTCTTTTATAAATTGTCAAAAATAATGCAAAAATGCTGAAAAATGACGCAATCCTGGACAAATTCTGAGACAATAAACAGCTTTTTGAAACACATGTACTACATAATTGTGGCAACATTGGGAAACAGCATGCTGTCACTTGCTATATTTACCATGAAATGTTGAGAGAGTAACATATTGCCGTCTGTGGTCGAATGACACGAGAACTGGCAAACGTGGCTGTTTGTCATAGATTCCAGTGGAAAAGCCACAATAAATGCTCTGTCTGCGTTTAGATTTATGAGGTGACATCAGGAAGCGTTAATGAAAAAACTCCTGTCTCAGATTATGTGTTCTTTGACGAGGCTTGACAGTTTGGTCACCGGCGCCGCCTTGCCAAACTTAGATTTAAGCTGTGTGCTCCTGAAATTCGTTGATGGTTTGGCCGTGCTCGTTGCCATTCAGAAGAACTGTGCCGTTATATTTCTGAGTGATGATTTAAGTTGTTTTTCCATCGATAGAATAACTCAAGTCCAGTTCATTAAGTTCGCTATGTGTTTCATTGGCAGATGCACTAAGTGAGGAGCACTGTAATCAGCAGAGTGACAGTTGCTGGGTTATAATGGAAATGGAAAGCTATTGATTTTCAAACGATTGTGGCCTCTTGCATGCTGTTATAGGCCAGTGGGGAGATTGGGCAGAAACTGACAAAGGGGAGTGTGTGTGTGTATAAAAGAGAGGGGGGAGAGGCACCCACTCAGCCAGGCGTCCATGCATGAGGGCACACCCCTCACTGCAGTATTATAAATCAGATAAAAATCTTTACTCGTCTGATGCAGTTGATGAGTGCAGGTCTGTGCTGCTGAGTCGTTCTCCGTTCTGACTGTGTTAGAGGTGCAACCAGCTGTGATTTTAATTACTGACTCTTTTTCCATTAATCGATTAATTGTTAAGTCTATGAAAATGGAAGAAAGTTTTAAATGTCTTGTTTTACCCAGACCAGTTGTCCGAATGCCTGAAGATATTCAGTCCATTACAAAACAAAATGGAGACATTTGAAGAGTGACACTTGATGGTGATTAAAATGTAAATTATTTTAGAGCTCCAACAGTTTGCTGATTAATCAACTAGTCCATCAACAGAACATTTTTCCTTATATAGTTTAGTTTTTAGTTATTTCTGAGCATATTTCTGTGTTTTCAGCCTCTCAGTTGTGAGCGTTTGTTGCTTTTCATTGTCATGACAGTATATTGAACGGTTTTGGACAAAAAAGTCATTTAGACTCAGTGATTAATTGATTGATTGATAAAAAATAGATAGCAAATTCATCAATAATGCTTGATAAATGACTTAGACAACTGTATTTGTCACTCTTACTGTTCAAATGTTGATAATTTCTTCAAAATGTTGTCATTGCTGGTAGTTCATGGATTTTAAGGTGCTGTCTTTGGTAGTAAAGTGTGTTTTTTCTTAGCTTCATTTCACAGTATTTCCATGGAAGAGGTGTAATGAACTTCTGAGTGAGCGCGCCATATTTAAATTCGGGATTAGATTAGTAAGGAATTGTCTCCGAGCTAATGAGCGACAGTTTCAGGGCGGCATGTTCCACGGTATGATCTATGCTGGTGCTGCGTTCCAGCCACTGATGACTGTGTGTTGTAATGTGTTGCTTCAGGGTGTGGTTTCTTGGGGAAGGTTCTGGGCTCGGTTTCACACTCACTCACTCCATCACCATCGCATACACACAAACAAAGAGACACGAGAATACACACATGACGTGCGCTTATGAGCTCAGCAGATATTGAGCTCGTATCGTTTGAGCCACACACAAAAGCGTATTATGCCTTTCCCTTTTTTTTTTTTTTTCCTGACGTGTGAAGGAGTGGCTGCAGTTCATTATGATGATGAAACACTGGGTCCACAGCCAGGAGTGTAAATCACTGCACACATGTTCTGTTGGGAAAATATGGAAGTTTGTCCCTCTTAGCCGAGCGAGGATAGTAGTGCTGCCATTTTATAGAGTGTGAATGTGTAATTGAAGCCACTCTTATTTGGGATAATATTATTATTATTATTAAAAAAAAAAAAAAGCTACTTATCTTGTAAAGATGGACTTAAATTGCAGAGAGACATTTAATTCCCCAGAATGGTTTATTTTGCTTTGGAGGAGCTTCTTCTTCACCCACAGAGAAAATGGATGCTGTTCATGATGGACTGTAACTCATGATTATTTCCATCATCGATTCTTTGAATTCTGTCATTTGATATGCTTAACATATGTGCATTCTTTGTTTTGGCTCCCAAAAAAAGCCGCGAACTCAACTTAAAATGCCATAACAGAGGTTGCAACAGCTCTTCCCATCTGAGAAGCAGGAAATGTTCAGAATGTTTGCTTGATAAATGACTTAAATGATTAATTTGTTTCCATAATTGCAATAAAATTGATTAATGTCTGCCAGATACACTTACTTGAGGGAATTTGCCGTTTACAGTAGCTATAGCAAATGGTTTTACGGTTGCTGTAAAACTGGTGGGGGAAAAAAAAGGCTGTGGTCTTTGAGGGAGCTCTTAAGGAATCCGAGCAAGCGAGTCAAGGGTTCCGCTGGTAGAACGAATCCCCCTTAATAAACGCATACTTATTAAATCAGCAGCATCCAAGCTTAGCACATAAGGAGGAGATTTAGGTGTAAAGTAGAATGAGCTACAGCAGCAACCAGCATTGTCATGAAGGTATCTGCAGTGTTATAATGAGAGGCGTCAGTATGATAACATATTACGTTGACTGCAACATACAACTATTTAAGTTGTTGATTTGTCTGCTCAGTTAATTATCATTTATGAAATGCCAGAAAACAGTGAAAAATTCCAAAGGTATTCAAATTCAAAAGGTAATGTCGTTCAAAAAAAAAACAAAAAAACCCCCCCAAAAAAACAGAATCTAAACTCAAAGAAAATAAAATCTGGTATAATGTTACACAAAGGAAAAACAGCAAGTCATGCTGGAACCAGTTGGATCCATTCTAAAAAACGAATACAGAATAAATTTGTCTCATCTTTAGACTCTTTGCCCTATTGATTATTGTTTCAGGCGATCTTCACATGGCCTCTCGGTTAACTGCCAGCTTAAATTAACAGTTTTCCCACAGATCACCAAACCAATCCTGCCCTTCTTGCCTGTAAAACCTCCCCCTCTGTCCTGCCCTGTTTGACTGAACTAGTTCTCCAGCGAGTCAGCACAACCAGGCGCACAGTCTCCCCTCCTCTCTCCGCCGTCTCCCTGCAGTCAACCCGTCGTCATGACAACGGCCTGCTAGAGTCGGTCTGCGGTGCAGCGGCAGCAGCAGATTTGATGTCTGACTGTGTGGCGTCATGGCAACGCCCTGATCAGACCACATTATGGGATGTGAGGTTGGACGGCTCCTCGGATGCGGCGATGCTCTGTAGTTTTCATGTTGGTGCACCAAAGTGGGACGTGTCCTTTCGCTTTCACTGATAAGGATTACTTCCTCATGCAGATTTAAAATATCCTGCCTCGTGATATTATCAATAATCAATAGTGAAGACTGCATGTAGTTTGCAGCACAAATGGATTACGCCGAGAAAATAACATCCACTGTTAGGATTTGTAAGGACAACAAAATCTGGATAACCGTGGTTAAGATGTTAATCCGTGATCAGTCCTTAAAAGCAGCCTGCGCTCTGCTTCCAACAGCAAACTGTCATCCTTCATCAGGGACTGGTTCTGTCACTTTACTGCAGGGGAACGCGAGTTACAGTGAAAGCTGCTCCCTCTATCTTCACGAGTGCCTTGCAGTTGCTGATTTTGTGAAGCTTACATGTGATCTAAGTGGCACTCCCCGATTTACCCAGTCAGTATTTGTACCAGTAAATCTTTGCGAGCCGGGTGGCAGATAGCGTGACGGTGACAAAGATGATGACCACAACCATCAGTTGTGCGCCCAATGATATATTAGTTACTGTATTAAATCTGATTGAAATGGGCATACTGACCACAGAGCAGGCAAACAATAGAGGAAAGAAAAAAACACACTTAGAGGCTCTGCATTTAAAGGAGTCCCTTAAAGATATCAAGAAAACGTCTAAGCAGATATGGGTCACTTGCAGGACCACAGGGAGAGCATGGTGTGCAGACCCACACGGTGGTCTACTGCTAAACTGTATGTGGTGTGTTTATACGGGACAAGACTGACAAACACGCCTCGTCTCTTCCTAGCCATGAAGGACTGAATGAATGAGACATTGTTCATCTCCTCTGGGTAGAAAAAGAGGGACATAATCTAACTACAGTCAAATAGAAAAAAAACACCAAGTCCAGCTCTAAATATGGAGCAGAGGCGATCTCCAATTAAACTCGATGTTTGGAGCCAAAATGGGTCTTTACTGGGGAGAAAACTCTGCTGAATCGTAACGTTTCTGTTTACCCCTCTTCCCTTTCTCTGCAGAGCGACAGGCTTCTGATCAAAGGCGGGAGGATCGTGAATGATGACCAGTCCTTCCATGCCGATATCTACATGGAGGATGGCCTCATTAAGTAAGTCCTCCGCTGTCCTCCTTTCTCCTCTGCTTTTATTCACTCCTGTCTGCTTTCATCCCTCCGCTCCCACTCGGGCTCGTCATCCATTTTACTGTCTTTTTTGGCGAAACCCTGTCTGCATCTCATCTGTTCCCTCTCGCTCACATTTCGCTTTCTTATGGGACTGCAGATCGCTGTTAATTAAAATATTTCGGGGGGAGAAATACAATTCATCTTGACATGTGTTGAGACATCTTAATTGTTCCATCAGACAGCTTTGCAAGGTGCATTTGTGTTAAAGGGAAATTCCTTATTATCAGTTTCTGACCTTGAAACAGGTGACGCTAGGTCTTTGTGTATCACTCTCTGAATTACAGGGAAACTGTAAAGCGAGTGCAAACATAGCTATTATTGCCTAAATGAACCCAAACTAAATATAGCAGTCTAATTAACTCTCCCGCCACCATGAGCGATATGGAAACTTCAGAGAATGAATGCAAGCTGCTTTGATCGGGCACACCGTGTCCCGCTGGCTGACCTGAACCAAAAACAGAGTCCTTCTTTCTGGGATGGATGTTGGGTCAAGGTAACAGCCAGTCTAGTCCCCAGTGTTATGTGCTAGTGTGAGTATAACCCCCATTCTGCCAGACAAGTTGAGGGTAGTTTGGGTGAATTCCTCTCTCTGCACCTCCCCGAATTGCTCTGTCCTGTAACTCTCTTCTCCCCCTTACCCCCTCCTTTCCTGTTCCTTTGTCCCCCCTGCCTCTTAGTGAGGCAGCTCAGAGAGAGGCACCCACAGAAAGCCTGGTGTTGCATAATAAACACCCAGATGCCTGCTAGACCATTGGGCCCGCTGGCAAGAGACACTGGCTTCTGCCCGTCTGTCTGTCGGCCTGTCTGGTCTCCTCTATAAAGTCTGAACAACTGGGGTGAATGTTGACATGGTGACAATGTGCTGCTTCAAGCGTTGCTGACTTTGTTGTGTGGAAAATAAATCAGCTTGAACATATTAACATCCCAGAGTCAGCACAAGATGTGAAATGCCCATATAAAGAGACCTATAACACTATCTGCTGCTATCTAAACATGCTTTGTGGGCACGGCATCATATCGCCATAAATGCATGACAACATCGTCTGCCCTCGACAGGCAGATCGGCGACAACCTGATCGTGCCCGGTGGGGTGAAGACCATCGAGGCCAACGGGAAGATGGTGATCCCCGGTGGCATTGACATCCACACGCACTTCCAGATGCCATACCGCGGGACCACAACCGTGGATGACTTCGCTCAGGGATCAAAGGCCGCTCTCGCTGGTGGCACGACCATGATCGGTAAGGGCTGTAAGGAAAGGTCACCGGCACAGTAAAGTTGGGTTTCACACAGAGACTAAAGCTGAAAAGAGAGGGGGGGAAAAAAGGAGGGGAAAGAGGGCAGAGACCCCAGCAGTGTAAAAAAAAAGAGAAAGGGATGGGAAGCGGTTTTGGTCTGTTTTTTGGGCAGCTCTCCAAAAGAAGAGAGTACAAAAGACTGAGTGTAAGGGGGGTTCGGTTGGGGAGAGGGGGGAGGTGGGTAAAGAGAGGAACACTGCTCCCACGGAAATACAACACCAGGGTCTGCTCTGCACACTAGTATCTGTACAATGTGGGTTTATATGTGTGCTTCATGTAGCGGAGAGACCAGGACGCTATCACAGCCAACAGCTGGTAGATACCACAGTCTCATTAATACCATTAACTTCTTTTGAGCTGGCTGCTACTCTGCTGCCTGTGTGCCAGTGTGGCTCTGTGTTTTAACAGACACTTTCACTAACAGGCATGCTACTGTAGAGAGCTCTATTCATGGGCCCCATTCATTGAGGGATTATATTCTAGCGGGTGATTTGAGAGAGAGAAAGTGAAAACGCGCTGTGTGTGTATTACCTACTGTATATGTCTTTCTCTAACGAACAGATGATGTTGTGTTTGTGAGACGGTGAACAAGCGAGTAATTCAGGCGGTTGACATAGTAAACAACAGAGGGTTTCTTTTTTTGTGACTGCCGTTTCCAGCTCTATCCTGTTAACATGCAAAGACCAGATAAGCAGATTAGGTCATCCTTAATGAGATAGAGGAGCCAGTCAGGTGGTGAGCCAGCAGGCGGTCTTATTTTATTACAGCTGAGTAAGATGGAGCGATACTTTGTGCACGCTGATGCCATTGTGAGGATTTACTGTCCATGAATAATTCCAGTGAAAACAGACGCAGAAGATATATTTACAAAACAAATATTCACCTCACAGGCATGTGCAAAGGCAAAGGTGCTCTCTCTTTGAATATACACAAATCTTGCAGGCAATGTTATATTTATACACTCACAATGAGTTTGAGATACACTAAATGCTGCAGCAGAAGACCTTTCATAAGTTACATGATATTACAGTCACCTTAGTGCAACACTGAATAAACTTTCAGAACTGCCCGTGTCCCAAACTGTAATCTATAAAATTGATCGTGGTTACATAACTAAAAACAAAAGTCTGAAAATATCAGGGACAGTTGAAGGCCCCCCTCCAAAATTTATCAAGGACACCCACACACCCAGACAGAGATGTTCAAAATGCAATGTGACATCTGACAAGGTTGTTCCCCGCTGGCTGAGCGCTGCGGGAACTCAGACAGACATCTGATTATGCAAGACAAACAATACAGGCAGAAAGTAGAAACACCAGCAGACAAATCCTGACATCACCCTGTCTTCACCTCCTTGCCCCACCCTTCACTTCTTTATCCGTCTATTCCGTCCCCGTCTTCCTCTCCTAATATCCCTCCCTCCTCTATCGTCCCCTTCCTCCAGTGGACCATGTGATCCCAGAGCCCGGTAGCAGCCTGATGGAGGCCTACGACCAGTGGAGGCAGTGGGCCGATGAGAAGGCCTGCTGCGACTACTCGCTTCACGTGGACATCACCCACTGGAATGACAGCATAAAGCAGGAGGTGGATAACCTCATCAAGGAGAAAGGTAGGCTGTTGCTGGCGTAATATAACATCTACAAAAGGATCATGTGCAGTTTTTTTCCCCCCCGAAGTTTCCACTTCTAATTAGAGCATGCATTAAAATATAGCTAGAAAAGTAAATAGAACAACAAAAAGCTCTTGTTAGTGTTAAATCTGGAGTGAAGTTAAAAATAAATATCTCAGAATCACAGGTGATGAAAACCTACAGCACTAGAAATTTGAATATACTTTAACTATATTCCTGAAAAAATGTAACTGGGGGGTTTAAGTAGCATTTTTCACATTTTCTTCTTTATGTTTGTAGGTGTGAACTCGTTCCAGGTCTACATGGCTTACAAGGACTACTACCAGATGAGCAACAGTGAGGTACAAATAACTTAAATGTATAGTGCACATTTTTTAAAACAATACTTACATGCCATATGTACACTGAAACAGGCTTTGCACAGTGTAATTTTGTGGGAGATGGGGGACAAAATCTACAGCTCTTCCTTTGTGAATATATACACAAGCTAATATGAGGCCTCTGCAGGCTGATGCAGTCTGATGCAGATAAAGTCAGCCTCTGCTGCTCAGCAAGGACTTGTAATACTTAAAACGCTGTAACTTTGGTAGATTTCCACTTGATTTCACCATGTCATACTGAAATCTCAATATTAGCTTTACATGAAAGAAGGACTGTGGCTTTTGTCCCCCATTCGTTACATTGGAACTGCATTAGGAAAGAATCTCTTCATGGCCAGTATGAACACGAGGATTACAGCAAGCAAAGACTCTTTCAATGTACATGTGGATGTGAGAGTGTTTTGGGACAGACCTGAAAAATATTAATCTAACCTTTAACATCTTCAGTGTAAACACAAACATACAGTGTTCAGGTGCAGTTTGGCATGAGTGGCTGCACTAGAAATCCAAAGCACGGTGGGATATTGTCTTTGTCGCTAATATTGTCCTGTCCTTATGTAACATGTAGCCCGTGATGTATGGTGTAAGTTCATGCTGTATTTCCAAGGTCGTAAATATAGAAAAACAAAGTCTAAGTCCAGGCAGCATGAGGCAGGACTTGATGTTTTTCATATAGCCGTGGCTAATTCGGTTGGTCGGAGGAGCACATGAGGCAACTGAAATAGTCCAGCTTGAAAAACTGATGTCATGCAGATCACTAAGGAACTGTGGCGCAGCAACATAATGACTGCAGCTCATCCCACATGAGTTTAACCATTTCTGGAGACCACACACAATAATTGCAGTGTGTCGTGGTAGGCGTCATGTAAATTGTGGGCTTCTTTTAAATTGTGGCTTCAGGGTGACCCCTGGGATTAAAAGGAGTGTCTGGTTCTTGTGTAAACAGCCGGGCGGGATGTTAAATATAAAAACAGTGCCACTGTAATTTCACCGTTTCTCTGTCTTCCTCCTACAGCTCTATGAGATCTTTACCTTCTTGGCAGAGAGGGGAGGCATCGCTCAGGTCCATGCCGAAAATGGCGAGATCATCGCTGAGGTAAAGATGAATAAACTGACAGTTGCAGCTCTTGGATATTTTTCTTTCTTCCCACTTCTCCTATGCCTCATATCTTTTACTATCCTCTCTCTTTAATTACTTGTCCCGTGGCCAACTCTGTGATCTGTTTTAGTTTAGTGTGATTCATTTCAGCTTAGTTCACTTCGGTTCGCCTTCGTAGTCGAGCCTTATCACAGTGCATCTCCACTACCTGCAGACTAAACACACTGTCACTGATGAGAAGGAGAATGTGTTTCCTGTGGGGCAGCAGTGTGTGGGTGCAGTATGCACAGGGCTGTGCAGTATGGTGGACAAATGAGAGTGAATAAACTATAATAGTTGATGGATTGAGAGGGTTGGCATTAGGTCAGCGCTCCAGACCGTGCCTGGATTCTGTCACTGCGTGCGTGTGTGTGTGTTGGATCTGATTCATCACAAATCCCAGCTCTCCTATTCAGTCTTAAAGTAGGACTTTGAGGGAGTCTGATTTCCATCAGCTTTAAGACCGAAGATGTCTGAACCCCCAGATTATGTCATGACCTGACTTTACATTAGAGCCCCTTAGAAAGAGAGGCCTTGTTTAGACCTGTGTGTGATAAATGTTGTTAGTGCGGGTACAGAGGACATGTTGTAACCGAGTGATGCATGCCGAAACAATTGCAAAAGAGAGTAAAGCTGCAGTTTCTCTTATGACCAGTAGATGCTTGCTTGAGAGATACAGAGATGCAAATACAATAACATTTTTCCTCACAAAGTTTACATCCCTGAAAAAGACAAACTTTTATTCTTCAAGGAAAATTTTCAACCTCTGTCTTCTCATTATTGTGGTCATTCTTACTACAGGTCATGATATCTTTTTACTTACTTAGAGATTTTGGAGTCAGACAAAAGGGGCAAGCATCACAAGCCTCCTAAAGCTTTCCAAATAAATGCTAGTATCTGAGACCAAACTAAAATGACACTGAAATTAACCCCATGGATTAGCTGTGGTAGCATCTACTTCTAGGGTCAGCATCTATCACAGCTATCACAAAAATGTCTCTAAAGGCCTTTAGTGCTGTCTAATGGTTGTAATCCCAATTTGCTTACCACATGAAGAGCTGAGGCTGTTTGGTCCGGCCGGCCTCTTCTTGTTGAGAGTTCTTGGGAGGTGGAGCCGTTTCCAGCACGCCGATGTTGATCAAAGCCCTCAAATTTGCTTTTTGTGGTGACCCAGCTGGGATCTCTCATCTGTAGACACGTCTAGATTTTCCAAGTCTGGCATCAACAGGCTCCAGTCCCAGCAGTGAAGTTTTCCTCCTCAGACAGCTTTGGAGAACAGCGACCACAAGAAGTCTTCGTCCTGAGGGATGCTCCCTTTGCCGCCTCCATTCTTCGTCTTCCTTTTGATTTAGCTTCTCTTCTTCTATCTGTCTGTCTGAGTGGAAGAGAGTTCATCATTCACATTGTTAATGAAATGATTGATTTGATTCAGTCACTTACTAACACACTCCATTTGAAGTCGTGTATTAGTTATGTGCAACTCAAAGCAACTAAATCTTTGTTGTATGAGCGGTCATCCATATTACCTGCTGGTCATGGTTCCAGACAGCCAAACAGGAAGTGCGAGCATCCAATGGGCTTCATATTAGAGAGAACTCAGATTGTACCATGTCAAGGAAATGGGGGGGGGGGTGTTGTTTCAGGGCATAGGTTCTTTATCCGAAACAACCTATATTGTTTATATTTATATGTTAGTATAGTTGTAATAATTATTAGAAACCTATTTTGTTTTATTTTAACATAGAAATGTTTTGTCTGATTGTCTCAATAAGTGATGATTTAGTTTGTCAGTGGGATGAGCTTCCTGTTTAAAATCGATGTGAAGAAGCTCCTCAAGAGGTGATTTATTCAAGTGGTTTATTTGGAAAGCTTATGCAAGCTTGTGCTGCTTGGCCCGATTATGCATAGTTTTACCCAAGTCGCCTTTTCCTACATCTCAACGATGAGAAGGTCAGTGTGACCCAAAGTAAAAATGGTCAAATTATGAGAAAAACATCCAGGTTCAGAAATTCTGCACTTTTCACACTTAAAAAAATATCCCTCTTTTTAAGGAAGCATGTCACCATAAAGCATCCAGACATCACAGACACTACTTTCAAGTGCCTCCATGCAGGGGTCACCTCTGCAATTTACAACACAGTGCAGCCAGGACTTTCTGGAGAAAGTCGTTCTAAATGTGTACAAAGACCCTCAACAGCCTGTGGATTCCCACAGTCCTCCGTGTGTGGCCGCGCCCAGATGACATAACTGCTGCTTGGTATCCTTCACGCAGGCAGAAAGAAGCAGAAACAGAATATCATTTTGGAGCGTGACCAAAACCTTACATCACCCCGAGCACCCGAACCAGCAAACACGCACGCATTATAATCCTACACATGAACTAAGCAGCTAACAGCCTACTTTTTGTATGTTTGTTCAACAGGAGCAGGCTCGCATGCTGCAGATGGGTATCACTGGACCAGAGGGACACGTGCTGAGCAGACCAGAGGAGGTACAACGCACTCACACCCTGCACATATGCCTACACTAATTACGTTAAATGATAAACACTGTGAACACTGAAAAAGCCTAGTATATTTGTTTTAATACATATCTTTATTTTTCTGAGATGTTGTTTGTTTTAATGTGGTTTAGAGCTGCCACTTTGGCCGGGACTAATCTTTAATCTCAAGACACCATCCTGATTAAATAAAGTTCAGATGTTTGGGTCTTTTTTTGGAAAAATTGGAAAAATTGCAAACATGGCCGCACATACACACACGTTGTTCGTGGTGACTTTCTTGGACTGGTTGTCAAACACACACATTGTTCTTGTTACACACATGTGGTTTCAGACACGTTAGAGGCGTTGGGTGAAAATTTTCTGGTTCCCCCAATTATTGCCACTAATGTTTCCTGCAAAAATGTAAGCCACACTCTCAACTCAGCATCTTGTCCCTCTTTTAGCTCGACTGGGATTTTCCACTCTGTGGTGCAGTGCAGTAAAGTTGTCCCCACCAGTCTCATAGTATCATGCATTTTAGTGGAGTCTTAAGAAGCAAAGGCTCGGTAACATAATTTCAGTGAGCGGTGGCCAAGCTGGATGAGTGTTTTATCATTGTCTGGTGTCCTGTTTGTTTTTAATTTGTTGGTTATTGGACCCAGGTTGAGCTTGTGGACTAGAACACAGTAATCAGCTGTGTGTTTGCGTCACCTTGCAAACTCCAAAACACATAGAAACAGTAGAAACAGTCGTCACATCTGGAGGCATTTGCTTGGCTTTGTACTGGCATCTTCTTACCCCTTTTGTATTGAAAGTTGTTTGTTATTCTTGCTCGCAGACCATCACAAACCTGGAAATATGAAAATGGACAATGTGAACATGGGCCTCTGTACAGAAATCTATTCATAATCATATTATATTTAATCATATAATGGACTGTATTGTGGACAGTTCCAAGTCCCCCAATTAGGAAACCTCACCAAAGTTTATTTTAGAGTTTGTTTGCCCATCTCGTAAATATACTATCCTAACTCAGTGTAACTGAATAAGTCCCTGCCCTCACTAGTTCATGATGTTAAAATTACAAGCTTCTACTTGTCATTTTGGTTAAAAATGAATTATTCAAATAATACAGCTCCAAAAATACATGATTTTCTGTGGTAATGATATTTGAAGTTTATTTGAGAAAACCCTAATGGGAAAACCATTTCCAAGTCAGCCACAATGTCCTGTCCCTTCTGTAGCTGGAGGCAGAGGCGGTGTTTCGCGCCATCACCATCGCCAGCCAAACCAACTGTCCTCTCTATGTGACCCGGGTCATGAGCAAGAGTGCTGCGGACATCATCTCGCAGGCCCGGAAAAAAGGTAAAAAGGGTGGCATTGAGACTTCAAAGCACGTCACAGACTACATTCAACTACATACATCCAATGAAAGTGATGGTGACTACACACTTAAAGACAAGGTTTACTATACTATGACACTCCAGCGACAATTAGAGGTTTTATTTTACATGATGTGAGTCATATATGAGTTCTAAAAATTACTATTTTCTTGCCCACTTTTTCACTCTGAATAGCTCTGTGGCATTTTACATCTCCTCACTGGTTGCCATCTTTCTGTCTGTTTTCTGTGTATTATTGCACCTGTGCCCTTATAAGATGATGCTACTCTCTTTCCTGAAGATGCTGATGTACACAGTCTGTGACTCTGGTTGACATGATGAAACAAGAGGTGACTCCCAGAGGAATTTCCCAGCTTTGTCATCCAGGTCTTTTCTGTGCTTCAGCCGTGACACAGAACCATTCCTCACAGTCCTGGCAAAACACAGAGACGAGCCCAGGAGCTGCCTGGCTGTGATGGATTGTGAAATATACAAGTTTTTTTACAAATGGAACAGGAAAATGGAAGAGTGCAGAAAAGAATAATGTCTTTGGATATGTTTGATGAAAGGCCACACAGCACAGGCAGAGTGCTGACCTCAGACTCCTTTAGGGGCCTTTGTGTGCTTGACACCTTTGTTTGACTCTGTTCCCATGCTTTTTACACTTAAAGCAAGGAGCGCATCGAACGGTAATGTGTGGGAGCAAATGACCATGAATAAACACAAGAGCAGACAAATGTTAGTGACAGAAATCAAACCCTGGCTCGTCGCGCATGGAAGAATAAGCTCAACTATTTTTGAGCCAAAGTGAAAAGTGTAACATTGCCAAGGGTGCTATTTGGCCTGTCAGAGATTAGGCATGGTTCCTCTCCTGCAAACACTCAGGTGAATTACCCAAGCTTTCAGCGAGATTAAACTGCTGACAAATTAATCAGGCCTGATTGATGCAACGTGTGATTTTAAAAAAGCCAAGAGCCACTAAAGTGAACCAATTTCATAGACTTTATATTTAATACTTTTAACAGATTTTCACCGGTATTTCTTTCCCAGGAAATGTTGTGTTTGGGGAGCCAATCACGGCCAGCCTGGGGACTGATGGGACACATTACTGGAGCAAGAACTGGGCCAAGGCGGCTTCTTTTGTAACATCACCTCCTCTCAGCCCGGATCCCACCACTCCAGACTATCTGAACACACTGCTGTCCAGGTACCTTTGCACAGCAGCTCCTTCTGGCTAGGCTGCTGACCTGTTTATCATCTTGTGCTTGGCGGAGACGCGATGCAACTCATTTTTATGAAGTATTTCACATGATATTATATCATCTGATGTTACCTTAGTGTGCATAGATAACGCAACACAAGGCAAGAGTACATTTAAATTGTGTAGCCACTTAGCTCATAAATTCAAACCACACACTGCTTGTAAGTGAGACACTTTTAAATATTCAGTTTGCGTGAGCACAAACTGAAAAGTTTCGGCAAGTTTTATAGAAGCAGATGAATAGCAAGATTAGATTGCTAACAAGCTCCACGGTTTTACCATACCATGCTGGTATAGCAACAAATAAAGCATGACTGATTTAATTACAACACTTCATACCTTCCATCCAACCCCTCTTTCAGCAGACAGCAATCTCCCTCAACCAGGCCATTATTGGACATTCTTAAAGATGAAAAATAAAGGAAAAAATGTGCCCCAACACACAGGCACTATGCTTAAATAAAGATTCTTGAATAGAAATGTAGCTTGTAGTACCATAAGTGTGGACGGAGTTCAGAAACTTTGCCCTTTTATGTACCGGTTGCATATATATCAAATGTGTACAAAGGTGTACAAAGATTAAATTTGACTGAGAAATTGCACTTAGTATAAGCTAAATGAAAGCACAAAACAGGAGTTTTTAAGTTTCTTGTGATAAATTCCGGCAGACTTCATCTGGCATGCGAGTTAGAGCATCGCATGGAAACAGGAAACGTTAGTAACGGTTTGTACTGGAAGAACAAACTCTGGCGCAACTTAAATCGTTCACAGTCCTTGTTGTGGTCTGTTGTTGCCTCTCCTGCTAAAGTAAATAAACATATTACCCCATGATTGCAGAGGTTTACACATATTGCGCACAATTCCACCTTAACCCTGTATTTTCATGTTTCTTTGTCTTCCAGCGGAGACCTGAGTGTGACTGGCAGTGCTCACTGCACCTTCAGCGTGTCCCAGAAGGCCATTGGCAAGGATGACTTCACTCAGATCCCAGAAGGTGTCAACGGAGTGGAGGAGAGGATGACTCTCATCTGGGATAAAGCTGTGGTGAGGACTACTTTTTTTTCCTCCTCTCTGCATTTTAAAACTTTAGATGAAGGAGAAGGACCGACAGAGGGACTTGGAGATTTGTTTTCATCTTTTTTCAAATCATCTTTTTTTATCCTAAGCTTTGTTTTTAATCTGTCACTTTCTCTTCTGTCATTCTCAGTTTGAGCACTTTACTGCTATCTGCAGTCACATCCACATCTTCCTCATCTCTGCGGTTTCTATTTTTATTTTTATCAGGGCGCTCTCGTTTTCTGTCTCCCTCCTTTTATCTACCTTTCACTATTTTTCCTGACATTTCCCTCCTCATCCTTTTGCTCTCTCTCCCTCCCTCCTCTATCCAGCTCTCTCAGTCTCGTTGTCACTGTCTCTGCCTTGCTTTCCTTTTCTATCTCTGTATCTGTCCTCTCCTTCACCCTTGCAGACAGCACACTGCCCCTCATTTTTTTTTCTCCTTCCTTCTTGCCGGTTATCACGGCATCAGTGCACTGCTACAGACACAGAGCATTCAGACAGCTGTGGATTACTGGGCCGCCTGTAAAATGTGCAAGGGCTTTTAAAATAAAACTGAATCCATTTCCTTTGAAAATCCAAGCTCACACCAAACTTGGTCTGAATGCAGCCTTTTGAGGAACTTGTCTGTCTATTTTTGAAATTCTGTAGAGAGTAGCTATTTCCCCCTGTTGCCAGTCTTTATGCTAAGCTAAACAAATCACCTCCTGACTATAGCTCCATGCACAATGCACAGACATCAATGAGATCAAGAAAAACATACATACATAAAATGTATGTAAGATGCATTACCTGATGCTGTGTCGAAAAGAAGAACATGAACCAGGTGACAATTCTTACTTTTGCCTGTTTTTGCTTGTTTCTGTCCTCAGACCACAGGTAAGATGGATGAGAACATGTTCGTGGCCGTCACCAGCACCAACGCAGCCAAGATCCTCAACCTGTACCCTCGTAAGGGTCGGATCGCCGTGGGCTCTGACGCCGACCTGGTCATCTGGGACACAGACTCCATCCGCACCATCACTGCCAAGACACACCAATCGGTACGTACGGCGGCACACTGCTCAAAGTTGGCCAGTTAAATTCGACTCACAGCTTATGGGAGTTTTCCTTTGACTCTGCTGTTCAGTGGAGCTGGAAATCATTTTAAGAAAAAGCTCAGCGTTTAAACTACATCACTTCACACCCTCAATCTTACTTGGCAGGAGTGGATGAACGCTGAAGTGCACTGACACTGAGGGAGTTTTTTCTTGAGTAATGACAAACACTGTTATTGCTACAGTGATTCGACTAAATGCAAGAGCTGGGGTGAAACAAGCATGATGAGACGGATAGGTGGAAAAAAGGGAGAGCTTAGAAAAACCTATTAAAAAGGCTCTGATTTTTGGGTAAAGAATAAAGCAGAATATGAGATATGAGATAAGCGTCTACATCTGTGTGTTTGTAAGAGAGAGAGAGAGAGAGAGAGAGAGAGAGAGAGAGAGGGTTAAGGAGAGAGAGCGCATTTTTGAGCAGCTTCCAGAGAGCTCTCAGTTCCTCTGAGTCTCTGAGCGGAAATGAAATCTCAGTGGATGTTCGCTACTAATGCGACTCACACTGTACTCCCCGCGTGACCAGGTCTCGGTCCGCTCACTAAATCCAAAAACCCTCAGCAAATGACCGAGGTAATGACTTCAGAAAAAACATACAGATTATCCAAAATGCAGCAAACGCTGTGTCAGTGATGCCAGCAGTTTCCAAAATGCCCTGCACTGTCCAAACCTACAGTTAATCGACAAGGACTCAATCTGCTGTATAATCAAGAGGTATTTCCTTCCCCTATATTACACTCATTTGGACTGAAAATATTTTCATGATTGGACAGCCACGGTGGGTTTAAAGAATGCCATTCATTGCACAGGATTATGTAACGGTGATACTTGTGGTTTGAATACTTTTGACAAACCCCAGAGATTTGGAACATCTGTACACTTTACTCGTACTCCAGCAAAGCAGCTCATCTCATACAGCTTCTGTCAAAAGGTGTTTGATTTCATGGGAAATGTCTCACTCATCGTGCAATCTGAATCAGAACTGGTAGTGTAGCGTGACCGCCAGTTAGCCGTCCTCTTCCTTTGCAGCCCTCTCTGCTTCATTTTTCTACCCAATTTTTTTTTTTTTTTTTGCGAGCTGTGGTGTCCGTTCGGGGTTTGAATCACAGCATTGGAGGACTACCCCAATTTCTCTTGCTAGTGTTGCTGTCTGTCTATCTAGCTGACTAACACTGACAGTTCCAACAAGTCATTTCCTTTATTGAAAGTCTGGACATGTAAAGCTGTATAATCCCATTGCAAGATGTTTTTTGTCCTCCCCTCTGAGGGGTCTAAGACAAGGGCCTCACAAAAACGCGCACTGACTCTACTCACGCACAGATTTCACATAAACACTGTGCGTTCAGAACACCTGGCACATGTGAGTAATGAGGTTTTTACATTACAGACATTAAGAGGATCCCAAACAGGCCGCTCGGCAGCAGAGGAAATGTCCGCACAGGAAATTAAGGCTTTGCTGGCCTAGCGCAAATCCTGCTTATGCACAAATACACGAGTGAGGGGAAGAATGCATTTACTAACAATGTGTGTAGGTTAGTCTGAGAAACGATGATGTTTGACTTCCTTAAAGGCCTAATGGTGGCCGTGTAGCAGGAGGAACACTGATCTGTCTCCAGATGGAGTTTTGGAAAGAGACAGGGAGCACTGGACTAATAATATGCCTTCTCCAAATGTGGAGTACATCCACCGAGGATCCGCGGGTTCTTACATAATGATGTCACCCTTTCATTTCCTGCCAGTCGTCCTTTCAGATAAAACAGCAGAAGAGAGCAGAGGACCAGGACACGGCAGCTCCCAGTTCCAATAAATCTACCTTTAATGGATAGTCTGACGCCAGGCCAAACAGGAGCGGCCCTGTTTACCAGCACACTTGGTTGGGGAATGCCTTCCCCTGTAGAGTAAATATGACTTAGACTCTGCTGTGCCTTGGTTTTTTATCATCTGGTCTGGATTGCTGGTTGCTGTCAACACAAAAAAAAATAAATACATAGATGCACATAAGGATACTCTGCCACATAGACAAAAACAGGCAGCAGCACACACACTCAGAGACACACTCGGCTTAGTCATGACATCATGTTTGGCATGCAGCAGGTCTTAGTTATGTCCTGTTCTGGCCTGAATTTGGACGGCAGCAGAAAACAGGGCCGTGTGCAGAGGAAATAAGCAACAATGGAATGAGGGGAGGGGACCATCGCAGATCACAAACATGTCAAGAAAAGAAAGTTGGCATGAGGGGAACTGGAGGAGGATGAATAGTGCACAAGGTTGGAGAAAAAAAAAAGGCAAAGGATTATATAAATGAAGCAAGGAGGGGCGAGGGAGCAAAAGAGAGAGGATTGAAAGCAGACAGAGGGTTAAATGAATGAAGGGGACAGACAACTGGATGTGAAGTGAAAGAGAGAAAGCACGAGGTAGAGAGTGAGAAGCTCTACGGAGGCATTAGAATCCAGCTGGATGAAGACAGCTGTTTGTACATGCCAAACAGACAAGTGTAAGAAACACGGTGATGAGTGATGAATTATGGGAGAAAGAGCGCGTGGGATTAAGTAGAGGAGGAGAAAGAGAGTTAGTGCCTCAGCCTCTCGTCTCTTCATCCATCCTACCACAGCTCCCCCTGTTGTCGTCTTTCTCGCCCCTCAGTCGGTTCTTACTTTTGTTTTTGTTGTTTTATATAATCAAAATTAAATTTGGTCACATTTTACTTAATTTAATGTTCAGAATGATCTTAAAGCCCCATGACAGATTAATTGAAAACTCCACTCCATTCTTACTCTCCATTTTTACTATCAGCAGAGTTATTTGTTTGTTTTCTCTGTAATGACTCATCTCTCATAATTTGAAATTATGTCATTTTGTTCCCGTTTGTTTCCTGTTAAATTTAACAGTGCGTCAGCCTTAAAAACCTTGATATGGGTCATAAGATGCATTGTATTTTAATGTCAGCCAACGATGCCGTGTAGAGGGTTTAACGTGATATGGCATTTTTCTCTCTTCATCTGTGTGTTTGTATGTGTGTGTTGAAAGCATATATGCATATGTCTCTCAAAATGAACATGGTGCACATTTATTGTATTTGTAACATAATCATTTGGCATATTTTCTATAACTTAAATCTGTGTATATTTTACATAATTGATCAAAAATAATAGTGTATACTGCTGTGTGATCAGTATATTTATTGACCCCACAGTTGTTTACATTCAGTTCCTGCTTTTGTTGTTTCTGCTGTTGTGCTGCACATTACTCCTTGCTCAATTATTATTTTTGCTGTTCCAACTAAATGATGTCTACAACCATCTAATCATTTCATATTTGTGCTTTAGGCTGCTGAGTACAATGTCTTTGAGGGCATGGAGCTGCGTGGAGCCCCACAAGTGGTGATTTGTCAGGGGAAGATTACTCTGGAGGATGGGAACCTGCATGTCACCTCCGGCGTGGGTCGCTTCATCCCCTGCTCTCCCTTCCCTGACTTTGCCTACAAGCGTGTTAAAGCCAGGAAGCAGGTACATTTATACAGGTTTGACTTCTGCTCAGCCATCGTCACCCACAGAGGCAATTTTCATATCTTTAAACAATGTGTAATGGTATGATGGGAGGAGGAATATTTGTTGCCGTAGATAATCACACTTATCGAGTGACACACGCAATGCAGTGAGAGAAGATCAAGAAAAAATAAGGGGAGGTAGGAGTCAAGGTCTCTTGGAGTGAGGAAGTATGGGAGTTTGGGCTGAAATTGCTGCAATGGTGGAGAGAAAGGAGGGTGGGAAGGATGGGGGCAGTGAAGTGGGATGTGGGGGGGAGATGTAGTAAGTCTGACATCAGCCTCCAAGGTTCAGCCACAGGGCACTGGCTGCGATTATTCACTGTGGTGTACAAGGTCCATGCAGTGAGGGTGGTCAAGGCATTGTCGTTCTGCTTTTAAAAAGGTTACAGTGAGTCTGGAGAACTTTCCAGAGAAGACCCACCACACACTTTTGAGGGGTTTTCCAGAGTCTACAGTTAAAACGAGTCACACTTCTCCAATTTACTGTCACCTCACAAGACTGATCTGATTCTAAAAGCTATTTCGTAATGTTGCTTCCATAACAGGAAATGCCACAAGATAGCCAGAGCTTTTGGAAAGACTTCTCTGCAAAAGAAATGTTACAGGCTTTGTTGCATAAACACCCAATGTGTCAGAATAAATATTTAGACTGTGTGTAACACTTTATATAGATTCAGTTGATTGTAGTCAGACAATATCATCTCAGAAAAGGAAACTAATGAAATAATATTGTAAGCTTAAAGTGTGTTGTTTCATTGATTAAAAAAAGAGCCTCCAACTTTGAAGAAATTAATTGACAATAAGTTACAAAATATATTACGTTGCACACAAATACTAAGGAATATGAGTGCACAAATTCATTGTAGTCATTATCCTCTATATCACAAATATGCGTGCAATAAATGCCTCTAACACACGTTTTAGAGCACATACTGGCGGGACCCACCAACACAAAGGGCAAGGTTCACTGTCCAGTAGCTGTGCTTTATCAGGAAAAAAAGGAATGAAATTTGGCATCCATATCTCCTCCAGAGTATTAAGAGTTAACCTCATTTAACCGTTTGATTTACAGCAGTTCAAAATGAAAGCAGACCTCGCTGCTTTTTTTCTTTGTTATGATCCAAAAAATCTCATTGTTCAACCATTTCCTAATTTGCAGCTGGCTGGTGATGAGAAAATGGAGCTGTAGTAACAGTGTGCTGTTTATCTTGGTAGCAGTCACTGTTATGCTTTCTTCGTTTGCAGATGTCTCTTTTTAACTCTTGACTGAGCTTCCAAGACTCCAGAGTCACGCCATAGACAGACAGACAGAGAGACAGACAGACAGATAGATAGATAGACAATGGCTTGTTCACTAGGTTTTGATCTTGCTTTGGTAAAAAAAATACTGTATGTTGTGTTTTGTTTTTTTCTGTTCAAGTCTGTAAAAGGGATTTCTTGCTTGTTTGTGTGTGTCTGCATGGTCGTGTAAATCTGGAATTGTTTCTCGGCAGGAAAAAAAGGCTCTCTGAAAAATGCATGTATAATTCAGACACAAACAGTTGCACAAACAACCATATAATGCTAAACAGGTGCGGGCTCAGTCACATGAAACCTTTTGTGATACTAAACACTGTAAAATCTCTCTTTGTTCTTATACCTATTCCTTCTTCTTCTACCTTCTTCTACCTACCTTCTTATGCTATTTATCCCTCCACCACCTCTCCGCTCTCGTTGTTTAACTGTAGCTGGCGGTCCTGAGGGCAGTACCCAGGGGAATGTACGACGGCCCGGTGTCTGAGTTCTCCATGTCCCGTGGTGGCACCCCCTCTGCCTCAGCACGTACCTCTCCCACCAAACAGCCCGTCAGAAACCTGCACCAGTCTGGATTTAGTCTAGCAGGTAACCCTGCACCATGCGGTGAGCCCAGCTTTCTTAATACAACCCCCACCCCTCTATCATCAGTCCTTCCTTTCATCTGTTTGTGGTCTGTATTGATTTATACTGTATGCAGAAAACATCAAAGGATGCAGAAAGCATGCATGTGCATCGGTGGATCCACCATCAAGCCCCCCTTTTATCTCACCTCAGCTATTACTTCGTGCTGTGAAGGACAACGGTCATGTGAATTTTAGCATGTTGTTGCCCTTCATGAATGTTGCAGTCTGTGGCGATAAGCCCTCGAGGCCTGTAGCGTAACCTAATAATCTCTCGTTATCCTGTTTCATACTTTATGATGTACACAGTATGGCATGCGTTTGTCTGAAGTATACCACACTCCTTTGGAAAAGGGTTTATACACTGTTTATTCGACAATTTGTCTGTTTATGCATGACATTAAGTTGGCTGCCTTAGCTCCTTTGATTTTTAATGAGCAACGATGCAGACAGCATTAAGTTGAACTTATGTACACAATCAGAAAAAGTTGGCTGGTTTTCTGTTTTTGCTTTAATGTGGTTTGACACAAAGTCAACATTAGCCCAAATTAAAACCATACAAACTGTACTGTTGACTCATGCTCATGACATAAAACTATACTTAATTTCAAGATGGGAGCCCAAAACTTTTGTGTGTTTCTCTATTGTGCACATTGTATTAAGCAAATGACTGTCTACTGTCATTCATTCCTGCATGTGTTTTATTGTACTTTCAAGCATGCACACAGATATAGATATATGTGAAACATGTACTTCGAATCACTCGTCATCTTATTAGCTTCATCTTCCTAACTGAGTTAGAGCAGCCGTTCTCTTTAATGACTCATCTACAAAAAATGCAGCTTAATTCTCTTCCCCCCGCTGAGTTCCTCTCTTACAGTATCTCACACCTCTCAAATAAAATGCTTTTGATTACCTTTAAGGCTTCTTTGTAATGTCAAGCTACAGTCGGAAATGAAGTGTTTTTCCACAGTTGCACGTCTTGTAAGTCACGCTGGATGTGTATTTTGGCTTGAGGCCTGTAACGTACAGCATACAGTATTTCAGTCCAGGCATCTGGACACGGCCTATTAAGAATGCCTATCTAATGTGAGAGATCACAACATGTGAAATGTGTCCACATTCGACATCTGTTCCATTATGCGGAGCGGCTGAGTGACAGTCTGATTGTGCCCACATGTAAGGTCAGCATTGGATTAGCTGGATTTAGAGAACAAATGTGAGAAATAGTTTTTGTTAGGCTACCAAACAATGAAACATGGTAAAATCACGAACCAGATAGTCAGTGTTTCCACTGTTTTATAATCAAACAGAGCAACCAGAGCTCTAGCTACTCATTCTGTCCTCCCTGACTAACTATTACTAATGTGTCCATGTGTGACCTCACGTCAATGATGGCTGCCCCTTTTAACCTGGACAGAGCCCAGCTGTACTCGCCATGGCTGTCTCTGTGTATGCATGCAGTATTTGTAATGCTGGATAACTCATTTGGAAGTCCACAGAGTGGTGTTTGGCCTTTGGCTGTGTTGAGCAACCTGTCTTTACAAGCGTAGCTGATGTGTGATACCTCATCGATGAAAAAAGAAGGTGACCTCCGCTGGAAAGAATTTCCACATTTTCAGTACATTAATTTTGAGGGGAGCGAAGCTGCTCCTGCTTTCCCAGGCTCTGCAATGGCTGCTCGTGTGTAAGGATATGTGTGCTCCTGTATGTGCATAGCATTAGTCAGTTCCCCGTCTTATTTTAGGTTTTCCAGAGCCACCACCTGCAGAGTTGATTTACTTCTCTGGAAGGAGATGAGAAGGATTGTTTGCTTAGATGTAGTGTATCATACCCTGACATCATTCCACTTTCCATTTATATACTCGCTGATAATTTGTTGCAGCAGACGCCCTGGCTCATCCCTTGGAAACGCCATGCTTTATGTCAAACTTTAGCTTCTTTTGTTAACGTTTCAGCAGCACTCACACAGCACTCGGTCTGATGAAATTTGTACTCCCCTGTCATCTCAGTGACACATACTATATGTCAAAGACAGTAATAATGTGTCTTGAAAAACCTCTCGTGCAATCATTTGTGCACCGCTACGGCATAAAAGCTGTTCCATGTGGAGTAAGTTTGAAAGGATTGACAAATGATAGCAGTCCTAGTTTCTGGAGGAGATTCTAAGGAGTAAATGTCATCATCAGTATTTGTGTAGTCCTGTTTAATCCCTTAAATCATACCGTCAGTTGAGGCCATTTTTGCAGATTTTCTATCTGTTCATTATTCCCCAGACCAGCATAAGAACTAACCGGTGTTTCCTTTTTTTGCTTTTTTCCCCCATGTCACTTCATCTTTCTCCCTTTCTTCCTCCATCCAGGTCCCCCCACCCCAGATGACATCCCCATCAGGCCTGCTGGCCGGCGTATTGTAGTGCCCCCTGGTGGCCGCTCCAACATCACATCCCTCAGTTAAACAGCAGGAGGACGAGGGGATGCATTCAGAACACGACACAGCAGCCAGAGTGCAGGGTTGAGGGTGGGAGAGAGGGAGGGGAGGGAGGGAGGGAGGAGGAGATGCATAGGACCACGATTAGTTAAAAGTTAAAAGAGCAAAACACTGAATCCTCATGCCTTACCTGTCACAAACGCTACCTTGCTCAGATGAGAACAGTATCCCTTTTCTTGGGGAACCTGGAGTACTGAAGTGGTTTGCAATCGCTACTAAAGATTAAAGTACAATGCACATGTCCAGTGTTAGCCTCACTTCCTCTCAGAATAGAATACACCACTAAATACAATGAAAACACGTTAACTTGGTGCTTTGGTAATGGGGGAAATACACCCGTCAAACTACATACCATCACATTCAACCAAGACTGTTCTCAAAGGAAAAAGGATACCGCTTTTCTCAGAGTGACGCTGTGGTTCGCTTCATCCTGTTTGGCTTTCAATGTCACCCCCGTTTTCAGTAGCTCTGCTCTCTCCATAGTCAGCTAAAGATAACACTAGATCCCACATTAGCCATGTATTATCATGCAGTACCATTGATTAGCTCTAGGTGGCATTGTATATACAGTTAGGTGTAATGTAGCTTTGTGAATGATGTTGTTGCAGCCTGTTTGGGTTTACTGGACCAAGTGAAAAGGCGTTGATCACATCTTAGAGGTCAGGGGTGCAGCTGGACGTGGAGCTGCATGGGCCGCATTGACATGGGTGACGTGATTCATGATCCTTTTTGCTCCCCCGTCCTCTGAGGTGCTTGATGAACGCCATCCCCATGATGTACTGATTACGTAATTATCAATGTTAAAAAAAGGAAGATGGGCACATCTGTTTAAGATTTTGTGAAGACAAAAGAATAGAAAAAAAAATATTACGAAGGGTTTTTATGGGTTTTGTTCTTTATCCCCAAAAGGTCTGTTTTTATTTCTTGCACTCCATCATAGCTCATAGAACATTGTAAGAAACCGTCCTTTGCATTTGCTCCTAGCTTATTGCCTGCTCCTGTCATCTTGAAATCATCTTGAGACGGAGAATGGAGGTTATAAAAAAAGATATAAAAAAAAAACAAACCTGTTCACAAGAAGTACGAATAAACTCAACTGTCCCTTGTAGCTCAACCGCAACTTGCAATGAGGATTTTTGCAATCGAGGGAAAAAAAACAAAAAACAAAAATACTAAACAAAAAAAACAGATGCAATCAAACGATTAAGTAACAAAAAAACCTGCTTTCAGATAACAGCACTTCACCTCTGGCTTTACTTTTTCATTGCTGACAAACTGGGCTCTCATTTTAGGACAAGAGGGAGAGACCATCGTTCCCTTGTCATTCCCAACGCAGCCCTCTAACACAGTCCCGACCGATACTAATTCAATATCAGCCTGAATATAACCGTGGGTCCAATTCAGTTTAGCTGAACCGCTCTGGATCTGATTGTGTTGGGGACGGAGGGGGGGTCCTTAGAGCTCTTTGTTAGGTCTCTGCTGTTTTCTGACAAGGCAGAGGATTGTGGTGCAGGAAGGGAAGCTTTTATTTTGTCGCTGTCCCACTTTGGGAGAGAGGAGGGGAGGAGATGGCGTTTTTCTCTCTTTTTTTTTTTTCTTAATTTGGCAGTGGCGTGGCAGACTCCGAGGCAGACACAAGCAGTGGTTTGTTGTATTTATGTTAGTTTGACGACCTTTGTTGTTGTTTTTATGTTGTTTCTTTTTTACTGTTGTATCAAAACCCAGAGATGGCAGGTCAAAAATAAGGTGTGTTGTGGAGGTATGATTTGTTTCCTGAATAAACATGAGTTGCAACTGACTGACTGAGATCTCTCATTTATATCATTCAACAAGAAGTACACACCAAGGATCTACAGTTTTCAGGAAAGAGACCTAAACATACAGTATTCACTATCATTTGATCTAAGGTATAAAGTAGTATATAAAATAATAGCATATAAGCAGTATATTTATAATATAATGTAAACAATAATCAAAAATGGCCTGTTTAATTTTTTAACGTAGCACTTTTTTTCAATTTGCATGTATATTTTATTTATATTACAAATTATAAAAAAAGAGGTTGAATTTGTGACCTTTTCATTGATACTGGTGGTTTTTATAGCTTACTTAATCTGTATACAGCATGTATTCGTAACACCACCCAGGCAGATAAACCTTAAGCCTTTTAAGCCTCTCCTATAGTTTGTATAAAAGACCATTACTCAGTTCTCAATAAAACTGAATTGCTTAAAACCCCACAGCATCATATCTCTGCATCAACACAGTTTCTGGGTGTTTATATGCCTACAGTATATACTCTCCACTTTATTGGGCACTATATCTCTCTGTTTATACAGCGTATGAACAGCCCATTTATTTAGACAGTGAGTCATAGCTGTGGTCGACTGTGTGAAGTGAGTTGAGGGGTTTTTAATTGAATGAACTATGTGCATAATATCTGCAACGCTCAATGAGGATTGATTGATGCCAGTATCAGTTCCAGCATCTCTGAGGCAGTCAGTGGTGTAAGAAGTATTCAGATCCTTTAGTTTAGACCTGCATTCAAAATATTTAAAAAATAGAGTAGAGTATGAAGCTTAAAAGTACTCATTCTGAAGTAAAATATCAGTTTTTTTCTATGATATCTGATGTTTCTGGATTAATGTTACTGCTTCATTAATGTGATTGTTGCATTTTACTGCAACAAACACAACACAAAGCTTTTATTATCTACTACTGATGGATATTTTAATATACAGCACTGCATCATAATCTATAAGATCATCATATGTGTTCAGTGTCACTGTCCTGGTACTCACAGGAAGTGAAGTCATCTTTACATGAGCTCAGGAAAACAGTCCGTTTTTACCTTTGTGACGATGTATTTTCCAGAATAATCCAAGGAGGGTTACAATTACTTACTTATTGTAAGAAGGAGGAGGATTTTCTCAACCCCTAAAGGAACATTAAACTCTCTAGTTTATCAGAAACATTCTCATTCAAAATCACCACACTTGGTCGTTCTTTTTCACTGGACAGGAGGAACATGATAAACTGTGATCTGAAAAGTGACTAAAGCTTCCAGACAATTGTAGTGGAGTAAAATATACAATAATAACATACTTTCTTCTGAGATGTAGTAGAGCAGAAGTATAAAGCTGCATAAAACAAAATGCTCAAGTAAAGTTTGATTACCCTGAATTTGTACTTATGCAGTGTACTTGAATAAATGTACTAAGTTAATGTTCCACCACTTCACACTTCACGTCACCTCCTTTCACAGGCACACACATCAGATGTATAGCAAAAGAAATTGAAAAAGAAAAGACTTTATGTGAAGATAAATATACAGTCCTTGTGTCAAATAAAATTCCTTACCTAGCATGTTCCTTTTCTCTGCAATACACCCAGTGACCAGCAGAGGCAGCACTGAGCTATCATGCCTTTCTAAAGTGAAGAAGAACCTGCACTCATGTACAGGTGTTCATGTTTTTCAGCTCTTTGATACCTGTGGTGTTCTTTTGACTGATGCTGAGAAGTTATTTAATGTTCCCTTATTCAGTGTAGCTATGCCAATTGGCACCTCCTTATAAATGAGCCTCCTCAAAGTAATTATTTTAATCCATATTGCTTGTTGGCAGCAGAAACATTAGAGCCAGTATTGATGAAAGCTTTAATAGGTGTTCAGTGACTAACTTATAGAGTTGTTTAGTTTTAGCTAAAGGGTGATAGTTTGTCTGACTTTGTGTGGCTTGCCCTGCAGAGACAGTAAAGTGAATATGAAGTAGAAACTGCTGAGATCTGTCAAAACAACAGGAAAGTTCAGGCCTGTGTGAAGAAACCAGTTAAAAGAAGTTACCGTGAACTTACATGATTTGCCACGCACTTATGCCAGTTTGGATGATCATCAGCACTGCAGCAGTTCAGAAAGGTAAGTCACATCTCTTACTTTGCTTTTTCTGTCCTATGGATAGTCATGAGGGTTTTTCAGACTCTGATTTGTGATGGGATGCTACACTGTCAGGAATAATGTGCTAAATCTTTACCTTTAGGGCTACAACTGGTACAGCTATTGTAACCCTAATTGGGTACTCAGGCACAAACAAACTCACTTTCTTATTTGTTTGTCTAAAAAATATCATTTTATTGCCAGAATGATGCTGAAAAAACAGGTCCAATGTGTAATTCAGTGTGAATCAGTCAGATATCTGTACTCAGGATTCAGCACTTTCCTCTTTTTTTTTTAAATGTCTTTTATTTCACAGCTACTCAGCTATAGCCTAAAGTAAAATAATTTTTTTGCCTATTTTGTTTTTCATATTTGGCCAAAAAGGTATGTATAGTTAACTTTAGGTCCAATAATTAGCCATAGTTTAGACTGGGGCAGAAACTGTACCCGTTTCTGAGAGTGCATGGTGTGTCCGAACTGTGTAAACCTGGCATGAAAGCTGCACCTTGTTTAAATAAATAAAGTAATTTACCTAAACAGCACATTAATGGCACTCTCGCTGTGGGTTCAGACTGAATAAACTGTCCACTCAGTCCCATTGTGTTCTCTTTACTGCAGTGGGGGTTACTCACACTCATCCTCATTGTGAGGTCTGCCAGTAAAACTGCGGCAAGGTCCCATGTGCATTGTTTAACGGTGTGTGACATGACATCATAGTAATCATCTAAGACGGCAGAGATGAGGATTGTAAAATGCAGGCTGGGTTTGGACGGAGAGATGAGTCAGCAGCCTTATTCTTACTGGATTTGTGTGTGTGTGGTTGAATGTTGTACCAACTGAGGAAACATTCCTGGAGAGGATAATGTACGGAAGCTATTAATATGAAGTCCTTTCCTTTCTTAGATGGGAGAGATCTGAGATAGAGGTAATATACCGAGGTCTGATGCTTGTATCTGTGGTGAGTCCAGGCAGATTGGGGAAGCATTTATCACCTGAAAATCAGATCAGCCATTAATGTGGAAAAGTGCTGCCTCAGCTCAGCCCACCGTGGAGGAGGGAAAGGGACTGTGTCTTCTAGATGACCTAGGAAGGTGGTGGACACCTATCTGGAAACTGTGCAGAACAGGAAAAAGCATATGGTATGTGTCTGATGCTGAGTATTTGTTATCAAGGAATGCCCTGACACACTAAAAGAAGTATCCTAAAACTAATACTGTTTTCCGCTTCCCCTCCTGTGGTGTTTTAAATGTGGTCAACGCTTGGCCTTGTGGTTCAGTTATATCTTTGCATCTTGAGCATGGGTGGTCATACTGAGCCTGTCCAGCCCTCTGCACTGCAGGTTACTAAGTGTACTACCAGTCAGTCAACACTGGAGGGCAGTATTATATTTAGGATAGTGGAGAGCAATCAACACTTTTTTTCCCCCATTTTTCGTATTCTTTCACTCTTCTTGATTATGGTAAACAGCTTTTTAGCTTTTATGGTAAACAGTGAAATGAAGCACAAGGCACAGTCAGGTTGGTTCAGAAAAAGAAATCATTTAAGGCACACCTTAATAGTTTGCAACTCCATCACATTTGAATACAGTAAACACACAGTGACAACCGAAGGACAACAAAACCTTAATAGGAATGAAATTCACAGGTGTGGAACAACTCTGTTCCCAGACTAATTCATGTTTTTTACATGGACGTTTTGTTGAAAAATGGTCCTACCTGTGTCAAAAACTATTTGTCAGTGATTCATTTATATGTTCACTTTGTGGAAGGGTTGAATCTCCCATCACCAACCCCGATGCAATGAGCCCAATCCATCATTGGGGTACTCCTGTCATTTATAAACAAATTAAAATAATCATTCACAAATATTTTCTTACTCCAGGTTTACCCAGGATTAGTCCATCTGTTTAACTATCCCACTACATCATACAACTTATACAGGAAACCACCTTTGGATCTGTAAAATCACATCAATGACAACAACAACACAAAGGTAAGTCAAAACATTGTATCAATTTTCAATAGAAAAGTGCCAACAGTCATGGATTGAATAGAGTGAAATATATTTTAAATATAATTACAAGTATCATGGACTTGAAAGGATAGAGTTGTATTACAGATAGATAAGATGGGGTCAATCGAATGACTAAGTATTTGTAGAAATCACTTTTACTTACTGCTTGTGAAAAAAATCTCAGGTTTTTTTTACTACCTACATGTATAGTTTAAGGGAACCAGCTGTGTGCAATATCTATGGTATAAGGCAACCCTCCGCAAACATTAGAGGCGGGTGTGGTTTCTTAGAAGTGGTTATAGCCAAGTCTACAGTAAATCTTACAGTATGAAGGAAGGAAATTGCCTTGCCTGGTGTTTATTTGTTTACTTCATTGTTTACTTGCGCATGAAAAAATTTAAAAATTTTCATTGTCTTATCCATTTGGTGCTGAATATCATCTGCACAAGAGTGTTGTCGGAGAATATATTCCTCTATGGGAGCAATTAATTGCAAGTACAAATTTGTGGTCTTATCTGGTGGCACATATGTAATTAGTTGTATCCAACACAAAACAGGAAGGACATTAAAAAACAGATTAGACTAAAACGAATTTCAATGCAGACAGTAACTGAAAAATGAATCTTATCTAGCACTCAGCTTAATCCTTGTCTATAAAACCATCCCTAACGGAATAAGTATTCACTCACAGCTTTAGATTTTTTTTTGTCTGTCTGTGCATTAATGCTACAGTTGATGAAGAAGCATGTGCAAAGCAAGGTTCAGTGCAGAACATATAACATCTACCATCTACCTTTACTACGTTTTCATAGCTATACCTTTATTTAAAGACCCAGATGGTCATTTGCAGATTGAGGCAAAGGTTACTCCAAATTGTCAGTGTTTTAAAACAAAAATAACTTTCATCAGAAATCACTCATCAAAAAGTCCACTTAGTGTACATGGCTCGTCTGAATCTTTCAACCACATCTTGTTGCTAATCAACTCCATAAAAACTTCCAAAGTTTAGAATAGACCTGCAAGCTTAACCCTAAAACGAGTGTTTGTTGGCTTAATTTCAAATTTCTGTTTTGACTCCAGAGTAACTTAAAGCATATGCAAGAGAAGAAAACTTTTAGCATATTTTGCCTGTATCTGCAGCTGATGGAGCTGGGGAATCGTACCAAATGTTGCAACCCTACCATCTGTGTTAGCCTGACTAGCAAAGCTAAGCATAATGGCCACCACAACTATGTTTTATCTGCTGCTATGATAAAGTGAGCCATTCATGCTCAAGCCTACAGTTCAGCTCTGTACTTGTTATCTGAGAGGAATCTGTGGTTGCTGTCTTAAAAACAAAGGCCTCGTTTTACCTCATAAACCACTCCATTTTAATGTTTTGTACTCTTATTGTCATGCTCAAGTCATGTAGATCACATGGAAAGCCATCCACACAAGTGTTTGTTTTTCAATATATGTTGCAAACCCTTTTTTGTCCATTGCCCCGTAGCACTGGAGAACCACAGATATATTGAAATAACTGTAATTAACCATAAAGTGCCTCGCTGAGACGAAAAAACTGAGTGTCCAAGCCCAAGAGAGCAGCAGCACATACAGCGTTCAGCCATAGTTGACCACATTAGACTTTATTTCCTGTGACAGCTGAGCAGGTGTGGCATTGCGTGGCATCCTTTTTGGCAAGGGAGCAACTCCCTCTTCACTTCAGCACACTGCCCAGAGTCGAGGTCGAGCAGACGTTACAGCACCAGAGTGATGTAAAGGAGCGTGATATGAGTGACGCTTTTCTGAGAGTCATTCGTCTTGGTGACAGGAAAGCAAGAAAAAAAACAAACAAACAAAAAAAAAGCCTGTCTCTGGCATGACTGCAGCTCCAGGAGTCCATTTCACTCCTGCAGCTCTGGAGCTCTTGATAATGTGGATTTTTGTGGGTGAACAGAGACGCACAACAGCATTCGTGTTTGTACGGACGATGTGGTGGTGCAGGAACATTGAAGAGCGCCTGTGCTGATAGAACAATAGGTGACTGGGTGTAAATAGCTGATCTACAAGCTGTGGCCAAGTGATAAGGGAGTACGCAGGGATCTCGGGTCAGAAGACCTATCCTGATAAGTAGGCAGCCGGTTCGACATTGTTGTTCTGTCCATCCTCTATGGCCTTGTTCTTCTCACTCATGGACAGCTCAGAGGACTCAGAGTCCACCACTGCTTTCTTTGACCTGTTGAGGAAGAACATCTCTCATAAATACTAAACAATAGCTAGAGAAAGCATAACAAGACAGCACCAGTCGTGATGAAGATTTTTCCCAGACTGTGCAGATTTTTGTTTTCACATCTATTCATTGTCATTTTACTTGTGTACAACCTGGCCAAGTGATGGCCAAACTTAGTAATCCCACTGACATTTCATCATGTTAGCTTGATGTTACTCTGATGGCCATGATTCACAGATAATGTTAATGAGATTTCCACATTTTTTCCTCAACCATATCTTTTTAAGGGCAAAATGAAGCAGTTAATGATACTTTAAATTTAACTTTATTTTCTAAAGCTGGTGTGTTCCCTGTTAAAACAAGTATTGCTTTGCACTGTTTCTTTTTTTTTAATTATTATTTTGTGCTTCCTGTCTCTTACTAGATTAGTTTGGCTGTCAGTTTTTGTGTCCTCTGTTTGGCCCATTCTTTTTTTTTCCACACAAAATCACTCAAAAATACAATGAATGACATTTCACATTTACATTTCTGACTTCTGCAGTCAATTCGGTTTTGTACTTATACATCTCCAAAGCCCCAGACAGTCTGATCTTTAAGCTGAAGCCAGTATAAGACTGGACACCCTTCTTAACTTAAGAGGTCCCATCCCAAGCTCCTCTTTCCTAAAAATCTTAATCTTCCACATCTATTTTATACGCCGTTGTGTCTTCTCTAGGGTAAGCTAAGACTGATGAATGATGTATACAGATTTATCTCAATAAATATGCTTTCTCTCATGTAATACTATTATTAAGTTATTAGCTTGTCCCCCCCTCCATAAGTGGAGATTTACTTATGCAAATCATTGATGAATATTAGTCCCTGACTTCTCATTAAAGTAGTCCGTTTTGGATTTACTTCCAGAAACATCAAATGCTCATATACAGTATATAGTCATGGATGGGGGACACTCTCTGCCAGCCGCTGTGTTTCTGCCTTAATCACACACCCACATATATGGACCAGATCCTTTGCCACAAATAGCCACATTACTGTCCTTTTACACCATCCTACATGTTTTCACCAGCCAGCCAACTTTTTTTTCCCACTTTAAAACCAGGCTTGGCTACAGTCTACAAGCTACAAAACATTTAATTAACCATACATACAGTCAACCAAACAGACAATTCATTAAATAAACTATTTTACATTATATTTCACTTAAAAGAACATTTAAATATTTTGGTTTGAAAAACAGGCATTGTTTTTTAAGTTTCACAGTTCTGACAGTTATGATGTTTTCTCACAGTTAATACTACAGTACCAATTATTTCACGACATGCACAGTATTGGCTGTAGAGCATGTAAAGCTAGTGGAGGTTCCTTACTTTTCTCTGTTGAAGACAATAAAGTCTCTCTGGACATTATCCAATCGCTGCTGCAGCTGACCGTTCTGGAGGAGAGACAAACACAGAGCGGCATCAGTAACTTACCGATCACTGCCGGCAGTTCTGAAAAAGCAGCAACACAATCATTAGACATTATTGTTCCCAGCTACAGAATCAGAGTCGATTAACGCTAAATGCACACAAATTTGTTATGTTGTCACTGGTTGCAAACAGCTCTCGTCATACCTGCTGGCTCACATGTGGTACTGTGAAAGATTTTCAGCAGTTAATTTTCAGTTTCTTCTTTAGACTTTAGAGGACACTTGATGTCTCCACCTGCTCTGTGTACTCATACATATTTGGCCCACTTAATCATGTGAGAACATCCGGCTCTGTCATGCCAGGCTGTCCTCACACCACTGTAGTGCCAAGACAAGTAGACAGGTGCTTTCTCACTCTCCCAAGGAGGCAACGAGTAGAGAGATCATGGAGATACATCATCATTATGACACTAGTCTGTGTGTGTGTGTGTGTGTGTGTGTGTGTGTGTGTGTGTGTGTGCGACAGAGACAAAATCACATCGCACAGACACAGGAACACAAGACAAAAAAAGAGAAAATGCTGAATTAATTTGTGCAGATTTTCCAGTATCACTTACAAATGTATTCCCCTTCAGTCTAGCCTAAATTAAATACAACTACTAAAATGAACAAAACTAATGGGACACTTGGAAGCCCCCAAAATGTCATGAAAGCGCGCACACACAAGTGCGACGACACGCTGCACCCCTCCAGTCAGATTGGCCCTCAAAACTCCAAACTCCAGACTCCTGGAAGCCTTTTCTGGAGAGAAATGGCTGACTCCCTGCCCAGAGCTGTCAGTCACACCACCAAGCAGTGAGGCTCCGTACAGGTGCTGACACAGTGGGGGAGCAGCCACTGGCAGACCAAATGCCATCAACTAAATTAGGGCAGGAAGGAAAGGGAAAGAGGAGGAGATGAGAGGGAGCCGTGCATGTACATTTGAAAAGTAAATGAAAAGAACAGAAGGTGCAGAGTGCACATTGTGTAATGATTCTGCATGCGTGCGTGAAAGCGAGGGAGAGAGAGTGAAGAAACAAGAAGGAGGTCTGTCATTAGCATATATGTTAATTGCAAATGAAAAAGAGAGAGGAGTTTGTTCTCCTGTGAGGTTCTGGTTAAGGGAACCTGTCACAGCGGTATCACGAAGGAAAATGGCAAATTGACATGGACACAGGAGGGACTACATAGCTATATAACCACCAAAGACCCAGGCAGAGACCGGGATGACACTGTGTGTGTGTGTGTGTGTGTGTGTGTGTGATGCATGACAGACTACCGAAAGGACAAAAGAAACAGACAGGCAGACAGAGACAGAGGAGAAATACTGAAGATAATTTGTCATCAGTGATAGTTGTGATACATAAGAGATATGACAGATGAGACACGAGGTATGATGCACTGTCTCTTTGGTGCTCTTATAATGACATATTCTTAGATGCAAAGACAAGACAGAATCTGACAATAAAAACACCACCTTTATGTAACCTTTCCACATTTACGAGCTTATTCACAGGGTGCATATTTGGTTTCTCTTGTTATTTGTTTTAATCTTGATTTTTAAAAACATCAGGACTTTGTGTGTGTGTTTTTTTGTTTTTTTTTATAACATTGGCATCGGTCATCAGTTGCAAGTGGAGGTTGAACAGAAGTTGGGTTAGGGTCTCTCGAACGCCGTCAGGGCTCAGTGCCTGTTTGACTTCACTATATGAGCTAAAGGTGTTAAGCTTGATGCAAATTAAAGGTACTTTGAGGTACTTATGCTGGTGATTTAGAGGCATATTTCATAAGAAGGCCTGAATCTTGCTGACTCTTGTCTTATGACTCCTCCATGTCCCCTACCTGTGCTAACTGATATCTTGTTATAAAGATTTCAACTGGCTCAAATCTAGATGCAATTTCAAGGAAGGAAGGGAAAGGGAAATGAGGAAGGAAATAAAGAAGCAAAAAAGGAAATAAGGATTTTAGGAGTGAATGAAGGACAGAAATAAGGAAGTAGTTAAGTGAGGATGGAAATAAAGAAGCAATAAAGGAAAGAAATAATAAATATGAAGTAAGGGGGAAAGAAGGAAATACTGAGGTAAATAAGGAGTGCAATAGAAGGAAATACAGAATATAGGATGAGAGGAAAGAAAGAAGGAAAGAGAGAAGGAAAGAAGCACTCGTTCAGGATGCTTAAAGAAGCCTTTGGCCTGCAGAGAGAACAGTAACAATGCTTTAAACTGTAGACACTTCACCACTTACTTCTCTATGCCAACTCTCTCTCTCTCTCTCTCTCTCTCTACTTTACTTGATGCTTTTAAAGAGACAGTTCAGAAGCTAATTGCTCCAACTGCTAGATTAAACTTTCCATTTAATGAGACAAACCAACAGGGAGTGCTCTGCTGGACGACAGCCTAACAGGGACATCTCTCAACGTCTTCATCTGAGCTTACTCCGTTTCTGTCTGTGGCTTGGATAGCTTTTGCTTGTAATGTGACCACAAATATATACTGGAGGAGAAAAAGGAATTATGTAGTATTTAAGCATTTCATAATAAAATAAACAATACCTCCCAAAAAATGAAAGATTTCCCAATTCTTAACGTAAGGACACTGGAGAAAAACAAAAGCTCTCAGCAAAATAATAGACCCTGTATGAGTGTGCAGAGAGCACATAATACAGGTTCGAATACTTTTTACTTTTAGGACTCTATTTTAGAAAGTATGATATAAATATTTGCTCATTTCCCACACTGTATTCTTTTTAAATTTGTTCAAACTATTGACACCAAATACATACATGATACATCAAACAATATGTGAAAATGTGTCAGTTTGTTTTTACCCCATGGGATATACTGAAACATGGCCATGCTCAACCACAATTTGAGTAGTACAAAAACATTTTAAGTCAATAGTTTTAGCTAAGCCTTCCACTGTCAAGTGTAAAAACAATCTACATGGAACAACTTTTACTTTTTGAGCTACTACTCTTTGACTGCTTCTGATGATATTCCTGCATTCAGGTTTAAATTAAGGAGAAGCTCTGACTCTGCACTTTTAATTAGTGGCACACATGCAGCTGTATCCCCAGATACACATGCGGCTCTCTGACTCTTCCAGGGGTCCATTGATTTACCTGATCTTACTACTAATTAAGGGATGTTCCAGATCTTCTATGCAGCATCTATTTGCTCAGCAGCAAGTGCACATACATTTTCATCAAAATATTTTTTTTTCCTTGGAGAGAATAATTGGAAAGGATTTTGAAAAATACTAAAGCCTTGTCCTGAAACCTTCATATTTAATTTGCTCTTTTTTATGTTTTCTAGTGTGGAACAGCAAATACAATTCACATTATTGTTTAGCTCATCCTCTGTGGACCACTTAACAATATTTACAGGTACAATAAAACAGAGTGGCTTACTTTTGCATTAATTGTTCTTCTTATTGTTGTATTTAGCCACAGGATTTAATGTCCTTTACTGAGCAACCAAAAACATTTAGGCTACACACGATTTTTTTTTGGTCCCTCTCCATGGTGTTTAAACAGTCATTTGTTTTTATTTTACATCCGTTGTCATGTGATTTTAGGATCTTATACTTACCTGCAATAATTGCTGAAAGTATTCGAATGGACAATACTTGCATAACATCATCTTTGACGTTAATATGGTGAATGTTTTATCAAACAGTTGCTTGTTTACACATTCGGCAGTTACAAGGTAACATTGTGATTCATTTGCAGTCGTGTTTCTGGCCACCTGGTGACTGTAAGTCCAATATTCACTCTCCTTTTAGCTCTCATTTTGGTCTCTACCAACTCCCGATAGTCACATCTGGCTCTTAAGCTGCTAAGTGCTCTACATGCCTTTCACATTTGATACATTATTTTTATAAATATACTGAGTACATCTGCTTTAATAGCATCTCTCCAACACAGATATTTCACCGTGGAAGTCATGCAGCACTCGGTGGCAGCCACAGACAATTGCCATGGCAAACAACTCCTTATCACTAAAGCAGCCATTCCAAACATCCGAGGAAATGCCTAGCAATACCCTGACAACACGTAGAACAGATCATTGTAACCTGATAATGCCCCATCACCTCATACAGCTCCAGCAATTGTGCTGAACACTGTGGCTGCCACCAAGTCACCACCTGGAAAAACCCCAACAATAAAAGCCTTACAGCCATGAAGCAACATCCCCGCCACACACTATAACACCACTGACACAACCTGGTGTAACTCTAACAGCCTCTCAAAATGAGAACATGCAGAGTAACACTTTAGCAGCTACTAAACAACCACCAAGCAATGCCTTATCACCAAGCCAATACTTAAACATTTAGTCATACCGTAGCATAAAGACTTGACAAGTTTGCTTAAGCTGCAAGGTCTAAAACATTTAAAAGAAGCTAATTGGAAATGATACTTCAATACTTTTTGATTTATTATGATAGTTAGAACTGGTCTTAACTTAAACCCTCTACACTGTCTACACTCTCTTGAGTTTAAATCATTACATTAGGGTTTTTAAGATGTCTATACTGCACTCAGGAGCTTGGTTCGCATTGCCGGCAGTAAGTCAGACCTGTTCCCAGTGCATGTTGGACTCCGGCAGGGCTGCCCTTTGTCACCGGTCCTGTTCATAATCTTTCATGGACAGGATTTCTAGGCAAAGCCAGGGGCCGGAGGGCAGTCCAGGTTTGGGAACCACAGGATTTCATCTCTGCTTTTTGCAGATGATGTTGTCCTGTTGACTTCATCAAGCCAGGACCTTCAAGCAGTGTGCTGGAGCAGTTTGCAGCCGAGTGTGAAGCGGCTGGGATGAGAATCAGCACCTCCAAAAAATCCGAGGCCATGGTTCTCGACCGGAAAAGGGTGGCGTGCCCTCTCCGGGTGGGTGGAGAGGTCCTGCCTCAAGTGGAGGAGTTCAAGTATCTCGGGGTCTTGTTCACGAGTGAGGGAAAGATGCAGCGTGAGATTGACAGGCGGATTGGTGCAGCGTCCGCAGTTATGCGGTCGGTGTACCGGACCCGTCATGGTGAAGAAGGAGCTGAGCCGAAAGGCTTAAGCTCTCGATTTACCGGGTCAATCTACGTTCCCACCCTCACCTATGGTCATGCATGAACTTTGGGTAATGACCGAAAGGACAAGATCGCGGATACAAGCGGCCGAAATGAGTTTCCTCCGCAGGGTGGCTCCCAGAGATAGGGTAGAGCTCAGGATGAGCGCTGCTCCTCCTCACATGAGGCGCTCCCTTAGAGGAGGCTTGAGAAGCTCAGTCGGAGGAGCCTCAGGAGGAGCCGCTGAGCTCGGAGTAGAGCCGCTGCTCCTTCTTCAGGAGGAGGAGTCTGGAGCCTGAGGGCTTGGGCCCCCTGTTTGGAGGTGCCTCCCAGGCATGCCCTCCCACCGGGAGGTTCCAGGCCCACTGGGGAAGACCCAGGACACGCTGGAGAGACTATGTCTCTCAGCTGGCCTGGGAACGCCTCAGGGTCCCCCATGGAAGAGCAGGAGGAAGTGTCTTGGGGTGAGGGAAGTCTGGGCATCTCTGCTCAGACTGCTGCCTCCGCGACCCGGGCCCCGGATAAAGCGGATGAAGATGGATGGATGGATGGATGGATATACTGCACTCTAAACTCAAGCCAGACACACACATACATGCACAAATATGCACCTTTCCCCTCTGAATCATTGTTATTTTGAATGTGCCCTTGTGTACATTATCTAAACAAGTTCTGTAAGACAGGTTCCCAGTGTGTTTCATGCATGCAGTAAATAATAAGCCTGAATGACATCTCTGATTAGGAGAGAGGTGTGTGTCTGTGTGTGCGATGGGAGTCAGCCAGTTTTTTTTTTTTTTTGTTCCCACAGCAAGAGTCCAATTTTCTGCTGTATATTATCTGTGATTTAATTGAGCTAATTCTATGCCACATTATGAGCGTGGCAGAGGCAGAGAGATAAAAGACGAGCTCGAAAAATGGATGAGGAACGGGACCTAATACTGTACAAAAGGGAGGGGGGGGTGGAAGGAGTCTGAGGACAAGGGAGGAGAAATAAAGATAAGAGGAACGTGAGTAGAGAAGCAATGTGAGAAAAGAATACGGAGCAGCCCCGCGATAATGAATAATAAGCTAGATGGGACAGGCATTAGGGTGACTAGCTTACTTCATTCAGTATTGATCTGCTATGTTTCAGAAATGCTGCACAGATCTCCATCTCTGTCTTACACACACACACACACACACACACACACACACACACACACACACACACACATCAAGCACTCACTTTCTTCCTTACTCTGTCTCTTTTTATGCATCCATCACAAGTGGCCCCATAGGTCCTTGTAAATGGATATGGCAAAGAACTGCACAAACACAAACTGATATTTATAGACAGTGAAGCGAGTATTCTCCCTGATATGCAGATAAACCAGCACATGCTGCAAAATATGACTACATGGATTGAATAATATGCACATTAATCAAATCATTTTGAAAGAAAGGTTTCATGATTTTATTTTACAGAATTGATTTGAGTTAATAATTAATCTTGGTGTTTAGCTGTTTAACTGGGAAGTAATGTAAAGCTGCAAGAATAGGGTCTGTTTGGTCACAGTGGGAGGTACATGCAAAGGCTGATTGCAGGATAGAGCATCGTCAAGTAAAATGGGGAGATTTACAGGTGTGTGTGGATGGTTAGCCAGATAAACTAAGTTTTACTAAGACCTCAGTTTAAAGACCGAAACTTTCTGAACAGACTCTGAATGCCTCAGACTGAACATCTGTGATGTTATTGTGATAAAATGGCAACATTTTAGAAAGGGAGTTAAACAGGACTCTTATTTCTCAGATTTCTTTTTTTTTATCTCTGAAAGACAGTTCAGCAAATCTATCTAAATATGACACTTTACTATGTATAAACCTCTCTGTAAACCACATGACAACCTCACTCTCAATATGAAATATATAGTGTATGTATACATGTATACTCGTAGACATTTATTGTTCCAAATGATTTAAGACTGGCCATTTTTCCATTTTCATGTGAAAGACCAGTCAAGAATTACAGCTGAGTATTATTAACCTGGGTTTTGGTCAAGCTGCATTAATCAGATATTGCATTAATGATTCCAGAACAAAATCTGTGATTTAATTAGGAAATGCAACCCAAAAGAGTGCAAAACCATTTCATCGACTTAATATTAGTTTTCCTCAGTCAGACGATATACCATTCCTTCATCTGTCTCTATAAACATACCAAATGTCTCCCTGAAAGGCTACTATCATTCATTTCATTAGAATAGGGAACTTTTGTCCGAATGGGCCAAAGGATGACGAATGTTGTCTGGCTGCACAGTGAGATATCACTGATATATACACACAGGCAGGTCTCCACAAGCAGCTGTCAGCTTTTATAAAACATGGAGCACTTTGGGCCCCGCTCTGACTTCTTATTGCAAGCTGGCAGGGCATGTGCTCTGGAGTCTAGACCACACAAATTGTTTCACTTCTATTAGAAAAGAGTCCCATAAACTGTTCTAATGTGCCAAAGAGTGGGAGAGGGTCCAAACGTATTGACTGCGTAATGGCACAGGTTGTGTATGTGTGTGTGCGTACTGTATGTGGGTGGCAAGTTTCAACAGTGTGGTGCAACACACAAAGCAACATGACTAAATCAGGACCTTTTTATTTGTTGTTAGTGTTCACGGCTGGATCTCTCTCTGATCTTTTACTGTCTCAATGTGAAAACCTAAAGCTTTTAAATTGGACCAAAGCCTAGAACTTCCCTGTTGTTCCAATCACTTTACTCCTGTATTGTAAATACATTTCTTCTGATAAACAGACCTGACTGCCCATTTTAAAAGCACAACACTAAAATCGCTCTTGTGTCAAGAAAAATGTTTTAGTGTTGAGAGCTGGCTTCAGTCTTCGGTGTAGGGATGGCAGCTCTACGATTTACTGCGTCTCTTACACATTGGTTTATCAGTGGAGAATGACGATCCGTCTGACAGGTCTGACGCCTCGCTGTACTGCTTCTTTGACCTCTAGGGTCACGTATCGTGACAGATTTATTACATACTGTAGCGTTTTTCAGCATGTCCCATTAGAATGCCTTTAGAAATAAGTGTGCAGAGAAATAATTTATATATAGAGGTTTGTGGGAATAGTCAAAAACAGTAGAGTGGTATATCTGTCAGCAGTCAGACAAGACAAATGGAAATTCTCCATCTGAAAATAAATGTTAAAATCCATATAACAAAAATGGTCTACAGTTAGCAGATGTGCATGGAAAACATGCTTACACTGAAAGTAGTTATTAACAGCAAAGTCCCCCTCCAAAATATGTATATATAAAAGAGGCTCTTGCGGAAGAACATGTCAGCTCAACCTTTCTTGTCCCAGAATGTTTGTAGGACTTCCTCCAAGCTTTTGAAGCTTGTTGGCCCAATTTGGACTTAAAGATGCACGCAAATACATCCAACTGGAGGTCTTTTGAGCTACAGTTAGCCTTGAAACAAAAGCAGTCTGATCGGGTCCCACTGCTGCCCCAGACCAAAAATAAATTCACTGCTGCCTGACCGCTTTCACTGTCGCCGTGTTTATTTTAGTGTGCAATGTGTGTATTCCTGTGTGTGTTCCTCCCACGTCTCTCACTTTGACCGGGTGATCAAATTAACCTTTCGGTGCTTTCCTCTCTGTTTTTGTATAAACACCCAGAGGATGACAGGTGATTTATGTGGATGGAGTGAGAGACGGAAAGACTAGGAGCTAGGTGATTGCTTTCTTTTGCCTTCCACCATACCGGCAGCAGGCAGGTGGCCCATTTTTTTCTGATAAAGGTGAGGGAGGACAGAGCTCTAAAACGTGTCCTCGATGTTCTTAATGGCGCTCGAGAGACATTTAAAAGACAAACTGAGGAGCAACTTATCACCTGTAACTGGGCCAAATGGAACCAGCAGTCAGCTTTCTTTTAATGAGTAATGACGAGCACTGAGAGGGGGAGACGTCTTTTAAGAGGCACGTGTGATCCACTGAAGACAAGTTAAACCAACCAGAAACTGAGCTGACATTTATATTTAAAAGTACTTTTTTTTGGAGTGCATGGGGTGTAAATTATGGAGGATCTGCAGTGGTTTGATGAAAATGAAAGCTATGTTAACTTTTCCACTGTCTCTTGAACAGCATTTGTTTGCTGCTGCTTTCAAGTGCAAGTGCAAGTCCTTTTCATCCTTCTTGTGTGATATGTAATTATTTAATGTCGTCTCTCACTGAAAGCCTTACCTGTGGTGACCCATCAGAGCCCTGGTCCCTGGTTTTTCGAGCGAGCCGTTTCTTCTTCTTGTGAAGCGGTTTGGACTCCAGGATCATTTCCTCCAGTTCGAATGTAGGGTCACAGTTTAGTCTCCGCCTCTAAAGAGACAAAGGCACACGCAGGGACACATTTAAAAAAAAATGGATCTGCAGGTTATTTGATATTATTTGACATTAAATTTCCTGTGTTATACAATACAATATCTTATCAATGTTATACGATATAATATCACACAATGCGATACAACACAGAGTAATGCACACTTTTATTCTACAGGAAAGCACAAGGCTCAAACAGGGGCGAGCCAATAAAGAATGCTGGGAAGTTAGGAAACAAAACATAAGGGCTTAGCTCTATCTGAGTCTATAAGGGACTAAAGACAGAGGAGAGGCCTATAATTAGATAGAGAGACGCTGTCAATTCCCCATCGATCCTCTGTGTTTTTCCTCTGCTGTGCCAGCCGGGCCGCTGGGGATACTCGCTGCTCTGCAGTCACTATAGACTTAGATAAAGTCATCTATTCACTTTCAGCAGTCGCTAATCTGCATGTGTTCAGCTCTGCCACTAAGCAGTGACAGTTTATTGTCATCTCGCTGCCTCACAAAGACACTACTGAATAGTTTTTGTATTGTTTGATCGTTGTTTTTTCCATAGTATTTCCTGAGCCCTTTTAGTTTCCTGAGCCCTTTTTAACTGTTTTTCTTTTTTTTTTAACTGTTTTTTCTTGACATAATTATCAGTTTATTAGTCAAGACAATAACTGGCAGATTAATCAATTTACACATATCATTGCTGCAGCCCAAATGATCATACTTGTCATATTAGTTCTGTGATTAGTGTTTCAAAGGAGTTATACAAGTTCGATTAAAAGACTGAATCAAATTAAGTCTTTTCTTCTATACACAGCTTTGAAACCAGGAACTGTAAATCAGTGCAGCTAAAATAAAAAAAAAAAATCAGACAACAAGACAGAGCCCAGCACACCAGTTTGCCAAGCAAGCAGCATGACTTCCAGCATTGTGATTATTACACACTATCTTCACCCAGCTCATAGACCCGCAGGCAGACGTGTGGAGGCTTTCTCTACCTTTGTCTGTGTATAAGAGGCGTGCACACGTGTGGTGCTTTGTCTTATTCGGTCTACACACTCAGTGGGACATCCAGCTCAGCCCAGCAGGGGGTGATGTCTACAACGCGACTAGAAAAGATTAGATGGAGAGTGGGTACTTCTGGATATCTTTTTTTTTTTTTTTCCCTGCATCTTTGTCGCCTTGGGGGATATACTGATGTGGGAATAGATATGGGAGATGGGTGGTATTTTTATTCTGAAATGTTCTGAAAAGAGCAATATCATGCTATCATACCTTAACAAAGATGTGACATAGTTTGGATTAAAGCATCCACAAATGGCATACTCATCATATGGTATTTGTTCTTTTCTGTCACTGACTGTCAATAGTTTTTAGGGAGGGTGTATTGGAGAAGTTGTGATGGATCTAATTTGGCAGCACAGTGCGACTTTATTTTAAAACATTCTGTTCAGATGTGAGCGTTTTGTTGGGTAGCACACCAAAGCAGCGCCCTGTTTAGTTCTGATGCTCACATTTGGAATAAAGCCTGGAGGAAGCTGTTTGCTGAGCACAGCGTCCCAGTTGACATCTGACATGTAGTCCAGATCCTGCAGCTCCGCTAGACAGGAAATGCGCTTCTGGACATCTATGCACAGCAACTGAAGGAGACAGAGAGGATTAGAGTAAGAACAATTGTCCATGGGGAGGCATGGCTAAAAAGTTAGTGGCAGGGTCCCATCAAGGCACTGAAGCACAAGTTTGCCCTAAAGGATGTGTCTGAGAATGAGGATACGGGGACAAAAGGAGAGGAAGGTAGATGCAGAAAAGGACAGGAGAGGATGGTGGGAGATGAAGAGTGACAAGGGGAGGGGGATAGAGGGAGAGGACAAGAAAATGTGGCACATATGGGAAGCAAATGGCAATGAGGAGAATGCAAAGGCTGTGAGTTGTGAAGGATGACAGACAAATACATTGAGCATTGAGCAATTCTCCCCTTACATTCTCACTATCTTTAAATCACTCTCTCTCACACACACACACACACTCTGTCTCACACACTCTCTCTCTCACACACATCACACACACACACACACACACACACACACACACACTCTTCCTCTCAGTTCCACATACACACACATTTACACATGCGACCTGAATGCCAATGAGGTGCGGGGAGTCTGAGCACGAAGCAATGCAACAGTTTGACTGCAGTGGATCACTGCCAAGACAAAACCCAAATGCTACAGCGACAGTGTATCTGTTAGCTTTGCTAGAGGCCTAATCGTGACAAGGAGAATACACTTTTGACAGTTAATTATGGATAAGCTGTTGAGATGTAAGAATATGCTAATTACGTGAAATGGGAAAAAAATGTACATCTAAATTATTGTAATTTAGAAGAGATATGAATAGTCTTTTTTTTTTTTTCACTGACAAGGTGCTGCTCTGTGTGTTTGCACCGTTTGTGAGATTGTGTTCTCTTTGAGCCTCAGATTTATTGACCTATGTGCTGTATAACTTGAACACTGTGAGTCACCAGTCTTCACCAACAACCCAAATTCCTCCCCTTGAATACTGATAGTATGATGATTATAATTCTAAAGCCGTGCTGCCTTTTGCAAGATTTTTTAATGTAGAAATAAGCCGCTGGTATACAAGGTGAGGCTGCAACAAAGTAAGTGACCCCCTAATTAAGATTCTGGAGATGTACCTTTGTTTGCCCAAATGAAGCGCTGGTGTCAGGTGTGGGTAATTGTTCTCCCGCAGGAAATAAAAAATTCAAAACTAAGAGCAAAATCGAAACAAAAGAGGCAATAGGAGACACCCAGAAAAGCTACTCACCAACATTAAATCTTAAAGTCTAATTAAAGTTTTTCTTGTTTAAGTATTTAGGCCGAGATCACCTCACTCAAATTGGTCAACTTGTGCAAGCTGTTTACAGTTTACTGATGGCTCCAAATATTGTGGTATTAGAGTTTGGTTGTGTCACCAGGCATCACTTGTGTGACAAGCTGGCAAGTGCAGGTTTAAATAAATGGCTACAGTACTATCTGGAGGTTCTGTGGACATAATTCAATTACATTTACAGTACGCATATGTCTCCATATTTGCACATGGCGCTCAATATTTATTTCACCATTCCAAACAGTCACCTGTTGTTTTTTTGTTTTGTAACTGAGTGATAGTGTGGGAGGGTGGTGTCATGTGAAAATGTGAGATAAAGTAACACCCCTTTATATGGCGTACAGTATACTAAACACTAGTATACTCATTTACCTTTCTGAGAAGAGACTTCATCTCCAAAGACCAGGCTGCTGGGTAGCTGGGATGGACCTTGTGAAAGGTCTGAAGGATCTCATTAGCTGGTGTGCTGGATCTCATCACGTATGGTCTCTGATAAGGGGAGAAGAGAGGGGAGACAATATGTTACAGACAACTTGTATTCACAGGCATGCACTGCCCTGGAGGAGGTTCTTTGATAAAGTACGTGTCTTAAAGTTTATTCCGCCGTTGGCCCCCTCCACTCCCTCTTCCCCTTCTCCTTGCGCTCACCTTCTGCAAACCCATTTCCTGCCCTCATGAGGACAAATGATAGAGGAAACAGAGGATAAGGGACGATTTTCCGAACACAAGTTAAACTCTCCTTTTTCCAGCGCGACAGTGCTGTCTGCAGTTTAGAAAACATGGAGAAGACTGTTGAGAGCTCTTCACGACTCTCCCTCTCCGCCCTCTGGTTGTCACTGGGACTCCTTTCACTTGAGTTGGAGAATGACACAGGGATGAGATACAGCTAGAACAGACTGGAGGGAGGTGGAAAATCCTTGCCTTCACCTGTTTTTTCTTTTTTCATATTGCTTATAGAGGAACAAAATAAATTAACGGGCAAATATTCAGCTTTTGACTAACTCTAATGCCATTTCTGCTTTGTCAGATGGTTCAGAGGGAGGAGAAACCTGAAAGATGAAATAGAAATGGGAGCGACACGCAACCCAGGTGGACGCTTCGCCGATCTTCATTTTTATTACAGGCTTTTGAGATGCATGATATCAATTATATTTCAACTCTGCAGCTGTTCCTCATACAGGGCACGGAGAAAGTGTCAGCTAAACAGTAATATATTCTTTTGGAGGCAGATGTTCAGAGTGCAGAAATTGGCTCATGTATTACAATATATTTGCATTGTTTTGGAAATTTACCATGAGGTCTCTGTGTTCTCTCTCTCCTTGGGGTTGGACAAGTGTCATCTAATTTAGAAACAAAACGGAGGCTGGTGGTTGGCAGTGATTGATTTATGTTTGTGAAGAGACGCTGAGCTGTCTGGATCCGCACCTGCAACCGGTGGTCAGGCCCAGCGGGGGAGGCACGGTTAGCGAGAGAAGAGTTAAATGGTCCGAGTGAAGCAAAGTAAAGATGGGGCTGGAGCTTAAGAGAGCGATAAGATGAAGTAAAGGCTGAGAAGGGGATCAAAAGGCGTCCGGAGCTGGATCATAGGGCTCTACCATTTTCCACAGCCAAATAATTCTGCACATCCAACAGGCCAGTTTTTAGCGCCCTGAGCCTGATTTATGCTTTATAGATGGTGCTGAAATGTGCCAGTCAGAGGAAAATGTGTTGAAGGATACAGACGGATGAAGTGAAAATGAATTGTCTGGGAGAAAATGACAGCGGTGAGAAGGGAGCGGGGGTGAAAGAAAGTTTTGGAGAGGGCTCACGTAGATGACACAGATGATGCAGCAACTTAGCGTTTGAGCAAAGAGGGAGGATGGATACGATCGCTGTGAGTAATATCAGGGCGGGAAGACGGGTAAGTGTATGCTCAGCAATCCTCTCGTGGATGAGTGAAGGTTTGAAAGTACTTGAAAATCACAGGACGCCGCTTTGAGGTAGGAGAGGAGACTTAAGGTATTCTGGCGCAGATACAATTTAGCTTCGAGGTCGGAGAGAGGACAAAGCATATTTTAAAAGGGTTAAAGACAGGTTTGGAGGTAAAATACAGCCTGAGGGAGGACTGGAGACATTTCAGTGAGAGTAAGATGCAACTCTGAGGTCAGAAAGTGGACAGATTGCGTTACAGAAATCGCAATAGAAAGTTATTGGGGAAATGGCTGTCGACAGTTTTATGCAGAAAGGCGAGAGGGAGAGCGTTGACGTGTCTAAAAAGAGGAGCTGATTTCAGGAACGCCTCACGACAGCTCCAGATCGTTTCAGGTGTTCTGGGTCCTTGTCAGTGTGGGCAGAGGTTACTGTAGTTCGTGCAATCATCATCCTGAAATATGAGAGGAAGTTCTGCAGCTGCAGTCTGAGTCGAGGCCACAGTGAGCAGACTGCTGTCAGGTCTGAGACTCTGAGGCTGATATTGCAAGGAGACTCAGTGAACGCATTATGTCCTGTGTTTATTGCCATGACATCAGAATCAAACTTCTCCAGATGGGACCATCACAAAATGAAATAAATAATATTTTTTAAAAATCAATTCCAATTTTATGGCTCTCGAAATAACTCGTTTTCTGTTTTCTCATTCTCCCGCAGCGATTCGTCTCACACCGTGACTAAACACTTTAACATCCTCTGCAGTAAGGTCAGCTTAAATGTAAAATTCAATTACAGCTTCACCCTCCTTTTTGTTTTGTAAAGGCTGAGGACTCGCTTTGTGTCTGCTTTCCACCTGACAGGACTTTTCTGGCGCACTCTTGTAGATGTCATATGTATTATTCACTGCGGTAAAGCGTGCCGGGCCAGGCTGAAGTGAGCTGAGATGTGGACGTGGTGATGGTGCTCTGTGTGTCTGAATTACCTGTCCTCTTAGTAGCTCGTAGGCTGTGATGCCCAGCGACCACCAGTCGACAGAGAAGGAGTAACCGGGGTGGGACCCCTCGAAGGTCTGAAACAGCTCAGGAGCTGATGGACAGAAAATATTTGGACATTTTTAGTGATTGGACATTTGTATTAGGGACACATAACATAGCTTGCTTCATCTATCTGTTAAATATCTGTAAAAATCACATTTTTTCTTCAGACATAGGCCATCCTTACATAAATATTAAAGAATGACTTTATTCAGACATAGTAATACTGTTGCAAAAGGAGCTTGCATATGAGGGATTTTATTTTGCAGTTGAAGTTGTGAATGAATGACCATCATCACGATGTAGGCCACTCATTTCCTCTTCTCACACTGAAAGACCTCATGAACCTTCTCATAAATTGAATCACTTATTAGGTTGAGAATCCTGCTGTTTATTGTCCAAATGGAATAATAGCGGGAGGGTGACTGCGGATGTTGGAAGTGTTACAGAAAGGCTATTAGATGTGACTGCCAGTCAGACTGCTGCCACGACTTCTATGTTAAAAGCTTTTCATACTTAAAGCACCATTTTCAAAATAAGAGCACTTTCAGATGGTAAAATTAGAAGAATCTGATGATCTTATTATTAGGATAATTATAAGGAGACTTTTAGGAGAATCTCCTAATCTTACTGCTTGAAAGTGCTCTTATGTTGAAAATCAAAGCGAGTGTACATTCCAGCTCTTACTATGGTGTGCACCAGCTTGCCGTTAAAGCCCCTCCCTGCAGTATCAGCACAATCATCACTCAGTCTATTACTTTCTTTTAAACTTACTTTCCCTCATTGCTCATATTTATCTGTCCTGTAAAGTCTTGTTTTCTCGTTGCTTGGTTGTTCATTTGTTTATCCAGAGTGAAGCCTGTGCAGGAGCAGCGGTTGAAGCAGCGGTTGAAGCTCTGTTTTTGACCCAGGTGCAGGTTCACAGATTATCACATGAGGACATAGTGACAGTTTTAGCAAATATGACTAAGAGTTATTTTTAAAGAAGTTACCTACTTCTGCTTTAACTGTTGAGTTTTTGTTGTTGTTGTTGTTCTGATTTGAAAAAGATAAATTCCAGTCTTTTAGCCAGAGGCGGATATTAATTATTCTGATCTAATTTGAGCCAAGAGAGCATCATAATGTATTTGCAATCAATAATTGACTAAACTGGTTTTCTGGGTGGGACGAGCTGTCAACCCCTTGATTTGGTTGGTTATATGTTTACCCCTCCCTGTGGAAGTGAATAATCTATTCTCTGGAAAAGGTCATTCAGCTGTAATCTTGTTTCAAATGGTCAAGATGAATTTCCGTCGCTCATTATTTACCCCTTCCCTCTCTGATTCTTTATCTGTATTACACTGCCAATTTCAGGAGTGTAACAAACACACCCAGGAGCATGCGCACACACACATACACACACACCCTCCTCTCCTTCATCTTGGCAGCTTTGCTCTGCTCTCTTACTGAGGAGGAAAAAGTGTAGTTTATTCACTGAGGTGAGTTTTTTTTTCTTCCCAGAGTACCCATGAGTTATCTATTACACAACAGAGTATTCGCCTGAAAACTAGTCACACGTGGTTACAAGATCATTCTCCATCATGAACACACACTTTTATGAGGATAAAAACAGCTGCACACACACACTCTTACACACACACAAATGCACTGCCTCCTTCATTCAGATCCCCCTGAAATCCTGTTAGCTACTATCTGATCTCTCAGGAGCTGAACACACATCGACCTCATCACTAGTGTACTTAAGAGTCATGAGGAGGACGTCTGCAGCAGGGTTTCTAAAGCCAGTATTACTTTCTTTAAAACATTAACTCTACTCTCAGGTTTTGGGACTCATGCATCAGAATCAAACAGATAAGCATCAATAATATATTACACATTATTTTTAATTTGGAATTAAAAAAGACAAGAAGGATGGAGGGAAAGCCTCCATTTTATGTTTATGAGAGCAAACTATTTGTAACTTTAAGTGCTTTCTAAACAGAATTTATGCATTAAGCTTTCAACTTCCACTATAAAAAAAAAGTGCTGCCATGTACTGGTCAATAACTGCCCACTTATTTTTAGCTGCATCTTGTTCCCAGTCATGTGGCAGCCATTATTGATAAAAGTCAAACTGTGAACTTGGCTGTAGTGGCTTTAACGGTATCAATGCACATATTTCATGCTCAGTTATTGCATTGTACATGACAATAATCTGCTTTTCTTTCTCACATCTCAAAATGACTTCTCATCCTTATTTTTTTTTTCTCCCTGCAATCTGCATGTGTCCCTCGATCCCTTATTCCTTCCCTCATCAATAACTTAATTACCCTTGAATCAGTCATTGAGTTTTTAAAACCTGCTCTAGATAAGGTTTTCTGTTCGAATCACATCCTGGAGCTCAGAGCGGAGAGGTTTGCTCTGTTTGTTCAATGTGTCGGGTGTTGACGCTCATTTTATCACGTCGAGTGATGAATCGACAAAAAACGCACAAGGGACAGACTGCTTTCTTAAGAGCAGAATAGAGGATGCTTCCTCCTGTGAAAGCTGGGCTCACCAATGATAGTCTCTAACATCCTTACTATGTCCTTGGGAATTTGGATTAGCAAAACATAAGCATGCTCTGTCTCTCTGAGTTAATCAAAGTCATATTCCATGTTTTCTGCACAGACCATAGTTTCAAACCCTTTCCCCTCTTCTGTTTGATTTCCCTGTTACAAACATGCATTTTCTTACCCATGTACGGCTTTGTCCCAGCGATGGACGTTGCTTTTAGGTCATCTTTTACAATGGCTGCGATGTTGAAGTCTGTTAGGTGGACGTGCCCTGTGGAACAGAGAGGCAATATTACCTCAAAGTGACATACAGCATGTTTTAATACACATTTGAAATACATCACTTGTGTGAACCCTTTAAATCCTAAGATGGTACAGAGCTGTAAAGTCACAGAGCTCTGTTTACAGCATCAATATTTACTGTAACCTCAAAGTTTAAGCTTTTCTTTTGGAATTAAATTCAACCACAGCTTCCACGTAGCAGGTATCCTACTTTGTATACTTATGTGAGTGAAAGATATGCAAAAGAAAATAGGATCAAAGGAATTTTAATATACAACATAATCCACTGAAGTAATGTCTTTTCCTTTACGCGTTCTTGCGATCATAAAGCTCTTACATTGATGTTATTAAAAAGGCACCAAATGCAAATGGACTGCGGCTCTATTGATAGAATAAAACGATGACATTGTGACTGAGCTGAAGGAGTGTCCAGAGAGTTTTAGTGGCAACATCAGTGATTTCCAAGGTCAAATCATTGACCTGTGTCTCACCGTGCTGCAAAATGGCCCAGAGTCTTTGCCACGCACACACTGAATTGAGCACACACTAATGAGTTGAACGTATGTATGCGTGTGTGTGTGTGTCTCATAACGAGGGAGAGAGAAAGACAGAGGAGGGGAGTTTTTGCCGCAGAGTGATTGTTCGGATGAATGGGTGTCCCCGGTAACCCCGAAGAACCCGTACAGTAAGATCACGCATAAAAGCTGCGTAGCCATACTGTCCACAATTTTAACACACACAGGCACACAAATAGATAACTGTGTGTGACTGTAAAGCAGGCAGGAGCTGGGCAGTTTATTTATTGACAAAAAAACATAGTGAGTCTAAGATAAGAGAAAAAAAAATCTATTCTCCCCATTTTCTCCCTTTCTCTTCCCTTCACTCATTTTTTTTGCCACTGCATTATCAAACCTTTTCTTTCTGTCTATCTTCTATACTCCACCCTCTTCTTCTGTTCTCTGTTTTGCCTCCCATATCTTTCTCTGTTCTCTTCTTATTTTTTCAGTTTATTTCTCATAAACTCTGAATCTTATTTTTCCTGCCACTTGCTGCTTTTCTTTACCCCTTTGTGTCCTTTACAGTTTGAAATATGCTCACATACTGTATTCAAAGCTGTGGTGGATGAGTGTAGGGGAATTGTTAATGCAGTCTGTTACTGTGACGGAGGTGCAGCAGGACTCAAACAGTCAGTTTAGACTTCAAGTGGCGCTTGAGTAAGAGTCGAGCTTCTTTCATGTATTCATATTTAATGATGCCTCCTGTTTCTGTCACATGCTTATCTCCCCCCCTTTTTTTCCTTTTTCTGTCTCTCTTAGCCTTGCAGAAGATAGATTTAGGACAGGAGTTTTACACAATAGCCAGCGGGGAGAAACAGACACCAATCATCAAAATGCTGGGCTGCTTGGGCCAAAAGTATTTACTCGAAAATTTTTAACCGAAGTGTCATTTTGAGATCAGTTCAAAACAGCTCCAAGGATGGCAGTGATGATCCACAGCCTGTGTTGGCCAAAGGCAGACGCTTTTGGATTTTATCCAGTAAAATTAATTGTTCATTTTTCAGTATTAACTAAAAGAGATGTAAAAGAGATGAATTATAAAAAGAGATGAATTATGACACTGTTTTCATTATGGAAAATCTGCATTATGGAAAATGTACAGTACATTACCTCTAGGTGGAGAACAGTGGAAAACTTGTTGGGTACAGTTAATGGATGTAATAAAGTAATAAAAGTTGAGAAAGAAAAAAATAGCTTATTTCCGTATGAGTGCTTTTAGTCCCATCACCCACTACAGGGTGACGGGTGGAGTCTGTCTTTTGCAGAGACAGAGAGAAAGCGAGTCAGCCTTTGTGATGCAATATATTAAAATTACTGAACATGGACAAGCCAGCCTACCTTAAAAATGACTTTTCCTCTCTTGTTTTCAGCTTTCCTCTGACATATTTACACGTTATGCAGTGTTTGAGGGTTGAATATGACTGAATTAAATGCTCTTGCAATGCTTTTAATGCAATTTTTTCCCCTCTAGTTTTTAAGTTGCTATTGCATTATTTGTGGGTTGGCCACTTCATGAGGAGAATTAGATGTCACATTTTTATTTTTTAAAATAATACATGCACTTCAGAGTGCTACCATTTGCTTAAATACAAATAAAATCTCTCGCTGTAAATTCTACAGTCAGTATGTGAGATTAACCCCTTTTTGTCTCTGGTCAAACTATTCCTTGTCTGTGAGCACTGAAATGTGCGGTGGCTAAACAATAGTTCAGCTGGGTGGTGGCTTAGTTATCTAACATGTTTTACTGGGATTACCTCCACAACTGTTGAGGTTTGATCCTTGGGTTATGTCACGCTGCTGCACATCTCTTCTATTTTTAATTTCTCTTTGCTTACCGCTACCTCAGATCAACACCGCCACTGATGATGACGTCAATGTAATACATGCCGTACATACAGAAATAATTTTTTAATGGTCCTATCATGGATTACTGTGGGCCATTCTAAGTATCCACACGTATGAATACTTTGTTTTGACTCACATGAACACATTATTTTATATCCAGTATAAACTTTAAGAAATGACTCAAATTACATTGCCTTTTTTCATGAGGCTGGACTAATGAAGCCAGTGCAAAAGTTCAACCCTCTTAATACTCTGTCCTATCTCCATTTCTGTCTCTTTGTATTAACTTAACCACAATGTAGGATACAATAAGACGGTTCAATATGGCTCAACTTTTGTAGCACAGCAAGGTGTCAGTGACCAATCTAATGCATGCATCATAAAGTAAATGCCATATCTTAACTGTTTTCTTTTTTGCAATATTGAAAACCAACATGGGGTATTTTTGGCATCTAATAGGACCCCAATTACTTCAGCACTGCTACCTGTTTGTTAACATCCTGGACATACTATTATGGTATTTGATTTCAATATCATAATACCACAATGAACAAGAGGCACTGAATCTGCCGAGTCATAATCATAATGAAATAATCACCATTATTTCCAACGTTTCTGAGGGTATTGCTTGTTGATGTAGGCAGAAAGACACACGTAGATGCCACCATGACAACATAATGAATGAATTTCCAACAAGCATTTACAGGTTCTATTACCCTGAAAACTCTCCCTGGTATTTCGTATCAGGAAAGATCATATATTGTCTTATCTGAAGAGCCCTTTGGGTGTTGATGTGGCACAACACATGCTTCTTTGTTATTTGTTTTGGAGATGGCCTGGAGGTGGGAAGAAGGTGGTGGCGGGGGGGGGGGGGACATGCTTTCACAGCATGCGTGCAAGCTCACAGTGGATAACCCAGACAACGGCCCTCTTGGAGCTTCTCTTGACGTCCTCGGGCTATGCCGTTTAACAAACAAAGCAACTTTACACGTGCATGGGTAAATTGTTTTTCTCAATTTGAAGCGGCTCCCAGAGGAGCAAAGGAGGAAGGGGTCAATTCTAGCTTGCAACATTGACTGGTGTGCAAAAGCAAACAGCCCCCCCCCCCCAGTACCTTGTGTTGTTTTAGACTTTAGCAGAGAGGTAAACTACAGCCCTGCACGGAAAAACAGAAAAGGTCCAATGCATGAGGAGAGGAGTGCTTATTGAGTTTGAAAGGACACGCATACAGAGACAGCGAGAGAGAGAGAAGAAACTCAAGTGAACGTGTGTCGTCCTTTGGACATCAGGCTGAGGCTGACAAGGCTGCCTTTCTCTTTCTCCTCCCTCTTTATCTTCCTTCTTCGTGTATCTCCCCCTCTTTGTCTACCCTGTTATTTCTTCCTTTGACAAATCTTTCTTTCCAGAAATGTTTGCTCATCACTTTCCTCCTTCTTGTCTTGTCCTTGTGGCTCCCTCTGTCTTCTCTCTCTCTCTCTCTCTCTCTCTCTCTCTCTCTCTCTCTCCGTCTTTCTTTGTCTGCATGCAGTTTGTAGCAACAGCAGACCTGCCATCCAACATGTCTGCTCAGCTCCCTTAAGCAGCTGCCCAGTGCCCTCTGTCTGTGTGTACACTACATGGCCTAAAGTATATAGACACTCCCAGTTGCAATTAAGGGAAAGTTATAGTACAGTACAGTTAGTTAATTATTTGTAGACCTAAATAACACAATATTGTATAAACATTACAATTTTATCAGCTCATGAATAAAACTACTACATGGCATGATCATGTTTCAACAATTACAGGAAAGTGTACAACATGACTGAGACTCTGAGATCATTTCCAATAATGTGTCTTTCTTTCTATATACCAGTGCCACAAAAGCACAGATGTTGTTCAGGCGGTGTATGGCATCCCTCCAGTACAGTGCACAACTGTAATGTAACCTTGTAAAGGACATTAGAGTTTAGTTCACAATAGTACTGTGCTGCTACAATATGTCGGCTCAGTCGCTTGAGTCAGGTGTGAGTTCATGGTCAATTTGAGTGAATAACCCAACGGATTAGCATACACAACAAGCCGATGCATCATCATATGTAAGAACCTGACCCATTTTTGTAATGATGGGAAACATTTAACATTTCATAGGGGAATAGGTTTATTTACTTTTTTTACAGCCAGCTGCTGGTTAACTTATCTTAGCACAAAGCCTGACATTGGAGGGAAACAACTGGTCTGACTCTGCTCAAAGGCACCACAATCCACCAAATAAGACCTAAAGGTGAAGTTCATCAGTTAACATGTTATGTCAGCTAAAGTCAGCCAGACAGCGGCTCTTCTTCCTCCTGCAGGCTGCGGAGGTTCAACATGGACTCAACAGGATACTCTGCAGCTTCTATAGGTGCACCATTTCCCATAGAGAGGATCCTGACTGGCTGCATCACTGCCTGGTACAGCAGCTGCACCGCCCTCAACCGTAAAGCTCTACAGAGGGTGGTGAAAGCTGCTCAGCACATCACCAGGGCGGCTCAGGGAAGCTTCATCCCGCATGAGCCGTCAGACTCTTGAACTATGGAACTTCCATGGACTTGCAGGACCACCACTTTTTAATAACACCTTCATTTCTATTGTATTTATAGATATTTTTCTATTGTATATATTTTATTGTATATATCTGTTGTGTAATACTTAGTTTATATATATAGTTTATATTTTATTTGTATAAGTTATATTTTAAGGTCTTTATTTATTTTATTACTCTAGTTTATTATTTATTTTAAACTTTATTTTATATTTATATTTCTTAATCTTAATCTTAATCTTGTTGAGTGTCTCTATTCTCGTTAATATTTTTTAGCATTGTTTGAGGAGCCTGGGATTTAAGAATTTCATTACTAATTGATTGCTGATGTAAATTGTTGTGTAATGACAATAAATTCTTGAAATCTTACACACATGGAGTCTCCTTTAATTAACAGGTCAAGTTGTGTGCCATGTAGAGAGATTCAACATGGTTTCTCGTGCAACGTGATAAAGAATTTGTTTGGTGTGGAAGATGTCAACAGAGCCCTGACCTCTACCTCCTCCTCCTTTGGGATGAACTGGAACACCGACGGCGAGCCAGGTCTTATTACCCGGTCGACCTCACTAATGCTCTTGTGGTTAATTGGGAGCAAATCCCAGCAGCACGTTAATGCCCACATTTTTGTATTAAAGATGTAATGTTGGAACGTGCATGTATGTACTGTACATCATGTCCATTTTCGAGTGTTTCTTTAGAATGGATCTTAGCATGACGTACTTACATAATTCTCTTGATTAACATATTGGTGAAGAAATTTACAGTCTCTTTACGCGGCCTTGATTTAGTGCCCCCCTCCCTCTGACATATGCACACACACACCCCTCTCTCTGTCTCCTGTCTCATTGTATGCGTGCATGCCTGTCTATTTGTGTGAAACTGCAACTGACACTAAAGCCTGTGATCAGACTTAATCAATCATTCAGAACAGGATTTTCCCTCCCAACAGAGAAGGGTGCATGATGAATATCACCCCGTTCTCCACCCTCCTAACACATCACTCCATTTTATTTTATCCTGCACTTAAGAGAAAAAAAAACAACAAAACATAACAACATAACACAACAACAGGTGTCTCACTGCTCCACCAAACACAGACTATCAGTGTGGACAGACAATAAAGCTGCACCTCCTTCTCTGTGTTGCATTCGTTAAAATAAGGTATGAGGTATTTTCCACCTTTATGCTGCAAGGCCTATCCAGGCAATGACAGTGAAACCTGCTTCTGAGGTTTTCAACTCCTTTGATCTGTGCAGAAATGATCCCAGAGGTTGGAGGTTTGGAAAAAAAAATCCTTAGTCAGAGGTAGTTACGTGTTGGATTTGGGCTGCTAAGTCAAGTTAGGTCACCGTGTGAGTCAAGTCAGATGTTAATACCATATGTAAATAAGTACAAAAACCTCAAAACCTCATTGTAAATTTTCTGGTCTTTGAATTCTTCCATTCTCACGTTCATGTGGAGGAATAAGAAATGTATCTAGAGAGGATATCTTACCATGTTCGTCCAGTAGTATGTTGTCTGGTTTGATGTCTCTGGAAGATAAAACATGAACACAGTACAGTTAGATTCATATAGCAAATAAAATCAGGATCAGCCTGTATTTGCATGTCATTCCTGTGCAAATATTTCAAATTGTAATTTGCAGTGTTTTGAGAACAAGCAGTTGTGGGATTTGTATTAATCTGTCTTGAAGGGAAATATAGTCAGAGCCAGAATCCTTAGACAACAATAGCTAAATAAAATATGTTAAGTATGAATACTAAAAAACAGATTAGTATAATTTGTTTTTACCTTGTTGTTCTTGATAAGCTTAAATTTAATGAGCCAATGCTAAAAAATCCAGTGGAGGCTTGATGTCTGTGTGTGTGTTTGTGTGTGTGTGTGTATATGTAACAGTGTGATTCTATCCACCGTCATAATAGACAGCTTGCACACCGGCCTTCACTCTGCTTCTTGTATTTCTCTTCAACTCTGAATCACCGCTTTTCACATTATTTGCTTAAAAGGCCCACGTTTTCATTCACTTTTTTTTTTTTCTCATGACTCAGAGCAGAATCAATAGTTACACCAGGCCACCGTACATTTGGGTACATGATTAAAAATGTTGCTTTAAAAGTAGTAGAATACAACATCATTAAGTTTAGTCTGTAGCAACATCTTTAGTAATAAGCTCAGACCTGCTTGAGTGTTTCAGCACCACACTTCCCACAGTTCACCTGTAAATAAAACGACGTGGGTGGTACTCTGATGTCTTACTTGCTGCTGATGACGTTTGAGTTTCTGTAGGAGGCACTCTCCTCTTTGTCTGCTCTGCCGGGGAGGTTTATGTACTTTGCTCACATTAATTGCCAAGCTCTTCTTCTACTCACTCTAAACAAATCAATTTTTTCTGCTGCTGACGTCTTAAAACCAGAGTCATCCCCAAAACTGCGTGCACAGGTCATCAGGTGTAAAAACCTCCAGGAGGTAAATATACACTAGGCTGACTCACTATTGTGTTGAGTCATTTCTCCTCGGTGAGTGACGGAAATTGACACACAATACCCCCAGATCGAAACTTGAAAATGGCACATTAATACTTTTGAGGGGGAAGAAGGGACAGCAGGTTAAGCTGTGGGAGTAGCTGAGACACCCGAGAGGAGGAACAGGTGTGGACTGAGGGGCTGGCGAAAGTCACGGCTACTGCTTGTTTCTCATCATCCTTTGTGTTTTGTGTGTCCAAATGGCATCCAGATAGCAACAGTGACTCCAATTTTTTTGTCTGGAAGCCGAATCTGTTCTTTGAAGCAAAAAAACTATCTATACTGTACACTAAAAGACGTATTGGATCTGTCGGTGACTTAAAAAAGGTTTAAACTACTGTACAGCGATTTTTATGAGAAAATAAATTACATAAAATAGAGTACACAGTGTCCTTTTACAGTAAATACGGGCCATATTTTCCAGTAACTGCAATTTTATACTTTCATAGAAATGTCATTGATTTGTTGTCCTTTGTTGCAAGTAACAGTTTTTCCACAGACACTTAGAGAAGCAAATTCAACACCTTCTGAAGTTGTTTAAGCCAGGAAAATGAGCCACTAGGCAGCCCAGAATGTGTTTTGATGCACTGTATTTCTGCAAAAGAGTGACATTTACCATTTCACATTTAGCTACTCATGTCTTTTTGTTGTTCCGATCACACACATTTTTTTGATAAATGCTCTCCGTGCCGAATCACCCTTTCTTCTCATGAAAGTAATGCACTAGGGATGGCCTGTTAAATCCTCTGTGATGTACCAGAACCATGGAAAGTGAATTATTAGAGACAGGAATATGTTTTAACAACAGATTTCAGAGAAACACAAACCAGATTCCCAAATTGTTGCACGGTGACATAAAGACATTGGTGATAATACCAAGGTCCCTCGTGACAATCAGCCACTTCAAAGCACAGTTCAGTGTCCAGTGATGTCCCTCTTGGCCATTTATTTTAATTCAAAGCAACATTATTCTCCTCTTTCCTCTCATCTTCACTGTTCTTTATCTGCCCTTGACACTGTCAAGTGTCTCTTTCTCTCATAACCTAACACTGTCTGAACTATTTTCCCCACTGCTTCCTACTCACACACAGAAACATAATCAAACACACAAACATGCACAGTCATGCATGACTACACACATTCAAATTGATGGACAGCGTTCAATTCTGATAACTAATCTCTGCTAGGAGATATGAGTGTTTTTTTTTTCCCATCCGAACAGTCCATTTCTTGGTGCATGTGTGTTGCTGCAGACTAAAAGAGCGGACAGGTACAGTGCGTTCTCAGCTTCTCTCTGTTCATCCCGTCTCTGCAACGTATCCCCACAGCTCTAAAAACACTTTGAACTGGAGAGACGATATTCAATATTCAGCGCCCTTCTCAAATGTTTCATTTGTGCTCGATGATCAAGTGCAGCAATTCGTTTTGAAAATTGCAGCACCTTCAAACTGACATCGACTTCGCAGGAGGAAGACATTTGAGAAGCACCTATCGTGTGCATTAGCAGGGATAGTGAGGTCAAGATGCTATTGCTAAGCATTGTCAGGTGTGTGTTTTTAATGTGACTGGCTTTGTAATAGGGATACCAGGGGATTTTCAAGAGGGTGAGTTCAAATGAATGATGTCTATCACACCTAAAACATTTGAAATAGAGGAGAGTGCGGTCGTTGCATTGTAAATGACCTTCTTTTGTAGGACACTTAAATTGTTGGATCAAAATAATATACCATGCAGAGTTTGAGGGGGAAAAAAACTGGCAGTAGCAGCAACAATATGAATCAAAGGACATTGGGACATTCAAGAGCACATTCATGTGTTTTGGTGAACCACAACAGTATGGACAATGTTGCACTGCAACACACACACTCGCTGTGCATCCTCGATGTTAGACAGTGAGTGCCTCTTCTAATTGAGTCTACTGCCCTGTAGGAACCCAGCAGTATTTAACATATCAAAGGCCACGCTGACCTGTGTTTTGTGTGTGCTCGCGCGTGCGCATGTGTGTTTCTGCGGCACGCTCCGGGAGACAACCTGTAGCACGGAACGAATGGCGTGGGCTCAGGTGGGGGGTGAGAAAGGTCGAGCGTGTAAGCCTTAATTAGCTGACATTTGCCTCAAAGGCCGGCGCTAAGGAGGGAGGAGGGGGGCGCATCACTGCTAGAAAAGCAGGCTGTAAGTGAGAACAAGGAAGCCCTTTTTAATATAGCTAAAGGCCACACTTCCATTGTGAAGCCACAGAGAAAAGGAGGGGCTGAGACAACTGGCTCAAGAGATAAAGCAAAGCAGCAAGGCTCATTAGGAGGTGGCGCGTGGTGGTGAAAGCCAAGCTGTTAAAGTACAGGTGATGATGATGGTCATGACTGACCTGTTCCTCTGACACTGGATGCTAAAGAGCAACTTAACAGCTGTTTTAGCTTGAAAACGCTCCCTAAACTTTTCAAAAAACTACTGTCAGCTACTTCTGTTGGACCACCCTATTGACCTCCAGATGTCTTTGCAGGAGTATTACTCACAACTCTCCACAATCTATGGGGCTATTTCTCAGTAAAAAAAAAAATAATAAAGAACCACTGCTGCATTCACCATTTTAGACAGCAACCAGAATGAAGCATATTTAAATAAAGTGACTGTTCATACTCATGCTAACTCAAAAGTGGATTTAGTGTCAAGTTACGTTTTAAAGGAAAATTCAGGTTTATATCAACCTGAGGTATTTTCCACAGATGACTATTGTGGCTCTACAGCTTGTGCTAGCTTTGCACTTTTGCACAGAGAAGGACACATCTATCAGGGAAAGCTGTGCAAGCCTGTTGTGGCAAATGGTGTAGGGATCCACATCCAGGGGAGCTAGCCAGGTGACCTAACTTCCTGCGTATTCATCTGCACACGCCGGTTTGTTTACACGTGCGAGGCTGACCTTCAATCCGATTAAGTGCAATGGCAGATTATCTTGTGGACTATTATGGCAACCACTGTGAGTCATTTCAGTTTGATGGTTGACCTTACATATTAAAACTGAAGTATGCAGACGAGGAGCTACATTTTGAAAGTCTTTTTGTCCACAGATGAGCATGATCCCACCACAACAAATTAATTTGCATTTTAATCAACATCATCATCCTGCAGATGGTGTTTCACGTCCTTGAAATCGACTGAGAGAAAAGGCAGATGCTGGCCGGACCAAACAGTCTCCTACCAGTTTGCTGAGAAAAAGTTATTTTAACATGTAAAATGCTGTGTGAGAGATTACAGGATGTGGCATCTGGTTATAGAGTTTCCTGGATCCACTACAATCCAAAATTACAGTGGCATCATTGGATAATTGGTTGTGTTGTATAATAGCCCCGAGTACAAAAAACATCCCAAAATAAAGAGAATGTGACATCTCGGAGCACAGTTTCACCTTGCAGAGCAATTAGCCACAACTGTAGTCTCTATCATCCAATGGTAGCCTGATGCTAATGGCTTAAATGAAAAATAAAAGTGTTATATTACAAGTTGCCAAATAATAATATTAATAATTTATTTCAAACAAAACAGAACAAATGGAAGACTAGTCTTATATGCTTCACAGACTCTTTGTAAATAGGGGTTTTGCACTAAAAATTGTCATTATTTTACAAACCTCAGAGACTTATGAAGCCTATTCTAACAGTCACAATCAATATTCAGTTTCTCTGTTGCATTCAGTTTAATGATCCGTGAATTAAATTCCCCCTTTCATAGACGCTGACATGAAAGAATTACCCGGCAATTACCAACTAAAGTCTTTCTATCAAAAATAAAGTCATGAGGAAAAGTAGGTCAGACGGCTCTGTAATGACGACGTCTGGGGAAAGAGCAGTGCTAATATTCACAGGGTGTTTCTTCTCCCATGATTCAGCCAGAGACTTCAGTGTTCAGCTACAGGAAGGCTTCGATTTTGATTACAGTCATTAAAAAACATTATAAACCTTTTTCAACAGTGTTCTTCACAAGTTGTCTTAGTGAGGATTTCCCATTGAGTGCAGTGTGTATTGAATGTAGTGCCTTGTGTTTTTACACTACGTTAACGGATTTGACAAACTGAACTAATATGCGTGTCTATTTCACTTCGAGTTGTCTCCTACATTTTCTAAGTTCCTCCTCTGTTTATTAGCCGGGATAACTGCTATGCAGCATCTATTGGCGCTGAGAAACAGATGGGCCTGTTGCAGCTCCGGTCACACCAGGGCCGGACTGCGTGGCTAGGTGACGCCTCGACCATCTGCATGGTTTTACCACTTTGAACGGGGCGCTTTCGGAGATCACACGGCAAAAAGGCACGTGAGATGAGAAAGTTAGAATACTCCGTCAGATATGATTGGAAATAAAAAATAATGTGGGGAAATACTCGAGACAGTAAACCTGTAGGAATGTGTGACAGCATTTAATTCCTTGATTGGGACAAAACGCGGAGCTTCTAAACACAGATCTTGCACCATGTACTGACATTCACCAGACTATGGGGGCAATTTGTAATCAGTCGTTCTTTGTCACTGCAGCAGTACGTGAAATTGCAGCTCTTTTACCTGCACATGTTCCTGTCACATTCTTTCATTTTATTTTTTCATGAGTGCAAAACGCAAAAGACATTATAATAGTCCAAAGTGCTTTATATATGTATTTAAAAAAATAGAAGAGGAGCAGAAAGACAGGGAAGGAGATATATTTCAAGTTATATATTTAAAGTTAAACCGAGAACAATAGGGAGGTGGGAAAAGGTGAAAGAAATGAATTGGAGTTGAACTGAGGAAGTAAGTCAGACAGCTATACTTTTATCGAGAGACAGCAGGGCAGAGATGGCGACAATTTGAGAGAAAAAACAAATGCATGGTGCTATTTGGTAAAGATACATTGAGAAAATGAAGTGGGGAGCCACTGAGACGGCTTGGATTAGAGAGAAAGAAAGGAGGAGATATAGAGAGCTATGGTGTAAATTGAGAGAGAGAGGCAGAGGGTACAAAGAGCAAATTGAGCAAGTAGGGTGAAAGGATTGAAGCGAGCAATGGAAAAAAAAAAGGGAAGAATAGAAGGCAAAATTTGGGGCTCTTTCGCGTGAGGAGTGAGAAGAAGGGCCAGGAGAGCTCGGTGCAAGCTGATCCCCCTCGGCTTTTCTCTCGGTTGACTGGCCCTACAAGCTATTACCAGGATCTAATGGCCTCATTACAGCCTGCTATCAGGGACGGAGGGGTAACTGAACCCTGTACCTGGTCATATGATACTGCACTGATACTGAGAACGGACACACCTGAGAACGGAGGCTTACGCGCACACACACACACAAAGGTCATGCAAACCACATAGCCACTCACATCATTTGAAGAGCTTACGAAAGCATGTACAGTTGATGCCCACACACATACACACTAGTTTCTTACATTTGAGCCCAGGGGGTTTTCAAGGGAGAAAAGGTGATATGCTCATATAGTGGTGACAAACAATCAATCACGTCACTTTAAAAAACACTGAGACACATTCTGTCTCTCTACAAATAGTCCAGATGTTGTCATCGCTGATATAATACCTGAAATTTCGTTCTTTTTATACACAACTGGGAATGTGTTAATTACAATATTTGTCACAGGTGAAGATCTAATCTGTAATTGGTTGAACCATTTAAAGACAAGACTTTTGTCCTTGGAAAAACAGATGTTATGGGCTTTACCAAACCATAACATCAGGACACTTTTTGACAGTTTAATTTTGCACCCAGTTATTAATGTGAAGGCCCTTGACATTAAAATGAACCATTTATTGTAACAATTGATTGATTGATTGGAAATCAATTATATGCCATTTTAAGTTACTATATCCTTATGCGACAAGACTTTTGTCAGGGACTGTATAATTGTCTTGTTTCAGCTGAGCTTAATCAATTTTGATGCTCTGTGATACATTTCAGACTGTACCGGACTGTTTTCTATGATTGGGCAAAAGGAAAAAAATGATGGATTGTTCTCAGCCATATAAAAATCTTTAATTTAGTGGATTTCTACTTTAATTCTTTTTTTTTTTTTAATCCGTAGCTCCTACAGAGAAATTGGTGTTACTGGTTTTCTGGGCATAGATTGCAGGCAGTTTAATCAGAGGCTCTTTCATGGCTCTGCTGCTTTAGTGGCTCTCTTTTCCACTCCAAAATAAAAGCGGAGAGCTGTTTGAGATTGTGCCTCTCCCTCTCTGTCACAAAGGAGAGTGGAGGGGCTCTGGAAGCCCCAGAAAGCCCACAGCTCAGCTCCATCACACACTCCAAACAAGCAATACACACATAAACGCACATGAGTGCAGCTGATACGCAGTTTGTGCGCAGCAGTACGCACTTTTCACTCGCAGATGCGCACAGCGTCAGAATCCCTCAGTTCTAAGTACCCACGCCCACCAGCCATCCAAGAGCGAGTCAGACGGCCGCTGCCTTTGAACGTGAATTGAAAGCCCAACCAGACCCACAGAGGCTAACCGCTCCAGCCCAGCAAACTGCTGCATCTCTCACTCCCACCCCCCCCTTTCTTCTTCCTGTTAAAGAGAAGCAGCTCTGACAAGTGTGGGAAAGATACAGGTGTACGTGTGTGTGTGTGTGTCTTTCATAGTTTTTGCGCACATGGGTAAACATTTTGTGTGTGTTTATGTGTGATAGTAGCAGCTCTCGAGCTGAGAGATGTTCATCCCTTATTCATTAACACACACTCAGTGTGTCTGGTTGACGAAAGTCAGGCTTGACAAGTCCCCAGTCTAATTTGGAGCTGATTTTTTGGGGGGAGACGGAGAGCGCCGAGCAGACACTGAAAGCAGCCAGTCATCACTAAAAAGCCAAGGCCAAAACTCACATCACAATTACCAGTGATGAATAATTCACTGAGTCAGAAAGATTCAGGGAATGTTACAAAAAATGTTAGCTCTCTCCGCCCTCTCTGCCTGTCTCTTTGACTCCGTATCTATGCCTGAATCTCCGTATTTCTGCCTTTGTGATTACTTGAATACGCTGCCTTTCTGCCAAAATCTCTCTCTCCCACAGGCAGCCATGTGAGTTAGGCACACAAGCAGGCAATTAGTGATCTTTTTGGAGCAGACTAGCTAGTAAACATTCTATCATGTTCCGAGCGTGAGCCTCCTCCCACCGGCTTATCGGCTGTTGCGAGCCTGGTTTGAGCTGAGGGAGATTTTCCGACAACTATAATGCTCAATTCACCATTTTGTGGTGGAAATCAGAGAGCTGGCACCAGCTGGCACCTTAATCTGCATTTATAAAATATGAGTGTCCCACCCTCCCTCCTGGCTCTTCTTTTTCTTCTTCTGCTGGGAAATAAAACATTAACACACTCCATGAATAAAGAATACTTCACTTGAAGACATGACAAACGCTCGCCATTTCCAGCAGCTGATGGAGAGTAAGAGTAATGACTTGAGCTTGGCTCCATGCAATTTGCAGCATTGTTCATTATTATATTATCTCTTCATTTTAAGAACCATCAATGAGAGGATCCACTGCGACTGTTTTTTTTTTTTTTTTCTTTCACCTTCAATTAACCAGATAGGTGAATTAAGGCCGTATTCCCTTTTGGCAGCTTGGCAGAAGGCCTCTAGAGGAGAAAGGGATGAAGGAGCAAATAAATTATTTGAAGCAGAGCTACGCTTTGTGCCACTCCCTCAAAGAAGATGATGGATCCACAAGCAAAGCCCAGACTAAGAAATGAGGATGAGGGATAGAAGATCATGGGAAAGAAATGCAAGTACTGTAGGTAGAGAAAATAGCACAACAGGGGGAAAAGGGGGAGCAATAATAAGAGAGATTATGAGGGAAGGGCACTGTTTTTGTGTGTGTGTGTGAGAGAGAGAGAGGCGTGGAGATGTGGGGAAAAGAGATCTTAGCTTGCAAAAGAGAATCCTCCTTTTCTGAAATAGGCTTGCTGATGCAACAGCTGGGTCTCAGTACGCTTTAGTTTACTTGATAAGAAACCTGAATAAATAGACTGGAAAATTTCCATGGAAAGACCGAAACCAACAACACGTTAGTCCCTCTCTCACTACTTTCCCCGACCAGTTTGTGGCACTCAGCCCCAAGCCCATTTGTCCAACTACACAGGGAAATCTTTAAATATGCGTTACAAGTACACAGTCTTATATTTACCATATGCTATGTAGATTCAGCTGGGTACTGTGTACTCAAGGACAACTAAATAGTGCATTTGTTATTTCAGCTGTTAATACACGTTAAGTAAGTACTCACAGCAGCATCGTATGAAAACCACCAATACAAAAAGCAGGACATAGACAAAGCTGGCTGAATAAAATAATTATTCAAAGAGCACACTTTGCCATGGCAACCAAGTTTAACACCATCTCTTTGGAAAAGTCTCTTGTAAATCTTGATTTTTATCATCTAGTCCAACTGATTGTTTAAATCCTCAAAACCAGGGGACTTCTACATCAATGTGTGTATAGTACATGTTTCACTATCATGATTCACAGAATGAACTTCCATCTTAAATGCTAAACGAAGTCTGTCTGCGGGATCTAAGAAGCAAGTAATTAGTCCCTTAACCACTTTAATGGGCAGTGTGTGTTTCCTAAATGAAACAGTGAGGCATATTGACTTGTTAAGAGCGTCCACTTGCTGACATCATGCCAGTCTTTCCATTACAAGGATTCAAGGAGGCAACGAAATGCACTTGAGGATTCAGCCGGAGATAATTGTTGTTGATTTCAAGAGGCTGTGGTGAATTAAACGTATGCATGCACGCATGCACGCACACACGTGCACACACCCATACCTGCCTTCCCCCGTCAGACGCTTGCCATTTATCTTTCCACTTGTTTGGAGAGACTCATCAAGTCTCTAAAGATGTCATTTAATTGAGACTCATCCTGTTGTTAATAATTCAAGCCCCTCAGAGAGCTTGGGGTTAAAAACACCGACCGGCCAGCCCGGAATTAGGTTGAACTAGATATATGACATCCTGGAGGTCGATCATATTTTGAGCACGATGTCTCAAAATGCAAATACACACTTTGTTCACGAAAGAAAAAAAATGGATTTCTGTTTTTCACGCCACAAATGGATTATGTGAAGAGGACTAGCATGGACTGTAGTGTGACACAAAATGTGCTGGGGGACATAGTATAGTAATACACTTACACACTGAGTGAAGATTTCTTTGTCTCTTTTTTCAATAATGACCAAAATTTGTAAGTCTAGTTATTACAACTTGGACTGTATTTTCATAGTTTTGAGATCTGGAAACAGTGCCAAATCAAATCTGTAAGAGCAGAAAAGATAAGCAGTCATTTATATCTTTATAAGCTTCGAACTGAAAGTCTTATTGAAACTGCTTTAATCTGTAGCATGCTGTTTCATTGTGAAATAAGTGACTTTCATGCACTCTCTCTCCCCAAAATATAGTTTAAATAAGCTGACGTAACTGTTGGCTTGTTTATAACTTGTTTGTCTTGCTTGTTTTGACTTTATTGTCATCACATTGCTCGTGTTGCCCAATCTCACTTCACTGTTGCAATGCCACAGTGTCCCCAGATGTCAGCGATTACTCTAGTGAGTACAACATCGCCATAAACAATGTGAGTAGTGGACATAGAAAAGGAAAGAACCAAGATGTAGTAAACCTAAATTGTCATTTCACTTAAAAAAATCTCAATAAAAATATCTATAAACTATATAACTTTAACTACCTCATTAAGATATTAACCTTGGCAAAATGACCTAGTTGTTGTTTTATTTGAGCTTTGAGCTTTCAGCTTTCAAATATTTCCATTTCCTCTAAATAAAACAGTGGAATAAGATTTACGTCTACCTTGCACCATGCCTCATGCTCAGAGGCTCCTGTGCGTCTCCATGATGATGCTACCCGCGTTGATTTTCCGTCCCGGCTCTGACAAGATGAGCTGAACTGCTGTTGTTAACCTCAATGCTACTCTGTCCCTGCTCCCCCGAGACTTTTCATATTTGCCGTACAGAGCAAGAGCTCATTATTGAAAATAATTAGCAACACTAAACACAGAGATGTCTGCTGTTGTCATGTTATTATCTATCCCAGTGTAGTTAGAGACAGAAAATAGATCTTTAACCCAATGTGACCTACTCTAAACTTTTTTACAAATTTCTAAACTAATATAATAACTTTTATTCATAACTGATGTATATATGTTAGTTATCACAGTATTTTTACTTAGAGCCAAGGTGGGATCTGTAGCATATTGTTGTTATCAGTGGTTTTAAATCAAGTCAACTACTTAATAAAGTTAATCCACAAGGACCAATTTTAGGCCACTTGCTATTTTGCTATTTACTGCACATAAATAATATTTATTTTCCAACTGAGCATGTCATGTCAGTTTTTACACTGACGAGACCATCTTTTATGTAACTGTCTCAAAAACCCATCCTTATCTTGTCAGACCTCTTTTATTATTTTGAAGCTTGTTGTTAAGGATGACATTTATGCATATCTAAAGAGCACTGAGTTTTCATCTATTCCTAATCTCAGTGGATGAACAAAGCTCACGCTGACTTTAAAAAAAGAAGAAATAAAATGCTTGTTTCTCTCATCAAAAGAGAAAACACATTTCATCAATCCACCATGCTACAGTATATGATTGCTTAATGGTATCTGTGTGTGCTATGACAGCTTTGTGTGACTGATTTGTCATGTTGTGCATTTTGCAGGTCTCTCTTTTAAAGTAGATCTATAAAGTACATCAATTTACCTTCTTCGATAAATAAAGCTTAGCTTAACTAACGTGGACATCTCCATCACTCTGAACCAAACACCGCTGTCGTGCATATCCTAGTCATGATCAAACCTGTAAATGTCATATTTACTGTATCGTTGCATTGCACGCAATTAATGTCATTATCATGATTACTCCCCTCATTATCATCAAAGACCAACGGAAGGAGAATGTGTATGTGCTGCATTTACACACATATACACAGGTGCACACACGCAAATGCACTCTGAAGGCTTTAAGTTCATTGACTCGCCGCGCCAAAGTCAGCACGTCCACATCTGAGGGAGGAAATTATATATTCAATTTCCATAGAGATGAGCTGAGAGTTACTTTCAGCTCCTCTTCCTATTTGAGGCTAATGAATGCAGATTGAAAAGATGTTGATTCCGTCTAAACAAACGCCCCCAACACCTGCACATTAAGTGGCAAGTCTGTCCTCTCCAGCACTGAAATAGAAAACATGATTTAAATATTCATACCCCTCAATGGACTGAATGAATAAGCAAATTAATAATCCGTCCCATTTATTTTGCTCTCCCTCTTTCCTGCGGAGGGTTAAGAGCATGGACAAGAACAAGTAGTCTTTACGTTAAATGGCGTAATTTGTTATCTGAGGGTGCTGATGAATTAGCGGTCTCTGATGCAGTGATGTTTCCTATTAGTCATGATCTGGGAAGGCTTCTCTTTCTGTGTTTACCTCTCTGCTCAGTTACCAGAGTGGAGGTGTAAGTCTCAGCAGTCGATGGAGTATGGACATCGCAGTGCCTCGGAGTTTGGGGTCGTCCATGCTAAAAATGCATGCACTTTGAGGACTGTAAGAGCCGTTTAAATACATTATGTTGTGCTTTGGTAGCCTGCAGTAGTTTAAGTATGTGTTTCTGTACCTAAACGGCCCCTACAAATGATGTTCAGCTAATTTGCATCAGCAAACACATTCCACACTTAAATTAGTAAAAGCCATGGTCTTAGTTTAATATTGAAAAAGTCAACCAATGCTTGAAGTGAGTCAGGAAGTGTTAACTTTTTCATTTAAAAACATTAATTATTTCCTAACTTTTCCAAGTGGTTAATGGCCCAACCTGTCAAAATAAAATGTTTTCAAATGGGCAGCTCAAAGAAATAAAGGTCAGTGGCTAATAAAAACGTGAGTCATCAAAATCTTCCCAGTTAAAGAAATGCTGGCTTTTAATAGGCTTTTAATGTGAAAAATATGCGGAATTGGACTGACTCTCCATTACAGTATCTTAACATAGATGGAGAAAAGCCTCCAAGTGGGAAGATTTAAACTAATTATTGACTACAAAATATTAATTGACAATATTAATGGTGTTAGAGAAGAGAAACTGATTAACAGAGTGGTGTGCATGACGTTTTCATTTAGCATTTACAGGGAAACAGGAAATTAGAAATAAAACTTTATGATATTAGCCTGTTTCAGATAAAGTCCTAGTTTTCGCTGCCACTGAGGTAAAGAAATCCATTGTTTTTTATGGTAACCACATGTTGATTGGAAAAAATCTTGAATATAATTATTATATAAATTAGCAAAGATTTAGTTTGAGGCAGGGTTGTTCTGCTTGTGTGTCTTATCTGCATTGTCGCCATTGTCGCCATATACATGAGGTAGATTTGCAGTGTTTCCAATAACAAGGTCTCAGCAGTTTACTGCCTCAGGAAAAGAGGGAGAGTTTTTTAATTTTTCGCTTACCCAATATATTCTATGTATTTTGACAGCATCATTGGCCGTAACAGGATATCCAAAGCTCTTCGAGTCACTTCAACAACTTAAAATAATAATATTGGGCTGTGGGCACATCTTTCTTGGCCAAGCGAGTCTGTGGCGCCACCATGGCAGCAGCTCTTTCTGCCTAAAAAGCACTTAACCTGCATTTTGCAAATTAAATGAGGCATCCACACAGCAGCGTAGACAGAACTGGTGCATTTCATGATGGCCGTGGTCTGCGGCTCAGGGTAAACTGTTGTGTCAGGTGTGACCTTCATGTCAAGATAGCTTGACCTTTCTGCACAATGGTGGAGCAGTCACATTAGAAAATAATATGGAAGTGGACAGCCAAGGAGAAAAGAACACCGGGATACTTAATGCTCAGACTGGGTGGTGGAAAAACAAGGGAGAGAGACAGAACGGGGACACGTACTGAATCAGGAAGAGAAATATTGGGGCGGCCAGTCAGAGACTATTTCTCTCATGTTGTTTGTGTAGACAGAGGGTCCAGCAAACCCTTCTCTGCATTATTAAAGGTTATGAAACAAACTACAACATAATATACAACAAAAAAGGGTTCAAAGGAGATAAATGAAAAGAAAACATCTCACCTGTGTATGATGCGCTTGGTGCGTAGGTATCCCAGGGCCAGGGCCAACTCGCAGATGTAGAATTTGACGGTGCTCTCCGAGAAGTGGACGTTCTGCTGGAGGTGATAGCGAAGGTCTCCTCCCAAGAGCAGGTCCACCACCATAAACATGTCCTCCTCGTCCTGGAAGGAATACCTGCAGGGGAAGGTGGTCAGAGGGACGGCAGGTGGTGGTGAGGGCATGGGGCGAAGATGATGGAGATTTGGACGACGGGGTGAAATGGAAATGAGGAGATGCACGGAGGGAAGAGGGAGACACATTCAGAGTGAAATCAGAATCGGAAAATGACAGGATGAGAAATGACACAGTCAGCAGAGAGGGAGGTTTGAAGGGGAAGTAAATATGAAGATGTGTAAGGAGGAGGAGAATATAGGGTGTGAGGATGGAAAAGATGGAGGGTGAGAAGAGGAAGGGAGGAAGGGGGGAAGAAGTAGAAAGAGCCACAATTAAGAGTCACATATTTAGCACGAAACACTGTAAAAGAAGGCTTCCTAAAACAAAAAAAAAAAAAAAAAACAGAATACTCATTTTGAGATGGGGGAGGGGGATCATACTGGAAGAATGCGTGTTGAAGGTTGTTCTCCTAACTTTCTGTATTGCTGCAACACTGGAGATACGACGCTCTTGCCCGACGGCGATAAAAGAGGACGACAAGCGCAAATTGAACTCATGTCGGCCTTGCGCTCCTCAGGCAAATCAAGTGTGAAAGACCTCGGTACAGAAGCTTTGACGAGAACAAACGGTTCAACAAAATTACCCATCAGTGTTTCATCCTCATGATCTCTGAAAAACACAACCTCAGGTGCCACCCAGGGTCTCTTGAGGGTAGACGCTGCTCTACTCTGTATGACTTGCAGCGCGCTGAAGAAAAAAAACACTCGTCATGCACGCACATCATGTTGCAGGAGAAGCACCTACATATTGGCTGAGTCATGCCTGAGGCAATGCTCATTATCCTGTCTTCAAGGCTAACAAGCTAAGGAAATCTTTTATTATCGTGTACACAAGTGGCTGTGATAGTTAGGACTTTTTCCTATTTGAACATGTTTCTGACACCTTAAAAAGACACGCGATTTGACAGGATGTTAATTTTGTAAACAATGTAAAAAAAAAAAAAAAAAGCTTTTTTTGTCTTCTGTCTCTTCGCGTCTGAGTATTTCTCTCTTTTTTTTAATCCTTTTTATGAATGTTTTTATTTTCATAAAATAAAATAAAAACATTCAGTGTTAAGGCCTGCAGAGACTATTTCTGTTATTGTTATTCTCATATTTTTCACATTTATGACAGCGACTAAATCTGGCATTCTTAGTGATAATAGTGATTTCATCAGTGCAAATTGTTATGGTCAGGAGAACAAAACTGAAAACTTGGCACCAACATATTCCACATTGCTTACCAAAGGGCCTCATAAGGTAAAAGTCCATACATTATCAGCATGTTTGAAAATACATTCTGGATACAGTCCTATTGTTGCTTCCTGGTTTGCACAGCGAAAAAGCAAATGAGGACAGTCAGCATCGAGAAAACATAATCTCTGTTGTGATTACATTAGTGATCAACACACAGATTATCCTGGATTTTTTGTCTTTTAAACATCACATGAGGTGATGTGCGCAGTGTCATTGAACATTCGTACGTCCTCTACTCCATCGACATTGGCCGACTGAAAATCCTTAATTATGGCTCCATTACTGAGCAAAAAGTTCTGCGTCCACTCAGCAACATTGTCTGCTCAGATGGCTCACTGCTCTGCTTTTATCTCTCTTTAGGGTTAACAGGTTTTCCATCAGACTGCTCAGTATCTTGCCATTTCATCACGGCAGAGCATTACACCTATTAAATATGCCTTATGTCAGAGTGTAGTCAAGATTTGGCAGGGAAAACCGAGCCATCTGCCTAGACATCACCAACAGTGAAAGTGTCAAAGTGGCACAAAATGTCATTTCCTTTATTCATGGATGAAATACATTTTTGAGGATTTTTTTGTATTCTTTCTTATAGTTTTTAGTGCATATTGTGAGTAGTATTTGCTTGCATATGTCTCAGTCCTCTATTAGTGCGTGAGGGATGTTCTGGGTGGTAGTGCCACTAGTGGTCATCCATCTATTCATCCATCCATCAAGCACTGTCATGCACAGCAAGCCTTTATCAGCATGCTGCCCACTGCATCGCCATTTAAGAAGCTGTTGCACAAATCATCATTGATTTTACATGCTGAGCGTCCCACCGGGGCCGCACTTTTTTCCTTCCCCTCATCTAAACGATGAGCTAATTAGTTTCTCTCCCACAAGAAACTCATTTATGCAAAAATAATGTTAAGAAAATTGCAGCGGCCAACATTTCCTGGCTCGCCTAAAGCGCTGTGTTGCGTGCAAGTTTGGATCTTCCATAAAACTGGAGAGTACACTGCAGCGCCTCCCAAGTCCTTCAACATGTTCCTGATGTGAAATAAATAGGCTACTATTTCACTGAGACTTCCGAGAGGTGTCAATGTCGACTTGTGCATTTTTATTTTGAGCCCACTGGGGTTTCTTCTGGCAGATAATTCTCTGTAAGGACCATCATCTTGGCTTGAACTCAGTGCTCAGTGGCCGAGGGTACTTTTTTGCCACGTTGGTGAACTCCCTTCTTCGGGGGCCCCTCTCCAATAAGCTGGAGGTGGTGTTTTTCTGCGCTGGATGGATGGCGATTGATTGAGCTGACTCAAAACTGTCTGCTAAGGCTCAGATAATGCTGAGACCACTTAACATCTGATTGCCAGTGGTCTGAGAGTGTGGAAAGACTATCTGTTAGATGCCCGTCCTGAAGATGCACACACATTTGCCAAAGTCAGAAAGGGGTGCATGGAGATACACGCAGACACACACACACACACAGTGGTGTTATTCTTCCTTCTCAGCTCTCGTGTTTCACTTTCAAATGCGCTTGCTTCATTAAATATTCTGATCTGGTATTAGAAAATAACTTAAACGAGTAAAAGACAACACAAAATCTTGAAATTGAAAGAGTCATTTGATCCTTAAGACACAGATGCACATCACACACACACACACACACACACACACACACACACACACACACACACACACACAGAGGACATCAACAAACAGTTCTCTAATGAATATCAGTTCTGTGGGGGGGCGTTGAGAGGAGGCCAGCCTTTCCCACTTAAAGTGTATAATACAGTTCAACTGAATGGATGGGACGAGCTGCTGTGCTATCAATCACACAGACAAGCTGGTCACGCCTGCAGACACAGAGGTCCTCCAAAGTTTTTCAAGCAGAGTTTTTAAGTGTATTTGTGTGTGTGTGTGTGTGTGTGGTGTGTGTGTCACAAGGAGGGGGCAGCATAATGGCATGATACTCCTTTTTCTCTTCTGAGTATATTGACAGTACAAAGCTAAAGACTTTTAAAGTGTTATACAATCTATAGTCCTCAGTTCTGTATTAGTAATCCAGTATTCATACCACAAAAATATGACAAAATCTCATGTTAAAGAACCTACCTCTGCCTTTGTTATGAAATTAGAAACACTTAAATGTAATGATCTGATCTGATTTTCCAACGTCTACAATTATGTAAATGGTAAATGCACTTACACAGCGCTCTTCCTGTCCTCTGACCACTTAAAGGGCTTTACCATACATACACCCCAATCACTCACATATTCATAGACTGATGGCAGAGGCTTTAATACGTGGTGCTTTCCTGCTCATCAGGATCTAATTCTAGCTCATTTACACACACACACACGCATGCTGATGGCTATGCCTTCGGGAGCAATTTGGGTTTCAGTAGCTTGCCCAGGGCCACTTTGACTGGCGGACTGGAGGAGCCGGGGATCAGACCGCTTATCTTCTGATTAGGGGACGACTTGCTCTGCTTCCTGAACCGCAGCTGCCTAAATTATGATTTATTTAAAATGAATATAAATGAATAAATAAATAGATATATATAGATTAATCAATCAGCCAATGTGAGATGAGGAAAGGTTTCGGTCTGTGAGGTGATTTAGTTTTGAAGTTTTAGATGGTAAAACTTACTGTACAGCTTAGTCGGTCAATATGACAGACACCTGTTAGAAATCTATCATGACAGCCCTATAAATAAAGAGACAGAATTACATAAAAGCGACATATTCTCAGAAGAGAGGACTTCCAAGGGAGTCTACAAAGACTTGGATCTGAAAAACAAAAAAAATCAAAGTTCCAGCTGCTGCCATTAGATGTAAGGGAGAGATAACTGAGGCGACAGAGTGGATCAGTGTGTGTGTGTGTGTGTGTGTGTGTGTGTGTTTGCATGGAAATGAGAGTGTGCTGGAAAATGATATGACACTTGAGTCTGGCACGGAGAGAGGGAGGACGGATCAAACAGGCCTCGTATTAACATCACATTCTCTTAAATATGAAAGCAATGCCTCACTTTGATAGAGGATTTGTAGTTTTTTGGGGACCAACGTGACTCGCACTGAGTTCGCAGACGGTCAAAACATTCTTCCCCAATCATCCACAGCGCTCCTGCTCAGGCTCTGCGTACACACTCGGACACGTGACGGACTAATCAGCCACAAATTTTGAACAGCTGGAATTTCTCTGAAGAGTCGAGGAGACTTGTTATTGGTTTGAAGCCTTCATCTTTGAATAGGAATAACTTTGACTGCGAAATGCTTACACAGCCTTTAGAGAAAATATTAAGAAAAATACTGTTGCATGGATGCAGGAAATAAATATTCACGCAGGGCAAACAGTGTGTGATCCAGCATGTAAAAATGTGTACAAATTATCTATTCTTTTTAAAGCAAAGCTGAATGTGTGTGAAATATTCATGACTGTAAACCAAAACAGGAAAAACAAGCTTCTCTGTGGTTTAAAGTGTGAGCTCGACAGCAGTTTGTGTTGCTGGACGGACTCCATTTTATTCTGTCTGGCTTTCTCCCTCTCTTACCCGGCCTGTTTTGCCTCATTATTTGTCCTTAAGTCTACTTCAGTGTCTTTCTCTGTCTCTCTCTCTCTCACACACACACACACACACACAGCACGTAGTGTGTAAATACCACTAACCCAGCCGAGGTAGTAAAGGTGGTAAAGAATCCAAGAGGCTGCTGTCGCAAGCATTTAGGAGACATTAGCTGGACTTTAATTGCTCTTTTTCTCGACAGACTTCTTCCAGGAAAATAGCGGTTTATTTATTTTATTTAAAAGCTGTAGTGTAGTGTGTTCAGTTACCTTAATTTACAACCTTATCATGTTTAACATAGCGTTTTTATTTCATTCAGATTTTCTTTCACTTTCACAATTACTTATTCAAATTAGTTAATTACTCCTCCTTGAACCGCCACCTTACCGTGGTGGAGGGGTTTTGTGTGCCTGAATGATCCTAGGAGCTATGTTGTCGGGGGCATTACACTCCTGGTAGGGTCTCCCATGGAAAACAGGTCCTAGGTGACCAGACTAAGAGCAGTTCACAAGCTCATCATAGAAAACAGACCAACAAGGATCGTTACGTCACCCGGATTGGCGTTACCAGGGCCCAACCCTGGAGCCAGGCCTGGGGTTGGGGCTCGCAGGCGAGCACCTGGTGGCCAGGTCTTTGACCACGGGACCCGGCCGGGCTCAGCCCAAAATGGTGACATGGGCCCACCTTCCAGTAGGTTCACCACCTGCAGGAAGGTCCATGAGGGGCCAGTGCTATGTGGTTTGGGTGCAGCAGTCGTGGCTGGGGCCCTCGACAACCCAATCCCTGGACCAAAACTCTGGCAATAGGGACATGGAATGTCACCTCGCTGGGAGGGGAAGGGGCCTGAGCTTGTGCAGGAGGTTGAGAGGTACACCGGCTAGAGATAGTCAGGCTCACCTCCACGCACAGCTTGGGCTCTGGAACCAGCAGCTCCTTGAGAGGGGCTGGACCCTCCACTATTCTGGAGCTGCCCAGGGTGAGCGGCGGCGAGCTGATGGTGTGGGCTTGGTTATAGCATATAGCCCCCCAGCTCAGCTGCCATGTGTTGGAGTTCACCCCGGTGAAGCAGAGAGAGTCGCTTCCCTGAGCCTTTGGGTCGGGGATAGGTCTCTCACTGTTGTTTGTGTCTCCCCGGCCAGAGTACAGTACCGGCCTTCTTGGAGTCCCTGGGAGGGGTACTTGATAGTGCTCCAACTGGGGACTCCATTGTTCTACTGGGGGGAATGCTCAACTGGGGACATTGTCGGACGGTGGAAGGAATACTTTGAGGATCTCCTCAATCCTCGTCCATCACCCAAGCCGAAGTCACTGAGGCCGGGGGTGGATGAGATCCGCCCAGAGAGTACCTCAAGTCTCTGGATGTTGTGGGGCTGTCTTGGCTGACACGCCTCTGCAACATTGCATGGAGGTTGGGGACAGTACCTCTGGAGTGGCAAACTGGGGTGGTTGTCCCTGTTATTAAAAAGGGTGACTGGAGAGTGTGTGTGTTCCAACTACAGGGGATCACACTTCTCAGCCTCTCCCAGGAAGGTCTCTACGCCAGGGTACTGGAGAGGAGAATTCGGCTGATAGTCGAACCTCAAATTCAGGAGGAACAATGCGGTTTTTGTCCCTGGTCGTGGAACACTGGACCAGCTATATAACCTCCACAGGGTGCTTGAGGGTTTATGGGAGTTTGCCCAACCAGTCCACATGTGCTTTGTGGATCTGGAGAAGGCATTCGACCTGTGTCCCTCGTGGTATTCTGTGGGGGTACTCCAGCGAGTATGGGGTCTGAGGCCCTTTGCTAAGGGCTGTTCGGTCTCTGTACGACCGGAGCAGGAGCTTGGTTCAATTGTTCATTGCATTGCCGGCAGTAAGTCAGACCTGTTCAGGTTCACAGTGCATGTTGGACTCCGGCAGGGGTTGCCCTTTGTCACCAGTTCTGTTCATAATCTTTATGGACAGGATTTCTAGGCATAGCCAGGGGCTGGAGGGAGTCCAGGTTTGGGAACCACAGGATTTCATCTCTGCTTTTTGCAGATGATGTTGTCCTGTTGGCTTCATCAAGGCCAGGACCCTTCAGCATGTACTGGAGCGGTTTGCAGCCGAGTGTGAAAGCGGCTGGGATGAGAATCAGCACCTCCAAATCCGAGGCCATGGTTCTTGGACCGGAAAAGGGTGGTGTGCCCTCTCCGGGTGGGTGGAGAGGTCCTGCCTCAAGTGGAGGAGTTCAAGTATATTGGGGTCTTGTTCACAAGTGAGGGAAAGATGGAGCGTGAGATTGACAGGCGGATTGGTGCAGCCTCCGCAGTTATGCGGCGTGGTCGGTGTGCTCGGGGAAGACCCAGGACACGCTGGAGAGACTATGTCTCTCGGCTGGCCTGGGAACGCCTCAGAGTCCCCCCAGAAGAGCTGGAGGAAGTGTCTGGGGTGAGGGAAGTCTGGGCATCTCTGCTGAGACTGCTGCAGAAGAAGATGGATGGATGGATGGAAATTAGTTCATTATTTTTATTTTTTTATAATTATTTTTTCAATATTGTAATATTGTTACTATTTACTGTTTCGTAATGCAGTTATTTATGTTATTTAATTGATTCCAGAGCCGATTTTGAGGCTTGGTATCAGGGCTAACACTGGAATATCGTAATGGATCGGTATCTGCTGAAATAAAGCAGGACAAAATCTGATTGTATCGGCAGATACCTGATATTAAAGGACTTAGATCGGGTTCAGGGCCAAAAAAAATTTATACAGACATTCCTAATCCTTACCTTGAATGTTTTATTTCTATGCATTGTGTTGAAAATTGAAATCTTCTTGTGAAAATGAGTGTTTGTATCATTTTAGTAATATGGTAATATTTTGTGCCAAATGCTCATTGCTGCTCTGCACTTTTTAAAATTCACGTTTCACTGGGCTATCAGATTATCACTGGTAATATAACAGATTGTAGTGGAGAGAAAAAGCCACAATAGATGTTAATGTGGAAATGCTGTGTTCTCCATCATAACCGTGGATAAACGGTTGGGGATAACCCAAGTTCAATCAATAGAACGTGTGAGTCTTCCAAGAAACCAGTTTAATCGAGTAGAAAACCAGCTCTCATGCTTGGCTGAGGTTTCCATGTTTTCTGTCCCACAAGTCTCTCCATCAGAGAGCCAAGGTGGTAAAAACTGAAAGGGCTTAGGCGTCATTGTCGGGAGGAAGCTGTCCTGACTTCCGAGCAAACAGGACCGACTGACTCACTACAATCTGTCACATGGTTGCTCCGGAACAAAGCCGCAATAAAGAGGGTCGACAGCCCGGCATGGTTATACACACAAGGAGGCACGTACAGTAACTTTGATTACTGCAATGAGCAAACACACGTGTATCCAGACATACTTACTGTCACCCAGCAGCCTGTTGTATGAGCCAGATACATTTTTCTAAAGATCCAACCACAGATGCCAGAACTGTGTTTTATAAGTATAGATAGATATATATAAGTCCCAAATTTAATGTACACACTCACAGACAGGCCTACACACAAGCTAGTAAACATGTACACAAGTAAACACACACACATACAGTAGTTGACATTTCTACGCAAAGTCTAAACTAAATATTTTTTTGTTACTGCATCAGCACTTGACAGTTTGCATAAGTGCACATTATTGCACTTAATAATAATTTCTTGTGCCATACATACTATATGTTAGCCATTATAGCAGCAAATCAACATCATCCCTCTGGGGCTGGCTGACCTCGTGCTAATTGAACGTTCTTTTTATGCTCTTTCAGCAATATCTCCTCTCTGCTTGGAGTGTAAATTGGTCTCCTATGACAATAAAAGCCCTATTTCTCTCTCTCTCTCCTTCTAACAGGGCGAAAGTATTTAGAAGGAGTCTGAATATGAATGAAGTCTCCACTGACCCCATGCCACTGCTGTCAAAATGAATTAGGAATGGTGCTCATTAAGTTGTTCGTCACAGGTAGATGCCGAGTCATGAAGGTTACCTTTAATATGACAACATGTACATGCATGACTAATGTGATTTGAGTGAGCCTGCTCCATGTTGAAGCTGTGCATCTACCTTCATAGTTTTATGCTGAAAAAATAACTGAAAACATTTTTATTTGCAAATGTGAGTAATATGTTTTTCAAAAGAAAAGCACAGCTAAGCAACTGTGACCAAGTGATCCCATTTACACTTTCTCTGTGCTGTTCACTTTTCTTTTAACACACATTGTAGTTGTTTCAGTAAGTGTTAATCAATTAAGAATTAAGACCCAGATTAAAAACATATGGTAGCATATGAGTTTGCTGCACATCTGCAATATGTAAATATGAAAATGCATTCAACTGTTTAAGTATTTTTCCTGATGTCTATAATTTTCAGGCAAGCTTTTTATAGGCTGTTTTTTACATTAGTAGCAGCAGTATGACATAAGTATTATGACCCTGACATTAAACAATTCAGCCACGTTTTCTTGTTGTCCATTTCATGTCCGTCAGACAGAACAGATACACTTCTATTTCAGTAAATCAAGTCTATTTGCACAGGCTGCTGAACGGTTTGTGTTTTACACCTTGAGTCTATTATCTTCCTTCTATGTGTGTAATAACAGTAATTGTGTGTTTTTGCCAAAACTCTGGTGACCAACAATGAATATTTTGCCTGAAAGCATCCCGTGTAGACACAGACAAAGCTGCTGCTGTTGTTCTGTGCTGCTCACGTTAATTAATAAGTAATATAAAGAAATAATGTAATAACAAACCAAAGAGTGAGGATGATGGAAAAAAATGGAAACAGGGTAGTTGAAGTTGTAGTTACCCAACCAACGGGTATTCTTTAATTCCTGTTTTTTTTTCATTTTGACAGCTGCACTACACTGTTGACTGCCTCGCTTATATTTTGAGCGACAGCATCACAACAAAGAGTTCACCAGCGTCCATTAGCAGCTGTTGCTCGATGCCTCGACCAGTATTTCGTGTAGAGAGTTGAGAACAGCAGTCAGATGGCAGATTAGCATCTGTACATTACGTTTAAATGATGCAAACTTTTGGTGAAAACATTCGCCTTGCTGCTGTCTGGTTTCTCTCTAACTCGCTCTTTCGATCTTGTCCTTTAGATGTTCCCCATCTCTCTCTCTCTCTCTCTCTCTCTCTGTCTAATGCTGCTTTTCTTTTCAGTGTCTGTATCTGTTCCGCCACACATGCATTTCAATGTGACCTCTTCATGGCCTCGAGGCAGTCAGTCTGATGGGAGAGCATCCTGCATGGAGCTTTTAGAGGCAGAGGCACCCCAGGCCACTTCAATAATGGAAGTCTCCAGAAACCACAGGGGCTCTGAAGCTAATGGTAACATGTCCTACCAAAAAAGACCTCCTTTCACTCCTATCAGAGGTAACAGCTGTGACATGTGAAGTCACACGTGGCTTCATTAATTGATTGATTCAAATAATAATAAGAGATTATAATAATACTGAAACTGCTGCTATTTCCAAAGTAGAATCGATTTCTGTTTCTTGCAGAAAGAAAATGTTTCACACACACACAAATTATTCATCTTTTAGGCAGATTATGGCACTTAAATCAAGCAAGACAGGTCTTCATATTTCAATATTCAACAAAAAAAATCTCAGTGTTTCATTACATTACAGTAAGTGCCTTAATAAAGAATTGTTCCCCCTTCTTTAAAAGTAATGGCAATGTTGGCAATATTCCTAAATGTGGCCGCTCTCTGAAAGGAGAATACCACTGTTCCTATTCATTAAATGTAATGATATTGACTCCTTTAGTGGACCTCCATCCCCACCCCCTCCTTAAAGTAACCCACCTTTCATAACCTGAGCACCTTTTATTAAGTAAATGAACTAAACCACATCAATCTAAATTGAACGGTGAGTTTTGTTTATTAAAAATCTATCTACTGAATGCCCACAGCATGAAAATCCACACAACTGAATTTCAGTAATAAAATGGCTAATTAAGACTTTGTTGTTCGACACAAGCTTTTGCAAGTGCAGTGATTAGACATACATACTACCCATACATGCACACACACACTGCACATTTCCACACATCTGACTGAAGTCCCTTGCTGAAACGGACACAGCCGGCCGAGCGCTCAGACTGTGACATGTTGGATCGATGCCGGCAGCCCTGCGACCTTCCTCCCATCCCGTCTCCCAGCACCTCCTTTGACTGACAGCTCCCATCAGTCTGTGTCTAATGCTCCCTGAGCGTGCACGCGTGGATGCACTCTGATGCAAAAATACATGCACACATCCCTTACGAAAGGCACGCGAGACATCAGTGATCCTACATGTAAAATATGCACTGAAACACCCCTTATATCTACCAAGTGAAGTGAGTCTTATTCATCTTATTTGGCGAGTGAGCACATTGTAGAAGAATTACTTTTGGTTTTGCTTTAACAGGTCTTTCCACTCATTTTTTTAACACTTAGGCTTCATAACCGTGCTTGATCAGGGTGTTTTCTCATTCTTACCACCCCTGATTCTATGATCTTCCATTTCACCAGGTCACCTTGACATCAGGCCAAACACTTGACATGCTGACATGCTGTTTTCCAGTGTTTGGCAGTGCCTGCGGTGTTAAAAGTAAAATGAGGATGTGATGTGTGCATTTTGCAGATACACAAGGATACAGTGAGTACCTTAGGCACAAGCAGATCTTAATTTTGCTTACTTGTACTATTGGAGTCTGGACTTAAGCTTATCTTAGCCTGCACTATTCATTCAAAATGTACTTTATACAGTCTATAGTATATTCTATATATTGTACTGTACAATACAACATATCTGGTGTTTTAGGCGTTTTATATCTGGATGCTTGGAGGAATTCTTCTCTTAGAGTTGTTTTTTTTGTAGTCATTGCTTTTGTGAGATATTATGTCATTTCTGTTTGGTTTTCTGAGGAGAAAATGCACATGAATGGACAAAAATAGAATAGAGAACACTGACTGATGTCTTCTTCTGCACAGAAATGAAATGCATTAGTAACATTACGTAATGACTGAACAAAAGAGGGACTCCCTGAAGCAAGTGAAGCTTTTACTCCACAATGTTTCAGACTTTTATTAATGCACTTCCTCTCCTTTGACAGTTACGCAAGTTGCTTCTTTTTGCTGTGGCATGTCATTGAATGGAAGTGCACTATAGACTTTGTTAAAAGTAGGTGTAGTTGTGAAAATACACTAAGAAAAGTTGGCAGTAAAGATTATTATTCTGTGGCCCAGTCTGTGGTGGAAAAGATAGTGTGGTTATGTCTTTTTGGTTGTTATCAGAAAATTAAGTTGGCAGGAAATTCTTCTGAATAACACATTCTAGCATCTTTATTTTATTTTTGAACATTCGCTGTTTAGTGTCTGATCCAATCTGTTTGGCAACAGACAAATTCCGAAAGAGTGACAAGATAAAAAAAAGGTCTGAGGAACTCACAACACTCCACAGATGATTGCAATTCTACAATTTATTTTTTAACAGTATGGACATTGAAATTGTAGTTTTTCCCTTCAAGATCCTAACAGTTTTACCAGATGACATTATTTTCTTTGCTTTGCTGTTAAATATTACTGCATTGCTGTTCTCCTTCTGCTTGATGCCCTGAACAAACGTGTGGCTCACGGAGAACACATCACACAGCCTGTGATCGACACATCCATCACACCAAATGAGTGAGCCACAGACCAATCAACTGCAAAAATCTGCCATTAAAGAAGCGGCAAGACTGAAAGCTGAACACGGCAGCATCAGTTGCTGGTTGCCATCCCTCCCTCTCCCCGTCTGTCTCTGATACAGTGTGAGTGTATCTCTGGCCTTTGAGTCAAAGCAGTGCAGTGCCAATAAGGGCTCCCCTTACACAGTGGGACTTAATGCTGCGCAGGCATAACAGGCTGCCCTACGAGTGCTGGCACATCAATACCCAGACTGTACCATGCACTTTATGCCAGAGGTGAGGATTTTTCAAAATCAGTATTCCTTATTTCACTTTAGAGTTTGTGTACGTGTTTAGAAGTTGATACTGTCTTCCAAGTGTATTGTTGCTTGGCTGCACACAGTGCACAGACGGACCCCTGAGGTCATGCCCAGTGGCAAGTGCAGTGACAGCGAGAGGAGAGAAAAGGGAAGTGAAGCAGGTGGTGAAGGAGAAGGATAGGAGAGGAGGACGAAGAGAAAGAGAAAGGCGAGAGAAGACGAGGCGAGCAAAAAGAGGACAAGAGGAGGGAGACGAGAGGACAGGAGCAAAATAAAGCCCGGCTTTCTGCATGTAGCTGGCTCGGTGCGGTTCATATGCCTGCAGGTAATCTCTCCCCGTCTCTGACCTTGAACGCCTACCTCAGGACAATCATAACTTACGCCAACTCAACACAGTGAGAGAGGCAGAAAGAGAGAGAGAGTGGGCACAGCGCTGACCGAAGCACATCTCTGGAGGAAATCGCCCTTCCGCCCCCCACCCAGGGGGTTTTACGCTGCCAAACGCATTAACTTCCAACCGTTTCTTTTTTTTTTCTTTTTTTTTGTCCAACACAGCATGCAATCAAGCAAGAAAGCAAGCACTGGCACTGCTTGTCTGATGAGTCTGTACACTGCACCTCTCTGTTCACCTCCTCTGTTGTTTTCCCCTCTCTACCTCCTCTTTCTGCTCCGTAGCTAGTCTCCCTTCTCCTGCGCCTTGCTCTCCTCTCCTTTCCTCTCCCCTTTTTTGCTGTGGTTTTAGTATCTTCTTGTTAATTCCCACCATGGGAGCGTTTTGTTTTGTTTCCCTCAAATTAGTAATTAAAAGACGACTATTGTTTCTGCCAGAGAAGCTTTCAAAAGGATATGGAATGAAAATGAGAGAAAAGGGAAGTAGGTGTAGAGAGGCTAGACAAGTTGAACAGAGAACAAAGGGTAGATGGAGGGGGACTGCCTACGAGCACTGGTGAAACAAGTAACACATTTAGTATCTCATTTTGTTTTTCTTTTTCCATTTTCCCCCCTAATTTTGTAATAGGGAGCTACCTAATCCCAAAAGAGCAGGTAATCAAATTCTGGGATAATAAATAAAAACTGGACCATACGGCTGTCATTCATCGTCTCTGGACAGACATCCCTGTTTCTCTGCCTTTCTGCTTGACAGAAGACTACGGTGGCTTCCTCTCAAACGTCGCAGAGTGGGTGTGCTTATCAAGAATTAATGATGCCTTTCAGACAGAAACTTAACAAACCATACTTATCCGGCATCTCAAAAGTACGATTCCTGGGGTTCAATAAGCTCGGGCTTTCAAATTATGATGAATGAGTTAATGAAAATTACCTGATTAGTCATCTTAGAGTAGCGCACTAGAGTCAGAATGGGCTTGTGCCGTGTTGAGGGAAAGACTTCCTCAACCCCCAAATGCAATGAGGCAACCGCTGCCGAGGGAGGGGGGGTCGCGCCCACAAAAGTTGAGTTTGGATTAGTGAGCAGACTACATTTTCCTTTTAGCAACTTCACAGGCTATGATTATGTGGACGGAGGCTTGAGAGTGTTCTTCAGTGGACAACACCTCTCTGCATCTGCAGACTCGATCCAGAGCTTTTCTTTAATGGCCGCTCTGTGTCACTGCACGTACGCTGATTTAAAGGGCCGGATACAATCACCATAAAAATCAAATGGGTGACACAGGGTGCACTGCGAAATCATTCACATGGCTGCGACGGCTGATGGTAATAGCCAGTGTTAAATGCAAGCCTTTGTGGAGATGACCTGCTGAAGTGGAAATCACTCATAGTGTGCTTAAGATTTTACACAGCAGCTTTTTGTATGCATATTTAAGGAATAGAGGGGTATGCTCTGTCAAAGTCACTCAGTAGAATAAAAAGTCGTCCTGAGTTAGGATGCAAAAAGTAGTGACAGTAATTTCCACTCCACTGTAAGATGCTCATTCGCAGCAAAACTTGAGTAATACACAGACAACTACAACCGCATATTCAAATACTTAGTTTGCTAAAGTGTGGTGGCTTACCAGAAGTTGACCAGGAAGGGATGCTCAAGGCTCTGCATGATCTGCAGCTCTTTCAAGACGTTCCTCACTTCGTTCCGCTCCACGCATTTTAGCTTGTTCATGTACTTCATGGCGTACATCTTCTTTGTGTCCTTCTTCTGTACAATGCAGACCTGGTGAGATTACATAAGAGTAAAGTCACTTCACAGCAGTGATGTGCGTGGTCTGAAGTGGTCTATTTCTAATGCTTCATTACTTTTAAGACTGTTAGGTGAGTCTTCATTCATTGCAGTGCAGTGAATTCTGCGAACTCTAAACTGCTAAAATATCATCCATGCAATATGATAAACAGCATGATGACATATGATGATGCTCATGACTGCCAATCCTCTTGCGCAAAATCATGCAATCTTAAAAATGTAGCCAGAAAGTTCTGAGATGCATCATTCCTCTATTTCTTTTTCAGATTGATCATTGGTTAGACATGTTTCATAACACAAAGAAAAATCTTAAAGAGAATAGGAAAAAAATACAATTCATACATTCTGTCTGACACACTGAAAAACAATACACTTCTGCAAAATGTTGCAATATAGTAGTGTGTTTACCGTCATCCATCAATGTTTGTCTGAAGCTTTACTGCTCGAGACACGTGGACACATGAAGTATTTTAGTGCAATAACCAGAAATGTTGTCCACCTAACGAGGCTTGAGCGAGGCCTCGGGATTTCTCTTTAATCTCTGTGATCACAAATTTAAACTTTTCACACCAGTTTGCTTTGAATTTCAGAGACGGGAAACAGCACGTTGTTGTTGGTGAGAATTGCCAGCGCATGTCAGTAGGGAACAGTCCTTTCAAAATCACATAAAAATGCTTTCAAAGTGCACTCACACAGGTACGTCAGTGGGAATAAAGAGCATGACTCTGATGTGATGCAGCAAATACAGCACAATACACCTGGTGCAATCGGGGCAGCTGTCATTCCGCGTGCATATCAGACTGTACATGATAACCCCCGTCCTGACAATGTCTCTGAGAATAGACACTATTTTCAATATGCAGCGGTGTAATACCCCATATTTATTTGTAGTCGTGCTCCTCTGCACTACAAGCGTCAATAAGCCAGTGATTACTGCTATCTAAGAGAGTGATCTGTGGACCAGCTGGCACAGTTAATCAGCCAAACCCTGATCGCATCACTCCTCCCATTGAACAGCTTGCCATCGACTTGATTAGACTGCTTATCTGTTGTTGGACAGAATGGAGGCGCTTTTGCGTATACACGTGCATGGGAGCGTGCACGTGCGCCGCTGTATGTGCCTACATGTACTGTAAGTTCTGCTGTGAATTGCTTGTGCTGTATGGCTCAACAGCAGACAGAAACATGACCGCTATCACCGTCAGCAGAGCTGTCAGCTGGTCACGTGCAAATTAAAGCGAAAGGCTTTACCAGACTGTGTGTGATAAATATTGTACTGATATAACATGGTATGTTGTTTGTAACAACATGTTGCGCCGCACATCCACAAGGGGACAACATTACAGCTCTAAAGATTAGTCAACTGACTGATAATTTGCTGGTATTTTGATAAACGCTTTAATAATTTCTCAAGCATAAATACCAAACTTTCCGCACCTCCAGCTTCAACATTGTAAAGAGCTGCTGCTATTTCTTGTCTAATGATGATGTTATAATATGATAGTAAAATCAATAACTTTGGGGTGTCTGGTCGGACAAAACAAGTGATTTGATGATATCACCTTGGGCTTTAGGAAACAGTGACAAGCATTTTTCACTATTTTCTTTCTGACATTTTTCAGATGGAGTGAATTATCTAGAGAAGGAACAAATTACTCAGGGATGAGACTAATCAGCAGTTGCAGCCCAAGGATCACACAGAACTAATGACAGAAGTGATATTTGCATTTATTCTGTGATATTGGATGTTTTGTTGCTATCGTCTTTTAAGTTTTGTTTCTTAAGCATTGCCTATTTTCATTGGTCTTGTTTTTAACTGCATCTCTTGTGATTGGCCTTCTATAATTCAATCAGTTGTGCATATATTGTGTTGTTTTTTACATTATCAGATGAATACTGAAAAGAAAGAGCTTTGGCAAACAGGGACTTACTTTTCCGAAGCTTCCTTTTCCTATAGCCCTCAGGATCTGGAAGTGGTCGAAATTCACTGTGAGAGAGAAGATAAGAAAATATTTGTCAAGCCTGTTATCTGATTGCTTAAATTACATCCATTACTTTTTCTCCCTTACTATTAAAACAAGACGAATCAGCATTACAAGAAGACTAGATACTTGTATTTGCTGTACATTCGATTTCAGCTTAATTTTAATCAACTGAATCAAAAAATATGTACAATATTAAAGTGTCATAGGTAGATGCAACCTTCTGCAGAGATCAAATGACACATTAGTCAGTTTAAAATGCAAACAATGTCATTCAGTCATTCTAAATGGAAATAGATGGATGTTAAGCAGTGCGGTTACAGTCACTGAGGTTTGCTTTGAGCTCATCTGAACAATGCAGACAGTCAGGCTGAAGCAGATGGAGGTCTCCAGGGCAACTACAGGTCACTGACATTATATAGCAGAGGATTGAAATAAGCTTAAGCACAAAGGCATCTTTTATGACCGCTGCATGTTCCTCCACCAAACAAAAGACGCATTTCTCGCTTCCTTTTTTTTTGTTGTTGTTGTTGTTGCAGCTCAGTATCCTCTCAGCTTTTCTATCATTCTCCCCCCTGCACGCTTAGTGAATGTGGTCTCACTCACACACACACAAACAGGCACACACCACCTAAACCAGAGCTTAACTCCCTATCTCACTCTCCTCCATCTATCAGCAACATTTATCGCCAATTGGAACCGGATGGGGCTGTTTGTTTCTTGCTGCCATGGCAACTCAGGACAGAAGGCTTTCCCTCTCTGCCGTTTCCCCGAGGATGGAACAGCTGCTGCCCACTCGCCGCACTCGTCTGACCACACGCGCACACACACAGATGCAACACACTCGTATTCATGAGCTTTCCCCACAAAAATGCACACATACATTATATATAAAAAGCTACTGAACACATCACCTGCTTTTCTTGCGACAGTGAGGCGCGCACACACACTCTCTTTTTCCTTCATTCTGCCTGCAGTCACTAGATCTATTGGATGTGACAGTTAATGTTATGCTCTGTTAGTCACGTATCACTGGTACTTCCTCCTTTCACACTATCTGCGTTGGACTGTTTACACAACCCACTCTAATAGGGACCATATGAGGCCCGCTTTATAAGGCACACACACACACATGCATTACAGATGACGGTGTATATAGTTAACATACACACAGACACACACTCCAGACAAACATGCTTATTTTCCTCAGAGCTACTTGGAGATTCTCCCCCTGATTGGGTTTTTCAGAGAGACAGCTGTGGCCGTGGGTGAGAGGGCAGAGCTCTGTGATCACGGGGAGAGCGAGAGAAGGCATTGCAACAAAGGAAGGCAGACACAGAAAGACAGGGAGGGTGTGAGACGGAGACTGTCATATTTTACCAGCAGAACTTAAAATGGTTTAACGCGCTGTATTAGATGATGGACACATGAGTAACAGAGCGTGCAGTGATTGAAATCTGCACATGAGTGGAATTGACACGTTGACGGCCTTTTCACGGCAGAAACTAACTGAGGAAATCGTCTGACTGAGGATCTCATCTGCCAGTCAATTGGAATTTGACTGACACATGCTAATCAGTTTGGACAGAAGTAATCACATTTGTTCAGTGTGAGTCTCGCACAGGCTCACATGCTCTCTGTGTAGCTGCACTGCAATGTATGTACGCCTATCTCTCTCTCTGTCTGTAAGAAATTGTCTGCAGCTCTGTCATTTTGGCCCTCCGTCCACACTAAAAGCTCGCACATTCTCAAAACTGACACACACGTGGTTGTTTTTATGCTCACGCCGTTCTTTCATTTTGGGCTGCATGTGAATCTCTGAATAGGCATCCACGCTGGTCTTTGCAGACACGTGCAAATGAAACGTATAATTTGAAGTTAAGTCGCTGTTTTTGACACCCACAAACAGCTCAGCACAGTATATCTGGAAAAATATGACATGAGCCTGATTGGGGTTTTGTGCGACGGTAAAGTAAAGAAGACAACTCTTTGTCACCTCACTCATTTTGAAATATGAGGCTGGTGTTATTCTATATTCTTCGCATTGTCAACAAAATCCCATAAAAACAAACAACGTCAGTAGGGATGGACTCGAATATTCAACTATATATTTGTTTGTTGGGTTGGTACTCAGCTGTCAATTTTGAGGCTCACTTTTATAAGGTGTGTTGATTGATTCACAACGTCAACTTATGTATTGAGTTACCATGTGTTACCAGCAGATCCTTCCCCTTTAAGGAAGGTTGCCTTGTGGGTGATATATGCATATGATGTAGTGTGGCAGGTTTGTTATGGGAAGTGAGCCAAGTAAAAGTCCAGTTCATTCAGCCCAAAGAAACCACAGGTCTCCTAGATATGGTTAGTAGGACCAAAGCTGGAAAATTAACACATTCAAGAAAACATTCCACCTTAAAAATTGCCTCTGAGTGAATCCTTTGCTTCTCAAAAACTTAAGCGTCTCAGAGAAGCTTCAAAACCCCCCAAAATATATTTGGGACTTCCCTACTATCAGTTGCACTCAGCCCTGAGCACAATCATTCCTACTAAAGATGTAAATAATCAAACCTTAAACAGGTGGGCACTGTAGTTTTTTTGTAAACGTTACTCAAACAAGAGTAAATTGTATTTTTTTTGGGACTAGTTTCAGCTGTGGATTAGTACAAATTTGGTTCCCTAGTGAGTATATCTGGGAGCAGGAAAGTGTATGTAGAACTGATTTGGTGTTCACATTCATCATAATGAATGATCATGGCAGCCAGTATCTTTTTTAGGTTGTTTTTTGTTTTTGTTTTTTTTGTAATAAAACTTGTTTGATTTACGTCTCACTCAGTGCAGCAGCAATGTGTTCATCTGGTTAACAGGTAGCATTTATGACCCTTAATCAAATCACTTTATGGCCATTCAGTTGTGTGAGAAGAGAAACAGAAAAAAACATGTAAATGAAGGGCAATTAAGTCTGCTGCATCAAAACACAGTCTACAATGGGTGATTACAGGTGGCAGGAGGGAACTAATCAAAGTTTAACCAGTTGAGACAGAAGACTAACCAACATGAGTCTGTAGGACTCATCAAAGTCTGGATGGGATGCAGATTTATTGTATAGAAAAAAATAAGAAGAGATTCAACCATTGTCTTGTTGTTTCTATGTAGAAAACATAAATGATGTTTCCAGTCGTGGACGTCTCTCCTTGCCCCCCCACCCCTATCTCTCGATCTCCTCTCATTGCAGCCTTTCTCACAGAAGCCTGTAAATCACTTAAGGACCCACCGACGTGGGAACATCAGTGCTCCCGCTGTTGCTCTGACAACTGAAACAGAACCCACGGGTCCATGTGCCACTGCGATGTGAATAACGCATGATCAGCAGTAAACGGGGCCCGTCCATTAAGCAGAGCCTCCTGGCTGCACAAAGCGGAAAACGTATGTGGCACATGTGGTACACACATCATTCTCAGAGGAGATGAACATGTCTTGACAGAGTTCACCTCCATGCACAACCTGCTATGTAAATCAGCTATTATGGGTACGAGCATCAACTACAAAATATGCATCTGTCTCTGCAGTGACGCCACCAAGGATGACAGACTGTACATTTATTCTAGCAGGGTAATTCTGATGATTTTCTTGGAGAAATGCAGTTTTAACATTTACCACATGTACAGAAAATGTTGTTTTCTGTACAGAAAACTGTAGTTGGATGAAAATGTCCATCGGGTAGCCTCAAAGCATTTACATATGTTGATAATATATTTCTGAAAAATTGATTCATGTTCACTGTTGCATTAACAAACAGACGTAAAGTCCACCTCTGCGGCCAGTATTACCTTGAGGCGACCTTTAACAAGTGTAAAGTGAAAACTCAATTTGCATCTTTATTGCTACTCAGACGGGTGAGAGCATGCTGTATACTCAACGTGCAGCTGCCCGTCTGGTTCCTCCGACCTCAAGAGGAGAACCCTGCCTGCATCTGATGTGTGTTTCATCAGCGTGGGGATTACTTTGTTTCCAGTGAGCGCGGCTTTTTCTAATTCAAAACAATGCGCCTCTGTGTTTATTATTCCCCTGCCCTCGGTGAAAATCGCCCACGCTGTTTTGTGAGGGAGAAGTCAGAAAGGTGCACTGTTGCATTAACTCTGGGTTCAGAGAGTGTCTGTTGTGAGCGACATTTCCAGAGCGCCACGCTAGATGACTAAGCAGCAAGGTTAACCATGAATAATGATTCCCTCTTTGATAGAGGTTGCCTCCAGTGAAAAAGAGAAAGCCACAGATATAGATTTCATTAGAGTGCTATTCAGTAATCTGACACAGTCAGGGTGAGAAAAAAAAAACATTTTGGTTTGTCACACAATAATGAAATACCAATCTCACCAGACAAACAAATGAGAGGAAATTCTAATGGTAATTAATGGAATTTTAAATCGTCCATTGGGTTCAAGTGAAACAAATATTATAGTTTGCAACTTGAAACAAATGTGTTCGATCATCTTCATCACCGATCATGATAAACAGAAAAAGCCTTTTGCTCTGCGGGAAAGAAAAACCTGGGAAAGCCACTTCACTTCTGACTAAATCACTGACTCATGTAACACTGACTTATTTGAAGTCCCCCGGGGGGGTGCGGGCAGAGTGGAATTAATTTCAGGGACCGACTCAGATCGATACGTCCACATTGTATTATCTACTCATGTCGCAAAGAGAAGGCAAATAAATTTGAAAAAAACCAAGAGCTTTCCCAATCAGTCCTTTTGATGCTGACCTTGACAGCAATGAAAGGATTAAAGATAAAAGTCTGGTTAAATTCAAGCAGTTTTTAAGAATCATAGAAAACATTAGAGAAAAAATGAGTCCCATTAATATTTCTGGGGTTTCAGAAAAAAAACTTTCCCTTTAGTATGCATCTTTGTGTAGATATCCAATTGTGTGGCCATATCAAATGCAAAGTCAAACTGTGGCTAGAGCAAGAAGTATTCCTCTTTCCCACTGCTGAGGACGAATATAGAGGCAGACCTAACCAGCATCAGTCTAATCATGTATTATAAGTGCACTTAATTTTGGCAGGTAATACTGTAGGGATAACTTAAGCCATTAATAAGACTGCAAAGAAAGCCCTGGACACACTGGGATCAGGAAGTGAACGCTGCTGAATCCCACTCACAATTTCTTCTTCTTCTTCTTCTTCTTCCCCCCACCTCCAAATGTTTATCTTTTCCACGTCAGCCAAAAAAAAGTAGAGACACTTAACAGAAGAAAAGTCAAATAAGACATTTTTTTCGGATGTCTGGTCACTCACCGTCGTCTGTGTCGTCGGTGACCGGAGCCTTGCTGGACTGTCCGAGCCCCATGGCTGCTCCTCGTGCAGATTCTCCTCTTCTGCTCCCTTAGCTCAACTCAGCTTTGAATGGCCTCTCGCTCTGAGACGTACTCATAGCCTGGTCGACACTAGCCCCTCACACACACACACACACATACAGTCGCACACACACTTTGTTTCACGTGCTGGACTGCTCAGCCCTGACACACACACATACGCAGCAGCCGGCTCGGTTTTGCTGACTTGAACAGGTCCCCGTCTTCCTCTTAACTCTCCACCTTGACACAACCACACATCATTGCGCATGCACAGTGGAGGGATTGGGGGAACACTGAAGGCACTGAAGCTCTGACACACACACACAAAGAGACACACGCTCTCGCACAAAGCCGCGCAGGCAGTACCACCACAGTGTAAGTTTCCTGTCTGTCTCCTCTGCCGCTTAGATGAACGCAGGGAGACGGACGACTCTTGCCAGCCAGCGGGAGGAGGAGGGTGGGTGATGTGTTAGTGGCTGTGACCCTCTGTTGACTGAGAGTCTAACCTGTGAGGGGAGGCAGGAAAACATGACACCACCGGCAGAGAGAGGGAAGGAGGGAGGGACGGAGAGAGGGAAAGGAGGGGAAGGGAGGAAAAAGTAGAACAGACATGAACAGCTCCGACACAGCATCTAATGATCAATGGAAAAATCAACGAAGACATTAAGATATTAAGATACAAATAAAAGAAAGCATGGCTTTCAATCTTAATCCACCTGCAATGGTAGCAGGACAGCAGTGACATTAATGTTTAAGTGCAGGGAGGACTTTCATTACTATTTTTTCTACATAAGAACGTATCTTTCCTCCCTCCTTTCCTCCTTCATTCTTTCATTTGTCATTTATCAATTATTTAATTTTTATGTTTTAATCAGAAACCCATCCCAGCGGAGCAGCCTCCACAGTGCAGCGAATTGGAGTCAGAAAGCAAGTTTATCTCAAGTTTTCAATGGCATTTCATTCTCCAGTGATGCTACGATGTTCACATCACAGCTTCACTGCGTCCTGTTTAAGCTGAGTGACAGCCTGTCCAATGACAAAGCCTCAAAGGAGAATGAATGAACTGAGGAGTGGGACGCATTGGAGGCTTTAAACAGGCACAACTTCAAGTCATCCTGGCACCGTTCAGCCCGCTGGGGGGAAACTCCTCCATGAATGTCATTCCCAGACTGCATGATAAGGTCACCACGACACCTCTCTCAACATTATCCCTCTTGGGTTCAATGAAATATTCAAAAACTAGTGCGGGAAGCCGCAGTGCTGAGTAACCCCACCACCACCACCCCTGCAGAGGACACTGTGCTGGCAGCCCCCTTATCTGATCAAATGGAAACAAACATGCGCTGAATAGAAAGTATCTTCCTCCCCCCTCACTCCTCACACACACACACACACACATCCTGCATCCATGCAGGGGGGCACCCACCTCTGAGCGCCGCCGGTGAGTTGAGCATGGGACCATCTCCAGCCAGGGGGGCAGGGGCAGTGGCTTTTTTTTGCTGCAGAGATGCAACAGTGCACCTCAAAGCATCCACCTGCCCCGGTGTCCGGACGACGACGCACCGGGACACCTGCCACCCGGTAAAAAACCAAAAAAACCAAAGAGCCACACACACAGCGAGACGTGACCTGCGGGATGCGCCGACGGAGCGAGCGATGCGAAAATCCCCCTTCGTTTCTGCTTCTGGAGGACAAAAAAAGAGCGAGCGGAGACGGAGGAGGTTTTAAAGGTTGGGAGGCTGCTCGGCGCGTCGCACTGATGAGCGACTGACCTCCACATCCCCCGTCCGTCCGTCCGTCCGTCCGTCTGCTGGAAATGGGGCTGGCCAGCAGCGTGCGTCTGGAGAGGCACGTTTCAAGGGCTGGCCAGACTCATGAGCCGGACTACTGCGGGGCTGAGGATCCCCCGCTGTTGCATTCATCTAAAATAAAAGGGGAAAAAAAAAAGAAAAAGTTGACTCCCCTGATGCATTTTGTTTTAGAGAGATCGCATCTTGAAATGATCACTGCGATGTTAGACGCTGGAGATATCAGAGGGAGTGGGTTGCGCCTTTCATGATCGCAAGTTCACACAAGTCAGTTAAGCACGAGAGCCACTTTAAAGCCCCTGTAAGTGTTTTTTTTTTTTTATTCTGGGCTTGTAGCCTTAAATTAAAAAGATGATTGTCACCCTATCAATATCCCACAATGATCAATCACATGAGCGTCCCATTCCCACATTACCCCCCCACACCCCCATCAGAAATGATGCTGATATTTCCACACTAAGCATCACTTTACTTTTTCCATTTTATTCTTGTTCCCCATGTTGCCACCGTGGAGGCAGAGGTCACGGTCAGCTGTCAGAAGAGCTTGCTTAAAGGCACCTCAGATCAGTCCACAACGCCCCCCCCCAGGCGAGCTTCTTTATAGGCGAGCTGAGCCTCCTGTCTCATAATAGCCTTTAAAGTTATATGGAAGCAGTCATTATATGAGAGAATAATGGACACTAATGTCTCTCCAGTGTTTGATTGTGAGTCTATTCTGACCTTATTTTGTACTTTATGTTTTTTTTTTCTTTCTTTTTTTTAAATCTCCTTAGACATCAATGTAATGTTACTACAATATTCTTATGTAATAAAATGCAGCGTATACCATATTGTCCTGTGAGCACAGAGTGAATGATGCCTGGATTTACCTTGCTTATCATCTTATAGGTCTGGATTATATCATTTGGACCTCACACTACTATAAGGTTATTTATATAGATATACATAGAAATTTAACATATTATATATAAAATCTTTAATATATATAATAGTTTGACGCAACTGAATGGAGAAAACCTGATGTGTAGATTTACTCACATGCACGAGGGTACATTTTTCATAGCAGTTTTTAACCTAAATTTGCTCAGAAATGTAGATTTTGGGCTTAATTGAATTACTGTTACTGCTTGGGGTCCTGCTGAACGAGTCACTTAACCCTCACTGGCTTGTAATAAAGGATTGCAGTTGTACCGGGCAGCCCACGGGTATATAAGTGGTATAACTATGGTGGATAACAGGGTTCAGTTGTTGCCAGGACATTTTTGAAGTGCCTTCACATTATGCGTGTGCGTGTCAGCTCTATGATTCATACGCTGTGATTATCCAGGGCTGTAAAAGCAAAAATAAAAAAAAGGTGTTTGCCGCATTGGAATTTGCAGTCTTTAGAGCAGATTTCTGTGGTCCAGTCTCTCATCATAGATTAACTTCTGCAGCCATTAACCATCAACTGTAAAACACAGCCATCCATCTAGAGGACTGCACGGTCACCTGCCTCCCCTGTTAATTGAGCGGGCCAAGGTCGAGGGGAGCGCCGGCTGAGTGGTGGGACCGTGAGGCCGGAGATGTGCTTACATTGCACACTTCACATTTTCTTCCTCTTTGTGCTTCTCCATCATTCCAAGGCACATTCAGCGCGGGCCATCCATCTTCATACCCTCAGACCTCCGACTCTCAACACACACCGAGAGAGGGGACGAGCGTCGCAAACCAAAAGCAGGCCGCCGTCCTGTCGGCCGTTTGGCAGCATCAGGAAGTGTGCTGCTCTTTTAGATGAGATGAGCGATGGCAGTGTCATATCACACCTGGACAGAGATGGAGTGAAGCTACTTAACAGGCCTGAGGCCTCAGCACGTGCCATCGTTGTCCTAATTTTATAAGAGAGGGATTTTTTTTTTTGTCCTGTAAAGAGAATTAGTCACAGTTAAGTCCTGGTTGTATTAAATTCAGATTTGAATTAAAGAATGAAAACAATTTGCATAACTTTAACATAATGCTGAGGAATTGTCAGGAAGATATAAGGAGTTTACGTCTGTGAAATTAGCCCCATCTAGTGGATAGAAAAGACATCATATGATATAAGATGACAGCAGCCAACATTTATACAGCAACAGTCTTATGGGAGGGGAATTTGCAGTATATCTCGCTTTTATGAGCAATATTCCAGTATAAGTAACAGCAGTTAAACACCACCTTCCCCCCAATGCAAAAATGCATTACTTCACTATAACAAACATTATATCAGGGTACAGTCTATTAAAACTTTTCCATTCGAAATGTCCACTTTCAAGTAGGTATGTTTTATACGTTTATTTTCTTTATTATACTGCAGGAGCTATATGCGGTTTTACTGTTGAAATTATTTTATTTTGTTCAGAATACTAGTTAGTTCAGCTGTTTGGTAAAATGAAGATAAGCAGAACAAATTTGATATTTGGCCGTGAACATTTGAAATGTAATACTCTGGTAGTCTGTGGCCAGTGAGTTTATTGATGTGTTTTGCTATCTTATCTTTTTTTTTCACTTCCTCAGAGATCGAAGTAATAATAATACCCAATAGCAGCACGTCTGCACCAGTACAATAACAGTCTGAATGTCTTCTATGGCATATTAAGGTCAAACATTTGAAATATTTGTTCTCTCTTTTTTTGCCTCAGGACTGTCTGGATCCAGCAACAAATAACATGTGCAGAATAATAAAAAAACACATTAATTTCATTCCAAATGTTTTATATATTGAGCTGGGATCTTGAGACTGTGACTGCTTGAGTAAACAAAAGTCACATATTTGTTCTGTAAATCATCATGCAGTATATTTGTATGCTATCAGTTCCCTCAGTATCCCTCAACTGGTACAAAGAGATGAAACGTATGGAAAAAAATCTTAAGTGATTAAAGTAACAAAGAGTGCTGTTAAATAATGTACTTAATTACAAGTTTGAGGTACTTGAGTATTTTCATTTTCTGATATAATTTCAGTCCACAACAATTTCTAGACAATTATTTGACTTTTTACTCCATTAAATTCATTTGGAACTTTTAGTGATTAATTACTTTACAGATTCAGATTAATAATACAAATTACTTTCAACAAATAAATGATGATGCATTATTATAGCTAAATTCATAAGCTGCTCAGCAGTATTTACAGTCATTAAAATAACGTCCACTTTTACAACATCATGAAAGTGATGCTTTCACATTCATACATGCATAATTAAAATCTAATATCATCATCAATATACATCACTCTCAAATGGTCCATTCTGCATAACGAGTACTTTCACTTTACTTAGACTATCTTTTATATGAATACTTTTATTCTTTTATTATGTATTCTAAGTAAAATTTCATTGATAAGTGCAGATCTGAGTACTTTTCCACAAAAAATCTAAATTAAGAAATATTATGCTAAACTTTCCTTCCTTCCTGAGCTGCCTGCAGCAAATTACTACTTAATGTCTTCTCAGTATTTAAATGTTTGGACAGAAATCTCAGCCTGCTGTCCTCTCAAGCCTGTTTTGATTCTGCTATAAAGATAAGGGCTGTCTCATCTGACACAATGGGCTGTCGCCTGTCATCCCTCTGCAAGTTGCATAATTATTCTGGAGTAAACAAAGGGTGTGTTAAAATCTGTCCGCATGCATACGTGGCTGCGTGTGTGCACTGGCGACACAAACATACAAAGGTTGTGTTAGTGCATAAGGTGTCGGCGAGCCATGGCGATTTTTAACCACATGTTGCTTGTTTCGTCTTTGGTGCCGCTGGTACTGAGCTACCCTTTCTTCCCACCAACATGTTACAGCAAAGTACTGAGCATGGCACGAGAGCTCACCCAGCGGGCTGCAGATTTGAAGAGGGCCCCTGAAACTGTAAGTCAGCTGCTCTTACAGACTTTTTCTATGTATTACTTGGATTTAACAGTGAAGTTGTGTTTAACATCTTGAAATCTTGATTGGTCTTAAATTGTGTGCCATATTGTAGTGTTACTTGTTAATAGCACAACACATATATATATGTTATGCTATATATATATATATATATATATATATATATATATATATATATATATATATATATATATATATATATATATATATATATATATATATATATATATATAGCACAACATATATATATATATATATATATATATATATATATATATATATATATATATATATATATATGTGTTGTGCTAAAGATCTCATTGTATTTTATTGTTATGTTGTTCCCTCATGTACTATCTATACATTTGGTATAATCCCATCCAAACACAGCATGCTAAATGTGATTTGTTGAGTTTCATTTAGTAATATGAGACACCTGTGGTTTCTAAAAGTGTTGGTATATGGGTATTAAAGCTACATTAGATTATCCTGCCTATGTTTGAAATGTCATGCTACATTATCTTTTTTGTCATCCAGAGTCTCTGCATGGCACACATGCCATATCTCTACATTGATGTCCATGTAAGTATGATTTTAAATTCTCCATGATTGTTACAAAAAAAAAACTTTTATTGTGAATCAGAATGTAAAAAGGTTGAAATTGTTATTGAACAAAACTGACACTTTACTGAAAATTTACATATCTGAAAGGCAACCAAAGTTAAGAGTTTCTCAACAGCAAAAGAAAATATCTTTTCCGATCTTTACTTTTAGTCCATGTTTATCTTTCACCCTCTCTTTTGGCTTATCTGCCTGTCTGAACTTTTCTACACTAACATCTGTGGTGTTTTGACTGAAAGCCTCAGCTGTAAATCACACACATGGACACTAATTGCTACTCGTGCCTTCAGAACGCTTGCGTGATGTACAAAATGAGGGACTACATCTCCCTGGTGGAAGGCCTGCGACAGCGCCGCTGCGCTTACACCAGAGAAGTGGGGAAGCTGGGTGTCACTCTGAGACAGCTCTTCATCTTCATGTCAGAGAAATGTCACGGGGTAAGATGAGACAAATGGTTTAAATAAGTTCAACACAATGAGGCTCAGAAAGTACAGCAGAGATGTATCCCCTTTGGTGCCTTGGTGGTGTTAAGTAGAATTAAATCTGATGGGACACAAAGTGCAGTAAAAAGAATACAGAGATCATTTATCTCATTGCATCATATGTACCTTTGTTGCAGTGAGAAAGTCAATGTTGTAGACTACAGTAGCACTATGTGGGAATTTAACAGCTAGTACAATGAAAAGTTACACAAATACTGTATAAACATGCATTATACTGTATGTAGTGTTAGTAGATGGGACTATTGTCTTTTTTGTCATTTTGGTCCTTTTCTAGATATAATCAGTAGCAGATACTGTAGCTGAAATCTTCTAAATCTTCACAGCAGTCTGGAAGTCCAATAGTATCACAAATCCTTAAAATCCTCATATTCAATTTCATTGCAAGAGTCAAGATATCAAAAATAGTCCATTTGTTTTCATTTCAATGAGTGGTAGTTATTAAGACTGATGTTAAGTGTCATGGCCACAGCCAGTTATTTTTGACAACTGCTAACATCTATTGTGTGATTATCACAAACATTTTTATAAAAATGTGTAGTTTTACTGATTCATAGACCATCTCTCAATAACCTGATTTAACACTGAAAGTACATTTTTTTTAGGTCATTTCATGTTGTTTTCATTTCTAAAAAGTTGACCTACAAAAAGTTGTCAGATTGCCATGAAAAGTCAAATTTTCAGCGCAGAGGTTGATTAAATCTACTTTACACTAACTTCACATCTCCACTGAACTGTCATTCTTCCATATTTTTAACTAAACATCTACTGTCTATCTACCGTGCCACAGTCTACACTGCAGCCTGACATGAAACAGAAAAGGGAAAAAAGCCTCACGTTGATGAGATGCATTCAGACTGACTGCCAGTTAATGGGTCACTCAGTGGGTCATTTCACAGGATTAAAGAGGCTTTATGACGCAGATTATGAAAAATGTTCAGTGCTCCATGGATGTTTGATCCACCTCACCTGAACTATGAAGTCGGGCACATCTGGGCCTGTGGCAGGTTTCCCGCAACGGATTGCCGTGATCTGCCCGTGCAGACTGGGCCACGATGTCTGGACAAAGAGTTAGAGTTAATTCACTTTCATTAGGGTCATGTCAGCATGCTTCAAAAAAATAAAAAGGGCTCTCATTGAGGACAATTACAGACTGAAAATACACTGTGAGTATGCACGTCATATGGTTGATTTTCAGCTGCGGCACATTGAAATCAGCTTAAAAATATAGAAAATGTGATTTCTAAATTAAGATTGTATAACAAATTGATAAAATTGTATTTAGTCAAGCATGTTTTACCCACGTCTACTACACATTTCTTTTTTTTTTTACAGGACTTGGTGTTCACCATCTATGACTGTGCTGCTCTGGAGCGCTAACATGCAGGGTCCTGAAATGACAATATTACTGTCTGCTAAAGAAGAGAGGAGAGTCAGCAACACGGTGCTTCCATGTACATTCTTCAAGCCTCTGCAGTGATTTAAAAACACAAGACTCAAATCTACTATGACTATGGTTGTGTTTCTAAAAATGTATTTAATCATCTGTTTTCTGACTATAATTTTTTTTTTTACCTCTGATTATCACACATTTTTTTATGGAATCTGACTGGAAAGACTTCATATATTAAACTTTATTAAAATGCCTGTTTTTAATTTTTATTTGACATGATGATGGGATAAAAAAATATAACACAAAAGCTTGTAAGAGGCTCAATGCATCAGAGTTTTGACTTTGTTCATTTCGAATATCATCTCCATCTCCCACCCTGTGTGAGTGAAATATAAACATCATGCATGTTAAATATAGGCTGCTGTATATAGACTCAAGGTTATCTACGGGTTATCTAAGGTTGGCTATGCAGTATATATACTACAATATTGTCCAGTCTTATTTAAATTCATCATCCCTCTTGGGGCACAAATAATGCTCTGTAAAACACAGCAATATATTCTATAGCATCTAAACAATGTAAGACACACACAATATGTATCCCATTTATTGTAAGAATAAGAACTAATGATATAAAATGCAATAATTTAGAGTTAGTAAGTTCACACTCCTGGTTTAAGCAAAATATTAAATACAGAGTGAATGCAGGTAAAAAATACTATGCCACATTATGAAGGATATTAAAGATAGGCCTCTTTCCTAGCTGACATTTTGAAGGAAAATTACAGCTGTTACTAATAACACTAACCAATACTTTGTCTCTGTTGTACTTAAGTGTCCCAGGAAGCCATGACAGTATGACAGTATCCAAATCGTCATTATCCATCACGTATTGTTGCGTGAACGGATGAAAGTTACTCACAGTCAACACACATCTCAGGTATTTTAACGGAAGAGAAAGTGCATCGTGTTGACACGCCGGAGCTTAATGGTGTTGGACAGTATTGTAGCCATAGGAACTGTACGTACATGTACGTACACACACATACTGTATACAGCGGTGACATGTCATTAGTGTGAGGAGATTAATAAACCTCTATGGGCTTGTGTGGACTTGCATGAGCTTGTCTCTTTACTGTAGGGTCCTAAGAGATTTACAAGAGTTGATAGAATCTCTTTCATAAAGAACGGAGAATGTAGAGTAGCACAGAGTAGTTGGTTTTGAATAAAGTTAAGAACAGCTAAGATAACTAGACATGTATGCCTGAAATACATGAAACAGCACTGTTTGGTTAATGTTTCCATAGAAGTCAGAGAGAGAATTACTCAGATGAGATATTAAATGAAAGTCAGTGACCTTTACTGTATTCTGAGGGAAAATGTTACTTGAGGTTCACTGATAAATATTTCAGAACTACCCATGGTTACATCCTCCATAAATGTGAGTATTATGTAAGTCATAGGCCTAATGGTAATGAGTTTTACTTTAATGACAACAAACATTTGTACAGACTTCTCAGACTCTTTTCCACATTTTCCTCAAACAATAATAATAATAATGATAAATAATGATAAATGATGACTCAGCTGAGAACAGCAAAACCAAGTTGTCTTTGATTGTTTAGAGCATACCTGAGAAAGGATAGATATCAATATTCAAATATATATATATACAATGGGGGAAATAAGTATTGGACATGTAAACTTTTTTCTCATTATATTTATTTCCAAAGATGCCATTCATGTGACATTTCTTCCAGACACTGGTATTAACTCAAATAATCCACACATGAAAAGAAATCACAAGATTCAAGTCCATAAATAATGATTATGTGGAATTAAGTGCAATAACACAGGAAAAAAATATTGAACACACTATCTGAGACTCGTTTAATACTTTGTGGAGAAGCCTTTGTTTGCAATGACTGCTTCCAGACGCTTCTTGTATGTATGAACTAATCGCCCACACTGCTCAGGTGTGATTTTTGCCCATTCCTCCGCACAGATTGTCTTCAAATCTTGAATATTCTTTGGTGCCCTCTGGTGAACCCTTATCTTTAGTTCTTTCCACAAATGTTCAATCGGATTTAAGTCAGGTGATTGACTGGGCCATTCTAACACATTGATTTTCTTTTTTTTAAACCATTCGAGAGTCAACTTTGCCGTGTGCTTCGGATCGTTGTCCTGTTGAAAGGTCCAGCCACGTCTCATCTTCATCATCCTGGTGGATGGCAGCAGGATTCATCTCAAGAATTTGCCGATAGATGATGTTTCCATTCATTGCTCCTTCAATTATATGAAGTCTGCCAGTACCCCGAGATGAGAAACAACCCCATGCCATGATGTTTCCACCACCAAACTTCACTGTTGGTATAGTGTTATTTGGGTGATGTGCAGTGCCATTTCTCCTCCAAACATGGTGTGTAGTATGACAGCCAAAAAGTTCAATTTTGGTCTCATCTGACCAGACAACATTCTCCCAGTATTCCACAGGCTTATCCAGATGCTGTTTAGCAAACTTTAAACGAGCTTCAACATGCCTTTTTTTGAGGAACAGAGTCTTGCGGGCTGAGCGTCCATAGAGGCCATGGCATGGCGGTGGAGTGCATTGCTTATTGCCTATCGTTTTCTCTGTAACACTTGTACCTGCTGCCTCCATGTCTTTCTGGAGCGCTTTCCGGGTGGTCCTTGGCTCTTTGAGAACTCTTCTGACCATCTTTCTGACTCCCTGGTCAGAAATCTTGCGAGGAGCTCCTGTGCAAAGCGCGGCCTGTTGATGATAAGGTGATGCTTCTTCCACTTCCACTTGCGGATAATGGCCCCAACGGTGCTTACTACTGGAATACTCAGATTCTTTGAGATAAGTCTATAACCAGTTCCATTCTGATGCTGAGCAACAATCAGGCTGCGAAGGTCTTGAGAGAGCTCCTTGCTTTTACCCATCATGAGATGTGTCTTGTTTGACTACTTGGTGAAAAAACAACCTGTTTATAGGGCCATCAATTAGCACTAACCCAGCTGATGTTGGTTTGCACTTATAGGAAGTACAAAGACTAATTACTTTCAGGTTTGAGATGGTATGGTGCCTTTCCTTGCCAAACTATACAGCTTTCCCATGGTGTGTTCAATACTTTTTTCCTGTGTTATTGCATTTCACTTAATTCCACATAATCATTATTTATGGACTTGAATCTTGTGATTTCTTTTCATGTGTGGATTATTTGAGTTAATACCAGTGTCTGGAAGAAATGTCACATGAATGGCATCTTTGGAAATAAATATAATGAGAAAAAAGTTGACGTGTCCAATACTTATTTCCCCCATTGTATATATATATATATATTATTTGAGACTTCATGTTCATCTTTGCTTAGTACAGAATTCTTCACATGGTCGGCTTGGAGTGCCAAAAGGTAACCGAGACATCAGAGGTAAAATAAAACAAAAGGATACAGCAGCATATAGCAAAACCTTTTACACGATACACTGAAAGAAGAGGCTAAATCATACACCCCATAATAAATTAATTTTCAATTAGTTCTCTGTCCGGGTGTATCCTTGTATTGTCTTCACTTTTGGCACCCTCTGGTATCCCTCGGGTCACATTGACCTGGAGCATATTTGGGGTTTTAAAAACTATTCTGAAATAAAATTTTACTTCATAAACCATTAACATATGTAGCTTTATCTCAATCAATTTAAACAATAGAGATAACATATATGCCTAATGACTGAAATCAGTCTCTACTAGAAGACACAGTTAACAACGGAAGTGTGATTTGTTTTTGTGTCTTCCCTCACTGTGGCTAGAGAAGCTGGGGTCACTTGGGCACGTTGTCTCCTTTAGATGTGCAGTGTCACTAGTGCCTTGCCTAGCTCCTCAAGGAAAAAAGTCGTCTTTCTTTGGAGCTTCCTTTGGTTCCAGTCTGGATTGATTGTTTCTGTGTGTCTCTGTGTATGTGGATCAAACTGACCCGTAGACAATATGAAGGATGTAAATGTGTGGGGTATATAGTAGCATGTGTGCTCAATTTTTTTTTTTTAGTTTGTAGTTTGTACATGTTTATCACAGAAAATAAGCTAAGGCCATTGAGTTTCAGGAAGAAAAAATATATAATTCTATAATTTTTCTTCTTGTAAAAATTTGAAACGGGTCAATTTGACCCGAATACCATACAAGGGTTAAGCAGGAAAAATGTAATATAAAAGCATTAGACCAACAAACACAGTCCAAAACTGTAAACCCGCTGTTGTAATCCAATGAGGCCACATGTGATCATTTTCCTAACTGATTAATGTGCTATTTTATTGATTCATTTATTATTTTTTATTCATTTTTTTCTCTGTAAAATAGAGAAGAAATGCCAATCACTCAAGGTGATGTCTGGCATTCTTGACAATAAATGATGCTTTTATTTAAACAATTACTCTGCAGCCAAAGAATCACCTGTGAACCAATGCCTGATCGTTTCAGCTGTAATAACGTCCTCATCACCTGCAGCTGCTCACTCGTGTCGTTGCCCGGACATGACCAGCAGACCAAAGCTTCACCGAGCAGAGTGCGCCGCTAGAGGGCGCCACAGTGCTGCTCTGAGGAAAGAGAGCTGAGCCAGTATGAAGCAGGAGCCACAGTGCGGGTAGGTGATGATTTTAATACTAGTTATGGATCCCCCCCCCCCCAGGGATCTAAACTGTAACGTCACCCAAAGTTTGAGCCTCACTTTAAGACCACAAATTATAGACATTATAGACATTATGGCGCTGCAGCTGGGCGCAAAAGAAATATAATCTAATAAATAAAACACATATGAGTTCAGTAGTTTCATTGATGGCAGTGTGAGACGCAGTCGGGGGGGGGCGGGGGGGGGGGGGCAGCTCAGACCCGGACGTGGAGTCCTCTTTGGCTCACAGGCGCAGCAGTGACGACGACTCCGCACCGTCAAAGAAACTACATTTCCATGACGGCAGTGGGAGGGCTGTTGGGTAATGAGGTGGGGCGTCTCCACACACACACACACGCACACGCTCTGAAGCAGCAACAAGTTGCCCCTGGCACAGACAGACAGACAGACACATACACATACAAAGGCAGGCAGGCAGGAGGACAGGCGGACACTCCATCGCGTCTCCGGCGGCAGGTGGTCACCGCGCGTCCGGCACCGAGCGCAGCTTGTGGACGGGACAATGAGAGCTTCAGAGCACCGGGTTCACACGGATGGAGTAGAATAACTTCTCTCACAGTTCAGATCTATCTTTTTTTTAATCATTTTTCATCTACTGGAGGCGCAGAGGGAAGATAAATTGGTAGAAAAGCGCATTTTTTTTGTTTGTTTCTGCGCGTCCCGGCGTGCGTAATGCTCTCCGCGTAGAGCCTTTTTGACTTTTTCTTCTTTTTTCTTTTATTATTTTAAACCTGCTGTATCGTAAAAAAAAAAACAAAACAAAAAAAAAACAATGGCACTCGCTCGATTCAGCAAAATCCTCCGTCTGCCCACGATTGAAATCAAAAAGAAAGTCAAGCAGTACGAGCACGTCCACCGGGACATCAACCCCAACGACATATGGGAGATCGTTGGAGAGCTCGGCGACGGCGCGTTTGGAAAGGTCTACAAGGTGAGTGTGGCACCGGGCACCCTGAAAAACCGACCGCATTATCGTCGAGATGACACTTGTTTGTACTTCTTCACCCTCTGAGTCACTTTATGAGAAAAACAAAAACATTTCTTGGATACTTAAGATGTTCTGAAAGTTGCTCTGTCATCTCCTCCCATTTTCAAAGCCACTCTCATGTTCTTCCAGTATAAATGGTCATAATGAAATATTGTAAATTACAAGCTCATGCATCAGTTTTCCTTTTAGAGTTATAGTGTTTCTGTTGTGGTGAACATATGGTATAAATCCCTCTTTCTTAACCTACATGAGAGAGGTGTGAACCACTTCCGATCACCTGTGGATGCTTCACCATCCCAGCACTGCTCAGATTGTGACTAATGTCTCAGCTATGTCGCTGGTCCACAGCTCCTCTGAGAGACAAAGCCGGGTAGTCACCCTGCTGAAGCTTTGGGTGTCCTGAGCCAGTGGATGAAAGGTTGCACCTGTTTAGAGGAATAATCACCTGCACTCCTGTTGTAGTCCACCTCCTTCTGAGATCCAGTCCAGTTCTTTATCCCTGATATGGTTTGTTGTTGGTCTCTAAACCTCTCACAGTTGTATCACAAAATGTTTTAAAGAGGCTCACCAGCTTGTCTTGTCGTTTTTTTTCTGCAAACATCTGCAGTACAGAAGGTTTAGAGAGACCCTCCATCACACACCTGACTTCCCCCACCCCTTCCTGTGAATCATGTGATTCCTGTGAACATGATGCAGCCTCTGCGACAGTGAAAGCGCTCTTCATCAGCTCTGCCCGTCCCTCTCAAACCGCGGCGGCGCTGCCTTTGGCTCAGAGGAGTTATTTAATCTGGACCCGTTAGCCGGTCAGGCCCCTCTGTGGAGCGTGGCACAGGCGCTCTGTGTGTGCACTGCCCAGCGGAGCACAGTGAGGCTCTTTGACACATCGGGGGCCCTCGGTGGAAGAAGTGATGCCTAACCAGAGGTCTGCACCGAGCAGAAAAATGCAGTCTTTTCAGAGGGCTCCACCTTAGTTTTAGGTATTTTGTTTTTGCTGGACAGCGTGCGCACAGTGGGGGCAATGGAACAGGATGGGTGATGAATCTTGAAAGTTCATCACTCCGGCCTCCCTGTTACCTTTAAATCATACTTTCATATTTAGAGTCTCAGTGGTGTGGTGACTTGCCTGTGCAGCCACATGTCTGAGTTAAACATTACGCAACTCCTCCTATAATTTATCTTTTGAGCAGGGTGAGCATGTGAGGCGTCCTGCGGGTAGCACTGAGAAAATAATGTGGAAAAAAACGCAGAGGCAGACGGTATACCGTGACAACAAACAATGCTTTCAGTTTGCCTCCAAGCATTTGTGCAGACTGACTGAACACGAGGTGCTCTGAGTTTGAAGACGCATTATTTTAAAAGTTGGCTTTGAAATCTTTGAATCTGACAGAGTTGGGACATGCAGACCGAACTCGCTCAAACTAAAAGGCGTGCAACATTTGCGGCCTATCGCTGTGTGTTTTAACATTATTCCGCTTGAATAATTGGCTTGCTCTCTGAAGAGTTATGTGTCCTCGCTCTTCTTTGGGCTTGTGCTTCCTCTCCGTGAGAGGATCGGAGGAGGACAGCTTCACACCTGCGTCTGTCAGACAGGAGGAGAAGGAGGAGGCGGAGGACGAGGGAGGGGAGGCAGAGAGGGAGGAGATGACGACCAAGAGAGGAAATCGTGGGACTTCATCAGGGGACAGCTTCCTCTCGCTGCTCGTGAAACCTCCGTATAATCAGCCCGTCTGTGGGAGTGAAAGGCCTCAAGTGGGGGGGTGATCGCACATGTTTTCCGTCGTTAAACTCTTTGATAGAGGAGGCGTGAGGGGAAGGGGGCCGATAGCTCTGTTGCAAGCGAAATTCAGATGGTTATCAGGCAAAGGGGGCTGGTTTTGGATGTGTGACAGGCAGCGGAGGAGCATAACACAGACTGTCTCGTCACATAAAGGATAATTTCATCCTTAAGTGCCGAGGACCCCTGCTCGGGCAGCTCCTTTTTGTTTCCAGCACCTGTCTTTGAGAGCAAGCACAGACCGCTTTAACTGTGGCGCGCTGGTTGAGAGGACAGAGTGCTCCTGTCAGATTGACTCTCTAAAGGTTAATGTCACCGCTGGGAAAATAACAAGTCCCTTTGTTGCTTAAGGCGATCGTTAAGGACAAATCAAGCTGCGTGTGTATGTGGTGTCCATATGGCAGAGACACTGAAAGAAGGATAAAATGCAATATACTCCCTCAGTCTTACCCTGTAGGTATAATTGTACTTTTCTGTTATCGATACTTCCGTGCAGACGAGGTGTCCAGGATCAGGTTTTATCAAGTACATTTTTTCTAACCATACTGATCTCTGCCCTTTTTTGTGTAAAATGTTGCCTAGTTTTGTCTCCTCAGACTTCTCAAGTTCATTCACGTGAAGCTGAGGTTGCTCTTTGGTTAATACTGCTGGAGATTGTTTTGTTTTTTTAAAGGTCCAAGTGCAAAACCAAGTATCATTAAGAACAGCTTGTTTACTTCATGACACGTTCACGTCCTAAAATTCAATTTTTTTCAAAAACTCAAGAGTGATGCAGATTAAAGTGATCTAACACAAACTGAAGAATGAAAAATGAATGCAACGTGAATGGCGGTTAATTTGTGCTTCCTCAATTAACAGCCACGTGCAGAGTATTCATTTTTCAAACGCAGGTTCCCCAGTGTAGGACGGAAACACGTGATGTTCACAAACAAGGTGTTGTTGACATTCTCAGGTTTTCTGTGTCACAAGCTTACAGTATCATTGTCCACCATCAGCGTGACAATGACAAACTGTAGTTACACAGAAAGACCTGAATGCACTGTTTGCAGTTGTTGGTACATGCTGACATCGGAGGATGTGTTCAGCCCAGGACCTGAATTTGAAAAAACATAGCCTCCCCCTCAGAGCTGATCTAGTGGACATATTTAGCTATCATGTCATGGTGCAAAAAATGAACTTTTGAACTGGCATCAAGTAAGCATCTCAGGGATTGACAGCATAATTTAGCTACTTAAACCTCATAAATTACTTTAAAGTTTGATTTAACTTTATTTGTTGCTCTCCCCTGACATTCTGCTCCAAGTGTTGCACCACGTCGTGATCGCCCACAGCTAATGCAATACACAACACTGAAAATATCAGCCCAGACATGTCGGCCTCCCTGTAGGGTCTTCATTCTCACCATAACCACCTCTTTCATTCTTACAGTCACAACAAGAGACTCTCTCACTTCCCGTCCGCCTGGTGATTCAAAGGATGTTTTCTTTGTTTCGAGCGTGTCTGCCTATGCATGCTTGCACTTGTTGGAAAGAGTGTGTGCATGTGCGTGAAGGTGTGCGGCTGAGGTAGCTGTACTGTACGGTTCCTCTCTCTAATTAATGGGCCACGTGCCGCTGAGCACGTTGTCCTGCTGCTGCCGCCCGATGTTTCCATAGACATGCGCGGGCTGTGAGGTTACGCTCCGTCACGTTCCCTCTGTGGGATGAAAGCCACGGTGCATCCCATCCCCGTTGGTCTGTAATGACAAAGACCAGGACTTGCGGTCGAGGAACTGTTTGTGTAGCCAGCCACATGCTGTTTTAAGTATTTAAGCACTACGCCCGATCAAGATGCGTTTAACTACAAATTTAGCCGGCTAGGGCGCTTCATGTACAACTGTTTGACTTATATACAGCACACAGCCTCAAAAGTGGGGAAGACACTTTAACATGCAAGTCTGTTTTGGTTTCGGGGCAATTGCAGTCAGAGTGTGAACTGTGAGTGACATGGTGGTGTGAAAAAGAAAAGGGAAATAAGTTTGTAAGTGAAAACACACTTTTAATACAGGGTTGTAAAGGGAGAAGACGGCAGGTTAGATTGCCAAGACACAGCAGACAGCATTATTTTCTGTCACGTTTGACTCAAGACTGCTGAGTATAATCAGGTTGGGCCTGTTGGGTGTGACTGTCCTTCAGCCAAGGCCACAAGAGAGATAATTGGCCCTGAGTGCAATTTTGGAAAGGATGGAATCTGCAAGGACTGTTGAGAAATCAGTAATTTTCTTTTAGAAATGTGAAAAGTGGGTCATTTTTTTAGAACAGTTCCAGCTTCTTGAGTTTCTCAGATGTTTATCACCCAACCAGATGTTGCAGAAAAGCTAGATGTCTTTATGGGACAAACTAGAAGAAGTGTTTGCAGTGAAAGGCTTATGGAAATATCACTTCAAACACGATTATCCTCCTCACTCAATTGAAAGAGAAACCGGACGGGAGTCATCGGTGAGGGGGAGGTGCCACAGGTTGCAACATCCTGCAAAGGAAACCCACAAGGTTTGTGTGAACTACTTTAATCTTAATTTAGAATATGGCAGTGCCACAAAGACGCACATTTAAGCGCCGCTGCTGAGACTGTTGTCGGCACTCCTGAAACTCTGGGTCTAATCTCAGGGACCAGCTGGGCCCCCACAGGGACTGATAAGAGCCCCACTGAGGGGCAGTGTGGGCTCAGTGCATTGGGAGTTTCCTTCATCCTTGTGATGACATTGTTACTGGCACTTACAGAGAGCCTCCTCTGTGTTCTTACATCCATACACCGCTGGTAGTTATAGGCCTGTGACAGGTCAAGGACTTTTATGAGGATTTATGATACTCATTTCTGGTCTCGTAGGGCCAGAATCCGCTCTCAGAAAACATTCGAATCAATGCAAGAAGCAGAATAATACACTTACTGTTGACATATATCGCTGCTCGCTCCCAGAGACTTTGATAAATGCAATGTTATTTTCTTTCCTATCTTGATGTTTTTGTTTTACTTTTCTTTCTTGGGTTTCTTCCCCTTTCTCGAATTGAACATTTAAGTGCATTGTAACCGTGCCACGCGCTTGAAGTTATCTCAGATAAGTTCTAGAAGTAGTTCCACTAAATAATCTGGCATCTTAAAGTACCTGTCTGAGCTTTTGTTTTAACAGCACGCTCTAACCATGAGCACGTAGACCCTCCAATCTGTCAGTTCTGTTGTGGTCAGGAAGTGCACCTCATCTGTGACGAGATTCATGGCTTTGAAATATTGTACATGCCTGAGTGTGATTTGAAGTGAGCAGTGTAAGCAGTGCGTTATTTTGTTTAAAAGGCCTCTGTGGCACATCACGATTTCCTGCCTCACTGACCTGCTTTGCACTTTTGTCTTTGTTAACTTCAAAGTTTTGAATGTGGGACATTTTTGCAATGTTGGTCAAAACTTTCACATCCTGAAAAGACTCATTGCTCCATTTTGGGGTGTTAAGTTTGATATTCGCCCTGTTGTGTGCCCAGTGACACACTATGAGCTTTCATGCAGTCTCTGTGTTTCGTGGGAGGATCCATTGATATTTATAATTTGACAAACCTAGAGTTGAGCACAGTTCTTCTTTCAGTGCACAATCAGCTCTTCAGTTTCATTCAGTTGGCACTTTTTAAATTGTGTAATTTAAAAAAAAAAAAAAAAACACAGTCACATGCCAGACTTTGTCTTTGTGTTGTTTTTAAGGTTGGGGTTAGCCATGAGATTAGGTGCAAAGTTCGTGTTTCTATTAAAATCTCCCTGTGAAAAGTCTCATTTTTGCAGCTTTTATGCAGCATTTTAGTTGCTTTTAGTTGCAGTTTAGTTGCCCTAACCCTCAAAAACAGACCACTGATCAGGCCTGTGCATGAATAGAATTAAGAGAGTGAACAGCCAAATAAAGTCTGAGTCTACCTCTATAAACAGCCCCAATATATAATTGTGGTGACTTTTTTTTAGGCTCTCAGGAGAAAATCCCATGTTGCCATAAAAAGTATTATCATATATTACATGTTTAACTACCCACCCACATGCAAGCACAGATGCACACTGTACTGCTGGAAAAAAACAACTACATTATATATTTTGCAGTGACTAGTTTCTTTGATAGAGTCCAGTACTATTTGATAGATATAATCATGCTCATTTGGTTGATGTAACTTTTTAGATACTTTTGTAGCCTCTATTTAGCTTTTTAACATGCTCTGCACTTGCACCTCGTTCAACTAAATGAGCGATCATCACTTCTGCAGGTGTCCGCTGTCAGAGGTTTTATTAGCTGCTGTCGTTATGCAGGAGCTGAGAACCGCATTCCTGTTGGCAGACACATGGGCAGAGCCTTCAGAGGAGGGGCGGTTTAAAGGTTTATGGCGGGGCAAAGGTCTAACATACACGCATTCCCCTGAAGGGACGCGTGTGTGTGTGTGTGTTTGCAGAACCTAGAACACAGAATACAAGCCGAAAATGCACGTCAGCACGAGGTATGTTCAGTCAACCTGGAGGTGACTGACCCCGCAGAAAGTTCTGTGTTGTTGGTTTACAGGAGGGCGCCTGGGCCACTGACACTGATTAATTATCCCTCGTTCTCTTCAGCCTACAGGCTAAATGGACTTAAAAAAAAGTTAATACTCTAGTTAACAGACAGCTGTGTGTCTGAATACTAAATGATACACACATGAACACAGGGCTGGGAGAGTGTGAGTGTGTGTGTTTCTTTAGGCTACCAGTACATACAGTATGTTTGTATATCAACACATGGGTCAGTAACATCTGTTTTTACAGCCCTGCCCTTTCTAAAGCTTTACTCGAGCGGCAGCCGGTGTGCAACTCAGTCACGGGTTGTGGCCTTCTGATTCACTGTTAGTGAAAACAGATGGGTAAATATACATGACAGATGGTGAGGGTAGAGACTAATTTCACAAAAGATGAACAGAGTGGCAGACAATGAATGATGAGGCCAGGGGGAAGAGAGGTGTACTGTACATATGTTACAGTAAGAGGATTAGAAACAGAAACATGATGGATGTTAAAAAAAAGTTAGATTACACTCAGGGGGATGGATAAATAAAGATCAACTCATTTAGGATTGATAGAAAAGCACCATGAAAATGGAGAAAGAAGATGTGAGATGCACACATTTTTTTCACTGCTCCATCCAAATTGCAGCGAAATGAACAGTGCAAATCATTAATGGACTTCCATTATTTCAGTCAGCGATGAGAATTAATGCATTGATGAGCACTAAAACTCACTTTCTTTCACACTGCAAGATAAAAGAACATATTTTTAGCTCAAGTGGTAGTCAGTGGTGTACTTAAACTAAAGTCCTTTTTGCTGCAATTGCCTGTAGGTCTTTCCCTCAGTGTTCAGTGGTCTGTCACAGCTTACATGTGGTCTAATGAGAGATTATATGGAGTCATTTACTAAAGCCAGACCAGAAATGGACTTGCTTGAAATGTGCAGTGGCACTTCAGCATTTTTGGGAATTTGTTCAAACCGAAGAAGGAGCTCATCTGTTTTTTCTGCCAGGTTGGGTCCTCCAGGTAATCCCTTTTTGTACTTAACCCGCATGAAAGCCAAGCCGCTAATGAACAGGAAAACGGCCCGGCGCGAGCTTCTGGTGAGACGAGCTGCGAGACGGAGCAGAAGCAGGTCCTCCTGATCTCCGTGGTAACCGGGCCCCAAACAAAACCAGAGACTGTTGTTGTCCTTCTGGAGGGGGAGTCAGAGAGAGCTGAAGAGTCAGTGGGTTGGAAGCAGTGAAGCGTTGTTTTCTCCTGGGATGGCAGCAGCAGCTCCAGTATGCAGTTAACCATATTCCCACTTCTTCCTACTCCTGTGGCTCAAACTGTTAGTATGTAATCATTTAGAGTGTTTTGTTTTTTGGTGTCTCTGAGTGTGATTTTTGTTTTCTTCCTTTTTATTTTGTCACATGTAAACAAATTGGGAATGATGCAGGAGCGTCCCGGGGCAACTGGTAATAAGTCATGTACATCCCGCTGAATCTGAAACTGTGCTTTCTCTGAGCTGCGCGACGTGCAGCAGTGGCGTAAGATGTAGATGATGAATTAACCTTAAATGCCAGTAATGTGACACAGCAGAAAAGAAATAAAGGCGTCACTCATTCAGACGGGAATTTATGTTTGATGGGAGAGGCTGCTGCTGGTGTTTGGCAGGTTGTTGAGATTAAAGAGCGTTAAGAGGGATGAGGCCTCCTCCTGCAACCATTTATTTCCTCGTTTCTCTCTCATGAGCGCATACCGAGACGCGCCCTGTTTGTTACAAGCGCGCTTGCACACACACACACACACACATACACACACACACACACTTGTACCTCGATGTGACGCTAATTCGTAGGAAGTCAGGGGTCCCAGGCGAGACACAACGAGGCGTTTCAGTGTGCGTTTCCTCTCTGCGCACTGTATATAGTTGGTGAGGTGCACATGTAAACAAACACGCATATTTGTGTACTGCACTAGAGGACCATCACTGACGTAATGCATTCCTTCCCCCCTATACCGTAAAATCATGAGGCTAAGTTCGCCTGGTCTACTTTATTTATCCGCACCCCCAACCAGCTGAAGGCCAGAGGCACATTCCTCAGCTTTGTTCCCACTGAGGTGTAAAGGTGTGTGTGCGAAGCAGGGTCAGGAGGCTGGCTGTTGAAAAGTTAAGACCATGCAACAGAAGAAAACACATTTTGTAAGCTTCAGACTCACACCGCCTCATTGCATGTTTACGTACGCGCTCTGTGTGGGTTTACCTCACCACATTTTCCAGCGGGGTACTGGCCTCAAACACATCACATCACTCCTACCTGTTCCGATATAAGTCAGCTATCTCTATATTGTTCTGACAAAGGGAGAAGAAAATGATGAGGAGGGTGTTTGTGTAGTGGAGGGTAGATGCACTTCTGGGAAAGCTAACACAAGCAGTTTTAATGTAGCTCATCATGTTACAGTGAGATGAGTAGTTAGTGTGGCTCCAGAGGGGAGCAGGTTAAGTCTCATAAATTGCCTCAGGTGATGTCTGTTGAACTCAATGAACTGTTGACAGTTAAGCTGCATTGTGGGTAATGATTTTACCAGGTATATTTGTCCATTTTGAGTTTGACCTTGAAATACTAAACCAGATTTTTTGGCTTCTGCTCAATTTTGCCAGTGTTACCTAATTTCTAATATTTGCTACATGTTGTGCCGGTTGTGCCATTTCTCTTTTTCTGCAACAGGACACAGATAAAAAACTCAGCTGATGTCTGGTGTGTGCGGTCTTCAAAGTCTTGTATTTCAGACTGTGCAAACCACGGCTTACAATAATCGTTTAACATAGTATGATGTATTAAATGTCTCCCGACGGTTCATACATTTGAAGTGAAGGCAGCTGGCAAAGCTGAAGCTAAGAATAGAAAAATATATAGTACTTTGTCTTTTGCAGAATGGGCAGATGCATGTACAGTACCAGTAGGATTGTAGTCTCTCCTGCTGGAAATCAGACCCCAGGCAGTGAGTTTGTGGAGGCCAGCGGCGTCTGGGCGCGGGGGGAGCGGGTAGCAGACAGCTGAGATGTTCGCAGAGAAGTAAAAGTGTCTGGTGTCTCTGTGTTTACTGTCGAGGCCTGTTAACTGACTGACTGATGGTTTGATAGCAGGAGGAGACGTCCTGTTGACTCTCACTGTGTGTTACCCTGGCGGGGGGGCGATTCGACTTCTCTGGAGCTCTGTTTGACAAACACCAACACACACACACACACACACACACACACACACTGAACTGAGATGAGTTGAAGTGTGTTTTGCTGCGAGCCCCGTTCTGTTTATTTCAGATGTTTTCCCACAGCCCCTGTAAAGCAAGGCGGCATCAGACGCCCACCGGCCTGTTTAGTCTGTCATGCTTCTGCGGGTCACTGGGCGGACACGCGCTCAAGTTAGTGCGCGCGTAAACACACGAGCGCACGCTGGTATCCCCTCCGTTCCACGCATCTGAGTTTTCTACTCTATTTTGGGTCTTGGATCGTCTCCGGTCTTGCAATTTCGGCACTAAACGCGTGGTTCTGTCCGCAGGCGCACATTTATGTCGCGTTCAGCCGCAAAATCCCATCAGTCAGCATTCACAACATTCTGCCTCCCACACACGGATGAACGTCGTGTGTTTGTGTTCGCCCTGTGCCTCGCTCTTTAGTGATGCTACATTCTGGGTGTTTTGATGCTTTCCAGAAAGGCACTGAACAATATACTCATGTTTACGTTGGCTTCTCTGTATTACTCACAGTTACTGGGAACCCTGCGTGTGTGTGCATGTCTTAGTTTAGCTGTATTGACACTTTGGTGGTTTTTGTGGTTCTGCTTTTGCCCCGGTTGCTTAGGGAGGGTGTGGAGTTACCTTTCCTGTTTTTGTCTCTAAATGTAAGCAAGTGAACATTTTTAATTGTTGTCCTGTGTTTCTTAACATTTTGGATACCCTTTGGCTGCAACAGGGTTAGAGGAGTCCTGCTGGCAGAGTATGCACACATGTCAGAAGCACAGTGAACTGATCTTTGAGGACAAATTTGGAGTTTTGCATCTGGTAAATTCTTAATTGGATGTCTGTATGTAGACTGACATTGTAAGTTTGACTTAGATGTTTTGCACCATTTAGTTGAGCACATAATACTACGATATAAAAAGTTGTCAGAAATGTTAAGCAACAGCATGAAGCCTTTTCTTCACACCGTCTTTTTATTGCACAGTCACACCCTGTATCTCCCTATTATTAATGTTTTCTGTCAAAGTTGGTGTGATATATAAAGATCTCTGTGAAGAAGTGAAACTTATGAGTTCACAGGATTAGATACACTGACAAAACAATCCTTTTATTTACTTTTGCTGAGTGAGAGTTTTGGCCTAAAAGAGATGTAAGGATCCATCAAACAGGCCCGTTACTCATGCATGATGAATATAACTTTGTTCCCTTTTCTCTGCCTGACAGGCCAAGAACAAGGAGACGGGAGTTCTGGCCGCAGCCAAACAGATCGAGACGAAATGCGAGGACGAGCTGGAGGACTACATAGTCGAGATCGACATCCTGGCCAAATGTGACCACCGCTACATTGTCAAGCTGCTCGACGCGTTTTACCATGACAACAAACTGTGGGTAGGTAGCACAGACATCTGGTCCAGACAACCAGCTTGAAGAGGGAACCACAGACTCTCTGTCTGTTTCATCATCCCTTTACTGAACACCATAAAGCAAGTGCGCCATAAAAAGGTCCAATGGCCGTATCACTGTGTTTGCACATTTTAGCACTTAAACTGAACAGAAGCTAAACAACAGGACATAAAAACCTAATTGAAAGACCATTTTGGAAGAAAGTGAACTCCTGCTACCACTGAATACTGCAGAACCGATGCAGTTTGCTTGACTGAACAGGCCGTATGCTGCAAACTGGTGCATAATGTACCAAAGTGGCCTTATCTGCCGTCTGCTCTGATACCTTCCCCACAAGATGTATTGTTCTCACTGCGTTGAGGAGTTTCTGTGTCTGTCCACCAAGTTTTCTTAGCAACTTCTCCAAACAGAACTGAAACACCCAAACCTGAACGATCAGCAGGGAAGTGGGAAAACAGACCTTTTAACAATGTCTATGGACTCGAGGGATGTTCCATTTCAATCTGTGACAGCCTTGTTGTTTTAGTGCAACAGTATCTCATCTAGAATATATTTCTCCTACGTATGAGAGCTCATTTGAAAAATAAAGATAAGAAAAGTGGATTGCCTAAATAGGGATGAGACAACATCCTACCCCCCAGGGTGATATAATGCATCAGAAACGACCCAATCCTCACCCCGATGTTACAGCGAGGAGGAAGATCAATGTCAGTTTGGCGCTTTCTGCTCTCAAGTTATTTTTCCTCTCCACACTCGCTCACGGGGTCAAATGTAAACTTTTCAACTCACTCTGTAATCTCCTGTCATCTGTGCCAAGAAAAATAATAGTGACCTCATGCCGGGGCACGACCTTGAATATCTGAGGAATTAGAAGGCAGCGCTAAGACTAAAGATAGATGTCATGTATTTTTTTGGTTTTACCCCTCCACTTGTGATGATACTGTGAATGAAAGATTTAGAGTTTCGACTGAACTTGCGTCTTGCGTTTTTGTACAGCAACGTATTTAAGAATTTAGTCAAGTGCTCTTCCTGTCTTCAGTTATAAAACAGTAGTTATTGTTAAGTTCATTATTAAAGTTGAAGTACTTTAGATTTTGATTTCAGTCCTATTTTATTTGGCAATACCTGTGGTCTTAATACTACTTGTCAGAAGTACAAAATAAGACTTTGTGCTGTGTCTGCTTACAGCTCATCCGAACACATTGTTTTTAATATAAAAGTCAGTCAGTAATTATCACAACCGCGATCTGATTTCATGCTGCAGATAGTCTTCCACACAACAGCAGGGCTCGGGCTAAAAAAGCACACAATGACCAGCCGTCTTGTGTCATAGATGCATTTTTGATTAACAATCCCAGATTGTTTCCTGTGACGGCCTCGCAATAAAAGCCACCCCGTGATTCACCAGTCGAGTGCTTTCAGTATGAATAAGTGCCATTTGGATGTTCAGTGTGCATTAGCAACAAATTAATACAGCAGCTCTGACACAGCGTTGGGAGAGAAAACAATAAATAGCGAGGCCGATACACTGGAATACATGAATGCATTGATTTTCTGTGACTTCCTTGCTTGCCCTTTTTAACTACAGGATTCTGAATCCTGCACAGGAATGGCAAACCCTACCACTACCAATAAAACCTACAGTAAACAGAGACGATAAGTGGATGTAAATACATCAAATGGCTGAAAAAGTAGTAAAATGAGGTTTGTTATCATGAAAATCTTAAAAATGATAACTTTAAGACCAGCAAAACACTAACAAACTACTTACACTATATCTAGATATAACCTGGAGTCTCTGCCTGTACACCAACACACACACACACACACACACACACACACACACACAGCTATGCCACAGCCTCAGAGCGGAGCTAGTCATGGTTGTATTGGCCATAGTTGGAATTCCTGAGCGTGGAAGGTGAATGTTCCCCATCAGTGAGAGCCGGACTGTGAGTCTGTGTTAGTTTATGCTGATAACTCACATGTACAAACATCCCTTCATGCAGCATTTAAACCACATGCTTCCTGTGTATATCTGTGGCTTCACAGTGTCAGCTTTTGCTTTACTGTTTCACCAACCTTTGTTCAGATACTAATGTGTACTCTATATTCTTTAAGTTCTTTAAGTTTAAATCTTACACATATTTGCTCTCAAAATCTTCGTAATCAGCCTGTATTTTTGTATAGAAATTCACAGCCAGAGTGGACATATGAGCTGACCGGCAGTAGAATAAAATGACATGCAACATGACAAAGTGAGCAACCCCTGCACCTCCATTGGCACGAGTGTGTACGCATACTTCAGGATCTCAACAATTAGCCCGGTGGTTGGTGGTCAAGCCTCAGTAATCTCGGGCTAGGCGGACTGGGCAGTGGCGAGATGATGCATTCCTGTTCTGACCCACCCGTTCTGCTTTCTACAGAGTAAGGGAGGGATAGAGGAAGAAAGAATGAAAGGCAGAGAGAGAGAGAGAGAGAGAGAGAGAAAGGCTGTTTGTTTGCTTCCAGGAACAATCTGGTCTTGAGGCTAGCGGGGCAGCCAGGCCCACAGCGTGAGAAAAAGAGGGCCTTTAACATGGGGATGGGACTGCTGACATCAGCACACTGAGAAGAACAACCAGAGGGAGAGTAAGAGACAACTGTAAAACAGACAATACAGAGGAATTTATACACATAATTTATACACATTTATACCTGTTTTAAGGGGCTGATTCTCCCACATGACAAAAAGAAACATGACGTCCACTTATCTCTAGTGATATCTAACCATGCACTATTGTTTTATACTAATGGAATCCATAAGGACTGTTTCTCCAGTGGAAAATATATGAAAGATTCTGCTTAGCAACTTTTTAAATGTCTTTTAACACAGTTGCATCTGACTCTGTTGTACTGAGATGGAAGCAGAAATCTCGGAGACCTGCATCTCATTACCAAAAAAACTGCACAACCGCCTGTGTGACCAGATACCACTGGAAGCTAGTGAGAAAAGTCACAGTAAAAGCCCTCATCAATCACTGTCAGTGTACAGCAGCATCAGTGGAACTTGTTTCCTCCTAAATGTGCCTCCTCCAACCCCGCTAAAAGCTCCTGCTACCTTGGGTTACGCTGGTCTGTGGGTTAAATGTAAATTAAAAGTAATGCTTTCAGCTGGATATTAGGGTAGAGATCAAACACAAATGTCCAGCTAAGTTTAAAATCAGAACATAATAAGTACTGAAAAGTAGAAATAACTGCAGCTTTTCTGCACCATATCATGAATACAGACAGTTTTTTGTTGCTTAACCCATTGAGTGCACTGAAACCTTACAGAGGGAACAACAGGTTAGTAAGTGTTGCTGACATTTTGCATGGTGCTGGAGCATTTCAAAAGCATAAGTGTGTTTGTGTATTGTGTACCCAGAGTGTATAATTCTTTAGACCGGTGGGCTCTCGCTGTGAAGCAAAGCTGCTTGATGTTTTTGGACGAACAGAGACGAGGACGATGTTTTTTCATTTGTCTGGTTGTTGTATATTCACAGCGAGGTCTACATAATGGCGACGTGTGTGGTTGCTGGGAGTATTTTGGATTTTCACTGGAAAGCGAATCGATAGGTATGCTGTGTCTTTGTTGGCAGCGCCTCACGCTCACACACACATACACACACACACATCGCTGAGGCATTAGTTCATCGAGTGACGAAGTACAACAGTGATTCAGGTTTTATGCGGTCTGTCTTTTATTCAGACTTTGTTGGCAAAGAGCCTTTAGGCATCCGACAAAATGAGGTGGAAAATCACTGAACGTACAGGGGATTGTGGGAACACTGCAGTGTCAGCGAGGCCTGCTCCATCTATTTTAAAGCTTTTTGGATTTTGTAGACTGTGTCTAATTTGATTCAGCTCGTCTCAAAAGAATAAACGAGACACTAAAAAATGGAGACATTACTTATTGTACGACGTTGTACTACACCAGCTTGACTTAGCGTAGTAATTAGATTCATCTCTCGAGGGTAAAACATTAATACACATGACTATAATTAGTAAATAGTTCTGTTAACTTCCTATTCAAAATGAAATACTGGTTTTTCCAAAAAGGTTGCATGTGATAGACTGGAAAGCTTGTGTCTGTCTCTGTGTGTGTTCAGCCCATAGTGGGTATGTTTTACATGCAGCTTGACCAGTCAGGGCACATTCTTCACAGCAGCACAACATGTCATCCAGCGATCTAGCTGCAGAGACCGAAACACCAACCAGTCACGTCTGACACAGTATTGTAACGTACAGCTCCTCCCTAGGCTGGGCAGTACAGTGTGTTACTACTGAAGGACAGTTCATTTAATTGAGAGGGTGCATATTAAACAGAAGAGGAAAAAAGGTTATGTACGCTGGGTTGCCAATGAGCAGCAATGGGGAAGTGGTTTGTACTGAAGTGTGTAATAAATCTCCCTCTGTAGTGTTAATGAATTACATAAATGGCCTGTGCTTTTCTGAAAAGAATATCATTTTTAAGCATTTTGTGATCCACTGATGCATCACAAATTGACTATTTGTGCAATATCCTAAAATACAAAGTGAATAGAACCAGAAAGATGTTCATTTTAAAGAAGAATTTCTTTTTTTAAAGTGATGGAGTACTAATATGAACAATAGTTTGACTAATAATGGACTATTAGGTCTATACTGATATCAATATTTATTTGAAAAATCCAACAATATACAGCCAATAGTACTTCTTTCTACAACAAACAATCTTGATACAGAAACCTTTGATTTTTTTTCCTTTTTTTAAAAAATTATAACCAAGATACATATTTAGAATACATCTGACAGTTTTCTTGTTACTTATAAGCCAACAAGTACACTAATACCGATTTATACAGTATCTGTAATAGTATATAGAATAGAATAACTGAACCTGGCTCATTTATCATTCAAAAGTCCAACATAAGCACAATATTTTCTAAATTATTCCATCTATCATAAATTAGAGAAATGCTGTATTTATTTGTGTTTGTATATGTTTGTATCTATGTCTTGTTTCTCATTTTGCTGTTTTGAAGTGGGTGTGGCTGAGTTGGAAAAAGGTGATGTCACTTTCTAACCAATCCACATACAACAATGTCAGAATCTGAAACCACACACAAAGTTGAAGTTGGAAGATGTAGAGCATGTAACACACCGAACATACTGTCTTTCTGTTGTGATGAGATAGGAAACAATTTTTTAAAAAAAAGAGTGAAAGGAAATGAACTGAAAAACCTTTACAGAACCCAAACTATTGTAGTTTGTCAATCTAATCTCTACAATACAACCTTGCTTCATGAAACTGCATACCAGGAGTGACATTCCTCATCTTTCCCAAAGTGACACACACTTTTTGTGTCGTGTGTTTCATCTGTGCCTGGTTTGTTTGCACCTTTTGTCCTTGTAATTCTCTGTATGGCTTTGTCTATACTGAAACTTCACGCCCTGACAGTACTGTTTGACAGTGTTGTCGTAGCGAGCAGGACTCGATGACTGAATAAGAATGACATCACTCTCCAGGTATGCTGCACACCTACGGTTGATCTTTGACCATATGGAATCAAAATGATCATCAGCAATTGTGTGTGTGTGTGTGTGTGTGTGTGTGTGTCAGACATTACACAGTGTATAAGAGCTTCTTGGACGAACCAGTACATGTGCACACACTTTGTGAATACAACTCAACTGCTGGGCACAAAATTATTATGAGATCATGTGGTGTATTTACTTTGGTCCCACTTTACTTGAATGAAACATTAGATGGATTTTCTGACGATCGAGTGTGTGTGTGTGTGGGCGTCAAAGAGAGACTGACTATGTAAGGAGAGGAAATTAAAGGTGATTGTTGGAAGTTGCTATTGGCCAACAACACACCATTTAGGGAATGTGTTTTCAGAGTCTCTCTCTCTCTGTGCGTGTGTGTTTTTACTTCACTGCTGAACTGGTATTATATATTTGGCAGCGTGTCCTTAGGAAGTGTGTGTATCGTTACAGCCTGACACTTTGCCACACTCTTCAGTCTGAATCCAGCTGTCCACTTTGCAAAGTGTGTGTGCTCTAGTGCTTTCCCCCGCAGATGTCCCCCGCCTGCTTGACTGATGTCGAGCAGGGCGAGCGACGACCTGATCTCAACAGTCAGCAGTGCAGGCTGCAAATACAGACAGAGAGACTTTGCTGCATTAAATACTACGAGGAAATCGTTCTTTTTCCTCTTTTTCTCCAAGTGCTGCAAACGCCTGCTGAAAGCTGAAATATCCACGCTCAACGTAAATGAATGTTGCTGATGTCAGAAGCACTTCAACAGCTTCCGCTAGTTACAAGACAATGAAAAATTCAGATTCACTGTCTCTGAAGTGTGAAAACTTACGATTTACGAGTGGGGTACATTTATAGTAAAGTTAAGCAATTACATGTCAAACTTTGCTGGTGTTATGAGAATATATTACACATATTATAAGACAGTATTAGCACTGAGGACAATGTTCACTTTCACTGTCTGCAGGGAAGTATTTTTATTTAGTTATTCTTTAATTGAATCTCTTCAAACACATGGTCTCATCTTCTTTCTCTCCCACACTTTGCTTTAGTTTGCTCTACTGAAAATAGTGATGATGATTAAAAAAAAAAGGGTAACCTTCCTCTGGCCAATGACAAAATGCTTTAAGTAGGAGTAACTGGGATGAGTTACATAGACATTATTAATTATCTTCTACTGCAACACTTCATTTAAGCTTTTTCTAAATTACTCTCAAGGTCAGGTGCCAAACCTTGATACCTTTAGGGTCTATCGGTGCAGAATGTTTCTTGTAAGAGATTTAAAAAAAAACACAATTCATTCACATTATTTTAATACAGTAAAAAAAAATACATGCTGGTGAAAGTATTTAAAAGGATGATGTACTAGTTGTGCATGTGCTGCTGCTGATGATGCTACATATTTATCCCTGAATAAGGAGATTAAAGCTGCCAATTGTGTGTTTATACTGTATGTTCACAAAGCCGGGTCAAGTTTAACCTCGCCCTTTTTCTCTCCTCCTCTTCTTTTGCCCAGATCATGATCGAGTTCTGCCCCGGGGGTGCTGTGGATGCCACAATGCTAGGTAGGCCTCTCCCTCTCTCCCTCCCTCTCTCTTTTTCCCCTCTTTGTATTTTTATAAGCGCTCCGCCTTCCTCTCTGTCACGAGAGTCGCGTTCCACACCTGTGGCATCGCTCCGACTACACCTGTCCCTTCAGAGGTGACTTAAAGGAAGTGTGGAGATAAAAATTCAAAGATGTTGTTTTTTTTAATGCTCCCATCCGTACACTGATGAATCACGGCATGTTTATTTTCAAAAGGGAGCCGCTACCGTTGATTTGCTCTGAACATGATCATGTACTACAGCTTCACTCGTCCGGCCATGAGCGCTCCAGACATGGTGGAGTACTCCGGTGTGGGAAAACCCCCTGGTCTGTTTTACTTCGTAATCCACATCCTCATAACTGTCTGTACCCCCACTGCAGCTAACCAAACACAGACACAGGGCAGGACTAGCTTGGATGTGTGAAAGCTCCTCTGATCCTGGTTTACTTATCTAGCAACACTATCTGAGAGACTCCATTGAGATTGTGAGGGCTTTACCTTTTTCTGTTTTCTCTCGTGGAGTTCACACACTACATCAGTCCTCTGAGACTTTGTCTTGCCGTGACCGTGCGTACTCTGAACACGGAATGTGCACGGTGTGCAAAATAGGTTTTGAATCTTCTCGGTTACTGTTTCTCAATCCTCATTTCTATTCTGCTTTTGTTCTCACTCATCTACTCTACCCCGTATTTCACCTCTCCGTCTTCTGTCTCCTGCCTCCGCCTCCCCTGCCCTTATCAGAGTTGGATCGCGGGCTGACAGAACCGCAGATTAAGGTTGTTTGCCGCCAGATGCTGGAAGCTCTGGACTACCTCCACAGAATGAAGATCATCCACAGAGACCTGAAGGCTGGCAACATCCTCCTCATGCTGGACGGGGACATTAAACTTGGTGAGGATTTATTGCACTTTCAGAGTTGTTTTTTTTTTTTTTTATGCTCACACAAGTAGGTCTGAAAAGTACAACGCAGTGTATTCTGAGGGGTAATCACATTTCAGAACCACAATATTTTCCCCTATTGTTTGAGCAGACAAACCATTTTTTTTAGTTGTGGTGCACAAATGAAACTACATCTTGAGAAATAAAGTTTTATGGGTTTAAACAATACTTAGCTCCACAACATGCATTTGTAGTGTTTGAGGATGTTAAAATGATGCATAATTATGCAAGTGTTTACATTTGATGTTCAAAGAACAGACAGAACGTGGGGTCGCACTGCTCTGCTTGGAAACATCCCATCAAACAGGAAGTGATGCTTTTCATATTGGTTGAACCAACAACAAATCTCCCATTAAAAATAAATATTATATGTAGAAGAAATAGAAAACGGTTCAGTGTCTTGTAAGTGTCAGATTTTTTTATGTAGGGTGAGTACATGCACTGAATTGCAGAGCCAAATCAAGAACAGCAGTGGGCCAGCAGAGCGTTGTAGATCAGAAGTATTTAACATAAGTAAAAACATACTTTAACATAGTAACTGTCTATCATAATTTACAAAGAAAAACCATTTCACCTCCAAAATGATGCAATTTGAACTAATTGTCACATAAAACTCACATTTCCATTGTAAGTCATCTCTGGTCTGTTGTTTCTTTGGCTTACATGTATGCTGTCTCTCTCTCTCTCACTCACACACACACACACACACACACACACACACACAGTTAGAGGCCCCGTGCCCCTCCTGTGGTGCAGCAGGAGGATCATAAGTGAACGTTATGTGGGGGAAAATAAGTCTCAGAAGTTTTGCATATTTTCATTTATTGGCTTTTTGAAGAGTTCTCCACATTCTTCACATTGCACTGCCAATGTTGTTGTGAACCCAACCCAATCGGCAGTATGGGGAGAACCGTGTCTTAATGTGCTTTATATAGTGTGTCAGTAAAGGAAGTGCACATCTTTTTTTTTTTTTTTTTTTTTTTCCTAAATGGCTGCATGACACGTGGCTCCTCAGAAATAAAACTTGAAACAAAAACAGAAATATCAGTTTTGCATGCATGCAGATTTACTTCCTTAAACTCTCTATGGCTCTTTGTTATTTTACACTCAGTCACGACCAACAAAACAAAAATACTAAATATAGAGTAACTATGAGCTGCACAGAGTTCATATTCAGCTGCTGCACTTTTGTGTAGTTTAATTTGATTCACATGGCTTTATTACAGTTGTTTATTTCTTTTTTTTTTTTTTTTTTTTAGCCGCTGGGCTCACTCAGTTGGACTTGTACTTCTTGTTAAAGTTCCTTTCCATCACCCTACATTCTTCCCTAAGACACCACACTTAGATATAATCACTGGGAGTTGCCTTCTTTAAGCTCATTAAGTCATGACACGGACTCATTTGCAGTCTCTGAACGTATCTAACTACTCGTTAATCCAAAGAAGGCAGCAATTAACTGTGTTTGAGGTCAGCCAAATGGATTAAATCCACCTATGATACGCGACATTAAACATCATGTTCTTAATGTTACGCTCGCTGTAAGCTTTTTGGCTGATGTCTATTAAAACTCTGTAGTGACTGCTGATCTCTACATACGTTCAACAATTTGAGCTACATTCATGTCGAAAACAGAGTGTCAAAGACAGCAGGAAAACAAAGGTGTTTATTTCCATCATGGCTGCTTTATCAAGTCAGGGATCAATGACACAGACAACTTCTTGTAGTTTGTTGGAATTCCCCACTGAAACACCTTTTTATTGTGCAGTTGTTTAGTTCCTGGTGGTGTGATCCATTATATGAGCCTTTAGAAATATTTGTGTACTATCATGATAACGTTTATTCTGGTGATTCTTTATGGGAACACAGTGTGGGTTAAACCCAGGTAATTGTATGTATTGTTGTGCATTTGACCTCTGGGATCACACTGTCACACTATTTGTACCATTTTACCAGAACATGTCACCGTCCTCTGGGATATTAGTTTGTAAACTCTTATTGGAGGCACAATAGAAGCAGTAGTACTGTTTATTGTCTTTGTAGGAGATAAAAAATCTTTCTGCAAAAGTTTAGACTGCAGCAGTCCAAATGATATGTTTGACTGGGAAGTCAAAGATATTTGAATTGTAGTCTGCAAAAGCAAAACAGTCACTTAAGTCCCTGTAATAGAACATGCCAGTTTGTAATTGAAGCAGTCAGCCTGCTGCCTTGTGAGTAAAATCCGACGGCCTCTGCCAAACACTTCTCAACTCTGGACATGCTGCACGTAATATCCCTACTTCGCAGTGGGAAGCATGTTCAGTCAAAGTAGAAAACAACACACCTGTAATCTGAGGGTCACGTCGGGGGAACAGGGGACAGCTTGTTTGGGAACAAGGGCCGCTATAAATCCTGGCTTTGTGTCCCTGCCCATCGCAGTGTCATGACAGCTTTACAAGCTCCTACAAGGAAAAAAAGAATGAAAGTTTATGAACTGGCTCCCCTCCCTCTTACTGAGAGAGGCTTCTGGGGAACTTCTTTCAACTATCTCACGTCATCTTTTTTTTTTGTCTCCCTCTATTCTTGTAGCTGATTTTGGCGTGTCTGCAAAAAACACCAAAACCTTACAAAGAAGAGATTCTTTCATTGGAACGCCGTACTGGTGAGTAAGACATCACTCTGCATCAGAGCACTATCAGGGGAGAGAGCTGCACAAGAGCTCAGGGGTGGATGGTTTGGATAAAAGATTCAGATTTCTTTTTTCTAGGAAATCAATTCAGAAACCATTAAAAGATAAAAAGAAAGGGAAGTGTCAGTTTTGCCTAATACTAATGCCTAATACTCGGAATTAAACAGCTACCAGATCAAGGTATTTCATCACATTTATCCCATAAATCCAACACAAAACAGTCCTGTTCACTGATTTGAAACGTTGTCTGCAAGATACAAATACAGCCTGAGCCATTAAAAAAGATCTTTATGTTGATGTATGTTACATAGCATGACTGTAAGTGGGGGAATGTTGCTTGTTGAGAACACACATTTCCTGCTAACCTCAAATCTTCCATAATACTTGAAAGAGCATACATATATACACACATATATATACATATACACACACACTCAACCCAGGGCCTCAACTCGGTGTTTTAATCATCTGTTGTTGTGACAACCTTATTGTTGTCTCCACAGTGAACCTCGTTCCACACTGTGTATCGTCAGTGTGAGCCAGTTAATCATTCACTAGAACAGGTTATCATCCATCGTTAATACCCTCCCAGCTCAAGAAACGCACCCTCATATTGCGCAATTCTAGTCTTACAAAGATGATGACAGCTTTTGGCGTGTGCCTTGCCCTTGAATACACTGATAAGCCAATTCGACAAAAAAAAAAGGGGAGCAAACATTTTCTCCTTTGCACTTGAGTAAATCTGCGGCTCACAAATCTGCTGAGAGCCATTTTGCAGATTGTCAGCAAACACACGCTGACTGGATAAGTGTGCTTGATGTTGACACACGCAAAAATCATAAGAGAGAGGAGGAGGTGAAACGCTCCACAATCATCAACAGTTAGTCACTTGCTGCTGCAGCCCAGATATAACTGGCAGCTGTATCTTTATGATATTAGAAACTATTATCATATTTACACCATGTCATACTTATAATATTTACAAGTCAAGTTACTTATTAGCTCACTTTCGTATTTAAGAGACAGTCATAAACTTGCAGCTAAAATATATTACACAGCATTTGTTTTTCTTTTTCTTTTAATTTTAGATAAATATCAGTTGTGCTTCACTTATTACCTTCTTCTTACACACACATCTTCTACATATGGTCATGTCTATGTTATGCACATCCTTATACCAGACAGTTTACATAATGCACGCTCCATACATTCTACCATTTACAGAAAAATGTTAAATATATACTAAGTTGGATGACAAGAGAAAACTCTCCACTCTACTTCCCTATAAAGCTGTATTATTAATGTACAGTGACATCTAACCAAGTTTAATTAATTGAAGATTCACAGTCCCCACACTATGTAATGGCCCCTATAAATGTATATGTTTTTTTTGCAGGATGGCCCCAGAGGTGGTGATGTGTGAGACCATGAAGGACGCTCCATACGACTACAAGGCCGATATCTGGTCTCTGGGGATCACTCTGATCGAGCTCGCGCAGATCGAGCCCCCGCACCACGAGCTCAACCCCATGAGGGTGCTGCTGAAGATCGCCAAGTCGGAGCCTCCCACCCTGGAGCAGCCGCAAAAATGGTGAGGATGCGTCGATGCGCTGGAATCTGACTTCAGCTGTTGCACTTTGCTTAACAAGTGCCATGCACGACATGGGGCAAACTGGGAAAGCAGGAGTATGTAAATAAAAATCAAAAAGAAATTCTGTACATGGTTTGCACAATCCTTGATTCATTAGTTTCAGCTTAGGACATGATAGGTGAAGCTCTTCCTCCTGTCTGGATTTCACCACGTCATTTCACTCCATTACCAAATCTTTGCGCACTCAGTGTCCTGTAATCTACTGTAGACACTCCATGTATCATATTGTCCATCCCCTCGTCCGCCCGCGGTTCATTTTGCCCTCTCCTGAACTACAGCAACAACTCAGCAGAGAGGCAGCGAGTGCAAAACTGCAACATTCCCCTTATCAATTTTATGAGCCTAAATGTTCCATAGCAGCAAATTTAGTACAGCGAAAGTTAAGTTATCAGGTGCTGAACAGAGATTTGGGAGCTGACTCATCATCCCTGTCGAGAGCTTTTTTTTTTTTGTTTTACGAAGCACAGCTGTGCGCAAAGACGATCCACGTGTACCGTCATCACATAGCTAGAAATGCTTCGTTCAGATGTTTTGCTGTGTTGTAACCGCTCCCATCATCCCCTCCCTACCTCTCCCCTTCCTTCGTTCCTTTTTTTTTTTTTTTGCTTTTGATTAATGCTGCGCTCTCTTGTTCACCCAAGGTCACAGGAGTTTAAAGATTTCCTGAAGAAGGCTTTGGACAAGAACCCAGAGACCCGTCCCAGCGCGGCACAACTCCTGGAGGTAGGCCATCCCGATGCAACGAGCAATTATAACCTCACGAGCGTTACACAATGCTCCGCTCCGTCCTTATCTTGCACCGACACACATAATCCTCTATTTTAAGACCTGAATGGAGCGATCTACGCCAGCGAAGCGAGTGGTGCCCCCGTGGAGGGGCAGTGGCATGCGGGTGGGGAGGGGGAGTAGAAGGTGTGCAGGAGTGGGCAAGAAATGGAGCAGGCTGAGAAGGGAGTGGGACGGCGTGGAAAAGTGAAGCATTCGAGACTTTTAGTAGCAGCTGTTCCCTTTTTGAAGCACCCTCTTAAGGCATGTAAAGCATTTTCATCTGAAGGACAAAGGAGGGTTCTTATTATTACAATCCCCTTTGTTTTCCAGCAGCTTTTAATATACACAATATGGACATAAATTCAGACTTGACACCGGTAGGAAAGAGAGTCAAATGTTTACATACATGTGCACTTTGTCACAGCTGGGACATTGCTAAGGAATGGCTGATGACATTTTTTTTTTCTGGAAGTAAAGGATGAGAAGTCAGAGGATGAGCTCTGACAAAAGTTTCCCAAAATCCAGAGCCCCCCAAAAAAAGAGAGAAAAAGTGAACAGGGTGTGGATTAAAACACGAGCGCAGCCTCTATTAAAATTCAGAGTTTCGGTTTCCTGTCTGTATCCCACAGCTGAGGGGAATGCCAACTATTTACATTCCCACCCTTAGCCAATAGCATGCATGGATCGCCCCGAGCTCGCCACCTCTGGCCAATTAGAGGGAGGCAGAGATGAAACTCATAGACCCCGGGCCCGCTGGGAATCCTCTGCATGTGCTCTCCAGTGGGTGGGGGGGAGGAGAGAGACGGGCGCGGTCCGGTTTTGTGGTGCCGGGGGTTTTAGATGTTTATCGTGCCTGCTGCTCCCAACGGCTGTCGGATAGTATTTACTGTAGATAGTTGTGCAATGATGGCATTAAATTCTGGATGTGCAGGGGATGTCGAGATAATGATGCAAGTTTACTGGAAGTTACCATCGGTGTATGCGATGAGGTCAACAATGAATCACAGCTAGGAGTGTCTGGAGTGTAGATGCCTAACTGAATGAAGTGTCTGTGACTGTGTCTAAGAAGGAAATGAAAGGCCAAAGCTTCATAAGGTCTTTGTCATCAGGCCTTTTGTAAGGTTTTCTTAGTTTTAAACATCTGAACCTCTTGCCTTGCGTCTGTCCCACATGTGTGCTTGTGAACAATGTTTACAAAACAACATGACACAGTATCACTGTGGCTGCGCAGTTGGCAGGAGACCATCTGGATGGCTTGTACTCATTATCCTGAGCATAGCTTCCACTCCCACATAGTTTCTCACGTTCAGGCTTTCTACAGTGTTTTTGGTGTAGCTTCCATTCATATGTATTCATGTGGGACGCTCTTCTGTTTCCTGTCACAACGTGTGTATACGTGGGGTGATTTTTTACCATGGAAGTATTTGGCTATTTTGTCTCCGAGCCAGAGCTTTGTAGTAGTTTTGCAACACGGACATGCGCAAACACACACATTTTGCTTTTGTACATCTAAGATCGACATCATGTACTCCGTAGCACTAACCATAGCATTACACTAACCTTATAATCCAAACCTGATTCTAACATTAAAGGATGAGTTTACACACATTTCAGTTCCCAAAACAATAACTGGTAATGGGTAATTCGGCATATTTTTAATGGCACAGTTGTCTCAGTTTCATCTGAGGGGGGAGGGTGTACTGTGTCTGATCTTGAAAACACCCTGTTCTGCTTTGATTTGTCCAGGTTATGAAAGAATCATTAAGTTTGTGCCACTGCCACGCTGGAGGGGAATACAATCTTACAATTACATTTTAAAAGTCAATAACAACATGTTTTTGTTTTCTGTTTTTAGAAAATATAAGAAAATATGTCCGTTTCTCTGGATAAACCACAGAGCAGCTTTAATGGGAACTGTTTTTCGGGAGAGGGTAGTTCCTGTGAGGTCTGTGGATTACACAGAGTAAGGGATGTGTTTGGGGAAATAGTATATGTTGGAGAAAAAAGTTACTTTTCAATGCTGTTAGCACCAGAAATGAGGCAGACATCTCAGACTGATATTTCAAAATTTGGGCAAATAAAAGTCGAGTCAATTTTATTTATGTAGACCAAAATTACTACTTGACTAACCGCAACCTTTGCCCCAAACTTAACCTAAACTTAATTATAACCTTAACCCTAAAAACAAGTCTTAACCTCCTTTTCGAAGAAGTGAGGACTGATCACAGTGCCCTCACTTTCCCAAAAATGTCCTCAGTCACGGTCTAAAACTCATATTCCTCCAAATATCCTCACAAAGACAGAAATAAAAATGAAAGTGAGGTACCTACCACACAGGTTACTCTGCACTCATGCAGCTTCTCACTCGGGTTCCCTAATGGGGTGTATTGTTTGCATTTAACCTTTTCACGCCCAGCTGTGCATGTAAGCCCCAAAATCACCAGCCTCGTTTAGTCTAAAGTAACATTAAACCTAGAAGAGGGGACGTAAGCTCTACTGATCCACATCTTGATCCATTATAGCAGTAAAAAAAAAACACATGGCTAGATTTACCAGGGCAGTGCTACAACACAGTTTGCCTTTTTTCCCCTTTGATGACTGAAGGAAACGGGGGTTTATCTCGAGCAAGGGAGGTCTGAGTTCACTTGTTAGAATAAACAGTCTGAGGCTGAAATCTCAGATGTTCACTACTGTGTTTATTCTGATGGTGCCTTAAGGGAAAGAAGAAGAGATGAACAGATAACATTTTCTTTTAATTCAGACTTTCTTTTTTCACATGTAATGGTTCTGCTTGATTCTGTTTACTTTGTTTAATGAAGCCAAAGAAAATCTACCTCTCGAGCCTTAAGAATGTTCATAAAGTCGGCATTTTCCTCTTGAGATAGTTGAAGAGTGGATGGCGTGCGCGCAGGAACTGTTATTTATTTACTTTTGCCCTTCAAATGCATGCCCCCGCTTCAGCTCCAGCTCAACTGCCACACCCTCCTCCAGGCATCACAAACTCTGAAAGGATTGTTCAAGTATTTTTGCGGCATTCGGTGTAGGTGCCGCTCTCACAGTCCCAGCGTTTGTTCATCTCAGTCGGCAATGCCACAGGTTTGTACGACTCAGTCTGATGGCTGATCTCTCTCAGCATGTTGTCGTGCACTCAGGAAGTGGTAGTGTGGGTGCTGGAGTCTGAATTATATCAGTTGAACTGCGTGTCTTAGACTGCCCTAAACTTCAGTTGCCTAGCATATCTAGCGTTTTCACCATCTGATATTTCCACTGCAGTGCGATAAATGGTTGGACGGCGCTCAGCATTTACGCAACCTGACTCATTACACAATCGCTGACTGTTGTTAGTCAATGGAGAAGTTAAAAGCTGAAGCCTAACGCCATCCTCGAGGACAGGCCCCTGCACACAAACAACTGCAATCACCCTCACACACACAAACTTCTACACACTTCACGGTTCAGCACCACTTGTAGCCTTTTTCCCTTTGTCAGCTGTTCCAATTAAATTAAACAGTCGGGTAAAGCATCTGAATAATTGATACCCAACCTTGTATCCCAGCTGCACTCAACGTTTAATTTAGCTTTTTCCTCCACCTTGCACTCAACTTATCGCTGCATCATTTGCGCCCACTTTCTTTTTAGCAGTTGTGGAAGTAAATGTGGCTCGCTATTTTAAGTACATTGTGTCAGATTGAGCACTGTTGCATCAGTGTGCCATTAAAGGAAAGTCGTATTGTAGAGCCACTATTGTTGGAGCCGTTCAGGAGCCGGCAGGTGGCGGATAGAGTTTCCCCTGCAGTGAAAGTCCCCTGTAGCCTTGCCTCTTAAGCCTCTCGAAGCTTCACGGGCGAGCTGATGTATTTGACTACAATTACAGTATTTTTCACCAGAATCACACGCTTGCATCCTTGCCCACTCTTTAAACAGTGATTTGAATTTGCAGTAGTATTCACATTGTACACAGCTTTTGACCTGCAGCATCCCTCAATCGATAGTCCCGTGGTCTAATGATGCTCAGCACCATGTATAATGTGTCATGTGTCTTCCAGCAAATGATGGTTGTTTTTCCTGCGGTCACATCAAGCCTTTTAGTGTCTCTTCCTCTTAGTACAAAATGTTGTGCAAGGTTGTACATTAAGTGTGGTTTTTACAAGCTCTTTTATGCTCAGAACATGGCCCATTAAAAGGAATACATGGAGGACATCTTGCCTATTTAAGCACCAGTTACTTTGTGCATTTCGTTACATTTTGACTAATAATTAATTAACCAACCCTCCCCTGTCTTCTGCATCCACAGCACCCTTTTGTGAGATCGGTCACGTCCAACCGTCCGCTGCGGGAGCTGGTGGCCGAAGCCAAGGCTGAGGTCATGGAGGAAATAGAGGACAATAGAGAGGAAGGAGAGGAGGACGACGCCATGGAGCTCGCTGCGGTACAAAACCTTCCATCTTTTCTTTTTTTTTTTTCTTTTCGTGTCTGTCCTTTCATTTTCTTCTTTGTCATTATTTGTTTCCAAAAGGAGAGTGGGCAGTCCCCGTTCTTCCGTTTTTTTTTTTTTTTTTTTTTTTTTTAAAGGTCTGGCGGCTTTGAGCTGTTGGGCTGTCAGAGTACAAAGTCAAGAGGTTTACAAAGTCAATAAAAGGTCAATAAATTTACATTCCGCTTTAACAGTCCACCACGACTATTAAGTTTTTGCTCGCTGACCCCTTTGAAACACACTTTTTGGTAAACTTTGCCCAAAAAAAAAAAAAAAAATTCATAGAGGGCGTGAGATTAAAAAGGGACATAGTTTAAAAGTGCATTTCACCGCTTGCCCTCAGCACAAACAAAGGCTCACGAACCGGAATCCTGGCGTTCACCCACACCCACACAGGGTTAAATATAGGTGCTGCCTTTAGCCTCACTCCCGTACAGAAACGCCGTCACCTCACAGCCCCCGGTGGAGTAAATTATTTAAGGTCGGACATTGTTCTGTGGCTATCCTGTGACCCTTAACTAAAGAACGGGGGAGGCGCTTTTACCGTACGCCAGCGACCCTCGGTGACAGAGGACCCTGCCGACAGGAAGCTGCGACCAGGCGAATGTGTTGAACTTGGATGTTTTGTTTCTCTCCATGAAGACGAATGTTTGTCCACTTATCTCTTCCTCTTCCTAATGTCAACAAGTCAAGCGATGACTTCAGAATTTATGGAGGTGAATAACTTGGCTCCACTTCATAGCGACACTACTCTGCCCTCTCCAAGTATCTGGTGAATCAGACATTCGAGGTATTTGGATGGAGTTTGAGTTTATATAAGTGGTGCTTTTTTCTTTGCGTGTTCAGTTCTGTTTTATCCTGCTTCCTTTCCTGAAAAAAAGGCTTAAAAATTTGCCAGATAAAACCCACTAGGCAATAAAATGCACAAATATCTTAACTTCTACTGAATCAAGCGAAATGCTACTGCACTATTTTACTCTGGCGAAATATTGAAATTCATGTAAATACCTAAATATATTGATGTACATGCGGTACAGTAGTTGAGTGTATGTGTGCCTGACTGGGTCCATATATCTCTCATTCCTGCGTTCAGTTAACTATAATATCACTGTTCCCTCAGCTCTTCCAGCAAGGGCACTCTGCAGCAATGTTTTGACACATCCAGTTACAAGGCCCTGAAAGCCCGAACAAAGCAGTTGCCAGCATGTTTATGTCTTCCTATATATCACACACACGCAGCCAGACAGAGATGTTTGCTGAGGCATAAGAAAGGCTGGAAATAAAAACGCTCTATGATGCCTGATGGTATTGTTTACCTCCCTTGGAAGGCGGCAGAGAGGTATTTCAGGAAGCGGAGTCACTGTGCACATGAAGTAACATGTTCTGCGGTGTTTATAATTACAGACTATTGAATTCCCATGTCTAACACACATATCTGGAGCCTTCTGTAATTACATTTAAAATTGTGAAAATTGCCTCTTTCCAGAATATAATTTCTGCAGAAACTTTTTCTCCTGGTTGCTGACGGTTTAGAGTGTATTGGTTGGTTATTAATGTGGTATTGTTAACACCTTCAGTATAAGATATTCTTATTTATATTTATTTGTATTGATGTCTTATGATTCTTATTGGTATTTTCAGTCATTTTAGTCTGAAAAGATTTCTATCTCAGTCAGACTTTCCTTTTTCAGAGTATCTGCAGGTGTCGAAAAGACTTCCTTTTTTGATTAAATAAAAGTTGCCTAAAAAAATGCTGAATAACGTAGCGTTGCACAAAAACAAAGACTATCCTCTGCTTTATTTTGCCAAGCATTAAGAATAAATAACGCATAGTAATTCCATTAAGAATGCTCTGTCCCTGGTTGACAGCCATGATTTACACAGGCTGTTCACCTGTGTAATTATTACTGTTATTAACAGAATAGATAGCCATCTCAGCCACAGTCAGAAGGAGCAGTGCAGGAACCTGAGCTGGAATGACTGCATTCCTACTAAAAATAAAGTTAAGGTTACTTCACTGGAGGTGGGACGCCTGAAGGACTATATCCATTAGCATTTGGACTAAAACTAAAGGTCAAAAACATTAAATCTCGCAAAAAGCAGTACCGTCAGTGCTCTGTCAGAGAAGAGCAGACAGTCATACTGAGCCTGACAGCAGCCACACAACACAGGAACTGTGAACGATAACCAGATTCAGAAAAATGGATGACTAAATGTGATTTAGTCACTAAATTTTTTAATTGGACTTTAACATTTGAGGGACTACCAATGACTACAACTCTAAAAAAAAAAATCAATGTCACATCAGTGTGTAACATCTCTCCTCTCCTTCCACTTGACTCCCCCAGTCTCCAGGCAAAGAGCCATGCCAGACCAGTCAGACCAGTTTGGAGGGAGACCAGTCTCCGGACTCCCCGAGCCCCACCACCCCCTCCCCGACCACGCCGGTACCTCTGCCCAGGAAGGGGGCCGAGCCAAACACACCAACAGAGGAACAGCCGAGGGCCGTCATGGTGGTTCCCGTTCCCATACCGCGGCAGAATCTCCCTCTGAAAGGTCCGCAGGAGCTGGCCGACAAACTGGCCGATGAAGTCGCTCTCGAGTCAGAGAAATCTGAGAGCGAGGGCTCCACCAAGACTTCCAGCTCAGATTCGGGCATTGAGGATGGGAAGAGTACCCCTACATCGGAAGAAAAGGTGCTCTTTGAAGCTTTAGATTTAGTAAATATTACCTCTAATATATATCTACTTATGTATATACCTAAAGAATTTTATACGGTTTTTTTTCAGTAATCCTAAAATTCACTCTTCTAGGTTGCTGTGGAGACCCCAGAGACAGAACAGCCGCCGCCTCTCCCTCGGGCAGAGGCGGCCGAGGAACACGTCGACGTCATCATAGACTCAACGGACCCGGAGGCGCCCAAGATCGAGGTGAACGAGGAGAAAAGCAACGATACGAATAACAGAGGTTTACCAACTCCAAGCCTGAGCCCCGTCGTCACGCCCACACCCACCCCCGCCGCCTCTCCTGCTCCCACCCCGGTACCCACGTCCCGCTCGGGGCCGAACGGTAGCCTACTCACGGTCACCCCAGAGCAGACGTTGAACGGAGGGAACGCCGAGACTGTCTCTGCTTATATCAATGGAGGGATTATCAACAAACGGTACTCTTACGCAGGCAGCATGGCATCGGAGAGCTTGGACATGTCCATCCACAAGGGGAACATCTCAATATCTTCAAGGGTGAGTCAACATGAGGCAAAACTGTCTCTGCCTATAGCAAAACAGCAGCCTCATCTTCCCCATATGAATATTCCTTTAGTCTTCTTAAATAAAGCACCATAAGGACGTAGACCTATCCTTTATTTACTTAAGTGTTTCAGGAGAACGTGCCTTTAAGGTGAAAAAGAACAGTATGAAAGTGCAGAAGAGGTACTGAGGCATGGAGCTGCCTCTGTAGGAAAACCCCTCCTTGGAAAAACCATTTCTCGGCACCCACGGAGGAACTGAAACTGCATTGTGTTGTGTTTTGGGGTGTGGGTGTTAACCATCTGAAACAGAGGATAGTCTGTCTTCCATTAGGCTTGCACCACACATAGGACGGATACAGAGCATGATACTAGTTAAGGCTCTTAAATCCAAAGTTTCTTCTTTTTAATCGGCTGTGATTTCTCAGGAATTTATGAGGATTTATTTGGTGAATCTCGGTTGATTTTTTTTTTTTAAACACCCCTTCAGTATATTATAAGACCTCTGTGAAAGGTGAAAAATTCCAAAATGTCACCACATAGGAAAACAAGCTGTTTGTTACACCTTACGATGATGCATCTTTGACGTGATCTTAAAAAGGGGGGATTTCTGTAACCTACAGAGGGCTTAAGCACCAAATTCGTGCTTAGCCTGAGGAAGGCCAGTCAGGGCAGTTAGGAAGCTGAAGGGAGGGAAGAGAGAGACCATTTTATCATCAGACACCCAGCCTTTCTTAAGCAAAATATCCAACATTTTCCATTCAACAGGACCAACAGTGCCCTTTGTGTGCGCACAGTTCGGTATTCACCAGCGTGAATGGAAGTTTCTGTGCAGCTCATTATCGCTCTGCTGCTTCTGGAGGCTTATGGGCTGCCTGTGATTGAAATCCTATTGACTGTGGCGTGGAGTACTGTCTGTTTGTGGCATGTTAAGTTTTTCCAGAACAGATTATTCAGCAGGCGACTCGGCCAGCAGCCTGCAGTGAAAGTGAATGGGCTGTCTTTGTTTTTGGACAGGAGGACGCTGTGTGTCTGTTGCGTGTGCATGTGCTGATGAATTCATCTGTGTGTCCAGGAGAGCTGCGTGTGTGTGCCATGTTTTTGTGAATGATGAGTGATGGGAAGCCGAGCCTCAAACGCAAACAAGTCAGCCGAACCGCAGGATGACCCACATGTCCTCTGATTATAGTGCCAGCATGCGCTTAATAACACACTCAAACACAGGAGCGCATGGATTTATTGCTATTGTAAATGTGTCAGCCATCTAGCCAGGGAGTCGACAATACAGAAACGGTGCAAAAGTAGCGTCCAGGAGCTGTCATCTGTGGTATTAGCCTCACACAGGCTCATATGCAGTCTGTTTGCTCAGCTGCAGAGGCTTCAGAAGTGAGTTCCCACTCTTTGGTTCAGTTTCCTCCTCTCTGCTCCTCTCCTCATATATGAACTATTTATAAACCAGGAAATGACGACATTCAGGGTTTGAGCATACTCACTGTTTGCGGAGTAAACCCCGCCATATCAGCCATGTCAATATTATCCACGGAGGCTGATTTAGATAGGGGAACACTGTAAACGTATCCAGTCGACAACATGTGGTCGTAACAGTTTTGTCTGCTCAGTTATTAGCTGGTGTCGTGTTAAACATTTTTACGTATTATATAGTATGACGTCCCTGGAAATAGTTGGATTGGCCTGTGCTGTTCTTGCTCATATTTCCTAAATTAGTTTGTTCAACTTTGATCTGGGAGTAAAGAAAAAAGGTCACTGGCCTGTTCTTGGTAGGCCCTTGATCAGAAATAGACTGTTCATGTTTGGCTAAACCCTGAATCACCAATAAATGACCATTCCACTAAACAGGACAGTATTGTTGTAGATGGTCCGTAGTATTGTTGTGAGGCCGAGTCACACAGTTTCAGGATGAGGTCGTGTTTTGCGAGATTTAGCGAGCCACTTCCCCATTACAGTGACAGATGGAGCGTCTTGCAGCTTGTTACAGTAGAACCAGATTGACAGGAATATTAACGCCTTTGTCAACACACATTAACACACAGCTGCCTCTCCTTCCACCAGATAAAAAGACTTCATTGGGAATCACAAAGGCACGCCTGTTTTAAAGAAGAACCCCGTTAGTTTTACACATCACAGTCTGTTCGCAGGTCTTTGAGCGAGCTGTTGCAAATGTGAAACTCCAGAGGGAGCTGCGTGACATCTGGTAAAGTGCCTCAAGTGATGTCACTCAAGTCAGAAGACTATAAGACTATAAGTTTGAATAAAACACACACAAAAAAAACAGGTGGGAGGTTAGTTTGAAAGAAGTGAGTTTACTCGACCTCTGAACGGAGTGGTCAGTGGTGGGTTGTGGGTAATATTGGCGCCAGGTTTTTTATATTGCTTAGCTCCACACCACTTTTAAACTAAAACTCTCTTAAACGACCAAACTACTAGAATAACCACCACACATGTAGAAAGCGAAGGTCTGTCTCATACTTTGAGTCTGATTTCATTTAACATTGTCCATTTTTTGTGACCCTTTGCCTGCCCCCACAGGACTTTTCGAGTAAAACTCTGAAGAGAACCAGGAAGTTTGTCATCGACGGCGTAGAGGTGAGCGTGACCACCTCCAAGATCATCAGGGACGATGAGAAGAAAGATGAGGAGATGAGGTTCCTCAGGTATGCAGATGACACCTCGACACACAAATTTAAATATATTATATAATATGTTCACTGTCTGAATAAGTACAGTTAGACATGTTTTTAGGGGAAAGTGTTTTTTTTTTTATTCTGTGAGTCAAGGCCATGAACTCCAGAGTCTGTTCAGTCCTCGGCTAAGAATGAAGTCTGTACATGAGATAAGTGGCCTTTTGGATGTTGGTTTGACAACACATACTATTTCAGGCATCCTGCTCTGTTGGGCTTTAGCCCCTTGAGATTTTAGCTCACAAATGTCCTAAGTGTTATGGAAAAAAGGCTCATTTAGGTAATGTTTCTTTATATACAGTCCACAGTTTGAAAGAAATATAGTGTCTCTGAAGTTACTTTTAGATCAGGGTGAAGATTAGGTCAGCTGTTTGTTGTTGTTCAGTGACCCAGATTACTTGATGGTTTTTCAATGAACAATTTGTACAATTACAATGCTCTTAAATACTCTCACTGTTGTTGACGCCCTAAGGAGTTCCTGGTGTGTTGCTCATGCCATCTAGTGGTACAAATGTGACATTGCAGATGTGACTAAATCAATCCAGTAGATCTTAAGTATGTTGGTATTGCTGTCCAGCTGACCTTGAATTGTATTTTTCAATGCTAAAAAGAAAATCGGTGCTTAAAAAGGCAGAAATGTAAAGGCATAGAGGCAGAGAGATGAAAGGCAGAGAGAAAAAGGAACATTTCTGATATTTCTCCATGTACCTTGATAAGTCGTTGAACTCATAAATTAAAGTAATTGATGTGTTAAAAATAAAAATAATTCTGTGTGTGTTTAGACGCCAGGAGCTGCGTGAGCTCCGTTTGCTGCAGAAGGAAGAGCACCGCGCTCAGGCTGTTCTGAACACCAAACTGGAAGCACAGAAAGAGCAAATGCAGAGACGTTTCGACCAGGAGATGAACGTGAGTCACGCCACACACACACACACACACACACACACACACACACACACACACACACAGACTCTGAGATGCCACTTTATTAGAAACACCTTCTAACATGTAATGCAGTCCAACAAAATCCTACAGTTTTGCTGGGACTTTGTCAAAAAGTTTGTTGCTCTGTGGTCATTTAAGAACCTGTAGTCTGTTTTTCTGATACACTTGCACGATTATAAAATGCCACAGGGCTGTTTTATTTCCACCCGAGCTCAAAGTGTGCTTGCTTCCTTTTGGTACATCCCAGGCCAAGAAGAAGCACTACGACGTGGAGCTGGAGAACCTGGAGAAGCACCAGAAGCAGACTATCGAGAAGATGGAGGCAGACCACCACATTAAACTCAAGGAAGAGACCAAGCGCATCAAAGCAGAGCAGGAGCGCGACCACCACAAGTTCCAGGATCAGATCAAACACAGGAAAAAGGAGGTACATTTAAGTTCCAGTCATATCATTTCAGCGTGTGGAAAAAGGAATGAAAATATGGCAAAGACAGCTTTTGGTCCTCACTTTTTTTTTTTTTATTTGAAAGGTGCTATACAAATTAGGCTTATTATTATTTCATTGTTTGAAGTTCTGTGTCAAACTCAGGAAGCTTTAGCTGAGATTTCCCTTCTTTTTTTGTATATTCAGGTCAAGCAATCTGTTGATAAGCTGCCCAGAAGTCAGCGTAAAGAATCCTTGAAGCACCAGATGAATTCCTTCCAAGAGATGAAGACACGAGAGGTAACAGTCATGTTCAGGCATAAATTCATGAAACATTACTGAAACATTACCTACACAATCGATTAACCCCTTCCCTCCTCCGTGCCTTTCTCTTCTGCGTTTCAGGAGACCAAATTTTTAGCAGGTCAGAAGAACTACCTGGACACCACGCTGAACCGGATCATCACCAACAACAAGAGGGAGATTGCAGAGATGGAGAGGGAATGCCTCAGCAGGAAACACCATCTAGTCAGAGGTACTGCTCTCTCTCCGGAGTAGGCCGGATTCAAATCAACCACAGGGATCGTTCTTACGTTTGTTGTACGGCAGCGACATATTGTTCTTTCAGTAACTCCCCTCTTCCTCCTCCTTGCTTTGATTAGAGCGCGAAGCTACGATCTGGGACATGGAGGAGAAGAACCTTTACGAGAGGCACCAGTTATTGAAGCAGCAGCTGAAAGACCGCTACTTCCTCCAGCGGCACCAGCTTCTGAAAAAGCACGAGAAGGTAAATCAGTGGGTTGCGGTCTTGAGTTGGGAATTAACTTTACAGGTCCAACGAAATCCAGCATTTAGGCTGTGTCCTTCGGTGTACAGTCCCTGCATGCGTGTCAAACAAATGGGTCTATTTTCTGCGTCGCTACAGGAGCAGGAACAGATGCAGTGCTACAATCAGCGAATGATCGAGATTCTGAAAGGTAGGCAGCAGCAGGAGAAGAGCCGGCTGCCCAAGATCCAGCGCGGCGAGGCTAAGACCCGCATGGCCATGTTCAAGAAGAGCCTCCGCATCAACTCCACGGGCAGCTCTTCAGAGGACAGAGAGAAGATCAAACAGGTAGGAGTGGGACTGGGTCTCTCTCACTTCACCTATTCAAGCATAAAAGGGTAGTCACTTAGCAACTCGCCATTTTTGTCCCTCTTTAGTTCTCTCAGCAGGAGGAGAAGCGGCAGAAGGGGGAGAGGCTGCACCAGCAGCAGAAACACGAGAACCAGATGAGGGAGATGATCGGCGCCTGTGAGAGCAACATCAGGGAGCTGCAGCAGCTGCAGGTGAATCATCTTCACGCACTTCACTCTTCTATCCCGCGAGTCACTGCGGACCTTTAGATTTGCGTCACAGCTCCTTCAAAGTTTACAGGGTAGCCTGCCAAAGGATGACTCATTGGCTTTTTCTTGTTTTGTGCCTCAGAATGAAAAATGTCACCTGCTGATCGAGAATGAGACTCAGAAGCTCAAACATTTGGATGAACAGCACAACCAGCTGCTGAAGGAGTGGAGGGATCAGCTGAAACCCAGAAAGATGGTACGTTTCCTGACACGATGTTATTACACATCACTGCATTAAGTCTTAAGTCTTATTTTGTTTTGTATATCTACAGGACTATAACGCACAAAACAAGCTTCATTATGCTTCACTTACGTATGATGGACATTAATGTTGTATGCTGAAATCATTTAACTTGTCATGACAGACTCGAAGTGACCAGATAGTCTCTTAGATGAGAAGATGGATACCAACCCTTTTACCTGTGCATGAAGTATGGAACTAGAACAAGGAGGCAATTAGCTTAACTTAGCCTGGCTGTTTTTTAAAGTTTAAGAATAACCTACAAACATCTCTAAAGCTCACTAATGAACATCTTTGTGTAATATGCACACAAAAGAAAATCTGAAAATGTCAAGTACAGTTTCTTTGCAGTGGCTGGAAGAATTTATTCACAAAACACAGGCTGGGCCCAGAGACATCCTGGAGTCCTGTCTCCAAACTAAACTAAGCCCATCTCCTCTGACTTCAGCTGCATGTTGTATTTAAAGCACAGACATGAGAGTGGTATTAGTCATCTCATCCTCTTGGCAAGAGAGCGACTAAATGTATTTCTCCAAAATGTCAAAGTATTCCTTTAAATTTTATATAAGAGCTTGAGCACGAAGGCTGAATGCATTATATTTCTATTTTACATAAAAACAACTTGTGTATATCGTCTACCCAGTCAACAAGCTCGGCCCAAATTCAATAAAGACAATAGAACACATTGAAAAACACAATAGAATAGTTTTTATTCTACGATGGTATGGGAATATACCACCTGTATGACATTTAAAAAGGGTTAAATAAAGTTTCCATCCGTCTAAGGTCAGGTAAACGTACTCATTTTTTGTTTCCATCCTTTTCCTCTAACCCTCCCAGGCCCTTGAAGAGGAGCTAAACATGAAGAAAAAGGAGCAGGAGGCTTTCTTCAAGATGAGTGAGCTCTCTGATTTCCCAAACCCAAGTTCACCCAACAAGCTCTCCAAATTTGTGCCTTACCAAGACTCTTCGACCACATAAAAACAGCCGCTGTGTGGCGTCCCACAGCCTTTCCCCGCCACTGTTCACACCATCCCGTGACCGTTCACCCGCAGGCGTCACGAGTGCCTACCGCCACACTTTTTATTAGCGTTGCCTGTAACAGCAGCGTATCTGTCCCTCCGTTAGGTTCCTTTATTGTTTTAGTGAATATTTATGTTTTAACTCAAGCTTTTTCTTTAAAAAAAAAAGTGTTGTAGTATTTGATGAGTTTAAAACCCGCCACGTGCTTCACGACTCGATTACATAGTTATCTGCTCCTGTGTAGTGTTTTAATTTAGTTTTCTGTCCACTTCTTCTGGCTGTGCGTTTGGGTGAGCTAAATACCAAACTAATAATGAGTCTTAATAAGTAACTATTGAGGAAAAAAAAAACACTGTTTGGTTGAGATGTAGTAGTTTGGTCTCTCAGCACGCAGTGAGGGAATTTTTTGCATGAGGAGGAAGAATGTTTGTTTCTATAAAAGCCAGTTTGCCAGTAACTAAGCACTTTTTGTTCAAATAATCAGTGCCGTCTTCCAAATACCGTAACTAAAAACGCACCAAAAATTCATTCATTTACCAGTCTTTTTTCTTTTTTTCCCCTCCATTTCCGATGCTTTGGCTCATTGACCTGTTGGTGTCTGTAAGTCAGATGCATGTCATATAGCAGCTAAAGTCTTCCTTTATTTATTTTTACTGATAAAGAACAACCATATCCAGAATCATCACTGTTAATGCTAATTTAAATATTTTTTCTTTTTTTTAACCCATGGTATGAAGGATGTGCTAATCATTTTATATCATGTTTAAAAATGGGGGATGAGGCTAAATGTATTAGTTTTATTTTATTTAGGAATGAGATTTTAACAGACAAGGGAAGACTAATTGTTATTCACAAAGCGTTTCTGTTGTGACATTTTGCGTTTTTCTGTTGTATTTTTACTGTATTATCAGTCACACTGGATGGGAACTGACAAAGCCAAAGCAAAATACTGTTGTTCGTTTGAAGGACGATATATAGGGGATTTAAGTTTGAATTTAAAGAAAAAAAATGTATTAAGTGTATAATTGTTATCACCATGTGCAGTAAATTCGCTACCTGCTAACCAAAGTGCAATATTACATGTATGTCTTTGCTATGCTTACAAGAGGTTTATTTTTCTTAAACGTTGCCTTCCTTTTGCACTGAGAGGGGGAATAATATGAAGAGTTTTACTCCAAAAACAGACTCATCAACCTGTTGTATGAAACAGCATTTCTTAAAAATGAAAAATGATTTTTCCAAGTAATAAATTGGGGTTTCATTTTTCAAGTGATCTGACAATTTTTAATGGAGTTCAACACTTCAGTCTGCTGTAAGATGCCTCTAGATTTTTATTCTTAAGCTGACACCTAAAGTTTGCAGCAGAGGAACTCGTTGCCTTTTTGAGTGAGAGAAAGTGTTTTTTTTTTTTTTTTTTTTAGAGCAGCTTGGCCTGCAGACTTACATTAAACTAGGTCAGCAATCAGGTACGGCTTAATCTCGCTCACTCTCTCCCTCTCACGCACTTTCTCAAAAAGTATTTAAAATTGTTGTAAAAATTCTCTTTAATGGCTCCATCTATGCCTTCCTCTCTGCCTCCGTTTACATGGCATTGTTTGTATGAAGGGGTTGAGAGTGTGAATGAAACTGTATCAGAAGGAACCACTGTTGTAAATAACTCTTAATAAAGGCAGATTTTCTTATTACTGGAGTGTTGCATAGTCTCTTTCTAATGGGTATATAACTTTAACGTGCTGTGACACCGACATCAAGGTCTGATTTAAAAGTTGGCACTGCGACGTAATGATGATGTATCCTACAGCGAGAGGAGCAGGAGAATGAACATTACGGTAAGTTGATCCAAGTACTTTCCGTCATTACCCAGTACTGTATTTGTCCTTTTTTAACCACGTGCTTTGTCTCATGACTCTCTGCATGATACTGGCTCCCTCAACACCAGCAAGAACCGGACCACCACGCAGTGAGGGGAGACTACTATCCTTTAGAGCAGCACAGTGTGGAGCCATGTATCAGAGGTAGATCACCACAAAATGTTTGTTTTGTGTTTTGGCCACTTGGGGGCAGCACAACAAGCACAACACAACACAACATTGATATTATTGCCTAAATGTTGATGTGGCACACGTTGATGTTTTCACATCCTAAAGACATGGAGACCCTTTGAAATTAATTTGGAGTTGTGTTTCTTTCTACCTGACAAATTCAAATATCACGGCTCTTTAGCTGCCTAATGCTCTGTTCGTGTTCACCAGAAAGTTGGTTACTTGCTTCTTGATGCCAGGCAGGTTGTGAAAGTAGGTTTATCCAAGCTTTTTTTTCACGAAAACGACTGCCTGCTGTGTCTGGAAACATCAATAAAAGCTACGAGGTGAAACAAAACGGTAAATTTGCAGCCCATAAAACCGAAATACTGAAGGCTATGGGATCAGGGAAAAGGTGTGAAACCAAAGGGTGGATGACGGGAATCACACCACTTATGTGCCTACTTAAAAAAAAAAAAAGCTCAATACTTTCAGCATTAAAATATTGATAAGTGCAACAAGAGAGAACACACCAGTTTTTCACTTCTCCAAAACACAGTGAGAGACCAATTCAGACACAGTGTGACCGCTGAACTGAAAAATCAGAAACTTTTATTGACTTAAGTAAAAGGAGACTCAATGTAATGAAAAATACATAGCAAAAAAAAAAGTAAATAAGATTACAATACTGAAATGTCGACACCATCAACCCATTTGCCTTGCACTGTACTGAACCTCCCTGCCCTCTGTCCACTTAACCTGCTGCTTACCTGAACAACAATATTTTAGGTGTATTTAAAAACTTACCGCTTTCTTTTCTAGTTGGTAACATGCTGTCATTTCTGTATAAAACATGGGTGGAGGGTGGAATAAAGTTGTAGCGACTAGAAGTAGAACTGAAGCAACGTTACAGCCTGTAGCCTTGTCCAATTTGTGTCGAGAACCATGAACATACATTTTCCAATTCTGCTTATTTATTCAGTAAACCTAGTGAATGTAGCGTATACAATCATTTCTAGACCACTTGTTGTGAAATTAGCAGCCAGGTATTTCACATACTTTTCTTAACTAACTTATTTTTCATTTCTCTTAACAGAAAAAACAACAACAACAAAAAAAAAAAACGCCTCAACTTTCTTCTTGGCTCGTTCTTCTAAGCCCTTCATCAGTACAGAGTAAAAGACCAAACAGATGGGCCATCAAAGAAAAGTGACAACAGCTAAGATATGCCTCTCATTTCTGTACAATAAAAAATAATTTGCTATACTGACCATGCTTGAGACCAGTCAAGCATTAATGTAAAACATTATTTTTATACAATGGTCATACTTTGCTGTTATTTGAGCACCAAACTTCGGTTAAGAACAGACTGTACACTTACAATACTGTAAATCATTGCACAAATCACTGTAGATCTTTCTCTCTTAAGATTGCTCCTTTAGGTCAGACATCTGGTCGATATGCAGATGTGCTCTGCAAGTCACATTTCACAATTCTTATTTTTTTTGGGCGTGAGATAACGCGATTATGTTAAAATATTTCACGAATACAGAAAGCTTCTTTTCACCTTGTCAGTTTAGATGTTCTAGCCTCATCTTTACGTTGGTGGATATTTGTTACAGTGAGTATTAAAAAAAACACAGCTAATATAAAATGACTGATAAAACAAAGAAATAAAATGCACGGTGGCATTCTTCCCCTTCCTTCGGCGTGTGCAAACCTTAAAACTTACCTCATCTGAAATGACTGACAAAGTGCACATCTGTTACAAGTCGCTGCAACATTAATTATGCAGTCAACGAAGAAAAAGCATTACAATAGCACATAAAAACTAATATGCATGTTTCTAGTATAACAAACAGCACTTCTACTTGGCAAAGACATCTTTTTTTTTTTTTTTAGTAATTGCTAATAGCACTTTGAAAGCCCAGATGGAGTCATTGAACTCCCCCAGTGAGTTCATGTGCGGTCTCTGTCTAAGGGCTCTAGGATTGTTTGTCTACTGCTGGGGAGAGACTGGCTGGATCTGAACATCTAGTGTATTCTCCTGTGATGTAAATGTTAGATTTTTTTAAGATTTCAACAAGAACTATGTCTACAGTTGCATACAGTATATTAAGCACTGAAGCAATTTGCATATAATATAGAGGCACCGTATCATAGAAGGCATGGGTGGAGATACATTTACTGCTGTTCTAGCTAACGTCTAACCTTTTTTACCTAAGATTTCATGTGATGTTTCGATTAAAAACAAAAACGTAAACGTCACAAGACCCAACAAGGTCATGTGTTATTGCTGGTTCAGTTTACATAGAATACTCTTGAAATGAAACAACCAATGTTAAAAACAAATAATAAAAAAGGTACCTATAAATAAAAAATGCTAATAAGCTACAAAGTAGTGATATTTTTTTTCATTTAAATCCTTAGTTTGTGTATTTATTCATATGGCGGTGTTTTTTTGAGCGCACATTCACTCTAAGGTTTCTTGCTCAGGTAATTTGAGGGGATCCAGCCCTCAACTTCTTCTCCCACATTTTTACAGAACCACCAGCCGCTGCCGTTTTTTTCCAGAACCTCGAACACTGTACCCACCTTGAAGCTGGCTGTGTTTTCATCCCCTTCAAAGTCAGCCACAGCTAGATAAAGCTCATCCTTACTGGGCTCCTTGATTAGAGGTGGAAGCTTGTCCTTGGGCGGGCCGGGCTTCTCGCTCTTCAACTGGGGCTTGGGAGGAATCGGTACTTTATTAATTTTGGGCTCTTCTTTCTCTTTGTTTGGAGGTGGCAGAGCAAAGCCTTTGGGTTTAGGGGGTGGGGGTCTGTTGAGTTGGGGTAGTGCGGCCTTCGGAGAGTCCTGGGCTTCTTTTAGAGCAGGTGGAGGTTTAAGCTCGGTCGGGCTGGATGGGCTCTCCTTCTTTGGAGGAGGTGGTCTCCTTGGAGCCATGGTGGGGGGTCTCTGAGGCGGTTCCTTGTGCGGAGGCACCGCTGGTTTTGCAGGGGGTGATGAGCTGTCCTGGCTATGACCATTAATGTGTTTCGGAGGGACTTTTGGCTCGTCACAGTGCCTACCATTATTGAGAGTAGGGATGTGGATTGGGGGGGAGCTAGGTGGTTGACTGGGTTGGGAACTATTTCCTGCTGTAGTGGAGCCATTCTGATGGTTCGCCTCAGCTGACGCAGAGCCTGGATCTGCAGGTTTTGATGGCCTCAGCTTGCTTCTCAAGTTGGTGATGTCTAGTTTGTTCTCTGCTGGAGGATCTGGCTTGGCAGCTGGAACAGGTTTTGGTCGGACCACTGGCTTCGCCTTCATAAACACCGCTGGTCCAGCTGCCTCTGGTTTCTCCTCCTGCACTTCTGATTTGGGTTTTGGTGGCTGTTTAGGTACGGGCTTCAGGTTAAACTTCTTCACCTCTTTGGCAGAGATCTTGTGGCCACATTCGAGACCCATCTCGTTCCGAAGGTGAAGAGGTTTGTTTTTATCTTCTTTCTTGGTCTCTGGTGGTTTCTCCTGTTTGAAGGGGGCTGCCTTGGGTGTAACCAGCGGCATGATGACCCCAGGAGCTGGTGGTTTCGGGGGTAAAGGTTTGGAATGATCAGATCTTGTTTTCTCTGCTACCTCCAACTCAAAGCTCTTGTTAATGGACTCCCTTCGAGGTGGCAGAGCTGGTTTCTCCTCGACTGGAGGGGCAGCTGGGGCTGGAGGTAAAGCTCCCCCCTTGCTAGCATTGGACTTCCAATCTTTCAGTTTAGGTCTGGCACAGGACTCAGGGGCTGTGGCTGGCTCATCTGGTAAAGGCTTGGACCAGCTGTCATCTGTCCCTGAAACACTTGAGGAACCACCATCTTCCAGTCTCAGCTTCTCCATCTCATTGGGTAGAGGGGCAAGGAAATTGGGTCATGCAAGGCGTTACTGGTCTTCTTGTACTTGTCAATGAAGGTGGCGGGGGCCCAGCCCTCTTTGTCATCTATCTGGATGTACCACCAACCGCTTGCATTCTTCTCGATCACCTGGTAAGTTAAAAAAAAATAATTTCAAATTAGTAACTGGTTTGAACAAGGATTTGTCTATACAGTTACAACTTTAGGACATGCCTGACCCACCTCAACTTTGACTCCAGCTTGGAAGCTAATGCCATCAGGGATTGTGGTCTGGAAGTCTGCTATGGTGTAGAACTCTTCCTCAACCTGAGGTGGGACGGGTGGCTTGGGGAGGTTTGAACCACGCGGCTGTGAAACGGGAGAGAAACACAAAAAAGCTTAGGAAAAACGTTTCGTTGTGAAAAATTTTCCAGATCAATAAGAGTCCCCACTGTGCCATATTGAGATCTGAACAGGATCTCTTACAATGGTAAGGTCTCTGCGTGGAGGAGGTCTGTGTCTTGATCCCACTTCTGTGGAAGGGAAAAGACATTAAGTAATCAATCATTTTGTTTAGTTTCACAACCTATCTGAAAATGTGCTGACTGAGTATGCTGCCTGTGTCTGGGCAATGAAACCGAAGGCTAAGGAAAAATCACTACCTGGCAAAATGATGTAGCATCTATCACTGAACGTACAAGAATACACTTGTATACTTTTAAGATTGTGTATATATCTAGGCTTTATCTTATCTATAAGAGCAAAATACAATTTATTAGATTTGAAATTCACTCCTACTTTTGTTGTCAGAGAAAAATGAGAGTCTGTTTTCTTTTTGGCCGTTGTCTCGGTTCTCTCTGGCTGCATTCTGTTTTGAAACTCCATCGAGGTCATTGGGACTGGTATGAGCAGCAGCGCCTGCTGACTGCTTCTGGCTCTGGATGTCGCTCTTCTTCAGGTAGGAGGCTGGGGCCCAGCCCTCACGGCCTTGGTACCTGGGAACAGGAGAGATGCACGATCAGTGGCTTCATGTGAGAACAGTGGGGGGAAAAAAAAACTAATTGGAAATCTGTATGATAAGATCACTCATTTAAGTGTTAAGTGTTTCCCCCTCATTATTAAAGATCTGATTTCAGTTGACTTTTTAAATGCATCATCTTTCTCTTTAGTAAATACAGATTAATTTGAATTTATTTTACTTTTCCTGAATGAATGTCACTGATTTTATTACCTGATCTTCCACCAGCCCTCCAAGTTCTTCTGGATCACCTCGACAATCATGCCTCTCTCCAGATCAATCTCATCCTCATCCCGGGCAGAGTACGGGTAAATCACTGAATACTTCTCTTCTGGAGTTGGAAAAAGTCTATTGTTAAATATAAGTCTGCATTGAAGATTACTGTGTGTAGGTTCACAAATAGGGGAGCACAAGGAAATGCTGATTTAGGGTAATAGCTTGGGAGACAAAGCACGCAGTGGTACACTTGAATTATAATGGTTTGTAGAGTTCAGAGTTTAAAATAGTTGCAATCTGTCACTGTCCTCAAATTCAAACAGCAGCAATGATAAGATAGTGTATAGTGCTGCATTTATTATTTTTATTGTTTATTGTTTAAGCTTGTTATAGTTGGTATACAGTGAAAATGTCTGCAACCTTTTAATGAAAAGGTTCATAATCCTTTCTCTTTACCAAGACTCCCTGGTTTTACATTCGCTAACTGATTCAATGAGGCAAGGCTTGAGCAGCATCTTGTGGAGTGAAAAGATGTAAGATACACACATGTGCAACACATAAAACACACATACATCCTCCACAAACAGGACAAACTTCTTACTGTTACTAGAAATGCAGCTATTTTTACTATTTCTACTTATTATTATTTCTACTATTATTATATATTACAGATAGTCTATGTAGTACTACAGATCTACCAAGTGTTTAATGCTGGTTAATTGAAATGATAAATATTTCTTTTCTTTTTCTTTATTTATAATCAGATAAAATGTACATTCCACTTTGCATGCAAGGATTTAATTCACATGCTTGGATGGCCTCTCATGCAAACAAACACAGCATGCATACACGTGGACAGACATGCACACAGTCGTGTATGCATGTGTGCACACAAGCACATTCAGAATAGGGGGAGAAGAAAGGCGTGCGCTCCACCTTGCCCAAAGCCTGTGCTGAATAGATCCCCTAAAGTTCTGCGACGACCCATGTGCCTTGGGTGCCTTGGCAGTGACCAGAATCTCCGAGGCACTGATATCCCAGCACAGTAAGTGGGGCAAAATAGGAAGTGAACATTACATAAGCCATCTTGAGGATCATCCTTAAACCAAAGCACTTTTAATACCGTTGGGCTTAGTAGAAATCAAAGTTCTGCTCCTGGCAGTCCTGGAGCTGTTTTACCCACACACTGATAAATAATCCCCCTAGGATTGTGCACATTTTATGTTTTTTTTCCTGTCTCAAACTCCATGTCTTTACCAGTATGTTGGTGATACTACTGTACTATACTACTGCCACAGAGGGTAGCTAAATTTATAACTGATTCTTTTAATTGTAGGTTGTAGACCATATAGTTCATGGTTAATTAGGATCTGCGGAGTGATAATGGCCCTGAGCATTGTCTTGGGACTATTTAATTAAATCTGTCTCCTTACAGAAAGACTTGTGAAACTGATGGTGTCTAACATAGGGATGACTTGACCATAGGTGATTATGTGGTACCAACTTATTTGCCTCTGTTTTTGTATAAATAGTTTTACACATTTGTATAATGTGTGTTGGATGTGGATGTTTCTCTAATTCCAGAGCTCTGAAGGAGTGACCTGCCCAACAAAGACAGGGCAGCCAGTTCAGTGTCCATTTTTAAACCACATACTTAGGCTTGCCAATACTTGAAATATAGTCTGTAATATGTATATTGAGTAGGTACCCTTCTTTGGTTAGTGGGGGCTCCTACCATGTGCTGTATAGTATGATTACAGTATCTCAGTATCATCATCAGGCCTCTTTACACCACAGATGGCCTTTCTTTTCTTCTTCTGTTTGAATTCTTTCTTTGTTTATTAAAATTTCACCTTTTAATGTATTGCTGTAATACATTACAGTATTAATGAGTGAATCTTGACTATTTCCTTTTACTTAAATTGAGTGTCTGGTGGTCTGCTGCAGGGGATAAATGGTGTGTGCAAAATGACTTTGTGCTACAAAAACAAGGCAACAGAAAAGACAAGCACAGTTGAACTTCTTGCGCTTACTATTTCAAGGGTGAGAGATAATGTACAGTTGGGTTTGAGAGTAAATCCTAAGTGGACTGTTAACATCCTAAACATTCCTCTGAGTTAACACTGACAACATATCTGAGAAGGAAAGCTTTATGTACCTTCTTCCCCGGGAAGAGTGAAGTCATCAGGGTCATCCTGTGCCTCGAGGCAGGTGGCAGGTACCCAGCCCTGGGCATCTTCTGAGCTCACAAACCACCATCCTGTACAAGCAGAATATATACACATTGACAGAGTGCTTTTCAGTGTAAGGATCTGTGGTAATTTATTACTGAAATACATGGTGAATACTTGTGTTCTTTCAATTTTATATATATATTTAACAGGTAAATTGAGCGATTAAATAATCTCCCAAACACGTGTTACATACAATTCAAGTTCCCAGCCAAATGTAGCTAAAACATTCATCAAATTTCCAGACAGTCACTGGAAAAAATGCTTATTAATGCATGTTTCCATCCATCCACTATTGTTATGCAAAGGTGTTAGAGCATCTCAATTGTGGGAGGAAAGTTTTGAAAATAAGACAAATTTAAACTACTCATAAAAACATGTGGATGAAAACAATTATAGTCACAGCCAAAGTGGTCCAGGATGTTTCCACCTCACAAAATATTCCAAGCAGTTTTTCCAATTTAAACCATTAACCTTTGCACAATGTAAACTTAAGAAAATAAAGCGGTACATAACTTACCAGACTCATTTTTCTCAATGACCTCCACCACCTGACCAACATGCAGGCTGATCTCAGAGCTCTCCTGCTTCTCGTAGTCTGTCACTGCCACATACTGGTCGAGGAGGAGAGGGTCTGCTGCGGTGGAATCTCCTGTTAGGAGGAACAAATAAGAACAGAGGCTTATTTAGGCTTATTTTTTCCCCTCTTTCTGCTCTTTTTGTTAAGCAGGCCAAGGATCGAATCTCAATGTAAAAAAGCCTCCACTCATTACCTTCAGCTTTCTAGTGAAGATCTTTGTTAATATTTGTTAATGTGATGTCTCAGTAATGTCCATGAACTTGGAATCATAAGAGATAAGTTATTGACCTTTAAAATCTTTCACCTGTCACTGACCAAAGGGAATATGACATTTTCAAATGTCAGATTTTATATGCACTTTTAAAGAACTTTACCGAAAAGCCAATCTAATCATGGTCTTTAGAGAGCAGCCAAAATGCATCTGTAGAGCTACGGTAAGTGAACAACTCATTGTTGGTGAAATGCCAATTATAATTCCAAGGTCAAGATTTGTGCAAAAGCTTTCGAGTTGAAGTGAGAGGAGGCTTATCTAGAGTATGGAGATTCACCCAGACAAGAAGCAGAGGAGGTAGTTGAACGTGATTGGAGATGGCGTGAGGGGGGAAAAAGCTGACAAGTGGAATAATGGGAGATTTAGAGAAAGGGAGTGAGAGGTAAGGATTTTTTAAAAAATCAAGAGGGTTAGGTCAATCATCAACGTGGCTGTGATTCCCACATAGAAACAAACCAACACCATTAAGACCCGCCACCAGTGTTAGCACCAAAAATCAACACACAAGGCCTCACAATACAACCAGTAATACAAACTGACGATACTACTGGTGGCTCCTTTCTCTTAAATTATGTTTAGCTTTTGGTTGACACATAGGATATTGCATTTTTAGCAATGAGTGTGCACATCGCTGAGGGTGCTGATGGACAAAAAAGTACAGATGTGATACAATTCTCATTGTACAGGTTAATTTGAAGAGAATAACCATGGTTAGCTAAGTTAAGAGATAGCTTGACCTTGCAAGATCAGTAGACTCACAAGTTTACAAGTTTACAAGTTTAAGTAAATCAGGTTAACTTTTAAATCACTATTTTAATATGTGTATATCTTTCCTAATCCTTTTCTCTACTTTCTCTTTAATTTAATGTAACTTGACACACACCATAATGTTCTGCCTTTAGAGCTCTGCATTGATGAACTGTTTGCATTACCTTGACCTCCCTGATTTTGCCTGATGCCAAAACATTAGGAATTTAAAGTACTTGTCCATGTCAACTGCGTATCAACTGCATACCGTAAATCGCCCACATGCACGTGTGCAAATAAAATCCTTTAGCCGTTATCTTTAATCTACTCTGTTCCAATGCAACGTGGTTAAATACACCCAAGAGATTAGCCCACATGGTTTACAAGATCACCAGTTATATCTTGTGCTTTCTATACACAACCAATGCAAGCCCCAAGCCTTCAACAGAGCCACATCCCACCTGCCCAGGCCAGGGGAGGAGAGGGGGGGACAGGCCGCTAGCAACCTGCTGGGTCACACACACAGCACGACCAAGTGTTTACTACCTCGCTTTAGGAAAGTGGTCGCTCTCTCCACAAGCCCTGATGGAAAGGAAAATGAATGGAGAAGAAAACTGAAAAAAATGACATCTTGAGAATATTAGATGAATGGAAAGGACAGAGAGAATATATAAAGAAACAACGAGACAATGATAAAGGTGGTTTCTTTGTTACTGGTCATATAATGGTCAACTCCAGGAAAACATAAGAGTGTAGAGAGAAAATGTCTTTGTTAATGAAACAAGAACATTTGTGCTGATGGAATTCATGTTTTTTTTTTCTTTTACCAGAGTAAGTCTTTGGCCACTAGATGGCAATAATGTCATATTATATACTAGAGATGACCTGAGGAAGACTTATATTTGTAATAAAAAAGAGTAATAAAAAGTGGAGCCCTATTAAAACAGTAAAACAAGAAAGTACTTGATTTTATCACTCCTCTGTACTGTTTTTTAAATGACAAAATAGCACCGGGGCCTCCTAACCCCATTTTTCACTTCAAACACCCAAATAAAGCTGCGTCTTACCTGATTTCTTCTTTCCGATTGGCTCCCTGTCAAAGAGAGGAAATCATCACATTACTAACAGGATACATCAAAGTTAGGAGGGCTACAGAAATATTCCTGACCTACAAATACTACTTTAAATATTTATGATAACTGGCATCATTTCATGGATGTCACAATATATCTTAAAACTAAAAAAGACAGAAGCCCTAAATATCACATCTAACTTAATACTTTCAGTGATGTGTCCTTTATACTCTACTTTGCAGGACGTAAAAAAAGGAAAGGTGTTTATTCTTGTGTTGTATGCATTTATGCTACTCCTATTGTAACCACGTACTTTGTCATGATTGATTTTTTCAGTTATTAACTTTGTGTGACAAATTGGCACTAATGATGCTTTTTAAATGAGCTTTGAATTGATATAATTTGATCAGATTTTTAATTGTTTCAATTGATTTTTTAATTAGTCATGGTGCCGCAGCACAACACTGATTACTCCTACAAAAGAATTAACAATAACTGCTAACGCTACCATTATCTGATACATCAATTAATATGCTGCAGTCACACGAGAAAGGGACTCGTCTCTCTGCCTCTCTCCCTGATCGAGGCCGATGTGAATAAAGAGCCTCTAGATAGCTGATCTCTGAAATTTAGTCTGATGTTAAATTCAATACAGCATCTGCTGTGTCTGGTTTAGGCATTAGCCAGATAAATAGACCATCACTCCACAGCAGCAGTCAGGAGCTGATTCAATGTCCAGATGCCCTGAAAAGTCAATGGCGGCTAATGCTCAGCTCACTCCCTCGCTCTGTCCCTCCCTCTTTGTTATCTAAATATTACCTTCTTACTTTATGGCCCTCCACCGCCTTCCTTTTTTTCCATCTCAAACCTTTCGTGTCTACTTAAGTAGCTCCTTCATCTCCCTTGATAATTTTTTACTTGGCAACTGCTGCGTGTTTCCTTTGCCTGCATCAACACGAACGCTCTCAGCCACATTCAGCATTGTTCGATCGGCAGAACTGTTAATTGCGGAGGCTTAAGTCTCAATAAATCATACCCATACCCATAAGTGTGCCCATTAATGTACTATAAAAAGAAATCCCCTCCCCAACCCAAGCTGGGCCAACCCATGAAGTACCAATGATGTGGGTTGTTACAGAGTTGGAATATGTAATGTGTGTGTGTGTTTGTGTGTGTGGTATGTGTACACTGGGTTGTGTGAAATGAAATGAGGTGAAACCAGGGTCACGTCATGCTCCAGACATAGCCACTCATCCTTGGATTAATATGATTATTTCACTGTAACTAGCTTAGAGTATCAAATCAAATGAATCCTACCATTTATACATTTTCATGTGACTCTGACGCTGGTTATGAAAAAACTGAAGCCAACTTCAACTTTCATTGGAACATCATCATCAAACCACCATGGTTGAGTCACACGGCGGCTACAGATGTGATGTATGGGAGAACAAAATTACAACTACACAGGAATTATAAGAGCATACAGTTTGCTGTTACAGAAAAGAGGTAACTGATGCGGCGTCTCTGAAGCCTACAACATATTCACTCTGGGCACTGATTCTTGCAGACCCATTAAAATAAAAGCTATCAAGTTTCTACACCTGGAGCCAAACCTCACACTAAACAGGTGCCGAGCAGAGGACTCATACAAAATTGATTTGAATGATTAATGAAATTCCTCCTCTCCTAATCTCACCCCCTCTCTCCCCACCCGTCCTTGCTTCACCTCAACCCGCCCCCATCGTCTCCTTCTGTCCTCGCTGTATATGAGCGCCTCTTCATAGTTTCCATCCGGCACTTATTCCATCTCAATCTGCCGTCTAATTCCAGTGTCTTCCCTGTGATCTCCCTTACTTTTCCTTTCCTTGCTCCATCCTTGTTGCAACACATCCTCTTTTCGACAGACTCCTTCACCTCTCACATCTTTTCTGTTTGTCTGTCCCTCTACTTCCTCTTTACATCTACTTCCCCCCTATTCCTCTCTCCCCTTCGGCTTCACCTCCCCTTTTCTCTCCTCTTACTTCGCTGCTCTTAAGGAGAAAGTCTAAGATGTCCCTCGCAGTGCGGTAGATTTATAGGCCACGATAAATCTTCTCCCACAGTGGCTGCTGTGTCTGTTCACCAGCCCTCTTGTCAGTCAGCCAAACAACAGGCTGCACTAGCAGAGAGCAGTAATCCAATTTCAATAAAGACAAACCAAGGTCTTTCCTATATTCATTTGCCTCGAGCAAATGCTCCCTCTCTTTCCTGCCTCTCCTGACACATGCTTGGGCTTTTGTATGAGAGAGTAAGGAGATATGTGTCCCTGGCAACCTCTTCTAAAGGGAGTACAGAAGACAAAGTGTGTACAGACCTTAATAGTGCATATTTATCACCCACAGATATGAGCAGGTTTCTTTTTATGGGAGAGTTACAGTAGTCATTTTAGTAAAAGTGATTTAGTAGTGATTTAGTAAAAGTGCTGGAATAAAAGAGGCACCTCTGCTGAGTGACACATTCACACCGTTGTAATTATATTATTACAGGCTCGAGCGATACACCAAACTCAGTAAACCACCTGACTGCGACAGACAGTGCGCTTCAAAGTGATATTAAATCCATCCACATTACAGATGACAATATGGCAGGCTGGTGGCAAGTGCCCGTCTCATACTCAATCCCTGTAACAGCGATGTGTCCTGTTAATTGTCCTTGAACAAGAACCCCCAGCTGCTCGCTCAGTGTAAGTCACTGCTGATAGACACTGGCTGAGTACCAGTACAGAATATGAATGTAAAGACTGTGCTAATGCTAATGCTTTACCTTTACCTAAGACAAAGTTTCTGAATATAACTGACCACAATATGTAGAATTTGAAAATGATCTCTGTAATATGACATCAAATCAGACAGGAGACTTGGGTGTACAGTGAATGAGGGGCCGAAATGAACACAGACTGAGCAGATTGTCACAGGGATCGTCTCATTTTTGCACCAACAAACAAATCTGAACATTTTCTAAAGATGCTACAATCGCAGAAATCTGCACACAGTGACTTTTGGGGCAAATGCACCAGGGGCTACAGTATTAAAAATGAATCCAGAAGTAGAGCAACATTTTTGCAATATCACTGGCGCAGCAGTGTTACTGAGTTTAAATGTCAAGGTGACTGGGGGGGGTGATTGGTATATGAAAAAGACTCACACCTGCACTGTGCAGGCACAAGACTGTGGCTGCTTGAATCAAGATGTGCCAGACAGGCCACTACAATAACTGAAAAGCAAAAGATCTTAAGCTACATATACTGTGCAGGCATATACTAGTTGTAATAATATCTTTTAGCATGTGGTGCATCCATGTTCACAAATGAATAAATCATACTGAACTTCAAACTGAAGTTGTTGAAGTAGCAGTTTTTCTTTAAATTTGGTGTTAATGGACACTATTAGCCCACAATTCACAATGCAAAACAACTTAAACATTTCAGAAAGAGACTACATTTATAATATATATACAATATAAATTCTTAATTAATATTTTGATCAACATTTTGCTAAATGTAGTACAAAATGATCAAGTGCAGGAATTTCGATAGTAATTGGAAAATAGTGCAGTGCAGTTATGTAAAGTTAAATCATCAGAGAAGTACAGCGGTATATTTTTTTAATTATGTTTTTGTAAGGGATGACAATGATGGTCTCTCACTTGTATGATCCAGATTTTACAATGAACTCTTGCAAATTGAAAAATCCACTCTGTTCACGTGTTAGCTTCCTGCTGGCCCTACATGGACTCCCGGCATATATCACAGGACTTATCAACTCAATTTCCTGCCGACTGAGGCAACTTCTCAATGTCCAGTGCCACACATCAGTATGTGATGACAGTGAGGTTAAAACTAATAACTCAGTTGACAGCTGCTGGTGTAAAAACCATATCCAGGGTCAAAATGTGAGCTCCACATTACGGTCTCTATGAAACCGGCCACCCGTAACCTCAGCTGCCCTGAAGGTGTTTCTAACCTCAATAACGACACATTTGTAACTTGGGCCTGTGTGTGAAGTGAAGTCTATGTCAACACGTGCTTGTGTGTGTTGGACGCTGGCATTCATTGCCCACTGATGTCTTAATTTTAGCACATAGTAACTGTCAGTGCTGGATATGACGCTAATGTGTTGAGTGAGGGGACAACAGAGCAGGTCTGCACACCTTCAGAGAAACCACCTAGTCTCAGCTGTCTGGAGCTGCAGCTACACGCTTACATGCTAACTCAGCATTTAAAGCACCCTTTGCGTGTGTTTCTTGCTTGAAAATGAAATCATGTCCATTAGAGGGTGTAATGAATGCTCATTACCAGCTGGTGTAAACATTGGCGGGACGTGACATGACATGACATCAGTCGGGGGAACAATGACGGGTATTTGCCATTGTATATGAGTTTGGGGGTTGTGTGTGTGTGTGTGTGTGTGTGTGTATCTATGGTACTTACTCCTTGGGCGGGTTGAGAGGTCTTCAGGTCTGGTCTCAAAAAACACTCTGACCTCCTCGCACTGGGAGATGTAGACCGCAGCAGCTGAATGAGGGCCTGCAGGCGTAAGAGACGGCGAGAATCTAATCACACAAAACTGACAAGTACAATCACTTCAGTTCACACAGTAGTGTCGAGCAGAGCCTGGCCTCGTAAAGTCACAGAACAAGCAATTACTACATACAGTATTTAAGGGCATTTTCAGACAACCATCGTGTGCAGGGATAAATGTTATAGTGTACAAAGGGCATGGAGCAACTTGTTCGGTCATTTGTCACTCGTTTTCCAAACAAGTAAACACGCCTGCCCCATCAGGAGTTTATGGTTTTGGTCACATATGTTTCCTGTTTGCTTGTTTAGCGGTTAACTAGAACTCTTGCTGATTATTAAACAGATTTGAAATTTCACCATGTAACCATCTGATAAACATTTTACGTCTTTGCTTTCATCTCATAAACGCGTTGGATAAACAAAACCCCCCCAAAAATTAAAAGGTTTGTTTGTTTACTGTTTTTTGTTGCTCCGTTCTTGTAGGTGTGGCCTTTTTTTACATAATGCTGCAATAATGATGGATGGGTTGTGCCATTCGGATGACATATGAACATGCCAAACAATGAAAATTAAAAATGTTTTCTGGTATTTAAACAACACATTTAGTCGACTGTGATACACAGGAAGAAATATGAGCCCTCTAGTGTCTCACGCTATTTCTGGCTTGTTGTGTTTACTGTTATTGTCCTCACTGGTGTTCAGTTTCAATGTGAGGAGCAAAAAGTTAAATGATTTCAGAATAAAAGCAAAAAAAAAAAAAAAAGCATTCTCCTTTTGCAGTGTTTTTAAATCAAACCAGCTGGTTCTGCTATCTTCACTGGGTCTTAGTTCATTGATCTGTCTCACCTACCTTCCTCCCTAATCGTGTGCCTCTGTGGAGGATCACTTGTGGCAGAGAGAGGAGTTCTGACAGCAGGGCCGGAGATGAAAGACAAACAGCCGCATTCAGCTTTGTCTTTATTGGTGTGATCTCTCTCTCGCACACACACACACAGCTAGTCATGTTATCGTTTCTCTTTTTTTGTCTCTCTCTCCTGAGTCTGTTTTATCTGCTTCTCCTATTCTTTCGGCTGAACCACTAAAGGGCAGCAGTGAAACAGATAATCACCTCAATAGCTTGATGTTGCCAACAGAAGATGGAATAACTGTTGCCAACGACCCCGCTGTGACTATCTTTCTCACAGCTAAGGGGGCTAGGCCACTCCTTCTCCTTCTGCTGGCAGGCAAAGCTCATTGCTATCCATCATGTTTCCTCTCCTGGCCTCTACCTCTGATTGTAATACTCTTAAGTGTTTCAGTTCAGTCCTTTAAGGGAGCACAGTCTCTGTCTACGTCTCGCACTCTCCAACACACACATTGATATAACGTAAGGGCTGACGGATATGGAGTGGAAGCCAAAGACCCAACCAAGGTGCCCTTGTCTCACGTGCGACATTTGCCTTGTCATACTTATGACCATGAATCCATGCCAACAGCTTATGCTGAAGGGAAGAAGCGAGAACAGACACAGTATAAGTATTGTTTTACATTAGCTGCAAAGTCATATGGAGTGTGAAGGTGCCCGTTCACATGTTTGTGGATTCATGGTACATGAAATATTGCTAGAGAGTCACGACCTCAAAATCTGCCTTTTTTACAGTAGCTTCCTCTATATTTTACATCTTGAGACACTGAAGCTGAGTAGATGATTTAAAACTTTTTACTGGCGACCTCAAGAGGACCCCCTGAATATGTAATCCTACTGGCCATAACGCTGCACTGTGCCTGAGGTCATAGTGCATCCTGAGCGGACTATCCTCTCCTTAGATTTATTCTCCTCCTCGTGTCAGCCTGTGGCCCATCCACTCATTACAATTCTCCCCGGGGAGGAGACGGGAGGGAGGCTCAGGGAACATTACAGCAAATGGACTTTATGAGTGTTCTTTACAGCAGGCAGCATTAAGGTAATTGTGTGTGCCTGCGCCAGTGTGTGTATTTGTGCGTGTGTGTTCTCTCCAAGGGGAAAAATGTTGCAAATGTTGTTGTTGTACTTGTTCATAAAAAGGTAGTGCATTGTGATGTATCCATCCACAATAACTTTTCACATCTGGACACATGCAGAAGATTGTGATTCCCTTATCTTGCAAACACCAACAACAAACAAGGTTTAATATTTTATATTTTTGTATCTCAAAAAGGTACACTCCACTAAAAAATGTGTCCATAACCCTAAAAAAAATGAATGAAAAGGGCTATCTGTTAACATATATTTAACATATATTTTGTCACATTTGCTCTAAAAAAAAAAAAGTCAGTCTTACACATGCTTTATGCAAACAATCCCTGTTTCCATGTTTTCTTTCCCCCCCTTTCCTTTTTTTTTTTTTTTTTTTTAAATCCAACTACATTTCCCAGCTTGAATAAAAACATAAGACTTTACAACCCGGGAAATTCCATATGAGTCAGGTTAAAGCCTCAGCTGTGCAACAGAAGGGCTGACTCAGCTCTTCCTTCAGAAAAACATGAAGTTTCACCTTGTCAACCTGACTGCATGTGGGGGTGGATGAAAATGCCATTTTTGTGCTTACAGTCAAGTTAAGATTTGTTTTAGCAGTTACTATAATACCCATAATCCACTGCCAGCACTGCACTCTGAGATCTGACGTGCCATCATGCTATTATAGGGCTGTATGATGTCTTAAAATCATTGTTACAGACACTGTTGGGATGTGATATAGCATTCGTGACACAAACTGGCAAGTTGTGACTTTCTGCTGAAAGCAACAGGGTTGTTTAGTTCCACATAGATGCTCCTCTTTGCAAGTTCGTGCACACCATAAAATCATCTAAAAAATAGGTGCTTAGGACTAGAAATTGTGAAGGGATTGTACAATGTGGGTCACTTTATTTTGTTTGAGCATTACAGTCGTTTACCTTCGTCAGGCAAGATCCATGAACCTGATTCATTCATTTTTTCATCTGTTAAATATTGGCATCACTCAGTCATAAACCCAAAATAATTTTGACAAAAAGTAGATATCAATCAAATACCATTAAACTCCACAACTAAACAATCCTTTACAGTTAAATGTTTTGTATTTTTTTCTTTTTTTTTTTTACCTTTCAGACATTCCCACAATAACAACTTTGAGTCCAGCAAACACCGCTGGTGTGGCTCAGCAATTCCCATAAACATCCACACCCATAGACATGAACCAAAATCCCTGCCTGTTCCTCCCCCCAAACTCTTATTTTTCACATAAGTGGTTAAAGATGTTGCCTACACCAGCTGTACATTCCTTTAAGGTAACCCCAGACAACACTTGGAGGAGTAGAGCTGTACAGTCACCATCTCCTCAATTCCTCATCATAGTTTATCATACGTATTTTTTTTCTCTTCACTCTGAGGCTTTGTTAGTTGTTATTTTCATTCAAGAAGGAAGTGACAAAAAGCCTATCAGCTCCAAATCAGAGGCTAATTTGTACAGTGATGTATTCATGAGGCTCGTTATGGAGAAGAGAAGCAATCCCATGATAAAAACAAAAAACAAAACAAAAAGTTGAAAATACAAGAAGACATGAGTAAGGGCTAAGGCAAAACATCCTCAAATTTCCTCTCTGAGACACAGAATGAGGCGTGTATGGTTTAGAGGCCCTGAGGCAGGCCTGTAAAATTTAACAAAAACAAAGCCTATGGGCTTTGGATGTGCTGACTGGAGCAAACTCAGCACCGAGCAAGTTTTTTGCCTTTGGCCCAACTATCTGCTGATAGTTACCACATCAACATGAGACACGACAGCAGCTCATCTTCCCTGGTGTTTCTGAATGCCAGCGCTCCGTTTCACACCTAAATCATGTGACTTTGTGGCCAAGATATCCATTTGGAGATGTCTGATCATGAAAAGTAATGACCCCTGGTTGCAAAACAGACTCACTCCTTGGATACTACAGATAAACAGCTGCCAAACTTATTTAAAAAAAAAAAAGACTGTTGCTTTGAATTTACTTCAAGGGCACAAAACTTTGTCTTGTTGCTAAGAAGCTGAACATCAATCAGACTATATTCATTCAGGTTACTGTGGTTACATTTCTGTCAAACTGTGGCAATTAGTTGCAAGCTATTGGCAGTTTTATGGTTGCAGTTCTGCTACAGTGGCGCCTGAGAATGTACAGTTTCATTTTTCTTCCTTTCTTGAGGCCAAGTGATTAAAACTCTTTGGTATACAGCCACGTAATGGGCCGGATAATGCGCAGGTTTTACATTATCTCTGTTTGAACTCGGGGAAAGAGCTGCAGTATTTCAAACGGTAATACAGACACCACCAAGACATTACGACACACTTTGTCTGTATACTCTACAAAAGTGGAGTCCATCCTGTTTTTCTCCTGTCACTGAGAGCAACTTAACAGCATAAACACGTAAAGTATGTTTATAAATGCTCTTGTCCGGAGGGATTGTGAGGGTTTACTGTGAATTTTGGAGGTATGATGACATCTTCGCATTTAGCTACACAGAAACAGATTTTATGCACTATTGATCCCTTGAGAGAACTTCTCCTTTGGTTGGTCTCTTTCAGCAGGGAGGTCAGATTCAGCTACAGAGCACCTGGGGAGCTTTTGGGACACATCAGCAGAGTGGATGCCTGCTGTCACGAAAGCTTGCTCTGGGGAGCGCGGCACACACACACACACCACACAGTGCCAATTTAGAAGGGCAATGCCATTATTCATACAGCTGTTCTTGGAACAATATAATTCTATAAATTTAATTATTATGCAAATCTTGCTGTGTGGATATGAGCTCAATTATAATGAATATAGCCACGTGTTTAAATTTTTAACAGCTACAGTGTCTGTGTGGCAGCTGAAATATCAGACGGATGCAGTTAAAGGCCTACAAATCTGTGACATTGGAGTTGTCGCAGGGAAAATCACAAACCAAGACATGCATTCCAACACAAAGAAGTCCTCTGGAAATCAGGTGGTCAGCTCAGCGTCATTCTGAAAGTCCTCAAAGAAACCGTGTATACACAGAGGGCATGAACAGATTATTTTCCATTTTCCTGTTCATGACTAAGTTGATGCAATGTGGGTGGGATACTTGTTTTTCCCCTGAGCACTGTACTTCCTAACCTAGAGTTTAGTACTCAGTATTGAAGATATAAATTTCCATGTTAGAGCTTAAAGTAATATTGTAAAGTACCTGTAACTATACTCACCCTACAGTACTCGTTGATGGGCCTCAACCTTTTCATGGCGACATCTCTGATGTGGCTCCTCCTAAACAGGATCTTTCCCTGTTAACAAAAGGATTACAAAAGTCAGAAAAGTCAAACTTAATACTTAATACTTAATACTAAAACTTAATAATCACTTTCAGTCAACCTTACAATACAAAACTGTTAAAATGTACAGATACAGCAGATTTGCATGTCTATGAGGGCAAATTCATATTTTTCAAAGACAGTGTTACCGAAGGAACAGAGGTCATCAATGTCACTACCAGTATTCAACAGCAAAAGTAAAAAAAAAAAAACTCTGAATTGCTTTTTCATTTGGATGATGCTTGTGTAAAGAGCAACTTTCAAAAGTAAAGGGTCCACCCAAGGACAATAAGGACACAGTGGCTATTATTAAAAAAAAAAAAGGTTAGTGAATTAGCATGCAGACACAATCCAGTCACGTCATCAATAACACTGACAGCACAATGAGGTGGGTAAGGAGCTAGGTGAAAAGCTGGCCTTTTCCAAGTCATGAATAAATGATTTTGGGAAAGCAAATTGTTTCTGCCTGACAGCTTAAATGCTACTCCACTGCTCTTATCTCCAGGCACAAATAACCACAGGCACAGACGAGCCGGGTCGCCATAACAATAACAAGAAATGGCTACAAATAGGTCTCTTAAAACACTCCTCTAATTTAACGGCATGCAGGAAATTTATGACCCAGCATCTATTTCTCCTCGTTTTAGCTGCTGATGTTTCTCCAATAAATTCACTGAGACAGCTCTAAAGCAAACATATAAACTGGGCCGTAACCAGATCCTGAACACAGAAAGGGACGTGTTTTGAAAAAGTTACTGCATCACCTCCCATCAAGGGGTTATGGTATTTGTTTAGAGAGTATTTAAAGCAGACTTGCTGAAATGTGAATCTATCTCACAGGAGACTGCCGCTGAGCAGCAGATCCCACCCCTGTACTCTATCCAACTATACCATCTCTGACGTGAACACATACTAGTTGATTCAGGTGTGTGACAAAAGCAAAAAAGGCATAACCTCAGGATATCATATTCACTGCACATCCTCTTTATTGTGACTGAAGATACAGGAGTGAAGCCTGCTGTGTTATAATATCAAAGAGCCAGACTGTGAATGCTGCCGATGAATAAAGACAGGCTGGTTTAGAGAACAATATGACACCAAACCATAGCCAGCTGCTCATCTGAGCTAATGTTATGAATGGGGAGATTTTGTGAGAAAAGTCAGGTCTTAAAAATAATAGGTGTTCCAGTAGCTCCTGCTCTTGTTTTGTGGACTTATTTACTTATTTCCATCAGTGTGAGACTGACAACTCCACAACTTACCGTGACATTTGATTCAGATATTCAAGGTCCCCTCAGAGGATGAATCCTGATGACTTTGTTTATTACAAAGAAATATCCCAACATCTATGCGATGGACTAGAACAATCTTAATGACTTGAGTGACCCTCTGCCTTTTAATCTAGCACCATCAGCTGATTGAAATTTTTGGTTCAGGGTGAAATGTCAACAATTAATGGATGGACTACTCACAGTATGATGAACCCTTTTGATATAAGTTACCATAGACCATTGCTCTGACACTACCTTCTTGCCTTTTTTTGTACTTTAAACACTCAAAGAAAGGATAAAAAACAGACATTAAAACAAAACTTATCCAATTTATAATTTGACACAATGAGCACTATAGCAGATGATTATGTTCTTGAACATTTTATATATACTACATAATTACATTAAAGATGAGTAAAGACGGGAATACAGAAAGTGTGTATGGTCTGACCAGCCTAATTTGTCACCATGTTTACACTGAAGAGAACAGCATTGTAGTACGTGAGGGAGACTATTAAAAAGGCGATTAACTAGATGAAGAATGAAAGAAGGCACTCCAAATCTCTAAGGTTTTGGCAACATCTTCCCAGAGCAGCCGAAAGGACACACTGTCTGGACAGCTGACTAAAAACCTAAAGAGATTTAAAAGTCAGCCCCTGGATGCCTACGGTACTTCTCCTCCTCCTCTCTCTCTGTCTGTCTCTTTCTTCCTTTCCTTCCTTCGTCACTCCTCAAACAGAAAGCTTTCTTGACGGTTTTCCAAAGCTCTTAGGGGTCAGGAGAGAAGCACTGACTCAACACTGCCCACTCTGTATGCACGGCAGCTCACGGGTGCAGCCGAGAAAATAGCCTGCTTGGGAGGGAGGGGAAGCTCCTGCCTTGGAGCAATGGCTAAGGCGGGGAGAGTAGACTTTATGGCAAATCTCAGGGCCAGCACTGACCATGGGTATCAAACCACCTTTGTTTCCAAGGGAGAGTAAGGGGTAGGGGGTAAATGGAGAGAAAAGACAGATAGAGAGCTGTTCTCAGCATTCACCTCTTAATCACTGCACTCACCACACATGAATTCCTCCAGTTTTTTTCACCCTATTTTGGCTCTTCATAGAGGAGTTTTTCAGCAGCTAAAACATTTACTTAGCACCAAAGCCATAGACTTAGGTGGACGCTGGTCAAGCTGGAGACACAAAACTGAAGACTTGAATTATTTTGGACAGCTGATACTTGACTCCCTAAATACTTCACTTGAATGTCTTTGTTTCTAGGGTTTGAACTTTGACTTTGTAAAAGTTCAGAAAATGTACAGTGGACAATGTTGACAGTGACAAGCAGGATTGTGGGCATGTGTTTTGAATATTTCATTTTCATTGATGCTGATACATTAAAAGGAAAATGTTCCAATCCTCTGTCATTTTCAAAGTTATTATAACAACTATAATTACCTATAAATAACTCAACATTCAACACCATCACATCACAAGACTTGAGACCAGACATGATACTTGCTATTACAAACAAGAGTCTTGACTTGGATTTGTCTCAAATTATTTGAGACTTGACTTCAGAGTCTACTTCTACTACAATCCTTGGCACTCGCCATCATATGTGGATGAACAAGTCTTAAGAGAAGTAATTTGAGCCAATTCTCAAGTTTTGTAACAGCAACTCCCAAATCACTTCAGGTCTTGTATTTGCTAGTCAACTCTGAAGTGATGTGAGACAAGATGTGAGTTAAATCTTGAAAGAATGAGCTGTGTGTTGTAATTTTTGTGTGCTCAGTTAAGTGTCTGACTAATGAACAGTACAACTGCTACTGCTACACCACGCTCAAGTGGACGAGAGCAGTGATTGCTTTCCCCTGCAGACGAGAAATGAACGTGATACGAATGTGGAAAAAAGCTACAAGGTCATTGCGACTGTTCAGTTATTCGCCTTCATACAGAACTGGCTGAGGAATGCGTTCTTCAGATCCACAGATTTGACCTGCCCAACATAGTTTACCTCCTACTGTGGCAGGCAGAGAGATCCCCATCCAAACAGTGTAGTTGAAAAAAAAAAAAAACTAAAACTAGGAGCTGTAGATCTGTCACTAAAAGAAAAGGGAGAAAAGGAGTCAACCCAAATTACAAATTCATGTTCTACTCCTGGGATCCAAGTTCATGAAAGAATATCACCTCTTTTATCATGCCCTAAAGAAACAGACCCACATTCCATCTTGGGTTTTGACTCATAGTTTAACAAGCCCAACTTTAGATAATTGGTTTAGAGCATATCAGCACTTTTTCACAGGCTGACCTGCTGACACCGCCTTAAAGAGCAATCGCTCAGGGCTCTGGGGTAAACGGATTGAATTAATCACTTTTATCTAAATGTCACCTATGAACCTATGAATCATAATGGTTTAGCATAGCAAGTGGGCAACAGATGGCCTATGGATAGTCTGTACGTAGCATGAAATCTTGAGATATCATAAGGGCAAAACTTTTGGAACTTTAAAAGTTAAAGGATGAACTTGGGGAAAAATGCTTTAGCTTTAGGTGTATCCACCTGAAAAAAAAACAGCAGCAGAATTTCTGCAATATGCACACATAAAGACAAGCCACTTTGCTGATGTGGAGATACCAAAGGAGTAAAAACAGCTCGGGGCCTTGAACAAACCAAACCAAAACTGGAAAACCACTTCCGTGACTTGTTAGGTTGGTCTCAGCCCACAGTCCAGACATTTGCTCTGTAAGTGAAGGATTTTCTTGGCCGTCAGGAAAATTCTTCTTCAAACGAGGCAAATGTTACTATCTCACAGCGGTGCATGACCTGCTTTGGGATCTGAAACTAATAATCACCTCAATTTATGCAGGATAATACCTTCCTGAGAAGGCACTTCACTGGTCACACAACCGAGGAGAAAAGTGAAGATCCTTCACAAAAAGTACAGATAGAATTTTTTTTTAGAGAAAATGTAGAATGTCAGGGTCTCATAGCAAAGATGGGAAGGAAGTTTAAATACAGGAAAGAGTTTAATATAAATCATCATTTGTAACAGTATCCAGGATCTTTGTCTGACTGTGTTCAGGGATAGTAAGTGAGGGATAGTAAGAAAAGCAGTTTTTCTATCTCTCTTCCTTCTTTCCCTCCTCCTACCCGGAGTTCATCAAACAGTCTGAGTCTGTGTGTGTATGCATGTGTGTTTCTGTGTGTCTCTCAATGAGTTCCAGACTTCCAAGGCCACAAAAAAAGACCTCCTACTCCCCACCCCACCACTCATCCTGTGCCTGGTAGGGGAGATGTGGGTGGGGTCTCTGGGTGAGGCTTTCTTGCAAACTCTCATAAAGGATTACTTTCAGCAGGATCTACATCTCAGTCTCTTTCAAAAGTTGGTGGAGCACACCCAAAGCTCTCATTCCAAACAAACTTCTTTGCTACTTGTAGTGAAGTAATGAAAACTGAAAAGAAGAAAGCATCATTTTGGCCTGCAAGGTTTTACACAAGATGGTGATTCATCCAGGGTAATGATGCAGCTAAGCCAAGAAAACAGTCCATAATTAATGTTATGCACTGTAACCTTTTAGTTTTATGATTACAGGTAGATTATTCATAAGTCAAAGTGGCAAATATTTAATTTTTAACCTAAATGCTACAATGCTAATTATATATAATAGTTTAATATATCTATGGTCTATATGCATACAGATGAGCTAAATGAGCTGAATGTTTGAAAAGTAGCTAGAAACACTGAGCTTATGAACACTTATGGTTGCAGCAGATTGTTCTGGTTGGTTCTTTTGTGTACAAAATATTTTGTTTCACTTCAGTTCAATTACAGTCTGTGAGTCATTTTTGTCCACAGTTGAACCCAGTACGTGCAAATGTTGTGATGTGACAAGAGCAGAAAAGAGACAAAGACACGAGTGATTAAAGTGATAATCTCTGAGTTTACTGTTCTTTGTGTATTGTTATGTGCATATTTTGGCAACATATTATAAGTCGGGCTGCCACTAATAATTATTTTCTATATAATCATTTTTTTGAGGTTGGCTGGTAATCTTTTAGTCTGAAATTTTAGAAAATAAGGAAACATCATCAGTTTAATTTAAGTTTAATTTTTCCAACAAACGGTCCAAAGCCCAAAAAAAAGTACCGATAAATGACATCTTACATCTCAGAAACTGGAACAAGCAAATGTTTCACATTGTTCTTGATATTACTTAACTGAATATAAAATAGTTCTTCCTCTATTCATTCCAAAACACACTACAGTTGTGCTGTGTGCTCTGTTAATGTTTGTGAGAGGGCCTTGGGGGACATTGTGCGTTTAACTCTTACCTGGTAGGAATGGAATGATCCTGCGCTTGGGGTCTTTCTGGCCTCCCTCCACCGGGAATTTATCCAGCAATTCCATCTGAAACACCACAGTTAGTTAAAACTCATTAGCACAGAAAGAATTTACAGTCACACACACATAAACATACGCTTAACATTACACACAACAGGATAACTGAGGCTGAAGAGGAAGGCTTCCCATTTTTACAAATCAGCAGTTCCTACGAGGAATTCGGCCAATAAAATAAGGCCTGCCAATGATTAGGAATGTCCTGAGCAGATGGTATGGTTTTTCCCCTCCACTTCATGTGCTGCTGCAGCAAAGGGGCTGTTAGCAGCAAGGCACCACTGACATAGTGGAACATTACTGTTTCCATCATTTTAAAAAGGCCAGAGAGCAGTGGTTCCTTATATCTACTGATCATCATTTCTCTTGGTTTCCTCTTTAAAACTCAATTTGTCTTTAGAATCAGTCTTTTGTTTCTCCTGCAACCCATTTAGCTTTTTGCACTCTGTCACACCAAACAATAGCTTGCGCTCCATCATTTTGGTCACCAATGTCTCCATTAAATTAAATATTTGTGCTTTCATATGTGTATATAGTTGCTGGAGAAGAAATATTTGTGCTTGTGTGTGGGTGCGTGTATGTCCTCCACTCTCCATGCAGCTGAGGCCAATAAAATAACACCTGGGCCTATTGACCCATGAACTCCAAGTGCACTCTCTCTTTCTCTAATGCACTTTTCTGACAGTGGATCTGCACATTGTCTTCACTTATGGCTCCTTCTGTGGCGCTTGGGGTAAAATCACTTGAAACCTCCCAACAGAAGATTTAGGGCTGGGAATAAAAATACTTCACTTAATTGAAAGTTTGATAAAGGGGTGTTTGGACATTTTGTTCATGTTGCACTACAGAACCCAGTACTTCAAAAACATTCAGAGAGGACACTTGTTTTCCAAAGAAAATGTTATCTGACTACAGAAAAAGAACATGTTATCTTGAATCTTCCCATCATCAAATCATATTCACTTATCACAACAGGCCAGGCCGTTACTGATACGTCAATGGTACCAAGTTTTGACACAAAACTGCCTGATAATGTGCATTTAAAAACAAACTGCAATAAAGGCGTTTTAATTTTTTGACTTTTTAGGTTTCTTTTACTTTTTTTTCTTTTCTTTTTTTTCTTTCTTTTTCTTCTTTAGGTTGCTTCCGAAGTAAATGACACAGCGGACGTTGTCAATGTTGTCATTATTAACAAATGACTGACAGTAAGTTTCCAAAGTCAGTTAAGCTTTAACTGAAATCAGAGTGACACCAGATTAAATGATCATCATCCTCAAACTAACTAAAACAACACGGTTAAGTATTAAGGCCTGCTGATTCAGTTAGAGCTAGCCCATGAGGCTATTATGATGGTAATAACACAAAATTTGATTCATACCATTTCTGACTGTAATCTGTTCAATGTCATCCTAATAAAATTATATATCTAATCAAGGCTGAGGCTCCATAGATGCATTTGAGAGTCAAAACAAACTGTCTTGCGAAATATCAGTACCAGGGATGTTTTTCATTCCTTCCACTGTTAAAGATCTCTGTACCTTGACTGGTATGAGCGGATGATTTCTAGAAAATGCTGCACTGGCACTACCAAAACAGTAAGGTAAAGTCTGAGAGTTTCTGCCTCGGTATGTTGACACTAATAGGAAATATTTAAGATCTCACAGTGAGTATATGTATCTTTCCATAATTATTATTCTTTTCTTGGCCTGGATGTTTCAATTATAACATCTTTTTGATGCGTTATGTAAATCTGTATGTGGGAACACCACTTGACAATGAGAAGGATCCAGCTTGCTGTCAACATGAGACATAATTGACTTAAAATACTAAATCAGGTGCATCTGACCCACCTACTCTTGAATCTAATTTTACACTTGTGGGTCATGTGCATGTGTGGGTAGACTATGCATGCTGTGATGTATCTGCTCACGAGACATTATTCATTGGAGTTCATAGTTGGGATTCTGTGTTATCTGGCTGTAGTTTATTTTCTAGTGTAATCATGTAGTTTTTACAGCAGGTTTCCCAACAATATAAATTAAGTTGAATAAACCTGTCATAAAATATCCTCTGGTAAACTTGAAGGAAAAAAAAAAAACAATTAGTTAGATGGAGCCAAAACTAACAGAGAGAATGGGAAAGGCAGAGGCCTGTGCCAAATAGTGTTTATTACTTCTTTCAGTAGACTGCCAGAGACCAGTTAAGTGCCAAAGAGGTATTGCTGCTTTCGAAAGTTTAAACATCCTCAAATCACTTTTTAGGTTGAAATATTTAAAATAAAATGTTTACATAGCGTGGGGGAGTTTTGCAGCCTCAGACGGATGGTGAACCTGCACATGTGCAAATAAATTATCACTCTGCATGTCCTTCACTGCCACACATAGGTTGCAGATATGCTGTGTAATATTCTGGAGCTCACCTTTGACACCTGGTCAAAACCCATAATGTCCTCGAACAGAAGATATTATATTTTTCTTTAACACTAAGACTTTCCACAACTGAGTAATACTGCATGATATAAAAATAGAAATGATGGTCCAACCCTAGTAGATGGAGCTTCACACTAATGCATTTTGAGGAAAACACAGATGCAATAACTTTGACCACTGTGATCCTGACCAAAGGCAGCCAGAAGAATGGATCGACAGATGAAGGCTAATGGAAAACTGCTCAAGATGTCACCCATGCATTAACATCCAGAATAGATAAAGTACTACAGTAAAAACATTTCTAATTTCTAAGTGAAATAAAAGCCAAGCCAAGAATGACAGCTCTACCTTGGCCTTTGTCTCTCAGCCTGACTTTTTGTTCACTAACTCTCTCTCATCAAACACTTTGAAATATCCATTTATTTCACCTCAGCAATCTGGTTTCAACTTTAAACCCCCTAATAAGCTTTTCAAATCCTCAAACATGCCAAGACAAAAAGAGGGTGACTTTGGGATCTTAAATCCATGAATTCAGCATTTTCTCCAAACTCAGTGGCCCTTTGATCATTCTGATTATCCTCTCTTTAAAATAATGAACTCCAAAACAAACAATCCAATAACAGTTAGCTTTAAAACCAGACAGACATGAGCCTTGGTATTAACTGCATCTCAGATAATTGGTGTTTGATGCTTCCGTTTTTCTACTTGATGCGATGACGCTAAAAATAAAGCCAAATAGGGTTGCACTTAAATAACTTCTCTTCTCACTGCTTGAGCTTGGCATCATAAAGATAAAGCCACAATTTATCCAATGAAAAGAAAAAAACAATGAAAAGAAAGGCAGCAGAAAAGTGAGCAATGAACCCTCTTTGTCTACAAAAGCAAAGAAAGAGCTGAATCAGTCTACAGCATGAGGCAAAGAATGATTCAGCAAAAGATGAAAAAAAAAGCACTAAACTCAGAGCAACAATGTGGTCTTAAGAGTCAGATGCTTCATCACTGACACACTACCACCTTAAGAGGGGTCAACATAAGCAAAAAGACAGGCAGACAGAGAGAGAGAGACAAAGACAAAAGAGCCAATACCCCCCACACTGTAATTGTTCCCATGTGTCTGACCGTGAGTGCAGACACACCCAGTCTCTCTGTCTACTCTAAACCGTGTATCTGCTCTGTAATCAGAGCCACTCAAACAAGAAAAGGCATCTGGAGAGAGTAAAGATGTCTCTGCGAAATGCCAGTTACATCATGCACCAAACATCAAATATTCATGCTCTACAGGCAGGCAGGAGGACGACGGGTGGACCACAGTCGAGCTCCACATGACTTTTCGAGGCTGTTGTGAAGTATGTCAACGTAGATTATATCCTGCTGAGTTGATTTCACTTAGAAGGCAATTAATGCCACATTAGTACTGTATAACATCACATATACTGTAAGTATTCATTTGTGCATACTGCACGCTGATTACATTCAACAATCACTAACCAAAAATGATCATTTCAGTCTATGAACTCATCATTACTGGATATGTACAATATATATAGACTTATGCTAACCTTGTTATAATACTCAAAACTCCGGTTCACTTTTTTTTTTTACATGACCTGAAAGTATCACTGGCTCATTGACTCATTCACCAAAGACTGATGAGGATATGTTGCCATCATTATAAACAATGCCTAGAAGATATCTATATTTCCTTTAATAAAAAGGCTTTAATTTAGCGAAGCTCTCATCTTTCATAAACACTGAATAATGGTATAAATACACTTTGAACACCAACTGCTAAAAACCTGTTTACAACACGTGTCATGGAGGAGTCGATAATAACTTTCCCACTTCAAACAACCTGTTTGACACACTTCAGTCATTGATTGTCTAGATGCAGAACAAGAGTCTGTGCAGGGATGTAACAAAAAGGAACAAGTATTTCAATTGTGACATTACTGTTCTGTTAATATGCCCAGTACTGCTGTAAACTTTTAAACACTGTTATTTAATTTACCAAGTTCTTGCTGATTCAGAGACTAACGTAATCGTGCAAGGGGCTATAATTTGTCTAGTCCATATCCGCTTTAACCACATCGTCAGCCTTGAAATAAAGGCCTAATAAAGAAGATCTCACACGCACCAGACTCTTAAACGAGAGCATAAAAGGCCACAACAATGGCTGCTCTCTTTGCAACATACATCGCAACAGACGTCTGATTCTTTTACCCAGACTATTATACACTCATGCTTAAGATCACTTTTAACCCTTTGTAGACGACCATACTGTTACTGAAAGTCCCCTCATTCACTGAAGGCTGAGCTGGTAGTCCACTTACGAGGTAGCTGGAACAAAGAAATCATCGATGGGCTGTAGCTCTCAATGTTTACAGTTTTTTTTTTTTTTACTATCAAGCGTAGCAGCTCTGAAATTAATGGTAGGTTATGGTCACTGGTGGATATATTCGGGGCCTTCCTTCTGTTCAGAAATTGAGTAAGAACTGTACAAATTATTATACAAAAATAGTTTTGCACTGCTAATTACTGCTTTTCCAATTTCCATAGAATTGGAAAATGAAGGATGACAGCGCAAAGGGAACTGGTACAGGCTTGAGCCCCCCACCAGCACAGGAGAGCAGGTATTGATAATGGTTGGATGGACAGATGGATGAGCAAATTACATCCATTCATCTTGAATCTGCTACCTTAGTATAAACTATTTTTATCTTAGACCAATTTCGAAACTCCCACAAACATTTGAAACGTCTCACAATACATATCTCTTTCTGCTGCAAGAAACCTTTGAGAAGTATATTTTCACTCATCATTTGGTTGAAGCTTTGAGTTTGTTTTGTTGTTGTTTGTTGTTTTTATAGAAGACAGAGGCTCAATCAGTTTCTGTTTGGTTTCTTGCCACTTAATGTGGAGACATGCATGTGATGGGAACAGCAAGTGGGTTTATTTGTGCCTGTCGTCTCTCAAGCAGCCAACAACAATAAGCCATTTTAATAAAACATGACTAATCCTAATCAAGGCTAGTCATTTGACAGACAACTGCAAATCATGCTGGCCAATCCCCATCAAGATAGCTCAATGACAAAACAGAGCTCCTGTTTCACATTTGGCGTGCAGCAGTCAAAAACAAATGAATAAAAATGCTATAGGGAGATATAGCTTTGGTAGTTTGGTCTCCTCTTTTCATTTTCACTGAACTGTGAAGAATACACTTTCAGCAATGGTTCATCACACATCTTTTCAGTGCACTGAATAGTTTTTGACACACTTAATAACTAACCATTCATTTAGACGATCAATTTTCATTCACAATATTCAGCCCACACCATCTCAGATCTAAAACAGAACTCCAGTACAGTGTACCTATTTTTTTAGCAATCCCTAAATAAAAACACATGTCTTGGATCACTGCTCCAGGAACTGCACTACTCAGGATACATACAGTGAACTGCATACATGGCCAATTTTACTGTTCACAAAAAGGAAATGAGCACATTGTTGTTGTTTGGTGAAATGCACACAGCAGGCAACCACATTGCTCTGAGCAAAATAAAAACTGCGTCCCCCCCCACAACTTTTGTTACTTGATTACCGCAGATGGAAAATATGCGACAGCTGTGCAACTCATAAGCAAGCAGCGATATATTGTATTTTTTTCCTACAGCTTTAAAGTAAAAGAGTATCCTGTATCCAAAGCGGCTGGGAATGCTGGAAGACTAAGCTTGTGAAGTGGAGTCGACACGTGTGCAGCATGGAAACTGTTCTTCGTGACATGGAAATAAAACTTCAAAGCCACTAGGATGACCCCATGGCAAAGTATCTCTGCACTTTTCATCTGTCTGAAGCAACAGATCAGTCTATTTCTGTTCATATTTGAACACATTGAAACATAGAGGAGGAATAAAACACAGGTTTTATGTTAAAATGCTAATTACTAAATTCACTCTCTTAGTAGTCAACAGCTTGCAAGACTAAACACATACTTTGCATTACATACATTTATGCATAAGTGCAGGCCAATAATTTTCTTTCATTGTGGAGGAGTTTACGAGTATGCAGAAATGGAGATGGAAGTCCCTGATGTTATCTGGGGGCAGCAGTTACATGGAAACTGTGGTTTGGGTATTACAGGAAAAAGGCGAAAAGTAGCAGAAATATCCTGGGTGAGAAGAATGTCTGGCTTCTGGTCAAGTATTTAAGTGTATGCTGTCAGACATGCAACACATAACTTATAAAAGGTTTGGGCCATCATGCCAGCCTTGTTGCAAAGCAGACAATGCATTTAATGTGGTGAAGTTAATTGCATACTATTCTTGTTTATCTCCTCCATTAACTGGTAAACACTTGGGAATCATTGCTTGGTAAGTTGGTGCAATCAAATTATTTTTAAAAAGGTGAAGGAATGCAAAATAGTATTTAAATTACAATTATCCAATAACACCCCGTGTACATTTTTCACCCTGTCATCAAGATCACGGTTTGCTCAACACAACTTTGTGTCACAATTTTATAAAAAAAATAATAACACAACTAATAATGCATTATACCAATATACAACACATGTATACGAAGAATTATACAACAGAAAGAAAGCAGGTTTGAAAAAATACCAATTCCCTTAATAAATGTGGAAATCATTCACAACAGAAGTGAATAAACACAGTCTGTGGTCGGTGATTACAGAAAAGGCACACGTTGCCATAGCTGAACTAACACTGCCTGGGCCAGCTGTGTTGACAGGATGTGGTGAATAACACTTCCTGTCTAGCTTGCAGGCTTTGAAATGACCGGGGGCGTTTTATGCATCGTTTCTGTTTAAAAGTACTCTATATGGAATTTTTTAACGCATACTTCTCTATAACTTACATAATCAAACAAGACCAACAGAGAAGATAAGCTATTTGTTGTGGCTTCCAGAGAAAATCAACTATTTGTAGTAGTTACTAATGCCTGCCACCAGATTTTTTTGCAATGTCAGTCGAAATGGCACCGGGGTTTGCTCTGGCTGACTTTGTACTGCTTCAGCCACTAACTGAAGGTCCATCTCCAGAGCTGTCGTTCGGTCTCCCAGAAAAGTCGTCTTACTGCAGTGGGGAGTGAAGCAGGGGGAACTTGTAACCTAACGTTTGGTGAAACTCTACAACTTTTGTCCACAGAGACCATCAAAATCATCACAAAATGAAAATTTCCATAGAGCTACGTTGACATTATCTTCTTTACTCTGTTCATATGAATCCCTCATGAATCCCAAGACAAGGCAACAGAGGTGAATGCCAGGGCAGACGGGAAAAGGATGACGGGAAATGGTAACGAGACGAGCTGAATGATTCAGCTCTAAGTCACTATCCTGGCCAAGCACCTGGGATGACGCTGGATGATGTCAAACCTCCGCCTTATTCCTCATCATAGACCACAGTGTAACAGGTCAAATGAATGAAATAACCTTTTAAAAAGACTAGTAAAAACAACTTCATATAAATTCCACTACTACATATATCATCCCTCCATCGTGGTGGAGCTGAGAAAATACTGAGCATTCCGACTTTTCTTTAAGAATTACCACAGCCTCGAGGTGGCTTATAATATGTCAATGCCAAACTTAACAGGAGATAAGGGATTGGCTTGTAATCTCTCCAGCTGGGTTTATCTACATCTCCCTCACCAGAGAGTGCCCACCCGCAGGCTGTCAACACAGCAGGAAGCAGCTGAATGGCAGCATGGCGGGGCTGAACACCAGCGGGGAAGGCCCCTGCTGAAAATATCTCATATATGCTCATCTGATTCAATGCCAGTGATTCAATACTGTTGATCTTAAGAGATGCAACAAGTGAATTGTACTGGCAATATGCTGAAGTATGGGTGAAATCACTGGTTAATTCAAATACAGCGATTACTTTCCAGCTTAGATGGGAAAAGAAAACTCCAATCCTCCTCTTACTTTGTTACACCACTCACAAAGTCTAAAAATCCTTGTTCTTGAGCCAAAAACATCAAAAGAAAAAAAAGTAGTGCTACAGTTGGATCATGAAACCAAATTTCTTGCAGGTTTGAATTTACTTTAGTTGGAATTTTCAACAACATCAATAAGTCTGAATTCTACAGAGGCCAATGACATAAGACGTCAAATGACCATGCGGCATAACTTCCAGTCCGAAATAAATGCAGCAATTTATTATGAGCATTTTTACTACTCATGTCTCCTAGGACCATGTTAGATTAGTCATCTTTCTTGTCCCTTTCATGAAAATGTGACATTATTATGTGTGTCGGAACAGACCATAGTAATGGATGGGAAAGAGCAACAGAGCTGCCTGTGCTTGTGTAGGAGGAGACCGGCTCTTTAAATGTTACTGCAGTTCTTACAGATTGACAATAGCTCAACAGTGGGCGTAGATGGCTTTATACCCGGTTAAATGTTATCAGTAAAGAGCATACAATAGCCTGTACTCAATGTTGTTTAGCCAATCTGTGTTGATTACACTAAAAGATTACTGTTAATAGCTGCATGTGCACTTTTACTTTGGCATGGTCTCAACGACAGAAAGGTACTACGATTAAAAAAAACAAACAAAAAAAACAGCTATGAGTGTGATATGAGCTAATTTATAACTAAGACTGTTAGAAGCTTTTGTAGGCCTGAGTCAAACTAATACAATTAGTAATGAAACAGTTTATATTTCTCTGGTTAACATTACATTTGCAGTCTCAGAAAAACCTCAGTGGAGCATTATAATTCTTTATTTTATTGCTCATGCTTTGACCATCCTAATCAATTAAAAGGAATTTAATCCAATTAGGGCTGACAGTATGCTTCGCCTAAATCGACTATGTGCTCATTAAATGCGCTTGCCTTCCTGGGTTTCCTGGAGTCCGTGCTCTCTAAGCTCAGACGTGGCCAGGGACCCAGATCCATTACCTTCGAAAGAGGAAGGGAAACTAGGATACTAATGAGATTCCCTCCTTGTGCAACACACACTGCCAGCGTGACGTTCGAGAATGATTCAGACATTTCTGTGGTCATCAGTGCGGTCGTCACATTCATCACTGTCCTCTATTAACTTCATTGGGACATTTTCCGACTCCTCTCGCACAATATAATTACCAGTGTCATATGGGTGGAGCAGGGAGAGCTTGGCTACGAGCGCGAGGTCTCCAGGGGGACAGTGCTGTACGGGCAGAGCACTTCCATTCACTTCCTGACCTATGCTAGTCTTCGCTGGTGGAAAAATCATAGCTTGTTACGCTTCTTGCCCTCGAAAAAAAAAACAGACACAGTTACAAATGCACACACTAATGCATGTACTCACCTGCAGGTCAAAGAACTTGCTGTAGCGTCTGTAGATGATCTCTGTGCTGCCATCGCTCCAGGACACTTTGATGATGTAAACCTGCAAATGCAAAAGACAAACAAAAAAACAAATAAATGGAACATTTAAGCTTGCAAACAGCCATTACTGTTAACCACTTGGTAATTCAACCCCCTGAGGCGTCACTCCTGACTCATGGTGCCAGTAATTGGCAGGGCTGTGACTCCCATAGAGGGTAGCATGAGGAAAGGCAGACAGAACGCTTGTCAGGCAACACAAGGCGGCAGTCGCTTTCATCATCCGTTCACATGAGCGCAATAGGGATATCCGATTATTTCACTTCCCAGTCTGTTCGCATCACTTCCTGCTGAAAAGGAAGTCATTATCCTGTACAGATGCAGCACATTTAAGCGTGCTGTCTTTTCAAAATTGCAGCTCTTTGAGAAACACTGTTGTGGCTTGCATTGCCATAAAGAACAGAGCCCCAGAGGCAGCAGTGGAAACAACAGCTCATGGGATTGATGTCAGGCCTTCAACACAGCATAGCATCACATGTGCCACTACTAGAATACAGAGATACACTGTTTTGAATCATTTCCGGGAATGAGTTAAGTTAAAAATGTACGTCTTGTACACATGCAGTAGCAATTTTCCCCTGCCTATCAACAAGTAGCCTAACAGCAACAGTAAAACATCAACAAAAGCATCCAACCAAAAGTATTTAGCCTAATCATTTCTCTCTAGAAGCAGCACACAGTTTTTTATTTTTTCTCTAAAGAAGAAGAAGAAGAGGGGAAAGGCTCAGGGAGGTGATTGGAAACTCCCTGGTGGCTCACTGTGTCTGGCTGAATGCTGTTGGCCCCACTCCCAGACCTTCTCTGGCCTCGCTCTTTCTTTCAAAGCACTGGAGTCAGATATGCCCATGGATGGACCAACCACAGCAGCAGTGTGGGCCAGGAAGGAGTTATGGAGTTACATCAACAAACAGCACATACATTTATTCCAAACTGTATAAACCTTAACCACTGTAGGACAACCTATACGTTAGGATGAGCATTTGGTACTGTCTGTGGGCAACAACTGCCTAAATTCTCAACAATTAAGAGGAGAAGAACCTTTATAATCAATCTGTAAGATGACCGGTTTCCTTGTCTAAACTAACCACAGCACATGCTATGGCAAATGAGGGTGAAACTATAGATCTAAGGAAGAAAAGGAGATGTATAACTGCATCTACAAAAGCTTCCCTGCTCAATGAAACACTAACATGGGCAATAAAATGCTCCTATACTCGTATGTCTCTTAGGAATGTGATTTTTCCAGGGTTTCCCCCCCTTTCTACAGGACGGGTTCAAAGCTCCTTTTTGCACTCCCAACCACCAGGGTTGTGGAAAATTTAAAGAGTCCGGCCTGCACACGTAGAGAGTACCAGAGGGCCGGAGAGCGACACGGGCTGCACCAGAGAGCAAAAAAGGCACAGATGGAGAGGACACGGGACCTCGAGAACTCTGTGTCCTTGACCACTAACACTCACAGCGGTACGAGGTCTGTTGGTCCTTCGGCCCCAGGCATCATTTTCACACGTAGATGGATCCAAACCAACATATGCATACGAGCACGCACACGCACCATGAACACGGAACTAACACGAACACCTGCTGAGGCCTTGGCAGTGGCTCTCACTGTTGGCCCACTGGATCACATGATGTCATATGTCTGATTTTAAACTTCACTGCGAGCACTTTTGCAGACAAATTCACCCACATAAATTCCCCACTATTCACTTCTGTTGAAAGCGCCATTGTTTATGAACTGGAGAAAAGTGAGCAATGGGTCTTTGTCTTTCTGACATTCTCGTCTCCCACACAATCTTTGCAGTTCATTTGGGGAAAGACTGAAACAGGAAAATTACCCACTCATTAATTTTTCTTGTTATTATTATTTTCTTCCTGCTTTTCTCCTGTCCAATACGTTAATGGGACCACCACAGATACCCTAAATCAGCACAGATATTGTCTGTAAATAGATAAACACACAGCATAATCCCGACATCTCTTACAGACATGAAATTATTAGGACTTCTCATTGACTATAAACGGTACGTGTACACCTATTCATCAATACATTTGGCTGAAAGCAGACATGTTTGGTTAAAATAAAGCCCTTACGTTGCTCTAACTATAAACACTGCAACACAAAAGTGTCCATCCATCCATCCATTTTCTGTACCACTTATCCTGTCTCACAGGGACATGGGGAAAACTGAAGTCATAAAACTATAAACTGTAATGTTTTGGCCCTTCCCTTGCTCAAACAAACATTGCCTCGTGTCCACTGCAATGACCTCAGAAACCCTGTTAGTTAGACTTCCTGGTTTCTGATGACAGTAGGAACATTTTTCTGAGTAAATTGGAGAGCCTGAGGCATGACAAAGCCGGGATGCTCAATTTGAACTCTATCCCCTTGGGGATTAGCGTGGATGGTTTGTGGACCTGTTTCGCCTATTAAAAGATGTTTTGTCTCTGCTACCTTCCCCTACGGTGGCACACGGGGGGGAGCGGGAATATGAGAAGAAGACTGCAGACTCTGGTAGTAATAGCACAATGTCTATATTCACATATACGCATGTGATGGTGAAATGCTCATAGTCATTTATTAAAAAAAAGGTATGCAGACTCAGAGAGGGATAGGTCACATGAGCCAGATCCATTTGAGTGCCCTTAATGGCACCCAAAACAACAATGAAGGAAGTAAAAGAGCAAAAGGTGCTGCTTAAATCTCAGAAGTGACTATTCAAACATCATTTTATACTTCTGATTTAGTTGTAAGACAAGATGTCAGCCTGAAAAGCAGAAAGGAACAACTTAAACGAGACTATCTAACTCCTCAAGGCTGTCAAACGTATAGTCTTTTCTTCATTACCTAAGGTATTTTTTGGGGGGGAGGGATAATAAATCAGTTTCTGCACTGATTGTGGTGCAAACAGCCCTCATGATAAAACAATGACTGCTCCAAAGAGTGACTGTTGCACTTCGGCTGGCTCAGCAGACTGAAATCTGACACTCTTTGTTTTTACTTTGTCCGACAGGAAAAGGGAGAAGAACTGCAAAGGAAAGAAGAAGAAGAGGAAAAGAAGTCGATCTGCTACAAAAGCTCCTCGTTGTTGTTGCGATAATAAAATGAGGCTTACGTAGTGTTTGTTGGGATTTCTCCGCTTCTGGACATCTTGCACGGTTACTTCGTGCACGGTGCGCCGTGGCATGATGTCCTCTTCTTTACCACTCTCCGTTAGAAAAAGGAAGGAACAAAAAAGAAAAAGAAAAGAAAAACTCAATCCTCTGTTGGTGTTTTTTTTTTTCTTTTGACGATCAAACCCGGTCGAGAAACTTCACACGGCGACGCTCACTTTGTCATCCGCGCCGCTCAGATCCGTGAACCCCTGAACGCAACAAATGGTATTTTCTCCCTCCTTTGTTTATTTTCCCCGTCAAGCTTTCAGATTTCCTGCCCGACATGCAGCCGCTATGAAGCCTGAACTTAAGAGTCTCTCGGTTCTTCTTCTTCTTCTTCTTCCTTCCTTCCTTCCTTCCTCCCCCCACCACCTCCAGCCTCCTTGCTGCCTGGTCCAACCAAACTCCCAGCCTATCCCAGCTCGCCCACTCCCATTTCAGCAGCCGGGGCGCTTCATTATTATTATTATTATGTCCTCCGTAGACCAGCCCTCCGACCTCAAAGCAGACTCAGTCCAGACGCTTAAAGCTGTATGAAGTTACGAGGTAGGAATGCTTTTACCCACAAATCAAACAATATTAATGCTTCAGAAAGTGGAGAGTTATTGAGGAGAAAATGGTTGCTGAACATCTTCGAGGCGGCACTTGAACGCAGCATCATGCTCATTTTGCATATATTTTTTTTACATAAATTTATGTCTTCATTTCTCTTACATTATAGTGTGATTCTGCTTTTATGTACTGTTGATTAACACCACCTTTTTTTAAATCAAATATAACTTACCATAACCCGAAGACTATCTGTTGAACTTCATCAACATCGCCCATCCGTGTCCTACAATGTCCTTGGGATGTGATAAATTGATTATTAATCATCTGTTTGACATAAAAGTGGATATTTTTACTTTTTTTTAATACAATTTAAATGTCAGTTTTCAGTTGCCAAATTTAACTAATAATTTTATCACTTTAAGTGTGAGAAAGCTGGATGTTTGAAGGATTTATCCATAAAGATAGCTTACTTTATGCTAACTATTTCAACTATTTGTCCATTGCTTTTGACGCCAACTGTTTTTAAGTTAGCCATAACTTTTAGCTAACTATTTCAGCCACTGTTTCTTACTTTTAGCTAGCTAATTACATCAACTATTTGTCCTTCACTTTTAACCACTCAACTATTTTCACATATTTAGCCGGCGTTACATTAAGCTAATTTTTTTGCTAGCTTGTTAACAGCTAGCTTAAGTTAGTTCACGCCTTGCTAGCTGTGGTGTGCAGGTGTTATAGCTAACTGTGTGTACCTGTATAGATTTAAAGCAGAAGTTTTATTTAATAATTACCTCTAGTGATATTTGCCAAAGCTAAGATATGTCCTCACAGTTGTACTTGAGATAATCTGACTAACTTGAAGCGGACATAATAGCGGATAAACAACAATCAAATGACCAAGCAATGAGGAAACAACAGTTTACATAAAAGCTAAATTAACAGAGGAAGAGCAATGAAGAAAAAATAATCTAAAAAGAAAGAATTAGACCTTCCAGCTCTTTTGGGAAAAGGCTTTGGAGCGGGCTGATTGAAGTATATGAACTTGAGCATGAACATGAGCTTATCTGTTTTGTTATTTGTTGCACCTTTTATGGGTCGATTTTAAAATGTGTGAAATTAAACAGCATGTGTTCAAAGTTTCGTGATAATTAGATATAAAATGCACCTGGCTGATTTTTGTAATGTGGCATCAGTGGTTGCATTGCAGCTTGTGCATTCGGACATTTGGACGGCAACACGATCTGCTCTTCAACCTAGAGCCTCCACATGTTGTCTGTTAACAGTTTGGTAAAAAGTTAGGTCCTTATGTGGGTATTAAGTGCTCCCAATACTAGTGGAAATTTTAAAAAGTGTACAGAGTTTGTCTGAACGGGAGGAACTTTGAGATTGACTCACAGCATCATATGATCTCCTCATGTGTGTATGTGGTTAATGTCTCTGTTTCAGTCATGAGATAATTAAAGCTGTGCTGCGTTCGAGTGGAAATGTGCTAAATTTGTTTCAGAAACCCACTCGGCATAACATTGTGATTTTTTTTTTTCCTATTTATATCACAAAGGGCAATTTGGTAATTTACTGTTTTATATTTAACTGCAGTTACTTTAAAAGTAACTCAAAAAATTGCAAAGTTGATACTTGAAATCCAGATTTTAAATGGACCAGTCACCGAGTTTAAGATTTGACTGACAATTTTGTTGCAAGACAGCTCCATCTTTTGGTGTGTTGCACTCATTACATTAATATTGTATATGTGGCAGTTTTCCCCCTGTCTGAGGAGGCACATCCATGCAGATGTGCAGCAATTTTGAGTGGATACAGAGAAAATTTGTCCTAATTTTTATTATCTTTAAGTTATGAAAATATGCGACTCCCCAGTTTAAACTTGTCACATTTTACTTCCAGCTGGGTTATGGGAAATAGAAACCCTTTTGCTCAAATGCAGAAGTGAAAGTAAGAACCAATTGTGTCATGCAAATATGAAGAGATTCTGTCATATGAGTCTATGTTGGGGTATGGAACATTTTTATGCAAAAGGAGAAGGAGAACGCAAGAGTCATAATCATTTGATATTTATCTGGAAACCTTATGACAGTACATGACATTCAGTGGAAAAAATAATAATAATGATGATATAAAAATATACAAAAGACTAAAAAAATAGTCACACAAAAAGCTGACCATCATGACTTTAAAGCATGATGTACTATGGTTATACTCTACTCTGTAGGCTACGAAGGATTGGTACTGTTGTATCAGAAAAGTTAGAACTAACATAAGGTCTCATAATCAATAAAAATCATCAGAAATCATATCTGAAGGGTCATGAGGTAAAATGTTAATTGTTTCAAGGGGCCATAGGTCGCACGAATGATGAAAGTCAAGGTCACAACTGTAAAGACTCAGTCGTCGAATAAAAGATGAGGTGGTTAGAGGGGTCATATGAAGGCCGATGGGTCACTGCCGTCACACATTTGCAGCTCAAGGTGTGACGTGATGCCGGGGAAGCGCTCCTGCAGAGGCAACAGGTAACCCAAGGCTTTCCCCTGAGCCACCGGGCCAACGTAACGGTACGGACGGACGTTGAAGATCTTCACACAGTGCACTGGATGAGTCAGAGATTAAAATGATAGTTTGGAGGATATTAATGTCCTGTTATTTCCGACTTGGACCTGCTCTGAAAAGTCTTTTAATGCACATACCCTTTTCCTTGTATAGGATAGAGAATAAAAAGAGATGGTGCTAATGCCAAAACTTAATTCAACCCACTGACTCAGCTATAAGATCTTTCAGAGTTTAGCTTATTTATACCCGTGAAGTCAGGGTGGTCTCCTTCCCTTCATGTGCTAACTTTGTTAGAAACTGAGTCACATTTTTCCGACTCTAGTCGGTCCAAAGAGTGGATGCAGTTGATCTGAAGGTTGTTTCTACACCTCAGATGAATAGATGTATAAAACAAGAATCCCTCCCTGATCGATAATTCTTTGTTACATTTTTTTTTTGACATTTGCGTCACCTCGGGCAACAGCTTCTTCAAACCTTTGTATCCTCTCTTAATGTGATCTATACAACCCGAACAAATGTACAGCACGCCCCCAGTCGATGAAAATGCTCCAGCGGCATACAATAAATATAAAATTCGGACATAGCCGGCATATAATAGCTCATTCATAATTCCAAAAGCATCAACATAAGCTCAGGACCCTAAATAACAACCGTCTCACCGTCTCTTTCAGCATCATGCAGACAAAAACAAGCAAGCCCCCAGCTTAGAAACAAACAACCCAAAAGTAGGGTAGTCTACAACTCAGCACCATCATTAAATCCTACGAGCTCCTAATGATGAGTGCCTCAGCATTAATGTGGGTATCATGGCGAGGTAATGTGTCCCTGTGATGTCTAATCATGTCTGTGCTTTACCCCGAGATGAAAGGAGCTGACAGTACATGTGTTCTTCTGATAATGCAGTTCAATTAGGGGTAGAGGCAGAATGAGGACTAATGATGTTTACTCATCACTCCCGCGCCTTATCAACTCAGGATGCTCTCAAAATACACTCACTCACAGGGGCGTATGTACAGATACACACACACACACTGTACATTACAAAGGCATGCGTCTTCTGCCAGGCCCTGTCCAGCGCTTCGCTTTGTTCTGTAATGATGGTCTTAAGTGGGGGGGTCATTACTCATGAGCAGCCTTTGATGGGGTTTTGCATGCAGCTGGGTCCCGGTGTTAGAGGCAACCAGGAGTTCAGTGGAGTCTCAGCCCCCCTCTCCAACACCTTGACTAATCCCTCTAAATCACTCACCGCTTTTCATCCCCACCTAACGCCCACACCGTAATCACCTAACATCGCCTTTGCCCTAGCTGTGGCACTATACACTAGATTATAAGACTTTACTTGCAAGGGTAACAGTGCAAGGTTACAGTGGTTTAATAAATGCTGCCTTTTCATTATTTTCTGTTCTAGTAAATGTCGGTATGACTTCCAGATGTAATGTCCAGAAAATGGAGCAGATCTGCCCACCGATTTGTAGCCATACTCTGGACAAAGGAATGGAAATTTTGGTTAGTTGGCTGGTTGGGCCCACTTTGGTCCTGACTGAAATATCTAAAAAATTATTGGATGGGTTGCCATGAAATTTGGTAATTTGGTAAATGCTGCTTAGAGGGCGAATCCTAGTGACTTTAGTTATTCCCCGTTCAGCAGCAACATCTACCACATGGATTGGCGCCAATATTGGCAGACATTCACGGTTCCCAGGTGATAAATCTTACTGCCTTGTGAGATCCCCTGACTTGTCCTCTAGCACTGCTGTGATTTATCTAAGCTTGGTTTTCTGAAAAATGGGCATTACAACCTCACAGAGCTGCTAGAGTGACTGTCATCGTCCAGTAAAAATGAACCTTTTACTTTTCTTTTTCTTTTGTTAAGACGGATGCATTCAAAAGTTTTGACTTTAAAATTGGTTTATTTGTCTATGTTGGTTGAAATGACATTTTCAAAGACCAGATCATATCATTTTAAATATTAATTAATAATCTTCAGTAGTTTCTTACCCTTGCTTTACTCACTTTCGTGTGCTGTATTAACATTGTGTCCTCCTTACCATCATTGAAGAAGTTTGACGCCATCATACTGATTCCCGGCAGGGTCTTTACGACTCACTGGGCCCGCCAGAGAGCCTGAGAATGGGTTGTTGATGGTACTGTAGTCATCACACACCAGGTCAACTGCTCTATGTAGGTCATCACCTCTGTGAGAGGAGCGACAGAAATCTTAGACTCTTAAAAGACCTATTCTAATTATTCATATACCAACAATTCTGCCTAAGAGGACTTCTAATGTGTATGAATTCAGTACATGTCTTTGAAGCCCTCCACCCAGGGTAAGCTGGACTGATCATCTATAAAGCTCTCTCTTGTCCTTTTAGCATAGATAGATTTAGATTTGTCTGTTAAAAGTGTGTGCCATGAAATGCCATCGCCTGATAAGAAGATAAAACATTTAACCCATTCTCTCTGTGATTTGGAGCTGTTGTCATGTCTGCCTCACAACCAGGTTGATAAACACAGTGAGACACGTGAGAGGCCACACAGTGAACCTTTTCTGCTCTCGTGCTGCAGCGTGACTAATTAAACATAAAAATCAGATCAGGCAGAATCACCTTCTGGAGTAGAAGCGTCCACAGCCGTGCACATCGCACGCCCTCACTCTGTTGTTGTGGTGACCAGCACAAAGGATACTCCAGGCTCCAACTACAGAGAGAGGTAAAAAAAAAAAAAGTCATATGTTCATCCAGCAGTTTTTGTTCCCAAAATACATGTTTAAAATCTGCCGCATTGCACTCTAATTTCAAAAGGCTTACAGCAAAAAGAAAAAGTCCTATTTAAGAAAAACCCATTTTTTTAAACATAAAATGAGTGTGAGTCACCCCATGTTCTATTCATGTGGAAATAAGGCAAATTACAGCAGAAAGGCACTTATTCAAATGTCGTGTATTGATGTTTTTTTTTTTTTTTTTATATCAGTAGTGTGTCAGACACTGATACGGCCTCACACCCACAATAACACATTTTCATGACTGAGACGGAGAAAGAGCAGCGCACATCTCTTTAAATACCAACTTCAACTCACCTTGAGTTAACAATATTTTTAATATCTTTATTACGTGCTGGTATGTGTTTGCATTCATCTGTAACTACACCTGGTATACAACACTTCCGCGTCTTGGCCCCCGAACACTTGTCTTTCAGGTATCGGCCCTGGCAGATGTATCGGTCAGGCTGGCAGATGCCTCCCAGTCTGGTGCAGCCGACGTCGCTTCTCGGTCCCACCGAAGCTCTCTTACTTCCTGTCATCTTGACCTTCTTCCTTGAGCTCCCGGCCTTGGGCCTCCCGTCACTCGCTGTCGTGTCATTTCTCTTCACCTTGATGCTGCTGACGGTGTTCTTGTCAGTGCTTTGCAATCCTTCACCTTTCCCCTTTTCATCCTCTAAAGCGCAACTTAACAGGACATCTGAGCGGGAGAAGAAAGGTCAAATGATAAGGAGGGACGATTGAAAGTGAGAATGTGGCCAGAAACAATTTAAGGCTTAAGGATTACATCACATTTTAGTGAGAACAATATTTTCATTAACATTTTGGCTATAGGTTTTTAGTATTTAGAATCTTCTCAAACCACAAGATTTTGAATTTGGTGCCACATATGAACTATCACTCAAAACACTCATGTGTGCTCATGTATTATCACAGAGAACCTAAACTAGAATACAATGGATGTCTGCTCTTATATTTTATTATAATATATCTTATATATATATATATATATATATATATATATATATATATATATATACTACACTCAGTAATTGTTTGTCATCATTTGTGGTGTTGCTGAATTGTGCTGCACGGTCGCTTCTGATAACCAGTCTACCCTCATTGATGCAACACCCACCACTATAATGTAATGCAACAGCATTACAAACCACAGTCTCCAAAATGACCACATGCTTGAGTCAAGAATGTCATTAAAACATTATTATTAACATTATTAACAAAGAAAATGAACATTACAGTCTTTGTTAATTATAGGACTCTTACTCATCTACCCACCTACTTACCTATTTATAGCCATCTCAAATAAATGGTACATAGTGAGAACTGAAGTGTGACAGAATTGAGTGGGTTCCCTTTAGGACTCAAAAACACCAGCCAATCGTAAGAAATTCACATGATCAAAAAGAAAGAAAATTTAATTGCTATTTCCCTAAACCTACTGATCCTAAAGCAAATTTGATACATTTCTAAACCATACCCCACTTACTAATTGCTTTAAATGCCATAAACATCCTGTAGTATAATACAGAAAGCTAATAAGCCCACCATAAAGCATAAACAAGCTTATGGGTTTCAATGGAAAAACATTAGTGAGTTCACAGAACTTGCTTTTGATCATGTCTTTGAATATATATATATATATATATATATATATATATATATATATATATATATATATATATATATATATTATAATATATATTTTATAGTCGTGTTTATTTGTAGCATTTCATTACCATTTTAACAAAGTCTCTGGGTACGTTTTAGCTCACTGCCTGGACACAATTGTTGAGAACTGTTACTTGTCCATGTAGACAGAGTCATAGTTCAGTTATTCATAGCGTGTTTTGATCCTGACAGAATACTAATTATCCTGGCCAGACATGAGCCTTTGATCTTCATTAACTCTATTAACCTCAGAGGCACAGAAAATATTTCATTCATGCTGGCCTGGCGCAGGGACTCACGCCGGGCTCGGTGATTGAAAGAAGCTGCTTATCACTAGAAGGCCTTAATGACTGGGAGACAGTCGGGTAGGCTAGCCGGCTGTAGCGTGGAAAAGCAATTTTCCTCAGCATGTGAACTAAAAGTAACAGAAAAGGCAAAAGTTTTGTGACAAAAATATAATTGTGCTCGGTGTCTGAGCAATATTAGCTTGGAGTAGGGTTGTACTGTGTAGTGTTTTGATAATTGCTGTTAGTACATTGTTAGGTGGAGGCTACATTATGGTGTTCCAAGGGTGTTAGGGTGCTACATATTTTATTACTGGTAGGTTGTCAGGGTATTGTATTATTAGGGCATTATATTGTTGTGATATCGAGAATCTGATGCTCTGATTTTTTTTCCCGAATTGGTTGCTAGGGTGTTTGGCGTGGTCATTAAGGCACATGGTCCTGAAACCTGAAACAGTCGGTGGTTGTTTCCATATTATGATGAAAGAACATATATGAAGTGAAATGTATTGTTATATCACATTTTTACATTAGGTTAACTACAGACAACATCTGACACAGACTATGTCTGATGCTTTCTAAGGCTTTCTAAGACACAATTTAGTGTGATTTTGCAGTTTGCATAAATATTTGTTGCAGACAGGTTTGACCAGAAACTCCTTAACAACTTTGTTTGTGGCACATCAAAAACATGCATATGATTATGGACATACAGATTGAGCAAAACTCTCACATTGTTTAGACATTATTACTTTTATTCAAAGTGTCTGTCAGAGCATCAATTTCTCAGTTTCTTTAAAAAGTTCATTCACTTTAAACAGCAGAGCTGCTTTGAGCATTGTATGAGCTGTCTGGTGAATAGGCTCAGACTTCGAGAATTTGTGAATATTCAGGCACTTAAGAATAACTTGCTGCTCGGTCAAAGAAGGTATATGGCAGCTTTCATACTTTTACTTTGAAGGAAAGGTGGGTGGGATAGTACAAGTACACACAAATAAAATTAATCTTTAAATGGATCTTTTAAGTAATAAAAAAGAAACACTCACTCTAAGAGTATCAATACTTAATCCAAATGGATCAATGCAAACAGATGCATAAAAAATTCTCAGATCTAATTGGCTGCCACACGTCTATCTCTGTAACATGATGGCTGTCTCGTTGGAGCTCAGCAGTCCCTCAGAGTTCGCCTTGAGTGTCGCAGTTATACGAAATGATGTAATGTTGCATTAAGCATTCAATCATGCCTTAAATGTCTCATCCACTTGCACCAACACACAGCGACTCCATCAATAGGCTCTTCCCCCTCCCCCCCAAGGTTTATGTTTACAGGAGTTTACAGTCTGCTAATAGGGCTCATTTCATGGTAATCTCCAGGGGCAGGCAGATATTTCTACACCATTTATTGTTTCTATAATAGGAATCTTATTAGTGTACACTGGAATGGCAAATTGCTGTGTGTGTGTGTGTGTGTGTGTGTGCCTACACATGCATGACTGTAGTACGTGGTTGTGTGCAGGCATTTTGTGCCTCTGTCTTTTTTGTGGTCTTTGTGGTTTTTTGTGTGTATGTTATGATACATGTTAAAACTTATAAATGGTACATTTTGCGTGCAGCAGGATACTTACAGCATACTAGCAGAAGTGCAATGAGGCAGACCCTCAACAGCATCATTTTCACCATAAGAGGATCAGGCTGGAACTCAGAAGTCTGCAGAATAACGATAGAAAAAAGAAAACTTACTGTATCTAGTCAAATAAGTGACATCTCATGTTAATCAGCAGGCTAATATGCATGTCAGAGTTATTTATGCATAAACATTTTACCCAAAGATTCAAATATGAAGCATCTTAACCTGTCTCAGATCTAAAGAATCAGACCAAATACAAATTTCTGACTGGATAGTGCTCAGATTTTTCTAGTGAGAGAAAATAGAAGTGTACATAAAAGTCTGATGGAGAAGCTGCAGCGTGGCGGCAGGCACGGCGGGCAGAAACACAAAGCAGGGACTGTTGGAAAACCAGCCTGCTGTGGAAGCCACAGGCCGGGGCCACAGGACGTTCCCCCACTGTCAATATTGATATTGGCCTTTAGAAAACACACCCATTTACTTGCTGGAAAAGGCTCACTTTATTGACTTTTTGTTGCTATACTGAAAGTTACACAGAGCTAGTTATTGGCCTCCGAGTAAAAGCAGCTGGAAGTAAGGCCTTAACAAATAGCCTTCCAGTTCCATCTGAAATTAGTTATTACCAGCTGAGAAACAGCATTGACGCATTTTATTTCTGTCTCTTTTTTTCTTTGCTTTGCAAGGTTTTGTAAATCACAAAATGAATGAATACACATGACAGTCACATATGAAGATAACTATTTCTTTGTTAGTAGACTTTAAATAATAACAGAAAGACTAAATCACTTCTTATTCTTACCTAATTATTAATATACTTTTTGTGGAAATTCCTCAGAAGAATCACGAGTATCTAGATGTAGTGGTGCGTATTGTGTAATTTTCATCTCACTTAGAGACATTTTATTACAGCTTTTCATGTTATTATATTGCAACCTTGTCTCCTACAAATTACGCTTATATGGCACTTACTTGTTTTCCCAATTGCCTTGTGGTGGGAAATGTAATTACTGGCTGGATTATGTTCACGGGCATGTCAGGCAGTTAGTGCAGTGTCAACTGCTACAAAGCTGCAACACAGAATTATATTATCATTCTTTGTGGCAGTCCCGTAAGTCCAAAAAGCCAGTATGAGATTTTCCAAATGTTGATGTTTTTGCTTAGGGGTGCAGCAACTTATATTAAACATGTAATAAAGACTGAGTCTCCTTTTATGGCTCCAATTACACCCCCCCATATGCACCCATTAGTATGTGCAGTGCAGTCAGCAGGCATAGGACTGTGTCAAGTCTCACCGCTGTGTGCCCTCACGCTGTCAAATCTTGGCTTCTCCCCTTTAACGAGACAAAAAAAAAATCATTATTCTGCATGAGCCTGGCATCTATTATGAGATAATTAGCTTTAAGGCCTCGCACAATGCAATGGAAGTCAATCAGTGGTATGAATTTTATCCAGTCCCAGTGGGAGAGTGAAAAGTAGCTAAATAGATGAATGGTGTAATGCATGTGGATATAGGGTATTTGAGGGTCTGCATTGTGGTGTATGTCTGTGCTGAAAGCCAAAGACGGGAGATCAGATTTCTTCAAGGTCACACGGAGTACATGCAGTTCAAAGGAATACCGTGTGAAGGCAATCTGTCTTGTGATGTGTGGTGACACAATGGGGAAGTGTGTCGAAATGCTAGGTTTTTACTTACAAAATAGCTGGTTGAAAAACAAGTCTTAGCTGGCATAAGAATAAAGATGATTTATGTATTATAGAAGTAAGTATTTATGTTAACAGATGTGCAGCTGGATCTTTAAAAAAATTATATCAAGACTAAAAATGCTGCCCCTTTTTCACATCTGCATGGAAGTCCACGGAGAAATGACGAGCCATTTGATTTATCTTTGCTTATTCCCATTTCTCTTCATTCGTACGTCCAAGTGTATCTTGCTCCACTGATGTATTGTGGTGCAGATGAGGTCACTGTAGAATTTGAATGCTTTTATGCTAATTCAGAGCTAGTTACTTTCCCTGAATTACAATTTACTGAGTGTAAGGGAATGGGCTCAGTGGTAGCCGGTGGAGAGTTGAGCCTTTTTGCAGCCACATAGCTTTGATAATCAAATATCTGGGCAGGGGATTACACTGATGGATCATATGGCATGGAATTTGAAGGAGAGGGGGAATTAGAAGGCGACTGAGACCGGTAAAAGACAGAGAATAAGGGGAGAATAATGAGAGATGGAGTAATACTGAGCTCAGCTGAGAGTGAATGAGAGTGAGAGCGAAGGAAGGAAGGAAGGCAGGCAGGGATGTGGGGTAGGATGTAATGAGAAAATAGGCAGACAAATCTTAACAGGCGAAAAAAAAAAGAAAAAAAAAACAAAGACAGGAAAAGAAGGACAGCCACCCAGACAAACAGACGACGTGAAAGAAGAAGTAGAAACTCCAGCCAGCCTGGATGCATCCTAAACGCTCCCGGCTCTGCCAGAAGAAAGGCTCGTGTTGACTCTTTGAGGACCCTTTGATAAACATGGCTACTTAAATAGAAACACGCGCCACATTCTTCAAACTCCTGGGAGGATAGGACTGACATTTCACTCCAGCTTCTCTGTCAGTTAGTTCTGACATTTCAGCGAGAGGGAGAGGAGATGCCACAAGTGTTTCCTAGCAACAGTTCGCTGCAAAAAAAAAAAAAAGAATATCCCACCCGCTCTCCTCCACCCCCCCACCCTTTTAAACTCCCATCCTTCCCTGAGATACGAGTTGCAGCAATGCACCACTTGCCTCAGACCTGAAATACATTCTAATTCTCCCGACTCTCCCTCCTGTTCCCTTCGGCCTGCATCAAATGACATTCAGGCCTCTGTCATCTGAAAAGAAAAAGCACCCAGCGAGGCTTTCCCTTCCCCCATTGAAGGTTGAAGGGACTGCAACCAACCGAGAACCGCTGGCAGACAAAATATTGAAAGAATGCAGCGATATTTCACCATTTTAAAAGCTGAGCCGTTACTGGGCACGAGCCTGACTTTTACCCTTTGATTTCATTTCTTTTTTTTTTTTTAACTGCACCCTCTTTCCAGGGCTCAGGGGAAAGGAGCTCGCAAATAAAGAACAGGCTCGTGAAAAGGCTCTGTGGTCTGTTGATGGATTGGACCTGCCCGGCAAGTCCAAATCAGCTTTCTCAACGCGGCCGGCCCAGTCACACCCACTTGGCTCTGTTGATTTGTAAACATATTTGCAGGGTTTGGGGAGCAGGTGTTTAGCCGGCCCGAGCAGACAGGCAAAGTGCCGCGGGGCAGGGGATGAACTCTGCGACGCCGGCGGCAGCAGACAGGGGGCACCAGAGTCTGAGTAATGCATTCCACTAAAAGCATTTCCATGTCTGGCGGGGAAGGCGGCGACTTTCAAAGGGTGCGTTAGCGGATGGGCCAAAGTCTGGTCACACGTCGCCGTCTCTCTCTGGGTCCGCGGGGAACAAAACATTTAGGCAGAGCATATCCTTTAAAAAATATACAAATGTCAATCCATGTCCTTCATCCCTCTTGTGGATTCCCATGAACCTGAAGCAACCCGAGCAACAAGCAGACAGACAACAAAGCGGAGGACGGAGTGTGACTTGAATCTTAAGGCCCATCAGGCACAAAGACAGCGGCTAGCATCAAAGGATGATCTGATGTATAGGTACAATGGATTCGACACAGCTTGAGGTCTGCTACACTTACCCCTGTTCCCACAAGACGAAAGATTTGATATAAGTCATAATGATCTTTGAAGAGTCAACAATGTGTATTTGTATTCTGAGCTTTACTGCAAAATAACGATGCTGTCTGTATGGCGTGGAGTCACAGATGACAAAGTAAAAGTAGTTCTGGAGAGTGACGGGGAAAGAGAGGGAGAGCTTAAACTTTTAGGGCCAATGCCTTTGAACGGCACAGTGTGGGCACAACTGGGCGGTGGCGAATGCGATGGGCCAAGGCGCTGAATGTCACACATGTCACGGCCAATTGTGTACGGATCAAAGCGCGGTTTCATGACTGATGGATCAGCGCGGCGGAGAGTGAGGATATCAAAGCATGCAGCGGGGAGGGCGGCTAAATCACACTCCTCGCCGCTTTGATGAGGAAGACGGCAGAGGTACGCAGGGAGAGACGAGGTGGAGCAGGGGGAATAAATGAATGAAGAGAGAGCAAAGTCACTGCTGAAAAACATGGCAGTCAGCCGTGTCACCCTCACAACCATCTGATCCCAGCTGGGGGGAAAAAAGAGAGAGAGAGGAGAACTGCTTCTTGCTTGGAAGAAAGAGTTTGATTCAGGTTCTCTCCTTTCATGGAGGCTTTATAAGGCTGAAGATTCACACCCTAGTTTCTCAGGCTGGATATAGGAATATATAGGAACAAAAACCCTCGTGCACTTCAGCCACAGGGGCCGCAGAATAATGTTTGTCGCTCGGTAATGTTCGGGATTTATCTGCAGAGGGGCAAATGAGACCAAGATATTCCATTCGCCGCAAAGCTTATCCCAGGTGTTAAATGTGGCGGACGCAGACGCAGCAGCCACCGGATCGATTAGCCTGCGCTGTGAGGTTGCATTGATGAGTGAGCAACACAGACGCCGCCCCCCCCCGCCCATTTTCGCGCCAACGATCGCCACCGGGAGTTCATATAGGAGGAGTAAGCAAGGACAATACATTAGAAGTAAGTTCAGAAAGTCTCTCTCTGGCTCCTGGTCTCATCTAAGCAACATCTCATTTAAAGTCTGTTCATTAAGAAGTACCTAATTACACCCACATTATCTATAATTACAGTGTTTTTACATCACGCTTCCAAGATAAAACTCTTTCAATGCAGCTTCAATGTATAATTAGCCTTCGTAAGCACCTACTACACACATAATTAGAGCAAAATTGATACTAATACACCTGTCTACCAGGCAGAGAAAAAAGTAGTATCCACAAAGACACAAAATAAAACCTTTCCGCAGAGATGATTATTGTTTAACTGAATGCTACAAGTTGATGCCCCGCTGGGATAATGCTCTGCTGAACAGAGAGGTGTGAGGCAAACGAGAGCGCCCCTGTCATGTATCAGGGAAAATAAAAATAGCTGAAGAAAAATGTGGATACGTGCAGTTTATGGACAGGCGAGGCAGGGAGCTGCTTGAGGCCCCAAAGAACTTTAGGGGACTTTCAAAGAGTGACTGATTTGACTTCGCGGTACCGACGGCTAAAGCAAAATAGCCGCTGCTGCAATGACGTACGTCTGCAGGTGGGCCCCGTTACGTTGTGGCCCACCTGTGACTTTCAGCTTGTTTTAAAGCTGAAACTCTAGTCCATGACATGCAAAATGAGGAGCTGTCCTTCCAACAGCCACAAAAACAAAAATAGAAAACTGGAAGTAACAGAGGAAGTAGAAACAGAGAAGTGCTGAGGTTGGAGCCGTGACCCAGCAGTAACCTAAAGACTGAAAGTAGTAATAACGAAACGAAATAACGTAATGAAAATAGTCACAATAGCTAGAATGTGACCAGAATCATTTCTTAATAGTTTTTAGACAATGGAGGCACTGTGGAATAAGATATGAAGAATATGGATATCGAGCTTTACCCACACACACAGATAATACTAGTCAGAAGGATCAGTCCAACTCTGGCTTTGGCTTTTTAATGTGATGTAATGACAACAAAATAAAGTATAGAATATCTCCAGATATATCTTTAGCTATGCAGCATCTGTAAAGTGAATAATAGGTTTGGAAAGCCAGCCCATTAGGCCTATTTATTTATTATTATTCCATTCAAGGAATATATAAATGATTCATTTCAAGAATTCATAGCAAATCTGGTAATTCATAAATTTTCTACTTTGCAGCTTATAAATACATCATTAGACATACTTATTCATTTTATTTTTATAGCAACCTATCAACAAAACCCACAGCTGTGTTAATTTCTACAACTCAAGACCTTACCCTTTTCCATTTTTTTTTATGTGAATCACATGCTCCTCCTCAGACCTTAATCACCTTTGAAGAGATCTAAGACAGAGAGACAAGGGGAGATTTTTTACAGGGCAGTGAGCTGTCATCTCAGGAATACTTGCGGGTGAAAATGTCAACCGATTCCTCTGTCACATCTTTCTCCCACTGTGAGGATACTCGGGTTGTTGCTTGGCCAGAAGATGGCAGTAATAATCCACCAGAGGAGGCCTCTGAAGCAGGCGGGAGGCACGTTGCAACAGCAAGAATCTCATAGGTTAATTACATAGCACTCTCATGCCAGGGAATGTGATCATTCAAACAGTATCTAACTGGAAAGAAGCACGGAGAGAGATTGGGAGGGAGAGATAAAGAGAAAATGTGTGTGAGAGAGAAGGCAGGTGAAGAAAAAAAAAAGGAGAAATCTTGCTTGCTGATAATTGTGTCACTGTGTTTGCTAATAATCTGCACACATCACCTCTATTTGTCATTAGAGTTGTTCAGTGAATCTTTTGCCATCATTGTCGCCATAATGACGGGTGGGCACGTTTAAACAGAACGCACTGACCTACCTTGAGTTGAACAAGGATGAAATCATAAATATGTGTGTTTTTCCACACAGTTACACACACACGCACACAGACACACACACACGTTTGATCAGACAGTGAGGCTGAAGGTTGTGTGCCTTGCTCATGGGGACAGCAGCAGTGATGTTGTGTGACTTGAGGCAGATGTACATTAATGCACTTTTGGGATTGAACAAGACGCCTTCTGATTAATTAATGGTCAGCCATTCAAACTGCCACATTTTGTTCATCCTTATAAGATAAATGAAGAAAATAAACCCCTAAATGGATGGAGATAGCAAGAATTGAAGACTATGTGCAACAAAAATGTAAAATATACCAACATTTCTACTAATTGAATATGTGAAAGCATTGAATATGTGAGCTCATAGTTTAAAGGACAGCTTAACATTTTTCAAGTTTGCCTCAAAATACTGCCCAGGGCCCGTGCAGTACGCCAAAAAACGTATAGGTCACTGTAATTGTTTCTCCTGCTCCCACTGGCCCTGCAGAGATCCACTTCCTAAACCAATCCCAACATAAGTGATGGGGGACAAAATCTGCAGTCCTCGTTTTAGGCCAACGCGCATTCTTAGGTCTAGCTGAAGCTAATAGGAGGCTTTAACAGTCTGAGTTAGACAGATCAAGTGATTATCCTCCAAAAATAGCCTTTTTACTTCCTATATGGGTTTCCGACAGACGGTGTTTCCCGACTGAGCTGCAGCAGAGGGATATTAACACCAGATAACATTTGGCACTAAAATTCTGTAACTTCGGAGGACACACACCAGGGTCTAATTCAGACTGCTGGAGCCTGATTTTAGCTTCAAATGAACGTTAGAATGTATTTTTGTGGCTTTTGCTTTTGGATCTCCTCAGGGCCAGTGTGAAGAAGAGGAGCAATTACAGCTACCAATAACTGTTTCAATGTATGTACAGGCTTGTGAGTATCGTTAGAAGATGGACTTGGAAAAAATATGAACATGCTCTTAAAGCACATAAAACAAGTTTAGTTCAATCTAGGGGAGACTAGTTTAGGGAGTGATCCAGTGTTGATGCCCTGTTATGAGCTTTTATGGTGGCGGGGAAGATTTTTGTTGGTGGTTGGCATTACTGTCAGATGCTGGAAGCAGCTGGCTACAGGCGCAGTTAGCTGGATGAAAAAGGTAGTGGTGATTAGTGATTATCACCCATGCGGGCCAGTGAGAGGACTGGTGTTTTCAAGGTTGCTTGATTAGATGAAACGAACAAAAGGAGTTGACTCTCAACTGCCAGATTGAATACTGACCTGCCAGTCGCTTCTTCCATGGCTTTAGAAGTTGTGGCTCATGAGTAAAATGGCTCTCATGGTCTTCAAATAGTTCTCAGTTTAATTTCAGGAATAACATGACAGGCTAGAGTTTCAATGCAAAGGACTCCAGCTGTAATTTATTAATGCTTTTCCAGGTTGCAGTTCACATATTTAAACATTAGCCATTTGTCACATAAATGAATGGGAGATGGCAGCCACCGCATGGCTCGTCACACTCAGTGTAGCTGAAAAAACATTAGAAAAACATGGCTACTTCATGAATATCAAACTCTAAACCCAGCTAGAGAACTGATGAAATCGTAACAACCCTCCTCCTGAAGCTTTGATAAAACCTTGTGATGGCTCGATAGAACTCGCTCCACAGTAGGCAGGCTCTCTAAAGAGCCTTTGCAAGCAGCACGTATAAATCATAAAAAATGACGCAAAACAGATTCAACATGCCCACCTGCCAAGAATGGAGCACCCTTAAGAAATTAAATCAATCAAAGTTTCCATTTAAGCAATAGACAGGTAGCGATCTCATATTGATATAGTGTCCTTAACCAATCTTGACTTTTAGAATAAAAACATCTTTTCAGAGCACATCTTTTCAAAGATACTATGGTGATGAATACAACCCCCCTGAACTTTTTAATCTTTTGATCAATATTTGACCAAAACTAACACTAACTGAATGAATGGGAATGTAAATGTGACTAAAACAACAAAAAACAGGGATTTTACCTTCAGATGACACTTCCCATATCAAAACACAGTTTCAAAGAATATACACAGTTGCCCATAAAGCTGGAATAAAATATTTTTTCTTTACCTCTTCTCATGAAATGATTGTAACAATGTGATTTATTCTTGATAGATGTCAATGTGATATGTCTGGAAGAGACTGATCAATAAAGTTTTGTGAAGATATACACTTTATCTATCAAGAATAAATTGTCACAATCATTTCATGAGAAGAGGTAAAAAATATTTTATTCCAGGGGAAACAGTGTGTTTGTATGTATATATACTGTCCATATCAAGAGAGAAGGAAGAGGGTAAATTGAGGTACAGAGCTGGGAAGAGCAAGCTCTACAATGTGTGCAAATGGGCCTACAGTCGATAACCATGGGCTAGAGGCATGGACATTGTTAACAGGAGTCATTAGTGTCAGCACAGTCAGACATAGATAGCTTAAAGAATGCACAGGGGTACATTTTTGCCCATTTAGCACAGAAAGCATTGACCAACTTGGTGAGGAAGCTCAGTGTGTGTGAGAGTGTATCCCAATTACGCTGTAATCCCATGGCGGCAATGTTCTTTTCCTTATACCCATGTATAAAAATGGTATTTTGTCACTGAAAACACAAGTGGCTTGAATATTTCCTACGATGGTACAGTACGGTGAGGATGAAAAACCCATTATGTCATCTGAAAAAATACAGTACACACCTCTATGTCCGAATTCACACAGGAACACAAAATACTGTTAATTGGAGACCTGCAGCCAGATCCAATCTTTACACGTGGGACAGCTAAAGGACAATATTGTTCTCATGAAGTGCTATAGTGAACTTACTGCTGGATTTTAACCATTGATTTTGTAATGCATATTAGAGGGTTAGGGTTAGATAGTATTCCTTCTTCAGGTGACAAACCTAGCATGAAATCAACTGTGGTCTTGTTGTTGTTATAGCAAACATGTCCCATAAAAAAGCCATGAATGTGACAATAATGCTGAACGTAATGTTCTTAAAGGAATTATTTTTCTCATCGAAGCCTGCCTAACTTCCAGAGGGTGTCACTTGACTGACAGAGAGTAGAATTGAACATAATAACAAAGAACTGTGATAGATGTGAAGTTCTATCTGTGTCCAGTGTTCACATTATCGCATGTCCTCAAGTCAGCGGTCAAAAAGGAGGTTGACAGCAATTAATTGTGAACTGTACAAGCTGTTTTTATATAATGTACACACATTTTAACAGCATATGGCTTTCTTTCTTAGCAAAAGCTAATGTGATAGAATAAGCAAGTTACCCACTTGCGATCCCCTTCAAAAAAATATGCTTTTATCTCTCTCTGCCCCAGTTGTCTGCACAGAGTGCCTTGTAATGGCGACTGGGTGTTAAATAAAGTAGATAAAGGCTTTAGAGTTCTTTCTGAAGAAGGGGGAAGAAAGTTATGTGACAGGGAAGACAAGGGGATCTGAGAGACCTGAAAGAAAAGTCCCAAAAGAGAAAGGCTCTACAGTGAAATAACAAAATGCGAGGGGGCAGGAGTCGCTGCATGCTGTGCAGTCCGATCCTTTTCAGTTAGGAGTGTGCCAGCCAGCGGATGAGGTGGCGGCGGGGCGAAGGGGGCACCCAATAGGGAGTGACACACATCACCCAACACTATTCTCCTCCGCAGCGATGTCTCCCACCCCAATCTCCAAAAATGCACTTTCCCTCGATCACCTATTCAACCAAAAAGTCACTTTCCCCAAATCTGAAGACGAAAGGCTTCCTTTAGCGTGGATTAAAATACTGACCTCTCTGACCTCTAAGTACAAGATTTCACTTGAAATATCACCTCAGATGTCCCTCCTTACTCTCCCTGACATACAGTATACACTGTGCACATCCATAAGTTGTCTTTTTATGCTTTTACTAGGCAAATATATTCTGTGATTTCAGTACTTTAAAAATATATTATACTGTATGTGTTGTGAGATGTCACCTCTCACTGCAACAGATGTTGTTTTTTGCCAAAGTAAAAGTGTAATTGGTAAATTGTAAATACTATGACATGAATTTTCATGAAAACATTGTCAAGTCTATGAAAATGTGTATGCGTATGTAAAGACAAAAGAAGGAATTTATTTATTGCTTTATATGTTAGAGACAACTATAAGGCCATGTACAAATACACCAAAGTTTGGATCGCTGGATACATGGAAGACTGACTTGGCAAACTACCTTTGCAGGGCCCGGGAGTCAAGGGGGACCATGTCATCAAACTAAGATTAAGAGATATTTTGGTCAGTTTAGGGCAGTGCGACAAGCTGTAAACACAACATGGACATATTATCACCATATAAAGTTGATTTAGTGTTAGACATGTTAGAAAACAGTGGCTTATTTACATATTTAGCGGACATGAAGCCCCAATAGCACTCATTCTTAGCCGTGCTTGTGTCCACCTAATGAAGTAAGTCTAACATTCACTCTCTTTAAACCCTGTCTCTACCAACTCCTGAGGGAAATATCTGGCTCTGTAGCCTCTAAACGCTCCACTGTCAGTCAGTTACTTCGTCTGTGTGCTCTTTGGTGCTGGCCAGGTAGTGCACAGTGGGTTTTTGAGAGTTTTGCTGCTCAAAAACAGCTGCCTGCTGCGACGGGAAACAATGCTGATGAGAAACGCTAAAAAACCCCACACACCTGAGGGGAACCGCACAGTCGGTTGATAATTCTTTGCAGGTTTATCACTGCAAGCGACTCCTTTCACATTACACATAGTCATTTGATCCAAAAATCACACTCCTGGTGGGCCCACAAGGAAAAAAGATAAAGACAAGTAAAGAAATGAAAGGAGCTGGCGTTGGGCTGATGTTGTACAGAAGGCCAGAGGAAAGCTGTGGTTTTGGTAGAAGATATTTCACCGCTGAGAAAATAAATGTAGAGCAGAATAAATGAAACGTGGTTAACGCCATTAACCAAAATCATTAATGTAACATAAGCTAATATATTGTTTAAGCAGCTCACTTGATCCTGCAAGTGTATATGCAGGCCCTTAATGAAGAAGTACCCAGGGCCCACGGTCATGATAATCCATCCATGATTTTTGGAGAACATGGTGAGAGAAGGTGGGTGGCTTGTTTGAAGGCAAATAAACTGCACTTGGCAACTGACCCATATAAAAAGAAAAAAAGTTAGCAGTAATGCACTGTCTAATGATCCCCCACCTACTAATAAGAAATGACAGATGGAAAAGCAACACTTCATTAATGTTACCTCGGCAAGCATCAGATAGACAGTGCAGACAATTAAGACGGAAAGGACACACGGCTTGCTGCAGTTGTGCACATTGCATTGACATTTCTGCTGCACAAACATGAATAACACGTACGCTTTGAATTCTGAATTTAAGTAAGGAGCAGTGCCTTTGAATGCAATGACTGCAATGAGTTATATTAACATATCAGAAACAGACTAAATGACTAAAGAGAGATCATGCAAAAATGATCTAATCCATCTGTATAGTTGGGAGACTGAGTTATGTTACTAGAGTATTATGTTGGGTAAAAACTCCTAAAGCTGGTGACTGATCCATCACAGAGCTTCCCACCTTCTGCCAAATGCATGTTGGGAAAGGCCTCAAGCCCTGTGGCTATGAAAATAGGATTAAATTCATGGGAAAAGAAGAATGAATAAAAGAATAAAATGATATCAAGATATTAAAAGGATGGATTTCAGGGACCATAAGACAGCAAATCCTTCACCGGCGTTCCGCAGAGGGAATAGTTAAGTTGAAAATACTACGTCAATGGTCAGCGCACACACACAGACACAGACTCTTTCGGACATGAATGTGTACGGCGAGCGCACGCGTGCAGTAACGTTCTGTTATACATTTGTGCTCTCTCACGCAAACACTGAACCGGGTGCACGCTTCGACGTGTACACACACACAGAAGCATCATATCTCCGGTGTTCACCTTGACTTAGCAGAGGGCTGCCTTCATAAATCCCTCCTTATCTCGGGTCTCAAATGCACCCAGATATATGACCGTGGAGTCTGACTGAAATATGTAACACTATCAACAGCGGTGATGGGTACACCCATCCTCACACACACAAATATGCACAGATGGAGGCCAGTGTTAGAAGACACGGCCACATAGTAGAGATGTGAACCGAAGTGTTAGTGTCACAGAATAAACTGTATTGTTGAGGTTAACGTTTATATTTTTTGCAGCAGCCAGCTGTTGTTGAAATACAAAGACTGTGCTGTTTTGATTGTCTTAATAGAGCCGTTGTCAGTGTTGGGCAAGTCCAACTAATTACTCAACTGCACAAACTAATTAGGTATATCACTTCAAAGGTCCCTTTAAACAACTCCAAATTCTCCACACCCACACAACACACTCTGCATTTAACACATGCGGAAATAGAAAACAAGACACGTATTGTGGTTCAACAAGCAGCCAGCTAGTGTTTTGGAAGTACCACCCCCCCCCAGCCATCACAAACCAGTTAAATGTTATCTTCGGTTAGTTAAAACAAGCAGCGCTCCAGAAGTCCTGACCTCACAGTGAGCCTGAGGTGTTCACACACATGTAGGCTTATCAGTGGGTAACCTTGGCAAGCCAGCTAAGAGCACACAAAATACTCTAAGTGCAAAAACTTACCGGCACTTGCACTATTTGTGTTTTGGCAGAGGCTTCTAGATCTCCAGTCGCTATCTTATGCTCAAGTGTACCAAATCAGTCTTTTTACAAAAATGTCAAAGTAATGTAAGAAATACTGTGATTAGTAATTGTAATAAAGTTACATCTGTCTTTTATTACACTGGCCCCATGGACCTGCCATTATATCCTTTTATTTTTTTACATACATTGCTGCAAGAGTGATAGATTCTTGTTATTTACATAATTGGAAAAACTTAAGTGAACTACACCAACTACTATTGCTGTAGTAAGATGCACTGTGAATTAATTGAATGCATTTTGGGTTAAGCAATGTTTTTCAACTACATGTTACATTTTTGTGAGTGTCAATCTGTATGCACATTAAAGGGAGCAATGTATATCTAGAAGGCACATGTGTTTCTTATGTAAACATGTTAGCATGAGGAGAAGTATAACAAACAAAGGTATATATTTGCTGATAATCTATGCAACAGCTCCCAGTTTTTGTCCCTTTAATGTTCATAAATTAGTGGATAGTCAAGGACAGCATAAATCTCCTGGATGGTACTTTACTGTTAGACATGTGATATTCTGTTAATGTTTCGATCAGTATGGGCATTTTTTCAGAATAGTCTTATTTAGTTATTCTTTGGAATATACTTTTTGACATTATCAATCTAAATATCAAATAAGCTGCATGTCAGTTAAAGGATGTGGTGGATAAAGTAGCTCAGAAGTGTCAAAACTCGCAGAGTCGTATCTTACAAGATCTCGTGTTCCAGGCATACATTAGTATACAGACGGCCTGTCGGAGAGTCAAATAGACAGTTACATGGGCATCTCCCTTTGACATCCTTCTCCCTTAAGGCCTGTTCTAACAACTCTCTACACAGAAAGGAGTAGAGGGAATGGAGAGACGGGTGTGTGAGTGGAACAAGGCTGGTCAAGACACCTGGGAACCAAAATGTGTCAGTGCTTGGAGTGCAAACCGGCTGACTGCCGATGCAGGTCCTGCCGAGTATCTTAAAAACCAGAGCCATCGTCCGGGGAGAAGAGGATGAGAAATGGAGTGGAAGGAGAGTGGAAAAAGGGGGTGAAAGGCTGGGCAGCGGCAAAAAGGAAGATAGACAAAATGATAAGAAAACAGACAGGAAGAGTCAGAGAGACCTGAGATGTTTAAAGAAAGAAGCGAGAGAGTTTGATGGAAAAAAACCCAGTGCAGGACTTAAAATTTAACAAAAAAAAAGTTCCAAGGGCAGTGGAAGAGGGGATTGGAGTCGGAAAAAGAAAGAGGTGAGAGTCGGATGTGCACAGAGGGCAGGCAAGGAGAGTCGTTTCTGAGCACCAAAGCACCGAGGGATAAGGGGAGAGGGAGAGTCGGGAGAACGGGGGTAGAACACCGAGGTTGGAGCCCTGGCATCCAGAGGGACAACCCACCTGCCGAGCAAAGCCATCGGGCATCGACACTGCCTCTTCCGTGATTAATAGGTCTGTCACTTATGACAAATGCAGCGCTGTGTACGCGACCCACTTCAAGATAGCAGAAATGCAACATTACTTCTTTTCCTGTCCCCCCGCAACCCCACTCCACCCCCTTCTCCTTATGTAAAAGGAGGACCAACTTCTCCCTCTACAACCCCTCTATCTCCAGCCTCCTCATTGTTGGAGTTCTGCCAATGTCCTGCCTTTATCTGGGGCTATAAAGATCCTCTGCGCTGACAGTGGGCCTGCCTCTTTCCTGCACCTGCAGAGGGACTATCCAGGTTAGGACGTTATTATTACGTTTTTGTGACAAAGTCTTATGAAAGTAAAGGACTACCATGGCCAAAAGTGACCCTCTCCCCTCTTGATACGATGTGTAAGTTTTTTTCTGCCCTGGAATACTTCTTGGCGTGGTGTGGAGTAATTTGATTAAACACAAATCAATTCAGAACAGTGCAACCGGTAAGCACATTGAATTACATTTTGACTCAGAGATGCTCTTCAAAAATAGCACTTCAGCTTTAGGTAATGAAGCAGGACTTAACTCGAGGCCCTCATCATGTCATTCGATATTGTGTGTTTCTTATTTAAACTTGTGATCAAATTAGCACAAACTACTTCACACACAGTAAGTCAATAGCTTGCAGATATTCTGTGCCCGCTAGGCAGCTGCACTCTTTCCCTGGTCGGCAAGTCAGTCTGAAAGCCAAATGGCATTATTGGAAGAATAAGCCAGTTTTACATGTATAGCATGTCAAAGTGAGAGAGAGAAACTTCAATGTAAGTGAAAGTTTTTTTGCGAGGGATACCCTCATCAGGGTAGCCTAGTATAAACTGCCTATGCCAGCAGCTGGATTTGAGCCAGACATTTGATGAAGTCTATGAGGTGGGTGGAATTGATTTAAAGATAACTGTGTGTAATGGGTTAGTTCTGGTGCAACAAATTCACTGGAGAAACTGTGTAGTGTAGAACTGTGTCCAGACACAGGCCTAAGGTGAGCTGCTCAGAGGAAGCAGCTTTTTTCACAAGTCATAAGTAGGGCCTATAACTTTTAAGTTTTGTCCTGAGAGGTGGAACTATATGCTGCAGTTCTGCATCTGTGTCTACTTTTGATGCCTCTCTGTGTATGTGCAGTCCTTCTGAGCTCAGTCTCCCTCAGGGTCTGTCAGCCTGCATGGAACAAAATCTTCTGAGCACACAAGCACACACATTATTAGAAGCTGTAAGCCGCTCGTACTCTGTGTAGCTCAGATTATTAATAAAATCTGAAATGCACTGGTGCAGTGTGCCTGTGTGTTTTTCATAATCACAAAAAGTTATATAATTCATATTTTGTTTTATTTTAGTTTCCCGTATCATGCTTACATAATTTGAGAAAATCTGAGGCAGTGAAAAGACAGCCTGCTCTATTTTAACACACTTAAGTTTGACACTGTAACTTCTTAATAAAGTCTGCACCGTGCTGCAAACACAGGCAGCATGAATGCTGCTTGATTGGTGAACACCTCAAATGTATTCCCGGAAACAGCGGAGAGATGATGGGAGAGCTGAAAATGAGAGGATGCTGGATGAGCGAAAAGCGTGAAAGTTGGATGCGAGAGATTATTTGGTGGTTTTCATGGTTAACTTGTTGTAATAAGCCATTTACTTGCTAGTCTCCACGGGGAGCTGCTACATCAAAGGTTAGCAATATGCAAATTGATCACCACAGCGGAAAGCACTTTATGAGGCTTTTTATCCCGTGACCCCACCATCCAGAGACACTAGGTGGAAATTATTTGACGGTGAAATCCTTGTCACCAAATAAAAGGGGTCATATCTGGTGGGATGCACTAAAGACACACAGTGAGCGTGATCCCCTTTGAGAATGACTGAAATGATTTAGTGTGATGTTGTCAAATACATAGCACGCCTGAAATGTTGATTTGTTGAGTGCGTCATTGTGTTTTACCACGTTCCTACTGAGTGAGTTAAGCGCTGAATGCAGCACAGTTGCTAATAACAACACAATTCCCATTACTGCGAATGTAACCCCAGTTTGTGACACCAAATGTCTTTATGCGATAAAAATCGGTGTGAATCACAGATTGTCATAAAACTGTCAGCTCAGAGGAGAGGATGGACCGCAGGTGTGTTCAGACTGGATGTGAAACATACTGCAGAGGCAGGATGATATGATTTGAGACAAACGGACACAGTTGCACTTACAAGTTAAAAATGTCCAAGCTTGAGTGAAAAAAACTGCACTTATTGGGGTTTAACTCCGCCTGAGGGTTTGGGTGTGAGGGTCTGTAGGAACATGGAGCTCCTGGTAAGTTGGTACCTTGGCTGTTTGCAGCAAATAAGCATGGGGTAGCAACTGTTTTCAGCATCTGTTTTCAGTGGGCACACTCACTTTAACATGGCAAAACATCGCAATGCTAATAACTTTTAGGTTGGGTCATCAGACTTTCCGTGAGCCTTGCTGAACTCATTACTTTCAGGGCAAGATGGAGTCAGCGTCGGATCAGACCAGGGGAATGAAATTAAAGCTACATGCATGAGTCGCTCGCAGAATTGGGGAGGTCCCATTAAGACCTGATTCTGCTGTTTGCCAGCATGTGGGGCTGCCAATTAAGAAGAATAAAGAAAAAAAAAAGACAAGATAAAGTTCTTAAAAAAGTTAGATTACCCCATTTGACAGTGGCCTCGCGAACAGCTGATATATAAAGGTGAGTCCAGTTGTTGCCCTCAGATTCCCCCTTTTGCAAGACAGATTGGAAGGGTACGCCGAAGGACATGCTGGAGGTTGAAACGTATCACTTTTGGACACGCCAACACATTTCTCTTTTTAGGGTTTTTTATCTGGGGGTGTGCGTGTTGTAAGGAAATGGATGTTTGGTTTGATGCCTGTTGCTCGTACTCTGGAAAAGTCAGCCGCTCTCTCTTGCTCTTTTTCAGCGACACCCCTCGTCACATTCATCGTGAACCAATCGAGCGAATGTGCCACAGATACTCACCAGTCAAAACAAGCCTGGGAGTCAAGAGTCCCAAGAATGTCTTGAATGGTGCCAGCTGTCAGCAAGGCGGCCTGTCAGCAGTCTCACTGTCCACCTAAAGCGCTGCTCTAATTCGGTCCCATGCACCGTTTGTATGTGAATGTGTCTGTCTTTGGTGGCACGCCCTAACACCTACCCCCTGTTGAGTGTGTGTGTCCTTCTGCGTGACTCGACGACCCTCAAAGTGTCTGTGAGCTCTTCTGGAATAGTGTGCGCAGCAATGGAGAGGCGACTGACAGCTCATGTCGCCTCTTTCGCCAGAAAGTGGGGCAGATCAAAGGCAAAAAAAAAAAAATATATATATATATATATATATGTAGAAAAAAAAAAAACCCCCCAAAGATACAAGGAATACTTGCCTTGGCTGGCTCACTGGAGGCTGCTCGGAGCATGACAAGTCCATTCACACTTCCTAGATAGAAAAAAAAAGAAGAGAGATTGGTACATACACAACACACACACACAAAGGAATACACTAGTAGACAAGCAGGTACACGGACACTATAAGAGACATATGCCAAGGACAGCTGCAGGCTTTTAAAATAGACAAATGTTTGATTTTTATTGACTGCATTCGTCCTCTGACCTCCTCACATCCAGTGGGGATGAGGGGACATGTTAACCTTACTTTCACCCACACAGCTCCCATCCTTGCCCCCCTGCCCCTCGAGCATGTATGCTCTCAGGCAGGCTGTTGATTGGTGGAGCTAGTGGGAAGTCCTGTGCAGCCCAAAAGGAAGATCTGCAGATGCATAGCTACAGCTGGCAATTAATAGTCTTAATTGTTCTTAAGATGTGAGATGTCAGCAAATTTTTCACTTCTGTCAAAACCCAATGCCTATTCTTACTTTGGAGGATTTTTATTTTTCTCTTTCTCATACATGTGTATAAAAAACCACGACAATAAGCAAACAAAAATGAGCGTGCGTCACGAAAACATACGTGCGCTCACACACAAATACTTACTGCAAATATCTCAAAACTCCAAGGGCGGTCACAGACTGTAAATGGGTTACGTTCGCACATAACCACACACTTGTACGGCCGCGCACACATCGATCGATTTGACAGTGGACATTGGGGACGTGTCATCGTGGCTGTAAAACTGAAATGACTTTCATCGCTTGCTGAGGACGCCGAGCGAAGGGATTTGGCTCCCTGCACTTTCTTAGTCTCTCAGTTTACACGTTTCTTCAGTCAATCAAACCTCCATTGCACTTTATATTTATCCTACTTTCTTCTTCTCCCTTTTCTCTATCTTTAATGCTCGTGTCATGTGTCCTTCCGCCCTTACTCACCTTGTGTTATTTTATCCTTTTCTACTTTTTGCTAAGAAGCCCTCTGTTCCTTTCTCCCTCTCTTGTGCTTTCCCTCATTACCCTGTAATCCCTCATTTATAAATCTGTCCCTGTTCAGTCCCATGTATGCTGTAATCCTGCATTTATCATGCACAATACCCATCGCATTACCTGACTTTGACCCTTTTTATGTGTGAGGTTTGCATTGTGACTCTACCTTTGAGTGGAGATGTTGCCACATATTACAGCACAGAAATACAATGAGATAAAATGTTATAAATAAACAGTGTAATTAAAAATAAACCAATGTAATGTTCATAAATTGTACAGCACATCATAACTAAAATCACAATGTTTTTATTAATTGCCAATTCAACAGTACAATTGCACCATTACATTTACACAATACAAGGACTAGTCTACTCAGTATTTTGCCTTTTCAGATCACTGTGTCAGATTAGGCGATCGTGTACTCTTAAATTTTCATGCCGTGACTTGGATAGGGATGGCAGACCAATCATATCTTGCCGTCTTCCAAGTGTACACAGGTGATTGGTAAAGTGCCAGGACTTTACTGTTCCACCTGACAGCAGCAGCAAAGGATGTTTATGTATGTAATCATGGTTTTATGAATGAAAGCGAACCTGGAACTGCTCGTCGTCACTCAGCGGGTAAATGTGGGCTCCGTCCTCACCCTTCGCAGTCAGCAGAAAGAGGGTGAGCACTGTACGTGGGTGCACAGAACACATACTGTATGCATGCAGAGGGCCATGTCCCCTCGATGTGATTCATTTGGCATAGAGCTCCTGACCCGAGGGTGACAGTCAGGTCGTTGCTGGTTGTCTTCCACTGGCAATAAGTCAGGAATGATAAGTATTTGTTTGCACATTTTGCCTTTGAATTAAATATGAATCTGTTTGTCTGTACCTGTAAACTGTGTTTCTTGCACTAAGCATATAAGTTGTAATAAACTATTATTATCCTTTAACATCCTCTGTCACATAATACCACATTCACTGTGGTGCCTACAGTTTAGCCCACAAACAAAGTCAAAAGCAGCGTGGGCGAGTGTGTCGCTGTATTTTTGTCACATCCCTCAAACGAGGGGCTGAAAGCTTTAACCAGCAAAGTAAGATTGATAACATGATAGAGAGTCCAATATCTCGCCAATTTCCTCGAATGAAACCACGGTGAAACACGAAGACCGCAAACTTCTTCTCCCAAAGTGGAAGAAAAATGTCCCTTTGCCCAACAGTGCTTTGTGCCTGGATGTGTATTGCCGGTGTGACATACAGCCTTGTGATGTTCAACACTTTACCCCCCCTTCACATTTTTTTTTTCCTCAACAGATAGAGGACTGAGAAGTCGCGCACAAACTCCATTTCTGTCTCTCCATATCTGCTGTGTCACATCATCTCTCTCTTTACTCTTTTACCCCGCCACCTTCTCCGCCTCCTTCAGCCTCACATCACGGGGAACATTGTCCAGAGCGAGACTGGAGAAGCTGTCGTGAAGCATCTTTTGAGACAGATTGTGATGAGCAGTGCCTCTGACAATGGTAAGTGGGAGCCATTGTAGCTGACGAGCACTGGGGATCAAGAAATGTGATTGTGTGTTTGCGGTTGTGCGGGGAAGGGGGACACGGTGAGAGGGGTGGGAGATCAGTCGAGAGAAGGGCTCAGTTGTCATTTGACAGGTAACTCTCCTAGCATGTGTGCTGTTTATAATCACGCCACCCCATGTAATGTGGGTTTGGACGCACATATTAATGAGACATAATTCGAATGGACAAAAAAAAAAAACATACAGAGTGAACTCAAGTTAATAATTAGTGATTGCGTGACGGAGAAAAAAAAAATAGCTGAAACCAAATGTTGACAGACTGGGGTTTTAGATGTTCTGAAGTTGACTGCTCAGCATGACAATGTGAATTTGAAAGGGCACAGAGATGTGAGGCTGCATAAAAGGGCCAAAAAGGAGGGGGAGTCTCTACCGTTTCGTTACTATGGATACGACTGGTGTAAAAGCTCAAGTCGGTCATCAAAACGGGCACTGTCACCATAACCACGTTGATCTCATTATGCATTTAGCACACACTTGTGGCCAGATTTCTGAAGAAAATGTCACTGAGTTTGTTGCGGACATTTGCGTGTACTCTGTGCCTGATTTTTACTCAGGCAGCGGGTCATTATGTAGACAGCTCCGGGATTGCACCTGGGACTGAGATTCATTTCACTTTGTATTTGTATTAAGATCACTGAGCTCAGATAATAATTGTTAACATAGTTCAAGTTCAGGTTATTTACTTCATAGCACTTCAGCTCCACCCAGGGAAATCTATTACACATAAAATGATAATATAACAATCTTTAGGCTTAATCATTACTGCGATTAGAGTATTGTGGCAAATGAAGATATGGAATAAGATGTAGAACAAGTTCATTTACTTTCAGATAACTGATACAAGTGTTAATACCTTGGTTTTATCAGGTGCAGTATTAAGAGCAATAGGTAACATTAGTAATATAAGTCTGCAAGTGGGGAAAACAAAGTCTTCATGACAAATGTCCACATCAGAGCTCTTTTTCTGGCCCATGAAACATCTAATGTTGGAAAAGAATTAGACCAAAATAAAACCCAGATTTGGAAACAATTGCTCATCAAACAGCCAGATAAACACTTAAATGCACCATGGTGGCCCATTCCAACTCATTTACACATTACTTAACAACCGCAATCTACCCTTCAATAAATGTTACAGTGATTACCATTATGCTGTGTGTGTGTGTGTGTGTGTGTGTGTGTGTGTGTGTGTGCGTGAGGGACATGGACTAAAAAACAATAATAGAAAACACAGTTTGAGGGTTTGGTGAGCTTTTATTCATGAATTCTATTCAGCATAATGGAAAACCAATGTCAGATTTGCTTTGAGGTATCAGAAAGGTTTCACCTGCTTTGTCAGCAAAGTGTTTGTCTGAAAGCTCGGCGGCGATGAAGTGGAAACGCGGCTCTGAGCAACATCACATTCAGCTGTCCTGCCTGGAAAAACAAGTTATGCTAAAATTTAATTCACAGGTTCCATCCCCTCATCTGACCCCCAAAGCGAGTCAAGTGATAGTTTGAGAGCATTCTCCGGAAGATTAAATCCCCCTCTAGCTAAATCTCCTTGTGTCCTATTTGATTCCTGAGGCAGAGAAGAGAGAGACATAATCACTTTCTCAAATATTGTGTTCCCTTCCTGGCAGGTCTTGGTCCTGGCTGTCTGAAATGCAGAGATGCCAGGAGAGGCCTCACCTTAAAGACACATGTTGTGAAAAGGACTGAGTTTTCTTTTGGCCACTTGGGGGCGGCGCAACAAGCTGGGAGTCACCTGGGAGTCGTGTTTCTAGCCACCTGGCAAAAGCAAGTCCAATATCTACACTCCCTTTAGCTCTGCTTTGGTCTTCACCAACTCCTGAGCTAAATATTTGACTCTTTTTCTACTAGATGCTCCACTATGGTCACCAGCTAGCGGATTTGTTGTCGTTAAGGTTGCTGGGTCCATCTGAGCTTTTTGACTGAAGACAAGGTTAATGAGAGCTCTGGGGGGGGGAACATGAATTGAAAGACAAAAAACAGTATCTGAGGAAGGTCAAATAATTATTCACTGTGGATTCATAACTACGAGCAAGTCCACTCACATCAGATGTAGTCATTTGACTCATTTAAACTTTGAAGATCAAACTGGAATCGAGGATACAGTTATATATATATCATGTATCATAATCAATAACCATGTATGAAAATAGGTGGCTAATGGTTTTGGTTATCATCAGGATTTAAGAATGGTCCCGTGTTCATCAACCATTTTGGAGACCATTAACTTTTGAAATGGTTATTGTTCCGCCTGTGCACAGTGCTCCGGGCACATGAGGAAGTAATACTATTAAACAGAAAAGTGAGAAAGGAGATCTCACATGGCTCCATCAAATAAATCAACACCAATCAATGCTGGCCCCCAAGACCAAGAGTAGTTATTTGTAAGATCCATCTTTTAGCAGCGACAGAAAACTTTGTACCATAAGCACAGACTTCTGAGCTCACTGAATGTGTGAATATGGATGTTTCAACCTAAAATAAAGTGGTTATTTTTATATATAGTTGTTTTACATATGTAAAATCCAGAGACACCAAACAGTGGTGTCTGACACTGCTCATGCAACTGCCTTTGTGAAAATGTTGATTCATATCACTCGAGAGGCAATTTGCCTGCAGCGTCCTTCAAATCCAGTACAACATCAGAGATTAACTGCACTCAGGGATATATCAGAACCCCTCTACATAATATATTCTGGTTGCCTTGCCGTAAGTTAGACCTGACATTGGGCCTCTGCAATGTAACAGCCCATGGTCACAAGCCTCCCCAGTAATCATCTAACAAAAGAGCCGAAATAGTGGATCAATGTGAGTTAGCGTTATCTCCCTCACTGCCTGCAGCATGTTACACAGGAAGGAAATGTCAGAGAGGTAAACTGATTCACATTCAGTGTTGGATCATGGCTGTGAGCTGCAGAATCTACAGAGCATGCAGGTATCATTATCAACACTTACTGTACTGTAATTCAGTGTTTGAAGTCCTCTGAGGTAGTTTTCTAACTTTTGTCCAGAGTACATGCCAATCCTGAGCTGCCAGGTGCAATATATAATCACCAAACACCGCACTTGTTCATCAGTTGTAATCTACTGCATGGGTTGGATAGTCTGAATCATTTAACGAATATACTTGATCCTCCTCAAACTATGATGATGTTCATTGGTGTTATTGGTGTCAGGATCGCCACATCCTGCAGCTCTGCCTGGATCCTGAGGCCTTCCCAGGTCAGGTAGGATATGTAATTCCTCCAGAGTGTTGTCGGTCTACTGTATTTTCACTGGACACACCCAGAATACTTGAGCTGAGAAGGACCTGGGAGAAGGACCTAGGGGCCATTCATTCAGAGCAGTCCTGCCCACTTGCTTGTTTCCATTGACTTTGTGTGAAATCGCACCGTTGTCGCAACAGTTGCTTCTCGCTCAGTTTGAACTACAGACATTTTACACAGGCATTTGGTGATTTTCACCACTTTCATCTGCAATCTCATTTTTTCAGTTACTACCAAGTGGCCATAGGGTTGGAATGTAGGCCTGGTTAATCAAAAGCTTCACATTTATTGAACTTTATCTCCCTCTCTACAACAGTCTGCATAGTTGTAGATGTGAACTGTGACCAACAACACATACTGGGGTCTGCAGCTTGGAGTGTAGCAGTTCGATATTATGGCCAAGTCTGAGGCTAGATTAGAAAACAAAGTATTTTTCAAGCTGCAAAAAGTCATAGAGAATTATTGCTTGACTCTTCAGCTTCCCTTCCATTTTACATAATTTTAACTTTACTTTTGGTTGAGTCTTTACAAGTTCCATTGAATAATTCAGCACCATCGATGCTAACACCACTATTCCTAATATTTTCCAGTCAGTCTCGAAACACTTATGCACAAAGACATTTCACTTTTTCAATAGCTGTTTTCAGCAAAAAGCTCTGACTAGTACACTGTACTGTATGCAAGCCAAACTGCATCAACCAGCAGACAGAAAATGTTAGTTACAAGCTGCTGAACATAGTGTGGCATGAAGCAGCCAGATGTTTTATGTCTCAAGAGCTGGAGCTGGAGACCAAACCAGAGAGTAAATATGGGGATTGAATATTTGCCTTAAATTCTTAATTAATGATAATGTTGCTCTGTTTACCCTAAATGTATAAATACCACTGAACTAGAATATTCCCCATGACAATTTGTTTTGTTTTGCTCTTTCTGCACTCCTAAATTGCCCCAAAAAACTTGTCAATTCAGCTTTAAAAATAGATAAGCTGTATTTTATCAGGAAAGCATAAATTAGACCATTGTAGCATGTATATCCTTGGAAGCCCATTCCCAGTAAGGCAACCATTAAAAATCTATTACTGGTCCCAGTGCTTACTGACTTCTGTTGCATGAGATGATGAAGCTTGTAAATTTGTTTTGGCCTGAATAGCTATATTTATTTTTGGATTACAGTGAGAGAGTGTTTAATGGTTTGATAGTTTTTTCAATAAATACAGTTCCAAAAAAAATGGATACTACACATTGTGACTACATTCTACATATATCTTCCATACAACAGTGGCTTCTTTCTCCTCTGGCTGGAACGGCGCGTCTGTTCCTTAATGACTTCCCACCTGCTTGACTAATTACCAGCCCACTACAAATCAACTGAGCATGCATGGAGGAGGGCTGGTTCTGAAAAATGTCACACATACAAATACGCCGACATTAGTTAATAGACTCCTTTTTTTCTTGAGTATGCATGTACACATGTGTACATCTACAGAGTTCTGCAAAGTGATGTCAAATACACTATACACGCCGTGGCAGCTGCCCACTTAAACAGAGCACCCGTGGTATTGATGATTTGAACAGATCGCCTGAAGCACAACACGGTGGGAGTTTCTATGGCTTAATGGATGTATGTGACTGAAGCCAGCATTGATAGCTTGTATAGGATACATATTCAATCAGACGCTATATTACAGAAGGTGATGCATGCACACAAGTGAAGAGGTGTATAGATCATCTGTGAGAACAAACGCTACTGTGACGGATGTATGGTCGCACTATACACAGCCATGCATGACGAAGTGTTACACTCAGACATATGCCTTGAAGCAATGAGAGTTCATCTTTGCTGTTTGACTTATTAAATTTTATATTGCATTCTATAGTAATATAAAATAATCCTGTAACACCTTGTCATCTCTCTATAATAAGAAATACTGACACAAAGAGTAAAGTGAGCTGAGTTTAATAGCTTCTCCCTCGTCTGCCGCCTTCTTTCAGAACCGCTTCTTCCAACACAACTTCGGAGCGGTGAATTCTTTGTGTTCTTGAGTGCTTTTGACATTTTAAGCACCCCTCAAACATCAAGACATAAGGAGATGAGAAGCTAGCGGATGTGTTTCACCTCAAGTCACCGCCTGACAACTGTTGCACTGACACTTGAAAATGTCAATTTGTTTATTGCTGTTGCATATGTGCTCCTGCATGTTCCTGTGCGTGTGTGTGTTTGTGAGTGTGTTTTGCATTTGGCCTTTTACATGCTGGCAAGCTCACGTATGGCTCTGAGCGTTCACAAGGCTTCAATCTAATTGGTTCTCTACGGGGGACAGTGATGCTTCCATGTGTCCCATATTGCCACCACTTACTCCATCAAAGCATGCCAGTTAGCCTTAATCACATATTTACAAACACACATGTTACCCGACACACGTATTTGAATGCTTACATGCGATGTGCATTCAAGGAAAAATGCTGCTCAAAATGTTGGATTACAGGAAAGAGAGAGAGAAAGAGAGAGAGATTGTGAAAAAGCACCCTCCATGTTAACAAATTGTTTCCATCTGCTCAGGTCACCTCACAAAGAGCAATTATACAAGCTTGTTGGCTGAGTCGCACACTCTCAACCAGTGGTGGCTGGTGTTTATGTACCTGGCTGGGTCTGCAGGCACTGAGGGCTTCTGCTTACACACTAACAATGCTGTTTTATAGCTCGGTGCACTAAGTTTAGACCCCTACTATAGAAGGCTGTTACATTTACTCAGCAATTGAATCACAAAAGCGAGCCCCGCTCTATCCAGCAGTTCAGCTCGGCTATTTACCTCTCACTTTCTCACTCAGGCTGCTGTTTCAGGGAAGAAAATACAAAGTAATAATTTTTTATGATGCTGCTTCATTTCAAGTAATTGAAATGTTAATTCTGCTCATTTAAAATATTTAATAATAAACTTTAATATCTTTGTGCCCAGTGGGGCACTGCACCCACCTCTGGCATTGACCGGCCAGCACTGCTCTCATCCTCATGTCCTCTGCTAGTCCAAATACATTTTCTGGAGTTTGCAGGATTGTTACTGTGAGTACTGACATTCAAATGACACAAAATATTGCTTTTCACATAGTATTTATGATAGTGACAATACTGGGTATATGTAAATGATTTACCAGGACATGACTAACTAATTTTCATGTTTTATGTTATCCTAATTAAAAAAATATGGAAAAAAATGTGAACCCTGATTTAAATGTAGCTCTAGTGTCTCCCTAAAATGTAAATTCAAAAAGCTCATTTTTGTCCCTCAGGGGAAACAGTCAGCTGTCACCTGGACGTTCCTCTTGGCTCATTAAACTACCTGCTGCTTTTTAAGGGTTAAAGAGGCTCGTTCCGACTGTCTGATTTGTGAAGCACATTTTAAAAATATTCAGAAACAGACTGAAATGTAAATTGATCATTTTGTGGTATTAACTATGCCCTGTGAGTCTCTGGCATAATTCCTAGTTTGAGTATAAAACAACACAAAGACACATAATTATGTAAAACCTTCAGATAAAAACATTATTTGTCCTGGGATACGTGTAACCGGTGTTCCTGTTTGGTACAATCACATAACCAGAATACGTTCAAAATATAACAACACGCATACAACAACATTTAAAATAACTTCATAACTCCTTCAACTGTGTGAACCCATCTCTCCATAATACCTTAAAAGCAGTTTTCTAGGAATGAAGCCATGAGAGAATAAATTGGGCAGCCTGTCAAAAGACTGTGCAGGTTTGACAGGTGGATATATGTAGGCTGAATTACAGAGCTGAGACACAGCAGATGGCGAGACATCCATACGGGGACTCCGAGACATTGAGACTGTCAAAATTAAAGCAAAGGAATCTGCAGAGGTATGAAAGAGTGTGTCGCAAATTAATTCTCAAGGAACTCTCAGAATGAGAAGCATGTCTTTAAAATGTATAATCCAGGACCTTAAGGAGCCTTAATGTCATTACACAAAAACTAATGAATGCTTAACTTTTACAACTAAAACTCTTTTGGATTGTCTTCTAGAACAATTGCACAAAGTCACACTTTGGTCTGCAGACAAGAGGATTCACTTCTTCTCCGTCTGATGTAGGTGTGTGAAACTGTCTCTCACTTTACGACAACCTGTGCTTCCATGCTTCAGAGGAGGAATCGTCACCGTGGGCAGTATTGTTGGATTTTAAGCAGGCACTACATTAGAAAAGTCTGCATTAAGTTCTTATCTGTTGGAGATTGCAATGAAGAACAACAGCGCCCGGTTGCTATAGCTATATCTGTCTCTGGCTGGTGTACTGCCTTTCCCCTGTAGGCACATCTTTGATGGGAGAATAAGGGATCGATCCGTTACCAACCGTCTCCCATCCTACGCTGATTAAGTCGGGTTGGTATGCGTCTCCTCCACTTGTAAGACAAATAAATTATAGTTGATTCGAATCAGACCGGTGTGATTGAACAAAGGCCAGAACACACAGAGAGTGTGGGCAGGCGATCGATCCCCAGCAGTGCCAACATGCTAATGTGAAAGGTGGTTAAGGCCGACAGACTAACAGGGCTGCTGACCTTAAAACCAAGAATGTGTCCTTCGTCCCAGAGTTAGGCCACATCTGTAGCCTGCAGAGCCAGAATCTAGGCTATAGGTGCTTATTACATTTGTCATTTTCTTAAATGCTTATAAAGATTCCCTAAGGATGGTCACCTGAACTTCTGACCGTTGACTATAGCCCAACAAACTTCTAAAACCAGCACAAAATACAATGAATATGTATGAGATGGTCAAAATACTGGACTAAAAGCTAAGGAGGATCATCATGCCATAAACAGTTTCTAGATCGCAGCTCAAATAACTTTATTGAAAGTGCTACATAATTCCCTAAAAACACCCTTTTAGCAAACATTACTTACACAAAAGTAAATAGTGCATTTATTGGGGGCTATTTTCACAAGCTAATTAACACATTTGGTAATCTGGAGAGTATTTATAAACAGCATTATAGATAATGGATGGATTTGTACTTAAGATGGACTCATATTAAAATACAGTGCCCATTTTTCATGTTAATGAAAGAATGTCACCCAATATAACAGTGTGGCTTATTAATGTGTTTCTAATAGTTGTTGAACATTGGAGCTCTGTGGCTCAGAGGAATGAAATATAGCAGGCTTTGAATACAGGGACAACTCCTGTCAGTGTTTTTCATACCGTTTTCATGTACAAACATGTAGAACATTGCTAAAGTTATCCTTTAGAGCATCAAAATATTTCTAAATATAGTAGGTTTTTGGCTATTCTTGCATACCTACTATATCTACTCTACATTTTGTGTATTACTTAGTGTAGTTTAAAGAAAAAGTGTGTTAATGTGTCTCTCAGTCGTCCATCCAATGGGACAGATACATTTCTGTTTTATTAAATTTGGCAATCCACAGCCACTCTAATATAAGCACATGTACATGCTTCATCACGTGACCCTTCACATCTTTTTTTAATCATCTGGCACACTTAGTGAAGCAGATTTCAGTCACTCAGATTACCTGCTGTCTTCATGTTATCAACTATCTACAATGACTGCATTATAAATGAGCTATCCCCATTATGTAGGCATGTAAAGCTATCATGAAAATACTTAAAAGGATAATTTATTTACCTCCTGTGAACGCGTAACAAAGCCTACACAACTTTTCCTTTTTTTGAAATTTCTGCTGTTAGTCAGCCCGGTAAGGGCAGTTTGGCCGCCTGCTGTCCTGTTCGCTCAGCAGGAGCTGTGCTGCTGACAGGACAGCTGGTTCTTAGGACAGTGACGTTTGTAACCGAGGTCGGACTTAGTGTGGATTGCATGGATGAATGCTCACATCTTGCCTCTGGTGTGGATTCACAGTAACACTGTAGCTGCTCATGATGGAAATGTATTTATTTTACTACAAAGTACTTTGTGCAGATTGAGCTACAGTGAAAAAAAAAAATTCAAGGTATATTCAAAACTTAATTGCTATTTTAATTTAGTCTAAATTATTGCTATTTATTGAAAAAGACTCACTTTGGCAAGTGTAGTTAAAACAGACTTAAAACATAAAAAGTGAATACAAGTGTACCAGAGAGAGTATCAGACAAACCACCAAGGATGCAAGTCTCAGACTCTCACAATGGACAACACTGATTGATTCTTTGAATATAACTGTTGTAAGTTGCATTTCAATTATTATATTTTTCTATACATCCTGATACATTTTAATGTAAAGCACCTTGAGTTCATTTGTATACCTGTATAAATACCACTACCTGTGTACATTATAATAAACTTCATTGTCTACATTAAGGGGTTCTCTCACTCGAAAAAAGTTTTCTTCTGATAATATGTACTTGGTTTCAAACCTTGGTCGACACATTAACACAACACATGTGGAGTACAGATAGGAAATGAAAGCCCCCTCCATTTATCGTGTTGAGAAAAGCCACTGAGGAGGGGAAATAGATTGATTTGGTCCACACATCATTAGACCTTCTCCTATATAACCTTCACCCCTGGGCTGCCTTTGATGAGGAACAATGCAGAGGAGAGAAATTGGATTGACTGTGTTGTATTTGTCAGTGGCAGGTCTCTTAACATGCAGACCTGTCAGCATATGGCCTTCTTATCATTTAATAGGAAGGGCTGAACCATCCGATTACTCCCACTCCTCATTTACCTCAGATCCATACAACTGAAGAAAGTGAATATCTAGGTTAACATACGTCTTGGCAGTAATAACACATGCAGACCGTCATGGCTAATTCAGGCATCAGATATGCGCTGCGATGCTATCTATCTTCAGATGTGATTTTATTTCGTATTGAGTCCTGAATTCTTTATTTGTCTTCGAGCGAAACAATTCAAGTTACATCGCCTTGCTCCTTCAAAGGAAACGTGCCTCGCAGCAGCCACCAAAAATGAAAATAAAAGACTGAGCAGTGCACAAACATATGAAATATGTACAAATACACATAAAAGCCAGCAAATAAAAGCTTTGAATCTTTGAAAATGTATAAACCCAATACGAAATAAATACATAATGTAATAGATGCAGAATCAAAATTATATCTTTAGGTATGAGATAATTTGACTCTTTGAATATAAATTATTGCCATTTAAAGTAAAACGCTTGCTCAATGTTTAGCTGGGATCCATTTCAAAATGAAGAAAGTTCTGCTAACTCATATTCTCTATTTGTGGAGACATTTCAGAGCTTACACAATATATGTGTTGACTAAATATGTCAGTAGAGCCATTGCTAGATTAGTAGAATCTTCCTGGCATGCAATGTATTAAACTGCTCCAGAAATCCTTATTTTTGAGGAAAGTATGATATGGGGACTTGTTATTCATCTTTATATAAATGTCACCTCTGTCAAAGCATCTAGCCCAGGGTGTAAATTTCTAAGGAGTTGTCTCCAAAAATTAATTCAGGGTCTGGACGCCCACAGTTATGAGAATATCGGCATTGGATTATGCACACATTTATGATCCTCAGTGGGTGAATCATATTAATTTTGGTGTTCTCCTGAGTTTTCCTCTAAGGTCACTATTATCAGCTATCCTTAGAAATACATCGGCTAACACCAGATGGATTGACACAATATTTGCTGCAGATATTCTCAAATATTGTCAGAGGATGTGTCATAATGACACTGATGATCACCCCATCCTCCAGTGCCACCATTAGGTTTGCATTTAAGATTATCAACAAGAGGTGTCCTTTGTCAATCATCCTGTCTGCCTTATTTTTACTTTTAAACTCTACAAGCTGTGTTCTGTGTTGTTTTATTTACTGTGATCAATATGAAGCAACAAGTGATACCAATACCAATCACCTATGCAGAATGTCAATGAATTGTGTTGTTGTTTCTTTCAACCGCTGATTCGTTGCTGGAGGCCAAAATACCGGCAGTGTATCTTCTAGTGCTCACACAAGTTGCACAATTGCTGAGCAGTTGGGTAAACAAGTGATGCAGAATGCAGTACATTCTCATAAATCCAGTCTCGTGTTTGCCTTCTCCATCCTGAATCCCATACCTAGATCTGGACAGAATATCAATGTGGAGCGTGCAGTAGTAATAGAGCTTAGGTGGAACACATACTATTAGGCTTTCCAGTCAAAATCAATTATTTGATAACAACAAACATTAGACCTTGGGACTTCAATCAATCTGAACATGACTTATAATGTGTAACATACAGTAACTGAGAAGCAGCATCCCAGCTAGTGTCATTACTTTCAGCTACAGCACAAAAGCCAACGCTATCGCAGCATCCCGGATATGTGAATATTGTGAAACTGAGTCGGTGCTCTAGTTAACACATCCTTGATTGAAGCTGGTCTTGAGAGGAAAGGACAATCTGTGCAGGAATTCTTCCTTTGACATGGAAATGTGAAAAACTGTTACCTTGGAGATTTCAACTGCATCTGCCTGGCAGAGCATCCTGAGAGACGACGACGGAGAGAAGAAGAGAGGCCTTTTGATTAAGGGGAGAAAAAAAGCCTTAAGTACCTTCAGATGAACAGGATGAGGGGAGACTGACAAACAATAAAGCACCAACAAAGTCAAAGCCTTGAACAAAATTCTGATTGTTTGTTTCCTTCAACCAATCGCAACGCGTGCTGGCACTGAATGCAGAGCCGTTGATGGGTGGAAATGTGTGCTGCACACGCCAGGGTTTGATTACTTTTTTTGCACTTGTGTGGGATGCGGGGCCGTGACACAATAGGAGAGAGGCGAAAGTCAAGTGGAGAAAATTTCAAGTGTTTGTGGCCCTTCCAGCAATCATAATCGTGGTGCTCAGAACATTGTTGGTGTCTTGGTGGAGGTTTGCTAGTTTTTGACTGTCTGGGTATCCATGTGAGAGCGTTCCATCACATCAGGTCTACAAGAGATTGAAATATATATGACTGCAAGACAGGACTATTGATGTCAGCTGTACATTTGTGCTGTATATGTACATTTTGTCAAACTTTTTATATTATTATTTCCATCTTAATAACATTATCTCAGTCATTATCACTGTTTCAAGATGGCGCCGCGGATGGCAGCCTCAATACTGTGCTCTCTCATACCTTTTGCGTTTTTGTGTTTTTGCTTCGTTTTCTGCTCCCCCTCACTGGTCACATTTACCAGGGAGAAACTCTTAAATATCGGCTCATTAGCCTGTAAAACTTTTATACTGGTTTTCTTCGAACCAAAAAGTTTTACGGAGATTTTGGTCGGAGGAGCAGCAGCTGTCTATGGGATTAGCTGGAGACGGTGCCGTGGGAAGCGCGCCGGAGTGCTCGTCAGACTGAGACAGCGGGGACTGCGGACCGTGCTCCCATCGATTCACCTGGCAAATGTCCGCTCTCTGGCCAACAAGATGGATGAACTGCTGCTCCTGAACAGGAAAAACACAGACTTTTGAAGATCTACATCCCGAACAGTTCACTCCATCTCCCGGGCTTCCACCTGATATGGGTGCACAGTGCTGTCTGGGAAAATGAGGGGCGGCGGAATCTGCTTTTACATAAACGAAGGTTGGTGTACGGATGTCACAGTGCTGAAGAAGTTGTGCAGCCCTCATTTAGAAACTCTTTTTATAAACTGTAAAACTTTTTATTCACCGCAGGAGTTCTCCTCGTCTGCAAACTCTTAAAGTTTGCAGATGACACAACTGTCATCGAGCCTCATCCAGGACGGTGATGAGTCTGCGTACAGACTCCATTGATCACACTTTAAGTTATGTGTATGTTACGTAATGTTATGTTTATGTTATGTTACGTTGGGTTTATGTTATGTAAGTTATGTTTATTTATCTCCTTCTATTTGCTTGACCTTTTAAGGTACAAGAGGGTACTATAAAAACCATGGAGTCAAATTCCTTGTATGTGCACATACCTGGCCAATAAAGGTGACTCTGATTCTGATTCTGACAATCCAATTTTCTCGTGGATAAAGGGGAATCCTCTGACCAAAGTCTGGTCAGTCTGTTGCAGAAAGTGCACTTGATGCCCCTTATTGTCTTGATGAGTTATGGATTTGGTGAGCCCTATTGAAGTCCTGCAGTAACATGGCCATCCACTACCAAGCACTGTGTTTAATTACATGAGACCAGTTTCCATCCTGTGATGCCTTATCTCACATACAGTGGTAAAACATGAAGAATAGCATGTATCTGACACCTTCACTGTCCATCTTCGGGTATTTCAGATGCTTTAAAGTAGTAGTAACTTGACCGCAGCTGGATATTGCTATCTGCTGAACAACCCTCCTGCAGTGCACAGCCAAGGTAATTAAAAGCAAATCAGAAATATAACAAGCAGCTGCTGATGTGTCCATCTGTTGTGCCTCACTTCAAGTCCTGTCTCATTCTCAATTAGTTGGTGCAATGTCACAGAAAACACAACGTTCTGCCTCAGGCTTTGTTTGATTTTCACATGGCTTAATAAAGACATCCAAACAGCAGCCCCTTCGTCTGGTAGACTTTATTATTATTGATCTCCATAAATCTCAGTGATGTTTCCTGAAATGAATATGATTAAATTTAACCCCAGATTTTATATTTCTTCTTTATATAACTGTGTATGCAGTTATTTTTTGCTTTTGTTTTTTTTTTTGCTCTGGCATAGTTTAAATTTTCACTGATAACACTATCTTATGTATCTCAGCAGTCAGCATCAGTGAAGTTACATGTCAGATGGACTTGTGATGTTTTTTGCCTGCCTTTATGGCAGCTGTTCTGATGTGAGCTGAAGGACCTCAACAATCACTCGAGACTTCACAGGTACATGACTGTAATGTACTTAAGTCTGCGAAAGCGAAAAGGTCCAGACATGCAGTTTCAGCCAGAGGTTGGATCTGATCAAATGAGCTGAGTCTTCTTCAGAGAGCTCCAAGGAATCATTCGCCTTGCGCATTTGCTTTCTGCGCCAAGACCAGTGTGCAGCTGCTTTTACTGATGTGGAAAACAACTGTCAGAATGGATCCTTCATCAGCGCCACAAGGAAGCTGAATTTGATAGTCTTGCTCTAAACATCTGTTATGTGAGATTAAACTGGCACTTTCATGCACTGACACCAGGAAGAAGAGTGACACATCCAGTCAGGGGAAGAACATTAGCATGCTGGTGGCTGCTACAGATCACAGCGCTCTCAGTCACTGATGAATTGCCTGGCTCCCACGTCTCGAGTCTTCTTCCCCCCTGTGGGCCAGTTTCTCAGAGGCTTAGCTCCCTCCGCCACCACCTCCTCCTCCTCCCAACCATACCACTATTTTGCTTTGAAATGCCTTCATCAAACTTTAATTTGTATGGAAATAGACATTCTGTGTCCCAAGATAAAGTTGGTATTTTGCTTAGGAGAGCCAGAGAAATAAACAATTTCAAAAATAAACTGACCATGGAGAGAAGAGAGTGTATTTTGGTCTGGTGGGCCATTGAGAAGAATTTGAGCATGGTAACTGAATATAAACTAAAATAAAGGGCCGTGTGTGGGGAGGGATCATTGATTTTTTTTTCTCTCTTTCTCAGAGGATGTGTAAGCTTTAATGTGTGTCAAGGGCATCACCTGCAGATGCAAATTCAGGACCTTCTTCTTTTTTTTTTAATCTCCAGTGCCCCCCGTCTCCAAATCCACTTTAGTAGGAATTTGGTTAAGAGGACCTTACTCACAACTTTGTCTGTGCATAAGAATAAGCTAAGCCCTCTTTTTTTCAAGCTCTGAATGGGCCTTGATAGGACTCTGTATTTAAAAGACTTTAAAAGTCTGTCATATTTTCTCTCATCACAGTCATGGGCACACACTGAGAGGGATATCAACCCAGATCACCTTGACTTAGTTTCATTACTCATAAGAAATTCAGAGGGTCACAGATAAACTACTTAAATGTACAAAGGGAGGACTGTACATGTTTTTAAATGTGAAAACTTTCCGGAAATCGTTTAAGTCCACTTGGGGAAAAAAAGTATCAGCAAGTGTACTGCTCACTCCAGATAACAGAATGATGTATTCATTATATCTGCATGCCCTTGGGTAGGATAATTTAGAAATAGAAGTGAATGCCTTTCTTTTCTGGCTCATCCCACTGTGAGCTGTGGGCTTTTGAGACAGCTATCCCAAAATACTGGAGGGATACAGAGGAGAGCACACACACTCGGGCATGCAAATTTGCACATCCACGCCCGTGCATGAACCGGCACACACACACACATTCAGTGTCTCCCTGGTGCTGGCCTGTGAATAAGCATTCTTGTTTTATTTCTGGAGCACCTTCCCTCTTTGGGGAGAGCCACCCCGGTCTCACGGTGAGCAGCTGAGCCAGAAGACCGGTGTCTCGAGCGCTGAGGCAGAACAATGATATGACATGTGAAGCTACCTTGTCACCTGAAACTGGGACACACAGAGAGACAGCTGCCACCAGACAGTGGAGCCGGCATACCAGCGGCCTGCTGCGAGAGGGGCAGCGTCCTCCCAGACACGTGCATATGCATACAGCACACTTCCATATGCCCGCACACAGCACACACTACAACACGCTAAGACATATCCAATCATGTATTCACTCAGTCAAACAGATAGAAACCACACAGACAGATGCAGGCAGCCAGGCAAGAGAAGGAGGAATTACTAATGCAAGAGTGTAGGATGAATGGACAGGTTAGAGAAAGTTGTGGGGCTAAACAATCAAATAACCACAGTAAAATGATCTTATTGCACAAGGAAATAAATAGTTCCCACAGCCACTGATGATCCTAAATACCAATGGCGATCAACCAGTCATCGGCATTTTGGCAAATTAGCTGTAGTGCTAGCCCAGCTGCGTCCATTGGCCTTGTGACCCAGCGTCTTGCAACGTGCTGTGGTCAGTAATTTTTGATTTTCAAGTAGTTGTACTTATCTAATGTTGGACTTTGCAAACTATCATTGGACTATTGGACTAAACGGATGGATGGATATGGATGATATTACAGGTTGAAAGGGGAGAACTCTAACACTGTTCTGCATCAATAGATTTTCACATAGATGATAACCGGAGATGCAAACAAAAGCACGAAACATAAACCGATTTGTTTGTGATTGAACGTCTCCTCTGTGTTTGTTATACATTATAGCAGAGCCCCACCAAGGCAGGGTGTTTCAGGATAACACAGACACAAAACAGACAATGAGACAAGCCCCATTCAAGCTAAAAGCTGTCAATTAAAAGGCAATTAGTTCTGAGCTCGGAGGGAATACAAAGTCGCACAGGTTCCTCCTTTTCATTAAAATTTTGCGAGGGCTTATTAGCGTCAAACAATTCATTCAAAGTAAACTTGATTTGAAAGTGCACGGTAGTGAAAAACGAGGGCAAAGCTGGTGCAAGACAAATAACAGAGCTGAGCAATAGCAGACAGACAGAAGGTCAGCAAGGCACAGAGTAAGAAGGCGGAACATTTCTTACATGCATTTTTATGTGAATTAATTTGAATCTTTTCGGCTTCCTGCTTGAAGGACAAAGTTTTCCACTACTCCCCCCATGTATTCTCATTAGCAGCTAGAACAAGGGAGTTGTAAAACCACTCTTCATTATAATGAAAAAGAACAGATTTAAATCAAGATGACATTTTTCAGAGCATGATCCAGCTCAAGTTTGTGCAAAGTACAGAGAACGCGTCCTTTAAAATGAGGTTTCCTGCTGCAGGAGGAAACCTAAGGAGAACTCATCGGAGCAAGAAAAGTATATTGCCTGACATGAAATTGACAGATTGGCTTCAACCGCCATGTACACTTTATCAGCATGACGTCAATGATTAGAAAGCTTGTCTCACTGAATCAATATGCCCAGGCTCCATATAATTAGCTTGGCCCTCACCTTTTTTCATTCTGGAGAAATACAGCAGTAATTATAGCTGCTGATGGCATGCTTTAAGACACTGTCAAAATAGACACTGGCTTATGTGCTGTCACAATCCCTATTTAATGATGATATCATACTCTCTGCTAAACATCGTATTACAGCCTGGACTCATGCTGGGATGAGCAGATGAACAGGTTGGAGTACACTGATGATGTTGACCTTTGTAGCGTGACCTCCCTTAACGGATGAACCTGCAGATTTAATTGGCTCTGCATGGCCACAGTCAATGAGAGTCGACACGCCTAGGAGGATGCATGTTATATACATAATATTGTCATTAAAGATAAATAAACATGAACACAAAATCTTCTTAGTGTATATATATATATACACACATATATATATCTGTGGAATCATGAATCCTTCCAATCTGCCATCAGTCCATTCAAATTCTTACTGACAATGTTTTCATTTGGCCGAGAAAATCTCTTAGAGCGTTCAATTTGAAATGATTTTGTCATTTTGTGCTATGGTAATGGCTTGGCCCCTTGCTACTTGCCTATTCCGCATGAAGGCGGTAGCTGGCCATCGGCCATTGCTAAGCTTGTAGCTCATTTTCACAGGCCAAGCCAGGGGGAAAATTATGTGCCAACTAATAAAGACTCTAGGTGCCGCAGCAGAATCAATAAAACTGGACAAATGACTGCATTTGGATACGCATTACTCTGGGACAGTGCGACCTCAATCAAGTTTCCCAAACGTGCTGATGGATTTGCAGACATGTGATGCCGAATTTCCTTATATAAGCATGACACTTGTACTTTTATCAAGGGTCTCAGCCATTATTTCAGAGATTTGCATAGTGGATATCAATTCTTTATGGGAACGTTTAATATGGAGGCTGAGTCACAGTGCTATTCGAGTTTCAGCCCATTGCTTGTCAGTCTTTTTTTACAGAGCACAAGTAGAGCTGGGGGTGTGAAAAGCTGAAATTGGAAGAGTTTACAGTGACTTTGAGTGGGAGATGATACATACTTTAACATATGGCACAGTATAGCAGTGTAACTCAGTTTTCAACATGTCATCGCAGTTTTAATGAGATTTTTCAGTCTTCTGCTTGTGAGAACAGTTTTTTTTGTGTATATTTGCATAATAATAATCTAGTATATCAGTGAAGAAACGGGCTGCCATGCTGACTAAAATAAATGTAAATAAAATAAAAACTGAAATTCAAATTAATAAAACAACTCTAACAAAGGATCCACAAAATACGTAATTTACCACATGTAGTCATATTTTATCAGAACAGAGGAAGGTAATGGAGCATTCGTTTAGCTCTTCCTCTCTTTACTTTAACATCCATCATTATTTTAATTATTTTCAACCGTGCTGAGTAAATACACAGCTGACATCTCAATGCTCCTGTCATGTTTTCTGAGAATGCAAATTGTTCGCTGGCATGTAATTGCTGGAAAACATGACTGACTCTGTCCTGTAGACGACTGGCTCGTCCACAGCATCCTTCACTTTATGGCAATCATTTCCTGTGCGTCAGGTATCTAATTGTGCGATTCGTACAAGTGTGCACTCAGCCAGTCAATGAGATCTTGACTTTTCTCCTCCCTGGCATTAGATCCAGTTACTATAATCAATCTTACAGCTTGTACACACACAATTGGTTTACCTCACATGACACTGATATCCAGCTGTGGTGGTTCACTTTATCAGAAAAGCAAGGAAAACATAATAGTTCACTAAATTAATACATGTGTGTATATGATGTTGAATCAAGAGCAGTGAATATTCTAAGCTAAATAGATATAAATGCATGTCTTCTTGGTAATTCAGGGAGCAAAACGTAGTCATTTCCCTGTTAGTACATTTTCAAAACTTCTTATTGTGTCTTTATTTTCGTTTGTCAGGTAAAGTCTCTTAGTGTGAAATTTTAATGAATGCTCATTAGTGTCATGCTCATACTGTAGTACAAAATTACTTACACTGGATGCACAAGCAGTGAAGTGTGCAAACTTATGATTTTATTATTTTCTTTGTCTCCCTAAACAACAAAGTATCCTTCTCCTTTCAGCTCTACAAATAACAATTAAAACAAAGGCATGATGACAGGATTGGGTTATTTTCGGTAAGCGTTTTAAACAAACTGGAACCTGCCTGACAGCCTTTAATTGAAGTTATATTTTTTTATGTGCTGAAATGAAAGTTGGACTCAAACTGATTCCAATGTTTTCTCTGCCCGGGAAGTAACTCATATTATCTCTTATTGTTTGGTCTGCTCCTCTGACCTCCAACATTGACGCAATTATTGGTTCTTCATGGAGGATGATCGTCTTTGCTGAGGGCCATGGCTGTGCAGCAACTTTTAATCAAAAGAGAAACAACGCTGCAATTTTTTTCCTATTTTGCCTCCTGGTATAACTTTGTCTCTTAGCTTAGTTCACTTCCATCCAATTAATCCTCGATGTATTGAAGAGCCGTGGCAGGATTTTCATTTTAAAATGGCTCCATTTGTTTGACTGTTTGTTGACAATCTGTATTTGAAAGAATAGTTGGTCCTTATAGTTGTTTAATTTAAATGCCAGGGATCTTTTTGTATGCCTTGGGTATTTATTGGTCTGCTGAAATAATAAAAGTTCAAGTGAAAGGTTCGGTGTTGTCCCTGGAGAGGTTTGTGTGTGTGGAGGTCATCAGTCTCATTTTCTCAGTCACAGATGTTTTTCTGCATTCTTTATGTGGCTCGGTATCGCAGCAGGATATTCTGATTAAGATCCCGACTGAGGACTGGGTCCAGGTGTGCTGCTGAACCTGGAGACCACCGGGGTGCTAAAAACCTTGGAGCCATTATTCATCTTCCACAGTTTTCTATATTTGTACTGTGCTTTATTAGTCTTTATTAGTTCAGTTAATCACCTATAAAGCACTTTAACTGCAATACTAAATCAATCTAACCTAATCTAAATAAATATGGATGCCGTCTACTGCTTGTAGCACTACATCTTGAACATGACCCACATTCTGTGAGGTCTGTCGTACGTGTTCCCCCGCCTTCAAAGCAGGAAAAGCAAGAAACTCCTTTCCTGCCTGGGTGAGGCCTTACCGGACTGCTGGAAAGGTAAAGCAGTGTCACGCTGCCAAGAAGCCTGGATGTTATCACACAACAAAAAAGGAAGAGCTTTCCTCGGAGCACTGCAAGGTTTTGAGATGGATGAACTTTAGGGTGATTTATAATATTCGATAATATTTATGGTGCATTACTCAGTGTGAAACGTCACTTTGGTGAACCATTTGAAGAATTTTCCTCCAGAACTCATATCTCTGATATCTTCTGCCTGAGAGTAGTGCAACTCCAGCTCCTTTCCTGACTAGCAGCTTGCTCCAGTTATATCAGGAATCTCAGCCGACACGTCTGTGTAATGGCAGGAGCTTTGGTCCTAAAGCATTTAGGGGATAAAGTCTGAGTGAAATAAAATATGAGTGCTACAGTGTGTAATAAAGCTAGATGTAACTTTCATCACACGCTGTAACACTAGTTCAGGTGCATTTCCACTATTTGCAAAAAACACAGTGGACAAAGAAAAGTGAGAACTGCACCACTGCAAAGACCTCATCAGGAAAACAGGAGCAAAGACCAAAAACTCAACATGAAAAGGAAGAAATTGGAGTGGATAGTTGGATCAACAAGAGCGGCTGAGGAAGTATTGACAACTCTTTTTACTTAAGTAATAATAACAATACCACACTATACCTTATACTTACCCTATACTATTTTAAGTTGAAGTCCTGCAGTCATATTATAAATGCAAAAAAAGCATTTGCAGCTAAATGTATTAAATGTGTCAAGAGTGAACATGATCATTAGGTGGAAGCATGCCCCCCTGTTATGGGATTATTAAGACTAATGCATTACTGTGCAAGCTGCATTTTTTATGTTTCATCTGGTTGAGGTGGAGTTGATTATAGTCGATATGGGTTCCTCAAGTACAAAGACCAGCAACTGAGGAAATGGTGTTAGTTACTTACCACCATGAGTCAGCAAAGTGTGTGACAGAAAGTAGCCACTGAGTAAAAGATATAACGTTTGTTTAAATACTTGATTAAATGACACTTGAACATGATAAAATATAAAACACAGACTCAGAGAAATAGATTGTGGTAATATTAGTGTGCCTGAGAAAATACTTTTCAAAAGTATGTTTTGCAGTTATTGATATTTAAAGTTACTTGAAACTTTGGAAATTAATGTATATGCTCGGGGCTGTTGATGCCAGAGGAAGACAGCTCCTGAATATCTTTACAGAAGTAAACTGTTCTATCAAAGATCAATTTCAGTATGGTGCTGTCCATTTGAGCATATCAACACTGTGTAAATAACAATATGATTTTTCAATCCAGAATACCTTGAATGGCGTATGGATATTGTGCATATAAACATGTACACACAGTGCAAGAATATTCACATATAAGCAAGTCAATTCAGACAGCTAAAACAGAAAATTTCCACTTCACGGGGGAAACAAATTGGAATCTATGAGACATTAAAACCATTAAAAGTGTTTCTGCAAAATTAACACACTCAAACTATTCCAGAAGATGAGCTGGCTGCCTTCATGTTGTGACTTTGCATCTCTCTCTCTCTCTCTCTCCCCCTCTTCCCCCTCAATGCATGGCTGAGCAGATGAATAAGCTCCATGGCTAATTTACAGATGATTTCTCCCATTAATCTGCAGTCTGCAGATGTTGTTAATTTATTTTACTCCTCTAACCTCCTGTTGTCGCAGCTGTTGGAGGTTGGGAGGGGAACTTTGTGCATGAGTGTGTGTGTTTGTGTGTGTATATAGTACATATGTACTGTCTATGTGAGCATATGTAGGTGTTTGCTTATGCAAATGTGTCACATTGCGCGTTTGTGTGTGTGCATGCCTGTGTGTGTTTGCATGTATCTGCACGTTGGTCTGTGGACCCTTGTACATCAGGCCCTTGTGCCAACGTGGTGTGGTGTTAGGGCAAAGGAGCAGGTGGAGCACGAAGTGAGACATGCACGGCAAGCAAAGCCAGTTACATCTCTTTGAACTGCAGCCACCGCAGGACGTGACCAGACTGTCTCTGCCAAGCTCTGCACACACACTCTGTGTGTTTGTGTGCGTGGGCACCAGAGGCGCGTGATCGGGGTTGTGTGATTTTGACACCGGTCGGACTCGAGTCACAAATCTGATGAGTTGCAAGTGGACTTTCACTATAACTCCAAGGACTTGTGACCTCACTCGCACTTCAGCTCTCTGAATGGAAATCTCTATTGTCCTTCCTGTGTCAGGGTAAAAAATTATGCTATTAAATTATGCTTCCATTCATTGCTTGTTTCTGAGGCAATCACTCTTGATCGGATGATTGCTCTTTAGCAGGTGACAGAGGCAGTGTTATATTAGTGTCATATTTTGTAGTAGCATTTGAAACTTTCACACAAGAGTGGAGAGGTACTATGATGCAAGAGGGTTTTGTGAGTTTCCTATTTCATGCTGTTTTCAGCATTAAAAAGCTCTTACCACTGGAGTACATCATAACAAACTAACTTAAAAGACTATATTTGTCACATTTGTTTTCCCCTCTGTCCTTCCCTCCAGCTATATTCCCACTGTCACGAACCTGTTCATTCATCTCGACCTCCCCCAGATGCCCTCAAACTTTTCCGTCTGACCCAGTCACATAGAGCTGATGGCAAACATCCAGGGTGCAATTTGTAGGAAAATCAGACAGGGAGATGTTATTGAAATGTTTTTTTTTTATTCATGAAAATAAATAACAGCTGCAAGAAATAGCCAAACAGGCTTCAAGGAAAACTTCTAGAACAATTTCATTTATCAAGTACAGCCATATTTCACTCTCTGACACTAGGACTACACTGTATATATTATATTACTATATAATTGAATACTTTTCCCAATAAAAATTCCCCAGAATTATGGGAAAGGAAACTTTTTCCAAAGTACCACAATGTGTGAAGTCACGTTGATGACACTATTATATATAAGAGTTAATATACTGAATATTTTTGTGACATCTTTATTCAGCGTTGCACTTTTTAGATGGCTCATCACACAGCTGTCTGTACAAAGAGACCAATGTTCTTTGTTTAGCTCGGAGAACGGCTCGTTTTGATAAAGATTAGGTTGTAGTTGTGTATTTGCTGTGGTAGGAAAAATGAGTTACTGATCTGGGAAGCTCGATTCTGTGAATGTATTTCCAACTTCATCGAACTCATGCTTTATTCTTTCCTCTTGCGGACACATAGGGGACGCAATCATACACCACAAAACATAAAGTTAAATTTTAATCACTACAGACTTTCAGTAACATGGGTAGAATAACATAACCTAGACTCGGTGCCATCGCTACTGTAATATTTTAAATATTGCATTGTTATATGTGAATAGTTTATGATGTTCTTTATAAGATATTTGCTTTACTTTCATGGTGGCCCAGGAAGTGATGTATTTTATTGCAACCACGGACATTAATTAGTGAAAAAAGATTAAAAACACAGTATGAAGGTGCACAGAGTTCAAATCACCAAAGTAAAAACTGCTCAACACCGTGGCTGTTGCCAAACCAAAAAAAAAACATAGGGCACTTGTTAGTTTCTCAAAATAAATGCATGCACATTCCTGTATTGGACTGTAAACATATCAAACCCAAACATGTGCTCTCACTGATCCTTCTCTAAGCTTTCCTGACCTCTTGACTGAAAGGTTAAGAGCGAATCATATTGATAACTCAATGGCTCTATTGATCCCGCTTGGGAGTTAATTGGGTATTACTCATTAAAGTTTACACTAATTAACTGAATTAGAAGCATTAGAAGCCCGAGCAGTGGCGGAGACAGCGCTTGTTGTTATGGACTCGCTAATTGCCTCTGGTGAAGCTTCCTCATTACCTCCACAAACATCCGCAGAAAGTCTGGCAAGGTGCGAGCGGGCTCGGTCGAGAAAAGGGCACCGGCGGGTCAAGTCTCTTTTTATCATCACAGTCAGCACTGGCTGTTTGTAATCAAAAGGCACAGCGTGGGCCCAGCCAAAGCGTGTCAGGACATCCTCTAAATGTGCACTAATTAGAAACAATGACTGACACAAGAAGAACAGCTTGAGGCTTCAACTCACAGCACGAGCTGATTTTATTGATAGCTGTGCTACTTCTACCTTCGGCTCTCCTCTCTGGTATATACGGCGTGTTTGTTTTTAATTCGGCCATGCAGTGCGTGTCCGTGGCTATACCGAGCTCTGAGCCATTCCTCTCACTGCGCTGTGTCAATACTCACATTAGCATGAGAAACAGGCAGAACCCCTCTAGAGTAAAGGTACCACCGACACCATTATACATCTATGCACTGAAATAAGATAAAAAACATGCAAATATTCTGCTTCTATGTGCATGCTATTTTTAACAGATGCTTTATCCCACATAAATCTCTCCACGAAACATAAAGATCTGAATTTGTTATTGATTCCTTTATGTAAATGGGAGGAGAGGAGACAGGGAACTGACTATTTTTAGAACCTGAATGACTCATGGAGTCTACAAAGCGGTTACACAATACATCCAAAAATTTCATTGGTGTAACTGATTTCAGAGTTAGTAAAGGAATGTTTTTCAGGGTTAACAGATTACTAAAAAAATAACATTGCTAAAAACTGAACATAGTAGTGGCGATTGCGTTGCTGTTTTTGAGATCTTTGACATTTCTTGCTCAAAAGCCGAATGAGTTGACCAGAAAGGAACACAGATGCTTTATGTTGCCGTCGCTTCATGTGGCGCACCTCCGTCATACGCTGCTTCGCACCGACTGCACAGCCCGCTGCGGGGCAGACTCCTGAGGCAAATAAACGAAAACATGACAGAAACCGCGTGAGCCAAAACTGCTCAAAAACAACCACAGCCTCCATGCAGTCGCAGACCTCGGCGATCACGTGTCTGTGGGTGGGTGCTACCTGGCAGCGAGCAGGATGGCGGCATAGGCCGGTGTATCATCTGAGCCCAGCGGAGCCAACGGGGCCATATGCCCAGACTGAGGGGGGGCTGAGCCACAGAGCCCTTGTCCTGTGGTCAACTGCTTGGGCCAAACTGCCGGACCATATGGAGATGAATAATGTGTCTTTTTGAAAGAAACTCTGGACTCCCGTTGCATGGCTGAGTGGCACGTTAACAAGAACTGATAACTCATCTTTGAATTCCGTTGCAGGGCTGTAATCTCACATCCTCAGGAGGTAACACCGATGCTATAGAGAGGTTGAATGCTATGTTGCAGGACAAAACGAGTGAACTCAAACAAATATATGCATCTTTTTATAAAGCCACTATCTAATGTGTACTCCAAGTGCACTGCTCAGTCACAGTATATACTATATACTATAAAATAACCTTTTTCCAAGTAGCGGGTCACGGCCGGAGAGCAGTTCAAATGAAATGTGACATAATGGCGAGGGTAAAATGTGACATAATGGCGCAGGTGGCAGTTATACAATCATTTTACTTAGCAAAGCCAACAGAGGGTTGTTGCTGAAGTGGCCCCGAATAGCCACACTGGAAGGGCAGAGTAAAATCATCGAGAGGAGCTGTGTGGCTGCGATATTGTGTAAATGTAGAGACGGTTCAGACGGCCCCTCCTGCAAGGAATTTACAGCGCCGGCCTTGGACTGTGGACTTGAAAAGCGTTGTGTAAAGAAAGATAAAAGAAAGCAGGAATGAGAAGTTGAAAACCCCTCTGCTCCCTTTTCATCTCCACGCAACTACTCAATCAGTGCTTTACCTTTGCCAGAGTCGAGCTTCCTTGAGTCGACTTTCTCGTGACACCTTCAAGGTAAAAAAAAAAAAACGACTCATCTACTGAGCACATGCAGAGGCTTTTGAGTGTGTCTGTGCAGCTTGGAAGCAATGTAGTACTTAGTTGTTTTTTTTTTGCTATGCCAGCCATCTTTCATAAAAAAAACAAAAGCAAAAAAACAGTAACTCCACATGCGTACACTGTGGCAAGCGATCTCTCTAATCATTTAGCTGTGCGACAGACCCACGCACTACAAGAGCTGCCACAGGCTCAGGCAGCTCTGACATGTAAAAATTGTAAAAAACTGGCAGCTAAAAAGCATTGCATCACAAGCGCTGCTGTCAGGTAATCAAATAATAAATACAAGAAAACACCAAACACGGACATAGTTACATAATAAGAGTTATAAATAAGTAAGAATTACCGGTGAAATAAAGTGTCAAAGATCTGGTAAATTCTCCACGACTTTATCTTTAAACTTGACTGAAAATTGACTCGACATTTTTGGGCAACTGACAGGCAGAGTTCCCTCGTTTAATGGAGAAATTCACTGACAGACTAGGCGAAGTGTTGTTGTTGACCTCTGCATTGTGTCCTGTTTCGTAACTGATCGTTTATCAAAAAGGGAAAAACAACGGCAAAAGACAAAAAAAAAAAAGGAAAAGGAAGGAGATTTTATTGTTATTCTGTGCAACAAAGCACAGCAATCATCTTTGCTGGCCGGTTGAACTGGTGTTAGAATACTGCATGATAATAAGTGGCCCATTAGGAGCATTGGCGAGAGGTACCATGCTGTGGCACTGTAATAGACTGAATAATCAAGATGCCTGCTCAGGCAGTAATAGAGGCACTGTGAAAATGGTCCATTCTGAATGAGATGCCCATCTGTGTGCAAGTGTGTATCTATGTGTGTGTGTCTGAATAGATAGAATTGCCATGCCCAGATTGGGTCTATTTGGACCTCAAATCTTTTGTAAATAAAACAGGTTTACTGCCATTTCTGTGTTTAAATAACTTGCATTACATGTCTGATGTGTACAAACTGTACAGAGTGAACCACCTGTAAAAAAAAATATAAAGTAACTTTGTTTTTATAATCATGTACATCATGGGAAATGTTCATCATGTATGTCTGTGTGTTAAACTGTGTTAAGGATGGGTGGAGCTACCTGTGTTCAAATGCTTTTAGAGCATGTCCATATTTGTATTTTCCTGAAGAAATATTGGCATTCTCCGTGTGTATGTATGTGTATTTATCTCCATCTTAAATAGGGACTCAACAATTGAAGTCTTTTAACAACCCAAAAATTATATATATATATATATACACATATATATATATATATATATATATATATACATACATACATATATATACATACATACATACACACACATACACATACACACATATATGTGTGTGTGTGTGTGTGTATAGCAGTTCTGATTTACTCCAACCATATACAGACTGCAGGAAGGATAATCTGTCAGCATAAATCAATCCAGTTATGTTTAAGAGAAAAAAAAAAAAGTACTTTTTCTTAAAACTCACATTTTCATGTGATGTGAACAAAGGCCGACAAATCAGACTGAGGCAAGCTTGTGGACGCAGAGTGAAACACACATGGAGCAGCTGATGCTGAGTACAAAGCAGACTGACCGAGGAACCCCTGACAAAATCAGACACCTGTACCCCCCTGCAGTGACAGACACAACAAAACCGAACGTGTTGACCTCCATAAAGAAGGGTTTTCTCAGGGCTCAGAATGAGCACAAACAGGAACAACGAGTCAAAAAGCTTCTGTTTAAGACTGTGAAAGAAAAAAAAAAAGTCAGGATTAACACTTTAAGTGAGTGCTTTCAGGGACAAGTGTCAAATGTCACAGCATTTAAATAAAATTAAATTGGAGTGCCGGCGAGATGGAGGGGATTAAAGTGATTATTCATGAAAGTGAAAATACAAGTTTGAATTGTAGCTAGCGTGCATTCTTTTGTGTTGTAACTGCGTATTTATCTGGGGAAAATAAACCAACCATGGCTGCCATTTCCAGGGGCGATTGAAAGAATCCTATTTCAGTCTCACAGCCTGTCAGTATTCTGCCTTTGGCTCAGCAATATCTCATCAACGCATATTTTCAGACAAGGATTTCTGCAGACATGGATCATTTAATATGGAAGTGCGGCGTTACAGGACAAGTCCGCAGCGAACCATGAAAAGGTGAGAAAAGCCAGAGGAGAATTGTCTGGAAATCAATGAAGTAATATAAATTTATTGGCCTTTATGTAAGAACTCAAAGCTCTATATCCATAACTCTGCAGTCGTATAACCACTATGACTAGAGTCAAAGAACGGCATGTTGAAGTAGCTGAATGTGAATTGCTGACAGTGTTCGTCTCACTTCACATTACTTTCTTTGCCAGCTCCAGCTCGGGCCGGAGATGTAATGAAAATAATGCAGTACCCATCGCAGTCCTCCCGCGCCGGTTTCATTTTGACCCACTCAGGGTGTTATTTTGCAAAGCATAAACAACTCTGGCATTCATAAATAATACCTCTCCCTGGGTGATGGAGACAGGCGGACATGAGGCTGGCTGGCAGATGCCGGCCTTTTCAGTCGGCGCCCTGCGAGTGTAGATGTCCCAGCTCTTTCTCTTACTCCTGCAGCCATCCATTTGTCTGTCAGTCTATGCGCATGGATACAAGGGTACAAGGGATAGAGCTCCTGCTATATATCATGGCTGTTTTCATCCTGAATATATTCACTTCATGTCACTTCATCTATCTTAACAACTTGACTTGTTAATGTTTTTACGCATTGTGTGCTTGTGGTCTGCCAATACACAACAGAGGAAAAAAAATGCACCAATTCATTTATGCAGGGAGGAGAGTCAGACTTAATCTTCTCCATCTCTACCTTCTCCCGCTATGTTTGTCTCCATATCATTGCTCACCACTACAAGAGCTTCTTGTCAGAGTCAATCAACGACGACATCCCAAAAAATGCTGTATTGTTCGTCTCAGTGAAGGAACGGTAAACACCATCATTGGTCATGAATGACGTGAATTGTCACAGAAACAACAAGATTTGTGGAAATATTTTTTTTCTAAAGCTGCACTCTTGCGCATTATCAACTGTTTTTCATTGTCAGAGTGCCACATCTCGATCTTCGCGAGGCTTCTTTCAGCTTCGCGTTACCTTGCTCTGTGAGGCTTTTTCATCCATATGCATGCCTCGTTCGAGGTAATAAGGTATGACACTTCTGAGTCTCCTGTGCTTCGGTGCGTGTGTGCACCAGTTATATGTGTGAAAATTAAAATCAATGAAAATTTGTAATGGTTGAGGTTGTCAAGGTTTGTTATCTTTTTTGTTTAGTGCACTGAGCTTTTCAAAGTGCACCGGGTGAACCAAAAACAAAATAAATTGGGGCAGTCCTTATTGTGCTGCTGTTTGCAGAGGCGAATAAGTGCACAATTTTCTGTTAAAATCAGTTAATTGAATAACTTCTCAGCTTCTGGGGTCAAGGAAATTTCAGTTTTTCTCAGTTTTGTATAATTGGAAATTGAGTACCGTAGGGTTTTGGGCCATTTATCAGACAAAACAAGCAATTAGTCACTTTGAGCGTTGGGACCTTATGATGGACTCTTATTCTGTATTTTTTTGACATTTCACAGACGGAACAATTAATCAATTAATCAGAAAAAAAGTAATTGCTTTGACAATAAGATGCCCCAATGTTATTCATTTCTGGCGGCTCAGAGAACCTTTCTTTAACCTTTTCTTCTCTGACACGTTGCAGAGATGATTACGGCACAGAGAGAAAGGAAAATCTGGCCACCTCCTGCGATGGTTGCATCTATACTCTCTTGAGTTTGGAGGCCAAATTCGATCATGTGGTATGCTTGATTTGACCTGAAATGGCTGCCAAGTCGGAGACCCATCCTGCGCTCCCAATAAAAAAGTCGTGTAGAGGTCTGCATCGGAGATGATGAAAGGTCAGCGTGACTTACCACTGAGATTGAAGTGACCTCTCTCCAACCCAGGAGAGAGTGATAAAGACCGGGCTACAGACAGCCGCGAGGCCCGGGGTGCTAGAAAGCGGTCGGTGATGGGCAACGCGTGTATGTGTGTGTGCTCATGCATGCCATTGCTGACACCTTGATGATAATCACAGAGGTGTGAATTATCGCCACTGAAATGAGGGCACGGCACACTTTTCAGCTTCGAATCCACTGACACGGTCACTCTCATCTGCAGCTCGGGTGAAAGAGAAAGGAGGGAAAAAAGAACTTGAAAATAAACAGTGAGAAAAATTGGGTCAAAGCACAATTTGTCAGGTGGAAAAAAAAAGCGTCAAAAAGGCGTCAAAACACATTCTGTGGTTATTCTGCCCTTGCTTGTGCGGTATATGACCTCTATGTTGACAAACAGCTAATATGTTTCTCCAATAAACAGCCAGCAATCTGCAAGATGCTAACATGACTTTCAAAAGCCTGTTGACATGCTAGTGCGTTTACTTTCTTAATGCATGGTGCAAAGTAAAATGACTAAATGTACAAACACAATCTCTCCCTGAAAGATGCTTTACAGTAACAGTACAGTACAGTACATATCCTGTCCTGACCAATGTATCAAGAATATTAAGAGCCGGTGATAAGTGAGTCAGTCATTTTCTCCTACTGCTGTTACCATAATTACCGTTTGTTGCATTACTGACAATCTGTCACACGTTCCGCCGCCATTCAGATTTTACGGCCACGTGCCTTGTGTGAGCTCTTTAGCTGAGAATACACAGCGCGCAGGGATAATAAACAGTAAATAAACATGTTTTTCCTCCAAATGAAATTGAATATTTAATCAGCACACTTATTGCACGTCTTGTGCTGTGTACAAATCCAGCAGAAATATGGAGGGTTGTGTTAAAGACTTGCATAATGATAAATTAATGAACCATTGAACCCTTGAACCCTTTTTGCTTTTTGTTGGGTGGAGGGTTGGCTCTTCCCGCCGACGTGTAAACACATCATGCTTCTGCGGATGGGAGTAGTCACAACAGCCAGAGAAAGTTGCCTAATGTCATTTTTAAAAATAAAAAAAAAAGATAAAAAAAAAAAAACAAGAAAATATGCCAAAGGAGTAGTATGTAACTAGAAAAATAAACGCACCGTTTTCATGTTTAATATAACGAGCACGAGATGTTGTTATTTTTCCATTAATTTTTAGCGTCGTTCAGTCAAGTGGTGTGGCGGTACAACATGGCCTGAAAGAAGTTATGTTGCCATATTGCAAATCAAAGTTCACTGTTCATCCTCCTAATTCCATAGCAAACATCGCTGGCCCTCATCCTAAAGCCTTTTGAGACCATGTGCTCACATCCAAAGCAGTTTGACTCTGCGATCAGCCAAATCTAAATGTCACTTTCCTGCCGTTTTTGGGACGTCAGGAGGTCTGCTCTGATTTGCTCTGTCAGTCCGTGGACGCTTGCCAGCCGCTCGCTCGGTTTGACGGCCAGACACTGAGAGTTGTCGTTTTGCATTTAGAACACACTCACATCGTGTTTGTGGCAGAGACGCTGCCATTACCTGACAGGAGACCCAGAGAGCTTGGCTATGATCCCCATGGCAACGTGACACATGGCGAGATTAGAGCAGATAGGACGCTGATGTGAGATAACGTGACGTGGAACGCTCCTCTTCCTCTGCAGCGTCTGTTTTTCTCAGAAAAGTCTCAGATATCAGTTTTGCCCAAAGAGCATGTTTCCAATGTCTGAATTAAACATTCGTTTAATAAGCGGCCATGTTATTGAATAAAATAATTAAATAAAATAAAAAACACATCAATTCACTGCAATCTTTCTTTGTTCTGAGATGCTGTAATTTTAATTGAGTGGTTTCAATCCTACAGTGCTGAAGTCATGCAATTCCCTTGCCATTGGGCACATTTGCCTTTACATGAATGATATGTATTACACAGCTGTCCTCCCCCTCTTTGTAGTGTAAATATTGTTGTAATTATTTCGACTGCAGGGTGTCCAGGGTGTGTAAAACATATCCAATTTAGATATGCAGAGCGCTGATTGAAGTTTATTGCTTCAAATATGTGAGTATGTGATGAAAGAATACAATGAAAAAAAGAAAAGTAGAGAGAAAAAAAAAGTTTAAGAGCCAGGTACTTAACAGCTCAATTTGCATTTCCATGTTTCAAAAGGAGCTTATCGCATATTTAAATGTGTAAGAATACCACTTTCAACTTTTAGCTTCCCTGAAGAATGAGAAACATCTGCTACAAAGCAGTAGTATTAGTGCCTTTTTCTATATAATATACCTCTTGTACTCAAATGGCTTTTTCTCAGTCAAATGTTGCTGAATCACTTATATAAAATATAGAATTTAACTCAGCAATTTAACTCTCACGTGCAGCGAGAGAGAGAGAATAGAATTAGAAATGAGGCGAGGAGCCGTGACAAAAGGTGAGGGAAAAGAAGAAAAAAAGAGAGAGATTGCGGGCATCATCAAGGTCACAATGCTTCAATCAGAGAGCTGCACTGCCGCAGATCAGGATGTAAAAATGCGTAAACAATTAAAATGCAGATCATGGGATGAGGATGCTTTAGTGAATCAGGCGTTTTGCCAAAACACACTCGCTAAATTCTACGTGCAACCCCATCGCGACCCGCTGCCTGTACCTGCAAAACCTGGGCAGCTTGTATGGGCTGATTACAGAGTTTGTCCATGGTGAGTGCTTAGACAGACAGTCCATCAGTCCACTTTAACATTAATCTCCATCACTGCACTCCCCCCCATCCTCCCCCCGATCCATTGTTCCTAAAATGAAACCACTCACAACATTTTAGTGGATTGATTGGGGCTCACTATCGCCATCTAACAAATTGAGGTTTGACCTAGTGATGATCCATCTCCGTTAATAGAAAATGAACCAAAATCTAAAGTAGCTTCATTGAGCGTTTCCCCCCACCCCACCCCCGCATGCTGCCTCGCTCCCTCTCCTACCCTGTCCTGTTTCTCTACATTTTACTCACTCTCTCCACAAGTCCAATTACTGGCCTGTCGCTTAGAAAGACAAAACACAGGGCGAGTATTATCCTATCGATTTCAGCTATACAATCAAGAATTTTACAGAAAAGAAAAACATCCCACACAATATTCTGAATGGAATAAATGAAAAAAAAAACAAAAACACATTCCCTCCTTCTGTTTTACTAAGCTTCTTCTTTCTGTATCACCGCTTCTCCTTCCTGGCCAGCTACCCGCGAGCCTTCCTCCAACCACATCCATCTCATCCCGAACACCGCAACCAGCAGTGAAAAACGACTTGCTTGGACTTGATGTGCAGGCAAGCCGACCGAACCCCAGCTCTCCCCGAGTGAACCCTGTAAAAATGTTCTCCATCTCGGCTTCATCGCTGAGGGGTGACCTTCCAAACTCCAGAGCGGCAGTCTCTTGCCATTGTAATTTGGAGGAGGGAGGCTAATCTTTCCATAAGCACTTGTTATTCTCTTACTCTGACACAAATCTCCCCCTCTTCGGTTCACTTGAAACTCTCGTCAGAGCCAAAAAAGAAATTACCGTTATTGTTTCCAATCACAAAATGCAGATGCAGGAGACTATTGTCCTTAACGGGCCATATTAATACTTGTCATCGCACAATTTTAATCCAGGGAAGTGCACAGATCAGGCGCATCTGTCATTTACACTTATTCATGACGATCAGATACATATTTGATTGCCTCTCCCTCCCATCATAATTCATATCGGCACTTTTTTGTGTTGTACATCGTGCTATTCACGAAGGGAAAAAAAAAACAGTTTCTGGCAGCATCATAACTGCTATGTAATGTAGTCAATACTAAGATGATAAAATCACAACAAACTGCAGGTGTGAGTGGACAGAAAAACAAACGCCAGTGACCGCCTCGTGCTTAATTTCAACCGTCATCCCACATCAGCTTCAGCGGTTAACACATTCGCAGGCGCACGCTCATTAGGGCCGCTGAAATCGTCTGACTTCCCTCCCATCTGTGAACAGAACGGTTTCCCTCCGTATTTACATAACATTACTGACCATCGCGGCGGAGTCGGCTGCACCGTCCCCATACTGATTGCTGCGCTGCGAGGCATGTTGTGTTGCGACCTCTCGCGAGCAGCGCTGAAAAGAGGCAATCATCTCCCTTTCTGTAAACCATACTGCTGTTCCAAAATCTATTAATAATTCACCCCGTTCACTGATAGCTTTACCTGAAAACATGCTGTCTGATTTTTTCCCCCTCCAAATAAATAAATAAATAAAGCCAGCAAGACAATACAATTTCAGTTTTCTCAGTACCTGGCCTCTGATTGTGCTGGAAATGCACATCAGCTCAGCTCAACATGAGGCCTACTTTCAAGTGTTGGAAAACCATAAAATGGCTGTGTGATAGGAGCGCTGACAGTGTGAGGCTTGGTCCAGCATGGGAAAAAAATATGTAGGGTGGAGGGGGGAGGGTGAGCAACTGTCACATGCCCCGGAGCAAAGCATGTGGCCGGAGACTCGTTCCACCGGAGAAGCATTTTATCATCTCATGCCGACCATTTAGTTTTTTCTTTCCAAATACAACACCCCACTGTTTTTCAAAACCTGGCAACAAGCTGAGACGAGGCTTGGTTTTATCCAAGGGACAACAGCACAAAACAGTAATGGAGAAACACTGTCCATGCTGTGAAATACAACAAGGTGGCTGGTACAATTTTATGCATATTGATGAGGCAGCCACATAAGCGACCTAGTCCTACAGTGAAGTCTGCTTGGGGCTTGAACTCTATGTATGTATGTATGGATGTGATATATGGCCTCATTCAGAAAGCATGTAGGACTGATCCACAAAAAGGCTCATAACCTCAGCAGCTACAATTTTAACACAGACCACTGAAGCGTTGGACATGAACATAAATAGAGATTTATCTGATAGTTTTGTTTTTACAGTCCTCATCTGTGAAACAAAAGCTGTCATTCCACTCAACACAGGAGGGTGTGTGTTAAAATTACAGGCAAGCACTCATCAAAGCTGTGCCTGTAATTGTAATAATCATGCTGGTAACTCCAAGAAATCTAACTTTAGGACGATACCATCAGTGGAGATGGTGTCCTAGAGGAGTGGGAGTCCTGGAGGGAAATTTTCAAAGGTGCCCTGCTGCTTATGAACAGCACTCACAGAAAACACAGCCTCCTCCAACATTTCTAAATGTTACGATACAATACAACATGAAAGCACATCTGCACCCTACCGAGCTTTGAATAAACCGATGGTCTGTCGAGCAAGTCTTCTAATTGCTTTTGAGAAATGTTTAGTCCCATCCTTAAGTGTGAAAAAAAAAAAGAAAAACTCAAATGAATCCAATCCAGGAATCCCCTGTGCTTTTCGCAGAAATTGTGAAATTCTTAAATGAGCATGTCTGCCGATGAAAGGGAATCTTGGAAAAATCAAAACTTAAAAAGAAAAAAAAAAAAAAAAAGACAGAGCAACCTTTGTGTGAAAATCTTGAATAAAACATTTTCCCCTGTTGGTTTATGTGCAAAGATGAATTGAGACCAAAAGACAATACTGCTTTGATCTATTTGTATTTGTGCTTGGTACATACAATGTGATCTTTTGTTTGTGACTGCTATTGCTCCTGGTGGAATACGCATGGTGTTGTTTCCGTAGTGAAAGTGTTGAAGTATCCCATCCTATCTCATACTTCACAGTGGAGATTAAATGCCTATACGTGTAAACAAAAACCTTGACGTGATTAATACGCCGAGGTTAGGTGTAACGTTAAAGTTTGTTGATGTGTGTGAGCTCACTGAGCAACAATTTTTTCTTAAAAAGTTTCCTTTTTGTCAACAAACCCCTTGAAAAGACGGAAATCTATTATGCTTTCTGATTTTTATAAGCTTCCTGTGGCACTCAGCCCCAATCACACCTGTTCCTACTGAAGAAATATTTAAAACCAGGCCACAAAAAAACATATTTTTAAGAAAATGTTCAGTATTTTTCTAAATCAAGTGGGAACAATAGTTTTACACTAACATTACTCAACAGTTATACGGTCAATGATGCATTTTTTGAGGACTATTTTCAACTGGAGATTAATGCAAATTTGTTGCGTATGTAAGTATTACTGGCTTGATGTTGTTGAAGTTCATTTTTCCACAGCTGCCACCCTCCAAGAAGATGAATGCAGATTTAAATAACACACATTGGAGTTGCTTGACTTCCTTCTCCCTCACACTTTGTCTCTTCTGTCTTGTTCCCGTTCTTCCCTCTTGCACATCCACATCCAGACATGTCAATTTACTCCTCCTCTCCCAAGTCTCTGCCCCCACATCTGGGTCAGCTGTGACAGGCTCAACATACTCCAAGATACCAAGCGACAGAGGAGCAATTAGAGGCTAAATAAAACCTCTTGTCTCCGTATATGTGCGTGATGTGTCAATACCATATTATCTTCCTGTTTGTTTTCCATCACATATGTGAACGCCTGCAGGTTAAATTTAGATTAGATTTAGAGTTACATTTTCAAAGACTAGGTATGGAGAAAATGACACATGGACCACCTTGTTTGTCTCCTTTTCACAGGAAAAAAAAGACATAAAAGCTTCATGTATGACACACATGAAACAGCCACATATGACGTGTGTCACTCCAGGAAGGAATAACATTGCGGGGTTGGTGGCGTCATTGCAGGCAAAAGATGTTTGCAGGCTTGTCAGGACATATGACACATCGGAGCACGGTTTTGCCACGGGCCTTAGTGCAGCTGCTGTATATAGAATAAACACAGACACATTTTGAAGGCACGCTGGAGGCTCTAGAGTCTGTTCTGCACCCATCCGACTCTGGTTTAAGTTGCTGCTGATTGCCGTGACTCACACGGTGACGTACATGAATATTGCGAATGTTTTATTCATCCGCACCTCATCAAATCAGTCTAAATCACATAATGAGCCAAATGTTTATATGCTACAAGTATCGTGCGGTTAGCTGTTTACACGTCTGCAGACTGTCACCGTCTAATTGGAGCGTAATTCTATAATTCTCTCTTTATGTAGATTTCGAGCAATAAAAGTTGTACGTTGTATTGTCAAACAAATGCATTCACTTACACAGGGTGGTTTCACTTAGATGCCCTCCTTTGACCAGAACAGCAAAGCACTGCAGCACCTTACATGCCCTCCTCCCAGTTCAAAATGTGTGTGTGTGTATTTTTGTGCAGCAGTGTGTGGCTTTATTAGTGTGCATGTGGGCACTTACGTTGTTTTGTTTCTAAAGACGAAGGCTGTGAGTAAGCCTCCCTCCATCTCTTTTGGATAGAGGCCTCATGGGGGGTGAGGGGGGAGGGGGGGCAAGGCTTTTATGCCATGCCGTGTTGAGCTCTCAGTTTTTAAAATGATTATACTTGTAGAATAAAATTTCTTTGCAATCATTGGCCTGCCTAAGTTGATGATGCACCATTAAACTACACAGAGAGGACGCGTTTTTACTCTCGCTAATGCATTTCATACATTAACATAATATTCCTTAAGCTTTAATTTCATATATGCACAGGGTGTTATTGAAGGGGTATTAGGCTATATCACTGATTTTTTCTTCTTAGACACTCAAACAGAATTTGAACATGCAGCATAAGATCACAATTGTAGTAATGCACTTTTCTGTACTATAGGTTAAACAGGTTAACCTAGGTTATAAAGCATACAGTTACGCAACACCCAGTCATTCTTTTTTTTTTTTACACAATTGATCTGATCCAGTAATTGTTAGAATATTGTAGTGCAACATGTATTCACTGAAGTAACTGTTGCTGAATTTTTTTTTTAACTCCAATGAAAAACTAATCTCCAATAGTGTTTTACTTGTGTTTCTGTGTACCATCATTGAAGTTCTATCACATTTAGAAGTTATTTGGTCCTGCTATACGTTTAGCTAAGTATTGCTTCAGAGCTGAAAAACACATTTCTTTAAGGTATTTTGACTATATTTTCCCAAGAAGGGTTCATTTAATACTTGAAACTTTCTTCATGGGAAAGTATTACAGAGAGAATTGGGGGAAACCTTCCATCAAATTCGACTTGACAGGTCCTCTTTGACCCCTAGGTCATAAATCAAGCTTGACAGGTTTAACTTTTGACACTCCCACCGCAATTTCCTGGGTCAGTGTGGCTCAGGGGATTATCGAGGTATTTATAACCCTAACATCCTATGCAGACGCGGGAGCACGCTCACAGTGCAGGTGTAGAAAAGTGGAAAGAATAAAAGATGGATATGAACAACTTTAACTGCCCATTTCCAGCCAGCGTTCCTAAAGCTTTTGTCCTGAAAATCATTAGTGAGACCCCGGTCATCGTCCACCATGCCTCGCCCTGTATCACCGGCGCTAAGAGAAGAATCCTCTACGTGCGTCAGCTACAGGCAGAACCCAGAGCCTGATACTCCTCAATAAAGTCACTGCAAAGAGAAAACACACGCAGCTCCCTCAAAAAATTTTCTACATCTGTGGTAAAGCAATATAGGTTTCATACAATCATTCCCACCAACATGATCCTGGTAAATCGCAAAGAGAAATCCCGCTCCAAACCTTCAGCATCTGTGTGGTTAAGGTGTTATACAAGGCCCTGTCCGGTCTTTCATCATCACCTAAAGAAGTCACAAGACTTCAAAGAGAAAACACACACATGCAGCTCTCTCAAAAAAACTTTCTACATCTGTGGTAAAGCACTATAGGTTTCATAAAATGACTCTATCATTCCCGTCAACATGATCCTGGTAGACTGCAAAGAGCAAACACACACACACACACATACATCGCCCCCATTCAAACTTTCAGCATGTGTTGTAAAAGCACTTTAGGTGTTATACAAGGGTTCTGTTCGGTCATTCATCCCCACCTACTGACCTCGGGAGACTGCAAAGAGGAAACAGACACCCCTCCAAACTTTCAGTCTCAGCGGCAGAGCACTTAAGGGGTCAAACAAGGTCTTTCACCCCACGAGAAAATCAACAGTAAAGCAGTATAGGTGTTATACATTACCCCCCTCCGATCTTTAATCTTCACCTAATGAAGTCACAAGACAGCAATGAGAAACCACACACACACACACATAGACCCCTCCAAACTTTCTGTATCTGTGGTAAAGCAATATAGGTTTTATACAATCATTGCCGTTAATATGATCCTGGTAGAATGCAAAGAGCAAACATTCAGATTTATAACCTATGTAAATGCAGCAACGCTTAAAAACCCACGGCTCAGGTGTAGAGACACAGAAGCAAACCAGGACTGAAGGACAGAAAGAAGAACATGAACTTTAACAACCCATCACCAACTTTTCCACCCAATGCATTCCCGGATGAAGAACCTACATATCCTGGTAAGTTGTAATCTTGCCTTCTATATTTTTTATTTAAACAGTATTGTATGGTATGCAAGAATTCCATTCATTCAACAACGTGAGCCTTGTTTTTCTCTTTCATTTACAGTGACGGCTGATGAATTTGAAAATATCAACTTGACACAGACGGATATCGGTGAGCCTTTTATATATTGTTTAAAGTATATTCCGTTAAAATGTCGTCTTCAACTACTCTCCAAATAAACTAGTTACAGATCTGGTGGCTTCCTCCACTCGTCTTGTTCGAGGTGAAGTTCATGCGGCGGCATCTCCCCCAGCAAACACCCGTCCCAGACCCAACCGGCTCTGCGGCTCAACAGGCCTACCGTCCAGGGAGAAACCAGGCGGGCGTCTGTCCCTCATTTTGCCCAGCATTCTGCGAGGACAGCAGCCATCAGTGAGTGAGGAACATTTTACCGCCGCAAAAATTCAAGTAGACCAAAACATCCGCCGGCACGCCGACCCCTCCTGCAATCGGTTCTGGGATTCGTCCCGCTGTGACATATTTCCGGTTAGTCAGAGCTTAAAAACGAGGCACTCTGTACAGGAAACTATTCCGTGAATCAGCATACGGCCTGGAAGTTTAAAGCGCCCTCTGAGGTCAGAGAATTAACCTGTTTTTGACGATTTCCTTTGTCTGATGTCATGTCTTAACCTAAAATCCTAAAATCACACACTGTGGAACATGTATAATGACCCATTCGTATCACTTAGAATGCACCTACAAATTAAGCAAAATGCAGACATTACCTTTGTACAACAAGGCGGTTATTATCCACACCAGCATATTTATATGATAAAACTATTCTGTCTATAGAATTGTAGATTTGTGTTATTCTTATTCTTAATTTTCTTATTTCAGATCCTATCCCCTCATTTCCCCCCAGAGCAAGGAGAAGTAGTGGGACTCAGACGTCTGACTTGGGGGGGAAACGCTATGTATGTATACATACGTATGAATATATATGTATATATGTATGTATACCCTAGTGAAATGTTGATACTTATTTATTGGGTTTTTTTTCTATTTACAGGCATAGCATCCAACCTCATAGTAGAGAGAAGGACACTTCCAGCCAGACAAAACGGTTAGCATCTTGGCTGAAAAGTGTTTTATATATATATATATAAAAGAAAGTAAGCACATATATAAACTATATTAATTACAATACAACTTTGTCTTATCCAGGGGACGATCCAGCATCTTCTCATCCAGATTCTCACCCGTCAACAACAACAACAACAACAACAACGAAAGAGTGGACGCTCATCCTAGAAACACTCGGAACCTCTCCTCCTCTATTTTTGTTCTTCTCAGAGATTTAGTGTAAGTGTTATTTCTGTGTCTTGTAAAATGGTGTGACATATTAATATGAACACTGCGGGGTTTTCAGATGATGATGAAATAAATCCTATCGCTTATCTCCCTGTGTGTTAGAGTTTTTTACTGAACAATTAAACTCCATACCTCCCCCCAATTTAGCTTCCCCCGAATTACACACAACTCCTGCTGCAGAGTTATTTGCGGAACAATTAAACGCCATTCACCGCGTCCCGCCGACAGATTCAGCCCCAAACGTACGTGAAAACATCCTACCCTCCAACACGTCCGATGACACCACTCAAAACCAGAAAAAAAACGGTGCTGCGCGTCAAGGGGATCACACAGACCCATCAGTTTTGACAGCGACAAGGAGCTGGTATATGGGTATCTTGGCAGTTCTCACAATGAAGCGATTGAAAGCCCTCAACTCATCGCGTCATCAAATATAAAAAAAAGGGATAAGAAGGGCTGAAAAACGGCGCATTTAACAAAAAATTCAGAGTGGTGTACGACAAGAGGCATCTCTTTAGCAACGGCACAACTCTGCCTTTTGGCTATTAAAGGGGGGAGAGGGAAAAAAAATGTCACACCATACAGGCACAGAGGCAATTATGTTTGACCCTAGATTCAGCGCACCCTTTTCATGTATGATTGTTGGACCCAGTGGGTGTGGAAAAACTTTCTTTGTAAAAAGTGTATTAGATCATGCTTTACGAAATGTACCTGATAATATTGTGTGGATTTATATGTCTTTTCAACCTACGCATGCTGAGATGCAGAAATTGAATAAAAAAATTAAATTTGTTGAAGGATTGCCTAATTCCTTGGATGATGCAGATCCGTTTCTGCCTGAAAAAACCCATTTGATCATACTGGACGATGTTATTTTCCAAGCCTCAGAGCATCCGGAAGTGGTAAAAATTTTTACGCAGTACAGGCTTCATAGAAATATGAGTGTCTTCCTGCTGACCCAAAATGTATTTCAGCGAGGTAAACACAGCCGTAGCTATAAGTCTAAACAGTAACTATCTGGTGTTATTTAAAAACTCTTGAGATAAATTACAGATAAAAATACTAGCTCATCAAATCTACCCTTCTCAGAAAGCCATTTTTTGGAAAGTTTTGATGACGCTACCAAAGACCATCTCAGGTATTTAATCGTCGACCTCACGCCCTCCTGCCCAGAAAACTACAGACTGAGGACGGGTCTACTGCCAGGCCAGTGGCCCGCCATTTATCTCCCGAAATCGCAGTAATTCACCATGTCTTCCCTGATAAAAAGGAACGCGCCCCTACTGCAAACTCTTTACCGAGCCACGCCTCTCAGAAACGGCGAGACATTCTCAGCCCATTGTTCCCCAGATTTTCTTAGGGCTCTCTGCGAGATTGCTTTAAATGTTTTAAAAGAAAACATTCCTCTCTCCTCTGCTCAATACAAAAAGCTGAAAAGGCACAGAAACATAATCAAACTGCTAGCCGATAAAAAAGGCGGCTGTAAAATGCAAACGTCAGACTTTGCTGAAACAATCAGGGGGATTCATCCTTCCTCTTTTGTCAGCCGCGGTTCCTATCCTTGTAAACCTTCTGGGAGGAATCATCAGAAAATAAAATGTCTCAGAAAATGTTTCTCGTCAATCTCACCGCATCAACTCAACCGTCTGACTCAACCGGATCCCTCCATCAGACGGACTACCAAAGACGATTTGGATGAAAGCATGAGAAAGATATTAAACGAACCGGAATTGAGTTCTTATGAAAAAATTAAAAAGTATGACGCTCTGCTGCAGAGATATCTGTCGCTCATGAAGCAAGGTCAAAAGGAGGAACATCGAATGACTCTGACTCTGCACCAGGATTTGAGCTCTTCAGATAGGCCGGAGAAGGAACCCCAGCGTGAGACTGAAAGACCTGAAGAGGATGAGGCGATGAGCGAGGTATTAAAAGGCCTCCCCTCTCGCAGTCGTAAGAACGCCGAGTAGTACATCCTGCAAAAAATGAAAAATACCGATGGTGGCGGGTGGACCTCTAAAGGGGAATTTGTTCATCCTGGGGCAGATTGTGAAGGGATCTCATATGATCTCATATGACTTATTGAAAAACCTTTTAAGCCAGTACAAAAAATCTTATACACCACCGTCCAGAGAGTGGATGAATTTCTTACAAACTCTAACGGACCTCAACATTCCCCTATCCTTTGTGAATAACCCTCAAGCCCGTGAACAATATCGTTGTCTGACCCCCCCGAGTAGGAGCAGAGAGGCTGAGGAGCATTTTGCGTTTTCCCCTATGCTGACACCCAGCTCCGGGCGTAGATTACCTTTTTTTTCCACCTGGATGAAATTTTGAGTGTGTAAAAAATAATTGTATATGGAAAAAAAACAAAAATACTTTTTATGCTGTTTTCAATAAAAGCCTTTATTTTTTATTATTTATTATTTATTTTATTGTTATTATTTTTTTTCTTTCTTTTTTTTCTTTTTTAAATACACAATGACAATCTTTAAACATTTGTAAAGAGCAGGTTCCATGTTGAACACTGCTGGAACTATAATTTCTAATACATCGTTGATATTTACGAACAAATTGGGTAACGAGGGCATAATTTTCTGCCTCATTCTCCTGATATAAAGATAACCCACATGCTGTATGACAAAGACAATACACGCAGTGCTGACTGTACGCCAGTGAAAGAGTGTCTTGAAGCTGTTAATTGTGGTGGCAGAATATGCGACCGGAGCGACATTGCAGAAACTTCAAGATGTCGACAGGGTAGGGGCCATAGTCCAGAGAGAAGCCAAAAGAGTCAAAAAAGGTGGCCTCGTCATCTTCTTTCAAAGTCAAGGCAAGCCAATGCTCACCGGGCATATGAGCCGGATGGGTTTTGACAATAAAATAAGTGGGAGGGCTGAAGGAGCGTGTCAGAAAGCAAAGTTGATCCGAACGCCCATATACGCCGCAAAACACATCTCCCAACAGATGATGCAAAAGACTTTCCAACTGATTACTGTTTTTTTCAATCAGTAGTAATCCACCAGCACTTGCCTCTTTGAATTCACTTCGAGAATTGAAGCGTAACGTAACAGGCGTACATCACGAGTGTGGTGGTGTGGAATAGGAGGGGTTGCCTGAATCTCTAATTTCCAGTCTTAAATTTCCGGTGGACGCGGGGGACAGAGCATCGCTGTCTTTGCATGGCTCAAGATTTAACACAAACAGGGAGTACCCCTCGTTAAATTCTTTACGGATTGATACTCAGGGGCAAGTCTTTCAGGTGTCTGCCTGTGGCAATGAACATGTTGTAAAACTCTCTGACCAAAATCCCCTGCCCAAATTGAGGCTGAAAAGCTTTAGCCAGAACCTGCCTGCCATCCTGGCAGAGGGCTAGGTATTCCACGTTGTTGTGGATGAAATTGAAGGGAGACAGGCTTCTTTTTCCTGTGAAGGCTTTGTGATGCTATATTCGTGAAGGTATTTAGGTACGGGTCCCAAAAAGAGGTTATCCTGGTTGCAGATCCTGGAATTGGCGGGGATGGATAAGGTTTTGACCATGATGCGTGAGAGGGGGTAGAGGGTGTTGGCTCTCTGCAGGGCCACAGTGTGGTTAGGACCGTCGAGGGCGAAGGAGTTCATCGCTCCAGCCGTGTCTTTGTAAAAGAGCCCTGCGCTAAATTGACTCTTGAGGGTATCTTCAGAGAAGGATTTCAATCATAGCTCGGTAAGAGTGAGTGGCACTAGATTGGGAAATCAGTCGATCCCCCACGGTAACATCGCATTGACTGAACATTGTATTGAGCGGGTAATTGATCAGGGAGACGGCCACATCATCTGCCAGGTTAGAGCCGTCAGCGCTGGTGATTTTAACGCCAACGTACAGCAGGGTGTCGTTCAGATCCAAATATTTTTCCCCATCTCTGGGAATAAAAAACGCGATGGGGCCCCTGTCTGTGATGGCCGACAGAGGTAGAATTTCGGTGTAGAGCTTATCCTCTGATCGAGAGCTGCGTCATGGGAGCAGAGAATAAATCCAAGATTCAAGATTCAAGATTCAAGAATTTTATTGTCATTACACAACAATTACATCATCGGCAATCATTGGTAATGAAATTCTTAAGTCCCAGGCTCTCCTAACAATGCTAAAGAAACAAGAAACAAGAAAAGCAAAAGATAATTTAGAAATAAAAAACAAATAAAATAAAATAAAATTTAAACATAAATAATAAACTAGAGTAATAAAATAAGTAAAGACCTTAAAATATAAGTTATACAAATAAAATATAAACTGTAAATGTAAAAGTATTATAGTAACATATATACAATAGATATATATACAGTAGAAACTATGCACAGCAGAAGTGGTGGGTTATTGAGAAGTGGTGGTGTTGTGAACACAGTTTAAAAGTCTTATGGCCTGCGTGGTATGAAGCTGTCCCTGAGCCTGGTGGTTCGGGCTCGAATGCTGCATGGAACCGTCGGCCAGACGGCAGCAGGCAGAACAGTTTGTAGCTGGGGTGACTGGGGTCCTTAATGATTTTGGTGGCCTTCTTCCTACACCGCTGGGTGTAGAGGTCCTCCATGGATGGCAGCTCCGTCCTGGTGATGTGCTGAGCAGCTTTCACCACCCTCTGTAGAGCCTTACGGTTGAGGGCGGTGCAGCTGCTGTACCAGGCGGTGATGCAGCCAGTCAGGATACTCTCTATGGTGCACCTGTAGAACCTGCAGAGTAATCCTTGAGTCCATGTTGAGCCTCCGCAGCCTGCGGAGGAAGAAGAGCCGCTGTCTGGCTGACTTTGTGATAAAGTCAGTGTGATGAGTCCAGGTGAGGTCCTCGCTGATGTGAACCCCGAGGAACCTGAAGCTGTTGACTCTCTCCACCGTAGTCCCTGTTGATGGAGAGGGGGGCGTGTTCCTCTCTCTGCCTCCTCCTGAAGTCCACGATCAGCTCCTTAGTTTTGCTGACGTTGAGCTGGAGGTTGTTGTCCTGGCACCAAGATGTCAGGGCTCTGACCTCTGACCTCTCTGTAGGCCGTCTCTCGTCGTCGACGCCGGTGATCAGGCCAATGACGGTCGTGTCGTCAGCAAATTTGATGATGGTGTTGGAGCTGTGGGTGGCCACGCAGTCATGCGTGAACAGGGAGTACAGCAGAGGGCTGGCTGAGCACACAGCCCTGGGGGGCGCCGGTGTTCAGAGTCAGGGTGGAGGATGTGGTGCTGCCCATCCGCACACAGCCTGGGGTCTGCCCCGTCAGGAAGTTCAGGATCCAATCACACAGGGCACTGTTGTTGAGCCCGAGGTCTCTGAGCTTGGTGACGAGCTTGGAGGGCACGATGGTGTTGAATGCTGAACTGTAGTCAATGAACAGCATTCTCACATATGTGTCCCTCTGGTCCAGGTGGGAGAGGGCAGTGTGGAGGGTGAGGGCGATGGCATCTTCAGTTGACCTATTGGGCCTGTAGGCAAACTGAAGTGGGTCCAGTGAGTCCGGGATGGAAGAGGTGATGAATGATTTGACTAACCGCTCAAAGCACTTCATGATGGTGGAGGTGAGTGCTACTGGGCGGTAGTCATTCAGGGAGAGGATTTTGGTTTTCTTGGGGACAGGGACAATGATGGTCTCCTTGAAGCATGTGGGGACTACAGACTGGAGCAGTGACATGTTGAAAATGTCTGCAAAGACGTCTGCCAGCTGATCTGCACACACCTTGAGAGCTCGGCCGGGGATGCCGTCAGGTCCAGGAGCCTTACGTGTGTTAATCCGTTTTAGAGTTCTGCACACGTCTGCCCTGGATATCACAGGTGGGCAGTGGTCCTCCTGAGCCTTTTGCACCTCCACAGCTGGAGAGGTGCTCTCAAAGCGGGCATAAAATAAAAAGTGTTCAGCTCATCAGGCAGAGATGCAGACATCACCTCAGCACTGCTGATCTTCTTTTTGTAGTCCGTCAGCAACTCGGGTGATTTCTGATGAGCCATCTCTGCCGTGTTTAGAAGATGTCGGCCGACTTCCTCTTCTTAGGTTTGCTGCCCGCGACTGATCTCTTCTTGCTAGGTTGCCTGCAGTTATGAGGGACCTCCCCCGGAGGTCTCTTTCTCTGCCTGCATGAAAGGACCATAATCCCTCTAGATCCCTCTTGCCGGGATGGACCGGCTATTCTCCCCTGCCACTTCTTTCATGACGACTGAGACGATGTTGGTGGCAGCGGATTTCAGGTGAGGCTTGGCAATGGAAATCGATGTGTTTGGTCACAGGGTTGTAAGAGGCCTGAGCTGTAGGGTCGTACTTTTTGAGAAAGGGGACTAGCTCTTCCAAGAGGTCTTTTGGTTTGTCATAATACCCGCCGTTGCTGAACCTCTGAATCACCAAAGGCTGCGGTTTGTCCTCCACCCTATTGACTTCAAAATAAGCGTTATGTGTGGGGAGAGTATACCAAGTGTTTAAATGATTTCGCACAGACCCACTAACCATTTCCCCTTCAATTCAATAGCCTTGGTTAAATCCACCATGAAACTCGAGCTGGTGTTATCTTTGAAACACTTCTTTACTCTCGTTGGATGGCAGGGTCACATAAAACCCTTCGTTGGTGACCGTGTCCATGATGCAAATGAGCGAGGAAGCCTCAACCGGTGGGCTTTTTAAATGTTTTTCAAATCAGAGGCCTTGACCCAGCTATTGAATTTTTCGGGCCAGTTCTTCCAATGCACCAACACCTGCTTTTCACTCTGCACCGTGTGCCTTTTCAATATCTTTTCCACAGCGTACATCTTGTCCTGGTCTATTCTGACCTTCTGCAACTCGGCCTCGTAAAAGGACCCCTCGATAGGCTCACCATCTTAATCTTGCAGTGTGTAAACGGGAGGAGTCTGAGGAATGCTTTCGGTCACCGTAAACACTTCATCCGTAGTAAACCTTTGTTGTTCGTATTTTTTATCAAACACTCCGTCTCAACTTGGATATTCCGACGAGATCACCCTTCTTAAACTTCATGCAGGGCACGGTGCTGTGCCGAGCGTCACCGAGAGGTGACCTGCATCGGGGTCATTTTTATACTTTTATGATAAGTGTGGTTGTAGCTACGGACCAAATCTTGTAACACATCGAGATATCGTCTGGTGTTGTTTGCCGTAAAATATCTCCACATTCTAGTCTTTAGCGTACAGTTAAATCTTTCTATCACAGAGGCTTTGTGATCGCTGGCCATGGAGAAATGGACGATGCCATGTTTTTTCATCAGAGCCTCTTGTTGAAAAATTCTTTACCGGCATCCGTTTGTAGCTTTTCAGGGATCTGACTGATCTGACAGATTCAAAAGCCCTCACCACCTTGGCGGCAGATTTTCTTTTCAAAACACGGACGTAAGCCTTTTTGGAAAATACGTCAATTATCTCGTTAATAAATAATTAAACCCATCATTGTGGTCTGCCAAGGCTTGCATATTGCAAAGATTGGCTTGGAATTGGTTTAAAGGTTGAGGGACTAAAACTCTGTTTCTGATAAAATGCATTCTGGCCGGTTTATGTAAGGTGTAGGTGTCTTGCTTGAGTAAAAAAATCCTTAGTGTTTTCAAGCTTGGGTTTTTTCCCCATTTCATTTTGCACAGCCTGACAGAGTCGACCGACTCCTCCAAAACTCCCCGGATGGACAGGGTTGTAATATACTCTTTTCATCACCCGTTTCTCCGTCATTCTGCCTAGCATGGAGTCTCTAGTTTTTTACTGACAAAAAACAGGACTGAGGATGGCTTTTATATACAATGATTTTTAATGATTTTTCAAAAAGCATACAGGTTAAAAATAAGAGTAAAAGAATATGTCAAAAATAGTACGAGTAAATGAATCACATCAAAAAATAGTAAGAATATTATCATGAATACATCAAAAATAGTAAAAATAGGTGGGGATGAATGACCGAACACAGCCTTGTATAACACCTAAAGTGCTTTTACAACAGATGCTGAACGTTTGAAGGGGGGGCTATGTATGTATGTATGTGTAAAAGTGTAAAGTGTGTGCGCAAGCACAGTGTGTTTTGGCTGGTGCCGTCATTACAGGCTCCCAGCTGTGGTGTGTTTGTGTTCTTTGCAGTATACCAGGATCATGTTGGTGGGAATGATAGAGTCATTGTACAAAACCTATATTGCTTTACCACAGATGTAGAAAGTTTTTTGAGGGTTCTGTGTGTGTGTGTGTGTGTTTTCTCTTTGAAGTCTTGTGACTTCTTTAGGTGAGGATGAAAGACCTGGACAGGGCCTTGTATAACACCTAAACTACAAAGATGCTGAAGGTTTGGAGTGGGTTTTCTATTTCAAATTTACCAGGATCATGTTGGTGGGAATGATTGTATGAAACCTATATTGCTTCTTTACCACAGATGTAGAAAATTTTTTGAGGGAGCTGCGTGCGTGTTTTCTCTTTGCAGTCTTGTGACTTTATTGAGGAGTATCAGGCTCTGGGTTCTGCCTGTAGCCAACGCACGTAGAGCATTAGAGTGCCAGTGATACCGGATGAGGCATGGTAGACGATGACCGGGGTCTCGCTAATGATTTTTGGGACAAAAGCTGGCTGGAGATGAATTGTTCATTCATCTTTTATTCTTTCAACTTCTCTACACCCGCACTGTGAGTGCTCCCGCTTCTGCATAGGATGTTAGGGTCATAAATACCCTGATAATCCCCTGTTGTTGTGGTGGTGGTGGTGGTTGGGGGGGTGTCAAGCTCACGTAACATGGAGGGGGTCAAAAGTTCAACCTGTCAAGCTTGATTTATGACCTAGGAGTCGAGTCAAGTCGAGTCTGATAGAAAGTTTCGCCCTATTCTCTCTTATTACTATTGATTGCAGATATATTGAACACAGATATATTGCAGATATATTGAAGACATAATAAAAAAAAATAAAATAGATATTTGTCTGTACTCACTGGCTTTAACATTGCATTCAGTAGTTTCATTTCACTGGTGGATATTTGTATGGTAACTTGTTTTTTTTTTTTTTATCTCTGTGTGAGCTTGTTTTTTTTATTGGAGTCGGGAAATTGCACAAGCTACAGAGCTGTACAGGAGCAGATACTTTTCAGTTCTAAAATGAGCACTGACAGAGCTCAAATTAATGTTAATGTTGCTTCTTGTCAGCTGGATGTTTAAGTAGACAACCATTAACTGACACATACAGTGCTAAGGTGTCATTATTGTGTTTAAAGCTTGTTATGCTTCCCCCAAGTGACCCAAAAAACTATGAATACTGCTTGAAGTGACACTTTGAATAATTTCTAGTCATTGGTGCCTTTTGCTATGCTTTGCTTTTTTCTCAAAATCTTGACCTCAGAAGAACAACATTATCATTCTCCCCACCTTTTCCCCATCCTTTCCAATCCTTACATCCATCTCCACTTCTAAATTAAGCAACACACCAGACACTGCATCCTGAGGCAAGAGGAAGCTTGAGTGATGCAATGTGAGAAATAAAAGTAGACTGTGAATGTGTTTGACAGCGTTTGCCACTGTTTATAGAAACCTTTCTAATGCCAGACTTTGTAGTTCAGGAGTTGAAAATGTCATATGCCGTGGCTGAATGTTATCAATTTCTTTAAAGCCCACTTGTCAAACTTGCAAAGTTATCTTGTTCAAGCCAGATAGGTGCACTGAAAAGTAAAGATGAAAGGAAAAGACAGAGATATTTTGCTTGTTGTTTCTTCTTCTTCTTTTTTTTCAAGGTTAAACTGAAATCACTTGTCTTGGTTATTATTTGAAATTATTTGGGGGGTAAAGGGTGTGTGGGGGTCGGCTGGAAAATGCCAGCACTTGAAACTTAAAGACTCAAAACCTGTCAAAATAAATTGAGGATTTCACGAAGCAAGTCTAGACTCCAGGTTGACAGGGGCTTTTCTTCTCCTCTTTGCCAATTAGATCAAGAAAGGGACCTTGCAGTGAGTCACACGAAAATAAAGGCTTGTCTGTATTTGAAAAATTCGAGTGGTGAATATGAATGCGCATCAGAAATGGTTCGCACTCTGGTATAAAAGAGATGCCTGTGCTCTGACAGCATCAAACTGTGGCGTGTTGTCAATCCTGTTTTAAGAATAAATGAACTACAGGTACAGTTTGGCCAACATCTTTGTTTTTTAAAGTAAATATGAGCATATTGTTGAGGTGCACTGCTACATCCCACTAAAATCCCGGTCTCAAAGGCAGAGCAAAGTAAATCCACTCAAATCTTTAATGTCAAATTAAACTTAATGAATTAAGTTTGACTCGCAAATTTGCACCATTGACCAGCAAGGTAATGGGGAGCTGGGGAGTCCAAAACAGGAGAACCATCTACCATCCAACTTTGTTTAGCTGTTCTTTGTTGGACCATAAAGTGCTTCACAAAAGAGGTTTTTCAATCAACTGCAAGTGATATCATGAAACTTCTAGAAGCACATATTAAGCAAAGGCAGGCTTAATTAAGCACTATGGGCTACAGTTGTGTGCAACAGAGCAGATTAGATGAGCAGAAATGCCTGATAGGAAACCTGCCTGGCTAATCTTGAAAATAAATGACTTGTTCTGGACTTGTTGTATTTAATTTGGTTACGCTAATTTCTGGTATGTGTTAAAATAATTATGCTTAATTGGTAGCTAATCTCAAGTGCTTTTCAATACAGGGAATGTAATTTAGGCAACGGTTCCTGTAGGAAGAGGGAGATAAGCATGTTGATTTTATGTAGTTTCACAAAGTAATTCTTGCTTGCTGTTGTGTGCCACTTGTGATTTTCCATAGAAAGTTACTGCCAACACTCAAGAGTCATAGGCTTAATCACCATTATGTTGCATTATTCGACAGAAGATAGTGACTTACATTTATTTAAATGAAAAACTTTATGTCTTATATCTTTAATGTTGTGGTAATGTTTATATTACTATCATTGTGTACTGTTCAGATATTTGTACTAATTGTATCTTCATACTTTGGCAACGTTGTTTTTGAAACTTTCCTGCCAATAAAGCCTTTTGAATTGAATTGAACTGAATTAAAAGTGTATGAAATTGTATGAAAATGCTGCCCTTCACATTTTTGCTGATGCTGTCCTACATCTAATGTTTGGTGTACCAAATTGAAAAGAATGAGTGGGTGAGGAGATGTGTCAGACCTCCAGAGAAACTGCACATTTCGATGATTTGCATAAGTGTGTGCAATTATCTCTAATGAGGCCCACAAGAAGGGACATAACATGCTCTCTTTGAGAAACCCACTGGGATATGGTCATCGCCCGGAAACATTTACTGGATTTGTAGGTGCTTGTGTGTTGATGAAAGACAAACGTAGTGTTAGTGAGGATCAGTGGCAGCTATGATGTTTTGGGTCTTTGATGAAGTGACGACAGTGAATAGATGAGATTAAAGGCTGACTCATGAGAATGCTGGAGAAATACATGTCATCAACCCCCCCCCTCCACACACCCAAAAACCCCATTTATTCATGTCCACTGCTCCTCGCTGTGACACATCACACTTGTAAAGTTCCATTCACAATGTCATAAACAAATGCTGCTCCATGTTGCCAGAGCATAAAACACCAGTAAATGGCATATGTTCAATCGTTCATGAGTCAACATGTTAATCTGGAGGAGTTAAACACTTTTGATTTTAGTTCGTATGGCATCGCTGATTTCCTTTGTGTGTTATCACTTACTGTGAGTCTTATAAAGTAAATTCCTTTACAAAAAAATACACGGCCCTGTGTGTCATATTATATACATTTAAAAAAATGCTTGTGCATTTTGCTGAACTAAGTACAGACTTTTACAGAGTTTTCAGACTTTCTACTGTTCCTCCTGTAGTTCAATATATTTGGGATCTAAAATACTTTGCCATATATATAAATACACACACACACACACATATGTTGAACTATTGCAGTTTTTGGATTCCTGCCAGCTGTAGTGTTGTGATGGATATTCCTCCCTTAACACAGGTAGAAATGGGCCCTTTCTACAGTCTTGTTTAATTAACATTATTTATTCACTTCTGTTTTTCTTCATTTAACTGTTTTTTATTCAAATACTAAATATTTATCTTATAAATCTAATAGTATTTTAATTATGTAATTATATTTGAATTATTTATCGTTGAATTATTAACACAGAATGTTCTGAATATTGATAAACTGTCAATTTTTCATTTGTGAAACGTGGCCATTGCTCAGTACTGCTATATAAAAAAAGTTTACTTGCTTACTTACTTGTGCTGTCAGGAATCATAATGTCAAGCAGTGACAACCTCACTGTGATGACAACCTCCTAAGACAAGCATCTCCAGAGAGCTGGCTGAACTACAAATCTATTGATGTTTTGTGCTTTTAGTGTTACAGAAAAATAAGGATTCCCAGGAGTTCGTATTTGCTATACAGTAATAAGCAGAGGTTTATCTTCTCGAGTAACTGAGTCTACTGAGTGTACTGAGTCTCTCTTTTTTCAAGGCAGCGGAACTGAAAAGCCTGCCATTTTTAATTCCCACAAGCATTTGCAGCTGTGTCCTCTCAGGGGTTTATCAGCACCCATGGTTCCCTTGAGTGTCCTTCCTTTGGATTCACTCGTGGAAGCCAACCAATGCAAGAGATGTTTCATTTAAAAGCACATTGTGCCAGATGAAATTTTAATAGTGGAAAACAAGTTATGTATGGGAGAGGGCTGGGAGGAAAAAGTCCCAAGATTGAAAATTTACCATAGTTTTGTCCTATTAGAGATTACATTTAATGGTTACAAAAAAAACTCTGAAGTTACATGGGAGTGTAATATGTTACCAAACTCAACTTTTTATTTTACAGGTGTTGTTTTTTTTTCATCCTTTCTTTACAGTTTCTATAAAGTATCACGTTCACGACTGTGCTCACAAACATATCTTTTGTCACTTGTAGGAACACTGAATTGCCTCACTCTCATTCCCTTCAGGCTCAACCTAAAACACAACTGCTACACTTACCATGCCTTACCTAAACCTGTTTTTACCTTACAAGTCTTAATGCTAAGATGAATGCTAAATTTTGAATGGGCCAGCCTTTTGTCTTCAGATGGGAAGTGGGACCTCATGATGTTTTTCTCTAAACAGTAATACCTCAGTCTCAGTAACAGTGGCAGTGTGTTTCACTTGCACCTGGACTGTATTACACCACAGAATAGACTGAGGCCATTATAACCCAGCTGAAAATTACTCTGAAGCCAATTGAAAGAATCTCCGTTTCTAGGTCATCAGCTCCCCGGTGGGGGGGGGGCTTGTGTAACTGGTGAGAAAACATAAAAAAACCATCATTGTTAATGCAACAAATGATGCAGATGAAAAGACACACTCAGGAGAAACAGAACGTCACTCATCCTCACTGAAAAGAGGTGCTTTATTGTTTCTCCAAATCCCGGATTTAGAGTTGGGTTTAATGCAAGGACAGCGACTGATTTCACGCTGTACCTTATCTACAGACTTTGTTGGTATTTCCAGGAACATTGTAATGCAGTTTGTCTCTCCTAACTGTGTTAAAGTTAGCTTCTTTTGAGGGAGACCAAAGAAAAAGTTGAGGTATCAGAGCAGCCCTCATGATAGTGCATAATAATAAGAAAATTTGATAAACTGACCTGTAATTCTCATCATTTTATTATATGGCATAATGATTTAGCAGAGAGTTGGAATCGGGGTTTCCCCAATACAATACATGCCTTATAGCAATGATTATACATATTGTCCACTCCAGTCCATTCATCCAGACCACTAGAGTGCAGGACACACTAACAAGATATGCAGAGTGGAAGTAAAGCAAAATGCTTCATCATCCTCCCAAAATATTATCCTATTGGCTACATAGAACTGACAAAGATGTTTTAGTCATTGTGATAGTCATGCTGTTCCTAAATGTTATTTTCATGGTAAACAAACAACGTGTATGCTTTATAATGACAACAGCATAAATAAGAAATGACCTGGAGAAGGTATGTAAAAGTGACAGAAGCAATGTGTACTTGTTAATATAAAATTCTTGTTAATATTTTTTAGCATTGTTTAGGTGAGCCTGGGATTTAAGAATTTCATTACCAATGATTGCTGATGTAAATTGTTGTGTAAAGACAATACATTGCTGAAATTGCTGAAATACTGAATATATCAAAGCTGGTACCAGTCTAGTCGGGTATACGGGTTTGTTGTGCTGAATGATTACAGGAGCAAGTGCACAGAGGTGAGTGAAAGCCCAGAGGGGAAACATGTACCAGTCACTCACCACCTGCACTGCTTAAAGCGAGCTAAACTTTGTCACGCAGTGCTCAGGTGAGTTTGGATGCGTTACAGCCTTAAATAATGTTACATTTCTATGGCTGCCTGTTAGTTTGGGAACATATAAAAGAAGCGTCAGATGTTAGAGAGTGAGCAAATGGCTAATTTTCCAGAGGCAGTACATGTCAATGTCGACCGGGTACAAATCGAACTCGAGAAAGAATCTGACACAGAGCTCCTTCACTTGGAGCAGCTTCCAAACCAAAGGAGGCAATCCACTGTTCTCTAGCAGAGTACCTTGGCACCGGACTTGTAGGTGCTAACTCTCATCTCGACTGCTTCACACTTGGCTGCAGGCCATTAGGCGATCTCAGAGTTGCATCTCTACCTTTTTGCTGGGCCGACTTGCCACTGCCTGGAACTGAACTTCTATCTGTGGTGGTGGGAGTCTTCAGCCCTCACTATGCGTGTAGGCCCACAGCTGTGCAACAAGCTAAACGCAGTTCCAACAAGGGTTGAAGAGACTGTTTTTCTTTTCTGGAGGCAACTGTGAAAACAGTATTGCAAATTCAGTGATAGTGATTACAAATCATAAAACAATGGGATTCTACAACCAAAGATGTTGTTAAAATGAGTGAATGCACTGCATTTACAACAGCATAGACTAGCTGTATCAGCTAATAAGTTACTTCGCCCATTGCTGGTGAAAAATAGGATGTAACGTAGAAATTCATCTATTAAACACAAACCTAGTGTAATTGCTGTCTGGTTAGCAGTAAATAGATTGCAGAAAGTGAATTAAGAACCAGGAACCAACCAAATAAAATATTCATGATTATGTTTTTATTAGTATTTATTCATCTGAAACTAAAAATTGTTGTTTGAGCCCTTTGTATCTTCCACAGAAGCATGGCATGTTTCTACAGTAGCCCAGAACTGACAAACCACACGCTGGCTCTAACAAGGGTCTTTCATTTTTACACTGAAGTGGCCGCCACCATAAGTTCTCCTACAAGCTTGCAACCTTACCTCTAGATGCCACTACATCCTTCGTTCTGAACTGCAGGTAAACTTCTGTGTACTAGAGGTGAAAGATTTGACTCAAAAATCAATCAGTTGATCAAATCTGTGCTGAGGAGGATGCTGAGGTGAGCGGACTTATGTTTCACACTATCACAGTATCATTCTTTATTCCAATGATCACCTGTTCTTCACTGAAATATGTGCAGACTTAAAAGTATCTTATAAGAATATAAAGAGTATAAAAACATAAAAGTATTAAAGACATATTGAAGTAGGCTTTAAGAAACATTTTCCTCTTTCTTTTTGCTGAGTTAGTGGTAGAGGCATGTTTGACACAAGGTTGGTAGTTTTGCAGTTTGCTCTTTTTTTGCTGATAACTTCTTAAATTAGTATGTATCCCCACTTTATTGACAACAATGCTTTTACCCAGAGTTTACCTCACATTGGTTATTTCCATAAAGTGAATCTTTATCTGCTGTCGTTTGGTCGATCCTGCTGACTTTTGTGTGTGGAAGCCTCTCAGTGCATTAACCATGATCCCACAGGTCTGAAAGCTCGGCTTGTTGATTGCCAAATAGGTAAACAAATCTTTACCTATTTCTTTTTCCTGCGAAAATTGGTACAACCTCAGGCCATTTACAAAAGAAATATTAAGCCAGCATTGTACTGTGCTTCCCACTCCACAATAAATGTTAACAAGGAATTCAATTTGATGTCTGGCTGGGTAGTACCAAAAAAGTGGCAAAGTAAATATAATGAAGACAAACACCATCGAACTCCAACTACTGTATTGTATTGTTGAGCCAAAACTAAGAAATCTTTAAATAGCACTTCAACATGGCCGCACATATACACACAAACACCCACATGAAGACACTCCTGCTTGTGGAATGACTACTACTGTCAAGATAGACACTACATTCTCTTTACATGATCTCACTTCCAACATAGAGGCTGATGGCTGCTCTAAATGTTAAAACTTTATATTAGAAATTGTTATCTGTGTGGGGCAAAAGAAGAAAAAACAGCATTGCTCATTTGCTCAAAATAAATCGACTTGTTTTCCTGACAAGAAAGTGTGAACATTGACAGTCGTGTGAAATTATTATACCAATGCACCACTTGTATCTTGTCTCCAACTTTTGTTCCTTTTAACCGTGACCAGGGACTCTCACACATTATGTTACAGAGAGCTAATTTACTGTTACAAATTCTGGCAGTAATTGTGAGTCCTGCATATTTAAAATGTCAGAACCTGCACCATTCTTTGGGCACGTGTGCTCATTTTTGTCCCATCAGCTTTGCAAGACTGCATTTTCAGTAAGCATGCATTCACATACTCTGGTGCCCCCCCCCACACACACACATAAGCAGCACCGATGTGTGTCAGACAGGTGGGAATCTGACAGCCATGAATTAGCTGTTAATGAGGCCCTTCTCTGTAATGGGGGAGGCACCATTGGCTGAAGGAAACAAAAGGTCAAGCTGCGAGAGCTGCCACAAACTTGTTAAAAGGTCAAACACAACATCTAAGCATTCTTCAGCCCAAAATCTTTGCAGGTTATGAAAGACATACATATTTATGTAGGTAGGTTGTGCATGTGTTTGTGCGCTAGATGGCTGCAGTGTTGGGCATTTGATTTATGCACATTTCATATTCTGCTTCCTTGGTGGTGGAGCTCTGTGCTGGCTACTTTCTAGTCTCATAAATAATGCATCTTTGACATGTAATGACATCACTGTTTACCTCTGTATTAATTTATATGATGATGAAGATGCAGTATGTGGTGCTGTGCCTCCACTCTGGCGATAGCGGTGGCAGGAGGCATAACCCATTCTTGTGAGCACAGCATCTCAGGAACGCCTGGAGGTAATTTAATTACATTGGGCACAAAGTCCACATGGACGGAAATGGATGAACTCATTATATTTTGCTTGTCAAAGGTCAACGTCATAGAGACCTTACAAAACACATTTTTTGGACTAAAGTGGAGAATTCACATATGTACCCATATGAGTCCACCCTCTTTACTTCCTCTCACTGATTAACAACCATCAACAACTTTGGTAGTCCAAGGGCTCACTGGTTTTGCTGATATTGAGCTTCAGGTGACAATGCTCTGTATCAGTCCTCTGTACTCTTCTTTGAAAGTAGTCTTTAAGTGAAGACAGCGCGTTTCCCTGTGGAAATGATTCAAATGCACCTAATACCTTTTATTAAATTCCTTCAGAGTCTTCACAACATATATTTTATGAGTCTAGACAGACGTGGATGTAAATTGAAACCTGCCCGTATACAACTGTGGGGTGGTAATTCTAGTTTTTTCATATATCTAAGTCTGGGTACACAATAGCACTTTCACAGTGATGGATATTATTTGCTGCTGTCCCTTTTAGCTGCTTTTCATATTTTATAAAAACATTTGCATTCGGAAGTATCCTTGAAGTCTCCACTATCACAGCAGACTGAAGCGAAGGTCCTTCCTTAAAAGTTATTTTTGCTGGTTCTCTTCACACAAAACTGACAAATAGTTTCCTTATTTCTCACAGCACTGAGGCAGGCATTTTTAAAGACCTGGAAATCTTTAACTTATTGCACAAATAATCTGTATGGCATTTATGTCTGACAATAAATAACAATAAATGTTTATATACTTACATTGCACAAAAATATCAGATCATCATCAGCAGATAGTTTTCCCAGCCATCACTACATCACTTAAAACAAAAAAAAAAAAGAAAGAAAAAAACACACTCAATCTCCAAACTTCATCTGCTGATAAAGACAATGAGATCTGATCAAAAGCTCCAGGACACGTATAGACCGTGTAGTTTGAATGTTTCTGAGGTCAAGAATCTCTACTGTATTTTGTGCACTATCCCCTATATTTATAAGAAGGTTTACTAGCTAAACTCATGAATAAATTGTAACATGGAAAGCATATTTTAACATAAAACATTACTCATAGAACAAAAAAACGTATAAAACGTATAAAAGTATGAAGTTGCTAGTGTGAAAGACAGCAATGTGTTGGCATCAAAGCATTTTCTAACAAGAGAGTGAAGTCAGTTTCATTAATTTACTTGTCACACCACTGTTCAATAACATCATATCATCACGAATGAATCCCTTTAGAAAATCTGAAAGAAGCGACATAGAATAGATGACACATTGAGCTTCTCTTTCCACTGTGAACTGTGTCACTTGTGAGGTGTATTATTCTTATTAGCAGTCACTGAAAAGAGATCCGCAGGTGGGGGTCTTGTACAATGCCCCTTATTCATGTCCTGATCAGACACCCATTCAAACAGGTAGGCAGGTTGTCTGCATGCAGAGATTTCTCCCAAGCCCTTGAAATTTTTTATGGGGTTTCCAAAACCCTGATTCTTCCTGCCATGATGGATTCAGTGTATTAATAATAGACAGGGCCACTATTATTCTGGGATATCCAATTTAAAGTGATGAAAAAGTAATACACCGAAGCTTGAGTAAAATGAGAAATATGAGAAAAGAGATATAAAGGGGTTTCTTAGAATATGGAGATGTGCAGAATATCATATTAGTCCAGTGTAAATTACTCTTGTGCAATTTACTAAGTGCTCAGAGTACTGAAAGCCATGGCTAGACTCCTGGGAGCAGATGCATAAAACTTTATAGATTCATGACTAAAAAGCCTGTGTATGCACAAAAGCAAAAATCTGTGCCAGATTCGTGAACTTTTATGAACAGATTGTTCATTGTTATACATAGAGATTGTTCATTCAGCCATTGTGAAAACTGTACACGAGTCTAATGACAACTCCCACAACTGAGCTAAATATGCCACTTCGCAGTCCCACTATCACCTCTATTAGCCCCACATAGTGAGCCTATTTAGCAATTTATTTTGATAAAGCACTTACTGAACAACGAGGGACATTAACGTGTAAAAACTGACATAGAAGTCGGCGGAGAAGTGTAATGTGTTGAGGAGACTAAGTGCCCGCCGTGCTCACGGTTCAACACACACACAGGTGTTTCCACCTAATCTGCATGATTAGAGCTCCTCTTGAAGCCCTTACACACAAGCACACCAACACGCACACAAAAACACACACACAGTGGTGTTTTCATGGCTTTTAAAGATATTACGTTGACTTACATTCATTCCCACTAGACTTACCTTCACCCTAACCCTTATTGGTACTTACCTAACCCCATCCCTTATCCTCACCTTCACCCTAAAATACAATAATTTATATCATATTAATGTTATCTTAATGCAATTATTTGTATGAATTAATTATATTAATGTTGATGTGAGTTCCCCAATGTGACACCAGGTTATCACACACATACACACAGGTATTTTCACATATTTTGCCTGATTAGACGTCACCGGAGTGCATGTACTTGTAAAAATGATAAAGGTGTCATTTGTCCTGCCCTAACAGGTGCAACAGAGCCAACAGGGAAGTTGGGGAGATGTCAGTCAAGTACAGCCTGTACACACCTACAAAGTCCTTATAAGGGGTCTTAAAAACCCTTTTTATTGTAAGATATTCTGACATGTGACTGCAGGAAAAACAAGGGTGTCAATAAGTAAGTGTGAGATGCATAATTTACAACTTGTGGAAAGCTCTTGTAAGCCCGCCAGCCACGTTAGCTCCATCAGTATATGCTCACAGCTCCATCTTACTATTTCCCATCCCCTACACAGCACTAGAGCAAGCAAGTACACTTCCAAAGTTAAGAATTTGATGCTTATGTCTTAGAACAACACAGTCAAAAAGTCCTAAAAGTGCTCTAGGTGAAATTGTAAGAGTTGGTGAGCTCGCACATATTAAGATCCATCTTCTTGGCAGCTGTGCAAACTCCATCGCCTGATGAAAGATCTAAAAAAAGCCAGTAATTGGACCCTGAGCTGAGATTGTTCAGTCAGGCACACTTATTTTGTTCCATACAAAGTACACAAAAAGTCACATCTTTCAGACAACAGTTAATGAAAAAAAAAACTACCTCCACACACTTCAGTTTTTCCTTTGATAAGATCCAGTGTTTGGAACGTGTTTGGAGTTCCCATTAAGTCCCATTTTAACCCCAGAATTTAGACTTTTCCAATCCTGATGTAAGAAATGATCAAAAAATAGGTTTTCACACATCAGTGGCGTTTGTTTTAGATGTGTCAGTGTGAAAATTTCAGAGAGGACTTCAGGGGAGAAAGACAGTTTAAGGAGGAACGTACAATAATTTCTGCACTCGAAAAGATGTAAGACGATGCCTGAGAAATTAGCCAACAAGGGGGTGTCTCTTAACACATGTATCCACCCCTGTCCCACACTGGGTGGATTAATTGAGCCTATTCATCACAATGACTGGATCAATTTACCCTTTGAGGACACCAGCCCCCTTTATACAAAATCAAGTGAATGAAATTCGTCAAACTCCTCCTCTTTGCTATCCTCCCTCTCTCCGCCTTCTACTCTCTTCACTTTTTCCTTATCCATCTCTTCTCTCGCCATCTTTTCGTATTCTTATAAAAGCCTCAGGAGGAGCGAGGGAGAGCGCGAGGTTTGTAAAAAAAAAAAGAGAGAGGTGCGGTGGCTGCCAAAGAGTGATGAGAAATCCACTCCAAGCTAACGGAATACAAAGAGAGCGTCTCCCTAATTTTCAATCCAATTACCTTGTGATTAATGCTTTGGGGGGGAAGGTTGTTCTTCAAGGAGGTTGTCGCTCACTTCACCTGATTAAATAGCCAGTGCTTTGCCAAAACAATCAGAGACAGATTTGGTGCTGCTGCAATTGTTACTCAAGAGGGGAACTATGGAGAAGAGAATCGGGCGGAATATAATTACATTGTTATGCAGATTACTGATATTGTCTGAGATGTGTAGGTGCATGTTGAACCAGTCCCTCTACCTCACTCAAACTGCTTTTTTCCCCCCTCCTTTCATTCCCCTGTGACTTCTCAGATAGGGCGCATTTGTGAACATTTAGGATATTAGGCTCCGTATCATTAACAATGATAAATACATTTTTTGCTCATGTTGAACATGCATGAGCGAACGCCGTCTGAGATAACGACATGCAAACACAACATAATGAACTTTTTCTGATGATTAGTGTTGTACTGTGAGGCGCCCTCAGTTTACATTCTCTCAAGTCCTATTAGTGCTGCAATTGACTTTGCGCCGTTGAAACCAACTTGATTTGATTTGCGTAATAATGAAATCTGATGTTTTGCGTGAGGAAGGGCAAACATGTCGAGCTTAGTAGTGATGGGCTGTAAGTGCGTACACATGTGTTTATTAGGTAACACAGTGTCCAGGGGGGTATATATTGCTTTTGTGCATGTGTGTTTGTTTGCATTACGTGACCTTGAGCTGTCTGGATTTACCAGTTCCTCCCCACAAACTAATCTGTTTTTGAATGTTATGTTTCCTCAAGCAGTCAAATAATTTGAAATATTACATTGAAATAAATAATAATAAAAATCCCTCTCCATTGTTGAAGATTAATGGTTTCCAACCTAGTTTTAGTTAGATAGCTCGGAACAAATCATTATTGAGGCCTAACAAGGTAAAACTCCAAGCTTTAAAGGTCAAAGATGATGAAAACACACATTTTGTATTTATTTGACCCTTGTTTGACGCCTTGGATTCCCATCGACGCCCTCATTGGGAGCCTCTGCTCAGGATAAGCCACAGAAGTTTATATAAGAGCTTTTTTTTTTAAACAGTAGTTAGTAGTTCCAATGAGACAGGTTCACAATGTGAATGTTCACAATGCTCTGTGGATTCAGATGCAATGTTTGATGCAGTGTGCACCTTGTGGCTAGATACCACGAGGGGTTAGTGAAAAAATGTGGTTTTCTAATTTGGGTGAACTGACCCTTTAAGGACACTTAAGCCACACACACACACACACACACACACACACACACATACAGACGCACCCACAGACACACTTGCTGTTAGTGCCATATGCATTGCTTGTAATAATGAGTAAAAGTGTTTCCTCCCTGTAAACATCTTGGGGAAAAACACACAGACCACACCGTGCTGAAACATAGTTGAGACAAACAGTAGACCACCTGGCCCAGCTGTAGCAGAAAAGACAAAAAAGCACTGCAAACGAACAGCAAGACAACACTGCACTGCAATCAAGAGGAAGAAGGCATAATGTAATGGGATGTTTACATGCCTTGGAGCTGTAGGGAAGTGTCAGTATACGGAGGGAGCACTTAATTCTTGAGCCAGGTCTAGGCAGAAAAAGTCACAAAGAATATAAGGCTTGGCAAGAGCTTGTTGTGGCCCCAGGGCTGATTTTAAGCGGTTTGATAGGTTGTTGTTTTTGTATCGTGCTATTAGAGTTTTTTTTTTTTTTTCCCCATCAGGCGGCACCTACTGTTAATGTCTAATTTGTATTTTAAGTTCAGAAAGTTTTTTATATTTGAAAAATGTGCACAGATGACATATGTAACATACTATAGTGTGTTTAAATAACCATAAAGAATCCTTTAATGAACACGTAAACCATACATTTCCCTCTAAAAGAGTTTTTGTGAGGTATAAATCTTGCCTTAAGCTTATTTTAAAATAATGCATATTGTGCATACCAAATCTCTTCCATTCTCTGATCTTCTGGTGTGATAAACTATTTAAATAAAGAATCATCCACTTAAAGAAACTACACCTGCAAAGGCCCCTCCATGATGTGACTTTGTGAAACCTTTCTGATAATTAGGCAATATAAAGCACCTGTCAGCATTTCTCCACTCATCCATCACATTGCTGTTGGGTGGACTTTAATTCATTCAGTGTAGCCCATCGTGACTAAAACATGTACAACTCCATGAATATTTCATTACCCGACACGTATCACAGGCATCATTAAATGATCCTGTTTTGGCTTTTTTGCATGAAGAGAAATAAAATATATAGCAATGCTGACATTTAATATTAAACCAAGGAGTTGTATTTCCTAAACAGCTGGTGCACAAAGACAGACCTGTACTGTCCAGTGGCGAGGCAGGCTGGCTGTTACATGAAGGCACCTCTTGGCTGCATTGCAGATATAAAATTCATATTCTGTGGCCGAAGCTTGATCTTCCTCCTTCTCGCTGCAACAGGGCCTGAACAGAATGTAATCACGGGAGGAACGTGGGATCAGGTAGGATCCTGCTCTACCTGCCACCATGTATATGTATTCCTAACTCTCTGTGCAGCAATTAAAGAAATGCATCTGATGGTCGACGTCGCTGGGATCGCCCTAAAATAGGTAAATGTCAGACAGTTTAAGAGCCAGAGTTACGTTTTCTTTTGAAGGCAGAGCACGACCATTGTTGCCGTGGTGACAGGTTTAGGATCACAAATCTTATGGCTCAAGAGCAACAGTCAAATATGTGCTCATAAAAAAACAGACATAAGAATCACAGCTCACGAGCCTGGGGAATGTTAATTTTTAGCCACGGTGAAAAACTCATCTTGTAAAAATCTGCCTGGAAGTGCTGCGTGAATAATGCTGTTTCTTCCCAGATATATAAAGCCCAGGCCAGAGGTATTACTGTCAGATGAAGTAAATGCCTTCCACCTTGTTGTTCCGCTGAAATATCACAGTCACTCGAGGTTGTTTCTGTCCTAGAGAGCACTCAGCAGTTGCTCAAACAAGCACTTTTGGGCTTTTCAGTGTGGGGGCTGAAATGAGCTAAAGTCACTTCTTCAATGGGGGACGGTAAAAAAACAAAAACAAAACAGTAACTGGGCTAAGAGTTCTCTTTCTGTAATATCTCTGTTTCTGTCTATGAGAGCGAGGCACGAGAGAGCGAAAACAAAGAAATTAAAAGAAAAAAGATGACTGACTGCGCGATTAAGTGGCTGAGCGATCAACCGAGCAATTGAATGAGTAATTCAACACGAGCGTGAGCCGGGGGACTGATTAGCCGACTGACTGACAGCGAGACAGCTGACTGACTGACTGAGTGACTGATGTCCAGGTGAAGCTTTACTGGTTCTTAGCATACTAATCATGACATCGCTGGCGGGGGAGGGGGGGGGGGGTGAAAGTGAGAATAGGTGACTGAAATAGAGAAATGGAGAGAGGGAAGACGAGAGAGAGAAATAAGAAACAGAGATGGAATAGCAGCAGGTGAGCAGAGGGAGCTGCGTGAGGCTTCGCTGGAGTGTAGTTCCAGGTTGCTCCAGATAAGACTCAAACAGGAAATTGCAATATGGGGGCACAGTGTCTCAAGTGGAATACTAAGAGACTCTCTCTGTCTCTCTCTCCCCCTTCTGTAAGTCTTCAGTAGAGGACAGTATGGCATTGAAATCCTTAATGCATTGGCTTTATGATCATTACCATGGCACTAAACAGTCATATGAAACCATGTAATTGGTCTAATTATGAAGCCATACTTTCTCTTTATCTACTACAGGACATTGCACACAGTCAGCAGGACGTATTTCAATCGGCGAACACTGGGACATCATGGGAATGGATGTTTTGCAACTATTTATAGATATTTGCGACATCACATTATTGAATTTAAATTGACTATTGCTTAATAAGCCAACTGAACAGACAGAGGGTGTACTGACGACTTGACGGCTTATGCTCCTCTGCATAAATCTTTCTCTCTGCCTCTACAACGTTTATGAGGCTTTAAAGGACACGTTTTAATTCCAGCAGATCTGCAGAGCAGCCAGCAGGGGGGAGTGCTGATCTCTGCTAAATGTGACAGAAAACACACACACACTCATGCACGTATTTGTTCCATGGCTCATTTTGAGAAGGACTACTTACAACCATATGACACAGTGTAAACCTTGAACTTGATGTTTTATATTTCTTGGCCTGCTCCATGTCCCACAGGAGAAGGTTTACTATTCTGAACTGTGACCATCAAACCACACTTAAAACAAAGAGAAGGTGCCACCATGTTCCTGTCGTACTGCTGACTGACCATCTTTTCAAATAGTCTAAATTTAAATGTGCCGCTCAGAATTACAATGAGTTTTTTTTTTTTTTGCCAAGCCAAGGTCAGGGGAAAGGATAAATGAACTAAGAGACCATCATGTACTGATGGGTATATAGTACTCCAAACTCACTTCTCTCCTCACCCCCCACAAACTTCCTGAGGATACAGTTTGGTAAGATTCATATAAAGCACCAAATCTTACAGATAGACCAAGTAAAAGTCAAGGTTGGTTTCCCTGGGTGGGCCTATAGGCCCTGAGAGCCTCTGCTTATACACCTGAAATGTTGTTGTCGTGCTTAGGTCACAAAGCTTGCACTCCAATGTAACACAGAAGACTTGTTACATTTGCTCAGTGATTAAACTGGAAAAGTAAACATGCTCCATCCAACAGCTCAGCTTGTACGTACTTAATCTGCCTCTTCTCTCAGACAAGCAATATGATCTTCTAGAGAACAACACATACCTAGAACCAAATGAATAAAATCTTTTTTAAATGTAAACATCTAAATTCAACATTAATGCTTAATGCACATTCATAACCATTTTTGTCATATTTCTTAATCCTTAAAGGACTCTTGCCTCTGTGACAGTACAGTATGCAAATATGCAATAGTACATATAAAAATGGAAGCAGACTAAATAGAATATATTTTGCAGTTAATTTCATTCTATACATCTTCATTTGAAATCATATTAAAATGCCCAAAAAGCAAAAACTCATTTCAAATATTTAATAATTATTCATTGAGCTTGATTCTTGTGGCTTGTGGGGCACTGCACACGACCCCTCTCTTGACCAGTCAAGGCAAAAGCTAATGTCTCCTCTTGCCTCAAGACTCTTATATTGACCTGTCCTGCTTGGGATTAGACCACTCTGCTTCAAACTGGTTACCGAGAGCTGGAGCTTGAGCTTACAGGTGGAAAGCTGATTGCGCTTGGAGAGGGAACAGCAATGGAGAGAGAGAAGACACAATAAAGCCTAGCTCTGACTGGCAACACAGTTGTTTGTTATAATTTATGTGACTTGACCACCAAGTCTCCATGAGTAGAAGTAGTAACTTGTTTAAAAATGACTTCTAATCATATTTGATAAAACTCAGACTCGTCTGGCTCCACCTTCTGCCTCTAAGGTCATTTGACAAGAAACCAAAAGGCCAAGCAATGAGAAAACAACAATTAAGCTGGCTCACAGTTGGTGTAACAATCAATCCCAGAGGTGTTAGATGCGAGGTCAGGGCTCTGTGCAGGACTGTCAAATTCTTGCACACGAAATTGGTAGAAACATTTCTTTATGAGCATTGTCTTGTGGTGGGGGGTATATTGTCATGTTGAAACAAGGTCAGAGCTTCCTTAAACTGTTACTGCGCCACAATATTAGAAGTAGGGCTGGGCGATTCGTCGACTACACAAAAAACGCACGTTGATGCGTCGCATGATATTTTATCTGCTCCGTGGCCGCAGCTGTTTGCCAGCCGCCAACTGAATAAATTAATGTTTGAAGCGATTGCGATCATGGCGATGTCATCACAACAAACGCATTTGGTGCGCTGACGTATATAGTAATGCACTTGTTTTGCTTACTTACCCTGTTATATTAGATATATTGTGATTATCTAATATAAAATGTGTGTACCGTACAGTATATGTCATGTACATAATGTATGGCAACAACATATTCGCTGAGCCAATCAGCGCCCAGGATACATGACGCGTCAATATCCTTCGCAGAAATCCATGAACCAGCAAAACATCTGTGATGTATGTTTTCATATAAAATCTGCAATACAGTGAAGCCACAAAAATCGAAGCGCGATATTGAGAGGGATTACTGTACTTTGATCACGGCTGTTCTTCTTCTGAAAGTTTGAAGTATTGTTGAAACTTTTAGTAGTGAAGAAAATACTTGAATTAGGACCTACAGTATGTCGATAAATCAGTCAATAGATTAGTCGACTAATCAAAAAAATAATTGTTAGATTAATCGATAAAAAAATAATCGTTAGGTGCAGCCCTAATTAGAAGTACTATTACTGAACTGCCGTTTAAATTATCATTTGATTCTGTAGAAGTAAGATTTCCTTTAATTTCAATTAAGAGGTGAAGACCATTAAAAAATGGCCCCAGACTATTGTTCCTCCACCCACACTCGTACATTTGACTGCCAGATAGTGAAGAATGAATCATGCCTGCAGTCAACATGGAAGTCACTGAAACCATTCTACTGAAAAGGTTTGTCAGTGGAGATTACACAGCAGTATGCTATGCTTTCCTCAGTAACTTTTCACCCCGCAACTAAGAACAGCAGCATGACGGTAAGTGCTAATAAGGCATGAGATGCTGAAGGAAAAAAATTTCAGTGTTGCGAGATCTGAAGCTTCCATGTAAAGCGCATAAATCAAGAAAGAGATGAACAGACTGTGTCATAAAGAGCACCGCACATTATGCTCGTCATGATATTGTTAGAATTATGGCGTTGTCTTATAGTGGCTCATGAAAACCCTGGCATAATAAACACAGCGCATTTGAGCTAGAATAAAGATAAATAGACTTTCTGTCAAAACTTCATAAAATGACACTTCACCTAGCACGCCTACTGGCAGTTGCATTAACTTGCAGTCTACAGAGGGAGGGAAGGTGTCTTAATTATCGTCTGAGCTGACTGAACAATAAACTCTACAATATTATGGCAGAGACACTTTTTGGCTCACCGTGATATATTAACGGTTCACTGTATTCTTCATCATGGTGTAACTCACCATAGGGTGGATGGGGAGGATTATCCATCCATCTCCATAGACCTCACATCCATCATAGTGACAAAGCTGAGGCAGCAGAGTCAAGCATGGCACTGTCACACTGTAACTGACAGCACATCCTAAGGTAAACACAATTCAAGAACCCTATGTTGCTCTTCAAGTCCTTGAAAACTTTGGGGACACAAAAGAAACATAACTTTTGTCATATGAAGGAAAAATTACGCACATACAATACACAAGCAGATACATGAAAATGTGACACATTATCAGATGTGGAATACGATAAGGGTCAATAATTTAATACATTAAGAGATTATAAAGATTAGGGGAAATAAATGTCCACAGTCTGGAGGAGGCAGCAACAATAACACTTGATTTAATAATAATTGCTCATAAATGCTGCAATCTACAGAGGTGAGAATTCTTTTCATGACGTGATGTATGGACGGTACCTATATGGAAGCAAACGGTGACCGCAGGATGTAGTGTGAGGTTTGAAAGCAGTCCTCTGCAACTCAGGTAGGGGTCCATCATGCAGGTTTGCTGAAGGCACAGAGCTCTGGTGATGCCTTAGAGGTCTCACTAAGCTGCAAACAGCTAATGCTTTAGATAACCATTTATTATGGAATGATTTGCAGACGAGCTCATGTTTGGCAACTATTTTTCTTTTTTATGTATATAGACACTTCACATATAATACCTCTCCCAAAAAAAGTGTGTCCTAGGGAACTGTAGTCTTAACCTGTGTTGTGATGAAAACCTTGAAAGGAATTGTGGTTCAGCAACTCCAACCAAGATGGCAAACTACACACTTTGCATCTGCACAGTTTGCATAGAAGTGAAATCTCTATGCACAGAAGATGCAGTAGTAACATTGATACACATGATATAGAAACTGGAGCAAGTCTCACCAAGTATTTATTTTCTTAGGACACTAAGGTCATTTGGAGCAAATAAACAGATCCTGTAGTTAATTTTTTTTTATCTGTACCACAGAGCGCTCTGCAGTATGGAATCAGTGTATTGTATAGTTGTACAGATATTCAGGCTAAACTGGCTGAACTGCAGGTCAAACAATGATACAATGATACAAACAATGATTAAGTCAAGATAATGTACACTTTACTGCCATCAAACAGAGGTTGGTTGTAAGCAGGCCTCAGTTAAGCTGTGCACACTATGCTGTGTGAACTGTGTGAAGTGTGAACTGAACTGATGCCACTGCAGCTACATATTCATAATGCCTGATATACTATACAAATATACTACTAGTATATTTGTATTATTTGCACTGCTGTTTAATGCGTTTTAATGTTGCGTGTTGTTGTGTATGTGAAAGAGTGTACACCTTGGGACACGAGACAAATTTCAGAAAAGTATTCTGGTGGTAAATTCAATCAATCAGTCAGTCAGAACGATGCATCATGCACTTCTATGTAAACCCAGTGGGCGAATTACAGGCTTTCTGGTGAGACTCAGACTCTGAAATCTAAAATGGTTCAGCAGCAGCAGCAGTAGTTTCGATTCAGACAGATAGCCTAATATTAGGAAATACTGACATTTACCCCACCAACATTTCTTCCTTCCTCTAAAGCAACAGGCAAAATACAGATGCCAACTAAGTAAATGATAAATGGACTACACTTAAATGCTGCTTTTCTACTTTGGTGGACAAAGCACTTTTCCTCTCATTTAAGTATAAATTGATGGTGATGGGGCTTCCATGCAAAGACTTGGCCAGGGCTTTGGGAACAATTTGGGGTTCAGTGTGCCTTGCTCAAGGGCACTTCAACTTGCAGGCAGGAGGTGCCGGGGAATGAATCACCAACCTAGCAATTAATGGACCACCCACTCCCCCTCCTGAGCAGCAACAGCTGCACATTATGTCTCACGCTCCTCATAGTGAGGAAGACAAATAACCTTGCTAAGGGCAATGCTACACACCATGGACTATGTTATGTTGGAGCAATGCAAACTTGTGGTGTGACTAACCCTGAAGTGGAAGTGATGGGTCAGAGGGGGCCTCCTTGGTGCCCTGATCTCCCCAAATGGCTTGTTGGCCTCCATCTCAGATTCAGTACAAAGCTGGTGGCATACAAAGGCATGACACATACAGTATCAACCATCTGTATCCTAATGTGATTGTTCATGGGCAATTTACATCACATTCCTGTCTTCACGAGTAAAGCAGCAGTGATTTGATGCAGCAGTGCTGAGGTTAAACTTGTTAAACCTTGCTCTGTTAGTTAAGGACAGGGTCCGCTTACTTTATCTGCACATGACAGATTATACTACCTCTCCACTACACATTAATAAATAAAGCAATTAACCAAAAAGGGTAACACTGTCAAAACTGGGTACACTTCAGAAGAGAGACTAAATTGTTCCTGTCAAGTCCCACTCTCCTGTTGCTGACAAAAAAAGTATAAGTAAAAGGTGAAGAAGGCACATTACGTGTACCTCAGATCAGATAACACAGGCCAAAACATCTTTACTTTTTCTTTACTGTGCAGCTTAAACAAGATGTGAAAACATTATTTCGAGGCCTCTGGCAGAGAACTCTAAATGAACTCTCTTTCTTTCTTGCACTTTTGCACCAGCATCATGTTGCACAATGGAGGAGCTTCCCTGCAGCCCAGTGATCTATGGCAGCTGGGGGTGACAGCACACCATTTTGGTGGGATACATTATTTGCAAATGCATTGAAAAAAAACCTCCTCATCATAAAGTAGCTGAAATATTACATGTACCCAGCTTTATCCCTGGGTTTAGCTGCACCAGTCTATGGTAAATGATGGCACTGATGTAGTTTTCAACGTTCCATGTTATTTTCCAAATGTAGATGTTTTTCTTTTCAAAATTACATTTACTAAGTCAGTCAATAGTTTACTAAGTCATTTAATACCAGACAGTAATGCTGCAACCCCTGACACTCACTGTAAAAGGGTTTGTGTGATATTTTCTTTCATCAAATCTAACAGCATTGTCTTTGCAACTAGGAGTCTCTGGAAGAAGGGACATTTAAATTCCAGAAGACACAAATGGGGAAAAAGGTCACAGCACATTGTGTTAAAGTGCATTCCATGACCTTTTTTAAAACTACATTATTTGTATACTGGTCATGATGATCTTGCATTTTTCCCCTCTATCTGTGGGCACAACAAACAATCAACAACAACAACAACAACAACAAACGAATTCACAATGGACTTGCAAGGGATCATTTGATATTAAGTGGTACAGAGTAAGGTTTGATGAGAATCTTATGTATTATAACGTTAAACAACACTTATTCAGCCCTGACTGAAAACCTTTCTACCTTGAAACTTTTATGTTCTTTCACTAAAATTGCAAGCAATGTGAGAGAGAGCTCTAGGATTGGAGAAAGGGGGTGGAAAGAAAGCTGACCATTGTTATTTCACCCACAACCAAGATGCACTCAGCACTTAACACTCATAATCAGTTCCCATGGCTGTGTTCTGTTACGGTGATTATTTTAAAAGCCCTGCGCACAATATATACATTCTGATTCATTGGACTGTCATTTTAATGCAGCTTTTAGCTGACACAAAGGACACTTTACTCTCTCCAGCTATAGTCACTCACTTTATGTGAGCCACATACAGATTAGTTGTCTGTCTGGTTAGTCTTGTCTCATGAGCTCTTGTGTTAGCAAAGCTGGGATAATGCTGCGTTGTGCACACGGAGGCTGCAGTAGATGTGCTCATATACATGACATTTTAAGCAATTAGCTGACATTTGTCCAGAGCAGTGAGTGAGCGAGCAGCAGGGGTTCACTGATTTCCTCATGACGATGGTGAAATTAGCTGCAGCTTGCATCCAGCGGGCCTCTGATTAAAGGGTCCGAAGTAACTTCTTTGAGCTCAATCTGGCCGTCTTGCATAGTCTCTATAAAGCATCGGTGCGTTAATGTTGAGCATTTGTTGTTCTGATTATGCCAATCAGAGAGCGTACCAGGAACTGTGGGTATCATCTAGAGTTCTCATTCAGAACACAATCTTCATTTCATTATGCAGTGCTCAGTGGCACCGCTGCGATGCCCCCTAAGTAATTTTGATTCCAAAGGGATACCATGCAGTAATGTTGTATTTATTCAGGAACACAATGCTTTTTACATGGCTGCTCTCATATATGGACATCCATCTAAACACCCATTTACAGTACACAAACACATACAAACAAATGCCAAAAGCAATTGCACATCTACTGCAGAAAACAAGAAGCAGCTCCAACATTGACTGAAAACGGTAGCTGCCATGAATGACGCACAGACCTGCAAATAGGTGAGGATTGATTGAAATTTATTACTTGTGGCAAAGTGATTTGAAACGATCACATATTCCCCCGAATTGCTCAACTGCGCCAGAAAACATGGTGCATATAGGCAGTGTGTTGAATAATTATGTGACTTTATATGGAAATGGAACTGCAAACAGCCACTGAATACATGTTGATTTATGTGTACTGTGATTCAGTTGGTTATATTTTTAATGGACTTGAGAAAGCAAGAGCACCTTGAATGCAAACAAATAACTCAAGTCTTAAACAGTTATCCTCAAATCCCAGGTATCATAATGCACTTACAGGACCTTGATATCAAGAAAAGCAAGTCTACACATTTGATTTGTGCAAAGCAAAAGTAATGAGAATAGCAATGCCAAGAATATTTCTGCCAGTTGCAAATTATGGATAAGAACAAAATGGCTATCCCCTTCAGGTGACAGCTAATCAAATGTCCTGAGGTGGCTGATTAAACAGCTCTTAAACAAAGACACAATTCACAACTGGAGCTATGGAGGCGTCCAACACAAAACTACAATTTGTGGTAGTGGAGTAAAGATTAAACTTTTATATTTTCGTGTTGCGCATAATAACAAGCACACAGGAATGGGTTGTCAAACTGCTGAATAAACTGGCTTCAGCTCGGGCGGTGTCTAATAAATCTTTAGAAAGTGCTAGTGGCAACATATGTTAGTATCTATTTGTCTTTGTTCTGTCTGAGCAGAAAATTTAATTAGGCTTTTTTCTGTTTCCTCAACCAAAGCATAAAGCTTCATATACAGATACGTACATACATGTGGTGCTTATCAGTGTGCCATGCCTTAATGTCCACGATAAAGACTGCTAGTCAAGCAGATATATATTCTTTTTTCATGAGTAAGCAAAGTACATTAAAGATAAACCCGAAGACATGTATGGAAATAAAAAGAAACTAACATGCAGCGTACAAGACAGATAATTAAAACAGATGCTGTTTTAATTATCCAATTTAAATAGAAGACAAAATCACAATTATAGCTGCCATTATGGAGCCATAAAATGTTGCAGGGTTTACGACTCACATCAGAGGTTAGTGAGCTTAGTGTTGGTGAACTTTCCATGTAATTACCTGGGTTTGGTGCAGTGTCACTTAAATACACAGTTTAATTTGTAAAATACTGTTCATACCTTAGAGGGTTTTGGTGCAAATATCATAGCCCTCCAAGATGACCAACTAATTAAATGATTGGCTTTAATAAACTACCAGCTCATCCATAGTTGAGTAGTCACTAAGTTTAAGTGTGATTTAGTGTGAAGATGTGTTGTCCTCAGCATTCAGATACTCAAAAAACCGAGTCAGTTCAACATTCGCTGGAGTAAATTATTCTGGCAAGTCACCAAATGGTCCAGAAACATTACAATAAGTAAAATACTTGTGCATGTGCCTCTCAGAGACACAACTTGTACTCTGAGTAAGTATTCTGAGCAGGAAAGATGCATCCCTTGATCGGTAAAAGATACCAAAAAACAAAGAGGTTGCAGCTTTTGGTCATAGTATATGGATGAGTAGTCTGATTACTCTCAATGTTACCAGCTGCACTCTTTATCTATGTGGCTTTCTTTGGTAAGGTTGATGCTGTCAGTTTCTCTGCCATGAATGTGTCATGGACAGATTGTAGCATGAACACAGCTGAATTTTTACAAGTATCCTTAAATGACAAAATGAGAGTATCTCCACTTATCAAAGTACACAGCGTCCTCTGCCATTTTGTACTTTATGTTCTTCCCACAAACAGTGTTGAGGCTTTTGCTTTTCCACTGTCAGAACACACTTTCTGACATCGGGAAAAAAAAAATCAAATATTAATCTAGGCTAGAACAGACTCAGCCTTACTCACATAAAAAACTGCATTTTGATGTACATTTTAATCAGCACGAGATGAATGATTTATACCTTTGGTGAGGTCTGCGCCTATGGGGGCCTGAGCCAAATGAAGCCACAAATGTGCTTTATGCGCTTGTGATAAGACGCCTGAGTGGAGAGTAAAAAAAAAAGTGCGAATCCATGGCAAAAACAAGTGGTGAAAATTCACTGCATCACCTAATCTGTGACTGTATAACACAACTTCAGCTGCATCACTCAGCAACAAAACTTTGGAGCCATAAATCGTTGGCTCTTGAATTATGATGATGACTCGTGTTACCCCCATAAATTAAAAAGCTTTAGGCTTTGACTGTTGGACACACTTCCCCATTACCTATGATAGGCCATTGTCATCATATTTCAAATTTGATATAGATTTAAAAAAAAACCAAAAACAATATTGTTTACTCACTAACTAAAGTAACCATCACTTGGGTGTTGCAAATGGGAGAAAACTGCCGGGCCTGCGTGCTGTCTTTTTCTCCCCTGCTCTCTTTACTCTCCTCTCACTTTGACTATTGTGTGCTGGCAACATGACTGGTTGGAACAATTAATTCCAGCAGTGTCCTGTCTGTTGCAATAAAAGCTCAGTTCAGTGATGTGCATGGTTTAAGATTTAATTACCCTTAGAAGTAGAAAGGTATGAATAGAGAATTAGTGAGAGTTTGTGTGTGTTTGCTGACAGAGAGAGAGAGAGAGAGAAAAGTAGTTGAAGGAGACAAAAGCAGGGCTAGGGATAGGTATTATAATAAATGTAATAGGAGAACATTTACCAAACACTTCAGCAGTTTGCAGACCTCAACAGAATAATTTTGGACACGTGAAAAGAAAATAGACTTAAGGAATTAAATTACCTTACTCCCCCCCCCCCCGTTCTGTATTGGAGAGCACTCAAGGTTGCGCTCTGATTTGACTGAATTACCTTCTCGTACCGGTTCAGGAACCATAAAGCTGTCTTTTGAAATTATTGGTGAGAGCCCTGGTGAACGGCAATAAGGTTGCTAAAGGAGCACAGCGTTGCCATGAACTGTTGTGTACACCATGAACCAAACACCGATACATCACGAGAGGGACCTGACAGCAGGAGCCCCGAGGCTCAAAGTGTTATTTAAACAAACTACTGTTATTGAGTTTTTCAGTCCTGTCATCCGTATAATTTCTCCACTGTTTCTGTGCCACCCAGGCTTTTCTATAATACTGGGTATTGCAAAGTGTATAATCCAAAGTATTAATGCCCCATGCTTCATGTACAGTGGCCAAATCCATACATTTTCAGAATAAAAGTGCACTTTTTTTCCTATAGCTGTGTTTTTGGTTCCTTATCATACAGTAACTTTCATGACTAGTGCTGAATTAATGAATATATCAGTGCTTGACTGATTTACTTTGAATTTAATTACACACAAATAGATGTCTTTATCTGTCTTTATGTTTAGTTGACCAAGTAATTTCCCAGCTTGGGATTAATAAAGTTCTATCTATCTATCTATCTATCTATCTATCTATCTATCTATCTATCTATCTATTCATTCATTCATTCTATCTATCTATCTATCTATCTATCTATCTATCTATCTATCTATCTATCTATCTATCTATCTATCTATCTAAATTATCTTAGTATATTTGGGTGGTCTGGGTAGAATCCTGTGTTATTGCTGTGGGTCTAAAGTCAATGTCATGTGTAATACAAACACTGTTTTGGGTTGTTGTTGGTGGTGGGTACACAAACAATCCAATCTCATAGCTCTTTAGGTGATACCCAATATTGTTGGCTTTACCTACAGTTTACTACTGGCAAGTCAATTTAGAACTGCAAACAAACACCTCCGTCATAAATGTCCAGCTTTACTGTCCGATCACTAGAGGTTAATCCAAACCTTTCAGGTAAATCCAATCAGTAATTTCCCAGTGGCCATGCTATAAGTAGATGCACACCTTCTCAAAGTACACATTACTACACCATCATATTTAATACAATGTGAGATATTTGTTTTTGAAAATGAGGTTCTGACTTCTCATGTGCTCAAAGTGCAATTTTAATATCTCAGAGATATGCTGCTAACTATTTAGAGCTCTCCATTTCGCAGACAGCTGAAATAAAATGGTGATAAAAAGGTGAAGCTTGTCCCCTTGAGTATATTCCACTTTCTACCTTGTACTGCATCTGAGAATGATTTTCGATATCAGACTTTTTATACCCAACTTTTTTTTTTTTTTAATATTGTAGATTTTACATATATATTAAATTATAAGTTTCCTGTGCTGTTCCAGGCTGGGTAAATTGAAGTCAGCCATGTAGCATATAGATGTAAATGTCAACATCCTTCTTCTCTATGTGCTGGCTCAGACAGATTGAATGTCATAACACTATGCAGCAGCATGTATATACAATCTGATACTGCAGACTGTGTATAACCTGCTCACTTTACTGTATAAAGTAATTGATACTCTTGATCACAGCTCCAAAATGAGTCGTGTATTAGTCATGCCTTTACACCGGGCTGTCTCAGTTGAAAAGTTGTGCTGTGGGTTGAAAGGCAGTGAGAGCCCTTGAGCAGGAAATGCTGTAATGGATATGAGAGAGTGCGCGGCCCGAAAACCCTACTATTGTCATGGTGTGTGGTGTGTGTGTGTGTGTATACGTGCACATGTTTTTCTGTGCTTGTATGTGTATCTGTGTGTGCTTTCTCAGCAGAGACCAGCTGCTCACAGCGGCGACATCGATGGCTGTAGGCATGTAATTCTTCAGGTCAGCAATTCTTACGGATGGTAAATGTGAATTGAAAAAAAAGCCCCTGGAACATTTGTTAGGCATCACATATGGGTGTGTATCTTTATGTACAAATGCTTCAAACCTCTTTATTTTTTATTTATTTTTTTAGAGCGTGGTCAGCTGCGAATATGGACGTGAGCTACTGCTATAGCTTCACACCTCTGCCTTATCGCACTCCACTGTCACAGCTGATAATGATGTATTGTGAGGTAGAGTGCTGTGAAAATGAGCTGCCCAACATCTCAGTGGAAGCACTTTGAAAACGATGCAACTCCCACAGTTTTATGCTGACAGTTGTCTAAACACCCAGTTGTGTGCTATTTCAAATATAGTCTTTTTTTTAATAGGAAAGGTTAAACCCATAGATCTCTGTAAGAGTGAAACTGTGGGATCCTTGAAGAAAAGTAAAGAAGATCTGTGTGCCCTCACTTCCTTTTGTTCTATTACTGTCCTCATCCAAACATTATTCTTAGGTTTTTTTTTTGTATATTTAAGTTTGAATGGCATATTGTTCTCACCTCATTAAGTAAACTAAACTGCAGGAGAGACAGAGCAGAGAATAAATGAATTAAAACATGCGCACAGGAACATTTTACAGCATGATCCAGCCTATTTAAACATTAAACAAGCTGTACTGCTGCTGAAAAATGCAAAACATAAGAAACCGACCCCATAAACACACTGGTTTAACTTGCACCAGGTAATTGCTACTTAATCTGTGGTGTTTAATTGAACAATAATGACATGTCAATAATGTTTCACATACTGTGTTGTAGAAATCTATACAGTTTGTCTCATCCTAAGAGTCAGCACCTATCAGTACTTATACCTATACAATACTCTGTATTTATGTTCATCTCTTTACCTCCAAGGGTTGATAATGTGTTAATAGTTGCTCTGCGTGGGGAGATGCTAAAACCAAAAAAACTGCAGGAGAAAAGCTGCCAGGTAGCATCAAAAACAGTATAAAATTCTTTACAAATGTGCCTGTGAATGTAAAAATAATCTACTGGATGCTGTGTCCCCTTTTCCCACATAGTCTATTATTTTGCTGGACTTTTTTAACTGAAGAAATATGCTTTTTCTTCTACACTATTAATTTGCTATGGCCAGTTATGTTCAGCAGCTCCTGTTAACTTTGAGCTGAGGTGAGGGCACGCAGTCATGGACAATATACTGTATATGAGCTCTTCCTTAACCTCTTAAATGGAGATAGTTAAAATGATATATATATTTATAATCAAGTTATTTTTTCAAGTTTTATCATCCATATTTCCTGGCCGGCAGAGAGGCTGCAGCTTGTCTTGTTCAAATTAATTCTGTGCTTGAACAGAGTATTTACAAGTGGAGAATAAAGATATTATCCAAAAATGAATTGGCAGAATATTTTTTTTCAACATCTGCCATATCTTAGACGCACACTGAACATATGTACAAACTCATAACATTCTCAGTTTTAGGCATTTCAGCGAGCCAGTATTTCTATTTCATCTTTCTGTCTCTTAAACCCTCTTCACCCTTGTCTCCTTGCCTGCAAACAAAAAAAAAAAAAAAATCAAGAGAGCCAGTGCATGGCTAAGCATTATTAACTGGAGCCTGGCCATTTGGGATTCACCCAAGCAATTACCTTTTCAGGTAAGTAGGTGATCAGGAGCATAATGTAATAATTAGGCGACTGCAGTGAAAATGTGCAGCGTTTCCTGAAAAGGGGAAGTGCAAGTTACAGCGGTCACACCGCTTCACAGAGCTCAAACTCCTAATGACAGTCACTGTGTGTGGGGAATGATGTGAATTGGATGTTTTGATCGGAGGTGAAATAATGAAAATTGGTGCGCAGAAAAGCAGCCAACGTCCCAATCTGTTCATCTTATCTTCTGCACAATCAAAAGCCAAGTCATTCATGTCATTGTAATCCATGATTTATTTTTTTGTTTTTTCTCCTCTTTTTCCTAAAATTATTTGACACTTGCATGCATGTTTTTAGAGAGGCGGAGCGAACGCCCTTCACCACCAAGCTCCCTCGTGCTGTCTTACTGACGGGTGAAACGGCGTTTGGCACACCTGCACCTCCTGGACCGCTTCAAGCTGCAGGGTGGGTGGGCAATAACTCACACATGATTGCTTACCATAAACAAGTAGAGCACTCGGGAGATCAGTCGAGATAAGAGTCCCAGAAAATCAAACAGCCGATAACAGAAGAGAGCCGAGGAGATGGGAGAATATAACACTGAGTCTATATGACAGATTTACTTTTTGGTCCATTTTCTGGTGTTGTTTACTGTTACATGATACAGTCTCAACCTTCATGCGGCACATCTGACAAAAATGTGTTGGCACTTTCATCAGGTACACAGAAACGTTTCTGACTACACAGAGTGAGAACTGCTGTGTCTGGAAAAGGAAACTGGGCATGACATTGACTGTGCCACAATCAATCTAATTTGAGCCTCGCCGTGGCGCAGAGCGTACAGTGAGCTTTCTCTGAAGTCCGCGGCGAGTGGCTCAAACTATTCGCTGCCTCCTGTCTGACACAAATGAATTGCTTTCACTTATGCCTTGGCCGTTCAGAAAATGAGATTTGTACTTCTGCTTTTGGTGCTAGTGAAAGCGTCCCTTTTTACGGTGCAGCGTGAAGGATTTATATAGTCGTTCATATTCATAACCTTCCAACTGTACCTGCGCACATTCAAAAGAGAAATAAAAAAAGAACAGGATGATAATAAATAAAAAAAAGCAGGGTTTTTATCCCCTAACCATATCTAGGCACAAGAAGCGAATTCTGTTCCCCTGTTTGTTTTAAAGTGCTGGAACAGTCGGCACCATTCACAGGCCGGGACAGCTGATTGCAAAGCCACCTGCACAGAGTGCGCGGAGGACTACTTACCAATGTCAGCTTCCATTTGCCTCACGGGCAACCGCGGCAGGTTCGGAGGACGGCTGACCTCGATAGTCAAACGGAGAGTGCAGCGAGAACGACTGCTTGTTGACCGGCAGTGCGGATCGCTACAAGTGGGTGAGCACACACGGTTTGATAAACACAGAGAGGGGGCGAAAGAGAGAGAGATGATCGCAGACACAGGCCTGCTCGTGCAAATATTTGAGAACGTGAACCAAGGACGTGCTGCTGAATGCTAAAGCGCACACAAAAGCAAAATTGTTTCCCTTCTCTCTCTCTCCAGGTTCGTCTGCATAGTCACACAAGAGGGCACGGAATCCAAAGCCATCAACACATCTCCATATTCACACAAACACACACAAGCACACACCAGCACACCTGCAGTACCGGCGTTTTGAGGACAACAGCACCAAGCATTTCACATTAGTGTGACTGCATTGTGAAGACACCGTTCAAGGCTTATCTGTCTCACAGAAAATAAATCATATTCTTTTAGTAGCTTGTCTCCATTGATTTGTATCCATTTCCTATTTAGACAGGAAAAGAAAAAAGAAAAGAAAACAAAAGCTATGTTCGTTAAGATTTCAGATCTGCCTGGTTCAGTGTCACACCTGTTGTTATTGGTGTGTTTAACAAAAAACAGATGTCAGATTTTAGTTGGAAATTAGATTTTTTTTGTTTTCTAGTGGAATTAGTTTGTTTTGTCATATGATGTAAAACAGTGTCTGTATTGTGGTGCGACACAAATTTCAGAGAAACCTGGCATTAAAAGCAAACGTAATCCAGTCTAATCTACCCATGTCGAGACATGCCACGAGCAAATCTCTTGTTGCACGCACAGCACAGGACAGGACACCGCTGTGGTTTATTTTCATGACAAATTAGAAGTGTGCTGGTTTGCACAAACCACAGTGAGAGCCTTTCGCCTGCAGCTTTTCACCTGACTGCTCTCTGTGGTTGTTTGTTCCTCCTAACTACAACACTTGAAGAAAAACCTGATACCCTGACGAAAAAGCAATGACAGCTACTACACTGAGAAAGGCTTATAGAAGGCAGAGAGGTTGAATATCCACTGCCAATAACTATGGCTACTACTGTGTATGTGGCCATATTTACATATTATGTACATTTGATAACTGGATCTGACAAATGATAATAATAAAATCTGTAGGTATAAATTTTTTTTCAAAATAAACATTGATCAATTTCCTCAACTGCACCTGAATGTCAGAAGGTTGAAAAAACAAGGTGGAGCTGTGGAGATGTTAAAACTTCCTGTGACTTTTCATCACTACACTATGAGAAATATGATTAGTACAAGTCTGAGGTAGCAAGGATGAGCTAGCACATGACACCTGACTGCACTTACATAAAGAATGGTCTTATCTTTATTCAGCGATAAAATACCTTTATTTCAAGTTTACAATTTATCAAGCAGCCGAGCCGTGCCGCCCACAGGCACGAGGAGGCATGATGAATACCCGGCACGGGGGGAACAAACCGTTCCCTCAGTCTTTCCAATGGTAATTATAACAGCATAATAGTTCCCCGGAGACGCCTCGAGATTACTGGCCGGGACACACGGTGTCAACAAAACAATCGTCCACCATAGATCACCGTTACTACCAGCGCAACTAAGGGGATAAAACAACCTGCTCAAAGTCACGAGGAACACCGAAGATAAGGGAAGAGGAGGCAGGGTGATTTCGAACAAAGTCAGCATGTTCGACGTCTGGAACCATGAAGCAGGAAGCTATAAATATAGAAAAGTCAGCAAAATGTTGCGTATATTTTTGTCTCTCTGATTGAAATTCTCTAATATTTCTTCACTTGGTCATTTTTTGTCACCTAATACACTGTATCAGGATGACTAACCATACAAACTTAGGTGGAGCCATACAAAACACTTGGATGCATCAGTTCATGTCAAAAAACAGAGACGCAAATAATATTCTAAACTACTGAGATGAATGAAGCTTTGAAAGGACACAACTCAGGAGGACTTCCGATAATGCCGACTCGAAAGTATAAAAGCTTTCAAAATGCTACGCTGTGTTGTTTTCTGAATATCGCTGCAGTGGATAATTGAGTAATCCTCAGAACACAGTGAGCATTAGTGAATTTTTTCCCAAAGTCCTTCATTTCTCATCATGCTCCTCGTGTGGCTCTGTGGACATCATTAGGCTGACTGAGGGATGCCAGAAAGCTCCTCTGTGTATTTGTGCGGCGTTGGTAGTAGTAGTGCAAATAGAGGCAAAGAGTCCAGGAGAAAGTGTCATCAATGCAGCCGTTTCATGAGGGATTTGATGCGATGCCATCGTGGAGTTCACCAGCATAATGGTCCCAAATTGATGTCCAATTATCAGTCTTCTTTCAATGTGGTGCCTGACCTCTGCCAGGTAGTGTCTTCTGAGATACAGTAATGATCTTCGCACTTCATTTGCCACCAACTGGATGTGTATTCACTAAAAAGCAACAGGGTGTAATGGACCTCCCCAATGAAGCAGTGTGAACACAGACGACTGTTCAAATTGAAGAAAGAGGAAATTACCTCTTCTGGTACCTAAGAAAAAAAAAATTAGAATTTGTAAGTACAGTACACTATTATATTTCTGGCTCTGTTGTTTCTCTTGGTTTTGTCATTTGACTTAATCTTTAAAGAAACTGTTGTTTTTCGGCACGCTAAGAATTCCCTTTGCACTGCTAGAAATAAACAGTCCGAGGTGAAAGTGAAGTCACTGCACAACAGCGGCTCAGCTCTATTTGCAGATGCTGTTGGCTCCATTCGCTGGTGCAAGTCTGTATCCAGTACTTGTGCCGTTGGCCGGGTGAGTCTTTACGCCGCTGGCTAGGTGATGGTAGTTAGCTCAGGCATTGCCGCTGGTTTACCGTCTGTTTGAAGCTGCCTCCCAGGTGTTTTTTCCTCTAGTTTCCAGTATCTTTGACAGCGTATTGTGCCCTGGTGGACTGTTTCAGCCTCTTCTTTGGCAGCATTTTTGAGGGATGCTCAGCTTTATGGCTGTTAATAAATCATTTAAGAGGTTTTTCAGTCATGAAAATATCCTTTAGAGAAGCACTGCGTTTCAACATCCAACGTTCAGAGGACGTGACAATTTCAAACTTAAACTTTTTGAAATTCTTTTGAGGTGTTCTTAGCCTCTGCATAATACAGTAAAATCATTGGACTGGGAAAGTTGGAGGGTTTCATCCCACATTAAAATTACGTCTTTTTTACCCTGCTTTTTTATACATTTCCTGAAATATTCTTTCTCTACTTCAAAATATGTGCCAACTCACATTGCTAGGCAACATCTGGCTAAACAGGAAGCAGTGGCTATAAATGTCTTTAGCCTGCTTTATTGGTGTCCAATTACTCTGTATTCTGCATTCAGCTGTAATTTGTGATCTGTTTGATGTCAATGTGTAAAAGCTTTTCATGTTTATAACTAAAGACTAAAGCACTGTTAAAATGCCAACATGCAAAAAAAAAAAGATATTTCTCTTGTTCTTGCTGTTCTGTAGTCTCCTTTTTTCCCTCCATCCAACTACTCTTTTGTGCTTCTTCATCTCCCCCTTCTCCTGTTTATCCTCCTGTCCCTCCTAACCTGGTGGGATTTGCTCCTCTTGGATAGGCCCAGAACCAGATGGTGCTCAAAGGCTTAAAGGTTCTGCCTGGCGCTGTTTCTGATTTGTGCTTATCTGGCCGTGAGCTGCCTCTCGTGCTGCTGAAAACATCGGGGCCAGTGGTTCATGTCTGTTTATGCAGAGCGCAGCTGACCTTTGGGATCTCGGCCTTCCAGTCTGCTGCACAGGGGACAAGCTGCCGACCCCCAGTGCTCGAAGATGCATGGCACTTGATACTTGATAAAAACCTTTACAACACATGCATACACGTATGCGAGTGTGTGCATGTGCTGTACACACAGTGAGAAAAAAACAGTGGGGAAAGTGACACACACATTGTGCAGCATAGTGTGTCAGACAAAATTGTGTGTGTGCTTATTCAGTACATGGTGGACAAAAATAAAAAAAAGTTATTAAGAGATGATGCCTCTCTCGCTCTCTCTCTCTCTCTCTCACACACACACACACACACACACTAAGACACACATGTCACACTACCGAAGTAAAAAAATAAAAAAAGAAGCAAACCACTGAAATGGGCAATTTAATATCATGCTCTGCAACTCTGAACAGTATCTTCCCTTATCTGCCTCGTCATGCAGGCAGCTGTGGGTGTTCAGACTGCATGTGCTCCAGAAGAGGTGCATGATAAGGAAAGGAAGGTGGGTAGCCAGAAAAAACACAGGAACGTGACACAGATACTAAAACCAATACAGTGGTCTACCAAAAGGTCTACCAAAATCTAACAAAAGGATGAGACTGAAAAAAAAAGGGATTTTCATTTTCCAACTCACAGATCGGAGGACCATCGGAGTTCCCAGAGGCTCCTTTTGCTAGAGCTTGAATACACCAATAAATTAACAAGAGGAAAAAATTCAAATGCGTTTCATTATCACAGGAGTGGTGAAGATTACTTTCTGACGCATTCACGACTTATATTGCCATTTTCTTTGTCCAATAAATAAAGACTTACTGGGTGACAGAGAGCCCACTGAATGTAGGAGACTTTAATGTTGTGTATTGTTGGTGGTAATCTGATGTCAAATATTTAGGGCTTTAATGCGACCCCTTCTTACAAGGTGTCAAAATCTACCTTTAAAGGTCTTCAAGATGGAGTTGTATTGTGATATTGAACTGTTTGCTGTTTTGGGCTTTTTTCCCCCCTTAGGACTCCAAATGGCCTAATGAATATGTTGTATGTGTATTGTCAAGGAACAGGTTTGGTTTTCAATCACTGGGGGCCATTATAACACAGCGCACCTTCAAAAAGAGAGCGCGGACTAATCAGCTGATCCACCTGCTGTGTTGTGAAAATGGATTATGACTGAAAATCATTGCTTTAAACCAGATAAAAACACAACCACCTAAAGAGAAAATCAGGCAAACACTGGTGGACAATTTGAGGTTTCTCAAATCTCAGTTTCTTTTTTTGGGAGGATAAATTGGAGAATACTGAACAATGACAGGTACAGAAAGGCTTCAAACATTTTTTTAAACTGCCCTTGAGATCCGACAGGTCAAAATTTCCTTTCTGAATTCTGTCCCTAAACATTAGTTAGGATTTTGGAAACGTGGCCTTCCATCAGCCCACTGACCCCACGTGGTTTTAAATAAATTCAGGGTAAGCCAGTAGGTGACACTGTTCTCTGTAAAGATCTTTGACTTTGTGGTATGACTTTCAGCACGTTTTTTTCCCCCTCTCTGAAATATTCAATGGATAGAGAGGTAGTGACAGAGGAGCATGGGGAGAAGGAAGGAGAGAGTCACAAAAGGAAACATGGGTGTTTTCCTCGGCCGCTAATCGTCTTTTAACATGATTGATTTCTGCTTAAGAAATGGAACTTTATCAAGGACAATGCCATCCCACTGACTCCAAAAATAATGCCATCTTTGTATGTGTATGTGTGTATGTGTGTGTGTGTGCACGTGCATGCTGTTGTCTATGTGATGGTTACCCAGATTTAATTTTGTCCTGGTTTGCTCAGGTGCTCAGTGTTACTATACTGTCCATACCCATGCATCAAGGCTGATGAGAGCAACACATCTCCGCTGATTGGAGGCGGTAAATGAGTTGACTTGAGATGCCCTTCAGAAATAGGACACCTTGCAGTGGTGGACAGGCTGTCAGGTGACTGAAATGCACTTATGTGTCATTAAAATTGATGTAGAGACCTATATAATAGGTGTGTGTGTCTGTGTAGGCTAAATATGTATTATTAATGTATTAATGTTTTCAAAATTGCATGCGTGCATGTGCTTTGTGTACAGTATTCATCACAATGTAGGGACAAATCTTTGTACTTGTATGTGGGACTTTGTGTGTGCATGTGTGAGTGTTAAAAAGGGCCATGTTCATGCATGTGTGAGTGTGTAATACTGCTCTGCAGTCTGAGTGCACGAGGTTGGGGGAGAGGTAGTTTCAGCGTGTCTGCTTGTTTACTTCCATCTCTGTGAGGGCCAATTAGTATGTTACCATGTAAGTGAGGACAATTTTGTAATGAGGTGAGGTGAGGCGAGGACTGCTGGCGGGATAACAGTCGCTTGTAATGTTAAAGGACAAGACTGGTGATAATAAGTATTGTTTTGTTTTTCTCAACAGATCGCATGAAAAAACAATGGATTAGTCCTCTCAATACTTTGAGACTTCCGTACCCCATCTATAGCCCTTACTCTAAGCCCATTCATCCCTTCAGAAGATGTTAATCTTAAAAAATAGGCCAAAAATGCTTTCATTTAAAAAATAAAAAAAAACATATAATTTCCTGTAAATACATATGTACAGCTGTGTAAATCTTTGTTTACTATTTTTTGCCATGGATTTGTTGCATAAGTGAGTATTTAAAGAAGCAGGACAGTGTCACATTTCATTTTGTAGAGCACACTTAAACTAAAAAAAAGTCCCTAGAGTGGTTTATATAGTTATGATAGCCAATATAAGATAAGGTGAGGAGCTACTGTAGGAAGTGTATTATGCTTATGAGAATCCTGGCAAGTATATAAGTACTTGTGTGTGCATCAGAGAGAGAAGGCAAGCGCTGATTCTCATCCTGTGATCTCACGCCTCAGGTCTCCTCTTCCTCTATCTGTCCCATCACTGAAAAGTCATTCCCCTTTCCTCAGTTACCCCCCAACTCTTAAGTGTCAAACTATTAAGTGTTGCTGGATTTTTCTCCTTTCTCTTGACTTTCCATCTCACTCCATCAACCTTCTGCTCCATCCTTATTTCCACGCCATGTACATTTTCCCTCATTCTCTCTCTCTCTCTCTCTCTCTCTCACACACACACACACACACACCGCATGGACAAACCCTTTAGCTCCCTCGTGCCCCCATCATGGGCAACATTTTTCCCATTCCCCTTCCATTAGCAACTGAAGGTCATCCTAATGGGGCCACTGGCAGACCAATGGAATAGCAATTTAACACAAAGACAATTAAACATTGATAGGACAACCCACCCCCACCTGCGACATATTCACACGCACACACAGCTATCATCCTATTCCTTCTCACAAATCCCTGCCTTGATCGCCATGATGCTCCCACTCTCAGTCATTCCATCTGCCATCAGCCATTCTCTCACTCAGTCACTCCATCTGTCCTTTTTCTCAGTCTCTTTGACCCTTTCAGTCATTAGCTTCTTACTCACAGTTGCCCAAATGTGGAGAACGCCAGCGCTCGCTGCTACATAAAATGGCTTGTTTGCAGCTGGAGGATGGGCGTGCATACTGTGGGCAGTTTTCACTTAAATGTACAATTTGTAACACGGACAAAAAAAACAGCTCACAGAAATTGTACATAGAAAGCATCCATCTTGTTCTACATAGAAAGCATTTATTTTCTTTTTATTATTAAGCATGTCACATCTTCCAAAAAAAAATACTTCAGAATAAATTATAACAGTACAGGATGTATGATATTAAAAAAATGGCATTTCTGAGGTGTCCACTGATCTAAAACACCTACTATTGATGTAGGACTGTTATCACTCTCTAATGTAGGCCAATGTCCTACCAAACAGAGCAGTAAAAGTAATTCTGTCTCATTTACCCTCCCCATTTGTTTTCCCAAATATATTTTGGAAAGGAAAATATTGGAGTCCCACATTCTTGTATCACAAAATAGTCAAAAGCAGTGGGTCTTTGGATGGATGGTGGCATTATAAAGCTCAAAGATTTGTTTGGTTTAGACACAGCATGACTTAAATAGATTTGGGAGAACACTGTGGTTTGGGTTAAAATGTTTATGCAAGCACCTTGATTAAGAAAAAATAATTTCTTCAACATCTTTCCCGAACCTCGATCAAGTGCCTACACAGCATAATAATATTATAATGAACAACAAAACAGGCCACTGATTGTTTTCCAGATACACTCTCAAATTTTGTAACTTGGAAGGAACATTCATTTAAAATGATTCATCATTATGTTGACAAAAGAAAAAAAAAACGGGCATCATGTTTCTCAAAAATATTTGTTGATAAACAATACAAACGTATTTTTTAGTAGATAGGTTTGCTGAAAGTGAACACAAGAGTTTTGAATTTGAAGGAGACTGAGTGTAAAGAAGATTGGGCACACGTTTTACAGGAGCAGCCTAGCAGCAGCACTTTGGTCCACTTGTAAATGTTCTAGGGATGTCTAAAAGGGATGTGTTACTAAAAAAAAGTGAAAAAGGAATACCTGTGGTACACAGGATGAAACAAAAGTGTGAACAGCCATCACCATCTCAGCTCAAGTTTAACAATGCTCCTCTGCTGGAGAAAAAAAAAAAAAAAAAGGAATCAGACACTTCAAATCCTGCCTGAAAATCAGCGCCTGATCTCCGGGGAGGAATAGCCAAGCAGGAACAGACACAAAGAGCTCTCAAATCAAAAACTGTATCTACCACGATCCCTGTCTGGCCTTCTCTCAAGCCTGTGCCCTGCCTATCCAAAACCATGGAAGTTCCCATTTTGTTTTTTGTCCCTGCCACAGAAAGTGTTGGTGTATGCCAGTCTTGCCGCCACGTTCGAGTGTGACCTTATGAAAATCATGCACAATCTTGGCAACATCAGCTCTTGCAGATGCTTGCCAGAAGGGCAAGCATAAAACCAAACCATTTGCATTTGTCTAGCTTGCCCACAAACGCAATAAAAACGAATTAAAAATTCTAAAATCCCTTTCATATATGCAAGACAATCATCATTAAGCACATTGAGACAGCAGCAGACTTTATTCTTACCCAACAATATTGGTAGTGCAGGCCTCATTCAGTAAAACACTATACTGTACCATTTTTTTGGATTGATATATGACTGCACAGTACATGTTGAAAAGCAAGTACCAGAGAGAGAAGCTGAGATATGTGCATAGATTATATATATATATATATATATATATATATATATATATATATATATATATTGTCTTCCATCTAGCCAGCAGGACAAACCACCACAAGGTATCGCTCATCCAAGAAAGTCAAAGTAACGCGCAATCTAGTGTTCTCCGGTAACTCATACAATGCTCAGACTCAAGGGCCTTAACTCAGATGACTGTCGTGCAGAGTCAAGGGAGGTGGGGAAGAACAGGGCATGCGTGTGTTTGTGTGCACATGTGTGTACGTGGCTGTTTGTGTGTGCGTGCACGTGTGCTTGCTCACATGCTTGCACTTAACACAGTCTCAGCAGACGAATAGTTTAGCAGAGTTTCATTCCATCTCATTTAAAGGCGTTACATGTCTCCCCTGGTTCCGGGTTCTTTCTAATCTCATTACAGCTGTCAAGAAAAAAAAAAGCCTTCCATGAGCATCAGCGAGAAAACACAGCAGACTGAGATAAAGCCGCTGTCGTGGCCTTTTAATGGATAAAAAGTCTGATAGAGTTTGGTCAGGTTAAATTATCTGTGACTGTGTATGTCTAGGTGTGTGTGTGTGTGTGTGAGAGAGAGAGAGAGAGAGAGAGAAAGAGAGAGTTGTGGCTCCATATGAGAATCTGCATAGACAAGACTTTTACATCATAGATTTTTAGGAACGATAAAACAAACTGACAGGGGACAGTTCTACCGTCATCAGATTGGTATCACCTTCTGCTTCTCTCCATTTAGAAATGGCCCAGGTTTATGTGACTTATCAAATAGATTTCATTGGGGGACCTTTTTTAGTGTCAGTGTAAATATATAGTGATGTCAGGCTGACACTTGAAATAGGCGGCAGTAAGACGTACTGGACATTACAGTGTTCTCACACAGAGCAATCGAACCTTTCCCGCTTTGGTGGACTTTCCTGTAGAGCGGGTTTTGTGTACTGGTTGCATGTGGAGCAGCGGGGAATTTAGGAGTCAGTGGTGATTTTAACTATAACCCGTTACTGAGCAACACAAAGGCACACATACATCCATCATTCACAAAAGTTAAAAACAAACACTAAAGCAAACAAAGAAAAAAAACAGACACATCTGTCATCGATCAGAAGTAAAAAATCTGATTTCACTCCTCCCAAAGCTAATTTTAAGCTGAAAAGCTCCACAGCATCCACTCCTTAAAAGTATAACAAGTAGCTTTTTTTCCTAAAAATGAGTATGGACTTGCACAAAAATTATCTCTCTCAATCTTCATTTATTGCTTTCCGACTCTATTTATTTATTTTGCTGTGTTGGGGATGTTTCTAGGCATCAGCCTTTGTGCCGTGGTGAAATCCCCAGCCAGTGACAGCATCTATGGTGTGAGGTGCTGGACCATATAAAAACATAGTGACTTATTGCCAGATCATCATCATAAGCACGTGGGACCACCAGAAGCTCAACTTTGAATGTTGTGTTTTCAAACAGTAAATGACAATTTCTGTTTATTGTACCTTTAATAATTGCCATTTTTACCTAAGGTGAGCTGCCGTCGCCGCGGTATTGTCTTGCTTGATTTCTACTCTTTCTGGTTGTCCAAATGGCCGACTTAGCCAGCATAGGCAGGAAATTTACCAAGACATGACTCCAAAAGTGCAAAAGGCTCAATCTAAAATGTGACATAATAAAATGGACTACAGTTTCACCATATGAACAAAAAGTAGATTCACCCTGTGATTTGAGGCCAGTGTCAATTTGCAGCTCTTACTCCACATTCCAGCCTCCACTGGAGATCATTTGTACATTTTCCATTGGCAGTTCTTACAATCTTTACATTGAACTGCTCTTTAACCTTTTAATTCTCTTCTCAAAGGACTTCTCCTCAAATGCTCCCATGCTTGCCCCTGCTGAAGCGTGACCCTGCCTCCTTTTAAGCGAGCAACATGCAAGAAAGTCTCTCCATCCCCCCCTCCAATGATGGGATGGACAAGATCCCTCTTCAGTCCACTAAGCCCAGTTGTGTCCTGTTGTCACACAGCATGCAAATGTTGGCACACAGCATGCAACATAGAGCCATCAAAGTAAATCCCAAATCACACATGTGAACCTGCTGAGCCACTAACGTGGTACCTTAAAATGAGAGAAAAAACAACAACAAAACAAAATATCACGTTAAGTTAGTGGAATAAAAATATATTTCATTCCACTGCTAGCTTACATGGTTCCCCTTTGCATTACAGCTGTTTTCATGGGAAACACTCATGGTAACTTGGACTTTGGTAAAAAAAAAAGTTAAGTGTATTTTTGAGTTCACGCCAACAACTTCCCTCTTAGCTTCTACCCGCAGTGTTCAGCCAACATTTCCAAAGTTTCTTAAATATTTAAAATAATTAAAACATTAAAGCAAAATCCCAGGCACTAAAGACACTCCAAAAGGACAGTGCCAGGGCTGGTCATATTCCACAGAGCATAAACGCTTGCATGGACCACACCAACTGCACAATTAGCATTTGTTATGAGTGGCTGCGTCTCACCAAACGTTGCCAAAATAACATTATGATTACATATGATGACAAGCCAGTGCCTCTAAACTTTGCATAGTAGATAGTCTCTCTATTATTACAAGAAATAAACAATTATTTCAAACCAAATGCATGGTGCCAAAGGGTTTCTGCAGGTACAGTATGATTTCAGAGAGCTGTGTGATTTTTTTATCATTCAGTTAGTCCAAATGAAAGGGGAACAACACATGCAGTAAATTCGTAGAGAAGGAAACCACACTGTACTTGTACGTGGTTTATTGTTGGTGCCAGGATCAAGGCAGCAGCCTTCTCTGATCTATCTGCTAGAATAGCCCGTGACCATTTATTAAAGTGGCAGCAGTACTCTCCATTTGTCTCTTGTGTCCATGCCTTGCATTTTTAATGGAGATTCTGTTTGTACGACCGTGCTCCTACTGTACCTGCATTTTTCAAAGTAGCCTGAAAGTGCTCACATTGGTATTTGACCCAAGCTTCGTCAGTTTTTCTCATTTTACATGAATGTGGCCTGCAGTTATGGCATCCTATCAAGTTTGGTATAGTGTCCTATTGTATTTTGTATTTCATTGGTATAACAAAACAATTCTTTTCCCTGTTAAAGTTTTTTTAGGGTCGTTTTTTCTTATCCAAACCCAGGATCTCAGGACAGAGGGTGTTGTACGAGGTACAGATGGTAAAGTCCCTTGAGGCAAATTGTGATTTGTGATATTGGGCTACATAAATAAAATTGACTCCACTTGACTTGATGCCAGTGAGGATCTGTCGTGGCGTAAAAAAATGGGATTCACACAATTTACCCTCTTCATTCACCATGAACAAAACACTGAAGTTCATTTTCCGCCATAAACAGCTTTTTTTTTTTGAGATGTGGCTCACCTAAAGCGCACCTCTGTATGTCACTCAAAGTAAAAACAAAGCAACCATTTTTAAACCTGAGGCCGTTCTCAGGGGCCCGCTCAGTGATGCTGTTATATCATTAATGGAAAGTGCTCGCTGGTGTTTGTTTTGCAGCTCCACAGTTCACTCACTCACCGCTCTGTGCTGTGTTTTAATCGAGCCAATGAAGCATTTGACAGCTGACATTTATTTAGCGAACAAACAAGGACCTGAGCTATCTGATTTTGAATAGTTGGCCATAAACTGATGCCTGGACGGGGCAGCAAATCTGATCCTGTGGATTGGCTTAAGACACATTTACTTTCACTTCATGTTCAAACTGTGTAGATCATTACACAGTTCAGTACGTCGTTTGTGAAGTTGGCAGAGTATGTTTATATGCCCACAAATTTGATCCTGACTGTGATTCTATGCATTATATGGTGTTTACCGCAGCAGATATTCTTCATTGTACTGAGGATGAACACCGAACTGATGATGATCCACAGTACAAATTATGCATGTCTATGTATGCAAGATTATTTTATGACATCCTCTTGTCCTCCTGTGAGTCTTGATGTTTTTATCCTCATCTGCATAATATCATTAATTCTTATGGACACTGAATAATGAGATACTTTCATTTATACTTAACTTATTTCCTCCTCAAAAGGTCCACATATTTCATTGTTCAAGAAAGTTGGTAAATTTAAGTCTCTACACAGCTTAACATTAGATATCAGTTCACATACATGTGCTACTCATGGCGGACGATGTATTTCCTGCCCAGCCGACTCTCCAGGTGTTGTTAGGGCGCGTAGAATCACAAGTGATTAAAATGGGGTTTTAGCTCTCAAACTTGAGATTTTGAAAATATTTCATATTTGATTTGAGATCAACAAGCTGAGTGAACATCACTGCTTGGCATAAGGGACATACATTTTGCAGTAACTTCATGGTCAGTGTGGATATGATGACTTACAAAGCTAAACAAATCCCCATACCTTTTTATTTTCAACAAAAGTCGGGAATAAGTATAAATACTAATTCAATAAAAATGGCCTTAATTAACAAGATGACACTGGAGTTGAGGCATGCTGAATGCATACCAATTACAATGACCATACTAATTAAGCTAATATAAAAATGCTCGTTATTTTAGAGAAATGTGAAGGCAAAATGACATTCTATCACCTCAAAGTAAGTGTGACATGACTGTCTTCATCAGTCATAAGTAAAACATTGTACATACCTTTTACATGGCATATTACATTACATATGTATTATAATTACAATACATATTACATTACATTTATTCACTTTTTTATCATCAAAGCATTGGTCTGTTTTCACCAAAAAAGGCTGCAAATCAATCAGTGAGCTCTAGTCCTTCTGCTTGTTGTCCTTGATCTTAGAAGCACCTGATTTACCTAGTAATCACTGAACAATGGGTAGAGAACCCCTTTACACCAAAACACAAATTATCATACTGCATGCCACTGTTTTCAACATGAAAGTCTTGTCAGTGATCTTTAATTTACACAGAAAACACTTCTGAATTAGTGTCAACTCCCCTAGGCCTCTGCATTGCCGTAAGCGCCAAAAATGAATAAATCCAGAAACAGCTACGTATGTGCTACAGTAGCTAAACATTAGCTATGCACACCATATAATCCAACCTGAAATGTGCAATTTGCAACTTTGCCCTGAAGTGCTATGTGATCCAAATGCTCATGAGAAATACCGGTCGCACGCGCACTGGTGAATAAAATTCCTCTCTGGCACAAGGCGATTGATCATGGAAGCATAAATGCGGTGTGAAAGATGACAAAAACTATTTTGTTTATGCCATGCAGGACAGCAACATACCATGAATATTAAACATATGCATTGCACTGTATTCACACATGGTTAGAGGAGGGTGAAACGCAAGAAAGGATGAGAATGACAAAGGGAAAAGGAAGGCAGATGGATATAAGAAAAAGAAAGTAAAAGCAAGAGGAAACTATGAAATTATACTGTATGTCTATTATTATATGGGGAAAAATAAGTAAAATAACTTTTTCAGCAATAATGACATAAATGTGTCCACTGAAGTCCTGCACTGAAACATGTCACACCTTGGCTTTTGAACAATTTCAACAACAAATAAGGGACAAATAGTCTTTGGCTTGTCATCTACCCCCTCTTAGAGGCTATTTGAAGAATAATTACTCCAAGGCTCTGATGCTGAACGTGATCCCTGAAGTCATAAACAGGTCAAAATGACTTTTGCCTCTCTCGCGGGGCCCACCCCAAAATGACTTTCTTACCTCCTTATTAGTGTCAAAGCTGGGGGGACGTCTCTGTTGTAATGGTGTTGCAGATTGAGTTTCTTCTAACCGGCTAGCATTAATGTGTTTTCAAGGATTGTCATGCCGCTGTCAAACACTGTAGAGACCACTCTCAAATCCCAAACACACAGCCACATGTTGTTTAATTCCACTTGTTCCGTCGTGCTTGGTAAAGCTCTTTTTTAATACCTACAATCTGTGGTCCAAAGGTCAAAAAAGGTTCCACCAATATTCAAAATACAGGTTTGGAATCTGTTATAAATCCCAATTTAAAAGAAGTAATTGATGTTTTCTTTTTGTGTTTGGAATTATTGGAGAAAAAATGGTGCCTGTATTCTGTTCAATTCTAAGCAATTTATAAGATATTATATCACACAGATGACTTGTCGTCTAAGAGAAAATCAACATTTGAGCATCAAGCACCCAAAAAATCAATAAGTTGCTGATAAAGAAAGTTGAGCATTAAGGCATTGAGAGAAACTGCAATATTTATCTCAGAACTAAATAAGAAATAAAACAGTGAGTTGTGAATAATGGGTCTTATATTCAGCAGGTGGTGAGTAGTCCTGGGAAACCAATGTTCTTCTCTTTCTGTTGAATAGGTAAAGTTAGGTATTCTGCTTATGGCCAAATATTAGCCATTTGGACCCAATTGACCAATAATGTCTAGTATCAAAGATATTTTAGAACAGGGGTGTCAAAAAACTCATTTTAGTTAAGGGGCCACATACTGCCCACTTTGATCTTGTAAAATCATAGCATAATAACCCATACATAACGACAATATTTCTCTCTGTTTAAATCATTAGTGGAGGTTTTTGGATGTTAAACCCTATTTTAAGGTCTTTCTACAATAAACTAGAAACACAAAGACCAAAAACTCAGACATCAGCCCACTGTTTATCACTGTTTATTTTTTCATTTTGACATACTGTATTAACACACTGGACCTAAAATCCCACAAAAAACATCGAACAGAAACAAGTTTGATTTTCTACTGTAAAAACAACAAACATGTCTAATGAACCATTTCTATAACTTAGAATACAAATATAGATGGTAAATTTCAAAAACTGATGTACAAATTTAGCAAACAACAAAGTTATTTACAACTATTTGACAATTAAAATGCAGCAATCCCTCAGGCGTTTTGTACAAGGTGTGTATGACAGTGTATTATGTACAGTATATACAGCATGTACAGCAGCATGCGTCCACAGGGTTAATGCACGTATAGTAGGTTGGAAATGCCACATGTTAAGTTTTTATTTAAACAAGACACCCCCCCATTTTTTGTCAATTATTGAACTATTCTAATCTTTTCTTTATACAGTTTTCAATATCAAGGTCATACACTTTTATGCCAGTAGCTGGTGCTGTGGTTCCACTGTGGATCTATTAGGGAGACTAAAGCTAGAGGCGCCGCTCACGCGCAGCTCAGAAATAAATAAGCTCCGGCATGGGCAAGACACTAATGTTGGTCTTCTCTCTATCGGTCCACAGGTACTGAAAATACTTATTTTTCTATGTTGTAGTTCTGGTCAGACTCTAATGTGAATGCGGTATTAACAGTTACAACTGTTTTAAGACGATTTTGAGATGTGTGTGTTTAACTAGCGAGCTGTATTTTGTTACTAATTGCCTCGATCAGTGACGCCATGTCTTATGTTAATGTAGTGATTGAGTTTTAGTGTAATTGTGTGGAATATATGTTGAATTTATGTGCACTTACTTTCCTTTATGGTTAATGTTTTATGTGATCTATTGTCACTAGTTAACCTTATATGTTAATTCATTTGTGAAATGTTTTGGTATTAATTTAACATGTATTTTGCAAACCTAGCTACAGTGTGACTGAGAACTGAACATAGTTGAGCTCAGAAATAAATAAGCTCCGGTATAGGCAAGGCACTAATGTTGGTCCTCTCTCTATCGGTCCACAGTATTTATGCCTTGGCTGCACAGTGCTCCTCTAGCCTGTGTAGCCCTTACTACCAGTCCAGGTTTCCCTTAGGCTTGGTGCCGGTAATACGTGGCCACGAGATAATAATGCTGGCTCTCAGTGTAAATCGCGACCCCCAGTGGACTGAATAGCAGAAATGTAATTTATGTATTTCCTTAATTTTCACACTTAGCAAAGTCATCCGGCAGGCTGGCGAGCTGGACCCCCTGGTGGGCCAGATCCGGCCCGCGGGCCGTATGTTTAACATCCCTGTTTTAGAAGATTCTGGTTTGAGGATTTAGCCCCTGCTTGCCTTTGTCACAAGGCCCATTAGGACGGAGAATAATGAAAGAATAACTTCTAGCTACAGTTTAAATGAAACATAACTCAGTGGTAACCCTGAGAAGTTAATGTGTTTTTCCCAAGACTAAATATTCCTCTTCAAATGCTGCGTCATCCTTCTCACCCATCTCATTATCTTTCAAGATTATGCTTTTATACGTTTAAGCTTGCTCCTTCTCCATGCTGAGTGATTCGATAAGCCCCCTGAATCTGAGCCCAAAATGCTGTCAAAGCTCTCATTAATTATTTCCACTGCAGCCTCAACATCTCTTGAAGAGGAAAAATAAAGTGCAGAGAAAACAAGGAGTTATAGCAACACACTGATTCATATCGATTCATAGTTTACAGATTACAAAGATGGCAAAACAAAACAGAAAAATATTTAAAAGGTCCCCATTAAAGGTTCCCAAAATATGCTATTCTGTAATTTAATAATAAATTATTATAAAATAAATGAAAATGTAATATAAATGTGTGTGTGTGTGTGTGTGTGTGTGTGTGTGTGTGTAAACAAAAATAACCTTATATATGCGTTTTATTTTGAAATAAATTTGGACACAGGCTTGCCAAGAGCATACTTAAAATAAACGTATGTCTTTACACCCACATTGCTTGATGAGGCTTGACCTTGGAATGATACTGTGATGTATGTTTAGCTTGTACAGCGCACTCTAATTGGGAGATAGTGGAATGCACAGGGGAGCTGCTGCAGATGCCATGTGTAATTAGCCTTTGCGATTGTTTCATACATTGGCACACACATATGTAAAACCCCTACATGCACACGATGCATGCCTGTGAAATCTATAAACAAATGTGCAAACACACACACGCACATAAGTACACTCCTACACAGGAACACACTCCTACATAGGTTAGCTAATTCAGGCTTCAGATGAGAAGAGGCAGAAAATTGTGCTAAGCTAAAATATATAGGTCCAGTGGAAAAAGAAAGCCAAAAACTCAGACAATGAGAGTTAACATTGATTGGCATCTTTGTTGTCAATAACTCTGTAATCTTTCATAATCAACATTATATTCAATGAAAGCCAATACAGCAACAAAATGTCTCAGACAACCTGTTATTACTGGAGACGAGCGCGGCATATTATTACAACCGTCAAATCATTAAAATCACTTTCCCCACGTTTCTGTTTTTTTGTGGACAAGCATAGAAAAACAAAAATTCTGTTGTGATTGCCTTGGAGCCCGGGCTAATGACTCATTTTCAACAAACTGCTGGCTTTGTTGAGTTGTCTTGATGATCAGTGATGAGTGTTTTCTATTCTCTCACACGGTGACATTCATTTGGGTGTGCAGTGGTCTTGACTATCTTGACTCTGAGCTGCCTGTTCCACGTTGTGTGTGCCTGCCAAAGTGCGAGTTCACTCGGCATAAATAAAGTGTCGGTAAGTGGGCGAGCTTCGACCAGCTCTGAGTTGGAACAGGTGCACCAGCTGGCGCTGCTGGAGAGACCCAAGTCCCCTCTCTATCTCCAGCTGGTGCTCCAAACACACCCGCCCATGCCACGAACAAAAATCCTCAGCTTGAATCTTGATCACTTCCCGCTTTTCTGACACGTTCCTTAAAAAAAAACAAAACTTTTCTCTCATCTCTAACCTCTTCAGAAATCTATGGGTCATTCATACGCTTGCAGATTCCCCCCCGTCCATATTTTATCTCCACAGCTTTCCTCTTCACAGGAGAGGATTTTACAATTAAGGTTCTAGCTCTGCTTGAAGGACGCTGCATCACTGCTCACTGTCATTGAGGTAATGTGGTGTTCTGCAAAGGATGAAACACTGACGCAGAGTCACAGCACATCTGAAAGTGAAACAGCAATGAATCTGTGCATGTTTGAGTAGCTAATGCAATTTCTCTTCAGCTGAGGGAATCACTTAAGAGTGTTGCACAGAATCTCTGAAAAGGTTCCCTTAAATAAGGAAAAAAACAAAAGATCTTACAGCAGTGAATTCTGCAGTTTCCATGGAGACTGTTTTGCTTGCACTCCCCTCACCTGTCTCACAAAAAAAAAAAAAAAGACAATTGAAAAGAAGACAAGAAAACCAAATTGGTCAGGGGAGCAAAAGGTTATACTTCTGTATAAATACAATATTTTGAAACTAACTGGACACTGATTGAATGTTGATTTTTTTGCTTTTAAGAAATTGAATCCTGAGTGTGGTTCCCGTCTATCAGCCCACACGATAGACGGGAAACCAGCAACATTAAAGAAATGCACCGCTGTCTCGTCCTCATCTTGTTTTGACCGGGACTTCACCACCGTGTTCAGCAGACAGGTAAGGGTGTTTGAAACTCGGTGAATGACGTGGCACAACGTTGACCTGTCAACATGAAATATCTCGCCTATTACTGACTGGAAAGATCCTGTAACACAGAGCAGAGCACGGAAGTTGAGTGATCTAACTCTAGACTGTCGGATAAATCATGAATTGAGTAGCAGTCAAATGTAATGTAGAACTAATTAATTAAGAAACTTTAACTCAGACTTCTTCATTTTAAGTCAGGGTGCTGTGTGAAAACACCCCATGGCACAGCCTTTAGTAAGTAACCTTACAAGGAGACCCCACAGTTTTTGCCAAGGGAATTCAGATCCCTCGATCGGCCCCTGCGCGGTCATCATGTCACCTCCCTTACCCTCCCACTTCCCTAGCCGCCTCCCAGCTGAACATTCCTATTTCCCCCACATGTCCTCGCCATCCCTCTAAATGACACTTGGAGTCAAAGGAGAGGAGGAAAGAGAGGAATTCAAACAAGTGAAGCAGTTCCTCCGCTGACAGCTTGCTGGCTGTCTGTCCAAACACAGGTCAGGTGTGAAATAAGAACTGCTCAGCTAGAACTCCCCTTTCCCCCCTTCTGCACTTTGTCTGAGTTGGTATCTGTGTGCTACTACATGCATGTGCGGACACATGACTCCGTAGGTCCTCATGTTTGTGTGTAGAAGCACATGTGTATGGGCGGCTGTACACTTGCTGTGCTGCTGTATGTCTTCAGACTGGCTCTTAACTCGGGATTCTTTTTTCTTTCTTCCTTCCTTGACATTGAGTGATGGGAGTATTGAGAGAGGTTTCAGTCTAATCGAGTTACATTAAACAAAACGTAGACTGCGCAACAGTTCGGAACAAACCAAATCTGAACATCTCAATCATTGCAAGGGCCGAAAAAAGTGACAAATGGCTCGTTTCAAAAGAGAAGCAATCACAGCAAGTATAGAAAATGGCTGGACACAACATCGACCTGGTTCTCCCACAATAGATATGTATTAATTTATTGATTCCTGCACGTCTTCCTCTCCATCACATTCATTACAGCAACCACAGACATCGTGATCTAGCTACGACTTCTCATTTAGGCCCCCTCCCCCAGTCTCACTAACTGGGTTCCTCGCAATGATGCCTCCTGGCATCATTCGACCGTTTGTTCATTCTCACCCCCATTTCATCCCACCCCTTGACACCTCTCACTCCTCCATCCATGACCCTCATTTATCCCCCCCACCTTTCCTGCCATCCTATTAAACCGTTTTGCTCATTTAATGGAGCAGTCTTTGTTAGTGAGCCAACAGGTAATCATTGCATGGGATTATTCAGAAATTGTTTGGATTGATCAAAGCCTGCTGGACTTTTAGACTTTTGTCTGAAGCAAGATATTTGACGCCAGCATAAAAAATAATATTATATAAACATAATGGGCTATAGCCTGACAAAATCTGATTGAAATAATAAGCAGGGTCATTGATTCAACTTAAGTGAAGTTTTAAAGAAGCGAGTGAGTGTGGAGAATGAGAGGCCACCCCTGCTGATGTGTGACAGGACACAGTGCAGTGTTTATCGATTCGGCTCCTCTTTCAATAGCCGGCACCATGGGACTTAAAAAAAGGAATGAAAAACAAAGGAACACGCACTTTGCCTCTCTCTTTGGCTGATCACCTGTCAATTCACGTCCAACCAATGCTTGGAAAGTACAATTTATATGCCATGTTTACTGCTCCAAAACCTGAAATGTCAATACAATCTCTCATTGATCTCGGAGTCTCTGGAGGCATGTGATCCTGGGCCCCTTGCACCACACCACACTCATTGCTAATTAGGCAAAAATAACAATACGCACAAACACGCCGATGCAGCAGGATGCGTGAGCAGCCGTCTGTTAGTTTATAAGCCTGAAAGCGGGTTGAGGAGACATGCATGTGCAGACTCTGCTGGCCCCTGTGGAAGGTTACCTGAAAGCTTCAGCATACCAATGAACATGCACAGACAACAAACACACTGAGGAATATTTGTCAGATTGACTGGATGCCTGGGGACCTTTCCATTCTGGGAAAGGGTTTTACACTGAAGCAACGCAGCCAGCTTGCATGAGCAAACACACACACACACACACACACACACACACACGTAAGCAGAATTAGTCTTAAATTAAATACTGATTCTAGCTATGTAATTATTCATATCTCTGTCAAAACAGAGTTTTTTTTTCACCACAAAAAAAAAAACAAAAAACAAAAAAACACACACTACCAGATTCTTCAATCAATGCTTCACGGAAAGCCAAGCTGTCCCCGGAAAAATTAAACATTCACTTCTTTTAATTGTGCATCATCATTATTCAGACGAGGTAGGGAGCCGGGCCAAGCTTCTGCACATTCATCTGGCAACAGCACAAGAATTTTCTTTGGAACTAGAAATCAGGTAACAGCAGTTTGTTGGATAATTGGGTTTCAGGGCCAGCTGTTGCCTTTTTAACAGCATTCACTACATCACATCTACAAGTCAAACTGTTCATGTGTGAAAGAAGTGGAGCCTCCTAAATCTTTTAAAATTAATAAGTCAATATAAAATACAATTAAGTAATATATGTGCATTTGAACCTTGTATACCACACAGTTTTGCCCTGAGGATTCTCATACATACTGTAAATAAAACAGAGGCAAGTAATTAAAACTGAGTCTGAAAAAGCTTGTGAAGTGTTTGTCAAAAGCTTGTGCATTACTGTTGTGTGTCATTAAACTCATACTCAAGCAAAATTAACTGCTATTTTTTAATTCAATTTTCATTCAGCTAAACATGCCAGACCTATATGAGTTTAATAGACTTTACATACATTATCTTCAGAGCCAAGACGACACAAAAAGAAGCTTACATACTGCACAGTACTGTATACCTGTGTCATACACATTATGTCAAATCTAATCGTATCTGATCTTACGAATTAAACACACTCCCTCTTGTACTGTGTTCTATGTTAATCTATCATATCAAACAGACTTTCAGACATTTACAGGAAAAGCTCAACTTGAAGATCGTGTTAAAAAATTTAAATAGGTGGCACCTGTGTCCTCTTCTGGGACTGAATGGAAGTTTCACAGCCAAAGGCAGGACGCCATATTTTAACTGAGCACAAATAGATTTCTGAGCTCTACTTCATTTTACATACTGTCAGGCCCTTCTGCCTTGAAATTAGAGCTGTAGATCCCATTACCGAGATTGTACATTGCCGTGTGGAGGATTTTTTTTTCGAGTGGCGACTTTATTTCACAGTAGACCTGACATGACATTAAAATGGAGCTACCCATGAGGATGTTGTTTGCTGCACATAAAGCTGGTGTATCAGGTGTAATATTGCCCTTAATTGGATAGGAAGAGTAAAAATCAGCAGGGCTCTGTGTTCTGAGAAATATTCACGATTTCAATGTTACAATAAAACAGTGAGGTCAGAATACAGGGTGAGAAGAGAGGGAAAAAAAAACATTATTGCAGCTGCTAGCTAGACAGTTCACTTGCTCAAGGACACATCAGCAGGATATGAGGAAGCAGTAGCCTCAAGCTGAAGGGCAGGGTTTCCACTTGCTACACCACCCTGCTGCCCAAAGCACTGTCAGTATTCATATCTGCAAATTGCTTGAGGGACTTGGGGTCCACGCGGCAGGGAGGAGGTGTGGCAGGATGTTCAGATTTTTACAACAGCGTCCGCATGAGATCAAGTTAACAGGATGAAGTTGGCATGCTAAATTTCACACCACACTGTGAAAATTACCTGCATTTACCACATTTCTGAGCCCTTCTGTCAATGCGCTTGGCAAAGTTTTGCGATGCCATCAAGTTTTATTGGCCAAATGAAGTTTTACAATGACTTTTTAACATTCTGGGGTACACAGATTGCTCATTATGAATATAAAATTGTGACTTTGAGGATCTATTGCAATGAGCTTCATATAAACTTAGTAAAAGTGGTTTCACTTTCCTCCCTACTCCATTTGGATATTAATTCACAAGACTTTGAGGCATCATTTCATCATTTTTCTAGATTGTCCAAGGTGCTGTAGCATGATCTATGATGCTGAATATTAAAAAAACATCCCACTGCACCACAGCTGTATGTTACAGCGTGTGAAACTCACTTTTAGTCATGTAGCAAACAGTTCCCAATTGGCTTACAACAATCCAATTACTGCAAAAGGTACAGGCTCACTAATTAATCATGCTTTTTTTTTTAAAAAAAGACTGATGAATTTCCCATCACATGTGCTTTAATTAAACAGTCTCTAGGACAAGCTTTTTTTCTTTAAGGTTGCACTTTCTCTTGAATAATCACTTACCATTTGACACAGAGGAGTTGGTTACATGTTATAATTAGTTTCTAGATTGGCTTTTATATATTGGCTAATTTGTCCCCTGAGGATAAATTCAACCTGTGTCGGTCCATGTTGCTGTGCTCCCCTTTGTGTGGAGAGAAAACAGGTTACTTTAAATTGTTGTGATGCTTAGTGTTCCTACACCACAACCGTTGAGTGAATATGAATATGAATGCAGCTTTTTTTTTCTTACATTACTACACTTTGTCATACAATGTGTAACTCATTGTGGTGTTTTTCAAGTTCAAGTTCACAGAAAGGGGTTGCAAAGGCACAGCAAGTGATTCACTCCCTGACTGTACCATATGAATACTTGTTCTCTGGTTGAAACAAACACAATTTCATATTGTTGCCTCCAAAAAAGAATCAGCGATCAAGCAAAAATCCAGTAGAAGAAATAAGAAAGCATTCCAACTGTAAGATAGCGAGGAAAATGCCAATAAACCTTGAGAGATAGCACTGCAGGGCATGTTTAATTAAGGCTTGAATATTGTAAACTCACCTACTTTTGGGGTGTGTGTGTGGGGGGGGACACCAGCAATGACTTTTTAATTTGTTTCAAGTAGAGCAAATTGTGCTGATGACCTCTGTGGCTGCGCAAAGACAGAAGGTAGGTCTGTGTTTTACAGCCCGCACTACCAATTTTGTCTTTTATGTGACCCAAAGGAGTAAGCCCAGTCACAGGAGTCTATGTTTAGCAGTCATCAAATGACTGGTTATCTATAGTTGGAGAAATTAGGAACAAAATGAGAGATGAGTGTAGGAAGCTAAAGGTCACCTTTTGTTTCATGAGAACTTGTGACAATAGGAAATTAGCTGAGGCCTGATCTGCTCTGAAGTCATTTTCTTTCCATTAGAGCTGGTCAGAAAGAATCACAAGAAGTGCCACTTCAGACAATGAAATGCAAATTTCACTAAATTAAGTAGTTTGTTCACATTATCAATCATTCATTTCAATATTTTGCTTTTTCCTTTCTCTTTCATAGTTGTCTTCCTAAAGCATAAAATCCATATAACTATTGTTGAAAGTCTCAGCACTTAAATAGGTTTATTATGCACAAAGGGAATCTTTTACGCTTGCTTCAAGAGGATGCACTCAGTCAAGGGTTTACAAAAGCCCGGAAGCACAATTATTTTTTGATTCCACAAGTCTACTGGCATATCATGTCTTTCTTTCAGTGTCAGCATTTCAGACAAAATGACAGGCTCCGTTCAAACTGAGAGATCAAGTACCAACAGACCAAGCATTAAATGAACTATTCCCAGGGAAAAAGCCCTTGAAAAACAACAAAGCCAACATGATAATGTTAAGGAATAATAAAGAAGATAGAAGATAAAGACAAATGCAACTGCCTGGTTTGCTTTGAAAATTGAACTTTAATGAGTTTGGAGCCTAGTGACTTTTTGTCACTTTTTGGAGTCTGTCCAATGCCTCGTTGGAGTAGCTCTGTCTCCTAGAAATGACTTTTATATACTACTAAATTGTTTCACACCACATTAATAGATGTGGATGAAACATAGGCTAATATCTGCAAAGAATATTTTGACTGGGGTTTTTTTCAGCCTTACGTGAGAGGTGGAGGTTGCCTGAATGCTGCAAAAACAGTTTGGTAAAGAAAATTAGGGAATTGTGGTTTAAATTTAGGACATTATCTGGGTTTTGTTAAAGTATTTAAAATATGTAAACATATCCTGCGCCTCTTCATGTTTTCTTTTCTCCCTTTCCTTCCTCAACAGCCATGGTTGATGATCTTTCCCTGGCATCTAACATAACTGCTACTAGAGAAATAATATTAAACAGTATACATTTTGCAGTAAAGCTTGTGGCGACAGAGCCAGTGAGGAAGCTAACATTTCCCATAAAGCTTTCTACAGTTCAAAGTGGAAGAGCATCTGTTAATTGTACGTGTTCTTTTAACTAAGCTGTTACATTTTTAAGTTGTCTTCTTTTGTCGTAGTAATATCTCGTCGTAGTATATCTCGTAGTAATATTTTGTAAATGACACCTCATTCCCCTTGCACTATTTTGTTGGTTAAATGTAGACTTTTTCTCTATTTTAATAATAAAAAATGATTCTTTTGATTCTCTCGTGTATAAGCAAGGGTATACTATAAACTTCTGCTGTAACGTGCTTACAGGAAGTGTTATGCTGTCATTGTGTATAAGGCCTTTCTGTTACCGCTTACATAAACAACCACGGATGGATGTGACGGATCCCATTAAAACCCAAAGATCCCTTAAGTAGTTCTCCACCTCAGCCCTCAGAGAACTGCAACTATGGCCCCTTTGCATTTTGAAGGCCGCTAGAAATGCATAATGCCTTAGAAATAGTTCAATGGTGCTAACCCATAAATGTGGGCTCTGATTCAATTTTCTGACAATCCACACGAGGGATTTGCTCCGTGTAAGACGTCTTGTTGAAAGCTTTTCTCCCGTCTTCTCATTTCAGACTCCTGTGACGGCCTGAAGAACAAACACAATGCTGCCAACATAGTTTTACAATTCAAGCTCCACACTAAAATTGGAGGATGAGTCAACTGTTTTCTCTTATTCCTCATGTTTTGAGGCACATGATAGACTTTGAATTCCTGTACTGCATCTCCATCACGCCATCTATATGGTGTCTAAGATTGCTTCTATAGGAAAAGTTATGTATGTCAACTGCATTCCTGAGTGGATATTTCAGTTCTCAGCCTTGATTAAGAATACAGTAGAAGCCTCCCACTGTAAATAAGCAGGACACTGAAACTGTAACATATTTATGGCTTTCAAAACGCTGTGGTCCAAACATGTAAGCATCTCTTTTTACATACATGTATATACAACAAATACACACATACACTATATATGTATGCATGTTTTATAAATGACTGATTTTAAGTTTCGGGTTGTTTTCATAGTCTTCTATTTTTTTCTGCTTTTGAGATGAGTATGAAATTGTTGTCCCCCATTTTACTGTTTTTTGTGGTTTTCCAGAATAATGTTGGTGAGCTGTTGGTCTGTTGTTGGATTTTAGAAACTGAAATACTGTGAAGGATGTGGACAATCTGGGAAAAAGACAGTTATGTCCACAGATGGAAAGATCTATGTTGCTGACTGATGTTTTAATGAAACTGAATCTGCCATCTGGCTTATGTTAGTCAATGGCACTCTCTTATGAATCAATATGGATACACCTCTTTGCCTTAGTCAGCAAAGAAAACTTAATTTGGTGACTATAATCTATATAATCTACTCAGTAATAATATAATATGATCATTAGAGCTTGATCGGTGGATTTTGCGAAGTAGAAATAAATCAAGGTTCAATTTATTTAAATTATTATATTCACATTGGAGATCAGGGGGCAAAGACTGCATTATTTGTATGTGTTTGAGAAAGGAGGGCGTGGTGGTTTAAATCATGTAATTATTGGCGCTGATAGGTGGGTAGGCGTAACGTAATGTGTTAAGCCAGGGTGGGTTATTGGGGTCCTTTAATGTACAATTAAGTCGATAAAATCAGTTCCTTGTATTTTAAATGTTTGAGTTTATTACGTTGCAGTGCCATATGCTGTGGCGGTTGTGGCTGATGGTTCCTTTTAAGCACCGGCTCTGATGATCAACACCTGCTATTTAAGAGGAAACAACTGTGTTTGTTTCTTCCTGTCGTTTTTCCATATACGTTGAGGTATCGATTGCTGAAGTGGGAGTTGCTATAGTTGTTTGATGAATCTTAAAAGGAAGGGAAAGACACCATTACATGTGGGAAGGTTACATTTTATACTGATATTAAATATACATAAATGTGAGTTGAGGTATAAAAAAGATCATTCGAAATTCCATATGAACTTTCTTTGTTTTTTTAGGGCTCCATCTTAGTTTATTCTCATTTTTTATTCCCCTTGTTTTGCTTGTTTGTCTGCTCCCTGTTTAGTGACTGCCTATTTGTTGTCACCCTGGACCCTGCTTCTAGGTCCTCACAATATTTACAAGACAGTCCTTCATTACAGCTGACATTTTGACTTGTCCTAGCAGGAAAAGCACAGGTGTTAACAATGACTCAGTTTGTACTGCCATGACTGTGCGACAGTGAGTCACCATGCACAAAACCTGGACACTGAGGCAGCTATCTCACATTTTGTCATTGACATCTCTTTTTCCTTATCCTAATTCTCATATTACATATTTTGAAATAATTTGGAAATGACATAAAGCCACCACAAAATCCTTTTTAGAGTAAATGGACATCATTTTATAGGAAAACTCGCGATAGCCTGAATCAGATAATTGTTTTTTCTCTCTTTTTAAAAACTGAAATGTGCAAGAAAAAAATAAAAATCAAAGATTCTCATCGTATAGTTAAAAAGATTTATCTGTCTTACAATAAGGCATATCATGCACTCCTTGTCTCGGTCCTTTGCGGCCCTAATTATTTCAGCTGCAAAGTCACAGGATTTTTATCAGATCAGCCCAGGTGCTTGGCCATTTTCCAACACACGGATCCATATAAAGGTCTAATGTCTAGATCACCAGTTACCATCTACTGTCTGACACTGATCGGAGGCTGATACTGTGGACACAGTGGTGGCAAGCTCAATAAAGCCCATGAATGGATGCTCCAGTATCGCAAGAAAATCTGGAAGCAGGTTAATCAATAGACTGCTTGTTAACCTGTAAACTATAACATGTTTGTGGTTTTTGAGGAGAACGTGATGACAAGGTGCTGAGATGCTGTTTGTTAATCATCACTTATTTTAGAGAACCATGAATTTTTTTCAGTCAAATACTGTGCTCATGATGTGTTTATGTATTTTAGGCTCTCCTTACACACTGAAATGTAGATATAGAATATATATAGAAAAATCTTTCAGTATGCTTTATCCTTTACTTCATATAGATTGTCTTTAATATCTCTTCCAAGGTGATACCACTACCTTCAGTGAGAGAAACAAAAATGCTATAGAGCCAGCTTTAGTCTATGCAAATAAACAACTGCAATGAGGATGATCTTAGCATTCCTGTCAGATAATGACTTCTTGGCTCTGTAGATTTATTCACCAAGGCATGCACTAAATCTGACAGAAATCCATATAAGTAGGCAATAACCAATAATCGAAATCCAGAAAATGAAGCCTGCAGGAGGCAGAAATGCTGACGGTGAGTACAGAAGCGATGGCTGACGTGAGCCTGCTGCCACTGATGAGCTAAGAGGAGACACTCAGCAGGCACCGTCTGTGCTGTGGCACCATTGCAGCACTGGCCAGTTAAATGGCAGGGCATCGAGTAACCAAATGGCCTTCGGGAGCAGCCAAGAGGGGCTGGCTAACTGACCGAGTGAATGACTCACTCTGCACAGCCACATGGTTTAATCAGAGAGGTCTCAAACATGAGGCTGGATGCTGTGGGGGGATGCGAAGCACATTAACTTTCACATCGTTTGTCACATAGTCATGCATGCATAGCCTATAGACCAGACTCACCTCATCACATTCAGTAAGGCAATCAGCATGTAGTGGGTGGCAGCGGACAGCAACTGAAAAATCAGAATGAAGGTGAAATATTCAGTCTAGAAATCACGAAATAACAGACATGGTACAAACATTGTCTGCATAGATTTACAAATTATTTGGGCACACTGGTACAAATAACTTCAGTTGTGACAACAGGGTTGGCAAAATACTTAGATTTTTCCAAGTTTCACCACAGGCAAATCTGTTGAATATTTTATTTCCCCTCAATCCAACTCTTCTGAACATTAATTCTGTGAGTAACTTACAACAGGCCAAAGTAAAACTTTGGGCTGACCCATCTACGGGCCAGTGTTGAAGGTGGCACATAAGTTCCGGTAATGGATGCAATGCAGTGCAAATTGTTTGTAACTTGGGGGAATAAGTGCCTCTGATATGATGTAAGCCTGAAGCTCTTTGAATGTATTTGTCCTGCCACACTTATATAAACTACTATGTGTATTGTTGCAGATGCTGACAAAATAAGGAAAACAACGCTGGCCTCTGTTGTTGTGGAACCACAAAGCAGAATAAGGCACGGATGCAGCTACAATGCCTTTTTTTCTGCTTCCTCTGAAATTTTGCGGCTCCAGATAAACCCGCTTATGCTGAGGTGGTGCATAGACATTAAAAAACTGACAAAGACACATTTTAGACTATTACAGAAATGAACAGGACTCTAACACTAAAAGAAACCTTGACAAAAATAACAAAATACACTTGTACAGCAGCATTTTTGAAACCTTGTCATAAATGGAGTTAATGGAGGATGGAGATACAGCTAAGACAAGAGTTTGGATCCCCAGTGTGAAGACACCTATTTAGACCTATGGTAGTGTTATCAATATTGTTTTGCAAGTTAACCCTTGTGTAATATGTCACATTGCTAATGCTAATAATGCTAGATGGCATAGTCGGATTGCATATTTTTAGGGGCATGGTAATATTGGTGAGTTGGTCAGTCCACTCAGTAAATTAGTCAAAAAGTATTTGATTGATTAACATGAATTTCCATGAGGATGAATCCAAATGACTTTTTTGATCCATTGACCTTTCTGTCAGGCATTCATCTGGCATCCAGATCACCTCTGGTATTTTTGTTTAAAGCACTCAAAATCATAAATTTTTACACATTCCTGTTCCTTTAAATTTCAGTTTTCAGTGAATGTACTCGCAATAAACTCACATTTTCAACAAAACATGTTCTCCATCCCTTCAGTCTTTGTAAACTCTTTGTGCTTTGAAACACACTTTTATATCAAATAAACAATTTTTATATATATATATTTGCCACAGTATATCTCCTGCGTTGACTCTCATTTTTATTGCAAATAAAATGAAAAATTCAATTTCCATTGCTTTGCTATCTATAATAATTACAGTCTACTGAAATATGTAGGATGACTGAATTATGCTTAAATTGTGTTGAATACACTAGAATACAAACAGCAGAATAAACCATAAAAATGACCCGTTTTAATACCATAACATGTGGTCATTATTGTTAGCAAAGTGCATATTTATTGACAAGAGACCATTCAAAGTCTGGCGGAGCTTTAGAGAGACACTAACACTGTTAATTACATTAAGTGACGACAGTGACACACCCAAAATGGCACCGCTATGTCCAAACTCGGTCAGAACCAATTAACTTTTCACTGACTTTTTAACAGGTCAAAACTCTTTCTAACTTTACAAACTCTCAATAAAGAGTAACACAAATACATCCCGACCTTAATAAATACATTTTTATGATACACTGACCATTTACTCACCTGTATAAAGCAGGTAAGAAGAGGAAGAATGAAACAGGATGAGTCTTGCTCTCTCTCCAGATCACTTCTGGGTGAGACAGCAATACAAAAGCATACGTTACATTGTGGTTCCCCATCCTATGGGTGCCACATTCCCAATGTTTTCTATTATGTTTCAATGTCATGTACTCTATTTGAATGAGTATAAAACCTTAAATACAAACCCTTGATATTCTTGAATTGTATAGGATTAAATATCCTTGCAGTCTGTGTGCTCATGTTGTGATATTTCCAGGAACAATATAGAAATATTGTCCCTGGCCTTGTCAATGTCACAGATAAAATTACATATCTTATTTCTGTTAACAGTGAGTTCATTCACAATACTCACAACCTCCAGTTAATGACTGTTAAAGTAATAGAATTTATATCATTAGAATTATTTGCAACACATGACGCAGGAAAGGTCACTGACTTTTATTCATCTGCACACAAACAAGGATGTTAATTTGTGATAATGCATGACTATTAACACTGGAACACTGTACTCAAAAAGGAAATGAAGAGGAAGAAGAAAACCAAGATTAATTGTGTCCTACTCAGCACTCTTTTTCTCCATGAAAAGATTGGTATCCTTCCAAACTATGCAGTAAATACAGTCACTGCTGCTTACAAACTGCATGAATCTCTACAGCTGACGAGGTGTCAGCATTTCAATATGTTTGATCACCCTAATTGTTAACCGACTGCATTGCTTTTTTTTTCCTGTTGGAGAGGGAAAATGTGGCTGTTTACTTGATGAAACGCTGGCATGTTACATCTGTTATCCGTCATGTTTGAATAATCAAAACCTCAGTGTAGGGGAGGAAAGCACAAACCAATATCACCGTGGACGTCAAAATGCAACCAAAGGGAGACCAATCAGCATCAAAAGTCTCAACAGAGAAACAAAATCAGCACAATTTTATTCATCCTTACCTTAAATTTCATGCCCACTCTTTCCTCAGAATCCCCATACTGTCAAGACCATTAAAATAGCATCAAAATGGTACTGTTACATTCAGAAATGGTCACAATGCATGAAAAAAGGAATATACATAAGACAAAAAAAGCATCACCGTTGATATGGTGCATGCTGGCAGACTGACAGGAGCTGCCACACTGCTGCCGTATCAACTCTTCTCGTGCACATGATGAATGTCCAAATGTAACGTATGGTCTCAGATCAAATGCTTTAATTTGTAATGTATTTCAGTCAAGTTCTGAGAGGATCCCATGCATTATGCAACCACTCCACATGATAAGGTAAATGAAATGAAAGGAATATACTGTTACATGTTCACATCAATGCATTCATAAATGGTTTTAATAATGGAGTGGCTGTGGTACAGTTTTAAAGGAAAACTGGAAAACTGTCACAGTCATCTGGAATGTGGCCTATTTTTCAAGCGACGAGCAAGTATTTGCATTATAGATCCATTTTATGTAGAATTAACACTAACAAAGTGTATTTATAATATTTATTTATAAAAGCCCTGAAAAACTACAAATAAAACATCCATTATTTTATTAAAATGTAATTTTCTTTCATATGACATGTACATTGTTATAATATCTCTGGAATAATACAGCACTTCAAACTGTTACATAAGTGATTTTTTTTTTTTTTTACTACAGTTTTTATATATTTCTTTTATGTCTCAGTGTGTATAGATAGCACCATAAAACCTTGTTGGCTGAGACTAAGCAACATGCTGTGGCACAAAATCCCCCTCTGTATTGCCCGTTTTACAGTAGCTATATCCGGATGAGCACCCCACACTCACATTGTTTACTCAAAGTGAAAATCACTACAAGGAATTCTCTACAGAAAATCAGTCTTTTGACACTCCAATACTCACCCCCTGTAGGTTTCATCTCACAGCCAAGAGGTGGAGGCTCCCAAAACGGTCTTTCCTTACCATTGTTCACAGTGCTGTGTCTGCTGTGGAAACCTGTGGGGTAACAAGCCCCCTGGACCTGAAGACCAACGCTGACCCAGCAGAGCGTGTACTTCCCGTGCCAGCTCAAAAAACCTCAACCTGCCACAGGAAACGTTGATCCAGTTTCACGCAGCAATCGCTGACACTGTTTTCTGCACATTCATCACTTGGTGGTTTGGATTAGATGTCAGATAGGACAAAAACAGGTTGTAACAGACAATAAGGCCCGCTAAGAAAATCAGTGGTGTCACTGCGAACCTCTCACACACTGGGCATAAAGTGTTGTAACTTATCTTCTCTGGTGGGCAAAAACACATTAAACAACAAAAGACATTGTTTTCCATGCCCTCTGGAACAACACAGTTTCATTGCTACAGTAAAGACGACAAAATAACTTGCTTAGGTTGAGGAAAAGAAGATGGTTTGGGTTGAAATAAGTCATCTGTTAAGGTTAAGGAGAATGCTGTTTGGGTTAAGATGACTACTCAGAAAAGGTAAGGGAAAGTTCATCGTCATAATTACAAAAATAAACCCTTGGTTAAGGTTTTGGAATGATTATGGTCATGCCCATGTGGACATTTCTGCTCTATGCTAGTGTCCTTTGCTGCTGTAATAACTAATAATTTTGTGGGACTCCCTGAAACCACTCGGGCTGTTGTTTTTTAAATAGAAATATAGTCTCGGTTGGCATATATGAGACTGAAAATATTGCTATTTGTCTGTGTGTGCACAGGATAGTAAAATCCCTGCTAATTCAAAGATTGCAGATCTGTTCTCCCACAACATTCCTATTTTGTACAGTTCTTTGTTCCACTGGATCCCTCCGAAATGAAATCAATCAGAGGCGCAGAATGCCTAACTTATTGAAATATATTTCTGGCAGAGTAAAAGGATTTTATAATTATAGACTTGCTGCTGTGTTCAATACTTGGCATCAAACGCGTTGGAAGATTAGGGACAAACAAGAATGCGTGCGTGTATGTGATGTCTATATTTGTCGATGATCCCGTTCAAGCCAATTTGTTCACTAAACTTAAACTCAAGAAACACAAGAAGTTAAAACACTCTTATTCAGAGCTGGTATGACATACACTCATACTCCATTCTGAAGGCTTATTTATAACTGCAGCTCAACAAGAGTATCCTTTGGTTAAGATTTTCATCATCATTCATTAAATGGTTGTAAAAGCCACAGAATTTGCAGGGGTGTTTTTTGTCTTTTCAATCACTAATGTCCCTTTTAATGCTGTTAATGTTGTGTAAAAGAGGCTGCCTGGCGCACGTGCTTTAAGTGGTAGAGGAGCTATTTCGGAAACCACAAGCCACATACTGTAATTTAGTGCTAATGTGGCTAATGTGCTGTTTTCTTGGCGTTGACAGACAGACAATCCAGTCTGTTGGGTTCAGCTCCTTCCTCCACTTGCCTTTCCTATCCGAGCGGGCAGATTAACACGTAATTATACAACATTTGCACACAGCTAGGGCACCCGGTGGGATCCACCTGGCACACGCGGCCCACAGTGTGGGTTGCACAGCGCCTCTCTTCCTCTACACATGCTACTCGCAGGAAGTGGAGGTCATGTTGAATGATGACCTCATCATCCCAGTGGCCCATGGGCTTTTATACTGTACACTGTACACAAGTGATGATAACATCAGTGACGTCTGTTTTAGAAAGCAGAGCCAAAGGGGAAGTTGGAAGGTTATATGCAATTTTCCACCAGTGCTATTTTTGGTGGGGTTTTTTTTCTTTCTTTTTTTTTTTTTTTAGTAGAAGCTTTCACTGAATTCCATCAGACTCTGTGATGAGATGAGTTTTATGTGCAGATATTCTTGTGGTACACCATCAACCTAGCGTGTGTGTGCACGCTAAATTACTGCCTGTTCCAAATTGCCCCATAAATGTCTGGACAAGGATAACCGCTGTACATCTGCAGTGATAATAATCATCAAACACCCCAGACTGTTTTCTGCATCTGTGTTGTGGTAACCCAAACCCATTATTTGTCTACAATAGATCTGAATAAACATAGAGCATGTTCAAAGAAAGTCAATTTGACGCCAACTTATTTCTGAATACATTTCGCAACCTCTCCATCATCAATGGCGACAAGCTTGACATTCCAGTATGATGACTGTCGGCTAATCAGATCTCATTCCTTCACGTCTGTGCCGGCGAAAGGCAGGTTAACGTCTCTTGATGTGAGCCCACTGCAGAACCAAACACATTACTTTTATTAACAAGTGGCAGACTTGTAAACAGTTTCTCCGGTTTTGATGAGTGTCTCTTTTATTGCATTTTATGAGATGTGCTTATTCTGCATATCCTAAAAAAAATACAATATTTCTCACAAATAAGATGTTCTAAGAAAGTCCTTGGAGATTGTGGCAGCCTGGATGTGAACAGAATATAAATTTCTACTCAACGTACTTTGCCTTTACAATGATGATGCTACAATGCAACAAGTTATAAAATGTCTAAGTACATATTTCACAGAAAATACAGAATACTTTATTTTCTAAACTGTATTTACTATATGTTCATTTTTTTGTGTATGTGTATATAGATTTCATGACAACAAAACAACAGTCTTTCTCTTTTTTACATTTTGAAGACCTTGTACAACACGCACGAACACAAGCAAATGGCCTTTCTGCATATATAAATATCTGAACACGCTTAGGTTTGTAAGAGCCTTTGATGTGCATTGATGTATTCTGATCAACCAAACCAAAGTGAAATGTGACACTTGACTAAATGAAATGCTTTGGAAGAGTAATAAAAAAACCACTACATATAAAACATATAAACTGCACTGCAATGTCAACTGTGTATCATATTCACTGTAAAGAGTTGAGCTTATTGTTTCATTAGCCTCAGTTTCCATACACAAATTGTTTTGTCTGAGTTTATGCCAGTTGGACACGCTATAGTTCTCTGTGTGCCTCGTAGACCTTCAGCTCGACGATGGCTTTTGCGCAGGAAAAGATGTGGGTGCACTGATGCTGAAGGTGTGTGGTGTGTGTTTGTGTGGGTGAACCGAGCAGATGGTGAGATGACGTGAGAAACAACCTGGACAACCTAATCTTCTGTCTCTGTGTTTTTTTTTTTTTTATTGTTGTTGCTGTTGTTGTTAGCAAAGGTCTCAAATCTGCTGTTTGTTTTTTACAGATATTTAGAAATTTTTCTGTTCTTAACAATGCAAGCAAAGTTTGTCGGGTCACGATTTCACCATATTTTAGTTTATTATAATCTTTGTGGTTAAAAGTAAAGGTTAAACCAGAAGATTTTTTTTTTTTATCTTTAAAGTAAGTGCGTTACATATCATATCGAAGCAAATGTGTGGCAGTTTGTGGATTTGAACAGTGGTGGTGCTTAAGTTAATACATTTTAAATGTTAATTAATATGACTCAAAGTTATGGACTTGAAGAGTTATGTTTAGTCTCCTGTCAGTATGTGTGTGTATGTGTGTGTTTTGATGGATTTATTTTGTCACAAATTTCAGCTTGCACAGCATTTGTGCAACATGTTGGTGTTGGAAGTGTACACTGGAGGGGATACAAAATAAAATAAAATAATAACTTCCATCCACTTCTCTTCAAAATTAAAGATGTCTGTTTATCTGTCAATGTCTTTAATTACCTGTACCTACATATAATTAGCCCAACTGGGTTCCCTGACACTGCAAATGTAGGCTTAGCTCCAGCAATAATTAGCGCAGGCCATGTAGAAACAAAGAAGATGAATCCACATCTTGGGGTTATTTTTTGGCAGCTTTGTAGCATTTGCTGAGTTTTGAAGACTTACAAAACAATACATTTTTGATTCACAGTGTGGACACAGTTGGCAGCACATCTATAAAACCGAGCATGCTGTTACATTCATGCTTGCACTATAAATGTTTAACATCAAAGGGCATGGAATTAATATGCATAATCAAGACAGCAAATGCTGTCCAACGCTTGATGGAAACGGTGAACTGAAAACACCATCTTGTGTGTTTTTATATATGAGTGCATGGTTTGTGAATGTGTGTGTGTGTGTGTGTGTGCTTTGCCCTGTAGTCCCTCTGGCTCATGGTTGATAAATAGGCATTTGGCCTTGGTCACTTGTATGCATTCATAAGAGGATGTACCAAATTGGTACATCTATCATGTAGAAAATGGCCTGTTGCTCGGCTTTTACTGAAGTCTGGATCATTAGAACAGGCCAGATTACCCTTATTGAAATTCATATTGGTATTAAGGTCCATAAGCAGCCGTTTTTTTCATCATCTATTGAGGATTCAGCCACCAGTTTGAGGTGAGAAGCGGCTTCTTTGATGAGCGAGAGGAGGAGATGAGTGGCATGGCTACGAGTGGAGGATTTCAAATGGCTTTAGCCACCTGGTGACAGACAGCATGACTTCAGTGCTGTTTCCTGAGTGGAATTGAGCAGAATGAACCCATTAATGGATAACTAGAAAGAGGTGGATGTGTGTGTCCCATGTGATGTGAGCATGCAATGCCGGAAGAAGGTGTATAATGATGAGAGAAGAGACAGTGTGAGGTTTCTAGCTCCCCTTTGGCTCAGAGAGATGAGTGAAATGTTTTTTTAAGTGAAGGCTTGTTTTCTCACATGTACACCTAGTTTGGGATCTTTTGTTCACTTGCTATGAGGTGCAATTGGGATTGTGTGTAACCATCAAGCTGTGCATTGACATTTTGTGGACAAGGATTTCTTGATTGGCGGGTGTACTCAGGTCAAAGGTGTATGTTTGTTGTTCCTGTGGCATGAACACATCACACACTATTTCAAGGTTTACTTTCAGGTTTAAGTGTAACAGACATTTCATCCATAAAAAAATACAACTCAGATGGAAAAAAAATGGTTTCTTTCAGGACCAGGGCCAAAAAGATCATAAAAATTTGAAAACATCCAAAAAGAAACTATCAAAACTGCATGGATACATCCCAAAACCTGACTGCAGTAAATGCAGTAGAAGTATGAAATATGCATCAATAGAGTTCTCCAAACATCATATGACTGATGTGTCTCACTTGATATTGATACACAAGTAGTCATTTTTTTAAGGAAAAAAAAGTGTTCCAGTTAGGTCTTGGGCCATAATGAACTTCCAGAACAATGTACATTATCTTTAAGCTCCTGATCTGGCCTTCTGATGATGGCGGAGAATATTAAAAAATATTATAAACACCTGTAAGTATAACCACTCGAGTCCAGTTGACTTTCTTCAAACTCTGAAAAATTACAATGACTTGGATGATTGAGAATCTTCACAGACAATATGAACATGATTTCAACAAACAATCAGTGAGTCCCTGAAAGAGGCAGACCCAAAGGCATCGTGACAGTTTCAAGCTTTTGGGTTGTCTTCAAAATTATCATCATGAGCTGGCCAATGTGTGAGGAAAGAGCAGCTAATAAATACCAGAAGTGCCCTCTGATTTGCCAGCTCAGTAGCATCACTTGCAACACACGTTAGCACCCACAACATGCTTTCAGCATCACTTAAACAACTTCAGTTCCCAAAAGGACTTTTAGACCACTAATTATTATTATACAAAAAGACAAATCAGTGACTAAAAAAATGTCCAAAGGTTTCATTACCAATTAATCTTAATGTCTCTAGTGATATTTTATAACCAATATGAAATAACATCAGAAATTATCAAAAATGTTGTATTAGAAGAGATTTTAGTAAAAAAAAAAAAACGGTACCTGGAAATCCAGGTAGTGACACTATTTATTCCCAGAAAGTAATTATTCGAAGTTCACAGGACATAAGCTACTACTAATGTTTAGTTGGCTTTTGGCCTACAACAGTTTCTTACTTCTTGCTCATTCTAGACCAGAGCAATGCATTTATCAAACGTTTTTACCTCCCAGGCCAAACAAAATGTTTTATTGTCACTCATTGTAATTCTGCACCTCCCACACAAGGATGTCATTTGTTGTGGCAGGTCCGCACTAAATTGTCGTCTCATCCACCAAGCTGTCACAGCATCAGAGCACTATGGTGCATTTTTTTTATCTAAAAGTTTTTTCCTTTTTCATAACAGGGTCACTTCTATTTCAAACATACTTTTCAGAGCAAAGTGAACAAAAACCTGAAGTGTATCTGTAACTTTCACTGTTCACTCAGTGGCATGTGTGTTCCTAGCAGCCCAACCTAGCCAGCAAAGAGTTATCAGGGAGTGCTGAAACAATGTCCAATGTGACATCAAAAGTGTATGAACATGCATGTGTAGAGGGGAAAAAAGGACAAATAAAATGACTGTGGTAAATGTATGTTTTTAATTTGAGGGACTACATGAACTCTCACAACAGTGCATTGAAACAGCTGGTTTGCTGCTAACATTTTGGTACCTCAAAATACCTCAAATGTTGACTTTATATTGTTTGTTTGATTTGTTTTATTATTGCAAATTGCATTTTTGTTTGTTTACTATGCAGGTATATGTTTATACATTTCAAGTCCCTTGATTTTCTGTAAAACATATTGCATTAATAATTTTATACTTTCATACTTGTTGCCTGTGGGGTTCAACAGCTTCACAAGGTTTCATCACATGCTGTTTTGATTCAGGGGTCAAAGCCACAGTAACTGGTGGTCACAACATTAATACGTGCTAAATGTTTTATGGCCCCTTTGCCCACTTTGCATTGTAAAGTTTCTATTAATCTTCACCTGAGGCTGTGAGTGTACAACACCAGTGATTTTCTTCTTAATAATTTTCTCCTAACCTTTTCAAACATCATTAAAACACTGCAACCTGCACACCATAACTGTTCAAAATGCCAAAGCAAACAGAGAAAGACTTTATTAATCAGTTTGGAGGGTTTTTTTTATTCTTTTACAAACATATATCTCACTTCAAACACTGATTTCTGTTCACACAGTGATTCATAAAGTGCAATCTCGCCCTGCTGCATCCCACATGGAAGCTCAGTATATACAATCAAAGCGACTTCAAACTGAGCGTCTCTTCGTCATAAATGAATCTAATCTTTGATGTACATTCTCCAATGCATACATCAATGCTCACATCAATCACGATGTGCACACTGTATGAGTGAGTCATTTGTGAAGGCACACAGTGAGTCCTTTCTCTGTGCAGAGGAGCTCTCTGCACCCCGGGACTGTCACTCTTTCTTACGACCTACAGATGCCGGATTCCTGCTTCCTATTCGCAACCCAAATGGCACAGCATATGGGCAATGCTGGAGATAGAACACTGGAAAAAAGCCATCGGAAAAATAGAAGAATGTGATGAAACAGGGAAGCTGGAAGAGAAGGATGGGAGGAAAAAAAAGAGATGGATGTTAAAGAGAATTAAACTGAGGGGAAGAAATGAAGACCGAGAGAGATTGTGACTCACATGAAGGGAAAGTGAGAGGAAGAAGGCGAAATGGAGACAGACAAAAGGAATAGTTAATATGATTCTTTTTTTGGATCTTGTCAATACACTGTTGCTATGAAAGATGTACAACATGAGGTGTGGAAAAAAGATTCTTTAATTTTCTTCCAACAGGAACAAACAAAGCCTCCCTGCACACTGTTTTGCTGCATGGTGTCACTTTGAACCATACATTGTTCAAAGTAAACACTCAGACAAAAGCACAGTCACAAACAATGAGAAAACACACACACACACATAGATGGAGAGAAAGACACATGTGTACACCCACCCACCCACACACACACACACACACACACACAAACCCATTATTAGATGGATCACTGTGTTCCTTACTTAAATTCAGCCTGTGGTCCTCTGCAAGTCCAAATCAGGAGTTTGCACCCCAGCTACAACCACCTCCTACTCAACAAATCCATCTTCACATTTTCTGGCCAAGTAAGTTAATCAAGCTCCATGTTTTCTTTCTTTCTTCTTCTTCTTCTTCTTCTTCTTTTTTTAATCAAATGGTAATAGCTGAGAATGTGTTTCATTTTCTAACCGGAGACCAAACAGATACAGTACATTGTGTAATCTGTTCATCCAGCGCATGTTAGTGCTGGGGTGATTTCCTCGACAAGCCAGCCAGCAGCAAGACACACACACAATCACACAATCACACACACACACACACACACACACACATCGGGACTGGCTGACAGTATCTTCACTCTAATCAGAATCTTAATTAGTCTGCTAGCAGCATCCCATTAACATATATTCCTCCTAATTAACTGGGGACACACACATACAGAGGGAGAGTGGCTGAGACAGAGAAATTAAAGATGTTTCTTGAAGTTAGTAAGATGAGGAAATAAATTAACAAAGCAGACTAAGAAAAGTAAAGCTTTAATCTGTCAACCTCGTTCTGCCTTGCTGACAGAAAAAAAAAAAACTCACCGCTCAGCTCAGCTCAGGAGCTTTGATGGGGAAAGACTTTGCCAACTAAAGTCAACCGAAATTAAGTTGTACGATCACAAGGCTCTGTTCAGAGCGATGTCTCTGGCCTTGTCGAGTCCGCCATGATATCTAGTTTGTGTGGCTGCATATTTTTACCGGACACTGCTTTGCACCGCCGAAACAACATCAGCTATCTGAGACTAGACGAGACCAGAAACAATCGCAGCACCGACCGGAAAGGGGTCGTCGTCTGGACAGCAGGAAGATCAAGGAGGCCCTTTACATCTGATGGCTAAAGAGGTTTTATTTGCTGCTTTTTTTATTTATTTATTTTTTTTAAGGTCAAGAATGATCATTCAAGCTAAACCAGCCACTTTTGTTTTCAAAATGGTACCATTAGGATGAGTTCTGCATTCAATGTTGTCCATACAATATTTAGTGTCTAATATAAATCTTGTAGCTTTTTTTAAATTTTATTTTATTTATTTATTCCATCTGAGCCTTGTGCTTTAGCTCTGTTTGTAGCTGAGGGAAAACACCATCTGTGTGTTTTGGGGTGTAAAGAAACAGACATAAGCGTGGCATCAGTGAATATTTTATGTTACCTAACAGGCTGTATGTATTATTATTATAGCATGACACATAAATGTGTTGCTCATCAAACATGCTGAGTATTACAATTTTGGAATTTGAGCCAGCAATAGGGCTCCTTGTAACTGACTTAGCTGACTTGATAAATGATTAAACAGATGAGAAGAATAGTAAAGTCATAGAATCTTACAAAATGCCCCAAAATGAATAAAAATGTAAAACATGGATCTGCAAATTTTATTTTTAGTGGGCTTAGTCATTGTAATATTGTAATATACAGAGGTACACCATGTGTAATGTGGAAATCACACTAGTCCAGTTGACAATGCTAATGCTTCCTAATGTCGGTGAAGAGTATATTTACTTTTATGTCACCTGGTCGGTTCGTCATTTTCACAATTAGCTGATGAAGCATCTGATTCTCTGTCATTGTTGAATGTGCTGAAAGGCAACAGCTGTCAAGTGAGTAATATCAACTGACCACAGGTAGTTTTACCTCGACAAGTTACTTGTTTATTAGCAAAGAAACTGCAACAGTAGCAAAGACTAAAAGAAAACTCAAAGTGAAGGCAACAGGGGTCTTTTTGTTTACCCAGACCAAGAAGCTTCAAACAAAGCATTATTTGTGGCTAGAGGAAAACTATTTGTCTCTGGGAGTTTTATCTGCTATTAAAGGCACTGCTGCACTGCACTAACCCACTGTTTCTGTTACTGACTCCGCTGTATGTCTGAGTCCTTGGTAGCTACCTGTGACTAAGACAGTTTCTGCAGAAGGTACAGCACTAATTTATCAGTGACACTCTGACACAGTGTTACTGGAGCAAGTCTTGCAGTGTCAAACATGATTCACAAGTAATTTACAAAAGTGGAAAGCAGGGATTTTACACACACACCTACACACACACACACACACACACTTATGTAAACTTCCGGTGTCTCATCTTCCTCAGCTTCCTCAGATGCAATTTCTCACTACGTCATGCTTTTATATTACAAGTACCTTTCATAGGTGAGTCACCCTTTACAATAATTCTGGTATGATATCTTGGCTGAACAAACACAGTTTCCCTTTGTTGCTTTAATCCGAAACACTCGGTGATTTAGACAGAAATGACGACGTGGGTTACATGCAGAGACACACGCAGACACACAGGCTGTGGGTGATGACCAAAAAGGGTGTTGTGGGTGAAAGATGAAAAGGAGCATTTTGAATTAGTTTCCTAATGTCTTTGTTTTAATGCCAGGCCTGCCTACAGTTCTGTGTCATGACTCATGTCCTCCTATCCAGAGCCACCGCAGCTCTATTTCTACATTGCCGTGGCTCGGTTTCAAATCTCGGCATCACGCTGTGCTCGTATGAAAGAGGCAATGCAGATTTGAAAAGATCTTTGTTGCCATGCGATGCAGATCCTTTTGATTAAGCTGGCTTCACCGTGCCACGTATGCATTTCAAACACGCACTTCATGAGCTGGAGATGACACAGTGTCTGCTAACAAACGGCTTCCACTAGAAACTTTGGACTGTTTCAGTGCTTTGCCCCAAGGGAGGTGCAGTTTTTGTTTCGTGGCACTCCCATTCATCCCAGAATTGTTTCTTCAGAAGTGACACACTGTCAGATATTTTAAAGTGTGCAGTCGTGTGGCGCTGCATCACATCAGCGGCCCATAATGACAGCTGTCTTCCAGAAAGCACATTCTCTCATTAACAGCTTCATGTCAGTGTTTGAACCAGGGACGTTCTGGGTATGTCTGTCTGCCTCTCCCACCACAGGGCCACCAGGGTACTGATCACACGTGGCACTTTTGGGGGCCAAAACAGTCACAGTTTGTGGTCATACAGCATTCCCACTTGTCACACTGGGAATCTTTGACAGTGTCCACATGACTGGAAGGGTATGCCTTTTTAGCACGAGTACCACAGTGAGAAGTCTTTGGCTATAGTATACTGGTCCATAGCTCAATGGTTTCTTGACATCATTATTATGTTTCATATGTTAAGAAATCATAAGTTATTTTATGAAAACTCTAATGTTCAAATAAAAAGACTGTCAAACAGCATTTTGCTCAGGAAAATCAAACCAAAAAAAGATTAATAGATGCTTGGACCCATTTTTTAATTTGGTACAATATCCCTTAGATCATAACAGTGTTAAAGTGACGTTTTTTTTTTTTGTTTTTTTTTTTTTGGTATCCTGAGTGTGAATATCTGGCGCTCAGTGTGTGGCATCAAAGGATCCTGATGAAATGCTCACTGTGCCGCACCAATATCTGGGGGAAAAAAAAGTTTTATAAGTTTGTGTCAAGTCTAAAGACGAGTTAAGTCTAAAAGTTAAGTCCTGGATTAAATATAGCATTCTGTATGGAAGATAAAGTGGGAAAGTGTATAGTGTAAGTAAGTTGTTAATAATTGCCTGAGACCCTGAAAAAGCAGAGGCAGTTTCATTGTATTCTTACAGACTTAATGAAACATGATCCCCATGTCTGAGTTAAAACTTCATTGTGATTTTGGCTGTGATCAAGGAATCTGGTCAGAAGGTCAATTTTCTGAAACAACACTGTTTTTTTTGTTTTGTTTTTTTTTGACACCTTTGACAGAACTTTTCTATGAAATTACTATTTAGCCTTTGGCAGTTATCTTTGCTGTATAAAGGGCAACAACTACTATTATGCTGTAATTCACACAGTGCTTCTCACAAGTAACTGCTTTTGAATCACTTCCTTGTGTAAAGCAACTGTTTTATGATATTTTAGAAGTAAACAATGCCTCTGTAAATGTCCTCCCATTCAACTCAGAAAAAATAACTCATGATCATGATCTGATCATACCAAAACCTGTGTTATGTTCAATGACAATAAATGACACTTTCTGAAAAGTCTGTATATGGCAACTACGATGTGGTTGCCAGGGATCCTGGACAGTGAATATTTTAAATTTACCTTGAAAAATATTACCTTGCCAATTACAACCAGTTTGTACTTTCACTGTTGATGTTTCCCTCTCCTTCCAGTTTGTCGTATGGAGTGCATCTATGTAAAAATTGAAATAAAAAAAAAAACATTATATGTGTTCTCAACTCACCAGATAATTTTCTTGATAGTGATGCATTACCTTTTACGTCAGAGAGTAGGGTTCTTTGGTTTTGGTCAGAAAAAGCAATGCATTTCATGAAAAAGATGGATGGCACTCCTCAAATGGAAACTCATTTTATCTCACATTAAATAGAACAAAGTTTAAACTGAAGGAAATATAAGACGTGCGGCTGAATCTCCTGGAGAATGAAGGTCCAGATCCAGAAGGTCTGAAATGAAGCACCAACAGAGAGAGGACAGAGGGAGATCCTACATCCAGTGGTCCAGAAAAGAAAAGCTAAACTAAACTAAACTGGAGGTGTAGCAGTGAGTCATGAGCTTTCTCTGAATTGATGCTTGTTTTCAGATGGATGAGAGGAGTTTACACATGACTTTGAGCTTAATAAAGACCAACTGATCTTCTTGGGACTTGGGAGTGTTTTTAAAATGTATCTCATGTCTGTCATATTCAGAGTGGGAGGAATGTGCTGATATCACAATACCTAAGCAGCAGTGGCATCCCTCAACTCCAGATGGGTATTATTTCTCTCGACATTTTCATATGTATTTCCTGCTTCCTGTAATGTGAAACCTTGAAATTGAAATGCATATGCATGAGCAGTGGTTTGCAAAAAGCGACCTTGTAGCTGCTGAGCTTTTGAATATAATAATAAATGGTTTGAAAATCAGGTAAAATCTCAGTACTAAAACTGCAAATCACATTGAAGAATAGCGTTTTCTTTAAAAAATGTATATGAATATGTATAGTCTGCACCATATTAGAAAAACCTTTATAATTATGTGTTGAATGTAAATGTTCATCCACATAAAGTGAATTTTAGCACTGATGTGAACTCCTGTTCATAGAAAAAGCATGCCCACATTTAGTGCAAAAATAAACACCCACAGATTTAGAACTGTATACAATATTTATTGACAATGTATTCATTTCCATAGGTTTTTCATAGTAAAGACAGACACTGACTTTTACAGGGCTTATCTTTGAGAAGGTACAGCTCTGGGTTTCTGGGAATGTTCTCGTGAGTGGCACATACAAGGATTTTTCAAGGTGGAGGGTGTTGAGAGGGTAAGATGGATTGATGCTCCTTGGAGTGAAGTCCAGGGCAGCAGGAGGCTAAGGCTTCTTCTGTGAGTGTGTGCAAACGTACACTGTCACTAATATCTGTCATTTAGGCTTTTAGGATGTCAGTCTGTCCTTGCTCTCCAGAGAAGACTCTGCTGTCTGATGAAAACCTTGCATTTCCAAAAACGTTAACTTCCTAGGAATGAAGAGAAAAAAAAAGCCTTTTTCCGACCATGTACAACCATGTATATTTTTTTTAACTTTATACAAGGAATCATGAAAGGATTTTATAGGTATACACGTCATTAGGTTTTCAGAATCCCTAGAGGATAATGTAATCATTCTGTATAGTATAAATGTGAAAATTGCCAAAATTGGATTTACAAGGTTTTGCCAAACAACAGTGTTTGCAGGTTTTTTTTGTTTTTGTTTTTTTTACACAGGAGTATAGAAGTATAAAAATATATGAAACAAAAAAGCGCTGTGAAGTACAAACACATATTCAAAGTGTAGAACTTATGAAGCAGACCTTTCTCGCCAGTTGCCAGTGTGCTTTGGAAACACATTACTGTCTGACCGACATACATGCACAACACACTCTCACACTCAAATACACCATGTCGTACCACATATAGTATTATTCTGAAGATTAACAAATATATCTATACTGGGTAGGTTAAGACTTGTCTATGGCTGAGCTGGATTTAGTACCTTAATGATCTTTTTTAAAGTATTTTAGGTGTTTAGATTCTGCCAATGCTTAAAAAAGTGTGTAATACTGCCAGTACTGTAAATGTATAGTGCATACAGTATTATGGGACTTAAACAGAGAAAGCAAACAGATCACAGAAGAGAAAACATCCAGAACAAGCTCACTAAGGTACTTCCCTTAAGTACAATTCTTGGGTTAGAAGTTGTAGTTTTGTGAATGTTGTGTTATTAGTAGTGTGAGTTGTGCTGACCTGAGATGGCTGACTTTCAGGCTAATACGAAGGCATAATTAGCCTCTTTATCACTTGACCCTTTGCGTGTGTGTGCGCGTGTGTGTGTACATTTGCATGTGTTTGAAAAGATGGTGTACATTAAGCTGTAGTTAGCTGTTCATTGGTACAAGAAATTGTTATACTTTTGCTGACACATTGCAGCAAGTACATGCTGCAAAAGAATATCAACTACATTCATGAATACATTACATTTTGGCAAAACCAAAAGAAATGTGCTTTGACAAACAGAGCAAAAAGAAACAAGAAAGTGATCAAGTGACACTTTAAAATAGACTATTTACATTGTTTCACATCAGCCTTTGCATTCCCTAAACATTACAATATAAATAATATTGAAAATGTCCTTTTGTCTTTTCTGTTGAAATCTCATATGTATTTATTTACAGGAATAATATGCTCCAATCGATAATTAATAATATACTATCAGATATATACATACTTATTTAAATATATTTTTTCGGGACATGATCCCAAATTTGAGTTCAACTCATAATCATCTATAGAAAAAATTACAATGCCAATAATTAGTTTAATAATACAACTCAGAATCTATCTGATTCTCTTTGCTTATGTGTTTTTCAAGTTACTTACAAATAGAATTGATATTTAATAAAACATGTGAAGAATTTGGTAGACATAATCACCGTAACTTTCAAAAAACCCAAAAAACAAAACAGAACAATTTACTTTGTGCAATTTTCAATAACTAGATCAACACAATGTGAAAATGATGAATTTTTGATGAGTAACATGTAAACACCAGTGAGGTGAAAGTCCGAGGTTCAAACTAAACTGGACTGCACTGTAAGTTAGAACTACGCACAATGTTCAACCAGTTAACATTTCAGTTATTGGGCAATGTTTGTGAAAATGCATCATTGTGTTATTTTAAAACAGCTGTAGCTGTTACGTAAATGCTTTTTTTTTTCAGAAAAATGTAAATATTCTCAATATCATCATCATCAATACAGTATTTGCAAGATCAATCAGACAAACTTCTTATAAACTGTCATTACAGACGTATGTATGCTCATTTGTGAGGTGAGTTAAACACAGAAAGCACAAATGAAACAAAACTCTTTCATGAGAAAGGAGAAAGTGATCAAAAACAGAATATCAAGGAGTTACTACTGTACAGAGCATGCAGTGAGACATAACCGTATGTGACTACATTTTAAGTAAACAATTACAATACTAATGTTTAAGTGTTCATATACACCTCCGCAGTCAAAATAAATAATAAACAATAAATAATAAATTAGATCTGTGTTGATTAAGGTAAACTATAAAGAATCTTATGAGTCAAAGGAGACAAAGACTCCAGTTGTTACATGAATGTGGTTTTTGAAAAATATGTGGAGCAACACTTTCTTCCTTTCTGTGTCTTCAACAACGTTCGTGTAGATAAAATTTCATATATGAGTCTTTATCACACACAGTGACTCCAAACCAACATTTCTGGAATTCAAATTGAAGGAGCCATCAGAAAGTCTGCATTTCACTCTTTGATGAATCTGGTACTTAGTGTCTGCAGAGGAGAGGTCATAACACCAGAGTTCATTCATGGGGGCAGTGTGGCAAATCTATAGTATGGTGGAGGAGAGGACACTCTTGTGTATCGCAGCCCTAGTTAGATTCTTACACTTAAATCTTGTTGTAACTCAAACATAAAGTGTGATCATAGTCATATTAATAAAGTCCCTCTTGAGACGGCCTCTATAAGCACCAGGTATTAGAAGAACTACGGTACAGCCTGTATGGCTTTTAAGAACTTGTGTGCAAAATCTTTTATAAAATCTACCTTGTGCACATACAACATCATTATTACATCATCTGCAACTATCTGTAGATGTTTTGTATATACGGTTATGTCCTTTATGATCATCAACATATTTTGCACTGTGTTAACTATAATAAGAGGTTTTGAACATATAATAATTTGAAGAATCTGTCGCGGGTGAAGATTATTATCATACAATAAATACACTCGTTAGCAACAGAAAGAAAAATAATCTGCATTAAAAGAATGAAAAAGATGATAATTGATGATTTTTGTGCTTTGTGTGCATTTTGGACCATTTTCTCTTTACCAAGCTGTGTTCTTCTGAACCATAAAAGAATGATCATATCTAATAAAGTGCCTTTTCAGCTGTTTTTATCAATTTTTTATTGCAAACATCTATCCAAGAAAGTGAGAATGGAGCGCTAAAAAGGGAATTTTGTGATCCCTATAATAATAATAATAATGATAATAATAATAATAATAATAAATGTTATTTATGCGCTTCGAAATGGGTGAAATCCAATTTTAATAATAATACTATATAAGTAAAGACAATTTGACTAAAGCAGGATGCTTGTTATCTATTTGTTCATCTATCTATCATTATCTATCTATCTATCTATCTATCTATCTATCTATCTATCTATCTATCTATCTATCTATCTATCTATCTATCTATATATATATATATGTATAGATATATATGTATTTATAACATTCATCTCTTTCTCTCTTTTTATTCTTAACTCTCTTTCAATAGTTTGACACAGTGGAATGAATTCAATAATAACTATTAAAATTGGCTGTACCAGTTTCATGCTTCTGAAGTTGTGCCATTTTCACCATCAACAGGCTTCTTGGGTGCAATCTGAGTTAAAACCTTTCAACCTTTAGTTTTGGAATGATCGTAGTTGGTGTTACTAAATGCCACCTTATTAAAATGGTTTGTAAACATAAAAATTGCTTAGTAATAAATGATATAGTCCTCCAGTATATTAAGTAGAAAAAGGTTGATTCTAGTAATGATAAATTTTGTTTCTTTGACATAAAACCCTGTTGACCACAAACTTTTTAAGTACTAAAAAAGTAACTGGTCCTTTAAATATGTCAATTTCTATTTAAATGATATGACATTTTGGCAATGAATCATGTATGCTGTAAGTCTAACATAAAAACACAGATAAAAAACAATATGTAGATAGACATTTTAAAAAATGGCAAGATACACAATTCACAAAATATGTAGAATTTTAAACAATTACTCAGGAACAGGCACCTTATATGTTTGTAATCTCTCTTTTATAAGGTTTTCATGTGTTAGCCAGCAAATGTGGTATTCCAAGATATGATGGATCCAGTCCTGAATGTAGTAATTCAGTCCAGTGTTACAAGATCACGTAAAAATGAAACAAACCGGATACAAACAAGAAATGAGCAACATATTTTGCTGTTTGTTCTTTCCCTCACTGATGTCCTTTTATTTTTCTTTTAATTGACATAGTAAAGCCAGTAAACAACGTTGAAGAAGGAGAAGACAGTTGGGAAGATCATCCTCGACCATTTGTCAATAGAGTTTACGTCAGTCAAGTCTGGGATGGTGATCTTTAGCTGTGAGGCGCGCCTCCGTAGTCGACTCTTCTTTTGAGTCATGTGGCACTCCAGTGTGTTTCGGCCAAAGTTGTGCCTCGCCAGTCCGGCTTTGCGGTACTGTAGAGTCGAGCTGTCGTATGTCAGCATGGTATTTCGCGGGTCATTGAGACCCAGAGCCAGCTCTGAAACGCCCATGTCATTCTTGATGTCCAGGGTTCCCAAAAGGATGTTTTCATGTGGGTCCATCTGCCCAAGAAAAAGAGTCAAGTTTGTCTAGTGTCTTAATACCATGAAACATTTTTTTTTAGTTAAAAAAATATAACCAAAATTATTATTAAAAAAAGTGGAGAGTCTTAGAATATATACTTCAGAATATATGAATTCACTATTGGAGAACTAATTCCATGTAATGTGGAGGGGGTCGCTCCTAGTGATGAACACAGAGAGAACTGTCATCATCTATGGAGGGTTTTAGCATCTTTCAGCTCATTGTTTTAGTCTTATCTGGCCAAAACCAAACAGAGGACAAAGTTAGTGACTAGCTGGTGAACAAAACTGAGTATTTGGAAGCTAAAGAGACATCTATTTCCCCCCGCTGAAGATCAACTCCTAAGTATGTTTGACTATTTGACTATTACTGTAATAATACTGTATGTTTATTTTGTGTTTACATCTTGTTCTGCCGCCTCCAAGTGGGGGAAAATGAAATTAATTGTAATAGTTTATGCTGTAAATGTAGCAGTTAAACCCACTTTGACTATTTTAAAATAATTTTGATAGTACCTTATTCTTTTGATCGCCAAGTCCTATCGCTGCATCGTCCACAAAGATCGGTTCCCACATTGAGTCATGACCATCAAGATCCCTTTGTTTCATTCTTGCATATAGAGTATCATCTCTGCCAACTACATTACCCACCAGCCACTGCAAGCAAACAAAATTGCCATGGTTACTTGAGCCACTTAAAAGTGGTGGAAGGAGATTGCATCTGTGTAGGCGGGTATAAGTTGGCAAGAATGTACATTTCATGAAATAATGAAATCCTTGTGTTCACAAGTAGCTGCAAGTATGTGTGCACATAAACTGCAGCACAATGTTCTAGTATTTGCACTTTGTTATCAGAGGTTTCAAAACACAAGTCTATTTTTATTTTCCTTCTTTGCCTTCACTTGATGTCACACAATAGTCATGCAACCATTTTCTAGAAACAGTTATGTAAACGGTGTTTACATTTAACTGTCCATGTGCAGCCATGTTATGATGGCCATTTTGCATTTCTGCTAGTAAGCATTTGGTTTATGTCAGCTAGGAGCACAAAATGGTGAAAAAAACAAGACAAAGAGACAAGTGGCTTAGAGGCCTTCTTTCCTCCTGTTTCAGCTGCAACAAGGTACATCTGGATTTCAAATAGGGATAATACAAGCTTCTTAGGCTGGCTTTAGTTGGAGCAGTGAAGGCAAGAAACGTTAGCCCTCCATTTAAAGTAGTGACATTTATTATTTCTTCTTTGTTAGTAATTATTTTAGCTGCTCAGATAGCTTTATGAATAATTAAATTATCATATCACTGCAAAGTAAATATGTTATTCTAGAGCTTTCACTCTCAAAACTGCTTTCACTTGAAATATGAGCATGTGGGATCCCATTGAATCTGCACATGACGAGCTATTTTTCTAAAGAAAATTGAGGAAACTTGAGGAAAATTAGTCCTTTTGAAAATAAAAAAAACACAGGTACATGAACTACAGAGGAAAGTTAAGCTGTTTTTACCTTGTTTGGATCCATCCTCATCTTTTCGTTGTTGGCTGTCGCTGTCTTTTCAGCTGCCTTTTTTTGTCGCTGAGGGCCCCGTCCGAAGAAGATGTAGTTCACCAGTGCGTACTCCAGCAGAGCCAGGAAGACGAAAACGAAGCAGCCCATGAGGTACATGTCTATGGCCTTGACATAGGGGATTTTGGGGAGGGTTTCCCTCAGGTGGGTGTTGATGGTAGTCATGGTCAGCACCGTGGTAATACCTGGTGGAGAAAAACCACATTCATCATTCATCAGAAAAGGTGTGAATCAAGAATGTTAAATATACATCTTGCATTTTTCTTTTTATTAAACCAATATAGCAGCAATCACCTGAAACCCTTACTTAATGGTATATTCTCCCTAGTTTTAATACTTCTGACAGCCAGACATCTTTGTGATCAACTTGATATCCTTTCTGTGCTTGATTAAGCCTGTCAGGATCAATGAAACCGAGGGGCTTAGCCCCATGACTTCAAACCATGCACTGGGAGACAAGCTAAAACGACGTGCACCTGAAGCAGTGCAGCGATTTGAAATTCAAATGTCAACCTTGGTCTTGTTCATTAGCAGAGAACTCCTACTGGGAAAAGTTGTAGACAGTTTTCAGAAGCCTCGCCCAGCAAGTTGCAGGGATAGTTTTCTGTCAGATGTGAAATGAGGCGAGTTTCCGCTTATTAAGAGTGACATGTTAATGCTAGCTAGTGGTAATTTAATTTCCATGTTTTTTTGTGGAAAGCACTGGCTCTTGGATATAATGTGCTTACAGCAGTGTGTGTCTGTGGTATTATCTATGCAGGAATTATAAATGGCATGAAAGGCCCAATTCTTAAGCTGAAATGTGATTTTCCATGCATGATTAAATAATTGTGTTCTCAGCTCCTATAGTGCTCACGAATCCTCCCACATGCACCTGTACATTCTACTTTGAAAGAACACGCAGCGTGATTATTTAAGGCAATTTCTACCGAGTGTCTCAGTAAACAATTACTAAATTATTATACAGCTGTCACAAAGCTGTCAGGTGACCACCGCTCAAAATAGGATTCAGGCAATTTTCCCAAGCTGTTGCTGCAAGAGCTTAACAACAACAACAAAGGATTTCTGCAGCACAGTGGCCATGGGACTCAGCCATTACAGGTCCATTTTAATGCCTGAAACCAGGTCAGAGTAAAGTGGTTCCTAAATCTAGTGTAGATTGGGGGGTGACCGAATATTTCCCAACTCTGCTGACCCGCCTCCATTATAGAGCATTACTTTTTTTTTTCATTAAATCCCATGCATGCCTTCCCCCCCCGGATCACTAAATGCAGCTCAGTCGTCAATCAGCGAAATTGCCTTGTCGACTAAATCAAGGGATGGGTAGAAGGATGGATCAAGCTGGGTGGATGGAGTTGGGTGAAAAGAAGGCAGGGAGCTCCCGATAAACACTCGACGCAAACCTCAAAGGCTACATGAGATTTACATAATCGAGGATGACTTGGGGAAATTGTCACGTCCAGAAAAGCACAGAAGCTCTCAAATCAGAGTGGACCCAGTTCACTTCATAATCTGCGGGACTCAACGACATTTGTTCTTTTCCAGGATGGACATTTGACCCCGTTAACACCAACAGTGATTATGAAGGGTATTAAATTGTAGTTGTGAAACAGCGCAGTGATATTCTGATTTCTTTAAGAACTGTGTATGGATTATATCTTCAATAAATGAAGACACAAAGCACAGTAATTAATTCATGAATTTATAAAGGTAAAAATTTAAGATAATTTCAAGAACTATATATATATATATATATATATATATATATATATATATATATATATATATATATATATATGATCAGTGTTCATAAGAGAATCCTATATATACATACATAAGGAATCCTATATATACATACACACACACACACATATATATATATATATATATATATATATATGATTCCTTATAAAAGTCTTGGCCTTCACAGTGCTGAAAAGTGCATGTGTGATACTGAATATCCCAAAATACTTTGAGTTTTGCCACTGTATTTAATAGGGGACACTGATCAAACAGGCCTTCTACCAATTAATGCTTTTTCCTTTGTTAGTATACCGAATATTTAGGTTTGTAGCAGATTTTCTTGCCTGAAACGATGTGAAATATGTTCTAAATCTTTCTTTTCCCTCAACTTGTCACCCCCAAGCTAATGTGCCTTTATGTGGCCTTCAAGTGAGTGACAAGTAATGTTATAAAGTGAAAGTCTGAGGGGTAAAAATACTCAGCTTCTCCTTTAAATTTTGCTGGTCAGTCTATGACAGTACAATCTTCCAAGCGTCCATGCCTGTTTCAGCGTGTCCTGCTTGACTGTCTACATTTGTATTGCAGGCCTCACCTAGAGCCACTCTGGCAGCAGAGGCGTCATAGTTGATCCAGAAGGAGACCCAGGAGAGGATGGTGATAAGTATAGAAGGCATGTATGTCTGCAGGATGAAATAGCCAATGTTTCTCTTCAGCTTAAAGCTCAGGGACAGGCGAGGGTAAGCACCTGCAGAGAGGTGACAGGGGGAGAAAAAAAAAAGACAGCATTTTCCACAATATATGCCACAGATACCAAGATTTGATGTTTTCTTTTTATTCTATTTAGAGGTTATTTGTATGCAGTGTACTTTTTTGGGGGATGTCACCACACCTCAGCATAAGTTCAGACATCAAGTCCTCCAACCAAAATAACAAAACACATCATTTGTCAGACATTTTGTGCAACTAGCCAATGATCCTAGGTTTACAAATCACATACAAAAAGCATAATGGCATTCAAACTTCCATTGTGGTTTGATATTGTTATCCTTATTTATGGTAGGATGGCAGAACAACATCATGCTACTTTTGCCTTTACAGCTAAATGTGACCATATAATATTTTAGAATTGCAAAAATGTTTTCTTGGAAGAAGTCTCAGAAATCATACAAATGAACAGATGGTTTAATTATTGATTCATTTGTCTTTTTTTCCTATTATTTCAAAAGAAAATAGTCAGAAATCCCCATCACAATTTCTCAGAGCCCCAGGTAACATTTTTAAATGACTCAAAATTAGATATATAGATATTCAATATATATTATGTAATATATTCAATGTAGATATTTAATAAAAAGCAGCAAATGCTTACAGAAGAGGGAATTAGTGAACCAAAAACACCTGATCGATTGTTAGCATTGTTGATGAGGTTCCTGTGGACTAACAGCTCAATTAATCGGCTACTTTTTTCAGCACTACAGCCCTTGTATCGTGTCTAATAAAGTGGCACTGTAAGTTGTGATGGTTTCCTATGATGTAATGATCTTCCAAGATCATTCATTATATATTTTTTTATCAATACTGTAAATAATTACAACATACAGTAAGTGGGATGTGGATATCTCAGGCACATCCTGAGTATAGTCTCTTATCTCATTGCAGAAGCACTCAGTGAAAAACCAAATTTGTTGTTTTCCGCTGAATTGAAGCATCAGCGCTCTCCAGAACTACCCGTTCTCCTCTGCCCATGTTTGTACACAATATTGCAAGAGGTCTGATGGCTTGTCTGTTGAGGGTCCTCTTTTTTTTTTTTTGCTTATCTCTGCTCTATTTGAAATGAGCCCACAGCAGGGCAGCAGTTTTGGTAAGGGCAAATTGTATCAGCACACATATTCCTCTCCTTAGGGAATTAAGTGTATTTTGGTGTGAGTTGCATCACAATTGAATGGGTAAAGGCACTGCATGAAGAGCTCAAAAACACTGCAATATACGGTTTATTAGAACGTCATGCGCAATCTGAACAGGGGCGAGGGAGGAAGATTAAGTCTTTCTAATGAAAGCAGCAACAATCCAGCAGCTCCTCTTGGAATTTCACCACTTAGATGTGCTATTTCAGTTAGCTAACGTCAGCATGAGCCACTGAGAGAATCCTTAAATTACTTCTTTATGAAGCCAGGGAAACAGCTTGGCAAGACGATGACAGGGTGGAGGTGCAATGGTGAATATTTATTATTCATAAGGACAACAATGTCATTGCCTATCCTTGGAGTACAGCGTGACACTTGTACTGGATAAATGCCCAGGCACTTGTGCTGATGTTTGCATCTCTTAAGTGACCCCCAGGTCGCTCCCTCCATATCGCAATAGACGGCACGTTAAAAGGGAATCCCCCATCTATCATATCTCTGTTTAAGGTAATAAAATCAGGCACGCTGCAGGGACACACTTGGGTAGACGTTTGGTAATAAAATTACTTGCATGCATGCTAATGGACAACAAACACAGACACAGGCATACAAACAGTGCGCATTCATCAGGATCAGCATTATGTTATTAATAGGGCTGTGTTGAATCTGTGACCCCTGCAGACTCTCATTGGCCGACTCGCTCCGCTCTTATTGTATTAATGTTCTGCTCACATACAATACAGTAACCAGGAACTGTATTCAGCAGAACCACTGTCCTGCTTACAATTGCTTGCTTGCATGACAAATTCATGAATATGAAAATGCAGAAGAGATGAATATTTCATTATATCAGACGGCATTCTTTTTGTTTATTGCTGTTAAATAAGTCATGGTGTCTTCTGTCTCCCAGGACTGCAATTCATTTCCAGGTTTCTATGTGTGTTGGTACATTTACATAACTGTTTGCATTTCTGGAAATTAGTGGATGCTATTTTTTCATACCAATAAGTGCAAATGATTCAATATTTATGGACTGCCATATTACCACTCTTTGCAGTGGCATAATGATAATGAAATGAAATAACCCTAAGAGACAGAAAATACTTGAAAGGCTTTTTAAAAATGGAAATAAATTCAAAGTCATAACTGTTAAGTATGTGTATGTATAAAAATTGAACATATGCAACTCAAGATAATATTTATTTCAGGGCTGATGATATTGGATTGCATTTTGTTGTATCAATGTTGCTTTGTGTCTGTTCAACCCTGCATATGGACCTAACACAAGCCAACATGGTCTCCTCTATGGCTGGTGTGATTCATGCATTTTACCATTTTACCTGTGGAGAAGACGACATTCTTGGAGATGAGCTTGTGGTCCACGATGGAGAACTGGGGCAGCTCAATCTTGTCCACCCCCGTCACAGCATTGTCTCCTCCTCGCCAGTAGAACTCAATGTCATCCGTCGTGTAACCATCTAGGTAGGGTGGAGAGAACTGGAGTTATATTGTATATATATTTGTTCAAGATCATGTCCCATCTGGATCTCACAGTCCAGTTAATTAATCAATTTGCATGATTCAGTTGTCATTTTATATTCTCTAGCAATAATTGGCCTGTGGTCCACTGACTACAAATATGAGGTTATCCACAGGGAGATATGTACTTACGTGTTTGTGAATATGCATTCACAGTATGAATACAAAAGCTTGTTTGCTCCTCCTAGTTACTGACTTAGGTGGCACCAGATCAATTTATCCAACAGTGACTTATTATAGATTAAGAGTAAAATTGGACTAGACCTGTCAGAATGAATGGGAGTCAGTGAACCTGGCATCTAATTGCCATGACACTGTCAAGTGGAAACTCTATCATAATTATCCACTCAATGTGGTTTGTTCTGAAATCTTTTTTGTGTGTGTCTGACCACGACCAGTAGGCATTTGTTCGTCTTTTATTGTTATTATTATTATTTTATATTCAAAATGATCCACTTGTGTGCTCTTGAATCCTCTTGACACCTCACTTGTTATAGTTCAGCATGGCATACCCTTGCAAATACTACATAGAGAGGTTCTTTTTTTTTTTTTTTAACAGATTTTTAACCTCAACCTGCATTACTACTCACATAATTACATCCTTTCAGCTACCGAGTACAACAGCCACTTAGCTGCAGTTCCATGCCTTGGTTCAGGTGCACCCCGACATCAGCTTCTAAGGTATCCATGAGCAAGGCACATGCTGATGTCTTTGTACGGTATTCTTGAAAAATCACTGAATTATGAAAAGGCCTGTTAAAACTATAAATTATTAAATCTAGTTAAGCATCTAACATTCCACATAGTACCTAAGGGAAACTTGTATATGGAACTAAATTCATATAACTTTATTATGTTTTGTCCCATGAGCAGCTAAATGATTAAATACCAAGAGCAAGAATGATTAAATAACCAGGCCTGGTGTCCGTTTTCATCACTAAGACCCAGTAAAATCTACAAAAGACCAAGAAGCAAGTTCATTAATATTAATCTGAACCAAAGCTACTCGCTCTTTTGCTCTCTTTTTGGCCAAATCAATGGAGACATGGACAGCAAAGCGGCCTGTGGGCAGGAACAATAAATGATTGAGTAACATGCTACTGAAAGACAAGTTCTGAGAAAAAGAAAAAGAAAAGAAAAAGGGCAAGAGGAAAAGTAGAAAATTTTCATTAGACCATGAAACTTGGCTCTTGCATAATCCGCTGCCTACTGTCTGCTCTGGTGCAGTTGTCATGTCTGCTGACTTGAGGGCATAAGAGTGTTGGTCTCAGAGAGAGGAGAGGAAGGAGATGAGGAGTCGAGGAGAGATAGGAGACAGCTGGGGTTAGTGCACCGGCTGGCTCACCATTAAAGTTAAAACCACGTAAAACTCAATTCAAGTCTGAAAGGGGTGTATATATTATCATTACGTGCTTGCCTCTTTCAATACTACTGGAATTGTTTTGAGACCTCACAGCAGATCATCATAATAAACCATGGCACAATATTAAGAGAAAAAAAAAAAGCCTGGCAAAGCAGCATGTACAGCGGACGAGATTGTTTTAAAGCATGAATGACATTACTGCTTTTCCACTTTGAAATTCTTTAGTGCTACATAAAGGATTGAGAAACACTGCAAAGCTATAGTGCAACACAGATAGGATGCTATACTTTGTAATGGCGAGAGTCCTGACAGCTCATCTCGATGAGTGTATCGAAGTGTGAACTTGCTCAACGAGGAGGTGAGAGGCCAAGACTTGCAATACACTTTGCCGCCTCAAGACAAACAACTTAATATTGTAGTCTTACATCATAAAATGGATAAAACTGTCGCTGCCGATGTGCATGTGTAGTTGTAGTAACAGAAGTAGTAGTAGTGTTGAATTTTAGGCAACAGCAGGGGATGGATTAAACAACAATAGGGAGTGCTTCCGTAACTCAGCATGCAACATCATAATCATTTGTGAGGGTTACAACAGTTGTTACAGTGGCATGTTTTCTGCAACGGGGATTTGCATGCATGTTAGTCGAGTTCACCTGAGCGATTAATTTTAAATTATATGATTGCATGCCTGAAAGTTGACTGTCTTTTTTTTCCATTAGTATGTCGGACCATTACTTTGTCTTGAATGTTGACGATGGGGAGATTTAGCATCTACAAAGTGAATTAACATGCCTGATTTGCATGCGTATGTGCAGTATGTATGTGTGTGTGTGTGTGTGTGTGGGATGGTGGTGATGACGGGGCCGGGCCGGATGAGGAATGAAAGCATGTTTGACAGAACAATTTAGAGGAAACTCCCACGCTGTTCCATCGATTAATGCATACAATATAGACCGTTAAACCACACCCCCCCTTTTTCCTCTGCTCTTCCTCCTCTGGTCTTGTCTCTTTTTCTCCCCCACTCTCCTTCTCTAACTTGTTCTGTTTTTATCTCCCTTTCTCCCACCACTTTTTTTTTATTTGATTACACCCCCCCTCCAACCCTGCTCTCCTCTCAGTTATTTCTCTGTCATAACTACTATTATGTGTCCATCTATCTTTCACTCTACCTTTCCTCTTCTTCTCCCTCCCCCATACCCTGCTCTGCTTAGTTAATACTTGTGTGACCTATTTAGTTGCTCTGAATTATTAAAGCAGACTCTTCAGTGGCTGCCTCCAACACCCTCACACTGTGACATCTCTTGTTCCTCTTGACGAAAGTAGAGTTGGGCGCTCTCTGCGTTCAGATATACTTACTTTCTCTCTCTCTCTCTCTCTGTCTCTATAGTATTTCCAAAACATTCATGTACGGTATTGGTTGGGGTAGTCATATCACATCATCATCACCACACACAAGAGGCAATACATAAAATCTCAAAATGCATTCCGAAGGCAATAAGTGGCCAAACAAGGGACGCAGTTTCAGTAAAAAGCCTGGCAGCTGCATTTTGAACCAACTGCAGACGATTAAGTGCTTCTCTACTAAATGCAGAGTATAAAGAAATTGTATTAGTCGAGATGGGATGGCAGGTCAGGTCAGGGGCAGACAGAAATAACTTAATTTTGGATACATTTCTTAAGTGATAAAACTGCGACTGAATACCCTCCCCTACTTGAGATTCGAAATTTAAATTTGGGCTGATGCGTTCAGTCCCAGAGGATGGTCCCCGGAGGATGGAAGCTCATTTTATTTTTGGCGACCCCGTGATCTGTCCTCTTGTTCCACCAGCAGGGCCAAATTTCTTCTTGCGCACAGGATAAAATGTATGAGGGATTGCCATTTAATCCACAACAATCATTCTCCCTGGAGGATGAACCTTTTCCTGTTTGATTGTCACATTTCCTTTTGCGCTGAAATGTCAACTTTTCCAATGATATATCTCAGGATCTAGCAGGAGGATTGCTATGCACGATCCTGATCCCCACAGGATGAAACATTTTGATCGTAATGAACCCGTGGCCTTTGCTCCGGAGCCTCAGGGGACAATGTGCAATATAAGCAAAGCATAGAAGAGCGAAATCATCAATATATTGTTAGCTCCACCCGACACTTTTGTATGCCGTTCCCGCCAATGCGAGTTTACAAAAAGATTGTTTATGTCATAAGCACATGACACACACACACACACACACACACACAATGGCCTGTGTGTACCCACTTCAAGAGAAATGAATATCTTTGCGCAAATAATATACACATAAGGGGCAATGATTTGATCTGGTCTTCATATATTTGATTGTCCAACCACCAATACACTCAACACTATTGTTTCTATGTCACTGCAGGCTGACTTTGCAATTTTGTGTCACTTTTTCTCTTGATCCTGAAGACAGTGAGAATGAGGAGGTAAAAAAATAGAAAGAGGACATGAGAGACATGATCAGCAATACACCACAGACAAGAGAGAGTTAGTCTACACTATATCTACTATGAAACAATGAAATGAGGAGGGAGGAAATTATCTCCTTGATGCCTCAGCAGTATTATATGTGAACTCACCCCTTCAGTACAAAAAAGAAAAGGGGGGGGGGGAAATGAAGGGAGTGACAATATGTATTTTACACTAGCACAAAAGCTTCTGTCGTGGATTCCAAAATTCTGGGAGCGTTGGCAGGCCAAAAATAAATGAAATTGTTCACGATAGCATCAGAGGAGATAGCAATACAATACTAAAGCTATTTAACTGGGACTCTGGCATATCTCCCTGACCAAATCTGACTCCAGGCCTTTTTATCAAGCTTATGAAATAATGTCTCAGTTGATTTGTTTTAATGGGCAAAGAAGGACTTTGGAGGGAGATAAAACACTGGCTTTGATATTGTTCTAGGCAAAACATACTCAAGGATAACAAAGTTTTCTTTTCTTTTTTTTTTACTTCTGAATGGGGCACAAAACATCACATACCAGTAATAAAACTTAAAATAGCACACGGTTTCTAATATGTTATAATAAACCCAGCTGTCACTGTGACACAGGTACGTTTTAAAGGAAGCACTATCAACACTCACTAAAAATCCTTTAATCTGATTTTCTTTCCATCTATAGTGAGAACGTGCGGCTTTTTTGGAATACACTGTTTGCAGAGCTTGCTGGGGAAAAACACCTTAAAATCCAAATATGTCAAGTTATTCACCATGAATAGTAAAATTGAAAACTCTGGGGGAGTGCATGTAAATAAAATGTGGGTCTTTGCACAGTTTACAGAAGTAAATACATGTCGGCTTCATGCATATTAATGTACAATGACTTGTGGTGCGTGCATACACACATGGTACATATCCACACATATCCACAGAAACAGGCAGACACATGCATACAGTAACCCATAAAGACACACACACTTGCATGCACACACACAAACATCATCACACACATACACGCACACATAAAATGGGCACAAATCAAATCCCCTGAACAACTGCCCGCCTCTCGCTCTCCCCTGTGAGCTGAGGAGGCTACTCCACTCTTAAATATGTCTCAGATGAATTTTTGATTCCGAGCAGTTCAAAGCGACTTTAATGTTATTCCTGGTGTCCAATTAAAAATGTCTTCAAACTTTTGCAGAACACTGCAAGCTGCAGCCGACTGCATGCCTGGACAGGGACAGAACATCTAAAGATAAGATAAATAAATAAGCCATGTAAGCCCAAGTGCAGAAACCATTCCCACCCCAGAGGATGTGTGCATTTTCTAGAAATGATCTCTGATGGGCAACGGTAGCAAGCAAGAGATAGACAGTGGAAGTGGCTCCGTCCAAATGATTTGATTCGCTGGCGCAGAAAATATAACTATTACTTGGTGGAGATGCTGTAATGAAATGATTCATCATTTCATTGTGAGTGCACGGCAACGGTGGTAACACACCTTTCACTCCCCTCTCAGTGTACACAGAAATAAACAGGGATGTCTTCATCTTTTTTAGCATGCATGTGTGAGGATGAGCTTGTATCAGTGACTGCAAATTAGTCTCAGTTTGTCTCTGAGATGTCAGTCTCTCTTATTGCTTTTTCAAAACAGCTTCCCAATGTTGCTGTCTCCTGAAGTCAGCTGCACATTACAGTCTCACATAGCTGCTAATCAGGGCAAAAATTCAGCGTAGTATTTAATCTTTAGTCTGAGTGACCTTACTCTTGCTATGATTTATTGAAAAGGTGCACAGCTGCTGCACTTGTGAAGTCCATGTTACATCTTTTCCCAGAATCGGCTTCCTGTGAAGCCAAAGGGTACTGTGCGGGAGCGTATACACTGTACATTGTAAACTGCATTACTGTAACAGTGACCCACAAAATTTGGGGTTTCTGGATTACGCATGCATTATAGAGATGCTGAACAAGTAGTAACAAAACAAACGCAGGATGACAGGGCTTGGCTTGCAGGGTTATAAACCCAGCCCTTATCCAATATTGCTTAATGCGAGGCTGACGGAGTGCGGTATTAAAGCCAAGTTTACCTTGCCTCAAAATCAAAATAAGCGAGCGACTACAGTCTATTTTTGTTATGAAGTCCTTGGAGCAGTAACAGCATTACAGATAACAGAAGAGGCAGAGGAACAAGGAAATATTTTCTGTGCCATCTATCATATAATGTATTCATATCCAGAGTGTAGTAACTTTTATCACTTGTATCTATCTCAGTTATGGCCTGTGTTTATAGATAAGCCAACACAGAGCTCCACATGAGTTATGAGCAAAGTGTTAACAGACTACTGCGAAACTCTCCCTGGATGATAAACTTGGAAAGAGGGAATGAGAATCTAGTGAGAGGTTCCCTGTGGAGTTTTTGACCTCTAGCAGCGCTATGGAGCTTTTTTTTCCCCTCCTATGATTGGCTCCTCATTTTGTTTGTCTCATACACACTTGCCCAAGGACACGTGCACAGATGACGCACTCAACAAATGGTTTCACACTATTCCACTAATCCACAGGTGGTGGTAAGGTGCCAAGATATGTAGCAATGTACCAACAAAGACAGGGAAGACAAAGACTGCGAGCTAGGAAACGTGGATGTAAATAATGCAGGATTTCAAGTGCTTTGTTGGAAGACAAAATGATGAAACAAACAAAGCAATAGCTACGAGACAATAGAATTAAGTAAATCTATTTGTACTAGCTAATACTACTTTTGGCAGTACCAACAATAATAATACTCGTAAGCAACTACTAGTTTTCCACCACTACCTCGACCATACTACTACTACTACTACTACTACTACTACTAATAATAATAATAATAATAATAATATAATAGGGAGGAAGAGCATACAATAAAATAGTGTGAGTTATTCTGAATGTAAACATGTCTTTTGTTTCTTCTCCACAGAGCTCCTTTAAGTTGTGGGAGGAGGGCTAAATTTGTTCTGTATGAAATTGGACGTTTTGCTTTCCTGGATGTGAGTACGTGCAAGTAAGTACTGTGATGTCAGCAGTGACTGAGAAATATTAAATTAAAGCTTTTTTTTGTTGTTGTTGTTCTGTTTTCAGTCTGGCTCACCCTTTGGTTTCCTGAGCAGGTGGTAGGTTCCAGTTAAGTGAGGCTGAGAAGATGAAAATGCCTGTCACCATAGTCAGTAGAGAGGGAGCAGGTGGCGGCTCGCTGTGCTTTTTTTATTTTTTTGTTGTTGTACTTTTTTCTCCAGCTCAGGGATTTGTTTTTCTTTGTTTCATTAAAACCTTTCTTGATAACACACGTTATTGTACTTGCCCAGTGCTCTTTCTTTTAGCATCCACCCATTTAGGTTTTCCAGTGGAAAAAAAAATCTACTGCTTTTTAAATGAGATGGCGGCACTGCACATTTATGACCCCTGTGATCCATCCAAAGACAGTTCATATGCAAATATTAGGATCCATCTGTTTTAATCAACTTTTGGTAAAATTGGTTTGGTTAGTCATGATTTTAATAAACCAAAGTTGACAGTTGTTAGGAAACAAAAAACTAACCTTTGTTTCCAGTGTCAGTCAAACACTAGATCACAATGTTGTGCAGTGTTTATGTATTTATTCGTTAAGCCTCCTTATTCTTTATTCATTTATTCCTGCAAAAACCCACAGTCACAAATATGGGTGAGCAATCTGTTAAGCCACCGAACCATTAGTCACAGGCAGGGTGGGAAAAGTCCCTGGGCCATGCAGAATTAATCATTCACATCCCTCCATTCCCACCGCTGTAAGTATGAGGTTTTCTATTTCTCGCATCCCTTCCCTCTGCATGAACCTCTTATTTCCCGTCAAACATGCTTCAGATGATCAGCATATATAAAAATCCATCTCTGTGCATCAAGTCCTGTTATGAGAAGATTCTCAAATGAGAGTAAAATGGTGCAGTTAAAGGGGGTCATTGGTTGTCAAAGGGCGTAGACTCTAGTGAATGGTGCAGTTTACAATGGAAACTCTTCCAGTTAAACAAATACAGTTTATGTTGCTTTTCTCAAGGCTCAGTCCAGCTGTAATATCCAATGAGGCCTTAGGAGTCTCTGTAGTATGTTGTTTTCCTTAGAGTCTTTTATTCAACAAGTGATAGAACTGTGTAAGTTGAGAAACAAGACGACTTTTTAAATCATAAAGAATCCATTGTGATTTATTTGTGCATGGCGAGTTGATAATTTACAAAAGATGAGGGAACTTTCTTGCAAAATTGAACACAATGCGTTGGATCCATCCCACTTTGCACAAAATAAGCATGCTGAAACAGCTTATTATTGCATGATTAAAAAGTTAGTAATTAATTAGTTAGTAATTAAAGCACGGTCAAAATAATTACAAAAGGTCAGCGTGAAGGGACGAAAGCCTGATCCATAAATGAAAGTTCTTGGATGATATATCCACCCTATCAAATCTTTATTAAATCACCGGCATCACTCAGTAGCCCAATAGAGAGGATATTAGGAGACACTGGAGCAATCAAACTCACTGGAAATGAGCCAACAGATGAAGAAAGAGCAGAGTGTGAAATTTAGGCACCGACAAACATGTCGAAAGAAGAAAAGGGAAGGGGGGGGGGCAGACAAAGTGGAGGGACAGAAGCGCAAGTAGAGACTGTGAGAGAAAAAGACAAACAGACACCCTCAGGGACTTTGAGAAGAGAAAGAGCACAGCTGGATTAAAAATCAACCATCCAACTCAATAGATCTAAGGCAGTCCAAACCAGCAGAGATCCCCTTCATACTGTGGCTCCATGAGCCCCTTCAACTCCCTGAGCTCGGATAAAACAAAACGAGAATGTGTGAATGTGTGTGTGTGTGTGTTTCGTATTCACATGTTAACCTGCAGGGCACATCACATTTTCTGCAATGTGCACACATATACTGTACACACACACACACACACAGCTGCAGTTACTACTCCCCGGCAAGCGTGTTTTAAACTCGGTAGGAAAAATGTGTGCCCGGGTTGTTGTGGGGCGCCTAGTCTGGCGCCAAATTAAAAGAGATGTGTGCCCGGGTTGTTGTGGGGCGCGCATTTGATGTGTGCCCGGGTTGTGTGGGGCGCGCTCATTTGTAAACAGCCTACCATCCTTCCCCTGAGTGTCCTTTCATGTCATTTAAATCCCCCTCATTTGCCTACCATCCTTCCCCTGAACTGTGTTCAAAAAAGTCATTTAAATGGACACTGCACAGTATGAGCTAACATTTGCATTTACGAGTGCTACACCATCCTGCCGGACGCATACCAGATTCCCAATTAGGTTTGATTAAGGCGTTTTCGCTCGCTTCTCCCCTTGGCCCGGAGAAACTATAGATGACAAGCGGGCAGTCGTGTGTGTAGTAGTGTCGGCGTGAAGGTCAATTAGGTTTGATTAATCCTCTCTGCTGCTTCGATACTTTCCTAACTTCTCCCTGGCCTGTGACCTTATATGCGAGATGCATATATGGATAGCTGTTTCTAAATGAGGCACATTGGTTTCTTTTTTTTTTTTCTTCCCAGATGAGTCAGCAAAAATGTTGTTTTCCCACGTATATAAAATGTCAGGTTTATTCACTTATATGTATTCTTATTCTTTCTCTGTTTTTCTTTCCCCCATTGCATAAGATGTTAACCTGTTAAGCTCCAGAGTCACCAAGTTAGCAAAAGCATAAAACACTGCACTAATCACCTAAAAATAAACAGTCATGTCATTGTATCTGTTTCCAGCTGTGGCATGACAAAGTGGCATGGAGACAGATTTTAGAGTTAGATAGTATAATAGTGTTGTTTTTACAGTTTGCAGTGTGTTTTTATTTTTATGATAAATAAATCTGTTTCTGTTTTACTTTGATTCAAACTTCAGTTGCTTTGTGTGGTTTTCTTTGAAAAATGAATAGAGGTCTGATTGATTTTTCAAAAAATGTCAAAAACGTGGCAAAAAGTGCCAAAATGACCATTTTGGAGATTCTGCCTAAATAGTCTGTACCAAAAACTCTATAATTTTGCTCTGTCTCACTTTACAGGAATCAATATTGGCAGAGCTATGCTTTGATTTAGATTTAGAGCTGCAACAGCTGCATCATTTCAAAGAGATATTCATTGTAAAAGTGTGAATTTTTATTAGGCAGGTGGAAATGAAATCTTTCATTTATGCTGTGTGCCATCTTAATTTACTCTGAGCCAGTGACATAAATACTGATGCTTACACATCTGAACAAATTTTTTCCCTTTATTAAGACACCAAATAGACCTTATAGATGCAGAGATAACCTCTGTAAAAAAAGGGGGCTTGGGATACATTGTTCAATAGATAGAAATACAAGACTGACAAATGTAAGATTAATTGCAGTATGTTTGCAACTTGATCAAAACAATCACAAACAATGGTCATTGCCATTGCACTCCCTCTCTCCTTTTTTGAGGTGACGTGTCTTGTCATCACGAGTCAAAGATGAAGTGGTGGAGTTGGCAACATAAATGACAGTACAGTCCCCAGAGCTGTGTTATAGGTGTTCACATGAGTCATGGATTCATGGGTTTGTATTTTATTCGACAGAAGATGCCTTGATAGCAGATAGCGGTATTTGTATAAAGCCATTCATGGGAACCAGTAAACTCTCTCAGATTTTACTGAGAGAGGTAAGCTGCAGAGATCTCAACACACACTCTCAACTGTGTCGCAATCCAATGATAAGGTGAAAATGTCTCCTGTAATGGATTACCTAGCGTAAGCAAGTTTCAAGTGCGTGGAGTTGATTTTCACACTCTATTGCAATGAATGGAAAGTGGATGGTAGTAGAGAAACACACAGTCAGCAATCCATCCCCAACCTAGTGTGCTGAATATGTGCCAATAATTTAAGAAATATGTGTTTTTTTAATTATTTATACTTAACAATTTAGAAAGATTCAAATATTCGTGTTAAATATATAATCTGTGCTCTGTCATTTAACCTACATGTCTCTTTACTGTGCCTGCATCTCACCTCAAACAGAAAGGGTTAAAGGATTTTCATCTCAAGTAATCAAATAAAATCCTTATCACCGAAGGCCTTTCCATATCGGAAAAAAAAGTGCTTGCACAACAGGAATGTGATCATTAGGATTATATTACTTTTTTTTTTATAGACCTCAGAAACATCCTCAGGCCTGGATGTGAGCAGTTCATTAAGGGGCAGTGGTCTCTGACTGTGGTTCACTAGGGGGTTGAAAACAAGTGGGAGAACCTTTGTGAAAGAGTAGAACCTTTAACACTTCTACTCTTTCACAAAACATTTCTCAGTTAAGAGGTGTACAGTTGACGGACACTTAAGATTTGAAAAGGAGCCGTGATACCAAGTATACTGTCATCAGTAGAGGACAGGGGGAGCCCTGTGTTGGTGGTCTAAGGTTGCCTTGAAAAAGAAGGTTTGAATTGGTTTGTCCCCTCCTGGTCCCCTTCAACCATTTGGCCTAACACCTAATCCTTTTCATCCGATCCCACAACTCTTTCACACTGATCTTCCCCAGCTCAGAAGTTTTGCTTTTCTTTTTTGGGACATTTCTACTGCCAACCTAACTGAATCTATCTCGAGCCCAGATGGCCTTAATGTTTCCTTTTTGAGGGTGGACAATGTGTGTTTTGATTCAGCGTTTGATATCAACAAACTGTTTTCATGGGAATTACAGGAGTTGACGGAATATGTCGTACAGTTGGAGAGCCTTGTGTGCACAACATGCAGCGAGCAAAAACACATTTGAGCCCATTTGCCGACTACCATACAGTAAAACCGTCATGCATTCCTGTAACAACACTCTCACAGAGCTCAGCAGACTGCCACTGGACAAATGGCCTGTATCTGGGTACAGCACATTTTGCAAAGTCTCTATGGAGCTGTGTGTGTACTTAGCCTTGCGTACACAAAGTTCCACGTCTCAGTTTCATTTAGAGACGAGAGAAAAAGGCTGGAGAAGAATAACCAGCATAATCCTTACAACGACAATGGTATTCTACAAGCACTTTGCCAGTAGTATCAGGCATCTGCTATGCTGTTTACCTGCATTGTGCATATAGATGAATGTTGAGGTCACCTATTCTACCCCATTACTTTCATCCCTCTCTGTGAAACAACAGACATCCTGGATTTTTCTGTTTTCAAACAGAAGGAAAGCTGAGCATGGAAAAAATGAATGAGACAGATGGAGATACCACAAAGGTCCCGGGATACGTTCAAACTTTAAAACCCAGCACGGTGTGGTTAAACGGTGGGTGCCGTAGAAGCTTCCCTCGGACGCCCCTTATGATGTCCTGCTCGTAAATTGCTGTCATTTGAAACTAGGCTGCAGCTTTAAGCTTTGGGCGGCATTCGCAATCAGCTCTCCTTTATCATCTCAGCACTTGGGACAGCGCACATTACACAAAGTAGTCTGCTGCTCGAGTGAAGGTAGAGGTACTCTGCGACCATTAGCTCATTTAGGGGGTTATCTGGTGTTAATAACAGATCTGTGATCTAATGGATCAAAATACAAATTAGGCTGACTAAAACAATTTTACAAAACTCTATCATTTTAGCTGAAAAAGCTCTTTTTTTTTTTAACCATTTTTAATGTGGTAAAAATATCTCTCTGGTGCTTATCTGAACCAGTTATGTTTTTTTCTGAAAAAAAAAGAAAAAAGAAAAGCAAACTCTAAAAGCAAACTCAGCTGAGAGTATATTTAGGAAGGAAATAATGTTTCTACTTTTACCAAAAGAAACGCAGTAAATTGGATGGGAAGGATTATGTATGAAAATATTAAAATTCTGAGTAAATCCTTGTACTACAGTGCAGCACAAATGGTTGGGACCCAGCGAGGGCCTCAGTCACACGTAGTTCTTGACAGCTGGGTGAACAAAGCTGAGGCTATGGGTACAGACACTTGTGGCAGTCCACAGGTTTACAACACCGGCAAGAAACAAAACATCAATACGCGTCAAAAGATAATAAAGGACAGAATTACTCACAGCTCTCTATCTCGAGTGTGCAGTTTTGCTCATCCAGCGGGTACCGTCTCAGGTCCATCATACAAGCAGCGGTGGTAGTGATCCTGAAAACACATGACACAGCTTGTTCGGTGCACTGGATTGATAGAAAACTGACTGTTTGTTGTTATCAACCACATAATCATGAGGTAAGTGATTAACACAACTTAAAATCTTCAAAACCTAAAGGTAAATGCAGGTGACTCTCTGGGTTAAGGGGTGGAGGCAGCAGCGGTGGAGGGTACTCCAGTGGGGATTACAGGGCCAAAGCTAATCCTCATGTCCCAGTTTTAACATTGTTTGGATAATCCTGTGTCAGGTCCCACCTGAGATGCGAGTCACTGCAGGGATCAAACTCTGTGGCACAGCGGCGGCAGCAATAGGATGGAGATAATAGAGGTGGGGTTTACACTCTGACTTCTGCATGTCATTTCATCATGATATATGCAGATTGAAATTGCATTTGATGGGCTGATGTCATCCCAAAGACTTTTTAAATCAAGACTATTGTTTGTATTAAATACTACCACTACTACTACTGCTACCAATATGACTACAAGAAATCTGTAGGGAAATAAATAAATATAAACAAAATATATAATATAATAGTATCAAAAAGCTTTATTTAAGTGTGTGATTTGAAAGGCTTTTGGTGTGCGTAAAGTTTTAGCACAGTTGTCCATCCCTCCCTCTGTTGATTTGACTGACAGCCGTTTGCTGTGTGAACATCGTTGTCGAGTGCGAAGGGTTGTATGAATAAACAAGAATAAAAAAGACTGTGGGAGGTTCTTTTCTGTTTATCTCCACTCACAGTCAAAGCGCCTTTTTATGTTTTAAGTTCCCAACCCCTGAAGTGTCACTCGAGAGGGAGGAGTAGCACACGAGGTGCTGGCACAACTCCACAAGAACACAGAAAATGTAAGAAGTGAGGCGTCGATCTTTGCGCCTAATGAAACTGTGTTCCTTCCGCATCTCAAGATACCAATGAAGTTTAATGACTGTAGCATTCAGAAAATATATTATGTATCATACACATAAATAATCCGGTGAACGTTCCTCCGTGAGCGTTGCGTAAATCAAGGGAGTTGTTTTTATGGGGCCGATGGAATAGGCCTCTTACACGCTGGTATATATCTCATCCCGACACTGTTCATTAACGAAAGGTCTCTGCGTTATCATCCAGTTAGCAAGTTTCATCTGAGGATGTACTTTAAATGACAAGTGTAAATCATAATACCCTGTGGCAGGCTGAAATGGGATCTGGCCTTAATCTTCTACATCTAAGGTTCCACAAATCAACATTACCTGACTCTATGGAACATATTGAGAAAAAGGATCAATAAGGCTGTAGATTATTATCTTCATTTCAAATGGGATAGCCTCACTGGTGATCGTAGGAGCTTTGAGCCAAAAGGGACAGTGGAGCATAAAGCTGACATCTGTGACTTAACTATTTGACTTACCCTTCGGCAGAATTCAATTTTGACATTAAAACATGGGCTATGGTGAACCTAATTGTCACTACAGCATAGTCAGCTCTTTAGCCTGGTAGAAATGCACTGTTAAATTATTGGTTATGCTTTATTAAGCATTTATTTCTTTTTGTATGTTTTTTTTCTGTTTTAGTAAGAGAAACAGTTAATAGGTTGACCTAAAACTTTGATTTTCTGTCTACAGGAGCTGCAGCCAAAGTCCAGCTCATCGAAACGTCAAACTCATTGCTAGAAGTCAGTTCAACAATGAATAAAATGAGACCCAGTGTCAAATAATTCAGACAAAGAGCTGCCTCAAACACATAACTGATTATTTTTTTTGAATATCAATACCACCTTTATATATATATATATATATATATATATATATATATATATATATATATATATATATATATAACTTGAGATATATTTTCAACCAGATATCTTGATCGTGAGAAATTAATTGCAAATGAAACACATCAGTTTAAATCCAGGTAATTTACAGACTCATTACTAATAAATCTAATCTACTATTTAAAAGGAAATGTTCTAGCATGTGAAGTGCTTTTATAATAGCTTCAAATGGTAGTAGCTAAGGAGCTCTGGCCTTCTGCTTTACTGCCCTTATCATAATTTGTGTGTATATATCAGCATAATAGCATTTAGCCCTCCAATCACTATCAAAACAAATAGACAGGGATGGATAATAAGGCATAATAACAGCAGCCAGCCATGAGTCAATAGATAAGGTTATGCTGTCCATCAGACTTTGTGAGGGTAACATAAGGACGAGGCTGTGGGTAATAGGCTGCCATTCTTTCGCTGGCTCTGGTCTTGTGCGAGAACTTGACTCCCACTGAGGGAGTTGCCACAGAGCAGCACAGCATGGTGGGTAATCGTCGAGGCACACCTGACAACATAGATAAATTTGTGCCAGAGGAGAGGCTCATCTTGAGTCCAATCCTCTGTGTTACACAGCAGAGATAATCACCCTTGTGTGTCTCTGTGCCTCTCTCTCTCTCTTTTGCTCTCCACTCTCTTTGCTCTCGCTCTCTAGTCCATTATTCAGACCACTGCAATGCCAATCTTTTTGCATCTCATAATATTTCCAAAATACAAGCCATTCAAGATCCGTGCAATTGCATATTGGACAACAACACAAAACACTGTGTGTGATATCATTTGTCAGCAAGCTTTTTGACATGATGATGCAGGCAATAAGACAGCACTTTCGCTAACCTGTTGTGGTCAGTTTATGTGGAGGCGTCTTATTCTGTCTGTAAATCGACATCATCATCTCTGTGTCTTACTGTAGCAACCAAGCTCGCTGCAGGCACCATATGGTGGACAGGTGGGACCACACCTACGTCATTCAAAACAGTCCTTGTGGTGTACTCAGTCATTTTGAGGTCAATCCAAAATCAAGCAACAACCAAAGAGAAATTTTTAGTATTTCACAGTTCTTTTGGTTTAAAGGACTTACAGATTACCAGAATGCCAAACTTTGACTGTTGCCTTGGTAATCGAGGTCAAAATCAGTATTCAGATGCTGTATTTCAAATAGCTCATGAATATAGCCTATATATGAGCAAATGTGTTTTTATGGGCTATGGTTGTATTGTACTTAAAGTGATTATTGCACATTTTATAGCACGCCAGTGCTTGAAGTGGGACAGTATTCAAAGGTACACAGTACCAGCACATTTAAATTTTACTCTTTGGTGTACTGTGACTATTTCTTGCATCACCTCTTTAAAGCTGCTGGTACTTCTTTCTTCCCTCTCTGTATCAGGTTCTCAGGGCGATTCATTATGGCCCTAAATAAACTACATTACCCAAAGGGGCACTGGGTGATGCTCACCTGTCCCTGTTCTCGCCTGCCTGCTTTTCTCTGTTGGCGGCTGGTCTAAGTAACAAGCATGTTGATGCAGAGGTAGAAAGAGAGGCGAAAGTATCCAGGGATTTTAAGGCTTTGAATATTTGCAGTTAATTCTCACTGAAGCTTCAAAGCCCCAAAACTGGTATTCAGGACAGCCCTTAAAGGAATACTGTAATTCACAAAAAATATTATATATAATGCTCCCACCCTCAAGGATGATCCATCAGCCACAGATATAGACAGGCCAGAGAGGGGTATAGCCCTGTACAGAGGCATTCTCCATGGGCCCCACAGCCACAGCTATTCATTTAAGTATGTTAGTAGGCCCTATATACTCAGTTCTCCTTTTCCTCCATTCCTTTGTCCCTTGGCCAGTCGTCGAGTGTTCAGTCTTCTTCTAACAGTATAGTGACCAAAATCTGATACTGTGCCTCATAACCAAAGTGCGCTGATGCTGAACATCTGTTTTGTGTGTCTTAGACTTGTAATTACGATTGTATCAACAGCAAGGTTTCGATAACACACATATTACACGTTACTCGACATCATAAACCTGACATGATCTCTCCATAATGGTTGTGGCTGACATGACAGTGAGTAATCTGAGATAAATAAGTCATTTAACAATGAATAATCCGGTGATTGAGGTTGTATTGTGATGGATGTGAAGGACACATTATTCAGAATCAGACCATAGATAACTAAAACTCATGAATTTCATGATTTTTAAGGGATGACCCACGTGGTTTTAAGATATCAGAAGGAACCTTGACGGCACTGCATCTGAGGGTTAAAGTCTTTTCACATATTATTCTTTTTGTTATAGTTTGTTTGTCTTTCATCTGTCATCCATGTCTGTCACTGCTGTACCAATTTTATTATCTGTTCTGTGACTAGTCTGAGTTTGCAATAGATTTGGACAAATGCTGTTTTTACTGTTTCACGTCATCGATTTGGCAGAGGAAGGTCCTGAAATGAATGTTGGGAACACACAGTTTACAGTGTGTGACCAATAAAGCTCGTAAAGAGGAAAACATAATTATATTGATCATTAAAAGTTTCTGAAAGTTTGTTCCAAGAGAAACATTTCAATATTTCCATGTCCCTTCTATTAACAACAGTTTCTTGGAACCAAACTTTGATCACACTTGATTACAGGTTTTTTACACTTTTAATATTTTTTAATGAGAAACAGCCTATTTTGTTGCTTATTTATGATGACTTTTGGTTCTCTAAATATCCACATAAAGAAAGGGTTACAAGGCAAAAGCAGTGAAATGATGTAAAGCGAAGAGATAAAGACAATTTGAGGACAGAGGCTGTCAGGTGAGACAGCGAGGGGACGATCATAACAGCACCTTTTAATAGCTATAAAGAAGCTAAAAGGGAAGAGATGTAGCATTAACATGCTGTTTCATATTACACACCTCAAGGGTTTCTACCCCCCAGAGTGAGATGGGAAGGTTGTTTGAGCCAAAGAGGTTTAGATGTATTCTCCCTTTCTTTCTTTCTTTCTTGTCCCCTGTCTTTGTCAGCGTTTATTTCTCTCTGATGGATTTGCTGCTGGTGATGGGGCTCTGTGGCTTCCAAGTGTTTAACCAAGGAGTAAATTGCCGGTTACTTTCTGGCAACTTTCTGATCTCTGTGTCAAGATGGAGTCAGTGGTGTAGAACTGAGAGCAAGAGCCTCTGGCAGTCTTTAAAAAGACTGTGTGGGAAAGGTAAAGGTCACGCATGTTTGTGTGGGGTTATATGCGCGCGCCTCTGCTCCTCTGCATGTTCGTTATGTCGCTCTCACTCTCTGGATGGGTGTGCAAGTGCCTGATTGTGTTTGCAGCTGTCTAGCACTCCATCTGCCCTCATGTACTTTCCCTCTTGTCCCATCCATTAAATGATGCACAGCCGCGTTTCTCGCTCAGTCTTAGTATAGTCCTTGGTTGCCTGGTTACTGCCTGAGGACACTGCCAAGCATGCCGACTGAGCCCCATATGTTGCATCACCTGCAGTGGCCCTCCATATTTACCAGACTGTGCTCAGAGATTCTGTTCCTGGATGGATCAAACTTGTGAGGTCAAATCAGGGCCAAGTAGCCTTAAGGGTTTCCAGCAGTCATTGGGATGCAGGCCAAGCGAATGTGTTGACTGTTGGTCACAGAGTCAGAACAGAAATATGTACGGTATATTTACTCAGGGTCTGTACACGAAGAGTAACACTAAATCCACTTTTTACTTAATTACGCTATATGTTTAGTCTTTTATTACAGAGTTAAGTGATCCTGGTCAAAGTCTTTAGTGCGTATTGCTATTTGTTAACTGCCTTTTCCAGAGAAACTCAAATAATGCTGTGGACCAAAAAAAGTCACCTTAAATTTCAAACTATTTGACTAACATGAAGTCACATTCAGTCGTATAATTATTAGCACTACTAATGCTAACACTAGAAAGAAAGTAGTTTACAGATTAGTTGGGAACAAATCTATGTGTACATCCTTACAATAATTTTTCTAGTGCATTCCCTCTGCTGTTAACAGTTCAGCAAAGACCAGCTCTGAATCACTGTCTTGGCTTTTAACGGAGGTAGAACACATGAGGGATGACCAAAGTCAGAGTCGCTGCTTCCAACCATAAAATAATTCGCTTCATGTTACGCAAGTAAAACAGAAGCATTGGGGGGTCGTCTGGGATGCTCGGTGCTGGTTTTTGAGCAGCATTTGATGCCAGGGTGACCATCTGATAACCTCATAACTAACCTCTCATGACTAATCCCAGCTCACGCAACACAAACAGAGCATTTTTAAGCATTTTGGCACAGCCCGCTTCTACTTCCATAAAGGATCTGAATAACTCACTGCCGCTGCCTGCAGAGTTCTACCACTTCCATTCAGAGGCACAATATGTGCGGCGCGCTAGAGCTGCATGATTTGATATTTACGATAATGACAGCATTCAGAGAGCGCTCGTCTCCCACAGCCAGCTGCTTCCCACCTACAGCCTACCGAGAAAACACAGGGAGTAGGATGCCCATGGAACCAAATCACTTGGATGCTGTCACACTAATTACATATTCAACAAAAAATCACTGCTTTGTTGGAAGGCAAAATATTATGTTTGTCATTCACTGTAAATATTTAGTCAACCTGATATTGGTTATTAAACTCTTGCTATGCTAATTTCTCTTCTTTACCGTTGGAAAAGCTCTTTGTTTTTTTTGCAAGCCTTACTGCAGTCTCCCTGTGCTCGCTAATCCTCAGTGACAAACACACTGTAGTCAGTTCGGTTCAGAAAAGAATATTCAGGCCTATCCTGCAGCAAATAACCCCGATAAAGAACAAAGGCACGACCCTCCTTTAGATATGCCGTCTCAGGCTGACCTTGCCTGGGAAATACAGAGAGGCACTTTTGTTGTTTGTTATCATTTGCTTATTATACTTCCTGAAGTCAATTTCTGCTGTTTGCTGTCGTTTCTTCACAGGAAAGAGAATGCCCTTGAAAGGGTGGATTTAGTTTTGAAGATCAATGCGGGGTGTTAAAAGTTATGTGGAAAAAGAACGCTGCTTTGCATGTAAACGGATGTGCACAAATGAACGCGTATCAGCCCGCAAAAAGGGTAGGTTTAGTTTGCCTTTTAGGCGCCGTAATGAATCCCTGGGATGAATTGGCAGTTCAATGGCAAATACAGTAAGCGCTGGTGTGAATATTCATCAGCTGTTTGTATATTCGCTGTGTGTGGCTCTCTCCATTATCAGCATCTATGAAGTCGCTGCATCCAATTACATTTCCAATAAAGGACCCCGATGACAAGATTCTTCCTGTCAACAAGGCATCTCACTGTTTGTGTATACAGATGATGTGGCCACTATTTCCTTATTAAAGTGTGTATGTTGTTCTCCTGGGACCAATGAATTATTAACTGCAATGCACCAATTACTATCTATAGGCCACAGAAGAAGCGATTGGATGGACTTTTAGTTTGTCATATGCACCTGCTGAGGAGCATGAAAAAATACATCCCTAGAGGTCTGATTATCAAAACAAATCTCAAAAATACTGAGTAGCATGATTTCTTGAAGTTGTACGACACAATTCAGTATGTTAGTTGTGTTAAATTACTTTGTTAAACTTTTGCAGAAACAGTGTCACACAGCCGTATTATACCAGGTAAGTTGCTTACTCAGGAGCACCCAGACAGTTCTTGTTTTAGGGAGATTTACACCCTCTTAAGTATCTCTTGATGAATAACAGTTTATCCATCCTCCACTGGTTGCCTGGCAACCTCAGAGTGGAGACTGTGACTCTGGACTTAGAAATACTTCCAGCACGTAACTCCCCATGAAACCACAAATTGTTGTTTTTATATTTCTGTTGGTATATGGACTAAACAAACTCCAGCTCCAGTAGCTCCAGTAAGATAATCCTGACCCGAGGTCCATTCTCAATGTACTGACGTGCGGCATCGGTCTTCTCATCCAGTTCTCATCTACGAAGCAATAAGTGTATTTCTCAAAGTGTCAAACTACTTTTTTAATATTCAGAACAAAATACCAACTTTACCTCGAGTTACGAAACAGATTATGTGTATTTCACATATTATTATTCATATATGTATACTCCTAGTATAGGAATTATAATTTGCATAAACCCTATTATAATTCATATTTGGTTTTCTTATTTTGGCATGTGGTTTTACTACTGGTGTCTGCAATAACCCAATTTTCATCTGAAGGACCATTAAAGTTTCATGTTGTCTAATCTAATTTATTGGCATAATAAATTAAATTACTCCATAATTTGTAGGAGGCTTTTAGGGGACAGTAATATGCTGTATCTGCATGTGCTGCGTGGATTTGTGAGCACTCACTGACATGCGCAAGATCCCATGACCCAATTTAGGATTTGTAAAAATCTGGTCATCCTACTTACATGATATTGAGTGTCAAGGGTGATGGATTTCTTCTCCCAGTTTCAATCTAATCCCTACTTCATCCAAAGCAATATTTGCACTGACTTTGTGTCATAACTTCTGCAGTGCATGGGAAATGTGCAAACCCATATTCCAAGTGATTATGGATTTTTCATTTGCATATTGGATTCAAAGGTTGGGATGATACTGTAGGTTATCCGTTTTAACTCAAATGACCTGACATGGGGATAATTTGTACTATTTGAGTTCTATTTCAGCATAATCTGACCCTCACAATTGTGCTGGTGCCTCTCTAGCGTTCTTCTGTATGCTTTTGTCCACTTTTGATGTTCCAGCCAGTGAGTACATTGGCTCTAATGAAAGAGGGATGATGAATGATGAATGATCAAGGACCATTTTTATTGAAAGAATAGCAGAAATTGATATAACACTAGATGTCACATTGATTTCCCAGGGGACTGACAGTATTTGAGGTACAATACATCTACGATGTCACAAATTTTATTTTGAAAATCACTTTTCAATTCACTTTTATTCACTTTTATTCCCACACTGTGATAAACCTCAAAAGATTTTTTTAAAAATGACAGCATCAGATGACTTCAAAACCACTTTGCTTGATGCTGTGTTTACTGCATGTAGGAATAGGAAGAATCGTTCTTCTAAGTTTGACAAGAGGATTTGGTTTTCACAAGGGAATTTCTGATTTAATCTGAGTGAGCAATGCAATGTATCAATGAACATAAAAAAGGTCTAGAAATATGTGATTCTAATTCACATCATATCATCCACCTACTGTCCCTTCTGAAGTGTTTAAGTCTAAGTCTGACCTACCTGGACTTCGACACGTTAATTCCCTCAAACCTTGCCAGAGATGTTTGGTTGTGCAAGAGACCTGAGCAAATTACAACATGCTGGACACTGTGAAAGGGCAGTGGGTGAGTAATGAAGACAGACAACACTGGTGAAGAGGACCAAAGAGAACAATATTGACAAGGTTTCATTCTAATTCTCTCCTTAACGCCCTCTCTCTCTCCTTCCTTGTCTCGTTGTCTCCGCCTCTCTCTATTTAATTTCGCTCTCCCACAGCAGTGCCAATGCGCTGCCATGATGGCCATTAAGATGTTATGGTTTTCAATAACTTTTATAGAGTTTGGGCATCAGAGGCCTATTTGCAAAATGAACTGATGAGACATCAGCGAGGCGCGAGAAGTGCACTGTAATCATGTTAACTTTGAGAGGCTGAAACTCGATAGAATGGGTCGATCAAATTCTATTGTACAATGGGGGGTTTGTTTCTGGCAACTGGAAAACAGATGGGACATGTCAATATATTAAACATGCAAAAGGCCTTGTCTTGGGGAAATATTCGGGATATCAATTAAACCAAAGAATGTTAACAAGGAAAACAACAAAACTGGTGTTTTTTTTAAGTTTTTGTGTCTACCAATGTGTCAACATCCATCCATCGTACCAACTTTGAGAAGACTGTAAGATTTACATATGCTTTGTAATTTCTCTTGTGTGGGAAGCATTATGAAGATAAAAGGATGTCTCAGTCATCTGAATCTGACAGATTACATTCAAAGTTGAGCTAAAATCACAGTTGGTGATCCCATTTTTCAGTCAAAAAACATGAATGTTCATTTTCATAGTTACTAAAAATGTTACTTTTGTTTTTTAAGTTCAGATAGAAACATAATCAGGAAAGCTGATGTGAGTTGCTGTTCAAAGTCGATGGCCCTTATGTAACAGGCTGCTGCATGGCTGTTAGTCAGCGTGACCGCCTGCCTATGACAGAACGTTAGTTATTTATTTCACATCTTGGGGAATGGAAAGATTGGAGTGTGATCATGAATAGACAAAATATATAATAAATATATAAAACTAAAAATTTCTCTTTTCTCTTCCACTTGGAGAGCAAACATGAACGCTATAACAGAAGGGACACAAAAACAAACAAACAAAAAAAGACTTTCATATCAGTTGAACTTTTTTTGTGCACAGGCGTTGAATTCGGTGTTACAGAAACCTTGCTGTGATGCGCACATGTCCTGCAAATGAGGACACAAGTAGGTCACTTCATCAACATTATAATTTTCGCTCAGGGGCAATATTCCACCTCACATCAGTAGTTTTTCTCGTCTGGCTCTAATGAGCTAATTACTGACTGAGTCCAGTGCAGCAGTTGTTGACTCATTGTTAAGTTAGAGCTGGTAGTTGGTTCCCCAGGTTGTTCGTTTAATTTAAAGAAAGAAATTGAAAGTATCTTGATGAAATTTTAAGTGTGTGATTAAGAGTTTGACAACATGAAGTGGAAATGACGACAATTTGTGCAGCCTAGTCTATCATCATCTGGCGGCGTACTTGTCCAGCATGTGGGAGATATTATGTTTTGTTGTGTTTATTTGCACATAGAAATATCTCACCCCTTGCCCTGGCTGTGTAGTCAAAAATGTTCTTTTTGAAAGATTAAAATCTCACCTTAGACCGTACAGTACGGTACCGTCCGGGTGCAGTCGGATCATTCTATTTTTCACTGTGACACCGTGGACAAACGATTTCTTGTCGTTGAGGAAGTAGGTGTCGGGGACCCAGAGCTGGTCAGCCACCCGGTTATCTAAGGTCAGATTGAGGGGGATCTCAGAGTAGGACAGCCGCTTGTCTCGCCAGGCCTGCTGGAAGTACATCGTCAGTGTGTAGTCCTAAAAGTGCATGGAGAGGGAGCAAAGGAGGACACGGGGGGAGGGGAAAATCAGAAGAAAAGCAGAAGAAGTGGGAGGAAAGTGGCCGGAAGAGGGAGGAAGAGAGGTGGATAAAAGAGGAGAGATGGAGAGAAAAGGAAAGGGAAGAGAGGGTTATCCCAAAAAGTGACTATTTTACACAGCTGCCCTGCTTTTTTCCCACTGCGAGCTCTCAGATTAGACCAGACTAGCCTTCAATATTGGATGAAGCTCTCTTAAAAGCAAATGGAACAGTAGCAGTACAGGCCAAAAAAACTCCCAGTACAAAGCAATGGGGAATTCCTTCTTTTCATAGAAACATGAGGTTAAGACAGACAGTGTGAAAGCGTGTGTACGTGTCAGAGAGGGGAAGCGAGACAGATGGTTAGGGTTTGGTGTGCGCGTTTGTCAGTTTGAGTCTGTTAATGTATGATGAAAATATGTGAGGCCCGCTTCGGCTGGTTTTCTGTGTGTGTGTGTGTGTGTGTATGCCTGTATGTGACACACATACGTGCACAAAGAGTAGAGGAAAATAGCAAGAGAGACCACATGTTCCATACAAATGAAAATAACCTCCAAGCAACCTCAAAAATCTGTTTTACAAAATATGTCCTATATGCTCTATTTGCTGTGACAGCGGCTGTCTTTTTGGGATTAAGTATTGTTTGTGAAATGGGCTGACTATGTCGTACTTGCATAACATGTTCTCTCATTTTCTTCAGTTTGTGCTTCCAGAACCAGAATGGGTATACCATCCCCTCGAATCATGTCACGCACAGAGAGCACATAACCTTTAAGGGCCTGTATATTTCTGCTTTACATAGCAGAGCCGAACATCAAAGTATGTTGGACACAATACGCATATAAACATATATGAAATATAAACAGCATGTATGTGCACTGTGTAAACTGTTTTGAACAACTTCATAAATATTTTTACTGTATTGTTGGCATGGACAAGATGAAGAACAGGCTTGTCTGTGCAACGTTACTAATGCAAGCTTGTGTATATTTATTTTGCTTGGACACTTGTACCCTGTGGAAATTTGTCCACTAGTAATGCTACTGAGCAATATTTTGATGGAAGCGCATGTTGGTGGTGCAATGCAATTTTTGAATCCTGCTGATGGCTTCATGCGATGCAATGGGAGATGGTGGTTATGTGCTTAGATATGTACCGCTACACCAGCAAAAAGTGGAGAAAAGGAAGACAGCTGACCAGCAACCATCAATGTAAACACTGCAGGTTTCAAATTGTTCTTCTATTCTTTGTTAAAAAAGAATTGCTTTGAAGACTTTTATGAGGGAGGAAATGCAGTTAGTAGACCTCAAGGATTCTTACAATTTGTTGGGGAAAAAGACTGATTATTAACAAAAAAAAAAAAAGGTTTCAAAATGCCAAAGTCAAATTTTGAGTGAAGTTAATACGCAGTTGATCATCTCACGCCCTGTCAGGTGACGAGGCTTGGAGTAGATGTGTCAGTCAAACACAGGACTTTCACCTTGGAGACTTTTTTTTTTTTTTAGTATTTACAGTACATATTCATGTAACATCACCCATAAAACATATTTATCTATTTAATCTATGTATTTCCCTTACATATGCAATTTAACCGATGTAAGCATTGTTATTTTTTGCACCAAAACCATGATGTTTTCCTCAACTTAAAGTAGTGTTGTGTCTAAACCTAGCCAAGTACTTGATGTGCCTAAAATACATGGTATTTGGACGCATGTGCTCTCCAAGGAAGTGAATTGTAAGGATTGGCGCATCACCCTTATGCAAAATTTGACCTTGGCGTATGTGCTGCACACTAATTAAAAGTATAAAAGTCATGCTATCTGTACACATATTGAAGAGGCCGTGTTAAAACTGCACTGAGATCATAAAATTGAAATGAAAATACATTCAGAGCATTTATTGCAATTCAAGCTTGGACGAAAGATTTTCCACGGTTGTGATGGCGCACACAAAAGTTGAAACACATACAGTAGGTTAATAATTTACAAACAAGTAGAAGAAGTTTAAAATATTGAAGTAAAGCTCCCTGACAGCAAATCTAGGACATGATAAAACAGTCAAGCCAGCAGTCAGATGCTCATGTAGCTCACTGAAGTAAGAAGCCTACCAATCATCCATGAAAAACTAAGTTCAATAAACTTGCTGTCTCAGGGAACTTTTTTGTCATGACTGGCACATCCACTTCCTGGCAAAGAGGCTGAACATGCAGTTTTGAATATACCCGTCGGCTACAGATCTGACATCCCACAGCACCCTGGGAACTGGAGGCTTGGATATTGACTGGATGGAGTCAGGGAAACGGGAGCAGCTTCTCTCAGTAAAGTCCTTGTTTGACTTAAATAGGTTTTGTCATGTTGTTGTTGTTTGCACCTTATTTGGCTTGAGGTGCTGACAACCGCCAGTTTGAGAACTGAGTTTCTCAAAAGACATAAATAGTATAGTGGCAAATCCCAGCATTCAGCATTATAATTGGACTTAGAATGGGAAAAGAATGATTTGGGTGAATCTAGGGTGAAACAGTGTGTGGGACTATTAAAACTTCCATTTTGACATCTTTTTTTTTCATATATAAAAGAAATGCTGGAATGCGTCATTTTGGTTATTTTGAGGAAAAAACATCTGAAGGGGTAGGCAAAGGCTTAAAGGGATGCTGCAAGATTGCCACATCTTTGGTTTCCTACAATGAAACATGGAAATAGAAGAACTTACCGAACGTGTGGGCAGCATTTGACCTCACTTGTAGAAAAAAACAACAACTGTAAAAGTCTAATCTCTGGGTGGGTTTCTACTCACACCAGTGGATCCTTCATTGCACGTGCCGCCTCCCCAACGCTCCATCCCTGGCTGGCGGTTATGTAACAGCTCACACTCTGCTCTTTCTGTAATGCTGTGTGAAGAGATTGCTTGTTGCCATGTAGTGCTCCTAAACTATCTCTGCCGCATTCATCAATAGGCAACATCAAACGGGAGGTTTTCCTGTGATGTATGAAACATCAGGGCCTCTCTCCTCGTCTTTCTTGTGGGCGCGCACACACACACACGTGTATCTCTTCCTGTCTCGTTTGAAATGTGGACATTGGAAATGACATCTGCAGCCTGTCTCAGTGAGTGCAGAACACGGATGGAAGAAAACAATGCATCTGCGATTTACACCAAGCACTGTGGATGCAATATGTGACATTGCAATATGCAATATATCCTTTGCAGTATGTAACAGCAGGGATCAGATCTTATGTATCACCTCACTTGCAGCCATAGCACACATGAAAATCATCATTTATAAAAGCCTTCTGCCATTCTGCCATATGCACAATCCTCACCACCATAGAGTTCACTCTTTAAATCTGAAATACCCTTAAGTAATATTCGGGAAAAAAAAACAAAAAAAACCCCAAAAACTGACAGCCACAGTGCAGTAAGAAGGTGCTATGTGACCTGGGGCGTAATTATTAAACTGAGTAAATGTTTCCATTGTCATCCCTGAGAGCCTATTATTACTTGAAGAAGCTGTGGTTTGCTCTGTGGGACAGGCTCTGTGGAGGTGCCACTGGCTAGTTTACTGTGAACATAAAGCTCCCCTCAAAGACAGCTATAGTGTGCGTCTCTCTACCTTCCTATGTGGGAGGAGGAGATTGTAAATCACCGGAACAACTGCAGCGGCTGTGTGCATGTAAGTGCAAGGGAGGCTGTCATAACAACAGTCATAATGAGCATCAGTACATAAACTGCGATGGAGAGAGAGCGAGAGAGAGAGAAAGAGTGAGAGAGAGCGGGACAGAGATGGAAGGCGCAAGCAAAGGAGACAGAGAGTGATACAGGAAGAATGATTTTGAATTTATGAGTGCAGAATATGCTGTGCTGCCAAGCTGCCAAGGAGAGGACAAAACAAAGTGATCATTATATTCCCACACTCTAAGCTACTACAGAATGTGAGAATCCATTAAAACTAATAACTAATATCCAGCGCCACAGCACACTTCCTGCTGTGTTAATGTTTTCCTCATTTTGAAGATTTCTTGTTAAAGTAATCTTTTAAACACACAAGATGCTCACAATAAGTCAGTCAGCCTTTTAATCAGTCAAACTGTCAATTATCAATTTCACAAATGGAGCGGGCTACAATTATCTGCCAATATGTATCAAAATAAGTACCTGCTTGTCTTCCAGCGTAATCCTATCCAAAGCCATGAACTCTTGACAAGCCTCGAGTGGTCATAATGACCAGGGTCCCATCTGACATAAAAGCAGTTTGGGCCAAATATAAGCCTGATGTTTACACTGATTGAAAAATTGTTAATATGAAGATTGTGGAAGATAAACGAATAAAAATTTTTTTCCTGTTCCATCTTTAAAGTTTTGTTTAGCTGAGTTGTGTCCTTTCAACACAAAAGAGTGCAACAAAGCAGGTATAGAGAATAATCTACCATTATGCATACAATCTATATTTAACAACATGTATGTTCAACTCAGGTCCTCTCTGCTATTGGCTCCTTTTTGGAGGACTAAATCACACACTGTATCTTGATTACAAGAGCTGAGTTGAGAGGTGAGTTTCAGCTTGTAATGCAGCAATAGCCAGTTAAATAAATATGGAGCTGAGATGTATGAATTTTAAAGTGACTGCTCTTTAATGTGAATGGGTGGGAGCTGGCATAAGAGGAATCAACTGGTGATCACCTGATCTGTGTGGCACAAGTGACTTTGAAGGACTTGGCCGTCCCTGGAAAACCACTGTGAACTCTACGTTTCTCAACTGAACACACTGTATTTGAAAAAAAAAAACAAAAAAAAAAAACAGCCAAAAAAAACAGCCCACATGCTGAACAGTCCAATCCAGATGATGTGTCCCCCAAAAGTGCTCCTGCGAAACTTCAAGTTTGTGTTTCATTACTGAAAGGGCATATTTTACAGCCGGAGTCACTGTGTGGGCAGACTTCTCAGACAGAAGCAAAGATCCAGACAATGCTATATCCACAGTATATGCTTGGTCACTCAGACAGTCAGGCAGCCAAATTGTGCAAAATCTCATATTGGCAATTCATGCCATGAATAATACAGTTTGATTCTGATATGATTTGACTGCCAGGGAGACTCATGAATGCCAAAAGTGTTAGTAAGTAACCATCTCCCATCGCTCAAATGAATGACAACTCAGATGCTTTTGCGCTTGTCAGGTCTCGTCTGGGGCATAAATTGAATAAGTACCATCTATAGCCGTCTATGCCTCAGTGTGCAGCATTATGTTCGCGCTATTAAAGAAAAAACAAAAATTCTTATGTTGTGTTCCTTCAAAAGACATCAGCGGCGATCGGTGTGAACTTGTGGAGAGCAAAACACAATTGGAAATCAAAACAAAAAAAAGATGCTCCAGCTGCCCATTCTGACCTCGTCAACCCCACTCATCCTCCAAGCTGCCCTGTTCACTAACCCCTCACATCTCATCCCCACCCCCGCAGCACATGGCTTCTTTTGGACTGAGGCCAGCATGAAGAACTAATATTAGACTTATTTTCTTGGGCTGTTATGAGCCCCCTTTGTGTACGTACTGTATCAATTACAACTTTCTTTTTGGCTTGTAATTGCTGCCCTGCAATCCAAAGGGATGGGATTTCTTTTATTACCCCTTTGTCTTTTTAAAGCAAATCCTAACAAGCTAAGAGATTAAATATCTTGGTTTCATTATCTTCCAAAATAACATGAGTATTTTCTCATCTGCTGTTAATGTTTGGTGTGATTTTTACTTGGTTATGGTGGCTAGAATCAATATTTTTCCATCAATGGATCAAATCACCATGTATAATGTGAAAATGAACCCACCTGGAATTGTCATCCAACTCCTTAGTTCTACACAGAGCTTAATAAGGTGAATACTGGATCACAGTTATTCACTAGGTGGCCAGAAACACGACTCTGAGTGAATGCTAACATTGCTCCATGTCTGCCGGATGTGTAAGGCCCTGTTTAATCATACATAAATACAGGTAATATTCTAGTGAATTTTCCTCCAGGGACCAATAAAGTCATCTATTATCTATCTATCTATCTATCTATCTATCTATCTATCTATCTATCTATCTATCTATCTATCTATCTATCTATCTATCTATCTATCTATCTATCATCTATATCTATCTATCTATCTATCTATTTCAACAAATGACTGATGCTTTCATTGTTCGGGGGGGTAGTCTTTGAATAATGTGGAAATGAAGCACACGGACAACAGGGGAAGAGTATGAGGCTGAAAATAACGTGCTAGAAGGAAAGTGTGGGGCAGACTGGGAAAAGCAGGAAGAGGAAAATTGAGAAAAATTGAGGGGGGCGATGAGGTGTGATGGGAGAAGAACGAAGACAGAGGGCAGAGAATGGAGGCCTACTTCCACAGGGGGGAGAAAAAAAAGAGAGAGGGATCTTAATGAGGATGACTAAATAGTGAATACTGGTTATCTCTTTCTTCCCACTAGCCTTGAAGCCAGTTTTCCATTCGAGAGATGTGGAATGGTGTTGTGAGCTCGCTGGAAGGGATGGAGGGGTGTTGGAGGGTTTTAGAGGCAGGGGGGGTAAATGAAAGGCACTGGAAAGCTCAGCGGAGCAGTGATGCAAATTGCTTTTATTCTCACAGCTCTTCACTTCCAGCCTCTGATTTCAGCACCAGCAATGACCTCCCTCTGCTATTTTCTCCCCCCCCTCCTTTATCCCCCTCCTCATCTGCCCTCCTCCTTCATGTTATTTCTTTCTATTTCATCTCCCATTTCCCCTCATTCCTTTACATGAACCTACTTCTCCCTATAGCTTCCCCTCGCTCCTTCTCCATCTATCCATCTCCATCTCAGAGGAGTTCCTGTTGCATCTATTTACAGGCAGTAGGAGGAAAAAATGAAAACAGGACTGTGCGGGAGCACATTGGAGGTGAGTGCGAATGGCTTAGATCATTACCACTAAACAGGCCCCGCCAAGGGAGCCGTCTAGAGAATATGACAGGTGTTGGATCAGCCTCTGAGGTGCTAGATGGGCTCTGAAGGGCCCCCCGTAAAGGATCCGGATTTGAATATCTCCTCCTCAAAGCTCGCCAACATAAAGGTGGGGAGCACTCATTTCCAAAAATATTTTGCGCTCAGGTAAAAGGGCACCAGATCAACCAACAAACCGTGCGATTTTGATGTGGTTTTGATCTCGAATACATGTTTTTGTTTTCTTCTTGCTGAGAGAAATGGTAAACCTCAAGAGGAGGTACAAAATATGTTGCTTTAAGTTATTTCTACAGTGCAATGACCTTGAAGAGTGGGACTGATTCCTAAAGTAGCCTGCCTCTGAATCCTCTACCTCTATCCGCTTTGTCTGTCTCTCTCTCTCTCCTCCACTTGTCTCTTTGAAATACCTTTAGTGGGCAGGAAATGTGATCCCTCTACCACTCAGCCATATGTCCATACGACACTCTATCATCCCCTTACTTCAGTTCCTCCAAAAAGCCCTCCAACAACAAGTAGCTTTCAATTTCCTGCCTCACATGGTCCTCACGCCGTCAGCGACAGGGGCATGAGGAACCTGGCACAGGGCGCAATGTTTCCAAAGAGGCCTAATAATAAACACGCCGATCCCCACTGAGCTGAGTGACATATATTCCCCAGTCTCTGGAGATCTGTGCATGGAGCCTTTAGGATTCGGCTCCATATCTGGCTAACAGCTTGTGCACCGCATGTAGTAAATCTGCAACAGGAAAGCATACAGGGGCTGCTGCAGGGGTTTCATTTGGCCCTGTTTGCTCCAGAATAAATAATGTCGGTAATTTTTTTTCTAACAGTCTGACTGACAGCTTAAACAAAAATGTAAAAAGGAATCAAAATTGGTAGATTATGAACATACCTGTAACAAAAAAAAAACATGATAGACACTGTTTTTCAACTTAAAATGTTCCACTCAGTTCATGCTGTGGTCACAGTACGTAAATAACTAAATCTAAGGGAATCCTCATTAGGAAATGTATATAATTTTCATTATTATTATCCAATGATGCATTACAATACATCATTGTGTTGTTACTAGCCTTTGAAACTTTCATACTTTACTGTAATACAGGCCCCACAATATCAGTATCCATCCAGTTCTAATTATTTGATTAATAGAATATCACATGCAAACATTAAGAATGAACAAACACTACAAATAAGTGTATATTCCTGCATGTGCTTGTTGGATATTGAAAATGCTGGTCAGTTAGTAGAGGAAGTTTTTTGTGTGTTCTTAAGGTCTCGAGATTGAATTCCCATAAGGACATTACTCTGACCAAAGCTCTTAGACTTAGTACACGTCTTGTATTTTTCTTCCCTGAGGATTGTTTCCTTAGTTGATGGCATGTCGGAAACTAGATGACGGATTTCAATAAAGCCCGGGCTTTTGTTTGTTTACTTGCATTTTGTACAACCTCCCTTTCCATCACATTGTTCTCTCTCTCTCTCTCTCTCTCTCTCTCTCTCTCAGTGTCTCTCATCCCTCTTTCGCTGTACATATCCCCTTTTCCTGCCATGCTCTTTCATCATTTACTCTGGCCTGGACATTGCTTTCAAGAGAGCTCGCCGCTAAAGGTGAATCAAATTTAGAGGAACCTTTTTTTTTTTTTTTTCCTCAGCGCTCTCCCAAAACAGAGGTTCACAGCTTTGCCAGTTGGCAGTCCTGCAGCTTAACTGACTACATACAATTTATTAGAGTCGATTGAAGCATCTGCAGGCCCTTTTGTGTCCCTGGAGAGGAGCGGAGTGGAATGGCAATTTCAAAAGAAGAGGGTCGCTCGGCATGTGCCTGTGTTCGGGTGGGGGTTAATGGGGAAGAGAAAAGAGCCAGGACCAGGACGCAGATTATTAGGCTGCATTTGAATCCCACTGGAAGACGGCGGGAAGTTGATGGAGACTTCAGCTTCAGCTGTCAATCATACTAGAGGGGAAGGTTAGCTGGCCAAAGAGACGGGGCAGAAAAAAAAAAAAACGGGTCTCTGCACGTCATTTGTCCCACTTACTGCTCCTCCTGCTCGAGGAGATTATATTATGTGGATGTGGAGGCCTGAATGCACATGCACTGGATATGAGCATTCACTTGAGTTATTGTGCAGCTAAATGTGTGTGATTGTGTGTCTGTTTTACAACAAACCTGCCAAATTTCTGTCTTTCTGGTGCTGCTAATGCTCTTGACGGCTGTCCTTTGACTATACCACATTTTCAATCCACATACAAATACACTGATCCACTAGAGGAGTCCCTCACCTCATGCATTATGGAGGACTGGGGAACTGAGGAAGCTGATTGCTATTCAAACAGAGTACCAAGGAGCACACACCACATCTACACATTGTCAACAGTGAGATAATACAATATATAGACATCTGTGGATCGATGGGACGTATACAGCCTGAGTCAGTTCAGAAAACTATCAACCTATATCTGAACCACAAATCCAGTTTATGCATGTGTGTCTGTGTGTGTATGTTTTTTTTTTTTTTACCTTTGTCTGTGTACAGAGTCGTGGGAGTCCAGATTTGATGGCCCGCATACAGTATATCCTTGAGCAAGGACACTCTTGAAGAAGCAATATCTCCTCACAGTTAGACTGACCTACAAGAGACACAGGGGTGCTTCGGAAAATGTGTGTATGTGTGAGTGTGTGTGCACGCGCACTTGTGTACCAACAGCGGACCTCTGTGTTGTTACACATTCACCGGGAGTGGACAGATGAGCCAACAGGAAAAATTTGAAGGTCCACTGTTGGTCAGGAAAAAATAGATAAATAAATTAAGTAAATGCATTTGGTTGTGAACAAAAAAATTCACGTCCATTCACATAAGAGGTCACAGGTCATAGACGACCTTTGACTTCAGTCCAGCTAACATTGAATTTCTTACACAATCTATTTTGATACAAGGTGTCTGAGGGAAAGTAATAGTTTATGTGATGTGGATGAAAATCTAAAAATAAAATATAAAGTCACATTCATTTTCAGTTTTGTTCATGAGTGCTAAATGACTGGGAATCAAATTAAAGGCTCATTCATATCATTAATATGGTATCGCATCTAGTGACGTTAATCCTGTCAGAGCATATATCTGCATGATTTAGCTCATCGTTTCCCATTACCAACGAGAACCCTGATTACCTCACGTTTCGCTGCAGATTATATAAGCCGCTGTATTTCTTAGTATTTCCATTAGCTCAGTGTGCAGTTCAGAAGATTTTGCTAACCTCGTGGATGCTGCTCCTTCACACCAACATCCCGTCGTATGGTGAAAGAAAACGAACATTTCAAGGGGGGGGGCACCACATATTTTCTCATGGGATTTTCATGGCAGCTACACAGGTCAGTATCCTGTCTTGGTTGATGAATTTGATAATAATAATGATATTTGATGAAGTGTATTACCCAACACTGAAAATTATTTCATTGCATTTACCTGGAGTCGAGATGGCAATAATGTTTTCATATTTTTGTTCTTCTTCAAAGACTCTGCCCCTTTAATTTTATTTTATGTTAAAACTTTATATGTTACACAGAAAGTGACTGAAAGAGAGAGAGACATGGAGATTTGGTTTCTTACATGCAAACGTGAATAAAATTAACTTAACATGAGCATGAAGAAGCCGTAATACCAGTAGTACTCTGAAATGAAAGTGAATTTCACACAGACCCACACATACACTAATCCTCACAGTGTTATTTGTTTTTCCAGGGAGTTGTTCCTCTCCTCATCTCACCCTGACCGACCTCTTTAACTGGTCAGAGAGATCAAGATTATAGACTTGTTTTTCATTTCACTGCCCAAAAAAACAAAATCTTCAATCCCAATTTTCCTTACAGTATTTTGTTATCAACAAGACACAACAAAAAAAAAACATTCTGTAAATCTTGGTCAGAGTTTGATATTGATTACACAGAGGTCAGATCAGCTGCATATAAGGGAAAGTAATTTATAATGAATTGTCTCATACATTAATACAAAAATCATCCACTCCGCAGAGGGGGTGATTAAACATAAGAGTCGTCGACTTCTTCCTGCCTATTCCTGGCGAGCTCTCCCACTACTTACCAGGCAATAAAACACTTATTATTGCAATACCGCAGACATGTAAAACACACTTAGGAAATCCTAAGTGCATGAGTGTTCAGACTATGATGTTATACACAAATACAAAAGGATGGACTCACATTTCTCGCATGCAATCGCCATGAGTGGGAGATGCCCAAGTGGGATAAATTAGAGAGACCGGAAAGGAAAGCATTTCAAAACACTTACATGCCCGACTGACTTCTCATCTAGGTTTTCCTCTCTCTTTATCTTTTCATTGACTACACCCTCACAGCTGACAATACATGGATACATAATTAAAAAAGTTGAAAACAGTTTCAGGCTCCATTTTTAGCATAAGTGCTGGTGTAAAACTCCCTTTAATTGCATGGCAGACGACATCGGCACTTATTCTCCTTTTCCCAATGGTACCACTTCCTGGAATCAAAAGAGAGAGGGAACTATATAGGAAACTCTTACCCAAGACACTGAGCAACGAGGCTGTGAATAAAATAATTTTTTTTCCCCCTCTGATTCTGCACTAACTTTCAAATTAAATTCAAAACTGCACTGTTAAAACATTAGCATGGAATACATAAGTAAAAATGCAGACGACTGAAGAAAGTGAGGCGATGGCGTAAAAGTATCCATCGAACCGAGAGCCACTGCTTCATTATCCCCCTCGACGCCATCCTATTATCGGCTCTCAGTGTCATGTGCGGCTGCTGTGAAAACCAATCCACACCCGCCGTCGCTCCTGTTTGGCCATTATCAACTTCTTTTATTTTGACAAGCTGCGATAAAAACAGAATCCAGTCTTGTGCCTCCATTGACGGCTGACAGTGTGAGTTTCTACGCGCTGTGAAATCTGTGTTAGCGCCAGACATGAGCGAAGCCACGGTGACCCACAAGACCAATTATGAGGCTTTGATAACAGAATGGCAGAACCATGCAAGTAAATCTGTTCAGCTTGAGGAAATGTGCACATCAGTACATTTGACTTAAAAACACATTTATCGTACACAGACTGAAGCCTCCAAAATTGAGGTTTTTAAAAATGCCTTAAACCCTAAAAACAGCTGAAGTCATAGAAATGGGGGAACTGGGATACTCAAAATGATTATATTTAATTTTCTACCTTCATAATACACGGCTGAGTACTTTATTTTAACATCACTATAGCCTTTCAAACAAAACAGGTGCTGTCACTGACAAATGTTTGTGCTGTTGGTGGCTACATGTGTATAAAGCAGTGATTTGATTAAGACTCTCATTGCAGCAGACCAGAGAGTATTATTAGCCTTGTGAACAGGTAGCATTTAAAAAAAAAAAATCAATATTAAATCGCTGTTTAAAACTTGTACTGTTGTCTGACAAAGGAAACAGAAGAACAGAGTCCAAGGCAACCGAGCAGAGTTCTCCCAGCTGAGACCAAATGGAGCAACTATAAATGTTTGTCCAGACTCTGAATCACTACAAACAAATAATTTAATCTGAAATTGTGCAGTAATGTTATTTTTGAGCTTGGATCCTTTCCTTTCAGACATCGTTCAACCAAAGTGGGAAAACACACACCAGAAAATCGGTCTGTGTAGTAATATCAATTCAACTGATGTCCATCAAGGATAAACATCCAAAAATCCACATTGATATCATATCATATATCATAAGACACTCCTCACAACTAAATGTTGTCAAAATGTTGAAGTGTCAAATGTTGCTTGTACCCAAATCTGCATGAATTTTAATAGTTTGAACTCTAATTGAATACACTACAGGGGGGAAATAGAAGTTTATTCTTGAGGTTTCCCCTTTAAAGGTTTGATTTGCAGTGCAGGATAAAGTCTGACGACCAGGTGTTTTCACCTTATGACCCAATATTGCAGCCTGACACACTGGATGGCTTGAGAAGCTGGACAGAGAGATGACAAAGTAAAGTTATGGATCGTCTCAAAAGTACATGCAAAATGACAACAAGCTTATCAGACTTTTAAATTTTTTTTTAAATTTTGCTTTCTCGTTTCTTTCTCAAAAACACTCAAAATCAACTTCATATTAGCCGGGCCTCTTCACAGTGCGTGCACAACCTCCAATATATGGTATGTATTTGTTTATTTTTGATGATGTGATATGGTCCCTTGAGCTGTTATGGCACATTTCTCTGTCGATAGCTGTCTCGTTTAATATAACAGACAGCTCATACCGGCTTTATTTTCATCTGGGAGTCCTTCCATTACAACCTCCAGTTTTAAAATAAAACGTATGCAAAATGGCCTGGGCTTTTCTGACAACTCACAGCTACAAGCTTTTTATTTAGACTCAGCCTTGTTTTTTTTTCTCCTCTTTTTGGAGTAAAACCAAATATAGAATTGGAATACTGATATTTTCGTGACATAAACAGAGTAAACACATCGAGGTACACCCCTATGCCAGAGCCTGGAGTTGAGATTATTTTGTCAAACACGAAGCCAAATGCACACACCTGCACGCATACACGCTCGGCACACGCACACGTTTTCGACCTCTGTTAGGTCACTGCGGATAGATGAGCCGAAATGAAGCAATCTCACTCTGCTCACACACTATGGGATATCATACTGAGTGTGTCAGTCTGAACATGTTACCTTGATTAACAATCTAAAAATAGGCCCCCACACAATGATGAGTGTTAACCCCCGCCACACAACACGGCGCAGTTGCTTACACTCTCAGGGCTGGAGTGGTGGGGCGTTTAAATGAGCTGGAAGCAATGTGACTCGGAGTTTGTGGAAAATCGTATCGCTGCTGTAGTTAAATTTAGCAATAGTGTCTCAATTATTGCTGAGGCTGAAAAGAAAGTCAACACGACTCCTCTCCTCTTTGTTGACTATCTATTCATCCCTCTGTCCCTGACCCTCACGAATCTCTCTGTACAACATGCCCCTTTCTATTTTTCTATTAAACTGCTCAGTGCAATCATAAGTGGTCTTGTCTTTGTGAACTAGAGTGGGTTGACTACAATCAACATATGTATGTTTTTGTTTTGTTTTTTTCAGTGACACAGACCCACAGCGACCTCTGGTTCTCGTCCTTAGAGAAACATATGCGTGGCAAACTGTGTCAGATATAATACACCACTGTTAATACATAAATAAGCACTAGGCCCAGAGCCATTTGAGCGCTATGACTGAAAAATACTCCAGTCAACACCTGTCAAAGCCAAATTGTTGTTAGTGAACATTTAACACTGTCAGTTATGCTGTTTCCATTTAGATGCTGATCCTTTGGTTTACGGCATGTAGTTATTTCGGGTATAAGTTCAAGAAGTTTACCTCATGTCTAAGTGCCCTCCCTTAATCAATTCCCCAGCCTGCCTGCTGTCTTACCTCCCATCGCACTGTAAGATATCAGAGCTTTTGTAGTATCTCCTCATGGCTACTCTGCAGCCTTTCTGTCAGTGCTCTAATAAGGGAAATAAAGGTTCACAACAATGTGAACTCTGTCTCCTCTGCAAAGATTTAGGGTGCAACTGCACTCATAAATGATGTAAATGGTCTGAAACCACAATGCTTTGTTGCATTTTTTATGTGGTTTACTTACAAGTAAAGACGGAGTCACGTTGCCGAATAAAATCAGTCAATCAGTTCAGTCAGTTCAGTTTAAAGATTTTGCCGAGGTAGTTTGTTCAAACTTTGTTTAATTGCAACTCCTTACATACAGTGACGGTTCTTGAATCAGTGACGTTCAGCACTGCCTCCAAGTGTCTTCAGTTCAGTTGCAAGTTGCTGGTTCATACTGCTCACTTCAACACAAGACTAGACCCATACAGGCACTCTTTATAAATCCAACAGCCACAGCAGCCACCTATTTGCAACAGACTTATCAAATTGTGATTGGTTCTGCCTTTCGTGGAAAGCTTTTATACAGTAAGTAATGTATCATATATCATGCCATTTTCAATCACCAGTGTGGGGAGCTCCGCTGCCTAAACATACTGATTCAGTCGGTGACACTGATGATTCAGTATCATCAGTTCAGCTTGAGGATTTGCTGTTAAATATTTCTTCGTACATGTTCTTGACACCTCAACCTCCAGTCAAACTCAGGTGCTCCAACAAACTTCACACGCTTGTTTATGGGACAGTCACAACATGTCATCCTGTGAGGTCAGAGATTTGGAAATGAGAGGCAGAACTGAGAATAAATTTGACATTGCTGTAACACAACAAAATGTCCTAAATTTCTTGACTTTAATCGCTGAACCATTTCAGTTTTTGCACTCCAAACATTTTTATCAACTGTACATACATTAGCTTTAACTTATCTGGCAATGTTGACACTGTGGGATTGTGTCTGTATGTTTTATTCAGTTCCTCATGTCTCTGGGAACTTACAACACAGCCCCTGGATACGTGGAAAGTTTTTACTCAAATTTTTTCAACTTTTATAAACACGTCAGTTCTTCTTGCCGGGACAAACTAGTGCGTTTTTCCATTGACTCTCTTGCCTCTCAAATTAAAAAATTATGTAAAAGTTATAGCTAGCTATGATTTAATTAGGTCTTGTATTAATATATTAATACAAATAACTGCTTGCTATTGAATTTTAACATGCATTTTCACATAACCTTGACTGGTATTGTTTTCACCAAAACAACTAAACCAAAAAAACGTGTGAATGTAAGCAATAGCGCACAGACAAACAGAGCAGTGGGGCCGGTGAACTGAGAGATGCCGGGAATGGTAGGGCCGGCCGATTAACCCACTTCGATTTGTAACTCTAATCCTCCCTGCAGCATGGCCCCAGCCTTGTGTCATTAACACACAAGGCGAAGAGAGCGCCAAACTAAAGCAGCAAGGGAGAAGCAGGGGGGACGAGTGTAGCGCAAGAGACTAACAGCTTGGCACAGGACAGGTGTGGAAATTATTGCCCTGCAATGAGCGAATGACACAATGGCAATATGCTGTCAATTCCCCCACACTCTGCCCACAGAAGAAAACAAGATGCTGCTGTTTAACAGACCTGCAGCTGCAGGGAAACGGGCCGTTGTCTGATGACTAAACACCCATGCCATCATTCACTGTCACAGGCAACAGTGAATCAGATGCCTAACTAGTGAGCTTGTTTAACCTGGGGGAATTGATTACACGCCATCCTTCCCCTGACATTTAGAGCTGTGTTACTAATCGTACAATAAGCAGTGTCTGTAACATTAATAACGATGTAAGCAGTACATCTTTGGTGCTTTATGACGGTGTGTGTGTGTACTGTGATGGGTGTATATCACTCCGTTTATCAATGTTTGATGATGCGGATTATGCTTAAGTGTTATCCGCATTTAAGAAGCACAACAGAAAAGAGGCATCATGTATGTAGTATAATGGCGCTCAGATGACTGATCACATTAAGAATGACTTTACATACAACACTGTTGCTGTGGGGTTTTTAATCTGGCTTAATGGAGTGTGCTTGTTTTGCAAAAGAGAACTGAGAGATGGCATTCTTTCCAGCACCAAGGGGTGAGCATACATCAACATCATAGCTGATTTATTTGTTATATAATCGTTTCCCCCCACACTGTCTTTATGATTCCTTTTTACAGGAAAGAGCCCACATGGGTGCTAAATTAAGCCATGCTAACGGCCCTGAGAGGCTATTCTAAGGGAAAATTGTTTTTAGGTTAGGGTTAAAATAAGTTTTTTTTGTGTGTGTGTGTGAAATACTACTGTGATTGAGAATAACATGTTGACAGGTAACATTTACCAGTTTACCATGAAAGTGTGGTGTGTAAAGAGAAATTTTGATCTGATGATGGAGCCAGATGAAATCAAGCCTACAGAAGGGAGAAAATTTTACTTAAAACAGGAAATAATCAAAGTCTCTATATAAGATATAATTATGATCTGCTGGTGGCAGTAGATAAAAAAGAGATTGAAAATTGAAAATAAAAACATGTATATGTATAGATTAAGAGTCAGGAAAGCGAAACAAATAATGAGCTCTGTCCTGATAAATAGAAATAAAAGCATATGAAAGGGAGGATGGAAAGGCCACACACTATGCTGGAACATGAAAGACAGAATAAAAAAGCTAAAGTTTGGGCGGCTGCAGACACCTGTTGTATGGACTGCAGATGAGCTTTAAAGATATATCTGCAGTGAGAGCAGAAATAATGGAGGTCTGGTGCTCCAGTCACCATTTACCCAGACCTCTTTGAACACACAGCATACGAGATTTCTGACCGCACAGAAACCTGTGGTAATCTTGTCAGGAGGATAGCTGCTCCATTTACCTCTCCGCCCTCCTCTGCCTCTGTGTCCTCTCACTCCTCCACAAGCACTGAATGAATAAGATGCACCGTCCCTCACCCAGCAGCTGTCGCTCTGGAGTTTTCCTGGTCCTGACCGACACCTAACTCGGTCACCCTGCTCACCCAGTTGCACTTCATCTGTGATTAGCTCATGTATATATATATATAGTAGTTAACCTCTGCCAGATTGCCTATGGTGTTATGGTGCCTCACTGTTCCAGCCTTCATTCTGTTTCCCCTGTCTGTACCTGTTTATATATGGCCATCTGCCTAGCTTTTAACTTGCTGCTTGTCACCCTCAGTATTTTGGATCTGTTTGCCTTGTCTGATTGACTTTCCATCTGTTAGCCCTCTTATTAACCAAATGAATATTTAATTATATCCAGAGTTCTGCCCTCCAACTTTATTGTCCAGTGTTGGAATTATTATTTCAGAGAAATACACCATTGTTTCTTAACATTTATCCTAAAGGATCAGGAGAGCCTTTATATTTTTTCTCCAAAACCATCTATTTCAATATCTGGTAGTTCCGTCAAAAATATCTGATCTTCTTACACCCTGTCCCTCATCCATACTGAAGAAGTAAATCTTTTAAAAGGGATGCAGATATATTTTTTTTTAGTTTTCGGATAGTTTTTTGAAAAAGACTAGCCTTTTTAGTTTGTAGCAAATGTCACTTAAACTGGGTTAATGATACAAATGTGGGGCCCCATTGAGTTTTTACAGCAGCAGGGCAGTCAGCGTATGTGGAATCTTCTCAAAACTACAGTGCTGATGTTCATTGTGATGAAGAAACATGTCACTCGGAGTGGCAAATTTTTGTGTTTTAATAGTTTTTGAACAACAATGGAGGTCTTCAGCACAGAGGAATCATCTGGAAGTAATAATGGCTCCTATGTTATGGCTCCAGAATATGAATTTCAGACACTATTACCAACAGGCAGCATTCAATCCTGCAGAGAGACTGAGACTTGCTTCATGCTGCTTTGATAATAACACTTTATGAGGTTGACTCATAGGCTGAAATGTCTTTGACGTTCATAAACATTCTTCCTTTTTTTTTTTTTTCTTAAACTGGTATGCAAAACACCAAGTCATATGGCTGTGCCCACACTAAGAGCAATGACTGCTGTTACTTATCAGTATTCCAGTGGTGGAGACAGGTGCTCACCCTGATCTAATATTTAATTTGCACTGAAATGCCACTTTGTTATAGCTTTTACGTGTATTTATCCTAGTTTTTTATTCCTCACCCTCTGTTTGAAGTGGATAGGGAAAAAAACCCTTCCAATTTCCTCGTTTATTTTCATCATCATGATCACTATCCTGATCACAGCAACACAAGCACTACCTTCACCATGATTTACATTGAGCTAATTGCTTCTGCTTATGAGTAAACACCTACCCATATGTTATGTATTGTCACTGGTGACATAAAAATCCTCTTTTCAGCGTACAAACAACCCACTTAATGTCTGTCCTTTGACTGTATTTAAGCGGCACATGAGTGTAATCTAAATGGATTATGGGAACTCTAAGGAGGCATATGCATCTAAACACAGCACCATGAATAATGCACGTTGGAGCATGGGTTGTTTCAGTGCTACACTCACACAGTTCATCCACGCCTCCAACATCCCTTGTGATTTCCCTTACAAGCTCGCTGTACAGGATTGGTATGCTATGTATACAGCTTCTGTGAATGTTTCATGTTTTTCCTTTTTTTTTTCCTTTCTTTCTTTTTTTTTTGATGAATTTTTATAGCAGGTCATTGTCAAGCTCTTCAGGTGGGAAAGGGGAAGCCAGGTGGAAAAGACATGGGCTAATGAAAGGGTTATAGAAAAGAAACAGAAAATTAAAGAGTATGCCGCTTGAAAATATTTTGTCACCTAAGGCACGGCACACATCAAAGCCTAATAAAGGAAGGACTGAAGAAGGAAAGAAATAAATGTTCCTCACAAACACTAATGGTATGAGTGAATATACATCAGCATCACCTAGATTCATTAAATCTTGCGAATTATTGTCTGGAATTCAAAAATTTATAACACTGAGTGACACTGTGGCAGATTGCAATGCACGCTGCTTCAAGAGATCATTGACAGCAACACATCATATAAAAAAAAAGTGTACATACTGTGTCTTAAAGTTTGGGTGCTTTAAAGGTGTACTAATCAGCATTTGTATATTAGGAATACCCACTGGATACCACAGCAAACTGAACAGGCAAAGTAATTAACTACCTGGTGAACACAGTGAAGCATTTAGCAGCTAAAGGGACAGATATTTCTTTCAGAACTTGATGAATGCCAAAACAGGGCTTGGATAAGAGTAAATATTGGGTTTACATTCATTAGGTGGACAGAAACAGGACTCCAAATGAATGCCAATGCTGCTGGATGCGCAAATCTTTGCTCACACATTTGCTGTATCACCTTTGTCAGGCGGTAATATGTCAAAGTCGTCTTTTCTGGTTGTTCTGCGGCCTCAGAATCCCAGAGGTTTTGTCAACATATAGTATACATCATCAGCATCCATGACCTGAGATTGTGGTATTGTTGATGTGTAACTCTTTGCTGAGTAATTCCCAATTCCTCCTTTACAAGTTGACACTGCTATCAAGAAATAAGGGGTTAAAGGTTCATCTGATCCTAAAAATAATGGATTTTTTTCTTTTTTTTAAATGCCGAGCAAGTTGTTTATGCGTCTTTTGTTTTCTTTCATCCTAACTTCCAACATGTGGATATTAAATTGTGGATAGTGAAAATAAATCAATACTGTTATCTTTAGAGCCTGGCTTTCTTCGTACATTAAATTCGCTCTAGCTCTCTAGATTACAGCACCAAGTCAAATCCCCGCCAAAGCCCGGGTGAGTTTGCCTCCGCTCCGCTCGTTACATAATTCAAACAGCTACTTTCCTGGTAGCTACGTTAACCTACCAGTCTATGAGGAAACACGACTGGGGACTAGTGGGGGATTAGGATTTTTGAATGTGTGTGTGAGCACATGGGAGACAAAGAGGAAGTGTTCATCCTCGCTAGAGACATCTTAAGTGTACAAGTATGTACATGTCTGCCCTATATACGACTGTAGCAAGCTTAATATAGACTCTGTCAAAGAAGGGGGCACTGCAAGAGTCACTCTAAAGGACTTTAGTCACTAAAACTTTTTAATGCAGCAGTTTTGAATCCTGTACTAGCTCTTTAATGACAAGTCAAAGAGGCGATATGATTAACCACTGCGGATTTCCAAAGTAAACGGCATTCTTGTACTCATTTCGGTTTGCAGCTTCTCTTTATGCTGCTCAACATCCAAACCAAGCAACCACTTTTATCCACTGTGGACCCATGTTACAAGAATATCTTAAACTGTCCCTGTCTACCAAACACCTTATCACCCAAGATTACATCTGGGGACTGGGGCCAACCCCCATTCGCTCATTAGCTTATTATGAGCTTTAAAAACAGCGCAGAGATCAGTTTGACTGTTCATTTTGCAATAGGACAAAAATGTCACAAAATTCACGCGTTTTAATTGAGTTTGCCACGTTTCTTTTTACAGCATTTATTTCCCCTCCACAATCGGAATGTGTCTCAGTCTGTGAATCTTCACACACTTCCTCGACACCCTCATTAGTTACCATGCAACCATCGTGGTGCAGGAGTTTGGAGATAATATGAGTGTTGACAAAGACTGCCCTTGTGTGTAATTTTTAGCGAAACCCAGCCAGACAAACTTGTGTGTGGGCAATGACAAAATGGACAATTAAGTCGCATTTATTATCTTCAAGGATTAATTATCTCATCCACATACGGATTGATATCATTAACATCACATCGAGCTGATTAAGGTGACGTTTTCCTTGCATTGCAATTACACACTGGGTGGCACATGTTTAAATCCATGCCATGGAAATCTATTTAAATCATGCTGACTTATTACTGTGGATCATCAATTTACAGTTCAGCCCACATCAGCTGTAGAATATGGAGAGCTGATGTGAAATACATTTAGACACAGCTACAGACGCAGACTTAATATCATTTTAAAGCTCTCAGGTCCGGATGAGATATTACGCAATACCACGGAAGTGCTTCCACAATCTTTCTTTCCTTTTATTATCATATGGCAGGCAATAATCTCTTGCCTTTCAGCCAACATCCATTATACTGTATCACATTTGTATAATATATAGTACAGGCCTTTTTTTTCCAGCGCAATCTTGATGCATTTACAGCAGACATCCCATCAGAGATATCTTCTGCTGAGAGGGAGAAATAACTGGGTACTAAAATGGGGGGCACTGAATTTCACAGTCCCTCTCCAACAATCGATAAGCTCCTCTTGACCTTTATGCACATCAATAATGGTATTTCTGCCTTTTGGAGGAGGATAAGAACTTTAGTTCATCCTCAGACAGGAGTATTTCTTCCCCTGTGAAAACTGTTGGCTTAGGATTCAAGTGCTCAGGAGCTCAACCAAAAGCAAATATTGAGACTTAAATGGCAGCAGAGAAAGTGCACAAAGAAGAGGGAGGCTGGCAGAAAAGGAAAACGAAAGAAATCAACCAATGCCGATTGTACATATTCTCCATTCTTCCTCTGACCAGTGCATGAATTAAGGCTCGCCGAGCTTGCCCTGGGTTGAATGTCTAACATTGCATTGGTATTCAGTGTGTGTGTGTCCCTCTCTGTATGTCCACCTCTGAGTCATGCAGAATGAACCCTCAGCAGCACTAGGTACATGACCTTCCCTCCAACACCAGCGCCGCTTCTGGCTCTCCACATGGCAACTTGTTAATGTCAGGGCTCTCCCCTCCCATCTATCTCTGTCTCTCTGTCTCTGTCACATACGCAGAGGTGAAAAATGTGACCCCTAGGTCTTACACAATCGTATACTATCCCGTTTCACCCTGGAAGGCTTGGGACTTTGGCTCCGACACCCAGGAACCAGTGACCTTTCATGGGTATGTAATGAACACCAGCCACAGCCTCCTCATTCTGTGTCTGGCTCCAGGCCTAAGTGACATGTAATATAGTTTTCCGCATCGCATATTCGACACAGTAAAGCCAGCAATTGGTGCACAGTTTCTGACCATCTAAACAGTCATCAGTTGCTACCTTTTTCTACCTTTTTCTAGAGGCCTTCTTTTAACTTAAAGAAAAGGGAGGATGGAGCTTTGGGTAACATGCTTGTATCCAGGTTGGACATCAGAACTGCTTACGTGACAAACATTGGCTTTCTGGGCTGCGCATGCTCGAAGGTTTAGTTCGGTGACTCATCCAAAGTGAGCGAAAGGCCCGCGTTGTTTCTTCTAAATGGGTTTCTGCTCTGTGACATTGGCAACAAAGTGCTAAAACAGATGGTTTAAGACAAACCTCTTTGCAGTTCCTTATTTTAATGGCCCCTCAGGAAAAATCAAATAAAAACACTCTTATCACCCATTCATGTCTCTGCTTTTAATGCGAGAGAGCAGCGGCGGGCAGGCGGCAGAAAAATATATTGCTAATACACACCAAAGCATGGGTGCCCCGCTCGGCCTTAATGGCTAATGGGACACTGTTGGATACGTTCCTCGGTGACATCTCTCCATTATTCTCAACCCCCGTTCCTTATCTGTTCTCCAAAGAAAGTACACGGGGTGGTTCCGTCCTCGCACCAAAATAAGTGGCAGACAGAGAGCCAGATGGGCGAGAGGAAATGGAAGAAAGGAAAGTGCTTCTACACCAGCTGCTGTCCTGAAAAGTGGTTACATTTATAGGAAGGGGAGCAGATCAAAGATGCCGAAACCATTACGCACACATGTGGCCTCCTCTTTTCATGACACTCCAGTGGGTCAGGTGGTAATGACTCCCCTTTCACATTAGAGATAATTTACTGGGTCAAAACTGACAAAGGGATGGGATGATCAAAGACACTGTGCAGCGCTGGCTTTGTGTGTTTGGATGGAGAGTGTTTCTTGTTTTTTCTTTTTTTTATGGCTGTGTGGGTGTGTGTGGACCCCAGCCCTGCCCTAATGTACTTCTGGGCACAGCTAATGAAGCTGGGATATACTCTTATATACTCATATGCTATAGAGATGGTGGCAGTGTGGAAAATTGCAAACAAAGCACAACAAACATTAAAGTGTCTTGTTGGCTCAGCGGTATCACTGCATATTATATATTTGCAATAGCACAGCTAAATATCTTGCGTATCCTTTCTCTTTTGTATTCAAATCTCTGCTCCACACTGTGTAAAAAGTCCAAATACCCCAAACATTACCATTCATTTGTTGTCTTGGACAATTGTGTGGCCATGTGACAAAAAAGATCCACTTTCTTTTCCTCTTTCTGCTCTATGCTAAAAGTATATATATATTGGATGAAATAGGTCTTATGCATAAACTGATTAGGATTTTGATATAGATAGCATCTTACATAATACTTAAGTATTTAATTCCTGGAAAAAAATCCCATGTCTACACTTATGCATATACATACTGTTCTTGTAGGCAGTCTTTCATATGCAGACACACACACAAACGCAATGTAAGGCAGCTTTCAAACTCCTGCGCCAGTTACACAGTGAAAACATACCTTTAATCGAGAATTCAAGGCCAATGTGGAAGCCTCTGCAGACCTGCGCAGCATATGAATGCATGCATGCTTGTGTGTGTGCATGTGTGCGCCTGTGGTTGTGCAGGTCTTCTGTGTAAACTCAGGCAAAACAGGCATGGCATCATCTGTTTCCCCACCTCATATCCATCACACATCAACATATTCTTCAGGATCACAATGATAACAATGTGAGGAACAGCCTTTGGGTGCTGCTGCCAAAAAATATTCCAGCGTGCAAATCACTCCCTGACATCACCACATGACTCACATCACAGCTAGTACCACCAGAACATCTGCAGCAGCAGGACGCTGTCAGCACTGAGAATAAAGAAGTTAGTTGCACGTGAAAAGCTCCAGAGTTAGAGGTCAACCACACAAAGACACAATGGCAGAAAGGACAATATAAATCTCATGCATATTACCATAAATATCCATTTTTTTGTTCACCTTGTCAAAAGTATCATTTTTCAAAAGTGACCTTCCATGGTGACAAAATGCAGCCCTAAGTTTTTTCTGGAAAACTGATGTGCAGTTCTATCATCTCATCACTAGGAGGTGCACTTGTATGAAGCAAAACATAATCCAAGCCCACTTCTCATATCCACAGCTCCCAAAAGTTCTTCCTCTGTCACTGTTTCTGGTAAAGCACTTTTTAAACCTGCTACGACAGACAATCTGAAACATTTATCGTGAAGCAACATACATGTCACTGTGAAGCGATGCCAAGGCTGAGACTCGGGCCGACAACATAACTTCCTATGAGGGGAATAAAAGAGGTTGGTGAACCTTTAGTCCCCTAAATCAGTGATTTTGTGAAGTTGCTGATGCTTCACTGTGTGTATCTGCTCTTTAAACTGAGCGGTGGTCAGCTCACGAGATTGAAAACAAAGCATCCACGTGTGTTAGTCACTTTCCAAAACCCCAAAGAGGCTGGATTTGTGCCATCAATTCTTAAAACAATCATTACCTCTCAGCTCTCAAACCCAGAAGTCAAAGCGAATGATTGAACAGTGTGTGTGTAACAGTGTGGGGGGGGCACTTTCACACAGCATCCCTGCATTTAGAGGGGTTTCCCCGGTGGTTTGGGAGAGGTATTTCCCCTGGTAGGCTCACGCACAGCAGGGATCATCAGTCCAGAGCGGTCACCCACTGTCAAAAGAGAGGTGATAAGGGCCTACTTACCATATTGACTTCTGACACCATGTCTATGCTGGCTATGTCTATATTCATTCCTACTCCAACCGGAGGCCCTGGGAGAGATCAAGACAACAGAAGTGCAGCACATGAGGGGCAGCCCGTGTGATCCATTGACATATAAACATAGACGTGTTTTTTTTTTTTTTTCTGAGAAGAGTTAATGATGATGGAAACACAGATCAACGCTTGTGAATGCAGCTGTTGTCAGCCGGATAATAGTTTACAGTGGTCATTTCGAGAAAGGGATTAGATGCGCTGAGCTGCCGGTGAAAGTGCAGGTAATTCCCCCTAAAAGTTGCTGACATGTAATCGTGCAGCCCGGTGGCAGTAAACACCTGTCCGGATATAAGGACACCCTATTTGTCCGAAAAATAAATTCCTACAGAGGTGCGCTTTTTTTTTTTTTTTTCACTCTAGTGACTTTTCATTCAAATAAACGAGCTGGTGTGGAGTTATTTTTTTCCCCACCACTCGTCCACATCCATCCCTCAGCCACATCACTCGCCCTTTATGTCGCCTCTCCGGCTTGTTTTGACACATCTCGCCTCCACTGGATCACATGAAAAATGTCAGAGACTGTGGCACCTGCGGGAGCCGATGGGAAACGTGTCTTTTTTCTTTTATTACTTTCCCGAAACACAGCAGAGTTATCGGAGATTGTGGCAGCGGTTTAAAAAAAAAAAAAAAAAAGCACTGTACCATTACACAGGCTGACAAGGCGCAAAGTCGGACAGAGTTGGTGACAATTTACCTCCGAAATCCGGCCTCAATCGGATATCATAACCTTTCAACAGCCTATCCACCGTTTCTTTAACCAAAGACATATTGCTTGGGTCACTGACACCGGCACTATGGAAGGAAGATATAAAAAAAACACAAGAGAGAGAGAGAGAGAGAGGAGAGAAAAAAGCAAGTGCACAGCAGATTTATACACGAGACATTCTTGAGCCTTAAAGTATTTCTTTTTCTCTCCATCCTTAACACACAGTTCACTTAGTCACACTTAAGTAAAAAACAAAAAAAAAACGAGTGCAGCATCCTCTCCGACCCTTCCACTTACCTTTGGGCGCGCACCACGGCCACTACGAGAGGGAAGAGCCACACGCAAAAACACCTCATTCTTCTTATTCTCAACACCGCCATGCTTGTGCTGTGTGCGTGCGTGTGTGCGTGTTGTCTTTTTTTTTTTTTTTTTCCTTTTTTTTTTTGGTCAAGACAGACGAGCTCCAACTTATTCTTGCCAGTGCAGTAATTCCAATGCCGGGCGCATGCGTACATTCCCGACCACAACATCAAGAAGAAGCAGCGCTGAGGAGGCTGCTGCTGCTGCTGATGATGATGATGATGATGGTGGTGGTGGTGGAGGTAGTGGTGATGGTGGCATATGTAGTAAAACCCAGCCACGGAGGAGATTTAAAGGAAGAGCAACACGGGAGGGGGGCAACACGCGGGGGTCTCCCTGCTTTCTTTTTACGCACCAGTGTGAGTGTTTGAGGAGCGCGGACTGTGGGGGCGAGGAGGAGGAAGAAATAAATAAAATGTGGGTGGGGTTTTCCAACTCGTCTATCTGTCCCTGAGCAAGGCACTTAACCCGGTTATCCTACTAGGTAAGAGCTGCTGTGGGGGGGGGGGTTTCCTGTCTGAAGTCTGGACTGATCAGCTCTGAGTGTAAATGAACTTTTTGAGCCTGAAGCAGAGAGAGAGAGACTGTCAACTTTTCTTTACTCTTACGAATCAGTACATTTGCAAGCTGGCCGCCAGAGAAACTCTCATAAAGCGGAGCGCAGGTGTGAGACAGGTAATGAGCAATAAAGCATTACTGGGCCACACGTGGCATCGTATCTGAATTGATCCTGTTGGTGATGCTGATCGGTGTGATCGGTTCATCCTTACATGGGTGTGAGGATGAAATAAAATGTTGGAGCTTGCTGTGCTGGTGAGTACTTTGAGGTGGATCCCAGAGGACAGCCGAGGGAACAGCTTTTCCTCACTCCTTAAAGAAAGAAAGAAAGAAAGAAAGAAAGAAAGAAAAAAAGCCCCTCACTGTCTGTCAGCAGGTGACTCTGTCCATGGTGCTGAAACTAGTGGTGACTCCACTCCCCCCACCCTCTCTCTCTCTTTCTTCTCTCTCTGACTCCGTTCACTGTGTCGCTCTCCTTTCTCCACAAACACACACACACGCACACGCACGCCAAGGTGGGTGGTTGTGGTGGTGTGTGTAAACGCATCTATGCACCAACACTCGCTCACGCATCGATCTCCGCTCATTCGGGGCCTCTGAAGAAAAAAAAAAAAAAAAAAAAGGAGCGTGTCTTAACGCTCCGGGCTCCAGGCTCGGTGGTGCCAATGCAGCGCCTCGGGGCTGGGGTGCGGGGTGGGATGGGCTTGGGGGGCTTTAGTTCTTCACACACGTACAGACTGCTCCCCATCTGACCTGAAGGGGGCGCTGTAAAATGTGAAGGATTTAAAAGTCAAATTAAACGCACGTTTGCACTGGGTAATAATGACTGTTTTATTCCCAGCCCCACTGCACACGTTAGTAATATATCTACAGGGGGTTGACAGACAAAGATTGATTTGGCAGCAGCGTTTCTGGGCTTTTAAATCACTTCATAAGCCCCCACACGTGTAGAAAATCCAATTAAAATGAATGTAAAATATATTTACAGTATCTTGCATTTTATTACATTTTTTGTTGTATTGTCAGAGAGGTGACAACAGGAACTGGGGCAATGCAGTGTTTAGGGATTAAAAACATGGTCACAATAAGTTCCCCTAAAATAGCTTAATGCACTGATTCAACCAAAGGAGGCACAGGCAATCTTCCACTCTTCTGCCGATGCAGTTTGTCTCTGTGGCACAGACTGTGCTGTCAAGGTCTTCTCTTGACATATTCAGTCACTGTACACCTTTAAAGCGATGCACCTGCTCAGATGATTTGGCCCCTGCGAAGCTTTGAACACTTCAAAGTCTGTTGAAGTTAGACTTCTTTTGTAACTGACAATTGGTTTTAAATCGAATATGGCCCAGCTTTGTGGTAGTGTTTATAATTGTGACTGTGATTTATTTACTTGAGAGCTTAAGCACTTTTTAAATAGTGTTTACATCACTTTATCTTCTCCAGAGAAAGAAGATTTATTTAGCCAAGTACAAACCACTGTAGTTCTTTCCATCATGCTGCCACTCCACCTGGTAACTAGTAGAGATTAATAAACATGATTTATTCATTTGGCATTTGTTAAAATTAGTTAATCAATTTGACTAAACGTGGATTACAATGTTTGCTCATCTATCTAAACTGAATTATTTCTCTCTATATACTTCCATGGTTTTGCAAGCAGCGGTTTTCAAGACAAAGTGGGCTGTAGAGAAAGCACAGATACAGAATGAGTGTGCACGTAGGATGATGCTGATAACCAGAGTTTGTTTGGTGACTGGTTGTGGTGCTGCCTGGTTAGCCTCTGGCGTAAACAGCGAGAACAGCGGTGTGTTCCCGAGGAAGTGCCCCTGTCTGCTCTGGGGCATGCAGTCAGATCAGCACCACCCCGCACTGCACTCATGACATTTGGTAGATCTTTTCCTAATGTGGCCTGCCACCATGTTTAAAAAAAAAAAAAGGACTGCTGTCAGCAACACACTCAAAATGTTATGTTTTTCTTGCATGCACAGATTTTAGTGATTGTCATGAAAAGCAAGTCAATCTATCTAAGTAATGTACAAGTTTGGTTGTGTGGCATACAACGTACATTATCACAATAAATCAAGGGTTTACTTATCGTGACCTCCTTTAGCAGGCATTTCCTTTCTCACTAATATTCATCAGAGGGTGAACAGATGGTGGAACCATAGAGCGCTTCACCAATCATAATATTGTGAGTATATATATAAAAAAGGGACTAAGTTGGCATATAACCCTTCAATGTCAGTGGGTGAATGCTCACATAACTTTGAAACTGGAACTGAGACAAGCAAACCAATATTATGACCTGCTCTGCTGTTCTTAATGCCAGATTTACTGAATTGTTTAACATTCCACAAAAAGCCTCAAGCTCTCCTATTTTCTTTCTTTATTTGTGTCTTTCTGCATCTTTGCACTGAGAGGAATATAATGACCGCCTTTCTGAGCCCTTCAGTGAAACACCATGCATTTCCGCCAGTGGAATATTCAGGCTGAAGAATAAAAAAGGATGTCCGCAGCGTCTCGAAAAAAAAAAGGCATTTGTGTTGTTTCATGTCAGTAAACAGGTTTGTTTGCTGGCATCTTGGCAAGATGATGGAAAATGTGCATATGTAGGGAAAAGCCTCGCGATCTCTCTCTCTCTCTCTCTCTCTCTCTCTCGCTCTCGCTTGTGTGTCTGTGGAAGAGAGAGTGAGGACTCTGTGCCTGAATACACAGATAACACATCTCAGTCCATTGTCTGCCATGACATTGACTTTTGTTTTTGCAATAAATAATCGACATGATGAAACAAACTCAAATATTGGCACACAGTGTCACACGCTGAGTGTTTCACTGGGTAAAACATTTGATGCTCTAAGCTTTAGTTCTTCACACACGTACAGACATTCACACAGTAACGTAGTCTTTCATGGCTTACCTTTGGCCAACCGGCTTTTGCCCCCCAAATGGAAAGTGAGTCCCCACATTATGGTTCAGGAAGGAGTGTTTTTGTACCCACATTGTGGATAATTGAAATACATACACACACATACAAGTCCTTGACAGTAAAACAAATGCCTCGAATAAGGATTCTTATGAACCATAGAGTAGCTTTTTTGCTCAAAGATTCAGGGGATTTGAGACATTGTTCGGTGGTTTTGATTCACTGTCTTTCATTTCATATTTCTAACAAAAAACACCAAAAAAATCCAGCAATTTGCCTATAATTCTCTCTCTACCCACCACATGTCTCATTTATCAACATTTCCTCAATTAAATCTCGCTAAAGCTATTGTAAAACCCTGCCAAATATTGGCAAACTAATAAAGCCAGCACAATCAGCTTTTATTTATTTACACATTTCAGGCATATCCAGAGGGAAGGTGGTAAGAGAAGAGGGTGGATTACTATGCAGTGCTTAATAAACCTCTACAGCTTGTGTGGAGTTTGCACCTGGTCTGTTCACAGCAGGCAACACCTCCCTTGGATTGACTGTCTGATATCCATCCAGCCCCACGGAGATGGAGCGGCAATATGCCAAAGCACATGGCCAAAATACAGTGGCATCATTTCACCCACTTACTGTCATGAGTGTGTCTTTGAAATGGCCATCAGCACTGTGGAGATACACTAAATGTATAAATGAATGGTGGTTTTGTGTTTATGTTTTATATATCCATGTGTGTGTGTGTGTGTGTGTGTGTGTTGTGTGGTGTAACTCATGAGGGTGCATTCTTGGTTGTAAGATCAAAAATTACCATACAACATGGCCTCAACAGTTAACATACATATCATTTATAGTGTAATCAAACACAATTTGTCAGCCAGAGATGAAAATTACACTCTGCCTTTCCCTGTAATTAAAACACCTCTCTGTATTTCTCTTTTATGTGTACTGCAATTACAGCATTGACATTGTTGATTAGAGCTCCTTAACTCAGAGAGAGGGCTCTATTAGAGGCCTGTGGAAAGCACTTTTAAATAATGGCCTCCTAAATATTGAAAAGGTGAGCATTTAGGTCAATGAGGAACAAAAAAGAGCGATAGCCAAAAAAAAAAAACAAAAAACAAAACTGACAACCAGTAAAGCCTTGTGTAACTATAGCTGAGTGGAAAATGATTGATTTTATTATTTTATTTATTAATTTACTTTTCGCTCAAGGCAGTTTCTCTGGACAGGAAATGCACCTAACCACACAATTAAAGTCATTAGTGGAGGAACAATTAAGATCACTTGTCTCAGTAACAGCTGCAATGCTAAAATGTAAAAATACTCTATTTCAAATTAAAGTCTTGCAATCAAATCACACTTCAGCAGGATGTGAAAACACCTAAGTAACACTGAACATTACAGTATGCAGAGTGGCCTCTGTCAGTGTTCAATTATTATATTGAATATTATTGGATCATTGATGTGTTACTGTCTGAGCAGCAATTGTAACTACTTTTGCATCATATTTTATAAACTTGTAATATAATTTAATCAAATGAAAATGAAATAGAAGTACAAAGTAGCATAAAATGCAGTAAAGTGCTCAACCAGAGTACAAATACTTCAAAAATGTACTGAATGAAGGTACAGTTTTGTAAAACCTGGGTTTTATTTTCATAGTTTGGGTAATTCTAATAAGCTATATTTTTGTGATAACATTGTAGCCACTAAAGTAATCGCTGAGATCTTAGAGAGCGGTGACATAATAAAAAATTGAAATGGCCTTAATGTAGGTAAACAAGGGTGGTCAGACAGGTTGGAAAGGTTGTAGTTTGAAATAAGACTAAATTCCACAAAAAGAAATGGTGAGTGTGAACAACTATGTCTGAAAGACAGTTTGGGTTGTAATTGTACTGTTTGCCTTCGTTCCTGTCTTCAGATAAGATTGTGCACCCTGTCTCATTGTTACCCCATTTAACCTATTTTTAGTGATGATGGCTCGTACTGAGAGCTGAGCAATCATTTACCTATAACTTACTATAACAACTAGAGTTGTTATAGTAATTGCTGGAGAACTAATGGGAAGTGCATGGAAAATAAAACCCATGCTTTGAAATATCAAGTATTAAAGTGTATAATACATATAATAACCATTTTACATTCAAATATACAACATTCACACTGAAAGTAAAAAAAAACTTAATTAGGTGTATTTCACAACCTTAGTTGTCAAAGACTCAACTAATCTGCTTCATCAGAACTGTATGGGTGTTTTGATCAGATTTATTGAATGCCGGCAACATAAGCAAACAACTCAAAAAAATTGATAAAATTGTGATTCAGATGTTGCTTAACCTTGACAGGTGCACAGGTATGTTTGACATTATAATGTAAAAACAGCAAAACTCTTCTCGCCTGGGCAGAGGTGTTTGTATTCATATAGGAATCCACCGTTCTACATATAAACCTGACTGAGGAAATGTACGTGGGTAAATGTAAAGTATAAAGTTACATTCAAACACTGAAATGTTGTGGCACATGGTTGCAATGTAACCTCTAATAATAATAAACTTTATTTATACATGAACTTTCCCAAATAAAGTCATAAAGTGCTTTATCTGGTTTAACCAGGATTTACAAAAAAAAAACGAGACTGCAGTGAGGAAAATAAAATCAAACAATGAAAAATAATACACAAATAAAGAAATAGAAGAAAATACCCAAGATAAAAACAGTAATAATACAAAACAATGCAAGTTGGAAATAAAACTGTTTTTTGCTTGAGTTAATAAAAATCCTTTTAAAAAGATTTTTTTTTTCCTGCTTCAAGTCTGTGATGATTTAACACTTTCACCAGCAATTAATGTTCATGAATATGCCACCATACCTCAAAGACCCATAGTTCACCATTGTACCTACGGCGGTTGCACTCTATCCATCACTGCTCACCTTTACTGAAGGCAAAATAGCCCATTGACATTGCCCGAGTATGCCCCTGGATGTGTCCTGGACTACAGGGTTTCAATGTAAGCCCTGGCACCACCGTGGGGCTTCTGTTGGCCAGGATCTCCACCTGTCCCAGGCAAAATGTCATGGTGGTGGTTTCAACCTCTGAAGTGTAGATAAGCAGGACAAACGAAGTCCATCAGCCAACCTTTACGCCTCATTACCCTCCCTCTACCAGAGGAGGCACCACCTGCTACCTCTTCAAGGTTGCGGTGTCCTTCCCTGCCTAGCCACCACCAAAAACGGCAGATAGTTGGCCGAATCCTTGCCTACCTTCACACTCTCTCTCTTCATCTCTCTCTCAGCCCTTCACTCTGCCCCTGACAGACGTTGGACATCTCTGCCAGAACTGCTGACAGGAGTCCAGGGTGAGTGTCAGCTTTAGCCACAGTTGGAAGCAGTGGAAAGATTGGGGGGGGGGGAGTGATGGAAGGAGGGAGGGATAGGAGGATTATTTGAGGGCCTCTGCCAAAAGCCCCTCTTTTTGGTGTCTTGGCATCAGAAGCGATGATTTAGATGGTGACACAGGATGATAGCGCCGGAGTTGGCCTCTGGTGTCCCCGTTTCACCGTGCCACCTGCAGATTACAAATATCAAGAGGTGCTGCAACGCAGTGAGGCCTACACTTGATGCCACTCAGAGTAGCACTTTAGTTTCAACATGGGAGATCAGCTGTTTAAATAGGGGAGACCTACTCTCATAGAACAAATAAATAATAAAAAACTGAGACCTACTCTCAAACTTTTTCTTGAAGATTCAGTCTAAACACTAGTTTCTTTCATTTTATATTATAAACCCAATAAGTAGTTAAATTACATATTATCAAGGGCTTTTAAGTATGGAATAAAAACTTAGATTTTGTTTACTAAAAGTTAATCAATCCCTGTATGTTTTTTAGGTGCAACCTTGACAGACAACCAGTTGTTCTGACCTGGTCAAGCTTAATCGGATCAACTCAGTTTGAAGACAGCTCCGCGGAGTTGGCCAAGTACCACCTCTGCAGGCTCGCTGACTTTAACTTGACATTGATTCTTTTTTTTTTTTTTTTTCCCATAACTACAAGTGGTAACCATAGAGACTGAATACTAACTATCTATTCTTGCATCTGCTGAAGGAGAAATATTATATTACATGACAATGTTTTAAGAATGTCAGCACAAATTTAGCATCGACTAAATGAAGTGTGGGTTTTTTTTTTAATAAAGAAACAAGTGTTGAAAGAACAAAACATTTAACTTAAAGCATGTACGGCATCTCTCCTGCACATCATGGTACTTTATTGTTTGGTATGGATGTGGATGCGTGTCTGAGGGTACCTTTTGTTATTCTCACTGACTTTGACGCTGACTTGGACATCAAAGTCAGGATTTTCTGTTTAGTGGTTATTGTGGTCATTCCAGGGGGCTTTGTTTAGTGAATGGCATCAAGTACAATGAGAAATGATTTTTTTTTTCATATTGACACATTTTCCTATAAGACACATGACTCTCTTCACCTGAGTATTGATAAAAGGAAGTGTCATTTTGCTGGCAGTAATGCAATCACTGATGAATTTCTTTACTGAGACACAAGTCAAATAGTACTTATTTTTGAGGGAAAATAGAGTTTTGTGCTGCACAGTATGAAACTGATGTGTTGATTACACTTTAAGGACTGCAGCAGTGTTTGAGAAAATGAGAGTAAGTGTAAATAAGCTTTTCACCCCCAACTAAAATAGACATGTAATGGTTACAAACAAAAAGCTTCAAATGTGATACATTGATATTAATTTTGCATAAACATACCAATGCCTCCACATATATATATATATATATATATATATATATATATATATATATATATATAGTATTGCAGTCCACACATATATATATATATATATATATATATATATATATATATATATATATATATATATATATATATATGCAGTTTGCACATGTACAAAAATCATACAGAAGCACATGTAACATGTGCTTCTGTTTCATGCTGCTGAAGTTCTAGTCTAGTCTTGTAGTGGAAATGAATGATTATGGTAGAAATGGTAACATATTTGTGTTTCATCTGCTCCTTTAAGTATTTGCGTCACATATTCTTGTGTGTGTTCATATGTACAGCACATGTGCAACCTATCAATAATGTACGGATGGGTGACTAATTAAAGGAGAAAAACCTAAATAAATTAGGCAATTAACATCTAATCTTGCTCTGTGACATGTATAAAAATGATGAGCAGGCCCAGTTGATTCTGGTTTTGTATCAACCTGGAAAGAGGTTGATACAAGGGTGGAAACTGTGGTCCACAGTAAACATTTAATGAGTGTGATGCTTGTGCATCAGTGCAATATTAAAAGAGAAAACAGAAGAGCAACTCTTCTTCAGGTGACTGAGAATGTCAATGCAGGACGTGATCAGACTGTTAGCAAGAATGGTGTATCGACAGTTACACAGAGAGGGATATTATAGTGGGATTGAAGTGCATAAGTCCCTCATTACAAAGATGAATGCACATTTGAGAGTTCAGTGGTGCAAAAACCAACCAGGCTCTGGTCTACAGAGATGTGCAAAAAAAAGTGATACGGTCAGATGGGTGATCATATTCTCCACAAGTGGGCGAGTGCACATGTAGCGTGCACCAAGGCTACAGATTTTATGCTTGATGCTTGACCCCTCAAGTGAGGAGACCAGGTGGCTCTGTTATGACATGGGGGGGGGGGGGGTCATTTTGCTGGCATGGTAAGGGTCCACTTGTCCTTTTAGAGGGAAGGGTCACTGCAGCTCAATACAAAGTCATTCTGGTGATCGCCTTTATCCTATGATGAAACATTTCTGTTCTGATGGCAGGATGACAATGCCCCCATCCACAGGGCACAAGGGGTCACTGAATGGTTTGATGAGCATTAAAATGATGTGAATGTCATATTCTATGGTCCTTTGTGGTCACAAGATGTCAACCCAGCTGAACACCTATGGGAGATTTTGGAGCGATGTGTCAGACAGCGCCACCATCATCAAAACACCAGCTAAGGGAATGTCTTTTGGAAGGATGGTGTTCTTCTCACCAGTCGAGTTCAGAGACTTAAAGAATAAATCTCAAGATGCACTGAAACTATTCTGGCAGCACTCAGGGAGGGGGGGGGGACACCATACTAAGACACTTCATGTTGTTTTTTTCTCCAATTTGTCATCCCCTATGTGTGAGTGTGTGTGTGTATAAACATATATATTATACACATATTATACACACATAAACATATTCTTTTTTTCATTTTGTGCCTACGTTGAAGGTTATGTGTAAATGTATGCATTCATGCATTTATAAAAAGATGTGCCCCAAGTGTTGTTTCCACAGTTCTGTGTCATTTGGAGAAAACATCAATTATTATATGCATAGCATTTACATTTCAATAACAAGTACAAACCTTGAGGCCATAAAGTTTACTGAATTGACTTTCTGTGTCTTCCACTGCCTTTATTCCCTCTCGTCTTTCTGCAGGCTGTTGGCAGCTGTCCAGCGCAGTTCATTGTGAAGCTTTTGGCTGGAGTCTGGCGAAAGGTCAACCAAGGCAGTGAGGACAACTGTTTTCTCAAAATCAACCTTTATTTTATTTTACTATGATATGGGTTTGGTCTCCATGGAAACTGCAGTGGATTTTTTTTTTTTTCACAACGTCAAATCCACTGGAGGTGGTTGCAGAACATCTTGTCTAAGGAGTCGAGATTTTAAAGAACTACTGTTTGTGTGTGCTGTTGTGGATTTGTGGCTATGGGGGTTGAGAGTGAGAAAAATGATACACCCAGGCACAAAGTTTTCTATCATTAAAATTAATGTAGGTCTTGAGAAATGAGATTACTAATGTAGAAGCACTATAAACACAGTCTATGTTCATCACCACTAACCAGTGCAAACAATACCTTGCACAAACTCTAACCACCTACACATGTAAGTTATGTAGGAATCATCATCACCAGTTTTTATTTTCTGTTCCCTGACTCTGGACCTTCTTTCACCACCTAACCCTTCCCCTTTGCAATATCCCTAAAATCAAACTCTAAACTTTTTTTGATCACGGCACAGTGACCGATCTCACTTCCAACTTTGCCCTAACCCGACACTGTGACTTCATTCAGGTCACTTTCAGAAGCAACGGCCAGACACTCCTCACCTTTTCTATTCTTGTGAACGCATTTAGTTCTTAGTATTCTCAAAATACACAAGCACATTCCACCACACATGCTGAGTTTCTCCTACTGTAAGTGGTTACCATAGATACCACATGGTGAGGCTCATGAAGTACAGTGGGTCCATCTCACGTGGGAGACATCATGTATTTATAGAAGCACTGTGGTGTGGCCAGAAATGAGTTTAGACAATGCTCTTTTTTTGGGGGGGGTAATAACAAGCAATGAAGTGCTGTAGTGTGTAAGAGGCACTGCGAGCTGGGATGTACTAGTACGTTTGCTGTGACTTTGAATTGTCATTGTGCGTGTAATAAAAATAAAGTTGGATGCTGGAACTGTCGGAGATGTGCTGTAAGGTGTTCAAAATATTCAGATCTTGAGCAACTGCGGCAGTTCTTTCTTGTTTTCTCTCGTTCTTTGTCATCTGTTTCTGGAGCTTTTTCTTCCTCATGACATGCCTTTGTGTATGTCAGTGTCAGTCTGTTTTCCACAGTAAAAAAAAAAAAAAATGAATGACTGAGCAAACAGCTTAAACAACCTTCCCCTCCACTCTATATCTCTCTGGTTCTGCCATCTGAAAGCTTCCCTTTCTTCAAAAGGTCAGCGAGTTTTTGGAAAGTTTCTTGCAATAATCTGCTAGCTCGGCACCTGGCTGCATGTTATGCAGATTCAAATACTGAGTACATATAATGGCATGTTTAATTAAATCCTATTTTGTCGAATAATGCACTAATTAACAAACTCTTACTGAAGGCTTTTTTCCCTTCTTCATCAAAACACGTTGGATTTTGAAGTATGTCTCCTTATCTTCCCAAAGTAATTGTATTTCTGAAACTGACATAATTGAATTGCTACCCACCCTGGCATAGGAGGTGTATTGTTCTCATGGAATGAGGCATACCTAATTGCAATCCATCATAATCACTGTGCCTTTTTCATCTCAATTCAGACCTTAAGTCTAATAAACGGTTCAGTGATTATATTTTGTGAAAATATTGTCTATTAGATATAATGGCCTCCCATTATTTAACATTGTGCACTTGACACAGCCTTTAAAAACTAATGACCAATTACTGAGAAGGTATGAACTGGGCCAGATGGAATATAAAATGAGATGTCAGGACATTGTGGCGGTGGCAGGGTAATCAATAAGGCTGGTAAAAAGGATTCACCTGAGCTGACTGTTATCTCTATTGACTTCCAGGTTGTAGGATTATTATGTTATTTGTACAGTGATCTGCAGTCACATACAGTGGACCGTTTAGCCAGTTTAACCATCTGCTTCTATGCTCTCTGAGGTGCTCATTGTGGACGTTTGGCTGGGTGACTGAAAGAGCGTGCTCGCTTCACGACTTCAGGAGGACAGTGATCCAGTCATGAGGACAGGCGTTACATTTTGATAGCTGTCTGTAATTCAGTCAGTCAGTCAATCAGTCAGTCATCTAGCCATTTAGGAGGTGCATCCAGCCTCTCGGCACATCATCCTATCAATCGGCCATTTAGCCAGCCAGTCAGACAATTAACCAGCCAGCAAGCCTGTATATCTAGGAAGTACTGACAGTAAATCAGGTGGGCACACAGGCTTGTAAGACTCAGGGAGGGATATGCAAGAACACAACTGTGAGTGCACATGTAGAATCCTGATTTAGGCTATGGCAGCCCAAACAATATAGAAGAGACCTCTCACAGTATGTATTCACTATTGTACTGTGCTAATTTTGTGCGAATACTAAATAGATTCTAGAGATTATTAATGACTGCGTGGGTGTGTCCAGTGTATGATACTTAAAGCTGCCTGCTATAGTAGATGTGGATTAAAGTGTAACGGCTCTTGTCTGGGTCATGTGAGCGTGTGTGTACGCCACGCATGTGCAGGCAGGCCTGGCTGCTCGCTTCATGCGGCGCTAGAGGCCATCGTATAGCATGCTAAGCACATCCCCGCCAATGAGGAGCCGGGTAAGTTCTCCCATGTCCTGGCTCATCCACAACCTCATCCGGCGCCAGCAGTGTGAATCAGGTCAGGAGCCTTTCGTGGTCAGTGCACCGTGGTTGGTCAGATCAGCTGACCTCTGCGCTGATAAGATCAAGTTGATCACAGCATTAGGGTCAGATTACTTTGTCTTTACCAGCAAGCCAAAAGAGGAGCTAAAACACCAACTTGTTCTCAAATTATACTAGATTCACTCTCAGCTGCCACTACTGCAGTATTTCTTTGACATATATAGGAGTACAGCCTCTTATGCCTCTCCTACTTGCTTGCTACAGTGACTACTATGTCTACCACTCCTACTTTCCCCTACTGCTATTCCCCATATACTGCTATTACATAAATTAATGTTACACCAGCCACTTCTACTCCTACTACTGCTACTACTTCTTTTTTATTCTTTTGCTGCAGCTGTTGGACTTTGGGTTGTCGTTGACATTGAGGTAAAAAAAAAGCTAAAAAAATATGCGTACCCCCATGTCCCTGTACAACACATCTTCATTGGTAGTGTGGCATTACAAGTGGCATTTCGCTGTGACTTATCAGAAGAAATGCACACATTCCCATTTGTAGGACATGTTGCCTCATGTAAACTTGAAATCCTACCACTGCTAACCTCTACTTCTATTATAACTCCAGAGCCAAATCTACCAGTACTATCCAAAAGGTTGCGAGTGCAAACAAAGAGCAACCTTTCCCACCATCATATCCATTACCAGTAATTGTGACGTCTAATCTTCTTTGAAAGGACTAATTCTAGACGCGCTAGATCTAAAAGTAATCCATTGTTGTTTGCATATGATTTAAGTCATATTTCGAGATCATTATATAACTTGTGTTTTGAGTACAAAGAGACCGGAGTTGAAGGATTATGTTGCATAATCAGTCTCCACATTTTAATGCTGTCAGAAGAATATCCTATATTTCCTCCCTCAAATGAATTATTGATAACGTGACTATGATACCACTTATAATGAAAAAGTAATGCTGCGCTGAAATAACTTATTCTAGTTCAGTGATCAATGGCGACGTAGTGTAAGGGCGCTGAAGGGGAACACCAGAAAACACTGGATTTTTTTTTTTTTATTGTAGGAATTGTTATTTTTCCCCGGTTTAAGGTTCAGCTCAGGTTGAGAAAAGTTATGTTGAGTGCAAGTGTTAAAATTAGTTTGACTAAATCACAAATGGTACAGTAGTCAAAAGATCCCTCCCATACAGTGCTTTGCTTGAACGTCGACTTGTTCACCAAGATTTTGATCGAATGGACCACCGGTGCAACCAAACTCCACCATTGCACTTGGGAGCAAGCTTCAGCATTTCCTCCTTCCTCCACCAGCTCATGGTTGTGCTTCCCTGTGAAAATGATGCAATTTCTCGAATCGTGTTTTTCAAAACAGAAAGAAAAACTCACGTCAGTCCTGTGGGAATGGCAGACTACTTCGACAGTGTGGTATTTTGCCCCCCCTCGCTCTTCCTTTATGGATATTGTGAGTTGGAAGTTGCACTAAATGTATCTACCACCTACTCCACTCAACCACCCAACCACTATATGAATCACAGTTCATCATGCTTCATCTCTAGTAGCAATTTTCTGTCTTTTTCATGGCCTGGCCCAGTGGTTTTCCTTTTACACACACACACACACACACACACACACACATATGAATATCACAAATGATATACTTTAATCATTCCCTTGCACTCAAAAGGTCACTGGGTATACTGTCCATTGATATGATAGTACTGTATTTATGCAAGCTCTCCTCCTCTCCTCTTCCCTCCCTCCCTCCCTCCTCCCTCTCACTCTCTCTCCCTCCGTTTCTATTCCTCTCCATCGCTCTTTTCTCTCTTCAGCCCCCATAAACAAATAGGCGCCGTCATTATTTCCAACAAGCAGCAATATTTTCTTAAATATTCAAATTGCGCATGAGACAAGAGTATTTCTTGAGAAGGAAAGAAAGAGAAATGCCCCGTTGGGTTAATGTTAATGCCCCCCCTCATCCTCCCTCCTCTTCACTCTCTTAAAAACTCTTCAGGTTTTTTTTTTTTTTCCAACTGAGCGATTCAGGCTGAGGCGGGCGCAACCGCACTGGAGGGGGAAGTCAAGTCGTGCAGGACTGGCGCGGCGTCCTCGCACGGTTCACAACTAAAAAAGGAGACCTGACCCGCGCGCAATCATGCCCGTCAAGGATGGACTATGCTGATTTTAAAAGTTGACCAGGGATTTCTAGTTGTGGGGTGTCTGCGAGGCATGGCTTTCCTTTTAACTTGCTTATTCCTGTCTTGGTGAGTATGGCAACTCTTTCTCTCCGCATGTTCTCCGACTTTTTTTTTTCTCCTCTCTTTTACGCACGGCGACCAAAGGCTGTGGATGGATGTGCATTTGAGAAAGTCTGTGTTTTTTCAACTGTTTTTTTTTTCCTTTATCTTATCTGCTGAAAATGCGTTTTCACCAGTGCATGTGTACTTCAGTTACAGTGCGAGCAGTGTTTGGGGAAATCAGCACAGTGAGACCAGTATCTATTTGGATAACATCACGCGTATATTGGATAGATTACTGGATGGCTATGACAACAGGCTGCGACCTGGATTTGGAGGTATGATAATGACCCTGTCATGTTGTATTTTATACGATATTGATTCTTATTCTATTGGATCGATGTCCCTTTTCTCAGAGGATAAAGTTTTACTCCAGTAGTTGTGTGTGCCTGATTTTCATATAGTTTTTTTTGTGTGTGCTATGATGTTAAAAAAAAGACAATTTATTTTATTTAAATAATCATAACAAAAATACCAGCTAACAACTACAAACAGAGTGTGAGAGTCAACTTAGAATCAATTCTGTCTTCTTTTTCTTTAACTGAATGTGATTTTCAGTAGCCATTTTGCTCTGTGTCTAGGCTGTAAAGCTTCATTTTTCCCACAGCTTTATATTAAAAAAAAAAAAAAACCTTAAAAATGTCTCACCCAAAGTTGTTGTTTTTGACTGAATCGAAGCAACTACTTATCCCTCTGTCGTAGGTCCGGTTACAGAGGTCAAAACTGACATCTTTGTCACCAGCTTTGGACCTGTTTCAGATGTCGAGATGGTATGTAAACCATACTGATGGCTGAGACACTGATAGGGGATGCACAGGCTAATTCACTGGCTGTCGTATGCATGCATGTGTTTCATCACTTGTTAACAAAGTCGGTGGATGATGTACAAATGCAAAAGATGACACCGTATGTATGCAGTTTTCCCAGTAACTCTACGCATATAGCTCTTAAGTCACGGTCCACCCAGCCTTCATTATTCCAGCATTTGGGCAGCATGTCATTAGTGCAGCTTAGGATTTTAATCTGGTTGACAATCCCCTCGCCAGAGAGGAAGAGAGGGAGATGTGGCTGATGTTGGGACGGGATAGGTTTGCTCCTCCTGTCATGGGATAGGCTGAGCGCCGCACGTCTCTATACTGTTTAGGCTTTAGGCTTTAGATACCCCTCCATCTAAATCCTACTTGAACTCCCATGTGATACTCTGGTGGCCGTTCAATAGAGAGGCATGTAAACAGCTCTTCAGGGCAGCAAGGCCATCCATTTCATCTAGAAGCATCCACTTGTGCTGAAGACTTTTACACGGACTCTTTTGATTAAATAAAATGCCTTATGTTTGAGCGCATCAATCGATCAAAAATTCATTTTCATGCCCGTCCATAGAAGAAGAAAAAATATATATGTTTTGTGTCATGGTATCTGTTTGTGTTGCATTGCCTTTTAAAAGAAAAAAATGTCCGGGAAAGAGAAACATTCATTATGGGGCTATTTTTAGGAGGTGACTATATGTGTGTGTCCTGCTTTAAACTGTTAGCATGTAAAAATCTTATATTAACCTCCCTGAAGAGCAAGAGTTAAACTTATTGAGCGTAAAATGTAAAAATAAAACCTACGTTTCTGCTGACAGCAAAAGCAGAACAGTCCAGAAATTCAAAAAAAAAAAAACAAAAAATAATCACATTGCCAGTACTCTATCCAGCAGGTCCAATGAAACCATGGCTCACAAACCCATCTGCCATTCTCTCCGGGGGTAGTGGAGATAGTAGCGGCAGGAGCAGAAGCAGCACCAGCAGTAGGAGTGGTGGTAGTAGTAGTAGTAAATAAATCCCTAACCCACACTCTACTCTCCCACCTAGGAGTACACCATGGACGTGTTCTTTCGTCAGACGTGGATCGACGAGCGGCTGAAATTCGAGGGGCCCCATCGAGATCCTGCGGCTCAACAACCTGATGGTCAGCAAGATCTGGACGCCGGACACCTTTTTCCGGAATGGCAAGAGGTCGATCTCGCACAACATGACCACCCCCAACAAGCTGTTCCGCATCATGCAGAACGGAACTATCCTCTACACCATGAGGTAAACAGAGCTGGACAGTGAGCTCCAAACCCAGCCAAGACCGGAATAGAGCACAGACCTGGAAAGCAAATCAAACAAACAAGGCATCCAAGAATATGCACAGACATGAAAAGAAATGAAGGGTGCCATTCCAAAAAAAACACGATATGTGCCATCTGATACCGAAAACAGGCCTGGAAAGCGATTCAAACAAACATGACTCCAGCTTTGTTCCAAAAGAACATATGTAGAAAAAAAAAATCCCCCTTCAATTACTGATGGCACAAAAAACAGATCTTTTAAATAATTAGATTACTCAAGTGGATCAACTTTACTTTAAAACATTAATGATGAAATTCAAGAGCTTTATTTAATCCGTATCGTTAACTTGTGCTGTTAATTAGCTTTGCAGGAGGTACATCTCTCCGACAGGATATGATGCATTGCTATAATATAATACAAAATCATTAAACATAGATCCATCCATCCACCTTACGTCAAGTATGTAATACTCATAGTTAGTTTGTCTGCCGTCGTGGCACCACACTGATTGGATCCAGCTTAAAACAGCAGTCATTACTTAGCCAGTAACAGTGTATAAAATATAAATCAAACACTCAACTCTTCTCTATTCTGACAGATTAACTATAAATGCAGAGTGCCCCATGCGTCTGATGAACTTCCCGATGGACGGCCATGCCTGCCCGCTCAAGTTTGGGAGTTGTGAGTCTGTTTTGTTTTTTTTTTTCCCTGTTAAGCCTCGCTGGTCTGACAGATGGTGTCACTCTCAAATGATCGCTCTGTCGCAGAGTAACTGACTGTCTGACAGCCTATATTCAAAGACTTCGATTTTGAAATGTAACAATCAGTGCATTTGGTGGGACTGCACAAATCTATGCCAGGAGTTCCTCATTCAATATGTGTCAAGTGTGTCCAAGACCGGGCCTGCAAAAGTGTTTTCTGCAACTCCCATCATTTTTTTTCAATAAAACTAGCAATTTTCTCTGATCTGCTTGAATGACGGTGGCATTCAGTACAGTTTTTTTCCAAATATGCTGAGATTTTTGGCTCAAAGATAATATTTTATTTAATTGTTGAAGACTTTAATATGCAAGTTTATTTTTTAGTGTTACGTGTTCGTGGGCCTTTTTACTTGTTTGATTCCTTATTTTTGGGAATACAGACCATTGGTGACTTTTTAAAGCCAGAAACCAGGAAGCTGTGATAATATATTTCTTTTAGTCTGTAATCCTCCAAATTAACTCAGTTATTTAAAAAATGGCACTTTATAAAATGATGGATGTCTCAGTTTAAACTCTTCATCCATCCTGTGTAGATGCTTACCCGATCAGCGAGATCGTCTACACGTGGAAGAAAGGGCCTCTTTCCTCGGTGGAGGTGCCACAGGAATCGTCCAGTTTGCTTCAGTACGACCTCATCGGTCAGACAGTGTCAAGCGAGAGGCTAAAGTCCAATACAGGTGAGCAGAGGTTCTTAGAGATGTGCTCAGAACTAATGTGTAGAGATTATGACTCTCTAAGATCCCCGTTTCACAGCTCCAAGTCACATATTTGAGCTGCGGTTTCAACTTTTGACACAATGTGTGACATGATTTGTAATGAGGTGTTCTTTGGGGTTATGTAATATCTTTTATAGTAAATGATATCTTTTATTTTAAACCAAGGTGTTGTTAATATAATACAATAACTTGCATGTAGGCAAAACTTTTGAATATCAGTGCAGTTACTAACAATCCTAACACTAACTCATTTATAACTCATTTTTGCATAAAATGGGTATTTTACATTTTTTAATTGAGTTGTATTGGCAGTCCTACTTGTTTGTCTGTGAATTGCTGATTTAGCACCATTAAAACACAAATGTCTTCGGTGCTTACTCAGGTGAATACGTCATCATGACAGTCCACTTCCACCTGCAAAGGAAAATGGGCTTCTTCCTGATTCAGACTTACATTCCCTGCATTATGACTGTCATCCTGGCCCAAGTCTCGTTCTGGATTAATAAAGAATCAGTTCCAGCTCGGACTGTGTTTGGTAAGATTTCTTCAAATTCACCTTACTCCTTCGCTGTATAAAATCCAGGATCTGTTTCAAGCTTATTTTCGAATGAAAAGGGAACGTTTATGCAGACTGAAGCAAATGGAAGACAAACACATGCTGCACATTACTTGCTTGTTTGAATAGAATAATTTGGAAAAATTCAAGACCGTGCTCGTTTCAGCTGCCAAAGATTGCAACAAAATGGTTTTTCAGATAATGGAAGCCTTATTCCTCATAAAACTCTCAGTCTTCTCTGTTGTCATTTTGCATGATTGCAATCATTTAAAGAGGACTATAATGTGGGGAAAATGTGAATCACGTCAATTCACTGAGTAGAATAAGTCAGTTAGAAATTTCTAAAGCTGTGTCTCTGATGCATCATTCATTAGAGTCTTACACTCTAATATGTCTTAGTTTTGTGTTTTAGTTTAGCAAGTTCTCTTTGTTCTCACTAAGTTTTCTCTTAAAACCAAGTTTCTAAAACTCAAATGAAAATTCTCTGCATTTATCGACTCGCCACCCACTGCTTGACCCCAGTGTGAATCTATCTCTGCAAACTTTACGCAGACCAGCTCTGCAAACTTTAAGCAAACATACTTTTCCTTCATTCCTCTCTGATTGGTTTAAACTGCATGGAGCGGTCCTTAAGATACAACCTTCCGCATGAGAACAAAGGCAGACGCAGTCATCGCGGTATGTTTTAACCTTTCTTCATTATCCGTATTCCTCCTCCACCGTGGTGCAGCTGAATTAATTGGGAATAAATGTCCTTTTTGAAATTGGTCATGCCAGGGCCGAGAGAGGGAGGATGTTTACTTGGCCCTCTTCCGAGCACTCACAGATTCCGCTTGCTCACATTACATTACGCTACAGTTGCCACCAAGCTTTAGCCTCAGGAGCAGAGAGGGTGAGAGGCACTGAACAAACACAGAGAGAGAAAGAGAGAGAGGCTGAGAGAATGAATGAGAGAGACAAAAAGAGAGACAAAGCTGAGAGAAAAAAAGAGGGGAAAGTGTGTAGAAATTCCTATCCATTTTAATCCAATTCCCCCTTACGTTCATTTTCAACAAGCTGCAGCTGAGCAGAGTAACACTGCTGGCCCTTGTAGGTTATGGTTCTGCGGTCCGCACTTGTCTTTGGAAGCAATCCAGCGCTCAAACGAGCCCGCGTACTCCTTCGGAGAATAGATCCCAATCATTAGTGTAAGCGTGGAAGTTGAGACCCCATGCCGAAAGCACATCTGTGGCAACTCATTAACCTCAGTCATCCTGCTGTTTTCATTTCGCTCAATATTGGGTATTGGATAAAAGAAAAAAAAAAGAGAAAAGTAATCCTCTGAATTGGCTGTTGTTATATAGGCTGTTAAGGTACTTTAGCAGAGGTTATATAGTAAAAAAAAAATCATATGTCACATATTGGATTTTTGTTTTATGATAAAAGGGCACACTTTATCTTACAATTGTGATATTTTTTTTTTTTTTTTATGAAAGCTCCCTTCTTATGAGCTCTTAAAGCACTTGGAGTTACGCTATATACAGTCCCATATATATATATATATATATTTTTGTATAAAGGACAGGATATGTCCAAAGAAGCCATTATCTGAGTAAGTTTCATTACTGCTGTCGATGGTGCATGTGGGATAGAAAGATGAAAATGAAGGAGGAGAGAGGAGTAGAGAGGGCAAAATGCTATATGGATGTGCTCCACCCGGACAGTACATTAAGCCATAGTACGCCGGGTTGTCAACAACCTCTCTAAGAGCTGAAAGTCCCTTGAGCACAAGTTGCACAGACTTAATTGAGTATGGCCTAATTTGTACCTTGCTTTTTTTCCCTGTAAAAGCACATAAATGCCCCAAGCATTAAATTTCTATCCTGTCTTTATACTTCATCCCCCTCCCTCCCACACTCTTTCTTTCTCTCTTTCTCTTGCCTCTCCCTCCTACCCTGACAGGCTTTCTTCCCATATCCCTCCTCCCCTCTGAAATCATTTAACTTGTGCTCGAGCTTGAGACAGTCGGCGTTGGTTTGCAATCGGAGGAGTGTCGTATTTGAGAGTTGCTAGCTTTCCCTGTCGAAGTGGCACATGTGTAGAAAAGGCATTTGAGACATTATTAGGTGCGTTAAATCCCCCATAAGTTCCTACACTGCTAATGAAATGCGCACGACGACGGCAAGCACATTTGGTAAAAACCATGGACAGCAGTGTTCAATGGCCCTTTTTTCCCTGCTTGCTTTAGCTTGATGAAAGTGAATTAGATATGTACTTTGTTAATGGGCCATTAAAAGGGATGTTCATTGTCAGCATCTTTCTCTGACTTAATAAGGACTGAATCTGGGCAAGACAGAGGGAAATACTTTTTTCAGTGAATTTCTAGAAGCACAATTGCACTCCATTTTTATTTTTTGGCCATGTTCTGATTGTATGACACTTCAAAAAGTGCCTCTAAAATGCACCTGCCATGGACCTTTTGTATGGTCCAAAGTATTTCCAAAATATCATATATCTAAGGGAATTTGCAAATGGCCTCAGATCTATACAATGTTTTTCTTAGTGTCTATACTTTGAGGCATCAAAGGGGTCCTCTATGCCTCTGTCTCGGGCCATGGCCAGAAGTTTAGAGGAACCTTTGACAGACATAAAAGCCTTGTGCTGTCTTACTCAAGATGAGAAAAATATCAAAAAACATGTTGCGTTCACTCTTCCACCTATCCTTTCATACATATTTTCTATATTTTTTCTATCTATTACCTTCATCTTTCCACAAATCCACCCCTGTCTGTTTATCTTTGTATTATCTCGGCCGTATGAACATATAAAACCAATACTGACTAGTGCTTTGTGGCTTCTGTCTTGGATATTTTACTGGATGGCTTTCTCGAGTGTTTACAGATATTTGGTCATTTTTACTGCCGTGTCAGTGCCGGAGCATGGGTTTGTCTGCTTATGGACAGATTAGCATCCACTGAAGTGACTTATTGGCAAACCATCCTTAGCTGGCTTGACATTTCAGTTATATGCCATGATGCATCTGCCATGTTTCTAAGATATTCTCGGGGGAAAATCCATTGTGAACGCCCTACTATTCATTGTCATTTTTCATTTTGCTCCATGAAATTACATTAAATGCTCACCATGTTATTCTGTCAACAGCTTGTGTGTAGTGTGCATGTGTTGTGTGTCTTATATGTAATAATATACATATTTTTTTATACAAGAAACAAGAATATTTATTTTGAAACCCTCCCATCAATGTGATCGATTTACTACCTTCAGTTTAAGTATCAGTTTTCATCACCAAATCACTAGCCATCACTAATGTGCGGCTTTATTATCTGAATAAAGGTCACCAGTTGATTTTTAAACTTAATTTCTATTATACTTCTGCATTACGTCAGTACCAAATATGCAAATAGAGACACAAAAAAGAAAATCAATAGGATGACATTCCTGTCAGCAGCATCACTCCTACAGTATCAAAATATTTTTCAGTACTATCACAGGTAGCAGTAGTATTGACGGGTGAGGTGGTTCCTTACAACTTTGGCCAACTGGATTTCTGTGTAGCTAACATTAGGCCTTACCTGTAGCCTAAATGTTTCTTTAAAGTAGATGTCCACATAATCCCAATGTGTACTCATTGTATTGGTAATCTGATGAAGTCAGATTTTTTTTCCTGTAACTGTAATGGATTAAACTTACCTTTAAGCATGATTTCAATCTCATGCGCTGTGAATGTTGAGCTTTCTCAAATGAAGTCTTCAGAAAACTAAATGTGTCCTTTCAGTAAACAGGTGAAGGGAATACACAAATCCTTTGGATAACAAACACTTAGATCACTTTATCATAGTGTTGATACAGCAGCTTTCAGACCTGTGTTCAATAATTCACAACAGTACACGCTCCCTGGGAACTACCTTTGAACCGTCCCTTCAGCACTGTGGTCTAATAAATACTGAAGACATGAGGGATTCAACTGCTATCATCTCTGCAATGCTGAAGTGATCACAGATGTTATTCGCCAGATGGTATATTTTGAGAGTTGAAATGGCATTTTCCAAAGAGATGCAGCAGTTTGCAACTTAAATGACAAAATAGCTTTGGTTTTGATTTGATATATTGATATGGAGAGAAGACAATTTGCTAGATGATGTTTGTGTTTAAGTTGTTTTCTAATGTTTCTGTTTGTTTTTAGGTGTTTGTGTGTGCGCATCTGTGTTTGTGTGACTGGGGAGTGTCCAAATCAAGCTAATTGCAATGGTCTCTCATAATCAAGCCTCTGCATTGTTGTTCATTGACACTGACGAACATTCCCAGACACTGAGTCATACGAAACAGACGGGCATAAAAACCTCAAAACACACACATCCAGCAACATTCTTCAACTTCCGTCATACTGTAGAACATATTCACAACAATGGATTTCACAGTAAATAACCTCTGTCCAACCCTGTGCAGGATTGTGGCACGTGTTACAAGAATGTTTCAAATAAGATAATGTCCTGAATGATTAAAGGTCATGTACAGAGGACTTTTAAATACATTATTTCTCTCTATCAGAGAGTGATCACAGAATGAAAGAAAGAAATCTATCAGAAAACTAAAAACAAAAAACAAGATTGTATTGTACCAAAGTGCTTGATTGAGTCATCAAAAAAAAGACAGTGCCAGGAAAGGGTTAGCTTAGCATAGAGACTATAAGCAGGGGAAAACAGCTTACTTGGCTCTCTTTCCCGCTGTCTGTATATCTATCAATCTATCTCATAGGTTATATCTATATCTATCTATCTATATATAGATAGATATAGATATAGATATAGATATATGAAACCAAGAAAAGCACATTCCTATCTTATGTGTGTGTCTTTTTGATGCAGGTATCACCACCGTCTTGACCATGACAACGCTCAGCATCAGCGCTCGCCACTCCCTCCCCAAAGTCTCTTACGCCACGGCCATGGACTGGTTCATCGCCGTTTGCTTTGCCTTTCGTCTTCTCCGCCCTGATTGAGTTTGCGGCCGTCAACTACTTCTCCACGCTGCAGGCCAACCGGGAGCTGCGGAAAGCGGCGGCCATGAAGGCGGCGGCGCAGGAGGCAGCAGCCGCAGCTGCAGCTCCGGCTGCGGCCACGGGGAACGATGGAGAGGTCTCCTCAGTAAGTCGGCCCCACTGTTTCACGCTTCTGTTTGAACTCAAGTTTTAACCTGTGTGATTTAATAGTTAAGAAAGGGAACCAGGTGAAGACGGCTGGCCTCAATTGAAACAGGTTTCTGTAGAGGGTTAAATCAGTTTCTTGGTTTGATTTTTAACATCAAGATTTTTAGTATGTGTTGTTGTCGACAAAATACAAAGATTACTGATATTCATGTTCCTTGTAATATGTTGAACAGTTGGATGGAAACATCCATCCATCCATCCATCTTCATCCGCTTGGTCCGGGACCGGGTCGCGGAGGCAGCAGTCTGAGCAGAGATGCCCAGACTTCCCTCACCCCAGACACTTCCTCCAGCTCTTCCGGGGATGGACCCCGAGGCGTTCCCAGGCCAGCCGAGAGACATAGTCTCTCCAGCGTGTCCTGGGTCTTCCCCTGGGCCTCCTCCCGGTGGGACACGCCTGGAACACCTCCCTAGGGAGGCGTCCAGGGGGCATCCAAAGCTCAGATGCCCGAGCCACCTCAGCTGACTCCTCTCGATGCGAAGGCGAGCAGCGGCTCTACTCCGAGCTCCTCCCGAGTGACCGAGCTTCTCACCCCTATCTCTAAGGGAGCACCCAGCCACCCTGCGGAGGAAACTCATTTCGGCCGCTTGTATCCGCGATCTTGTCCTTTCGGTCATTACCCAAAGTTCATGACCATAGGTGAGGGTGGGAACGTAGATTGACCGGTAAATCGAGAGCTTTGCCTTTCGACTCAGCTCCTTCTTCACCACGACGGTCCGGTACACCGACCGCATAACTGCGGACGCTGCACCAATCCGCCTGTCAATCTCACGCTCCATCTTTCCCTCACTCGTGAACAAGAAACCCAAGATACTTGAACTCCTCCACTTGAGGCAGGACCTCTCCACTCACCCGGAGAGGGCACGCCACCCTTTTCTGGTCGAGAACCATGGCCTCGGATTTGGAGGTGCTGATTCTCATCCCAGCCGCTTCACACTTGGCTGCAAACCGCTCCAGCACATGCTGAAGGTCCTGGCTTGATGAAGCCAACAGGACAACATCATCTGCAAAAAGCAGAGATGAAATCCTGTGGTTCCCAAACCTGGACTCCCTCCGGCCCCTGGCTACTATGCCTAGAAATCCTGTCCATAAAGATTATGAACAGGACCGGTGACAAAGGGCAGCCCTGCCGGAGTCCAACATGTACTGGGAACAGGTCTGACTTACTACATTGCGAAATGCAATGCGAACCAAGCTCCTGCTCCAGTGGTCGTACAGAGACCGAACAGCCCTTAGCAAAGGCCCCCGGACCCCATACTCATGGAGCACCTCCCCACAGAATACCACGAGGGACACGGTCGAATGCCTTCTCCAGATCCACAAAGCACATGTGGACTGGTTGGGCAAACTCCCATAAACCCTCAAGCACCCTGTGGAGGGTATAGAGCTGGTCCAGTGTTCCACGACCGGGACGAAAACCGCATTGTTCCTCCTGAATCCGAGGGTCGACTATCGGCCGAATTCTCCTCTCCAGTACCCTGGCGTAGACCTTCCCGGGGAGGCTGAGAAGTGTGATCCCCCTGTAGTTGGAACACACTCTCCGGTCCCCCTTTTTAAAAAGAGGGACCACCACCCCAGTTTGCCACTCCAGAGGCACTGTCCCCAACCTCCATGCAATGTTGCAGAGGCGTGTCAGCCAAGACAGCCCCACAACATCCAGAGACTTGAGGTACTCAGGGCAGATCTCATCCACCCCCCGGCGCCTTGCCACCGAGGAGCTTGCGAAACTACCTCAGTGACTTCGGCTTGGGTGATGGACGGGTCCACCTCAGAGTCCCCAGCCTCCTGCTTCCTCACTGGAAGGCAAGGTCGGTGGGATTGAGGAGATCCTCGAAGTATTTCTTCCACCGTCCGACAATGTCCCATGTCCTCAGTTGAGGTCAACAGCTCCCCACCCGCACTGTAAACAGTGTTGGCAGAGTACTGCTTCCCCCCCCCTTCTGAGGCGCCGGACGGTTTGCCAGAATCTCTTCGAGGCCGACCGATGATAGTCCTCCTCCATGGCCTCACCGAACTCCTCCCAGACCTGAGTTTTTGCCTCCAGGACCGTCCGGGCTGGCTTGCTTGGCCTGCCTGGTACCTGTCAACTGCGCCAGGAGTCCCACAGGCCAACATGGTCCGATAGGACTCCTTCTTCAGCCTGACGGCATCCTTACTTCCAGTGTCCACCACCGGGTTCGGAGGATTGCCACCACGACAGGCACCAGAGACCTTGCGTCCACAACTTCGAACACTGCCAGCGTCGACAATGGAGGCAGAGAACATAGTCCACTCGGACTCAATGTCCCCAGCCTCCCTCGGAATCTGTGAGAAGCTCTTCCGGAGGTGGGAGTTGAAGACCTCCCTGACACAGGGCTCGGCCAGACGTTCCCAACAGACCCTCACAATACGTTTGGGTCTGCCAGGTCTGTCCAACTTCCTCCTCTGCCAGCGGAGCCAACTCACCACCAGGTGGTGATCGGATGACAGCTCAGCCCCTCTCTTTACCCGAAGTGTCCAAGACATACGGCCGGAGATCAGATGAAACGACAACAAAGTCGATCATCGACCTCCGGCCTAGGGTGTCCTGGTGCCACGTGCACTGATGGACACCCTTATGCTCTCGAACATGATGGTGTTCGCGTTATGGACAAACCGTGGCTAGCACAGAAGTCCAATAACAGAACACACTTTCGGGTTCAGATCGGGGAGGCCGTTCCTCCCGATCACGCCCCTCCAGGTATCACTGTCGCTACACCACGTGAGCGTTGAAGTCCCCCAGTAGAACAATGGAGTCCCCAGTCGGAGCACTATCAAGTACCCCTCCCAGGGACTCCAAGAAGGCCGGGTACTCTGTACTGCTGTTCGGCCCGTAGGCACAAACAACAGCAAGAGACCTATCCCCAACCCGAAGGCGCAGGGAAGCGACCCTCTCGTTCACCGGGGTGAACTCCAACACGTGGCAGCTGAGCTGGGGAGCTATAAGCAAGCCCACACCAGCTCGCCGCCGCTCACCCTGGGCAACTCCAGAGTAGTGGAGGGTCCAGCCCTCTCAAGGAGCTGGGTTCCAGAGCCCAAGCTATGCGTGGAGGTGAGCCCTGACTATCTCTAGCCGGTACCTCTCAACCTCCCGCACGAGCTCAGGCTCCTTCCCCCCCAGCGAGGTGACATTCCATGTCCCTATTGCCAGAGTTTTGTTCCAGGGGATTGGGTCGTCGAGGCCCCCTGCCACGACTGCTACCCAAACCACATTGCACCGGCCCCTCATGGACCTTCCTCCTGCGGGTGGTGAGCCTACTGGAAGGCGGGCCCACGTCGCCATTTCGGGCTGAGCCCGGCCGGGTCCCGTGGGCAAAGACCCGGCCACCAGGCGCTCGCCTGCGAGCCCCAACCCCAGGCCTGGCTCCAGGGTGGGGCCCGGTAACGCCCCAATCCGGGCGACGTAACGGTCCTTGTTGATTCTTTTCTTCATGGTGGGCTTGTGAACCGCTCTTAGTCTGGCCCGTCACCTAGGACCTGTTTGCCATGGGAGACCCTACCAGGGGCGTAATGCCCCCGACAACATAGCTCCTAGGATCATTCGGGCACACAGATAAACCCCACAAACCACCTCCACCACAGTAAGGTGGCGGTTCAAGGAGGGGTGGATGGAAACATGATACAAAAATTAGGTATGCACAGATCCAACTTTTTCTACCAATACCAATACAGACACCTCTGCCAATACATAGTACTTATCAAATACCAGTTTAAAATTGATCTGATTAAGAACTGTAAATGGAGATGTTCCCATGCTAATATCCTTTTAGATTGAATATTAATTCTATACTAATATTGAATCCTATTGTATGGAAGGTTTATGAATTTGTGATTAATCCCTTAACAACATATACACAATCACACATGCGGAGGCAAAATTACTGGTGTTGTGACCAGATGCAGATTTTACAAACTGTGCCGAGTTGCTGTGATAAATAGCGATCAGAGCCGAGGCTACGCTCACAGGAAAGGAAAAAGGCTTCACTTGGCCTCATTACACGCCTCTACATCTCTTCATCAAACCACTCCACCACGTGTGCCTCTGTCTTTTTTTCTCATGATTCTAAACTGAGCTGCTCGACAACAGCTTTTAACTCCATTTGCTTAAATTTCGCCATTGGAACATCTGCACTTTACTGTACTTTGTCAAACATAATAAAATATATGATAAAATGTATTTTGTTGATGTGAATTTTCAAAACAACTTACTGACATAAATTGTCAAAAAAAGATAAGACATGCTTATTTAGTCCAATTTTAGTGACATTAACTTCAACAGCAATGGTGCACTGCAGAAAATGGTGGTGTAGTATCACGAGTAGTTTTAAATTCATTAAAATGAGTTGGTACCAGAAAATGAAAATGGCGTTTTTTTTCTGTAAATTAGTCACACCTGACTGATGTGAAGCTAAACTATATATGTGTTTAAATTGACATTAAATTACACTAAAAGCAGTTCCTGTTTGCACTGTAACCATGTGTAAACAGATTCCATCAGTATGTACAAATTGGTGATAAATCAAAGGAAAATAAAGCGCTGGGCCACCACATGATTCTATAAGTCTCTGAACTCTGTTGGGTGGATGAACACCATCCTTCCAAGAGATATTCCCTCATCTGGTGTTTGGATGACGGTGGTGCAGATGTCACTTTAGTCGCTGAAACACGAGCCTGCTGAGCAATCTTTGTGACTGAAGCTCCTGTCACCCGCGCCCCGACAATGAACCCTATTTCTTCAGAAGTCATTTAGATCTTTTCCTCCTGCCATCTTGATACGAAATCAGAATCAACTGGGCCTGCGTGGCATTATTGTACATGCTACAGAGCATGCTTGAATGTTTAGAGCTTAACTGTGTCATACAGTGAACCCGTGTGGAGCATCTACATTTGTTATCTTTCAACATTCATTTTCTCTTCCTTTAATTTGTTCGCTGATCTGTATATGACTGTCATTCTTCATGACTCGAAGGCGATTTTTGAGACACTATACATCATTTGGATTCAAAGGGTTAACCCAGATAAGAGAGAATATGTCATATCGTCATATCTTTTATCGTTCTGGATTGACTTGCTTAGGTCTGCTCTCTCGCTAAGCTCGTCTCTAACACGTCTGTGCTGAAAAAGCTTAGAAATAGTGGATAGAAAGAAAAAAAAAAAGAAAGCAATGGTAATTATAATACAAACTGGTGATAAAAGAACAGATATGAGCCGTGTACATGAAAGCATCTCACTACATATATGTCTGACCGAACAAATATCTTTGTGTCACAGGCTCCTGTATGTGGTATGTTGATTTACATTTCTGTATATGGTTGGAAGGTCTGTCTGTCCGTCTTTCCTGGTTGCAGCACAAAACCCCTGCAAAAGAAATGGCGGGGGTCATAAAGACTAGAATAGCTTTTACAAAAGTTGTATAATATTTATCTCTTGTGGTTTCATATTTTGGACACACACAGAGAAGGAATCTATTTCAGTGTTGAGGTGACAGCAGTTACAGTTACATTTCTCTGATGGCTTTCATCGTTTCTCACAGTGACCTCTTTCAGTACCCTATTCATTGTCGCTTCTGTCCTCTCCGTTTTGTTAAGACTTTTCATTCAGATATTTCTTTCACTTTGGAGACGTTCTGGCAGTTGAATGTCTCTGCTGAGGGACTGGTGGTGGTCAGCCTGCTGTGTAAATTGTTTCCTTTTCTCCTTTGTGTACTGAACCTTTTCTTTACAGTGTTTTTCGAATGTTCTGATTGATGGTCTCTGGCTCTGAGGCCGACTGGTTGTAATAGTCAGCGTGGTGAACGACATAGCCACCTGTTCTACGTCCACATAGCACCGATTACTCAGAGGAGAACACTCTGTTTGCCTGGTTTAGATGGTTTTAAATTCCTTTTTATATCCCTTGTGTACCATTTCTTCTACTTTCTCTGACTTTTTCCGAAGTTCTTGCCACAATATCTCCTTTCCCCACCTGTTCACCCATTTGCTTATTTGCAGACACACATGCAGCATGTGCAAAGTAAACAATGCGCACTGTATACAATCTCTTTCTCATCCTCTCCCTCATCCTAGAGAAAATTGCACTCTGGCTTACATCCCATCCATCCCTCCTTCTTTTCTTCCTCCTCAAACACACACACACACCCGCACAAATGCACCAACATGTATCATTATCCCTCTTTTGCTGCTTCTTCTTCAGCTCCCTGCTGTGCTCTTCATACGAACCCTCTATTCTCTTCTCACACACATCTCTTGACCGTTCCTCTTTTGCCTCTCTCCCGCTCTCTTTGCTGGACTCTGCTGTTGTCCACACACACTTGCTGAAAAAGAAAGGCAATCTCCACTTTATCCACGCTTGTCCTGACAGTTCCACATAAGAGCACACGTCCACACATAATCCGCAGCTCACACTCAAACACATATACAGGCTTTTTGTGTGTGTGTGTGTGTGTGTGTGTGTGTATATATAGATACCCCAGCACGTAATCTGTGGCAAATTATGCCCCCCATTATCATACAGTTCCCCCATCATTCTATACAATGTCTTATCCATTCATCCATCTATAGTATATCTATCATCCATCCATCCATCCATCCCTCTCGCCCGGTCCTCTATTCTAACTGTGTGATAACTACAGAGAGTGACACGAGGAGACAGCCAGTAGCTCTGTGAACGATGTTGCTGCTGATTACGTAAGAGCCATAGATTAAGGGAATATCCAGCAGATCACTGCAGGCTCACAAGAAGGAGGGCAGCCACCACAATGAAGCGGAGCGCGGGCGTGGGGGTGGGGGGTTGAGAAAGCTGGCCCGGTCCATTTCGGTGGCGCAAGATGCAGAGATGGAAGTGAGGGGCCAGTGTGGTTTGTTTTTGTGTTGTGTGTTGTGTTTTAGAGAGAGAGAGAGAGAGATACACTGACAGAAAGAGAGAGTGGGAGGTATGCATCATGGAAAATGACTGCTTTCAACAAATATGTAGGAGGGAAGACTCTTCATTACACAGAGAAAAAGAAAAAAAAAAACAGAGAAAAAACAATGGTGTATCACTGGGAATAGAAATAGCCATCCAGCAGTCACGATTTAAAACACTACGACCTGTTATGACTGTCAGGTAAAAGCCCGTAACAGGAATGGAAACCTCACAACAACATAAGATAAATGGTTCACGTAATGAATCAAATATACAACTGTAAACACAAGTGGGGCAGAGGGGTGGTGGGGTGGGTGGGGGGGGTTTATCTGTGTGCGTGAAGGGTGCCACATGCATTGTCAGTGGCGTGTGTGAGTAGGTGGTGCAGTATGTGGCGCAGGAAATTAACAGAAAATAAAATAGTCGTGGGAGGACAAAACAGGAGAGGAGGAAGAGGAGGAAAGAAGGGACCTTTATTTATAGGCTCAGCCACAGGTGCCGACAATAACAGGATTGGCGATCATCGCCTGGGTGAGGAGACGTCCTGATTAGATCGGGACAGTTTTGATTTTCAAGCATTTGCCCTGGTAATTAGACTGAACGAGTGTTATTATGGTGAAGCTAAGAAAAGATACAATAGAGTGTCGCCAACAAAAGATCCTGTGTCCTGTCCTACCAAAATGTACTCTGCAAAATGAATTGTGTGTATCCTAGAGTCCTATTCTGCCAACTGTACAGTAAATTAGTGGAATTGTGTGAAACCAAGAGACAAGATATAAACTCCCTCTCATGATATAAATTGGCAACCGTTGGGATAAATGACTCAATGACTCAAACGTTATCTAAAACATGAAAACATCAGAAACAGCTCCACAACACCACGAGTGATCTAAAACTCCCAACTTGCAGCAATTTAGCAAACTTAACATTTGTCCACCAATGAAAAAGAGTGGAGTGGCTCAGTTTGTGGATATGTTGGGCTTAAACATTAGTTTCACCCCGAATAACCATGTTATCATTTTAAAACAGAAAGAAAACATTTTTGAAATTATTTTACTTAGTCAGGTTTGCAAAAGGAACATATGATCAAATAGTTTGCTGGTGAGAGGTGAGAGAGCGTGAGCTGTACCCATTAGTCTCCCAAGGTGTTGTTTTCTCGAATGTCGGTGCACAACCCTGCAACAGTGCATTTTTACAGCTGATGTTAAGAATGCAAGATAATATTTAGAGGATGTTGTCAAGGCATAAAATTAGATTGCATCTACAGCTGATGATCAGACAGTCTGTGTTTTCATTTCTTAGCCTCATTCCATCTTTCACTGGTTAAACTAAATTCTCTGGCTTTCTAAATATATCATAGCTGATATATCCAGGATATGCACAGCAATGCTTCAAATACATTAATACAAAAAGTACATTTACATACATATATCCATCTCCACCACTTCATAATAATCATCCCCACCCACTCAACACCCACACGGATGAACCTCCATGCACTTACTCCCATGCTATATTGGTAGAGCGCAGCTGGAGTAACCTTATTTCACACAAACAACTACGAATACACAATGAAATACACATAAACACTCTCTTTAGCGCCTCCCACTCGCCCCCACAGATGAATAACCACACCCAAACAACATCCATATATCCATCAGTCAGAGCCCATCCTCCATGTGTCAAAGTGGGTCTGTCGAAATCTAGAGCAGTGGATAAAGAGAGGAGGAGCTGATCCCTCTTGGATTGGACCAGGAAGAAGCCAAACAAGCCAGTTGTCATTATCAAAAATAGCTTGTGTACTGGATCAGCTGCACATACGCACAGTGCGCCACGCACAAATGCTACGCAGGCCGCACACACAAAGCCTATTCAGTGCATGATCTTTGACCTCAGAAGGAGCTATTATAGTAATAGGTAGCTGACATTTGAAGCCTGGTGTTGTTGGCATTTTGGACATCAACCACTTCCTCTTTCTCTCAGATCTCTGAAATTTACCTTGACCTTACAAATGAGCAGTGATTCAACAGGAGGAAGCGCACCTTACTCACAGATATGGGCACACGTTGTAAATTAAACCATGAGTAAGCCTGGCGTTGTGATGACCAGCTGTTAGCTCACCTGGACCCACTCGCTCTCACGGCCCTTCCCAGATGTCATGTTGCTATAGGGTTTTACAAATCCTGATGTAATTTTTTTTAATCCCATCTTCTACCCCATACCCCCATACACCTTTCCCAGCACCACATTAGATTTTTACCCAAGTCTCCATCAAGAGTGAAATGCTGATAAGATTTTTGCTGCAGATTACAGTCCCTTAATGAAATGTCTCACACTAATGAAGCCTGAAGAGAAGTGAAGGATTTTTTTTTTTCATAGTGCATCATCCGTCCCTCTCCCCTCTCTCTCGTTCTTTTTGTCACACTTTGTACTTGGCAGCTAACAGTACTGTACCGCAGCGAAGGATAGTCTTGTGTTTTAGGGATGCCACGGATCACAGTGTGATGGTTTAACAAAGAGGAATAATAAGTTGTTCTGTATTTGCTTCAGATCAAATAGGCAGAGTCTGTTAGTGGAATACAGTATTCGGCATAGTCAAGCTAAAATCCCAACATTTTCTCAGAGGACTTTACAATCCATAGAGCATACAGTACATCACCCTCTCTCCACAGACCTTCAGTTTGAATATGGAGTCGATATTTTCTCTCATACACGTTTCCATGTTTATGCTTCTGAAGTCAGACCTTCATATAGAACAGGAACAACTAAAGGGCTCAATGGACTTGAATTGCATATTGTGCCATGATTGATAATGTTGTTTTGAAGATGGTTGTCAGAGTAAAGTCACACTGCTACAACTTAATTCATTAACATAATAAACAGTTTATTGGTCTCAACTTTCATCTGCAAATATGTCAAATGAATAAATCAGGGACTAATCTAGTCTTATTTTAAGATTGGCCACCGTGCATTTTTGGAAGGCTTCCCCTCAGTCAGAGGATTGTAACAGTTTAATAGTTTCTCAACCTGTAGAAGAGCATGTAATCCTGTGGCCTCACAAATCCAGCCTGAATCTCGTGAGTTCAGCTTTTGCTCCAAGACTGTAGTCTGCAGAAAAAAAAAAACAAATCCACTATAAACTGAATAAGCCAGACAGCTGGAAGTTAGACTGGCCAGTGAACTGTAGGAAGTTTGTGTCCTCAAACTATTCAAACTCTTCACTGTGGTGAACATTATTCTGCAGAGGTGCAGCTTATTTCAGAATCATAAACTTCTTTTGGTGAGTAATTAAGGAAAGATACAGATACAAATGTGACACTGAGGTAAAATGAAAATAACATAAATGACCTTGTTGTTTAGTATGAAATCACTTAAAAAAGCCAAAATAACACTGTATGTCCCAATCAAGGATACAGTCATTCAATCATAAGGTTTTAATAGGACAACATGCCAAGTATTTTAATCATTATATTTTTCCTTAATTGTCCATAATGCTGATTTCCACAACAATCCATTGAAGCCACTGTTAGGTATTCTGAGAAGAGACTGTCTTCAGGTTGATATAAAATTCATACTGCTTTCCTTACATAAAAAAGACTCTCTCTCTCTCTTTCTTTCTCTCTCTCTCTCTGACTTTCTCTACCTACAAGCAACAACACGGTGTTCCTTGACCCATTCCCCACGGTGTTCCTTGACCCCTTCTCTCTCTGTACTCTCCCTTTCTCTCTGCGCACGTACTGTAGCTGATTTACAACTATTGGAGCAGGGAGCATGTGCTGAGATCACACTGGTTTGCCGAAAGTTGATGAGGCATAGCGATAACCATGTGTCAGTATACTGCGAGCCTCTTTTGTGTAATATGTTTTGTTTGCTTCCCACAACTGCATCAATCTTCATGGAAGGGGTTGATTGAAATCACATTGAATCAAAAACAAAACCTCATTGATTTCCTTTGTTGAGCTTAATTATTGTGGTGCTCATTGGTATTCTAGATGGCATTTTCTTTTCTTTTTTTGATTTTGCAGACAGACACATAAAACACTCCCCATGAGCACTGATCAGCTCACAGCTGTGCAAACATTGTGCGCATCCGTCTTCCTTTTTGATTATTTTTCTTTATTTTTTGTCTTTAATTATGTGTGTAATGGGTTGACGTTCTAAGATATCCTCCCCATTGTAACATGTTGTCCTTTTGCATGCAGAATCAGTTTCTACTACAGTATTAACATTCTTAGCATATGAGAAATGAGGATTTTATGACTCGCTGGGTACAACAGCACAGGACCAGTTTAATTATTAACGCCCTCATATTACATCATGCAATATTCTCTTTAATGTGAGTTTCCTCTCACAGATTCTATACTTTTTCCCCTTTGCTTCTCTAAGGTGGATGCCAGCAGCGTTCTGAAGAAGAGGATGAACTCTGCCCCGCTGTTTGACCGCCCTGCCAAAACTTTCCCTAACCCGCCCGTCAACGCCCAAGCCTTCCTGCAGCAGGGTTCGGCTGTACCGGCCAACAATGTTCTGACTGGCACCAGCATCATCGATAAATACTCCCGCATCCTCTTCCCCCTTTCGTTTGGCGCATTCAACCTGGTCTACTGGATCGTCTATCTCACCAAGGACACCATGGAGATGTCCAGGTGAACAGATGGCATGGTCGTTACAAATAATTTCATAATTTGAAATCTTGCACAAGGTCGACGAGGTTGCTGCTGGTTGTACGCCTCTGTGTATATTAAAAAGATTGTTCATAACCTAGAAATGTGAAGAAGTTTAAGAGAGCCTGCCAGTTTAAACATCGAGGCTTCAGCTCTAAATTTCTAAATCTAATGAAGAAATTGTTTTGCAGCACTAACTGGGGGTGATTTAAAAATAAATCAAAGTTTTATTTCACTTTTTAAAGAAATTTTAATGGATCGCGTCAATATAAATAAAAGTTTCCAAAATATGCCAACAAAGTTATCTTTGTCAGCTTACAAAGGTGATTCTGATACTGACTAGTTCATCAGAGTTGCTGAAGCTGGCCATGTATTTCTCATTGTTTCATATAATAATTAAAAATTCATGGAGAGCCAGGCATGCAGTTGCTAATTAGTGTGTGTATTATATTGCAGTTTGTCAGGCAAAAAAAAGGTCACAACACATACTGATACTGTTAGATCACGCCGTCTATAATGTATGTGTGGATTATGAGAGGAGTAATCTATATTTAAATCCGTACTCTAAACCAGACCACACGGTTCAAGTGCAGAAGGCAGAGTATGTGTGTGTGATGGGGGGGGGGGTTAGTATGGGAAAAACGCAGTATGTATCTGTCTCCATTCTGTGTTTGTTTTTTCCTTTTGTATGTGTCTTTGCCAGCCCGAGAGTCTATGTATAATTCAGCAGCCACACAAAGCTCCTACACTTTCAGCTCTAATTATTTACCATATGGCTTTCTCAAATGTGTCATAGAGTTTAAGATTGGTCACAGGCTCGATACAGTAGTTGAGTTATAATTGCAATGCAAGACCACCGGGCATTACTGGCAGGCTCTTTATTTGTCATCCAGTGCTTCGTCTAGCACTGTACAGTGCCAATGGGCTGCCATACTCGTAGCCTGTAGGTGTCTGTCTGTGCTTTCCATACACAGTGAACTATAGTCTAAATGATGGCAAGAAAATGCACTTCTGTTTTGTCTTATAGGGACCATTTGCCAGACACAGATTACACTAGTAAACAGCCAAGCTAGCTGTCTGTAATGGAAGCAGTGTTTTGAGCTAAATGTACAGGTGTTCGGTGCATGTACAAGCAAATCTTTATCAGCACATTTTTACAGTGAACTGATTATACTGAACCACTGCTGACACTGTCCAAATCAGTAGCTGTGAGCAGTAGAGCTCCCCTCTGCCAGTATCAGATCAGTCACCTCTTCATTAAAAGCCTATTAAAAGACCCTGAGGGTCACAGAAACAATCACAATCTAAGAACTCAGTTGTAAATATAGTCTGCTGAGCTAAAGTAATTTTATTGGCCAGTTTGTATACTGAACTGGACCTGATAGCTTGGAGTAGCAACAAGCTGAACTTACTGCTGACCTGAAAACTATGACTATGACTATGAATATGAAATGATCACAATGAAAATGTTAGCAGGTAATGTTTATCTGGGTCGAAATATTACTTTAGCATGTTTGCGAGATAATATTTGCTCAGCTGTGCTAGACACAACAAATGGCCATGGCTATGCGCAAGGGTTTGACATGACAAAGGTCACCAGAAGCATATTGATTAACATTTCATATCAATTGTTTGCATTAGATTCTTCAGTAGATCACATGGATACAGATTAAATGATGTCAAACCCTAACTGTCCTGGCCACATTCCTATCCACTGTGTGCTTCCATTTCGGTACATAGGATCTGTGATCTAGTGTATGATTTTAATCAAAACAGTACAGTGCAGTATAAAAGAACAACACTTGTAACAGTGAAGAGGAAAGACAGATACTGTGGCTGTCTAGGTGAATTGTGAAGGCTCAGAGGCACATTAATGTCATTTTCACAAGTAGTGTCTCTCAAATGCGCATGATAAACTGAGACATATATATGACTTACGGTTGTTATTTATGGCAGATATGCACAGTCTTCATGGGATTGTTACTGCCAAAGCAATATGTCTGTCAACAGACGAAATCACGCGGCAGTGTTTTGATGACATCAAGAGCTGTATGTTGCTCTCATACATCACCTCTAAGGATCCTGTAGGATTTTACTCTTTGACAGAATGCGGAGGGTTCTTCCGGCTGCAGGAGGAAGCTCGGTGTATGTGTATGATGCATGTGTTCATGCAAGTTTGTGTGTTTGATTTGTCCTGACCATATGCTCCAAACAGATGCATATGCCTGGTTGTGCATTTTGTGTGCACAAAATGCGATGCGCTTCACCACTTCTGACTCTTTTTAAGCGTGTGGGTTCAGCTCCTTTCATTCCCTGCCTTGCTCTTTCTCTAAAAAGGGAAAAACCCTGAGGCCTGAGCTGAGACAAGTCAGATGACATGACAGTGTTGGCAGGCATTGGGATAGCTCTGTGTGACACTCTTAGTGACACTCTCTTAACTGTTTCTATTAATTGATAGGGACTGTAAGTGAGAAAGCGGCTTCTGACAAACCTCTTGCAGGAAGGCAGCAGAGTGGCGCCCTTCAGGCCCTGGGTATCAACGAGAAGTAGGCATGAGGAAATAACATGCAATACATGTGAATACATTTGTGTGCCTGTGCATGTGTGAAAATCACAAGTATGCCTGTGCATGCATTCAAGAGTATGACTGAGCAAGTGCAGTGAGTGGAGGGGTGATGAAAGGAAATGGGAAGTGATACAACACGTAGTGCCCGGGGCTGGTAACTAAAAATCTCTGTGGTGTTGGAACTTGTAGTTGACCAGCAAATACAGGGAACGAGCGCAACCACGGGCTGTCACTGTGATTGATTGTGGTTATATCATTCTCGCTGTAAAAGTCAAGATGTCTGAAGTGGACAGAAACTGTCAGCTGTTGATGCTACAACACCATTTGCAGCAGCAGACTGCTGAGTTTATTTTAACTCACAAAATGACTACCAACTAACCTAACACTCCAACAATTAAGTTCTTGTTGGCATACTGACGATTTATATATCAAACACGGTGCTGACAGAATTTGTTTTTCACTTGTCCTTGTGACCACTATAGTCAACTTCAGGAAACCAAATCTTGCCAACAGACCTACAACAAAATAGATAAAGAAACCCTGTACTGACCAGATTACACTGAAAATAGCTAGCTTTCTTCCCATCACGTACAAAGTGACATGAAGTAGCTTCCGTGCATAGGGAAGGTGTAACATACTGTTGCAGCATCTACCGAACCCCTGATCAATACGACCACTGAATGATCTGCGCGGATAAGAAAGCAGTGATCTTTGTGGGCGAAGGATTTGCATGAGCCCATGATGATGGGCAAAAAACCCTCTGGGCAAAAAACCCTCTGGGCAAAAAGCCCTCTGGACTGGAGTACAGCTTGCCCTGATTTGCATATAGATATGTATTGCAGTTAGAGTTGAGATCTGGCTAATGGACATGCATATGAAGTGTAAACGGGAGTCAAGATCACGGCAAATGCCCAGCAACCGCGAGAGTCTGAACGGAACCATTGTAGACACCTGCTCTGGTTAAAATGAATACGCTAAAGCACAATTCACTCTACTATGCTTCACACTTCCACAATTAACACTTTGTATTTCATTGTTATTTTTGCGCAGCACCACCCACACTTGTGACTCCTCGGTTCTGTGCTACATCCACCTTAATCCAAATATCACATCCATTAAATGAAAGCAGGCAGTCCCTTTCACTCCAGGGAGAGATGAATATACAGCTCCAGCGGCCCTAACTGAAAGCAAATAGCAGCACGTGCAACAGACCACTTTCTCTCTTTTGTTGCTCTGCTTTTATTACGGCGGGTTCTCCTGCAAAGATGAGCTGGACCAGAAGAAAGCTCTTTGAGCGAGCATGTGTGCAGGTGGATTTGTGTGCGTGCGTGTCGACTTCTGTGAGGATGCAGCCTTACAAGTGTATAAATGTGCGGCGGCAGCAGTGCCTGCCGACTGGAGGCTATTTTAATGAATAGCACCATTCAGGACGAGACATGAAGGAAACAAATTTGCTGAAAACACTTCCTCCCCGCAAAGGGCCCCAGCTGGTTGGCTGACTGGTTGCTGGCTGGCTGGCTGGCAGGCTGACTGGTGTATGTGTGTCAGAGTGGGTACAGCAGGTGATAAGCCCTGCTCCTCTTTATTGCCCATCAGAGTGCCAGGCTTGAAAAACAACTTCCCCATTGTTGCCCATAAATCAAAACCACTAAATGCTGTTTCCAACTCAATTCCTATTTTCGACTGCGGAGCCGTAGCCATAACTTTGGTGTAATGATCATTCAATTACAGGCCACTCAGACAGGGAGCGAAGAAGACCGATATGAACAGCGATCCCCTATCTATCATATTTCTCTCTGTGGCCTCGTGGGAATCGCTGCATCCGCCTTTGTCACCTAGTTTCCGTGTGCTTGCATGAACGCCTTTCTCACACATCTGCCTGTGTTTACATGGCCGTCGCTGAAGCGTGGAAATTTACAAATCCTCACAGAGAGATAAATTGCTATCGCGCGAGGAAACTGCTCTTTGTCCCTGACATTCTCCCTGCATATACGCGCTCTTTCTCCCTCTCCCACTATCCCTCACACTCAATTGCTTTCTCTATTTCTCACTTTATCTCAGTGTCACTCTTTCAGATACACTCTCTCCCTCTCTCTGCCGCCCCCTCCCTGCCCCTGTACTCCCCCTCGCGCCTTCTCTCTCTCTCTCTCCCACAGTGAACTGTCTGTACTCTGCCTCCTCTTTGATAAGACAGGACAGCCCAACAAGCTAAGCAGAGTGGTGTCCCTCTACCTCATCTACGTGGCATTAATCATCTAGCCTGTTCGGAGGCAAAGAGGAATCTTGCCACTGTAGGGCTGGACCAGTGTCTTGTCTATTGGTCTTCCTTCAAACTGTATTGATGAATATTGGACATCTGTTTACTAAGTTAATGTAGCAGGGCGGTCTTGTCTAAAGAGGAATGTTTCAATCACCAAAAGGTCACAAGTTCAGTCCCTGCGAGAGCCAATATGAGTCGGTCAGCATTTGCATGACCTGTCAGCGTGCCTTCGGGGAATCCACTGAACACTACTGGTTTATTTTAAGCCATTCTGACTTATCACTTCCAAGTGAGGCTTTTTCTGAAATAGAAATATTAGTTATTAATTTTTGTAAGTCGGCCAACAGGAAAGATTGGCAAGGGCATTGAGGATATGGCAGTTTAGAAAAAGTACAACCACAGAAATGACTTGATTTTGATTTAATTCTGGCTTTAATTTATTTGAAATGTTCTTTAAAATGACATTGAGATCAGTACATGAGTTAAATAAAACTGCAGGAATACCTCTTTCTCACACTGTGTCAACATATAAGTTTGATAGGTGAAACAGATCTAGTAAGAGATATAGATATAGATATAGAGATATGGTAAGTAGGCAAATATAAGTGCTTTCATGCCAGAGGGTCGGTACTTGTATTGTATTATCACTTATGTGTAGCAGCATCAAACTTTAATATAGCTTTGATTCACTGATTTAAAACCTAAAAATAAAAGGGTCAGGTTCATCAATTTTTCATGAGCTTGCCACACTTTTAGGGATTTTTGTAGGCATGGGATGAGCATCCACCTTGTTGCAATTTACATGGACGCAGTAATACAGGCATGCATATTGAATTAAATTGTTTTTTAATGGTTTATTTAAATCCAGCAATTGAATTTATACCAATGTAATCCATATAGTGTTACAGTATTGCAATGAGGACACGTATGGCTACATAAATCAACGTACAATATTCAGTGTGTGGCCAGGCTACATGTTATTCAGCCCACAGTCAAAAACATACATGTTTATTTACATGTGAAAATGCTTCATTTGAGTCTCCCAGTTAGTGAGTATATGCAGTGCAAAATTGTTGGACTGGAACAACAATTGGAAGACCAACAACTGGAAGATAAAGCATGAATTTAAACTAAAAGCAAATGTCAGCGCACACAGCCGCACAAACAAACGGTATGCGGTATGTTTTATTTTGCAAGTTAATTGAAATGAACAGGATTTTAGTCCTGTGTTAGCCTTTTAAAGCACATGGACACAGTAGCTGTTCTACCTCAAAATGTCTCCTCACCTCCCTACCGACCAAAAAGACACAGAGAGCTGGCATTTTTTTGCCAGCAGCAATGTAAGTTCTCTGGCTGAAAATGGCTCTCAGCGCTGTCAAAAGTGTCTCCTGCTTTAACACATCAGGCGGAGGAGGTGGAGGTGTGAACTACCTGGCAGAGGTTCCCAGACGAGTTTCACAAGGTCTTTGTGAACAACATTGGCAGCGAGGGACTGAATAAATTCAAATATTAAATTCAGCCTGGAATGGATGCCAACCTTCACAGCAAGACTGAACCGGAGCATGCTGTTACATCATACCAATGTGCGTTTGTGCTTGTATGCACGCAAGATGTGGATGAATGTGAAACGGAGTAGGTGTGTGAGTAGGTGTCTGTATGCATATATCTGTATGTTTGAATATGATAAAATGCCATATCCTTAATTTGAAGCGAAAACCTTTATTTACTCTAGGCAGCATACCAAGGTGCCCCTCGCTACCTTTCACTCTCTCTCATACACACACACACACACACACACACACACTATGCACAGATGCTGTTTTTTTCACTAATTCTACCATTCTATTTCTCTTTCTGTCTTACAGGGATACCGTCTAAGCCAAGAGTTCGTCTTCCTGGAAATCACACATATGTGCACTCAGTTTCATATACTTGCACCGACACACATTTTCACACACACGCATATATATACAGTATACACGGTAAATAGATGACAGACATTTGCCAAGCACTCTTTTATGCTGCCTCAGTGCATTGTATTTCTTTTTAAGTACTCCCTTGGAAAGGGGGTGTTTTCAGAGCAGATGAACCAACTCCTATTGCCAACTCAACCTGGGAGCTCACAGCCTGTGGGCCCCAGGCACTGGAACCATTTCAAACAGGTACTACATCTCTCTGTCTCTCTCATTTCTTTATTTCTCTTCCCCAGCATTTAAAAAAAAAAGTTACATGTTAGGACACTTTTTCAGTGTCTGTCCTGGATCCCCCCGCCCAAGTGAATGGGGCCAGACGTAATAGCTAAGCTAAGAGCTGGAGGCAAAGCTACTACTTTGTTATTTATGTATTTATTTCTGTATGCGTGCAAAATGCATGCATTTCCACACATGACAGTGTGGATGTTTTGCATGTGTGTTCCCAATGACACATTCCCTACCCTGATATTTAAAACAGACTTGAGGGAATGAGTGTACCCGTTGTCCTGACTGGATCCAGTGTGACTGACTGACTCGCTGGAACTCTCTCACTCCCAGCTCTTCATTATACTTGTCTTTTTTTTTCCCCACGACACTCATTTGCAACAACATTTTTTGGTTCATTGGCTTAATTTCTTTACTGATAGGGAACAAAGCAAAATCTTTGAAGGGTTTTATTTTTAATGGTGTGTTTCACAGATACATTGGCCTGGTTGAATATTCACTATCACATGCACATGAGGATGGAGAAATGTGCACATGCAAATGTCGGGAAAATACAGGCATTAAAACATGCACACATGCCACTCACATACACTTGTTTTCCACTGTTTCCACAATGACATGATTCTATGACCTAGATTTCCCATAGACAGAAAAAATAAATAATTAAACAGTGCACAATAAAATGAATAACATAAACTAACTTGTTACAGCCCAAAGCTGTGATCCATCTGGTAACAATTTTAGGAAAAATCACATGAACACATACTACCTGCCCACAGGAACAGAGAACTCTGCAAAGTTGTTGGAAAAACAAATCAGGTTCAAGTTTAAATTTGCAACACATCTAATGTAATTAAATTCATTTAAGTTGCACAATTTATGAGAAGCAAGACACTACTGCAATGATGAATATAAATACAAAGGATGGAAAGAATAGCAGTCTTATTTCAGACAATCATAAAAAAAGAGATTACATTTAACCCACCACTGCACATGCACGCACTGCCGTCTCATACACTAAGGTCTGTATGTATCCTGGCAACAACACATCTTTCCCCAGGGAAAATTTAGGCGTCTATACGCTAACATGGTTATCATTTTCTTTTTTCATCGTTTCTATTTATTGTCATCCTCTTAATTGAAGTTAAAGGATTCCTACACTGCCAATTATTTCTTGAGATGACAGCTCGGTCTTCTGGTTTTCATTAAAAAAAGCTGCGAAAAACAGAAACCTAAACCTATCATCATCATCAATTATACGAAATGCCAGAACATATTCATTAATAATTCACTGGTGTAGATTTGCATATGATTATGCACCTTTTCCAATTAAGTAGAGAGGGTAACATGTTAAAGCCATGTGGTGTCTAAATATAAGACAGTGTGTGTTTGCCTCCTAATGACATCCATCATCCATGAAGTTGTTCTCATCGAAGGTGTCTCTAATCAACACAGGCATCTTTTGAAATAAAAACCCTGCACACTGCGCCAAAAGATTAAAGTAGTCTCGAAACACTTCCTCTGGTTGTTAAGTTTGTATTTGATTTTGTTGAACATTTTCACATGTTCCACGTTAAAAAGCTGTACAACTGGTGTACTGTGTTCTTATTCATTCTTGCATATACTGAAGGTGAGTAATTGAACAAGACATAACATGATATCCTGTTTCTTTAACATTGTGTTGTGATTTTTTTTAACAATTCCAGTTGATAAGAAAGCTCTTCATTTGTTATAATTGTGTGTACTTCTTATGAGCACTTTGATTTGTGAACAGACCAGCATGGTAGAGCTTAGTTCGGCGACACTGATAAAATAAATGAATAATGCATGATTAAAACTTTGCATCATGGACATAGTTTTTCAAGAATAAAAATATGCAATGCAATAACAAATGCAATATAGACTCTGGTCGGACCCCCAAGGTTGGGATCCATTGCTTAAAACCATATTCTGAAGTTGCAAAGCCTTCATGAAGTGGTTGCAAACAAGCAACTCCGTCGCCAGACAAGAACATCAATATTGGACTATTTTTCAAAACCTCGGATTGCATCCAGTGCCAAGGATTTTAAAGTGTTGCTTTCTACAATATCTGTGCATGGCAACTATAATATGACTAAGGTACTAAAACATAAAAAGGCAAACTTTAATTGCAGGTCTGTGATCGGATGCAAGCTCATGTCTCTGGCATGAATATCTGTGCTAGGTTTGGACTCTTGAGTGTACTTTTAATGTTTGGTTAGTTGACACTGAAATGAAATGTAACTATGGCCTCATGTTGTCAATTATGGGGTGCAAAGGATTTGTTCATTTTAAGGCCTGTTGTTGCATGTTTTGTTTTTTCTTTCACTTGTACACCAGAGGACTGAAAGAACTGTGGTGTCAGACTGTATGAACTGTCTCTGTATCCTCCCTCTTCCTCTACTTCATTCATCACCGTCCTCCCCTCTGTCTTTGAGGCCGAGGCTGATGAGACAGGGCATTTCAGGGTCCTCATTGCCCTGTATGTCAGGTTCCATTGAGGGAAAACCTGACTGCCAGTAAACTCAGACTGCTACAGAACTGCTGGCTCAACCCCGGTGGAGCCTCGGAGCACCGACGACCTCCCACCTCCAGCGATGACTGAGCGTGCTTCTGCAGAATAAACTTCAGTGGAATAGTCAAACAGGAATAAGCTGCAGTGAAAGGGTGTGTATGGCTGTGTGTGTGCTTTTTTTAATTTTCGGTTTCCATCGGTGACCCGATTGATCTACCCCCCTGACCCCCAGCTGCTGAGCTCCATTGCAGCACTGTCAAAACCGCACTTGCATGACCTTTGACCCTTTATGTGCTTGTTAGGGTTGTTGAATGTAGAAGGTTGTGAACTCCATAGAATATAGAAATCTATTGCTATGGTGACTGCAGCCATGAACTACCCTTTAGTCATTTCTTTTCATTCCACGGGCATGGGATTTATTGATTCTTTCATTTAACCAGTGTTAATCTTTTTTTTTTTCTTTTTTTTTCAGTTCTACATTGTCAATTGCCTAGACATTGTGGACACAATTTAGAAGACAATGAATGCTCTACATTGTTATATTATGTGTATATTTTGTGAATATGATTAATTATTTCTGTAGGTTGCTATTTATATTCCAACTGTATGAACCTGCTTGATGATCAGCTGCATTAACCATTTGTACTTGTCTGTATGACAGACCACAACTTTTGTATTCTAGCAGTTTAGTTCCTCCACACTTGCTCCTTGTATACATTGCTCTCCATTAGTTTTTTTATTGTCATTCCGTTGGCCTGTTTTTATTGCAACAGAAAACAATATTTGCATATTCAGGTCTTTTGTCCCCTGTTAATAAATTAACCCATTCTCACTTTTCCCATAGGATTGTATATTACTATGTTCAATAAAGCCAGATTATGTATATATATAATTTATATTTCTTTCTTCCAGTCTTGTATAAAACTACCACTCTGCAGGGAAAGTACAGTCTTTTAAAGAAGAATTTGAGGCTCTGTTTATTGTGGGACTTTCAAAATACAATCTTTGCTTTAAGTCTAAGAAGATGCAATCTCTGTAGCCCTTCGTAGTGGGGCTAATTAATTGCACCACAATTTTCATCATATGACATGTGAGGGACTTTTTTTTCATACATACAGATTCATACATATTATTATAGTTTGTCCTCATGCAGAGATCAAAATGGTTTAATCTAACCACTTTTGTTATTTTTAGCCACACATTGTGAAGCCAATAATTCTCATTTCACACACAAATGCGGCCATACACTGAATGTGAGTGTTTTACCGCACCCAGTGATCATAGTAATGATGTGATATAAGGTGTCATGAGAGAACAGTAGGTACTGTGTGGGACTTGGTCACTATACTACAGTAAATCACAGCTTATGAGACTGACTTTTGGTCGACACTCAGTGACACTTTGATGTAAAAACTCATGCACACCAGCAGCCATGTTTACGCAGCCGCACACATCCTTGCAGTACATGAAGCTGTCCAGGCAAAGAAACATGCCAAGTCACGAATAAGTCAGCTGAAGCTGTTTAAAGGCATGCATTAAGCCCCAAAGAGTCTTTAACGGCTGCGGCGTTAGCTCTCCATTCATCCACCCAGAGTGATGTAACCTCCACTGCCACCCCCCATCACCCTCGCCTTTCACTCCTATATCATTCTTCTATGCTAAGAGCAGCAGGCAGGCAGGAATAAACTAAAGACTAAAAGAAAAAAGGAAGTTTTATCATCCAACTTCCTGTTTCGTTCGGATGCAAATGCATGTGCTTTCAGACCTGTCTTAGTCTGGGTCACCGTAGCCAATCACAAAAGGGTAGAGTGCCACCTATTGGTGCACAACCTGAATCCTCTCTCCTCTCCACCACCACCTATCCACGCTCCCTCCTCCCACAGACACACTGGCACTCGACTCCTACACACTGACTCACCATATGTTTTTACACGCGCACAGAAAAAAATCACAGTTTGAGCACACACAGTAACCACACACACACATACACACACACATACACACAAGACTGACATGTAGAGAGAGATATCTCAGTGTGTGTATGTGAGGATGCACACAGATGCTCATGCATGCACAAATATGTACAAAATAACAGCCCACAGATTCATACTAATGCAAAACCTGATTCTCACAAGTCAACAGTAATCACCAAATACATTACATGCACAGTGAATTTGAATTGGACAATCAGCGCTAATATAATGTTATGCATATTGCAACAAGAACATTTTTCCGTATGATTGTCTCACAGGAGCCCCCTCGTAGCCTGTAAGGGTTTCAAGTGTCAAGCACAATATTGCCAGTTTGAGACCAGCTGGGGACCTTTGTTGCGTGCTATTTCTCATCTCTCTCCCTCCTTATTTGTCTCTCCCCTGTAATAGCTCTTCTGTCAAATATATAATAAAGGCATACAACTGCCTCCAAATTTGTATAATAAAAAGATTCTCTCAATATGTTGCATGGATTTTGGCCTCAAGGTGTATTAATCATGTAAGAATGTACTTATTCAGTATAGGAAGACTGCTACTTATGTGTTTATTTGATTAGATTTAATAAAATAATTGACTATAAATATGGTTAGAAAGGTGTTTTATTGATTCGTAATAAAAAAAAGTTATTTGTTCTTTTTACAATCTAAATGAAATAGAAATAAAGGAGAATATTTCCCTACATTAAAACTGAACAGAAATGACAAATTCTAGTACACCTGATGTGAGAACGGTAAAAAAGTGTCGTAACATCAGTTTAATTCAATAAATTAGTAACTAATAACTAATTAAATCAAATATCAGTTTAAGCCCAACAACATGACGAGAGGTAGATGTGAGCGTGGCTTTAAATAATCAAGTGGAGGAACACATGATACATAGAGGCTGACATGTGTGGGCAGAGAAAAAAAGAAGACTGCTTATTCTGCTGACCTTTGACCTTTTAGGAAAAAATGCTTATATAGACACACACCTTCGCATGTGCCCCCCCCCCCCCAACACAGACACAGACACACACACACACACACACACACACACACACACAGTAGCAGCGGAGCAGTTGAGGGTAGCTGGGCCAAAGAGGAGCCGCGTCTCGGTGCTCTCCTCTGCCGTGAATGATTTCCACAGCACTGTCAGCAGGCACCATATTAACCACATCAGATTCACTCAAATGCCAGACTGTCACATGCAGTCTGATTCATCAACTTTCCACACTGTCAACCCAGGAGAGAAGAAGATAGAGAGACAGAAGGAGGGAGAGCGGGAGGGGGCAGAGAGCAGGCAGCGAGAGAGGGGAAGGTGAGATGCAAAGATGGAGAGGTGTGGCGATGGTCAGGAATAGACTGAGAGGCGGATCGTGGCGAGATAAACCAGAAGGAGTGAGATATAATAAGTGAAAAGAGGGATGGGGATAGGGGGATTCAGATAAAGGATGCATAAATAAAGGGGGCACGCGAGCAGAACGACGGCTCTCTCGTGCCTGACATGCCGAGCTGGTGCTCGCGGAGAAGCACAACGGCGCAAACCAGCCAATAACCCGGAACGCCGAGTGTCACACAGATGGGAAACACACTCAGACTCTCTCTTTCTGCCTCTCCTTGTGTGACAGAGCCGCAGAGACACTGGTGGTGGTGTTTTTGTGTGTGGAGGTGCCGCTTGAATCTCGTTTCATTTCGTTCCATCTCCTTTTTCCTCTGAAGGATGTAATGTGGTGTCATGCACACAGATCTCCAATTCCATTTGCTGCTTAGTAGCAGCACGGTACATGAAGCAATGCTTAGGAGGTTTCAGATGATAGGGAGTATCTTGAATGGAACTATCATTGGGCACATTGCTTTTCGGCTGTTAAATATATGGAAAAATATGGGCCGCGAAGAGAGTTGATCCAGTGAGGCTTTTCTGGTCTTTATTCAGTCTATCTTTCATCAACCCAAAGAGAGAATCCTCGGTGTTTAGTGATATTATGCAATGTGTCACTATTTGAAATGTAAATGAAGTCTGAAGAAGCTCATTACAGCTGGAGTGACTTTCTCACCGTCACTTGTTGCAAAATAATTTTGAAGCGGGAGAGATTGCTCTTTAGGTGGATGACAACAGAAATGATGTGTCACTTCTTTTTCACTTCACAAACATGGAAATATTACTGATCTTAGGGTGCTGCACAAGGAAAACACTGTCAGCACACCAGCAGGGGAGATGTCTGCTTAATGTGATTACGCCAGTAGTTGTAGAACGTAGGAAAGTAAAAACTGAAATGACACGACAGGACTGTAGCCATATTTCATATTTTTAGAGGAGAGTGGTTTGCTAAAATGTTGGGCAAGATTAATTACTTCACTCATTACTCATTTCATTACTCATTTAATTACTTTGCAATGGCCATAAATACTACAGACCTAAAACGCAGTGACTGTGGTGATAAAATGAGCAAAACTTTTCCAGTTTGCAGTTGTTTTTTCATGCATGTCATATGCTGAAATGAAACAGGTCATTTCAGTGAAAGACTTACTTTCGAGTTTACCTCTGTTGCACTGAGGTGCAAACTGTCATAACAACAAATAAAAGTGTGCAGGTGAGGACAGGTAACTTGATCAGACATGCAGGCCTCCTCTCCTAACGTCAGAGTGCAAATATGAGACTTCACATACACTTTTGATGACATATCTGTTGATCTGTGCTTGAAAGTTAAACTTAGGCTGTGGCAAGAATTAATGCGTTCCCTGAAATAATTCTTTTTTTTTTTAGATAAAAAGCAATGCACTGTATGGACATAGAGACATTACAGACATATAGACATTATTTTAATTTGAATGAGTTAGCATGAGTCTTGACACCGTCATGATATGATGATATGAAATAAATGTTACTGACACTCAGACACTAACACTTAGATCTAGACCAAAAAGTCCTCCTTTCACAAAATGTACATGGACGATTGCAAAGTTTGGACATTTTTAGATTGTGTTTGTTTTCAATAAAAAGAAGAAAACAAGAAAAAAAAAGTGAGCATAGACTTTTCATTAACTTCAAATGACTCAGTGCGGGTTATTACCCCATTATGAAGTAACTAATGAGATTAACCCCTTCTGATTCTGAGCTATTAGTGAAGGAATTTCTAAAACCTGATCTGCATTTAGCCCCAGTAACCTCCTGTGTAATTGACCTTAGTCTGCTACACCATGGTAGTGTATATGTACAGACCCCGTCTCATTTCATGAAAATATATTTCCTGGTTAAATTGATGAGGAACATCCTGTTCTGATTAGACCGGCACATGGGGAATCAGTGACGAACGACCTCCTTCGATACACTCCAGCACTCCATGTGCTCCTGGAATGGGAACACCACACTGGGCAGATGAGGGGTTTCAATTAGCATTTTAATGTAAGATCAAAAATGGAGTCTCTGAATGGATAACAAAGCGTACATTTTCCCATTGTTCTCTTTGGACACCTACTCTGCATCTTTATTCGATCGATCGCTAAAATGTAGCTCAAAATTTAAACTTCAAAAAGATCAAAAGCCTTAGAAATCTCACAAGAAAGTTTATATATATTTACATTCAGTTGATATAAGAGAGGTTGAGCACCAGGGCTGGAAGTATGGTGCACTCTTTGGCAGCATTGCACTGTGCTCTATAAAGCCTCTACATAGCAACATCTCCAAGCGTATCATTAAAATTCCTCTTGATGCCATAGCAACCAAGTTTTTCTTATTGCAAGAGGTCAGTTGGAGCTTGTAGAGAAGATGGCAGGGCACCAACGGCTGGGTCTCCCACGCTGGCGGGTGAAAGGTCACATCTCAACTTCTGCAGGCTTCTACTCTCCTCCAACAAATTACACATGAGTACACATCTGTTTCTTTATTTGTCTTACTCGTGTCCCCGGCCATATTTCCCAGACATTTCCATAGCATTGCAGTGTATCTCCATAGCATTGCATTTCTCATTTTCACAAATACCCCTTTTTTTTTTTTTTAATCTTTTTTTCTTAGTTTATCTCCTCTCCAGAATTTCATACCTTTCAGTCGGAGAGCACAACTCACAAATATCACATTAGAAAGTTGCTACATCAATTAATTAAACTACCAATTAAAGTAAAGTATTACAAATAGACTGTGAACGCCGCAGTAAAGAAATAGCATTTGGTTACAGAGTGTAACAAATTTGTCCGACTTGACAGCTACACTTTAATAATGAAGTTGCTGCAGTTTGTACAACGGGTTTTTACGAGGACAAATGAATGGATGCAATTCTGCATTCTGCGGCCTGGGCGACAAGCCAACTAAATCAAAACCATCTTATTTAAACAAGGCAATTACAGGATAAACATGCATTACAGATAAACACGTCTTAGCTCCCAGCAGATCTCTCTGTGTTTGTTTTGGGCTTCAAGACAAAATAACAAAGCACCTCTTTTCTCTTTTTTTTTTTTTTTCTTTTCTTTTTTTTTTTCTAGACCACAATCCTCTCAAAAGGCCTGGAAATGACTTTTAAACGAAGTGTTGGGGGATAAAAAAAAATGCAGAGTCAAAATCAGCAGGTCATTTTGAAATCATGGCTTCTTTTAAGTGACCAGAGGATTTTCCTGTAAAATGTGATAGATTGTGCCTGAAAAACGCTGGAGGCCGCGATGGAGGAACCCTCTGAGAACGATCGCAGTCGCTCAGGATGCCGGCGACCCAACATATGCGTGCTTGTGTGCTTGTATTAATCACATTAGAGCGACAAGAATCTGGAGACGCGGTCGCGTTGTGGGGACTCATCTCACCTCATCTCACCTCACTAATCACACTGCAGCATGTGCTATCAGATATTTCTGAGAATAAATCAGGACAACAACTCGCAGCAATCAAAGAAATGCTTGTAAAAGTTTTATTGCCTGACAAACGTGGCAGTGCTGGATGCAAAACCCAGACACCTCGCTGCTTGGTGAAGTTCTACTTACAATGTCATCATGTGTTAACCAGAAAAATGAATAGAAAAACAATGACAGGTTTGAAGCTTATAAAATAAATGACACATTTAGTTATTTTTTATCCTGATGTACCGACTCACAGTGGAGGGCCAGGTTAAAGAGACAAGGGAGGGTGGAGCTTGAGTTTGATGGGTCATATTGATGAAGCGTCTAATAGGATCTGAAGCTGAGCTGATTGCCGACACCCTTATCTGTCTTTTAATAGGAAAATACACAGAGGTACTGAAGATAGAACCATTTAACCATGATTAACATTATTGATCCTCAAAGACTGCAGTGCTAGTACTAATATTTACAGTATCAGTATTAAATGCCGCTTTGATCTATTTGACCTTATTCTATTTACTGTGCTTAGTGAAGTCTTACTCTGACATCTTAACCAGGAACCGTTGGTGTCGCCTATTCAAAATAATAATTTTGATGTCTTTAATCTTTAATAACAGCGGTGCTTTTCAGCTGGCACTGACTCGTTCAGCACACTGATGTGGACATTGCTTATTGAAGTCATATTTTAAAATGAAATGATCAAGGAGAGCATTAATCTGATGGGTGGACAAACTGAAAGGCAGACCTGAGAATAAAATGCAAACCACTGCTCCACTGACACAAACTGTGGCCTTCAAACTGAGGTTTATTCAACAAATCTCTGACACAGTCTTAAAAAAAATGTGAATAATTAAATGTGAATCATAATAACGGAACATTGCAATGTTTATATTGCAAAGCTATTGTATAGTTTCACACTTGTTCATTTGTCCGCAGCCTGTATTTATGGACTATATTATGTCCATACCTCCAAAAAGCTGAGTTGTATTCATACATTGTTGACAGACCCACCATGCAACTAAAGACTACAGCAGACTGCTCACCTGTCCATTGTATGTTTTAACTCTGCTCCTGTCCACAACCTCATCTAGATCCCACACTCACTCAGAGTATGAAGCACCGCATTACTCCTGACGCTGCAATTTAGGCAACAGACATTCATTGTGAGGATTACAGCAAGAGAGTGAGAGACAGAGACAGAGAGAGAGAGAGAGACTGGTGATGGGGAAAGCCGATCTGTACTTACAGAGGGACCAGTGCTATTAAGCATCTAGATTATACTGCAGATGTACAGTAGATGTACTGTGGATGCAATCGGTCATTAATCCACATGATATAAAATAACAACAAACCTGATGTCCCACATGTAATATATCAGAATGTAAACTATTAACAAGGTTTGCATTTATTTTCATATTTGTTTTTCAAGTCGGCACAAGAATATGAACATGAGAAAAATAAAAAGAGGACATTTTGACTTATGCACATCCTTTATCTTGACCAACACTTGCAGTATATAAACAGCTATATAAGCAATTTATAGCATCCAACAGCATATTAGGTACCATGATTTTTGCATTAGAGCATCTCTATACATCAACTGAGTTTCCTGGCTCCATGCACTTAAGAGGAAAAAAAATAGTTTTACTGGCAGGAAAACCTGCCTTAATAGCAGTAAGAACTCCTTATCGAAATCAATTCATTCAGCTTTTTTTTCTTTTTGGCATTTTAGTATAGGCTATAAAGAAGGCAGGTTTAGACTGGGAGGAGCCAGACTGGTGCAGGGAAAAGAGAGCACAGCACTGGCCAATAAAGGAAGAGGAGTTTAAACAGTTAAGCTGCTCAGATTTAGTGTCACTGAGGGTTCATTGTACAACAATTGTACTGTAACAGTATTATATTTTTTCTTCACACACACTCACTATGTCAGTTTAAATCACAGGCTGTGGCAGACATTGAAATCCTTTATGCATGTAAAGAAAAGTATTTAATGATTTGTTTATGAATTTATGAAGCATTGGCATTCTTTACATGTGGCTAAAAAAAAACTTGTGGGCGATATGGAGCAGACATTAACATAAAAATTTAACAGATCTACCCTGCTGAGCAGCATTAGACTCTAACTGTACTGTAAAACTGACTTACAGTCGTCTGTCACTGGATTTTTTTTTCCCTTCCATTTTTTTTTTTTGCTCCCGGTTTGCATATCTTAAGTGGAAGATTGATGACAGGCTGCATGCTGTGGACAGAACCTATGCTAATGAGGAACACAGGAGACCTCCCCTGGGTTTAGAAAGCAAGTTGAATGAGAGGAGGCAACAGTGACTCTAAGCACAGCGTGTGCTCCCTGATTCTGCTGGAAATAGGTGTGTGGGCAAACCTATATGAACACGTGTGTGTTTTCTTGTCTGTTGGTGGCCAAGTAATGTGTGTTTAAGTAGATATTCACATATGTAAATGTGGTGATATATTCCTTATCTTATGAAAGAAAGGATTTGGTGCGGTGTCGGGGGGCAGTAGAAATATTAGACACAAATAAGGTCAAATCCATATTACCATGGTAACCCACCAGAAGAGACCAGCTGGTCCATCTGTTCCTCTGCTAACTTTGAGTTGGTTCTCCCACACCTCATACCAGCTGCTGTTGTTATAGTCATATACAGGATCTGCATGTTCACTGAAGCAACAACATACTGCGCCATGCAATTTCAATGAATTCTGAAGAATATATTAAAAAAAAGACCAGAACCCAGCATTCACTGCACTGACAATGTCTCCTTTTTGGTGATGGGAAAGGTCAGACAAAATGGAGGTATTTTGTTTTTCATTTTATGAAGGGAGGGTAGATTTTAGAGCAGCAGCGAAGGGTCTTTTATACCATAGGTTATAAAGGTCATCAATCGTGTATCAGGGCTTTATTTTCCTCAGTTAAAAGCACCAACATGTCCACAACACATGTCGCTCTAATAAGTGACTGTAAATTATCCAAGCACTTCATTTCTTTCTACCTGCCTACACAGTTGATGTTTTCTTCTGCGTCTGAGCAGAATCTGCAGTGTCCATCGCTTCACAGTAAGCAAGCCCAACTGTTTTTCATCTCTTTGCACATGACAGTGTGTCATACACAACTGTCTTCCTCTATCCTGCATGTCGGTGAGACTTCAACCACTTCAAAGAGGTTATAAACTTTTATACTTACTTATACTTTTATACTTTTAATATTGGCTTAGGTATCTGGAGGATGCATCCCTCTCTGAGTATTAAGCTGTTGTGCCAAAACATGCCTGGTAATTGCGTCTGCTTATGCAACTCAGAATCATGTAGTGTAATTGGTTTAATTTTGACAAACAGTAAGGGAACTAATCTCAGTATTACATACAATACAATTAAATACCAAATTGTAAATATTAAATTACAATTTGATTTATTATTTGGAATCCAGGCATGAAGTGAAAATACTGTGGTGCTTAATTAGGCTCTTTTCCCAATTCAACTTATTCAGTAGCAGAGGTGTGTTAATGTAAATTTTTGTATACATCATCGGATTATTCATGGTTTTCCCTCTTTTAGTTAAAGAAGTTGTACCACAACCAAAAACATGACCGAACCTGTCAAATATCAATGATGCTTGGCAGGGTCTATAGCCCACATTTAAACACAGTGGTGGATAAATTAAATAAATAAATAAATAAAAAGGTCCTTTATGTAACAATTTACATGTATCAAGCATTTTTAAATAGTTTTTCTATTGCCATTGTGCAAATGTGCGATCCGATTGTAATATAACCTTCCCAGACCTTCCCAGACTTCTCGGTTGCCTATAACAGGCATTTTAAAAGTTGCTTGCTTGTCACCTTATGGACAGATACGACAACACATCAAGACTTGAAAAATGGCATCACAGGTCTATGTATAAACAATAACATCACTGATGTGTTTATTCCTAATTAGATGACATTATTGATATACAATATTATCTATTACGTTATAGCAAAAATCAGTTTATTTTGGGATGTGCTGCTGCAGTAAGTGGAGTCCGTTGATAGTCGAATGTCCACGATTGGCCAGCATCCACCACAACACAGCACAACCAACACTAACTCCACATAAGAACAGAAACGATAAGTTATCTTACAAAACTGTGATGTGATTGACATCAGCTGGGGGTCTGGCAGACTGCCAACATATTATGCTGAAACATGATGCATTGATTCAGCAAAATGAGAGGTGTGATGGAAACTATTATGTGATGTGTGTGGCAATACACCAGATTTATAATACTCCATCTAGCTCGCTAACCTTTAGCATTATCATCATGAAAAAGTACAGTCTATAACAATGCATCATATCTAATAAGCTAATGCAAAATCTTAATCTGCAGAGTAACTAGTAACTAAAGGTATCAAATAAATATTGGTGTAATAAGTACAATATTCTATCGTCAGCTATGATGATAAGATTCATTCCTTATTTATTCTTTTCATAATAAAAGAACAGAGTTGACATAAAGAGGGTCAAGGGTGCATTTATATGGAGCATCTGCCACAGCGTGTGAACCCAGAGTCAATAACCATTCCCATAACACAGGTAATTTTCGGTGACATATATTCTACTCAACTGCAACTGCCCCATTGCTTACCATTGCAAGTGTCGGGTGAGGTAGAGTAAGAACCCTCTGCTGTGGAATTAAATAATATCAAATCACAGCGCTGGTTTCCCAAACCTCAGATTAGGGGGTGTCTCTTGTGAAATATGTGCCAGTTTAAAAAGGCAGTGAAATAAAGCAACCCTTCAATTTGTCGTTTTAATGCCCCACAATGCCTTTGCTCCTGCGACGCGAAGAGACCAGGGTCACGGTTGCATAACATGTCCGACTGGAGTGTTTTCAGTCTGTATGTCAAATGGATATTTTTTCTGGGTAATTTCTCACCATGGCGGCCACTCTGATTATCATGTGAGTGTGGGGGGTCCAGAGCTGAGAAGCTAATGAACTGCTTACATAAAGACTTCTGCCAAGGTTGTCTCTCACCGTCAGGATGTCTGGGAAAACGCTCACTGCTCACTGGAGCGGGGCGTTCATATCACAGACCTTATCTTTTCATCGTGATCATTTTACTGTCCCACACAAATAGAAATGCATTACAAAGATGGAATGAGATCACAATGGGAGTCAGTCTTAAATACATGAGCAAACCTTGAGCAAAGCATATCTTCTTAAATAACAAACCTTAAAATGAATGGCGAGCTCTGACCAGACAGTTGTGTCATGCGGTTCAAGGCATGGTTGTCGTGGTTGAACTGTTTCCTTTCTTTCCTTTCAGCTTTTCTCGATTAGCTCTCCCCAGTTACAGGAAACTAACAACAGCTGATGAACAAAAATCTGCTAAATTTTTCGGTGTGCTCGAAATATGACAGAGAGTCGAGCTACAGATTAATGCAAGCTTCCTGTTGAACACCTGGTCTGATGTTTTTTTTTCTCTTTTCCAAGATTAGGGTATCTGTGTTTTACCTGCTGCAGATCAGGCACAGCACAATGGCTTATGCTCATCAGTGTTGTGATATTTAGATCACAGTGATTTAAGTGTCAGCACCATAAGTCTTTGTTTACAAAAGTATTATGGTCTTTACAGGATTAGTGTGGTGGCGGATCATGCATATATTAATTCACAACTGAAAAAAGACCACAAACAATGGACTATTTACTCCTCTGTCTGCCAAAAACCTGAATCCTACATATGCTTTAGGATGAAGCATTAAAGGTATAATACCCAAACCTGTTCCTGACATCTGGACATTTTGACTGATGTGGATGCAATTTAGTGGGCATAGGCACAAATAAACACCTCTTAAACCATCAGCTAGTTCAATGGTTTTCATTTAACTGCATCTGAATAAAAAATATAATATGTCTCATTTCATATTTTAGAGTATTTTAAAAACCTCATACTCACATTACCTTAGTCACAATAATTTAAGATAAAGATGTACAAAACTTGGTGCTATAACCTTCTTGCGTAGAAAAATAACCAAACTGTGGTACAGGTGTCTCAGTGGCACAAATGTCTGAGGCCTGAGTCTCAGTGCAGCGAACCCTGGTTTGACTCCCGTCCGGGGAGACTCCTGTCTTTCACTGTCCTATCTATAAAAACAATAAAGGGTGTAACCCCCCAAAAAAATAATTAAAGAAAAATAACCAAACTTTAAACTTACATCTAATATCAAAGTTGACATTTTTCATTTTAGAGGTAAGAAAAGGTCTCTACAAAACAGAGAGGAAGCATAATTTACAGCAATGTAAGCAAAATTTTGGCAGGTTAAGGAAACATGCAGCACTCCCAAAGACTCCTTTTGACTCCAATATCATAGACTTCCATATAGACGTGTTCAAGGTGTGAACTGTGCTCCGCTACGGGCTGCCTTTCATACCCACATAATCCCTGTTCAAAATACCCAATTCCCAAGAAACTTACAGTTCCAGTTACTGCTCTGATTCCTCACTGGTTTTTCACCCACAACATTGCCGCTTGTGTGGAAACTCACAATTAAGTTTGAAGTACCGGTGCCTGGAACTAGATCTTGGCTCCATGTAGTGGTGGATCCCTGGGGAAGGTTAAGCTAGTTGTGATAAGAATCTGTGAAGGAGTCTATGCACTTTTACCAACCAGTGCAGTATACATAGCAGTATCTCTTGATTATCTCACACAATATGCTGCAGTATATTTAATAAAAGCAGTGTTCCATAAACACTTTCAATGAAACCAAAAGTCTGTTTTTTTAATTAAATTATTTAAAAAGTAGTTTGTGTTTATATGTTCCCACTATATTTATAACACACACATTTACGCACATTTGTTCCTTGTGATTACTGTGTTTTCGATGCATTCGAAAAAACAGTATGCTGATTTCTTCTTGAGTGTCACCAATGGAAACAAAACTCCAAGGACTGTGTATACGTCATATATAATTAAAGCGTATGCACAAACAATGTTACTGTAGGGAAAGTCGATGAGTTAAACCCAGTCAATATTTTAACCACTTAATTAACTATTCGCGGCAGGCTCTGCTGTCAATCATATGTAAAAAATGTGTGTTTCCCACCGGTGGGTGGTTTTGCATGACCAAGCTGGAAGCAAAACCTAAATAATCCTTGCTGAGCTTACAGTATAAGATTGATTTTGTTCACCTTAATTTAACAGCTCTTTCTCTCCTGGCAAAACACTGCTTGTGTGCTTGTGTGTGTTCCTGCTGCATTTTGTTGTGATGTACCATAATAAATACCAGTTTCAACACCAATGTTACTGTAAAAAGGTTGATTTATGAATCATTGGCCTCCAAGGTTACTGAAAAAGATTGCTTAAAGATTTCATATAACGATGAGCACATAAACTAGTGCCCGCCTTTATACATTTAGCTATAACCTTAATTTATTTCTAGACTTTATTTGCAGACTTATAATTTACTGCTGTGCAAATGTTAGATGGAAATAAAATCTGTAAATAATCTATCCCAAATCAGACTATTGAGCGCACACTAGGGGGCATGTTGGGTAGAAGGAAAAAAGAGAGCTGAGGGGAGGGAGGAGAAGGGGAATGAACTGATCCCAAAGTTTGTTTCCATTTTTCAAGCAAAAAGATAGAGAGGCTGTCACTGGCATGAAAGAAGTAACAGAGAGAGGAAAGGAGGGGATAGTGAGGAATGATGAATACTGATATTTGGAAGACAGAGACGTGGGGTAATGTTAAAGGTGAAAACATTTAAGGTGAAAAGGGACCAGAAGGAGCAGAGGGATGAGGGAGAAGGACGGCAAAGGAGGAGGGGAAAATGCATTCAAGGAGAAGGATTTGGGGAATAGATGTGGGAGGAGGGAGCGGGAAGGCACAATCTGGCCTGCGATGAAGCAAGGGGATGTAGAAAAAAAGGGATCAAGGTAAGGAAAGAGGAAATTTTGCAGAGAGTGAGGTTGAGGAGGAGGAGAAGAAGAGGGAAAGTGCTTGTAAGAGTGACAAGAGATCAGAACCAACATGGAGAGAGATAACTTGGGGGGATTTCTCTTTTTGTGGTGGTGGTGGTGGGTGGGGGAAAAAAAAAAAATCATGTTCCTGTGAAATGAATAGAAACAAAGCAGGATGGGACTGAAAAATGACGCGCAGGTAACCCGGTGAGTGAAGAATAGGAAACACAAAATAGGGGGAAAAAAGTCATTTCGAAAGACAGGGGGCTGAGGAAAAGGTGAAATGGAAGAAGATGAATTAGCACGGGCAGTGGAGGGTGGGGGGGGCAGAAGGATGAGGGACATGTAACAGCACAGGTGAACTCAGGATAAAGGATGAGGGGCGGATGTAATGGATACTGTAGTGGGAAGATAAGGGATTGGCTGGACGGACAGATGAACGTCTATGGGTGAATAAACGGATGGATGGATGGATGGATGATGGTCGGAAATGAGAAAAGAGGGGGGGGTTCCCAGGGAAAGAGAAATGAGACGGGAGGCACCTGAACACGCTCGGTGCACTGAACAGATAAGTGAAAGCGGAAAAGGGAGGCGCGAGTCAACTGATAATGGAAGCTGATTAGGGCGGAGAGGCGTGACAAAAAAAAAAAAAAAATGAATATACAGATGCAGTGCGTTTATTGGTAATCAACAATAACAATGATGATGATGATGCTGTGCCTCATAAAGCCCGACCGTGCTATTCTCTGTCTTCCCGGCGTGGATGGCCTGCTTGTCAGAGATATTTTTCCCACAGAAATACACATCAGGACCTGAGCAGTTGCATTCTACGTCAACCAATTTACAGCCCGGTACAATATGCTGACGGTGCTCAAGTAAATACCTGCTCCAAGGAGAACCTTAAGGCCAATGTTGAGTTGACATATTTCACATCAGCATATATCATTTTAGGGCTGACACTCAACCCAAACAAAGGAAAACATTTCTCTTCCCATAGCCCTCGGAAGGCACGGCTGTCATCTCCACAAAGGCTCAGCCAACAATAGATCCCTTGAAAATGATTACTTCCAGGCAATTTAACGTAGACAGACTGCGCAGTAACATAAAGGTCACTGGTTTGATGTATTCAGCAGAAGGCGGAGTTCTAGTTAAACATTTTTAGAGACAAACTTAATGGTCCAAATGCAGCTGGGAGGGAGGTTCGACATAAACATAATAACTCAGGCTACTATGACTTCACATTAACTGAAAAGACCAAACTGCCCCAATAAACTAAACACAAAGGAGAAAATATAGTATAAACTAGCTGATCAGAGCATTTTTAGAAAAAGGGGTAACACAAAGACACTAACAACTAAACTACAAAGAAAACAAAGCAAGAAAAACAGTCAGTTTGGCACAGTCTGACTGGTCACTTCCTGTCCAAAATGTAAGCAAACTCAATGAGGAAGAATTGAACTATTAAGTGTAAACTGTAAAGATGACTAAGGAAGATGACAGACATTTAAATAAGCTGTGTGGCTGCCATGCAAGTATGATGGTAAGCCAGCGTAGATTATCCCAGATGGAAGCAGCTAAATTGGGATTCGGCCATTGTTAAATTTATTATGTGGACCTGTGCTTCTCCCACTGTGACATGTCAAAAAATCTTTCACTTGACTTTTCATTTTAAGATCATAAACAGAAAGCAATTTTTTCCCCTTTCTTTTTGGAGTTTTTTCACCTGCTAGTGCAGTTAAACTGCTGGGAATCCGGCCATGAGTAGCTCCTCGATTTTATTTGTGCGTAAAACATAGTTGCACTGTTAATAAGTGTGCTGAATTTATGACTAAAGTTTGTCACTTGGAGGTCTGAACACGCCACAAACTCCAAACCAGTTTTGAATTAATGTGTGGTATGGAAATGGAATAAACGCGGTACCGGATAAAACAGGCATTATTATATTATAGTTGTTTGGTTCTGTTAATTGAGGTTTAACCTCCAGAGCACCTCTGTCTCCTGGAAATGTTTGTAGAGCTGAAACGCCAATCCTGTCGCCTGAGCAGCCGATGTGTTCACTCTGCCGCTGAGCGAGGCGCTGAACCATTCTTGCCCATTTTAAAGAGCTCTGGGTGAGAGACGTCAGCTGCATGTAAATAAATGTGGGCGACCGCCTCTCCGGTGATGCCCTCACAGAAATAGATATGAGGGCCAATCCCTACCTGATTACAGCAACATCAGAGGGGTCGGAGGTAGAAGAGACTCATGACCGGGATTTAGTCTGTGGCCTAGTGGTAAAGATCATCGGGCTTAAAACCTGCCTTGTTGTTCCTCATGTTTCTTGTATTTTCTCTCTCCCTTGTGTCTCCTGTGCTCCCCTGTCTGTCTATCTCTCTCTCTCTCTCTCTTTTTGTTTGTCTGTGATATGTAGGCGTGGCGCTCCTCTTGCTCTCGCAGTTTCTCCCCTCCCCGATCGCTGTTCATCCTACTCACCCGCTCCAAGCCACGCTCCTGCTATTCATCTACTCATCCTCTGAAAAGTATATCAAGCACAGTTATTCTTCCAGTCACCGCCAGATTGTTTAGTTAGGCCACGTGTAGCTCTAGTTTGGTATTTCCTCATGTTCGCTTGCATCCTGACTGCTCTGTGTTTTACCTGTCCCTGTGCGCCTGCCTCGCCCAGCACCTTGCCAGCTTTCCAGTCAACAGCTCTGTATTCTCCGCCTGCCACGCTCCATTGTGACTGCCGGTCCAGCTCTTCATACCCCTGCTCACCATCTTCATAAATAAACTGCGCTGAACTGTCGCCAGAGCTTGTCTGAGCCCTGCTTTTGGGTCCTAAATTAACACAGCATTACAGCGTCTGCCTGACCAAGGTGTGAGAAGCTAATTAGAGTCAGAGACCGAATTATGTCCACCACGTTCCAATATCACTGCCTGAGAAAAGCGCTGACCGTCAACTGGGAAGCTAAACTAAACCCCCGTGTCCTGGAATTTGCCACCCACTTTGACACAAGTGATATCAACACGAAGTGGACAGGCCATCTTGGCAGAGTGAATGGCTCCAGGTATCCGACACAATTCTATTCCCTTTCCAGAGATTGATGTCGCGGCCCTGGGGGTCAGAAAAAGCATTAATATGACAATTCCAAATCATAGCTGGAGAAATGCCACAGGTGCAGACAGGACACATGGGACAAAACTGCGGAGGATTACAGTGTTGACTTTAGGGCCAATGTGATATATCACATTGGCACATTGGTGAGTCAATCACCCTTGCTCAGCCTTTTTTTTTTTTAAACAGTTTCAAATCCAAAATGTATATTATTCAAAATGAAAAAGCAGCAGCAACAAGTATATTCACACTTCAATGACACACGTGTTGACAAATGTGCAGGCATACACACACACACAGATCCTCCGTCAACTGCAGTGAACTTTCATGCAACAATTTCATCCATTACCATTATGCTGCAGTAATCAAGCTTCTTAATTTTCCTTACACTGTTCACTTCATTCAACATGCTGTCATAGTGTCTTTTTTAGCTTGATGTTTCAGCTTGATTACATGGAAACAAAAATGTGCCCCACAAGGAACCTAAAGTGCCCACAGAAGTGTTAATATGGCCTATATATTATGGATAATAGATGTAATGCTGCCATAAGCAGTGAGGTCTTTTCAGCAGGAGCACTATATCCAAAATGGGATTGATGCTTATAAGAATATGAACCTACAATCTATTGTATGTGGCACTAATACATCTACTGCGGCCATCTCAACCACCATCACACCTTATTACCTCGGTAAGCTCCAGTGCTCGCCTCTCCCTCACCAACGTGCGGGAGTGCCTTTCATCAATCATGGTCAACTAGCTATGGAGGCTGAATGGAGGCTTGGTGGGGGTCGAAAAGCATTCAGGACAAGCTAATGTAGCCTAAACAAACAGCCTGTGAGCAGCGTTTACAGATATATACGGCATGTGATTTGAACTTTATTTATATTTCTGCCACAGTTTCTCTCCAATTAAAAAAAAAAAAAAAATTAAAGGGTGCTTTACACTCATCTGTCTTTCATTCTCACTTTCTGGATATTTCCCATGCATCTTTACACACAAAGACACATCAACACACACAACACTGCACAGTCAGTGCTGTCAATTTGCGTCCACATCACACCGACATCAATCTTCATTAAGCCCTTGACCTTGGAGGTGACCGGCGAAGCATGGATGATATCACCTCGCACAAAGCTGGAGGGCCATTGTGTCTGCGTTGAGTGTGTGTGTGAAGGTGTTTTTTTTTGTGTTGGCGGGTATCATTGCAGGGGTGTGTGTGTGTAATGAAAATGCCTCCATGCTTTTGTCTCTATATGCGTCCACGTAGAGTTTGAGCGATTTTGAACTGTGCAGCGCTGCATTTTTATGCCTTCTTATTTCCATCTTTCTCACAGAACATCGAATAAAATAACGACCTTGTTTACAAGACTGTTACTGTGTCAACTCAAACATGAGCACTGCAGTGGGTGTCTACAATCAGGAAATCATTTAGCTGTAAGGTGTTACTTTTTTCTTTCTGATTCCTTTATATTACTGGCATAAGCAAAATCTTCTTTGTGAGGAGACTGGATGTTAGTAAATTATAATTCTGTGAGCCCACCACTGGGTCAGACCCAGGTTGTCCCGGGCTTTCTCATAAATTCAAATTAGGGATCAAAAGCGGTTATTTATATGCCAATAATACATTATGATCATCTCAAAGCCTTCTTAGAAATTTCAGTTTTATTGATCTCTCCACAATTAAAGGTTTTGTAGCGTACCTCATCAGAACATTATCCACAGCTCTGCTACGTCACTCTACTGCTCTTAAAAACAGCAGCATGGGTCATAGACGACGACAGCTCCTTTTTTTTTTAAAGGAGGTGTGCTAGTCTCTCAGGCTTCTGTCCACCGGGGCTTCGAGAGTCAGCCACAAGCAAGAGTCTGGTTCTCGTTTTCCCTTAATCACAGGCTACACTCATCATCGATTCATGGGTGGGTTCTGATGTTTTATTAACACTCCTGCTTCTGATTTGTTAGTGATTTGGATGCACCAGAGCCAGAGGAATTGCTGGTAAGTCTGTTGACCGCCCATTCCGACGAGACGCCTCAGACAAATTCTTTCCAAATCGCAAGAGGGATCGTCCCATCCAGCCTCATAAATTGCTCCCAGTTTATTCCAATTAGCAGCCCAAATTGCTATTGACAGAGCTGGATTCAGGTTACCTTATTGTGACTTTAAGTGACTGTCACAAATGGTTTATCTCAACTCCATGCAAAAATCTTTTTTTTTTTTTAGTTGTGCACAAATTCAACTCCCCCCACTTTACTCTGTTTACCGTCACTTTGACAACACATAAGTGGGGCTGCTAAAGGCCGGCGGCTGCATCTGACAGTGACAAGCCGAGAGGCAGACACACAAGCAGACGCTTATTTCGGTGTTATTCCAAATATGACTGTCGCTCTCTCTCTGTCTGTCTTGCCTCTCTTTCGCTCACTTTAATGTATTCTGAGTGGCAGCGGTTTATGCTGAACAAGTGCTAAAAGAGCTAAAACAAAGTCTGAAGTATCCAGATAAATAAGATACTGGTAATTGTGACATCACACTACTCAACTGCCTTTACATGTGTGTGACTCTCTTTCCCTGCTTCTTTTTTTCTGTCTCTTCCTTCTCTTTTTACCTGTATAACACTCTAACTTTCAGATTTTTTTTCTTTTGCCCACTTGTGTAACCACTCCTTAACATAAGATGATAAAGATGCAAAATGCCATTAAATTGTTGCTTATACAGCGTTACTTTGTCTGTTCTATATTATATCATAGCGAGATTATTTTATGACATTTTTATTACATTATTAGCATTTTTACAGTTTCTACAGTTGCATAGTTACATATATAAGCCTTTTTTTCTTTTGTCCTTTTTCTACAGGGACTTGATGACAAGGGTAACTTCAAAGTGTACTGCAATGCACAGCAGCAAAGGCACCATCGCCGATTCCACACATTCTACCCAGAGAGTCCACGGAGGAGGAAATCAAGGCTTGTTTCAAAGCAACGAGGCACAGCACAGGGATCTTCAGAAAGAAAGGGATAAATTAACTGCGCAAAGTGACGTTTTTGCAGCGTGTGTTGATTTGATGTAAGAGTGTGTACAGTGGGCCATTGTTCTGTGTACCTTACAATTTGACACGTTGAGATAATGCTTACAACAAGTCCTCAGGCATTCATCATGATAGAGTCAAAAAGAAATATTCACAATCTTGGCTCAGCTGGTGGGAATTGAAGAGCGACTTTTGGCACCTCCATACAAATTCACAGTTTTGCTGAATGACTGAATGATGGGCTCTAATGAGGTAGGAGATGTGTGAAAAATATTTATTTTCCCTCCATTCCCTCTGTCTATCTCTTTTTTTTCATTTTGTCGCTTTCTCTCTTTCGCACGCACACACACATTCACGCATGCACACTCTGACACCATCTCTCTCAATCACGCAGAAACACAGAAATGCACACGCGCACGCATCACATGCATACACAAATACTCCTACACCTCCAGAAATAGAGGCAGCAACAGTCCCACTGAATCTCTCAGCCCACATGTTGATAATGTCACCTTTTCAGTGTTTCATTACCTTGTGCTAACAATCAGAGAACATCTCTCTCTCTCTCGCCGTCTCTTTCTCTCTCCCTCTCTCCCGCTCTGTCCTTATTTTGGGATCAGTTGGATGTTTGAGAGGAACTGTCATTCCATATAATTGCCATAGCTACAGTAATGGTGCTACACTGTAATTTCTCCATCGCATCTGGAGAACGAAGACAGTTTATGATCCATTAATGTCTGTGCTCTGTACTTGTGAACTGAACTCAGAGGAAATTTTCGGACAAAAGAGAGGACAGTACGGAAGCAAGGTCCATCGCGGGAGCGGTTGAGTCATACGTACAGACATACATTCGGCTGAACTTTGTAACTCAGGCGGCCGCTGGCACAGTCAGAGAGCAATTGTCAGAAATGCACAACCCCATAGGGCTGCAGCCAAAGCGCAGACCTTATAGCTGTGACACTTAAAACGGTTTGATTTCATGAACGCTGATGTCTACAGTCGAGTTATTTCACAAGGTAAGGGAGATGAACAGGGTGTGAATGGGTACAGCCTTGACTGCATCCCCTCCACAAAACAGTACAGAAATGGTACAGGTTGATGCCATAATAGCATTTTTCAAGATCTGCAGTTGTGTTTGGCTGTTGTGTCTGTGAGCAGGATTGTCTTGTCTCAAGCATCTTAAGGGTGTGTTGCCAAGAAACCTTTGTAGGACTATGTAGGGTAATAACGTTTGAGAATCAAATAAATGTCTCCTACTAAATGGAATAAATATGTAGTTGTTACTGTAATAAACTACTCAATAGTACCTGCTAGGTAGCGTAGGTGTTATGAAATTAGCGTCACACATCTGCACTGCCTTCAAACATCTGTGTTGTGATCTGTGTTAACTGCTAAAGGTTCTATTTGTGAGGTTGGGATACAGATATAGGAGCAAGCACATTAAAATATGCCAAATCTAAACACAAATAAAGAGAAAATAACTTAATAGGAGAGAAGACAATTATCCTTTGACAACAGAAGCTCAAACTGGTAATATATTGTACCATATTGTACCATTTACTTAAAGTTGACTTTCTAATTGGATTGTAAACACAAATCTGGTCATTTTTTTAGGTCACCCAGTTAAGAAAGGTAAGCATTGTTTGTCTCCTCATCTCATAGGGCTTCAGATGTATTGAATATCCGTTGTGCAAATCAACTCTGACATCAGAATGAATTTTTTTTTTTCTCTGTCCATTTAAAGAAAATCTGTCCCTCAGGTTGCGTCAAGAATTCACTGTCAGAAAGATAGCTTGTGGCAAATACCTGCATTGTGTTGTGAAATATTGATAACTTACCAAGTGCAGAAGAATATAACTGTTTGGTGCACTTTAAATGTGTACCTACACACAAGATACAAACTTTATTAACTCCAGTATCTTAATAAAAAAATTCAAGAATATATTATTCTGATATATATTCATTTTCATAATGATACACACTGTATATATAAGTTAAATCAGGGATGTACCGTTGCTCCAAGTCTTTCACAGCAAGGACAAAATTAGAAATAAACACTTGAGCAAACACTAATAAAGTAATATCGCTGCTCTCTGATCCCTGAGTGGCAGTAGTGTGCAGCTCCACTAGGTAGAACCAGTGTCCAGGAAAAAGTATTTGAAGGAAAGCAACTAAGCAGCGGAACAGATGGTCATGGTCAGTGATTGATTTTAATGCCCAGGCCAAACTAAACTGTTGCGCGTCAGTTGACTAAATCTCAGGGTTATAATCAGTGTTATGTAAACTGACGAGTGAGAGCGCCGGCGCCTGCTGCTGCTGTGCGGTCTGCCTCCGCTCCGTGGCCCCACTCGCTCACATCCACAGGCCTGTTTGTGTGTATATGTTTAGAGTGTATTCATGAGCAGACGTCAATTTTTTTTTTCTTTTTTTTTTTTGAAAGGGAAAGGGAGAGAAGAGCCAATATGGACAAAAACCAAGAAGGATGAGACGGAGAAGCCAAAAGAGAGATCACGAGGAGTAGGAAGGGACTAAAAAGTTCATTTTACATTTAATTTAAGCCCGTTTTCTATACAGAGTTAAATTTAAAGGGGAAGTCAGTTCATCCCAGTAGGCAGCAACCCTCACAGCTGAAGCCAACGTGGACATGACGACCGACACGCTTCCTCTAATGGCCACTAGAGGCTGGCTTCAATAAAATGTATTGAAGTGACTGGGAAAAAACCTCAGCATATCCAAGAGAGGTACAAATCCACTTTACATACAGTTTAGTTTGGAGAAATCTGAACTGAGAAGCTTGCTCTGTGAGTACTTCAATTAAATTCAAAAGGGAAAGTTGGTCTAGACAGGTTGTGAAACTTTTGATTGTGGGGGCTGGCACAGTTTTAAATGAGTTTTTTCTTTATTCGTTTTTAAAATGAATAAAAGATCCTGACATATAAAGCCCCAGTTCTTCTCTTCTCAACCTTTTACACTGTTTATTCTCTAAACTCTAAATAGCCTACAGCCATGAAAAATGAACAAAGGACCCCTGAACACAGACATATAAAAGGCCTAGAAAGGAGTAAGACACCCAGACTTGGTCTAAAGCCTTGTACTTTATTTGGATCTGTTAGCTTCACCCAAGTGGTTGCTGCCCTGCCTGCTATACCTCCACATGTAGCTTGTAGGTCATATATGACTAATGGGAAAATTCTTAGAAAGATCTGGAATTTAGGGTTATAGTTGGTAAAGTCATTTGATGAGGTGTGACTATATGGAAATACTGAGAAGTAAAAGCTTTTTGCAAGTAAAGAGCGTTTATACACATGCGTGTACACAGCATACATGCCTGCATGCACACACCTACACAGTTCACATATATTTACGTATGACAAAGTAATCCATTGGGTGTCTTTGTATACAGAAAATCAATGTTGTACTGCTTTGTCGTACAAAGATGTAGCTCAAGGGCTAGCTTAAGGCTTTATCTCAGGTTAGCACATACGTATTCTAAACATAGATCAGAGCAGTTTACTTCTTTTGATCACGGCAGTTCATTCGCAACATGAATTTTTGAGAGTGAAAAGATCAACTGGTTGCGAATAGTTGCCAGCAGAGATTTGCAGACTATCTCTGGTAAGTATTACTTACTTATTAAGTACTACTAAGTATTACCTATTATTGTTGTTGATATTGTTGACCTATTATTATTGTTGCATTTAAGTTTAACATTTCAGAAACTGTAGTCTATCACCGCACACAGTAACACATATGTTGATTTTTGCCTACTAGAAGGATTTTATTTATTTTATCTTATTTTTTGTAAAGTACTATATTCAACATTAACTTTTGTTTATGATGCAATTCAAACCTATGGGTGGATGATGTACTCTCAGGGTTCCTCTGAGTCTCTTAAACAGAAAAACATGATTGTCCAAATGCAGTGCAGCTAAAGGGAACAGTACAATATGTTATGCTATGTATTGTTGCTATGTGACGTTATCAGTCTAAAGTAAACAACGAAGAGAGCAGGTTATTAAAAACTTGTATGTACCAGACTGAATGAAATCTATAACTGTTAGAATGTAAAATAGTGTTTCTTAAGCGCAGTGCAGTGAAACCAAAGTGACTTTTTAATGTAAAGCTTTTAAATGTACAGTCTGCACTCCCCAAACTTCAAACTTTTAAACACAAGCATGGAACTCACTAATACTCCTGAAGTGACCGACAGGTACACACAAACAAACAATACCTAAATCTAAATTATTCATATTGTCCAATGTTGATAAATGTTTGTTTATGACTGCAATGTCTGGACTCTCCAGCCTGCTGCTGGTTTGTATGTATAACACAGCATGTGGGAAAGGTTCAAGTGACTCATAAATGATGATTGCTGGCAGCACTGAGACAAAAATAACTCCTCATTTATCTAAAACATGCTAAGCAGATATTCAATGTTCTTTAATTCCTTTAACATGTTTTTTAAGACTATGTTCAGAGGCTTAAATGATACCAAGATTTTTAAGAATAATAACTAAACCTGTTCCCATCTGATATGAATGTCATACAGTATGTTCATTAGTGCGTGTGCAGTCCATATGTGTGTACAGTAATCTTATATATATATATATATATATATATATATATATATATATATATATATATATATATATATATATATATATATATATATAGGTATGTATATGCATGTATGTATGTAACATGTCTGCCTACATGAGCAAGTGTGTATATGAGTAAGTATGGCTGTGAATGTGTGTGTGCACCTATGCATGTGTGGGTCACACTGGACGCGGCCTGAAGCAGTGACTCAGAGATGATGCCAGCTTCTGGCTGATTGCAGAGAGCAGCTCACAGAGGGGGAGCGCTCTTTTTGTCTTCCACAGCAGCCTGATTTATAAACTGACTGATTGAGGCGAGTCACTCTTAATGCTCCACAGGAAAAAAAAAGAACTACAGCCTACAGCCTCAGTGGCTGCAGGTCCATCTGTGAAACTGCTAGAGGAGCAGGTACCCAGCAATTTGACATCAAACTTCTAACCCTAAACCATCCTGGTCCACTCTACTGCCAACCTTCCTCCATTCTTTTGGAGGAGCCCTGCAATTACACATTTACTGTGAGTGTTTCCGCTCTTCTTTGTGCCACATGTGGATAGCACCTCACTGAAAATGTTTCCGCTTGATCCATCCACACCTGCGGAGGGTCTCAATTAGCCTGCTGCATCCACATTGGACGGATGAGGGACAAAAGATGAAACCAGGAGCTCGGCGGGAGGGACATGAGACACTGTCAAGCAGTAGAAACAAAGCACAGGTTCAAGAGCCAGAGCAGAGGCAGAGTTTCTGCCTGCTGGCGCTATTAAATGCACAAGCCCAAGGGTGAAAAAGGCAAGCACAAATCAAGCTTTACTGTAGTAATTGAGCTGAAATACTGCACTTGGGTTTATCTCTCTCCTGCGGTGGCCTCAGTCGGAGGCAGCCAGATGGGAGCTCTGACCTAACCGGAGCTACAACATGCCACCGGCGAGAGGAGTCCACGAGCGAAGAGCGTCGGAGCGCCTCAGGAATCTTCGGGCGAGTGACATCACATGCCAAATTAAGACCTTCCTCCCCTGTGAACAGCGCTCTGAAAAAGCCCTCCCCCACCTGTCCTGGTTTCACCCCACCCCCCCCTTTTTTTTTTTTTTAAATGCTCTTTACTGCCTACAAATGAACTGAAAATGAGACTTCATCCACTCTTGTCTGTGTGCTTGTGGACTGGTAGAGCAAAAGAATGCGGGGGTGTTAAGGATTGTGTCAAAGTCATTATGAGGAAGGTGTTCGCTCAACTACACAAAGAGGTCAGCAAAGCCTCTCTGGGTCAGGAGCGTTCAAAGGGCCACTTTGAGAGACAACAAACCTGGATTTTAAGTGCAGGACAAAAAGGCCCAACAGAGAAGACAGCTGTGCACTTGCATGCCTACACACACCTGCACAGTGGAAATGCAGCGTCACACAGTGTGAATGAATTCAGACTTTAAAAGGTCAAACAGGCCAATGCCTGAAACACACTCAAGATTGATTGGGTACCAGAGCAAAACACACACATTCAGCAACACACAAATGAGGGAGTGACACAAATGTCAGACGTGCAGGTTCGGTGTTGTCAGTGATACAAGCGTGACTCTGACTATTTTGCCACGGTTGCTGCTTTAAGTTTGAGCACAACTAAACAAATGATCACCACGTTAACAACAGCGCCCTGATGGATGCACAAACAGAGCAGGGAGGGGGTGGAGGTGGGGGGGGGGCGTAGTTCGTCAATATCCCTTCTTTTAAAATTCAAAAGCAGTGTTCACAGCGAGTGATTATTTCCACATAACCGGCACATCTCTCACCTAAATTACCGTCATCCATCTCCCTCCGTTTAGCCCTGCGCGCACACACACACACACGCGCGCCTCACTTCTTTACTATCCGTTCCCATCACCTGCCCAGAGATGGAGCTGTGAGCTGTGAGTGGGCAAGTCGCTTTTGCCCCTCATTTCTTTGAGCGGCGTCACTGAAGAGAAATTCGCCTTAATTGATCACTCCCGGTGTTTTTTTTTTTGTTTGTTTGTTTTTTGTTTTTCTGAAAGGAGCCTCGAAGAAATGATCCTCTTTGGCAGGACGGAAGGTTATTAAAGCGTGAGGAGAGGAGCGGGAGGTGTGTGTGTGTGTGTGTGTGTATAGGTGTGTGTGTGTGTGTGTGAAGTGAGGGGGGGGGTGCGTTGTGGTAAGACAGGAGTCGCACTTTTTCTCCTCTCTCCACTATCCGTCTCCAGCGTGCGCGCCTTGCCTAGACGCGCACGCGGGCACGTGTTGGTTATGCATGCCCGCACGTGCACGCGCGCACTGGGTTTTTAAAAAAAAAATAAATAAATTTAAAAAAATCGCGTCACATGCAGCGGTGGCGTCTGGCTCCTGAGAGAGAGAGAGAGAGAGAGAGAGCAGCTTGAAATGATACTCTGCTTGCATTGCAATAACGTTAACTCAACGGAAGGAGATCGGACGGGCTTGCCGAGGTTCCTCCTCCTCCTGTTATTATTATTATTATTATTATTATTATTATTGTCAAAATGTGAGCGTGCAACCGCAGCATCAGGTTAGGAGCAGAGTGCAAGAATGGGGGGGGAGTCCATGTGCAATATTTGGATCGTTTTCAGCTTGTTTGCGTCACTGTTTTCATTTGGAGATTTGGTGTCAGGGCGCAGTGTGAGTGACAAACCTGACAAACGTCGAACAGTTTGACTGGACGTAAACGAATGGATGTATAGACAGACAGACTGACAGGTAGACAGATAGATCGGGTCTCTCGCTAAGGCATCACAAGCCCGTGACATCCCCGCGTAACTAATCACGCACATGCACTACTTTAACCACGCGTGAGGAGGCAACACACGCGCTCGCGGTGGTGGTGGTGGTGGGGTTGGGGGAGGAGGAGGAGGAGGAGGGGGGTAAACGTTGCACTGCAGACCAGACTGACGTGACTCCACACTGCCAGCTCACTCTCTGCTCCGCTCCGCTCTGCTCTGATGGAAATAAACCTCCAGTCAAAACTGAGGGCGAAAAAAAAAAAAAGAAAAAATGAGTTGCTCTCCTCTGTCAAAAGCTTTCCAAAATCAACAGCTGGGATTTATAATGGGGGGGTGGGGTAGGGGGGGTTATGCAACCGTGAATTATACACTAACATGACACACACACACACACACACAAAAAAAACAACTGCCTGTTAAAGAGCGTCCTTGTTTCCCTCCTTCCTCTGCACAGTCCTCGGCTGTGAGCATGAAAATGTCCCCTGATTTGTAGTTTTAACTTGAAATACGCAGAAGACTACAGAAAAAAAATCATATTATAAAAAATCATATATATATATATATATATATATATATATATATATATATATATATATATATATACACACACGCTGGGTATCATCAGCCCAATTTTTTCTTTTCCTCCCTCTCTCTCCCTCTCTCGCTGTCTCTCTCTCCTCTCTCTCTTTTTTCCTCTCTTTTTCTCTCCCTCCCTTGCAGATGCACGCAGCTCAGCGCTCCTCGCCGTTCTGAGCTCAGTCTTGAGCGGCGGCGCGGCTGGAGCGGCGGCAGAGAGCGAGAAAAATATTTGGCGGCCGTGAACAGAGACACAGTTGCAGTTGCTGTTGCCTCGATGCGAAACGCAGGCTTTTAAAAAAAAAAAAAAAGGGGAGACGGTGAGTGATCTCGCGGATGATTTTCTGTTTTTATATATATATATATATATATATATATATATATACACATACATACATCTTGCGGAGGGAGAGAGGAAGAGGAGAGGGGAGGCTCTGTCTCATCAGTGCAAGCTGGTGAGGAAACATGATTTTCTTTTATCTTTCTTTTTTTTTTGGAGGTGTCTTTCAGGTTGCCTTGCTTGTGTGCGCGTATCCTGAGCCTGCGTGATGAATGCATCATTTACCCCCCTCCTTCCCTTCTTCCTCCTCCTCTCCTTTCCTTCACTCACCCCTCTCCTCCCCTCATTTTTCATTTTGGCCGCCTCATCTTAAGTCCACTCACTGTCCACTGTTTAATGACTCCTGTCCATTAAGACGCCTCACGTTATGCTGTCTCGCTCTTTTCATTAGATGTCACTTTGTTTTTTGTTTTTTTTTTTCCTCTGTATCTACTCGGAAATCATCATCACGTAGGAGCGAGACAGAGAAAAGCGCGATGATGATGATGATGATGATGTGGTGGTGGTAGGGAGAGAGAGAGGAGGTGGGGTAAAACAAGGGATCCCAGTTGAAAATGTAAGAGGATTTTTATTTAGCAGCCACAAAAAAAAAAGAGATTAGAGCGACAGCAGTGGAAGTTAAATTGTGCTGCATGTAAAATGGGCGGTCTGGTCTTTATGTCGCTCTTGTTACAGCCCATACACTCCGACCAAATGCTGCTTGGACACACATGTGTGTGTGTGTGTGTGTGTGTACTTTATTTACAGACACCGCTGATGAACTCTTCGGCGCACGGGGCCACATTTGGTAGTTTCAGAGGAACATTTATGGTTTTTTTTTGTACATGTGTCTGTCTCTGTGTGTGTGTTTGCATGCGTGTGTGTGTGTGTGTGTGTGTGTGTGCGCGCTGCTGACAGACCGAAAGAGTTCAACTCACTACAGCACCGCCAATGAACAGTGAGGAGAGACCTGCGCATATCGTCAGCAGCCGCTTCTCCAACCTCAAGCCAAAAATTCGTCAGATCTGAGATCGCGGGGGATTTTTTTTTCCATAGATAAAGATATTCTCAAAAGTTTGAGGATCTAGCCAGCGGACAGCGAAGCGAAAACTCGCCTGCTGTAAGTGATTTTTCTCGTTTTTTTTTTTTTTTTTTGCGATCGGATAGAAGAAGGAGAAGAAGGAGGAGGAGGAGGGAGAGAGAGGGAGTAACGCTCGGGTTTAGAGAGGGGAAAGGGTTGCTGGAGACGCCGCTAGAATCGAAGGCGAGTTTTTATTATTATTATTATTATTATCATTATTGGAGAGAAGGAAGGAGGGTGAGGTGAGGTTGGAGGGGAGGGTGGGGGGTGCCGTCGAAATTGGGAGCGTTTAAGGGGTATTTTGTGGCAAACAGGAGGAGCCGTGCGGGGCTTTTCGACGGGGAGGCAGCTCTCTCAGCTTCAGCACCGCGGACAGCGCTCCGGCACCGGCGCGCACGGACCGGACCGGATCGGCCGTGTTGCGCCGCGTTTCCTTTTTTTTTTTTTTTTGTCGTCTTTGGAGCGGAGAGGTGCCGGTTGCATGCTTAATTCACCGAGCTCCGGCGGCACGTTTCGAGAGGACGGTGACATCTCCAACCCCCCCCCCCTCACCCTCACACATACATACATATATATATATATATATATATATATATATATACACACACACACACGCACACCCTTTGAATAACTTCGAAAGTGTGCCGGGATTTTCTCCTCCGCCCGCTAATCTGCATCATCCCCGCTCTGTCAAATCCTTGTCAACCAAAAGGATTTATTTGATTTTTCTTTTTTTCCCCTCTCCCATCGTTTCAATCTAAGAGAATTGTGCGCCCCCCCTCTCTCTCTCTCTCTCTCTCCCACCTCCTCCCACCTCCTCCCACCCCTCCACAGTGCACCTTGGAGCATCACAAGCAAGTGGCAGGGGTATTGTCTTCTTCTACGTGGGCTGTGTTTACGTGGTTTTCCTTCTGTGTGCTCTTTCGTGTGAAATACCGATTTTTTTTTTCTCCTGCGAGTAAGTGATCGCGTCGGTTGTGCCTTTTCCAAAAATGGACCGTGCATGCGAGCGTTGTGTGTGTGTGTGTGTGTGTTTTTTGCATGCATGTACAGTAACGCAGGGTGATTGCTTACATACGTTATGACCCGGCTGACATCATAGCTCGGTGATTGAGGAGGACGCGGACGCTCTTTATTTTTGGTGGCAGTCGGTTTGATATTGCGGTACCGCCGCCTTTCACATTGCAGGGTATCAGAGGAGGGCTGTGCACAGGTGCTACGAGCTCACTCGGGGTGTTATGTGGTCGGTGATGTGTTGCCTTGTTTGTTCCTCTTAATCGTCATGCGCTACAGATGCAGCCGCACTGAAAGTCGGGTTTAGTGCGGGTACCCTTTATTTATTTACCCCCCCACCCCTCCGATCGTCCAAAATGCGGAGTAGCTATTTAGAATCGTTCTCCCACACAGTTAGGGTGCAGGATGCGTCTCTGTCACCGTGACAGATTATCAGTGTGGGGATGTAAATCTTTGAGGGTGTGCGTGTGTCAAGTGGCGTGTGATGGCCCCAGTGCATGTGGCAGGGCCATTTGCTTTGATTCATGTTGTGCTGACACTGAGTCTTTGAGCGACGTTAAGAAGCCTGGACCCCCCCTCACCCCTTTGCAGCTTCCACCTCCAGCGTTGGCTGCTGTTGTATTTAACACATCTGTGTGCATGTTTGTTGACACTTGATGTGCGTTGAAACATTGGGGTTGATGGTGGATCATTGGCTCATTTGACTTGGTGATGATGTTCCTCTCTCTCTCTCTCTCTCTCTTTGACCTCCAGTGAAAGGTCCTCATATTGCAACTATGTGTGGACGGAGCAGGACGGCCTTTCTGTGTCTGTGGGCTTGCTTGCTTGTCGCCAACAGCGTCCTGGGTGGGAAAAGGTAAGGACAAGCTTAAACTTCCAAAACACATAAGTACCTGTGCATCGCATTGGATCATTGGGTTATTCTAAATATGAGAAGGCAACAAATATTAAGCACGTGTCATACATATGAAGCCTTTTGTTTTAGGTCTAAATATTGCCTATATGATCAAGTTATGACTGGAATGCTATAATTGTGCAGTAGTGTCATTTGGGGGACAAAGTGTGAAGATCGCACTGCAATGGGCAAAGTGTTGAATGTAGTTTTGTGGAGAAGGACAGTTACATTGTAACACTGGCCTTGGTGCTTGTTGAATGGTCAACTAGCTAGTAAATATGTCAGTAAATCAGTCAGCCAGCCAAGGGGCCAGCCAGCGGGACACCTGCTGGGCTGTCCTCCTGCCTATTGCTTGGTTTATTGGGTTGCACCCTTGCAGAACATATTCACTGTGGTTGTAACTGGGGCATCCCCACAGGACATCTCCATGCTTATAATTGCACAGAGGTAAAAAGAAGTGCAACACAGAGGGAGCAGATGAGAAGCCAAAATAGCCACTATCCATGTTACCATAGGGTTTTTCCTTTTGGTTCACCAGCCTTGTGGGCCACAATCTCCATCCTCAGTTTTAAAGACCTGGGCCAGTGTACAGTGGCTCATGCGAGTTGCACCGCGTTATTTGGCACAGATTCGTGCACACGTCTCTTTGACAGTGACTGCGGGGATAGTGGGGTCGATGTACAGACACACTTTTCAATGTCAACACCGAGGTGTCGGATGTCGCCTAACCAGAAGCAGACAAACAGAGAGAGAGATGGAGAGAGAGAGAGAGAGAGAGGGAGGGGATGATAGGATGAGAGATGACAGCAATAAGATCCTCAGTCATGTGATTACAACTGCATTAATTCCCACATGATTCAAATGCTGGGCAGCCATTTGAGTGTAGCATACCTCCAAACATCTGAATGTGACTCCCCTCCTTTGGCTATTGGAAGCAGCTTTGACACTGAACAGGACACTTGATAAACGTGCAGACCAGTTAAACGTTGCACTGATGTTTTGTTAAATGCCAAAGGTGCAATTCGTCAGTTCTCGCAAGCTGCTCGAGATCATTTGAGATCTCCCACCGTGGTTCTCCTGGAGAGTCCTGAGGAGACTGGGGGGATCAGGCTTTTCTGCTCGGCTGAATAATTCAGCAGAACTGTCACAGGTAGTTGACTTGAACGGTGCCATCTCGAGATGGTCCAGCTTCTCTCGGAGACAACAGCTACACCACAAAAAAAACACACACATCTATACAGTGCACAGTACGTGTTCAGGCTCACATGCCCTGAGCACATGCAGAATGCAGATGGAGGGTGTCCTATTTGAGATGTGGGATGCGCTGCAATACGTCTTTTTTTTTTTTTGCACACCGATTCGATCGAACCGATTAATCACGGCCATAGCTTATGTCTGAGATGTAGGCACTGACTAGCAAACGGAGGGGCCTGATTTGCTGTACATCGAGCACATTAAGGAAACTGCAAAAGCACTGATTGCTTCGCTGAGGGACTGTCGCTGCAAACTGCAAAGCAATTATCAGCGAAAGATTTACTGTATAATCCAGTTCCCCTTTTTGAAGTCAAATGCAGAATCACATACACACACACATACACATACACACCTTGGGGGATTTCGACGAGACACGGTAATCAGGAGGACCTAGCACTCAGCTACAGTATGTTGCCAACGAAAGAAATTGCCTTATAATTAGATATCGGAGTGATGTGAGCGAGTGAGAGTGAGAGAGAGCGAGAAGGAGAGGGCGAGAGACGTACAGTAAAATGGAGAAAGGCAGAGAGGGAGACGTTAGCAGAGTGAGTGTGAACAGCACTGTTGCTGTTCAGATGACCTGTAGATGGGGATGGTGTACAATGTTTTATGAGGAAGTGGCCCCTGGCTGATAAACATGTGTATTCTTCCACAGCACCTTTTTGCTCTCCATTTTCTTTCCTTTTTCCTGTGACATGCAGCCCTAACCCCCCCGCCCCACCCTCCCAACACCACCCATGTTTCCCCATGTACACTGTAAAAAATGCCTACATTAAAAGCATCCATTCCTGTTATGTAAAAATGTTGGTTTTCTGCTTGGTCGTGATAACAGATTTGGCTCGCCCATACCTTAAATCGGGGTAAAAAACAATGCAGAACGTTCAAGAACTGCAAGGTCAAAGAGCGTGCCCTTTACTGCCGCCATTACCTCCACTGACTATTAATAACTTGTAAGGATGTGTTTTTTTCCTTGTGTTTCCATCCATTAAGTGTGTTTTAATTACTGGTGAGGACTTAAGGCACATCCTGGCCTTGTATCCTCTGCCGGCGGAGACTGCAACAAGAAGAGCGTAACCCTCGGGGCAGACCGAAAAGCTGTTTTGGTGCATCGCCCCGATTTGGCAAATTGGAAGTGCCTGAATAAATGCAGAAAGTCAGAATATTAAGGAGAGAGGGAAGAGGAGGCTGTGCTTTATTTTCTCCACAGCTGACGTCCCATGGATGCAATTTATGCTTCCTGTATTTATACATAATTGGCTTCGCAGACCTGAACAAAACAGATTAATTATTGTTTTGAATTTGAGCATTTCAGAAACTGTTACCTCCAAGACTGATGCAAAACAAAATTGCTCATCACAGTTTCTACAGTTTTGATGCTGGCTTTGCTTTTGAGAGTTTTTTTTTTTTTCATGGCAGATATAGAGGGTGCATACGAATTAAGAGAAATTGGTGGCAGAGAGATGCGCATTAACCCTTTTATACAAATCCGTGTGTGACGCGGAGGGCGCTCCCTTATCTAGAGAGCAAAATGTTTAGCAGCTCACATTCAAAGCTGTAGGATCTGCCTCAATCCCGCATCTCTCAATGCATGCGGCTCTCTAAAACACCGCTCCCCAGTTTCACTTAACATGTATCCCCACCTTTTCCCAACCTTCCGCCTTTTATCTCTCCCGCCTCCATCTCCTTTATCTCCATCTTTTCTTCCCTCTTCTTTGTCTTTTCTTTAAAGCTTTCCTCGCGTGCTTCTCTAGAAGCTGCTCTTCCTCTCGCCATCCATCCTACTTTTCCCTCCCTCTCATTGCAGGTCCTGCTAACTAATCTTGATGACCTCTCCCTCTCCTTGGAGCCAGAGCTTGTTTCCAAACACTGGTTGTTTATTTAGCATGCAATCAAACCAAGCGCTATTGGCATAAAAAAGAGGGAGAGGATGATTGCTTAGCGGCATACAATACATTGTTAGAGACTTTCATCTGATCATTATCAGCGCTAATACACATGCAAACATGCACATGAATATGCACACAAGCTTGCATATGTGTACGCACCCTGCGCCTACAGTGCATGCATTCATTTGTTCAGGTATACAATCACGCACATGCGCGCACAGACTCTCCAAACATTCCTGTCGCATCCTGCTTTTATCGTACATAATGTAATTAGGGGCTGTATTCCTGATTATGAGTGTGCTGAAATATTTATGTGCGGAGATGCTGCAAACTCTGCTCACACAATTACTGATTGTGACTGTTTTCAGCATTGCTCTAAGCATTTTGTTTCATGTTGTTCAAAGAGCACATTCAGCAAGGCCTTTGTGGTCTAAAAGACCATATTAAGGTATAAATAATGTATTATGATATCTCTATTTTCTCTCTTTGTGAGATTGGGCCTACGCGTTGGTGTGTGTGTGCACTTGCACATGTGTGCTCTGCAGGGGCACTTCTACATCCCGCTGATGAAAATAAGTTCAACACTTGCAGCCATGCCGTTATTGATATACAGATATTCCAAAGGGATAATTGGTATAGTCTTTTCCACCTCTGGACAATTACATACTCGTTCATTTCTAATCAATATGATCTGCAACCCTCTGGTCACACACTGTGAATTGTAAATTGGCAATGACAGAGAAATGCGTCAGTTTTGTCGTCCTTTTTTTATACAGTGATTCACGATGCAGTCCATGCTGCCCATTTCCTTCAACGGAGCTGTCGTGCTAACTACAGAGCAGAGATTCCTTTCTTTTGTCTTTGATACATGATTCATATTCAGAGTTTGTTCTTACTGTTTTGGCAGTTTTGACTGTGGTTCTGGACTCTTGCTGTGATGACTTTAAATCTTCTTCTTTGCTTTGCCAGCTCTGGGCAGAACGGCATGACAGATGATACCATTACAGATAACACTACAGTGTTCACCAAGATCTTAGACAGCCTTCTGGATGGCTATGACAATCGCCTCAGGCCAGGACTGGGAGGTCAGTAAACCCAAGTCGTTGAATGCATTTTGTCCCTCAATGTTTTTTTTAGCAAATATGCAAACGTCATCCAAAAGACTCCTACAAATAGCTTAGATTCCACATGAGTACACATGGTAATATCCATATGACTTCATCTTATGGAGGTGGGTTTGCTTTCAGTGTCAGATGCTGTGTGTGATAATTAAAAAAAAAAAGAACTGGAAACTCATTGTTCACCTGCTGCTTTTGTGAAATGAGTGACTTGTCACAGAGCCAGCGCTTCTAATATAACACAGTGAATGTCATTTTTATTGTGCAGGCTCTTCACTCTATTGTCAACTGTCCATTGTTAGAGAGAGAAAAACAAAATGGCAGGGTTGTCTGAGAGAGAAATCCAGAAATGGAAAACGAGAGAGAGGAAACGGAGAAAGGGAAAGACACAGAGAGTAAAAAGAGAAAAGAGGGAGAAATAATGTGAGAATTGGCGTGTGAAGGACACCGAGGATCGCACAGTGTGATGCAGCAGGCATCAAACAGACGAATAAAACCAGGCCTGCTAGAAGTTCAGCAGCCCAGGGGAAAAAATTATGGATTATGATGGGTATCATTCATAAATCATGCTGTCATATTTCTCTTTTAGAATTGCAAGGAATCAACGCATACACACACACACACACGCCGCCTCTGCCACCCCCTCCAAATGAATCCCCAGTGGACCCATTTTGGCTATCAGCATTATGGGACCAGAGTGGCATATTTTCAGTAATACAGCAATGCGCAAATTTATTAAGAGATTGAACCACTGTCCGGGTAATGGAGCTGACACTGAAACCAATACCAGCAGAAATGGTTATCGACATCCAAAATGGGCATTTTTATGGTGGTGTTTGTCCATTGTGTGTGTGTGTGTGTAAGTGTCTAAGTGTTAAAAATAATGTTGGATAGACTGAATGGATCAGAGGCTATAGACAGGTGGTCTTGTATTAACAGGTAGTTAGGGGCTAATGAATGCCACTGATAGTCACTCACTCTGGCAATTTCCTGCTTCAACAGAGCGTGTAACTGAAGTCAAGACTGACATTTTCGTGACTAGTATTGGGCCAGTTTCGGACCATGACATGGTAAGACTCCTCTCGCCTCTGCAAATGTCACTAGTTTCCCCATGTCCCCATCCCCCCAGTCCTCACCCCTGTCTCTGAACCTCTGTGGACTCAGTGGTCTGAGCTGTAAAGTAATTATTAATTTGACGATTCATGCCATTAACTTCTGATGTGTTAATAAAACTGTCGCATGTGTGAAATGTATTTCTGGGGTGCGTGGTTCGTAATCCCACTCCACATAAATGCCACCACCACATCGTGTCGAAGATGACTGCATGTGACTTTTATGTGCATGTCGAGAAATGCTGTCAACTCTGACCCCGAATTCTGTTCATTTGTTTTGTGACATTAAAAATAGCCTCAAATATTCTGTTTATATAGCTTATGCAAGATGTATCTATATATATTTCAGAACTATTGTCACGCTGGTCTTGGAGCTAATGGGGCTAATGTGTTACACGTTATTCAAGGGCTGAAGCGTAACAAAAAATAATGAATTAGTTAAACAGATGAATATAAATTCATCATATGTGTCTAAATGTACCACACTAAGGTGCTGATCACTCTTATGACTGGAATTGCAGCTAAATTAAATTAATAGATTAATAGAGCCTCAAACGTAGTTATACTATGATATGTGTTGCAGAGATTGAAAAGGTCAAGCTACTGTCAAATCCCATCTTGAGAGATTTTATTTATTTATTTTAGTCATTCTTAACTTAGCCAGGAAGGTCTCATTGTGATACAAGATCCCTTCTTCCAGAGAGTCCTGGTCAACAAGACGGCAGCATGTGTATTTTAATGTAAAAAAAACAAAAAAACAAAACATTTTTACCTAAAACAGTATGATGAGATACTTTGACAAAAGGCAGCTATAAAAAAATACCAGCATTTCATGATTAAATCAAAAGGAAACTTCAAAATATGAATCATCACTTTTGTGATTTCATTTTATCTTCTTCAATATGCTACCTAAAAAAAAGCTGTGGGCTGTTCAAACACGAGCATCTGATCTTTGCTCTGTGCACCGGAAACCAATTAATCTCATCCAAATGTCTCACTGCCTTTCCTGCAACAAAAAATAGACTCCTGTCCTATGCACGTGAAGTGTGCGTACTGTGTTTGACATAATCTCTTTTAATTGCGCTGGCTGAAATGCGGGCCAGGACTACTTTGCAGCTGTGTTAAGGCCAGAAGGAAGAACTGAAGAAAATTCTCTCCATATCCAGCCTTTCCCTTTCCTCCTCTATTACCATTGAAGCTCTGTTTCAAGTTCATACTAATTATCTTACACGGGCCGAGAGGAAAGGGGGGGAGGTGAACAAAAAACAGACTGCACTGTAATTTTTTGGGGGCTCCCTTTACTCCACTGGGTGGTCATGTGGAACCATTAAAATCTGCTCTCAGCTATAGTCATTAGCTGCCTTCAAAATGAAATGTCCTCCTAATTTTGTGTCCAGTTCTTCCTTTTTGTGTCCAGTGTAATTTAGATAACTGAGCCAAGAAGCCTCCCCAAAGATAAATGTTTTTGGGCGCTTACCTAACAATGCAATACCAAATGACCAAATACCAAATGGTCTTCCAAATGCAGAAAGCGCATTAAACTGACCGGACCATAATTGTATAAATAATCTAATTAAAGAAAATGGCAAGGCAACCATAAACGTCATTATGTCAAACAGAGAACAATTACCACTCGCTAACAATGGAGGCATTCTTTTAGAAAAGATACCAGCCAGAAAACCATGCACCTCGTCCCACTTGTTTGCCATAGCCCTTAACATGAAGAGACAGTTACCAGCAGGGAAACTAGGCCAAAGCTACCATGAGAAAGTCAAAGTGACACGAGGAAGAGAAAAAGAAGGAAACCGAGAACACGAAAAAAAGGTAAAAACAAAAAATAGGGGTTGGATTACTCAGCATCTTCCCAAAGCCAGCTGTAGCAGGTGGAGGTAGAAAGAAAAACAGCTACAGGGTTGTGTTTTTGGCTTCTTTTTTTTTTTTTGTCTCCTGTTGACTTTTCTCTACCCCTCACTGTCCACCTGTAGGAGTACACCATTGATGTCTTCTTCAGACAGAGCTGGAAGGACGAGAGGTTAAAGTTCAAAGGCCCCATGGCCGTGCTGCGTCTCAACAACCTGATGGCCAGCAAGATCTGGACTCCCGACACCTTCTTCCACAACGGCAAGAAGTCGGTGGCTCACAACATGACCATGCCAAACAAGCTGCTGCGAATTACAGAGGAAGGCACACTGCTGTATACCATGAGGTGAGGCTGAGACAGAGACTAAGATGTTTTTGAGCTCGAAGGAAGAGCAGAGACCTTGTGTCATTTTAATATCAGCGCACATTTTATTTGCTGAAGAAGAAGGAAGGTTAAGAGCGCCCTGAGTCTTTATTATCTAAACTGACCAAAAAAAAAAAGGATGAGTGATCTAGTTTGACTTAGTTAAGAAATTGTGAAAACACGGCTGGTTTCAGTGATGATGGACGCCTCTTTTCATACTTTTCAAAAAATTTCATCAAATGACCGAAGAGCGTGTCTCTCATTGCTTTCTGACTTTCAGAGCAGTACTCTGTAGCACTCAGCACTGTCGTTTTTAACATTACTCAAACTGAAGTGGACAGTGGGGTCTGTTGGGGATCATTTTCAGCTGCGGATTAATACACATTCAGTGCAATAGTACTCACAGCACTAGAATGGTGAGATTGACTCATAATGCATCATTACACTGCCCGTGTTTATGGTAATCAAGAACAAACGGTGTGCTTTGTTGAAGGGTTTTTATTGTTTTTGGACACTGATTGAGATCTGTGGATCAGAGGACTGAGCTGTGTCAGGCTTGAGCTACACAGATGATACTTGTGAGCGGGACTGGTTTATTATTGGTTTTAGCCTTTGTTTTGGAAAATGCCATTTGTGGTCAGAAATAAAACAGAAAAGTATGAGCTTTATCTTTTAAACTATTAAATGAAACCTTTATTTAACTTTTCTAAAGGGCAATGCTTCTGTCCAGTGTGACTGTCAATACACACAATAATCCACTTTATATAATGTGTTTATGTGTTCTTTAAGATGATGGTCAGCCATTTATGGTTCTCTGCACCACATACATTTTCATTACATCATTACATGTCATGTTTCCTTTTTAGTGTTCACCAGTAAAAATAAAGTTTTATCCTGTCATGATTTATCGCTTTGGGGATGCTGCCTGACAGTTGCGAGCAGGAAGATAAGGTGTGTGACCAGCTGAGCTGAGTTTAGAGCCACTCGTGGCACCTCAGTGGACCTTCAGCAGAAGGCAGGTAAATGGAAGCCTTAAAGACAGCACAAACCCTGATGCACACCACAGAGTGATGCTAATGTGAGACGTCTGAGGCAACAATCGTAAAACATTTGTTTTAGCTTGTTTACTAGCAGGGGGAGGGGGTGGAGGCGGAGCCCACGCTGCTGTCACAGATGAGCGAGATGAGGGATGGATGGGAGATTAGTGTGTCACGGGTGGCCTGATATGCTGTTTTTCACCAAGCTGTCAGGAAATAGAAGCCCACAGCTCAGAGAAGTGGAGCGTTTCTGTTGGTTTGGTAAAGTAGCAGCAGTTTGACAGTGTTTGGTGCTGAGAGACTGGGAAAAAAAACAGTACGCCACATGTTCCTGGTGCCTCACTGTGCAGAAATGTCATTCTTGTGCCTTAATTCTTCCATTCTTCCTTCCTCACCGCCCCACCAGCACTGTCGCTGTGTTGCCTTTCTCACTGGCTTAGCCACATGTTCCACTATTTTTTCTTATTTTCTTCGCTGCTGTTTTTCTAATTCACTATCCACGTGTGTGTCGATCTCTCTAGGCTTACAGTAAGAGCAGAATGTCCCATGCACCTGGAAGACTTCCCTATGGATGCCCATGCCTGTCCCCTGAAGTTTGGCAGCTGTAAGTGGCCTCCGCGCTCGCACACAGCCTCACATACATGCATGTAAACGCACACATGAACACACCACAGAGGCTCACACAGGCCTCCCTGACACGCTGTCACCTCCCAACTGGAAGCACGACCCTGGCACCGGTCCCTGATCGGGAATGACAATGTGGTAACAGCTGTTCCCCCAGAGGAACTGTCCGCCAAGCCCCCCCCCCACGATCCCCCCATTCAACCCTGCCAGGCCTTCTAAGACCCTGCAAGACCCTGGCAGGCTTGTAGCGCACAGACCTGTGTTTATCCAAGGCAGCGCTCTCTGTAATATTTCCAGAGCATCACACCAGCTGCTCACCGCTGACAGCTACCCCTACCCTGCATCATCCTCAAGAAGATATAACAAGAGATAGAATGATGGAGGTTCGAGATGAGAATAGGGAACGAAAGAGAAAAACTAAAAGGGGAGGAAAACATGGGGGTGGGGGGGAGGAGCGAGCAGGCAAAAATACACCAAAAGTGAAACAGATAGAGAAGCGAACATCACGCTGTCTTTGTGCCATTCTTCAGACAGCTGCACAGCGTGAGTGAGAGGACCGAGCCTCAACCCCCCCTTTAAATTGAACTCACTCCCTAAATATTTCAGTGATGAGCTCTCTCCCTTATGCTGCAGTCTGCAGTCGAGCCATCCTTTCCTCTGCAGTGGTCAAGCCACACTGCAGCTTTGACAGGTTGTGTGGCCGGAGGGAAGAAAAGACTGACTTGGCTGTTTTAAGGTCACGTTGCCCTGTTGGGAAGTTGTTGTTTGCTTGTTTTCTTATAAGTTGAGCCGTGACGTGACATGACACGACGAGGCGCAACATCGCGCCACATGAAAAGATGATGAGAAATGTTTGAGGAGAGAGAGGCTACAAAATATGAGACAGGATGAGCTTAAATAAAAATAATAATAATGAAAAAAAAGAGATTACATAAAACAGGGGAGATGAGGTTAGCGGATGCTCTAACAAGGCGAAAGAGAGAGATAATATGCTTAAATAGCAAATGGGACAAGACAGGCAGAAATGAGATGAGAGCAGACTAGACAAGATGAGAGAGGACAAGATGAGACCAAAGGATGATGAGGAGATGAGGTAAAAACAAAATAGGGGGATCTGAATGGGAGACCTCATTTCAGAATTCTCTCTTCTTTCTTTTTTTTTTTCCACCTGGCATCCCTAGCAGCTCCAAAAATATAACCCGCAAGGCAACATGTGACGACAGACAACCAGCGGCAAAATAATTTATAACTCTCCGCTCCATTTCGCCCCTGCCAGATGCCTACACTCGAGCAGAGGTGGTGTATGTGTGGACCAGAGGGGCTGCCCAGTCCGTGGTGGTGGCAGAGGACGGGTCCAGGTTAAACCAGTACGATCTGATGGGACAGAGCGTGGACTCTGGCGTGGTGCAGTCCAGCACAGGTGGGTGTCAGTGAGGTCGCAGCGTGCCCTTATTTACGCTGTGACATAAAAAACATAACATGGCTTTAAGGGATGTTTTTGCATTTTGAACTCCCTCGTTTGACATACTTACCGTTCACGCCGCATTAGCCAGTCGAAGCTGCTGAGACAGATTAAAACCCAAACGCGCTCACTGTTACGTAGTTCCCTTTTTTTTTTTTGCCTCAGTTCATCTGCATCTTTAGTAGGATCAGTTTGTCACTTTAGGTACGACGGGCCATGTCCCAGATTCGTAATTTCCCTGCTGGCCATCACGTCTTTTTTCCACCTCCTCTTTTCTCCATTGATACTGGCAAAAATTAGTGACAGCATTAAATGGGTGACCTGTTTGCAGTGACACTAGCTGCAGGCAGAAAGTAATGCTTGAGACAGGCCTATGCCCCAAGCCACACTTTGCTTTAATAACAACAAACCCCTCAAGTGAATGGATCAACCAAGCTTGATGGAATAAGCCCTGTTGATATATAAATTCATTCTTGTTTTTTTTTTTTTTATCAGTTATTTATTTCTCTGGAAAAACTCACAATCAACGTAATGTTAATAACCAGATTAAACCCCAGTACTGTTTCTGGCATTGCTGTATTCTCCCTGCCACTGGGTCTGAATGCACTGATGAAATGGATCACGCCCAGGGTATTGAGTCTGTTGACAAATGACACCCATAACTGCGCTGATAAATCTTAACCACAATGAACCATTTAGAAAAGAAAACAAAATCCTTTAGACAATAGGGACAGGTGCAACAGATGTCCTAAATAAGTACAGCCTCTCTCTGTGCATTCTTTCCGATCTCTTAACGCCTTTTGTCTGCTGACCACAGGAGAGTACGTTGTGATGACAACCCACTTCCACCTGAAGAGGAAAATTGGTTACTTTGTGATCCAGACATATCTGCCCTGCATCATGACAGTCATCCTCTCCCAAGTGTCTTTCTGGCTCAACAGAGAGTCCGTCCCTGCCAGGACTGTCTTTGGTGAGTCGTCTGCTCTCCTCTCTTCTAAACATCTGTGGGTAGGGAAATGAGCCCATCACCAGAAGGTTTCAAATCTGTTTCTTGGAGAATCCATGTGGAAGATATGATGACAGGGACATCGGGCACTCGCTCAGATCTATTGTGCAGTTGAGCAAGGCACTGAACCAAGTGGGCTGCTTAAAAGATATAAAAATGGAAAATGGTCAATTTTAATGGGAAAAATGCATGATGCTGCCACGCAATGTGACATTAAGCAGTGTTTTTTTTCATTGTAATAACATAGTTCAGACTACATACATCACATATTGCATTATTATTTGCATTTTTAGCTTATGAGAAATGATTTTGCTACCATCAGATTTAATTTTAAAATGAAATCTCCGCATACTTACAGCTGTAAGTGACCATGGAGTGCTGCATCATTTCTTTGAGATTTAATAAGAATGTTTTTGCTGTCAGTGTTTTCTACAGATAGAATAACACATCTTAATTTGCAACACAACACAACCTCTCAGTGTGAGGGAGGCTGCTTTCAAAAAGAAAAAAAAAGGAGCGTTTCTCAATCGATTGCCTCGTGGCACTGCAGCACGTTGGCTAAATCTGATGGAAAGCAAAGGCAACATTGTGATGGTTTTTACATGATATCGCTGGAGAAAGATTCTCTGATGTGCACAAAAAGCAATAAGAAATAGTTCATTTTGGGAAATATGCGTGTTTGCTTTTTTCTTTCATGAGAGTTGGATGAGAGCTGGAATCAGATGGTGAACATCTTAGCATAACATACAGCTTGGAAACAGAAGGGGAAAAAAGGCTAACCTGCCGCACACCTCAAAAGCTCACCGATTTACATGTTGTATCTTGTTTGTTTAATCTGGAGAAAAAAAGGACAGCATGCAGGAACAATTTCTTGGTGAACAGTGGTCGGGCATAATGACTTCCTGGTGTCTCTGCTGGTTGCCTGGCAACCTCGCAAGCGCAGCGATGACAGACTGGTACCGATCTTCTCGTCTAATTCTCGGGCGAGAAAGCGAAAATGTCGAACCAAAGATATGAAACGTTGAAAGGACTGAGAGAACAATTGCAGATTCAGTCCAAACTTCATTGCACGATATTTCTGTTCTGCTCTATTCTGTCCTGTTTCTGCACCAGTGAGGTGAACAAGAGCTTTAATCAGTTGTGGCTGGCTGCAGTAGAATTTTAAGCACAAGGCTCAGTGTGAATTTAGATTTACGTGCTCTGAATGTGTGTCTGCTGAGTGCGTGTGATGTAAGTGTTTGTCAGTGTGTGCGTTTGTGTGTGCAGATTGGCGCGTGTGTGTGATGCGTGCATGTGTCTGGGCATGTGTGTGTGTGAGTGTTTGTGTGTGTCTATGTACGTGTGTGTTGTGTGTGTCTGTATCTGTAGTGTCTGTCTGTCACACACTAAGGTCTTACATAATACCGCCCAAAAGGAAAGCTCTTGCTAGTCTGCAGCATGCTCTGTAGCGGCAAAGCACAGCAGCAGGCAGAATGTCCTTGAGTTACCTCACCCTACACTCTTTCTTCTTCTTTTTCTCTCTCTCTCTCTCTCTCTCCTCGCTCTCCTTCCTTCTCATGGATGTCAGTGTCTCCCCTGGCCCACTACTTAACGAGCTTTCACAGAAACATTTTACATGCACCAGATTTTGCAGCTCTGCAGTCCCCAGCAGGTTTTTCTACTCTTCCTGCAATGTTTTGGTGTCTGTTTGTGCAAGCTGCGAGCGTCTTCAGTATGTGTGTCACGCACGCTGTGCGCAGTTTCACAGCTTGCTACCTGCGGTGCTTGTCACGTGTCGGGGGGGGGAAATGAGGATGGCCTAGATTAGATTCAAACAACTATCTAGGGCATGTGTGTGTCCCTCATGCTATCATTTCTGGTTCTGCTTCACGAGATTACATGTATGCGGCATGTGCACACATGCACATGCGCGCATGGACATGGTACACTCACACTCACACACACACACAGACACACAGTTGAATAAACACATGTACATGCTTTCGTGAAGACACAGAGCAGCGCTGCATCCCACTGTACTACGTAGGTTGTTCATGTGATTAATATGCATCATCTGAGACAGCAGATGAATGAGCCTGTTCTTCAAAGAGGTTACAATGTCAATATGGCTGTAAATGAATCATTAAAAAGACATAGCTGACAATCAAGATCTTCCATTGCCATTTTAATCCTTTGGCTATCATCTAAGTCAAAGATTTATGTGGTATATCAAACCATTGGACACGTGTCTAGTGCTATTAGGATGAAAGAGTATATTGAGCTGCCTTTCGCGCAGAAGCTCTTATATTGCTTAAATACAGTATGTCCTTACCGTGGTGAATCACACTCAAAATGCAGCCTGAATAATAAGTGACCTCGAAATATTCTGTGTCAAAGCAGAGTAGAGACCAGTGGGAGCTCAGGAATAATGTGTCCACTGTATACAGGGGCAAATGCGTCTAAGGACTTCTGGATCCATTTATCGTGTTGAACATTTTATATTGCCAGATACACAGATTATTTTGAGCACTGGGCTCGTCAAAACCATTCAGTAATGCAGACAGATGTCAGAGGTTTGAAACAGCCAGCTGTGAGCTTGGCAAGACAGAAACATAAATAAAATGTGATGCGCTGTAGTTTAAAGCGTGAGAGGCAGCTCATTATGCATATGTGACTGTAATTTTACAGTGTGTCTCAAGTCTAAATAAATGTCCAAGTCACTTTTGCATAGAAGTCAAATCAAGTAAGTTTTATTTATGTAGCCCATTAACACAAATCATACCCTCTGTCTTTATTTTTTCTATTCCAATGAGGAAAAACTAGAAAAAATGGAAGAAACCTCAAGAAAAGTAATTGGGGAGGGGTCCCTCTCAAGACTGACAGACATGTTGGGTGTACAGAGCATACCGACATAGTAAAATTACATCATCAGGATGACAAAAGATCAATTGTAAACATATGTAAGAGTCATGACAGAAATTTCAGTAGGTCTGACTTGGTGACAGTTTCACAGCACAAGTCTAAACTGAATGCTGCCACATTAACACAAAGGTTATCGCAGAGCAAGGTTAAAGATGCAGAGAGATATTAAATGCAGTGTTCCTCCTTATTAAGAGTGTGTAACAGCATGCAGTAACACATGTATCACTTAATTATCACCTCTTATCCGCAAAGAAGATAAAATTGGTTTAATAACCCATCCCACCAAAATCATGAACACACCACCACTGCCTCCCTGTATTTTTGATTTTCATTAATACCAACTGCATGGATGAATGAATGAATATTCACCAGAATGTTTCACACACACATACAAAGGAATTAAATGAGAGTGCCAGCCTATGTCATTCTATGCTTGTGCACTGTTGGACATGAAAAAGTAAGCAGCAGAATTATATATATTATGATATTAATGAGAATTTTTATAACGGGGATTCACTGAGAAGTAAAAATGAGCTTCACTCATGCCCGCAATGGTCATTAATTCAATTTTCAAAGGTAAAATAAAAATCCATCATTAATGCAGCCTGAGATTGAACAGAAAACTCTCCTCTACCTTCACACTATATGTCTTTTACATTCACCGCTGTTCTCCAGCTGTACCACCATTCCCTTTTAGATACCAGGTGTTAAACATAACGTAAACCTTATGGCTCTTTCCATAATGGTCCTGTCATGCCTGAATGAACGTGTAAGGAACATTTATGTAAAAGACACATATGTCTGAATGTCAACAAGCCATTATTTTTAACGGATGTTACGTATTCCATATCTGAAAAGGGCTCCAGGAATAGTAAAACCAAAGAAAAACCTAGAGGAAAATATGGTGTTCTTATGATTATATTTACTGTGGGAGGAATAAGTAAACTGCTCAGATGAACTTTAGTCACTCCTCCAGCAGACACCTATTCACAGCTTGGTTTCTCTTTGTTTTCTTTTCGCAACACAATCACCATGTATCAAATGCTGCGCCGATACGCGGCATAAACAAACAACCGCTGTAATACTATACGTGTTCTCTCATTGCTACAGATGTGATCAGGTTTATGTTTCCAACACAGATGTCCAAAGCTGACACAGAAACCCCATTAACATGAACAAATGCGGAATTGAAAACAGTTTAAATTACATTGTGTCTATGAAGCACAGCCACTGCACTAAATCGTTTCGCTAAAGCCTGCCCTGTAGATGAATAGGCAATTTAAAAACACAGCAGTGGGTAGAGTTATCTTATTTATCATTGTGCCGATTAAGAGGCTGATTAGTTTATAGTTAGTTTGGCATAGTGGAAAACTGTTGGCTATCTATTTATTTGCAACCCAAATGAAAACCAAAAGGAAACAGCCACTGATGGTGCCGATATGGCGCTCTCTCTTGCTCTTTCTCTCTCTGTCTCTAAGCTGTCAGGGACAGCAGTGCTCAGAAGATTAGCTTGCTTCTTTCTCTCCTCTTTAAAAACGATTGGCTGGGTATTTATTGGTTCTCCCATGATGCTGTTTAATGTATCCGCTCATTAACGAATGACTCCTTATGTGTGTGTGTGTGTGTGTGTGTGTGGAGGAGTGCATGCTGGAGTTTGGTAGTGGATCTACACAAATGAGAAAGCGTATGTGTTAATGTATGTGTTTGTTCGCTATATGTGCGCATGCTGATTGTGTGCCAGTGGGAGCTCATAAATTCATGATTACTAGCTGACAGCATTGAAGGCAGTGTTGCTATGTACTGTATGTGTGTGTGTGTGTGTGTGTGTGTGTGTGCTGTGTGTGTGTGGCACAGTTCCCACAGCTGTGATGCTGGCACAGCCATTTAACTCACCTGCCAATCAACATGTCAATTTATTTCTTCACTTATGTAAATCAGAGGTGACGTAGTGATGCTGAGGGTAATGTGCTTCTGAGTCAGGCCCCCCTGAGGCTTCAGTTATTGATAAGGCATGAATAAATGAGTAGCCGCATAGCCGAGCAGCAGAGATGTTGATAGACACCCAACAAAGGCAGCCTCACTTCTGGGACTGGTTGAGGAAATATAGACAGTTGTTTGACAACTCCCTACACAACAATCATGTTCATTCATCAACAGTCTTTACAAGGCATACAGCACTGGTTTTCTTATTAATTCATGAGTATTAGATCCAGCTGATCATTCCCTTTTCCCTATGAGTGAATAATATATATGAAAAATATACATACATTTATATATATGTAAATGTGTTTTAAAAAGATCTTTATATACAAGATATTTGCATCACCATGTAATTTTCAGGTCAAAATCCAGGCTTTTGTTTGAAATGCAACTTTGAAAACATTTATGTTGATCTTGAATTATTCAATGCCAAAAAATGTGTGTAACTGGAAACATATTTATTGCATTTCCATTGTTTTCCCTACAATATTAAAAATAAATAATAATTAATTGTGGTCTTGTGGTTGCGTTCAGACAGCAAAAAGGTTTGGGTTAGATAAATATGATGGTCAGGGCTGAACATTGAAAGACAACACCGATTGGAAGCTCAAGATGGGAGATTTAAATATTTTAATATATCAGAGTAAAGGTTCAGTGGTTGTACGGCAAACCTTCCACTCTAATATCCAACCCATGACGCTGTCCTAGAGAAAGCATGTAAAATCTCTTGATGGGAAAAAAGGTGCTACTGAATGCAGTTGAGGAACACAAAATGAAATTTGCAGAGATGTAGCTGACAGAGGAAAGAGTTTCACTCAAGTTGTTTTAAGAGGCTTCTCAAAGCCTCCTGAAAGGCTTAGGCATAAAACAGCATTTGTATCTTAGCAAGCGTACGACAGTTGTATTGTCTGTTCCGTCCTTGTTCAAGTGTAGTCATGCGTGCCAGTGAACGGTTTGTAAAACAGTTCATTAACAGCAATTCTACTGCAAGGCATCCAGCTTGGATGCAGGGTTTAAGTCACACATAAATGACTATGTATTCTTTGAGTGAGCGGGCATCCCACTTCACAGTGTACTTTTGACCTCGTCCCACATTTTGATTGTCATGTTTGATTGGCTGCCTACTCAGTCAAAACATTGTTAGAGGCAAATTTAACCAGAACCAGAGAGCATGATAGTAGAGAGAGAGAGAGAGAGAGAGAGAGAGAGAGAGAGAGCACAGAGAGAGAGAGAGAGAGAGAGAGAGAGAGAGAAGCACAGCCATTTTCCTGTAGGCTCCCTCTCCTCTCCCCCACAGAGATTTGAGTTCTGTGGCTTGGCTGTGGTCCAATGGCTGAGCAGTAAATTTTACTCACTGGCCTGAGATTGGTCAGATTAGCTGCAGCCTGTCATTCAAGGGCTGTCAATCAAGTGCCAAAATTGGAACCAACAGGGCCACGCGATGAATTGTCAGAAAGATCAATAATAATAATGATAAACAATGACTTTGCATGTTATGCTGAAAAATGGTTTGACCTTAAGGCACAAAAAAAGTTGAGCCCAAGGAGCCTATTAATTATTTTTTAGCCATGCCTGGAGCAATTTATTTTCTAATTCGCAGCTTATTACAGGCACTCTGGCACTAAAAGTCAATCAGACTGATTGCATTGATAGACATTAAATCAAAATTCTATAAGCTTTACCTCGTTGTGTCAGAAATCTATTAACCGAGAGGACATTGTCGGCCCCACGTTCTCCCAAAACACACATCTGGACTGTCTGCCTGCGTGTGTTCAGTTCAAACTTTTCCTTGCCTGAGGCAGCAGTGACAGCCTTACCACCTTGAAATAGTCCGCCTCACCTTGTCATTCATCACCTTAAATCTCTAATTTAGTTTCCCCAAATTTGCTCTCTCGCACCATCTTTCTCTATATCCTGACAATTTTTTACCGTCACCGTGTATGTGTGTGTGTGCATTTGAAAGTGAGTATGCAAACAGAGGCAAAAACCTTGTTAGGAGATATGTATCATATAAATCAAGTGTCAGTGCTTGTGCATACTGAACTAAATTGAGTGGAAGGGACTCTCAAGAATTGAGTTACACCACTATTAATCCAGTTAGAACTTTCCAGATCAGCGACTTTGTTCATTAACAGCCTTCAAAGCCTCAAGTCTATTAGTTAGAACGTGTCAAATGGAGTCACTTAAAACCAGCGCCGGAGTCATGTTCTAATGAATCAACTCACCAGTGTTGTAAATTATTCCTAAGTAGTAGGTCTATCACTAAACAGGAGGTGGGAAACGCGTACCTGTCCACCTCGTTAGCACGATCGCACACGGAGACACTGTTACATGCATATGTGCAGTATCGTAACACACATAAAAACCCTCAAACGCATCAGCGTGTCCGAGCAACAAAGCAAGCCAACACACAGTGACTCATGCATCATTCCGAATTTTAATACCAAATGTTCTTTCTTTCTTTCTTTCTTTTCCTCTGGTGCTATTAAGACGTTGGAGGAGTTGTTTCCTTGACAACAGAGTTTGTCAAACACAGTAAAGCATATATGATTCCAAGCATCGGGGCACTTTGGTGAGGACTTGTGTAATACCCAGTGGTGCTGCCTTTATCCGCCCCTGCAAATTTAACTGATTTACTGGCAAGAAAAAAAAAAAACACTGGACAGATTGACACTTCTCTGTTGCCACCCATCTTTCACTCCACCATCCCTTAACTGCCTTAATCCACCCACATACCTCTAAATAAGCATATAAGCCTTCATTGTCCCCCTCCATATGTGTATTTGGGTTATCCTGTCGCTCTCTGTATCAGATATCCCTTTAAACACTCATTCACCTTCCCTCACTCCATCATACCTCCGTAGCCCTCCCGAAAACAAGCGATGGATGCAAGGTGCCATGCTTTCGCGCTCCAAAACCTGCCCAGGCCGTACGTTCACATGACTGCTGGCAAATTCACTTTGCACTGGCCGTTTTCCAACGGGGAACGTTCTGGCACCCAGCTCTTAAGCAGTGATGTGCCTTCACGCTAGAGTTACACTCTGCTGCAAATCTCGAGACACCCAAATGAGATGGTTTAAGCTGTGACACCAAGCCGGTGCATCCAGTCAAATTACACCTTTTATGAGGTGCACCGTGTGTGTCGTTTCTACAACCCGCATTGTGATTCGCAGCAACAATTTAGGTAAACACGCGGCATTTAGTTCCAATGCAAGACGTTTTTATAGCTTAAGGAAATATTGCAGGGGTGAGGTTGTACAAAGCTTTGGATTCAACACTAGTTTTTACGTCTCCACCTCACACCACAGTCCACACACTTCCTAATCTTTAACCAAGTGTGTTTAGTTTTTAGTTTTAGTAGTGTTTAGCAGATACCTTATTTATTTTATTGTTTGTGTTTTTAAATGGTAGAAAACAGGGGAACATTTGCAGCTACTTTTACATATAAATGTGTCTAAAAAATTCAGCATGTATTCCCCCCAAAATGTTATTTAGCAAATACAAATGAGCTGCATATGAACATAATTCTGAGTTGAGATGGAAGGGTATGAAAATCTGCTATGAATACGTGACTAAGCATCCCTTAATATTTTCATATCTCCTGCTGCCATGCATTCCCATAACAATATATCAACAAACCATTCAATGCCCTACTTAGTGGTGGGTGCAGTGCAAAACATGGTCATGTGTGGATTTTATTATATCACATAACTGCATTAATACACTTGCTGTCGCACAAAAATGGCTTTTATACTTCACAGTGTATTTAACTACGGCTTCATGTTCTCTTTTCTGTGTACACAACTTATGTGGGTGCCTGAGCTGCGTCCTTACATCAAGTTTGAATTGAATAACGCCACTTTCATGCGAGGCCATCATTTGTTTTTGTGTTTGTTCAAGTTGTGCTCATGCCAAGAGCAATTATAGCATGTGTGATGATGAGGCAGGTGTTACTCTTAATTATTCCATGTATGTCCTTTTTAATCTAATTATCTATCTGGGACATTTGATAAAAGAACATGCGATGAAAAGCTGAGAAACAAATTTCGACAATAAATAATGTCAGAATAAATAACTTTGGCCTACTTATTTTTTATTCCCTTTTGGAATTGTAATGAACACCAGAAATGGATGATCATGCACCCTGTGTTCCTACTATGCAGATCTAGTAAATCCAACAAAGGTGTCTTTTTCAGTTATGGCTAATGACCAATCATTCATTTGGCTCTAACTAATGAGAACACAATAATCATCCTTTATGCTTCATGTCACAGCACCAAATCAGCAATGCCAAAAGCATGTGAAAAGAGAGTGGGAGGATGAGGAATCCGTGATTCATCTCCTAACACTTCATCAGAAATGAGGAGGAAGATGATGAAGAATCTGAGGGGAAACAGTAAAATTGCAGGACACATCTAATAACTCTGTACCAGCTGCTTTTGGAGCTTCGAGGTGGTGGGCACAATAATGCGAACACTGTACAATAGAAAGTAATCCAAGTCAAACAAACTTTTTTTTTTCTTTTGACTGTGTAAGAAATTAGTTGAGTAAACTCAAAAATAATTTTTAAAGGTATAGTGTATAGTGTATAGTGGTTTGTAAATATGTTAAGTGCAATCATTCTTTATAGCTAATGCACTCCCCTTTCTCTGACATATGTCATCATGAGAACTTAATACTACTACTAATTGTTTTTGTAACTATGCGGCCTGTAAATCACAAAGGCAGCCATAAAATGAGTCATATTAAATTAAGTACCAATTTACAGCAATTAGCAGCTTTATCGGAGCAGCCTTTTTTTTTATTTAACATGAAGCAACTACTGCTGCACGTATTGATGGTACATTAGTCACAAACTGAGCAAAACTGACAGTGAAGAAAGTCTAAAATGTCATAACAATATATATACATTGAAAACACAAGAAAAAAACCCTGGCAAAGAGGAAGAGTGGTGACAATAGATCCTCATCAGTACATAATAAAAGATGCCTAACTGTGTGGTCGCATAAGAAGACAAACAATGAGCTCACGACCAGTCATAGAGTTGAATGAAAAACTCTGTGACACAGTCTATGCTTATATTTAACAATATTGTTCACAGCGCTACCCTGTAAACCCTTTTTAGTCTTAGTTTGTTCTTCAGTGATGAAAAGTCATGAGAACAGATGGCTTATTTCAAAGTTCCCAAACTTTTCTCAGCGGTAACAGAACAATTTCCAACAAAAGGTCACTGCAGACAAGATTATATATTTTTTTAGTTTGAAACAAAGCGTGTAGATGATTTTAATGAGCAGAAGAACATTTCTGTGGATCTTTTTAAAACATGAAAGTGTGTATGTTGGGATATCATGTACATGTGTGCCTCTACAGAAATATCTCTCTCCACATGTATGGGAGGGTCCTCTCTGCATATTTTATCATTCCTGTGCCAGCCAGCTGTTCTCCTGCTCCCTCCACGAAAGCACGGGCTGGATTGGTGGATTGTTTGCTGCTTGGGTTGATGTTATTTGGTGTGTAAACATCTGCAGTAGCCCGCTCGGTGATGAGCACCGCATTGTTAGATATGCTCTGACCCAGTTCCTCTCCCTCTCTGTGCAGCGTCTCGTCTCGGCTTTCAGTAACTGATGTCGTCGTTTGGCAATTTGATTGACCAGAGCTGACGTGCGCTCCTCAATATGATACTCACTGGTTAAAAAGCACACATCAATTGTATTTATTTATGCTTTTTTTTAAACTTATAAATTCAATTTTAACTGCTTGTACACTGGTGTGCAGGTCAAATTTAGAGAGAGAGCCTATGTTGCCCGCTATTAGTCAGCAGCAGCATCTCTGAGGCCAACTGCATCTGCCAGCTGCATCCGTGAAAATCTCTACCTTTCCGTGTCTATTAAAAGCACAAGCTGCAAGACTGTATCAGCTGCTCATGTAGATTAATGTTAAAGAACTGCTTGCTCGTTTGGCCTGCAAAGTCGCAATGTGATGGTACCTTAAGATAGCTCCATTTTATCAAATAGTCCTTCTATGTAATATACTGGTTCCTGCACAATATAAGATTATATCAAAACATACATTGATGCCAGAACACTTATGCTCTAGAAATGAATGAACATGTTTCATTGCTCTTATTTGATATAATTTGTAATACCAACATGTTTTCTTTTCATATATTTACATAAATGGGTAATGATAGCAACTGTATTATCTGAGATTTGATGCGATTTCACATATCCATCCTGTCTGTGTACCACCCTGCAGGAGTGACCACTGTCCTGACCATGACCACACTCAGTATCAGCGCCAGGAACTCTCTCCCTAAAGTGGCCTATGCCACAGCCATGGACTGGTTCATCGCCGTCTGCTACGCCTTTGTGTTCTCGGCCCTCATTGAGTTTGCCACAGTCAACTACTTCACCAAGAGGGGTTACGCCTGGGATGGAAAAAGTGTGGTGCCAGAGAAGGTATTTGAAGCTTTCCTCACAGAAACGTCAGAGATAATAGACAAAGTCTTGGACAGAGTGTGGACTGTTAGCCTGTGACTGCATTAATTATCCCCATTTCTTCACTGTAGTGTCTGCCCTTGTTTTACCAAGACAAAACTCCAAAACTGCCTCCTGGCAAAATGAATTTTGAATGTATTTTGTAAAGGAAAGAACCAAAATGAGACCAATCACCAAAAACATAATTATAGAAATTACATATATGAACATCTGCTCCAAAGGGCTGTTCCTTCTTGTACCAGGGCAGTTAGCACTTAACTGCTAGCTGGGCCGTGCAGAGAACATTTAGTTGTTGTTGTCAGCTCATCTCATAGAAAATGCAATTTGAGTAACATGACGTGAACATTAATAGTTTAGTGTTCGTCTTGTGCTTTCTGCTCCACTTGTCTCTATGCTGCAGTTAGCAGCTTCGTACTCTGTAATCTGCAGCTGTTTCTGAAAAAAAAAAAAAATTAGACCCAAATATGAATTTCTAGATTGCTGTTATGCTGCTATTTCTTATCATATGGATGGGATGAATTCATATTGACTCAACCATATTTTAGCTAAATATTCACCAGGCATCTAAATGCTACATTCACATGAGAAATTGTGCAAAATATATATCTAAAAAAAAAAAAAAATCACCTAACCTCTATCCTTTTCCCAATGCTTTTTCCAACAAACAAAATCAGCAAAAGAAGAAGAAGGAGTCCCTCCTCAAGAAGAACAACACCACAGCATACCCAGCTGCCACTGCTACAGCCTTCGCCCCCAATATTGCCAGGGACCCTGGATTGGCCACTATTGCCAAAAGCGCCCCGCCACCCCCAACTGAGCCCAAGGAGGAGCCAAAGCCCAAGCCTCCAGAGGCCAAGAAGACCTTTAACAGTGTGAGCAAGATAGACAGGATTGCCAGAATAGCCTTCCCTCTGCTCTTTGGAACCTTTAACTTGGTCTACTGGGCGACCTACTTGAATAAGAAGCCCAAATTGCAGGGGATGACTCAACACTAATCCATGTTTCATTCCTTTAAAATTATACCTGTACTTTATTTTTCTTTCTTTTTTTTTTCATTTTCTTTCTTAATCCTCCCTGTTTATTTTCAGACAAACATGGTGTCCATGCGGGTTTGAATTCCCAGTCGTTGCATTGCTTCTATGTTTACCTAAAGTTTGAAGATTTTGAAAAAACAAAATAGAGAAAAAAAAAAAGAACGATAAAGATACAGACTTTTGAAAGGGTGTTGTTCAGGTCTCGGGTGATGCTACTAAGAAAATGCTACTATAAATATATAGCCAAGAGAATGCTATTCTACAACTGCACATAGCCCAAACTTGTTAAGGGGCTTTTGTTTCTATGTTTTCTTATTTTTCAATGTTTTCTATTTTATTTGAACATGGAATCACAGACATGGTAAAAGGCACTTGTGTAAATGCATGGGCAGGGCATCTTATGATTTATGTTTATCTATTCAGAACACAGATCAACATCGACGGATAGCTTAGTTCATTTGACATCAGCAGCAAAATGCTACGCTCGGTCTCTCTGTCAAAATATCTTCAATTCTCTGTAGATGTTTCATGATATTAATTATGTCATTCCTCAAAATACGTTAGGGTTTCTGCAATAGCAATAAAACATGTCTCAGTGGACACACCATTTCTATAGGGATTAACAAAAAAAAAAAAAAATTCAACCATCTCTGTGCTCAGCATCGAAAAGATTATTAATTTCCTTTCACAGCGTTGTAAATATTATCAAATGGTAGAGATGTTAATATTATGTTTAAGCTTTGCAAAGTGTAACTAAAGGGTATGTTTATTAAATACATGGAGAAGTAAACTTTTTTTATTTCATTTATTTTTGTTTCTGTTGATGATACTTTCTACAAGAAAAAAAAAGAGTATATACTGGTCTAATTCACGCTTAAGTGACTGTATCTCACCAAGTTAGCACTCCATTCAAAGCTGCTTTCACACTGACGTAAAAATACTATTCCACCGTGTGTTTGTGTACACACTGATGGCAACAACAACAACAACAACAACAACAACAACATCATCATCAACGGTGTAATCTGAGATTGGCTAGTTATGAGTAAGAATGTAAAAATCACCTCGAATTCCTGGAGTGCATTTTACATTTCGAATTAAAAACACTCAGTCTTTACTTATTTTCTTTGATTTATTTGTGGTGAAACACCATTCATAGCAAAGTGCAGTTGGTGTTGCTGAAAGAGGGATGGGGCACACTGAGAAGGAGGAGAAGTGCCTTTTTTCCATTTTCAGAGTTGGAGCTGTGATGGCTGCTACTTTGCTGATCGATGGCGTGTCCGTATTTTCCATCCCACTGTGTCCCCTGACCCCTTTTGCCATAGTCCCCCATCTCCTTTTGGTTGAAAATTGAGACATAACACTCAGAAAGTACCAGCTACACTGCCTTCAGTATCACATGCCCGTTTGGACTCATTTGTTGCTGCTTGTTGGTGAGCAACAGCGAGAGACAGGGACAGAGACAGAAAGAGACAAAGGGAGGAAGGAGACATTGAGTTGAAGTGGCACTGTAATCTTGCTTTAGCCGGCGCTGTGTTCGCACAGAGGACTTGTCTTGTAGTTCTATGATAGTGATGAAGATGAATATATTTTTGTAGCATGATGTCAATCCCTCTTCCGAGAAAACCAACAGAAACTAACGCAAATGTGAAAAAAAGCTTTTGTTTTTGTCTTGAACATTGCTTGCTCTTTTTTTTTTCTTTTAACTTCTAAAAAAAAACACACACACACTTTTAGGGGAACTCTTAGGAAATGCTTCTTCTCTGATGTGGCACGTTGAGGTTTCTGAACAGTCCATTTTAAATTATGTTAATGTAGCAATATTAATTAGCAAGGGCTTTTCTTAGGACCTGAACCTGACACTCAGTCTTGGGGTAATATCCATTGTAGCTTTACACTGACCCCTCTTTACTTGTAGTTTCAACTGTATATTTTACATGGAGATCTCGACTCTATTTAGATTTGGTCAGCGATAACAGGCATTGCATTATGTGTCCATACTGGGTTCTGAAGCCATTGGCTCCCGCACTAATCTCCTCTCACAAAAGTTTCCACATTTCTGGTTGTGGAAGTGCATTGTATTGCATTATGGTTTCTTGATGTGCTTTTTTAAAAAAATATATCATTTACAGGGCACTGAACAGGCCAAAAGGCACGTAAGAACCCTGCAAAACTCTCTGTGTGTTTGTGCGCTAGGGTGAAGAGATCACGCTATCGCCAGAGGGAAATGAAAAAGAGATTGGTGGTTGTTGCTATTGTTATTATTTGCATTATCATTATGACCAATACTGAAGCTATCCCCTAATGGCAGACATCTTTGCAGGCATATGCAAGCAGTCTACCGTTAACAGCCACTTAACCCACAAGCAGAGGGTCAAGGAACTGCAAAGTTCAGGGTGAAGAGTTGTATAAAGATATTTGAATTCTAAACTATTGTACGTATGTTTATTATCATGAAGAAAATATATATATACATATGTAAAATACATAATGCATACAGTATTTGATTCTATTAATGAAGATATTAGCTAAGATGATGATGAATATTGTTTGTATTATCAACCTATTGTTATGCATTTTGCACATTTAGAAGAACAATAACATTACATTTATGTAGTCAGCTTCGTGCTATGCAAGGACAGCTTTGAACCACATCATTGACCTTCTCTCCCTGTCCATTGTGTTTCAGATTTACAAGCTATTATTAAAAAAAAAGAAAGAAAAAAAGCTTAGCTTTTATATCAGCTGCACACCCATTCGCTTTTGTTTATTTTTTCTTTCAACCATGGCTATACAGGGTGACATCAAAGAAAACAGTGGATTATCTCTTTTGTTTGCGCTTTGGATTTTGTCGGTGGTTGAAGGGAAAATGGCTTTCATTGTTGATTGCACTTTTTCTCCAGAGACATGCAATAAAGTGATTGAACTGAAAAACCAGGAGCAAAACTGTAACAAGATCACTTTGTTAATAATAGTTCTGTTCATTTTCTTGAGCTTGTTTGTCATTACAAAAATGGAAGCAGGTGAAAATGTTATTTTGCTAAATGGATCATTTTGTTTATCTTTTGCCTTCCAATGATATTACAGGGAGCGCCAGAGTTTTGACTTTGAGTAAAAGTGAATTTTGTACACTTTTCTGTTGAGATTTTCCTTGCCAAGCCCCCAACGTGTACTCAACAAGCAGGATCAAACAAATGCTATTGACCATTTTACAAATATTTTTCAGCCAGGTCTGGTTTTGCTACAGTTGATGCTCCAGAGAGAGAATGTGAAATATGAGGCACAGTGCAATCATGAGCTTCCAACTTTTACCTTCACACTCATGTGCAGAGCATACATGTAAATATCACATTTGTAGGCACATCGGTCGTTTATTTCATTACGTTTGATGCAAGGTCCATTGCAGTTCTCAGCAGCACTTGCTTTTCAACATTGAGTCTTTGGTTATTCCTAGATACCTACTGGAGTTTTTTCTTGTATTTTTATCAAGCAAAATATGTTCTGATTTTCACTGAAATGTAAAAAAAAAAATTAATTTTCTAAAGCACAAAAGTTGATTAGGGTAAGAGTGCGACTGCATACATACTGACATCGACAAACACACATAAAAATGCACACAAAACACACATACCCACATACAGTACACAGGAATGTGTTGGCAGTTCAGTGATACTGACAAAGGGATCTGATGGATGTAGAAGAAATGGTGAACCTTCTGTAAATGTTTTCTTTTGTTTCTTTTGGTTATGATATGGCCCTGTAGAATCTGATTCTCTGCATTAGTCTTTAAATAAAAAGAAAACAAATGAAAGTTGTGGCTACATCTCTGTCCTTGTGCTACTATATGAATCACCACACACACAGATCTCAGTCAAAGTATTAGTTATGAGATTTTGTGCACTGTTTACACCAAGTAGTGAAAATAGAAATAATGTTTTTTTAAGAATGCACAATTTTTAGAGGGTGCATCACTTTTTGGGGGGGGGGGGGGGTTTACCCTTTATTATTCATAGGACAGCTGAAGAGTGACAGGAAAGGTGGGAGAGAAAGAGGGACGACACACAGCAAACGGGCCCCATGCAGGAATCGAACCCCGGGCCGCTGCAGCGAGACTCATTGCCTCATACATGGGCGCGCGCTCTACCGACTCAAGGTGTGTCACTTTTGTGAATTAACAGGACACATTCAAATAAGAGTTTTGCTAGAAACACTTCATTTCATATACAAATAAGTATAGAAAAATAAAAGGCAACATTTTTAACAGTCAACATCCTGTATATGCTGCATTTACACAAGAAAACTTGTTCCATTTGAGATATGAAGAACCTTGGGTGATTCAGGGGGGCCGTAACCCTGAACCCCGAGCAGGAGTTATAGAATTCAAATTAGCAGCAGCCCTGACATGAAGCCTTTTATTCCAACAGTAATTGATGAGCAACTGATGAGTCAGAATAAAACTGCCTGCTGCAAACTGGCCCAACCCAAATGTACACTCCATTTGTGTTTTCTGGCCATAGGGATAGCAACGTCAGTCAGTTGGTAAGTGGATAAGTCCATCACTTTATTCCAGGTGGAAATATCTCAACAATTAGATGGACTGCAATGAAATTTTGAACATTTGGTTCCTAAAGTGGAATCTCTCTGACTGGTGATCCTCTGACTTTTCCTTTTAGCATCACTTGGGCAAAATCTTCACATATCCTGTGAAATATTTCTGCTTAATGGATTCCATTAAATCATCACATCACGGCTGCCTTTTAGCATGAGTGTATTTTAATGTACATCTCACAATTTTATTCTCCTAATAAAATATACGTGGTGCTTCTTCTGTACTTTAAAGTGGTTGAAGCAAGTTTAAAGTTCCAGGGATCACTTTTCAATCCAGCAGTGTGGCAAGGCCTCTGCAAGGCCTTTTTCCCTTTGATATTCACACACTGAATTTTGATGATTAATTGAGGTGCTTTTTCAAACAGACCGCTGCTGCAATCATGTAGTGTAAAACATGTGATTCCCTTTGAACCTCTCTATTTATAACCAAAAAGGCTCTACCCAATATAAAGCACTCATAAAATCAAAAATAGAACATGTTAAAGCTTTATTATTGTTTTTATCATTATTAGTGACAGCGTAGTAGCGGTAGTAGCTGTAATCAGCACAAGTTACATTAATTGGCTGATCCATCTGCCTTCAAAGAAAGGCAGTCTAACCATGTCGCTGCCGACGTCTGTATCTTGTTCCAAGTTGCTTTCATTCTCACTCCTCACTTCTCTCGCTGCGTCTGCTCCCAAGACTCCACCTCATCCCCATCTTCTCCCACCGTGCCATGAGATTTCAGGTGCAGGGGAACGTGTGCTCCTTCCTTAAAAGCATGTGAGCTGCCAAGCCCTGAGACTGTTATGTAATAAAGCTGCTTCTCTCTGGCAGAAGAGCAGAGAGAAGAGGCTTTTTTTTTTCTCTGCATGGTTCTCCTCCTCCTCCCTTTCTCTCTGTCTGTCACTTTTTCCTTAAAGGGACAGATTTGGGTGAGGGGTGGGTAGGCATGGGGATATATCCCACTCAGTCTTAGACAGAGGATGAATTGTATTCCTATTGTTTCTGCCTCAAACACCTTATGCTGTGTTTTTCTCTTGATCTCCATTTTCAGACACCCATTTGAATTTCACAAAAGCCTTGCGTGGATGGGTATTGTCACAAGTATAAACCCTCATTTTGCCTTTTAAGGAAAAAAAAAAAACAATCCATCCCTCCACCTAGTTTCCCAAGGAGCTTCACTTAGAAGGGTATTGAACAGTCTGTCTAGGAATCATGTTTTTGCAGTAATAAATATAAATTCAACCAATCCTCTCCGTAAAAATAAGGGCTTGCAACTCTGTCAAATCTTTGCAATAGCTGCACAGAAAAAAAGGGAATCTGAAAAAAAAAAAATGCTTACCAGTGATCACCCTTCTTAACAGAAAATAATCCAACTCAGAACTAATTTGATTTGACTCCCAGTGTTCATTGGACTCTATTGTGACTGTTGTGAATCAAAGCTGAATAAAGCTGATGTCGTCAAAAAAAACTTTTCTTTCTTAACTTTTCGGAAAATCCTCTCAATGACTATCTGATAAACCAAGGGTAGTTTTTCTTGTTGGATATTACTTGGACGCTGGCCAAAATTAGGTCATCATGCTGGACTTGTTGACAAAGAGAGGAAAAACAGCACTGCTTTTTAGAATTTGCCCACTGATGTGAGGTTCCTCAGGTAAACACCCATTTCTGATGGCAGTTCGTGTTCTGATGACGGAGGAATGACGGAGGCTCCAGGTGAGCCAAAAGGTGAGCAGTCTGTCTCACACACATGCGAGGTATGTCCATTTCTCCAGACTCTAAATTCTCAAGCAGCAGTAGCCACAACAGGGGGCTCACATCTCCTGAGATTTCTATTAGTTATCTCCCTCTTTGCTCATGTTTCTGTCCCTTTGCTTCAGCCGGCCCGCCGTCTTTCCCCAATTATCCGTTGGAAGACTCCGCAGATTATTTGGCCAGGTATCAGGATCTGTGATTTGTTTTTCTCCCTCAACTGAAATGAATAAATGCATACGTAAACAGCGAGGAAAACGCAGTTGGAGCCGAAGATAATTACTTTATGTTCTGCACCCACTAAAAGTAAATGCTTCCGTTATAAAGGTTTTGTGCCCAAGGACAGCATTGTTTTTATTTTGAGCAATATATTCCATCTGTACATGTGCTGCAAACTGTTTATGCACAACAGAAACTCCCTGCAACCTAATATGTTTTCTTTTTCTTTTTCTTTTTTTTTTTTTTTTTTTGCCACTGGTGGTTGTTTTGTTAAAATTCATTCAGTCTTTTACTTTCCTGAGCAGGGCTTAGAGAGTCAATATTGGATTGGAGTCTTCAAGGCTTCCATTTCCATATAGTCAGTTCCATCCATTGTCAAGGGTTTCTCCTGAATGGGAGGCTGGGATAAAAAAATAAATGTCCAGTCCATAACAGCAAAATGTTAGGCAGTAATGTGAGGTAGTGTTATGACACAAAGTGTCAGCCTTTTTATGGTGACTCAGTGAGGCAGGCTGATATAAGTTTTTTCGGCATGTCAGTCCTTGTGCTGTAACTTTACGGAGATGAATGTTACATGAAGCCAGGTACTGTGTTAATAATTTTACCTAAAACAGCAAGCAACAAAAACAAAAAAAAAGCTGTAAGAACAACACTGATGTATTAACATGTCACCACATTAAGCATACAAAGGCCATCATTAGCATTCATTTGGACTCATATTTCTGTCCACTCTGTGAAAATTATTCCAATATTTGCTCTCTATTTAAGCTCTGTTTTGGTCTCATTTGGTCTCGTTGGTAATGGGCGGGATGTGTGCAGCGGTTTTATCAAACCCTTTTTAATGACAGCATCAGTCTGCTGATTATGGACAAACCAAGAGCTGAAAGGTGCTAAAACACAAACAAAACTGACAAGTCTCTGTTTGCCACTATGAGTCACATAGGCACTTGCATCATGTAAAAATATGAACTGACTACTATAGAAGCAAAGTCTGAAAACATTGTCATATAATTCTTCTTCTTTATAATTCAAACTGTTTTGAATACTAGAATATATGGTACCCATATAAATGCATTTCTGCATTGGTGCAGTGAGAATAAATTTCCATCACTGATTCTACAGTGCTCCGTGGATGGGAAACTTTAGGCTGGTGTAAGGACAAAAATAACTCCTTCACCAAGGGAAAGCAAAAGTTCCACAATGCGAGAAGTGAAGTTATCAAATCCATCAAACACGTCTGAAATTGGCCTCCTGTGATATATTTTTTTTTTTCTGTCCATGACGCTCAACCCCAAACTGAACTCAGAACTGTGCTTTGTTCATTTCAGCCTCATTGGACGACAGCGCAGTTTCCCCCGAGGGGCTCTGTCGCACTGCATGAGATTTCCACAAATTACCAAGACATAAAGCAGCCCCATATAACGACAGTATCAACCTCGAATGTGCTTAGATGCAAATACTACCAAAAAAAAGTTTCTCTTGGGGGATGTTACCATTTGCAGTCATAATGTTGCACAGAACACAGAAAAATGACTTGCTAAACTTGGCTGGGCCAGCTCATGAAAGCCGCGTGGCGCAGACTTTAGCCCACGAGCTGTTCTTTTGCAATAAGGATAATGTTAGTCATATAACACGACATTTGCAGAGCCACCGCACAGTGACAGGTTTATCTAAATGAGCTAGTCGTTAAGTCTTGTTTGAACGCTGCAGAACACTGGGCCCCGGCTAATGATGGTGGACGCGGCCGACGGCAAGACTCGTCAGTCCAGAGGAAAGTGTGGGTGACAGCGGGGATGAGAATGGGACATATTCTCTGGGCCATCATGATATCATCAGTATATTGTCTTTCCTCCCACAGCTCTCATTAGGACACAAATGTCTTCGTCTGTCTTCTCCCTCTCTGCCGCTCGCATTTAAGTTCATTTTCCAGGACTGGGCCGGTGCGAATACCTCATCTGCACAGTTTTAGAATTTCTGTTTGTTTTTCCTCTCTCTACTTGTGTTTCTCATTGTTTTCAAGTTGACATCTGGGGTCAGCCTGAGCAACGAACCATTGATCCCTTATTCAACAATCCCATCAATTTTGACTGTACTTGATGTTGTGTTGCTCCGCTCTTCAGGAGGAGTGAACTCGTGCCAAGATTGAAATGAGGTGCGGCAGACGGAGAGCACAAGTAAGTAAAGGTGAAATGAGAGAATAGGAGAACGGGAGCTGGGTGGAAGGGGAGGAGAGGAGGGCGCACAAGGGCGTATAAGATGATAGATTAAGGGGAAAGGGGAGATGATCAACACAGATGTGGGAGGGTCTGGAGGCAGAAAAAGTGAAAGAAGGAGGTAAGAATGAGGAAAACAGGGGAGTAGACAGAAGAATAATGGAAGGAAAAGGAAGAAAAAAAGAGGGTAATTACGAAGCAAAGTGAAGTAGAAGAAGTTGGGGATTGTGGAAGGGAATATACTGATATGAGAGGAGGTGGTAGACAGAAAAAAAATATTCCTGGAAGCAGGAAAAGATGACAATGAGCTGAAAGGGCACAGAAAAGCCCAGGGATGATTAGGGATTGGAGAAAAGGGAGGTAGGACGCAGCAGGGCGTTCAACCACTTGAATTGTATCAAGTATGATGCCATCGTACGGTATGTGAAAATAAAACACTTGAAGAAGCCATTTCGAAAATATATCGTAATTATCGTTGAGTGTTGGACATACTCTGTTCCGGTCTCTAATCAACTTTGTCCTTTTGACTGTTCTATTTTCCTTTCATCTCACTTTCTGTCATCCTCCTATTTTTTTTTTTTATTTGAATTACACATCTGCCTCTTCCAAATCACAGATTACATCCTCCTCCTCCACCACCTCTCAGTACATATACTGGACTTTAATAAGACAAAAGCCGCTTTGTCATCTACAAAATTGCTTTCCCTTTTTTCGTAGGATACACATTCAATTTGTCTGTAAGGTTGCCTTATATAATGGCAGTTATGTAACTTAATTAAAAGTTGCTGTTTTACCATCATTGGATTACATTTGTGTGCTTTCCACTTGCCAGCCAAGCATCCTGAATCAAGAGAGGTCTTAAGCTTGTTGCAATCCGTGGTTATATTTAATACCAGGCAACAGAGGGGTAATTTATTTGGCTTACATCACCAAATGCATCCTGTTCCATTAAATTGCAAGTGAGGGCTTTCATGTGGAATTAACTATTTTTCTGTCTGTTTACAAAAAAAAACTCCACTTCAACGCCACCAGTTAATAAGCATCTGAGACATTATGGAGGCATATGGCACCCCTTGCTATTTTGGGGCAACCGTGTAAACACAATTAGCTTTGCTATTATAAAATAATACAAGTTTAGTAATTACGTTGGATAGCTGTGGTATGTGGCACCGACTGAATGGGTAAACTTATTAACCCATAAGAACCCAGACCCCTTTCTCCTTCAAGGAAAATTATGGGGGACATATCACAGACTAAATAGTTGTTGTGGGAACACAAAATCACATGACCTGTCACATGACCCACCAGGATGTTCAGTAGGGGCCACTTAGGGACTTCACAGGTTAAAAGGATAAAGCTATATAAGGAACTTTCCAGTTTTAAGTGACTTGTGACACCTGTGTTACCGTGGGTTCTTATGGGTTAAAGTTCAAACTTCTATCTGCAGTGCACTTTTTGCCTCCATGCAGCAGTAAGGTGGTGCTTGTGGACTCGCTGACCATATCTGCAGCGTGCAATCCACTCTTTGTGGTAATACAACTGGATTTATGTGTTTGCAGTTTTGAATTCTTTTATTCCAAACAATGGCCCTGGCTTCAGTTTTGCTGCAGTAAGCTGGTTGGCTACACAGTCAGTAAACACTGCCTAATTCTTGAAGGTCAAAGCATAAATACTCTTGGATCCAATGTGGACAATATGTTTGCCTGGTTCAGTGCGGGGCTATTTGGAACCATTTTTTGTTTGGAAATGACTTTCTTGACAGGGGTATTATCAGAATGTGTGTGCTGTCAGCTGTCTTGTATTAATGTAAGCCCCAGCAGGCCTGTTCAGTAGTGACCTGCCGCGGCTACGGTGCTGCACCTTTTCAGAACACCAGTCACACGCACGTTTGCCCATAGGTGGGTATAAAGTCAAGGAATGTAATAGATTTATATCTTCACCTTGGCCACTCACATGTTGTGATTTTGTATCTATGCTGAGAGTTTCCTGTGTGTGAGTGTCTGTGCGTGCATACTGCGCTCATATGTGCTTCATGAGCGCGCGTGTGTGTGTGTAAATGCGCGTGGGCTTGTATGCATCCTGCCTCGAGCTGTGCTTCTCACCCTTTCGCTCCTATAAATCACGGTGTAAACTCGCATTTACCACGGTCAGTGCAAGCATCACCTGGTTACGGTTCGTCTTTGTCTTGTGCCCTGTTCAGTCTGAGCACTTTTCCCCCCTCTAGGGATTCAGAAGGAATCACTTGTGTTCATTCCTCTCTTGTAATATTTGTTAACCCTCCCTCTTTCTTTTCCCTTGCCCTCCGTCTGTCCTCATCTCCCCCTGGTTCTCCTTCTCTCTCTATGGCCTCCCGGATGTTCTTTGTCAAAACTAATAGTTTCCATGCATATTACTAACAAGCTCTGCAGTTCAAAAGGCTATGAAGCTCACTTCTGCTCAGCCACACATTGCCATTCAATCATATCTTGTTACCATGACATGCCCCTTTGAAACCATCTATTCTAGAAGGAAAAATAGCCACTGAAAGGGCACAAGTTGTATCGAATTCAATCACAAAAGCATAGCTTTTCTTTTTTTTTACTTCCTATCACATTTTATTATTCCAGATAATTGCACTGTGGACTTTGAGAAAGAGATTTGCCCTGTTTTCCACTGGGGATTATCCTGCAAAACTGACCTCATGGAAGTATGACACAGTGCCTGCTGTAACCTTAATAAATGTATTGGATTGTACAGGTACAAAATATGATTTCCTCTCAAGGCCATTGCTTTTCCAGTCTGAAGAGCATAAATCAATAAAGAACTTACAGGATAACACGGTGTTTGACCAAGGAAGCACAGTGTGAAACATTAATTGGATGAATAGTTATACAGCTATGCTTTTGCGATGCAATTATGAGGGGAATCATCTCAAGAAAACCACATTTGAGAAAAACAGGCTTCCCCGTTTCTCTTTTAGTTGTCTTATTTCACATAATGCCACAAAACGTCAAAACCCCTCTTCACCAACCTGTGCCTGTTCAAACCCCTTAATCTTTAGATGTACGGCTTGGCTCTCAATCTTCTGCTCCGCGTCTGGTGGGCAGCACATACTGCCGTATGTCGAACCATACATCAAGCCTTGATAGACTGTGTACACTGAATCGACACACATCTCACATCTCACCTCCCCCGGGATGCATGGGACACTGAAGCATCCATCAACAGTTAGCAGGTTAAATGCAAATGGTGGGGAAGGCAAATGGATCCTGATCAGACAAGAAAGCAAATCAAAACACATGGTGCTCTCCTCCGGCGTGGCCCGAAACAGGGTGGAGAGCAGTTGTTTCAAAGTGTATAGTCAAAAGATGCAGTATGCAGGGTAAAAACTACGGCTTGTTAGCAGGGGCGTGACAAGGCTGAATATGAAAAGGATAAATGGTAGGTTCACTACAAGGCAGCGGCGTAGACTTTGAGACTTGATTTGGACTTGACACTCAAGTGCCTAAAGACTCAACTTGACTCAACACATTTGCATGAGAAAAAGTGAAATGTAAAGATGCATTTTACCAACCCAGAAAACTCCATGGTGTGATGCGTTGCTACATGCTCAAAATGCTTCTTTAAGGAAGTCAGTTTGGCTTTGGATCATTTTCTTGTGTCTGGTCAGTGGGCGACACGTTTCTCAACAGACGATGAACTTACCAGTAGCTGTCAGCAGAATGAGTATAACGTAGATTATTTATGTGTGTTACATCATTGTTTTTGTGTGTGCCAGCTCAGTATTTTAGTGCATGATCGTTTTGACCATTAGTAATTATACTAAGCCATGTCTAGCAGCTGTAGAAGAAGTGTAGCATAATCCAGTTTGCACGGTCCAGTGCTGCTGCCACTGATTTGAACGTGATGGTTATGTAGTGCCTGTACTGTACTATTGATGCTGTGAAGCGTTATGTGTTGTCTAGAAATTGAAGCTGATACTTGTCTCTGCTGTGTAAATAAAACTACTTGCCACCTCTTTGTAAGGAAAGCTTGGAATTGGTGTTTTATTTTAATTGTGATTTCCAAGATATACTTAGTTTACTTGGACATGCCCTCAAGGACTTGACCCCAAACTTGGGTGCTATAAAAGTCAACTTAGCACAACTGATTAAATGAAACAATGGGTAACAATCTGTTTTTTATATAAGTGGGTTGAATAACTTATTATTGTGTTGAACAATATTCAGTTCTGTAACTGTGTTGGCAAAGACACCAGACTTAAGAAAGAGCATCCAGACTTCTTTCTGCAGTTTGATGCCATGTCATTGCTTCATCTAGTTCTCCCCCCCCTTTTTTTTTCAGCTCTCTTGGGCAATTGTTCTTCAGAAAATCTGAGATTTCAAGCTACAGTGGGCCACAGAGAGAGGGATTGGGGAAACATGTCGCTCCTGTTATAAAACACCAATGTATTACTGTTGTTTTTGGGCAACATTTTCATATTACATGAGGGTGTGCCTGAGGCTCTCTGTTGTAAAAACCCTGCAGATATCCCTCTCAAACATGAGATATTTGTGTGATTTTAAACCATTGCGTTCTCTCTCTGTCACGGACGGCATCCATTACAAACTTTGCTCTCTCTGTGCATGCTGTGCATACCATACATGGATCCATATGGCTAATTAACACACATACAGTCACCTTGAGGACAAATAAATTCAACATCCATCATAATTTGATGTAGTATATAAAGGTGCGGTTGCTTACACTGCCATTGTATTACAAAATCTTTAAGGAACACTTACTGAAATCCCTTTTTGTTTTTTTTTGCTTTTTTTTCCCCTACTCTCACACACACTCACACACAAACATACAAGCACACACACACACACACACACACACACACAGCTAATGCTGATGTAATTTGTTAATGTTGACATTTGTTCCACCCTCAGGCAATGCATTTTCCCTCTTCATCCACCCCTTATTGTTTCACAGTGTGTCATCTGGCGTTCAGTCCCCATACCACCGCACAAACAACAACAGGGATGGGGATTAGATAGATAGATAGATAGATAGATAGATAGATGAGATAGATAGATAGATAGATAGATAGATAGATAGATAGATAGATAGATAGATAGATAGATAGATAGATAGATAGATAGATAGATAGATAGATAGATAGATAGATAGATAGATAGATAGATAGGCTTCTTTAAAACATTCAAAGCCTTGTAGAAAAAGGAAACGATGTAGAGCGATATCACACTAGGAAGAGAGAGAAAGCTTAAGAGGGTAAGAGCCTACGAGACTGAAAGAATAAGATAGAGCGAGATAAGACAGAGAGAGCACCTCCATTATTCATCTGCTCATCTCACTGCAGTAGATCCAGCAGGGGGAGGTGTTGCAATATTTGGTTGGTTGCTGGCTGTCTGTTGCAGAAGCCCAACTAAATATATAATCACATGCAGACTTACATATAAACACATGCAACTTTTTTCTCTTTGTTTGAGAAGCATTCCCAAAGTAGAGATGCACAAAACTACGCAGAGTCAGTGGATGTGTCCTTTTGTTTCTTCCCTATCTCTTTATTTGTCTATGTATGTCCCCCCACCACCCTTCTTTTTTTTTTTTTCGCTCAAGTTCAACTCACTTGGCTGGAGGAAAGGTACACATGGAGCAGGGCGGTGAAAGCGGTGCAGTGAAAGAGCTGTTCAAAACCATGAAATGTCTCCCCTGACTTGGGAGGTTCTGATGTTGCGTCTATCTTGAAGGCAGGGAGAATGGAACAGAGAGAAAAGGGGGAAAAAGAGAGAGAGAGAGAGAGAGAGCAGGGTACTGGGATGAATCCAGACAGTGCATTTCTCTGTCACACGCAATGTGATTATTGCACCCAGTTGGTGGTCATTATCACAGAACAAAAGAACAATGAAAGGTTCGGGCCAAGCAACAGAGTGTGTGCCAACAAAGAGTTGAAGAGTTTTCGTGCGATAGTTTCAGGAAATGTTCCTATAATTTTTGTCTGCAGCTCAACATCCGAGTCCACGTCTCCACTTCGATGTCAGCCAGTTTAAGGTATTTTAAACTGACTTTCGATTTCATTGCCTGAGCTTCCACAAAAATGGTGGCTCTGGTTCATAAACAACTGCCCAGGCAAGCTAATGAGACGTTCATATCTTTCTCTGAAGCTGCCTGATCACACCAGGGCAGTCACTAATGGACTTATGTTTGATAGGTTGTGTAAAAGAGGACTTTAATTTGGTTCAGGGCTGGATTAACTCTTTAGGGGACCATGGCGCAAACTGAGTTTGCAGCCCCAATTGAGCTGCCCATTTCTCTGTGCTGTCTCTGCACTGTGTATGTCTTTCTTGAGTTTTATTTATTTTGTCACTTGATTAAGCAGAAACCCCTGTGTGGAAAGTTTCCACACAGGGGCCTCCAGATTATGTAACGGTGCAGATGTCATACAAGTTCTCCTTTTCCTTTGTATCTAACTTTATTGAGCTTTAGTTGTGCGCACAGTATTATAAAACAACTGTACAGTAAATCAAATTAACACAAACTAATTGGCACTCATTGATTCTGAAGCCTTTTGGCCCCCACATGTTCTGCAGCCTCAAGGCAATGGGCTGCTTTGCCTAGTTAGTAATAGATTTGTGAATGTGATGCGTGTCCCCTTTTTTACATACTGTATGCTGAATATTAAGCTACTGTTAAATGTATTCGAGATAAGTCAGTGTAATTGTTTTAGAAGTCAGATAAACCTATTCTGCTGCCAATGAGAAGTCTGCTGTCATTTTAGCTTTGTTTTGCAAGCCACCTGTAGCCTTTACATTAACATTAACAAATTTGGCATACTTTTGTCTGAAGCAACATACAAATGTGGCCCAATTTTAACAACAATTAATAGAGGAGAAGTTCTTACAACTCAATATGTACTTCAACTGCACTAAATGATATTTTCAACCTGCAGACCTGCAGTAATGACACCTGTCCCATTACGTCTGATTAAGTGGCTCAAATTTCTCTGGACCTTCAACTTTTGAAACAGGAATGTTAGTAACTAAAAAGAAGTGATATGCTTGACACTGATTGGTCCAAGTTGCTCCAGTCCTCATTTTTTAAACGTCACTTTTGCTTTTGTTGTGGCTTTCAAGTTGACAAGTAAGTTCACACAAACAAAGATGTCTTGGAAAGAAACAATTTTTTAATGAATAATGGGTGTTATTCTTGATTTTTCTTTCTTTCTTTTTTTCTGTGCCATGAAGACGATATCACAGCAACCAAGAAGCAGATTATTTCTTAGGGGATTGCGATTTTGAGGTGATGTGAGGTCTCATTTTCTGCTACATTATTAACACATTGCCCAGGCACACGCACAGCCAGGCCGTGACATGCCTTGGGTGCCAGCTATTATTCATTCTGAGACTAGCCACGTGTACCATCTTGATTTTTTAGCGTTAAATAAATCGTTGTAGTACTCCTAACCTGACCAATGACAAATCTTTTTCTCTCTCCCTCTTTCTCTCTCTTCACTCATTTCTTCACAAGCCTCCGGCCCTCTGCTGCCTTTTCTGTTCCAAATTATGTCTCAAATCCAAACTCATAAAATTCCTGCACCCCTCTGAGTGAAATTCAATTAGGTAAACGAAGCAAATTGTGTTTCATAAATATTCTGGGCAACCGAATGTCTAAACAGATGCATGTGCGTCAAGGTAATCTGATTTTTATTAATTCAAAGTGTCAACGAACGTCCATTGAGGGTGACAGACTCAGTTTCAACCTATTTTTTTCCTGTTTTCTTGCTTTCATTCTTTATTTGGGGTTATATAGCTCTTCAGCTCATTTTATCACACCATTCAATTAAGAATTCAATCCTCTGCTTATCCTCCATGTCAACACTTGATGTTAGTTTAGGTTAGGTTGATTGATTGTATAACATGACATCGTCATACATATTGCAGTAGAGTTTGTTTCAAAGTATTATTCCCTTAAACCTTATCTCATATACGGTCATAAAAGGACAATTTTGAGAAATTAGCTAAAGAAACTGGCTTATACAAACATTTTGTGTTCCAGATTGCAAAACAATAAATGAGGTGTTCTCAAAACTTCGTTTCTACTGGTGCCTACAGAGAGAATCACAAAAAAAAGCTTTTCAATACAGACCATCAAATCAAAAGTTGACTACTCTATATAATGCCTGTTATTTACAACAGCTAATAGATTTTCATACAAATTACATAATATACTTTCTGGACAGACACCTAAGACACTGTATATAAATAGCTGGCAAATCAACCTTTGCATGACCTGAGCCATGTGTTGCAGTCCATACATAAGTGAGTGTGACATTGTGTGTGCCATTACTTGTGCTTGTAAACTTCCCATCTCTAAACTGAAGGAAAATATCAATTTTATTAAGGAAGAGAGACATTTTATAATGTGGGAAGAGCTTCAAAAATCTCCAGAAAAGGTGCTCTACTGTTCATATTGTTACACTGTAACAAAGCTGGACAACTGATGTCCGATTTTGACACCTTTTATTCACACACCCCTTCAACGTGGCTGCATTTCCTGCTGTCTGATTCCAAGTTGGTTACCTGGTAAGCCAAAACCACAGAAGCATTGTTCTCTTCATTGGCAACAAGAACTGCAAGAATCAAGAATCAAGAATCTTTATTGTCATCATGTTTTCACATAATAACGAAATTAAGATTGGTGACTTCCAGCTTTAAACATAAATATATGTAAAAATATGTAATATGTACATAAATATCTAAAGATCTAAACTTGTAGCAGCAATAAACAATAGGGGGGTGGGTTGGATCGATGGAATTTGGGGAAAATTGCCTTTAACTCGAAAAATAATAATAATAATAATAATAATAATAATAATAATAACAATGCAAGCAGAACACTCGAACACTCTGTATGCACTTGTGTAAATGTTATACAAACCCTTCTATGTGAAAAGTAAAGACAATTATGTGGGAGGAATCTGAAATCACTGAAGCTTAAGTGAATGCATCTGAAGTTATGATTGCATTTGCAGTCTTGGTAGAATGCATCAAATCAATGGAGTAAAACTGCAATATCTCCTGCCCTTCAGGCGGTTCTCTGCCAAATAGTCTGTCGTGCCGTCCCTGCGTTGCTCCAGCCCACTTATCATGTTATTCCTGCTGCCCTTTAGGACTTTCTGCCTCTTTACTTTGTTCCTTTGGACGTGGCTAAATGTTGCGGCTGCGTACCTGTTACTGAACTGAATTTATCTGACTCTACGACCTGTTTCGCTGTGCTGTTGAAAGTGTCATTGCAGGGAGAAAGGGAAAAAAAGATCTTGAAGAAAGGTATTGTATTCTATTCTGAAGGTACAGTATTTCACTGAATGTCAAGTGAGAGTTCACGGCAGCTTAGCATGCAATGGACAGAACATCAGATATACCACTGACGGGTCATAGCGAGACCACTGTTATCTCATATACCCTTTCCCTCTGCCTCTGAAGTGACCCTTCCATGCTGTCTTGCAGCCGGCCGAGCGAGTTTCATATTCAGCCCGAAAGGCACCATGAGATCAGCGAGGGAAGCAGGGGTGGAGCGAGAAGCCAGAGGAAGAGATACGGGGTGTGGAGTGATGGGAGGAATGGTGGAGACAGCAAAAAGGTGGGGGGCAGAGAGGGAGGATGGAGAAATCAAATAAAGGTTTTGAAAGCTCTCCAGAAAAGGCATTAAGAAGCTACTTAGCTAAATCCATTACGCTTCACAGGATGTGGCTGCCTCTCTGCTCTAAATCAAGTCATGCACCCAGGTAATTGTTCTCACATTAGCAAAAAACTACATCCTACTTCCAGCCCCCAAATGCTCATTCACCCTGCCCCATCCATCCAAGATGAGGGATGTTTAAAGGAAAGGGCCGGGGATGAACATGATTATTATAACGCTGATGATGCAATAAACAGTGTTAGGTGGGTGTCACTAAGATTGTGTTGATAAGATTAAATGAAGTAGTAATGAAGCAGAGACACTGATGATAAGGCTGACAACATCGGTAGAGATGATGATGATGACAATGATGATGACAACTTCTCTTTGTAAAGGCAGGACTTTACTGATTGTGGCTGTGATTTTTTTCAAACAGTGCAGTTTTTTTCAGTTACACAATGTCACACATGGAGGCTCTCTAATACAATGCCATTCTTCTGCTGAAGAGCACCACCGGCCACTGTGAAGGATAAGCACTTTTCTCAAAGTCAGCATGATATTCGAGGGCTGTCGGAAATGAAACCAGAGGCGTGTTTCAAAATCACAAATGACAAAAAAAATAAATAAATAACAACAGCGAACAGAAAATACTTTTTAGGGTCAAGTTTTCGGAACAACTGTAAAAAAACATTTCCAGTGACCTTCTATGTTGGCAGCTACAAAATCACAAATCACAGTGAGTTCAGCTCTCTCAGTCTGAAATGGCTCAGGCAAACTCAAGGTTTCCTGCTAAATTCTTACATCTTACTTCTATTATCTTACCTGCTTACTGTGCAGACACTCTTCTAGATATAAGCAGCAATTCATGCTCAGTGTTGGAGAGTATCAAACTATATGAAATTAAACTATTTTAAAAGTTACCAGGCTAACTAAGTAATAGTGTTTGGTGCAATACCCTACAAGGATTTCTACAAGGCAGGGGTCTGAATGATAGACTTTTAGAGTTTTAGAGTTAAACATACCATTAGAGTAGTATGTTTTTTACTTGTATATGATGTGTAAATACATTTTGCAGTAATTTCAACTGGGTTGCATTCTTTGCTGATATGCAACTGTATAGCTTCATGTACATGTGTCACTTATACATTATAAACATACTATTTTTTTTTACAAAGTAGTTTGAACTACTCTTTCTAACTAGACTAGATTTTCCCCCCAAGAGCAGCCTGGTTGTAGTTCAACAAAGAAAGGCGCCACCTGCTGGAGGGGGCTGTGCTTCAAGCCCTCAAAAAAAAAAAAACCCCCACCCCAAAAAACATAAACAATAAATAAAGTGAAATATATAAATAAATAAATAATAGTAATAATTTGCATCCCAGACTGGTGCCCTTTCCTCATGCTCTGTCTTGAAAATAAATAATCTGTGGGGGGTGGGGGGTGCCAAACCATAATCTTGCCTAGGGCAGCAAAATTGCTCGAGTCGGCTCTGGTTATGAGTATGGGACTTCGGTTATAAGAGGTAGTACACATATCCAACTCAGTCAAAAGTTTGTTAGTATGGCCTAATGTATAATTTAGAAATTCATATAGAGTATGAGACCCCGGCAAACAAATCTGAATTTACAACACACTGCACGCGGGCAGACCACATTAGTCCTCATTCATCCTGCTGCAAGTAAGAAAAATGACTGTGTCACAGCAAATGAATTACTCAAACCTTCAATGTGTGAAGCCCGAATTGACCTTTTACATGGCGCCTATCAAAGGGGTGCATTGCATAATTGAAAATCTTTAAAATATAAATGGACACTGAATCTCATCAACTCTCGGTGTAGAACATAAACAGGAGTGGACTCATGAACCATCTCTGAGGTTTAAGCTCAGTCCAGTTCCTTGGCTTGATAGGATTTTGTACTTCAAGTATAATTTCAATATCAATTACGCCCCCACTACAGATACACACACACACACACACACTGCCAACTGCCAACCCAGCGTTTCTTTGGCCAGGAATTTGTTATAACATTACAATTTTAAGCCAAAAGCTACAATTTTTGGCTTACATTTAAAATATTTTGGCTTAAATGTTCCTTTAAGACTTTTCATACTAAAACTGTACAACTGCGAGAGATTTATCTCTCTCTCATGTTCCACAATATCCTGCCCATTTATCAGCTCCTACCATCGATAAAAATCACTATTATGGGATTTCAACCAGCATTTTTTCTCTTTCAAAGACCTTTCCAAGATGCACTCTAACAGAATTAAGCCGCTTGTACGAATCTAAATACAACTAATATCTAACCTTGAATACTGTGACGACATTTGCAGCCTTCAGAAGTATTCCTAAATCTAATTAAATGTTGTTTATGTCAAAATTTGCACTATGTCTCTGTGACCTTGGCTCATTCAGTTTCCCACAGCAAAGGTGAAAATTGTCTGGAAGTCACATGCAAGAGAGTGAAGACTAATCTTTGATGTCATCAAGCGACACCTCCTGGAGCTGTTCCATTTGCCGCGGATGGGCCAACTTTGTGAGTAGTGTGACAGCGCTCAAGGCCATTTTCTGGGGATATAGGCCCATCTTTTGGTTCAGAGCTCTTTGCACTTTTATGAAATAAAACCCATTTGGGCGTTAAGGGACCTTACAGTTATTCTGCAGAGTCTGACTCCGAAGTTAGTCCCCGATTCTTTGACAGGGGCAGAGGAAATTGGATGCTGATCACATAGCTGTAGTTGTCTGAATTCTAGCTCTGGGGTTCGCCTGTTCATGTTCATAAATATTAATTGAAGTCTCCCCAATGATGAGTGTTACATTTTCTTTCAAATTTAAATACTAAGCCTGGTCTCAATTGAAATTAACAACATGTGATTTAATCGTTGTGATTAATATAAAAGAGTAAGGACAGAGACAGTTGTACATCTACAGCTTTGCATAATAAAATGTTGTGGATGCTTCTATTCAGAATATTTAATATCACTAGATAAATACATTTATTTTGCATATTTAGTTTAAGAGGAAACTCTTAAAAAAACTGTCCATACAGAGTAACACTGGTATGGACAGCACTTGTTCAGTTTGGATGTTTTAAGAATTAGTCTCAAACAGTTTGGAGGCTTAGCGAATGCAGCAGCTCATCACTTAAAGCCGGTAAAAATAAAACATAACCAGCGGTATTACCGTGAACTCAAGCGCACTCCCAAAGTGGAGCCCAACACACTGCATTTTCACCAAATGCATCGCTTTCAGCCAAAGGCACTTTATGTTCTTCCTAAATTAGGCACAAAGCATGTTTCAGTTCCCCAGGTGAGAGCGAATGGCCTTGGGTTAGGCAACAGGCATGAAGACATTCCCACTGATCCAGAGTGCATTTGGCTGCTTTATAAACAAAGCACTCTTGTAAACTCTGTGATGTGTCAGAGGAGTCACAGAATGAAATATGTAGCAATTCCTGATGTGAACTCTTATTATCAGGAGGGATCCATCATAAAACTGCTTTTGTTTATTTGCACTTCCTTCATATCTTCACCTCCCCTTATTATGCATATTAGGTTGTCTCAAACCGTGTATCTCCCTTATTTTCTTTCCTTTATATTCGTCAGGAGTGACTGTGGCTGCTAGCAGTTTTCCTATTCTTCATATTTCAAAAACCACAGTCCTGTCCTCAGTGTGTCTCCAAACACCACCCCAGCAGTGCACTTTACCTCTGGTAACTCTACTGGTGGTATTTCTGCATGAGGTGCCCAGTGATCTGAACTCGTAGAGACATACAGCACACGGTTATAGCTTTGCTGTCCGAGTTCATACAGCAAGTCGGGCTGGTGCTGGGGCTCCCGCCAGGGCCTTTAAAGGCTGCTGATCAGAGGAGCAGAAAGGTTCCACAGACTCCCCACTGCTCTGTGGAGAGGGATAAAAGACAGAGGTAGGCAGACGACCCCGCACTTTCCAGGTTTACAGCCAAATCGCAGGTAACACAAATACAGATGGGTACAAAATGCACTTGCAGGTTGTATAAATTGTTCTAAACATAGCCTGAAGACAGTAGAAGTCAAGCAAGTAAAATAGAGACATTAATCATTATATATAATGATATCTAAAGCTGCATTATCAATACTATGCATAATGGGAAATGTGTAGTTCATGGTGACAATCCCACAGAGAGTAACGATGGGCTGTACGCTACCTGCCCACCACCAAACCAGTTCTTTTCCAGCCTGGTGTACATGATGGGTCAGCTAACGTGCCAGATACTGTCCTCAGGATCTAAAAGGAGAGTGAAGGTTGGACATTTGTGATGACTCCAAATGAATGCTAATGTTTCTCCACGTTTGCTGGATGAGTAAACAGGTAACTCTTTGCCAACACTTTAGCCGTAACAATTTCAGTGATGATTTAAATGACAATATGCCAGTGCTGTGTTTACCATTTGTTCTGCTGCCCATAAGTTACAAAAAAAAATCAATTGATGCAATGTTTTTCAGTGCATTGTGCTGCAGGACTAGTTGGAGACATCTTTTCTTCTTTCGCCATGAACCTGGGTTGCCGTGGAAATCCGTTGTGATTGTGAATCCAAGCTGAGTACAGTTCAGCTGCCATCCTGTTTGAAGGAGCAAGCAACAAATGTGTCAAGTCTACAGCCTACAGGGGAAGAGAGTTTAAGGTGTTTTTGTTTTTGTAGCTCTAAATTGTCTCTACGCACATTGATGGTGTCCACCCTCTTTTATTATTTTGTCAGGGAAAATTTAAAAAGTACATTTTCAACATTTTTAAGGTGTTTCCAGTGAGCGATAGGCCCTGAGCTAATTGGATATGTCAACACTGGCTGTCGGTATCCTCTTAGTCAGAGACAAAATGGGAGGTCCCCCTCCACCGGCACAACCATGAGCGCAACAAGGCCGAGCAAATTATCAACTGTTGTTGTGAGTAACCAATTTGCCTGCCACGCACAATGGGACTGAGTGCTATGGCCTTGGGTTGAACAAGATGTTATGTAAGCATCCTGATGGAGACGCAGAGAAGAGTGATGAGCTTTGGATAGAGCCTTCTCCTACGCAATGAATTTAAATCAAAGGCATTAAAAACCACTGAGGTGTGTGAAGATGTACTGCACTGATTAGGCGAGGTAGAGATATTCATAAAAACCAAACTGCTGCGCTGAATTAGAGTAATTTTGTTCTTCTCTACTCCTTTTGAATGTCACTGTTAAGTGAAAGTGATGTGTTGCTCTACCCCATGAAAATAATGTTTCCAGTGGAAGCCAGAGTTACATTTTAATCTTTATTACTTTCATATAATACTGCATGATGAACAGTATTTCATAGGAAATGTTAGGCAATCTTTTTTTTTATACTCAGAGATTAAGTTTCTACTGGTTGAAACCTTATTTTCATATGATAGCCAACATATTGTCCACATTATCAGTATATTTTTTTCCCCCAGTTATAGCCCAGATAAGTTTGCATATTCCATGGCGTCACAATGTTGTCGCCAAAGAATAACAGAAATACGATGGTGCTCTGCTCTCCCATCTGCAGTGGTGTGAGTCACAGCCTTTGGCCACCATTAGAGAACCCTTTTAATATTACCAAAATGAAACATAAAAATATACCGCCTTGAGAATCAATCCCCCTGCTGTTTTCTTAATGATTTAGGTGACATGTTCTCCATCTGAAGGGGTGCTGGATGTATAGTGGTGCAGCCTGAGTAAATGGACTTAAATGGCTCCTCCTCCGGTGTGGTGCTTCAGATGCCATTAAAACACAGAGATAAGAGTTCACAGCTGATGGTCGGTGCGATGTTGAAGTGCTCCCTTGGGACTGTCCATTTAGTGACATCGGGTGGTAGCGGCCTCCCTTCTGCCTGACACACGCCTCAGGCTACATTAGAGCTCTGTCTATTATCTGTGGTTTGTGTGAAGTAAATATGCATCTTTTCATGGGTATTTCAAACTCCTGACCAAAGAAAACGGACTGACAAGATGATATAGATTCTCAAACTTAGTTTTTTTTTAGTGTTTTTTGGAAACTCGAGCTTGTGATGAATGGCCGATGACAAGGCATTAATGTTCTTCAGATGACAAAGTGGAGCTCTGGCACATCTTCAACTACAAAAAAAAAGGTAAGTGGAAACAGAGAGGCCACCTCGAAGGTGAAAATACCAACAGCACTTGCACTGCTCCGGAGAACAACTTTATTTCGGGAAAACATCAGGGTGCGATGAAGGCCACAGGCTCACTATAAAGTTGTTCTCTACAGCACTAAAAGCATCGCTGGAGTTTTCAGGGTGTTAGCGTTCTGCCGGGGGGACGGCTAATCTTGACGGCAACTGTGTGTAATGATAGGGAGATTCACTTTTGATAGAAAAATGCATCATACTGTAAGAACATCCCAAAACAGATAAGTATTTTGGCATCCGCACCCAGTGTATGTGTGTGTATTTACGTGGTGTTGCAGCTTTCTTACACTTTGCTTTCCTCACAAAGAGGCTTTCGAAAAAAAAAAACTGACAAATTCAATGCAGAAATATTGTAAAAACACCCCACGTACTCCAGTATCCCCCTGTTCTAACTTACTTGGCAGTATCATGCCCGCAACTTGCACCACTCCTCCATTTTGGCATTATTTTTCCTCATGTGTAATCTGTAGTATCTGCATCAGTGACTTTGGGCTCAGTTGTGGTTTGTGTTTGATAAAGCCGTGACCCTGAAGAGAACATAAAAGCCTCAGAAATAATACCAGAGCTGAAAGCAGAAACTCCCTGTGATCTACCTTTGGGAGTGGAGATTATACCTGCTTAACGTCAAGCAGACCAAATACCATATAAAGAGGCTATGAAATCAGCCAGCTAAATTTCTCCCTAATCACAGTGGAGAGGTTAGATGCTGGCAGGCGCCCCACAAGCCACAGTTCAGGAGCGTGTGCAGGCATCATGGAAAGCAGACGAGTTTGTCTGTTACTGACTTAGAGCAAACTGAATTTCTAAATAATCCTTATGGTTTGTGCAATCCATGTACAATGGGTGGTTTTACTGGATTAGAACAATTTAGATGGAGCAAGATAAGTTGTTCTGAACTTTCTTTAAACTCAGTAAAACACATTTGAAAGCTTAAACAGAACCTAAGATATAATTTATATTCTTTCACATGGTTGAAGCTTTTACTTTAATTTTTTTTTTTTAGCCCCATTGTGATTTCTAAACCTTTTGTTAAAATCAAATAGAGAAACCACCTTGTGTTTGATTTATTGTTAATCATTGTAAATTATTGGACTGAACTATCTATATTGCACGCACAATGATAGTGCTTTATCCAGGATAAAGACTTTAGGCCAATGCTTTAGACTCTTACAAACATTACATATGATGTATGTCTCAAACTGGTCCTTTAAACTTATGTTCAAGAATTTGACGTCTATTATTTCAGCCTCAAATAAGATGGTTTTTTTGGCCTTTGTTAGTTGGACTTCTGTCAGTTATATACATTTTTTTGCTAGATACCAGTGGAAGTTGTTCTGTATCACAATCTTTGTTTCACCTTAAGGGAATTATATTTATATGAATAATATATATTTAATGACTTTATATTAAGTACAGCGTCCCACATTACCCTTGGCCTAAAATGTCAATCATTATTTTTTTCTAGTTAACATGATGTATAAAGTGTAACAGAGCCCATTACAGACACAAAGGTAAAAGCAAACTGCAGCAAATCAAGAGACACATGTCACTCTTAATGGGGGCCCTCATTAAATCAGCGGAGAGCACCAAATGACACAGCAGGACATGTTGTTAGATGAAGGAGTCATTTCCAAATGGGACCTAATGAAAAATTTAAAGAAAACTGTGACATACAACAGGTAGAATCGGTTGGACAGAGACAAGGTGGAATCCGGTCTGGTGGCGTTTCAGATGTGGTTTAAAATTTTTAGTGATGTCAAACCACAGAGAGTGCTTTTTCATGTAACCCCTTACCCTTCAGCTCTTACTCTGGAGGGACGTGTATTTTTAAGTTTAATAAACAGGCCAACTGGACCTCCTGTCTTCTCCAGTTTCAGTGCTCCTTTTTTCTCGTCTTTTTTTTTCTTTTTTCGTTTTTGTTCTCTTTGCAGCAGAATGAAATCTTTCCCCTGAATACATTTCAGTTTTGTTTTGTATGTTTTTCTTGTACTGTGTTTTTTCTTTTGGATCTTTGCTTCTGATGTTACATCACTTTGGTCCAAATGCCAGACTGCTTCCCGTATCCAATAGTGCTTACAGTAGATCATTCTGCTCCCACAGCTTGATGCTAACCGAGTGGGGCTGTGACAGCATATGTGTGGGTTGTAAAACTGGAATGATAGTGGAACTGGGCATCTGTGTGTTCAGTGATGCCATTATAGAAGACTATACCTCCCCCAGCTCTTATCTAAAGATGACACAACACATCATCACAGCCAGACTCACGCATGCCACTCTGTCTGTGGAGAAAGAATGGGTGTCATGAAAAAAGATGAAGATTCTTTTACGCAATGTCACTAAATGGAGCCTTCACATGCCGAGCGCTGTCACTGCCCACAACGTACCTAATGCGTTTGATTACACAAATGAAAACACTGGATGCTTTGTCACAGATTGTTGTTATTTATATTATGCTTTGATGTAGTATGCTCAATCCAGTTCATGCACTTCAACATGAAACTGCAGTCAGATGACGCTTTTTTTTTCTTACTTCAGATATATGGATGAAGTCTGTGTAAAATATCTATATAACACATATTTCACGCCATTTCACTGAATTGATGTTAGTAAAGGTAACTAGCTTCATGCATCCTCTCAGTGTTCGAAACATGCACACAAACATGAATAGGCTTCTGGAGGTAGGTCAGTGCATGAGAGCCCAGGTGCATCCATGATACGGGGATGCGCCAATTTGGCTCAAATTTGTGCTGTGACTATTGAACCAAGTGGATCTAACCTGACATCTCTCTTTCTCTCTCATTCCCTCTTGGGTTAGTGTGTATGCTGTGTGTGTGTGAGTGTGAGAGAGAGAGAGAGAGTGAGAGAGAAAACATAGACAGATTCTGCCAGGGATATTAACTGGCTGGCTCGCATAGTCAGAACAATAACAGTCGGTATAAACCATATAGATTCAAAGTAAACATCTAGTCACATGTCGCCATAGCAAACAAGTAAACAAAAGCCTGCACCTCTCTCCCTGCACCCATCCTCTCTGCCATGTATCTAATTATCAGCCAACTGTGAATGCCTCCCACTAACAGAATACATCCACATGGGTTAATTAACTGTTACAATCTAGTGGGTATATTAGCATTTATCTAAATTACTTCTTCCATCTCCCAGCTGGATCAATACCTCCTACCACTAACCAGTGTCCCTGCATGGCCATAGTCTCTGACAGTTGTGGTGATGTGGCTGCAGGGCAGAGAGAGGTATCTGGCCCTTGGGAACTGGATGATATGGACCGCGCATGTGTGTGTATCCATGATCTCTGTGCTCTGTGTGTGTGTGTGTGTGTGTGTAAAAGCCTCTGTTTAAGCCAGTTTAATGAATAACAGAATATGATGAGCAAGGCCCAAAGTTTCATGTCCAAGGTAGAATACTTAGGCAGTGATATAAATATGAAAATGAACACGTGATAACAACAGAGATGAATCTTCTATTATTAATCCAGCTGTATTTTAACTGCACAAAAAAAATCCTAAAAAAAGAAAAACAAAACCAATTAAATATACATTTTGACATCTTAGTAGTTTTGCAACTACTGTAGAAGGATTTTATTTTTTAAGTACTGTAGCCAGATTTATTACACATTAAAAGAGTGACAAAACACGACAAATTACTGTCATGTGTTCCTTGTATGACTTTTTAAACTGAGATCCAAAGTAAAAGTAGCTGAGTTAAAATAAAGTTTGAGGTTCAGTATGACGGAAATCTAAATTGCAATCCAGTTACAGCAGTATTTTATCAATAAATATTACAAAAGCCTTCCTCTCTTTATCTATGTTCCATTTGGGAGCGGTTGCTGCTGTACTGCGCTTCAAGGAGTGCTGCATGGCTGATGAAGCATCTGTCAATTTCCTTAAGATGATTAACCTACGCCGAGCCTCACTTGCCACAAATAAACACGCGATGATGTTTTCAAATCAGACACACCTCATCTTCCATGCATGTCACACTTAGGTGGAAACAGCTGCAATCAGCTTTGATTGCCAGAGTCAAATTTTAATAACTAATGTTGAAAAACAGAAACCAGACAATGGCTGGTTATCATTCTGAGTGAGTGAGTTTATAAGGCCACAGACTATGGAAAAAAAAAATAGAAGAGTGCAACAGTTTACCATGGGTGTAGTCTTGTGGGATTGTAAAAGTGACAGTGCAGCATGTTCACTGCCTGTATGCCTGTGGAATAAATGTTCAGAGGGGAATTTGGGCTAATGCACCATGACAAGACGACGACTCTGCGAGCACCTGCTTGTTTCTGCTGCACCTGCCACTCTCCTTGGTGCTCGCTTATTCCACCCCCTTAGCTTTTGTACTGGTAGGTTTTTGTTTTAAAGGAGATCAATTAACCATATTTTTGCTAGTTTTTCACTGAACATTTTTTACTGGATAGGGACAAAATACATTATATTATCTTGTTTTAGTAGTTGTGTAACCCACCGTGTTGATATGCTTTATATGAGCCAAAATCTTTCTTCCTTTCTTTCACTTAAGGTAACAGTGTCTGTGAAACGCAGCTCCAGCATGTGCACACTTCAAAGTAAAAAAAAACTGTGTAAAAGTGTCCTTGGGTCAGTCAAAACAGAAGGCAGAACAATGCTGCCAAGGGCACGTGACCTACTTCAGCTTGTGTCATTCACGTAACGCACACAGCCGAACAAGCAACAACTGTAATCAACGTCTTTTCTGAGTTTTCATTTATTTATTCGTCTCTATTTTCCTGCCCTCTTCTGAAGTACATTTAAATAAAGTAAAAGAGAAAGAGAGAGAGAGGAGAGGAGAGGGAGAGATATAGCAGAGTGTAACAGCAGTATCAAAGTAATTTATGAGGCAGTGCGGGGCCCGCTACCATTTTGTATTTTAGATTATGAACACATATTTTTTTCCCAAACATCTCCTCAAGGAATCCTTGGAAAGAAGTTACGCCCGACTGAAGCAGGAGAATTAGCATATTTATGTAAGGATATTGAAATGGATACTTGAGCACCTTACAGAGGACAATGCAGACCTCGGGATACCCTCCCTGGATGGGTTTCAAAATATGCCCAAAGCTCTGAAAACCACATATATCACGGAAGAGCCGTGCATGCCGCCTAAATACAAATGTATCCTCTGGCACAGGTTGCGTTACCGCTCACCCTCATTCAGTCAAACAATCAATTAATGTGCAAAAGAGACAGCAAAGCAAACTAATCAGATTCCTGGGCTCCTTTCTGGGGACTGTTTATTTATTTATTTAGGTGCTCTTAAATCAACTGGGCCGTGAGGAGCACCAGCACCCCTCTGATTTAAGTATCAACAAGCTGAGGCTGAGGAAGGGGGTGTGTAGGACGGGGATGGTGCTGTCCTTGGTGCTGATTGGTGGTCTGTAATGTAGATCGAACTAATAGAGCTGTTCCCAGGTGCTGAAAGCGTGACTGGACTAGACCACTCTTGCCTGCGGCTCACAGAGGGACTCCAAATAGATGTGCATAGCATTGAGGAACACACACACACACACCTCTCCAACTGAAATCATGTGTCTAATTACTTATACTGGATGTGATTTTGTTTGCACTGTATAGTACCTTGGAAAAGTCCTTGTGTAGTGTGATTTGGCTTTAACTTTTCAGTCCCCGGAACCTCACTGTGATCTCTGATACTGGTGTTGATGGTGTATTTCCTCATAAACAATGCTGGGGGGGGGCTTAAACTTAATTTTATGAGCTTAGTTGTGTTAATTGCCTCCAAACGCATTGTTTTTGCACCAACAGCCAAAAGGTGCGAGCCTGACACTCGCACCAACACTTAGACACTCACCATTTTAACTCTGCATCATCAGTCACGTGGTACCACCAATAAGCAGCAAAAAAAAACAAAAAAACAAATAAATAAATAAAGCCACCATTTTTTTTCCCCACCCCTCCTCCTGTAGCATCAAGCTAAGGCTTTCTCTGCACCCCCCCCCCGTCACCCTCACCCTCACCCACCCCTCCAGCTCCATCCTCTCCATCCTGTGCAGCCGTGCTTCCGCTCGCTGAGACCGCGCATGTGTTGATCCGCGCCGCAGCAACGTGCATCAGCTCCTCTCTGACCCCGGCGCTGATCCGCATGCAGGGCTGAGGCTCCGCCGCTCCTCTCGGCTGCTTGATATTAATGTAGCTTATACAGAGGAGGAGGAGGAGGAGGAAGGGGGGGTTTACCGTCTGTGGCAAGTCTCTCTCTCTCTCTCTCTCTCTCTCTCTCTGCGTGGCAATGTGTGTGCAAGGCCCCTGCGAGGCTGTCGATCCGGCACTAGACACACCAAGAAAAAAAAAAAAAAAAAAAAGGGGTGGGGGGTGGGGGGCGATCTGAAAGCATCGGGCTCCGCATCGATCCTCGGTCGGTGCTCGATCCCGCTCCGCCGCCTCGGGTCTACGTTTCCGCAGACCGCCGCCGCCGAACGCGCGTAATGCATCGCGGAGAGGAAACACAGTAACACAGGCGGACACGTCCATCTGCGATCAGAGGAGGAGGAGGAGGAAAACGCGAGGATGGCGACGACGGCTTCACCAAATTTCGCCCCCAAGTGCTCGACGGCGACGGCGATGGCGAAGCCTGCCCTCCCCCTGAAGCTCTTCCTCTGGCTGTTTATTGTCGTTAATCTGCCCGCAAGGTAAGATGTGACTGCGCGATGTTACCCCCCCCCTTTCATCGAAACAAGCAAGACTGTATATGTGTGTGTGTGTGTGTGTGTGTGTGTCCATCGGCGCGCCCTGTTTCTTATTTTTGACACATCTTTTAGGGGTAATGTAATGGCATCACCCATCCCCGCTGCTGATGGGCGCCCTGAGCCATTAGGTATCCGAGGGTTGGGGGGTATATTTTAGTAGAAGACCGGGGCTTGTAGTTTTCTAAATCACTTGGATCACCGTGGATCGACGTGGAAGTGTGGTATTCATTTATTATTCCCCCCCTCCCCCCATTTATTCCACGTTAGACTAAATCACATCTCGGTTGAAATGTGTGTTGCAGGTGATTTAACGCACCGGCCATTTTCGCAGATAAACATCGCTGCGAAGGGACGATCCGTCCACAATTGCCTCTCACAATCTGCCCGGCGTTGGGAAATAGCACGGTGGTGGGCTAATTTCTGCTCGGAGCTAAGGCTACATATAGTCCCTGCTAAGCTGTCTTTAAGGATCAAGTCAGATCCGGGAGCCCGAGCCTCGTTGTTTGACCTGGCCGAGCTGGGATAGCCTCGAACACACGGGCGTTTAGATTAAAGGCAGCTTGCGGTGGAAAATCAGGGTGTCATCCCGCCTGTTTTGGAATATGTATGTATATATATATATATATATATATATATATATAAATATATATATAAATATATATATGAAATAAAAAAATTCAAAATGGCAGACAATCACACAGAGGATGCAAGTGGAAGGGCTCAATAAGGACAGCACATATGCACTCATCCTCCCCTTACACACTCACATTTATATATATATCTATGCCAAAGGGGTTGCTATGAATTTCAGCTTTTAACCGAGGTGAAGCTTTTGAGTTTTTGCTGGGAGATGCTGCCTGGCTGTCCCTGTCAAGATGCTGCGCCCTTAGCACCGAGATAAGGACAGTGAAGAGGGGAGGAAGGATGGCCGGGGCTCCTTGCAATCGCTTTGTGCTGCCTGAGGGTGAAAGAAAAAAAAAGAAAGAAAAATGGAGGCAGATAAATCAGCCGGCGTTCAATCACCTCCAGAGCCGATCGCAACCTCGGGGCTCCCTCAGTGCCAGGAGCCTGCGTTCTCGGGCCTGTGCGTCTCTAATTGTATGCACAAGTAGTGGTCACAACATGCTTGAGTAAACACAATGCACCTTGCACCCCCCCTCCTTCCTCCTCCTCCTGTATACAGAATTGAGATGTATGAGCAGGTTTATGGATTTTGTTAAGTGAGGAAGTGAGATCGACCAAAGCAGGCGACGTTCGGGTGCCTCTTTAATAATCACAGGGCTGCCAAATGTGAGATCTTTATGTAAACACCTGTATTAAAGGGTAATGTTGTGGCTCAATATGTGGCTCAATCTTAGTGCGGATATATTCTTTTTTCAAAGAGTTCTATACAAGTTCTGGGAGCTGTATCGTAATTTTAAAAAAGCAGCTATTGCCTGTGAGTTGCATTGGAAGTAATTTGTGATGGATGTGTGAGTATTCTTACAGAAGACATCTCTCAAGGCCTCGGGCATGCTTTCGGTAATGTATGCGACTTTGTGACTCATTGACAGTTACTATGTGTCGTGATGTGCGATTGCATCAACATACATTAAAAGTCAGTCGCCCTCACACATCAAAGGTATCGTAGCGGGCCGGGCGGCGGTAGAAGAGATGCTGCTGCAAACGTTTTGGCACTCTGGGTCTGTCGGGTCAGGGTCTAGGGCTTCAAACTAGGGGACCGGGATCTGCCGGGACGGTGGGACCGTTGCAGAAGGAAGTGACGTCAGAGCGAGGTGTCAGAGAGGCTGGGCATTGTTTGGCACCGTGCAAGCTCACCTCAAGCATTTTAGGTGGCAGATTAAATTCATTACATAACCGCCATTTGGGATACACTGCAATTTTTTTTAATAATTTCCTATTTTTAGGTTTTTAATCTCAATAATGTCTGAATTTAACTGCAGTAGGAGACATGTTATTATATTTTAGAAACCTCATTGATGAGCAGGGTTGTACATCGGCTTGACATTTCAGGATAGCCATTAAGTTTAAGTTACGGTTTTGATTGATGTTGCTGAATATTTTCATATCAGATAATATTAAATAATAATGCCTGCCTACAAAGCCCTGATTGAGCAGGCTAATACTGGCTGTTAACAACATATATCCTACATAGAAAGTAGGGAGAAATTCTCAGCATGGCTTATATTCTCTAAATCCTTCAGTTTTGCACACCTTAGTACTTCTCTTATACGTTGTGCCTTTAACTCTGTCCCTCAAGGCCTTCAATTTTAATGATGACCATCTGTATAGCTCATGCCACATATCAATGCCACTGATTCAGGATCCCTGTAAGATAACAAAAGCGATAAAATGCTACATGTAGTTGCTGCTCAAGAGAAATATCCCACGACGTCCTGATAAAAAGATCCCTCCACTAAACAAGTAACTAACAAGTAACAGATACATGGCCAACAACACATACGCCCACACAGTTATCTGCAGTTGGCATAATTGTACATAAAACAAATAATATTAAAGGAACTTAAATTAAATCTCTCGTCAGTCGCTTAAACATGAGACTTGGATTTGCATAATTCATTTTCTTCTTTTATGCTACTGTGTGGTCCAAAGCTATAATCAAAACTAATACAATCTAAATAAGGACTTGTGTTATTCTTTTGAACAGCTGTGAGTGTGGATGATGTCGGACAAACAGCATTCATTTTCACAGAATGGCCAGTTTTTAGTAAGTAAGCAAACTTCCTTCAAAATCCCTGCCAATACGAAACCTACAAGGCTTTGGACTCAATCAAGCCGGGTCGGGATGCATCATTTTGACAAACTGTCAATCTGTCATGTATCCCATAATGACTAACATGTGTACGTATGTCTCAGAATTCCTAAAATATTGTTGATAGCACACAGATGTCAATCTTTTCTTCATCTTTTGTCGATTTAAGACAGATTGACAGGACTCTAGAAGATGACAGTCAAAGCTCATGGCTTATGGTCATGTTCATCAGCCAGGAGGTATTAAGATCAGGGCGATATCAGATTTCTGAGATGCATGGCGGGAGAGTGTGATTTAATAGCAGTGGTTATTACTCCCTTTTACTGAGCTATCACAATAAAGCCAAGTAGGGTCTGACACATAACATTCCTGAGACTTGTCCCATTTGAAGTCTCTGCACTATGGACACCCCTGTTGTCAGTTTAATCTTCTTCTGTGGATAAGTATAGATCTTTGTACTACTAACTGAGCCCTTAGCTTGATTCACAATGCTGGCAACGTTACAAATTGGCCTCGTTGTGCTTATCCGCAGAGAGAAACTGGGAGTCGACCTGACATGCCAATATTAGCCAATCTGCGTGAGGTTTAGACTGGGCTGGACGAAGCCCGTAAATACACTGGTTCCACTGCCATAGGTCAGTTAAGTAGATCAGCCTGACACGGTCCAGGTGATTGGTTGTTTACAGTCCCTTATGCAAGTGCGGTCGCTTGTTGCACATTCACAGCCTGGCTGATTAAACAGAAGCACGATTTACATCCACTTTAGATGCTTACAGTTTGTTCATTAGTAAAAAAAAAAAAAAAAAAACAAAAGGAGTCACTGTGTTGTGTTATTTTGTCTTTTTAATAGTCGAGCTTGTGAGAGAAGGGCTGCAGAAGCAACTTGATGTGGTTTGCTGTGTTGTTGCCGCCACGGGGGTAGGGGCCAATATCTTGTTATTTAATAATAAGCATGTGGGTTCATTAGATTTGGTTACTTCATTAGCTGCAATTTAAAAACATGCAAAGATGATGGCTCGAGGGAACTACATGCGGGTGCTAATGGCGGGCACATGGCTGCTTCCATGGCCGGTATTTCTGCCGTTACCCTCCTCAGACCTTGAAACCCGAGGTGGGATCTGAACTGAGGCCCGTTCAGTCGTACGGACAGTTTGTGACTGCCGAAGCATAAAGAGCAGACGCGAGTGCTTCTTGATGGCGATAAACGTGAAGGGGAGTAGAATGTGTGAAACTACCAAATCGTCCTCAATGAGAGGAGCTGTGAACACAACACTTAACTCCAGTACTCTCCATCATTACATACACGGCCATGGACATACATATGCATGAAAAACAAACACGAAGGCACTCTCACACACACACACACACACACACACTCTCACACACACACACAGGCGCAGACCTCTCTGTGGATCTTCAGGTACCGAATTAGTAGGCAAAACCTCAGATCTGCCTGCAGTGGAAAACACATGGCTCTGCCTTTGATGTGCTCGTCTTTGGAACATTTCCATATACACAGAGATACTCTGCGAGATGAATATAGATAAAATTGCAGCAACCTGAAAAACACCAGATATTTTCAGGTTCTCACCCTTCTCTGCCGCATCCATCCATCTATCTATCTATCTATCAGTTTATCTCGTCTTTCTGTCCGTCTGTGCCAGAGAGAGGCACTCCCTATATTTATTTTTTATACCACTCTGCATGGCATTTCTAAAAGGGTCCACCTGAGTAAAATAATTAAGATTTAATGTTTTAGATACTAGTGTTAAGGTGGAGATGGATGGCACTTAATGCAGTCGAAGGAAGAGTGCTGGGCAAAACATTATTCCTCGCGCCCAGCCTAAGAACACGAGAAAGCTATCAGGGCTTCTGTCTTTGTGCTTTGCCATGGAAACAGTGTCCTTTTTCTCCCTTCACCGTTTCTAATTCTTTATTATTTCATTCAGAAGTCTCTTTTCCTCTCTTTGCTCTAAAGCCTCGCTGAAAGCTCACTACTGTTTTTTCAAGGTTGCCCTTTTATGCTGTTGGCCATCTCCCTGATCTGATTCAACGGCTCCTGGAGGCGCACAAGTTATCCTGAGCTGTGGCTGCTTGAGGGTTTGACACAACTTAAAAAAAATGCACAATATCACTTTTATCCCCGGTGTCGTTGCCTCGTTTCTAATGCACGGCGTGACTAGAAGTAATCTGTGTTGTTTATCAAACAACTGCAAAAATGCAAGTTTTCACAGCTTGCATGTAATTAGTGAAGTAGGCCTCCCTCTCTTTAATACATCGGTGCGTACAAGGAAGATTCCACAAATAGCAGGAGATAGGAAACGTGTGGTTGATTGCACATGCAATTGGTTGTTACCCAGGTTCATGAATTTTCAGTCTTTTTTGCATGGCAAATTAGGTCCCTTCAAAGAGAATGTGCAAATTTAGACTGGTGTATCAGGAGAAAATGGTAGTGATAAAAAAAAATAGCTTGGCACTCTTGGTATGGCAAGTTGATTTTTCTTGTTGTTGAATGCTCTATAAATCATGGAGTTCTTTACAGATTACATAGTAAAAATATTATATTCTACAAAAACATATGAAGAAATATTACTGTAAAAGACATATATACACACAGAAAATAGTGTAACAAATTAAACAGCACAATAAGAATCACAGAATGATGACTGCATTACTTCTACTTGTTCTTGAGCTAAATGTTATGATTGAAACTTCATCAGTTATAAATGCCTCAATAAACGACCAACATAATTTTCTCTGTACTAGTGACTGCGTATAAGATTAACCTGCAATGTGTTTTTTGAGGTTGCTGACCTCATGAGAGTCCCAACGGTGAACTCGACTTTTGGAACTCTCCCTTCTCGCACAAAAACAGATCTGGAAGGCAGTCCCAGACACTGATTGCGTAATGAACTGCTGCCTTACTAAATCACACACTAATTACACACAGACAGTGCGAGTGCAAATTGAATGAAAAGATGCGGCGCAGATTTGCCCTGTACTTTTGTCTACATACATCTGGCCCACAGCCACCCATGCATCACATACGTTTTGCACTTTTTGGTCCACTTTTCTCTCTCTGTCGTGCACACACAGAGAACATACACTGCTCGCTGCTCGCTGGCAGTACAAACCTTCCCTCTTTTTGCATAGTGCTCCTGACATGATATAGTCCCACTCGATGGCAGCATGCTGTTGACAGCATATTAATAATCCCTAAAGCATTATTACTGAAGACCACAGGCCTCCATCTTCTATACAAACTTGAAAAAAAGATCTGTTGTAATAAAGACTAAACCTTCATTCCAGGCGTATAATTTACAGAGATCATACTTGTCTGCGGGAGAGCGGAAAAAACATTTACTGCACCGCTGTGGTGGTATTTGTGGTCGGGGGGCTCTTGAGGCATCATTATCCCTTCAGTTTGAGACGTCCGGGGTGAGGAAGTAAACTCAGGAAAATTGGCTTTTCTTCTCAAGTTCTCACAGAGGCTCAGGGGCCCTAAAAAGCCTTTTTACAATACGACAAACAAGTCTGCCGTCAAGTTCCTCAACTTTGCCATCCTGGAATTTTTCATCGTTTTTGTAGTGCGAGCCGAAAAATGAAGGAGAACTTTAGCTGTTGTCGGTCATTGCAGAGGTTGTCATTCAAACTGTGGGCCCACAGCAAGAGTATGTGAAATATTTACTCTTGTTTACACTTCTTATGTTCATACCTATGTGATGAAGGCCGATTTGTGTATTAATCTGTTAAATTTGACTTTTTCCGGTCATGAAACCTACATACTTCCAGTTCATGTTTTACATAGCGAACAGAAATCTGGGCATTGAAAATAGGAAATAGAATCCATCCAATTTCGACATGCTGCTGTATCCATTCTTACAACGTGAAAATATACTAAACTAATAAGAAATACCATATGAAAGGCACTGTAACATCAAGGAGGTTGAAAAGAGGTTACATCGATTCACTTGGTCTTGCCATTTTGTCAAATTTTCAACTTCTGTTGCATAGAATTGTCTAAAATTGACCCTCACCCTTTGAAAAACTTTGTCACTCAGCTTTTTTTTTTTTTTTTCTGGAGAAGGCTGACCATCTCGCTGGAAGCAAACAGAGTGAGCATTATTAAACTAGTTTCAGTCTTAACAGAGGAAGAAATTCATGAGTCCTTGTGATGAATCTGTCCCATGGGACTGTCACGTTACGTCCAATTGACTTGACATTACTGCTAACATCAGCTGTCCAAACGATGGCGAGTTTGCATGACCGATGCTCCCAAAATAGCTCACTATCCATCCACATTACTTTAAATATTACCAACACTTCTCATTGGGGAAAAAAAGTCTGTACAAGGCCTCAAGGAGCACAAAATGAATGATGAAAGTGATGATAGCAGTTTTTAACTTTTAACTAGTAGCGAACCACGCAAAACTCATGAACTAATGAACTATCTCCTTTAAATCATCTAATGGCGCTTCCTCAGAGATGGCATGATTCCAACCAGCCAAAAGCTCTTTATATATATATATTTTATATCCTCTTAGGTTAGCATACATGAATGAGCTGTGTGTCATTTCCAGTCTTTTTTTTTTTTTTTGCATCTCGTGCATCCCGTTCTGTGGCAAGAGCAAAACTGAGCACCTACGGGGGTTATGGGAAAAAAAAAAAGGAATAAAATCAAGATGTCATCTCCATGCAGGGAATGCAATGATCTGAAGCGAACGAGTTCAGCCCTTTCATCCCATTATCATATCAAACATCGGATAGCACGCAGCTTGTTTTTACTCTCTTATCTCATGTGGTCTAAACACACGCTGGGATTGGTCTTGAAAATACTGGTGGGTCTTACACCGCTCAAATCCTAGATGTTGATTAAGTTTAAAATATCTGATGGGGGGGATCAGTCTGAATCAAACTAAAGAGGCATGTTTGAAAAGACCCATGTTTTTTTTTTGGCAAATTACACTGTTACATAATGGAGAGAACAAGATGTTAAAAGAGGCTTTGCAGTTCAGAAGACCAAACAAAACAATGGTAATGATTAATGACAACCTTTTATTATTTTACTTTATTTTATTTCTAAATAAGAATTTTGCAAATCCATGCTCTGCCTAGTAAGTGTGGCATTCGTACCTTACTTAATGATCACTTTATTTCACTTTTTATTGACGCTCATATTTGCATTTTTCAGTGATGAAACTACTTTGAAGCAAAATGGAAAGGGTAGATAAATCACACATATCTCGGTGTGTCTACAGTAGCAATGACGTGCTACGAAAAGCCCCGAACAATTTCCCAAGTTCGCCCCCGACCTTGGATTGAGATCTTCAAAACGCTTTCCTCTTTGTGTATCTCTCACCTCCTGATATTTCTTCCTATGGAAAAGCACAGTGCGCTAGGAAAGACACTGCTCGCTCTCCTATAAAAAGAAATTATTGATTGCATGCTTCTTCTTTTTCTTTTTTTTCTCCCTTTCCTCTCTCTCTCCTCCCCGCAGCTCCTTCCAGACCGACGACGATGATGAGGTGTCCAACAAGACGTGGGTGCTGACTCCCAAAGTGTACGAGAGTGACGTCACGCACATCCTAAACAGCCTATTAGATGGATACGACAACAAACTCAGACCTGATATCGGAGGTGGGCGCCGATTTTTCACAGATCCGTTTAGTCACACAATCACAAAGAAGTGTGCCCACGCCGGTGACCAGATTTGCAATCAAACACACATGTGCACTCATCAGCTGACATACATGCTCATGCTCAAGCACTTTATCCATTCACAAGGATGTAGTGTCTGTGATGTCACACACACACACAGAAATACATTTCTAGAAGGCACAGTTTAAAGCCTGGAGCCTGCCATCTTTTTCGCTCGTAGAAGACAGATAATCCATGATTGTGCAACGGCGTGAAGCCTGAAACACTCGTCAATGAACCCAAACCAGCCACAAAATATAGCCCTCTTTTATCTGTAATATATCCTTAAAAGAGCAATTATTCTCCAAATTGTCTCTAAGAAATACATTATTTCAAGGGAACACTTCTTTTAGACTTACTCCCTCCTTTATTTGGAGCTGGGATGAAGTAGTAATTAGAGGAACTGTATCTTAAGGCACTTGTGGAAATTTATGAGGAGATACTCACATACTATTAAAAAAAAAAAGAAAAACATGAAATTTTTACTTTATCTGCACAAAGTTACAGAGAGAGAGATTTTTTTTTTAATTGGAAATATGTCAACTGAGAAAAGCTGAGAAAACTGCCTTGTGAAGGTCGATGACAAGGCTTTTGTTGTTATTCGGGGGGGGTTTCAAATGATTTATATGCCTAAAAGGTCAAACAGTAAAGAAGTTGAAATGTTGAAATGAATGAAACCATTACCGCAGTCATTAACTTCTCACACGACACAACAGTGGATGAGTCATGGATCTGTTGACTCACAGCTTAACCTTACAAAACAAAGACTTACGATTTGACTCGTTCCCCAACTTGTACTCCAGCCTGGTGGTTCGGAATCACTTGATATCCTCGAAAGGGCCAAAGGTGAAAAATTTTGTTATGACAGATGTAAGAGGTATATTTTGAACGAATCTGCCAGCAGCCAGTGACATCGCACTAAAAGGAGGGAAGATTGTGTTTGACAGTGTTCTCATTTTAGCAGGAGCCATTTATTTCTACTGTGTTATAACTATTAAATTTTAGTTCAATTTAAAGTAAAATTTAAATGGCATAGAAATTGGTGAAGAATATATAACTCGTTATAGACACAAGACACAAAGTTTAGACTACTTGTGACATGCCTCCCCATGGCGGTAGCTAGTAATAATGTTAGTCTCGCGACTTGATATATACTTGAATATCTCTGCTGCAAATTGCAAAATGATAAGAAATAATTACTTTTTAATGGCATGAAATGAAAATACTCTATAAACTGAACACAGAGAGGACTTAATATGCACAGAAAACAGTCCATTATTACGCCTTGCTGGGCAGCAACAACTGTCTTTGCGCGTTTCGCCCGCGTTCTTTCCGTGTGTGTGTTTTCTGAATTGACAGGCAGACGAGCTGACTATAACGTATGTGCTCCTGTGTTTACGTACACGCATGTGTCACGGTCGGGATAGCGGTCCGTCATGATCCTGGCAAGCCTCGTCTTGTCAACGTGAGAAGCAGACACGTAACTTACTCCCTTCGCATTGACAGACAGCTGGGAAGGGCTCCCTTGTCGACACAAGTGCACATATATCCTAAAGCCTGTCACGTCCATCTGTGAGAGCAGAGTAGGGAGATATTCAGTACCCTTGAATACTTGATTCATGGGTCAGTATTCCTGGGAAAACTGGTTAAAGTCACAATCTGTCACACACTCTTGTAGAATAATAAAGATATACTACTCTATATGCTAGCGGTGAATTGCTCCCCCCCCCTCCCCACTGTAGGGGCACTGGATAGTGCTGTATAAAAGTGGCAGTCTATGTCACAGAGTTACAGTTGAGACACTTTACATCTGTCTTGTTTGCCTAAATTAAGTTTCGTGTCTTGTAACAGAATACACCCACAGGACGAGGGAAACAAACGCTGAAATATGCAGCCTGCACCTTAAACAGCTGCAACAAAGTCCTCCTGCTGAAGGAGAAAATATCGACTCGCTTTTTTTGCTAAAGAAGCGATCACAAAACTGACAAATTTAAACAATCAAATCCCGTAGGCAACCAAGCTTCAAAGTGTTGATTTTGTTTGCAGCTACAAACATTTCAGCTTCCTTAATAAGCCTTTTTTTTGGCATTTTTCCCCGAGTTTTCCACATTTGGAATGAGCCGCAATCTTCTCACTTCCAGTCGCTTCTCACCCAAGCAGGGATGTGCTACCTCATCAGCTGCTTCTTCACACCTGCCACTGAGAGGTTATTGTTATCCATTCTCAGACTCCAGCCCCTGCAGTGCGAGCCCAGAGTAGCCGCCCCTATTTCAACAAACAGGCCACAATCCCTCACTGGCTTCCCAACCACAGTTTCTTTAGAAAAAAAACAAAACAAAACAAAAAAAAAAAACGACCAAGCCGGAGGTACAACTGCTAGGAAGTGACCTAATGCAGCTTTAAAGCGTGACTAATGAACCGACTAAAATGGTGGCAAAAGATGAAAGCAGCTAAGTAGCACACATATTGTAAATGCGTCACACACAGATGCTTTCATGTGTTTTTTTTTTTTTCTTTTTCTTTTCCACATGCACAATGCTGCGTATAATGTGAGACATTTCATGAGGGGCATCATCTTTATTCTTAAGAGCTTTAGAAGTGGGCTCGTGCTATAAATTGAAGAGCAGCTCAGATGTGCTTTGAGGTGCAGCTTCAACCCGGAGAGCCGCCATGAGCTGGGCTGGGCCCGCTGATACCGTCTTAACCATCATCTTCAAAAGCGCTATGATCTCGCTCTCGCTCTCTCTCTCTCTCTCTCTCTCTCTCGCAGCATTGGTCTTCCAGCTGCTGCCAAGTTACACAGCTACAGAGCTACAGGGTTTTAATTAGCTGGCTATACTGTCATCTCATACACCAACCGATCAACCAACCAACCAACCATACCAAGGCAGAGCGAAGTTTCTCCTCCACTCCTCAGAGCGCTGAAATGCTGTGGATTTAGATTCATCGCTGATTGTGCCACAGCTCCCCTTTGAAGTCCATTGTGATGCTCATTTAATTTTAATGCCCCTGGAGTCTGCTGTATGTATGAAAACTGAAGCAAATAGGACAGAGGCATTAAGAGAGAGATAGATAGAGAAAGAGAGCGGGGAAAGACAGAAAGAAAAATTTGAAAATCCTCGCTTATTCTTAATTCACAGTACATCCGTGGCGTTGATCAAGGTCATCGCCTTCCAGAAGAATAAATAGATTGTTTCATGGCGTTCACACGTGCGAGAGAACAACGGCAAGGACATAAAGTTGCACAGCGAGTTTGATAATTAACAGGTCTAAATAATTGCTAATGCGCGGACGGTGCATTTGGTCAGAGTCGAAGGGAGCTAATTCAATCATCCTTTTTACCAGGATGCCTGTGGTGGGTGTGTTGGCATGCGTTATGCTGTCTCAGAAAGCAAGTTAGAAATCATAGCACAGCCACTTTATGTTCATTGGCATCTCTGAATAATGTTTCCCTGGCACGCGTTTGTGCACTTATGAGAGACATCAACTTTCCATTTGGCCCTGTAAAATAAGGCAAGTTTGTTTGTTATTTCTTCGAATTCCATTTAAACCGCACCTGTAACTTTATATGTGATTTTTACTAGGGGTCCAGGGTTACATATTTCGTGCATTTGCTTTCTATATAAACACTAATTATCAAATTTTAATAATATGCACTTGTATTCATACTCACTCGCTGGTATATCTGGCCAAAAGTGATGGATGATTCATGCATGGCAAAGTGTGTGTGGAGGGTTTGCAGCGCACATTCATGTATGCTTCTGAGTGACATGAAAAATGCATGCAAACCTGCAGTCACTCCCCACGTCTATCTCTCACACTCACTGCGGCTCCCACATCAAGCCCGGACCCCGGTCGAGCCTTAACCTGACTCCCCCCTCTCAGACGCGGCAACCAGTCATCCATAAACATACGCATTAGAGAAAGCAAAGTGTAGAAGCTGATCCAGGCTGACTTGGAGGATCTGACAGAGCATGGGCATCCATTTGACACAAAGCTGTCCGGTTTCCCCTGCCATGCTGTGTCTGACGCCCTGCTCGTCCATCTCGCTAAACCGGCGGCAGGCAAGAGGTGTAACGCATGGCAGTGGACAGATGTAAACACGCAGGTGCACGAGCAGAGATGATTCAGTTATACGTGCGACTAATTGTGCATGCGCTAGTTTCGGTCAAAAGAAATTAACCTCAATTAAAAAACAAAGATTTAAGACTTCCCAATGTAACTTCTGCTCTTGTGTTATGTAACACGTTTTCTTGGTCTTGGTTAATCTTACCCCAAAATTTTGTCAAGTCAAAACATTCATGAGGCACCTCTAATATAAAAGCGCTCCTCTGCGGGAGTGCCGGGCACCAGCAGGTCTGTGAGAAAAGAGAGTAACTGTTTGGCTACCGAGAGGAGCTCACAGGCCCGAAGCGTGGACGGACAGAGAGAAAGGGACGGATGGGATGTTGCGTGGGGCACAAAGGTTTTCTGCTAAATGGGTCAGGAGTTTGGCCGTAAATACAGAACTGTGGTTCTCTGACATTGGCAGGAGGCCTGTTTGGAGATTAAATTGGCCCTGTAGGCTCTGATGTAGTCTCCTTGCAAACAAAGGGAAAATCTGAGCCAGGGTTTCTATTTCATCAGTGCTGTCAGAAATATCTTAGACCTGCTCATAATGTATTGCCGTGTTGTAAAAGTAAAATGGGATCATTTGATTTGAGTAAATTACTGCATGTGTGTCAAGTGAGCGAACTGAATTAAAAACATTAAGACGACCACAGTTAGACGTCTTAAAGGTAAAATGCTCACTGTTTTTTCTTTTCAGATATTAATTTATTTCATCTTTATTGTTAAGCATGTTAACATATACATATTACATTTACTGGGAATGCAATGTTTCGCTCACGGACCGTGTCATGAAATCTTTAACATCCTTGTACATTAACCACAGGAAACCTCAGAAAATCAAGCACCAAGTTACAAACACCTGAGACAATTTCAACATCAGTGATCAATTATAAAACATCCCTGAAATGAAACAAACAATACATGTCTCAAGATCAAAATCTTGAGACAAATAGTTGTTTTTACTTGAGTTATTAGCTTAATATTTTTTATTAATGTTATTTTCTTCATATTTTCTTAACAGTTTTGATCCTATTATCTGTGTCTTCATTGGAGGACCTTTGAAACATTCATTCTTTTGTACTTCGTTTTTCTTTCTTGAAGGTTTTGAAGAAATTTCCAGTTTTGATAGGAGACTTTGTTCCTATACAAATGATGTTTGATTGCCTTTTTAATTCGCTGTTTCAGTTCAGAGTATAAAGATGCTGCTGTTTCATATTGTGAATTTGATCCCCGATGGATGTCCGTGATTGTATTTCCACCGCACCTGCAGGCAGGGCTCAAGAATACAAAACTTTCTTTTCAGTGATTTCATCAGGTGTGTATTAGACAAAACTTCTGACAATGTACCACTGAAAGCTGTGGATTGATGTTTTTTCCCCGCAAGTTCTATTCACACATTCACCGGGGAGATTACTTCCCTAAATAAATAAAACAACTACCCGAAACTTGTGAAAGTGCGTGACAAATCGTCGCTCATCTCTAAAAAGGGATTTTCTTGTGCTTCTTTGCAGTCAAACCGACAGTGATCCACACAGACATGTTTGTCAACAGCATCGGCCCGGTGAATGCCATCAATATGGTGAGTAACGCTGGAATATGGTGTCAGTTTGTCATCATTGTTATAAATAATCAGCCTGAATATAACTAAATGAGGATGTTTATTCCCAAATTTTTGTTGGGCCTGCCTCCATCCTGAGGGAGGTGCATGTACAATGATCCAGAGAGTGGCTCTCCTCTCTGGAGCTGGCAGGGATTCAGTGTCTTGCTCAAGCACACTTCAGCAGCAGGGCAGATGCTCGCTGTCATGGCGGATTGGCCGGGTCCATCTAATCACTACGCTGCCCCACTGCCCCCGCCGTGGAGCGGCACAATGCAGTTGTCAATCAGCCACTTAACCACCGCACTGGCCTTTGCGCCGCTGTGGATAAATGCCACGCGTTTAAGGCATCTGGTTGCATTCAACGCCTCTTATTTTGGATTGGAAATGCTGATTAACAGTCAACCAGTTGTGCTGCAAGAAACCCAGGCCAGATCTCACAGCAGCATATTTGCAAATGGCTGCGCGCGCTGGCAAATTTTCTCCCTTTGTAGTTGCCAAGAATTGCATCAGCAACAATCTGAGGTGTCACCTGTTCAATCTCGTTGTGGGTTGTTCAAATAAACATACCAATTTGTGATTTTCCTTGGATCTGGTTTTGAATACAAAGCTTTTGATCATTTCTGTCTGTTGCTGTGAGAGCGACAAATTCAAACTGTGGACTGGCTGCACTAAATGTATTTGTGTTCACTAATTGCGATGCTGTTTATTTTCTGTCAGCGTTTCTGTAATTAAAAACAAGCAAAGAAAAGCTTTTTTTTTTCTAAATTCCAATAATCTATGGAAGAACAATTAAATAACCTCGCAATGACATGATATAAAGTTAAACCTGGTTATTAACAACATGCAGAAACATGTTACTCTCCATTTTGCAAATATCAGCATTGATCCAACAACATTTTTGTCTCGCATCTGAATGACAATGATTTTTTTGTTCATCACACATCTTAGCGCATATAATACAACTGTTAAAATAGCAATGGAATAAATATAAGAAAATGATGTTATTCTTTTAAGCGCTTTATTACTTTGAGATGTAAGAAGCTTCTCATGTCTGCAAAGCCAAGTCTGTGTAGAGTTCTGTCATATTGCTCTACATGAGTTTCAGCCAATGTGAGTGGGAGAGCCGGTTATTTGTGCAGTATCAGCTTCCAGATATCAGTGTGTTCCTTTGAATTAAAATAACAACTTTAGAGTGGGACACGTTGGAAAGGCTGACTTTCAGATTCAGTTCTGTGTCGCTTTTGATTACCACTGGAAATCCATAATGATACCTGGATTGAGAATTTGGGGGATAGTAATAGAATATGAAGCTGTAATGCTGCAGTGTTGACCAAAATAGGACAGAGCGGGTCATCTGAGAGCAGAGAGGTTTGCAGCAGAGAGAGAAGGATAAGAAAAATCTCACATCAGCGCTGTTTTATGTGTCATTGTTTTCCGTTGCACGTCCCGCTGAGAAGCCACTTGTGTTGTAATTGTGCAGAGCAGTCTGCTCTACATGGTGGTGCCGTTCCATTTCACTTAGTCTTAGCTAAAACACCCACTCTTAATAACTGCAGCGAAGTTGGAGGAGAGGCGTCAACGGGATCTGCGGGAAAAATGCGTTTGTGCTCACGTTAGGGAGTTTTGCTGACATGAAACGCCGACCGATTAGTGCGGTCGGGCCAGTGCGTTCACGACGATGTGACAAATTTCGGCGACGTCGGTGGAGGTTCTGGAGAGCATCTAAGCATGAACACTGTTTTAAATTTTTAATCATGTGTTAGGAATATTGCAAAGTTACAACTCGTGTGAGAGAGGAGGAAGGGTGGGAGAGGCTCACTGTGAGAAAGAACGAGAGAGAGAGAGAGAGATCAAGTTTTGAGGAAGAATAAGACTCTAGAGCTGATCAGTTCTTAGCTGTGCTCAGACACGTGCAGCAGTTTGAGTTTAAAGAAGTGCGATTCTGTGAGAGATCCCAGAGTATATATAGGTTAAAGGAAAGAAAAAAAAATAGAAGTTTATCCCACTCAGCACGATCCAGATGAGGATCCTAAGGCATTCAATCTTCCTCTCATCATTGGATTTGAACTGTCTGTCTGTCCTTTGCGGGAAAAAAAAATTATTAATGTATATATATATATATATATATATATATATATATATATATATATATATATATATATATATATATATATATATATATATATATATATAAGAAAGGATGCTAAAAGGATGGGAATGTTGCCTGGTGAAAATGTTGTTTTTTCAAATCTCGTTTAGGACTCTTTGGCATGGATTTAGGCTTTATTGTTGGGCTAAGCTTTGTCAGGAAGTTAATGCCTCTATGCCCTCTTGCACACAAATCCCCAGATTTTTTTTTTCTCTCTCTCTCTCCTGCTGTACTTCACTTTGAACCTCAAGGCTCAACCATTCTGAATAACAAAATAAATAAGAAAGACTGATAGCTCCCTCTCGCTCGCCGCTTCTCCCCTCCCTCTCACATTAGACCACGTCTCACCTTTGCACACGCCTCTATCGCCTGCGTTTACATCCCTCATATGAATGTTCTAACGCGGCTCTCACCGGGACTGAATAGGATACAAAAGGTTTTGTCAGGCCCAGGATAAAGTGCTGCCAAGGCGGCAGGTTATGAGGTTAGATAATACTTGAGCCAAACAAGGGGAATTATTAATTGCCCCATTGAACATTTAATTTTCAGGTTGAGGGCGTCAAGATGGTCTTTTTCAGCAGAAGTCTTAAGCAGGGACAAAAGGGCTTCTTGGCCCGAATAGACGCCATCTTGTCGGAGGAAAATGTGTCTGCAAATGTGCTCCAGCGTTACGTTTTTTGCTGGCATATAAAAGTTCCTTTCAGACGGAAGAAACATAGGAGTGCTTTTGCAGCCCACATTCCCATTTGATCTCATTGCATCTCGCGGTTAACAGCCACACACTGGTGACAGCACTGGTGGCAAACAATACTGTTTGCGAGGTTGTTTTTTTTTTCCCTGACAAACAGGGACTTTTATCTGGCTTGTGCCACAAATCATGCTCAACTGCCCAACTTAAACAGAACAATCCCGGTGAAAACTTGTGTCTTATCCGCCGACAGGAATACACCATCGACATCTTTTTTGCTCAGACCTGGTACGACAGGAGGTTAAAATTCAACAGCACAATGAAGGTCCTGCGTCTCAACAGCAACATGGTCGGGAAGATTTGGATCCCCGACACTTTTTTCCGCAACTCCAAGAAGGCCGACGCCCACTGGATCACCACGCCCAATCGTATGCTTCGAATCTGGAATGACGGTCGAATACTGTACACCCTCAGGTAAAACGTTGGGGACGCCCTAGAGGAGATATTTTTAATAGAACCCATCTGTGTGTTCTCATTCATCGGTGACCCACACAGTCTGATGGACTGTGTGACTGGGTGGCAGAATTATTGGGCTCATCACACTGAAAGGTTAAATTGTCAGTATCATTATCTCTGCCATTTTGCATCATGTTTTAGTGCGCTCGTGTCTAAACCAAGACATACAAGAAAGTGCTTTTAATTACAGATTTAGTGGGGAACAAAAAGTTTCCAATGTTTCTAACGTAATGGGGAGTTCAAAATCTATTTACATAAACAATTAATTGTAGTACTCTCAGCTGAATAAAGCAGAAAACAGTGGATAACAGTGAAACTACATGCAAACTGGTCTCACCTCAACAATTTGAGCATTAAAGCTGGACCATAAACTAATAACAACAGTAGAGGTTTGATTTTATTTTGTATGTGCAATATTATCAATTTGTTGCCACTAAGGTGATTCCTGCTCTTTGTGGAATCCAACACAAGCAACAAGCGTTGCGTGTACTTTAGAAAGCATTTTAAAGTACCCAACAATTTACGACCTCTCCGCATAAATGATTCATGGCAGTGATTATCCTGAACGGGCCCCGGGCAATTTTAAATTTCTGCATTTTAAATTTGACATTAATTAGCACGCAGGAACGCTGTCCCACTGAATGAGGCAGGAAGTTGTTAGTCACAAGCGAACAGTGGAGGTACACTGCCCTAACCTGATGTTTTTAGATGCATTGGTTATATGGCTTGAAAGGGAGCATTTTATTTTTTTAATAATTTAATTTGAAGTTTCTGAAACGCTTGGGAAGATTTTTAAATAACAAGAATATTAAACTAGTCATAAACATTTCTTCAGTGTCTAATGGCCCAGCCGTGGGCTTCAAGAGCTTTAAACTGGACAAATATCGTAGCCGGGAAGTTGCTGCTCCGATGGGTTGGAAATACTACACAATGCTTGCCTTTTAGCCCTCTAATTGCAAAAGTATTGATTGCTCTATTATGCCGTGACTGCATAACATTTATGAGTGTAAAACCCACGCAGCTAACAAGAAACATGTGAAACGTTTAGAGCAGGAAGATCGCCGAAAGGGAAAGATTATTATCATGTTTTGCACGCCATCATAAATACAGGGGACGTTCATGCTGACACCACAGTATATCACCGGTGATAATAAGGGAGAAAGTGAACTCTTCTGGACTCAATCAAGCCGTGATGGATGCTCCACTATGCAGAACACTACCCCACCACTTCATTAATTTGTTAAGGAACTCAGAATTTAACCACTGGTTAATTAGGATGACCGCTGTGATTGGGAGGACAATGATACATGACAATAGCGAGAGCATGGATGGGTAAAGTCATTTAAGGTCATTCTCTCATTAAGGGGAAGTTTAATGACTTTGCCTTCAAACTCCCTCAAGTGTGAAAAGAAGAGACGGGCGTGTTGCTGTGAAAAACATCAATTTGGTTTAGTAAAAATTTTAATTAATAATTCTGTGTGTTATTACTGATACGGTTAGGGGGTTAATTCTGACTTTTCCTATCACTAATTCATGTTAGCCTATTTTTTAAGCATAAACTAGTATATGCATTTTACTTTATGTTATTTTCTTTTTACCAGAATAACTGCGCCAGTGTACCTAAATATTGTGTCTCTGCAGGTTGACCATCGATGCCGAGTGCCAGCTTAAACTGAACAACTTCCCAATGGATGAGCACTCATGTCCCCTGGAGTTTTCAAGCTGTAAGTTTGGCCATATGCTGATACCCTACTGTCTTACCCCGCCCTCTCTTCCTGTGTTTCGTCTCAAACACACACACACACACACACACGGATACACACTGTGGCCATGAGCAAGCGACACGAGCCGAACAGAGATATAATTTGAGGAATAATTATGCAACAGGCCAAAGACACTTAGGCTGCAGCAGACTCTGGATTTCTCTCAGACCACTCCAGTTTCGCAAAAAAGGAGCGGATAAATCATGTGTGTGTTTAGGTTTCGCAGATTTATGCACATATAAAAGTGTGTGTGTGTGTGTGTGTGTGTGTGTGCATGTTCAGTAATTACATAATATCTTAGTTAGCTAAAATGCTACCACAGTCTTTAAGGAGCTATGTAGCAGATAAGAAAAATATAACAACATGTATTGATGTGTTAGAAAAAGACAAAGACATTGGTTAGACCATTAATTCATTCAGTTATTCATTCATTCATTCACAGTATGCAGTGGCATTCGGTGAAGGGAATTAATAATAGATGTCTCATTGCCAGCTCGACCAAAGGCAAAGTGCTGATTGATTTTCCTGCACTCTGTCGATACTCTCCTAAAAGACATTTCAAAAAGTGACACGCGTCCAAATGAGTCAGTCACTCTGTGTTAGGAGCGGATGGAAAGAAAGGGGGGGGTGGGGGGGTAAAGTTATGCTAATGAGGCCGCTATGGATCTACAGAGAGATGCACCATGGGATATTCTCCAGAGAGAATGCTTCCTAAATAGCTCCAGAGCAACAAGAAAGCGAAGGGTGTGGGGGGGTTAGGGGCCTAAAAATGGAACAGAGGCATTCATTTAAAGTTGATGAAAGCCATGGATGTTTTCAGAACTTTGAGAATCGCTTGATGTACAGCACATGAGCTCGATCTCCGAAGCAGCAGGCGGAGCAGTGTGCAGCGGTTTATCACGCGGCATATTTTCTCAACACGTGCCCGCGAAGCAACAAAGCGTCGCACAGGCACTTTGGCATGACCTCCTTTGCGTTGGCTTCGACTGTGGCCAGGTGGGATCACATCGCATGGTGCTGCATTTGAGACTGATACAGTACAGGATATTATCTCAGTTTGCTCAAAGTTACGTCTTCATTTGGATATGTTAATCACAGCAACAGCAACACAACTGCCAAAGTGGATTCACTGCACTGAGCCCAAGGAAAACTGTTGATCTAGCTTCCCAAAAGGGCAGAAAATCAATCATTTGTCCTGGATGCACTGCTGGCCGAGGAGCAGACTGACTGCCCGGTTGGCCCTAATGTGGCAAATGGGCATATCCTTCCATCTCCTTGCTCCTCTGAGGTGCAGCATTACTGGATGTCTGAGAGCACTTTAGACATAAAGCCATTTAAAGTTTGGACGGAGGAAGTTTCATGTGCACTATTCAGACGCTCCCCTGTCAGCTGCGTACACCTCATCACTACAGCGAAGACAGAGCTAGGCTGAAATCGAAAGGGAATTGGCTGATGATCATTACATTCAGACCTGTACTGGCAAGCCTTTAGCCAGATCCATTCACAGGATATGGAGCCCAGTTCTAATTTGAATTAGTTTAAAAGAAGCTTAGCTATGCCCCCTCCTTTTTTTTCTTTCAAATTTGGGTGCCAGACTTGAATTCAATGCTAACAAACATGATTTGATTATGATAATGCTTCTGCTAGTCTAAGTGAGTCAGCATCAGACAAGTAAGATTGTTATTGTGATTCTCACAACTGGAGAGGATCCTCTTGAGGTAATAAAATTACTGAAATCCAACTCGGAGCCATCGATGGATCGATTTTGTAATTTGGGCTTTTAAGTCAGCTCGGTGCTTCAGAAAGAGAAGTTTTCTCTCCACAGATGGGCCGCATATTTTGTCAACATGTTGTGCAGGAGTCTGTTATGTAACGCTCTTTCATGAAACAGTTTATTTGCAAGCTATCTGACTTTGTGGGTATGGATTACTCTGGAATAAAACAGACTGTGCTGTACGGTTTTGTTTTATATTGAACAGTGTTCCAGCACGTTGTTTTTATATAGCAGAGGGCTTATCGAAGGACTGGCGTCTTAAGATATTTCCTCAAATGGATGAATGTTAGTCTTTGAAGAGCAGTGTGTCATTTTTTGCACCACGCTCTTCTCTCTTCTCCTCTCCTCTCCTCTTTTGACTAAGCTCCATGCAACTCTAATGTTCTTTCCTGTTCAGATGGCTACCCCAGGGAGGAGATTGTGTACAAGTGGAAAAGGAGCTCAGTGGAGGTTGGGGACATTCGCTCCTGGAGGCTCTACCAGTTCTCCTTTGTGGGCCTGAGGAACACCTCTGAGATTGTCAGGACCGTCTCAGGTAAGAAAACAATTAATTTCCTTTTTTTTTCTTCTTTCCTTAAACTTGTCTATTTCAATTGAGGCTCACTAAATCCACATGTTCTTTGCCAGTGATGTCCTGCTTGTGCCACTGGACAGTCTGTGTGTGTGTGTGAGACAAATGATGAAGTGATTTCTTGAGCATACTCCAATGGAACAGGGGAATCCACGGGTGATGCATGACACAACATTTATGTCTGGTGTAATATATATATATATATATATATATAATATATATGTATATATATATATATAATCTGCTGGGGGCGCGAAAGCATGCAGGCAGCATCATCCCTAATGTGATGATGTGTTGGAACTTTATATGTGAAAATATGAGTGGCATTATTATTAAGTAGCTTAGCCAGTAAGTGCAATAAATAAATAAATACATTTCTATCCCTGACTCTTAAAATAGCTTCTTACAGATCATTTTGAGATCTGTATACCATCACTGCCGATGTGTAGATTGATTTGGTTTGTGGCTGTTGCTCGGGGTTACAAACTTGACCTTTTTGAGGAGCACAGATGTGACCCCTAATGTTTTTATCCACTTTCAGTCACTGCTGCCTCAAGTAAAATCCATAAGTGCTGCCCACTGCATACAGTATATCGCTTCCCCAGTGGGATGGATGGACAGATTTTCAATAGAAAACCATTTCGCTGGCAGAGTGGGAGGGCACGTTTCAGGGAGCTCTGGATGTTTTGAAAGAGGTGGATAACAGCATTTTCCAAGATGGCGTCCCGCTCATTCACTCCTCAGTCTCCTGCATTTCAGGCCTGTACAACATGTAAATAAAATCTTGGTGGCTTTTAATGACATACAGGACCTTAACCTAGATGAAGGGCAAATTTAAATGTAAGTGTGTTCACTTCTGTCATGTGTATTTAAATCTGTCAGAGTGCATCATGACCTACAACACAGCTTCTGATCCCTAAGTGTCCCTGTTGACAAGTTTAGACAATCTGAGCAGTAATTTTCAAAAATGCAGTTCATTGAAATTAAATTAACTGAAAATATAAATGTGTAAGTCAGTTTGGAACATAAAAGAAAATCATTTAAGTGTCTTAATGGCATACTAATAACATACTAATACTCACTCTAACTTATATATAATTGGTTAATACCAACAAAAAAAAAAGTGGTAATTATAATTTTATTTCATAATATTAATATAATCTGTTTCAATTGCATCTTTTATTCTGCTTCATAGTGTGTTTGTTCTACGGATAAAATAATTGCAAAAGAATCATTGTCAAAAGAGTAACACACAATGAGGATTAGCTATATGTGTCATAATACATTTAAAAAGCCTTTATTTGCAGGCCTTTATTTTCTCACCCACATTTCCTTCCCACTTCCCTGCTATTATACTTGAGTCAACTGTCCTTCACCGCATGCTCTAAGTAAGGGCAGATGAACTGAAAGAATATGCTGCCTATTAAATAATAGAGAGATGGAAAAAAAGAAACGTGCACCATTCATACGGCATCGGTACGGTGTGCTGGCTGGATGCCATTCGGGGGGATGCGGGAATGTGAATTTTTTTTGCTCGAGGAAAAACAGCTGCTTTCCCCTGGACAGTGTTGATGTTTCAGAGAAGGGGCCAAAACTTTGTTTGCATATGCTTGTTTGTTTATGTTTATGTTCACGAGATGTGGGTAAGTAATGCATGTAATGTTCTCTGCAAGGAAGCGCGTGTCTCGTCCGCGGTGGGAATCAAAGGAAGCCTGCCACAGAGCTCCACTTTGGCCAGAGGGGAGTCCTTTCTCATTAGATCCACTGCAGTATCCAAAGGAACGGGCTGAACATGTGAAATAACGTTCTATTATATATGCACAAGCGAAAGATCCCATCATAAATCCTAAAGAAATACAGCCATTTAAGCATTTATTTGCCTAAACTCACAACTTCAGAACTGATTACTAAAGAAAATCTGTCATACGTTTCCCCATTAGCACCAAAGTAAAGGTGATCTTTTCTGTTTCAGCTCCAACTCAGTCTCGTTTATGAGATATTCAATTCCCCCTCGTCTAACTGTTATGCGAGTATCGATCGGGAGGATGTTTGAATGGATGTTTTTTGGCTGAACTCCACGCGTTTAGAATATACTGTCCACTGGAAGGCTACAGAAAAGTAAAGTCATTGCATCAGATGTGCAGCAGTGGGGGTCATTATTCTTGCTATCATCTGCGGCTCAGTGTGTCCAGTTATATAGCACAAAGCTTCTCTTTCACAATAAAAGCCATCTTGTGAGGAGCACACAGTGTAGATGCTTAAATAGGCAAGTGAAAGTAAAACTGCTGTGCTCAGTTTTGAGTGTTTTCCTTGTTTTTTTTAATGATTTTTTTTTTTGTTTTTGGTCCTGCAGGAGTAGTTTTTAGCAATAATTTAAAAGCTGAACTACATCTGTGTACATTAACGTTCAGCTCACTTTAAATGTAGAAATACTGACAGTCGGTCATGGTGGAACTAATGAACAATGCTCTCCTACGATGAACAATTAAAATTGGAGGTGACACTGTGTTTGGAGTGTTCGCCGAGGGTGTAATGGCTGCTTACCCCTGTTAGGTAATCCACTGCTCTGCAAACAAAACTGTGACAACGCACCGTGGATCGTAAGCTTTTACATAAAACACGTCTTTAGAAATGTTTGATCGTGGTACAGTTTTGATGTTTTGATGATGAAATACTGGCTTTTCAGCTGTGGCCGAGCAAACCTGGCTCTATCAGGAACACGCGCATACACACCTTTATGCCCTCACACACAACACAGCCATGGGAGTAAGTGAATTCACCCAGTCGTGTTTTTTTTGTCATTTGCCACAGTTCAACAGATTGTCACTGCAGCGTGATGCTAACACACACGCAGCCATACGCACACAAAGGGGCAGAGGGAGTGTTTCGGTGTGTGCAGTTACACCTGCATTTGCAGGACCAAATGCCTCAAACTGCTTGTAAATTTTCTTTCTGTTTTAATCAAAACATTTTTCAAGTGACAACACGAAAAGGCAATCTGCGTAGGAGGATGAGCTGTAGTGGAGAATTTGCAGCGTCCTCTGACTCTCTCTCTCTCTCATCTGGTTTGTTATTTCCACAAACAGCCATCTGCTCTCCTGTCAGAGCGGAGAACCTTGACTGTGGCTGTGAGACCTCTTGTCTCATTTTGCAGTCAGTTTGGGTATCTGACCTGCTTCACGATTCGTGAGCACAACATCTGTCTCAAAAAGCAGTCAGTTAGGGCCTTATAATTACCCAGTCATCTCAAGTACTCGGCTCACACAGCGGGCGGGGCTCCAGAAAGGTGCGCCGGCAACGTAGAAATATTCCTTAATGCGCTGCATCATTATCAGCTCATTTTGCGCTGTTGTACGTGAAGAAAACTGTTCTAATAATAAGCACTTTTACTAGAGATTCAACTTTTTTGATCACTGAGATGATAAATACACTTTGCTGACAGTGGAATTTAGCTAAGGTGGTGTTCGGTCTAAACACTAATGCATTTCATTTTTAGCCAGTAAATTAAAAAAAAAAAAGTAAATGTTTTATTTAATTGATGCTTTTATCCTGCGGCATTCCTATCCAATATGGAAGTCAAGTATACATTCAAATGTATATCAATATATTATGAAGCACTTTTTTTTTTTTTTAATTGTCATAATTTGTCATAAAGGCTGAACCCCGCTGGTGGGGGGGTTCAGTCACTTTGCCTAAAGGCTGCCCTGAACGTTGTAGTTAGTTACAGCTCTTTTTTTTTTAAAACAGTGTTTCAGGCTCAGGCACTTTACTGGATCATCATCAGTTAAGACCAAGATGAAACGGGTCAGGTGAGGCAACAGGGGGCCACATAATGGTAAACCAAGCAGACAGTCAGGCAGGTGAATTGGCCCGATTCAGACAATGATGACTGTAGAAATAGTCAGAGGAAGAGATTTCCCCTCATTCTAAGAGACAAGCCAGCCTCTCCCAGCTCACTGCAAGTTGTCACAGTACAACTCTCCAACATTAATATTTCTGTGCTTGTATTCTCTGAGTACTATTTTTTTTTTTGGTAAAGGGGGGTGGGAGGATGATTAAAAAAAAAAGTGATGCATGTTTAAGAAGGATTGAGTGATACTGTAATTACAGGGGGCTGCTGCGGTGACACGCCATCTGCTGCCCCAATGCAGTCGTGTTGTTGTAGCTTTTTATAAAGGTTGTGTCTGTTTTCATTTGGTTTTTCTTCCCTCCCTCAGCCAGTGTCCAAAGGCTTGGTCTCTCAAGATGTCACTTCACATCAGGGCCGCCTGTGCTGCCTGGAAGCTTATACCTGCATTTACAAACACAGACACGCACGCACACAATCTCAGGCCTGGAATATTAAAAAAAAAAATGAAAAGAAAAGAAAAAAAAAGAAAGAAATAGAAACATTCCCAGCTGCCTATGACAAGCAAGGTCCCTTGAAAGGACACCGGTGGACAGGATGGAGAGAAGCTAAAAAGAGATGCAGAGGATTTGAATGGAGGACAGACGAGACGCCAGGTAAACAGCCAGCGTTGCCGTGGAGCAAACCTCGAAGTTAACCCCTCATTGACCGGGGTTAAGCTCGACGCTGGGAGCTGTTGTTCTCATCCATCTGCCGGGCTGGAGTTCAGGGATGAACATCAGACAAGTGCAGACAAGGAGAGAGAGGGAGAAAAAAAAGGAGAGAGGAGAAAAGGAGGAGTGGTGAAAATAAAAGAGAAAGGTGAAGGGAATGAAGTACAAAGGGATGGGGGTTGTGGCATTTTATTGGTCCTGCGAAGGAAAATTACAGAACGGACTCCACGTTGCCAGTTTACAGTGAATGGGTGCGTGATGATGTGAGGTTTTACTCTATCCGAGGCAACATCATGTAAACTTTGCAAGCAAACGATCAGAAAATCAGAAATTTCAGCTTTCCTAGTTCCTAGTCCCATGTTATTTTTCTGGTCCATAACAGGTCAGTAGTCACCAATTTGCATCCAGCAAGAGTGGCATGGTTGCATTAAGACATTACAGATGCATGATTGGTAGAGGAGAGGTAAAACAAGATATATTGCGTGGGGAGAACCAAGACGAATGAGTCATTTGTTTTATCAAGAAATGCGCAATTCGTCTTTTTGTCTAGAGCCTCTGAATAATGTAGCCAGTGTGCTGCATTAACTATCACATGCTGTCGCAGGGAACTGTCTGTGGCCGTTAACCATCTTCCCGGCACAGAAGTGGAATAATTGAGCTTAGATGGGCAAAGAGCTTTTTTTTTCCCTTTCGAGCACAAAGGGAATCGATGCCATTTGCTCGTCTCTCCGTCTCACCTTTCTCGGCAGCGAGTCACAGGATGATTTAAGAAGGCCACGAGGTGGTTAATTTGCTGTCCTTTTAGCCGAGCACAAATGTTCGCTGCGTGCATCAGCCAGCGCTACATCAGCCAGCGCTACATCCCTGTGTGTTTGACAGTGTTCAGAGAGCTTTGGTCTGCGCCTGTGTCCATGAATTAATGCATGTTCTTATGTGTCCATTTGCTTGCATGCACATTTCGGTGTGTGCTCTCAACTGGATACGAGTCGTCGTCCTTTTTTCCTTTTTTTTTATGTATTGAAAGCTATTCTTAGAGTGACCTTCCAAAAGCCATGGCGTGCAGCGCCGTTGTCTGTGTGTGTGCCCGCCTGTGTGATTCAGTTTGAGTGGAGAAAGCCCAGGGACACATCAGTGGCCCTCTCCCGATTACGGAACTCCACAGTTTGCAGATGATTCTTTGATGGGGCGAATCTGGAGGCATTGTGGTTGAAAGGAAATGGCCCAGCGAGAGCAAATAGTCAGTGAAACAAACACATGAACACCCATGCGCAAAGCGTGTACAAACATATGTATATATATATATATATATATATATATATACATATATATATATATATATGAACACACTCATGTAGGCACAGTCACTCTCTGAGATACCAGGATTCCCCTTATAGTGTGGAAGAGTGCGTCGTTGTTCTATCTTTAGGCCCTCGGTGTTGCAAACGGGGACCTAGACCATAATTTAATCCTCAACTACGCAAACACACGCTCACACACAACTAAAATAGCTGCAGTTCTGCTGCAACAGAATAATGGGAGGTGAAGAATCACATCAGAATGAGCCCTAAAGAAGAATGAATGCTTTTTTTTTTTTTTCTCCGTCCTTCTTTCTGATATCTCATTTGGGTCAATATATCTCCAGGTGTGGTCTCTGTAGAAGAAAATCATTGTCATTGGTTGCTTGGATAACAGTTTGGAGTATGTATCGATTAGTTGGGTTTCATTAAGGCTGGGTTGAATTAACCCTAACCCATTTCCAAAAAGAAAATATGTTCCTTTAAAGAAATCCACGTAAAGGAGCTAAAGGCAGGACGGCCATGCGGTCTCGGGGGGTTCGTGAAATCCCCAGTGGGGATGTAGTAATAGGCACATTACATACAGGTTGAATTGTGAAATTCAAAGCAAATTAAAGGAAAAATGTTATCAAATTCCTTAAAAAGAAAAAAAAATGGTGCCAGCGAGACAAGGCTGCTCATCACCACCTGCCACGTTTAATCAAGAAAAGATGGAAGGAGACAAAAAGCAATAAAACCAAAATGCCAATAGTCTTTTTTTATTATTATTATTATTGTTACTAAGACATTGCATCTTCAATCAAATGAAACACCTGCAAAAGCTCAAGCATATTGTGTGAAATTATTTCAGTATCCAGTGCATAAATTGTCTTGATGAGTAACACTTTGTCCTCAGAATAATTCACAAAAATGTAAAAAGTAGTATGAGATAGAGGAATACGCAGATTCACACAGAGGGGAAAGTGTTTAAATATTATTTTATGCTTGTATCATAGATTTCAATGTCATGTACAATGCATTAAATTCATATGCAGTTTAGAGGTGAAACTACTAGTCTTATAATATATTTGTTATTAATTTTTTGTTATTTCATTTTCAGAAAGTATTAAATCCGACATATGAGGACAAATTGAAATTGTACACAATAGGTGCACAAGAGGTTATCCATGACTTGATGCTCCATATGAAAACAGTAATTTAATCACAGTAATAATACCTGGCAGCTTTTTATCAGATGACAATCACTCCATCTTTGCTGAAGGAAAAGGTTCAGAAGCGGCGAAACAATGCATTAGCCGTGGTGCAACTCTCGCTATAATAGCCTGCTCTCTCTAATCTCTCCCTCCCTTCATCAGCCCCTCCCACCCTCTCTCTCTCTCTCTCTCTCTCCTCTCTCTCTCTGTGTGTCTCTGTGCATTCACCCTCTTGCTTCTGGGTGATAGTTGTGATGGGCAGGAGTGGGAGGAAAAATGCTCTGACTCAGCCAGAATCCTCCTTTTGTGAAGTTAAATACCAATTTACACTCCTCCCCGTCCCCTCACCCGTCCTTCCTCCGCGGATGCATCCGAACCCGCCCCTGCATACACTAGCAGCATTCACATTTACAAGTGTCTGCTCCATGTAAACCTCTGACCCCAAACCCCCCCCAACACACATGTGTATATACTACACCACCCCTTCTTCCCTGCTCACTCTCGCAAAAGAGATGATTTTTATTTTTTGCCTGGTGTATTCCTGTGTCCTACTTTTTTACATCCCTGCTCTCTCCCTTGCTCTCTCTCTCTATCTCTGTCTCTCTCTCTCTCTCACTTGACAGTCTAATAAGCCAGTAATTAAAACCTGAAAACAGGGAACGGTGATAGGCCATAGGAGAAGAGATTGCTTCGGGAAAATAAGGCTCTTGTTTTCCTCCCCATCGACCACCACCTGCATATAAAGGAGCGCCTGTGGTGCACAGCAAAGGAGAACAGATTTAGAGAAATAGGTTTTCTTTGTGCCGTGTTGCATCGTCAGTCCTCGCGGTGTTCTGTGTAGATGTTTGTTCTTTTGCGGAGTGCAGAACCGCAAAGCACACAGGAACACTGGGATGAAGGTGAAGACACAGAATAAAATTCAAAGGCAGCACATCACTCACTCCCTTACTTAAGTCGAAACCTCTTCTGCATTAATATGTGAATGCAAGTGTCCTCTTTGTATATTTTTCCATCCACCTTAATGACGCAAAACCTCACAACTGCAGCTGCAACGTGAGTTTCAGAGCGATAAACTAGGACACTGGAATACATTGACTACTAAATTAAAGTCATCCAATTTGCAAGAGAGAGGAAGAAGAGGGGAAGCAAGTGGACATAAATAAGTGAAGTTGTTGTTGGTTCCTTCTTTATCGGGCGAGATGTGGGGAGGCAAAGATGGAGGTCACAGGGCGGAGTCATTGGGAAAAAAAGAGAGAAGCGAGCGAGAGAATTAAATATGAGGATGTTCAGACAGTACGAAAAAAAAAAAGCTGTCAGAGATGCCGTTTTTGTGGAGGTGTGCGTTCTTCTTGACCTCCGCCGGTGCAGCCATCATTCGGAAGCATTATAACAGTATGAAGCACCGGAGGGTCAGACCTAAGTTGATGGGGTTGGTCTTAGATTTTGACAAGGGGAGAGAGACTTTCTAAGCCTCAAGGCACAGGAAGGAAGATTGTCACACTTATTCTGACTCCTGCTGGTACTTCAACTAACTTTATTGCTGCTACTATCATTACTTCTAATAATAATGCTTCTACTTCTTACAGTATTACTGCAGCAGGCTTGTGTCCCTCCATGTACCTACTTTGATTAGGCTATGTTCCTTAAGACCCGTATAACAATATAATTAGTGACATTTTATAATAGAGACATACATGAAGGTTGTTGTTGGTTGGTGAAGGTTGAATTTAAAATAAGTGTTTTTTGTAAAACATTAAATCATTTTTTGTCTGTTTTTTTCCTCAAACAGGACAAGCAGCGTGAATTTGTCACATTGGGCTCTGGGAAATTGTGATAAGCCTTTTTCATTATTTTCTGAAATTTTCAGAACAAAACAACCCATTGAGAAAATAATTGTGATCAATCAGATTAATTGAATTGTAAATTATTGTTAGTCTTGGTGGAAGCAGTAGAAATGCCACAGTGTAGAATAAACCCAGTCACAAGTCCTTCATGCAAAAGAATTATTATTTGATAAATGTACATAAAGCATTTGTTCATTTGCTCTTTTCTTATAGGTATATTCCAATGTACGGATTATTATTGTTTTATTTGTGCTGGGGTGTTAATGTACAAACAATGAATGCTGTAATGGGTCAGGTTATTTTATTACTTTATATAGATTTATTATGAGATCTTATATTTTGTCTGGAAAATCTAGATACTTGTAACTGTCAAAAGAATGTATTGCAGTAAAAAGTAAAATATTTTGTGAGATGTAGAGAGGAAAGCTTTAAAGTCCCAGAGGGGCAACGTGGCTTGCAAACAGAAGTTAATATATATTAATAAATAAAAATGGTATACGAGGATGTAGTGGATGTTAAGTATAAATGATCATAAAAAGAAAATTTTCAAGTACAAGTTTCTCTAAATTATACTTCAACATGTAACAAGTAGGATTTGTCAGCCGCTGCTTCTAAATGCAAAATTTAAAGTTGCCTCCTCCTCGCTGGATTAAAGTGCATGCACCTCTGTTTGTCCCACATGCTTACAATCTGTCAACTGGTCACTACGTATTCATAGAAACACACAGAAACACCCTGCACACTGTTATTGGCTGGGGGCTATGCTGAACTACCCAAAGGTCAAGTCCCAGAAACGACGCAAGCACAGCAAAATAAGAAAATACAGGCAGAGAGCAGGATCTCTGATACAGACACTGCCACGCACTTCTGGTGGGTGATTATTTTTGTATGAGTTTTATTATTAAGGAGTTTTTAAGGAAAATCCTATTCATTACATTAACCACTGTAAGATAGCTGCAACACACAAAATACACCTAAATAGTGAGTGTACAGCAGCTAGTGTGTAGCTCTTAGAAAGTACACAGTATTTCTGTAAAAACTGTTACTATAATGTATGAACAGGCGGGGTCCTTTTTCCAACGAGATGAGGGATTTTATATTTACTTGCATTGGAACAGCTATTACTGTATGCTAAGTAATAGGGTGAACTGTATGTGCTCGCATCTGCATGCACATACACAAAATGAACCTTAGCAATCTCTCCTCACTGCCCGGTTGAAGCGGAGGGATTGGATTTGGATGCTAAAAGCAGTTTAAAGTGGATGAAACTCTGTGGACCTATTGTTCCCGGGCCAAGCCCTTGTTGCTCAATAAATTGTTATAAAGTTCAGAGCGAGGGTCCCAGACACTCCGCTCACTCAGGTTATTGGCCGTGCGTAATGTTCTGCAGCCCAGGGATTCAAAGTAATTAGCCATAAGAAATAAGGAGAGTGCAGTTGTGGACTGTCCTGCGTCTGGTTGGTTAATACAGAAATCTCAGATTGCAATAAAAACAGCTTCCCATGAATCATAATGACCCTGTGCAGAACATTACCTGAATTCGAGGGAAACACTTAATACATTTGAATTGTTTCTGTTATTTCGGTATTACAACTCTGCGGAATCAATATTTATATGTCATACGTGGCATACGGTATTACCACGCCAAGCCTTGAAAAAGAGCACACTATGTCTTATCCATGCGCATTATGCTAATACATGTTACAGATACTATAATGTATCAGAGGCGCATTAACAAGACGTCTGGCAAAGACTACGGCGAAATTAAATTTCAAGTCACTCAAGCTTAAAACTTTGAAATGCATTGTCTTCAGTGAAACTGCTCATGAATGTCTATGAGGGGATGCGTTTTTTAAAATTCATGCTGGATAGCGGGGATCATGTATGAACCTAAGCATAAGGGGCCCCATTCGCATTGTTGTTAGGCGTACTGCGTAGAAGAGATCAGTTTCTTCGAGTGTGCGTGTTGGGTTTTTGTGGGAGTGCTGTTTTGGCGAAGCTTTATTAAGGTACTTGAAAAGAAAATGCTGCTTAGTCTGAATATGCACAGACATGAATCAGTGCTGTAGTTTTGGGCAATTGCGTCAGTATGTTGAATATGATTAATTAGATTTCAAAGCTTAAAACCAGGGATCCAAAACTCTAATCTGTAATAGCACACAGCTATTGGCAATGAAGTGGGGACTGATTGTCTTGGCTTACACAGTGTTTGTCTGAGCTTACTCAGTGAATTTAGATTTAAATTACACTGTTGTAAAGAGCAGTACATTGTGCCATTATGGCAGAGAAATCATCCTGAAGATATCCTGTAATCGTGAATGTACTTACAACTCATTAGGGTACACATTACAATGAGATAATATATATTAAATCTCAGCAGATTCTTCTTGGAATATGCTGTCCAGAAATGAGTTTTGACTGTCATCTTTGTCATCCAGAAAGTGACTTTAACCATTTAAGTCCACATTATCAGCAGTTCACAAAATGTATATTCTGTTGTGATTCCTAAAAGGGGCCTGTGGGAGGTACTGCTCTTTTTTTTTAATGCATCTTTGACGACAAACTGTTACTTTTGTGGTGTTTTTGCTCAAGATCGTTTCTCAGTTATAAAAAAAATATGGCCAGTGCTATGACATCTTCGCCCTTCGATTTTCAGTTTGAAGCTCTGCAGGCTTTTCAGCCACAGTGGTTGTTATCACTCAAGCTAACTGCTCACTGCTTCTTCTATATATTGCAAACAAAATGCTGTTTCTGCTATAACTCTCTCTATTATTTTTTTATTTTATTTTTTTTGCTGAGGGTATTTCTTTCAGTCCTGCTCCAGGTGTGTGGAACAGAGCAGAGAAGTAAAAGCAAAAAAAAAAAAAAAAAAAGACTTTCGTTGAATCACTGAAGAAGATATGTATTTGGTGCAAACATCGATTTCCTTGTGACGGCCCGTCTTAAAATGTCACCTATCTGTCATCTGGCTTTTTAGGTTTTCCATTATATTTTTCTAAGCTGAACAAATCCCCGAACCAAGTGGCCTCTGGCAGGCATTTTGTCTTGTGTGCTTATCAGTAGTCTCCCATCACAGCGTCACATTCTCTCCTCATCTCGCGTCACTTTCACTTTTCCCAAATTAGCTGTATTTATTTTGAATCGCAGCTCGTCTGTCCTTTTTAAAGAAGCACAAGTGGGACAAATGAGTGTTGCCGTCAGCCTGTTTGAGCCCTGTCACCTGGCCAAAACACTTATAATGGGGAAAATTATACCAAAAAGAGGTGATATATTAAACATGGCGAGAGAGGAGAGTGAGAGTTGAATTTTAGAACTTGGATGCTTGCGCGTTGAGTGCGAACCGCATATTTCCTCAACGTGTGAATAAGAAATAATGAAGCCATTTTTAGACAAGGTAAGCTGCGGCGCGGAAAGGAACCGAGGGGAGACGGAGACAGAAGTGAGAGAAGCGGCTTGTGAAATGTGTTGACTCCTTTTTTTAATTATGTGACGCGATGGAAACAAAGTCACTGATAGAGTTTGGGCTCTCTTGGAATATATGTAGAGAAATTAAACAATTTAGGTGAGAACAACAAGTGAGCAACGCATTTGTTTGTGGCCAGAAATAAGATGAGATCATTTTTGCAGAAAATAACAAGAAGTATGGTATTGATTTAGATGGTAGCTGAAGGCGACTGTCCTGTGGTCTGTGTGGTAATTACTACGTGGTGATTCAATTAATTACAAATGCGTTTGGTTATATGCACCACAAGAGCACAATTAAAATTAAGAACATACGGTGACAACTGAGGGTTTGTGTTATAGAGGGCCCCTCTGTTAAAATATTTCCTAATATTTCCCTAATAAATATGGCCGGGGCAGTATTCCAGAGTAGAAATACGGGGTGGTTTCAGTCTGGGCAAAATAAGTTGGGAGAATGTGTGTGAGTGTGTGTGTTTGTGTGTAAGAGGGGGGCTCAAAAGGGACCCATACTTTACTTTTCCGCAGGGCCTCTCATTGGGTTAATCCGGCCCTGATGACAGCCTATGACAGTCATCATCTAGAGAAAAGAAAAAATCTTTTTAAAATCTTTTAAACTTTTCTAACTTTTCCACTCTTCCCCTAAACACTTGAAATCATAGTAAGGAAAACATCCTTACTACCTGTCATAAATCCCATAAACAGCTTTGCTCTCAATAATTTGGGAGCTATTAGTGCGTCTGAGAGCGGGATAATCATCTGTCTCTGTCACGTTGAACACAATGTTAACAACAAGGCAATCAAACTCCGCAGACTCCTGTCTGGTGTTTAATCATGCCGCCGTGTTGCCGCAGTTACTCACCATGACAATGCTGTGCCTTTTTTGCCGTGACATCATCTTGCCACCCACTGTCGGGTAGAAATAGCTGCAGCAGCCTGCGGAGGCAAAATGATAAGCCATTGTAACTGGTTAATCACTCACATATAGCCCCTAGTCATGCCACAGAAAGTGGTGAGTTAACATTCTCTGTAAGTATTGTTGACCCTGGAAACCAGCCATGGCATAACCCTGGTCATTAGCAAAGCTCCTGTCTTTCTCACAAACACACATGCACAATATCCTCCGCTGTCACCTCTGATATAGATGACCCTTGACAGGAGAGGAGCTCGGTACGACAGCCTGTCAGCTGCTCTGCGATGTGTCTGGCTCGTCTCCCTCCATTGGATGGCCAGCATGTGCCTCAGGTCTCTCCTGCCCATCCATATCTACACCAATTTACAGCCTGGCTGCCAGCAGAATGATATTCTTATGTGACAGTTTTTTCTTTCTTTTTTTTCCCTCATGGTCAGCAGTCCCGAATTACCATGTTTCATTCCTGCGAACTCCCCTGTGGCTTTTCTGCAATAACATACAGCCACATCAGGACCAGCGGGTTCAATTCACTCCCAACAAATACACAATGTTATAACAATCTCTGTATTCTAATAATAATGAAACATCCATCTTTTTCTTTTCTATTTTCACGACAGCAGAAGGCTCACAGTAGAAGAGTGCCCCCCCCCACCCCACCCCACCCTACCCTCTACTGTGTGTGTGTGTGTGTGTGTGTGTGTGTGTCTAATTCTGTTGAGTGTGTGTGTTGTCTCTGAGGCTTTTAACAACAAAGCAACACTGTTTTCTGATGAATGATCATCCCCGCCAAGTTTTTATTGCTTTCCGTAGATTACATCAACTCGTAGTAAATCGCTTTTGCCAGGGAAATGTGTGATCCAAATAAAAATACTTCAAACCATATCTTAATACAAACAGTAGTTTTGAGCTGTTGCCTGCATAGTTGATTTTTCACACAGTCATCAGCGGTTTCCGTTCATGAATTACAAACAGGAAGGAACGGATTGGATTGATGGCAATGTAATTATAGAAATAACAGGAGAGGACTGGGGAAATTTGAACTTTTAGAAATTTTCTTGATAAGAAATAGAGAAAAGAGCTGAACGGGAGGCCTCGACAGAGAGCTGAACTCTGCGTGTGTTCTCGTCACTGGATAAATTACCACCTGAAGCCGAACTGACGATTATGAAGGAGTTACTTTAAGGATCGCAGGTGACGTGCGATACATGCGAGAAGCTGTGAGGTCAGCGTGTGACAGCCTCTTTATATGCGCCGTCGATCCACAGACGGTAAAGTCTGCCTCAGTGGCAGCAACCCTGAAAAAGAGAGCTTTCTATAGACCCTGTGAAGATGGAGTGTGAACTCTCCTGTGAACACACCCCTCGTCTGTTGCCAGCGACAGATGCGCAGTTCGAGCTAAGGTTAGTTTGAGGGCTCCCATTAGGAGGAGCCCAGGCACGAAGGCTTGGATGCTTTGATATCCCAGCTGCAGTCTTGTGAGGAATAAACAGGAACCTTTCATCCCACACAGGCATGCATGAGCACACACATGAACATGCTTTCTAATTAAACAAACAACAACAACAACAAGGCAATACTTGTTTGCTTCCAGGTTTGGAAGTTTTTAACCTGCTCAGGTGCCACACGACAACGAAGGCGTAGTGTGGGGTGAAGGAAAATGCTGTTGCGAATGATGGTGGATAAAATTGATGTGATCTACATCCAAAGTGTAGCCGGGGGGGGGCTGTTTGGCTAATGTGCATATTTAAAGCCCCAGTATGTAGGACTTCTGAAACATCTGACACTCCTAGTGGTAGCATTGCACATTAACACTCATTAGTACATTAATACCCCGCCATGACCCATATATGGACCGCACCACTTTTCACCTGAACTGTGTATTTTGTACACAAACACATATAAACCATCAGAATAATTAAAAAAAACAAAAACAAAGTGACACTTTAGGAATTCAGTCAAGCAGACAATCAAGTAAACAACACTGCAAAACAAAACTGTGTCATGTGAAGTGTTCTCACAGTTCACTAATTGTGTTGGGACTGTTTTACAGTGGAGCGCTAAACCGCTTGCTTCCCGTATGGTAATGTTGCGAAATCCCAACCAGACACTTAGACCGAGGAGGAAACTGGAAACCATTTTGTTTTGAGTGGAATCAGGAAGTCATTAACAAACTGATGCATTACTGCAGAGTGGTAATGGCAGGCGGGCTGATACAGATGCATCAGCCTGCCAGAGAGGAGGGCATTGGTCGATAACACCTCCTCAAAGTGTCTTCCTGGCGAGCACCATGGCCTATAATGAGACTGGCGAACAGACGAAGAGAGGCGTACAGCAGGAGGGTCTTACACCGGCCGACCTCGCCCCTGTGGTGGAAATCCCATTATCATTAAGAGTCAGAAGGTAATGTGAAGGAGGCTTTCTGCTGCTGACCAAGCTGGAATAAGTGTATTAACCGGCAGCTTCTCAGCTGTCAGGGGACTCGGTTTTGGGCCCCTGCTAATGTAATGTTAATAAAAACAAAATAGTGGGCTGCGGGACCCCTGAGAGAGGCCTTCATGTGTCTCCTGTACTCCTACAAACTGAGGCGGCGTGCTGTAATATACCGTGCACCTGCCTGCATCAGCAGAAAGCACACATGATGATATGAACAGTTATGGTTCGGCTGCCGGGGTTATTGCACTTGGTTTATTTAATGATGCTATCAGTGGCCGGGTGTGCAGAGGTGCATGCCGGGATAAATCACAACGACTTGGGCCCGGTCCAGCCTCTGCGAGGACTCACTCACACGGCGCGCACGCATTCGCAGACATAATAAACACTGACAGTCTCATCTCTGTCTCTCATTAACACATAAATACACAGATGTTGGCTGTTTTTCAGTAAACTGCACGGTGTGTTGTGCGCTCTTTTTTTCTCGCGAGGAAAATTATTAGCCAGCTGTTCGGTCCCCAGCTGCACAGGCTATTCCATGTGTTGTGGGTGCTTAAACACATATGCACATAATGATAGATGCATGGCTGAGAGACAGTAGGTTTGTGCCCTGCAGGTTACGAGCCTCAGCGAGGGGCCAGGGGAGATTTCCGACGCTGTTAACAGTCTGATGTTAATCAATTAGCAGACAACTGACTGAGCCGGAGGCCAGCAGTAAACTGCCATTAAACCCAGAGACACAGACAGACAGAGACATAGGTAGACAGCTGAAGTGGACAGTAACTATTGGCAAGCATCCCTGCATTGTCAAGCTGGGAGGGACGCTACTGGAATATGTGTGTGTGTGTGTGTGATGAGTTTAATTTCATTCTCATGTCTCTCTCTCTCTGTTCTTGGTTCGATTCACCCTCCTTGCAAGGGTGTTAGAATGACATTTCCAAGAGTGTATGTGTGTGTGTGTGTAAGAATGCTTCTCATGCATTTTAAACAGGCAGGCCAGATGATCCATATTGTCAGGGTCAGGTCGATCTGGGCTCAGCTAACCTCGACCTCTTAACACCTAACATCTGCTGGGGTCGGAGAGGCAGCCCAGGGATGGCTCATCATCAGCTGGATGCTGGTGTTCATGTTCCAGCTAACTACTGGAGGGAGACGAGGGTTTGTCTGTGTATCCAAGCAAGTCCGGCTCCAGCTCTCTGAATCCCCTCCGTTTCATTTTTGGATCTGGAGTTGCCTTGGGCAAACATGCAGGGAAGACACTGGTTACACAACATCACGTATTGATCCGTACATGACTTAGCGGGTTTATTTAATGTACACTTGGTGTTTCTGTGCTGACAACCTTCTTTGATCGTAGTGAAATGATTTAATAAACATCTCCTATAGTACTATTTTAAGGCTCTCTTTGTGCTACATGTATCTTGTCCTTGTTTTCTAGTTTGCTCAGTACTCTGCAATTTACACACTGATGTAATAAAGCAGATTCCATCCTGCACATCCAGTAAACTTTATTTCCTTTGTGTTGTCCCGCACGTTCCACAATGCCCTCACTCTTCTCTTCTCCTGTTATTTATCTCTCTGCAGGAGACTACGTGGTGCTGACCGTCTTCTTTGACCTGAGCAGGAGGATGGGCTACTTCACCATTCAGACCTACATCCCATGCACCCTGATTGTCGTCCTCTCCTGGGTCTCATTCTGGATCAACAAGGATGCGGTACCTGCCAGGACATCATTAGGTAAAGATAACAATAAAACTTATGTCTGCCACAGAATTTGGATAATTATTTTGTAAATGCCAATGCCAGTAAAAAAATGAAAATAATTGGATTTTATGTGATTTTAATTAAACAGTTTTATTAAATTGTCTTTTTTTTTTTTACTCCATATGCCTCTCTTTTGTAACTGCTCATCAAGACCTGACAGGCCCTTTGTGTTAGTCCAAACACACATATGCTGCAGTTATACCAGTGAGGTTCATTAGCCATCCTGGCCTTAATTACTCTCCACTATGAAACACATCAAGATGCCTGTGGTTGTCACACACTGCCTCATGCTGAAAAGCAGGAGTCTTTTAAAGCTTACTCTTTCCTTCCCTTTTCCCCTTTCCTTTTGTCTTCTTCTCCTTCACCATGCTTCCTCCACCTCTTTTCCGCTCTGAGACAGGGCAGCTGCTTAGGAATCTAGTCCATCTTGATTAGACGAGCCTATCCTGGCACATATGTTTTCATGCATGCCTTAATGAGGCATTAATTATGCAGTGCAGCAGGGAAGATGCAGAGATGCAGCCTCAGCACAAAAATAATGCAGGTGGCCTCTTCGCCGAATGCAATGGAGGGACATGGCATGTAAAAAAAAAATAATAAATAAAGAACGAGGGCAAAAGTGAGAATTTCAAGGAAATTTGTCAGCCTTTGAACTTGCCCTTGGCGTCCAGTGGACATCCTCAGAAGTTAACTTGTGATGCAGTCGCATACATATTCCTTAGTCAGCTTTCCTTCTGGACCCTTAAGGCTCTAAATCCTGACCTTAAGTCCATGCGATGTGATCATTAGCGAGCATAACTGAATGTAAAACAATCCCCGCAGGCAGAGAACCCTCATTCTACCTCACTATCTTCATTACTTTGTCCATCATTAATCTCTCTAAAAATAGGTTGTTTTGTTTTCTCCTGCTTCTCCAGCTCCAGACATGATTTGCAGAGGAAATAATAACAATATTAATTCCCTGCTAAAAATGTACCAAGAGTCAAATATCTTAATTTCCTTTGAAAGATGATGCGGGAGGTACAGGAAGCCAGGTGGTTAGGCAGCGGATTAATGCAGATGACATAATTCTTAATCCTTCAGTGCCATCCAGAAATATATCAATTCACTCACAATGCTGCAATGTTAATCTTGACACAGACTGATGTCTTTGAGTCCACATTAAATTTAGACAGAAATCATCTGCTATATACAAGGCACGTCTTCTTAAAGGAAGCGACCTCGCTCTTTGCTTGGAGGTTGTGAGGCGGCTCTTGGTGATCTGTTGTCTCAGTGGACTTGTAAACGCATTTTCTCGTCGTGTGCTATCTACAACATCATTAGAGGCAGACAGTGGGCAAAAGGGGAGAGGGGTTACCAGATGGTGGATGTAGGAACGTTGTATGTCAGTGTGGTGGTCAAATGCAAACTAAACCATAAACCAGTAAAGTATGTGGATCAAGGGAACAGTAGAACAGCTGCTCACTCCTCTCTCGTAGGCGTCTAACTGTTAAGAGCTCACAATTAAACAGCCAGCAATAATCCTATAAGATGGATAGATAGATAGATCTTAATGACTTGCCTGGTTAATAAAGATTAGATAAAAAACAATATTTGTGAGTAATGATGTTGTTAAAACCAAATAAACCTCATGCATGACATTTGTAAAATAAAATAAATAAATCTGTCATGCCACATTTATGGTAAGCCATAATTCTCCAGGTTTTTTTTTCTTTTTTTAGGAAATGCATATGTTTCTAAATAGACAAATGTACCTGCTATGCTATAACATTGTTCTTTGGCAGAAGAATGTATGAGCACATAGCTATACGAATTTTGATTCATTCTTCTTTAGGCACCTGAATAAATGTCCAAATAAGACAGATTTAAGAAGACAGATTTAAGAGCACGTTAAATACTGCACGAAGCTTGTATTACTGTAATAACTATCAATGTGTTTCCTTTTGTTAATATTATCATTGCAAATTGACACTGATGTGAGATAATTACTTCTGCAATATATAATTACCAAGTTATATAGAATTTGATTAGATTAAATAGGAATGCACACTGTTAAATGAAAAATATTTTTTAAGTTACACATTTCTGTTTTGTCTTGATTTAGAGAGTCTCTTTTTCTCTGTTCTTTCCGATCCCATTACCAGGCATCACCACTGTGCTGACCATGACCACGCTGAGTACTATTGCCAGGAAATCCCTTCCGAAAGTTTCCTATGTGACCGCCATGGACCTGTTTGTGTCCGTCTGTTTCATCTTCGTCTTTGCCGCACTTATAGAGTACGGCACGCTGCACTACTTTGTCAGCAACAGGAAGCCGAGTGCCAAAAAGGACAAGAAGAAGAAAAACCCGGTGAGCGTCTTTCTTTCTTCTTTGTGGATGACGTTGTTTTATATTTCTCAAAATTTCAGTTTTTGACCAAGACAGGTTGCTCAGTTTAATCATGTAGCTATGAACAGCATTGTTTATATTTATGGATTATAGCTTTGTCTAATGTCTTTACAGTTTAGATACAGTGTCCTTTATTGAGGTGAAAGATCAAGTTTTCCCTATATGCTTTATGTTCCACCCCCACTCTATTACAGTACAGGGATAAGCCTCAGAGAAAAGTTAAGTATCCCTAAGGGAGCATCTTCCCAGGGGCCACCACATTAAATTACTCAATGAGCGATGCATGCAGCTCGAACCTTTTCCTAATCCACCACACATCTGTTACAGTTGTAATTTAGACCCGCATCACATGACAGGAACGTTGGCCTCATGTGAGCCTTAAATCCCCCAAGAGATCATGGTAGCTCGGTTTAATGACCATGATCTCTCACTAAATATATGAGCACTTGCGGAGCTGAGTACGTTGCACCCCTCGACAGAAAGACGAGCACTTCTCCCTAATAAGCTGGAGTTGGCAATGGACTTTGAATGAAAATTAGTTCAAATCGGCCACTTGAAGTCTGCTTAGTGGAAAGAGTTTATCTTTTTTATGTGTTTTTCTTAATAACTAAACCATTTTGAATTTGAGGTAGCTCAAATGCATCTTTGAAGTCACAGCATTTTTTTAGGGGGGGAACTGGAAAGATATTAAATCTTAAACCTCTAAACATACTGCGCTTGGTTGAACAGGAGTATTGAACTGGAACTCGGGGAGGGGGGAAAGTGGGGCGCTCTAGTTTCAGCCTCTGTAACTAAGGTTTCGCACATGGTCTAACTGTCTCGTGGACGAATGAATGACTAATGAAGTGGAAGGGGTAATGCCAGTTTGCCATCTCAGAGCGGCTTTTCTAGGTTCTCTGCATGACTTGCCAAGATGCGGTAAGGAGGAAGTATTCACGGAAAGGAGGTCTTTGACTGAAATTCTTCTGATGTTCGCGGATTGTTAAAAATATGGAAATAATAGGAAATCAAGGAGATAGTGAAAAGTTTCTTTGCTTGTAAGCTGTCATGGTTTCACTCGATTCAAGTTTTGATCACAAAATGCAGAAGGATTTTCGATGATCAGATTTCTTCCCAACGATTTATTTTGGCCCTGTTACCGTGACTTTTGTTAAATTTCACATATTGCAACTGAAGATCCTCGATGAAGTGATGTACGAGACAAATGCTTCCAACTTCACGTGAAATCGTCATGACGTCACAACCACAGGGGGCATTTCAACTCTGCATTATGGATGGTGTTTACTTGATCGCTCCGGTTTTTACATCTGTAATATTCCTCCCAAGGTGATGCTGTCATAAGAAGCATGTGAGATACCTATATCCCACCATGCATCTCCCCCTGTGTCTGTTTGTAACATGTATGTCTCTCTACAGTATATTTCTTCTCTTTCCATTTTGAGTTAGACAGTACAGTGATTGTAATTTTCACACATTATCTTGTGTTTCTGTATTTTCTTTTCCCTTTTATTGATGTTTTTCTTTTTGTTCTCTGTTTACATGTACTCTTTGTATTTTTTCGTTACTCTCTTTCAATTCCACATATTCTTTGTTTCCTGTCTGGACAAAAGCTCCTCCGGCTCTTTTCCTCAAAGGTATATTGCCTGTGTCTGACTGCATGTGTCTGCTGCATTTTGGCTCTTTGAGCCCCCAGCACCTCAATGCTTTTCTGTCTGTTCTACAGCAGATATACGCCTCTCTCTCTCTATCCCCTTTTAATCTACCTGCATTCTTACCTCATCACTTACTAAATAGGTATCAGAGATAACATTAAAAAGGGGGCCTCTCTGCAGTGCACAGTGCGGAGGCAGCCAGCCAGACATACTTATGCAGTTTTTAAAAATTCAAATAAAACATCCCACACATCCCGTGTCCAGAGGAATGTAATAGTCCAGGCCCAGTGTGGACTCATTCTGGCTCCCTCTGTCCTGTTTCACTCTTTGTTGTTGTCGTAACCACAGTGAACTAGCAGCCGCTGCAACAGCTTCCTCTTCTTTCCCTTTCTCCTGCCAGTAAATCTATACCTGTGTGTTTGTTGGGCTTCTCAACCCTGACGCTTCCTACAGAGTCAGCAGAGCCTTAACAGACTGAAACAGACAACCCCTGCACTGTGTTAAGTCTAATTATAGTTGGAGGTTCATTCAGAAGATTAACACATGCTAATCTTTAAACGCCCGAAAAGCATCCGGGGCAAGGGTTTTTTAAGGGCGGGGGGCGGGGGGGGCTAGTGAAAGATCTAAATTTAACCCAACACACAAGTCAAGAGAGGATAATCTGCCTTTTCCAGAATAGAGGTCCACATCAATACTCTGCTAGGAGAAATATTTTTAAGGTTCGATCAGCTCGATTTACAGCCCGGACATGAGTCTAAACAGACTGCAGAAAAATCCTCCAGCAGTGATCCCGAATGTTTCCGCCTGTTGTCTTCCCTGAGAGGTTGTCTACTTTCAGCCGGTTAAAGTTGCCAATGCCACTGTGTTGTTTCTTTGTTGTTTTTTTTTTTCCTCTTTCTGTTATTTCTTTATTTCTTCTTTTGCTAACACCGACTCAGCACAGCCCAGCTTGACCAGGCCATGCGGCAGGATGCTATTAACGCTCCTTCTGCTTGAGCTTCCACCGCGCTTCCTCCAGTGCAACCGATCCCCTTTGAGAACTGAGTCATAACCTGTTCCGCCAATCCCCTCATTAACGCAACATACTGTCCGTTCAAAAAAAGAAAAAAAAAAAAAAAAAGGACAACAACGCTGAAACTAACCCGTATGTTGTTTTTGTCTGTGGTTATGTATCGTTTTCAAAGGGACAGCAGGTTTGTGCACTAGTGCTGGGCAAGACGAGAAGTTGTAGGGAATGAAAAGTTCAATCAAGTTTAAGTATTTTAAGCTTGTTTGAGGATGCATGCTTACAGCAGATAATGTTCTGTTCAGACTAAAACTGCAGTGACCTACTTTTTTTTTTTTTTTGCAGCAAGCATGCCTATTGTAGATACATAAGGATGTGGGCAAAAACAGTCATGGGCAAAAAAAACTAAAGAAAAAAGTATTCACTGTTTTGTGATATTTGCAATTGAAAATGACCTTTAGCTCATATTTTCACGACATAGAGCATAAATACACAGTGAAAACACATTTAGAGTGCTAGGGCAGTCATTTATAGGTAATTGTTTCCATGTTATAAGGACAAAACATAAAGAACAACCTAAATGACAGCTACTGGCATTTTTTAAAGGGAAAGTGGTGATGTGAAATTCTCATTCTTAGAAAATCAACTTTGGAGTAGGTTTGACTCACAGTGTCTTTTTTAAATGATGAATCTGACACTAGTTTATCAGCAAGGTCAAGGGACCTTCCATTTCTACCAAAAAGTGTGTGTGTGTCGGGGGCATTTAATCTGCCAAACAGCCAGAATTCCAATTTGTGCAAAGGTGGCATGGTATTTCAAGATAAAGAGCTGATGAAAACGGACTGTTTGAATACTAATTGTCTCCCTTTAGAATGACAGACTCACTGATGTCACTGTCCTATTTTAGGAACCCTCACAAATGAAAGGCATGTGCCCTCCAGTGGTTAGCACAGTTTGAAAAGGAGGTTTATTTTAACCCATTTAGTGACAGAAAGAGTGGGCTGGAGAAATACTGAGCTGTGTGCTGCCAACACATGCTCCTCCCTAAGCTTAGCTTTATGGTGCATCATAAGCCAGTTACAACACTTCTTATAAATGTGTTTTGGAAAATAGCTTACAACATCTGTGCAGGTCCAAATTATGACACGATGTTGAGTCACTGGGCATTAAACACATTTTAAAAACTGTGCTAGGAACAAATGACGTGCAGTCATCTGCTTTCCACAGTGTTTTCACTGCTTTTTTAATGTTGTTCAGCAGCAGCATAATTACAGTAAAGAATAGAGGGGCATTGCCCAGCACTAGCCCAATAGAGCTGCTAAATAAAGCAATATGGACTACTGTACTAAAAACATTATTGCCTCAGCTGCCAGCTATAGCCCATCCCAAAAGTGTAATTTGCCCCATGAGTTTTACAGGGACTGACCCTTTGTCACTGTGAGCCTTCCTAATTGTGACCACAGGTGGTAGTTGTGGGTGTATATGTATTTTCTTGGCATTAAAAGGGTCCATTGGAAAGTCAGAGGTGCAAATTACATTTTGCTGACTAATGGCAAAAAATGGAAGCTCAAATTAGGTCCCCTGTGATGTCAGTGAGGTCTTGATGAGGGCACGCTGAGGCTCTGATGGCTAACTGTGTCCTTCTGTCCTGTTAAAAGCAGACACCCACGGTGGACATCCGTCCGCGCTCGGCCACAGCAATTCAGATGAACAACGCCACGCACATGCAGGAGAGAGACGAGGAGTACGGTTATGAGTGTCTGGACGGGAAGGACTGCACCAGCTTCTTCTGCTGTTTCGAAGACTGCCGCTCCGGAGCCTGGCGGCACGGCAGATTGCACATTCGCATCGCCAAGATAGACTCGTATGCACGCATCTTCTTCCCCACTGCTTTTGGTCTCTTCAACCTAGTTTACTGGGTCTCCTATCTCTATCTCTAGGCCTGGGTGTGCATCCAGCCTCATCATACAGTTCATTCTATTAAATATGCTCTGTGCTAGCAAGGGACATTATGAAGGAGGGGACCCACTGAAACACCCAATGATTTGATTTTAAGCATTTCCTTTAATTTCTTAAGTTTGATCTCTTTGAATTTCAGTCATTTCATTCGATTAACTTTGACAGACACTGCAACTGTTGTAGCATTACATTTAAGTGGTATGAGGAGGTTTGTAGATGTGTTGTGAAAGCATTGATTGTGTGAACAATTAAGAGAAATCTTAGTTTAGTTTCTGTTTTGTTTTCAGAAGTTTTATCTGGAATCTCCTGTTAATGTCTTCTCAATGGGATTTTTATCCGTTGCTTGAGTTTTAGACAAATACATTCTTTCCATAGTAAACAGCTTGAATAAACAGCAATTCAGATTACAGCAACCGCCTGTCAGAAGAATCATAAATGATATTAACTAGTTCTTATCATATATTTTCACTTTTCTTTCCACCAAAACACAAAATCTGAAGCACTTTAATAGAACTATATTAGACAGTGACATTAAAATTCATTTTGGTGATGCTAATTTATTTTAAATTTATTTAGCTTAAGTGTGGGCACAATGAAACATTGTATTTTCCATGTGTGGTCTGAGAGAGATGATGCAGTTTATGGACAATGCTCAACTGTACAGACACTGTATATATTTTACTATTACATAGTGGTTTACATTTATTGCATGCACCTTTCAGGCCAAAAATCAACATGTTTTATGGTCTTCTATTGTTGGCTATGGAAACAAAAAAATGAGCACTGTTGATTATCATTCAGGATTTAATTATTCTTTTTTTTTCTAGGAAAAATTGGAAAATGAAATGATAAAAATGAGCCCAGTTTTCCCTTTTATGTTAAAGTATTGTCTTTGCATACAGGTGGGAGGATTGGCCCCGAATTTCAGGCGAGACTAATAATTTTCCTCACAGCCATTAGCTTACAGTATACACAACACTGACCTCTCATCCTCCCCTCCATTTGCTGTTAAAAGCGAGCATTTACATAATGACACACCGCTGTTGTATTTTGGTTATGCAGGCTTTTACAAGAGAAACTGTATGAAAACAAGTTTGGTTTTCTTATAAAAGCTAATCATTTTTTTGCCCTTTACATGAGCAGAGCGGTAACTGTAGCTGCGTAAATTTGGGTTTTGCCTCCAAATAGAGGAATTCGAACTAATTCACACTTGAATGCAAATGTCAATACAGACAGCTGTAGGCTCTTTTGAAATCCTCCCAGTAGAACAAGATTCATATTATGTGTCCTCTTTCTAAGATGAGGAACAAAACAAACAACAACAAAAAAAAATTAAAAACATAAAAAAATATGAATTGATACAAGACAAACTTAAAATCTTCATTCAGAAAGAAAAAAAAGAAAAAAAGAATCTGTTTGTGTCAGGAACAGATGTGTGAGTCTTATCAAGCATCTCACTTCCTGTCTCTTTGAGAGGAAACACACTGAGAATGTAAAATGTCATATAACGAGGAAAGTGAATCACTGGCTGGGCAGGAGTTCATCACTTTTTTTTTTTTTTTTCTTGTCGTTGTTGCTTTCACATTTGCTCCGTTGGATTTGCTTTGAAGGCCGCCATGTTGCGTCATCGGCGAGAGACCGCAGCGAAAGCGTCTGGATTGTAAATGTCGTGTATGATAACAGGTTAACACACATGAATTACAGCCCCTTTGCAGATCAACTCTCATAGACACCAGTATGCAACAAACGGAGACAGCGCTTCAGTGTGATTTGTCAACTCATGAGGAATAGGTGTAAATCACATTGTTTATGTACATAAATTAGAAATGGAAGAAAACACTTGTCGAGCCCTTGGGATTTTGTAATAGGGTATATATTTTGTAATTTCAGCATTGTTACAGTATATCATCATACAGTATATTATACTTATTGTATTATGCTGGACTGACCATGTAGAATACTTGGGGGTGATGGGGTATCTATTTATTTATTTATTCATTGATTGATGGTATTTATTTATTTATTTCATTGAAAGAAACTGTATTTTATGTTCATATAGCCCCTAAAAAGAAACACAGAATGCTGTCATTTATATCAAAGATACATTTTTGTTTGATGTGTCAGTGGAGCTTGAGCTTATTTATCTTGTGTTTTCTATGTTGTGATCGATGTACACTACTCTCACAAAGGCCTGTCAAACTGTTATATCTGTTGAATTAGTGAGTTGCAACATTACCTGTTGTGCAGCTTCTGAGTAGTAAACTTGAATATTTTCAGGGAAAAAAAACACACACAAAAAAGAAGAAGAAAAAAAAAAACACAGTTCCCAAGCCACCAGAAGAAGAACATTTGCTAAGTGACTATTGATTCTTTCCACTTTTTCCACCGCCACAAGTTTTCATCAGTCTTGATATTTGCCATCGTTAATAAAGCATCAGTGATAATACTAACATATGCATTTCAACACGTTATCTCATATCTCCTGAGGTTGTTTTCCCTTTGTATTTAATGGTTGGTCCTGTTGTGTTCCGAAGCTGCCACTTAGTAGTCTAAACCTGTGTTCAGTGTGCGCATACTTTATCTCTCACATGTTTAGGGACGTAAGTGTGTCAGTAGCAACGTAGACTGGTCATCATCAGTGTTCAGTAGTTTAAAGAAGTGTAAATGGGTGATTACATCTCATGAAGTGCCAAACTGACACACATGCAATAGAGAATATCAAACTATAATATCATTTGTGAAACTACCACTTTGTGGAAGACAGAATAATTATGCTAAAAGTGAGCGTTTTCTCGAAGGAAATGCTTTATAACGAATGTGTGGCCACACCATTGTTCCCTCAGACATTTTGTTTTTATTGTGTTTTTTTCCAGATTTCTTATGGTTATGGTAACCAAAAGCATGAGGACAAATGTTCAACTGGAGACCTGACCAGTACAACAAAATATTGTATCAGGTTGACCTGGAAGACATAAATGATTCAGACTTCATTTAGAAACCCATCATACTGATAAGCGAGCATGTCTTGTGTTTGAACAGTGGTGCAGAACAAACAAACATACTTTATGGTATTTTTTCCATGATGGTAAAAGCTTGTTTAGGATCTGTTTATTCTATTTTTATTTGCACTCTACTGTAACTGCAGAGTTATAGAGGTGTATGGAAGATACTGAAGCGTGTTTATATTCAGTAGTGTGCATGTTGAATATGTTTTCAGTCAAACAGGGAAGAATTGGGACTAATTCAAGCATCGTTTCATCTGGTCTCAGTCCTTTGCCTGCATTGACATGGACTTTTATTACACTGTACTTACTTTTGACAAAGTGATTTTATTTATTTTGGGACCCACAAATGAGACATATATGTGAACAGCACATGTAGATATTTTCTATTGTTATGTATTTTGTCAAACTGCAGAAAACAAAATAATACGCACTGGAATTACAGAGCTCAGACAAAGGTATGAAACAAAATAAATTTCATATGATCCTCATACATACAGTATGTTAGTTGTTTGCCATTTATGCATCTTTGAGTATTGTATAAAAGGGGCGCTGATCAATTCTGTTAGGGTCTGCATAACATACTATACATGTACTGGAAAAAAATCCTTTTCATAAGGGAATTGCACATAGCTGTGGAATTTTACAATAAAATGGTTGCATTTATCAGTGTGCATAGCTCCATCATTCTTTATTGTTTGTAGTATTGTTAGTAGTTATAATAGTAATATTTCAGTGGCATTCTGTATTGTTACAGATGTGCCAGTATGCACAGAGAAGCTTTAAAAAGTAATCTGGAGGTCAGGCCCCTTCCAAAGGGTCACTGTGGGGTCATGAGATGATTAATAGGTTAGGAAGGAAGAAAAAAAATCAGTCTCTCTCACACATTTTTTAAAAAATCTGTTTGTGTTTTTCTTTTTCTTTTTTGTCTGACACATTGACCCTCTTTGGGCCTTAAACAGTTATTCAAACGAAACCATGTAAGAAGTTTAACAGGGAAATGTCATTGATGAAAATGCCAACAAATTATATACATCTGAAAATGTAACAAAAGCCCCCAAGAAACTGCTTTTCTATAAGGGGCCACAAGCCAAAATGGCTATAAACCACAAATGCATTATTTAACAGCTTGTCTATGTTAATATACAAGCTAAGTCTGTATAGTAATTAAATAGTACAATATTTGCTAGTGCTTGAGTGAATGTACTTACTTCCTTTGCAAGACTTTCTTGACAGTTTGTGAGGAGCTCATTGCTGAGCAGCACAGTAAGACTGAGGAAAAACCTAATATTTGTGAAGCACTATATGAATAGAAATTTCAGCAAATGGAAAAAAATGTCTTAAAATGAACAAATTTGTTGTAACCGTGATTTGGTTTCCATTATTTATTCATTTATTTAAATACTAAGAGTATAGGAGCTATAATTCCAGAGGTACGTCATTGATTAAGCACCACAATGTAGTAGTCACTGACCTCATAAAGGCAAGCAGCTGCTGATATACTAAAAAACAAATCCACAAATCAATATACATTGCTTGATATTACTGTGAATTAATGACGTGCAGTTCTACCTCAGACTAAACACTGCAGTAGTACAAGTGGAAGTGAAGTGGTAAATGATACCTGGGTTTACCCTCCACTACAGCCAGAACAGGAGCTACTGATATGGATAAATCAGTCAATGTCATCCAGTCAGGTGAAACATAAAATATGTATCAAGCAGATGTCCTGGCATGGATAAGATAAGATTCACAAAAAGGGCCAGATGGAGAGTTTACGCCCACACCAACTACATGGCCACTCACAAACTTCATATTTGACCTTCATCTCAGACAAGGAGTAGTTGAACGAGCTGCAATTGAAGTAGACCACGGTGAACCTATCCAATTTTATCGTCATTTGATAAACTGTCGAGGACTCGCTTTAATTACCAGTTAGAGTTGACAACGGACACGATGACTCATTTTAATAGCTACGTCTGCAAATTGTCCTGAAAGAATTGATGCAAAATCATAGTTATTTCCCCATATTGAAAGCAAAACATAATTAATAGTGCCGCTCTCCTCTGGGCCAGGTGGCCAAATTTGCAATTTGCACTTCATCGCTCGTCACTCACGTTGATGAGCTGTTAGCATTGAAACTGCATCTTTTCTGAGGCTAGTTGAGTTTTTGAAGAAGCAGATGATTGGATGTAACATTTGCTGCAATGAAAATGTGTATTGCACCTATAGTGTGGTAATGAGACATGTGTATCGCCAACTTTTGAAGCACAATTGCAAACCCTGTGTCAATTATCGGACTTACAAATAAATGTAGCCTAGGTCATTTTTGTACTTCGCCTGTAGGGAAACAGCTAAGAACATTAGTTTAGGCATGACAAAACTCTACCCGAAGAATATTTTCATTTAATTGGACAGTTTTTATATAGGAGTAGCACAGCCTGTTCTAGTCTCGTCCAGTGGCTCCCCTTCCTTCCAGGAAAGTGCACTTGAAACAGAGCGGCAGTTGGCTGATGGACCCCTGCGCTGGCACCTCTCCCTCCACTGGGCAGGGTGGCAGCTGCAAAGGACAGCCACTGAATCCCTCTGATTATTACACAACCGTCTGCAATGTACCACAGCACCGTGCCGTCAGAGCTGGCCCTTTCATCAGCTGAGGTACAAGCTCTTCAGCGAGTGCAGAGCTGGGAGTGCAGGGAGTCCTGCATGAATAATGCAGTCTGCACATGGCTCACTTTTTAAGACTTCACCCCGGTGCTTTCATCACCACGCGCAATGAGATATCCAGAATATGAAAGTACTGACCCTTTTTTTAATATATATATATATATATATATATATATATATATATATATATATACAGAGAGAGAGAGAGAGAGAGAGAGAGAGAGAGAGAGAGAATATAGAGTAATATTGTGTACAGACTGTTGGCAAATATGACTCTCTGTCTCAACTTTAACTCCGTATATACAGGATTTTTTTCTGAAACGGAGCATGGTGACTCATTTTTATTTATCTAAAACATCTTCATCACACTGTAGTCTGGCAACATATTTCTGTTATCTGTCAACAAATCCCATGCAAATTCCAACAATTCTATAAATGTCTTTCCTAACCAAAGCCTGATATTGCTAATTCGTCTGTAACATAGATCTCCACTGTTGTTCAATTAGCCACACGGTTGCACCGGATAACATGTTCTTTCATTTACCTCTGCAGTTTAATTCAAGTCAGTCCCACACACAACATCCTGCTGCTGTAAATCCTCTCCAGCGCATAAAAGGAATTTAATAAAAAAACTAAGGTTTGCCCAAAACAAACAATACGTGTACAAAACAGTGCATGGCGATGTTCTGTCTCGGCATAAAGGAGGTCTTAAGGAGGGCTTTTGAAAAACCAAAAGGAAGTGAAGCAGGGAGAATGCCAGCTGCTGGAAGAGAGAGAGAGAGAGAGAGAGAGAGAGAGAGAGATCGAGCACACGGGCAAGCTTTTATAACATGGAAGGCCCTCCTATGTCGGCCAATTGCACGGTGAGCTTCACAGCTTATACGCGACAAATAAGCTTAATATGTTATTAACCTGCAATGGCTATACAGACAAGTAAAAGGACAAATGTAGCTCAGTGGACCAACTGTCAGTTAACACTAATGTGGCCTAGCTGTTCAGCTTTGCATTTAAATATGTAGAGGCCCTTCAATATGTTATCAAATAAAGAGCAGCTGTTAAGAAATTTGATTTCTGTCATGCCTATGATAGTGACCTCTTTCCGCAATGTTTAGAAGTCATGAAACTGATACCACCCCGTTACATCAATATGCCGCAGACTTTATTAGAGATGACATTTAATGACTTTTGAACTGCCCAATCAATGACGCACATCATAAAATGTCAGCCATAAAATAATTTGACCTTTCACATTAATTTAGACTCCGGCCCCCCCGTCAGCACAGAGAGCCGGTGGGTGCGAGTGACCACCGTGGCGTGCGCGTGCGCGATTGCAGGTGTTTTTCCGGCGGCACAGGGAATTTTTCTGATGTTTCTGCCCGTGTTTGTGACATGTACTTAACTGTGCGTGCATGTTTCTGCCTGGTTTTTCTGCACCCCTCATTAACAGCTCAAATGTAATCTGCTCGGGCTCTGTAACAGCTCGAGCAGGGCAACAGAGGGATGGTTGCATAACTTCTTCCTTTAGCCAAGACACTCTGTATAAACAGGGATTAATTACCAGGGCTTACTGTCAAGATACTCCAATCCACAATCATCACAGGCAGATGATGAATATGATCCTAAGTGCACCAGGACTACTGAGTCTGCACACACAAACACACACAGAAGTTTTGTTGTCGTGAATTCTGACACTAATGAAAGAAATAAAACATGAATTGTATTTGTTTACTCCTGAAGTCCCGCATGTAAAAGTTACTCATTGAATAAATTAGCAAACCACTGCACAAATCACTGTCCCAAATCTTATAATAGTGTCTAATAGGTCCAATTTCAAAAGGCCAAAGAGGAAAAACCTAAAGATTGACACAAATGTGAAGAGATATGATTTTTCCACTTTGGTAATTAGCAGAGACTTTAACGCCTGCAGAGACCTCTGACATTCAGGCTTTTTAAATTCCCACCCAGCTTTACTCTGGAAACTATTCTGGAACCTGGTGGTTCTGCACCGGATACTGCAGAATCTTCTTCCGGAGGGCAGAAGTGAAAAAAGTCCATGGTGGGGGTGTGAGGCGTCCTTGATGATGTTTCTGGCCCGGGACAAACAGCGCTGAGGGGAAATGTCCTGCACAGAAGGAAGGGAGCTTCTGATGATTTTCTCAGCTGTCCTCACCACTCTCCTCACACGTTCCTCCAGTCAGCAGCAGTGCATCCTCCGCACCACACCGAGATGCAGTTGGAGATGCAGTTGTTTGTGAAAATTTTAATCTCTCCTCATTGTTGGTACCCAATCAGGTGACAGTGGTCGGTGGTGAAGTTAGGCAGCATTTGCATTGTCATAGAGACATATTATAATGATATAACATTACATTTTACATATTTAAGCTTATGTAGTTGCCAAGATAAAATGATGGTGCTACAACCCTGTGAAGTTTGTGCATGAAGCAAACACATAATAATGTTCTCAAATTGTAACATACATGCACTTTTCTGTACATTTATTTACTTTTCATATCATTGCATATATTTAGTAACTGCTAATCTGCACTTTCATTCATGCATTGTCATTTGTTATTTACACTTACATATACACCAACAACCAACGAGCTTTTTTTTTCATCTTTGGGATGAAGAGAGTTCTGTCTTTTTCTATCCACTCTAACTGAGCTCACTTTCTGCTGAACCCCTTGCACTGAACATAAATCACTAATGCTGAATAGTTACATATGTGCATACAGTCGTTGATAGGAGACCGGTTTACAAGATGATAGACATAGGAGGAAAACCCAAAGGGTTCTGAAAAGACAAATTTTAAGCTTTGATTTGAAGTTATTGCTAACAGTGCTCTTACTGAACTACTGAAATCCAAATCTGATAGAGTGGGAGGAGGGAGGAGCTTGTGTGGAGAAGTACCTATAGTCTAACTGACTGGCTGGGAAAGCTGTCAAGCAATAATGCCCCAAAACATAGTGTTAAATGCCATCTATGTGTTATAAGTTCAGAGAGAGTCCCTGTTGTGTTTTTAGGTTTGAAAAGCCCTCTATTCTTAGCTGCTAATTGAGCCTCCAGTGACAGAGTGAGGAAAAACAAACTACAGTGCAGGCACCTTTAAAATGCCAATTATCTGAAGTGTATGGTGCCTTCTGTTTTGGCAAAAGTGCATTACAAGTGTAATCCATTTCAGAGTATGAATTACCACAGTCCACCTGACCTTCCTTTTCACCGTTTGCCGAACACAAATCTGACCAACATAAAAAAACTATATTCTCTTCTTTTCAGTGTAATAGGTAAAATCCAACACAGTATGACAACCTTGCACGATGTATTTTTGTAGACAAGGTACATTTACCAGGAGATGAATGCACCATAAAGCACGGGCTTTATGGGCAACTTAAGTTCAATGACCCTTGAAGCCTGGAGCTGCACACTCTAGGTCTCCTGTAGTCCTTCAGTAAAGTTGCCCCTTACTTTAAACCAGTTATTAATGGAGCTTTGGAAACATGTTTAAAACTTGGGTTTTATTTATAGATGTATGTTCATTTAGAAAAAAAACAAAAAAATACTAAAGCTTTTTCAGATAAATTTAAATGTAGAGAGATGTTATATGTTCTCTGTTGTTCAGAAACTACTTCAGCAAGCGTTTCATTTTGAAGCAGTTACACTTGAGGCGCCAGTGAAAAACACCCGACAGTTGAAAAACAAGGTCACGTACAGCTGGTCACCTATAGCCGAGAGGATAAATCTGAGCCGATACACCACTAGGACTTTGCCAAATGCAACCAGTTCTCTCTCAGCCGGTTTGACAGGCTCAGCAGAATTTACATCTGCTCACAGCAAAGATTTTCAGGCTCCTGAGTGAGGCTGGGATAAACACAACAGGACAAATCAGGAACATGCATGTGGTGATTATAATTGTAAATGTACCTTGTGTAGTGATTAATAATACAGCATCATTACATGGGCAGTTATTGTGCTAAATCTCACGATACTGGCATTTTTCAAGCCCAGAGTGTGAACTACATCCAGCCAGATTTTAATAACACATTATTGACCTGTGTCATTTTTGTTTTTTTTTGTAGTTATTACTTTCATCAGGTCATGGTGAATCTCAATAATTAGTATGTTTCTATCACCAACACGAGGAGGCAGGAGGCCACATGTTCTACCAATGTGTGATGCTTAGTGTTGTTCGTGTTGTTGTACCGGAGACCAGCTGGAGCAGCGGAAAACTCCGGATCTCTTCTTGGGCTGAGCTTGACACCCTGCAGGCAGCAGCCGAGGTGAGAACAAGGACTGTACTGCATCCTGAGCAGAAAGTTACCCTACTCCCACACCCTCTAAAGTTATCACCTTCACCGTTCTTCTCATTCCTCCGAGGCGCAACTTTCAGTATCACACTTTTGCCAGCAGTCATAAGACTGTACTACACCTCCTCCTAAACAGCCTCATCCAAGGCGGAATTTGAACAATGCACAGTGTGTAGAAACTGCTTTGCATTAGGTATTTTCTGTAGCACACAGTATGGCACAGTTTTGTATTCACGGTGCTCAGCTGCAGTTTTCCAAAAATGTAAACTTTTTAGGAAGCAAGTGAAAAATCCTATACAATATCCATCTGTCTCTCTGCCTATCATCTCTCTATCTGTCCAAATTTGTACTCCACTTTCCACGGGCTGTATCCTGTTACTATTTGCTGATGCAGTTGAGCTAGTTTCCCCTCAGGGATCATTAAAGATTCATCATATCTCAAGTATGAGGTGGAGGTGAAGTTGTTAAGTTGTCACTGGGACTGAAGTCTTCACCATTTCACATACGGTATAAAATGAGGTTGTTTAAGGCCTCCGCTCTCTCAAGTAGGCCTCAGGTGCTGCTCTCGAAAGCTCTGGGGAGCAGGAGGCAGGGAAACATATGCATTTTATTTCAGATTACAACACATAGATGAACAGTTGGCTGGCTTTGAACAACTTCAAATGGGATTTTATGGTATTCATACATATTTATTTATATCACAGCATTTGTAGGAGCTCTGTGATGGGAGCAGGTTAGCTTAGATCCCTAACATACAGTCAGTTCATTTTCTCATGACAAAATAGAGGGCCGATTTCAATTTGGTGTCAAGTGACAAAGTGAAAATCTGTTTGCAATTTTTCTGAAAATTTGAAATTTAAATTATGATTATTGTCTTTAAGTTAAGTCAAGCATTGATTTTTTGCTGCATGAAAATGATGTAGTCACTTGTTGTCCTTTTTCTTTTTTCCACTGTCTAACTGTAATGTGTGACAAAATTATCCATTTGTAGGGTTATTGATGGTTAAGTGGCAGATAATACTGGCTGTGGTGAATTTGAAAATTGTACTCTTCCTCATTGTTGCTTTAATTTTGAAAGTATTAATTTAGTTAGTATTACTTTGCGATTGAACATTTAATTTCAAACAGGAAGGCTCTATGTTGAGGGCCATCACCTTGTTCATTTAAACTACAATACTGTGAAATAATTACAGAAAAACAGCATGATATCAGCAAGTTAACATGTATTTCATAAGAAGAAGTATAAAAGCAAGCCTTTTCTTTAAACAGGCAGATCAGAACTAATCAGAAGAACTGGCAATGGCGAGAGTCGTAAGAGAAGACATTTAAAAATACATTAGACATTAAAGAAGTTTAAAATGACATTAAGACCCGACAACAGTCCTGTCAGAAGTCATTTATGCTTTTACTCCGCTGGCAAGTTAAAAAGATTAGCAGCCATGTACTGGGAAACTAAAAGTGATTCCACTTCTTTTGTAGTAAATAATCCCACTTTCCCTCTACCCCTCAGAGCCTTGTGGACCCTGCACAGCTACTCTGTTCCTTTTTAGCATGCTTGCCCTGCAGGGAGAGAAAGCTGCAGGTGTAGAGATGTTTAAATCTCTAATCTCTCACAGTGACTGACTTCTTCGCTGTGACTAAATCTGTGAAATTAGAACACTCCATTGCTTTGGGTTACTCTGCAGATAAGAGTACAGTCTGGCTGATGTTGATTAAAACAGCCTGGAAAAGTTTAGAGACAGTCCTTATTTAGAAACTACTTTGCATTCCCTGTTAAAAAAAAAGTGTTTTATAGCCTTGATAAAAGATTTAAGAGTTTTCCCTGTGATTTCAAATTATCTACACTTTACTTGCAGCGCAGACACATTAGCTCTCAGTCTCCCTGTGGGGCAGCCACCTGTTCTGGTGTTTCACTTCATCTCCACTCGCCGGTCTTGCAGGTATCCTGACATTTTGTTTCATGTTTTTGTGTCCTTGCTATTTATGTCTCATTGATATTTATGAGCAATGAAATAAGACTGATTGAAACATGAGGCCCAGGCCGCTCACATCCTTGTTTGCTCAGCATTGAGCGACTATCAGACGTAATCAAAGGCTGATAAGTCAAGCCAATACCATTACCAGGCCTGTTTCACAGTTTGCTTTCCAGATGAACTGTGGCAATGAGCTTTGACAGGATTGATGGAGCGTGCAGAGAGGAGTGACACAATGTTATACACACCCGTACCTCCTACCCACACACACACACAGAAATGCATCACCTTGTACTAGGATATAAATTGTCGGAGAGTCAAACGTGCTGTGACAATGAGACATTTGAGAGCTGTTTATATATCCTACCACACACAAACACACACACACACACAGGATGGTGATAAGAGTGTTGTTCAGAGATACAATTAGGAATATGTTACAGTGACCCTATCTGTTTTTTCCCTCTGGGATGTGTAGCTTTACAGCCAGTTCACAGGAAGTGTAATGCTCAGAAAAGATTAAGGTAACAATTTCAAGTCTTACTAAGAAAGTTCTACTAAAGACTTGATATCCCCTCCAAAAGCTATGTTCTCAAATTGATACATGTACAGGGATACATGTATTGACATGACACACGGTCTTGCCCTTCAGGTTCACATTTCATCATCTTGACAACGGATTTTTTTTTTTTTCTTTTCGGACGCCGCCATCCTGTCACAAAAGTATGCTTAGACTGAGTCAGATTAACACTGCACATACTCATACCGACAAAATCACATGGAGACCTTCGAAAACACAAATGCTAAATAAGCCTTTGAGCATATGTGAATGTAAACACTGGCATTTTGTGAGGATGACGCATGTTGTGACAGAAGGGGCATGAAAGATATGTTTATACCCCACCACATGCACATCAACAACACACACACGCAGTCTTGTCTTACAGCACCTTCGGCAGCTGCCTTTTCTAATCTATCAAGCGAGCAGATGAACTGATCTGTCAGGTCTAGGCTTGGTTCGGGGATGGTCACACAAAGGGCTGTCAGGTATTTTTTGCCACAATGTTTTAAGTTTTGGTGTGTTTACAGATTCACTTTGTCCTGTATTTGTGAAATAGTGGGGAAAAATAATATTTTGGTGCTGATGTGTTTTTTTTTTTTTTAGAAACAGTTTGTTAGCATTGTTTAACCTCCCAAAGTATGACAATGACAACTGCCTTGGCTGGATGCTAGTCTTGATTTGTTGAAGAGGCAATCAGTGTACTTAGCAATGACCAGACATAGCCTCAAAACTCATATCACTGCAGAGCAGGAGCTAAGAATGATAAATCCATTGGCTACATCCAGTGTAACATGGATGTTTAATTAAATGTTTTTTATGTATTGCTGTATAGATGTACACTGATTTTTTTTAATGAACTATGGATCATGTCGTCGCGACATTGAATTTCTAAAAAATTAAATAGTGAAAACAAGATAACCCCTCACTGAGAGTAATTATTTTGTCTATGTGCAGTGTTTGCATCTGCATATTTCTACCTGTTGGTATGTACGCCCATCCACATACTCCTAAACGTGACTGCATGCATTAGACGGCTGGTGAAGCACACTTCTCGACCACGCTGCCCTTGACACTACCTCTCTCCATCTGACCGCCGCTGCCTGGGCTCCCTGAGGCGATGTCGCTCCAGCATCAGACCTGTCTAGTCCAGAAAACCGGATCTCTCTCTCCCCAGAGGGCTGAAGACCCATGTTTGTGTGCCTTAGATATCTCCTCCACTGGCTGTCCACTCCCCCAAAGGTCCCAGTGACTCACCCAAGCACACAGCTGAGTCACTCCCATAGGGACAATGCAGATAACACACAGGCACAAACATACTGCCAAAGTACATTATATATAAAAGTATATACACATATTTAGAAGTGTGTTTTGAGTATGTTGAAAATGTTTTGAACAAATATCTGTACTTATTTATAAGTAATACTTAATATCTGTATTTATTTGATAATCATTCCAAATGATTATATTTTTGAGAGGTTGAAAATGCTAAAATGTATGATCTCTGTGTTCACATTCATTTATTATTTCTCTACTACTCTAATACTATCTCTCTGGAGACTTCATCTACAGCCTCCTGGAAGTTCCCACGGCATTCCCAGGCCAAGTGAGAAAAATAATCCCTCTAGTATGGTGTGGGTCTGCCCCCAGGGTTTGCTCTCAATTAGATGTTCCACAGGGACCCATCTAGGTGGAATTCTGATCAGATGGCTGAATTACCTCATCTGATTCAATCTGACTGTAAAAGATGACTTTTAATCCAATGCTTTTAATCCAAAGGTGACTTTTAATTCAATGGGATGGCAGTTGTATTCCAAGTTGTACTACAAGTACCTTACCTTACCACTGCCTAGGTTTCTGACCCTGCGAAGGAAACTAATTTAAAGGCCTTGTATCAGTGATCTCAGCATTTTACCTGCACAAGCATAGTGATGTACTTGCAAGAATAAGGTCATGGTCCTTTGGTCTATAACTAGCATAGAATTAGGAGCACTCTTTCTGACTCAGTGGTCTTACAATTAGCCAAGTCTCCTTTTTACCACTCAGGTATTAGCTTTCCAAAGAAGGCCCAGTCGTATGATAGCTCCCTGCTAAAGAAGAACACAACCTAGTCCCCTTTTACCAAAAGAAATCACCCTCTTCTGCCAGTCCATTAGCACCATTCCCAAAAAGACATCCCAGCAATATTCAAAGTTTTCTGCTAAGGGTGCATCAGTCATCAGTCCCCAGTAGAGGTTCAGTCATCTGCTGATATGCAACAAACTCTTTGGGGCAAGATGTGTTCTCTAGCGGGCTCTTTGTTTGCCATCATGACAGGCACCAGTGACCTTCTGGATGCAATTCCAAGCACATACCAGTGTAAAATGTTTTGCAACCAGGTGGACTAATTTCAGTAGAATTTCATTCTACCACAAACCCCATTTGGGTTAAGATAAAGATGACCCTTTCTTTGTAAGCATACCCTCCAGGTGTCCTTATCATTATACCCACATATGCTCCTTGGAACCTCATCTAGAGACTCCAAAGGGGCATAATATTTTTATACTTACATGATATCAAGACAAAGGCACAATGACACAACTCTGATTCTCCAAGGGGAACTCCAACTCCAACAGTGCTTAGCCAGGGACATAACCATTCTCAAACTTGCCGAGCTTATCTCACTAAGCTGGGCAAGACCAGAAAAAAAAGTGCAGCGTGTATCCCTCTCTGGAGATAAAGAGGAATGGGCAATGCACACTGCTGGGATCATCTACATATAGAGATATGGTCAATTCACACAGTACATTAGCTTAGACAAACATGCACATACTAGGAATTCAATGAATTGACGATTCATTGAATTCCTAATGAGCATAATGAATGATCGCCGTTCATCGTCTTTATCTTTTCTGTTCTATTAGGGACATCTACATCCTGTATTTTATAGAACAAACACGCTTGCTTGCACACTCCATATACCGTGGAAAAAACTCACACAAACACACACACACTCACACACACACACACACACACACACACACATATATACAAACTGTAGACAAAGCAGTGATGCATGCCTAAAAGTATCATCCATGTGATGTTTACATGTGGAGTGGCATCTTCCAGGAATTTCCTGTCCTGCAATTTGGTTTGGCAGGGAAAGCGATGAGGGGGAAGGCATCTGGAACACGGGCAGCTTATATAACAGCTGGATAGTCTGTTCCCTACCAGGCCTGCTTTGTTGTATATGTGTAAGTATTTGTTATATGGGTATTTGCATGTGTTTGATTCTGACAAAATGCTACATGTGGGGACAATTTTTGAATCCCAGCTAGTGGATTATAACTACCCTTACCAGGGACAAAATTAAGAGCATCCTCAGTTACAAATTCATTACATTTGGCAAATGAAATATTTTCTTCTTCAGGAATGGAAGAGCTGAGTGGAAGCTTCGTCACCTCACAGCAAAAAATATTTGCATGTTCCTTTGTATGCATTGGTTTTCTCCAGTTGCTGCGGTCTTATCAGCCAGTCCTAACACATGCAGGTTAGGTGCACTGGAAACTCGAAATTGATTGTAATTGTAGGTGTGAATATGAGTGTGAATGTGTTCACCTATATCTCATTAGTCATGTGATTGAATGGCAGCTTTTCTAAGATGTACACTGCCTCTTGCCTAACTCATGCTGGAACAGACTCAAAAAACCTCACAACCCTGAATAGGAAAAGCAGTTTTGAGAGATGGATACATTCATTGACATTAGGTTAAGGTATGTGTCAGCTATGGTTAAGGTTAGCATGAGACACAAGACAATAAATATAAATCAAAGCAACGTCCCCTGATGTGACTTAACACTGTGCGTGTTAGTGACTCTTTTCCTCTGCTACATCCGTATGACTTTTGTCTTTGTCTGAACTTTGTTACCAATTTGGCAAAAAGCTAAATCTGAATGATGGGACAACAACATTGCCAAGGTCATGAAGTCACTTGCGATTTCCCCCTCACTCCAATAGCATTATCTTGAAGCCGTTGTCACAGGCATGAGTGAAAAATGTTGTCAGCTGTCTGATATAATCATTTATAAATATAAATGTCACAGCAGATGTCGGGATGAACACAGTCATTGAATTCAAATGGCTGTCTATGTCAAGTCAGAGGATAAATCACAGGCATTGACAAAAGGTCATGGGTTTAAGGAGCTTTTTATTTAATTATTTACTCTCAACCTAAAAATAAATCCACAGAGTCCTTGGGCGTTGGATGGCCTTTAGGAGTACGCTCAGGAAGGCGGCATTGATTGATGAGATTCCTCTGGATCCAAATGTGAGTTTAATCAGATTTTCTTTGATTTGCCTCTTGATTTTCTTTCCCCCCCATGTTTTACTGTATGCTTGGCACTGTGTCTAAAAAAGAAAATGAGAAAAAGTGAAAAATAGCGAAATTAACAGCAACAACTGTGAATTTTAGATGCAACTGATAGGTGGTACTGAGCTACTCTGCACCTGATGAATCTTTAAAAAGAAATCTGTAGAGCAGTTGATAGATGGAAATGCCAACCATTACATCGAGTCTATTCAAAGATTAAGCATAACATAACCCTAAAAACAATCAGCTAAGACTCAAGCATAACTTAGTTTAATTGAATAACACATGTGCTCTGGAGTTTTCTCTGATGTGAAACAGAGAGCAGACTGAAAAACTCATGAAGCATGTACAATTTTGAACTTTGAGCATTTTAAAGCAGCTGCTCCCCCTCGTCCTGGACTATCATTAACTTTGCATGATTATATAAACAATATGCAACACAAACACACTAAAACATCTGTTAAACTTTCCTACAGTCAATCAGGAAAACAAAAAAGATTCAGGATAATGACGAAATATAGCCTCCAAGCAAGCAAGTGTAGGAGAGGAGACAACTAAACCAAAAAAAAAGTTTGATGAAAATGAAATGAGCCAGCTGTTAAAGCGTGTTTTGTCATGCACAACCAACAAGCATTAAACTTCAGCTCATATTTGCATTTCCTGAAACAACTGAAATGAATATTACAGTCAACATTATATAACAGAAGATAACACAATTCTGCTGAAAGTCAGAGAAAGTTGACCGAGCGTGTTCGCATTCACACCTGGAAGCTGCCAGTGCAACCGCAGTTTTCCATTGTTGATAAGTGAACAGCTCAGCTGGAGTAGTTTTTGTGCCTTACTCAAGGACAAACAGCAGAGAGGAGATTGTTTTATTTTAGCAACCCATATTTTTTTTCCAGGCAACCCATAATTTTGCAATAGCAAATACAACATTCACAGGCTCAATTCTCTGATTTCAAGCGCAACATTGACTTAACAAACAACCTGTAATTAGGTAGATACTCTGCTGATTACATAACCAAACTCTGAGTCTGTCCAGCAGCAGCAATTACGAATAGTTTCAAAGGAGGTAATTTCTCACCTGTTAGGAGTAAGCATGCTGTATTAAATTTAGCATTTTTTCTTCCATTTGGGAAAAAATCTTAGGACTGAAGGTTTTCTTAGTGTTAATAGTAAAAAAACTCATTTATTTTTCATTTTCTGGACATAAGAGGTGGTGCAGCATCAGGTTTAATATCCCTCAGAGACTGATTGGATGACACACATATTTTAAGCTATGTAACTTTTGCCAACTTATCAATTGTATCCTAAATTTAAGACTCCTTTAATAACTTAATTTAAAAAAATAAACCTAAAGTGGCAACAAGTCAAGGTACTTTTGGCTAGACATGAGCCCCCAATTAATCTCTGCAAATCTGTAGTGCACCTTCTCGCTGTGTCTAGGGTTCAGCTTTGTTCAGTAAATGGGCGAGAGTAGACACTATCAAAGGACAAACAACTTTGTTTAATTGTTCCTCTCAATCAATGAATCTTTCAATGAGCTGCTCACACCATCTTGTTTTTAAGTACAGTATTTTATGTCTATATATCTCATTTGAATGGCAACGTATGGTAAAACACACACAGTGGCACACTTGCATGTATTCTGGTTGTCATCTAACACTTTTTCTGAATTACCATGCCAAATAAAGATGATAGAAAAATACATTTTTATTTAGCAACATTTTTCAAGAGCTACAACATATAGAAAGTAACAAATATATAACTTCAGGACCTGTGTGCAAGGCTCCACAAAGGCAACTCCACTGGTATCTTTTCCCAGCAGACAGATTTTCTTCTGTTCCACATTCACATGAATCGAATTGCTACACTGAGTAATGACTTGATAATTGGACTTTAAGCGTCAACATGGTGCATTGTGCTGCATGTACATTACATCTGATGCAACGTTGAAGACTGAAGAATTTCACGGTGGAGTCAAGAACTTGTGTTGCTGCATTGGTTCTTTATCAGAACTACTGTAGGTGCTCAGCCTTCCCCAAAGAAAAGGAAATGATGCAAAACTCATTGAAATGTTACACTACTCTCCCTTTATATCTCGTCGCCTTCCCGTTTTTCCCATGAGACTTGGTGGTAATGGTGGGCTCTGGCCCCCAAGGTACAAGCTGACAGACTCTACATTTTAATCTTCCCTGCATTGAATTCTTCCTTTGTCACATCTATTTAACCTCTCTTGGGGAGTCTTAAGATAGACAGACTTTCCTTTACATATTCTGTTTTACTAATGACTTTTGGGACATTTTTACCCTTTAAACCCTTTTAGCCTAATAGCTTTTATGTAAATGGTGAATAAAACTTTCCATCAAACAATATTCCTGAGAAATAACAAGCTGCATCTTAGTAAGATCTTACAAACACTAAACAAAGAGTTCATCAGAATGGGAGAAGCAGTTGTCTTGATCTCATGTTCGCAAACCTTTATGACCTTCACCACCTCCCAGATAAAATGGCTCTTTCAAGGACTCAGTTACAAAACTTTATGGAAATAAGATTATAAAAGACTAATAAGGTTTTTCTTTGGAAAATATTTTAGTCACTTAAAAATGAGGTGATTACCACAGTAAAGAAGCGAAACTGCAGCTGACATGTTGCACAAAGCAGCACCATGCCTGTCAGCTGCAAAGAAGACCATTTGGGTTAGAGATGCTGTCATTTAATTAACTTAAATGCCTTCTCTTCCTAGTGTGTATTACATTGCTGTTTGTTGTCCAGATGGCTGTCAGGCTCCAATTTACTCCTCTCTATTTGCCTGATTCATCTCTGATGATGATGATGAGGACAGTGAAGTGGGGACATGAAGGCAGTGGGCTTTTATTTCTCGCAGAAAAAAAAAAAAAAATCTGCTGACTCCACTGACGGAGAGAGTGCGATTGATGCTTTTTTAAAAAGCCAGTGATTAAACACTATTGCATCCATTTATCCCCACAGCAACCCTCTCTGCGTGTTTCTTTTCCTGTAACTCAAAAAACCCTACCCACATGTGCATGTGCTAACACTTTAATGAAAGGAAATTGCTAAAAATAAATGTTTTTTTCCACCTTGAAAAAAATAGTCATTACTAGTGGCTCCAGTAGTCTGTTTATACCTGGGCTGTGTCTCTTCCCACACTGAATATTAATATGTCTGGCTGTAATTGATCAGACAGTGCTTTGTTGCTGCTGTGAATCACAGAAGACGGTATTTATCCCCGTCTGAGTCTGGAATATAAACTCTCAACTATAAAGAAGTGCTTGCTATCGCCACTATTTCGAAGGAAAAGTCTAAAGTCCTAAAAAGCTGTCAACTAGATTTCTCATCTTTGCTGAAACTGATTATCACGACCCACGTTATTTTATCCAAAGCCACCATTGTATATTTCTACTAACCTCTTAAAACTCAATCATTTCTTTACCACATGGTGTTTTTCTAGCTGGGTTCAGTTTCATCCAACACTCACAGTAATCGCAAACAGCAATATCATCGCCCCTGCCTTCTCAGTATATTACCTTTTCACTGAATCCCCTTGAAAATCACAAACCCTATGTTATCATGGTTTCATGCCTTTGGTGGCGACTAAGACTGGAGATGTGAAGGCGCATTCACATCCAGCATTCACAGCAGCCCCTTCTGGGAACAGCATTCAGTGCTTCCAGAAGGCAGGCAATGGCTCATATCTGAATACCAATACACTTCTAAGGTCCCTGTTGCCTCCCTGGCTCTTAGCCTACCTTTGCTACAGCTGCTGTTAGGTAGCTAAGTGAATCATATCACTGTGTCTGTGTTATTGCTGGAGGCAAAGGCATTTGGAAAGGACATGACAATTAGCTCAAGTCAACAGTTGTCTTGAAATAGTTCTTAAAGTGTCCTTTTCTCATGATGTCTAGTAAAGTTGAATAATAACTTGCGTTCAGGACCAAGCATTATACAGACTGGCAGAAATATTTTAGGCTGAGTTATAAAGAATTGAGTATGTTTGTACATGTACATTATACTGCTTAGGAGAATCCACAGAACCAGCACATACATATTTACTGCATGTCTAATCACTTAAAAACTGCTGGATGTGTTAAAGCAACAAGGTAAAATTAAAAAGAAGACCAGCACCAAAAATAAAACATGTGCACCATACTGACCCGAAACATCAGGACGTGTACATATAACTCTCTCACACACAGGAACAACTTCTTTGCAATGTGAAAATAAAAAATGAAATGAAACTTTCTCTCTTTCATTTTAAGTACACTGAAAGAACAGTGAGTTATTCTTTGCCACTTTTTTCATGACATCCTAGTGTTTCGTAATATTGCGAACTAGAGTGAATAAACAGAACAGATGGAGTAAAGGGTGTATGAAAGGATGACTGCAATAATATAGCCCTAACAAATTGCCCTACATAATGTTATCAAAAAATGACTTCTTCTTGTCAGTGCTCTGGCCTGCTTCATTTCGTGAACTAAATTTAGACTTGAGAGTTATGCCATAAGACCTTGAGTTACACAGAAAGGGAGATATTAAAGTAGAAAGACCGGAGACATCCAGACCAGAGAGTCTCTGAACCTTGTTAACATACAGAGGCACAAACCCATTCAGACGCCACCTGTCTTGGCCTAAAGCAAGAGCCAAATAGCACAAGGATGCTGCTTGTTCAGTGAGGGAAGGAAGCTTCGCTCCGCCCTACAGATGTGAAGGTGTGCGTGCAAGTGTTTGTGTGTGTGTTTGGGTGAGGGAGCTGCAGGGAGCCGCTGTGCAGGAACGGGGGTGCTGTAAGTTCAATCCTTTCACGGAGATCAAAGTCGAGCTCCTGGCGCTAACGATCTGATGTGAGCAGCTGGCTGGTTGCCACCACTGCCACTGACCTGCCTGAAAGTTTTCATTCGGACTAAGATAGATGGCCTTATTTGGCTGTTCCCTGTTTGGAGGCAGACATGTTAGCAAACAGGACATCAATGGAGCGGTAAGCTGTGTCCCCTCAGTACAACAAGGAACTCTGTCCGGCCGCCAGTGTAGGGAAAGTACAACAGACATCACAGACATTATAGACATCATTTTAGCTTGCAGTGGCTAATTCAGAAGCTGTAAAAATCAAGAGCCCCTAATCGATATTGTTGATAAATGGACTCGCACTTATACAACACTACATACCATTCACACACACGCTCACACAGCGATGGCCTTAGGGAGCAATTTTGGGCTCAATATCTTGCGCAAGGACACATTAACACGCAGACTGGAGGAGCCAGAGATTGAACCACCAATCATCTGATGAGTGATCAACCTGCTTTTTGCAATAAATAGAACTAAATTAAGAACAACAATCTGATTTATGTGTCCTTTCTTGGGGACAGGTTCATATTTCATATGTTCACTGTAAATAATTGAGATCATATTTCCAGGTAGTTACTCAAGGAGACACCATCAAAACATCTTTGTTTGGCAAGATTCTGGTCTTGTTATATTTGGCACATGACAGGACTCTTTCTTACAAAGGTTTCCTTATAATGGAGCATGCTTTTCCAAACATAATCTTTCCAAATAGTTTGTCAAACACTAACATAAATTCTTCTGTTGGATGCATTAGTGTGATTTCATTCAGAATGCCGTGCTAGTATATCAGTGTCTGGGCTTGACTTCAATTTCCATGTCCTTTTCCACGCTAAGCGCCTGGTATCAAGAGATGAATCTAACCTATTACAGTTTCATTTTGTGCATACGAAACACATTCTTGATGGTAACTCCAGGGTTTTTCCCAGAGATAACTGCATAAGTGTGTAGTGACACCTGCAACCATCAACAAGATAAATGGATTTCTTTTCCCCACTAACTGTACTTACTGTTGCTGCCAGACTGCACTAAAAACACAGTTTTTTACTTCCTTCCTCCCCTTCCTTTGTCCTGGCACGCAGACACAGAGAGCTATCCTATCCCGGTCATGAGAAAAGTGCTTGATATCACCCAATTTTGTATTTTCTGCGGCAGGGGGAGAGTGCGCTGGATATCCGCTCCCTTATTGTGAGACAAGCTTTTGTGAGTATGACAAAGAGACCTTTGCCAACCAGAGGGCCTGATCTGTCCTAATGGGGCTTGTCTGCCTTTACAGAGGTTTTCGATTTCTGAGAATACGCCGCAGTCGACCTAACAGACGTACCACCTGGTTTTGCAAGGGTACTGCCATTTTCATAGACCGTAACGTAGCCGCTGTCAAATAGTATTTCGTTGTGCTTGCTGACATACAGTAGTTTGAGAATTGAAAGCAGCTAGCAAGAAACCAAATTCTAGCAACATCCGGCAAGTGTTAGATGTGTACCTCCACTGCATCGGCTTTCAAAAGTCTCAAGTAAAAGCCTTTCTGATTTCTGGGTCTGAAGACCAGCCAACTCTTCAATAGAGAAATCAACAACCATGAGAGGTAACTCCAGCAGAGAGAAAAGCTGGAAAAGCTGGATTGATGTTGGAAAGCTGGCACACAAACATAGTCTCACACAGTCCATGAACTCATGGCAACCTCATCTTACATAAGCATAACGATCACTCCCTTTGATCAGTTCCCATAAAGTTAGAATATGGAAGTACGTGAAGAGATTGTCTCAGTATGATAGACAAGACATTTTAGATTCAGAAATTAGTACCATGTCCAATGCAATCCTTCTCCAGATACAGTAAAAAAAAGTGTTACCTCATGCACATGTAGCTGTGAAATGCTTGTGTCGTAGTGTTTTCCCCAAAGCTGTGTCATTGAACAGACAGACACAACTGAATGCTGAAACATAAATGTCTATTGATTTTCTTTCTCCCGAATCGTCAACACTGAATTATTTAGAGAAATACATGTGGACTGGCGGTGGAGCAGTAAAGGCACTGTGTGGTGCAACAAAGGCACATATAAATGAAATTACATTGGCCTTGTGACACATTCCTTTCAAATGAGATTTTTTTTTTTTCCAAGGGAACAAGCTAGCATACATGGCAGGTGTTATAAAAATCAGCTGATAAACTGCACAGTAAGGGACTGAAGCACACTTATTAACTTCCAGTTATTATTGGTTATATTGGTGTTATTATTTCCTACAGTTCTTATCAAATAAAAAGGCCAAAATGATCATAATGAATATTTAAAGTCACATTTGAGTTTGTTTTATTTGTAATGATACTGTTTATATTCTTCCACAAATGCTTTCATTCATTTTACTTCCGTAATTTGCAGCATCCAATATTTTTTTTTTATATTTTTTAAGATTAGACTCCAGCTTTATTGATATTGTGACCAACCGTATGAGTAGACTTCAATTCAATTCAAAGTTTCAAAGTTACTGCTATAATTCAAAATGCCTTTTTTCTCAAGTCCCTTTATTCATCATATGTGTGGAAGTTAAACATATTATAGTGAAGGTTTCTGAAGCAGCCAGGTAACCAACATACCGTTGGTACAGAAATCTTGTGTTATAGAGATCTATTTTTAATGGCGTCAACATACTGAAACTGACTCCCGTGCTTAGTCCAAAACATATATAGGACAAAGATAGGAAGTACTGACTGTGAGATACGACTTGATAACATGACGTGCCAATTAGTCTCCCACGAATTTACATCGGGTGTTCTTGTTGCCAGTGGAAAGTTTTCATCCTGTCTTTGCTCTGGGGTCCCAAGAACGACATCTATTTGAGGTGAGAATTTTAAGCGTCCTTAAATGGAATTGGCCCATATGGCAGCATGCTGTTTGCCAGTGAGGCCAACAAGTTTTCAGCTCTAAAATAAGAAGTGTTACATGATCCAAACTAAGAAGTCTTTGGACCTGGTAATGATGTACAGATATGCAAATAGAGCACAGTGCCCTGTTATTGTAGAAACATGGATATTTAAGTCACAGAAATAACTTATTCTATAATAACATTTATTGATTTAAGCAGTGCACTAGACATAACTTTACAACACAGAGTTCACAGGCTATTGCCAAGAATTTAACCCAATTATATAATATAAAGTACTTATTTAGAAGTGACAGCAAAGACAACAGTGAGTCATAGCAAGGCCTAACAAGCTGCTTTTACCCACATGAGTTACTCTCATGCAAATCTTTGAAACTCAAGGTCCAATGTCAGGTTGATATTATGCTTTGAACATACTGTGTCCATTTTAAATTTTGGACTTTAATCTTTGTCAATTAGTTTTGATGTCTGTGTGTCATTAGTCTGAAGCCATTGGTTTTCTGGCAAGCATTAGAGGTACAGTACAGACAAGTGTTTGATTATGAAGTTACAAACATGAGATGTAAAATGGAGACTACTGTCTTTTGGCATAATTTTTCCCAGACGGTTGATCATGAATTATTCACTACAAAGCATATCTGTGAGTTATCATAATAAACTGTAGGTGTGATGAAAAGGTAGAAGACAGTGTTTTTCTGAACTAAATTTACATATGAAGACCTTTTCAACAGATATTTCCTTCCTAACAGTGAAACAAGACTAAAAAAAAGTCTGTAGTCATGTCAACACCGCTGTGAGACTGCAAAGTTCATTATTACATCAAAAAACTAAAATTTTTAGTAGTTGTAAATGTTAATTGATGACTGGTCTTTGATGCTGATGCCCTGCAGCTCTTTTCCAGAGGGTAGGTGATCAAAGCACCCATTTGCTTTTGTGGTTACTTAAAGAGTGAGAGAGAAAGGCAAAGTTAAACTTGATGGAGGAGGATATACAGTAAATCAGAACAAATGGTTTCTCACAACCTAGAAACCCTCACATTATTCTTACAAATGGTTAATTATGGATTATTAAAGTGGTAATACATTTTCAGCATCCACCAGTCATTTACAATTCCAAATAAAATGTTTTTTTCATGGGAAACTGGTACCATTCCAACGATGCCATTTCTCTATTGGACTGCCAAGGTTGCCAAGTATCAAGCAGCAGTTCATAAGTGAACAGAAATACAGTACTTGCAAAAACATAAACCTACATGAATACATATGCAGAACACTGCCAATGCATGACAACACACTCTTGCTCTCCCACATACACAGAGGCACTTGTAATATAACATATTCCACATGACAGAATTAATGTGGAAATGAATATCAGCATCTCATAGCATGTCTGAACGCTGAATATGAAATTATGGTTGGTGCATCACAGTTCATATGTTGATATAAACTGTCACATAGAGGTTTCAAGAGGGACTAACTGGAAGGTCTGATTGTATTATTCTCTGATCCCCAGCTGCAATGACACTGACATAGCAGCTTTAAGGAGAACCGCTGAAGCCAATCAGGGACCTCTGCTATTCTGTTTGAAAGCCGAACCATCCCAGTTCAAATTGCCTCATGTGATAAAACATTATAGGAGGCTGTAATGTTTACGTCATGGGATCCATAATGGTGCACTTCCGCCACCCACTCCCTCATTTCCAATGAATAATAGCCATTTGATCCGTGATCTGAGCTGATGAGCATTCAGAAACCCACCGTGAAAGTGCTCTCAGTTTAAAAGCTGTTCTTAATGTGGATTCATTTGCTATACATGATCCTACTCCTCACTGCTTTACAACTCTAAGGTTTTATCTTTAATGAGGTATCAAGTTCCATATATGTTATTGCATGTGACATAACATTGTCAATGTGTGAGTCTGAAATACTAATCAAATTTGTTGTAGTGAATTCAATTGTGACCATACTAAAAAAAACAAGTGTTGGTGTGCATGGATTGTGAATGATTTCATGGCGATCCTTTTTATTCAAGAGGAGGCTGACTGATAGCCTGCAAGGAAGCAGCAACCTCTCGCAGCAATGAATTCAATTAACTTATGGATGACAGATGGATATGGGTTTTTCATGACACAAGTTTATTTATTCGGTTTGATTTACTGAACTTGGCTGCAGTTAGCGTTCCCTCTTCCTGGTACCACATATGCCTCACCCCAATTAACCTGCTTTTCTCAGATTTGGATGGACAAGGAGATAGAAATGCGGAGGCACTGCTGAAAAAGCTGGGTCAGGGGCAGAAAAAAGAGTAAAACACTTGGAACCAGATGCAGAGCCAGTGTGACAGCAAAATCCACATCCAGTCTAACCAACTCTGCGAGAGAAGAAGGTTTGAGTGGATAACAATGTGTAAACCCAGCATCTCTCAGGGTTCCCACAGTGTGTTTAAAGTCGAGTCCCCGCGTCGCCTGAAATAAGGAGTTATTTCACATTTATGTAGTATAATTTACGAGTTACTGAGCTTCACAGAGATTGGGAGCGGTGCTACATCACACAGTAAAGACTACATATTCAATCAGTGATGCAGTTGTTTACACCATGATGATAACTACAATTAAAACACGATGCATTAGGATCTGTCATTTGCCTTTTTTTGGCTGTCACAGTGAAAATAGACACGGAAGATAGGGGGAAGATACAAAACGTGAGATCTTTTTTGACCTTGATTTATTACAATGTTATGTAAGTTATAGAAAGGCAGAGGGGCATTTTAAAATATAAGTGCATCAACAATGTGTATTTGCCAGTTCAAGGCAGCCACCATTTTACCATATGAGTCCTATGAGTGCAACAATGACACACAAGGCCATACAACGCCATACTGCTGAGTACATGTTTTTCCCTCTTTTATGAAAAACAATTGGCAGACAAAGAAAACTTTAGGGTTTCACTATGCTGGAATGCACTCACTGTCAGAGAAACGAATGTTGGTTTTCTAACAGCCTCAGATCAGAGATCAGGCAATATTAATATTTAACAAATCAAGCTGCACTTACAATTCTAAAAGCAACTATTAACACCTCGTATTTTGCATTGTTTCATCAAAAGGGTCTTTTGTTTAATTTGACATAAATCAATGAATCTTTCCAAATATTTCTCATTTGAAATGCTGTTAACACCAGCACTCAAAAATATCTCATCAGCAGTTTCTTCTATCAACAATCCAACAAGTAAATATACTTAAGTGAGTTAGAATACGAGTGACTGTTCCACAGTATATAGGGAACAGGATGTGTGGGGAAGGCGCTGCTGCTATTTTCAACACCTACAAAGTTTTAAAAAGTTCTTCACTGGCAGCGTGTCAAAAAGAGACTTGGTGTACCTTCTTCTTTCCTTTTTTTCCACATCGATGTCTGGAGAATGACAGAATGAAATACTGAAAGACAGATCAGGCGGCCTTCATTCTGAGTGGCTGCTGGAAATGGCACTGAGAGACAGAATGGGGAGGGGGGGGTGGTATCAAACTTTTAAATGCTATCTGGAAAGAGACAAGGAGAGGAAGCAGCTCCCCTGTGTAAGCTTGATAAGGCTTGGGAAAACATGGCATCTAAGACATCTAGTTTTCCGAGACTGGTGTCGGGGGAGGTGTGCCTCTCAAGCTCGAGACGCCAATTATGGGAACCCTTGCTTTAGCAAGGTAACGAATGGAGCCATGCTCCCTGATGCTAATGAAAGTCCTAATTATTTCAGACAAAGCATCCGGGATTGACACCGCTGGTTTCCGAGGGGATTGACTCCCTGTGTCTTCGTGCCAAACGTCGACAGTAGCTTGAGGAGAAATCGTTGGACTGATAGGTTCCCAAAGGGTGGCTAAGGATTTGGTGGTTATAGACAGATGGATAGATAGATAGATGGAGAGAGAATGAAAAAGAAGGGAAGAGAAGATGGGAATGAGACAAGGTGTGGGCTGGAGGGAGGCCAGGAAGGGCCCCCTTGTCACCGGAAAAGAAATGCAATAGGAGGTAATCTGTAGTCACAAAGAGCTCTCTGCTGAGTTGCACTGAGGGTCCCCGGGGAGCTGTCATGCCTTAACCGCTGCTGTTGCCTTCTAAAAGCTTAATGCTGAGGAGGAATTAAACCACTGTGTGCATGTGTGTGTGAATGTGTGTGATGTAGTTCAGTGTGTAAGTTATGTCTAAGTGTGTGTATGATCTCTCTGTTTGACATGCTGGAACGGGCTGAGCAAATAATCACGCCCATTAACAATGACTTCCTCAATCGCTTCCATTGTTGGCTCCGTAGACAAGAACTGAGCACGGGTCAAATGACACTCCTTTCATGAGCCTCATAGAAACCACACACACACACAAATACAATACTACACAAATGGTGTAACAGTAACTAAGCCAACAATAAAACTGCATTCAGGCCATTAGCAACCACATGTCAAGTTATTCCCTATGTGACATTGTCAAGCTACTAATTACAAAGAGGTCACCACTTGCTATTATATGGTATAATAAGAGCAGCGTTGGGCTCTAACACATTTCTTAGTAATATTTTACAGTACTGTATTTTACGCTTATCAATAGTGTTAACCAGTGTAAGTGGTTTACATTTGGTAATTATACTGTAGTTACTTGCATTACATTACATTCATTCAGCAGATGCTCTTGCCCAAAGCAGTTGACTGATTCTGATTGATATTTTCCAGCACAGACACACATTGAAAGCAATTTGGGGTTTATAATACATGGAGTAAGGGATCGAACCATAATTAATGAGCCAAGTGCTGATAGTAACCAATTCAAGAAACATTTTCGGAGGCAGGCTTCTTTACTGTCTTGGCACGAGTTGGGCAGGAGGACCGGCATCAGGTTCTTCTCTGTGTATTCAAAGGAGAGGCCGGGCTGGGACGTGTTAGCCTGTCATGGGGCAAAAGGAATATCTAATGTGGTAACTCTGAAAATTGAAAATTGAATTGAATCGAAATTGAAAATGTTATTTACTTGTGTCACTCCTTAGCGTTGCTGCCGGGACACGAGTTGAAGGTGCTGCGTGCGGTCACTAAATTAGCTGTTAATGGTTAGTGATTAGCTCCAGTGCAGCGGGCCTCTCATTAAAGCACAGTGTCTTGACTTTTATTTCTACTCAAGTTAAATGGGTGTTCAGGGTTTGTGGTTGTTAGAAGGCCTCTTTAACAGAGCTTGATTGAGAATGTAAGTCATTATTTTTACTGTGATCAATTTTTGGTCATAAGTAATGTATTATATTATTTTCCAAAGTGATTAAACTTGTCCTGTCCTGTATAGAAAATATATGATACAACATCCAAGGCTTTTCTATGGTTATATCTTTATTGCTGTTGGTCTGAACAAGTAAACAAGTGAACTGTAGTCACTATATACACACCTAAAAAAATAAATGTGGTTATCATTACCATCCACTGAGAAGATCAAACGTCCTCTGTGTTAGTTAGGGAGGCTTCTCTTTAATGAAATTTAAACCGGTTCTAAACCTGTCCTCTAGCCAGATAACGAATCCCAGATTTTAGTGCGCTGTTATTGCTGAACATGCGGTGTTTCCTTCAAGAGAGCATGATGGCATAGACAAAATTCTCCTGTCACATATCATTAATAGGTTCCTCAGTGGAGTGCACAGATACTTACATTGCATCTTAACCGAATGCACACACAAACATACACACACGCACGGTGTCATTGTTAGCACAGTGCACATCACTAAAGCTTATTTACTGCATTAGCTATCAGAGATTGCCCACTTTCCCTTGTGCAAAGTCTACCTCAGTGGTTCCCAGGTTTCTCCAGACATTTCCCTCTGGACCACTTAACGGCTGACCCGGCCGGTACTTAGCGCTTGTTATGTGTGCATTGAGTATGTTGGTGATTAATTAAAGCAATCTATCTGGAGCTCCAGAGGGGAATCAAGATGCTGTTGGAAAGATTAGTGGCTGAAGAAGCCGTAGGAACCCTGTAGCACTGCAGTCCCTCTGGGAAAATACTGTTCTGCCAGGTAAGAATACCATATTATAATACACATTTTTTAAGGTTACAATCCAATTATATTTATATTGTAATGAACATTTACAGTAGAAGACAGAAAAGCCTATAAACATAGGACTTTGAAAGCAAAGATCTGCTAAAATAACCACCAGGTTTGTTACAGGGTCCTTAAATTTTTAGCAGCTAACTGCCAACTGGGACAAAATTTCCTGAAGCACCAGATTAATCAAAGTTGTGCATGCATGGTATTCATGTGTGTTTATGTATGCGGGTGACAAAACTGTAGTCCTGAGCACAGTATCTCTATGATGTCTGAGGGAAAACCGAGGGGACTTCTAAGTGGGTTTACAGTGACGTGCAAGAGAGCAACATTTGGATGTGATGCTACAAAATTTTCACATTAAGGAAATCCCCCAAAACAAAGTAGCTCACAAGGGTCATAAAAAATACAGAGAACGATATGTTCAGGTTATTTTATTGTCAATTCATCCTCGTAAATTATTTATCTTGGCTTTTCAGTGCTTACGAGCCCTCTAGGTATTTATGTAAAAGGCTGGCGTGATTGAGAAATTTCTTTTCTTGAGTCAAACCATAATAGATTTGAACAAAATAGCACAGGAGAGGACATTCATATCATATAAATAGTGATCCATGCAGGTTATGACTAAAATATGAAAACACTGTAGTGAGTGCAAAATCCTCTCTCTCTCTCTCCTTCTCTCTCTGGCAATGCTGCAGTCCCATTTCAGAGTTAATTCTGTTCTTGTGTCCTTTCATCCATAATTAAAATAACAAGCAACTAATTACTTTTGAATAATGTCAAGCCAGTCAGGCGGGTTGCACAATCCCTCTCCATAATTAAAGTGCACCCAACAGTTTTGGCAGACATTCCCCTCATAGCCACATCACTTTGCATTGTTTCAGTGAACCAGTGTACAGGCCAACCCTTTGGAAAAACCTTCAAGATACTCCAGGGTCTGAATGTCTGTTAGCTTTCAGATGCTCGAGGCTAGAGTTATTTGAGGTCTGGGAATACAACACGCCCCTTTCTGAAGAGCCCTGAAGGCAAAGCACACTGTAGCAGGAAGTTGGGGATTAAACAATCTGGGTATTCTCTTTTACTGTATGCCAGCCAAAGGAACGGTGCAACAGTGACTGTCAGGAAGTAATGAAAGACTGAGCGATGGTTGCACACTGTGTCCGATGTTTTTGAAGCAACGCCATCTGGGTGGCCACATGAGATGGTGTCTTAGAAGAAAGACCAGAAGTACCAAAAAGGAAAAAAAATCAAACTTTGCTTTATTTCTATCCAGGAAAGTACATTTCCACCTTTACTGACTCTGAATTTACTTCCTGCTCACTTTGCAGGATATCTCCACCTGAGGAAGTAGTGAGCACCCTCCTGGGTTTTCAACAGTTTCCATATCAGAAAAGAAAAAAAAAAAAGAAAAAAAAAAAACAGCAGTTCATTGAAAATAAACATGTGATGTTCACATAATAAAATGCAGGTATGGTCGCATTTATCTTTGATGCCTACCTTTGATTTAATGCCTGTATATGACAAGATTTAAGCCTATCATCACTTGTCTATCCCTATAACAAATTGCCCCACTTTTACTACCTTCCCACTATGCTGAAGCTCTAAAACATTGCTCCCAAAGACCATGGGGAACACCCCGGTGTATAATCGTGCCAGGAAAGGCAATTTATCAGACGATATTGCCTCTGTGTAGAGTGGGGGTCCCTAAGCTCCTCCCTAGCAAGGACTATTGGGTTTGGACCAGCGGCAGAAAGAGGGGGAGGTCTCCTAACTGATCTGTGGTCTGCCACAATCAATCATAGAGATATCTCAGTGCTTCAATGGACACGGCTACACGGGGCCTAATGAAGGCCTCACGCGGCGCGCTGGCTGCTGCAACAAAACATGTTTATCTCTGTCAGAGTGTGCTGGGTTAAAGATTAGAGGGGAATAGATAACTTGGCTTTTGGTAGGCATGTTTTCCGCCGCTGGTTGTTTCACTTTGTTTACAACCTCCCAGATAATATTTCACTTATATTCTTTTATTTTTAATCAATTCTGTGATATCCTCTTTTTTTTGTGCAAAATGCTGTGTATTAAATAGATTAGGGAATTTGTGCTTCTCCACACACACGAAGCCATGATGTATTGTTGTCTGACTGCGAACGTTTGACATGGCCATTAATGGCTAAATGCGCTCCAGCCAGCACCCTCTTGTCATTCAGTACATAATTGATGCAGCATCTGCCCAGGATGTCCTCTTCCAACTGTTGTCATTGTGTGTCCCTGTCGCCAGTGTTATTTATCAGTCGTGTTCAGAGACAGAGAGTTTATTATGAATATCATTTATGTGCACCAGTTAACAAAAGATACACAGTATAGGCATTCAGAGTTTTTTTTGCATATCTACTACTATTATTTACTTCATGTTTTGCAACCATCTTCCAGTTTCCCCTGGACTTTAATTGGCTGATGCCCAGTGAAAATAGGATTCTCATTCTCTGACCAGCCCAATTACATGTACAGAATCTGCTTATTTTGTGTCCAAGTTATTCGATTTCTTTTTCCACTGGAACACATGCAGTAGATAATGAGCTATCTATATTCAATTTACTGTGACACTAAGGAACATAAAATGAAAACTGGTGGAACAGATTTTGGTAGGCAGTCACCCTCATTCTGAACTGTGATTCAATGTAAATTAAGTAATAAAGACATTTAGTGGCAAAAAAAAAGGGATTTACATTTTGGATTGTTGAATGTTGGTCCTCCCAATTTAAATAACAGTTGTTTTTCTTGTTGTTTTTGTCTTGCTTTTGTTGTCTTCAGTGCACATCATCTCTACATGCTGTTAATTTGAATGGACTGAAAAGACCAACATTATTGCGTTAGTCACTAACCTGACACAGTTGGATAGGCTTAGGTCCAATCTACTTTAGTACTGTAGCACAATGGCAGACTAGACCACAAATATTCATATTCAGCATTTCAGCTGTCTCATGGTCATTTCTGCCACTCTTAACGGCTGGAGAGACATTAAATTAAATATTAAATCACATCTAGCAACAAAAAGCTTCTCAGATGGGGGTCGCTGTGATGTACTGTTATCAAAAGAAAAGGACAGAGATCTATTTGTGGGTCCTTGATGTGAGAAAGTTTAAGATAACCGTGTTGTGTAACACTATCAGTTTTTTTTTTTTAAATCCCACAAGATTGGTGCTAACTGAGAACTTTCAACGGATGACACCCCCTGAGTATAAACAGCTGCAGGAGAAGTGTCTGGGTGATTTACTGCAAGATGTCAGCTTTGTTCAAGGAAAGTAGGTTGAGTTGTAAATGGTGATGGCAGAATGATGGGCAGACAGCTGTGGAGTTTCAGGAGCAGGATTAAGAAAACAATGTGCTGAGTGATTCAAGCATCTATTAAAAAGAGTCATACTCCAAACTAAATAGTGCCTTCAACATTAGCAGTTTCTTGACTATTGTGAGTGCTAAATATAAGTATCAGGTTCAGACTGCCTTTAATTAACAAGCATGGTGAAATGATTTTGTTTTTCATAACTCTTTTTACCTACATCACTGGAAAGTGATGTACATGGCCTCAGATGTGTACTGAACAGAGTTAGCCACAGGTTGAATAAATCCACTTATTGGGCATGTCAAATTTACAACATTGCATACATTTACGGCTTAATTTACACTAATTTATTAAATTAAACAAGCCCCCCTCATCAAGAATAATTGAAAGAGTAGTAATTACCAAAAAAAAAAGAAGTGACATCTCCTTTGTGGGCCTGTGAAAAGCTGTGAAGGAGACTGCTCAGTTGCTTTGTGTTAATGTCTGCTTGGTTCCTGACAATTGTAATTGGTTTATAGTGCTGATGGTTGCTGGTTACATACAGTTCCCTGCTAATGTTTGGCTGTCAGTGGTTGTTAGAACGGGGTTCCTGTGCAAAATCCCAGTGGTGCAATGTCAGGATTTATTTTCTCTAACTTATTCCACAAAGCTCTCTGTGGTATGCTCTCTCTTTTCTTTTGTATTTTGGCAAATTTGTTTAATTATTTAATGCTTTTTAGCATAATTAAATTTCTCTTAGAATAAAGCACCCTAACCCAGAGGCATTAATTAAACTAAATAAATAATCCTCGGTATTGGCCTGTGTGCAAGATACCTACAACTAAAGGCCAGACGCGTCTGCGATGTTTAATTTTTTAAGTCTCTCAGGTAAACTCTACAACTTGGTCTGACCCATTTAGTTCTGCAGTTAGGATAGGTTGAGGTGGTTTTACTTTGAAGTGCCTCTACCCTTTCCGAAGCCAGGGCCTCATTATCCCCGCCTACAGAGTAGCGGCCAAACAGACAAAGTGAAGTAAGAACATCTTTAAACCCTTCAGATCCTCGCCCGTAGTGTCCGAGCCTATTAGATCACTGTGACACATGGAAATGAGGTCATGTAGTCTCTGTGGGGCAATCCTTATCCATATTTCTGGGATTTCTCCTCAGAGGGAGTGGAAGACAGTGAAAGAGTGAGTGAGTTAGAGAGAGAGAGAGTCAGAGAAATGGGGAATAAGTCCCAGAGAGGATCATTAAAATGTGAAAAACCCTGACCAACTGGTCTTTTCAGCCCTTTGCGTCATGACAAATGCTCTGACTATATAGATCTGAAAGAGACTCCTTGTTCCTTTTAAAAAGATGATGAATCTAGTACTGTGTTCACCGCTCACTACCTCATTGTGCTACAAATGAGTGAATCAGTATAATTTATGACGTTGTAATTTGTATGAATAAAACAATAATTAGTTTTGGCAAGGTCATGAAACTGGTTGAACTGCTGTCACCTCTGACTTTGATGCTCTGGGCTATTTTTGTCAGTGCTACTTCTACTGTAGGAGGACTGTACAGGGAACCAGCTCTCTGTCTTGTGAATGCGGTCATAATATACTGTATTAGGACTTTTTGAGCTGAAGAAAGCAACAGGGAAATAAATTTGAGGAATTAAAGTCATCTAAATGCTGGGATGTTGCCCATTGGAGGGCTAACAGTCTGATTATTACTCCTCGCAAGCCATTTGGTAAAAATTAGACAAGGGTAAAATCTGCTTTATCCTGTGATGGATTTATTCTGAGGAAAATATGTGTTGTTTCCTAAATTCATTCACCCACAACAAAGGCTGCAATAAAGGAAAAGGTCATTTCAAGTGGTTGAACAACATTGCAAGTACCACCACAATATAGTTTGATATTTAAAAAATGAAATGCTGTAATTCATCTACCCTATTTGTACCTGTCTTTTAGAAGATTATAGTATCAAGTAATAGATACAAACATGTCATGTGGTAAATGTTATTTACCAGTACATTAACATGCACACAAAGCGTCTTTAAACAAATGACAAGAGAAGCACAAAAACCAGGAGTTTAATTGACCGGTGAAACCCACCTCTGACATCTAGAGAGCAATGATTTATTCTGAATTACTGGGTTCAGTGTACTCATTAATCCAGGTCATGCTAATTATTGCAGTTGTTGACAGCCCCTAAACTAAAATGAACATATGACTTAACACATATAGAGCATTATTTGTCTACAGTAGGCATCTGGGCTTGTCCCAGCAGAAATGTGATGAGTGATGCATCATTCTGTTGCAGATATTTGGCAAGTTTGATCCTAAAATGCATTCATAATAGATCTGTGACAATGTCTCTCCCACTATGCCACAGTCAGGAGTCATGCTATATGTTTTTGCTTCTTGATGTTCTGCACATGATCATTTATTCATGGCATAGAGGCACATTTGAGTTTAGCTAAAGATGAATCAAAGATGAAGTTAGACTTTTAACACTTGATCTCATACATGCATAGGTAGCTCAGAAGATGCTTCTTTAGAATCAAATAGCTCATTACATAATGTGGGGAAAAAGTGGATTTTGCAGATGCAATACCTGCATCAACTTTGAATGTATATTTTACCAAAAGAAGCAATGTTGATACCCTTGTCACTTTAAACTGATACATATAAAACAAGCTCTCAGTCAACAGAAGAGTAATCATTTGTATGAGCTTTGCATTTAGTCACTGCCTAAGTGCCTTTTCAATGAGAAATACTTTGCAAATAAACACCAAGACAGATGTAGGCCCCATTTGGATGGCCAATCATGCGTAGCCTCACTGAAAAATGAGTATCTAAATAAAAAAAAAGTTCATGTGCAATACCATGGTGATTTCTAACTACCTCCACTATGATTACAAGCCAAAGTCTGCCCATTTAATTTGAAAGTCCCAAGTGCAAGACTTTACTGATACTGAGCTAATTAGTTTAAAATTTTAGCATTTTACTCCCATGCCTTCTCTAAAGTACTGAACACCATGGCCATCTCCTCTAATGGAGCTTCTGCTGGAAAATGAAAGTCTTGAGGCTGCCTCCGCATTTAATACTCTACAAATAACTTTTTTTATTGCTCCTTTATGCCTCTATGAAGTAGTGGACCTGCTTCACAAGTGATTGAAATGGCTATAAATGTTAGGGGGGCAGCAAGGGCAGAGAGGTCTCCTTGCTATGAAGTGCAAAGACTGTGCTTGTACTATGTCAAGCAAATATACGCCTCGTTAAATTCGCCCAAATCTGTGGCCATTTATTCTTTAATTAAAAGGCGAACCCAAGGAGGCTTGCCCCTTCTACTTGCTTTAAAAGCTTTTGATTATGCAGTCAGTCATGTTTAATTCACAGCATATTTCAGTGTCAAAAGATACATTGCACAGTCATGAAATATTGAGAAGGCCCCCAGAGGCAAAGATCGCAAGCTTGCTCTCTCAAAAAGATCAAAAAAATGAGATAACACACCAGCGCACATCCAGGGCAGCGGTGTATCTTCTTGATCCTCTTATCTCATGCTGCAACGCAACAACATATTCTATCGACAAAGCATGACCAGCACGGATCTGAAAGGAACTAATGCTGAAAACATCATGGCATCAGGCACATGAACTCACATACTGTACACATATGCACTACTGGGAGTTTTCACACAGATACAGCTACGGTACATCTTACATACAAGCAGCTTCGACTTCCTGCCACTCCAGCTGCTCTTTTGGTTTAAATCAGATGCAAATTGGACGTAATGGAAGTGGTATGGCATTTGCCTGAACTTGAGGAAAATATCAGAGCATCAATCATTGAACGAAGAAATAAAAGCCTTGACTCTGCAGAAATTGCAGCCAAGGACAGAGTTATAGAGAAAAAAAGATGCCGTACACTGCTTCCCCAATACAGATTCCAGTACCAACACTTAAAGTATCTGTGCAAGAGACTGTATAACAATTGTTTTTTTTTTACTTTATGTGTGTACGGTCCCGTGATACTATAACTGCACATTAACTCTGAAAATGTACATCCGAACTCTATAGTTAGTTATTTCTAACTAAACTAAAAGTTTGTCATTTATAAGGTGTCATCTCCATACATTTGTGAGCCATGGAGAAAAAAACTGTTTCATCTATGCAGTGTTTCAAATTAACATCCAGACTAAGTGCATTAGTATAAGAAAAATACTGTAAATCTTTATTTGTCCCCCAGAGTCATTATCCATCATAATCTGTATATCTATCTGTATGCAAAATTATCAAGATGACAGCTGAGAATAACAAATGAAAGAAAAGTGAAAAGAAACACTTTAAAAATTGTTTTGTTTCTTCTCACCGAGGTAAAAATGATGATGAATCTTAATATGGATGGAAGTCTCCCAGCTTGCCTCTGAACGAGGAGCTCAACATACCTTTCAGTATCAAATGAAATGCACCATATTTTTTCTTAACAGGCTTAAAATAGATAATCTCCTGATTAAACTCACCCTCCTCAAGCATTACACAAAGGCATGTCTGATGTGTTTTGATTGATGGCATAAAATAATTATTAAAACCAGCTCAGGTGAATCACAATCTGCTATGGTTTAACTGTTTGAATTCATGAGGTGGTTAAAGAAATGAGTTTCTTGGTACACTTTAGCAATTTCACCACTGATGCTTTTCCCCATTCTACCTCATATAATCCCCAGAGTTGATTAATTCAAAAGATAGATCTCTGGCAAGAGACAATCTCCACATACTGTGCTTTTGTCACAGAAAAAAAAAAACTGATCTAAAACCTTGCTTTCCAGAAATCTCCTTTGAAACCATGTGTGAAATTGTTTTCAATCTAGAATGTGTAAATAGTAATTGGGATATTTGAAAGGGTTTTCAAAACAAATTATACCCATCTCAACCCTTAACATGATTGAAACGTTAAGAGGGGGTGGGCAAAGTTATCTGTCAACATTAAAAAAATACTATAGCTGAAAGTGGCATCTGATTTCATTTGTCATATCTCCCGGTTTAGTTTGACCCATATTTAAAACCTGGCTGCAGACTTCAGAAAAGGGCACAAGTTCATCGTAGTGGAAAGTGCATTTTTGAAAGGTCGCTGTGAAGGTCAGGGGAGCTTTTCATAAGGCTGATGTTTTTTAGTCCTTTCCCCTGAGCTGAATGTTGAGGGAATATTTATTGTCAGAGGATTCCTACACATAATACAATATTTATGAAAGCTATTTCCACCTGCTTGAATAGAAATGGTACTGACCCCAGTAATCCATCTATAGGGATAGCAAGACTCCAGTGGGACTCACTACATATACTGTATGTGTGTGCAAGGAGGATGGGGTGGCACATATATTTCTATGTATGCCTGTGATTTGCTGAACTACTAAAATAAGGAGGTATAGTAATGTTACAAGCTCAGAAATGCTCTATTTGTTTCCATTTAGGTAGATCACCCCCAAACAGGAGGGTGGTCATTAAAAGTATAATACTGGTTGCTAATAGTAAGCATTCCATACTGTCCATCCCACTGAGAATCAACATCACACACTAAAGGTCCATGCAGCTTTCAAATCATTTTGGTTTTCCAGTCCATTTGGTTAGTCCTCCCACGTCTCATCAACCGCCCCCCATACATAAAACCCACTTAGCTTGTGACCTCGCAAACTCATGCAAATAAAATACTCCGCAGGAGAAAGGGAAAGCGATGAAGAAAGTTTCTGATGGAGAAAGTCATCCACCGAACCAAAGGTGCAAATATATTTTCCAAGAGTAAGATATAGATTAAAGAGGAATGAATATTGTACTTGTATTCGACAGGCAGTCAGAGGGAGGACAGTGAGATGCAGTGGATTCAAAAGGGCCCACAACAGTATATCAAAATGCTCTTTAAATCCAGCATATTTTTTCCAAGCGACACTACAGCACAGGAGATAGCAGGCATACAGTGCGTTTGGCTCGCTAACAATCAAAAGCCACAAGGTTTGGACTGGAATCCAAAGCTTTCCCTCTCCACGTGTTGCCAGCCCACTGACCTTTGGCCGGCGATGTTCTGAGTGGGAAAAAGTGGTGAGAGTATGGAAATAGAAGTCAAGCAGACTCACTGGGGTCCTGCCCCTAATCCCTAAATTCTATCACAATTCACCCTTCAAACAATTTACATAAGCGTAGTCCAAGTCTTGGACTAAGCTCTTTCAGCTCGTGCATTACACTTATCCTCTAAAGTCATCCACTTTGGGCTAAAGTAATTTGACATATATAGAGAGACAAAACAGCTCCTGATCCTGGACTCAGAGGGGCTGAGGCTATTCTATCTGACCCAGCCATGTAGAGTCTGCTGATTGTTCCAGCGGCTTTAAGTCAGCATGGCATTGGCCCCTGGGAGGTGACACACACAGTCTTCCTCAAAGGCCACAAACAGGTGAGGAGACTTTATTTGGCTCTGGCCAGAGGGTGTCTGTCTGCCGACACGTAAGCAACCGCGTAAGGACCCACGCACGAACGCTGATACAAAACGCTCGCCGACTTCTGCATCTGCATGCACACACACACACAAACACACACACACTATCCTCTCTCTCTCTCTCTCTCTCTCTCAATCTCTCTCTCTGTGTCTCCCATGTGCACACACAGACACATGCACACCTGGAATGAGTCACAGGGCTGAAGAGGAGCAAGAGGTATTTGGGAAGGACAAACTTTCCCTCAGGTGTCTGACTGTCATGGCAGCAAATGTGCAGCTCAAAACAATAGACTTGCACCCCTCACATTAAATCTCATCAGCATGTCCTCATCCTGAAGCAGAACAACAAATACGACTTTGATGTTATGAAAAATAGTATCTCTAAAGAGGTTAAAAACTACATTTTATTTTTGTAGTGCATTAACTGTCTTGATTACTTTCATACTGGATATCTTAAATTCACATACAGCATGCTAATAGTAAGACCAACAATATCCATAAGCTGGTAGGTATTAACTGGTGGCATACAAATTCAGTTTTTTTTCCTCAACCTTTTTTTTTTAACCTCTTTTTTTTGTCCCATGTCATCCTCTCCCTCTGTTGAGATATCCTTGAGCAAGCACTGATGTGGTTAGACAAGGGAGAAGATCTAATTTGTGAATGAGGGAAGCTGTGTACATTAAAAATAGGTCACTAATAAAACAATAAAGCCATTCAGAATTCAGAATTTCTGGGGGGCTACTGTTTTATATGCTGCTTATATTGGCTATAATCTAACCATTTAGGTTGCACTCTTTCTATTGCTGGGAAACATTTCAGTATCGTGTGACAGTAGAATCTCCTGAGCCCGAGCTACACTATGTCATGTGAATCTTTCCTAGGACTGCCTGTTGTCATTATTTACAGTGTTAATAAAGCTTTTCTAATGGCCTTGTTGACTGCTGCTCTTCAGCTGTGTGTAATCTATCAAAGGATGATGGATTAGAGAAACACGCACACACAAACACATGGATCTATGCCAAAGCGCAGACGCTATCATGCAAAAAATGCAAGAGGCAACACAGGGATTAATAATTCAGGCTTTCAATAATGTTACACAATATTGTTGTAATGACAAATGCCTTTTATCATCATAATATATTCTCACACCCACTATCACAGCGCAGACATCCATACATGAATACATGCCACATGCACACACTCACATATAGTGCTTCCCAGCATAATCAAAACTAAATGTCAACTTCAACATCAGCTGTGGGAGGGGCTGTTTTTCAAACTGTCATCACTGTGTGTTGCAGGGGTGGTGTGTGTCTACCAATAATGAGAAATATATACCTTTATTTAAGAAACATCATCATCCACACAGGATTTTACCCAGCTCTCCTATCTACCCATCTTATACTCCACCATGGCCTAATTTGTGAACAAGACCACAAGAAACACACCCCTTTAATGAGATCCATGGCCTGTGGTTATAGAGGACCACAAAGAGGTGGCCCTGGTGTTTTTTGGACAAAACTCCAACACAGTGGCCTTTCATTTGCCAGAATCAGACTTAAGCTCCTGTCTAATAGTTTGGTTCTGGAGCTGTTGCTGTGTGTAGCAGTAAACCCAACAATACATACAGTATTTGGTATTGATTTACCTCCTGAACCTGCTCAGACTTCTTCCCCAATGGAGAACAGATATTCCAAGAGCAAGTTTTTGTCCCTGGGACTAGCTTCCCTCACAAGCTTGACTTTAAGAGGGGGTCCCAGTGTCTCCAGCCTAGGAGAAGTTGCTCTTTCCCACCATTATTGAAAAACTGAATTTTTTTTTTCATTTTCAAGTCCTGGGCACAGTCCTGACCTTTCTAGAACTGTTGTTAGTGTTAGGCGATTCTGATCAGATCATCAGTCCTCCAAATCAGTCTGTCAGTCATTCAACCCATCCAGCAACTGACCAGGCTACTTTGATATGTGCAGACTTATTTCAGGCATCCCTGATTATTTTTTTAAACTGTATGACCCATCAACTAGTGATACTGTCAGGACAAAGTTTCTCTTCTGACAACACTTAAGAATATGTCTGGACACGATAGTTTGCCATTAAATGTACTTTATCCTCCCTATCTTCCATTTTCAGTACTTTGAGGGGTTTTTCTAGCATAAAAACAAGTGATCTGATTTCAATTAAATTTGCTATGGATATTCACAGGACTACAGTACATCTAAATGTTTTTTGTCATTATTTTAGTGACCACGTAAGGAAAGGTTCATATTTTATTCTTGTTTGTCCTGATACAGTGCTCACAAACTCATACATGCACAGAATCAATACAGGCTGCAGATCAATTTCATTTTAAGTGATGGGGAACGAAATCAACAGTCTTCATTCTTTGTAAAAACTACGCATTGTAAATTTCATCCAAAGCTATTATGGGGCTTGAGCAGTCAGAGTTAGATGAATCAAGTTGGTATCTTTCAAACTGTCAGTCTTTTTGGTGTGATTCCTCTTTGTGCATCCATTGACAGTGATTGCTTGCTGAGTGGTGGGACAGAGATAGTAAATACAAAGAGAAACGTACTTAAAAGACTGTAACTTTGGCATATATGCACTTGGTTTGCCTATCTCAGACTGGTTAAGCTTCAAATTAGCCTCAATTTTGGCTGAACTTTACTTCATTTTGGCAAAGAACAAGAACTGTGGAAATTTTGCCCCCCCAATCACTTGACTGAAATTGCTTTGAGAAGGGAGCTCTCTATGGCAAGTACAGAAGAGAAACACAATTACAGAGAACAATATCTCTCTCAAAGTTCATACGGGCATATGAGTATAATTTTAGCCAGAGTTTTTTGAGGTGGGTGGCTAAAAAGCGCACAAACGCATGTGATTAATGAACTGCAATCAATTCACCAAAAGTGTTTATCTAAGCTGCAGTGACCTGACAACAGTCACACAGCCCTGCACACACATGCGCACGCATATATACACACACACGATAGCTGACTCAGGAGGAAAGCTGAACAGACACACTTGCCAGAATCTGATCAATGCACCCTATAACTAAAGGAAATAGGTTCTTGATAGGAATCTAATGGAGGCTCACTTAAGCAATTAATACTTAAACATGCTATTACATGCTGTGCCTGTAAAAGTGACCCTCTACCAAGAGACAGCATTCGCTATGGATTCCTGCGCCTATTTCTCAACAGTTCAACAGACCTCTCCTTAAGTCGGTCAAAGGGGAGGTGAAATAGACAAACTGTCTCTAAGCAAATGGAAATCTGCTGCCATCTATCATGTCTTCACTTGTATTAGGTATTCACTGTCTGCTGTCTAAAGCAGACAAATATCTTATTGTTTTACTTACTTACACTTACATATACACTTTAAGTGTGTATCACCACAGAAAATGATATGACGTGTTTTGCTAAGGCCTAAATAAGTGTAAATAACAATTATGTGCTTATTTTGAAAATTTATAAGGGTGCTTCAGTGACCAACAAGATTTCAGTTGGGAAAAACAACTACTGAATCAATGGAGCTCGGCAGGTGGAGCTCAACAAATCAGCGAATTATTAGGAACAAGTCGCATCCCGATGTGACACAGCGTCTCTCAAAACTCGTGAACAACTTTTTAATCTCGGCATTTTAGACTGACGCATTCCACTCCAAATGAAGCATGACTGTGTAACTGCATGGCCTATTTCTCACTTTAAATTTATTCAGAAATACTCCACTGACTCAGGAATAAAGAACACTGCCTATAAAGTTAAGGACTACTCAATTTCCTGAAATTATTGCAGCATGGAGGCATGTAATATTTGAGGTGACTGAGATATTTATATAGTACAACGCTATGAAATTGTATGATCTGTAATACCAACGCTACAAACAAGAGCATATACATATCTTCTCTCCCCACAAACTGTGTCTTGTTATCCACAAAGTCTCGGGGAGGATGAAACCTCATTAAAGGGACAAGAGTTGCATGAGACAGCACAGAGAAGCTTTCTTAAAGCCTGCCTTTGAAGTTGAACTGCAGGGTAACACACACTCACCCACACTCACACACACAAACTGACTTTAAAAAAACGTCTGCATGTGGGAAAAGCAGAGGCTCAAACGAACACAGTACATCCCACAAAAGCACACACGACAGAGCTGATTGCCACCCAACAACAGCTAAACAACAGCTAAATAAATGCTGCTGCCCGAGTGCCTTGGGAGCAGAGCCGAGAATAAATGACTCGACTTCAAAACCCCTCACATCTCCTGTATCCCTGCAGACTCTTCAGCAACCCACCAACCTACCAAACAGCCGACCAATGGAACAAACGCATTGTGCTCCTTGCAGAGGCTGTTCATTAACAGCTCGGTTGTGTGTTTGTGGCACCCTCCACTTCAAAGCCTCATCTGATTCCTCCCACCATCGCTGAGAGAGAAAATAAGCCTTTGTCGTAGGAGAGGGACAGCCAAGCATCATCCACAAGTTACATTTGTGGGAAACGAGCAGACCGGAATCAAAAATCCTTAAACACTGTTAGCTGACACTGGAGAGGAGTCAGTTGGTGAAAACTGCTGGTCTTATCTGTGGTCAAACAGATGATGCAGGAACAGCTGCAGCAGAGAGGGTGTGAAAACAACAACAACAAAAAAAACCACTAGACTGAGCAATATTTCAAATTGACTCAGTATGATGGTAAATCAGTAAAAATGACCTAAACCACCATTAAATGCTTGTCTTGCTCCCTATGAATCAGATAAAAGATGAGCTCAAATGGAAGAAGAGAGTAAGGGGCTGTAAGAATGATAAAAGAAACCAGGCAGACAGATTGACAGGTGCAGTATTATAAGTGGAATGATGGACAGACAGAGGATTAATCAGGACCACACTTTCCTCATCTACCCGTCTTGATGTACCAGACTGTGTCATTTGACATTGTGAGGATAAACATCACCCCCTGCTGGTGACTGTTCTGGCCAGATGTTGGAAGGAGCCATTACTGTCCGGTGGAGACAGCTTGCAGCGCACGTGGAAAAAAACAAATACGGATGCCGTGCGCGGCCAGTCACACTTGAGGAGAATGACAACTTCATTTGTCATGCGGGGATAAAGAGTAACGACAGTCTCTGCTCAACCTTGATTCTGTCTTTATTAGCCTGAGGCGAAAAAAAGAAGGGGGGGGAAGAAGAAAGGTGATACATGCAACAAGTAAATTCAACATACGTAAAAGTGGTATGCTTGCGAAAGTGCGTAACTGTGGGAACTGAATAAAAGGCCCAACCTATCAAAGACAATCTAACAAGCAGGGATTTGGTGGTTGGTTGGTTGGTGGTTCAAGGTTACCCCAATGCGAATGTCAAATAATTACAAGCCAAATGACACACGTTTACAAAGACATGCAAGAGCAGCTCTGTGTTGTCATGCCAAACGATTTCGCTGCTGCGTACAGATTCTAGGGGAGATTAAATCCTTTGTGTTTAAAATAAACGCTGATGGAAGATTACAGGGGAGGACGTACCCCAATGCAAACCAATGAGTAAAGTGCAGCAAAGTCATTAAAGAGCCAAATTTAACAGACAGCATCAGCTTTTTTTTCCTTTTTTTTTATTAGGTCATGGCATTTATCCGTCTCCAAACCCACCCTCCTCCCCTTAACGCTGATATCTGTATGTGACGCAAAACATTTCCAGATGATAATCTTCTTAAAAAAAATCGGCTTAAACAAGCATATCTGGAGAATAAGATATAATCTAATTTATAACATTTTTGATTTGTAAATAATTACAACCACTCATCTTCATCAGGGCTTCATCAGGGCATTCATTTTCATGCAAATCATCAAAACGGAGGCAGAGAAATTAGACAGCGCCTGTGTGTGTATACTTGTGATTGTGTGGTGTGTGTTAACCATCCCACAATTTGAATCTGTAAGGTGTGTAAATCTTTTTTCTTTTTTTTTTTTAAATGCCTTACAATGTATTTTCTATATCAATGACAGACAAGCTTTGGGAATATGATTTTAGCTAATTGGGTGTTTTGAAAAGATGAAGATGAAGGAGGAAGGGATTTCTGATGACAAGAGGGATTTACTGAAGAGAGTGGAGAGGTGTATTGTCTGAAAAATAGCGCCTTAAGCTGCATGCTTGCTGTGTAGACAAAATGGATTTCCTGTCAGGAATCATTCTTTTCCAGATCTATACTGCTTACCTCCATTAGTGTTTACTTATACAATAAATATGGAAGGGATTACATTCTCCTCCGTTAGCAGTTTGAAAAGTTCAAAAAGACACATGCAGGTCTGAATATTAGAGCTCTGCCTAAACGGAAAGGGAAGCACTTTTACAATTTAAACTAATGTATGTCTACATGCATTATCGGATGGCAAAACATACATTGCTTGCTGGAGAGATAAATGAGCAGATAAATGGCCTGGTAAAAGGCTGGATGGATGAATGGATGGATGGATGGCTTTCAAGTCATGTTTGGAAGTTTTTAATGAGTTAAAAGAGGTTATGATGAAGTTGTTGATCTACTACATGCTTGGAATTAAGCCATTTATCTTCCTTGCACAACAGTTAAAGGAAACTAAAACTTAGTGAAGTTAAGAACACTTAAAATGGTCCCTGTGGAGTTTTCTTCTAAAACAAACAAAGACATGGCTTACCATCCACTATTACTCCAGTACCAATCCTGAAACTCCAAACTTTCCTTTTTTTCCACACTAACTGGCAACTACTATGACTCCTGACCACTGACAGCACGAGATACCATGTTATACCTATGCCGTTATTCTATTGGCTCACAGAGCTAGTTAGATATATGGGAACCAATCATTTTGGATTTTTTAAATGATTAATTTGCTTCTTTTTTTTTGCTTTCTTTAGGAAAAGCCATACTTTTATTCTACACCTTTCTAAAAGCTCTGTGGATGTATTAATGTCTTTACATTTTGCCTAGAGAAAAATATTATCAATCACACATTTAAAGAAAGTCAAGTAATTTGTGTGTAAATTTAAACACTTAAAAAGCTGCTCCCTGTTTTATGGATGGCGAAGATAGGCAGCTTTACATTTTCTCTTGAATTTCAGCAAACATCAAAGGTGTTACAGAAAAGACAGGACAATTACTTTCTCCACCCATTTGTTTTCTGCCTTTGTCAGAGTGTGGCCTGTCCTGCTGAGTAGCGGTATGGATCAGCTGAGATGTATCATCTGTCTGAGTGGTTTGATACAAAGACGCTTATCTTCTCAAGGATTCCCCTGTCAACTCAGCATAATCCAGCACTGAACTTTTAGGTGCATTATGGAACGCATAAGCCTATTGAATGATAATCTGTCAGGTTGTCAGGTAAAAGAAAAAGAAATATGGTGTTGAAGCTTTTATTGGATAATGTTTTTTTTTTCTTCCCCCTTCTTTTGTTGTTGTTGTTTTGAACTGACTGTTGTGAAGCGCTTTGTTACCTGTATTGAAAAGTGCTATACAAATAAAGTTCTTAATATTGTTATTATTATCATGAATTGTGTGATAATGTTTATGCACATTATTGAATGAATCAAGGGGAACAGCAGTAAGAGTAATTACATCTGAAAGTGCTTTCTCTATAGGTAAAAAACCTACATCTAGGACCGTGTTTTATCTGCTCAATCACATCAGTTAGCTCAGAGTTTGGCTTGCATGTGCATGAACAATTCAGTAACTACTGGAAGTTGGCCATGAGTGACTGATATTCCTTTTTCCTAGAGGATAAATACCCTGACTTTCCCTGTAGTGCCACCGTAACGTTGACATTTCTTGGGCAGGTCAGTGTTTTCACTTATGCTGTGAATATATCTCAATATTTACTGGGTGCACCAGTATGTTTTACAGACGTTCGTGGTTCCCAGAGGAGAAGGCATAATGACTTGTTCTCCAGCACTGTCATGGGATTTTGTGCAAAATTCTTCATGTTGCGCACATAGATGTATGAAAATACAATTCAGCTCAGTCTCTCTGAGCAACATGAAATTGTTATTGTCCATAAGGTGCAAGGCCATTAAATATGTGGCTGCTGAATAACACTGCATGCACAGTGAATATAAGGGTCTCAGATAGTTCTTTTCCAGGCATGCGTGTACTAAAGAAATGGCTTAAACACAAATGAATATTCAATTTGAATTCAACAGCTGTGAAAAAAATCAACTGTTGTAGGATAAGATACTAAAACCTCAAACTGCTCCAGATGAGCAGGTCACCTCCTTGCACAAAAACTCCCTACCAATGTTGTATCAATGTTTATGTGAGTCAGGTAAAGGAAGAAAGAAATTCATCTGGGTCAGAAGTGCTGGAATGGTTTAATGTTTGAATGACAAAATACTGCTCACAACACATTGCTCCTCTACACTTGAAAAAGGTTTTCACTGAAAACCTGGGCCACGGCAGGAAGCTGTTGACAAGCCAAAGCTCTGAAAAGATTATCCTCACATCTCTTCTGCTGCTTTCACCAACTTGCTTCAGGATGATGTGTGTCAGTCACCTGAAATATGCACATTAGGACCCCTCTTATAAATTCAGAGATGTTGGTTATTCCATTGTAGGTTTCAAAAGTTAATTCTGAAATGAAGTGCAACAGATTCATCTTAAAAAAACAGCTCCTTTTTTCCCCTCTGACTGTTAAAAATTGCTCTGGGGAAGAGTCTGTTTATAGTTGAGAAATGAAAGAAAATGCAAGCTCTTAATGAGGTCATGTCTCAGGGAGAAAATCTCAAATTAAGGGATGTTTGTGTTGTGTGACGGTTCCTATGCCCCTATACAGTTAGTCTGAGATTACATGCTTTGTTTATTGTCAGTGTATGATTCCCATAATTTTTTGTGTATAAATCAAAGAAAGACAGCTGTATCAAATTTTCTTGTTTTTGATCAGTAAATGCTGTTGGCTTTTTATGGGTTAATAGTTTTTTTGTCAGTCGTAACATGCAAATCCAACCAGAGGTGCACAGGCAATTACCGTCACAGCTGCAGCCTTTGAGGCCACACAGGCATAAACTTTAACATTAAACAGCAGTAAATAGATGTGTTGCCCTACTCCAAACCTCATCTATGCATATTCCTCTAAAGCTCTGATCTCCTCTGAACTTATGAGTGCAGCAGAAAGGGCAGAGTGGATGAATAATGAATAGAGGATCAGTGCTCATCAGCTCTTATAGTTAGGACAGTAGAATAGGTAATTATTTTTAATACAATAATCATTTTTATTTTGAAACCTATTATTTTTGTTTGCTGTGTAATTGTGAGAGGGAATATTATAGCCGCTGAATGTCAAGACATTTTAAAGTTCATTAATTCTACCCGCAAAGGTTGTAAGGCGAACCTTTGCAAAGCGGCCTGAAAAGAGAACAAAACAAAGCAACAAAACATGCATTATGTTTTCTGCTCCAGATGTTGCCGTTCTGGGTTGCAATAATCACAAAGAAACATCTACAAGATCCCACAGAGATCCTGTCACAGTTAAAAGCATTATTAATCAATATAGTAAATCTTACTCAGCAACCCAGTAACTATTAAATGCATTGCTTTCCCACCCAAATGACTGACCCCAACGGTACGTGATGAATCCAAGAAAATAATGAGGAAATTGAAACTTTTTCTTATTTCTTTCTCATTATGAAGTGTGAGGCACACATTACAGTGTCTGTATTAACAGCTAAATGAGGTGCAAAATGACCAGTGGGTAGACACTTTGCATTATGATACAGCAGCTCAATTTTCACTGTTTGCACAGAGAGAGTAAATATGCAGAAAGTTACCAGTTATAACTGGTAAAGACCATGACACTGTTATCAGGTCTGTGATAGTTTTATTTTTCTAAATGATCATTTTGATGTTCATGTACTCTTCATTGATTTCTTTGGAATTTGTTAGTACTTTAGACACCAGGTAAAAAAACACATCAAAGCAAGTGGAAACTGTGATTGTTTCCTGCCTTATATAGATGTGTTTCTCCAATTGTTCTGTGTGTAGTCACCTGTGCCACTTGCACAGATAAAATTATACTCTATACAATTTGAACGTCTGCTTTATAAATGCAGTCCGATTAAAAAAACCTACATAAAAAATAATAATATTTTAAGAACACGGACCCTTAACTCCTTAACTTTCTTTTCTGAAACTGCAAAAGCCACTTTCCTTGTTTTTTTATGTATTTTTGGGTCACAAGTTGGACAGTGTGATTGAAAAATCCTCCTTTTTAGTCCTTGACAGTGATGAAGATTATGATTCATCTCCATCACCTCCTTGTGATCTCTTTTTAAATATTGTATCTTAATTGAAAGGTTGTTTTAAGTATACACAAAGGGGCTGGCATCTTTGTTCCTTTGACAGCCCCCAAAGAAATAAACTAAAAGACAGCAAAGGGACTGGAGATGAATACTGACTTAGATTTCAGACACAAAATGGGAGAGGTTTTGTAGATCAAAGATTCACATATGCATTTGGTTTATTCCATTGATAAACGCCATACATACTGACACTGGTGATCTAAAATTCATTCTTTTCTCTCAATCTTTCCAGGACGTCTGTCTTTCAAGCAAGTATGGGGTACCAAGTCGCTTCAAGCTTTTTTCATTCTTTTTTTTTGTTTGAAAAAGCTTTGTAGCCTGTTCATCATGGTTAGGCTTGTTCATAAAAAAATTTAGTGACTCCCCTTTGCAATTATTACATCATTAAAGGCACACTGAGAATCATGACAGTATCCGTGCCATTTGATCTTCACATGACATTCCAGAGAGTTTGGGAATTGTTTTCTTATGTTATCCTTGTTTGTTCTTTTTCATCAAGTTGCTATTATGAACAAAGTTCCTGTGAAGGTAGACTCACGCAGAACCGGTTCATGTGACAGCATCCACTGCTGTTGCTCCCGTGTAGCAAAGACCCTTATGCGGCTCCCCAATCAGATGGTAATGAATGGAGCAATTAGCAGTGATTATTAAGTGCTTTGTGAGCCTTCCCTTTGCCAATTTATCATGCAAGCATGTTCGATTTATCAGACCCCCTCGAGACATATGATGATGACAGGCAGCCGCATACGGTACGTAGCCATATACACACTGCCTGCGTGCTCCCTGCTGCACTTGGCACTGAGAGAAGGATGACTGCAAGGGTGCTGAGTCCTTGTCTGTCTATTATGTGGCCAGTGTTGAGGACATCACTCGTGCCTCCAAACGCCACAAGACAAGACAGGGGTGTAGAATTTACTCACCAAAGCACACACAATCAGAGCACGGGTAAACAGCAAACATGACAAAAAGAAAATCCCGCGGCCTATTTGGTCTGCCAAATGAGCCTTGTTGATGAGGAAGTATAGTGTCACACCATCCAATGAAATATACTATTGATTAAGTCATTACGTCACGGTTCATTACGTTACTCAAACACCCCACAAAGGCTTCATTATGTCCTTCCAGGCCTTGTATAATTCAAGTTGAGTGCTTTGCTTCTGCGGACCAGCAAAGTGTCAAGGTCGTTTTCATCCGAGCTGTGACCCAGAAGGGCTGGCTGTCCCACAGGATAGATGGATATTTGTTTTGGACTGCCTGTTGTGTTTGAGCGGTATGGGAGGTGGAGAACAGATAACAGGTCGACTGGATACATCCACAGAATGACTGATTATTGTCCTTCTTATGATGCGTCTGGCCTCTTAAGGCAGCGGCGCATCTCCTCATTCAAAATCAGCCCGGTCGTGTCGCAGTCTCATTTGATATCAGTCTTGGGGAACCAGAGGAGAAGCGAAGGGGTCGTGGGAGGTGATTCTGAGGGTTTGATGTAACCAGCGTGAATCGAGATTAAAGTCGAGTGGCAGTGGCAATGATGCAGACTTGGCAATCTATCAGACGTTGTTGTCTGGCGCAGGCACATCAGACTAATCACTCTTGAAACCGTCCCTCATCTTAGCGTTGGTAATATCCTGCACCGGCACATCGATCGCGTTTAATGCCCCTTCAAGAACTTGCAAACTGACACTTTATTATTTAAAATGTCAATGCATTCCCTGCATTAGCACCGCACTGTTCATAAAGGAAATCGATTCCGGGTGTCACAGAGTTCTGATCTTTACCGCTTGACAATGAGTTTGGTCGTGAGCCAAGCCACAGAGGACCACGTGCTCAGATTTGTCAAGACTTTCTTGAATATGGTACTGGCTAAAATATGAGTGTAGTGAAGCTATTCATCACATGCCAGTTTATGAGGGCAAAGCATGATTCTGACTTCTTTATTAGTGTGGTGGTTTTCAGAGTGCCAGGGCAAACTATCTTCAAGGGAGTGAATTCAGGTTGAGATCTAATGCATTTAGCCGAAGCTCTTATTCAGTGAAACTGCAGATTGACTTTGCAGGTAGTAATTCAATTTCTTGCTCAAGGACAGGCCGACCTGACCAAACTTGAGCTTTGTCGAGCAGCTTGCAGAAATAGAAATGCTGCTATCTCATTAAACCGCGGCTTGTTCTTTCATGTCAAGCAAATGCATTCTCAATACCCCAGAAGCTGAACGTGAGCCAAACTGGAAAAATATGGAGGGGAGAGCCAACTAAGCCCAGTGGACCAGACCAAATCCTCAAACTCGGTCCTTGGATATGCAGGCGATCCTTAGAATTTCCATACCTCACGTACAAGTTTGGCGCCGCATTAAAAAGGTCGTGGTTCACTGTGCTGGTCTTTGTCATGCAGGAAGACCTTCCACCATTCACACCTGTCCATCCTTCTTACAGGCTTAAATGCAGTCTGTGCCCCCCCCCACCACCACTTCCTATTTTGATCATGCTTCTATGATGACTGATGTATCCTTGGGTGATAAAATTAACTAACCAAGATGCCTAAAGTATTATTTCAAACTGAAACACTGAATGATTTAACTCCACCATACATTCTTAATTGCTGCTATACAGATAAAAAATGTATCCCATTCTGTGTGAGTGAGGTTGGGATTCAAGTTGAGCCTAATTTGATGCACCTTTAGTCTGGAATAGTCTGGAATTGCATTGGGTTATTAATAATGAACTGTTGGCAGAGCTTGGAAAGAGATGCTGTGGGTGTTCAACATGACATGACAGAGGCAGTGAGGATAAGAAAGAGATCTGGGGCTAGAAGGTTACTGTGCTAGTGGAGGTAATCCATTTTTTACAATATCAAAGCCTCAGACAGGCATGAAACAGATATCAAACTGTTTCAAAAACATCCACGGTGAGGGGAGCAAGAGGATATAACTGTGAAAAAAAATCGCTCTCAGCTTGCACCGCAAGATATACTGATGCAGACCAAACTAAACACGCTTGACCTCGATCATTTCCCCTCTAACACCCAATGGTGCAAATTTGAAGTGCAGTTTTGAAAAAGCCCTTCCCTGTGTCAATCAAAAGTTCTTTTTAAGACAAGAGTCTTAGTGTTAATCAGCTTTTAATAGATTAAATGTTAATTTTCACAGCATCTGAATAGAGAGCAGTTGACATTAGTGCATATGAATTGGCTCAGTGTCTGTACATGCGCATGCAAATATATATATGTGAGTTTGCATTAAAGCAATTGTTTAACAGACTTAATATCAGCTTTTAATGAGTTTAAAAAGTACAGCTCTCTCGCTTAAAGGCAGCAATAGATGTCTGGCATGATTAAACTTTTTATGAAGGTATGAGAGCCATTCTTTGTACTTTGATACAAGTCCAAATCGCATTTACATTTCCTTGATCCACTTCAAAGGAGGCTTTTACTTTGATGAGTCTTAAGGAGTTAAAGTTCTTAAAGTTTACTATGATCATTCGATTCTGACTTCTGCTTTGGTGGGTATGGAAACGTATTAATAATGCATCTCGAAGCATCATCTTTATTGCATCTGTGAGGAATTTGCATATATATTGGATTATCATTAGATTATCACAGCAGCCGTCACAATATTCATAATTAATGAGTAAAAAGTTACAAAGTTTGCTGCAAATCACATGACTCCACTTAAGAGATACTAGCCAACTATAGTTAGATCATTGCGAATACAAATTCTTTGGTATGTTTTTTTTTTTTTACTTCTGCACTGGATGTCAAGTAATTGTTTTGCAATTGGATCATTTCTATATGTAATATAAAAGTTACAAGCAACTTTAATCAACGCTTGCCTCACTTAAGATATTTTAAAGTCTATTATATGAAATATCAAAAGAGTACTAGCCACTGTAATCATTCTTCCTGTTGTGAAGAAAGGATCCTTTCTCAGGTGAGCACACAGTAAAAGATGAGGAGCAATATTTTGTGCATTAAAACATCAGCTGAAGCTAATAGAGAGCTACAAGCAGATGCAAGCAACCCTTGTTCACACACAAATGCACAGTTTCTGAGTGTACTGTTACAGAGCTAGAGGTAACAAATAAAAGCTAACTTGAAGCCTCATATTTTAGCGAAAGCCTCATATTATCCTCAGCTAATGTCAAAAACGTTTTTGCACAAATCAACGACTCTGGTACTCTTTGCGAGCATGTGAGTTGTATTACAACAGACTTGAAAAAGTCAAACCTATCCTTTAACTTTTCCCCACTGATATTACATTATGAAATAAAGCTGTCTGGCTGGCTAATAAAAATACTGCCAGTTCAGTATCTCTTCAAAATTCATACAAACCTGAGTATACCCAGGTATAATGCACTGTGCACAATCTGTTTTGGAAGGCTTTGGTGAAAATGCATATAGAGTAAAAGGGAGATGGCATGGCATTGAGGAAACTGTTGCCAAGAGTGTGCAAGAGAGACAGAAAGACAGCATCACCTATCAAAAGAAAAAAAACTAAACAAAAGAAAAACAAAAAAAAACAAACAAACAACCGGTTGTCCCAGAACATCCTTATCCTAAGAGATTCCTAAGAGATTATGGCTCAGTACTTACTTGGTTGGGGTCATAGTTTGGCCTAAATTGAACTCATTTCAGCACTCAGCGTTCCAGCAGTAACATCATCATTGCTTCATTAGGTAAGTGGGCAAATAACATTTAACTGCTAATTACACATTTCAGGAGTGGAGCTGCCCTCTCTGCGTGAAAATGAATATCCCTTAATTACTTTGTCTGTTGTTCTTAACCTTGTGCCTAAACTAATGTTCACTTGTACTCCCTTTTTTGACCAAAAGGCATCAGATTGTTGTGCTGCAAACAGGCAGTGTATATTTATATCAAGGATAAAATCAGTAGGTCATTAACATTCAAACTGAATCACTGAGTGGGTGCCGTGAGTTGTTGTAGTGTTTCACTTGGTTCATTTTGTTTGATCATCTCCTCTTGTAGGGCAGAGTAGGTTCAAGGTTTGAAGGACTGAAAAGTTTTGTGGAGCATAAAGTCAAATGGATTTTGTTTTAGACTTATTCTGTGAAGTCAGCTTTGATCAGCATGTACTCTACACTGGAAATGACACTTCAAAGACCCCACAGACAGCTACACACATAATGCAACCAAATGCAAGACCATGTTTCAACTCTTTGAAGACCTTTCCTCCCCCCGCATCCATCCCCATCTCTCACCCGCCACCCAAGGTTCATTGTAACAGCGGTGTGATAAACTGTCAGCAAACATCAAATCCACTGTGTGCTGCTGTGCGATGTCAACAACACAGAAAGCTCCACTCGCCCACAATCCGTCAACCATGACAGAGGGACATCAAATAGCACAGCGGCTGCCACATTCATAACAAAAAAACCTACACACCGACACACCGAGGGGGCTGCTTCAGCCACCCACCGTCGCGCTCTCACCTTTATTCAGCCTGAGTTGTTGTCCCCCCCCCCCGCCACATATCTGTCCCTGCAGTCATAATCGCATGTGTCTATCTGCGTACGTAAGCATGCATAATGCACATGCGGGGATGCTGACAACATCGCTCTGCTTCAACATACAACCTGCCAGTTACAGTATCATGCTCAGGCACACAACAACATCTTCCCATGTGTGCGGTGTCTGTTCCCACTCATGACGGCAGCCATTGTGTGTCATTGTATGAGTGCTCTCTCATATGTCAAAAGGATTGCAGCTCGGTAACAGTGAGTTAAGAACCGATGGGTGGAGGAAAATAGCATCTTATCTCCAGAGCTTTAGAGACATTATACTGTGTCTAAATGTTGTATGGGCCATTGTTGCGTGATCGTGGAATCTTTTGTGGCATACAGTGAATTTTTTTTTATTCCACTGAAAGCAGTATTTCAGCTTGATATCTTGAAACTTGAAAGCTTATAAAAACAAATTGTCTTGAGTTCAAAGTTCTACTTTACTTTTATAACTCCCTTAAGAGTAACTGTTTAAAGAGTAACAAAGGACACAGGGGGTTGATGTTACTGACAGACACTGTTCATTAAAGCTCACCTCACCTCATTCAATGTGATGGAGGTGGTCTGCTCCACCTGTGACTTTTGTATTAAAAAGCAATTAGACTCGTGGTATTTATTATCCATTAGGTGTTGAAGGGCACCATTGCAAATACTCCTGCAAACATTAATTTGATCCAACACTGACGTGCAACAATAAATAATTAATCATTTCACTTGATATTGGTGCATTTTGAGGGTGATATGTGGCTATCAAATTTGACTTGATGTGACAAAAAAAAAACAGTTTGTATTTAAGCAAAGAAAAGGCTTCTTTTTAATGTTGCCATTCTCTCCGAGGTGAAGCGTTTCCATCCTGCTACAGCTGACCTGCTCTGACACAGGGAGGTGCCTATCGAGGCATAAGGGGCTTGTTATTTTCCCAGCAGGCACCTCATTAGAGTCCCTATGACCTTTTACAATTGAACAGACCATTGGTCGCACAATGTTTTGAATACAGATATCCATTCCACTGACATTTTTTACGAAAGAAAGGACACTCTGTCCTGTTTGAGAAAGTGCTGCCAACCTGAACAATGGTTCAGGATTGCACGGATCAATTACACTGCGCCTCTGGCAAGTTTGGTTTCTGTTGGCAAAATATACCTCAAGGTTACGAGACAGACTTCTCTCAAAAAAGAAATTCAACCAGATTTGGCACAAATTGTTTTCCACGGTTCTGCTATGATCTGTTAGGTATTTCAAGATACCACTCTGTTACTGACACATGGAAGTATGATGCAGTATACATAACAGTATGGACCCAGACAATCCAAATACACAAACACACACTACTCTATCTTTATCCGTCAGTTACTCAGTTACTAGCTGACTAATAGTAAATTTCCAGTTTTTTAACATTTTTTAAAAAATTCCAATTTATTTAAAGTTGTAGGACTATCATCACCTTATTTTAAGCCACAATTACAAGTCAGTTCAATAAATGTAAAGCTGATCCCTCATGCTTGGTAATACAAGAGATAAATGGCACTATCCCTTTGGGTTTTTTTTTTGTTTTTTTTTGTTTTTTTTTTTTACAATGACCCAAGAATGGCTGAAATCCATTCCAATTATCTCCACCTCTGCTATTGTGTCCTGCTGCTGTCCTTGGTAAGCCTGCTGTTTTGCATCTTGCATATCATTAGCAGAAAAAGCACTTAACAGTCTCTGCAGGAGAGGTTTGTAACCTACTGTAGATGACCTTCACCTAAGTAAAGTGCATAATTTGCACATCTTCGTCACAGTGTTTTCATCCCTATTTCTTACTCCTCTCTGTACTCCACCTTCATTCTTTTCTTTTTTTTTACGTTGTTTGTTACAGTATACAATAAAATTCATGACACAAAATTCATTTTTTGTGTAGCTTCAGCAGTACTGCATGATAACACGGGCAAAATACGGGCAACAAAGATCCAGTATCAACATTAACAGTAGCTGAATATTATTTATTTGATCACGTCTTTGACTTTTTGCCCTAATGCGGTACAGATGTAGTATTTCATTCCCTGGTGCTTCAACAGATTTAAGGACAGTTTCCTTCATCTCACTGAAGGATGGTTTCTCTGTCCATGAGCAAACCCACACTTTCTCTGCCCCTTGACTAAACTGCTGTTTATCTGTCATGACCTCACACTGCATTTAACAAAAAGGAGGTAATGGACCAACCCAGCCCAGTGATACAGAGGGCCACAACAGCAATAAAAGGCTGTTTAATTTGCACCCAGTCTAAGATCTCTGATATGGTGGGATGCACACATAATTGCAGGGATCAGCAACAGTCATCGAGATTGAAGAAAGATGCCCTTGGCTTAGTTGGTTGACAATAGTCTCCTATCTCTCTCTTCTTATTTAATAGATTTTTCCCTTCTGGAATCAGCAATTATTCCAGTCTCAGCTCTAAAGTTTTCTGAAGTTTTTTTATCACAGAGATAATTCACTGATTTGATTCTGACTAGATTTCAGATGTATGGGAAATATAGTAGTATTCTATTAAAGAGGAGACCCCCACTAAATTATATTAATCACATATTACTGTTGACAAATGATGTTAACAGAGGTGGTTTTTCCAGCAATACACATACTGACTAAGAATAGCCATTTTCTTCTAAAAAATGAGCATATATATACATGGATTTGAAAATTAAGTGCAGCTGAATTATCTGGCAAATCTGACATAATGGAAAAGACTGGAACGTCTTTGCTGACCTGTGCCGAGTATAAATAGTGGACCACTGGCTGACCTGGTTGCCCTGGCCTCTGCCTCTCACACACAGCTGCTGGTAGTATTAGCAAACCGGATCAGCCGTGTCTCACTCATTACGTCGTACACGACTGAGATTTACTTCCCTTCGTTAGCAGTAAACACAACACATGATCCCGCTGATAACTGCGCACGACTCAGAGCTTAACTACATGTTTAGAGCTGATGAACGGCAATGTTAACCACGATAAACAGCAGGGCTACATCTATGTGCTGACACTCCCCCGCAGATGGAGACACGTTCAACCTCTCGCAGCTCACAGCAACTCAATCTAAGAGCCGCAAATGTGCTCCTAGTGACTGTCGAAGAGACACAGCGAGTCCAACAGTTGCTGCTCACGGCTGGTTAGCTCTGACCAGCTCTGCATCGCTGCTGTTCATGCTGCACTGAGTGGTGGCCCTTCGCTCACTCCTGTGTCCCCTGACCCCCATGTAGCCACCGGCTGACTGTCCTGCAGTTGTTGCTGCCCCGCTCCTCTGATGCTTTTCTTAAATATGCTGGGAGGGAGTGTTCTCGCATAATTTGAGGGCATAGTTACCCTTTAAATAATAACATCAGTGCCTGTGAGGTGACAGCTATACTCCTCGTGCTCTATATTAGAACAGCTATGGAGGAATCAAGAGATGAGATGAAACTAACGCCTCACATTTTGGGTTAATCTCCCTGAAAAGCAAAAGTATTTTCTATTATTTTACTTTGTCATGAACTTGTGTTGATGTCATGCCCTGCACTGTGCCCTTTTGTGTGGTCATATTCAAATATTCTCAGTACAGTTAACATAAAGTCTTCCGCTATTTTCAACTGAAACCTTTTTATAACACCACTGGATGGAAATAGATCAATATATGCAATGGTTTATTTTCAATTTCATGCTTTTCTGGTCACATCAAAATGTGTCAGTGGGTGATAAATCCCAGCCCTCAGTAGTGCAGTGTCAACAGGATTTGCTGACTGAATCCCCAGTGTCATTCTCACATCATAAACATTTAGGATCCTTATTTATCCTACATGCGCTAATCAGGGTCATGACTTCTGTGTAAAATGTGACAGACAAAGTCTTGCATGTTTATTTTCACTCAGGGAGCTATGGCGAGGGAAAAAGTGATTGTGATGCAATAAAACTTAAAATCATGGTGGTTTGGCTGAGTCACTGTTTCACAACATGCAAGTACCTGCTTTGCTATCAATAATAAGCATATATTGCAGTAATCTGACAATATAACACATATACATATGGCACAGTTTACATCCTCATGGAATTACCTGATAGGCTTACAAGATTATTTTTGAATACATGCTGGTGTAAGACACTAATTTAAATGCAAACAAGCTGAATCATTGCTTTCTCTACCCTCAAATATGCATGTTTTAGGCAAAGAAGCACAACTAAGTTATTCACACCCCTGGGACATAAACAGACTTCAAAAGAAAAGCATGATTCGCTTGTCCATTTCCAGCAGAAACCAAATCAAACAGAAAAGACAACGTTTGTGTCGAGCTGTGATGAAACAATGTATTTTCCTCGGCTTATTCACATACAGCACAAGAGGCATTTGATTCTGCATAAAAATTGTGAAAACCTTTATAGCACTTTCAATGACCCATTCAGTTATTTCTCCCCAGACCAAAAATGATATTGTTGAGACAATATGGCAACCCAGCAGATGATAGTTAATTAAAAGTTAATCAACATAACCATTCGCCTCTCTCTGTGTCTGTGGTTTCTGACAGCAGCGGAGTCCTCGGCTGACTAAAGTGACCCTGCCTTTCTGATGGAATAGATGAAAATGGGCCTTGACCCAAGGCCAACATTATGATGATTAGCCTGACAAGTTAAATTCCTCCCTAGAGGTCCCTGATACAACCTCAATTAAACTGTCCCGGTCCCTGGACAACCCGAGGCGAGCCGGACTTTCTGGTCTTCAGTTGATTACAGCTCATCATCATGCGTGCACCATCAGGCCTATTTTCATCTCTGGACATTTTAATTTCACACGCTTTCAGTTTTTACTGTTAAAATCCAGTCTTTGATTCATGAGATAACTAACGCATCAGTGGAGAATCTTCATTAGAAATGCATCCTACTGCTACTTTTCATTTCGAATTGTGGTCCGTTCCACAGTGTGGTTAAGGACGACCATGAAATAGAAATTACAGCATTATATTTGGTGGGGGAAAAAAGTGGATTTTTAATTTTAGCCATTGCAAGAGCCAAAGCTTTATAAAATACTCATCTTATGGAAATGATCAAACCAAATATTTTCTGCAAGGAAATTAAACAGCCGCTCGTCTCTTTCCATCTTTCCTCCCTGCTGGATTAAACGTATGACTTTATTGTTTAATTCACTACTTGAGAGTTTTAATAAACCCAGTCTGAGGTAAACCCTGATGCAGTTTGCAGAGATGTATGCTCCTTCTTTAGTATTAACACCTGCAACCCACTCACTCCTCAGACACCTTTTTAAAACTGAAAAAACTAAAGCAGGAGCAAGAGAGGAGAGGAGAGGGAGAAGGAGAGAGAAGAGAGTTCAAGCATTATACAAGAAAGCAAAACACCAAAAGAGCACCAGCACAAAAATAACTGCAGGATGAGCAACTAAGGGAGAGGTAGTGAATTCTAATATCAGCAGAAGAGCATTATTTAAATCTCTTCTCTCAGGGGGTTTAGTAAGACCCCAGCGAGGTAACACGCTGAAGGAACACATATCTCACAAACTAAAAGAGAATCCGTGACATGTTTGTCTTGAATAATTTTTTCTAACCTGAGACCGACTGGGTTGTTTATTTTACCGGGACTGTTTCTCAACAGTGACACAGTCAAACAGACGACAAATTTCAAGTAAAAAAAAAAGAAGAAACACCGTAGCGTCTGGGTGAGGTGCTAATCCACCTCAAAGCCACGACAACATATTTCATTCTCCTCTGCACTGATTCTACAAGTCTCTGGACTCCATTGGAGGGATGAACTCTGTTGCTCCAAAATATATTCCCTTGTTTGGGGTCACGTGTATGAATAATGCACATGAGAATTATCACACCTCTGCCACACTTCACACTAAGGAGAATAAATCAGTAAATAAGATGAGACACTGAATCTAATAACAAAACCCTGTTTACTCATAGGCGGTTTTACTGATTGCAGTCTACACGGCGGTCTGTAAAATCCCCACCAGCGGTGCATTTCTAAACTTAATTTAGATGAATTATTCATGTGTGATCATCGTTATGTTGCACTGGAAAGTTCTTGTCATTTCATCTGTTTCGATATAAGAACCATAAACTAATTCACTGATCACTTCTTGCTGATTAAACTCCTGTTAAATGATGATTGAGAAGTCGCTGCAAATTATTATTAGATGTCCAATATGATTAAGTCATGATACAACAGGAGCCGTGCATGTTGATCCCACATAAAGATGGCCTTGTTGCAAGATGTTGGAACAAGCAGCTCCAGATTTATGCACCTGGTTTGTGGGGCTCTGATGACAGAGAGCACCATCACACACATCAGTCTGAAATCTCCGATAGGTGTTTAATCAGGAACTGTAGACTATCTCGGGGCCATAGCATACGATACACTTCATTTTCATGGAGCCTTTTGGTGAACTCAGGACTTTGTTATGCTTCTCTGGTCATTTCTGAAGGTTTTTCCTGTAATTTGTCACCTGCCTGCATAATGTTGAAAGTGGAGGACATTTGAATTTCAGATAGCGCCTCTTCATCCACACAGTGCTTTTATTTCTTTTGGGTTAGGGGTATTTAGAGAAATGAGAGTTTATTTGTTTACCATTGAGCGTAAGGGCACTGTAGTCCTTGTATGTACAAGCTCAAAAGAAAATCATGAAAACCCAATTTGTATTCTCCACACCACTGCACCCACTGCAACAGTCCAGTAAATGGTAAACAATTGTACATGTTTTTTGCTTGATTTTAACAGTCCTTAAAGTGCTTTTTGTTATTTAAATTTAAACAAATCATATTCTTTGTGTGGCTAATATAACCAAACATGCATCATGTAATTAATATCTGAAGACCAGTGGAGAGGAATATAGCAACAAGATATTGGTTTTACCTCTCAATCTACAGTGACTTATTCATTTCCTCATTGTGTGTAGAGCCGCTCTGAGGAGGAACTCAGGGTACGGCGCTTTGAATCGTAATATCTTTCCAGGCCAATTGGTATTCTGCCTGAGCCCGGGAATAAACGCAGCTCTTGCTTTCACACTCATCAACACCCTGACCGGTCTATGGTGCACTAAATAACAACAAAATATGTTTGCATATGGAGACACAGATCAGTTCCCCCCCTATCAATTGCAGCTCTAACAAACACTGTATAATATTTTAATCTGTTGTGATGATGTTATTACCCTCAACACTGCCTCCTCCCTTCACCCCCCCATCATCATCATCATCATCATCATCATCGGAACACCTGGTGACCCCGCGCTGATGAAGCCGCTCTAAATGGGATTCAGTCACCCTGACCCCGGAGGAGCGCGTCAGCAATTAATCACTCAGTGTTTTGAAACACAAACTGCCTCTTAATGCCCATTAGGAGTTTAGATGTGGATGCTCGTGCCCATGTTGAGGGGAGATGTCGCTTTTTATGACACAGCTGTAAATCTATGCTTATGAAACCGCATATTTTCTAAATTCAGTTGATGTTTTTTTTTGTCACTCTAAAGTCATGTTGTAACTGTTATGAAACTTAATTGCAAACTATTTCATACATTTCTACACATCAAGTATATTATAAACAAATAAAAAGTACATTTAATCAGTGCAATCACATTTGGTTTAAAAATGGCCTAAAACAAGTTTTAAATATGGAAAAATGTATTTTTAAATTGTTTGAATTTAAGCTCTTGATGCTTTTTGCTCAAATTTCTCCTTGTCTCATCTCTGTGGTCAAACATTTCAAATATGTTTTTTTTTTAAGTTAGGCTACTCAGAAATGCTAACAATTGCCATGTGCATGCTGTAATATATTTCTTAGGAAAGTTTAAGTCTAGGTTTTTATATGATTGTGTGGACCACATATATATGACTTTATATTTTCTTTATTATAACAGCATTTTGTATTTTGTACATGAAAAGGATAAAAAATGTCAACCAGCAAGAGAACACCAAATGAGGTTGTTTTCATTTCAACATCAGATAAGGACGGCAGGAGCCAAGTGAAACAGAATCAAGCTGTCAAACTGTTTATGCTGCACAACGAACCAAAAGTAATAAAGCAGCGCCCACAGGACTATACATTTATTCAGCTCCGAAACTACAAAAGCACAAGCAAGTATGAAAAAAAAAAAAGAAAAAAATGGACACACAAACACAGATAAAACGAGCATCTGTACACTAGAGCTGGGGATGGCTCAGATGCACAGTTCAACCATTTCATACACATGCTCACTCATTCAGAGGCACGCGTACACACACACAGCGCATTTGCACATGAACGCATGTGTTGTATAACGCCTCGGGCACAAGCTGCGTTTCATATTTTACACTTTACAGGCCGTGTTCAAAGGAGACAAACAGGTCACCCGAATCAACATTAAAGGCCAATTTCTGCGAATCCACATAATCTCTTGCATTTGACCAATTACCCACATGTGTGGGCAGCACTGAGGCAGAGACGGGGACAGGCGTGAAGATTGGCAAGCTTTGATGCCTGCCTCTTGTGGCCACTGCTACTGTAGTCACAGATGTCAGCCACTTGATTAATCCTCCCGTTTGGCCGACTCCCTCCCTTTTCCCTGTGTAGCGAGCGTTGCTTCTTTCAAAACCCACCAGCCCCTAAATGTGCTGCACAAACAACAGCAGGAAAGGTAGCCATCCAGTGAGCAGCAGAACACTAACAAGTGTATGATGGAAAATAAAATAGTGATTTTAGGGAGAAGAGTGTGACAGGGGTAGACTTTAACTTACTGAAATGCTAAAAATAAAAAAAAGATCAATTTATTCATCAGATCATGCGCAAAACACTTGATAATGATTGAAAAGCTGGATGTAAATGAATAAATAAATAAATAGGAGAGACTGATGACTGGAGGTGCAGTATAAAAACAGGTGGAAGTAGTAGCAAGTGAAGGCTTGATGTGGTGGAATGTAGCAGAGATGGGTGATGATAAGTGGCTTTGCATCTGTGGAGCCTTTGAGTGAGTCTGTGTGTGTGTGTGATTGGCTGCTGGAGTGAAAGCGCGCTGCAGACAAGAAGAGTAGAGGTTGAATGCGGTGGGAAGGTTTGATTAGATTCTGGAGCCTAGCTTGTGTGGCTAAATTAGTGTGCGTGTGTGTGTGTGGGTGTGTATTTGATGACATGTGGTGAAGATGGAGTGAGGCTATAAGCCAGGTGGCTGTGACTGTTGGAAGGTTTTAATATATGTGGGGGAGCCAGGAAGACAACAGGGAGCTTAGAAAGGTGGTATTAAAAGGGCGGGGCCTGGATGGCAGGACTAAGTTTGAGAGAAAACATGAAAGTCGGGTGTGTCTCGGTGAGGGATTAGCGTTTTCATGCATTCACGCTGATAGCGCCGCAGAAAACGATCACTTTTGTAGTGTAACATGGCAATGAAAGAAGAAAGAAGTCACCTCCGGCTGTTTGTGCAGGGAGAAAAAAAAGTGCGTGCAGCCAAGCCACTCACACTGAGGAATGGTGTTTTTAGCACATTATTATAAATATGTATAATTTAGAGATGAAACACAAAATGAAATGTAAATTGCCAAAGGAATCAGAATAAACACGACTGAGCTAATATTTTGAAGCCCCATTAAAATGAATGCTTTCATAGCAGCTCATGCCTCAATAGCCCCTAATTTGCTTAATGCATCCAGGTCACTGAATCAGCTGACATTTGTTTATATAAATCCAAATACATATGTATAGTTTTAAAAAGCCAATTAAAAATCTGATTAAGGGTGTATGCTTGGTAAAATAAAACAACCTAAAGTATGTATTTGTTTGTATTAGAGTTGCTGCATGACTTTCTTTTTTACGCAATAAGTTTATGGAGTTTACAATTAACAGCAAAGTGATACCCTCACCTTGCAATAGGATAGTGTGCCTAAAACAAATGAGCCAGGTACAGTGTGAGGTCACAGTTCTGTCTTCCTGCTCTCCGACAGCTCTGAAAACCTACCATTCGAGGGAAAAGTATAAAAAGACTTTTCTCTCCAGGGATTAATAAAGCATCACTGTCTTATTAATGATAAATAATGGGACCGTAATAATCGTGGCACTAGGGTTCCTCAAGGGTGTGGAGCAGCCCACAGAATATCCCCCAGGACATTTTGTGAGGTTTGGGCACAGGGAGGAAATACAAATGGCAAAGGAAATGAATGGAGTCGTGGGATTTAGCTCATCTGGGAGCCGGCGGAGGAGAGGTGAGTGGAAGCAGGAAGAATGGCAGAAGGAAGGGGAGGAAATGAAAAGAGAGAGACAGGCGGGGTATGGAGGTTGGAAGGAAGTGAGGAGAGACAGAACGAGATGCGAGAGAGATGGAGGGAGGGAGGGAGAGCAGAGAAAGGTGGACATCGCTGGCACGGTGCGGTCGTGTGTCCTGGCACGGCAGCGGGACGGAGCAGTACACCTGCTCTCAGTCCAGTCCCTGTGGATTTACAGGCAGACTGTCACCTCACACACACACACACACACACACACACACTCAACCACACTTTCACTGATTTTATACAGTGCACGCACAGGTGCTTTCATCCATATGTTTTGATTTTGCATCAGTGAGCACTCAGGCCACAGAAATTGTGTTGCTGCTCTTCATTGGTTTTCTATCTGGTGATAAAACATCAAATTTCTTTGCACGTAAGCGACAACTGCAGCTAAAATCCCAATTTATAGTAAAAATATGATAGCAAGCATGCATTTTTTAGATAGCATATGCACAATACAACCGTGCAGATACATCCTTTATTTACATGATTCATCTGTTCCTGGCTCTGTGAGTGTACACCCGAACAAATGTGCTCCCACTAACAGAGGTACACTGTAGACTCAAATAACGGCATTAGGAGGGTCTGATGAGGACTGTTATGCAATACAGTATTTTTGGTTTACATTGATAAGACCAGAGCAAACAGATTTCAGAGGATTTAGGAGGATTTAACTTGAAACACAATAGAACGGAAGCGCCTTAAGATTTGCACCTAATTGTGGCTTAATTAACAAATTATTTTAGATTTATGAATCGAGCCATTTGGAAGTATTCGCAGAAGCCAAGCAGATATAAACCAAGTTGTAATGACTGTCTTCTGATATAAATGAAACTGGGAGCTCATGCATAATTTGCTAAAGTTGTTCAACTTCTGAGCATCTAAGTATTACAGATTTAAATGATGAGTGAATTCTTTATTCGAGCATGCTCTGATCACAGGGGTGGATGTGTTCCCTTTTGTTTCCGCTCGTAACAACTCTGTTCAAGGCTTTCTTTGATTTCCTTAGTATGTTTTAACAAAAGAGCCCACTGAATGTTTAAAAGGCAGTGAATAGCCACTTGTCTGATCACATATTCCCTCCGGCTAATGATAAAACACAGCTAAAAGTTGACCCTTCTCACCCGAATTGAGAAAGAACAATTTAGAAAACTTCCAAAAGCAAAGTTAGAATCTGATGTCAGCTCTTGGTGGCTCTCATGTTCCCACACTGCTGGAGCAGACATTTCGAAAAGCATTTCCAAACCCCCAGTGTCAGATATTAGCCTCAGACAACTCATGAAACATCAGCTAATGATTGTAATCTGGAGAATTAGAAAAGAGTACGCTATTGCTGAAAGACACGGTGCCATTAATAAACATGCACAATGATTGGAAATAACAAGTTATATTAGTAATTTTGAATCAAGCCAATTAAATTGCTCATTACAACATATTTATATTCCATGTAAACCACTTCTAATCGCATGTGGGATTTGATTATATAAACTCCATCTTAATAAGGAGTTATAGAGGTTTAAACTCTTAAAAAACATGCACGATGCACGAAATTCTCTGTCATGCATTGCTCTCCAGTCACAAGGATGAGCTCACAGGCCTCAAGACACGAAAACCAAGAGCAAAACAAAGTTCATCGGGAAGAATCTGAGAGTTTCAGTCGTTCCCTCGACCCTAATGTCTCCCTCCTTTCAATAAGTAGAAAAAGTGACACAGCGCTGTGCTGCTTTGATGGCCTCCCGCCTTGGGCCAAGCCAGGGAAAATGACCACTGTGGACACAGGTTGTTGACCAAAGGCAATCTCCCCATTGTGGCCAAATAGCCCACAGAGATGTAAACATTACATGGAAGAATGGCCTACTGATCGACCTCAGAGATTGCAAAGTGAAGGTCAATGGTTTGTCCAACAGCCTATCAGAGGAGTGTGTGCGTGACCGCGTGAGTGTGTACGTGTCAGAGTGCGGCCGCTTGTGATTGAAGTGGGGCGGAGGGAGGCCGACGCTGGTAAATTGAACCACCCAGTTTTGAAAAAGGACTTAAAAGTGACTGTCACAAAGGATAAGCGTAATCTCTTCACTGCTGCATACCCCGCGGGTAAAACACACAGATGCGCAAGTCCATTCACACGCATGCGGCAGGCACAGTGTGCCACAGGTGTTGCAGGTGATATCTACCTTCCCAATCTCACTGCACATGCAAGTACGTGTCTGTAACTGCCATTGTGCTCCATCAAGTTCACATGGTATTAAGTCTTTGAAAGAGCACATGTACAACAAATAAGTCATTCAAAATAAGGTCTGAAATATCCAACCTATTAGTTTTAAGTGTTTCTTGTTTATTCTGAGTCCACTTCCCTTTCTTCTTTTGCCATCAGGGACCTTCATTTCATCCACCTAAGCACTAGAAACTTTAATCTAACACAGCAATTACAGCAACACTACCTTATGTTTAAGTTATTAAGGCATTGTATGAATATGGGTAGGGGCTAAGTCACTTCAAATTTGTGGAGAAATGAGCACCATTTGCATAACTCACTTGGCCGTGCTTTGCAATTATGCCCCCTGTTCCGACACATGCTGCATCGTTCTGCATGTAAATTCAATTCGGGTGATAAGAGTACCTTATGAATATACAGTTAATTGGCAGGAAATTCCCCTGTTCAATTTTCAATCGTTCCGCAATTACCGGTGGAATCATAATGGCTTTTTTCTCCTCTTCTCACTCTCCTCCTTTCTCTTTCGCAATGACAGAGCAAGACAAATACCAAAACAATTGCTCCTTGGGCAGTATCTAAATAGAAAAAAAGAAGGGCAAGGAAGAAAAAAAAGATAAAAGGGAGAAGTGATCAAGGAGAAATTTGTGGCTCTTGCCTCCCGGTGCTGTGTGCACATGACTGAATCTGAGGGAGATTGCAGGCGACACGGCGTCTATGAGAGATCAAAGGGGTTCCTTGCTTTGCTTTGCATACCTCAAACACTATCAATAATGCATTTCCCTGCCCTACCTGCCGAGCGCAGTGGCCCGAGTGCGCGCTCATACACACATGCGCACACACACTGTACAAAGGCCCTACAGCGATGCCTGGCATTTAACGACACTGTCTCCTGAGTTCAGGAGCAAAGATGGGTACAGGTTGACAGCCACCTCAGGGGTAGTGAAGGTTGCTGAAGGAAGGTGAGAACTCTGGTTGAAACGCATTTTAACAAAACATAGCTCAGTAACCGGCAAGTCATCTCTCCGTGACCAATGCCTTCGACATCTAAACGCGAACGGGAATTAAACTGCACGCAGCAAACTTCCTCAGCTGAGCACAGGGGTACGCGGAAATGAAAGATGAATTTCCTTTCATATTATTCATTGCAGTTTTTGATCTGGCATGCACAAATAAGGCCAGTGGTAGTGTAGAGTTTAGAGGGACAAAAGTTTTAACACTGTGTTCACATACATGGACATGGGCGAGATTTTTGAGTCTGGAGAGTGAATAACTAACTACTTCACATCAACCATTATTGTTGAGGTGACTTTGAACAAAGAATACATTCCAGTGAGGCTGCTCAGTGGCCAGAAAGAAAGTTTCTTAACATGAATTTATTGTGTGATCTAAGATCACTGACTGAGAGTGTTTTGCTGGAGCGTACTTTGTCTGTACGAGCCTGTTGAGGGTCCCACTGCTTATACTAATTATTGAGTTTATGACCTTTCCAGTATGGAATTCTGTGTCTAACTACTCTGTCTCCTTGTCACCTGTGGTGGGGATATTTATTACTGGTTCATCTGCTCAGCCAAAAGTATTGAGCAGCCTAACTATGATCAATGAATTCTGGGCCTCATGTTGCATGTCTACAGCTCCTCTGGAAAGCATACAGGTTATGTTTAATCAGGAGTAGAAGCTACCTAAGATGTGGCTTGATAAGGCACATAATATTCCTTTTTTTCACAACAGCTAATATCCATCAGGAAAGAATGTAGCGGCCATTAAGTGATCTGATTGATGACTAAGAGGAATGGGTATTTGTATCCATTTTTCTTGCATAAATACGTCAGTGTGTTTCCCAGCACTGCACTGGCTGCCCGAGTGTGGCTACAAAAGAAGAGGATCATTTTACCCTCATATACAGTGAAAAAAATGGCCATTTGATAGTACTGTGAATAGTTATTAATTAATGAAAGGAAATAATATTGTTTATTTTTATTGTAGAGTATTGTAGAGATCGACTTGAGCCAGACTGATCTGACCGTGGGATGACCGATTCCCTTGTGCTAAGCTCCTCCTTCAGGCACCACGAGAGGCTTGGAAGTGGCACGGAGTCACCCTGTGAGAAACCATGTTGCAGCTCAAGGAAGGTGCTGGAGCGTAAAGGTGCCCAAATACACATATGCTCAAGCACACGAGTGTGTTTAGTATGTGTTCACGGCCATACATGTATAAACATTCACACAGTCACACAGATCCTACCGCAAGTGGATGTGTAACCATCAGGACTGGAGTCTTCTGATCACCACAGGTACATATGGCCGTAAATATCTATCTCATATCTGCACAAGCAACATGGAAAATATACTGCATGATAAGCACTGAGGGTTTGTGCACACTTGTGTCAGCACTGGCTCATACAGTACATATTTGCACCACATCAGAAATTCAAGAGCATTTCCTAACAGCCATTAGACTGTAATAGAAGGGAAACACCTTGATCCCGCCACAATTAGAGGCTCTTCCAGTGTAATGATGAGGTCATAAAAAGTGATGAACCCGATAACGATTAGCCTAATTTGTTTCCTAAATTAATGGAGTGAAGACATGCGGCCTAAGCAACAATAGAGACGGACGTGAAAAGTGTAATCACAAAAGTCTGAAAGTACTGCGATAAGGCGGTATCTTGATGAAGAAAAAGGAAAAAGAAGAGGGCCTTTGTGATATCTCTATTTTTGGTGCGGTAGCTGGAAGGCGCGCACTTGAGTTCCATTATATTTCATATTGAGTTTCATGCCAGGGAATGCAGAGGGGAAGCAGGTCTTTAATGTCAAGGTACAGCATCCCACCATGACATTTTGAATGTTTTCATCCATTATTTCTACTCTATCATCTATTTCTTGTCACCGAAAGGAAAATGTTTGTAATAGGAAAAAGTGTTGGCCAGTTGCAGGGGTTTAAAAACTCTCATTTCTGAAAAAGCAATATGTATTTTTTATGACTGGAGATCAATTTGATGACAAGACAGAATTTCATTTAGTCATAAGAATTGTTTCTATTGTCAGTAAAGGTATCATGCAGCAGATTACTATATCATATTCTGTGATAATCGATGTATTTTGTGTCATCTTAGGAACACTGACTGTCTAGTTTAGACATCTAGACCACTGGCCGAGAGTTTTAGCTTTCTGAAGTTCAGTCCAAATCCGCCTCCTAATCCATTTCCAGGATACAGCAACCACATAATAAACAATCAACGTGACATATACACCTCCAAGCAGTCGACCTGACGCGTGTCAAATTTCCCATCAAGTTGAAGCGATCTGGCCTTCCTCTGGAAAATCACTTCAAAAAGAAATGCGATCTGCCAAACTGTCTGAAGGTTCTTTGTAATCCAGCAATCACTCGAGACCATCGGCATGCCAAATATGAAGGTACTAATGCATTGGAGTTGAAGAGGGAGGATAAGTAGATGGATCTGTTCAAGTCAATTAATACAAGAATGGGCATTAAGTTAAAAATAGATTGGTGAACAAACGTGTTGAGCATGTATTCAGAGTGCCAACCCCGTTCCCAAATCCCACTCAAATCTCTTGTGTAAATTTGTTACTGAGAAAAAAATATATATTTCCCTTCATCTACAGGTAACAGCTCTGCTATTTTTGTTGAATTTGGAAGCTTCTCAGTAACACAAAAACAATGGCCAACTTCCATCATATGCTGCTGGTTTAAGATTTAAGTAACTTTATATGGATTTGACTTTTTGTCCTCATTGCGAATTCTTAAGAATAAATTCACATCACGTAAAACATACACATTCAAAAAACTTCTTAAAAGTCCTTCTCTTACTTGGATGTGGAGTCTTTAACTGTTCACACAGATTCCAAATATATACATTGTGTAATATGTCTTCAACTGAATATTTCCTCACTCAGTTTACCCACCGTGGTTTCTTATATGACCACAAAGCCAGACACATGTGCTTAAGAACACACAGAACACATACGCACCCATCATGCATGCGCTCTCTCTCTCATACACACAAACACACACACACACACACACACACACACAGCAGGCCATACATATTAATGAGGGATCAGCATCATCTTCTGCTTTCTCCCACTAAGCTTTTGCCCTTTTCTCATGTACAGCAAAGGACAGAGACTTGTCATGCGTGATCACACACTAACACACGTACATGCATACACACACATACACACCACATATAAAGCAAACAACAATCAGAAAGCTGCTGCATTGTTGTTCTCCTTCTGCCCACTTTGTTCATACACAAGCTGCTAGCGACAGCAACAAATGGCAGTGAAGGCTGAAGAGTGCCCCCTGCTGTTACACAGAGCCCGAGGTCGCTCCACCTGGTCCCGGTCACTCCAACTGCTCTCTCTATTAGCAGAGGCTTACTTGGAGGTGGAGGGAGGTCGATATCATACTGCAGCTGCCAGAGTAATAAAACCACAGGCAACCCCGACAGAGTGGGAAAGAGGGAGCGTAAAAAAAGGCTGGAAAAGTAGGTACGAGGATTTAGCCCGATGGCCAGAAGAAGTGGGGGCAGAGGAACTCTGAAAAGAGTGGCACGATAAAGTAAAGAAGAGCCATACAGGTAATTCCATGAAAGAGATGAAGCTTGGAGGAGTTAAAAGACATGCTGGGGACGAAGAGAGAGAGGAGAAGATGGAGAGGTGGCCGGTCTAAAGAGGAGGGGGAGATCAGTGGAGGAAAAAGGATCGCATACAGAGCCCGCAAGTGGTTCTTCCCAGCAAAGTTTCTGAAACTTGGGAATGTAAGGCCTAAATATCATACAGCATTTTCTATTTGATTACAACTAATTAGTTTAAAAATGTAGGCCATGTTTTTTGTTGTTGATTTATAAGAGAGAAGGCCAGTGTTTTTGGGCAATTTGGGATTTCACTTATCTCAGTGGGTGGTATCAGTATTGTCTCTCTTCTTTCAGATACATTTGAAATCCAACCAGCTCCCTCCCACTGTAAATACTTTATCTAATATTCTTCACATGTTCTAGGTATGAGTCTCATCCATATGAGCCGCATCTACTCCAGTAAGTTTTGCTTAGTGAGTAAGTTCAGACAACAAACTTTGGCTCCTAATTAGATCTGAAATAGCTCAACCCTCCATTAGTAAAAGGCAGAGAACACTTAATGTGTTGCTGTGCAATAGAATGACTGGAGATGCTTGCACATAGCGCTGTTTAGATTTAGGGGAACATTATGATAAAAGCAAGAAGGAATATTAAAGACCAAGACACCCCACACAAGTGATCCCAACTTACATTGTCCTAATAGTTCTTTTTTATTTTAACAAAGGATCCAGTGACTTCTTATGTGAAAGTGATCACTGGTGGCAAACAACCGAAGTTTGGATAAACCCACTAAACACTACCAGTCAGACAAACAAACCTGAGAGACAAAGCTAAAGAGTACTGAGTGAACAGTACTCTTTAACTTTGAATCCAGATACTACCTTTTGGACAAACAAAGCAGAAAGGTGAGTGAATATTGGATTTACATTCAACAACAGAAAAAGAATCCATATAAAAGTTAAAGTTATTCCATATGTTTTACTTGCACATCATCTTTTCCTTTCTAAAATGGTGTGAATAGGTCTATATTGTTTTTACAATTCCAAAGTGGCCAAAAATACAGTGAATGCAGCTTTAAGATTAACTAATGAATAATGGGTATATTCAATTTATATGCAACAGGTCCATCATATTCTGTATGATACTGGCATGGCTTACTGGGAAACTTAAATGGAACAATACCATAATTCATCTTGTTAGGATCACCTGTTATTATAAGTGTTGAAAAGGGCCTTTGATGACATCAGCGAAATAAGTCCCATTCTTTCTAAATCCCCTCCACATTATTCCATCTTCCGTAATTACCGGTCTTCATTAAACCAATAATGGAGCAGCAAATAGAAAAAATAAAAACCAAATCAAGCAATCAAACCCCAATTAGCTCTGATGAAGATGGGAATGGGGGGGAGGGAGTGGGAAGGAGTATGGATGAAGACAGTAGCAGATGGGAATACAAAGCAGGAGGTGGGTGAGATAGTGGCGTCTCGGGATGCTATCAGCCGATATCTGGGCAACAGAAAGTCGGGGAGCTGGAAAGAGAAGTACGTACACTCGTAACTATCACAGATCAATGAGAAGTCTTGAAGGGCAGCTTGAAAGCCTGAGTAATTGCAGGGGATCAGGGAGGTTATCATCTCAGGTCTCCCTCTTCTCCAAGTCCCTGATGGATGAGAGACTTCGTGGCTAGCCAATGGACAACAGGGCCATCGAGATTAATCCAGCAATAAAAGGACCATTACTTGTCATTGGCATGATGAGAGGTCCATTTGTTATGGCAAATGTTTTTTTTTAATTATTTTTCTTTAATATTGCATGGCTGTGTGAGACTGAGACTCCTTAATTAGGAGACCTGGATTCATATGTCATCATCAGGCCCGGGACAGTGGAGATTGAGACAGAGCTGCAGATGATAGGCAGGGATTACGAAAAAGAGACTCAGGGAAAAAAAGAGACAGAGGGAAAGAGAGACGATTGACTGACAGAGCAGGAGGGTGGAAGAGCAGAGAGACGGCAGCAAACCAGCCATTTTGAGGAGTTTTTTTTTTTTAATTGGGGGAATTTTGTGGGAAAATGAGGGAGGAGAGGTTTTAAAGCAAGAGGGAGAGAAAGAGATGGCTGGATGGCTGGTTGACTGGTTGACAGGGGCCCCGTAGTGTGGACACCTCGGTAGACTTCTCCTAAATGGCTGTCTGTCAGAACAGCAATGGCCGCCCTCTGTTCCACTCCTCTAAATGAGCTCGTTATGGTTCAGGCCATTACAGAGTGGACTCTCTGTTCTGGGGAAGCTGAGATGTCATTAGACATAGTGGGAGTGAGGTGGGGAGAGACAGAGTTGGAACGATGGAGCAACAAAGAAAAGGAGGAGCCAAGAGAGGGGGGGGGGTCGAGAGTGATAGAGACAGAGGGAGAAAGGCGAAAGGAAAGGCGAATAAACTAACCAAAATGAGACCAAGAAGAAGAGAGATAGTGGTTGTAATGAGGGGATAGGGATGTAGGATGAAAGGAGAAGTAAGGGAATCGAGTTAAAAAGAAAGGGGGGGGGTGTCAATTTACATAAGGTGACAGCAAACTTTCACAGCTTCTGCGCTCTCTGTGAAGTCACTTGGATATTGTGTTGCTGGGGAAGGCTTTCTAGACCGACTGAGAAGCGCTCAGCATTCACGTGGCCTCGGCTATTATCTCATGAGTCTTAATGCACACCGGCCCGCGCAAAATTAAAATTAAAAGCAGTGTAACATGAACATTTTGCCCACAGATATGTATAATATGCAAGCCCAAAGCCAAATGCAACAATGGAGCACATATATATAATCCAGGCAAAAACCCGGCAAGGGTACAGTAGAGTATGTATGTCAGCAGTTATAAGTGTGGGCATGCTATAGTGGCTATTTAATTTTTGACTTTAGCTAACTGATTCATTGTTCAGTCTGTAATAATAATAGAGAAAATAATAGAGAATAATGATAGAGAAAAATGTACTTCACCAAATGTTCAAAAGCAAAAAGTATTTAAAGTGATGTGATATAAAAGTGAAAATAAATTTTCATATTTGAGCAGCTGGAATGACTCATGGTTGTGTAATATTTAAAAAAAAAATGCATACTCTCATATTGAAAAATCTACATGAAATGGATTTTCTTTAAGCCACTTTGTTCCACAAATATGCTGAATGCACATCTTCCTCGTAAAACATTTGAAAAAGATTTTCTAAGTATATAATCAGCATTGTTTACATCCATGTGTACTGGCTTAAAGTCTTCTTCTTTCCTGCTTTTGTTGGCACATTGCTATATATCTTGGGGTGTTACGACCACGTGTAGCTCGGTGGAATAGTGTGAAACCATTGGCAAGAGCTTGTTCATCATCACCGGTGTGCAGGTGCATGTTGGCCCTTGTACATGTGCACTTTATTCCACGGGGAATCTTTAAACTCCTGGACAGTACCTCCAAAAAAACAAGACCAGATGTAATTATAATGTTCAATTCAGAAGCAGAAATGTTGGACATTCAGAATTATCTAGAATACTGTTGGAAAATAATAAAAACATCAGCATTTTTAAAATCAAAAACTTGTGATATGGTAAAATATATACTTACAAATGATCTGCCATTATTTACTAACCATTTTAGAGTGTTTTATACTAATTTGATTGTATAGATTATTTAAAGTAGTTGGATCAATATTTTTTTTTTCAAAAATATAAAAATGTTTAGTGCAAAAACTGTTTTGTGTCCTTTTCTATCCTTTTCATCTTGGCCAGCAAATAGCTCATTTGCAGCTTCCAGATTTATGCTAGCCACAGTGCGGGGAACAAATGCCCATAGTTGTTTCTCCTTCATGTCAGACTTTTGTGGCTGGAGGACATTTCTCTCACTTTTCATCCACAGAGCATATATTTGCATTCTAATACATCATTTCATTTAACTAAATTTTAGGAGACAGAGATTTGTGCCTGTGAGCTCGGGGCTCTTTACCCCTGAGGTCCACACACACACACACACACGGGGGGAGAGACTGACACACAAATAAATATGCCAATGCAGAAAAACAGACATGCAAACAAACAGACCTTTACGGGTGGTTAGACGGTGAGCCAACTAAATGTCAGATTGGCAGATGCTCCATCTCAGCGTCTGGCTCCTTTGATTTTCATCTGTTTACCCTATCTCACCAATACAGAGCATGCCCTAATCAATTACGATTCAGCCAAATGTCACATACAGGTGGGATGTTTAATGACACTCCGCTTAATGATAGTTTGGTTCGTGTCAGGTGGATTATGAGTCCATGAATGTTAAACAATCATTCAGTCCATGTTTACCAAAGATTTGAATCACTGAGGAAACGTGTTTTACAGTGTTTTCAGACAATACACAATGATAAGTTGAATTTCCACTGGGTAAATAAAAGATTGTTTTGACCTGTTGGAAAACTTTTCACATGACCAACGCCCATCATAAGACATCTTGAAGGTCAGCCAGATGTAAGTTTTAGTATATATGTGTGTAGAAACTCTATTTAGATGGATGGAATAGCTTAAATACTGGACACAGTTGGTTTTGATTCCCATGCAACAATCACCTTTGCTGCAGCTGGAAGTTTTAAATCAAATCCAGTAACTTAGTCAATTAAGGTGAAGGAGTTAAGGCTACCTGAACAAAATGGTTTATTTATCTGAAATAACATAATACTTATTTCTGATAAATTATTATGATACCAATAGCTTATGAGAATCCGCACAACTTTTTTTTTTTTTTTTAATCAGCCTCACCTTCTCAGCCTGTTTCCTGCGAGCTTTTCAGATAACGCCACTGTCTATCAACAACTGTTTGTGCGCGCTGATAATGATTTTGAGCTACCTCTGTCAAACTAGAGTGGTGGATATCTCGTAATAAAATCTCATCTCTAGAGGGAGTTGTAATTAGCAAACGCTCTGTGAAGCAGGGAGGTTCTCTCTCTGTTTCCTCTCTCTTCTCTGCTGCTGCCATCTTACCAGAGCAAAACTTTAAGTATATAGCGTCTGTTACACTCTGTCTCGGCAAAGTTGGAGCCACGGGCAGGCGGAACATCAAGGACAGCTTTTGAATTTGACTAAACATTACTGAGAGCTAATTATTTGGCTTTTCCTATTAAGATATTAATACTTCTCCTAAATGCTGGGACCAGAGGACAAAAAAAAGAAAAAACATAGCAAAAAGCAACTCATGTCTATAGACAAATGATACACTTTAACAACAATTTTGCCGGTGGTCCCTCAGGCCATAACTCCAGCCTGCTCCCCAAACATCTGCTGTACCCCCACTGCTCAGTAGATCAAGATCTATGTGTTCTCACCGGCAGTGCTACTAGGACGATGTGACTTTATGGGCCACGGGGGTGGTGGTGGCTGTGCTGCAAAGTGCATACTTTGTCACTCCACCAACACAGTCTCCTGCGAGAGGTCGCACATATATACGGAGGTTCTCCATTCATCTTACGCCAGGGATAAAGGCAACCATGTAGTACGGCGGACAGGATACAGAAGCACGGGTTTGGTTCCATAACTCTGGTGCTGCGATTGTTAACAGTCCATTGAGTTAATGTAGTCTAGACTTTCATGGTGCATGGTCTTCTGTCCTTTCTTTACACGCATATGTTGTACTGATGTTGTGGTGTGATATGACCTATTAAAGACTTTGTAGAAGTAATAAAATAGTGTACATTTTTCATTGATATTCCATCTGTAAAATCAGAGAGTATATTGATGGACTTAAAAATCCAATCAAAAACTGCCATAAAACAGTTTGTTTTCATGACTTACATTGTTTGTAGGTGTATTTTTTCTTTTTTTTTCCCCCCAGCACAAATACGCTTCTTTGTTGCCCAAAACTAACAATGATTTATCTTAAGAAGAAATCCTGTCTCTACAGTTAGAGACAAAATAAACACGTGAACTAAGCTGTGCTGAGAGGTGTATTTCTTAATTACGACAAACACTGATAAACATAAACTGTAACTATTCCCTGCCCTCTACTGGTGTAAATATGTTCAACACCTATCTAGGGATTAGACATATATTAAAAAAAATAGGAAAAGCCAAAAGTTCTATTTATTTTAACTGTACTGACTAAGTACACATAAGCTACAGATGTGAGTTTCTTGGCAATGGAGCATATTGTAGGCACTTGTGTTGTGTCCACTGAGACCGCCCTCTCAAGAAATACTTGTAGACAGAGTTGTTTTATGGGCCTAGAGCTGAAAGGGTTATAGATGTACTAGCTTGCTGCTTTTGAAGCTTGCCTTTTTCCAAAGAGAGCTCCCCCTCTGAGGGAGTAATACTTGGGGACAGTGTTATTTTATGGGATCTATGATGTATGGGCTCGTGGCTGTGGGAGCTGGGATTCTCTCCACAGAGCTCCCCGTGCTCTTATGTGGTGTGTGGGCTGCCACATACTGTGACAGACTATGATCATATTTCATGATGAAGAAAAAAAAAATACGCTCACACAGTATCGATCTATTAGCTTATGGCTGGGTGAAATTGAAGTTCCCATACAGTAGCTTTCTTTAGAGAGTTTCATCTGAGGACTTAATGGTTAGGGTTTGTGTTTCTGATGCCTCAGGGGGGTAGCCATGGACATCACCTATCTGTCCCCCGTGCTTCATCTCTTTTATAGTCTTCCTCCTTTGTTGTATTTACTTTCCGTCCTTCCTTTCTTTTCAGTCTCTCCATCCCCCTATCGTTCTGTATCACTCTCTCTAACTTTCTCTACGCCCCCTCCTTTTCTCGAATATCTATCTTGATCTGTCCAGCAGAGAAGTTCACAACCGGTCTTTCCTCAAGAAGGTAAAGGTGACTATTATCTGACGCTTTGTGCAAAAACACTGCTGAACTCCCCAAGAAAAACAACACGAAAATCTTTCTTTACAAATACAGAGCTGCATTTTCAGATTTGATGTGTTTAGCGCTCCCCTTGTCCAATTACAAGGAAAGTAGAACTTGTAAAGTCACATAGATGCCTGCATTAACTCCAAAGACTCGGAAGGAAATGTAAAAGACGATTCTGACCTAAACAATCTCTGTCACATCATGTTGGTGATCACAGCCACATGTCTACCTGTAGTGTAATTAGAAATGCAGCGCTCCAGACAACACTTAGGCCAGACTTGTTAAAAATAAAATGACGGGTGCAGCCGTTGTCTCGGTTAACTAGAGTTTTGATTGGAGACACCGCAGCAGGGCTGGCAGGAACGAATGGTCCCGTGGGAGTTATTAGTGGAGAGAGAAGTTTTATTGTTGAGCTGCTCTCAGTGAATCAGTATCCAACATGCTTGTTGATTTGCAGGAGGAACCTTGTAGAATAATCAATCAAAGGGACAAAAGGTTTTTTTCTGAGCAAGCACAGAGGTTTTTGTGGTTATTTTGCAAAAGTCTGGTACTTGTTGCATGAAACTTAACCAGCTGATCTGCTTTATGTAATTATGGCTCGACAGTCTGCAACATCAGTTAGAGACTGCAGATGGTACAGAGACCTGCTGCCTTCAGATCACCTTAAGGAGTCAGAGTAAAGGAGAGGTCATCTGTATTGGCTTCTAACTCTTGTGTATTATAGAAATAGATACTCTCCTGTTGTTTTTACATGCAAAAAAAACTTTAATACTTCAAAAACTAATAATTAGATTAGTGAACTGCTTCGCCAACATTGAATCAAGTTCAATGTTCAATGGAAATTAAAGAACACAAGGCTACTGGGCTGTGTCTACATACTTTCATTACTCAGTGTTTCTAGGGTCTAATCAGGTTGTTGCTAAGTAGTTGCTATGGTGTTCTACACTGCATTCAGAAAACATTCAGACCCCCTCACTTTTTTTTAGATTCTTTTATTGTTGCCAACTTATGCTTTTAAATGCTTTTAAATTAATTAATTCCCTCTCTTATTTCTTCTGTTGAAAAGTTTGGATGGTATGTTACCCTACAAAAAACAGCAGCTTGTGCAACAGTCCCACTTTGCTTGTAGTTTAGCCTTGAGAACAAAGTTAACTTTTTCATTAGGTTTCAAACCAGCAGACAGCCAAAGAAAACAAACAGACAGCATCAAGAGTGTCTGAGTGACTCACTCAATCAGTATACTGTGGATAACTCAGAGCTCAGGCCATCCACTGTGATTCTGCGCTCCGTCTTTATCCAGAAGGTCTCGTTCAGGATGCTTTGGGACGGCAAAGAAGAAAGAGACAGAGTGACAAAGGAAGAAAGATTAATAGAGGGAAGGGATGGAGGGAAGAGAAGACTGATAGAGCAGGAATATTACTCTCCCTTGTCTTTTGGATCCTTGCTGCTATACTCAAGGGTGCCTTCTGCACTTTTCAACTGTGCCTCCTTATTTATTATTAAAGTAGTCAGATGAATCTTTCATCCACAGGAAATTAAAGAACACAGTGGAGGAGTATGTGGACAAGGGCGGCGGCGGCGAAAGAAGGCAACGGGAACGAGGGACAGAGGGCAGGAGAAGAGACGGAGAGAGGTGATGCGAGAATGGAAGAGGGGAGAGACAGGATGAGAGGTAATTGAGAAAAACTAAAAGAGACGGGGGTACAGAGAGGGAGACAGACTGAAGGGTGACAAAGACGGTGTTTGTGTGTATGTGTGAAAAAGAGGGAACAACGGGTGGGATAGAGGGAGGAAAAAGTGAGATTAAGGTGTAGATAAAAGGAAGCACCCTGCTGATTTGGCCTGGTTCACACATCCCCAACAAACAATGTGAAAACCTCTCTCCTGTGCGCTGCTTGTTCCACACGGTCAAGATCAGTAGCTATGAATCACACCGTGCAATGTGACATATTTGAGCTGATGCTGCGTACACATGAGGAATTTTGGATTTATGTGGATAATTTGTGTATTTCTGATGGTCGCAGGCAAAACAAGCTGTTAAAAGAAAGAGTTACAATCAACCAGGGGAATCTTATTAGGTTGCTCCATGTTATTATTTTTCCTCTGCCCCTTTTTTTTTTTCCAAAAGGACTACTTCGCCTGCTGTCGCTCTCCACGGTGCTGAATCCACAAACACTGGAGCCGGTCCCAGTGTCCAGCAACCTAGCAACTACAGTGACTAGCAACCACTTCACAGCACCTTGCTAGCAATACATTCAGTGCACTGTGTTATTTTGCAGCCTTATGCTAAAATCATTTTAATTCTTTTTTTTTCTCCTCATCGATCGACTCTCAGTGCCCCATAATGACAAAGCTAAAGGAAATCCAAGTCAGGGTCATACAATTACAGTGTGCTACAAATGCAAAAGCTGGACTAAATAGAAAGAAACATTTGGTTTAGTTATTTTTGGTTTAAGTACTGCAAGTACAAATAGAAAGCTGTCTCCTGACTGTATACTAAAAATCTTCACTTAACTCTGACCCCCACTTTGTTCTATGTGGACTGTCACAACAGGTTGAATTGCAGGTTATCAGTTTTGGATCAACTTCCTTTCACTTATTATGCCTGTGAGTTATGCCCATTTATACCCCTAATAAGCAGCCTGCACCATATTTTAGGTGTCTCAAATTCAATTACTTGATATGCATGTATTGAAGAAACCATGTAGATCTATGTTTGGTGATTTTTATGTTTTTACACAAGGACTGCATGTTCATTTTTGGGTGGGGAAACTTACCCAGCCGCATAAAGCTTTTTCAAAATTCATTGGATTAAGTTGGAAATGATTGTCACCAGCTTTAAAACAAGGCTGGTCTTCTTGGTTGTTAAAATGTTTACATTTCGGAATTGCGCGGTTTTGCGTAAACTGGACAGAAACAAAATGGCGTTGTTCTCCTTTGCCCAAGCAAGCTGTTCAAATAAACTGCCCAAACATGTCGGGCCATGGCATGAACACACTCTCGGTCAATGAGTGAGTCAGTCGGTCAGGCGCTCGCTCACTTCATTTCCTCCATGCACACCCATAAACAAACACCTCCTCCCTCCATCCCTTATCCTCTTTGGACAGCCCAGAGAACACCTGGAGAGCATCCAAAAACAAGTCTCACAACGGCTTCTAGCAATTCTTCATCCTAACACACTCCTTCTAACTTGGGTTGTGTTCCAATACCCCAGGAGCCTGACAACGTATCTTTGTCACCAAGAACAACCTCATCCTTCTCTTCGTCCTTCAGCTTCTACATCCCGCTGCTACACTCTGCCAGAGGACGTGGAGTGAAGAAAACATAATCAGAAAAAAAAAAAAAAAAACATCTTCTGCCTCCCTGTGGCTCAGAGCAGAGTCCCCTTGGTCTTTGCAATATGTAGTTCAACATCACCTGATATAAAACATCTACCTCCGTGCTGAAAGCCCCCTCTTGCTCTCCCAAGGTTTGTAGGCTGAATGTGAAAACGTTGCTCACTGCCCTTTCCACTAGTCCCTGTTTCCCAATATTACCAGTGCTGTGTTTTGTGTTTGTTTAGATATTTACAGTGGTGTCATGTTTTAAATATGTGATCACTTAATCAATTTGCTTATGTTATCAATATAAAACTGTCTTGGTGATTGAGTTGTTTGTTTTTAGTCAATAGGCTTATAATATGTTGAAAATGGTTTACTCTATTGTTTGTGATTTGGGTTAGTTGTTTTTCCTGGGAAGGTTGGGGCATTTCAGCTTCTCAATCAAGGGGTAGTGAGAACAGGTTTGGCTCATTAGGTCCTCTTGCAGGGGGAGGGTGAGTTGATAAAAGCCGGTCGCTGAAGGATTGTTTGTTCTTTAGAGAGATGGCAGCTTGCTGTGAGGCTGCAGCGGTCACGTGTGCATTATTTTGTTTTAGCTTAATTTAGTTGTTTCTGAATTTCCTGGGTTCAATTTTTGCTCTTGTTTAATAATTTCTTTTTTGTCAATAAATGCCATCTTTTTTGCATTTACTCCAGCATGCCAACCTGCTTCTTCCAAGTCCGTTTTGAATTTTTCAGTGCCCAAAGGATGTTGTCTGCCCTTCATATGGGGTGGCGGCACTACACTGAAGTTTGGTCAATCACTCACAGCAAATGGGGCAAAACATTGCCCTGCATAATTTATTCATCAAGGTGTGTTACTTCAAGTCATTTACTCTTTAAAGGTTGTTTGTTAACGCGTTCATTGACCTCCACACTCAGCTGATCAAGAGAGTGAACGGTTGAGATACACCTTCAGTATGGATCGCCATCTCCAGTAGCCATGGAGAAGTGCTCGATCTTTGTTTTCTTTTGTCAATATTGTATCGTTACGTACTGTACTGTACTCCCATCTATACTTTTATTCCTTATTAGCACCATGTGTTGCTCTCTGAATTTTGCAGCATGTGTTCCGTCAACATTTTGTACCATGTTACAAAAATAAAATAAAAAAAAAAAACTGAATCCTGATGCTCCTGTAAGGTGCTAGATTTTTGTTGTTTTGTAATTTTTTCTCATGGGTCAATTGACTGCACAAGTAAAATAAATGTATTATTATTGACTTTAGATTTCACCCCGCACTTAAGGCATAGTCTTCGTTGTGATTGGTTTCCTGTATCTCATGATATCCAGCCCCTCTCCTCCCTTCTCACCACACAGTCCATCATCATTAAAATGAAATGCTTGAGGAGGGTGATGTTTGGCTGTATGTAAACTATGCACCACATTATACAATAAACCTATATTAAGAGGACTGACAGTGAGAATGTGCCCTAGAAATGCAAAAGGGTAAAGCAGCTCAGAGATGCATTTGATGCGCTACATGCCCCATGATCATCCCATCAACTTTGCTCAATGTTGAGAGAGGGGGAGAGAGAAATATTATAAATGGATTTCATTGACATGCAATATGAGATTTATGGAAAAAACGACCGTTCACTCATCTTCATTAGATCTGGTGGGGGTATGGTGAAGTAACACAGACCCGTATTTAGAACGATCACAAAGAGGGGACGGGAACAAAATCCTTCTGTGACACTCCTGCGTTAAGATTTGTCACGCCTCTTAGCCATTTGTTGCCCTCAAAAAGCGACATACAGAGTAAAAAAAAAAAAAACATCTTTTCAAGGTTTTGGAGAAGCCTATGTTATAGAAATGGGGAGAAAAATGACACACCACCCGAGCCACTGCCAGCCATTTTCTGTTGATGAGATGTTTCATGCTTCTTTAAGCACAGTTTGCAAAATAAGAGTCACGTTGTGTCCTCCAGTGCTGAGGGAAATGATTGTGGCCTTGCGAGTAAATCTGCCTCAGAGTATGGAATGAATGTGCCAGTGGAGCATGCCACATTAAGATGCTATGGACCAGGGCGTGCACTTATTCTGCTGTTGATAATGCCCTTTGGTGTAGTAGACTCACAAGGAACTTACCAGAGTGACAGCTCACCATGACAGGCCGTTAAAGTGCTCAGGATATGATAAATTTCCCCCCAACAACAGTCTTTTGGTGCTCTTTTTCTCAATTCAGTCATTTTTTTTTAATATTCACTAACGGGATGAGTGGCTGTTATAAGCCCTTGGTCTTATCAAACCTGTCAGAAACAATTTAATATCTAAAATACCTGGTCAACTTTGAGAACACACTTCTTCAAATTGCATATACACACACATTTTTGAGATACAGATATAGATCCGGTAGAACCACAATATGCCGACTAGTGGCGCATTATGACTTATCACGATATGATAAAGAATTTGGATTCTGACATTGGTTTTTGGGAGATTATTTTCCAGCTGTAAGCCCAGGTGGCTTGTTTCAGATTGGTTTGTATTGATTGATGCGAGCCAATCAGACTTAACTCCAGGGGCTCAAATGAGACTTTTTCCAGAGCCCTGAAAACCAGCTCCAAATCCCGGGGTGGGCTAGGTCACTCATTTATTATTAAAAACTTATCAAGCACCTTAAAACCTGTCAAATGAGACAGCGAAATTCAACACAAGTCACAGTGTAGCTCAGCTTAAATATCAGGAAACACTCAACTACTGACAAAGAGAGAGGAGGGAAAAGGTCAAACATGGCACACTGAGGGAATAAAATAAGAAATTATAGAGCATACAAGCTCAGATATTAATGTGAAAAAAGAGAATCAGGGAGAAAAGTGGAATATAAAAACATATTTCCATAATAGTACATTTAGGGAGGCATTTGAGGACACTTTGGATTGGATTGTCAATCGTTTAGCAATACCTAGTCATCAAACTGAAACAGAACATGTAAATCTGATGGAGTCCTGTATTTTTCCATCTGATGAATGCAAGTCCAAGATCTCGAAGTTCTTGTTTTTTTAATTGCTGAGAAAACACTTGGATCTCTGTGGTTTGCAGGGCTTTTTTTTTATTGGTCATTTAAAGCATTTAAATGATCTATAAAAGTAAAAAGCAAAAGTCCAGAGGCAATTTAACACTGAAGACCATGTAAGGTTAAGGAACGACTGACTCATTACCCGTTTTGAAAACTGGTCATATACTCCTTCCTAATTTATTTTTCAATTACCAGCTAGGGAAGGCACCCCGGGGAGTCGGCTCTCCATTGATCAGTTGTTGCTGAAATGCTGCTGCGTAAACCACCAAAGCCAGCATAAATCCAGTACGGTGGTATCTGTTGCACCATCTCCCATTTCCCAGACTGTATGTCCTTGTTTGTGAAAGATAAAAATAACGTGTCAGGCGGCTCCTCTGTTGCTGCTCTACTGGGGAACCAAACAAACATTTTGTGACGACTAAGAAAAAGCTGACGCCGGTCCGCTGTTTAGAGCTCCTTCAGCGTTGCAAGTTTTTTGATCTTTTGTTTTATTTTGCATCGTCTCCCCCCAGCCCGGCCACATTTTGGAAGGCTTTCAACGCAATTCATTGGCTTATAAATCACCTGTCTTTACTGTAGCCAGTGCAAAAAAAACAGCACAACAAATAGAAAGACAACTTGTGGCAAGAAAAGTTGTGTTATTTTGTTTAATGTGCTTTTCCGATGCTAAAACTGTGCTGTCAGTAAGAGTACGTTTTCAGTATACTCCTTAGATTTTCATGTATAAACCTTTATTTTCAGACACCATAAGATAAAGGAAATGAAAAGAATGAATGCTGAAGAATTTGGAAATTGCTCTTATTTACCCCTATTATTATCTAAGAGGTACTTTGGATTACTTTAGTGCAGCGCCTGCACTGTTGTCTTGGTTGGTTTGTTTGTTTGTTTGTTTGTTGACCTCTACGTGCAGCAATATGTGAGACATGGAGGAGTGCGTGCGTGTATGTCAACAGCAGGATAAAGTCGAAACACTATTGTTCATGTTGATACCCTCCCCTGGGTGCTGGACGGGGGATTCAGACAATGAGAGGAGGGTGGGACGGAGGAGGGGAGGGTGGGATGGAGGAGTGGGAAGAGGACAGAGCATGGAGGGAGCAGAGGGACAGAGAGGGAGAGAGAGAGAGATGGAGAGAGAGTGGGGAGGACAAGGCTGTCTGTTTTGGAGACATTCAGGTCTCAGTGCTATTTGATGAAGATGAAGTGAAGTGTTAAAAATCAATAATCTGCTCGATATGTCCTCAGAAAGGTTTAACCACTCCCCAACCGAGGTATCCATTTGAGATGCAGGTTGAATATGTTTTGAGGCTTTCCAAAAGCTTCATTCAATATTAGCGCTTCTGCGGCAGCAATAAACGAAATTTTAATGGCATGATTGAAACCAAGAGTTGCAATTAAAAAAAAAAAATTCAACAGGTATATGATTGAATGTATTAGAGATATAACAGTGCTCACCAAAGAAAGCAGTTAGAAACCATTTGCACAAAATGGAGATCAGGCTAAACCTTAAAATGACCAAAATCCAGGCCCATATTTTCCTCAATTAAAAGCTCATTTATTGGATCAAATGTTAAAAGCCTAATCTCTCAGTCATGGCGGCTTTAATCAGCCCTCATCGGTCATCAGGATAACAGCAAAGATGGTGGCAGGACCATGAAAAAGACAGCAGTTTATTATACTCAGCAGCATCTGTCATTACAAGAGATGTGGGTGGGATTTTTATGTTTATTATACAAAAGCACGGAGACATTTCTCACAAACACCAACCTCGATATTGCACCGACATTGCGGCTGTCCCCCCTGACAAGCAGAAAATACCACAGGGAAAGGTATCTACAGGGGTTCTGTATCTCACCGGAGTGGAGATAAAGCCTCATGACGGAGCCACTGAAACATAGCCATGCAAACTGAGTACTGATCTGAATAGAGGAGACTAAATATAAGATCGTAATGGCCTTGCTTAGTCTAGGTGCTGTAAAACACGGGATAATCAAGCCAGGATAAACTCAGGGGGGACATTGTGGAAGATAAAGCAGAAAGGATGATGTGAGCGTGTACGCGCGTGAGTGTGCAAGTGCAAGATGTGGTTGATCGTAAAACAACATTTCAAGGAACGGAGAGACGGAGATGTCTGAGGAAAACGCTTCAGAAAAAGTCCCAGGACACTTGATGAGGCCTCATGAGAATCAGTCACACGGAATTAGACCACATCTACGGTGTGTGTGTGTGTATATATATATATATATATATATATATATATGCATATATATATATATATATATATATATGTATATATATATATATATATATATATATATATATATATATATATATATATATATATATGCATGCTAGTGTGGTGATGTACGATCATTTTAATTGGTTACAGTTAGTTTTCATCATTTTTTTTGCTTCACTACATTCATCTCAGCTAATTAACACAGTTAAGTGCTGACTTCAGAAAGCTGGTTCACTCTGTCATAGTTTATTTCCATCGGTTCGTGTAACTGAGCTCATAAATTAGACTTCCTACACTCTTAAGTCCTTTAAAGCATCAAAATATACTGGAACACAAACACTGTTTGTATTATACAGTGACTAAAGATTATCTTGGGATCTGATTTTTGCAATATTTTTTTTATCTTTTGAGGTGATTGTAGATCATAAATTCTTTCCTGGACTTGGCTAAGGGCCAGAAAAAAAATCACAGCTTGGGGTATTTCATGACTTCGTGCACATAGATGATCGGTTACATATAAAGGGGATGACCTCTGTGGCGAAGTTGCCCCCACAGGTGGGATTCACAAATGGTTCCAGGTTCACTAACATGAAATAAAACATCATGTCTCCTTCGCTTCACCATGTTTATAGGTGTGGTGTGCACAGAGGAGCGCTCTGATCCTGTAGTCAGAAATGTGTCAAACATTAAAAGGCGAGAGCAGACATAAGAAACTCTCACATTCTGCTCTCTTTTTTTTTCTCTCAGATACTGCATTGGATTTCTCTCTCTGTGGCACATAACACTGGATAAAATGAGCAATTGTCACGCCCGACTATCAGTTCAGTTCTTGGCATCACGTCTGTCAGGTTGGGCCGATGTGGGGCTTTTTCTATCATTCGAGGAAGCAAGAAATTTCCAGTGATTTCCATATAGTATGACAATCTCTTTGTAGACTTGAGTTATGTAATGTTCCACAGTAAATCTCAAGTTTGCGTTAATGTTTTTTACATCAAATCAGTCTGCGCTTCAACATGCAGCATCCTGTCATGATAATGTAATCATAACACTTGCCACTCATGTGATGATCACTGTAACTAATTACACAGCTCAGGTAAGATTCATGAGTATGCTAATTGATTTTCATATTACATGCATGTTAGTGGAAGTCAGCCATTGCCTGGAACGAGGAGGAAACAGAAAAAATAAACACGCATTATTTTAAAGTAACAAAGCTAAAATGTGCAAAAACGCCGCTATCGCCCTTTAAATATTACAATAAAAGAAAATGAAGCTAGCAATAATACATCATGCAAGCACAAAGGTGAAGCTCAACCTTCTGAAAATGAGGAGTAATGCTTTACCATGAGGTGAGGGTCAGGCTGAAACCTGTAAAGTGCTTCCTTCTGCCTCTGAAGTTAAAAAATGTGATTTCCGTCCGAGAATAACACATTCACACCATGATGTATGAGTCCAGAAGAGTCTTCAATTAATTTTCCATGCCAGGTAACGTGAAGGTGCCATAGCCCTGGTACATTAAGCGGAACTAAATGAAATAATGCAGACATTATGGTTCATTGCAACAACTAGGTTCCATATCACCTGCAATCTATTTTGGCTAATCAATCTGCCAGCGTTTCCACAAGATTAATTATCCCGGTGTCTCTCACTATGAAGCCCCGACTCCTTTCCTTTACTATTCCACTTCACCACACCCCGCCTGCTGATACCTCAATAATTAGTACAGAGGATAAAACCAGGGACTCTTCAGTGGACACTAATGGACCACACACCATAGTGTGATAAGACAAATAAGACTGCACTTGTAGCACTTTGCTAACCTGTCCTAATGGGTGGGGGGGGCCAGGACTACTATCCCTGACCAAAGAAATGTGTGTTCATGATGCAACACGTGCAGATGGCCCCTCAGAAATTCAGATGGAGTTTTCTCATGAGGTCACAGAAATAAAATGGAAACATCTTTTATGAGAAACAACATTGTTTAAGCCTGGGAAAAAAAAAAAAAAAAGAGAGAAAACAGGCGCGCACTGGGAAATCAGAGAGCAATCCAAATAGTTTTCTCTGGCGAAGGGACTGAAAATATCTCCTCATGTGCAACATGTATGAGCCCCTTAACTCGAGTATCCTTCCCCTTTCTTATGATCACATAATGCTGCCCTTAACTGATCACATGACATTCTTTCAACCTGAATCTTGTCTGTCTTTCTGGCAGGAGGAGGTACAAATGAAGGAGTTTAGCAATTGTCAGGTTTCCTATGGACATAGTATATTGCTCTACCCTCCTTAATCCCTCACTTGTAAATCTCCTGCATGTCTGCTTTCTGGGTGAAGTCAATAAGAAAGAATATTTAATGTGACAGAGGGAATGGTGTTACTTCTACACTACATGATTCACAAACAGGACCAGATCATCTCTGTACCACATTTGGTGCCCTAGGCCAACCCTAACACTAGCCCTAACCCCCAAGTGGCCAACAAAGCTGCCTATAGGACTCACCTACAAATCTTCCTGGATGAAGCTGTAAACCTCCAGACAGATTTCAATTTAAATGCAGCCCAACTTTAAACTCCAAAAGCTCAACAAAATAAAGAATTCAAGTGCATTTCTGTCAGGTAATGTCATGTCAACATTCTGAAGATTAAATAATCAAAGGCGTGCCAGTAACTCCTTTGTAACTCTGGGTGCAGCATGGCATTTCGCTGCCGTTTGCCATCAGATATGGCATTTATGTATGTTTGATGAGTTGTTTTCCTTCTTTGTCCGCACAGCAACTCCCAGGTTTGTGCTGAATCAGAGGCGTGTGGCTGTGAGTGACAACAAAACACTGAAGTATGTCGAGGCTGGTGGAAGTAAAAAAAAAAAAAAAAAAAAAAAAAGTTTGATGCTTCCTTCCTTTCCTTCTCAGCAAAGCTAAAAATATATTTTAGAGTTAAGGCATTTTTTTTATTTGCTATATTTCCATTCAGGTTTTAAGAGGCATTTTCAAATGTACATAAAATCTAGTCAGTGGAAGCTCAATGAGCTGGAACAGCTAACCAGAAATAAAAGTTTCTTCATAGCTCTGGAGGCTGTATGCTATGTATTTTTTTTACAACAACTTTCTGTCATCTCATGAAAGACAACATTAAAATGTCACAGTATCCATGATATTATCAAAAGATAAATGTCCTAAAATTTTTCTTGTGTTGTTGACTTTTTGTTTTCTTCCAGTGTAATTATTTGTCTGATAAAAGCATTTCAATTCTGCAATCCCCAAACCAGATGGAGATGTAATGGTATCTCCTGCAGCAGGTCAGAGTAAATCACTGACTTCATTGTATGACTTGCATGAATCCTTCTGGATGACTGCTAATGTGAAAATGTAGCTCTTGCCGCTCCGCCTCCATAATACACATACAACCCACACAGATGGTCGCCGACACAGTTTGGGCAGGAACAAGTGTGTGCACGTGCCACCTACAAATATTCCTCTCCAGCCACAAAGCCAACACTGATGGAGGTCATAATGAGAAGGTGTCACAGTTTAGGACGCGGCCTGCTTTATTTATGTCCAATAAAGTCTAAATAAATCTCTCTCATTCCTTTAATCCATGTTGGCAGTAAATCACCCTGGCGCGGCGTTTGAGCTTCACAGTTATGACCCATTACATCAGATTGAAAGTGGGCAGTATTTCATTTTCCCCTAAGCCTTGTGCTATCACCTGACGTAAACAATCACATTATTTGGCTGCATAGAGGTCCCTCTAATTAAATTAATGAGGCTGTGCTGATGGAGAAAGATGTCACAAATAATGACTGACCTCTCAACTCACCTCTCACCTTCAACTTCAGTTTCTTCCTTTCTTTGCATTACTCCCGGGTTGTCTTCGTCTCCCTGAAAGGCATAGAGTAAAGAGCAGAAGGCTGAACAAAACAATAAACAACAACAGCAAATGATAATCTTATTCAGCTACAGTAAATGTCCAGCTGGAGATTGTAGAGTACAGTTATCTCTCGAGTAAGCTAGTGTAATATGTGTGTGCAACAAGATTGGATCCTGCCGGAGACATACTGGACTGTTTTGTAGCACAAACCTTAAGAAGCTTTCAGAAGCAATAAATACAGGGGTGGGGATCAAAGACATACTCACAATACGATACAATCACATTATTTTGCCCTTGATAACAATGATAACATTACAGGCTATTCATAATCCCAATACAATGTCTCTTGACTACAATTCAGAGCTGTGGATCTCATGCAGTTATGTTAATGACAGTTAGGCTTTGGGACAGTAACAAACGAATTGCAGAACAGTGTTATTGATGTATTGATGAAGTGGATCACATCATTTACCGCAGAATGTTTATTCTCGTATGTGATTTTTTTTTTTCGCTGTGGTGGGCAGCTTAACCAGTGGAAACACAGTGGTAGACATTGAAGCATTCCTAGAACTTTTGACCATGTTCCTCTCTGCCATCTCCGCCATGCTGTGTGTGTTTCTTCTTGTTAATGAAAGTAGTTGATTGCTGTTCTCACAGTGGTCGGTGCCCTCGGTCTGAGACATGACAGTGTAGTAAGATAAGTAAATAAGTAAATAACAAAAATGAAAAAAAAATTGAAAAAATCTCAGTGTTTGTACATTACAGGAAAAAAACACTGATACTTGACGCAGGTGTATCGATTATGCATCACATGAATACAGGCTGTGATATATCATGATATCGACTATTTGTCCCACCTCTTATTATTAATGCAGATGGTGAAAGTCCCTTTCAAGTTTAGCAAAAGAAAAAAGAGAGAAAAATAAGAATGAAAAAAAAACATGCAGTGTGAAGAAACTGTAGTAAGAACAACACCGCAGATACAAGATAGACATAACCACTGTTATGTTGTAATACTTACAATGACAGTCTTTCTCTAGCAGTGCTAAGGTGTCAGCCATTTTTACTGATACTCATATTCAAGGATGTTGTACACGCGGTGGCAAATTTAGCTCTCAAGCAACCTTCATAACAGCAGAGGAGGATATATAGGGTTTATTTCTAACTTTGTTCTTATCTGTTGAATTTATTCCGGCTTAGCTCCAACTCTCCTCGTCCACCAACAACGGACTCCATATGTTTCACATGCTTCTCTCTGTCTTTCGTGTTTATTTTGCTGGAGTAACAGGAAGTGGATCAGGCTATGTACATTATGTAGGACAAATGCACAAGGAAGGAGTGTCTGAAAAGTGCATTGGATGCATGAAGAGGCTCGCACCATGTGTAGAACCCGTGTCAAAGGTTTGTTTTATCATGCTCTGCCAGTTCGACATTTTACAAGCCACTGACTCCCTTCCCAGCCTCGCCTATCATCACTTTTCATGAACTGGAGAGCACTTAAGCAGATGTTCCCCGCCATCCTGCTTTGCTTTCCCTGTCACACCTGCCCCAGTGCTTCTGCAGCTGTTTCCCTGGCCTTTCAAACGGCACACATAACTGCGCACAATCCACCGCTGATGTGATTTTGCTTTTGAGTGGGACAGAACTCAATGCAGATTCCTGTGCGCTTTAAAGGGAAATACTTTGAGAAATGTCAGACCGAACAGATATCTACTGGTGGGTCAGAGCAACTTTATAGAGAGAATTTCCACTGTTTGCTGGTGTTGCTGAATTGTCTCATGATGGGGAAAAAAAACAAAAAACAAAAGCTTTTTAACTATGCAGTTATCAAGAAAATGCTCTTATAGTGCGACTCCACTGATAAAGATATGCTGCTCTAGTTGAAATGGTGTTGAATGGAAGAGTTGAATGAAACAATTTGCCTCTCTGAACACATTTGCTCTGCCAATCCAAGCACAGCATCTGAGCAAAGCCGTTTGTCAAGTCAATATTGTTGGGGGAAATCTCTAGGGGAGATGTGCATTTCTTTGTTTTCTTTTGGACCAATTACAATGACTGATGACGATCGAACCCGGGGCAAGGATTTCGACAGAGGTTAAGAAGCAATTAAGGGCGCGCCAAAATAAGACACACATACCGACTACCACGCCGTCAGACACTGTCTGATGAGCCACCTGCTTAGTTCAACATGAAATTGATTTTCAGGCAGGCTAGGGGTTGAGTGGTGTACTTAACTTTCATCGATATACATTTCAAAGAGCTAAACCTTTACTCTGACTTTTACACAACTAGTGGAGGAGATGTTTAGTTTTAAAAAAATGTAATTGCTTAGAGACATTCAAGGGAGCAAGTGCACCTGTCATGTATCATGTACTTGAAAATCACTTACTCACTTCCTACTTCCAGTTACTTTTGTGTGCTGTTGCAAAGCTTTGAATGGATCTATTCTTCTGCCGCTAGTATTCACCGCCATTCACTGTAATGTCAGCTAGATGAAAAGCTGTTAAGGGTGGGTTTATGGGTCAATTTGCCCTGATCCCCAGACTACAGGAAAGCCTTCGGTATTTGTGTGGGTAACAGCAATTCATCCTGTACAGAAATCTGATACATACACAAGAGATACAAGTACTATATCTGGCAACCGAGTAAACAACTGAATGTGATAAACCTAATAAAGGTGGATGCTACAGTTGAGTGATTATATTGAATTGAAGTTCATTATATTTCAAATATTAGTATTTACATGCTTCAAATAAATGTAATCTTTATAAGGATGACACAAGTTTCTCATTTTTGTTGACAAATTGTATCTAGAAAAAGGTGTTTTTTTATTTATATATATTTTATATATATATATATATATATATATATATGTGACTTTGTGAGGAGCTGTTCATTTGCATGCAGGTTTAAGAATAAAACGAGGGCATGATGAGTCCGCCTGATTTTATTCATTAGAATGTTATGTATGTTCATATCATAACGGTGCATACTGTATAATCATTTGTGGTATAATGAGCATATGTATATGCCTGTGGCATGTACATTCAGTAATATGTGGCATACACTAAAATCTAACACAGTGCTATTGTAAAATACTTTTCTGAGTTGTACCACTCAAAATGGTAAAATGTTAAATTTTAAAAACGTGTATGTCTGCAGTTGATTCTAGCAGCTCATGATGTTACCCGCTATTACAATAAATTTGACTTTTAACGCTGGTGCATACCATCATTTAGGCTTACTTTAAGGACATGTATTAATGATTTATTATGCTATAATATTTTATATCATAATTTTGTATCATTATAAAACTTCACTTGGCTCTCTTTCAAGCCCAGTGAGTCTATCTGACACAAAACAGCCCAGCTGAGCTCTTTAAAGTATCAGTGTTACATTGAACATTTATAACCCCAGTTACCATCTAAATTATGGTGGGACAGTAACTAGGAGCTAGTCTAGACTTGGAACAACAAAATAAAAAAAAAAAAACTGCATAATTGTAACAAAATCTTATGAGCCTATAAAATATATACCCATATGAACAATGAAAGTATATTACATATAGGATATTGTGCTTTATTTATATTATGAAGATGTGGCATGGTGAGACTGAAGTCCCACAACTTGTTACTTTTTTCACCTCCCTGAATCTTTACATGGCCAACTCCCCTGTGTAAATGTCACTGCATTGCCAAGCCTGTGCCCTTTCCTCTCCCCTGAAATACAGAGACAGCAAGTGTTGATATGCATTGCCTCAGTGTCCCTAAAGAAAAAAAAAACACAATATAACAACACTGTGATATTACCTGATGGGAAATAAGTCAAGCCCTGTGGGCCTCTATGGCATTCTCCTTCTCAAAAATGGATCCATACACATTGGGATACCATAAAAACAGCACAAAGAGAACCCAGTTTTTTTATATTCAAGGTATCTGATACCTTAAGTAAGCACTCTGTTTATCTCTTCATGTTTAGATAGTCCTATTCCTCTAATTCCCCCACTCTCATTCATTTCTATCTTTTCCACTTTCTGTCCTTGGCCAAACTCCATCAGTCTTTCATCCTCATTTTCCCTCTTGTTCTGAGAGCAGTGGCTTGTTACCTTGTTTTGTGGCTGAAACCCCGGGCTATTGGTGTCAGTGGGATAATGTGACTCGTCCACGTGTTGTGTTGTCCCAAAGGGGGTGGTTCCCTTCTTTGCCAGCCACTGAATTAATGAGGGCCCCACTGTATGTGGGCATCACGCATGCATGAGGGAAGTGTTTATGTAGATGTGTCTGTGTGTGTCTGTGTGTGTGTGTGTGTGGAATGAGGTTTAGGAAGAAAAATGTACAGGGCCTATGTTATTCTGTATGTTAGGTTACAGCAGACCTAACCACAATAAAGATATCATATATGGAAGGCATATTGTGCATAATTAGGAAGGCTCTGAAAAAAGGTATAATTAATGGATTAACAGGTGCACTGACCAGTTCTCAGTGTGTAACGACCTACTTGCTGTGGAGCGTGATACAGAGTATATGAGTATTTGAAGAGTGTTTTGCTGGAAACAGGAGGGAGCTAGAGACCAAAGGGGGTTACCTTTAATGCTGGAACGATTCTTCAATAATGGGTTAATTAATCTCCATAAATTATAACAATCCAATAATTAAAATAAAATTAACTGAAGTAATTTCAATGCTAAATGTGTGTGTTGCAGTTTCTCAAATGTGATGATTTGCTGGACAAAACAAGAAAAAACAACACATCTGGCTGCAAGAATTTTTTATCAATATTTGTACAGTTTTCTGACATTTCCTCATCTAAATGATTTGTCATTTAAAGGTGATCTACAGATTGATAGGGACTTGGAAGCAATAATGAACATTGACTGTTGTTCTTGCATTTCTAATACAAGTGCAGCAGCCCCATCAACATCTCTGAAGATAATTCTGCACTTTGAGTCACTCATTAGTGACTGTGACCATAGATGTGTCCACTATGCTATGGTGCTGCAGAGGTATCAGGGAATTCATTTATCAATTTGTATGTAGCAAAATTATGGGCACGAAATGCAAGCAGTAAATATGCCATTCAGAAAACATTAGTTTTAAAGTGTGAGTTCAAAGACAATGAGTTTTTAATCATTCTGCAGCAGATTGAAAAATGCTACAGTTTAAACAATCCTGGCGGGATAACACTTCCTGGCAACAATTCATCCTCAATTTGGCATGGGTCCATTTTCCACTCAGATGTGATTGAAGAGTGCAGTGTGTCAGGCGGGCTAATGAAATGGAGCACCAAGCAACAAAGAAAATCTCCAAAGATGTAGATGAGCGGTAATTTCATCGCTGATCGAAAAACTGATGCTTTTTTTGTCTCCAAAATTGAGAGGTGCAGATGTTAGATTAGATGAACTCTAATAACTGAGGCTTGATCCATCTGATTATTCCTACTCCTTTTTTTCCCCAGTGTGTTCATGGGGTTGTGTAATTACTCTGCACTGCAGTTCGCCTGGCAATTTGTATAGATATAGATGCTCATGAACTGCAATGACTTTCTTGTCAGTCCAGTTCTGTCTCACTCACTCTGTGTTCTCTGTTATTCTCCCATTGTTTGGCTCCAGCCTGAAACCAGGCATCCTCACTAAAAAGAGTGACGTTCCCAACCTAATTAGGGCCCCATTACTTATTTAAAGGTAACTTGTTTATGTGAGAGCAGAGGTATAAATTATCCAATAGACGATGTCTTTGGGGTATTTTGTTGAACAGAGCTTTATTAACAGCAACTGGTAAGGGCAATTTAATGGTATCCCAATTATTTCTAGAGTCCCTGCAGTTGCCAGTGCCAGCCAGGAGCAGCCAGCTAGCACCCATTTAGAGAGACGAGGGAACTGTAGGGCTTAATGACACTGTTAAAAAGATTCTCCGTGGACAGATGTGCCTTTTTATTTGGACCAGGGGACAGTTTTGTAGTAAAATGGGAGAAACTGAGCCAATGGGAAAAACTTTCCTTTTTTGTTTCTGGTGCGACTGAACTGGCAGAACTCGCAATGCCCAGACGGACTCTTAATTCTAAAATTAATTCAGCTTCTCTGTGATGCTCAATGAAATTTGACAGCTTTTAGCTTAATAATGGGCTAATATTAAGTGGATACTTGAATGAACGTCCATTATGACTACAGAGGTTTGTGTGTGTTATAGCGGCATTGCGCTACAAAGCATTATGTCAAGTAACTCTCTAAGAGATTATTGTCATTCTCACTTTCTCTGAATTTGTCAATTTACTCACCAGTCGACCTTGTGGAGAACATAGCTAAGTGCTCTTTAAGTGAGTACCGCACTCAAAAGCACAATGTCTGCTCTAGTGAAAGACTTTACAATGCTGGTGTAGTAACAGGGTTGATTATGACTGAATAAGTGATGCATTTTGTTTTTTTAAAGGTAGGGTGTGAGTTACCACCATTAGGGGTTAAAATAAGGACAAGCCCATTAAAAAAGTCATCATTGTATCAAGCTTTTGTTGTGAACTTGTGTAATACTCTCTGACAGTTCTATCTGTGTATACTGCGTTGAAAGCGCCGGTGACAGCTACACTAAAACATGCTCCTGACATTGGTTCTCTGCTTGTGGTGTGATTAATTAAAGATTGCTTCCTACAAACTACTTTGCATCTTCTCTTAGATCTGAAATGGCTCCGCGTTCGTACATAACTGAGGAAGTCTCTCGCCTCTTTCGTCTCTCTATCTCCTCTACCCCGGAGTCACCTGGCTTTGTGTTTCTCTCTCACCGCCACCTGTTCTGTCAAAACGCCCTCCTTCTCTCCGATGTTTTCCATTTCATCTGAAGACTTCAGAGGTCCTCCAAACATCTGGTGCTGCATCTGCCTTTGAGCAGAATAAACTGCACACATGCACAGTAATGTAAATGACTTGCTCTTGCTGCAATATTATTCAGTGTGGTGAATAAAGATCTTAGCATCTTCTGCAATGTCATGCATTTCCCTTTGAAGATGACACGCACGCTCGTGTTTTCATATGGGGGTTCATTTCTGTTTTTTTCAGCACCTCCCATATTCTGCACTGTAAGCCTTAAATCTGTATTTCCCCTTCCCTCCTTCTCTGTCTCTGTCTTCTGGACGGCCTCATCAATTTGAAAATTCAGCGACTTACTGTAGGTACGATAACCAAAACACATTAACCACCGTGACAGCTGGAACACAAAGCACAAGAGGTAGATTAATCAGCCACGTATGTAGCACTGCCAAGGTGGCACCAACCCAAGGCTGTGTGAAAATCACAGAATACAGACCATTACTGCAACACACAAATTCATCACGGAACAAATCTGGTGGCTATCCCCAGAAACACCGCTGACAATTAGAAAGACCACTGAGAATGGTCTTAATTGGTTTTTCAACAGATTGAGTTTATGCTGTGGACGGGCTTTGCGCCAGTGCCATTTTTCAGCAGAGAGTAGCTGAGGATGTAAGGAAGAGCAACAGATAAAAGGAGCTCAAAAAACACAGGTTGGGGTCAAGTCTCTTGACTATCAATGCTAATTCTCTTAGCTGGAAAAGTATCTCAACTTTTAATCTCTGTTGAAAGGTGCTTAAATACTGTACTTACATAGCGGTTTTGAGCTTACGCCGTCTTGGCCTGTTGACAAATCTGTTGACAAGTCTTCATTGTTTTTTGTCCTTGACAATGTCTCCCTCAAAAAAGAGATTTTAAATGAATATTTTAAACATGGTGGCTAACATCAGTGTATACTATTGTCAGACACACATACCGTGCGTCAGAGAAAATTGCTCTGATGGCTTTTCGATATGACAGCAACACATGAACATACACACACCCCAAAAAGTTTTGTTTTTTTTTACACATAGTTTGACAGCAGGCATTTTGTTTTATATTCTCAGCTAGACTTTGGCTTCATGCAGCCTAACGTTTGCTTTTTGTAAGTGTCAGTTTCCTGTCATAAAAATATAAAGTTCCAGAGTGCTTCTAATTATCTAAAAGACGTTGGCAGATATGGTTTCTCCTCCATTAGGCCTTCGCAGTGTATATTTCTCATACACCCACACAAGTAAGCCAACATGCGCACACATAAACATACACTTCACAGCAGGCTCCATGCACATCGCATCCTCCCCTCAGAGAGACTGATGAAGCTGAGTTAGCGCTAGACATTTCTCTCATAGCTAAAAGATTAAACACAGCAATAAGCACTGACTGGCTCCAATGTAAATTAAGCTTAGTCACTGTAAGGTCAGGTCTGTAAGGTCTGTAAGGGATTGGGGAAAATGATACAGATTGTTTTTCCATTTCGTACTCCCGTTTCCTCCCATAGCACGCTGACTGCCACTGCAAGACCTGTGACGCCTCCTGTCTACTCCTCCATTAGTGTCAGTGGTACAGATCCTTTTCAAATTTTCTCCTCAATGTGACACAAAATGCCCACAGCAACAGGGAGTCACACTGATTCTTCAAACCAAAGAGAGACTGTGATCGTCAGGAAGATGCTGTAACATCTGCCAATGGAGCAACATTTAGTTTAATTTTAAAGAGAAGAGAAGAGAGGTCAAAAATGAAAGAAGTAAGAGAACCCCCGTCGCTTCAGTAGCTGCTACATCCATTGTAACCTTTTAATACTGAGCTGTCAGACTAAACATAATGGCTGTCATATTAAAGACAGATCAATCAATCACAGCCTGCCGCCATCTGTTGCATCCAAAAACCTAAGTATAGTTGACTTGTGCCACACAGACCTGACAGATTATATGGCAGTGGAAAAACAGATGAGCAGAAAGGGCAGAGAGACGCACATTCGCACGGTGACGTCTGACGTTGTTCTCTTAATCACTAAAATAATTTCCTCTAACAACACACACACAGACACACACACACAGAGAGACACACACTTTTGGGAGTGATGACAGAGGGAGCAACTGACATGATGGTGAAGGATTTTGGGGTGGGAGGAGGGGAGGTGGGTGAAGCTTCTGTTCCTGTTCCTTGTCAGGCTGCAGGAAGAAGCGGAGGAAAGAGGCTAAGACAGTGTGATTGAGCTGCTGTGGCACCCGCAAGGTCAAATCTGACTCCTTTCTGCTGTGGCAGCGCTCAGAGTGTGAGGGGAATTCTTCACATAGAAATGACTCTCCGGTGCACGCACAGGGACCGGCGAAGTTCGGTGCACGGAAGTGGAGCCCGGGAGCTCCAGGTAATCAGCGTCCAGACGGAAGGGACTGTGAAGAAATAGATGATGACAGATGCTGCAAGTAAGGCAAGACTGAGAAATACGATCGGGGTAGGAAGACATACAGATCTGTGTAAAGGTGAACATAACCTCGGCACGCAAAAGATGCACACGCTTCTTGGGAGAGTGTGAAAACAGGATGAGACGTCGCTCTCATCTTCCAGCTCAGTGTTACTCATATTGTTGTGAAGCAGCTGTTGCCCCCGAATGTTTGAAACTTTTAAGTGTCATTATAGCAGCAGTGTTATTTCTTACTACAGCTGGATGTAGGCAACTTTTGCATCATGCTTACTCAGACTGAGGGAGCAAAGGCCATGCAAAGTTGTGAAAAACAGACGCAAAGATGCAACAGCAAAGAGAACACAGAGTATAAGAATAATAATGATTTTACTCACATGTAAATGTTTCATTAGAGAGCTCAGCTCGTGCAAAACCTCTTTGGGTGCACTTTGAAAGCCACCACACACCCCTTGTATCTGATATCATCTCAGAAGAGTTTTCAATTTTTAAAGAACTTCAAAGGGTTGTCCTTGAGCCAAAAACTTATAGCTTGGATATATATAAGTCCCATTATACTCTGTGTCCACTTTGAAAGGTTAGGGGCTTATCTGAAAACCAGAGTAAGTAAAAAAATATCTCCTTGCGCCAAAAAGGAAGGAATGGGCTGTTTTAACTTGGAGATTTATAAAGGTGCAATGCTGAGTGAACCCCAATGATTCAAGACGTGAGTCTAACTTGCCGATTTTTTCAAAACGTAATATTCGTTTGTTTTTACCGACCTTTTCCCAGAAGTTCTCACTAAAACAACACCCAACACCAATATTGTAAGTATGACCCCTCAGAGAACACGACGAGCCTACAGTATGTTGAATTCAGAGCACAATCACTTAGTGGTGGATAAGCAATCAAATGTCCTTCACAAATTTGACCTTGTAATTTAGAATACAGTATATTTTACAAAATAAGCCTCACAGAGACACTTGACCAGGTTCTTTAATGCAAGACTTGCATGAACATCAGAGGTCACTGAACATAACAGCCATCAGCCATCACATAAGCAGCAGCATAACCATTTTCATCCATCTGATTTGATATAAGCATGAGAAGACAAACGAAGCCTGCTGGGTCCTCTGTTGTCCTTGTACATATTTAGACTTTGAAGGCACCCTCTGGGCTTTTCTGAACACAAACCCACTCCTTGGAAAAACATGCAGAAGAACCAGGGTCAAAAGGAGCAGCCTCCAAGCCAGCTCCCATGGATTTGTGCCCTTCATGCCTAAAACCAGGCACACACTCAAAACAAGACACACAATTTTGCACTCTTGAAAATTCGATACAACCAACCTCGCTCGCCATGAGAAACTGCAGCTTGCCCAGAGCTTGTTTTACAGAGGACACCACGATCAAGAATGCAAAAATAGAAATGTTGAGCTTAAGTTCTTGCCACGCTCTTGACAGAAAAAAGCACTTAGAAGATGTGTAAAACTTTCAGGTTTTGTCAAAATCTGACCTGTTGAATCCAAGATATTACCATGTTTAAGTTTACTGTTGCAATCCATCATCTTTTAAAAATGATACCAGTTATGTGGCCTTATTAGGCAAGTGCACCCACTCCAGATGTTTGATGCATTTTCATTGATGCGTTTCACTGCATGCAAGTATTGGTAATGGTCGACATCTGTAAGACATAGTTTATATAAGCCTACAGTTCGTAGCTTCTGTCCATGGCAGGAGCAAGTACAGCTATCACATTAGACCTAATCACCTCAGCATGATGCGGTGAGCAAAGATCCACAACTTATTCACGCTCAGCTCAGTAATGATGGCCATCGAATGAAGTGGCCATATGCGTGGGTCAGCTCTTTATGAATTCCTCATGGTGACAGAGTCTGGCAGGAGAGGATTTATCCGTGAAAACAGATGGGCAGGAAAAGAAGGAGGGAGCCATCAAGCTGAGAAAGCCCTGCTGGGCGTCTCCTTATGGTAGAATGAATTACAGACGTCTGGTGTTGCTTAATGTCAGAATGCAGCACATTATCTCTGACTGATCATTTTTATATTGACTAGACTGAATTAAGTGTAAGTGAACAGACAAAGAGTCGTATAAAGCGAAGACGTATGGTGGAGTGGTATAAAGATTTCAATGAAAACTTGAAAAGGGCTTTTTTCTTTGACTTTATGTCTCTATAAAGTTCTTACTGGATGATAGATTATAGAAACTGTGAAACAATCATGCTTTTGTTTCCTGTCACTGATTGCTCGGCATTCCTCTGTAACCTTCACGATAGAAAGGCCTATGAGCCATTTAAAGCGGAGTAATTTCATATTTGAATAGCTATTATGTGTTGACAACAACAAAATCAACAATAGGCACAAGCAGGCACAGTCTAATTAACGCTTCTTCTTTGTTTTCTGTAGAATTACGGATGTCTCTGCATAATCATTAAATCGACATCCATAAAGCTAAGTAGAAATCTAGCAGACAATCACGTGTTAATGAGCGTAGCAGATTGAGATGATTTCACTGGCAATTATGTGTCTTGTCTTATTGATTCTTTTCAGTGTTTTATCACTTACATATTTGTCATTATATTAAATCAGTATTGACTTTTTTTCATAGAAACCTTCCTCCAAGGGATTGATGCCCTAAAATAATATCAAATTTTTAGGGATGACATGCACATGGACAATAAATTTAGTCTCTGACTGGCAAGCTGTGGGCAGATTTCTTTTTTCAAGCAATATTATGCAATAAGAACCTGATATGTATTATGATTTTTAGTGTAGTGCAGGACCTGCTTAGCATGCTCAGTGTGGCAGTTATACATCACTGTCATGCTTCTTAAGTACAGACGATATGGCTTAGTGATTTTACCATCCAAGGTGATTCTTAGGTTTGATTTGCACAGCAAGGTGTACACAGGATAGTAATACTTAATAATCACAACAGGGAAAGTTTCTATGGCTATAAAAAGAAGAAAAAGACTAATTAACCACCACTAGGCAGCAGAGCCCCCTCCTGTGACTTCATTACCCTGTTAAGAATTTTAAGCTTTTTCTGAATAAGTAATGTGCTCCAATCTGACACAATATCAGAGGAAAAAATATCAAGTCTGTATGAGAGAAATAGGACACATAAGAAGGTTTATTTTCTTTGTGAATGATAAGCTGGGATGAACTGATAACATTACTTGTCAAAAATAATAACTGCATGATGGTGGTGATTGTTACACTCAAAACTGAAGAAATTTCATTTCTGCATCTACCTTTGGTTCAGGTCGACATGACAGTATGGATGAAAATAAAAAAAAATAAAAAACTTTTTGGTCTATCCAAGGTTACAAAGTAGTGGTTATCATTTTCCCTGTTGACAGTTTGAGGCCTAGAGCAATGCTTCTATTTGCATTTTTTTGTCAGGCCAAATCATTTCTTCAGTTTACTGAAATGATATAAAAAAAGGAAAAACAGCTAAATTCATCAACTTAAATGATGACTAAATTATCAGAATAGTCGCAGACAAGTAGACTAGACTTCAGCTCTACACCACAGTGTCCCTGTCAGCATAGTAGACCCAACCAGGCTACTGTTGTTACTGCCACAGGTCTCAGGTCTGTTTATCAATATGTATGATCTACATGGATCAAAATTGGCTTTTTTTAAGCTGAGGTGGAAAGTGTAACGTGCGATGTGCCGGAAATCCAATGTACAGCTACTCTTTCTGATCTGTAATTGTTGGCTCCTTAATGCCACGACCTGTTATGATGTTCTCTATTTATAGTGGGTCAACTATAGAGTCCAATAGAGTCCAATTATCCTCAGCACGCTTCAGATTGTGTCTAACTGTCCCCAGGTTGCTTAGGGACTGAATTTCCCTCTTGAAAAATAAATGCCAGCGTGGGTACATTTTCCAAAAGGTCAGTTTCAAATTAAATTTCAAAATTTTGGACTTCTCAACGCCTTTCTATCCCCAAAAACCTCCCACTAGTCCCACATGTCAACAGTCTATAGTAATGTTAGCAGCCTGACTTTATATACATTGATTGATACACTGATTTGTGATTGATCATTTAGAGAGTTACAGTTGCTCCCTCAGCTATTTCTCAGATATAAACCCTTATTCCCTCATGTCAGTGACTTGAGCCAGATGTCTTTGTTCCAGCGGCACAGCCCTGAAACAAGGTAAGGATACCAGCCTAGATAAGCAAGATTGTGTTACCATTCAGTCAGGGTTGGTTGCATGGTTAAATGATAAATAGTGGCCACTGCACCAGCTTAGTAGCACGGAAGAGTTATCTGTTTAAAGTGAAAAGGCTATCCACTCCTCCGGGGATAAACAAGAAGGAAATGCTGCTCTGGCATTTTCAGTACAGTACTGGATAATTTAATACCCTGTTGGTGAATTATGTGCAGATCTCTGGCTTTTACATCACACCTATTGTAGTTTCTTATAACATGATGCAGATAAATAGTCATGAAGCACATTTTTGACTATGCTTATCAATTACTCAGATTGCATTTGGTTAGGGTGTGTGTGTGTGTGTGTCCAGATAATTGGACTTTTGTGTCCACTGTTAATGGTAAGATCGGCCCAGCGCACAAGATTGCTTTGTACCCATAAAATTGCAAAGCTTGTAATGTGGGCCAAAAATCAAACAATATGTGTTATTATGTTGTCCATACACTGTATTATGATTCATCTATCATATTCTGTATTGTAGACAGAGCATGTGAGCATCTATAAACCCCCATACATTGTTGCTGTCTGCTTGCCTTCACTTTATGTAGCTGAAAATGAAATTCATTTATTCAATAATAACCCACTTTAGCAAGCTGTTCCCCCACTGCCAGCACAACCTGCTTCCCTCAGCTCTAATGGCAGCCCAATTATGAATGGTAGATGGGTACCTAATAGGAGAAACTACCTCTCACTGGGCCCAGGAGGGGGAAAAAAGCTGAGAAAAGGGGAAGGATAAGAAACAAGAGCAGAAGATCACATCTCCTGTCTGCTTTATACCAATCCACTGACAAATATTGGATAGCGCTGAAAAATGCTTTCACCTCGGAGATCAGAGCTGCAATTATTTTCTGAATCTAATGTCAACTTCTCTCCCATCTTCCCCCACTTGGCTTTAGGCAGAATAAGACGAGCTCCTGCACTGTGCAGTTTGAGGAGCTAGAAGTAATAATATGTTTCTCAAGACAGACTGTATTGATACCATAAGATCAATAGCATCAGCTGCCCCTTTGTCAAAGAAGCCAAAAATTGGAATTATTTTATTATTCTTCAGTAGTGGCTAAACAATTAAATTTTGTTTGAGATACTGAGTTCCTGAGCTTATTTATTGATTCACTGATGCTCTGTCATGGTCTATTTGCCTATCTATCTTAAAAAAATAAAAACTGCAAATATCAAACAGCCCTGACATACACTTTGAGGGTAAAAATGCATTAAGCTAACGTTTTATTTTCATTGGGGTTCTTTAACTGTGGTTTGTTTTTGTAAATAACTTACACTCAACAAAAAGTGTAAGTAGTGCAAGTTATTTCCCTTACTAAATATTATGAAAATCCAGATTTTATCCCCTGATTTATCACATAGTATACTAATTAAATCCCTCTCAGTCATGTGAGGAATTATAGAAGAAGGGAACTAAATACTTTAGATTAATGACTGGTGGCTGAATTTCTAGCTATATTTTGTACAAAACCACAAAGAAGACACACTGCAAGAACCTCCACACAGTTACTGGTGTCCTTTCCTTCTACTGCTACCTGCAGACGGAGAACATAAACAGACCGAACTGTGCACGGCAGTTCACAGTGTGGCACAATGTGTGCACAGGCCTGAAATCCCCCCCGAGACTCCCTAACTGAGGAGTGACTAAGCATGAGACTGCAAGATTAATCATGTTTTAGAATAAAGGCAAAAAAGAGTCAATACCTTTTCTTTTACTGGGGGCCAATCAGACGTGCAGGAGGCAGCAAAGTGACACACACACACACACACACACACACACACACACTGCCACACACACACTCCCATACCCTGTCGTCTGTAATCTAATACACACACATCCTCTCAGCCACGGCATGCTAATACATCACAATTACCCACTCAGTCTGGATGGTGCCATTAGAAATACATTGTCTCCATTACCACAGAGAGTCTGTGTGTGTGCGTGTGTGCTTGTGTGTTCATGTGGGAGTGCATGCCCTCACAAGTGTGGATGTCTGTTTGAGAACTGAGGCGCTCTCAATCTCTCCGCAGACTACTTCATATTCAATTACATTTTCCTTACATCACTGGGATTGCTGTGTGTATGCCAAGTCAATAACAGCCCAGATCACTTGTCTGGGGTGCAGAGAGGCATTAGTGACATTTAGGTTGTTAGCACCTTCATTAGGGGAAGGCTGGAACAAGCGTCTGAAAGAGAGCCATATAGGGAGATGGAGAGAGAGAAAGAGAGAACAGAAGAAAAGCACAGGTTTGTCGTGCTTCAAGTGCTTTGTCTGAAAATTAGCACCTGCAGGTATGTGGCATTTCACATGTCCACGTTTAGACATGACGTAGCCCAAGAAGGTCCACTTAGACCCTTAGTATACCTGCACATAAAATTGTTATTATTATTATTATTTTAAGAAATTGTACCAGTTTTTCCAAGGAGATCATAGTTCAACTACCTTTTTGTATATGTCCCTGCATATAGTCTATTTATTTATTTATTTATTTATTTATTATGAATTTTTAGGTACTTTTTTTACTGTATGTTTTGTACATGCAACTTTAAGGGGCTAGAACTTTTAATTGATTGTGTGTTGTATAATGAAAATTAGCCATTTAAATTTTTTGTTTCATGGTTGGTTTTACCTTATTTTATTTATGTTAAGACTACTCAAACTATCTTTAAAAAAAAAAAAAAAACTCTACAGGAAACCACTTCCTGTAGTCGGTGTTCTCGCCTAAATTAATAGTCAAAATGCAGTTTTTGGCCTTTGACTTTCACAATCCTTTCAGATCCACAAAGCCTGCAGTCAGTTTAAATAAGTCAACCTGAATCAACACATCGTTTTTCATCACATGTATTAACTGTATTTTCAGTGTACTCATAACATACCTGTATCATGAAAGGGGCACAAGTGAGCCTCACTAGACCTGAAAAAGTTCAGTGTGTATGACAATATATACTGACACATCCCATCTTAAAAATGCTGATAAAATTGCAGCCTCCCTTAACATGAATCATATCTGAATATTCATTTTGACCTATATTCTAAAATAAGCCATCCGTCCACAGGGAGGACTTACCAGGGCAGGACAGCTCTGATGCATGGGCCATCGGACAAGCAAACACTGCAAAACCTTCTTGCTTAATTAGCAAAAAAAGAAGCAAGGGAGGGTGACACACACACAAACGCTCACGCGCACACACTGTTGAGGTAAATTTACTGCAGTGGTAAACCTGAGGTAACCTCTCAGAGAGGAGCAGTGAGGAGTGACACGCCAAGTCAGGAGAATTAGCGCCACCAAAAAGAACATCATTAGTGTTGACACTTCATTAGGTAGAGACAAAAAAGAGATGGAGGGGGTGGGTGAGGAGTATGTGTCAGTCAGCGTGACAATGGCTTAACTGGACAAATGAAGTCTTCCACCTGCCATAACCTCAAGCCCATGACACACAAGGACACTTGTAAAAAGTCACACCATGTTTCACGTCCTTTTCGAAAGGCAAAATCCATAACACAATGTGGCATCTCCTGATGGCATAGTAACTAACCCACTAACTCCATCATAGGGTGACAGACTTAAACAACAGCAGAAAAGAAGTGATAAGTATGTTTAAGGTACAAAAGGTTGATTTGTTATTGGATTTTATTAATGAAAAGCAATGTATGTTAAAAAGATTTTTTTTTTTCGAACTTGTATGTATACGATGATCTGATGTTACTTCTATTTGGCTTGTTTTTTTTTGGGTTTTTTTCTGTCTACTGTCTGTCTACTACTTTTTTTTATTTATTTGAGCTGTTGACCGAGAATCTTAACAGACATTTTCTGGTCATTGCTTAAAGAAAATCACCTTTTCAGAGTCCAAAGAATGATCATAAAACTAGTCTGGATGATCGCATTAATTTTATTATCAATATTATTATTAATCTTGTAATTACTTCTTTTGACAAGGCATGGGATCTGATGGTTTTATTCAATCAAAATGTCTAATTATAAGATCCCTTATAAGATCCCAAGCCTCTGTGGAGAACCCACATTTGGAAGACTGGTTCCGGAGTGATGTCCTGAAAAAAGTTGGACGCAGTCATATTCAATTGCCACCACTCAGTCTTCTCCATAAGTTTTGGCTTTTTCGCCACCGATTTGTACCATGCCATATACCAAAAAACAGCCAGTTTTCTTCAGCCAGAGTTCACCAAGGTCTCCAATCCAACACATACAGTGAATGCTTATTCATCTGTTGTGTTTTGTAATCCTTCACAGTGGACGTTCAACGCTATATTTCATGTTTACCTCAGTAAAGCTGAGAATAAGTAATATCAATATTTGGCAGTATACACAGGCTTCACTTCCAGGTGTGGCTCCAGCTTATTTGGCCTCCACATAAGAGTTTTTGCTGGCCCCTTCATCCACAACCAGTTTGGTATGAGATACCTAAAGTGTCAGGGTATTTTTACCCCTACAACACAGCTCGCAGGGTTTTGAGCACAATTATACACCCCTCTACTAAAGTGGTCAGTTACTTAAAGAAAAATGACTGCACACAAGTCTTACTATTCCTAAATATATACCTTTCCATCCCGAGTGTAGGAGAGGATACTGTGCATTGTCCTCATTGCAGATTATTCTTACATTGTTATAGAAGATGCCACTTCTGCTTTTTGTTAGGGGCAGAGAATCACCGTGACCCCAGCTCTGTGTCAAAACTCATTGGAGGCATGCTGGTGTGTGCAGGTGTGAGGTAGATATTTGCGAGGGAGAAAAGAGAGCGAGGGATCCTGTCTGACAGAAAAGAGTCCGCTTCATTTAGTATCAAACATCAGCAGCAGTGGGGAGAAAAGAGGAGAGAAGGGAGAAAAGATACAGAGAGGTAATCAGGTGGGAACATGATTAGGTAATGACCTGATAACAGCATAAAGCTGCGATAATACAATATGATTACAGAACTTTTATTGCTCTATTGGACCATGTATAGAGGGATATTTTACACAGTCAAATTAATCTGTCCCCGGGACGTTATAGCTATAAAAAAACTATGATAGCAAATCAATATTATTAACAAGGTTGCAAGGAGAGAGCAGATTATTGGTGAATAATAAGATTTTTCTTTCGGTATCATAGATTATTGCACTGTACTGTGACCATTTAGCCTTAAGGCCCTTCAGTGTGGAGTAGCCTACATGTTGACCAAGACAAGATGTATAGTTTATCTCCATCTTACCTTGCCACGCCTCATCCTACTGTACATCTTTCCTCGCCTTGTCTCGCCTGTTCTGTCCTTTCCCGTCCTGTCTTTTCTTTTGCCTCGCCACGTCCTGTCTTGACTTATCTTGTCGCACTCAGTTATATCTTTTCCTTCTTTCGGTTTCATTTGATTGTACAGCTCTTTCCCCGCAGCCTCTGAACATCAGTTTAAATTTAACTATATCTGGAAAAAAAAAATAAAGCACGACTAAAAGCAACTTATTAACATAGTCTGGGAAGAACTCACTTTATTTTGCTCCCTGCTGTCATAGGGACATTTTAGGCATCTAACGCGACAAAGACGTTTTGTGATAAGATTGTTGGCTTAAGGACACAAAGTGGGAACAAAGGCGAAGTCTGATAGGTCTGTATAATGTGGGTTTCCTTAGGCGACAGGTACTTTCATAAATATTTGTTTAAAGCCTCAGGTTGGCATGAGGCTGTGATTGCTTAGTCTGCCAAGCAGTTGTCAGACCAAACATGCTGATGCATTAAGCAGATCAGGAAACATTTGCATATTGCTTTACATATAATTGAACTTGACATGTAGTCATGCATGTCTGAGCTGCAAATAGAACATTCCTGAGGCTTGCAGCTCCTTCCACTTGTCTCCTATACTGTATGTTTTTCATTTAACCACAGTAAATTAACCACTCATTTTCCTTTCTGTTGGGCACACATGACCTTGAGAATCCTACTAAGGTCACACTCAGATGGGTTACCTTGCCATCTTGTGGATCCACTTGTTTAAGTCATTTATCAAAACAAAACTTATTAAGTACATTAAGTGTAAAGATTTTTTTTTTTTACTACTGTACAATAAACTACTTTGTGACTGGCAATTGGAGGATGTTAAGTTGGGCTCTGTGAACTGGCCAATTTATACTATTTACATTTATTTATTTATATTTATACACTATAAACAAATGTCCTATTAATCCTAAAAGTAATTAACAGATTAACTTATAAATATGATAATTGTTATTTTCGGATCTTGTGTCAAGTATGTTTTTACTTAAACCTACTTAACCTACTTTGTACATTGTCATACCTCTATTTTCATTGCAGTTAATCCTATTTATTCTGTTTATTCTGTTTATTTATATTTATCTACTAGCTCATTTTTGCTTATTCTATCTTGTTTATTTTGCACTATACTTACTTATAATTATTCTACTTTTTTATACTTATTCTACTCTTATATCCTTACTTATTGGGCTTGCACCGGGACCAGGGTAGCTAATCTCGTTCCATCCCATGTTTAACTTGTGTTGGAATGACAATAAATCCTTTTTTTTTTTTTTTTTTTTTGTAAATTGCCTTTTCATTAAAGTCCTCTGGCCTTGGGAGGATTACCTTTTCCAGAGCTCACGTCCAACACGACATTCTTTTTTTTTTTTTTTTACACAGAAAGCTTTCACAAGGTTTTCAAGCAGAAAAATCCACGCAGTTTCTTTTCTGTTCACAAAATGACTCCAAGGGAACTTGCTTTCAGTTCAGTCTGTCTATTAGACACAGTTTGAATGACCAAGGATCTGTGCTCGAGTCTCAGGATGTGACACAACAGCAGGAGGGTGCAGACTTTTTTCTTAACTCCATGTCAGGAGTGCACACACAACCCCCCGTGTTACTGTACACCTCCATCTCTCAGTCCACGGTCAAAAAATGGATTTAATGCTTTTGAGATCAAGCTCTTTTTCCCCCCACAAAGTCTCTCTCTCTCTCTCTCTCTCCCTCTCCTCCCCTCCCCTCCCCCCTCCTGCCTGTGGGGTTTTTGTGTTAAAAATGGTGTTGAAAGCTTGAGGGCTGAAAGGTGAATAGATGCCACTCTTGGTAAATTGTCCGTGAAGGACAGTCTGAGAGGAGGAGATGGATGGAGGAAGAGAGAGAACATGAGAGACTGATTGGGAGTAAGCTAAAAAGAAGGACAGCTAAAGAGAGGACAGAAGAAAGGGTGAGGACACAAGACAAGGTACAAAGGGACAATTAGAAAACGGCACCGAGGGAGCCAAATAGAGGGAAGAGAAGAAAGAAAAGTAGAGCAAAAGACAAGCAGGTGGCAAACAAGTGACTAGAACTCTTAGAAAACAGAAGAAGAGGTGAGAGTGAAGAGGAGGAGAAAGAAAGCTCCCAGTCACGTCTCTCCTTTATCAAACTTGGGATTTTGCTGCCTTCAAGGCCCAGACATAAAATGGTGCGAATTCAGGAAAAGAACAGGGAATTGAGAGCTCCAGGGACATGGAGGAATAATGGGAAATGGTAGCATGAAACTCTCTGACTCAGAAAGTTTGAACCTGAAACTGTCTGACTCAGAGAACCTGACAAATGCAACTTTGGAGTGTAATACGACACTGAAATATTCACGAAGCGTGGTTTGCCCACAGCATAAAATAAGTATGAGCCTGATGCACTGGAGTATTCTGTGCTGAAATACTACGCTAAACACAGAAAATCTTTTAGGATTTGATATTGTGTCCTCTGGTAGCGGATATGCACTTCACCTGTGGTTCCTTCATGCAGTGCCCAATGTATCATGCATTTGTATTTTTTGCCATTCATTCTGAAGTGCTTTGCATGTCTTTAGGAAACATTTCCTGTTGCTGAGTGCTCAAATAACAAAAAAAAATCTTTGCCAAATTATAACAACATTACAGTTAAGTAACTAAATGTTTTAAGCAAACCCTCACTGTTTATTTCACTTTTGCTATAGACTAGAGTTCGCTTATCTGCAGTTTTTATATTGTCAATACTGAATTTTGCATGTAAAGCTAGTGTCATTGCCTACAGTATACCCCCTTTCTAAAACATTTTCCTTGCTTTTTATTCAGATTACACCTATGACATGTTTATCATAAAGATTTAATGTAGACAATATTGCTTTATTTGTCACTAGGATTAAGTGACACATGGAATAAGGATTTTATGTGCGATTAGGATGTACTGTACTTTTATGTTACATGACACCCTATCTCATAATCACTGGATATACTGTGTGTGTGTGCTGGATAGAGGGGTAATAGGAGGAATATTAAAAAAAATGGTCCATTAGTTTTGTGTTCTGTCTCATAATTTAAGCTCCTCATGCCATTTTCCTCTTAAAAATGGTTCATCTCAAAAACCAAAGAGGGGCTGTCTCCTAAAGTTGTGCTACATTTACACAAGCAAGCCTTACACAGCTTTCAAATTCAAAAGCTTTTAAACTTATTGTTAATACAGGAAAAAAAATCTTTGGGAGAAATATCTAAAATGTTACCTTTTCTCAGGCTCTAAAAGAGGACGGAGATAAAGAGAAACAAAGCAATCAAACTTGGCTTACAAGCAATGCACAGACGGTGTTAGAATAAAATCACATTCAGGTGTTTATATTGTGGTTCAGCTGCCTAGCTCATTGGCTGTCTCACGTGCAAACTGGCCAGTGAATTCCCAGCGGACGTCTGTCTGGTTAGCGTGCAACAAGTGAAGTATCTGTGACAGAAATATCAACTTCCTTTAAATATCTCTAATAAAGACTACACGGTATCACAGAGCAGCATGGGCACAGCTGACAGAGAAGGCAAAGATTGTTCTGTTCAGTTCCTACGCCGGCGCATTTAAATGATATCTCTGTATCTCTAGGTTCATCTTAGTATGTAACCTGATTTACAGTTTGAAGGCTGACCAAAGTCGATATGAGGGATGGTGAGAGATAACAGAGGCATGGAACAAGCTGTTCCGCGCCGTACAGAGACAGGGGAGCACCGACACAATCTTCGCCGCTTCTTCTTGTCTTCATATATCTGCCGCACCTGCTTTTGTTCCCATGAGCTATATTTGTATCTCCACCAAATCGTGTCTGCAGAATTTATTCAGAGCTAGATTGAATTTTGCTAAATCAAGAAGTACTCTGAGGCGATGTCCTCGCATTTGTGGGGTTGCTTTTTTTATTATTTGACATCAGAAATCCTTTTCAGACAGAAGTGCAATCAGAACCCCCCTTCTCACATCCTCTCACACACGCTTAAAAATACACTACAGTGCTGTTGTGAAGTAAATCAAATTCTAAATGATTTAAAGCAATACCAAACTTTAGGAGAGACAGGCCTGTTCAATACAGACACTGGAATGAAAAACGTATATGTTTTATTTGCTTTTAAAGCTCACTGTAACAACTATGACATGGTTTTAGTGCCAAGAATTAAAGAAATAGAATTATAGATGGCTGAATTACATTTTTGCCTCTTCAGTTTCAGGGTTCTGGTGTTGTGCATGCTGGCTCACTGTGACAGACGCTTGGAAACAACTGAACCACTGGCAAAATGTCTGCTGGGAAAACATTTATCTTTACTCGTGAGTCCTCATGGGCAGCAGGCAGTTCTTTAATATTGATTATTATAGTTCATTATTTGTGCACACATGCATACGTGCAACACAGACTCTCCATTTAGCTTCGGTTTGGGTCATAACTATGAACAGCACATTTTACATTACAGCACATATTGTTGAGTGGCTTTTATTGTGAAGAAGACACAGGAAATGTGATGGGGAAAAGGCCAATTTTCTAGCTTTCTTTTCTTTATTCAAACAATGTGACACAGCAATTACTTGCAGCCCACTGTTTGTTTCACTGCAGTGTAGGTAGATACACAAGTTTTTTTCAACAAAACTCTTGTACCTGTAGTTCTAGTAAAACACACCTGCAATTGCACCAGTAACCATGTGTGTTGCCAAATCTGCTTTTGAACAGACATTTCAATTCAAACGACCTAAGGAGACAGAAATGTACTCTTCTGTAAAAAAAAACAAAAAAAAACACCTGACTTCTGCTGTCAACAACTAAACTGTAAAACAGGAAGGAATAGCACTGCTCTAACACACACACACACAGATGGACGTGAACTCTTGTTTGATTGCATGTAACCACATGCTCACGCACACACGCCACATGCACATATTATTTTCTCAAAACGAAGCCCGCGCTCAAATGCTCACCTCATGGGTCAGTGAGCTTTGATAGAGAGTCAGGTCATGGTGACCTGGACGGGGGGGGGGCACACATTAAGGAATGAGGTGGCGTCTCGCTGTGGGTGGCTCGGAAGCAGCCTCCAGTTATTTTATTAGCCAGACAGAAACACTGCGGGATGCTCTCTAATACCACCAGTGATTTACACGTATTCAGGGACTCACACACATACACACACACAGAAACAGCCTCCTTCTCTCAAGCAGACACAGACCAGTGAGAAGACACACACACACACACACACACAGACACAGACTGAGCCTTCCTGACAGCCCTCCCTGGGTGTGTTTCTTGCAGGGCTAAGCAGAGATTAGCCATTATTTCACATCAGCTAGGCTGGCAAAGTTTAAAGAGAGTTGTTACTGTTATCTTGACACGTAGAAAACTAACTCCCCTCTGCACCTCAGTGTGAATGACTGTGTGTGCTAGTTTTCTTATATACATTGAATACATCATCTGTGTGTGTGTGTGAATATATAACCATAGCTGCAGACAGGAAAGTGAGTCAATAAAACAAAGTCCTGTGGAAAATATTAATCGTGCTGACTTGACTCAACTATTCAACCTAAAAAGTTATGTCACAGTCTGGAAACACTAATTAAGAACATTTGGTAAAAAATCTGTTCTGATAATTTAATTATAAAAATTTTATTTGGAGTGTGTATTCATATTTTGACCGACGGAGGAATATATGAACTGAATCATTCTCAGACATGTAAATCAATGTACATTTTGCATCTTTACATCATAATAATAATATACTTTATTTATAGTGCAGACAACTATTTGCAAACAGAGATGTATGACTATTTTATGAATGGATTAACTGTAAGTCAAAAATGCAAAACACTAGCTTCTGTTGGTCCATAATGTGCTTGTATACATATTTCAAATCTTTTTTTTCTTGCCTAAGTGATTAATCAAGTAATAAAAAAAAACTGATCATCATCATTTGACTACATTTTACTTAATTTATATGGCATCTTTCCTACAAGAAAAGCTGTTTAAAGTGCTTAGCTTTAAGAGTAAATAACTTCACTATGATGACAACACCGATTGGACCTGAATGAAAATGTTTAAAATGTATCGTCCCCAGTCCTTGAGAGAGGAACTTTTGCCTGGCTCGTTTCAGCCACCGAAAGTCCACAACGACATCAAAATTCTGGCCAGCCATTAGACTGAAATGATTTCTTACATGAATTCTTACACGAAGAATGAACTTTAGCATTTACCAAACACAGATGGCTCAACACAACAAAATGACAAAAGCTGTCTGAAGGATGGACTGCTTTGAATGATATGCAGTGTTGAAACGGGCTTAGTCAACTACTACCTCTATCATCACTTTTTAATGGTCCACATTAATCTTTCAAGTCTACCTAAGCGGATCCAACAGGAGTTATCATAAGCCCAGAGATTTCAAAATACTTCTTCCGAGCAGAGTGACTTATCTGATGCCAGAGGCTGGAAGACGTGTCAAATGTAGTGAGACGCACCAGCCTTTCCATCGCACCTCTTATCCTCACATGCAGACTCTTCCCAAAAAGAGCCCCGTACCCCACCCAGATATTTTTTTAGTTTTATTTTCTCTTCTATTTTTCGCCTTCCTGTGACCCAGTTGCAAAGGTTATCTCAGTGAGAAAGCCCCTCCCCGCTTAACTCTGTGTTCCACATATAAGCCTGTTTCCAAACATTTCACCCATTATATCTTATGCTACAGTGAAATATAGTGCTGTTAGTGTTGTTATATAGTAAGGCTCCATTCACGTGACTGGATGGTTTCATCCACATCTCGGTCACTATTACTATACCAATACGCACCAAGAGCAAGAAAAGTGACCCTGCATGTGGCCCTTAAATGAATTTCTCATGCATGAGTCTTATTCAATATCAGTTCCATTCAATATCGATAACCCATTAGAGGCTCATTGCCTTCAATAAATGATTGAATAATGTTAATGAGCTTAATTTCTTACAATTGTTCATGCATGACACAGGTTCAATACGATCAATAAGTCATTGTCCTGGAATGTTCAATAGACTTTCACCGCTTAAAAATGACCTTCAAAACATCTCCATATTCTTGTGCTTGATGATGATGATGATTCTTGTCTCCATTTGTCAGATCACTTTCACTTTTTCTCATGCTAAGGGAAGAGAGGTAGGTCACTTCCTTTGATGGCCATCAATATCTCATTGGGACGGCATAGATTTTTTTTTTCCAAAATGGGAGGATGAATAAGATATGAAATGTAGTTGGGGGAGGGGGATTTGCAGACTGGCAAAGGGAGAAATGGCAACATGCCTACCAGAGGCTCCTTCTATGCTACCAGCAAAATTATTCATTAACATTTTCTGATGGGAATGCTGTACTGTAAATTATAATGCTGTTCTGACTTTCTCCTTTTCACTGAAATCCTAATCTCATTTACTAATTGAATGCAATTGCTGCCGCTCTGCTTTTTAAAAAACATTTATTTATTTATTTTTATTAAATATTACCTTCCTTGCCAACTACTGCTCCAAATTAAAAACCAAAATACAGTGTCTGCCCATGCCCTTTATTTTGTGCGGGACAGATGACTACAGTCTGTTTCCTTAGAAGTTACATTACCTATACCGCAGATATAGCAAAAGCCAGAGATCAGAGTTGCTCTACCAACCATGCAAATCCATAAATTTCAGGTGTTGCAAGAAAGAAGCCTCTGGTTGTCTTATTATTGAGGGAAAATAATCGAAACAGACACACAGTGAATGCCATTACCACTTCCGGACCACAGCCTGTTTGGTTTGACTTGCAACAAACAAGGTGAAGCCCCAGAGCAGACGTCTAAATCTGCCTCTGTTACAGTGGAAGGCCATGCAGTCCGAAGCCTCCATGATACACGGCCAGAGAGATTTAGTGACTAAGTGCACCTCCACCCAGGGGAATTAGGGAGAGAAGAGGCCTCTAAGAAAAAATTTGGCAGGTACTGAATTATTGTCTTTTCCCAGCTGGCTCCCTTTACGTTTCTGTCTCCTCCCGCTTGCAGCTGCAAATACCGCCAAATCCCTCTTGCTTTGCCTGGCTGGCTGGTATATTTTGACCACGTAGAGAAGCCCTGCAGAGGTTTAACGGATGGTTTTGTCAGACTCAGAGAAACTAAGCATAAGGTTAGTGCCAGGCAAAGAAGATGTGATAGTAATAACAGTAATAGGAAAAGATGCCGCTAGATAAACATCAGTCTCAGTACCTGCTGATTTCTGTTCCACTTTATCATATGGGGGGATGCTGTGTTCTAAATTAAAGTTTACAGAGAGAGACACACAGACACGCAAACCAGCAGAGAAAAAGATGGGGATGTTTGGGATGTGCTACGTCTCCAATCAGCATGATCTGTAATTTCCAGAAACATTTAGAAGATTCAGCTCCGTTTCTATCAGCTCCGTTTCCATCAGCTCCCACCAGAGGAAACTAACCTGCATCGGCTCTCACAATCACTTTCCAAAAAAACATGCATAGACTTCAGTGTACCTGAGAGAGAAATTATTTCAACTCACCTCAGGCTCTACGTATCTACTTTACAGGAGGCACTCTAAGATAATTTTTTTAATTTGCACTCATGGATGGATATGGATATAAGCTCCTTTAATGTTTTATTCCCTCTCTATTGCAAATGATACAGAGATTTCATATTCCAACAGCCTCAGAGGTGAAGAGAAATTGGAGAGGGAAGCTGTGGGCATTTAGGATGGGATTAGGGATGCGCGTTCACGTGCGTATTTGAGTGCATCCCTGCTTTGAGTGAGCATGAAAGCGCGCAAATGCAAGAACGTGCGCGTTGTTAGTGAGCACCGACTCAGCTCACCTCCTCCTTATTCATGCATCCTCACCCTTTTTATATGCAGCGCAGTGCCTCAACATGAAAAGAGGTACCCTAATTGGGGGACTGCTTTCTATGCAGGTTCCGTTCTGCATTGCCACATCGGGAATTCACAGAAAATAATAATAGCGCCGAACAGGGAAGGGAGAAGGTGTGTTTGCGGGTGAGAGGAAATGAGAAGCTGGGATGGAGGGATGCAGGGAGAAACACAGAGGGGGGAGAGAGAGAGAGAGAGAGAGAGAGAGAGAAACTGAGACAGAAGACGTGATTATAGCTGAACTGTCCTCCTCCATTTTCAATCTGAATGATTCCATTATCTTGACATAATCCATCAAAGATCTGCTTATTCTCCATTCCAGCTCTGAGAATTTCACAGTGGGAGAACCTGGTTCTGTCACTGCATCTCAATCAGGTCATTGTCTCACTTTTCAAGGGCAAGCGTGCTCGGCCGGCACTCGATAACAGCCGACCGCAGGGGGGGCCCGTCCGGCTTGACCGCTTCGTCAGTCCATCGATAGCAAGACTCATTTGTTTGCGCCTGCTCTTCCCCTCTCTCTCTCCACAAACATTCACCCTCACCCCCTTTTCCCTCCATCTTACACGCCTTTAGGAAGCTGGCTGTTGGTGGGATTGCTTCGAGCTCTGGTCATACTGAGCCTCTGAATGGGAACTGAGCGGAAGGGCCAGCTAAGGTAACGGATTGGTCTCTGCAGCTTAGCGTGAGCCAGGTGCTTGGTCAGATATTGGAAGAGATTTTAATGTGGTTTGCATGCATGAGAACGGCAACCCATCCACCCGGAAGATGGCTAAGGCTGGCGTGGAGGAAAGGGCAGAAAAACAAGAAAGGTTTGAGGGAGGGGAAGGAAGGGGTGAGTAGTTGGTGAGGAGGGAAGAATAAGTGAAGAGGAGAGCTAGTTTTGTAAATGACTGGAGAGAAATAAGAAAAAAGAAAATAACTGGCATGGTTTAAAATGAGACGGAGAGACAGGGAAGAGGAGCTAGAGGAGGGAGAGGGCCTGAAAGAAAGAAAGTGGAATGAGACATAGAAGGGAAGGAGGAGAATGTGAATAAAGCAGCGGAAAAGGAAGAAAGAATAAGAGGAGGAAGATTGGGAGAGCGTCTGGTTTAAAAATGAAACACAATGAAAGAATTTCACCAGAGGCATGGATTGTCTATCCAGAACATTTCCTTTTCAGCACCATCAAAGACGGCAAAACTTGCAGATGCTGCGCTTTTTATCTCTCCATTCTCCAACTCCCTCCCTCTCCCCACTCCTGTTTTGTTTCTCTCCAAAAGACCTCTGAAATGACTGACATTCAAGGGTGACCTCATTGTAGTTTTCTTCTTCTGTTATTTTTCCCCCCCCAAAAAAACAAGCTCTGCCGCCTCACACCAGCAATATCCAGCGAGCTCTGTTGTGAAATTGCACTGATCTGGGACAAAGATTAATCCCCTTATCTCTTTTAACGAACCCAGGCCTAAGGGTGTGCATATTATTAGCTTTTAGACCTCTATGGTTTAATATCGCTCCACCAGATATGACTCCTCACCACAGACAAAGACCCGGTGATACATCTTTGGTGGTGTGCGACAAAGAGACGGGGGTCTTTTCTGTGAAGCCCATCAATCATACATGAACAATTAGGCAGCAGAAAAAAAAGAAAAAAGAAGGGTCAGAATTTAGAGATTATTAGATAAGAGCTTTCTATCTAATGGCAGTCCCTCCATGTGTGAGCGGAGAGTTTGATGAGGTGCAACTCTCCCATTGGGTAGCAATTTGTGTACTGTCTATGAGCTCAGCTACAGACGGATCCACCAGCTGATTTATGTGCTGCGCTCTCTAGCAGCGGCACCATTACTGCAGCGGCGTGCTCCAACTGAAAGCACTTGTGAAAGCGCACGTGTGAACACACAGATGGTTGGGCTGATCACAGTCAGCAATCATGCCCTCTGACAGATGAAGGTATGGGATCGTCATTCATTCGCAAAACACACGTTTTAAAATTGGTTAAATGAAAAAAGAAAAATAAATCTTTTTTTTCGCCTCTGTTCCCCACATGGTAGATGCGAAAGTGCTGTGTAGTAATTAAGCCAACATTACTTTTTAGATCTCAACTTACTTGTCATTTAAAAAAAAAAAAAAAAAACTGATTTCTTACATTGTAATTACATGGAATGAGTCACTTTGTTATTATAAATTGAAAATCAATTGTTTGTGCTTTAAAACACCAGGAGATGATCAAAACAAAGATGTTTAAAGATGTTGTCTTCAAATTCCTTGTTTTCGCTTGCCAGCTGTTCAAAACCCAAAATTATGAAGTTGACATGTTGAAATGAAAAAGATCAATCATTACTATAAGTATTGCAAATTAATTATTATATTATATATCATAGTTCCCCCCTCATAGATCTATCTATCAAAATATCTCAATCTCCAAACATCTTAAACTATCCCTATCCAATCAGGGAATATCTATCTATCAAAACTATCTATCAATCAATCACAAACATAACTAATAACCGACTAATATTTTCAGGAGCAAACTTAAATATACAACATATGAAAAAGCATATGAAACTGTGAGAAGATTTCTTTTTCTGTTGCTGGGAAACACGACTACACAGTGCGCACATTTAGACAGAGCAAGAGGATTTTCAGATGAATTAAAATCAGAAGGAGCAGAGGCTTATGGATTTTGCATTAACATTTTTTTTTTAAGTTGTAGCAACTGATAACAGCACAGGCCAGTAAGCTGGTCTTGGTGATTTGCAGGTGAAAAGCCATCCAGGGATGTGGTTGAACTGGGCACATTTTCACGGCTTACATTTTTTACACATCTAGATTAACTATTGTTTAAAGGAATTGACACTGATCAGGCTCTACAGAAACACCTTAGGGCATATTTCTTGGCAAAAGCTGTACAAAAGCAGTTTTACACTACACTACAGCTTTGTCGCAGTTTACAGGTGAGATTCCCCCACAGTAATGGCTGCTTGTTTATTCCCACCAACAACTAGAGGTAGACTTGGAATACAAAAATGATCTCAAACTCGGGATGCAGACAGGATGCTAATCCCTATGATCCACTCCCTGTGCAACTTTTACCATTTTTTACTTTTTATTGTGAAATGTATTCTACCTCCAAAACCTCAGGTTTATGTAGTTCATCCAACTCTGTCAATCAGCCTGATGTGCTGCTGATGTGCCTGCAGCTGAGGTAAGCAGCATCCATAAAGCCACCAGAGTTTTTGAAGAAGCAGATGGTGAACAGAAGCAATCGGCCATTAAAAAAAAGCAATGTAAATGTTGACTAGCGACATTGTAACTTTCAGAGTGACTGCCTCTATAAAATACACACCCACAAAACCGGGTATACACCCACAAATGTTTTAAACATTCGAGAAAAGACTATTAAAAGAGGTGATTTGGATCTGAGGAGTACAGCACAGGCATGCATCATGTAGAGCTATTCATCTGGTATAATATGAAAAATGTATACAATTCAAATGGCAGAAGCTCTCCTGCACAAGCTATGGAAATAAATCACGAGGCACAAAAGTTCAATACCAGAAAGACTTAATCCAATGACTCTATACTGCGTTTACACACAATTGTATTTCCTGTTGAGATTAATGGAACTACGATCCCATTTTTGCATTTCCGAATCTGGTTCTATTTTAAAGTTTGATGTCTGCTAAGTAATATTGTGGGTTCATTTTTTTCCTGTCCTTCTCCCTATCTCTCTTTCTTCTAATAATGTCCTCCCAGCGACTTTATAGTCACAGAGCCGGTGAACTCGAGAGGCTCACAGATAGGAAACCACCGTCTCTGTCCAAAAGAAAGTGTTCCTTCATCACTCAGAAAACCCTCCAAGCCCAGAAGCACCTGCGAACATTTTCTCCTCAAAAACTTCACTGACTGCTCGAAGAATATAAGCAATCTTTCACTCGTTTTCCATTTCTCTTTCTGCCATCTCCCTTACTCTTCCTCTTCTAATCTCTCATATTTCTAATGTTTGTTCCTGTAAGATTTTACACTGAAGACCAGATATAAATTGTTCTGTTCCCCTTTTTTAAAATTAAAGAATGAAAGTAACAGAACATACAAGAAGTCCTCATCAAACCTGAGTTTTCTTATTGATCCTTAATATGATGTTTTACCTTCACTGTGCAGAATAATGTGAGTGCAAAGTTTTACATTCATCTGCAGACAAGGAAAAGTTCCTCTGTGCTCACTTCAAATCTGAGTTTAAGGGATATCTGTGCAAGTATCATTCTGGGACATTACTACTAGTTGAGGCCAATTGTGGTCTAATATGCAGTTCACAAAAGTGTTATATGGAAATGTAAAGCCTGCAAAGGACACTGGGAATGAACTTTTCAGTGAAGTAGAAGTCATATTGTGCCTTTATAGTTAAAATATGTCAATATTCATAGACACTTGGAGGGAGTAATAGGTGTAATTTTAATAAAATTTAATATTTTTGTATGTCGTAAAAAAGGGGATCTCCTAAAAAGAGAAAATGGAATAAAGGGCTGGACTTTGAGTTGCCTATAGGAAAGTGTAAAGATGTATAGTCATAGTTCCCCCCTCAGGGAAGAAACTAGTAAAACACCAGCATGTGGACATAATGCTGCTTACGTAAAGCTGCTTGTGTGGCACGACCATAAATAGAAGTTGATGGTTTTTTGGGTATTAAATGGATGTTGGAAAGTTGTGAAATAGAAGAATCTTAAAAAATCCCCCATTTCATTCATTATTTCCAACATTAAGGTCTTTTTAAAGTTACAAACTTTACAAACTTTTTTTTTCCATATGTACTATTAATTACGCTGATCTGGTGCAGCGTTAGAGGTTAAGGTAGTACAGATGTGAGCGCTGAGAGAGAGGTGGGAACATTAAAATGAGAGACTTACAGATCAGCCCTCACTCTCCGTTCCCACAGAGCCCTGAAATAAAACTTGATGTGTCAACCTAAATTACACTGGCTTCTTACAAGAGACTTTTCCCTACTGACAGAGGAGGGAGCACATTCGCGATAATGGGCAAAGAAAATAAATTGACATTTAAATAATCCTAATCGCTGTCTCCCGCAGCCAAGTGGTGAGCATCTTGGGGGCAAGGCGCTGTGAAGATAACCCAGCCTGTCATCAACGTTAAGAGTGTGGGGGACTTTCCCACTGTATCTCCCATCAAATATGTGCGAGCTGAAACCCCACTGAGCCCCCTCGACCCGATGCAAATGAGAGAAGAGATTTGACGGCACAGGCATGAGAAAGAGATGAATAAAAAGAGTGAGAGATGGGAAATAAATATCCAAAGAGAGAGAGGAAGAGAAATGGGGCAAGAGGAATATTGTTGCCTCACTCAAGTGCTTGTGCGCCACAAACTGGGTGAGAAGTTTGGCATGGTTTGTTTTGGAAGTTGTAATAATCATTCGCTCAAAAAGCTTTTAGGGATAATGCTACTGCCGGCATTAAAATGCATGCAACTTGTCAAAGTATTTCAGTGTAGTCAAATTGGCTCAATGTCCGCTGCTTACAGTGAATTCATGCATTTTAGAGTAGGCACACAAAATTGCCTCCATTACACCACGATTACTTATGGGTATTGCCATTCAAAAAGCAGCAAAGAACACACTCACTGGTGGATGTATGCTGTCAAACAGTGGCCATCAGGAAGCCAGACGAGTAGACGGTCTGACAGAGGCAACGGCAGAAGCAGCAGCTGTGACTTCCACTCTCATTCTCCCACATCACTCAACAGCAAAACAGGCATCTAAGACTTCAGCGTTTGATCAGATCGCTCAAATTAAAATTCCCTACAAGACCGCTGTCCCAGCCAAATGTTCAAGGTCAAGCAGCCACGAGAAAATCAATGATAGAGAGCTGCCGGGAGATTTTTGCTTTAAGGATTTAAGATTTAAGGAGGAGTGGATCAGTGGGGATGAATCACTGAGGTGTCAATTATCAGCCAAATAAAAGCAAGGTTGCATACATTAAGGCTGCAACTCATGAGTCTTTATGATCAATTTATCTACAGTTTTATTACTTTTTTAATGAATTGTCAGAAAAAAAGCAAAACACGCTATAATTTCCCAAAGCCCAATTTCTTGTTTTAGCCCACCAACAGTGCAAAACCCAGCAATAATCTTTAATATCATACCTAAGAGAGAAAATCATCATATTTGAGAAGCTGTAACCAGAGAATGTTCGTCTTTTATTGTGTGCAAAATGACAAAAAATAATCAGTAACTGCTTATCAATGATTCATTTCCAATGGTAGACTAATCATTTCAGGTCTAGCCTCCACATTTGCTTCCATTGTAGCCATCATTACCTTTACTTACGCAATAAAACGTTGTCCTGAACTTTGTCACAAAAAAAAGCTGTCTTTGTAAATCCACAGAAATTGTTGATTTGATATTTCATCCTTAGATTAATTAACTGTTCCTTGATGAAGGAACAGTAAATGCTTGAGGAAAATGTACTTTGTATAATTTGTCTCTTTATTACTGTAAAATTAAAATTAAAATGAATAACAATGCTATTGTCATTATTATCTATTACGATTCAAGACTGAATACAAAGTTTCAACAAAAACTGAAAACTATAACCTTGATATGAAGGTAGGATTTATGGGAGGACTCTTTTGTAAGATTAGTTTAAGCTCAATGAACATTATAATGTGGTACCATTATCATCCATAAAGGCAAGATTTTTCACTCCAAAATGGCAAACTTGACCTTCTTTGTTTAAGTTCATTGACAAAGTAGGAGAGGATTATTATAAAAAGAAAGCAAAAAGCAAACATGGAAGGTGGGCACCTAAAACATTCCTTAACTGTAACTAAGCAGTTTTAGTTTACTTATCTTAACCGTACCTAACCACACAGGTGGCATGACACTGAACTATTAAGTGTTATTTTCAAAGGCGGTGACAAATGACTTACTTTGTCGCTCAGGTGTGAGAACAGGTTGCTGACCTGCTATAATGTCCTTGAAATTTGTTGAGAAAACCGCAATGAGCGATTCTGTTGCTAAGGCCTAAGACTTTTCGAGCCCAGTAATGAGGTCTATCTCCAGCAACATGACTCTTGACCTTCTCTGCTCCCCAGGAAAAAAAAAAAAAAACCCACAAATGTCATGTAATAAGATTCATTGCCTTTCACTCTCTCTCGCATTCACTCTATTTCTTTCTTCCTCTCTCGGCAACACCATGTCCTTATCCCACCCAACCACCCAGCGCTCGTCCCTCCTTTCTCCATGAGGAGCCAGAGGTCCCTGTTACTCTTCCTCTCATCCTCATCCTCATCCACCTCCCCATTCCTCTTTTCACTATCAGAGGGTGAATCCACTGACAGCTCCCCATAAAAGAGAAATCCAATCAGCCTACCCACCTGCACAATAGGAGATTTGAACAGACACGGAGAGACAGACAGAGAAAGGTCTTGGAGTATATTTTTATATTTTAATGGTTACACAAAAAAGGGGGGAAAAAAAGAGTAAAGTAGGTTTAAAGTTATAATTATTGTCAGCGTATCAAACCAATAACCAATTTATGCATTACCACTTGAGGAGTACACCTTCAGCATGCATTTAACCTGCTCAAAGTCACACATATACACACGCACTCACACAAACACATGATGTATGAATGCACACGCACGAAAAGTTCAGCATTTTGGGATATACACATATTGCATTAGCTTAGCATAAAGACTGGAAGCAAGGGGAAAAAGCTAGCCTAGCTCTATGTGTTAAAAAGTGTAAAAGGTCACAAGGTTAGCTTTTTTTTTTTTTTTTTTTTTTTTAAATGGCGCAATCGCTCACTATAGATATAGTCTTCGCAGCAAGATATCACAGTTTTCTGCGCTGGTTGTTAGCGGATATGTTTTAAATATTGCACTGAGGACTGGAACAAGAAGAAACAGCCACAGTGAGCTGTTAGATGAGGAGCTGCAGGCGAACGTCTCTTACTGCGTTTTGTGCAATCCAGCATAACATAAAACGGCGAAACACTCCAAGCGCACGCATCCTCTCTGCCACAGGAAGCAGCTGGGACAATGGTGATAATGTGATCTTAAATTTAAGTAACACAGTATACATCTACCATATTCAGCTCCGCCCGTGGATGTCAACCTGCTACTTGGCTGACATCTTTTAGTGAGATGTTGGTCGCCCCCTGAACAATAAGTCTGCCCGACACGTTTAGAGACAGATGAGAGAAAGGAACGGGCAATGTCAGATTTTAGAGGGGAGCCAAATTGATTTCTCTGGGACCAAAATGAAATGAGACCAGGATGAGAGTCATTTTCTCTGAGAGGCAGCGCAATTTGGCCTGCAGGAAAAAATCTAGAGATGCTCTTGAATCAGGGAAAGAGGCACCTCTGGGCCATTTAAGAATGATAATAAATAGGCAGAGTTGATTAGATCAATGATGAAAATCATGTTGATTAAGGATCGGGTAAGAAACAATCATGTCTCTCTCTCTCTCTCTTTTTCTATCTCTGTTTCTGAAAAGAGGAGCAAGTTACACCGACTCAAACCCTGCTCCGCTCAATCAGGACAATTTCAGGGACCTCATCCAGCCATTCTCTGTGAAGCTCCAGCTGTATGAGGCACAATCACTGTCACCATTCATTACCCATTCCACTCTGACTCTCGCCTATTTTTGATTATTATTCTCAAATAGTCTCATCCTAATTTGAACCACTTGCCCGGCTCTCGAGCTAATTAAACCGAGTGCCACAGTTCTCTCTTAATGCTCACAAAGGGCTTTGGCACACTGTACTGTACAGCTCTCCCTCCCACTTCCCACCTGTTTGTATTCAAATCTGCGCTCATCTTGGTTTCAGCGTTCACAAGTCAGCACTTTGCCTCATCTTTTAAAAGTTTCAGACCTCATTTTCTGTCTCTCATCCTCTTATGGTTTTTTTTTTCTCCCTCCACACAGATGAATAATAAATGGAGCATCATGGGGATTGCTCTTTCAGATGAGCAGCTGCGTTTTGTGAGTCAAATGCCCCAAATTTCACTAGACATGTATAGAGTCAGTGGCAAAAGTTTTTGAGGAAGATTAGTTCTGGATGGTTTGTTAAAACCCTCAGCATTTGGGGCCTGAGAGATCATCTCCAGGCGAAAGATATTCATCAAGAATCAAGGAACGCAAACGAAGATGCAGTTGAACTAAGTGTGATTTTAAATGACTCACATAGCCATTTAAATCTGAAAGAAAAAGCGCTATATGAATAGATGTTATGATATAACTGTGAAACCGGTCAAGAATCAGGTGCTATACCTTAATCATTTGATCTTACACAGAAATGTATTCAGCAAGTGTCAATTATACCATCATTGTGTCATGACATGACATCATTACATCTGTACCTCACATAATGGCAACCTTGTACACCCTGGCATGCACATAAAAATCGACTGTAGCTTGTATTTAGTCCAAGGGAGCAGAAGATTGCACAACCAGTGCACTAAAAGGTTGGCTGATACTTCAGTATTATAATGCTGCAGTGAAATCTTTACACTTTTAAATATGTAACTCAGGTGATAATGTTATATGCAGTTCACAAATATATGAATTCATGGTTCATAACTTCTCTTTCAAACCTTACATATGTGTGAAAAGATTTTGCCAATGTTAGAGTTGGGCAATATGATGAAACACCGTCTACAGTATGTGGGGTTGTGTTAGACCATTGCCATTCATTTCACTGTACATCAATTGAATAGTTTCATAGGTAATATTGCAGAAATTTTCCATATCATGATATCCTATATATATATATATATATATATATATATATATATATATATATATATATATATTCTCATCAATATAGTGATCTTATCGTCCTTGATACAATATTACTTTGCAAATTTTCCCAGCAAACCAGGCACTGAAGCGATGATATTTGATCACAATCACAGCAGCGGTGACAGCAATAATAACCAATCTACACAGCAGCACTGGATCCATATTTACGTATCACATTCTATCAAAGCTCTCCTTATGAAAATGTCAGTGCTCATTTTGCTGCTTACATTCGGAGGAACTTGAAAGGAGTGACGGGCAATTTCACAATATACAGATAAAGAGCTTCATTATACGATTTAACGCGAATCATCACAACTCTGTGACTCCTCCAACCTCTGTCCTACTACCACTCCCGTTCTCTCACGTCTTCTCGAGGAACAGATAACACCACAATAGCTCCATCGATAAAGTGGACTCCCTTTGTGCTCCGAGCTGCTGCTTTTTCAGGAGACCTAAATCGCTAAATAGATCCGGTCATTACGGTCGAGGATTATGACGGAACACCGAGCCTTGTTCGCTCAATAATTACCCGAGGGAAAGGATATAGATTTCAGTTTGAACCTGCCTCTTCTCGATGCGAATTTTTGATCCCGGTGACTGTAGTTAATTTGTATTTAGTAGAAGGTGTTTTGGTTTTAATTGCTGTGTTTTGTGGGAGTTTAAAAAAATCTATTCACTGTTGCATGACTGTCTAGAAGGGTACGTTCTACTGCAACAATGAGGCTACATTATCGCCGTCATACTACTGCTGTGAATGCTATGTTGTAGAGCGACACCAAGAGCAGTTTAAGTAAATAAACTCCATTAAAACTTTCCATGTGCATTATAGTTCTAGTTGCAAATAGTGCAACACAACAAAAGGGGGTGGGGTGTGCACGTGACTAAATTTATAGATAATGAAGACCCAGGAGATCTCCAATAAAGGTGCGAACAGTTTTCCCAGGCAGCATAATTGATGTTTACAACTTGTAGCTTCAACGTGAAAAGATATTAAATGTTGATTCAGTATGTATCTGAGCAATGAAAAGTAGCTGTTACATAAGGACACACACCACTTTTTTTGGTTTGTTTGTTTGTTTTTTTATCTAGGTACTTTCTCCATATCCTGTAGCAGAATTAATCCTCATGAGCCAGAGACATAAACAGAGTTATACAACTGTTTCCATTGGCTGTGAAAAATCAAAGGAGCGATGCTGAAACATGGAGCTCATACTCCTCATTGCTACATCAACTTTTCAGGCATGATGAAGGTGCATCACTTGAACGCACCAATCTGAACGGGCGAGCAAAGGTTGGCGAGGTTAAGTGGAGCTCTGAAAAACAAATTACTTTTGATGAAACCAAACAACTTTTGGTGGGGAAAAAACAATAAATAGTGTTTCACAGACATGCAGTCGTCAAACCAATTTGTCACAAATATTGGAAAATATACCACCTCTTTAAGGCACCAATATTTGCAGCATATGGCCTGTGGTGCTTGGGAAGATATGGATATTTAAAAAAAAAAAAAAAACTATGTATCGACTTAAACAGTAAGGTAAAGTGGGAGTGATGACCTGAATGAATAACTGCCCGTTTCACAAACTGACTTAGTGAGATCACAGTGATTCATGTTGTGTAAAACGTTGATTCTTTCTCCATGCATCCTACTCTCAATAAAACATGCATGTACAGTTTGTGATTCCTATTTTTTTTTTTTCTTTTAATGTCATAAGAAAGCAGCTGTTTTCTCCAGCCGCCTCACATTGCACATCCGTTTGGGGTAAGAAAATCCACCCAATCCATCAATGGGATACAGGCCCTAAAAGAAAACACATACAATATGTGAATGTGTGCGTGTGTTGCTCAACAGGGAATGAATCATACTCCAATCTGGTGTCTGAGTGGTGCGAACCATTCATAAATTTTGTATGGCAGTGCCACAGTGGACGAAGTGGCTCGGTACTGCGGGGCCTACATGAAGTCAGTGTGAATAATGACTAATACAAATGTCACCATATGGCTTGCACAAACACAGACACACACATCATAGACAAACACACACATGCCCGTACACAAACACACTCCATTGCCTGCTCTTTTAAGATGGATGTCTTTAAAAGCACAACTGTGACGCAAACATTTGGAAGTTACAGTAAACAAAGAACAGAATTAGAAATAGAAAGTGATTCTTTACAGCAACAAATGACTTTCATTATTGATTATCTACTGATTATTTTTTTCAATTAATAGTTTGGTTTTTAGGCAGTCAGAACATATTGAAAAATGTCCATCGCTGTGTTTCCCAAACCCCAAAGTGAGGTCCTAAATGTTTTTTTGTTTTGTCCAACCAGCTAAATAAATTGCAAAGAATTTTGTTTTTGTGTCATAGAAGTATAAGAAACCCAATGAACTTTAGTTATATTTTACAACTAATTTTTTGTCAGTCAACTAATACATTAATCAATTAATTCATCTCTGTGGCCCTTCACACCACAGAAAAGGAATCTACTCCTCTGATAGCAAAAGCTTAGAATTTCTCGCAGTGAGTGATGATGGAAGGAGTAAAGATCGATGGAGAGATCCTCAAGAAGGAATATGGTTTTACTTAATGTTCATTTTGAAAAACTGTAGCTCAAAAGTATCCCTGAAGTGAGGCAGACACTGATGATTTTCTACATCGGTTGATTCTGGTAGTCTTGCCTCATGACAACGATAACTTGGTGGTTAAAAATGCTTTGAATGGCTTAAAGTGCCCTAAAGACAGACTTGACAGCAGTCTGTAAATCTCACAAGGTTAGCATTACATTAAAGAAGGAGGCACTGCAAGAAGTGAAGCAGAAGAAATGTGTACACCAAAGGCTGCTAGACTCATTGAAAATTCACAACGGGTTCATCTCCATGTGAACTCTCTCTTATGTGAAACATGTATCTGCTATTCTTATTTGGGTCATCACCCTTGCGCGGGTAAAGATTCTAATGCTCGCCATCGTGCGCAGCAGAACAGACTATCCATGCGCAATACAGGCTGAGAAACGTGTCTACCAGTGCATACATTCAATCTCACGGCACCAAAAATAGCTATCATAATGGATATATCCACTGGAGTGAAAATTCATGGCCACGATAAGCCGCAGCTCCCGTATATCTTCTCAGAGTTTTCCAGGCATGAAGGGGTGAACGGAGGAGTGAGCCCTGATTTTTCAAACAGGGACTCGTCACCTCGCTGATGAAACAAACTCTTTGAGGTTTCTTCCTCATTTGATCAGCTCAAAAGAAAAGAAACATCTCCATACTTGTCATGTCATGTCTCAACACACACACACACACAGACACTGTCGCCATTAAAATTCTCACATTGCATTTGATTTCACATGCAGCATTACGGGTCTGTGGGGTTTTTTTTTTTTTTTTTTTATCTATTTGCTTAACTTTCACAATGTTGCTGTTTACATTTTGTGTTTTTTATATAATTGGTTACCAATTTATTTAGTTTATTTGATGGCCTCTATACTTGCTTTTTAAGTACTTACACATTTACTTGTTTATTTCCTTCTCTGAACGTACAGTGTCTTAATAAGGCTCATCATTTTCCTTTTCTGGCACAAATAAGCACTTCTCGTCTTGTTTTTAATTGCCTGTGTATTATTGTGGTGGACGAGGCTCACTTCACACAAATAAAAAATAAAAAAAAAAAACTTGAAAGGTTTAGAAACTTTTGCCAATCATTGCAATGAAGGTGACTGTAATTGTGTTTTTTGCTGCTTAAAGTACTGAAAAACCATCAACATTAATGTGTCTTATTTAATCTACAACAACACCATTCAACACTGTTCATAGGAACAGTTTCTTCAGTAAAAACCCTTCATTTAGTATAAATAAGCCCTTTGCAGTTGTCAGCCACTAACTTTTCCAAAGACAATTTTAGACAGTTCAGTGTTATGCTTGCAGAGCAAATCCCACCGTGTTTATAATCCCCGTTCATCTCAGTGAAAGGGCAGACTAAACTTTCCTCTACCAAACATCCTCTGGGTGTTTTGTCCAGATAAACAACAATCAAGGTGACTTCCAGCAGTAATGAAAGGTTTTGTGCTTATTGTTTCTACAACTGAAATGTGATTGCTTAATTCCTCCTCTGCCTCCCCTCTCAGGAGGATTTTATTGGCTACACATGCCAATGGCTATCTATAATTATATCCGGAGTCATTTGTGTGGAGAAATTATCACACTTGGCAGAGCGGAGAGAGGTGAGGAAGAGGTTTGCTGATGAAGCACCTGACAGAAAAGTTTGCAGCCTCTGTCACTGCAGAGACGGAGGCATGAATGCAAGTGTGGACAGATCACTTATGCATGCACAGACACTCATGCACATACCTGCAACGCACAAAGAGGACACTCTGCAGCCCAAGGTTTGGGCACAACTGAACACAATCGAGGATCAAATCTGCTCCCATCTGAAGTTTGTAGGAGAAATATAAAAGGTCATGGGATTATTAACAGAATGGGAATGAAGAAAGAAAAACTGTTTTTTTGCTTTAGATTTTCAACAAAAGTTGGACTATTTAAGGAGTAAAACTCTGAGATAAACAAAGAACTAATAAGGATTAGCCAAATAAATTACTTTTTTATCTAAATGCAGTGCTTTTTTTAACAAACAGTTCATTATTAAAACAAGAGAAAGGAGATCAAAAGGAGATAAACGTCTAAAAGCTTCACTTACTTTAACAAATTGGAACCAAATTCAGGCTTTACTGCAGACACTGGGACAGATTAAGAGACGAAAATATTTGTCCCTGCGTAACTCTACAAACGCACACAAAACACACATAGACATATGTGTTATGTGTGCATGTTACCTGGTGTGTATTTCCTGTTTTATTTTGTAGTCTTGCCTCTTCTCACTTGTGAGTACGTTACTTCCTGTCCTTTTTTGTTTCCCTCCCATTTTGATTGCCTGCTCCGCCCCTATTGGTTTTACCTGTCCCCATTAGTCTCCTCACCTGTTTCCACTTCCCTTTCCTCCAGGGTATTTATACCTTCTCCTCTGTTCTGTGTCGTGTCGTCTGTGCTTTCCCGTGCTTACTTGTGCTTATCTGTGCTTTCCCGTGCTTTCCCGTGCTTACCTGTGCTGTTTTATGTCGTCATCCCTTGTGTGTTCCTGCCTCGTCCCTGTGTTCCTGTGTTTGCCCTCAATAAACTTGAGTCTAACGTCTACTCTGCCTCCTGCCTCGTCTGCATCCTGGGTCCAACTCCACTTCACCTTGCACCAACCCTAACAATATGCACACACAAACACATCACCACACAGAAACACAGTGACCCTGTGTGCCTCCCAATGCCCAAACATACACTCATTTTGTTGGAGTGCAGAATCAACACACGCAGGCATGCAAAGTATTCCCATGCCGCTCTGGGGGGACGGCACTCCAGGCCAAACTCCTCCACCAGTTGTGCTGATGGGAAAGTTACTGGAGAAACATCTTGTACAGATCCAGGCCTCGGGGCTCCACCACGACAGATTCCACCTGACCGCGTTTCACCTTAGCTCTGCATTTGTCTTGGATTTTCCCCCCTCCTGCCTTCTTTTCATCACAAGTAATTGACGTTTGAGCCTTGAAGCATTGTACCAGGGGACCTGGGACACACACACACACACACACACACACACACTCTGTGGCTTCAGGTTATAACATTTCCACCTTTCAGCTTTTTTTTGCATTACAGTCTTAACGGTAACTTGGGTCAATTTTTTCCAGTATGCTGAGCTTTCACCAAAGCGGAAAAACTTTTTAAGTCCAACTTTTAAAGAGCACTTCTCAGAAACTGGAGAGAAACTAAGTGTGCTGTGTGCCAGTGCATCATGTTTGTACTAGATATTGATCCTGTAGAAACAAGCCTCAGACTCAAAAGATCTGTAATGGGGGGTGTTAGGTTGCCCGAAAGATGCTGCGTGTTTACGCAGCCATTTACGACCTACACGCTCATCATCTTCTCCAAATCTGTATTTTTACTTTTTTTTTTTAAGTCCCCAAAAGACTGAATGCAATATGCTGCTGTAAACTGTCCTCATTTTATCCCCCATGGCCAAAGGCATTCAATTTCGTCTTAGATATTGCACTGATGCCAAACTATCTGTGCTTTTTCACAGTGCTCTGGGTACTTCTGTCAATGCCACACTCTCCGGGGAGCCCACTCTGCGTAGTGCCACTGGCTCTCAGACCCAAGTGTCCACATTAACACTGACTTGGAAGACTTCACACTTCCCTTTTTGTAGCAGCTCTCAAGATATCTTTCTACTGAACCATGAAAAAAAAAATCATCCCCTCAAACAGGATTTCGAGGCTGCCGCAGTGATTGTATTCATTATTCTATTCCCTAGCGGTCGTGGCCTTTTTTGTAGGGGGTGGGGGGGTAGAGGAGGAGATGGTGCTGACAGAGAGGGAGAGCGGGTAACTGTTGATATTCTGGGACACTTCCCTCTCCCCTAGCATGACGGCAAACTTCTGTCTCTATCTCATATTCACATGAACAGAAGCATGTGATCGTAGAGCCGGCAAGACGCAAAGCAATTCACTGTACAAGCACATACACGAGGATGAACACACATGCATAGAATCAAGAATAGACAGAAGAATCAGATGTGTGTTGTTCTGGGGCTCGGGCCATCTACGTTGTTTGTGTTTTTTTGTTTGTTTGTTTTTCAGGGACCAAGGAAAAAAGTTATAATAAGGAAACTGCATCCAGTATACCCCTTGAGCAAAAAGCCATGTGCATAAATATATCGACTGAAGAGCATTTAAAAATCATGTTACTCAAATGAATTACAAACTACACTTGGACATATAAAAAGGAGGCTATAGCATACTGTTACACTGTTTTTTGAAGGAAACTTTGATTTCACCTGCATTGTTTTTCTAGTCCATGTGCCATTCTGATCAATTACCGAATAGGGCCGCAAAAACATTTACAGTTAAGATTAAGGACAGATCATGGTTTGGTTGGTACAGCGATCTTTCATCTTTCCTCAACCAAGTGCTTCGTCTACCTAAGCATAACCATGAAAACCTAATATATATAAATTATCACAAGCAAATACTGAAGGGGAGGCAAGTTACAAAATAGAGTTTTGCAGATGTGTTTAGTATGGACTTTTGATGACTCTGCAGATGCATTATACAGATAAAGAAATAAATAACCATAAGCTGGCCAGCATTACATTTCTTTGAGAGCATGTTTGAGAGATGGGGTTGATGAAAGACCTCCAAGCTTCAAGCTTGTTCCTTTTTCATTTTACATATCCAAACCACAGTTCTGCATAGAGAGGAAATTTCAAGTTAAACAAGTACGTAACGCTCAAATTGTAAATTTAATGCTAATAAAGAAGGACTAGAATCACTATTAGCTTAATCAGTGAGAGGAGACATGCAGAAAATTGTGCAAGAGAAAGTCTCATTGCTGAGGACAAACCTTGATGTCAATGCTGTGACTGAAATTTTTGAGCAAAAATGAAGCTTTTCTAAAAGGACTAGCAGTGGCAGCTTTACTGTAATATATTCCCTAGTTGACAGCCAGTTTATCATTGACGGAATGACGCACAAGTGTCCGTCGTCACAGGAAAATAGATAGACGACATAACTGCCAGAATCCAACTGGTGATCCTCATCAAGATGAATGATGCTGAGTGAACATTTTGAGTCTGCAGGATAAAGACACACACATCACATCACACATCTCACAGGCTAGTTCCAATACGGGCATAACGCCACAGTGCTAATGGGTACATGAAAGTTTGTAAATCCGTCATGGTGTTCGTGGGTGTTGAGCTGAAGCACGTGCTGACAGTCTCCCCTTCTCTTTGTCTTCCTCCAGGGCATGCTGCTCCAATCCTTAGCATACAGGCCGAGACAACAGCGGGCACCACCTCGGTAACTGACTCTTTCCTTGTCTGTCAATACCGAGGCCCAGCTGCAGCTGAGATGAAGGCGTGCAGACGGAGCAAACACAAATGCACACACACGCAGGGCCATGCATGATCATTATCGGTGGGGTAAGCAAACACTAACACAACCTTACATATGCAAACACATGCGACATCTTATGGCATACACTGGGTTCATATCATTTCTGGCTTAGCAGTATAATACATGATATAATATAGTTTTTGTAGCTATTAAAAACTAAGGCACATGTCCAGACTTGATCCTGCTCAGGTGTCAATGCAGTCCCAGGTGTCTTTTATCCCTGTCATGTCTTCCACTCATCTGTTTTCGGCTCATTCTCTCTCCTTCCCATCTCTCTTGCGGTATCTAAATCTGTCCTCCCCACTCCCTCTCCCTTTTCTCTCTCTGAAATATTGTTCTTCCTCCCTGTCTCCGAGCACCCACCCTCTCTTTTCACGCCGGTGTCTGTAAGCAGATTATCAGTATAAAGTCCTCCTTGACAGGTGTAAACCTGATGCCGGTTTTAATAGACTCCATTTGCCACAGCGTGCAAACAGTCGTGGTCTTCTGATTCATGAGCAACACGCAGGCACCGAGATGTGTTCAGTTAAACACAACCCATACACACAGACATAAAATGATTACAAAGGGACATAAACTCTCCAGAAAAAATTGGTACACTGACACAGTCACATACATACAAAGTGCCTTGCTGTCACAAAGCAGCAGGCTGAGCTCACAGTGAAACACACAGTCATTGTATTTCGATTCCAAAAGCAATAAAAGGAGTGGTGATATTGTTCTGTGTCCAAGGTCAGCAATGAACTCTTATGCTCAACTTTTAAGCCAACACTGACAAAATGTCCTCAAAGCACACGGAGAAATGGAAGTTTTTCATGATATTTTCTCATGTGCACAAGTACAGTTTCAGTTTGGTTTGGTTTTATTCCAAGACACTAGCTGTCAGGTTAATGAGGCAGAACAGTATAGCAAACATATCGGCATAATGGCTGTAGATCAGATTTTAAAGTTTGGTCTCAGCAGTGTCATCTTAATTCATATTTGTATATCTGTGACTTGCTAAAGAAATGTTTGCACCTTAAGTCACTTAAGTCAACAGATTTGGGATGCTACTGTATATTAAAAATGGTTCAGATGAATTAAAGCACAAATGTGTTCACTAAGTTTATGTAGTATATGTTCTGAGAGACGTGTATGTCCTCTGGTTTGAGTGTCATAGGACTACCGTAATTGTCATGAATAAAAAGCTTAAACATCCTGCGAGTCATGCTTTTGAACCAACTTTTGTGCATGTCCAGCAAAGCTACAGCTGAAGAAATGAGTCCGTACAGTCTGTACTTGTTATTTTTGATATCCCGAGAGCAGAGATTTTGATTGAACTCTGATTGGCTGCTTCCTGCTGCAGAGTCAGGGTGACGACTGATTGCTCCCTTTCTCTCTCTCTCCGCTCCTTTCTCTTTCTTCCCCCTTGATAATCTGTTGAAAGTTTGTCCAACACAGCAGCGAGTCTGTGACTCCGCAAGCTTCAAAGTAATTTCCAGTCTTTGCCAGCGTGTCGTAGCCTCGGAGCACAGGCCGTCCCTGAGCACCCGCTCCCTGCAGATCGAGAGCAGGTTGCTGTCACTGCTCTTAATGAAGACCTTGCATTCTATTTCATCAACGCTTTCTTCTTCCTCTACCAGTCCTCTACTACATATTGCATATGCTGATTTCATTATTAATAAGGGCTCATTTCTTCACTAATGAGTACACTGATTTCAGAGTTGTCTCGTTTGGAGTGTCATGCTCTGACAAAAAAAAAAACTTTTTCTAGTTCTGACTTTATTCCAAGAGTTTTTTTGTGACTGTACTTTTTCGCTGATGGTTGAGATTACATTTGAAAAAATATAAACAAATCAATATCATCTCTTGTTGTTCAGATAAACCTTAGAATCTGGGGAGGGACAAGATGCATCTAATAACAAATGAGAAGAGAGAAAAAAGGAGACCGTGAAATGGGGGAGAGACTCAAACGAGCGAGCTTATTAATGCTGCTTGCCGTCTCGAACTCAACGGTGACCTTTCAAGCTCAAACATTTATTTTTGCAAGTAACATTTCATGCCAATTACACCTAGGATGGAGTAATTTCCCCTCCTCTCCCTTCCTTTCTCCTCGAATCTCCTCTCGTCTATTTTGCTTCACACTCCTGTCTTCTAATCCCATCTTATCTTTGTTCCCCTCATCTCTCTCCCCCTCTTCATTCATCTTGTCTGCTTGTCTTTTCTTCCCCTCTCCCTTTTTCTCCCTGTGTTACCTTCCACCATTTCACCTGTTAGTTCCGGCACTGCGTAGCCCGAGAGCTGTCAGCGCGCAGATACACTTTCTCCCCCTGTTGTCGCAGAACCAACCTAATCAGACCCCCAGCAACAGCTCTTAGCTTCTCATCCTCCTGCAAGACTCTGATAGAAGTGCTGTGGTTTGTTTTCCTGCTAGTGTTAATTATGTAACCCAATTATACCATCACAGAGCTGACGCAGGGAAGCTAAATTAAAAGTGATTGGCTTCATTACAGGCGCCTGAATACTGCATGGGGTGCTTTCAGGAGACCCTATTTAAAGTTACTTTTCTGGTGAAAAACATTCTGATCACCTGGATGTCATTACATTGGATTTTTCTGAATTGTTGTCGCATGGGCGCTGCTACGTTTAGAGGCAATTGGATTTTGGTTAATTTCCATATGCGTGCGTATAGGCGGATGTTTAAAACCACCACATGATCCACAGGCCTCCTTTGCTCCCGGGCATGTTGCTTCGCTTGTTTGTATTGTTGTTCCACCATACAAGCAATTACCGCAGCGAGATGGAGCCAAAAAGGTCGTCATCCTCCGGCGTTAGAACAACCTGGGAGCGCTCGAACCAGAAAAGGTCATGATCTGCATAAATGTCTCCATCTCTGCACGTAACCTGTGATCTGTCTGACATTCTGACTCGGTTAGGCACACCTTCCTCTGAATATACTGCAATATGTTTCTTATTCCTAATGGTGATATCATGCAGTTAATGCCATGTAAAATCGTGTTGACTTCATACAATATAGTTCACACAAAAGTGAAAGACCAACAATTTTAATGCAATAGACACCAGTAAAAACAAAGCCACTGACCAGATTTTTGTGTGATGTATGGCTTAACAATTAGAACATTGTTGTCATTGCAATGAGCATTAAAAGGCCCTGGAAACATTCAAATAATCATTATTTTTGTTATAACAATTAATACTCAGGACTTAAAAGTAACAAAAGTAGTTAGATTAGTGGGGATGGGTATTATTAATAAGAGTTTAACACTCAACAAGACTAGAGTCTGCAGGCTTGCTAGCGGCTCTGTGAAGCTTCACTTCACAGGATGCTTTGAGTTAAATGCTAACATCATGTTGCTCATATGGTCACAGTGTCAATGTTAACATGCTGATATTCAGCAAGTAATGTTTATCATGTTCACCTGTTTGTTTAATCGCACTTCACGCAAAGTACTTACACGGCTGAGTCCGGTTTGAGCACCATTAGTTTTGCAGTTAAGTGGTCATAATGGTCGGGCTGACCTGATGACGATGCTGGATGAAAAGCCAGGGTCATGTTATTGAAATGTTATAACTGTAACATCACAGTGGCACTAAAGGAGAACTCAGAGTGTCGCGAACGTCATTTAGTTTCACCCTCTGGGAACAGTAAATAACTCCCCAAAATTTTCTGCCAACTCACACAGTAGATGTTGAGATTTTCCACTTGATAAGCAAAAAACTTCACCTGCTGGTGGTGCTGATGAATAGTCAGAAGATCACCAGACTCCTTCGGGCACTGTGGATATCTGGACTAAATTTCATGGCAGTCTGAACAAAGTGTTAAGATATCTCAAAACTGTCAGGGCACCCTGGTGGAGCTGATTATGTAAGTTCCCAGTCCAGAGTTCAAGCCAGGCAGGGGTGCTTTATTGATTTAATTCCCCATATCCTCTAATTTTCTGTCGGCCTCTAAAGCGTCTTCAATGATACATAAAGGCAAAAGTCAGAGATGTCAGTATTTAGGGTTCATCCTCTGGGAACTGTGGATGTCTACACAAAACTCCATGGCATTTCAAACAGTAGTTCTTGAGATATTTAAGCCTGGACCAAAGTGGTGAACACGCCAACCGACCTAGACTGCTAGCAGCATATAGCAAAAAATTCTCATCTGCTTCGTCAAGACTGCGTTGATGTGGTTCAACCAGACTTGATTGAAAATGGTCTGCCAACATAAGCACATAGTCCCGCAACTGTAGCGCAATGACAAAGTTAAATTATGAGAGAGGGTTAGGGTTAACCCAACTCTAATTCAAACCAGTGAGAGAAGCAAAAGGAAAAACAGCAAAGACAGAAATATCTTATGTGAAAAAGCCACAACTGTTATTATTGTTGTTATTATTATTATTATTCATCTGACTATCCTAATAATTAAATATGAATATGCCTGTATCTGTCATTATACATGTCAATACCACAAAATACTGTATTTGATATTGATTTTTGATATTTTAGTCAAGCCTTGCATAGACTTGTGCTAATGTTCATGTGCAATTTTTTCCACCACTCTCTGCCATTACATTCGTGTGATTACCCCAAAAAGTAGGTCAGATTATGACAAAGTGAAAATGTGAGCCAATCCCTCCCTCCTTGGGACTCAACATCAGAAAGAAGTGTTTGGGTCTGAGGCCCCGCGACAGTCTTAACATCTTGTCCGGCGGATGTATTCGAACATCACTCTGCCTCGAGCAACAAAAAAGAAGATTAGCCGCGGCTCTGTGGGCTGTTTTGAAATTAACCCATAAGAACCCAGACCCCTTTCTCCTTCAAGGAAAATTATGGGGGACATATCACAGACTAAATAGCTGTTGTGGGAACACAAAATCACATGACCTGTCACATGACCCACCAGGATGCTTCAGTAGGGGTCACTTAGGGACTTCACAGGTTAAAATCAAGGATAAAGCTATACAAGGAACTTTCCAGGTCATTTAAGTGACTTGTGACCTGTGTCACCATGGGTTCTTATGGGTTAAGACGCACTTACTTACACAGTGACTTCACCTGCCCACTTATTTACTTGTTTTGGTCATGTTTACTTTTTAAGTTCTGCTAAGTTACAGAACTGAATTAATGCTCTACATATAAGGGGACACTGTCTCGAATTATATTCAGCGTATCCCTCTTGACCTACTTCTGAAGACAAAGCGTGTTAAGGACACCTCTGACATTCACTTTGTTGGGAATGATTTAATTTCTCTCAGTAGCTTGATTCCACATCAGCTCCCGCAGCGTGACGCCGACATAAATGCCTCGGCTTGATCAAGGACCTCATCTACCTGGAGAGACAGCGGAGGAAGAGACTGTGGCTGGAGGAAGAGACGGGGAGGAGAGGGGGAAGGAGCGCAATGAGGGACGGGGAAGGGAGAGATTGGGGAAGAGGAAGGTTTGAAGGGTGCGGAGGAAATGCATTCAGCTCGGTTAAGTGTGACAGCCACACTTTGCTGTATATTTAGCCTCCGTAAACAGAGAGAGCTATTTTTATGTACCAAGCCGAAAAACGCTCAGCCCACTGCTTTTCCACTCCGCTTCTCCCATTTAGTATCCACGGTCACTTCTCATTTCTGCTTCCCATACATGAAAAAAGGATGAAATTTAAGCTTGTTTTTGACAGTGTTATGAAGTTTTTGGGTTTTACATGGCAAGGAAAGGAGAGGAGTCATGCTAACCAAACACATCATAATTTAACTTTCTCACTGCTGTATCACACTCATGTTCATCATCATTATCATACACTAATGGTGATAATTGTGCAGCCTTTCAAACTCAGCACTCCTCCTCTTCTCCACCCACCTTTTTGCTTGCATCCGCACTCTTATTCATCTCTCGCTTTCTGTCTCTTTCTTTCTTTCTTCCCAACATTTTTTTCTTTTCTTCTCCAAACTCCTACACTTCTCTGCCTCTTCTCCTTCGGCTCAGTCATTCCCTCCTCCATAAAGTAGTTGTAAGCACTTTCACAAAGTCCTCCACATGGTATGAAGCAACACTGCCCCCTAAAGGCTGAAGAAATTTGGGAAAACTAGTGAGGTTGGTCAGGAAGACCAGAATAATTTTCACCCAAATCTCATTGATAAAATTTCATTTTTCAACATTTCAAATGGTTTAAATCCTAACTGGCTCACCAAATCACAAAGTCAGTGTTCTTAACTTAATCATCTTTTTTAAATGTACTGACCTTGAATGTTGCCTTAAATAACAAGATTTTTACTTTGGAAATGTCAACAGCATATATATGCATATATACAAATATATTTAATATTTTTCGAAAGAGTACAATGTGTATTTTTGTGGTGGATTTACTTGAATGAATTTCTTTCCGTATCTGCAATAAGCTGCAGTGCCTGATCTCTCAAGCTTCACGTGTTGCTCAAATTCTTGTTCTGAATTTACTCCAAAATAATAGTCCGAATTTAGATGTTTGAATTTGTTGGGATACAATAACCACACAATTTATCTGGCAAAGCAAGTGCACACATAAAGCAATCAAGACAGATTCATCGGTGTGACGTGAAGACAACACTTGTTCAATGGGGCTTCTTTCCCAGTATGTTGATGAAAATCCATAAATAGCTGTCCACGTATGAATACAATCACAGGTGTGTGTCAAACTGTGAATGGACATCATCACTGGTAGCACAAGCCTGCTGTTAAAGGCCGTGATGTGAAAAATATCTGTCTGTTGAAGGTATTAATTAATGTCCAATAATGCAAATACAACTTATATCTTCATTTTCTTCTTCATTGAGTGTTTTCAAGGATGAAGAGCCACAATTAGAGGACTCAAGTCTTGGCATCCGTTTAGTCCCGAGAGAGTGTCTTTATCTTGTCATAAAATTTGCACTACTAAGTACATCAAATTTTCTGGCATTAATGCGTGTTGATTTTGCAGTGACAGTCATTTGTTTTGTTGTTTATTTAGTCAGCAAGCGGGTATGGCTGTGGGGCAGCTTTTCTGAACCATCTGAAAAGAGTTAAAGTAACTCTGAAGGACGTGGACTTGCATAACCACCGGCACAGCGTTTACTTTTTACACTCTGAGTTTAATTAACAGTGACGATTTTGCCGCGTACCAATCACTTTGTAAACGCACTTGTCACTTTTTCTCAAATATTGGCTACATCCTTCTGGGAGCCAAAGTGCTCACATCATCCGCGTTACAACAGGATGGGTGCCGACAGGAGAAGAGACATTGGTGTCCCAGATAATAAGGCGCCGCGATAACTTTGAATGTCAGAATCAGCAAAGTAGTGTCCCACCTTGATGTACACTATTTTACGAATTCTAATCTTTACTTATGTTGTTAGATATAAATAAAAACACATTTTAGAGGTGCCAGACAGATGTTTCATTTTTTTCATTGTTTTCATATTTTTTTTTTTGCAAAGTAGTGTTTTGCAGTGCTGCAGTGCAATCACAAACATCAGCATTTCCATTACTACTGCATGAAAATTACCATTCGCCTTTCCGAGTTGAGGCATTGCTGTATGCTTTACGCGGAACCTCGGTCACCTACAAGTCATTGATATTCAGTATTCAGGGAGGTTTCTGAGCTGCATGCAGAGTTAGCACGCCCCTTCACTCCCCACAGTAGCCATCAGCATTACAACATGCTCTCAGCCATGTGAGTTTAGTGGAGTCTGTCGCGACGCGCCGCAGCAGAGTGAAGCACAATTCTGGTGCAATTATCAAGAATTAACACGTCAACTTGTCCCTATTCATGTTTTTCCTGTCATTCTGTCATATTTTCAATAGAAATTGCAAATGAATTAACATATCTCAAACAGCTAGATAAAATACTCACAAAAACTTGCATCTATGGAGGGGAGACCATGAATAGCTCAGAGGGCCCAGGGAGGAACACGACATGCCTCCGTGTCAGAGATGTTGTTGATATTTGTTTCAAGGGCCCCAAAAATGTCAGCAACCCTGGATTTATGTAGCCAGCAGCGGCACTGTGTCTGTCTTTGTTTAAGAAACAGATGCTTCATTCAAATCATATTCCCTCAACAATTTCACTGTAACCATGAAAACCTTAGGGGCGTTATATGCTTTAGTTTAAGTAAAGAAAAAGAAGACAGCAACAAGATGCTTTCAAAAAGTTTCATTTTGTTCAAAAAGGTACAGGCTGTAATTTCCTGATCTTTATCTTTATTGCACTTCATTTTACTGGCATAAGCTTTCACAGAATGTTTATTTGTCTGCTGTAATCCTAATAGCTGTGACTGATGGTGTGAGAAAAGATGAGAATGTCAAATGAGTCGTGATCATAGAGATGCAATGCTATGTGCATCATGTAACAGTGAGTAAGACTACCAATTAGTCAATCCAAATGAATCTTGCTACTGGCAGTGGGTATTAAGTATCCCAGATCAAGTCCCATGAATTACTAATTTACATTTCTACTTGTGCTCGCTTGTAAATCACAAGAACATTTGAATTTTACAATTCAATGGGTTTGGCAGTGATTTGTTTTCTGACGAGGCAGTTCAAGCACTCAGATCCCTGATTGGACTTGCAAATTTAAAGGCTGGAAGGCATTCATTATGTGTAAAACGACCGTGAAGTAACGGTCGGTCACGAAAAACAATGAAACAAACCCCCGGTTGTTGGACAAATAAATACATCCATGACAGAACAACAGCCCATAAAAGGCACTAACCTACCGGAGAGTACACACTCATAACATAATCTGGACGATTGTGAATTGATGGTGCTTAATTATCCATGAAAAGCGAGAGGAAGGCTATGTACCTCTCGCTGTGAGGCAACTGTGATAACAACTTTACCACCGTGAAGCTTCACCACACCACTTAACAGGCTTCAGTTATCTCTCACTTCTGGTCCAACAGTTGATAAACTTTCCAAGATTAAGGTTATTCCTAATCTATCTACAACACTCGTGTAACAGCTCATGTTTAACCGCCACCTGAGACATATTTTCAGGCTGCAAACAGTAATACATTTCACAACCAATTAATATATCATTTGTTTTTCTCTCAATCAGTTAATTGCTCGTTTTGCCTGAATAATAATGTAAATGGATAATATTCAATGCTGAAAGCTCCTGTTACAGTAGAACCATTTAACTGTAATGTCAGCTACAGAGAAACATTTATATGGAAGGTTTGACAACATGTACAAACACTACTTATCATAAGCCAATGGTCATGCCAGAAATAATTTGGAGTTGCAAAAAAACCATTGAGTGTACTGAAATAAGCAAGATTAAGTGTTTTACTGCTTCTGAATCACACTCTCATCTCTCTCAAGAGGAAGGAGGTGGTGTTTCTTCTGTCTTCTCACATTTAAATTCCAAAGCATTCATTTTTATATTATATTTTGAGATTACAGGTATGGCACTTACAGCAGTTGACTAGTTATTAAAGGTGTTGAGTAATCCTGTTGAATCACCTTCATTGAAAGCTCATTTTAGATTCCTGTTGCATTGTTTATGGCCTAGCACACTTCTGTGGCCAGAAACGACTTGTTGTGGTTGACTATGTCTCAACAAGATAAATATACACACTATGTATCCAAATGGCAAGAGCAGTTCATTTGTCTGGCACAGCAAATGAAGCACTTGGCAATTGTTAGAGCACAAGACAAATCCTGTCAGCAGCAATGTGGCTTTACACTCAGTATCTTTTCACCTCCTGAACTGGTGGACTGAGAGCTAAAGCCACAAATGGCAAAGTCGAGTTTTTTTTTTTTTTTTTTTATCTGAAAGGCTGCTAGAAATAATTTCCTTTCATCTCACAATCATATTTTCTTTCACAGCATGGCGGTCTGTCCTTTCGTTCCCTGTGAATCACTGCACACTTCCAATAGTGCTGCGGTGTTTGGCTGTTAAACACTGATAGTAACCCTAATTACCGTCTCTCTCCAGACAACATGGACCCGTGTGCTGTGTCATCTGTTCTCTTTGTACATCTGTATGACCCCGAGAGGATTGGGAAGTGACCCCTGCCTCAACAGTGTCACTGGAACACTGCCTAATGAGACACACACACACACACACACACAAATATACAGTACGCTGTCGTACAGAAGAAGAAATGGGGAGTAATGAATATCGTACCAGCTGCACTGTAGACCCGACTACCCAATTACTGTCCGTGCGGTGGAGCTCTGTGACGTAAACGATGCAGCTCTGGTAAGGGCAGAGAAACCTCTCAGTGGCTTTGAATGTTAGTTAAAAAAGACAAAGTATGTATTGTTTTGGCAGCATGTATGGGCAACTTTTAAATTAGGAAGTAAGCTGGCTAACATTTGTCTTCTAAAGTTTCTATACCATGACCGTTCAAATGCTTTTAACTTTGTGCAGAAAGTACTCACTCTGACAATGCAGGCACTCTGACATATTTAGCAGGTATAATGTTTAGTATGTTTACTATAACTTTAGCAAGTTATCACGCTAACATTTGCTAATTGGCACTTAAGGGTGATGGGAAAATTATTACTTGCATGAATTTGGTCATGAACTTAAGTATTAGACAAGTTAAAAAAAAAAAAAACCTTATAATTGACCCTATAATAGGTCAATTATAGAAAAGTTACAGGATCACCAAAGTCATGGTCAGTTCATCATATTGGCACCATGAATGTGTATGAATGTGCAAAATTTCATGCTAAACCTCCCAATATTTGAGGCACCATTCCTAGAACCATGACGCTAGCATGGCTAAAAATTGTTTTGTGTTACAATCTTAAATAATTTAAACAACTATGAGTAAGTAATTTACGACTTAAGGAGTGTATGTAAGTGGCTCATAACGGGTCCGCATCTATATGAGCTGCACTCTAAAAGCTTAATCTGAAGTCTCAGCTGACAAATTTATAAAAGTGAGCCAGAAGGTCGTGACCTCTGGCAGCCAAAAAGTAACTAACCACGTACAGCAGGGCACGATGCCATGTCTGTAGTTCTTGATTTGGTGCCAACACGACAGAACCGATAAAACAGACATCTAAAGGGCAGTGATGAAGGGAGGGGGCATTTCTGTTTTATTTGATAGCGATAGTTTGCGTCAGAGATGATAAGCAGAGGGAAAAGGGGCATAGTAAAGTTCACAAACCTCAGATGTGTTTAAACTTTCACAGTGGGACGTTTGGTTTGTTGAAGCAGAAGACAACGGGATATGGATAAGAACAGATCAAATAGAGAATATGAAAATAGGGCGAGTAATTACACCCAAAGATTAGACAACATGGGAATAGTGTGAAATTGAAAGTATGTATTGCTGTATAATGGGGCTTTATCATGTGATTAAACAAGACTGAATTCACTTCACTTCAGTTCAACATTTCTGCCCACAAGAAGACAGTTTTTATGGCCAGAGGTATAAAAAAGAAAGGGAAATATGTGAATATAGACACACACTACTTTATGCAATTAGACTTTATGTAGTAAACACCAGTATTTGTTCTCTAAAAACACACACAGCACAAACGCTGAATATGGTACAAACTAATTGTAATGGCCAAAAGTGTACACAATGTTCTGCGTTTCCGATTTTTGCTTTAGATCAGATTTTGAGAAAGGGCTTTTCTCTTCAATTTCAAAATCAAACGCATAAAAATAGCCGTGTCACTGAGGCCATTGACCAACTTATAAGTCAGTGATGCTGATATGCACCCTTCACAGGATTGCAGTCTCATAACACCACCAAAACCCACCACAATGACATTATCCATGAGATTTATGACCTTGGTCAATGATCCTGAAGTACAGTTAAGAGCCTTAATAAATATACTACGCTCTGTTGAACCCGAGCCTATTGTGTCCACGAGCTGCTGTTACAGCCAGCAGAGACAGTTGCTCTAAAGGACATACAGAAGTCACAGAAGTCCTTTTCTTTTATTTTCACTCTTTAATCTTAAAGTAATTTCTCCCCCATTTATTTTGGAGCTCCTCTAGAGTGTGTCCTTGTTTTCATATTCATGCTTTCCTTTCAATCCAATGACAATCTACTAGAAGGACATCTTTGATGCATTACTTGTTTGGAATAAATCAAATTTGGAAAAAGCTAAAATAACTTTAAGGCTATCAACTTGATGGAGTCAAGGACTGTGAAAAGTGCCTCTGGCAAAGGGTTCTTGACACTGTGGGGATTCTGCTCATGTATTCAAAAAACAGTGAAGATTGACCAATAAATGGGGTTACATAAAGAACGAATGGGTGGTTTTCATCCCATATACAGGACAGAAGGAACCATCAGTTGAGTGATCTTCAGTATAAAGCAGTGGATCTTAATGGGTTTGATTTCCAACCCCAGGATATATTTCAAAAAAGGAAGTTTCCCGTTCACAGGTTTCTGTACTTTTCGGTATGTTATAATGTAAAAAAAACATTGGCCCAAATAACAAAAGCTTACTTAATTTTGCAACTATGTTTCAGCAGAAGCTTGTCAGTTTCCAACTATTGGACCAGAACTCAGTTGATTGGATGGACAACAAATCCTCTACATGAAGCCTCCACTCAAGAGTAAGTTGGGCCTGTCAAAACAAAATGTTTCCTGTACGCTACAGACCTTAAGTTCAGAAGACTTTGTAGAGGCAAGAAGAAGCCCTGGAGGCTAATGACTCCTCACTAGAGCACATAGAAGGAGAGACAACAAGAAGCAGACATAAGAAAGAGAGAGACAGGGTTAATGCACTGGATGACATCAAATGGGACGATAATTAATTGCCTTCATGGTTGCCATGCTGTGGGCGAGGTGGAGGGAAATAAGAAGAGCAAGAGCAGATCTCTGGGGAGAAGGAGCCACATAAGAGGAGTGATGCTAATGACGGAGGGAGAACACAGAGACGATAGAGCAAAGTGGATGGAGTTAATTCGGTAGCCAAGGTTTTGGATGTAATAGTCCTATTCATTTTCCACCCAGAGAATGACACAAATAGGTGACAGGCAGCAGGAACCCTGCCAAGACCTGAATGGGAACGAAACTCTCCCTTCTGAAATGTCAGTGAAGACAAGAGACGAGCAGCTGCGTTTGAAATATATATAATTGTTTCATGAAGAGATAACCAAATAACAGAGAGAAGTCTACTCCAACTCCAGTGCAGAAATAGTGTGGAAACATTCATTTACCAACCTAATAATGATGATGTCGCCATTAAGAGCAAGGTGAAGCTTGAGATAACACTTTGAAGAAAGGTGATAATGCATTGGGAAGTTTCAGATTACACGTCGCTGAGGCCAAGAACTACACACAATACCAAGCTGACAGAAAAAATATGTTTTTCAGAAACAAAGCTGAAACATTTATAAATGATTATTGTGAATAACCACATAAAATGTTTAATTATGAATTATTCTTGTGTTTCAAGTGTGGACTTTATTCTACATCTGGCATCTATGGCATACTAAAAACTCTGTCTTTCCATTGGACTATCATGATCACTTGATATGCATATGTCATCAGTTGAACAATGAAGAGACTGAGATGGCAGCCATTTACCCTGTCACACAAGATGATGAGAAAATTTGTATTCAGACACAAAAATGTTTGTGTCAACATTTAATCAACCATACATGGGGGTTGTGGGACAGATGTCATTTTCATCCCAGATTGAATTTCAATAAAATCTGATTGCACTCTTTTGTTTCAAACAGTCCATTTTTTAACACTCGATAAAAAACTGGGAGAAAGGTGTTTTGTCAAACTGTGCTTAACTGTATTTATTTGCTGTCCTTCTATTTTAGATTAGAGAGAGCATCTGAAAATGAAACGGATAAAAGATGATACCCTTTTGGGATAAAAGTAAGTCACTAAAAACAAACAAACAGGTTTCGAAAAATGAGCTCTGACAGATCACTCAAGAGCACCCTGAAACTCGTTAAATGTTTTGTGTTGCTTCTTTTACAAAGTAGCTGAATATCCTTTCTGCTTTTGATCAGTCCCTCTGTATTCCGGTAGCTGCGAGGAAAGAAATCAACAAAGGGCATCAGTCCATCACAGAGATGAGAGGTGACCTTGCTGGGATGGGAGAGATCTGCTTTTCCTGTTAGCAAAAGTAACATTTCTCCCTCCAACAAAACAATGTTAGTAATAAAAATGCAGAAGTCCTTTTAAAGAGCAAAAAATGTGCAAAAAAAAATGCTAAACAGATGAAAAATGTCTGAATAAAGAGGAATCTATATTGCATCAGAGTGACACATACAAACCTTTGGTAGAGGAGTAGCAAAGGATGCCTGTAGCCTGCAATTTATCACTCTTTTGTCCTCACATTAGTCCCCATCTCTACTCATCTGTTAGTTATACAGTACTGTATGTGAACAACAAATTCAATAGAGCTGCAACTTTAACCTTTTTCTGACCGGTTTAGTGATTAATCAGACAAATAATCAAAAATGAAAATAAATCATTAGCTTCTGCGCTAAACTCAATGAAATCCAACACCATTTTCTTGCATGGCATTTGGTCCAACCCCAAGAGCATGTATACAGTACTTCTGCTCTACTTACAGGTCCTTAGTGTGCAAAAGAAACAAAAGCAGTCAAGTTACAGTAGCTGCGATGTGCTGATCTAGGGAGCTGCTGAGAGCTGATGCACATTGATGCTGGGAAATAGGACAGATAAGACAGTGGAATATCCCAATCAGTTGACGCACGTCAAGACACCTCCAGTAAACTTTGACAGTATCATTAAGTATCTCTGCAGTGTGTGACTATTCACCGTATTTACTGCAACAGTCCCTTCGTACAGTACACTGTCCCCATATCAATGCCATCTTTATTATCAAACATATCAAGACTGCTAAAATATTTCTTTATTCAGTTGTCCTAGAAATTCCAGTATCTGTCTCGTTGGAAGAAGTTAATAGGTAATAGACAAACGATACCTCTATCATGGTTTTGTCATGTTATAAATTATTCTCACTAACTGTGAGCTGCAGGGAAGCTCTGCTGTTTCAAACAAAGCGATCCAGACTGTCTGTAATGGAGCTGTTCATTATTAAACAAAAGCCTAAATGGAACATGCATTAGGGGAAATGAAGACACACAGGCATTCACTGTGTCAAAGAAGAGGAGCTGAGACTTATAATGTGTCAGTCTGGTTGCATTCAATACCAAAGTCTTTCACCAAAATTGTCTCTTAAGAGTATCAGCTAAATGAACACAAAGGTTCATTAGAAAAACTTGCTGGGTGATCAGCTATACTTTAGAGAGACAGTGAGAGAGACGCTGAACGTGACCTTCAGGCCACTCACAGCTTTTGAAAAGTTTAAATTTTTCACAATGACATTGGCCTAAACTTTTACACTGAAAGTAGTTGATAGCCGTCTTTCGAGTAATTTCATCCATGGTTGCTGGTTAAAAAAAAAAATTAAAAAAACTTTGGCGATAGGCTCTCTAGAAAGTAGGCCGACTTTAATTGAATCACCGACACAGGAAAACGAGTTTTAATTTGTTAATCTTGAGGCAAGGCTTGAACAGTGCAAAGTATTTGATTAGTAATGGCTGCTGTGGTGAAGGATTCCTACATGACTCACTTAATAATTTTGATTCACCTCAACAGTAAGCCTGGAGTTACCACTGAACATCCTACTTTTGCTTTTCTCTGTCTCTTCTGAAAATAGCACCCGGGCTGAGCTAATTTATTTTTGACTGGGCCTGTGTGAGAGCCCGATGTAATGAGAAGGAGCTATAATGACATGTAACATCGTTGCCATGGCACTCCAGATAAGATAGCAGGCAGGAAATTATTTATTTCCCATTTTCAGCTTTAAAGTTTACTTTTAAATCCAGATTTTATGAAACAGCATGACTGCAAGAGTTACTTTAACGGACTTTTGCAACTCTGTGCCCGGGCCTCTAGAAATTCTGGAAATTTCATTTCAGCTGCATATAGATGCATTTTCAGCTATACAGGAGGTCAGTCAATTTCAACTCACAGTTTGTGCCAAGTCACAGGGTCAAACAGAAGCCGCAAAGGTTGCATATAAAGTCATCACCAGGTGCAATGCACTTAATAACTACTGCTACTATCCCTTAATGTTGGAAAATACATCAAAGCAGTGCATTTCTGAGCTAATTAATGCACATCCCCTTAGCCAACAAGAATTAAATGTACACCCGGAGCATGGCTGGAACAGGGTTATGATATCAAAATCAGCGTTCAAATTAATGTTTTTAACTCCCAGCATGCTAACCTCAGAGCAAGAGGAATGAAACTGAAACTGCCAAGTTTAAAGGTTAAGCTGGGTGTGCAGATGCACTCTTATGTGTGTGTACTTACTATATATGCTAATGCAATGGTAAACATAAAACCCGCAGTATATCCTTACAAAGTGCCCTTTATCCTCATATTAAAAGGTCTGACCCACACACAGAGATATTTGTGCAAAACGGTAAATCCGAGTGCCCTTTTAATGTATGGCCATGAACTTCACTTTATGGATTTAATTACCTTGTGTGCATAGTGATTCATGTCTCACTCCACAGTCTCGCTCTGCATTAGTAATGTCGGGTGATGACAACCAGGAAAGTCACCTAAGGCAGTGAGAGATGAGGGTAACATTAATGAGTGCAAAAAGTAGCCACTGTCCTGTTGCTGGTAATGTTTCCCATCTGTATTCCCCTGCACATTATCACCCCCTAGTTCATCTCTCTCACACGCAGTTATACCCCAGGCAGCAGAAGATCAAATCCTGCTGTGGCAGTGATGGATTGCACAGAAAATGCTTACAAATTTTCTCAGTAATGACAAAAGAGATCCGAACTGAGATGTGAATTATGAACTCATAACAACGTATAGGCATGACACTGGATCCAGTTACTAAAAATTCCCCAAATTACCATTTTCTGCCAGATCACCAAGTGGACATTTGGCCTTGTGGCATTCTTTGGACTCCTGAGCTATCGAAGGCAGGCAGGCAGGACAGAAAGCAAGAAATCTGAGCATTACACAGCCAAACCAAGCTGAGAGGAGCTGAGCCTAAGCTGGAAGCACAAGTACGACTCTCTTAAACAAATTAAATATCGAGCATTGCTGATTCAGCCAAATTTCAAAAACTCTGACTTTGCCAACAAAGCTGCAGAGAAACACTTTGATGCTGGATTTTCACTCTAGCCTTGTAAAACGGAGAAGAAGAAGAGCAAGAAGAGTAACTAAGGCTAAATCTGGTGAGAAAACTCATATCCTTCTGAAAGCAAAGACCACAGGAGTCTTAAAAAGGGTTTCACTGAAATTAAATAATGCGGCTAGTGACAATATGTTTCAGTGTCAGGACAGATCCCCAAGGTGCCCTTCAGCAGCTGACAGCTGATACAATGCAGTTGCTCTCTGACCACTAACCTGTAATGTAAGAATGTGCTACATGTGTGTACTTTCCCACTCCCTGCAGGAATAACCACGTCCATATCACTAACTAAAACAGAGCTTGAGTACTTCACCTGCTGAAAAAGGATTATAAAACCTCAGAGTATTGGAATCCTGGCTGGATGGTACTGCATGCGCTATTTTAAATGTGATGTTTAATTGGCAAGCCTACAAGGAAATAAATCATTCACACAAACTTCAGCTGACTTTATTCTCATCGGTCACGCCTGCATTTAAAACTTTCTTTCAAAATCTTCCAGCAAAATCAATTAATTCCAGTACAACCGCTGGGATCGGTGGGTCCGCTCACAGGGGCAAAGTAAATCCATGCAAATTTCTCACAAGTTCAACGCTGCCGACTAATGGCAACCCATCTTGTCGGTGGTATGGCTTCAGAGTTCAAAACGTAGAAAGCTGCTGTAGTTTACCAGTTAATCTAACCTTTCTCTGTCTGTGTATAAACTGCTGCAAAAGAGGCATGGTTTGCAGACAGTTAAAAGACGATGATGATACAATAAAATAGAAAGAAATGAACCTGACTAGTTCTAACATGGTTCCAGCAGGCTAGCGTGTTAGCAGCTTCTCATGTGCAGTAGTTCATCAGCAATCCCTGCAAGTTACCCTGTGGAGATGTGCCACTTTCTGACTGATGTACTAAATTATTAGAGTCCTTGCCATGGCCGTTAAAAAGAGGAAAATGAGAAATGTTATGAATGACAGTACTGTAGCAAGAAACTGAAGAAGAACAACGCCTTATACTGCACTGCACAGGCTGATACAGTGAATATGCAGAAGCCTTACAGTCATGAGAACTGTCATTTCCAAAACATTCACAAAGTTTTGGATGGCACGCAAGGCACACTCCACATTTAAATAGCAACACCTATTGACACAACATTTATTTTAATTACTGATGGAGCCTTTTAAAAGAGTGCAGCAGACATTATCCTGAAGCCACGAATCGACTTCCCTCTCTCGCTCTCGCAATCAACAGTGTGTTCGTAATCCTGTTTGCAACACACATACACTGTCAAAGTCACTGCCAGGCAAAGCTAAGAAGACAGCAAGCCAGAGTCGCACACATACACACACCCAGCTGCTTATGCAAGCTGCAAGGTAAGCAGTGTACTTTAAGCTAAAATTGCCTCGTCTATACGCTCGCAAAAAGTTGGCAAGAGCATGGTGTTTAAGAAAAGGAAAAGGAGAGAGCAGAGAGGGAGACACACGGATGAAAGGATCAAGGAGGGCGAAGGAGAAAAAAAGGGGGAGGTACAGGGGTGTGGGTAACTCAACAAATTGGATATCAAATTAGATTATGAGGTTGGACATGTCTTTTTGTGCACTCAGGCCTTCTTGCTTTGTCTCGCTCTCTATCGGTTTCTCCCCCTGTCACAGCTGACTAAGAGACAATAATGTGAGAGGATGGTGTGCATTTGGCCACAGAGGAGAGCTTAATACTTGGCCACCTTGCACTTCTGCACACAAACAGGCACATACGCAAAGAATCACACATCCACACACGTACAAAGAGGAGAGCGCACTGCGGGGCGATGTGTCAGCTCTGCTAAGGAAAGAGGACAGGAGATTGACTTGCAACGTCATCTCTTACCGCCATTCTGTTATCTCTCACTTCCCATTCTTCACCACGCTGTAGTACAAGGTGTGCAGGGCTGCAGTGCCTGCCCTAACAAACGACTGGAATATAGAAAAGATATATTGCCTCTCCAAAATATAGAAAGCAGGAGAAAAAAAATCTTTTAGACGTGGTTGCAAGGGCTCCGCAACAAAAAAACATCAATCCAGGGAGTGGGTGGTAGGTGTGTGGCTTCACTGAAGAAAACTGCTGCTGCTGCCAACAACATACACAACATAACAGCCTTTTTTGTTGCTGTCATTCATGCTCTTTTACAAGCGTAGATTGCTGCTACTCCTTGCACAAGCAGAGTTGAGTGGTTGGTCGTGGGTTTTGTAAGCAGATCTGAGCGCACAACAAGGTCTCCTCTCTGAGTGCGAGAAAAGCTCTGTGCTTGTGGGAGGCCAGCAGCCTCCCTGTCAGATTGGGATCAACTTGCTGAGATTGGACTCAACGTGCCACAGTGAGAAATTGGCCCACGCATACAGTGTCAAACAAAACTTTAAATGTTAATACGGTGGCCACCAGAGTGAGACAGGGCAAAGAGAGACCAGGGCTGCAGTGAAAACATAGACACATGTGAAATAGTGAAATCAATCGGGCCGAACAGAGAAAAGCCGAGGTCGATATGCATCTGTATTCTCGGAAGCTGTCCTCTCACAAGGCTCTATAGCAAGTTTTATCAACCTTTACTAGACCATGACCCCAGTTTCAGTACCCATAATTCCCCTGATTACAGCAATTAACTGTGAAATTGAGTATATATTTTCAAGAGACTTATAGGAGCTCTGTATTGTGTAAAACTGATTGTGTATTTCAACTTTAATTATGATTTTTTTTATTGTAACTACTTTAAACACATACTAATAAGTATTAGAACCCCAGCTGCATAACAAGCAACCATATTATATTACACACACACACACACACACACACACACACACACACGTCTTTGAAGATTTTCAGTCCTCCAGGTCATGGTAAATCTTCAGTTCTTTAAGAACCTCAAGCAAGACCAGTTGACTTTATTCTGACTCTTAGAAATCACATAATATATATAACCATCGAAAAAACAGGGTTGTCTCAGACTAAGTAACTTATTATAAGATGGCAGAGGCAACATAGTTCCTCTCCACTACGATGGAGTTACAACTCTTTTTCAATTTGCCTTTTGACCCTTAATCTTACCCTTAAAACATCTAACCCTGAAACGTTGAGCCAGTAAATCCTGATAAACAGGAAGAGCCTGACAATCACACAGCTCCAATATCTCCTCCCACATGTCCTAATAAAAAAAGGCAGTTAAGTCATCTCACTCCTTGTAAAATACATGTGATAGGCAGTGGTAAGGCCTTGGCTGCTACTGTGATATGCCATCACAAAGCTAATGGGCAAGTTCTGGCTTAAACACTGTCCCCATATCAAAGAGCTGCTTTGTGCGCCTCACCATGGCCTTGTATTCCATATCAGAAGAAAAACAATGCGATGTCTCCACTGGGATGAGGGTAGAGTACTTCATGTTCAATCACCCAAGACAATGACCTTCTTCAAAGCCATGTTCAAAGCCATGAAGGATGGATTTTGAGTGTGGCGTTTGTCATAGATACCCTCTTATCATTACACTATTGGGATGGAGTGGCAGGGGATGCAGATCACTCATTGTTGCCGTCAAAGTCAAAGCAAGCAGCAACACTCTGCTGAAAGTGATGTCAAAGAGATCTGTCAGTAGAGGCTGAAAGGGTCGTTGGAAAAGAGCCTCAAGAACCAAACATGATTGCCGCTGAGGGACAATGGAACCCCTGGACTTACTTTGTGTCTCCTGCTCATACCCCACAGGAGCCCCTTCAGGCCAAACACTGGGAAAAACTCACTAAAGACACTTTATGCGATGGGGTGACATGCACACATACACAATAACAGTGGAACAGTCAATTCTCCAAAAGAAGCTGGAGGGCATAACTAGTGGATCAACTTGACAAATCAGTGCCTTTTTTTTCTTAACACTTCTGATAATGCAATTCTTTGGCTTCGTATCTCAAAATGGGGGACTGAACATACACCCTCTGGGTAGTCTGCACAGCTCCTCCAGACAATCCCACATGCACAAGTGTGTCCCTCTCAGGATCCAAGCACTGAAAGGCAATGCCAGGCCGGCCACCATTCCTATTGCACAGTTAATGCTTGAGCTGGTCACCACAAGGTTCGTAATTCCAAAAGCAGTCTATTTTTGCAATTGTGCAGCAGCCAGGAGGTTTTTCTGTCTTTCAACTGAAGAGTAATCAAGCTTTAAAAACATTCAGCCATGACGCCTTCAAAGAGCCCCAGATTTTGTCGACCAATGGAGCGATGAAAACTGGCTTTGCTGTCATAGCATGTTAGGTGTCCCCCAGCAAATGATTGGTGTAACAAGGAGGGCCAGGAGAAAGAAGCTGAATACTGATGGTAAGAGAGTGGATTTTCATCATTTCATCATATTGAAGAAGTCCTACTAACAAAACTGGGGCCAAGATTTTTAGTCATACAACACTGCTTTAGTGCAAAGAGGTGCGGTCTACAGTTTTACATCATGGTGCATTAAATCAGCATCTTCCATTAAGGAGTCAAGTAGTAGTGGTGGATATATATCAGTGGTGCAGACATCAGCTCTCTTCACCTCACCTTGAAAACAGAGTAACTCCACTCCAAACAATTCTGCCATTTGCCAACACCAAAACCTGGCATTCAGTGAACTACAGCTGGTCTTTGATCCCAGTGGTGCCCGCGCTGGCACAAAGACAACTCAGACAGCAAGGGTTACTTTTAAGCATAAACACAAGTTGCTCTAGCAAAACTTTCCACACTGTATGATATAAATGAGGTGCATCAAGCATTTTCAATCAAAATGCTAGACACGAAGGTTGTAAGTTGCCTGAGGCAAAGACGCTTTTACAGCAGTATTTCAAAGCCAAGCATTTTGGCTTCCACAAAGCGTTCACTTTCCAGCGAGGCAGACCTGTTTACTCAACAAAAACATTGTTTAATATGGGAAAATTACAAATAGGTTGATGTATCTGTCATGTAAAAGTAGATAAGCGATTCTAAGAGAAGATGCTAAGTAGCAATGCACATTACACAAGGGCGTACATTGCAAAAAACACCCGACAACTGTCACACCGCTCGGCTGAAAGCTCACACTGTTGAAAGTCAGATTTATGTCATTGGCCACGCTGCTGTTCACTCAGTCATTCACCAGCACTGCTTGATTAAAATTTATACCAAAGGGGAACCTGATCTTCCTTTCTGACCTGAAATGCAGACAAACCATCGAGACAAATTAAAATGTTTTCTCAACTTCCGCTCCCACTGACTTACCCAACTGCATAAGTAATGGCGAATCTAGTGATTTATAAAAGGAAAATAATCTCATGCTGATGTCTTCCTGTGATGCACCCCGGACCCCGATCTCCACAACAAATGCTGGCTACCTTTCCTGTTCTTCTTGATGTGACTGCCAAGGCAATCACAGAGCATGCAGTCACTAAGAGGAATAAAATACTTTCTACGCCAAAAAAGACACTCTTGCAGATGAAAGTAGCCTCACAGGTAGAAATGAAACACCCATGACAGATACGCACAGACAGACAACACAATTGTTCTCCTGATGACACACACACACACACAAACGTGCAAGGACACGGTGATTGAGCCAGGGAGACACAGGAGGGATTTGCCCAAACGAGCTGCATGTGAAAGATGAGTGCTGAGTGTAATCCCTGCAGAAGGTAAATAGACTGGGGAGGTTTTATATAGAAGCCAGGGAGCAGAGCTGAGAGTGTCACCTCCTGCTGAGGCTTTGAAGACTGGGGTTGGAGAGCACAGAGCCAGATAGGACAGAGAGAACGGGGAGCAAGCATCTGTTTTTTGGTTTGGACGGTTGGGCCGTTTTATCTGTCTGTCGGCCTGCCTGCTTCTCAGGCTGCGTATTTCTTTCCCCGTTTCTGTCTTGTCCTATTCTCCTCTGTGTCTTTGTCTGTATTGTCCTCTGTCTGACTGACTTTTTCTCTATGAAGATGAGATGAATCTTTAATGATCCTCTGTGAAAAATATAGGAATATTTTGCAAAAATGAAAATTACCAGAGCTGAAATTGTTTTGGTTCACATGATGGTATATGCTGTATGGGAAACTAAAAATAGCAGCGAGAGGTTCTGCACCCAGAAATTATGTCACACGCACAGCATACTCATGCTTACCAACACCGCCTCAGGATATCTAAGTGACAGAGGTCGAGTGCTTAGTATTGAAGGCAGCTTCCTCTAGGCAGACTTCTCACACGTTGCCATTTATAGGACACAGTTTTTATTTCACTGTCAGGCTTTGATTGATTACTTCCTCTGAACAGAGATGATTTCCTGTCAGTGACCGAACCTGCCGACAGAATTTAATTTGGGAAAATACGTTTTAATATAGCCTCTCAGTCACAGGTGGAGGGACACTCTCCTCCGCTGCTGCTCCACTTCATGATTTGAGCTGACAAGACTTGTGTATGCTTGTGCTTGTGGCTTGCCTCTAGAAATGGCAGTTATGTTGGTGCTGAATGGTTGGCAGACACTGGTGAATTTTTACCTGACGTGTCAAAATCTCCATGAGCGAAACAATGTTAAAAGCTAAAATTTTGGCATAGACCCACGAAAGTCGAGCTTCACTGAAAAACATGGTGCAGAGAGCAACAGCCCATTTGATACAGTAAAAAGGTTTTGTCTGGTGCCACCCTCAAGCCAGATTATGCATTTTTTTGCCTTACAAGTACATCTATTAATAGGCAAAAGTCATGTCAAGTGTTCAAGAATCAAACACTTTTGTTATCTAATATGAAAGGGGGGTTACTGCCTTGCAGGCCGGCTACGGACATTTAGTCATTTCACATGAAAACCTTGCCTAGTGTAGGTTGAACAGATTAAACACACTATTACAATAGTTTCTTCCTGCATTAATGTTTCTCCTGGGTGTCTATCATTCTCAGTCTCTTCCCTTCATCTCTTTATCTGCATTGCAACACTTTCTCCCTCCCTAAAGCACCGTGTCTCCTCTCACAGCTTTTTCCTCTCATCAGCCTCCATATCTACCTCCCCCTTCCCCTTCATCTCCCATGTTGTCAACCTCCACCCCACCCAACCATCTCCAACACTGTCAGCAGTTAGATCAAAGCATCAAGACATGAGGTATTTAACCCATCACTGGTCCTGCTGATCAGCACCTTCTAAACTCCTGCTGGCAGACTGACAGAGGCTGGCATTTGCTCAGACACACACACACAAGCACGCAGACACACACAGACACAGATTTACATGCATGAGTCATAGAGTCATGACTCATGCTCAGCAAGAGATGTACGGGTCACATGTTTCAACACCAATGCATCTTTGATATTCCGTTTTGATATTTTTCATATACTTTGAAATGTCATTTTTTTAAGGCTTTTCATTCTTTTCTCTCTCTTACATTATAAAACAGGATACATATTTAAGTGTCCATCTTGCTCCATCAGTGTTGTATGTTATATTTCAGTGTTATATGTCATATTTTACTATCTATTATGGGACAACTACATAACAATTGAGCATTTGCGGTTTGTAATTTTACCATACAACAATTTTGAGAGCAGAGGCTTTTACAAGAAGGGTTTGATGGTAAAATAAGTGGGATCTGTCAGTTGTAAGTATATAGAGGTGTCCCGAACACAACAGAATAAGACACTACAGTGGTGACAGGAGGGCAGGGTCACTGCAGATATAGGCACCATCACACACTTCTATCAGGTCATATGTGATAATTGAGAGGGGTTATTTTTGTATAAGTCTATACATTTTTAGGACAAAAAGTATTTTAAGGGTATTTCCTTGATTTGATTTGAACACAGGGAGATACCAAAGAGAGCAGTTTTACTTCTTAAATGGGATTATACAACAAACAAATTATGTCTTGCATAAAAATGGACTGAATTGCTCCACAAGGATGCTCATATGCCTTCTAGTTAAAAAAGTGATGGCAAAGATAAGACAAACTTTATAGCATTCATCTTCTGCATATATCAAACCCGATATTACACATCTCACCATCTTTTACACAGAATAAGCATGCACACACACACACACCCCCACACGCACACACACACACACAAAGAACTCCTAAGCCTGCAAGGAGAGAGAGGAAGAGAGGATGCGTTATTGGCCTTTAAAACGCAGAAAGTGCTGATGCCTGCCATCGATTGATATCTTTCATCTGTTCGATGGGGCGAATGCATGCATAATCACAATTACAGATGGGTCTGATCTTTAATCTACAGCCGATTCATTTTTGTCGATGCCTTTCATTTATATTCATTAGCTCTTTGAACCTGAAAAGGTAGATTTCCTTTCACACTCTTGAGGTCAGATGCAGCCTTCTGCCACACAACTTTTGTAATGTAGAGTTTCATTCTCTCTCTCTCTCCCTCTTTATCTCTTTTTAAATCTATCCATCCATCCATACCTCCATCCATAAAATCCATCCATATCTCAGGAAAGTTACCTTGTCCTTTGGTTGAGGATACCGAACATCTAAACTAAACTTTGTGGGGAAAGAAATAGCTGCCTCATCTGTTTTCACAAATTCTCATTGTGAATGTTCCTGCTTGAACATTACTTCAGTTTCAAAGTGGTTACATCATAAAATGTGTTCCTTCATAATATCCAAAGAGAGCAGAGGAGAGGCCATAAATTAGCACATTTATCACTCTTTCATCAGAGTTGCCAAAGAAAGCCACTGTTCTAAAGTGTGTTGGAAGCTGACGCGTAAAACAGAGGATTCAAAAGCTAAACAAGAGCCCCTGAGGTCTTACCACTGATTGACCCAAGCTTTTTTCCAATTGCGTGTGAAGATGCCTCACACACAATAATTGTCACATATTTTTTTGGAACCTCATGATTTCAAGAGACAAAGGGAGTGAGCCTGCATTGCTTCTAAATATATCTTGATATATCCATCAAGTACTAACATACAAACATGTCTATTGATGCTGTCACGCTTCAAAGATCTGTATGGAGAATCGACAACTTGAGCAAGGCTACACGAAGCACCTGAGCATCGGTTTAAAGGCCTGCCTTTTACCTCCTGGCCTTTCACCTAAAACCTAGCCACAAATGTCTCGTATATCTAAGTGCTGTGATAAAACATGACTGGGTAGCAAAGCAGCGTCATTAAAAAAAACCCAATTACTGTAATGGGTATGGCAGGACATTCGGTTTATGTATAAATGGGGGACCATTTTTCTCCTGACCTCTATAACCCTCTCTCAAAACCATCATGGCTACAGTGCTATGGGCAGCTAATATTGACAAATCTGTTATGTAGATGATTGGGCTATCGATGAGATGGTATGTGGGGTTAATATGAGAGAGGCACCCTGTCGCTATAAGCAATACGTTCTGTGTACACAGAACTACTCTCCATGTTGTGGGGGCATAGCAGGATTTTGTCAGAGGGCTTTCTAACAGATGGTAAAGATCGAGGAGATTGAATTAGATGGAAATAAAATATATTTTTGCCATTTGAGATTTTGAAAAAAAAAAACACTATGGTATATTTCACGTCTCTATTTAAGTAAATTGTTGCCCAGTGAGGCAACATGCTGTGTTTTAGATAACTGAAAATGACTGCATACAGCAAAAGGCTCACTCACAATATTCCCCCAAGATGTCTTCTACCATGCAGAAAGTGCATATCTGTATTTGAAATGCAAGAAAAAGGTTTGATGCCCCCTAGACATCTTAATATGTCAAACTGGTGATGGTAAAATAAAGGGGATAAACTCAGGAAGGGGAAACAGTTTAAAACAAAGGACTGTGTGCATTTTTCTTGCTTTAAAACATATTTTTGTCTATTACCACAGAGAAACAGACATAATGATGGAAACCATCCAGTGATAAAAACCATCATCAGTTTGACAGCTGGAAAAAATCATCTGTGATGGAGCAGCAGTGGTGAAATCACCTGAGACTTTGAGGATATTCTATTTTCACTGAGCCATGCATCAAGGAGAGATAAAAATCCAGGGATGAAACAGAGTGAATAAAGCACAGAGATTTCCATCCTTTTAAACTACAGTCGTGGATGTCTACCTTCTCATCTTTTTTTTTACCCCTATTCACGTTCTGTCTGAACAGACAGACAATTTGTTAGTTTCAGGTTTGGAAGTTGTCAAACCCATTTTCGTTAACAGATGCAGGAACAGACTCGGCGCATCACCAATTAGACGACATCAGCGGGGGGGCAACTTGTTGTGGCACGAGAAATTAATTACTACATCTAGCCAAGCTTAACAATAGTCCATAATTTCAATCGTCACCGTTCATGTCATCATGGTTCATTCACAAGTCATCCATTGTGAATGACTTGTCAGGATGTGCATTATGCTCATCCTGTTCCTGTGAGCTGACAGCACCGGTCATCGGATGCACCCTGCAAGGTTTGCTTGTGAATGTAATTACTGTTTTTCAGATTCATTTGTCAGTAAATTAGCCTCGACTATGTGACGAAAACACTGGATGATTTTAATAATTTTACAGCATTAACCTTTTGGTCGGTAATAATCACGAATCTCTCTGGTTGGGAGATATAGAGGGGAAGAGTCCACGTCATACATACCTCCTTATGTCTGCTTCCCTCTTAGCAGCAGAGAGTTTCATTGTATATGCCAAGGTTAAACTTAACGCATTCATACTGACAGCAAAAGGACGGATGTTTGGGTTAATTGCTGTTGGCAGTGATGTCCAACACATAGCCTGTGTGAACATGGAAGTTATTCAGTCTCAAAAGGCTAGTGTAAAATTGGTTTTGACACAGACTTTGGAAACACTAAGGTTTATGTCTGACCTCCACTGTCTGGAGGTGAAACTGCTGTGTAACCCTTTGCTGGTATCGGTTGCTCGCTTGTGATTATAAATTCATGGTTCTTTGCATTGTGCTCTGACTGAATACATCATTTAACAAAAATGATGAGAAAAGACATGAAACTGCATTAGTGGGATTTCAGCCAGGGAACATTTGCTCAGTGTTCCCTAGCTAGCAAAGAGATCAACAGTGCTCCGCAGGCAACAATGGAGTTGAATAAAAGTTGCTCTAATTTCATGGAGCAGAAGATTTTATTGGTGTGTCTATTTTTCTAAAGTTTACATTCATCATTAGAGCAGCTGAGAACTACGAAGCCCCTAAAGGGAACATGGGCAAAAAAAAATACCTGGTGCATATCAGAAACATGAGAAACTTTCCCATGTTCATAAGAAAGTTTCTCCTACACATAAGAAACTAGATTCAGGTGGTCTGATTCTTTGAGGTCAACACCCCTTCCATCTAGTTCTCTTACGATCAAATCAATGTCGTCTTTCCTGACATGTAATCCATTCTCCTTGCATTTTGTGTACGTGCACAAAAACCAAGAGTTGGCTAGATATTTACTGTATAATTGTGCATAAATGAAAATAATTACTTGATCAAAACGGGTGTATCCCTTGACTACTAAGACTACCATAGCTTCAAACTTCCTTTTAAATATTGTTCAGAGACAATATAACAGTGACGACTTGCAAGCAAAGCAGAAAGGTCCTCATAATGAAGGTCAAGGTTGAAATAGAGCACTATTAAAATGTGCAGCAATCCAACATGCAAAAGCATTATCTCATCTGCTAAGCTGACACATGATATTTTAATCATAGAAGTTCATAGGAAACAACAGTGCTGGGCTTAATATAGGCCACGTAGGGGTTTCAAGCAGACTAGTACTGTCAGAAACATAGCAGGCTGAAATACAATGGGTGGTCTCCTGTGCTCAAAAGACATCCTGTGCCCTCCAGATTCTGGCGCATACTAGATAGTTAATTTAAAGTTTTTTTTTTTTTGGTTATTGTTTTTTTTCCCATGTCGATTTAGCAGCACCGTACAACAACAACAACTTAGTAACTTGCAAGTAAAAAGATGCATAAATATTATTTTGATGACAAGTGCATATTTTTTGGCTAAAGTGGTTAAAAAAAACTTAACCGTTTAAAGTACATTACAGCATTTTTGCAGGGGGTGTAAAAGTGAGATGCCTCAGCTTTGACTTGTATATAAAATGGGGGTTATTTGGATTTTATTTGTCCTTCTGAAAGTATCAAATTACATTGTGAAACCTCAATGGCCACATGAAGAGGAGACAATGTCACCTGCAGGTCACGCTCATATGATTCATATTTATCCAAACATAAATTACTTTTGGTTTTCCTTTTTTGACAACTCCTCTTAATATTAGCCTGAAGCACAGCCCCTGTGTAATTGTAATTTTGGGTATGCCTGAGGAATTTGTTGGTCTCACTAAAAGAGTAAAAGAGATTTTGTCTCACTGTCAGCCTGCAGGCATAAACTCCTTCACATTTACCCTCTTCCATTTATCAGTTACAAGTTCTGATACTTTTTTCCTCATTTGGTTCAATTGAAACAAACTTGACCTTTGCAAGATATTAAATGATACGACTTCTTGTGCTGACATGCTTACCTCTGTGCACTCAGTTTATTGATAGCTCATTTATTTCCCTCATTTTTCATTGAATGTGATTATAAGCACACACAAATTTCAAATTTCGTACAATCCTCAAATCAAATAAATAAATAAAAAAATATTCATGCCCATGTATGAAGACAGCTTATTGAATTAGCATTCTCTGCAAGTCTTGAATTGATATTACGATATATATCTCTTGATTTTACACTTTAATTTAATTTGTTTGCTAATGCACACTGCTGCTAGTCTCTCATGTGGATCTCTCGGCCAAGTGCCAAAACAGGAATTTTTAATCTCAATGAGACTTTTCCATGATCTTCTCCAACTTAATTAGATATTCCCGCCAAATAAAAGGGAAAGCAAGAGACAGAGAAGAAGACAAAAAGAGACTTAAGTTAGTTCAGGGTAAAAGCACTCCAAGTCCTGGAAAGTCGATAGGGTTGCGTAACTCAATTTCCTCCAAGTCCAGGAACATCATGAAGATAATGGATTTCTTGTCAAGGGAACGGGGGCTTGGTGGTGTGAGATGCCAGCTGCTCACACACACACACACACACACACACACACACACACCCACACACACATATACACACATACTGTAGTATACAGAATTTATGTAAAGAGAAGGATGACTAAAAGTAAAAGCGATAGAAATGTTTTTTTGAAAAAAGGAGAGAAAGTGGGGAAGAGAGAGGGATGCCAGCCAGAGATAAAATGAATTGGAGGGAGAAATGCATATTTTTGCTGGAGGATAAAAAGAGACCCTGAGGGAAATGCAGCGGGCAGAGGAAAAGTTGAAAAGAGTGAGAGACAGCGTTAGCGAGAGCCAAATTGACCAAAGAAAGAATAGAAATGGGGAGGGAGATAAAGTGAGAGGAAGAGAGAGACGGAGGAGGTGGTAGAGAAAGAACAAATAATTTGACCGGTAGTTTAAATGACACCCTTAGGGAGACAGCAAGAGGGTTGAGGAGGCTAAGAAACCGTTTCAAGGAAAGACAGGGAGAAAATAAAGGAAAAGATAATTATATAAAAGCATTCAAAAGGTTCAGTAATTTTGCTTGAGGAAGCGGCGACGTCGAAAGCGGGAGGAAGAACAAGCGAGGGAGAAACAACGGAAGGACAGAGCCAAATAGAAAGATGGAGGGAAGGAAGGAGGGAAGCAACAACAGATACTTTCACTGGAGGATTAAGAAGGACCCCGAGGGCCATCCCAAAGGAGGGGAAGATGATCAGAGAGAAGCGCTCACAGTTGGTGGAGAATTAAATGCTCACAAGTTTTACATGAATCACCAAGGGTTTTTAAAGTAAGGAGTTCACTTAGAAGTTTGTGCCCACTGATGAAAAATGTGTGAACCACCAGCGGCCTCTACACGCTTTATTTGTATTGTAACCCCCCCTGCCCTGTGTCTCTGCCGATTGATCATCAGCAAGTGAATTACTGTACGGAGACCATCCTTTCAAGAAGAGGAAGCAGCATTAGTCGTTTCGGCAAACGCACAAAAAACGACCTACTGTTGGAGTGATGTGCTAAAGTGATGTGTGAAATCACTGTTTGCTTTCTTTTTACCGCGACAGGAAGCATCAGTTTCTTCACAACAACAAAATGTCCGCTTACCTTAACCAAATAGTTCCAACCCAAACCAAGAACTAAGTCATTTTTGGTGCCTGAACTTTAACCTTAAGCATAGTTGTAGAGGTGAACAGGTGATTTGTACTGGTTTTAGAAGAAGCTTACAATGATGATGATGATGCCCGGCCAATAAGGTCAGACCATACAGTACTAATACATGCCATTCTGCAAGCCAATTACAAACTACATATTTTGTTGTTAAATTTGAAGGACCTTTTGGAAATACAACTCCTGCCTAATGCTTAGGTATGACAAGTCAAGACAAGACAAGTCATACTTTCAGATAGATATGGTGGCTTTTCCCTTTAAATAAATGCTTCACTTATATGATATTCCAAAAGTGACTAAAATCTTCAATAAACATTACATTTTCAAATGTGGATACTTAACAATGCAATCATTGTGTGATCACTTAACTTTTAATCACTCTCATTCCAAAACCAATGGGCAATAATATGCTGTTGTAGCAGATGTAGCACAATATCATTGGTGAAGTAGGGCACTGATGTCCGGCATCCCAATTGTTCTGGATGGGGTGGAGGTCAGAGCTCTGTGCATCCATGATATGATTTAGTGCAACAGTAAAATGAGCTTAAACCACTGCACAAGCAACAATTACTAACATATTCAGCAGGTCTAGAGTTACTTTAATAAGATCTGCCTCTTGCTTTATTTCCAGTGTTGCAACTTGAGAAGCTTGAAGGATGTAAAAAATTAGGCATTTTGATATACAGTAAATAGACTCAGCATGCTTGATGTATAGTAAATTATCTTCCTATTAATCTAATGAACCCACTGCTCTCAGGTTTAATCAGTGGATAAATGTCTTTTTACCGCTGAAATTACACTTACAATTGTTAGTCTCTTTGTTTCTTATATTTATATGAAAAGTCAATAGATAGATATAAAAGCTAATGACTTTTCATGAATGGCAACTGCATGGATGTAATGAAAATGGTCAATAGGTATCCATCATCCCTTGACGGTGAATCAGTGGATAAATCAAACAGGTGATGGTTTCTTTCCTGTATCTGTGCCTTTTCAATTAGGGGATCTCACCGTAAAGTTATTGTAAGACAAGTGCTTAATTTGTGCCTTGAAAACTTCCTGCAGGAGTTTATCTCAAGACATTTAAGAGTTAATAAGGGCTTAGTCAAACATGTTGTTGCAGAAGTGAGGAATCAATTATCTCTCCCCATACACACACAAATACAGCACCACTGTTTTCACAGCCTTGTACCAATTCCCCCACATTTATTTAACTTCCTGCTCAACAGTGAAAGTGCATTTTCTCAATGTTTTTTTTTTAACATGGTACATTTCCCCCTTGCACATTCACTGCCTCAGTCTACGACCTGAAGTGCACAGCGAACAGCATACTACTATGCTGTACAGGACATCAGCTGTTGGACCATGTGTGTCATCCATATGGGAATAAGAGAAAGAGACAGAGCAGAAAGACAGAACGAGAGAGGTGGAGTGTTTCTCTGCTGTTCAGCCATGACAGTTTGATATAGGAGTTGTTAGATGTTGTTCATTCATGTATACCAGAAAATGCATTAATATTCAATATTCAGTATAATATTCTACATGCACTTGAGCCATACACAAACACAGATAAATTGTACATATGTATATAACAGTATTTACACTACAGACGCTCAGATGCACATCCTGGTTAAACTGCGTAATTGCAAGAGGAACTCACATACGCCACCACATTCATTAGATGTCTATGAATTACCTTGACTACCACTGAGATTTATGTTGAAATTACATCAGTGAATCAATTAGTTAATCATCAGAAATTAGCTCTGAGTAATTTCAGTCATTCACCAGGCAGAAAATCCAAAACATTCACCAGTTCCAGATTTTCAAAAGTGTGGATCTGCTATATTTTTTTAGCTTGGTAAAGTACTTGCAGGGCTAGCTGATGAATTGGGTGCTGGCCTGATCAGCCTGGTGCTAGTAGGTAACAATAGCTCCTTGTGCTTCTCTCTGGTTTCTCTCTAATGTTCTGTTTACTTCCATATGCAATTTTCATCACCGTTGCACAGTATTTCATTCATTAAAAAGTTATTGAAATGGAAATTAGCCAACTTGTTAGCTTTGCTTCATCACTTAGTAGATGATAAGGTCACACAGATAAGACACATTTGTCTCCAGATTTGATTCTACTTGGAACAACTGTGCAATTCTGCATCATATGCAATTCACTTATTATGCCCACATTTTGGCCATTTTCAGGCCTTAAACTGTTGGTGGGGAAATGGTGAGCCTTATCTGAGATTAAGTTACATCTTCTCTTGGATCAAACATGTCACCTTCCACTTAGCAAGCAACCTCTTCACCCAATATGCAAGCACACAATTTAAAAAAATAGGTGACGGTTTTTAGAAGGTAAACTGGATGGAGTTCAGGGCCCAACAAGATGTGCTGGACTGAGCTGGTAAGAAAATCTTTTAGAGTTCAAACCTGTAGGATCAGGTTGTAACTGCAGTTTGACCTTCCCCTTGACAGTCTGTGTTATTTTGAAGACTGGAAAATCGTCTTGTCACTTGCGATCGAAAAGTCTTGTAGAGAGCAGGGTTTTCCTGAAAAAAAAAATAAAACTCAGTCTTGTCTAGATTGAGGTTGCCTTGGTGGGCAGATTTCCAGCTTCAGATATTAAGTAGAGCAGAGATACGTGAGCTTCAATCTTGGTGTCAGAAGAGAGAAAAAGTGGAGTGTCACAACCTTGGCAGCGGAGATGTAGAGCATCAGAACAAACCACTTGGTACAGATGGTAGAGTCTTGTTGAGAGAGTGTGCTGTGAAACAAAGAGTGCAAACCATTGGCAGATCTCCAGATCCTCAGGTCAGCACAGGTGGCAAAGAGCATCTGGTGGTCAACATTTCAAAGGCAAGAAGGATGGAGAGGGAAGAGGGTGACATGTAATGACATACTGAGAGAGTGAGCCAGAAGTAACATGTTTCGGAGCTTTGGAGAGAAAAAAGGAAATTTACTTTCCTTTAGTTTTTGACATTACATGGGAGAGAAAAAAGGAAATTTACTTTCCTCTAGTTTTTGACACCACATGGTACTCAGGCAGTGTGATTGTAGTTGATTGAAGGCAGCTGGTATACAGCTAGATGTAAGCTAAAGGGAGGATCTGATGATTGTAGACACCAAAGGAGGATGCTGATTAGAACTAATGGTCAGAAAAGTCTGAGACGAAAAGATTAAAGGGCAGAAGTAAATGAAATGAACATTTTCATGGGGAATTGTAGACATGTACTGTAGGTGTCCCATCTTCAGGGCTGTTCATTAACAGTATCCTTTTATCTGATGTCAGAGCTGTCTTGCCGAATCATTCCCTAAAGATTTGTTTTCATACAAGCAACGCTGTCCTGATAGCATCGTAGTAGTGTTCACTGAAACAAATTTTGCATCACCAAACACTGTTCAAATTCAATCATAACATATGAGAGGGTACATTTCTCAATTCTCAATCTCTGTTCATCATCGTATTTGAGCAGGCCAACATGATAACATTTGCTAATTAGCACTAAATGCAAAGTACAGCTAAGGATGATAGGAATATCATTAGTTCTGCGGGTATTTGGTCAAAAACTGAAGTACTGGATCAATTAAAATTTGACTGGATGATGACGCTAGATGACAAGTTGAGATCAAGTCAATTCTTTTCTTAGGGGGACACAGATGTCTGTACCAAATTTCATGGCAATGCAGCCAATAGTGGCTGAGACATTTCACCAAAAGAAATTCATGAAATTCAAGAAATTCATTCAGTCATTAGGATACATCACCTGGGGACCATGAATGTCCGAGCAGGATTTTGTGCCAATCCGTCTCATAACTCAATGGAGTGTGTACCAAGGTCACGAGCATGCTGCCACAGGTGCTTTAAAGGGTTCCCCCCACTTTTTTACCCATATCCCCCAAATCCCACCATCACTCACAAGCAGGCTCACCGTGTCTTAATGCATTTCAAGACCAGTTAGTGTAACATCTACACAGTTTCTCCTTTCCCTTATGTGTCTCTCCCTCTTTCCTTTCTACTTTCCCACTCTTGTTACTTTTTTATCTCTTTCCAGCAAATTCAATTTCTCCTCCCGAGATCCTCTGCCTTCTCTTCTGCGTGATTAAAGTTCAACCACACCCTCTCTGCTCTCTCTCTGCTCCCTCTGTGGGCCCTTTACAGAATCATATTAGCAACAGTACTGAGCAAGGCCACGTAGGAATAACGTTAGTAGAGAGGGCAGGAAGTGAGTAAGGTTTTTGTGTGTGCGCATGTATCTTCATGTGTGCTAATAATCTGTAGAGCAGGTTTAAAGTGAAGATTAAAAGGCAGGCACCTTGACAAAACGCAGGCAGGTAAAAGGGAAGGTGGAAATTCATCAGAAAGTAACTCGGGGCTGAAGAAGTTCCACTTCACACAATGACTACTGGGAAAGTACCATTACTGAAGTTAATTAACCTCAAACTGTTCCAATGGTGCTGCACAATGGCCAGAAGTAAAAGACTGTGGCTCTATTGGCCAGGTCCCAGGTGTCTGTGTTAAATGTGTGTGTATGACAGAAAATAAGGGCAAGATTGAAATAGAGCAGTATGCAAAATATTTCAAGATAGATTTAAATGCAAATTTATGATACATTTAATGTGAAATGTTATTTATGAACAAAGCAAAGAAAGTCAGGCCAATTTGCTTGTTTCATTTAGAGTCCTCATGGAAACGAGCTTCCAGTCTGTTTCATCCGTGCTGACTCTGATCTTCGTCTGTCAGCACCAGCTTCTGAGATGCTAGGGGAGAAGCTAGCTAGACATCCATGAAAAAACAGAACTGGGACAACTACTTAGTTACTACTCAACATATTAATGGACCAACAGAAAATCAATTTAGATAATCAATTAATCATTTAATTCCTTTTTCATGGAAAGTTGCAAAAAGTTATTGGTTCCAGCCTCTCAAATTTCAAATTTGTTTTTCTCTGTCTTAGTAAACTGAATAAAGTGAATATCTCATCCTTAAAAAAATTGTGATTTAAAAGCATGGACAAGATCAAAGTTAACATTTTGGGCAATGTATTCCATAAAAAGGTCACATAACATCACATTTATATATTTTAATTTACGGTAGAATAACATTTTACAATACTTACCTACCCAAACACAAGCCAGAAACATGGATGTACTGAAAATGACACATCATTGCAAGTGTAGGCAGCTATATAATCTAGTGTAAAGATCTAATGACTAGTGTTGGACCAAATCATCTTGCCCACCCATCCAAACGTGGCCACAGAAAAATTGCACGGCGGATAACAGCTCATCATATAGCAGCCATGAGAGGAGGGACCATCAATCAGAGCCTGATGACAGTTGAGTAATTTAAACTGCAGTGCGCCCCAGGCTCTCATGTGTGTATTCATCTACCGAGTGTATGTACATGTGTGCATGACTGTACAGTATGTGAGAGCATGCCCTTCTCTCCAGTGTGTGTCTGCGAGCGTATACAGGCCTACTACCGCTCAGCCCCACAGCCACTGGCGGGTAATGAGAGCTTTATGTGTTTTCATTACTTTGTGCCAAACAACAGAATCACACTGAGGGCTCTTGGCAGAGACAGAGGCAGGAGGAATGCAGTCAAATCAGATTAAGGGGCTGAGATATATGGTACCACAGGTGAGCAGGTAGGGCTGACTGAACTAACAAAGTCCTTCTCTGGGGAGCAGCACACACAAACATCCACAGACATCCTGCATGACAAGTGTAAAAGCACGCCTCCAAGCTGTGTCTGTGCACACAAACATAATCCCAGTTCATAGAGCACACACAGGGGTTAACGGACACTTAATGATGTGCTGGGGGATGTGGAGTAAAATCTTTTGTGTGTTTGTGTACGTGAGCTATTGATTTTCAGCGAAGGAAAAATAGATATTTGATCAGGCCAAATAAAAAAAATGGATTCTGTACTTAGTATGAGCAGATACTTTGAGTCCAGGTATTGGAATTGGAGTAGGAAAGGTTGAATTGCTGCATCCTTAGCAAAGTTGCAAACAAAGTCAGTGGAAAGAGTGGATACAAGTGGTTGGACGCCTGAACTGAGGTGACAGCGTGTCCATGCAAGCTCAGTCTGAAGGCATCCTTCATCTTTTTGTGGTTGTCTCTTAGAGTGTGTAGTGACTGGAGATGTCTCTGCAAGTGGAAAAAAAGGCTCTTTCATTCATAATGTATCTTAGGAATCCTTAAGAGACCCCAGATTAGAATGAGTTGGACACAGACACACACATTGCACGTACATCACCAATCACACTGCGTTTGTAGCCTACACACACACACATTAACACGTACAACAACACTGTGTCTGCATCTACAAACTTTGGAAAGAGACTCTGCAAGCAAAGATTGACAGATACCTTCTTCAGTCAATAACAGGAAAAGACAGAAAAAGGAAAAAGTAAGAAAAAGAAATAAAGAGAAAGATACGTCTCTGATTCTCAGAGGGGGGGGGGCGAATGAGTGAGAAAGAGAGTAAGAATGCAATATGGATAGAAAAAGTGACAGATCTGGAGAGAAAATGGCAGGGTAATAGGAAGGTAAGTGCCTTGAGACAGTACAATATTTAATTTCTGTGCCTCTGGACTCACACGTATCTCCGATGAGTTTGGCCTGAATCCCACCACCTTTGTGTGATTTTTGCTAAAGGCTCAGTAACAGGGGAAAAAAAGGAAATATCAAGGATTGGACTTTGCAATAAAAAAAGACAAAGGCTAGCTCAGGGAGAAATGGAGCGGTGAGAGCCTCACAAACTATTAGTAGTAAATTATGGATGTGGGACTGCATGAGAGACTGGAAATTGGTCTAATAGAGGAGCTCCGAAATGAAGTGAGAAGTGATGAGCAGTGGTGGCAGCAGAACGAGCCACGGTGTTATTGTGAGGAATGAAAATAATTAAAGTTACTTCTGGGGTACAACTGATATAGCCGCTATATTAAAACTTAACCTAATGGCTAAACGTTTGGGCTGCAATACCGTTCACAGATGCATGAATAGTCAACAATATACTGTATATTCCCAGAAGTTAAACTGCCCAGCAGCAGGCCAGTATTTTCAGGAAACAACTGCCACTTCAGTACCTGTTGAGAAAGAATATATATATCATTTTAAACTGTCTAAAATTAATTAAATTATGTGTTTATTTCATAATAACCGTCTCAACCAGTGTTTTTCTCTGCCAGGCTCTCTATTAGTATGTATGATGTCCATTAAACAGTAAGTTGAGTGGAGGAGGATGGCAATAAAAAAAAAAAATCACATTTGGCAAAATGAACAACAGAACTTGAAAGAATTCAAAGAATTTGAATTCTGGCTAAAAAATCAATGGCAGTCCAAAAAGGAAGTCTTAAAACTGTTGGCCAAATACGACAGAAAAACAGAAAGACAAACTACAGATGTCGTAAAACACGTTAATCAGGGTTGCATTAGAGGCTTCAATCCTGGGCGCGTGCTGGGAAACAGCAGCTTCTGCAGCTCGGACGGTTATTGTTGGAGCACAAAGCTCATTGTGGTACATATTAATAAGGCTTCCAACCTTGAGGGATTTTATTGATGAGGTTAAAAAATATATAGGTACAGGGCCAGATATGTTTTGAATCTTGATGGAAAATATTAGCATAGACCTTGTTTATCCAAGCTTCATTCAGAAAACAAGGGAGCAACAAGAAGCAACAAGAACAAGCAAGATTGATGAATTTTGTTATTCTTTTTATTTACATTTACGCAAACGATCTTTTTATTCCATCTTGACTTATGAAGCACTTTGGATAATCAGTTTTAATATGAGCTCTGTAAATTAATCATTGATTGTTCTGCTGACATTTAATAATGACTGCTGTGATATCATCAATGTGCAAGCGGGAGTTTTCTGTGCGATTTCTGTGCGTCCATTTATGGCCAACTGCAGGACTGGAAATGTGCACCCAGTTCAACAATGACTGAGATTTATAACACAGAATAATGTGCTTGTAAAGCTTTATAAATCTGATGACAAGAAAGTATACACATTCTTTTGGCTATGTGCCAAAGTTTTATGCACCTGGCCCCGGACTACTGTATTCTACATCAACGATTTTATTATGTTATCCCAGACATCTTTGTAGTTATGTGTGATTAAATATCATCTTTCCTATAGTTTCAAACAAACTAAAAAACAATATATGGATAGTATGAAGCACCTTGTTATGTAAATGTATTTTATTTGGAACAATAAGGAAAACCAAATGCCTCTCTAAAATTTGTGAAAAAGCCTTCTCGCATCGTGTCAGCCTTTATCTTTGTCTCTTTCTCTTTCTGCCTGCCTCTCCCTCTCAGCAATCAGGTCAGTCACGGTGTCTCGCCAGCACGCATGTGCTCCCACAAATCCTGCTCTCACACGACTGGCAACCTGACTATGCAAGAAAAGCAGCATGGGACTCAGAGAGACGAAGAAGGTAACGGGGGAGTTAAGCAAAAGGAAAAATATGCGGCATAGCTCGCCTTCTTTGAGAATGATGGAGGCGCAGGCACGTTACGTTAGAAAACGAGAGATAGGGGGAAAAAGAAATGAGAAACATAAGTAAACAGAGAAGGGCTTGCTGGCAACGCCACATCCTCCTGAGACTGTGTCATCTATTTTCGCTGCCTGACAAGCATGTTCTTTCACAGCGAAGTGCGTCAGGGCAGAGGGGAGACACAGTGAATACACAGTGAATCAGCGCCATCTCTCTCTAAATCTCTCCCTTTCACTATCTCTTCTCTCTTTCACTCACACACACACACTCTCACTCTCATTTCCCCATAGATGCCATGTCACTGACTCAAAGAGAGAAGCATTTGCATTTCTCTTCCCCTGTGTCTCCGAACTCACATGCTGATTCATGTGACAGCAAGGGTGTCTGTCTGTGTGTGAGTCTGCCTGCATGCGTTTGTGTGAATATGCATAGAGATACAGCAAACGTACCTGTTTACAAGCATGTTCATGTTTGCACATTTGCACGTGCCTGTTTGGGATTTTATCACTTCTTATACAAAAGGCGGGGTGCATGTGTGCGTGTGTTTGTATTTTTGACACGTGTTGTGTACCGTCAAGAAGGGACGCTCCTCAGCCCAACATCTTTACGCTGTTAAACATGGAGATTACAGCAGACAGAAACAGAGCGGGGATCTTGTCAGAAGGGTGTATTCCAGCCGAGAGCCTCAAGGCAGGGAGAACACATGGAAAATATGAAAATCAGCTAAGTTTGGCACGTCATTCCTCCATGCGCAATTTGACATAAGTATCTCGAGTGACAGAAGGCAGGAGGTTTGGGAGGTTTGCTGTTGCCAGTTTGGATCCCAGATAAAATCTGAAAGGGTGAAGCAAATGAGAAATTATGAGCTGCAATGTTCCATTTTAATTTAGCTGATTAATTTGGAGCACATTATCATCTTTAAGGGTCTCAAACAAAAATGAAGATAAATAAATAAGATTAGCAGTTCAGATATAACATTAGCAAACACATAGTACACATACAAACACAGAGATGGATGAATAGATTCTCCAGCTATTTGGTACTCTAGAGAGATGAAGGCTATTTTTCCAAAAGATATTCCCTCGTTTTGGTCTTTTGTTGATGTTTGTGCAAAGTGCTGTCACTCCAAACTCTCCCTCAGCTGTTTAATATGCTTTTTTTTTTCATACACAGATGATATAGTAACGCTTCATGTCCTGTATGGAAGCAACTGCACTCCTTATGCTTCTAAATTATTCAGGTTTCTTCTTTTATGTGTCATCAATCAGGTGTACATAGCAGACATACAGATTGCAGCAGTGCTCTCATTTATTTGGGATCTATTTGGGACGCCCAGATAGAGCATTAAGTAGTTTATGGCCATCTTAGACTTTGCAAATTAGGAGAAAGATCTGTTTAATTTTTTTGTTTAAGCTTGAACAAATTGCTAAACGACCACTTTCTTATTCTGATTGCTCCTCTGCAATCCCACATCTAAACTTAAGGGAAAAGTTAAAAAAAAAAAAAAATCAGCAAAGTTTGATAGAAGCTAACATAAATATTACATTATCTCCCAGAATCACAAACCTGTCATATCGGGCCATGATCCATGAAAAGAGATGAGAGAATTTGTTTTTTTTTAAACTAAAAGAAGAGTAAAGAAATAAATATACATTGATAAACCTGATTTTTGCTCCAACTAGGAGTGTAACTAGCTTAAAACCTGGAAATGAACCCCAAGTTTGTACAAAACAAAACCAGTTAAGTATTTCAACAAAACTAAAACTCTAAGGCCTTGCAAGGTTTAAAAGTGCATATCCTAATATGCAGTCAAAGCAATGGACGAAACAACACACTGAAGCGAGAGGTCATAGATTCTTAAGTCTGCAATGGTTACTGCGATAGTTCCCCCCGTTTCCATGCTCAACTTCAACCCACATGTCGGATTAAGACAACAGTGTGGCATATTTGCATAGAGGTGGCAGTTCTCTGATGTTACAGCATGGACAGTTAATGACTAAAGTACCTCCAGTATAATCAAAACTGTGGTAAAATCCCTTATTACTTTCCACTTATTCCATATACAGTGCAGCAGAGGGGACTAAAGGAGTCCAGAGTCAGCCAATTGCAGAGCTCCTGGGGGTTCAGCGACTCGATGACAGACTGACGGAGATGGACACATTGGCTGCCGCTGTGATTAACCTTGTGGTTATGAGTCACAGAGGAGGTTGAGTAGCTTAACCCAACAGAAAAATAAAAAGATGTGCGTGAAGGGGGAAGAAATGAGAGGGAGAGGCAAGGAATTTGTCTAAGCATTTTATCTCACCCACCTCTGATTCTCCCCTCTGTCCTGACCTGAAGTTGAAGTGCTTTAATTAAACTCATTATCCTCGGGGAGAGGGCGAGGGTAAGCGGGAGCAGGGAAGGAACTGGCGGGCAGAGGTGAGAGTGCGGGGGCAGGAGGGGGAAGGGGCAAGGGGAGGCTGAGACCAAGAGTGGGAGGGTGAGATGAAAGATGCCGTCACCCCAATTTTAATATCTATGCTTCTCTGACAGTCCCTCTCACAATGGGCCTCCTTCAGCTTTTTTTTTTAAATCTGCTTTTGAAAAAGGCCCTAAGAAAAGTCTATGTCAGATTGATGACTTGAACAAAGTCTTTCACAACTGTGATCTTATAATGAGGAGTCACATTGTCCTCGTAAACTGAAAGCCCCTTCCAGTTATTCCTAATTAGCCGTTCTCCATTAAAGGGTATTAGACTGCAAGGCCAGCCTCCAAACAGAAGAAAAACTTCAGTAGTTCTGAAGTGAAGGGACTGCTTCAGGAGCTGAACAGCAAACAAGCTGTCATATTTAGTACCATCAGTAGTGGATATTAAATGATAAATAAACTGCATTACCCAGGCACTGCTACGTGATGCTAACCTGTTCCGCTGTTGCCTGCTTGCTTTTCTTTTTCAGCGGCCAGTCTAAGTAGCAAGCATGGTGATGCAGAGGTGCTTCATCTGTGTTACACGCTGAAAGTAGAGAGAAAAGGAAGTATCCAGGGATTTCACTGGGAACACAAGGAGCTACTGTAAGGGCTTCCTGGCCTGATGTCTCCATTGCACCACACTAAATCAAGTGTACAATCGCTGTTTTACTGCAATCATTGAAATAGTTGTCTCCTTGGTCAAATAAATTTATGTTGTGAGCATCAAAAATATCTCACACTATCGTTTACTCGCTGTAGAAATCCAGACTGTAATACTTTGTATGTAATATAAAATAGTACATACATATACATATATATAATATTATGTAATGTAAAATATTTGCTGACATGGCCAATACACACGCCAACAGGGGAGCGCTGGCACTCATTTTTTTTCCACTTCAAGCGCTAAGTAGCTCTACATGGTCCTGAAAGATGCATTCCCTCCTCAGGGCATGATCTGCAACATCTTACAGCAGCAGTAAATATGCCATTGAGTGAGTCGGCTTAGTGTGCAGAAATAGGCAAACTTTGGGTGTATAAATAGCGTGACCAATCACGGATTATCGGATGGCATGGCTCACAACACTGTTAGTGTAGTGTTTATTTATTTTAAAAGACTGTAATGCTTTGTAAAATAATGGTTAAAATACATTATGAATGATAAATCTGTTGTTGCAGTTTCAATCATATAATATTATATAGCTGTAGAATTAAAGAAAATGCAATGCTGAAAAAATGTTGAATGTCACCATCTTCATGAAAACTCCTTAAGTGAGGTTTAAGACAAAATTTTCTTCTTAAAAACAGGTTAATGAATGATGCCAAATGTTCTTTATTACCTTTATGGTGTACACTCTTGTGAGAAAAAGTCTTTTCACAGGTATGTATGGGTGGATTATGATTGATAGACTTCATATTGTCAAGTAGACATAATTAAGGTGTACTTAATCCATGCAAGGAAACTGAAAGAGCTGTTAGATATCTTTATGTCCCTGAACCAAATACTTCACTAATAAGATAAAGAGCAGAAAGTCCAACCCCGAGAAATAATACAATGGTAAAGCATGTCATTTTAATAGGATATACTGGTGAGACACCTGACTCGTTTACATTAACTTATCTCAACATTTACATTTTAGGCAATTAGAGTAGCTGACGTGCTTGACAAGAGAAAACAGGGATAGTCTTTGTATCATTAACATGACAAGCAACCGCCAGAAAGACGGGCACAATGTAGGTCAAAGCACTTGCAGTCAGATGAATAAAAAAAAAAAAAAATACACAAACCCACACTTTGCCTCGCTGAGAAAATGGACATAGAGGTGAGCAATTATTTCCTGAGTTCACTTCGGCTTTCTCTCCTTCAGCAAACATGTCCATGTCAAACGCATCAGAACCACAAAGGCAGATAAGAGCGGGAGCTCTCGTCACTCTTGTTGATGCGTTGCAGAGCGAAAAAAAAATACTGAAAAGGCCTAAGTATATGTACACCTGTATTGTAGAGAATACAATAAGGACTGAAGTCAGTTTAGTCCCATGACTGTAATGTGACAGGTCCAATAGTCGCAGTGGAGTGTATCCATCAAATCAACATTTGCCCAGTAAGAGTTTCCTTCATTGAGAGGAGCAGATGCTGTATGTATAAAATGTGTCACAGAGAAGAAAAATCCTCAAAAAGAGACACTTTATTCAAAATGGAGCCATTTATTTTGAAATCGGGAAATACATTTTAAACCCCCTCTGGTCTGCGCTAATGTGTGGCTTCCTGCTTCATTTGGATTCAGATTCATCTCATCAGGGATGCCAAGCTGTGAGAAGTCCATGTAAGTCAGCGGAAGTCACGGGAAGGTTGGACACAGGCAATCTATCTATAATAACTTTGTCGCTGTTTTCCATCCTTTCTTCCTATCACACTTGCACCATCTTAACGACTTTGTGCCTTTAAGCATTCATCAAAGCCACGGCCAATAAATCAACCATATCACAACATGTCACTGCACCCGATGACTGATCATTTGTGATTCTTAGCGCCCTGCACATAAATGCACACACACGTCCTCCCCAACTTACACAAAAAAGGAAAAGTTGTCACTCTTAACAGCAGCTGTTAGCATGTAGGCAAATAAGTAACAATCATCATCTACCCATGGTTGTAGCACTCGTCACTTTCACTCTAGAGGTGTCTGTGAAAAGTGGGACTGAAGCCGGTAAAGAGACTTTTTCCTCCCATTAAGTTTACTAATGAAGTGAATAAAAAATATATGGAGCGTATAATAAAAACAGCACACCCGCATTTACACCACAACTAACAATCTGCAAACAACAGACATACACTCCATTATGACATGAACACATGGAGAGAGGCACAAACAGCCCCGAGCTGCATGCAGCATTTGATTAAACTGTCATCGGTGGCGGCGGTTGTCCGAGTCTGTCCTGCACTGGAGTCTAATGGCCATTAGACTCAGCACTAACTGAGGGTTGTAGAGTGAGCAATACTGATGTACCCTTAATGGAGATTTCATTGTCACTACTGGGAACATCGTTAGGGTCTGCTAGCCTCACATGGCAGTGACATCTAACCAATTACAGTGTTTATGAGTCCAATTAATTAAGAAGGCCATCTGACTTTGGGTGCCAGGCATTTTTAGACTGCGCGGAGGAACATGCTACCAGAGAAGAAGAAGATTACTGTTGAGGGGGAGAGTGTGTTTATTCACCATCTGAGTGATGTGGGAAAAATACATTGATAATTTATGTTATCTCTGCGTCACATGCAGTCCACAGGACTTAAACTGTTTCCTGGAAAATAAACATTCAACCTGCAATGACTTCTTCACATTCAAAATAGGCAGAATACATGAATGCAACAGGCCACACCTTTTACTGCAGTGAGGGGCGCTCATAAATATGGATTGTTACTCTTATCAAATGCATGCCCTGTTGCTCTCTCAGTAAATTGCTGTTATTCTCTTTGCTGATGAAAAACAAAGCAAACTAGCAAGCCCTGTTGAACAGATAATCATGGCACCGAGCTGTCAGAGAATGTGGAGGCATTTTGAATTTGACACCCAAGAAAAAAAAAAAAATGAAAAATCAACACCATTATTAAGCAGTAAAGCTGATGTCACCAGTTAGTAGCCTGATAATTGGACTTAATTGCCATTTAATTAAAATGTAAGTTGCTGAGAAATCAGCGATGTGGGCTGTGATTCAGGAGTTTGGAGCCAGGTGAATCTGGTAGCGTGTCACTTTAGTGAGACAGTGGAGGAACTGAACATAAGTTTTACTATGCAGTTTGTGGTATATTCAAAGTGATATACAGTGTGACCACACAAATCAGCAAAAATGTAAAAAACAACAACACGCGATATGTTTATATCATATTAATTCAGAATAAATGATATCTCATTTATTTTCCCTTCATTCTAAAGGTGGTAAATTTGAGAATATCAGTCTGCGTTGAGAAATGGAAATAGGACAATATCTTTTTTTGTACATGGCTACCCTTCAGGAATGATCTTGCTTTGAGAAATAAAAATCAATGCATATTAAAAGGGTTAAGAAAGAAGCAAGACACCAGAAAATTATAACGATTCAAGGGTTGGTTCTTCAGGCCAGTTCTTAAAAAGTAAGAAAATGTTAAAGTAAAAGTAAATGAGGAGAAGGAAAGATCTTATCTACAATATTGTTTCTCTCTGGGCTGTTATTTGAAGCCATTTTAATGAAAGTGTGAAGAAAAATGCCCATTTGCATAGATATTCCCATTTAACTTGAACAGTCTCTTTCTCAATAGTTTGTATCCATTCCCAATTTTGTCATATTAATTCCTCTCATGAAGAAAATAGCATCTTGAAAACAATGTGCTGAACTGTTACACAAACCAAAAGACTCAATGCATTCACTTCCACTTTTACAACAGCACACAATTTGTAAGACTATGTGTCAGGAGATAGTAAATGTCCCCAGTTGGGACTGAAAGTTTTCATTTTTGTTGTCCTTGTCGTATAACACCAGGCCTTGGGTGGGGCGGAGGCTGAAATTGGATCTTAAACTGAATCAAGCAAGTCTGAGTCCAAAAGAGCTGATCAATTCATCACTTAGGCAGGATCTTTAGAGAAGTCTGAGCCGGGCGATTAAACTGTAGTGCTGTTCAAACAATGATGGAAGTATGTATTGATTGATGGCTGGCCAAAGGTGTGAGGACATCTCAGACTGTGGCGGCAACACTGACTCAGCAGGAACACGAGGTGACTTTTCCTTGGCCGATTTCACGGGGACAATCACTTTCTCCAAGCAATTTGGCACGATGGAGTCTCGAGGAAATGTAACTAATCACCTCATCTTTGGCGCCTGTTTACGCCATAAACATTTCATCCGCCAGCACTTTTTTGGACGTGGCTCAATCCCAATCTCGAAATACATTTAAAAGGGCTTTTTTCAGTGTCGCAGTTTTTTTCAGTTTTCACTATTTTCAGTGTTGCACGGTGGAGTGAGGAGAGGAAAACCTGTCCAGTGCTCCTGCGATAGCCATTATCCCTCCTGCTCAAGTGTCCTTGGGCAAGACCCCGAAGACTCCCAGTGCCTCCGGGAGTAGCGTTTAGAAGCATATATTGATCTGACCTCGCCTTTAGAAGGGGAAGCAAAAGTAGAATTTCCTCACAGAAAAAATGCCCCCCACAGATTCCTCACAACATTTGTCAGGTCCATCCACAACCTCCAGCAAAATCTTCAGCAGCACTGGGTCTTTCATGATTGATTGCTTATTTGTTTATTTGATTCATTGGTTGGGTATTTGTTTATTTAGCTGCTTGGCTGGTTATTTGTTTATTTCACTGGTTGGTTGGTTATTTGTTTTTTACTGTCTGTCTTTTAGTTTTTCATTCCTTTATTTTTAAGGTTGATTGTTTGGTTGGTTGGGTCATTATTAAGATGGTTGGCTGGTTATCTTGTTTCCATTTTTATTGGCTGGTTGTTTGGGTGGTTATTTGGTTGGTAGATTCAAGATTGAAGAATTTATTGTCTTTACACAATTTACATCAGCAAGTCATTGGTAATGAAATTCTTAAATCTCAGGCTCCCCAAACAATGCTAAAAAAAAGTATTCATTTACTCATTATTTGCAATTCTAATCTATTTGCAGTAAAATATAAGAATAATTCTAAAATCTAATTTCTTCCAGTATATCTGAAAGGAAAGTGATCCTGTCATTACCTTCAGTGTATGGTGATAGAGGTTACTTGTTTTAATATCCTGCTGGTGCTTTTGAAAAGAAAATGTGTATCAGCGTCATCTGTTTTCTTCACGGCAGATTATGTGGTTGATTGGTGACTTATTTCTTTAGATATTTGTTTGGTTGCTTATTTGGTTATTGATGATGGTTACTGGTGTATCGTTAGTTATTCATTCCTTTATTTACTCTTGATTTTTTTTAAGGAGGCATCAAAAATACAACCTAATATCAGATTTCATCCAATATACCTATACCAGATGGGGGAAGTGCTTGCAATGTTTGTGGACTCGATGCAGACAACCCACAGGAAACCAGGGCCTGGATTACATCTCCTTGTCTTCCTTATGCGCTCCAGCTGACCAGAGGATTGATCGCACATTGGCAAGAGATGTAAAATGAGGCGTGTCCTCGGCTGATGAAGGCAGCGCTGATTCAGCAGGAATTCAGAAGGGAAAGGTGACTCATTTCTAATACTCGTAATGAGTGTTTTATTAGTTTAGTTTCATAGACCATAAAGTTAATGGATGCGGTATAATGCACTACAGTATATGGATTTGGGAGGGTTTTCCCCTCAGTAGCACAGCGAGCCAGAAACAACTTATTTTATATACACATGTAGCAAAGTATGCAAACTATTTAACTTTTGGAGTTTTCTGCCTTTAGTGCTGTGTCTGGCTGAATTTCTAATCACTGCACCAACATTGCACAGCCCAGAGGGACGTATCTTTGGAGGCCACAGTATATGACCCATAATACTACTGTGAAATTAGTAACTTCGCTCACCGGATGCTATAAAACTCTCGCAGGCTTCTACCGTGTCGGCTCTTTTACATAAGCAGGCACCTGGAAACCTTCAAACTTTGCTGTAAGGTTTAAATTGGTCGTGCGTTTTGTTTGCGGTGCTGAACCAAGGTCAGGACTGACTGGTTCAGCTTTTATCAACCAAAGAAAAGGACGTGTGCGCATTGTCAAAAACCACAAAGTAAAAATGTCAACATCCCTCAGCACTCCTATCTTGAATTGTTTCTCTTGCTTGGCTGGGTCAACTCGAGTCTTGGGTGTGAAGTTTATTGATCCGCCCAGAGAAAGAGATTGAAAGCTGCCAGTGACACTGTTTCCCCACAGACGGTGGAGCTTAAGTCTTTCCGTCTGCCCATTCCTTCTCTGACAATCCATCAGATGAGTGTACAATTAAAGTGAGTGTGTAGTCAGTGAGGATAAAGAAAGGGCAGTGACCAAACAGAGGCTGACACCGAGGAGCGAAGGAGTGTGAAGGTGAGGTGAGGCTGTAAGGAAAGGAGAGTGAGGAAGTGAAAGTGAAGTAGATAAAGAGAAGAGGCGCCGTAAAAAGAGGAGAGCGGGCAGAACAAAATTGACATTTAAGCAGGAGGCAGAATTGGGAGTGATACAATACAGACTGGAATATAGACATAATCTTTATGGATCATTCATTTCATTTGAATGCATCATTTCTTCACTTACTCACAAGAGGCTTCGCTCATCAGAACACAACTCGAATAAATATGTCGGGGGAAAAGTACGGAGATGCACTGTTCGCCTCCTCCGTGGCCTCGCTGCAATGTTTAATTTAATATGAACAACATCACAGAGAATGCAACTGCCACTCCAATCGAGCCTTTATGAGTAAGTCGTTCTATTTTAATTAGTCAGCCGTCTGAGGGTGTGTGCCAATTTTTTTAAGACAAGCCCTGCTTTATGCTCACCTATTTCCTACATTGTGCTAACCTCAGTCTCAGTCAAGTTTTCTCACTCCTCTGGTACTCCTTTCCCATATTCGTCTTCCCACTCCCCTTTAATGTCCTGCCATCTGTTTTTTTCCTCATACTTTTGCATTTCCCCTCCTCAACGCTCCTTTTCCTCTGCGCCTTTTAACTCCCACCAAACTTCTTCCTACACTTTCCATAACCTTGTTCTTTCTGCTGTAGTATTTTCATTTACATTTCAGTGTGATTTTTTTTTTTTTTGAGAGCTGATCGTAAAAAACTGAAATAACTCTGTTGCAGTTTATCCAGATTTGGCATGAAAATGTCTGTTAAACAGCTCCTGTGGCTGTATTTATTCAAATCAGATTTATTTAAATCTTTTTTTTTTGCTCTTCCTCCCAGTTCCCCTGATGTGCTTCCGTTTGTGACTGTTATGTGTGGAACATGAGAAGATTTTTATCTGGAAAAAAAAATAGTTCCACTTCAGTGTTTCTTGTTTAAGAATCTATGCATGACAACATCCTAAAATGCTGCAATGCCTATTAATCTTCTGGGGATCACAAATAACTTTAAAATTCATGGTCGTTTCAGTTGACGTGCCACGATAATTAAAAGGTTGTTTGTCAGTGTGTTCACTGCTTGGATATTTATTACTGCTATTTGGTCATTTTGCTTTCATTGTCATAGTTTTAGAGAGGTTTCTTTCTGCTTTTCATTCTCATCCATTATCAGTCTCTCTCTTGAGACCAACATCTAACTAGTCTAGCGACAGATTTGATTTTCTCTCTGGTTTTAGTTGTGGCAGATATTAAAGTCCACTGTTGCACTCTTTATTTGAACGGGAGCCTGCAGAAGCATGTCTCTTGGATGCAGATGGTTCAGCCTCACTGGTGTCGTAACTTTATAGCAATTTTACATTCTGGTGTGTCTGTCTTATACCTGCACAGCAGAAAAGTTATCTCCACCTGGACCAATGAATTCTTCTTATTTACTGCATCCCATCTTCTTTTTTCAGCATTTTTCTCCTCATTTTCGTTTGACTTTTTCTATTTGTTCTCTCTCTCTCTCTTTCTCTACCCTCCTCCTGAGCTGTATATGGCACATCAGCAGCTGCAGTGGACCGACGGTTCATGCAGCAACTTATCCACTCCAGAAAAACTGTACCGTGTGCACACTCCCCTGACTTACACATGCTGCACACTGATTCCCATTTTACTTTGCCTGTCTCGCAAATAGTGTAAGACGGCTAGGAAAGTTTGTGCGACAAAAACACAGAAGTACACACAGATGTGTGCATTCACTCACTGGACAAATTATCTGCAGTAGTGCCAGAGCTCACAGCCGGCCTGCAAACACGAGCTTGCAGTTGCATTATACTTTACTGTAACTGCTGAAATGAGTCACTGTAGCAGTGAACATTGCATTATCTGAGGCATGACTCATGTAAACTTCTTTACTCATTTAGTATGAATACATTAACCTGAAAGAAATTGTGTTTCCCATTCCAACATCAGAGGGCATAAGCTATGGTGTGCCAACTGCTGATGTGAAAGGATGTGAGGCATTTTTGTGTTATAATCTCATTCAGCTCTAATACATTTTCGAAAAATAAAAATCTCCCGAGGCCTGTGCTATTCCAGTAAACACCATGACCGAGGGCATTTTCTTTCACTTCCAGCTAACTGACCTCAACTTTCCATCTCTCTGAGCGGCTTCCCTGCATTTAAATACACTATCATTTGCTTTGCAAACTCTCACAAAATCAATGTAAATCTTTGATGTAAAAAAAGTGCACCGTTGTCTTTCCAGCAGAATGTTCTGCCTTAGGGAACTACGTCCTGAGGGGCCTTGCTACGTGTATTGGCTTACATTAAACCACACGGTAAATGGAAGGACACCGCTTAGCAAGCTAATTGTAAAAACAGTGGCTCCTCTCAAGAGTCTCCCATTAGGCTATTAATACACTTCAAAGAGAGGCAGAGGACATTCGACCACACACAGGAACAAATACTACTAAAAAACTAATTCGAACATTCACTTTACTTTGTGAAGTTCATTTTTTACCACTTGAATTTGTTCTCTGCTGTGAATCTGTTGGATCTGCTGTGGTTGGTTCGTGCAGTTTATTAGGTACACCTCGCCACAATGTCTGCCTGAGGTCAAAGTGTTTCATTTGGTGCATCCACATTTATGTCAATGTCATCTGGAGGCAAAAATCTACAATTATAATAATTCAAAACAACTGCCAGGTCCCCAGTCTATCCAAAGAAATGGGGAGAATTAGGATAGCTGTTCAGGGGAAAGAAAATTCAATTAGAGCTGAGAAAAACAGATTCGCTAGGCCAGGTTTCAGAAAGAAAATAAAAATCTAGTGGCTTAAAATAAAATCACTGAAGCTATTGGAAAGTGACATTTAAAAAGGAAGGCCGAAGAGTTTCCTATAACTGAACGTCTAGTAGTAGTAGTAGTAGTAGTAGTAGTAGATAGTAATCTGGTAGACTTTCTGGCAGTGACATGTACAGGTACAGTGTCCTGACATGGAACAGGTACAAGGGCTTAGGGGACGTGACCCATTAGAGAAATTTACCATGTGTATTATTGGAACCAGGTCTGTGGATTTAGATTAAGGATTTAAACATAATTTACAGCAGAGTGTTGCTGCCTCTAAAATATTTAAACAGGTCTTCCATTTTTGTTTTTTATTTTTTTAATGTTTTTTGTTTTTTAAATGTCCTCCCTTTTGCAGAATTGTCAAATTGTTCTCAAAGTGAAACTGTTCTCTTGGTTATGATTTTTATATACATATGCCAACATGTTTAAAGTCAGCAATGCGGAGTCTTGTCCATACAACGCAGCCTTTTGACATTAAGATGAGACAAAGATTATGTTTTAATATCTCTGACTGCTGATTAGTAATGACACGTTACCATCATGGACAATAAAGAATCAGTGCTCGATGCCTGCAAAGGTTGGGGACTGTTATGGTGCAACAGCTCAGTCGCCGGTGCCTTTTTTTTTTTTCTCCTTTCTTAAGAGGGCAGGGACTGAGATGAAGGACGTGAGCAGGGGCAGAGATGGACTGAAGCATGAGCTTTCCTAGTGGTCACGTTGCAGGGTGTCGGGCCCAGCACCTGGTCTACAGAGGACTCTGGTGGTGAAGAGACAGAGCGGTCATCAGATGCGGTTAAGTTCATCCACAACAACAAACACGTTGCTCAGCTGGGGTTCAGATAGGCCAGGTGGACAGAAAGGGCTCCTGTTGTTTTCTTTGCCCAGAATGATAAAATGTAATATTTACTTTCCAACTTTCCAACTCAACAACACTGGAAATGTTAAAAAGGTGGAAGTTATTGCAGGGCTGCTGCTGTAAAGCTTGAACCTAATAGAGTGGAAACAGTGTATATCATTTAAAAACCTCTGTGACCTGTGCTGAATGTTTTCATTTTTAAAGCAGAAGCATTTATGTTTGCCTGAGCATTTAGTGTTTCATCGAAGGGCGCATGTGCATAAACACCCAGGGAGGTGAGTAAAAATGTAACCATCAGAGATCCGAGCAGTGCATCCCAATATCACTGCAAATCATTAAAAAAAAAAAAAAAAACAATCTAGTTTAGCTTAATTCACTTCTGTACTGTTCAGTTTATTACAGCTATTGTTGAGGCATAACCAGAGCACTTTAATATAGCTCAGTTCTGCTGTATACTAAAGCCATCAATGCGAGATCACTGGAACAGTAGCTTGTGCCCCCAAGACAAACACTAATATGAATCCGGAGCTGCCTCTGTTTTTCTCATTAAAGTTCAAGAGTAGGCTTTTTGTTAAGGGCAACATTTATTTGAAAAGTTTTGCATTTTTTTTAAGCAAACTATAGTCCCAGATTCTCTTTTCACACATGCATTTGCAGCATCCAAACACCCCAGTGAAATCATGTGAGGGGGAGTCGAGTGTGATGTTTTCCCACTCGAGGCCACTTTGTGAAAACACGCTGCGGGGTAGCTCCCATTCCCACGACTGCTGCGGCTGAGGTTGCAGTCTCGCAGAGCTGCGCGTACCTCCAGGACTTCCGCGGATCAGCTGGTCCTTCTGTGGGAACTTCGGGGTCCAACCTCTCCCACACACATCACACAGCCTTCCTTCATAAGCTATCCTTGACACTGACTTACACACGTGGAGACACACGCTGTGTGAACATGCATGAATGTGACCGCCACAAAACACACTCAACCTCAAAGGGGAACCGCTGCTATTACATCCAATCCTCACCCACCCTGATTAAAATGTGACAGCTTGCTTATTGCTCGCCTCCTCTCAGTTTTTTTTTTCTTTTTCGGTGCTGTCAGCCATTGATTTCCCTGGCCTGATCTAATCCTGGGTTCACATAGCCGAGCATTAATTAGAGCGGGAGAGATGCAGCAGGAAAGCAAACAAGAGTGCCAGTATTTCATACACCCAAGGCTTAAAAACTGCAGGTTCAAAGTTGGATCAGCGGTGGGAAGAGAGAAAGAGGTGTACAGAATCCTTGAGTCAAATATCTGCTTTTATTTCATTTGTGTTTTCCAGACCTCAGGGTGTCCATTAAACTGCATCTGGTAATCAAACCCGTAGTTTCTCGATGCCAACGCCCTCCATCTCACTTTCCCCGCTCTCCGCTGCCATTTTTCTTTCCACTCCTGCTCTCCCTGTTGGGGTGCTCGGATCTGAAACCTCTGTATCTGTCACTTTGGGATGGAGTGCTCGCAAAGCCCCCGCTGTAAGGAGCAGTAGGTCTCGTTTTGCCTTTATGGAAACTTGATTGAAGAGAGTTGAAAGGACCTGTCTGCCTGCTTGGGGAGAGAAGGGCAGAGGAGCTGCAGCTCGCCACTCACCATCTGGAGAAACTCACACCCAACTTTTTTTTTTTTTTTTCCCCTCTCGTTTTTTTTTTTTTCCCTTTGCAGGTGGTGTGTGTGGCTTTGCTTCCATCTACTGGACAGAGGTGAAACTTCCAGGATATGCGGTGGGAGGGGCGGGGACACCAGTGCCTGAGACAACTTATGCGTCTTTCAGCATGTGAGAGGTTCTTTCAAATCAGCGAAAGGATCATTGAAATGAGTTACTAACTTATGACACTTACTGCTGAGATCTGTAAACAACCAAGCCATCTGTCTCCTCTCCATCTTTCTCTCTCTCACACACACACACACACACACACACACACCTCCTCTCTCTGTTCTGAGATCCTTCCACACAAACCAAACACAGCTTTCCCAGTGCGTGACTCAACATTGTCTCAAAGACATTTTAAACATGTTCTGTGAATGCATTAAAATCTGTGGTCAAAGGGCTGGAATTTAGGGATTGGATTAGATCTAACAATACAAACTGGTCATTCAAATTGGAAACAATTTTAATGAACAACACACACAAGAACAGAGATTCTGATCATCTGATTCCACTCACATTAAAACATTTTCTTTTATGTCATGAATTTTGTAATGGTTTTTATTTTCTATTACTATAGTTTCTACTTTTGCGAGGGCACATAGCACGAGCCCGCTGCAGAACACCGTGAAGTTGCAGTAGCTGTCAACTATCACAACTATGCTAGACACATTTAGGAGTTTTCAGGCTGTTCCTGCAGTACCTGCTCACTTATACAGGAAGGATTAACTGAAACTCATATGAAATACTGTGAAACTTGCAGTCCAGCTAACTCACCTTGGTCAAGGTCACTGAAAGAAACTCTGATAAAGAGAGCAGATCAGAGCGTGTTAGAGCATTCAGTTTTTGAAATTGTTCATCATCTTTAATATATTACTGGCAAGAATGTGAACAATTCAACCGTCAGACAAATGGTGATGTTGCATCAATCAAAGACAGCACCAGAATGAACTTGCACAGATGGATGGACCTGGTGGCAATTTGAAACCAAACTGAATTCCCAAAGATATCCATCCCTCAGTGAAAATTTATCTTACCGTTTGTTTGTTTTTTACTGCTGAAATATTTACAGCTGTTGTCAAATTCTCAATTCTCAAACCCTCCTGTCCTTGGTGTGCCAACGCAGACTGAGCAGCTGTCATTTCAGTCTAAATTTTTACCTTGAAAATAAATTTCAGCCTTTGATCCGATGACAAAATAACGGAAAATAGCTATCAAAAGAAGCCACATTAAATTTGAATAAATACCAGTTAAGCTGCATTTAAATAAGAAAATAATGAAAATTTAGAAGGATAAGCAGTAGAGGAAGAATGGATGAAATGGAGGAAAAATGTAATTTAATTTTCTGTTGGAACCGATTATTACGCCATTGATGTGCACACATACACACAGTCAGGTTGACAATTGTCGGATGATGACTGTTGGAATGACGTTAGAGCACACAGTAAGTGCTTTGACTGAAAATGCACGCATGCTAGAGAAACAACTTGACAACGTAATGGAAAGAAACGACCCAGAACAGCTGACTATAATCTCTCTCCTCTCCTCAGGAACCATGTCTGTCTTAATACCAGTCTAATGAATCTTTGAGTTATAGCAAAAGGCAATATTCCATTACAGGATGAGAAGATCATAACAATCAAGGGTTTGTTAGCCCTTGTGCTGTTATATGGCTTGTAAATAAAACGCTTTAGACGGGAAATGAATTCGCTGCACATTTGCGCTCATTACGATGAGGGTAAATTGTGAAGTGTGGCGTGGCTGCCTGTGGGCCAAAGCACGATGAGTACTTTCACATGGGTTTTCTGGTTGGCAGCAGCTGTCTTCTGCCAATTAGACGCATCGTGTATGTGTGCTTAAAGTGCGCCTGTGTGTGTGCAAAAGTGTGTGTGTGCATTCAACTCCAAACAAATACATCCCTAGTCCTCCTTACCCCCCCCTCGGGCACATGCTGCCTGAGATTGGGTAGCCCTCCTGACAATGTTCATACGCAAACACACACTATCCTCACACTCACATTAGATCCCCGCCCCAGTCTCTCTGTACCCATGTCCCTGCCTCCCACTAGCCCCCCCCAAGTTGCCCTAGGGTAGACAAACACACTCAAACTCTCTCATCAATTCACATCTAATGCCGTCTATATACAGAACAAGCTGTTGTTGTGAAGAAGAAAGGGGAAAAAAGGGCAGAAGCGAAGAAGTCAGTGAAAATAAAGCAGTAAAATATTGATATTTCATGTCAGCAAAGCAGTTTGCATGTGACGAAACGCAGCAGATACAAACTGATGATGTCATAGAAATCAGTCCTGTTGTATAAAAAACTTTTTTCAGTGGTTTATTAGACTAGAACAAAGTGGCACCATTTTTCTTTGCCCCTCACCTGACCCCAAGACTTTTGCCTCTGTACCACAGTCCTCTCCATTGCTTTCACCCCCAGCCACCATGATCCCCCTTTGACTCTTTGGACCGTGTGCGCTGTCTGCACTATGTAGATGACTTTGGAGGGGACTGGAGGAACTTGGACTGAAGGAAAAGTGGAACACACAAACTGCTCTCTAACTGTAGTAGTACAATAAGACTTGTCAGAATAAGGTGCTTGTTCGGGCTGTACCAACATCCAGCGTTATTCACTTTTACACAAAAGAATGCCCAAGAGCATTTTATAAAATTGTAGGGCACGGCTGTGGTGGCGTGTTACCTGCTGCTGTAAAACAAGAACTTAAAAACAAGAACACCTTTGAGTGGTGAGAAAATTAGTTTCAAATTTGCGGTTGGTAAAGTGCTGAGAGCCATTCGCAGGCTCTTATCCCTTGCACCATGTGCCAAACCATTCACTTGTGTTTTTAGTCCACTTTATTGTGATGTGAAACAAAACTGGCAGTTAAGCGAGCTGGTCTAGAGAAAGGTCTCTCTCTGACTGAACAAAAAGCAGCAGAGAAAAGGATGGAGGAGAAAATAGCTTTTTTTTTAATACAATAACTTCAGTAATGGAGAGTTGGGAATTTGGATTAGTCCTTGTATTCACAAAATTCTCATTTTATCTTGCAGTGTTACTTATTAAGTTAATGCTCAAAAAAAAAAAAAAAAAAAACACAAGCCATTGTGAAAAACCATGACATTAATAAAATGATAAGAATCGCAGGTTTTATGGGAACCTATTTTTTCCCCAAGACAATCCATGAAAAAAAGTCGACTGTGCACAAACAGCGGCAAGGCCTGTTTCTACAAAATATAACTGGGGGTTATATTTTGCTTTCTCATCGCACAATGATGAGCTAATCAAGGAATTCATTTATCCAAATAAGTAGTGCATCACTACAAAGGTGCTTTGTGTCACATTTAAATATCAATAAAATGTAACCCCATTAAGAGACATTAGTATAATCACAGTAATTAGCACTCTTGCTAGAAACAAACAGATGGGTTCTGTTTGTTTCTATACTTCAGTAGGCCTTTACACTGCACTGTACTGCAGATGACACCACATCTTAAAACAGAAAAATGAACTGGAAGTTCCTAAGTAATGTATAACTTTATTGTTCTTCCACTTGGAAGAAAACCTGAGCTTCTTGAGCTGCTGTCACTTTCTTTGTCCTAAAAATTAAACAGCAGTGAAAGGGAGGTGGCGACAAAAAGAGCATTTAATGTCCATTTATAAGGAGATGATGAATTGCAGTACTGTAGTGTTTTTGGCTCATTCTCTTTTTCGTGTCTCCACAAAGGAAAAAACATTTGATGCCAAACAGACTTTGCTCTTAACCTGAGGAAAGAGATAAAAGCTGGATGGGTAAAAGCTTTAGTAATCCGAGGTCCCCCAGCCAGACTGCTCCCTTAATCCCACGTTGAACCATGAGTGGAACAAAACTCGCACAAGCAAACTTGTGTGCACTAATAAGCACTAATAAGGGCTCGTGTGCCAGTTTTGACAGCTGTGTTTGTGTGAAACCTTTGGGCGCTGAGACCTTAAACAGGCTGCCTGCCCGGCCCTGCTGTTGGCCTGGCTCGGGCCGATGGCACACGGTCGTACATAAATAATGAACACACACACACACACACAAACACACACACACGCGCTGAAGGGAGCACAAACGTTGTGACAATCAACAGATAAGGAACGCATTTTTGAGGTGACCTCTTGTTTTTACCTGCACACGCTGAAATTATTTACTTTTGTCCCGCTGAAAACGCCATTATTCCACCTAAAAGGAAAGACGGGGACACTAACAACTACTACCCATCGCCCTCTCACAAGACAGAGAGACCTGAAAATGACAGCAGTCTGTTGGAAGGTCACAGCCTGTGCACTACATATCCATTTGAGCTTTTTGGCATGGTGATCTGCTATGATAATGGCTGCCTGGAGGGGGAACTCTCTAGATGGATGGAGCTGTTTTAATCTCAGAGTGACAGACCTCTGTGACCTTGTCAGGAGGTGTCCTAGGTCTGGGTGACTGACGAGACTCCCCACAGGCACAGAAACATAGGAGGGAGCGCGACTCACCTCTGATGCAGCATAGAGCGGTGGGAAAAGAAGAGAGAGACGATGAGACGGAGAGCGTGCAGCGCTCCCCTCTCAGGCTTCAGATGTAGGAGGGGAAGAGGTAGCAGCAGAGAGTATAGTAAGTCAGAAATGGGACACGCAGGTAAACCAGCCCAAGAGACGTCGTTTGAGTGACGGCCGAAAAGACAGTTATTAGTATGCCGGTGTTGTTTTACTGGCCACTTCCAAACAGCATGCAAACCATTTATTCACTGACACCACTACCCAGCAGAAGGTGCTGTTCAAAAGTGAGACTGAAAGATAGAAATGATGGGAATGCAAAATGCAGGACATAAACCACAAACCGCACTAGAAATAAGAAAAGGAAGCGTATTTATACCCATTTGAAACATATCGAGCCTACAAATGGATACAGAAGCGGTGGATTATCTTCCTGGGGGGATTTGAAAAGTTTTATGGACTTCCACTTTGAACCTGGGTTGCCGTTCGAATCAGTGATAAACCCCCCAAATCCGAGCGGACTTCAGCTTTTATCAGTGATGAAGTGAGCTGCAAACTTTTCAGAGCTGCTTTTAAAACCTGTAGGGAGTGTGTGTTTGACGAAACATAGGTTTTGGGTGGAATATTTATTCAGCCTCATCACAGTGAAGCAAGTGTGTACAAAAGAAAGGAACCTGAGAAAAGGCGGTACAGTACAGTGAGCGAGAATATCAACATTTTCAGCTACTTTTCCTTTTGCATACTACACATATTTGGAAACAAATTATAGATATAAACCACAGAATGTTCAGAAAGTACCAGTCAAGACCACACTCCTTACTCTGTACTGTCTGTGGTTATCTAGTCTAAATATACGGCACACACACACTCACGCACACAAGCAGAGCGGTCTGTTTAATTCACTTCTGGACTTCACTTTCCCCCAAGGAGTTGTAGACTTGCAGAACAGAAGCCAAGGCTTTCTCATCCTCACAAAGTCGGAGCATTTTCATGCAGTGCATAAGCAATGTCTGGCAACCAGGCAGTTCTCAGCAAGCAAAGCATGGAGACAAGAATGATGTTCAACCCAATCAATTTAAGGGGGAAAAAAAAAGACAAAACTTAATTTCCTTCTGCGCACTCCTGAGCCCACAGATGTCCATGCTGAACAGTTTGGGACATGTTAAGACCTGTGAACGTGCCGTGAAAACAACATCGAATCCGCTCCTGAGATCATAATACATCTTGTGGTTTGAACCCTAGGGCATTTCATTAGAAAATGAGCATGGGGTGGGTGTGACATGTGGACATTATGGTATGCCAGATGGATGGGCGAGTCAATTATTAAAACTTTGACTGATGGTTGTGGTATACAGCAATTTGCCCGGAGTGACACATCACATCCTGTGTACTTTCATGTAACCTCGTTCACACACAGTTCAATCAATGACTGCCCAGACACTTAATCTGTCTTTTTCTGCAGCATTTCGTGCAGCTGAATGGGTCAACGAGAGGAGAGGAGAGGCTTGAGACTCGTGTTTTGTTCCCTTGAACCATTCAAGCCTGTCTGAGGCGGTGTTGTATCCGTCTCCTGGCACAGCTGTTGCACCAGGGCGCTGGCAGTTTAGAGGTTGGGTTGTGTGTGTTGTCACTGTCTGCCACCTGTGTCTATCCTGGCAGGTCGGGTTTGGCATACATTGCGAGACAATTTTGTCTCTCCCCGGGTCCATGTTTCACACTTTGAAAAGGCCTGCCTCAGTTGAGAGAAATGTTTAGTCTAACTGTACAGTTTGAGCATTATGTCTATGTCCCAAGTTGTTTCCTGTGTGCATAAGGGCAATTTTAATCCGGCACCAGTATGGCAGACTACGCCACTTAAAACAAAAACCAATATAATATATACACTTAATGACTAATGCTGGAGAAAATATTGACTATAAACTATATCAAACATGAACATCTTCAAGACTATAACTTTAAAGATGTTAAATCATAACACAAATAGGAGGGACTTTACTCATCACAGTATAAAGTTGCATTCACTGCAAAACTGCAGTCTGGTCCTCAGCAGCAGAGTGAAATGAACAAGTCAAAAAAGACTTTAAATACATAGAAGTAGTGTAGCTCTCACAAAGGATTACTTAGCCAACCATCCCACACACACGCGCCACCTTTAAACCTCTCCCCACTGATACAGTGCATCCTATAAAAATCATAACAATGAACCATCTAACTTCGAACCCCTACTTCAGAGCCTGTTAGAGGAGAGAGGTTTACACAAATGTGGGAGGCCAGGAACTCGACTCCTGTGAAAAACTAGAGTAATGAGACAGAAACATTTCTGAGAAATGCAGCATGTGTATTTTCCCTCTTGGAAAGCATGATAGTAATTTGGACTTGCTGATTGCCTTTCTGAGAAACATAATCATTTACCATAACTCTGTAATTACTGTTGATTACTGACAACTGAAGGCAATCAATTAATGTTATGTCCAGTGTCAGGGTTTATCTTAACACATGCTCACGATTGACTTAAGCCAACTGACAAAAGAAAATCGATGTCACGCAAAAATCAATAATGATTTAATATGACGTTAATGTCTATATTGTTGGGATAATTACATGCTGTGCTGTCCTTCACAATGGCGAGGCATGCGATTTTTCTTTGCATTGAGAGATAATTACACCAACAGTGAACAAATGGTAATGAGTTCAGAGAAATCAAGTCGCAACTGGTGCTGAATGTTAATCTGATCCAGGTGCTTAACTTCACCTACACAGTCACCGATGCCTAATCCACGTGTTTGCAAAAAAAGAACAAGAGTAGGCAGTCAACCGCGTGCAGCTTTTATCTGCTCCTTGAAAGTGACTAAGCTTGTTAGGGAGGGCTGGGAAAACATTGCTGTAAAAAAATAAATGCACAATTAATTCTGAGATGCAAATTATTGCTGTGATTTGAGTGAGTGGATCGCACACGCCCGTGTCTGCTGAATGCACTTGACTGACTTGAATTTAAAACATCAGATCTAAAAATGACAGTGTTATAATCATTGCTCAGCCTATTTTTTTAATCTTTTTACCAACTTCATTCTTTCTCAGGTTCAAGGGCAGATATATCCCAACATGAACAGGGATATGGAAGGATAGATTGGATGGACAGATTGATGGTCGGTTGCAGGGTCAACACAATTAGAAACCTCATTCGCACCTGTGGTCGATTGGGTCACTGGGAGAAACATGCCGGGGAAACGAGAACACTGCAGTGACAAGGTTTAGAGTCAAAACTGCATCGATGATATATGATGATACATTCAAAGGCTATCTAACTCCATAACACACCCCAGCATAATATAGGAACTAATATCTGGCATGATAGAAAAACCATTAAGAATGTGGAAAATCATAAATCTGACCAAATCAGTTAAAGATTAAACACAGTGACTGTCTAGCACTAATCTAAGAGCTCTAATTGAGCAACTAACATTAAACTGTCAGTGTGGGTGGAGAACTGATATAATGTTTGTCGCCTTCAATGACTTAAGAGCAACATACATCTGCAACATATGACGCACATCAAAAAAAAAAAAACACACGCCCACCATTTTCTATGTAGGGCCCACACACAGCTTGGGAGTTGATGTGAGTCATTAGGGAATGACGCACATCAGCTCGTCGGGATACGCCACAGTCTAATTTGTAAGAACCTAAACCCTCCAGAAAGGCCAGCAATTTTAACACATTCCCCACATCGACATGTCCCAGCCCCATTGACTGAGCTGAGCAGGCAGCTGGTTACCCCCCCCCCCCCCCACACACACACACACACACACACACACACACATACACACATCAACCCGTGCTTTGGATTTTTTTTTTTTTGCCCTTTTTATAAGCCAGGTTAAGGGCTGATGAAGAGGTACAACAGACCTCTCTCACAGCAGCATTTTTGGCTCATCATTGCAGGAAAGAGCACAGGTGTAATTGCCGACAGTAAAAACCAATGCATTACATTTAGGGGAGCTAGTTTCAGGGCCCTGGGTTCGGTACAGTCATGACTTACTGTTTTGTTTTCTAGATGGGACTGAGCCATTATAAATGACGTTTAAGATAATGTGTTACTCCTGCTATGCCTTTTTAGACTAGCTTGCCTGTGTTGGTGAGCACCAAAGACAAAGATCTACCAAGTACACGTGAATGATTATGGCAGCTTTCTTGACAGGTAAGGTGACTGATGGGAGTAAAATTCATGCATTTACAATGTAACACACTTAAGAGACAAGATCTCTCTGCTTACTTGTCAGTCACACATGCCTTCCTTCCCCATATCTCCTGACCTCTACATTTTGTCCCTTCTGTCCTTCTGTGCTTTTTCACCAAGTATCTCACAGGGATTTAATGATGCTTAAAGATTGCAAAAATGAGACTCGCCGGCACCGCCCTGTTTCTCACCTCCCTGAGTGCCCCATCCTGCTTTGTCCTCCATCCAGGCGGTCCAACTTTCAATAATCTGACAATGGCAACACACCCAGCTTTCCAGTTGAAATTATTCTCGTAATCTGTTACGTTCAATCGTTTGATGACCGACACGGTACGAGGCACACGTGTTGCAGTATTCATCCATTTTGTTTTAAGATGCAAATCACAAAACGCACCTTTCGCCATTGCACGGTATACATTCATCTGTAACCAAACACACCGATGGAGGCCATCCATCAGCATAAGACCCATACGCAAACGGCACATAAGTGTGGAAGCGCGGGCTGTTTTCTTGAACAATACAAGCCTTCATGTTTATGCAAGCGTGTGGCGCCGCTCCATATCTGCGCATCATGTATTGCGCGTCACTAATGAGCAACAGCAGGAACGCCCCACTCTGCATGTGTCGTTCGGTGCTCTGCTTCCAAATTCCATTCGTTCTACTCAAGGTTAATTGTTTTCTAGGGCAGACGCAAATGGCCTGTAAGTAGTATGTTCATGCAGCTGTTGGTACATGTTTACGTGTGTCACCGCGCGTGTTTGTGTGCACGCCTGCCGCTGTCAGACAACATTAGCATCACAATTAATGTCAAATCGTAAATAAAACAGGCGCGCGTATGTTTGCTCACCTCTTGTGACTATACGAACACAACGCCAAACACACACACAAATGCATCCTGTTAAGTAAACACTCAGTTGTGTTTTCACATGAATAAACAATCAGTCCACGTCAATCAGTCAAATGGAGATACACAAACACACACAAATCGGAGGGGGTGATGCGGTGGAGGGGGGCACACACATGTTACTGTGAGCAACGATTATGCTGGTGGAAAAGAAATGTGGCGAGAAAAACCAGGTCAGGGACTATATCTTGAGGTCCTGGATGCTGCCAAACTTCCTCATTAAGTGGATTTTACATACAACCACCAAGGACAGGTTGGTCATATTTAAATGTATTCTCACGTGGAAACTTGACTTTCTGAAAATGTAGACCTTTTGTTCAGACATCCTCAATCAATATGGGACACAAACACAGGATGGACAAGCGTCTGAGTACAACAGAAGATACATAAAGGTGTTCTAATGTCTAGAAAATGCTGTTCTGTACTGAGAAATTAGGAGTTTCCCAAATTAAAATGTCAACTGTTAAAACAAATCATCGTAAACCAATTACCCAACAGAGGTAATTTGTCTGTGTTTTGTGACATGTTACTAGCAAATTCTAACAAGCGTTTCAAAAAACACCCTCTAGAATGATACATACATGTTTTTTTTTAAATGTAACGCGACTTCTGACAGGACATGATTGTTTGTCAGAACCTTCCAAAACCAGAAGTAAATCATTTTTATGATCTGACAAAGCTAAACTTAGATGTTTTTTTTATAGTTTGGGTTAAAATGGCTATTTCATTTTAGTTAAAGAACATCTGTCATCCTGATTAAACCAATGTACACTGTTCGGGAACAATAAACGTCATGGGTAAAAGAAAGAGAGCTTTGCCACTTCAGCATCAGTTTGCTGAAACAACTCTTGCTCTTATTTGATTCCTGTCTAAAGAAACCTCTTATTTGTCTCATTTATCATATTTCGATGCTGAAAATATCTCTGTCTAGGATGACAGGAGACATGACTTCAAGCTAAAACACAAACTATTAACACCAAATGCAAACTGTTAAAATATAAAAAGACATTACACATGATACGCTATACCACTTTAATGAATATCTAACCATTAACAATTACCATGAAGTGTTATTCAGGTAGATGTCAATTTATTAAATACAGTACTGAAGATTTTCCAGTAAACAAATTGTGTGAATAACTTTTTGTCTGTTTTTTTTACAGTCCAAACGTGTGTGATAGCATCTATGATTTGAGGAGCAAGGCCTTAAGAAAACATCCTCAGTAAGATGGAAAAATTGAGAACTTCCAGAAGACTGCATTGATTGCACAATGCCAGCTGATTGCTCTGGGTGAGCTTCTGAGATGTACATTTTTCTGTTATAATAAAATGTTTAGCATTTCTTTCATTTTTCAGTAATTGCATGTATAAATTTAATGTTGCTAAATCTTTCTTTTTATCTTTACACAGAATATTGACCGAAAAAGCTTTTACAAAATGGATCATTTAAATCTTAGAAATAATAAAGAGACACAGCATTTCGCACAGCCCCTCCATCCAGCCTGCATTCATCTTTTAATCAACCACCTTTGTGTCACTGGATTGCCTGGAGACATGTTAACAAACACTCTAATATGCAGAAACGAAAAGCCTGTATATCACAGGAATAGAAGCGGTCCATACATGTAGGTGCTATACAGCCAGGGGGCAGCTGTACTGTGTGGTACAAGAGGAAAATTGTGCTCAATAATCAAAATGTGTGAAAGCTTACGGCCCTACGTGTTTATTCCAGCTATAAATTATAAAACGTTCGATTCCCCAGTGTGAGTTTGTAGCCTTTTGGTGTTGCATTTCAAGAGGAAATGAAAAGGGTTTTTTGGTCCTACCAGATTAAACTGCGTTATAAATACTCTATGGTGATATTTATTTCATCAGACAGCGTGAATCTCCCCAGAAGAAGGAGACAAAAAAAGACAGAATGTGCCGAATGGAAAGGAAGGAAGAGGGTAAAGTGTAAAATCAGCTCTGTTCTCTGTGTTTGATATTACACTACCAAACTGCATTCGTTCTGCTGAAGGTTAATTGCGATCCGGGGCAGACCGGTTTTGTAACGCTGCGTACTTGCAGGTAGTCAGTTTGTGTTTGTGGGTGTGTATGCCTGTCACACTAAATCAACATCACACAATTAATGTCCAGTTGTAAGTAAAATTGACATCTGAGTGTGTGTCCTTCTCCCACACACACACACACACACACACACACACAGATATGACGGCAGTTTACCATCAGCAGGGTTGCCTGCAGCAATTATTAAGGTCGTTATGGCCCAGTTGAGACTGGCACAGTGGAGCTCCTGTTTGGAGACTTAATCTACAGGTGGACTCTATTATTTTGACTGCTGGGTACCGGAGTCAAAGAAATAATCATACACAGGCACTCACACACATTCACACACATAAACACAGATGCTGGGCCTGCCCTGATGGCCGCCTACCCTCTGGTTTCCCGCCAGTTTAGACTCGTTAACCATTTTCCACAGCCATTTAAAGCCACTTAGTGCAGGAAACAGCTCACTCTCTCCATCTCTCCTGTACCTCGCTCTGTCACTGACCCACTCAGTCTGTTCTCTCGTTTGCTTTTATTTTTTTCGACTTTCTCCCCCCCAGCGACTGGATTCTGGCCATTTAGCAGAGCCTATTAGGGCCCATTGTCTTCCCGAGAGCAATGGCCAGTCAAACCAGCGCGGCCTAATCGGAGTGCTGGGAATTCATCACAGTCTTGAGGGAAGAGAGCTGTTGATGCCATTTGTTTTTCTCTCGTGTCGGTCGAGAGGTGAAAAAAAAAAAAAAACACCTTGCACAACTGCATAGCTCTGCAGAGAGAGAGAGAAAGAGAGAGAGAGAGAGAGAGAAAGAGAGAAAGAGAGAAAGAGACAGCGGTTAATTGTCGACTTTCAGGCCACTGCACTCACACAATCATAAATATACAACTGCCACACTCCCACAACTGGTTATCAATCACATTTAAGCTGTTGGAGCGTCCTAAGCGATTGTTCCTGAATTGCTTTATGATACGCAGGTCATAGAGGGACGAATTAGCATATAAGAGCGTGGCTATCAAAACTAAGCTGTATTTTTTTCCAACACTAGCTGCCACATCTGGCACGCAGGCACTTAAATTGATTTGATCATGCCAATCCATCAGGCAGGCAGTCAGTCATTTACATAGATAAATTGCCGTGAAGCCAGCCACAAATCAGGTCAGCGAAGTGCCGAGCCAGCAGGCCTGTTATACGAGAACGAGAAGGGAAAGTGCCACGTAACTAACACACAAAAAAAAAATATATATATATATGGGAGAAAAAACACGCAGGAGTCAGGTAACCCACTAATCAAACAGTCATTTCGGAATTTAGCCATCAAGACATCAATTTATTCAACTGCATTTGATCTGATTTGACAAATGGAGGAATTAAAACCTAAATATGGGCAAATGCTGAATGAAAGTGGAGCTGACAAGCCCGTTTGTCTTGGTTTTAATTACAGGATGCTCAATTACTTTTCATTACTAATGTAATTTGTCCTCTAATTTGGTTAAATGAGCTCTGAACTTGGGGATGGAAACCTTTTCGTTTAATTGTCTAGAAAACAGAGAGACTTTTGGATTTAGTGGAGGACTTGGACCAGCTGAGCACAAAACAATCACTTGCCTTTTATTGGCTTTTATGTGAAGAATGTGAAAAGATCGATGTGACCGCTCACACTGTAAACTTTTCAGATATGCGAGTTCTCACAGTTTTTCAGTACTATCCTTTTCTAAAGATCAGCCAACTCACTGGATTTAGGTAAATACAAAACAGGTGAAGAGTTCATATTTGGCATCTGGGCTCTGACCAACTCACCACATGGTTTCTGCTCATGAAACATAGTGAAAACAATGGACTTGCCCCTAAAACATCACCATATAAAGCCCCGACCCTTTGCTTGTCGTGTTGCGGACAGATCTGACGAAGCATGAGTTACAAATCATATAACGTAGTTCTTTTGGCTTCCTTTTGATCCGTTTGTGGCCCTTAAATCACATATGAAGAGTAAAGATAGCTGTCACATAAAGCAGTTGTATGAGAGTGGTCATATTTCTGTTTAGCTGAATATGAAGTCTGTTAAGAAAATGTGAAAATGATAAAAGCCATCTTGACACACCAGTAAGGCAAGTATCACATCGTGTCACATCGCCAGCTAATTAAGTGCATGGTCTGTGTGCAAGATAACATGATAACTTTACGTCCCTGAAGCCAAAATACAACCCAACGCCGAGCTACAGGCCTGCAGGAAACCGTCCAATTAAAAACAATGGCAACAATCGAGAAGTAAATAAGCTCTTAACAGTCAAAATATTGAAACACACACCAAACGAAACCTCCAAAAGAAAAGTTGGCCAAAGCAAAGTTAGCTGATGAATAGGCCTTTTTTTCCATGTCAGACATTTTGCCATAGTAGAGAAAACTACAGGTGTACAGTCATTAATTGATAACATTAATGAGAGCTGCTCTCCATTCAGCCTCTCTGGTTTTGTTAGCACTGTGTGAGCTCAAACACAACTTACTGGCACACACAGTAAATGTAACAGAGCCACACAGGGATGAATTACAACCTGTGGCCTGTCTGCTGTAAGGAGTCTGAGTGTCTACTGTGGAAAAGGCCCAACGAGCTGCACCACAGGTGTTTTCATTATTTTGTCCAACCCCATTAATATCAATAAGAATAGGCCAGATAACAGAGACACCTCTGTATTTATCTCTGTGTGTCTTTATCTGTAAAACTACAAGAGCACACCTTCTCACATCTCGCTGATATCACCAAGCAAACAGCCACAGCAGCTCATAAACCTGTTAAACCAAGCAGCAAACACTCACAGTAGTTTTGGTGAAGTCATGCAGTGAATCCTGTGTCCACTCAGTGAAGGATAAAAACAGGCTGAAAAACTCTGTTAGCTGCCTGGCTAATAAGCTGGAAATCAGCAGGCCAGCAGGGGAAAAGAGTGGGGCAGAGCACTGGCAGGCTAAATATTCGGCCTCACTGCTGAGGTGCGTTAGATTTACGCCACAGCCGCCGGTGTGTATCACATGATGCGCATCTGCGTTCCTCAACTTGCTGTCTTTGCTCCATTTCTCATCTTTTCAATTCAAGTAGAGCACTTTGACTTTTTTAATCTCAAGAGATTAGAAAAAACATTACAAGGTCACAGTGTTCCAACTATTAAAAGTCAGTGTTAATTCCAATTTCATTACTTTTTTCAGCACTATTAAAGGCCCATGTAATCACTAACTAGGAAAGCAATCACCTTTTGTTATTCAGTCCTTTTTTAACATCTCGGTTGATTGAATGCACAAGCCAATACCTCATCTAACTTCATTCAACAAGGCAGATTTAGTCAGAGTATCTTGTTAACTTCTAAGGACTTTTGTCAACACCAAACTAGATCATACGCTTTGTTTTTTAAAGTTTAAAGATTTACACATACAACATGTCAAATTCTTTTCACCAAAATACTTGACGGTCATAAAAGACCAGTTGTGGCAAGTGGGTGTCATTTATTAAATACATTATCTTACCCAGAGGTGTAATGAGAAATCTTTTTGAGTGGCTGCTTTATGAGTGTCAGATTTAATGAAAAACACGCTGTCAAGAGACAAAATGGTCAGACAAAATGATTTGAGGAAGACATTTGGCGACTTTCCCTGTTCTTGCAGAGCGTGAGATAATTGAAATAGCAAGTTTGTTTCTCTGTTTGTACTTTCGCTGCAAAGTCTGTCCTCTCCCACATCAGCTGATTTATTCAAACATCCCAGATTCACATAAATGCCGCTGGTGCCACTGCTGTCTTTGTCGCACCCCTGGCAAGGATTCAACAGGTGACACCTGCTGGGTCTTTTTGGATAAATTAAAATAAAATCCAGAGGAAGTCATCTTCACAATCATTTAAGAGAGGTGTGTTTGTGTGATGTTGACTCTTTCTTTCTTTTTCCAGCTTTTTGTTGCCTCCACATCAAGGTTATGTTGTAGGTTCGGTTATAAAACCCTGCAGCTGATAAGGATTCATTTGTATACAGGCTGTGATTCATTCCCAAAAGTACATCGGCGGTGTGGTTGCTCCTGTAACAAAGCTTGATCCCAGGCCTGCTGTTGAAGGACAGACTTTCCACATACAGTGCATAAACATTAAAGCATGTTTGGATGATCCACACAAGCCGCTGAGATACAGCTGCTGAGGTATGCCACTCATACAGAATGGATATGAATTGTAGATATGAAATAGAGTGAGATGCCCTAAATATTAACAAAAGGGATGCTGGTAAAGCTTTACGTGATTTTTCTGAAGGGCACACAGAACAGAACTTCCCACTAGACGCTGCTTATGCTCTGCAGCTAAAGCAAAGTATCAGTGAGATCAGAGAAAAGGAGGGTGAAAAAGGGCAGTGAGGGAATTGAATAATTCTCCTGTGTGCTTGTTTACCACATATGTGCGTGCATGTATATTTTCCAACTTCTGGAGTAGACCTATCATGCGCATGGGTGTGCATGTGCTCACGACAGCCAGTCATTTTCATTTAGAGCAAAATTGCATTTATGCAGTGTTTGTCCTAATTAGCATATTTTTCATTTGTGAAGTAACTGTGGTCCTCAGGCAATTACGCCAAGCTCCACATTTAGTTCACGTATGGGAAAATATTGCACTGATTTAGAGAAAAGGCATTGCCTTAGAAGCTCCGAAGCTCCAATGGGAGTGATACAAGTGAGCGGTGATATAACAGAAATGTGAACAGCGATGACGCAGGTTGGATGTAGGAGCGCACGCTGTGTCAATGATGAAATAATGTCTCATCTATTTTTCAGTGTTGCTTTAAAATATAAGGGTGTGAATACAAATGCAAAAGACAGAAACCACCCTACAGGCAAAGATTTTATCTGAAGAGAATATGCAGACAGAATCAAATATATTTTTTATCAGATTTAACAAGGTCTGCTGTTGGGAAAGAAAAAAGGAATGGGTACCCACACTGTGTTAAACTGGGCGCCAACCAGCACCTCTGATACAGCATGATGAATTCATAAGAATCAAAAATTAATTGTTAAAATCTGAACAAAATCTTTATCTACATAATATACATCTCCAAACTAAAGTATGATGATATTATAGATAAGCAACACAACACAGTTTACCATCTAACTCACCGGTTCCCAAACTTTTTGTACTGTTTTCTTTCTCATTGCGTTTTATCTTAATATTTTTTGAGAGAAGAAATTCCAATACCCCCCAAAAAAAAATAGAGAAAAGTAAACACAATGTTTTTGTATCAGAAACATATTTTCTTTCGTCTTTTGGACATGCTGGTGGATTCTTCACAGACGACCTGACTGCTCAGCCACAGTGTGTCAGGCCACAGACATGTACGTCTGATGGTGCAGTGGGGCGGCACCGGAGCTCCTCAGGATATTGGCCTGTTCTTCCTCTACGCCTCGAACTTCAGACACAACACTCAGTTCTCGGATGACTGCCGCCATGGCGTGTGTCAGCAGGGACTGAATACAGATGTGCTGTGCAGAGGCTTGTCGAGCGGTGCGGGTTCAACCACCTGCAGCTCAGCATCACAGAGAAAAGGGAGGGTGGGCTTCAGGAGAAAGAGGACGCCCCCCCGACGCTGCACCTCCGGGTACGGATGTAGAGGTGGCTGAGCCAGAGCACTACAAATACCTCGAGGGCCTCTCACCCCCTGTAAGCCATTCTGGATGAACACGGGAGCACCTTTAGCAGCAGACTTAAAGCCACCAGGATGCATCACTGAACACCACAGGAGATCCTTCTTCTCAGTGGTCATCAGTCTGAACAGCTCTCCTCACACTGCGTAACACTGACACATACTCTGCATACTGATGAGAGTCATTATCATGGACTATCGCAATGTGCCTCCAACTCAATCTGCTACTTACTGATGCACCCTGTAACACAGTTCATGCATTTTTTTTCCATGTATAATCCACATCTCTGTCCTTGTAATTTGTAACAGTTGACGAAGGACAACACCATCAGCTGAGGTGTTAATATAACTGTTTACTGAATATGAAACATACGAGAAGTGAGAAGCGGACAGAAAATGGTGGAGCAGGATGACGACTGCAATGCGGGGAAGGTTTTAAGGACGTTCTACCATGGCTTCCAGGCTTAGGGGACCCCCAAGTGTGGATCAGCAGGATACAAGAAGCTGTGCGAGAGGAGAGTGAGCAAACAGAATAAACAGGCATGGAGGCACTTATAGATGTCAGCGGAATTTCTTTCTGGATAATAAAGTTATTTTATTTTCTTGTATAACTTGTCTTGCAACCCCTCAGATTTATCCTTCGACCCTCTCTGGCCCAACATAGATCTCACCTGACAATGTGCTGTGCGGGGCTCAAATGAGTCATTGTTCTGATTGAGCTGAATACAAAGAGCAGCCAAATTAAGCCAACGTCAATGCAATCTGTGAGGGAAAGCTCTTAAACAGCCAGTGAAAAGATCAGATCAACCTGTTCTGTTGCGGGAACATAATCTGCAAGTAGAAATGTGTACGTTATATGCATAAATTGCCTCGTGTAATGAGGTTAGCTACATGAAAGCAGGGACGCTGTCAAAACCCCCACTTGAAATTACATTAAATATTGCAAAGTGAAAAATCTATGCATACCACCAGTACTATAAGCAGGTAAGGATAATGAGTGGGTGGATGAATGCAGCTGCAGCCATTTTGCATTATTTTATGCTTTATTAAAAGTATACTTTTTGTTTTTCAGCAAACATTCAGCATTGTAATGAGACAACATCATGGGAATGGCGACTGATAGCTTAGAGCGTCCATAAATCGGGGTACAGTGGCAAAGGCTGCCCCTAAACATTTGGGACATTTTTTGTCCCCTGGTTTTTAAATGCACAGACATCGATAATGTTCCAAGGACACTTTTTCCTCAAGCCTCATTCATTTCAGAATGTCAGCCATGGAGCAACTTTTCTTTTTTTTTCCCTACTGAGCAGATCTTTAGTGTCTCGCTCAAGGCAACTTAATGGTAATCAGAGAGTTGAGTAGAGTGTTCACTTCTTCACGGCGTACAGGGATTTAAACCAGAAAACCCTCACATTTTGCCAAGGTGAATGATGCAGTGCAACAGTTTCATTCTGCCCTTCCTCTCTCACAAAGTTAGACAACACACACCCATCTACATGAGCAGTCTGTTCATGCTACAGACATTTATCCTTTTTTCACATCACTCATTCAAATGTGTTCATGTGTTCTGTAATATCCTGCTGAAGAGGCAGACCTTCCCGAGCTCTTCATTCTCCTCTTACGTCGACTTTAATGACAGCGCTGGTGGTGGCAGGTAATGATTTCACAACAAACAATATTATGATTGCTTCCTTTTTTTTTTCCTCATCCCAGGCGAGTCATTTCTTTGTACTTTTCTGTTTTCAATTGTTCTATCAGATAATTGGAAAAAATTGCAGCGATGGCAAACGCTCATAAATGCTATGACAAATGGCTCTCCAGCAGCGGGCAAAACAGAAACACGTCAGTCAATTGAAAGTGTATAAAGGGCATTCAAATCCAATTTGGACGATACAAAAACACAAATGCAGGGGACTGAAAGCAAGTTATACAACGTCTGCTTGAGATTCTCCTCTCAAATTAGGCCGAGCGTGTTTATTTTTTTAAACTCTGTCATCATATAAGACTTCATTAAATGGCAGCAAAGAATTCCTTCAACACAAATACTCCCCGGTTGCTTTTTAAAATAACACAGCATCTCTACAGCTGCTTCTCAGGGGCTGTGGAGGCAGAGGGGGGGCAGTTTAAATCATGGACTATTTAAAACGCAGGCACATCGGAAGCTGGCTGGAGCTCGCTTGCTGGATAGTTGGCAGATATTTTCCAAATCCTAAGCAATGACAACGGCGAGCTTTGGGAGGAGGAGGAGGACAGAAGGACGGAGAGAGAATAAAAATGAAGATGGAGAGAGAATGCTGATCTTGAGGATGATTTGCCAACCAGCCAAACATGGGGAATGTGCCTGTAATTAAGAAACTTAATTTATTTTATCACGCCAAATGTAATATTGGTAATCTGCGCTGTAATGACTTGCTTTAAAGCCCCAGCCGTCTTATTATTGCAAGCTACAACTTGTATCTTGTGCAACATCATATCCAGATTTTCAAATACACTATAAAAAAACTGATTTTAGATGACTAACCGTATAAACAAAACAGTTTTTACTTCATCAGTACATGTACTTGATTACAAGAAGCCTGCATAAAATGACCATGGGCTTTAATCATGTTCTCAGGGTAATTAAATATTTAAATTGTTGGCACATGAAACAGCTTTTAACCTCAACCTGAAGTCCACTGACAGGGTTTGTGGCTCTAACAGCGAAGGCAAATGCCTGTTCACAAAGTCAAAACCAGCCTCTTCACCACCTCTGGTTTTCCCCTTCAAAATTCCACATGAGCGATGTGCCATGTATGCATAATTGCAGATGTGCCGACAGCTAATAGGCCAGCACCAAGGGAAAAAACCATCAAATAAGTGTACATAGGACAGATGTACCAGTGCTGTTGAATAATGAATTCTGTCTCATGTGGATGACATTATTTTCACTGGTCATGCTTTGGTATATATGAAGTCACTGCGAGTTCATTTGCATATCTTCAACTCATGTGAGCCCGAAACTTTGAGGCAAAGGATGAATTAAACATACACCAAAAGGGATTTGAGAGTTTAAATCAGATAAAATACTTAGGAGATGTACGAGAAGCTGTTTTGATGGGGAGCCTGTCTGCACGAGCTGTTTGATAATTAATGTCTCCATTTGTCCTGATGCACTTTCAACACTTGCTCTTTCAATGCTGAGTTAACAACGGTGCTCAAATTTTGCCAGTGGGTAAAATATAAAGAAATGATAGACAAGAATAAAATGGGGGCTTCTTTCAGCTCAACTTGGATAGTTTAAAAAATATGACGACAGTGTTGAGGTTGAAGTGAGACTTTTTGACACCATGTCAGTGAACACTTTTAACTCACTTACAGCAGAATATTATATTTTTGCCTGCACAGAGCATGGACTCCTCTTGCACACAAAAATGTAACATTTCGCCTGGGGTCAGGAAAATGAATCATTAGTCGTCACCTTTTCCCCTCATTTGGTCAAGTTCACGCCCTCAACACTTGTCATTCATTGTGATGAGCCGTCCACCTTGCCTACGGCATTCCCACAGTTGCCATAAATGCCGGAGAAGGGAATCTTGAAGAAGACAAGTAACGCTGACATTGCCCCTCGCCCCTGACCTCGCTATTTCTACCACATACTTAGTGACCTGCGCACCCTTGGCCACAGACATATACAGTCTGATAACATATTATAAAGCCTGTAAATTTTTTTTTTATTTTTGTTATTATCTGAAAAGGTAGCATATTGGAAAAAATAAAACATCACATTGCATCTATACAATCTAATTGATAAAAGTCAAGTTTCAATAAATAAGTAGTTTGACACAGCTCTGGCTACACTGAAATGTAGCTTCGTATGGCTCTGGTAATATAGCAGAGTAATATGTAGTAATTATGTAGTAATAAAAGATGTACTATAAGGTCAGTATATCACATGCTTGTAAAACAAGTATTTTATTTATGTTACACAAAATAAAAAATACTGAAGAGGTCTTTGCATCGTTTATTTTAATAAGCCATCTTCATTGGATCAAAATCTCTGTCAGTACATACTAAATGAGCATGGAAACGAGCAAACATTTACAGTAAACACACAATTTACATACATAGAGCAGTGGATTAACATTAAAGAAGCTCAGTGCAACATTTCATGTAAATCTGTGTGCGATCTGTAATGACTGTATTCAGATCTGACCAGAGAGCAGAGAAAATTTGGTACTTTCTATGGTAAAACTTTATTTATACATAATATCAGCTAATTAGAACCAGTCCAGCTTTTCATACAAGACATTAAAGGTACAGGAAGCAAGAAACAATGATCAAAATCAAGAATAGACAGCGAGAAAAAGACACAGGGATGTCTGCAAAGAGGCTGTACGTTAGAAAAATTTGATTAAAATAAGAGCCTGGACCGACGATGAAAACTCTGAAACTGATTTAATGGAGGGGGAGGAGGGGAGTCAAACCCTGTCAGTGCTGCACTTTCTCCCACCGAGAATCCTTTATGCAGACCCTTGCTCCCTTTTAATTTTCCCAGCTTCCAACCCTTTGAACCAAGTGTTGGTTCATTCATTAATATTTATTTCCCTTTACATCACTTGGATGGTGGAGCCTTTTAAATGTTTAATTTGGTTCAGAGCCATTAAACAGTAATGCCAGAGTCTTTTAATTCTAATGTACACATTATGGCAGAGCCTGCGCACAGGCTGTGTGTTGATGACCTGTATACTCTGCACCACGGTGGCCTTGTTTCCTATTTTCTTGTCTCATGTAAAGCACTAAAGGTGCAGTACTAATATATTTGCCTTGCCTTGTTGTCTCAAAGCGTTAAGTCCTCCTCCAGTCCAACCTTCACAGAACTTTTTCATCACAGTTACTCATGTTTTCATCCATCTCCTGCTGAGTTATTGCTACAGATTTATTATATTATTAAAATTGGTATGAAAATGAAGAAAAAAGTTATCTGGGGGAACACCAGAGATGCAGCTGGAGCAGCGTACACCTCTGGGAACACACAAGAATAACGTAGCTTGTACTGTGGTCTGCATGTCATGGGCAGACATTGTGGTTGTTATTGAACAGTAATGATCTAACCACACCAAAGTGACATTTGCAGGTTTACATGCATGTTTGATGTGCTGAGCTGGAAATAGCTACAGTGGATATAAAAAGTCTACACACCCTGTTCAAATGCCAGGTTTTTGTGATGTAAAAAAATGACACCAAGATAAATAATTTCACAACTTTTTCCACCTTTAATGTGACCCTATAACCTGTACAATGCAATTGAAAAACAAACTGAAATCTTTTATGGAGGTAAAGTAAAAATAAACAACTGAGATAATGAGGTTGCACAAGTGTGCACACCCTCTTATAACTGGGGGTATGGCTGTGTTCGGATTTAACCAATTACATTCAAACTCATGTTAAATGGGAGTCAGCACACACCTGTCACCATTTAAAGTGCCTCTGATTAACCCCAAATAAAGTTCAGCTGTTCTAGTAGGCTTTTCTTCACATTTTTGTAGCCACATCTTCCAGCACAAGCCATCGTCCGCAGAGAGCTTCCAAAGCATCAGAGGGATCTCATTGTTCAAAGATATCAGTCAGGAGAAGGGTACAAAAGAATTTCCAAGGAATTAAATATACCATGAAACACAGTGAAGACAGTCATCATCAAATGGAGAAAATATGGCACGATAGTGACATTACCAAGAACAGGAACGTCCGTCCAAAATTGATGATAAAACGAGGAGAAAACTGGTCAGGGAGGCTGCCAAGAGGCCGACAGCAACATTGAAGGAGTTGCAGGAAGTTTCTGGCAAGTACTGGCTGTGTAGTACATGTGACAACAATCTCCCGTCTTCTTCATATGTCTGGGCTATGGGGAAGGGGGTGGCAAGACGGAAGCCTTATCTCTCGAAGAAAAACATCCAAGCCCGGCTTCATTTTGCAAAAAGACATTTGAAATCTCCCAAACGCATGTGGGAAAATGTGTTGTGGTCCGATGAAACCAAGGTTGAACTTTTTGGCCATAATTCCAAAAGGTATATTTGGCGCAAAAACAACACTGCTCATCACCAAAAGAACACCATACCTACAGTGAAGCATGGTGGTGGCAGCATCATGCTTTGGGGCTGTTTTTCTTCAGTTGGAACTGGGGCCTTAGTCAGGGTGGAGAGGAATTATGAACAGTTCCAAATACCAGTCAGTGTTGGCACAAAACCTTCTTCTGACTTCTGTTAGAAAACTGAAGATGAAGAGGAACTTCATCTTTCAGCACGACAATGACCCAAAGCACACATCCAAATCAACTAAAAGAACGGCTTCACCTAGAATAAGATTGAGGTTTTGGAATGGCCCAGCCAGAGTCCAGACCTGAATCCGATCGAACATCTGTGGGGTGATCTGAAGAGGGCTGTGCATAGGAGATGCCCTCACAATCTGTCAGATTTGGAGCAGTTTTGCAAAGAACGAGTGGGCAAATATTGCCAAAAAAACTGAGTGCTGTAATTAAAGCCAAAGGTGCTGCAACAAAGTATTAGTTTAAGGGTGTGCATATTTATGCAACCAGGTTATTTTAAGTTTTTATTTTTACAACACCTTTGGCCCAACTAACTCTTGTTTATGGAATATCACAGTTTCCTGATTTGTTTTGCTATTAAACTCATCCAATATTGTTTTCCCAGTTTTATAATTGCCTCCAGTCAAAAAAAGATAATCAGTTGTTTCTATTATTTGTCCACTCCACATGAGTAGACACAGCTTGAAGGTGCAGTCCAGTAATTTAATATTACCCTGGACGCTGGAGGATGAGAAACTGATCAAACTCAAAGCAGCAGAAGATCCTTATTTTCAGCCCCTAGTATGAATCCAGCTCCAGGACACAGCTCCTTATAAAGATAAAATGTAGTGTGGTAGTAGTGTAGTTATTAACAAATACCAACAAAAGGTCAGTTGGGCATGGCTGCCTAAATGCAGTGGAGATACTTTGTAGTGCGTGTGTTTCCCCTTGTTTTCGTCTAGTTCCTCTTATTGACACACAGGGGTGATGTCAGCATAAATGAGTTGAAGTTACTGGTGTAACTTACTCTCATGTAACAGATGTGACATACTGTTATTTTTTTATCCACAACTCTCTCACCATTGCCCTCATAATTCACAGGAGAACACAGGAGAGCCAGACCTGCTGGTTACTGGAAGATCTTCTGTTTCTAGTATGGCACGACATGCCATATTGCAACTAGCTTAGCGTAGCCGTGCCTCCCAGCATGCCTCACCTGTAGTGGAGTGTTTTTCTTTGTGAGAGGGAGAGGCAGTGCACATCCGACTGCTTTGCAGTCGCGCTGAGAACATTATATTTCACACAATTTAAGCTGTATTTTATTTTCCAAACGTAATAGGATTAGTCCAACGAATCGTTCGGCTTGTAATACATACCAAACTGAAGGCAACGTACCGAACAGTTCAGTACAAATACACCTATTGTTACGCCCCATATATATATTTCATTAAAGTTCAGGCCCAATCCAAGGTAATACTAATCAGTGCTAGTCTAGAGTGCTCGAGTGTGTGGCTGTGTATCTAGTGTATGTGTAAGTGCTTCAGGTAATACAATCTGTCTGCTGCCTTCCCAGTTTCCCAATTACCACAGGTAATTCCCCAACCCATGTGACCACATCAAACACATGTCCCATTACCTCCCTGTTAGCCCTGCTCCCACGTCTCTCTCTGGCAACAAGTGTTCTTCTTAGTTCCTCTCTGTTAATGCGTCTTTGCCTCTTTGCTCCTTTGTAGCTCATCACACGACATTGACATCGATCGCGGTCCACGATCTTTCAAGACATCCCAATTGGTAAAGTGCTGCTCGCAGGAGAGAAGAGCAAGAAGCCTTTCACAGGAGGCTGCAATAAAAATACATCACACTTAAAGAGGCGCTCCACTTATCTTACACCTGAAGTCAATTTACTAATCACAGGGAGTATTACACAAACAGTGTGGCTACAGAGGAGCTTGAGGAGGAAATTAGACGTCGGTTTGAGCTTGGAGAACTTTTAATGGTGGCTGTGGTGTTTGAGTGGGAGTTTACAGGTAAGGTCAGTGAAGGTCTAATGAGAAACATGCACATTTTTGAACAACAGGATATCTCAGCCTCCACTGCAGAGATATTTATGTTTTAAATCTATCTCTTGTAAGTTACCCAACAGTACTGAAGTTTAATACTAAATCACTCTAAAGTCTGGACATTTAGTTTGCTCATAAACTTTCCAAAGAGATCTGCTGTAGTTTCTTTTATAAGCATGGCAAATAATAAAAGACACCTGATATGTTATGTCAACACATAACATTTTAATATTTGGCACAATTGAAAGCCCTTTCATAAATGTTATTCATGTTTATAATGAAGGTATTATATATTATAGGTAATCAATGTTTTGGGGAATCAATGTTTTGCCATTACGTTAGAAAATTACATCATTAGATCATGTGTGTTTTATGACTTTAAAAGGCATCAGCTGGCCTATGGGCTGCAAAATGCTGTTCAGTAATTGGATACTGGAGCTGATCTGATGGGACAGTAAAATAATGATATAGATTCATCAAAATCAATAACATTTTTAATGTGCTTGAATTTTAATAAAACATAACATGTCTTTTTGGAAAGCTTATTAATGGCATGCTAGGAGCTGGTGCGATAGCTTATAATCATCTGGGCGTGTGAAATAAGCATACAGATCATTGCACTGATCCTTATTCATGCAGTCCTAAATAGACGTTCGCTGTTCATGTGTAGATTTATCGGACACTGCAATTCAAATGGTTCAATTTAAAAAGACAGTGTGCAGAGTTTCGACGTCCTATTTTACTTATTTGACTTTCTACACAGGAGGAAATTACTAAACAAGCACAAAGCAATATTTTCACAGAAAAGCATCCAAACACCTGTGGAGGAAGTGTTTAGATCCTATACTAAAGTAAAAGTAGTAATACCAAAAATACTTATATACATGAAAGTATGAAGTTTCATCATCAAGGTGTACTCAAAGTATCCAAAGTGTTCATCATGCAGAATGGCCCCTACTTAAGTGTTTTATTATTATCATCAGTAAAATTAGTATTATTTTTAGCAAAAGTAATATATTATTGGTTGGTATTATTGATAGCATAATTTAATGTTGGAGACAAAGTTGAAGTTTTTAATTACTTTAATTTTAATGACTTTATATGCTGTTGGGCAGTTCGATCTCTAAAAACACATTATTTTACTTGTTGATCAAATATTTTATGCTTAAAATCTGGGCCTGCAAAGTAATTGATTTTTCTGTGTTGTAGGTGGGAGGGGCAAAGGAACAATAAGAGATGCATAAAATGGGATTTGAGAAGAACCCAAACACACATAGCCTGAAGCAGTGCTGTAACTTTAGAGGAGTTTGGCTCCATCACAGCTGAGACACACAGAAGTGAATCACATTAGTGTGGATGAGCCAGCAGTGCATCACATCACAGTATGTGTGCGTGTATGTGTGTGTAATTAGCACTTCAGCCTTTTCTGAACACAAATATTCAAGTTCAAGTTCTCACTGCACCTTGGTTTTGATGAGAAAAGGTAATAGCACTTTTGCTCCTGACATGAGATGCTCACTCATAAAAATAGCCAGGTAATATTGAAAATGTCAAGGTACAATACTCTATTAGCAGCTATAGTGACAGATATGAAAAAAAGAAATGTGCAAGTACATCCACATTATAAATGTTTCTAATATGCTGTACCTTTAATTATGGTGGTGGTTTAGATTCATCTTTTTTAATATTAAGCAATAGAATTAAAAACTATATACACTATGGCTAAATGGATTGATTTTACGTCTTGTAAAATGATGGGATTGTTCTCTTTAAACTGCACTAAGAAGCAGCTCCAAAACTATTATTATATTGAATAAAACCCAAGATGAGCATACGTATAATAAAACAGTTCTGTTGGAGAAATGGCCAACAGCGATGTAATACTTGTACAGCTAGTTCAAAGAAAAAAATAAAAGTCCTTTTTGACAAACAAATCTAGTTCTTGCAGCGCTAAGTAGGTTTACCAACAGCTTCTTCTCTTTTCATTCATCTTTCTAAATGTCACCTTTATGAAGGCTCAGGTCTCATAATAGTCTTATATTAGCATCATATATTATTATTATAAGGGAGAAAGTATCTCCTATCTCACAGGATTCTGTCCTTTTTCATTTTAGTAGTAGATTTCTGAATGTATGCAGACACATGTAAAACAAATCTCCACAGGTACTCAAAGCCAAAAGAAAACTCTTAGTTCTCCCTGGTACTGTGGGTGTGGGTGATCACATGCTTTTCAATTGCATTTAATCTACTTGTTACTTTTATTGTAAATTGTATTTACTTTTTATTGCCTGCGCTCACCAAACAGCAGAAGCGAGGTATTTCAGCCCTTAAAGTATTTATTACTCAGAACTTCTGGGACATTTTGGCTTTGGGGTGGGCCCCAGCACACAACAACAAACAAAACGAAGCCAAATCAAACAAACCTATAAATACCTGCTGAGACTAAAAGAATAAACACAAAGAGCTCACCGAAACTCCTCAAACAGGTGAAAGGATGAAGGAAGGTCTTTTATACCAGCACCAACCAGCCTGAAAACAGTCCTCTTCAGTGAACAAACAATGCTGTGTTTCTGTACACTAAATTACATTAAAGTAAAACAATAAAACATGATTGGTGTTTGTATTATCATCATTTACATGGAATGGAATATGTAATGTTTTTCAGAGAGTTGTAAGATGATGGAAAAAGAAAATTAAATGGATGATGGCGTTCTTAAAACTGACTTCAGCATGATAATTAAGATGTCTGGCTTTCCAGTGTGTGTGTGTGTGTGTGTGTGGGTGTCCCAACATGCTCATTGCTGGGGCAGGTGTTCTCTCACAGCTGTTAAAAACCTGTGCTCATTTTAAAATGGGATGAAAAACAATTATTTGAGCTATTTGAGTAAATAAAGTAGAAAGGGCTCCTGAGTGTAGATGTTGTGTATTTTTCTGTGTGTGCGTGTATGTGTTTGTGTGTGTGAGCGCGCATGTATTTATGTGTGTCCGTCACTTCATTAATGAACACCTTTCCAGGCAGGTTGCTGTGATGAGGACCAGTGCTCTCCTTTCCACAGAGATGAGAAATGATGGTGGCAGCCCAAAGTCTAATTATAAAGTGAGCCTAACAAACCAGCCATTCATATGTCTCTCACAGTTTACTGCCTCTGAGGAGAGAATTTTACTGTAATTTTCATTCTTTATCTTTAGCGTCTTTTGCTTCCCCTGAAAGGTGAGGGTTGGTTTGTCTTGTGTGCCTCCTCCTCTTCCGCCTCCTCCACCTCCACCTACACAATAGCCGCTCTCTTCAATGCAACTCCCCCAGTGACTTTTTTTTTATTAGTTTTTCCCAAGAAGTAATGACATGACCAACGGGTTGTCATGGTTATTAAACTGTAGCAACTTCAAGATGTGGTGTGAACTATTCTTTAAAATGCACGTGGGAGGATGTCTTTCTCACGTTCACAGGACAGTACATCATGTGCACTCTGGTGGGAGCGCTTTACAATTCAACGAATGCATGCTGTTTGCATGTATGGCCTCAGGAATAAATTTAAATCAGTGTTTTCAAACATGGGAGCTCCCCATGGGATCCAACGATGAATTTTTGGGGTCATAACATGATTAAAGGAAGAAGAAAGAAAAAAATTCTGGTTTTATAAGGAAATATAAGGATTATAATGTCCGTGTGTTTACATGCAAACATTTGCTAATAAGCAGTAAACAAAAAAGTATGCTGAGGCTAATGGGAATGCCATCAGTGATGCAGGTATTATGAGTGAATGTATACTTGATAATTGAAATTTTGATATGACAGCATTTATGTGAAAAGTGAAGCAATGACAATTAGAACTCATTCTGAAGGGAACATGAATCTGCGCATCAGATTTCATTGAAGTCCATCCAAAATTACTCGACATATTTCACTCCAACCCACATATGTGAACCTCATGGTGGCGCCAAAGGAAAAATCAGAGCGTCACCAAAGTCTCCTCTTGGCACCATGAATGTTTGTACCAAAGTTCATGCCTCTAACCGATAGCTGCTGAGCTATTTCAGTCGGGAGGTGACTGACTGACAGACCAACTTCGGCATCCCAGAAGCTTTGCCAGTAGCGTGGCAACAAAGTCATGAGATCCAACCTCCAGAAACATCCCCAAAAACTGTGAAGCCGATCCAGAGGCTGTGTCTCACATTTCCAGGGCTGTGAATGAGCGCAGTCGACTCCTTACATAAGACGACAGGGCAAAGCGAGTACATGAGAAACACTTGGAGGGGGTTGCAGTGCGGCATGAAAAATCAGCAGCTGCAACTCCTCCTTCACCTTGGCAAAATTAGATCAGAAGGTACTTTGATATTTCAACATGGATGTGCCGCTGGATCCATGAAGTTCACCATAAAGCAACTTGTTCTGGGGGCTCAGCAATGTCGATTTCATACATTAACGGGTCATTTTGACCTCACGATTCCATTGTTTGGCATGGATTATAAAACCACTAATAATCCCCATAATGAGCAGAATTTCCTCCCTAATCTCCAGTGAACTCAGGATAACAGTAAAGAATCCCCTCGCAGGTATTACCACCATAATGATATGTACAATGGTGGACAATTAGCTGTGCAATAATGATTATTATACAGTGGGTGGTTTCAGCCAAGCAATCTGATGCCATAAATCTTAATTTGTTTAATGCCTGAAGTAAACCCACATTCAATACTGATTAGGCCTAAATTTAATTCTTCACCCAAGGTGCTATACAACAGAGAAGTGATTTAAATGGAAATTTGCTTATTCCATTGCACTTGCATGTGACTGGTGATTAGAATTTAATTTCAAGTTAAGCGGTATCTTGTAAAAGGCTCCGAGTGTGGCTCATCCAATCACAAACAGAACTCTAACCAAATATTTGTTGGTTTTACAGTGGATTATAAAAATGAGTGCGTGCGGCAGTGGGATATTTGCGAGGAGACAGTAAGCTGAATACATGATTGACTCCCTGGTCTTAAATTTAACAGCAAGGAGGATGCATGTTTGAGGCTCTTGGGGAGTATGACTAAACTCTAAAATAAAACTCTAAAGGTAGGCATCCAAAGTCTACACTCCAATTACAGAATCAAATACCAAGAGAGAGACAGCCAGCGCAAACTCAAATTCAATATCCATACTAAAATGAAACAGGTTTTGCGGTATCAAGATTAGTTTTAATATAAACTTTAAAGACAAAAGGCGAAGCAAGAATCAGACTCAGAAACTCCAGCTCAGACACTGGAAGATATTGAGTTTCCAGAAATTCCTCGGCGACTGCTGCTCTGCTTCCAAGATGATTTTATTATATAATATTTTCCTCCCTTTGTACTCAAGAGAGCTTTTTGTGTAGAGGCTGTTGAAAGCGGAGCAGCTCCTGTGTGACCACACTGCCCCCTGTTGATGGAAAGAGACAACCATAGTGTCACGCTTTGCACATCTCTGCCTGTTGTGGCTGACAAGGGCCCATCCGACTCCAGGGCAGACTGCTCACTGTCACAGACTACTTCATGAAGTGTCTCTTGTCCAACCTTTGAAAATGTGACATTTGTTTCGGCCCTGTGAAAAGGAGACGTCAAGTGCTCATTAGGTGGAAATTTTAAAAAAACGATACCGGAGATATGTGCAATGTCATGCACAGAGCCCACACAACACACTATAAGCATAGCATGAAACTGCAACCCACTTATTTTTGTTTTATGTAAGGATGAGCTGATAAATGTTAGCCGCCATATGAAACTGTATCACTCAACACACTTGTATGATTTGTACTTTTGCAGGTAATAAAAAAAAAAAGAATACACATAGGTAGCCACATGGGAAGCCGCATGCAGTTTTATTTAATTTAAAAGTTAGTGAAAGTGAAATTTTAGGATATAATGGAACATTTGCAAATATGACTCAGTTGCTTCTCTCTACTCTTTTTTTTTTTTTTGCTCTTTGATGTACTTTTCTTGTGAGCAGCAATCACATTAATCATCACCCCCCAAAAAAGAGAAGAAATCTCCTCTGATGACTTGCCTATTTTATGCTGAGATTTGAATTTATTTTAAGTCCTTGTTGCTCCAGATTTAATAAGACATGTGGATTGGTGATGTAACCTTCCACTGTTTTATCTCCATCCATTATGCCACATCAGACACACTGACTGTACAAAGTAATAGGACAACCTGGCACTTTTCCATTAAACAGACCATGAAATTGATTGAGCTGGCCTCAATGTTATTATCTCGATGTTTTCCACCTTCGGCGTACAACCTTTAATAATGACATGAAGGCAGGGAGAGAGGAGGTGCCGTGTTTTTGTATTATTCAGTCCCACGTTGTGATGATGGTCAAGTTACGGGCTGCTCCCCCAGGTCCCACCTCTCCGCCGCTCTCTTTCTTCTCCAACCCCTAATGATGTCAAGTCTCCCCCTCTGGAAATCCTCCACTAAATCTTTTCAAGGCAGGCAGGGGTGAAATCTGACATCTGAGAGCCAGCCTCAGACGGGCACTTCAGAGGAGGAACAAAGAGAGACTTGAATTATTTTTTTAAAAATGAGCGACAAATGGGTGCGCAGTTCACCATTTCATCTTCATATCACAGGGACGATGAAGAAAAAGAAAAAGAAAACACGACTGGGGTTGAGGCAAGCTGTTGAATGTTCAGCAGCTGTTTCTACATCCATGCTCTGGCCTCTGTCTCCCTCCGGTGGTGGGTGGCAGATCCGACAATCCTTAAAGGTTTTAATGATCATGTCAGCTGGCAGGAAGTAAGAATATCTGCCTCTAATGAGTCTAGCAGCATTTTGATGGCCAACGCTTCCAGTCACTCTTCCTCCTCCTGCACTATGACGAGGTCGATGGATAAGTGCAGAGAAAACAGTCAGTCTGTTGGGCAGGAACCATCTGCTAATCTGTTTAATTGGTCTTACTGTACTTGTATGGCAAATGCTTAGAGCTGAGCAGGAAGGCTAAATATATACAGGTCATTTGTACAAATTTCGCATAGACTCTGAAGGGCTTTTACAGAATCACATTGTAGATGGGCACATCATAGACTCCCATTTTCTCTTTAAAACATTTGACAACCATTACATCAACGCCTGTAAAGTTTCTTTTGCATTTTATTGTTTCATTCCATCAATTGTGAAAACTCTTCAGTAAGCACTTATTTGGTCATTTATTAGGTCAAAAGACCTGACATCTAAGTTAGATTTGGTAGCATAAATGACTACATATCAGTGTTGGGCAGTTCCTAACTACACGTTGACTTAATATCAAAACATATAAAAATACCTTTGCAGCTGGTGTTGGTAAAAGTTTGGCAGTGTTGTTGATTTTAGTGTTAAATCAATCAACTGATTAGTCCATTTAGATAATCAAGTAATCATTAAATAATCAAAAATGCCCAATATATTCAAGTTCAAGCTTCACATATGTGAGGAATCTGCTTTTTTTTCTCTCTTTTATGTCCCTGCAAATTGTGTGTCTTCTTTATCAGACAAAATGAAGAACTTGACAAGGTCACCTTGGTTCTTCGTTTTTCTGACATTTTATGGCCTAACAATAACCAGTTAAAACATAAATGAATTTAAGGAAAAATTATCCAAAATAATCATTCATCATTCATTGATTTTGTTTGAAGACATGACTCATTTTGACAAAGCAAGCAAAAAACAGGTCACCCTGGACTTAAAATGAGCCTGTACAAAACTGTGTTTCACAAATTTCTATGTAAACAGCCATTCAAGTCTGCAGCCATGCTGGCAGGTCTATAAGGTTGCACTTATGGACACAGTGGTGGTTTGGGCTGTGCAGAAGGTATGTTCGTAATGTTCATTGTGTTAGTTAAGCATGTCTGCATGTTGATATTTGCTGATTATCACTCATTAGAAGAAAATGTAATTAGTTTTGCAGGTATTAAGTCATAAACCAACTTAAAATTATGCTGCTAAATGAAACATCAAAGTTTCACCAAAGTTATCAGAATTAATCCGGAGGGGACATTAAGTGAACACCAAACTTCATGGTAATTCATCACATTTTATTTAAGAGATTTGACTGGGAAGCAAAACAGGGGATCACTGAAGTCAGGTTAGGAGTCATGCTCTGATATGTGTCCACACATTTAATGCCAACAGAGATATATATATATATAAATATATATATAATAAAAAACAGATCTGGTACACTAACAGTACAAACATACTGTAGGATGTGATCTAACAACATGGGATGAAGGTTTTCTTCTTCTGTGTAGTTATCTTTTGGGATCTGTACCACGAGTAGTCAGTACAAAATGTTCAAACAGTGAATGCCTGAACATTTGCACAGCCCTCTTTGGACTGTCGGCCCGCATGGACGTAAGTTTAGCTAAGCCAACGCAGAGGCGACAATGCTCGAGAGGGGCCTCAGAAGATAAAAAGAAAAGAAAAAAACATTTGAGTTTGGCCCAACAGGCAGTGATCAAAGTCAGAGATCAGATGTGACTGCAGGAACATAATGTGCTCAGCCGAGTGCACAAAGCTCTCCTGACAGGACAAAGTTGGTTCAGGGTTGACACTGATTTACGGTGTGGTGTTGAGCATTCTTCAGCTACGGTGGCAGGGACGAGACACTGGGGGGGGTCTGCAGACACACTGTACATTCTTGTTAAACTGATCAGAGCAGACTGCACTCAAACCATCACTGAGACATCAAGCTAAACATGTAGAGTCTCCTTTTCTGTTTCATACCTACGATCGAAGACGCTGAAGCCAGTGTACCCCCGAGGCTCTGTGAGTTTTTTTCTTCTCTCGCACAAGCAGACCAGCTTGGCTCCCTCGCGAACGTACCGTAGTGCTGCATATGATTATACACTCTATGTGTTCCTTTTGGATAATTCATGTTTGATGTTTCATCTTTTAAACTTCACACATGTAGATTTTCTGGCTGGAGCCCTCATTGCCATTTCATACAATCAGATAGTCTGTGCTTAAGAAAATATTTATGCAGCATGTCGTGTCTTTGGTAGTTGCTGTTTTTCACACACGTATAACATCATAATTATGGATTTAGACTTTTTTTCTTTTAACTAATCTAATTCGTGTTAAGTATTTATCATCATTTAGTATGTCATGTATGTTATGTTACATGTTACCAGGGACCACAATACTATGGTAATGGTATAAATAATCGACTTTGTCTGACTGGGGGCAAATAATTGATTTGACAATGATAAAAAAACGGAAGCAATTTTAAGCTGTGTTCACGTATTTTAACTTGATAAATGCCATACAAGAATACAAACTCTTACCAAAATAAAATAAGAACGGATCTCAGGGTTGGTTTATGATGTTTTTGCCTCAACATTAAACTGCATGTCTCAAGTCCTCTTCAGCATTTAGAGTTATAATTGTAAACTTAATATATTACAGTACAGATTTAATTATACTGTATTACTGATTATTGTGAATCATAAACCTCAGGATTGATTTGCCGTGTCACCTGATCAGTTCTGATTCTGATTTGATTTATATGTGGATCTATAAAACATATCATGGATGTTAAACTGTTAAACAGTATTGACATATATGAGTGTTCTGGTCATTTAAGGGAATTGTGTACCAAAGTCTGGCATTCACCACCAAAAACAGATAAGTGAGCTATACTGTATTTATTTATTCATTCATTCATTTATTTATTTAGAGTTAATCACACATAAATCGTCTTGCTGTTAGTAAAGTACTCCCTAATGCACCAGATCTGCAGCTGAACTGAGAATAGTCCCAAAAAAATACACCACTTACACCTGTTAAAGTAACATGTGCTGGAAACTGCTCGTGTTTGCATGAAAAAAATGGTCCAAACCAAAAATAACTACGTTTTGGCTGGTGTTTTGTTTTTTTCCTGTAAGCACTGTATAATTCCATTAGTGTACTCATTTTTAGCCTGGCTCCTGAGAGAATTAGCGGTGTTAGCGCTGCACCATCTCTCCCAGAGTTACCCACAACCACCCTGAAAACAACCTAACAAGAGTGATTCAGATGTTGATGTTGACACCGCGTACCAACAGGGATCAGCTAAACACTCAAAACCATAAAAATCAACAGTTTCCCGCCCGGTCATATTCCCACCGGTCATCGAGAGTGATGGAATGTAAAACACACACACACACACACACACAGCACTGTGCAAACACGTAAGGCGTCCATTCAGCTAGAAGCATGGTATCTTATGTGATACGGTCCAGACTAGAATGAGGAGGGACAGAGAGTCATGGGTTCGAAAAGAACTCACCACTCTCATCTCGAGCACTCAGAACAAACAAGACAAGCGAGTCAAACACAACCTGCCTTGGTGCAGAACAAAATCACTGTGTTCCCACCGCTCATTACACTCTGTCAACATGCAGATATGCGGCTCGCTGCGACCGGCTCGCACCTTATCAACATTCCAGTCGTGACCTCGGCTCAGACGCACTGGTCAAAGTTTTTATCAGTCAGCTGTGTGAGGGAACTGAGGGTGGAAAGCAAACACCCTCAGGCCCGCAGCTGACGGTCGGCGATTGCTGTTAGGTAAAGTCTGTTGACAGTACACATGGACAGAGGAGGTTCAGAGCCTCTGAGAGTCCAGGCAGCCAGAATGAGCATCTGTCAGAAATGAAACAATATTTGTAAAGTAATCCATGCACCGCTGCACAGTCTGCGATGTGCACGCTGTTGGATCCTTAAAGGTCAGTCGGTGTAAAGTGGCATGAAGCAATCTATTACCCACCGCTGACCTCCATCGGGGACGGAGAAGCTAGAACAACACTGGCAGGTCTCTGGCTCAGCTTAACGATGGCCTGTGATGAACATAAATAATACATTCATATTTGAACAATAACAATGAGTGAGCCAGCTAATTAGAGCGAAGATCCAACATTAATAATTACTTTAGAGGTTATTATACCTTCATGCTACAAGGTTACAGACATGTTGCACTGCGGGTTGTGAGTATTTGAGCAGCGCCTGAATGAAACAAAATGATTGTGAGGCCAAAATATATCAGTTTATAAATCTGATCACATTGCTGCCATTTGTGAGCTTTTAATCGGTTTTCTTGGGAAATTCTTTGTTTATTCGCTGCTTTCTATAAGGAGGTCAGAGGTCAGACTTCTAGAGATTCTTAATCTAGCTCAAGGACATCTCAACAGGGGAGATAAAGTAATAATTGACTCCAGGATGTGTGCTTACCTCCACTGGCTGAAGGAGAGCAGAGCAAACCCACTCACATTAACAACGAAGAAATCCTCATGGTCAGAGGTCCTACTGCCAGAACAGACTAGAAGGGGGCTCAAAGGTCACAAAATAATAAAGAAACAATAAAGAAATCTTTCATCCCTGGTGGAGGGACTATATGAAATGACTATTGGTAGCAGCTAATCAAATCCTAGTTCCAGTAGCGACACATTGCTGAAAGTTGACAAGTCAAAAGAAGTCAAAAGGCAAATTTCTGTGTGAATTCTCATTGTCAAAGCAATAAATGGTATTGGCATGTAGTCACTGCTTGCTGTAAAAAAAAAAAACCTAATGTATGCTGTGATAGATGAAAACAGGGATCAAACTGACCATTTAGTAAAAGGCCACAATCTCAAGTGTGTTTTTGTACATGAACTCCAATTAACCAAGAGTGCTAAAAACAGATTTAGAGGAGCAAAAAGGAAAACAAAGTACTGTATCAAAACATTTCCTTTGAGCAATACCGAGCAAGGATTGTGCAACACTCGGCCCAGTGTTGCAATATCAGCCCTGACAATTGTTTTGTTATTTTGAAGGTGGTGAAAGTTTGAGCTTTATATATATATATATATATATATATATATATATATATATATGTATATATAGTCAGCCTCTGACTGACTGACTGGCATCCAGTCCAGGGTGTACCCTGCCTCTCGCCCAAAGATAGCTGGGACAGGCTCCAGCACCCCTGCGACCCTGTGTGTGTGTTCAGGATAAGCAGGTTTAGAAGATGTATGTATGTATGTGTGTGTGTGTGTATATATATATGTATATATATGTGTGTGTATGTATATATATATATATATATATATATATATATATATATATATATATATATATATATATATATATATATATATATATATATATATACACACACATCAGATGTGTACATGTGTATATCTATGGGCATATACTGTAGAAAAAAAAAGCTTTCTTTTGTTTTCTTTTGCCTTCATTCTATTTTTTCCTGCCTCAACATATGAAAAGAAGTAACATTTGCAGTTGGATATTTCAAGGAATCACCGCTCAGTCCCAAACCAGTTGTTTGTGCTGTTGTAAGGTGACTTGCAGCACCTAGTTTTTCTGAATGTAGTTGTCTAGGTGTCACAGATTTAAGTAAAATTCAATGCCATCTCAACTGATAAGGAAACTAAAGCTCAAACTTTCACCACCTTCAAAATAACAAAACAATTGTCAGGGCTGATATTGCAACACTGGGCCGTGTGTTGCACAATCCTTGCTCGGTTGCCCTTTTTGCTCCTCTAAATCTGTTTTTAACACTCTTGGTTAGTTGCAAATATATTTTTCCACAACAATATATATATATATTGCTGTGGAAAAATATATTTTGTACTGGAAATAAAGAGAATTGATCCAACCAGAGTGTCTTTTATATTTTAATGTATTCTTGCAAGAAGGTGAGCTGTCAGACAACCGAGTGTGTGCTCAGCTGGATGAGGACTCACAAGTGATAACAGAAAAAAGCACAGATATTTATAATGGGGTACAAACAAAGGAAAGGTAGGGAAGGGAGGGAGTGTGAGGTCTTGTCAACCCTTTTAGTAGATAGTTTCAGGGTTACATTGTTTTTGTGCGTAAAAGTCTGGCAGACAGATGGTTAATCAGAACATTGTAGTTAAGATTTAAAACCAGTCGGAGCCACCCTGTGATAGCGTGTCCTCCGCAGTGCGATGACCGCTCTCTTTTACAGTAGGTCAGAGGTGTCTGTCGGTCAGAGGTTTGTCTTTTATTACTAAGTCAGAGGCCTGTTCCCTAAAGGAATTTAGATCTGGTCAGTTTAACATGCGTCAAGAGAAAAGTGAATCACCGTATGAGAAAAGAGCAGACTATTATATATGATTATAAAACATAAGGACTATTATATAATAAGGAAAACATAATAATAAGGGCAGATTTCCATTACAATATACATACATATATATATATATATATATATATATATATATATATATATATATATAGATGCTGTCTACATCAACGCCACCCATGTATTATACAATGACAAAGTACACTGGCAGACATAATTATTCATTAATACATTAAAAGCATCATAAATAGTTATTCTAGTTCTGGTTTTTCGATTAGTCTCTCTTTCGGCTTGTGTTGAAACAATCAGTTGATGCGTTGATTAGTCATTTGGCAGAAAATCAATATGAATATCTTTGGGGTTTAGACTGTTGGTCAAACAAAACTATTTATTTGAAGGTGTCACTCTGTGCTGAGGAAACCATGGGAGCATTTTTCAAGATTTGCTGACATTTTGTACACGCGAGAAAATAATGTGTAGCTTAATCAATAATGAAATAATCATTAATTGTTGCCCTGCTGTCTGGTCGTCACGGTCATCAACATCATGCTACTTTGTCAGCCTCATGCAAGCTAGATTAGCTCACTCAGGGGCAAAACTGAGCAGTGGGACCCTGTTGACTAACCCCTATCCTCCACTCTACATTTGTCAAAGTAGTACACACATTATGTATGAAGCAGGCCATAATTACCATATCAGCTTCATTATATTTTTGCTAATCCTGAGCTCAGATAAAGGTACTACCCGGCTTCAGATTTGTGTCATTTAGTCAGTGGTAATTTGATTACAAGCAATTTTTGCAGGAATGTGCACCATGTTAACATTAGGTCACCTGACCTTAAGACAGGGCCTCAAGATTGGAAGTGATTCACCAGAAATGCATCACGACTGTCTGCTCGCTGGGGCCCTTTTTATTTTTTTTCGCCCGAGCCCTTCAGACAGCACGAGTTCACAACTATGTCAGTGAGCCAGCAGGCACAGTATCGATGCTTTGTACTTGGCAAGTGAGAGAAAGGGGGAAAAAAAACTTAAAGCTAAAGACAAAGACAACCTCACAGATAAAGGACTGTAACCACTGAATGGGGTGATGTATGGTGGAATAACCCAAACCAGGAGGAAAGAAGGACTTTCAAAGCTGCTGTTAAAGTCCAAAGATGCAAAGCAAGCACAAGAAATGATCCATTTCAAGACTTTGAAGACATCTTCAGGAATGATCTGTGCATTAGTCTCATGTTATGTAGTGGGGCACCTGAACAAACACACTCATGGATGGGACACACACACACACACAGCAGAAATCTTCCATTTTCAGTAAAGGCTCGACCATTTTGTGTGAGGGGTCCCGTATGTCTGACCCACTAACACATTTCTGCTTTAATACACCCAGTGACGTCACGGGGGGCGGGGTCTGCTGCGTTCAAAACACAGCCTGCCCTCAATCCTCCCTGATTTTTCGCTTCCTGTCCCCTCTTCTCTCTCTCTCTCTTTTTTTTTTATTTGCGCTCACTGTCCCACTTATTTTGAACAATAGGCGCTTCTTTTTTCTCCTTTTTTTGGCCTTTTTTTTTTAGTTTGAATCGCTCTTTTTTTATATAATGCGGCCGCTCTCCGTGCCTTCCCTCCAAAGCAGCACCGAGATTGTCTCCTCCAACAGCATCCGAGCCTCGTTTGTTTGCTTGTTGCTTCCCGTGATTATGGATTGAAAACCGTATAAATGCACCTGCCGTCCAGGGGATATTCTGCTTTTCAACTCCGAGAGGTAAGGCCGCCCCGAAGCGAAACAACAACAACAACAAAAGAGGAAGAAGGGCTGACTGCTGCAGCAACTGTGCAAGAGGCTGCAGCAGCTGCAGCCCATTATCCCGCCTGTGTGTGTGTGTGTGTGTGTGTGTGTGTAATGTTTAACCACACAGCAGACCGAGACACAAAAAAAAGCCACTTGCATATCCTTTAAAATACTTTGCATTCAAGTGTAGCCTCTCAGCCCTGCGCTCTCTGTCTGCAAAAACAAAAAAAGTCTGCAAAAAAAATGGCGATGGTAGTCTGTTTCCTGCTGCATACTTCTCCTCTCAGCTGTTCACCAGGTCAAAGCGACTGGCGCCCAAATCCGACTCAATATGCATTTATCTTTATTTGTTTTAAACCCGTGAGAAATGTAATAAAGCTGTTCACGATGTTGCTCTTTGTGGCTTAATTTAGTCCTGAACTTTTTCTGTTCTTTAAAGTTTTTTTTTATTTTTTTGTCTCACTTATATTTGTTTACCTCGCAAAAAAGGGGAACTGGACCTCCTTAGTGCTGCACCTTGGGCCCCCCTTATGTCATATATGTTGAAAATGTGTGTGAAGTGTGCATTAAATCAGGAATTGTGAGATTTAAAAACAGCTGAATAAATAGGTGGTTGCTATTGTTTGGTTTTCTTCAAGGGAGTCAATCCAGACAGAGGGTGTGTGTGTTTTGTCTGTCCCCATTGTAGTGTCTTATCTGCTGCCTCCTCCTCCATCAGGTGTGTGTGCCCTGGGTGCAGCCTGGCCTGTGCTGTGGTGGCGATGAAGAACCCGGGAGTCATGGAGAGCCGTCGGCTGGTCGGCCTGCTGGAGGCGGCCCTGCTGAGGGAGGCTCGCCTCTGGAAGGTGCCCGTCTTCAAGAACGGATGCATCCAGGTGAGACGGGCGGTCAGCGCACAGGTGTATCTGTAGGAAGTCATTGTGTATTTCCAGCTTGTTTCAAACATGTTAAGTATATTTTAATGATATTAAACCATTAACACATTATCGTCATCATCAGCTGTAGGTGGACCAGCTATGAATACTGGGTGGGTGTTTGTCACAATATAGCGGACAGGTTGATTTTTGTCAGATAACAAAGAAAGAAAAACCTCTTTTGGTCTTCTCAGTAAAATTGGAAATCAAAAAGTCCATTTTTATGTGACAGGAGTTAACAAGATTTGTGCTCAATGTCATCATGTTGAGAAACACTGACAAGTCACGTTTGGCTCTGTGATACATCAATAATTATTTAAAGTTAGAAAATAAAATCAGAGTGTAAAGGGCTGTATCTGAGAAATCATAGTAGTTCAACTTTCCAAAGCAGGTGGGGCTTTTCATTAATTTAAACTGATGTCTATGTTCCAGTTTGAAATATACAGTGGAAAGAAAAGGGCAGGTTATGGGAAGCTTCATGTTACAAGTTGTTAATATCCCATCCTGTTAATCTAAAACACAAGTAAAGTGTTTGCTTTTAAAAAGGCCTGACTTCTTATTTTTCACTTATTAACCAATGGTTGCGTCCTTTGACCGCCCAGGGCGCTGACATCTCTTCATCCCAACACCAAGAAATGATCCTTTGGCTGGGAGAGATGAGCAGGCTGTTCCAGTTCTGTCCAGAGACCTTTGCACTGGGAGTCTGCGTCCTCAACCGGCTGCTGTCCACTGTCAAGGTAGATGGCTGCACCATATAATGATGGTTTTCCAACATGTTATCTAAAGTGTACTCTGTCAGAATGGAAATGATGGACCTGCACAAAAGGCAGCACAGCAAAGTAATGACAACAACAACAACCTCTTCATTATCTTTGGTCTGTTGACCAATAAGATAATGGTCCAAGTCTGTATTTGATGAAAGCAATAGATTTAATCTGTATTTGAAATCAGATTGTACTGTGAATGTGGCTGCACAGTAAATTGTGAATAATAATCCTAAATTCGCTACACTTACTTGCTAATTTAGCTGCATAAATTGTTTTTAAATTTAGTCTGACCTTTTGACCACCAACACAATCACACTTTCTAATATTCACACTTTTTAAAGATCTTTATTTTATTACTCTAGTATATTATTTTAACTTTTATTTTACATTTGTATTTCTTAATCTATTTTTTGTTGAGTGTCTCTATTCTTGTTAATATTTCTTTAGCATTGTTTAGGAGAGCCTGACACTTAAGAATTTCATTACCAATGATTGCTGATGTAAATTGTTGTGTAATGACAATAAATTCTTGAAATCTTGAAACTTTTCTTTTGAGCTACTGAGCTACTTGTCTGTCAGACAGAGATAAAGAGACTATTGTGATGCAGATCCACCCACTCGGTGTGACCTAAAGGAACACAAGTATAATTGTCTTATTTAAGGACTCCTGTCTGTTAACAGCACCAGAACTGATCACTGCTGAGAGATGTTGACTTGGTTTTATTTGCTAAAAGCCAGAATCTGATTCTGATGTTTGTTTTCACATTCATAGATCTATTTTTTTTTTTTTCTTTTAAGGCCCAACCAAAATACCTGAAATGCATCGCTTTTACCTCCTTGGTCCTGGCTGCCAAAATCAATGAGGAAGACGAGGTAAGATCTTACAATTTTAGATAGATACAAAAAAACAACACCCACGTCAGTACTACTTCAAAACAATATGTTTATTTGATTTCCCTTTTGTTGGTGTCTGTTCAAACAGGTAATAGGCTGTGTTAAAGACCTGGTGGTGCAGAGCGGATGCAACTTTTCAACAGCGGAGATTCTTCGCATGGAGAGGATCATTCTAGACAAGCTGCACTGGGACTTGTACACGGCAACACCAGTCGACTTCATTCACATAGTAAGTCAGAACGTAGCAGATAGGCAGGCAAACAGAAGGTTTTTTGTTTTTGTTTTTTAAACTGAACCTGAGGAGTCAGAGCGTCTCGCAGTGAGCTGGCTGCACTTTGAAATGCTTTGTGAATTCAGGTCTTGGTCTTGCCTTAAAAACACAGCAGTACAAAAGCACACATTAAACCATCATGCTTGCATCATGTTTGCTTCAAGATGGTGTTTACAAACCTTCACGATCTCCCCCTCCCTCCCTCCCTCCCCACAGTAAAGCGTTGGTCCTAGTAGAGAGTGTGCATTTTTTTATTTATTTATTTATTTATTTATTTTATTTTATTTGACTCATTGTGCCCATTAGAATTATAAACTCCAGTCAGTCCTGGTTGGAGTGTGTCCTTGGGTTTTATTTATTTATTTATTGTTAAATAAGTGAAGTTGTGAAGGGGAAAATAAAATCATGCCTTTCATTAATACAAATAATAAAGTCAAAGATTCTGATATGTTAAATTTACATTTGGTTTTCTGATGCATCAGAACAGAATATAATTAAATATTGGTGTGATAATATAACGCTGCCTTACCTCAGCTGTGATAAAATAGACATGTCGTCTTTTGTGCACTTAACTTTTTAAAGATTTAATCTTACAGATTAAATAAACTGCCTTACTTTGAATAACTGCTTATCCTAAAAAAAAAACAAAGCTTTAATGCCACATCATGGTTTAAATGCTAAGTATTTCCACTCTAGTTAAGGTTGTCCATTGCCAGCTTTCTGCAGCTTCAGTGCAAAAGGGACAATTCTGGACCTGAAAACTAAACATTGGACAAATCCAAGTTACAGTATAACCCTGGCCAATTACCCGAAATGCGTGTATGTGGACAAAAAAGCAACAAAACCGCATCTCGGCACAAGATCTGAAGGGAGGTGTTCCTCAGACCGCGTAAGACTGCATTTGCAAGCTGCCAGCAAAATAACAGGCGTGTTGCATATCAGGTCAAGGCACTTCTAACTGACTCTTACCCGCAGCCCTACAGCGGATACCCAATCCCCCCAGAAACAAGAGATTTGGATTATTAGCATGTCTATAACATGCTGTGAATTGTTCAGACTGTTTCTAACGTCAAAGCAACGTTTCTCATTGTTAAAAATCCCACGCTGTGTCACCCAGTTTATGGCACAATATTGTTTCACAGCTTCGGACCTGTTTACAGTAGTTTAACCATTAAACCCTCTCAAATAATTGCCTCGAGCCTTAACCACGAACTGAACTGTCAACAAGCACACACAGACAACATCACTTAGGTCCCCTCATGCTGTTGGGCCCGGGGCTGTATTCATAACGCTTTTAATAAGAAGTCAACAAGGATGTAACAGTAACTATACCGCAAAGACCCAGATACTGATGGGCTCCACACAGGGCTGGGTGATATTCAGTATGTATATATGTCACCATACGGCAGATGTACGCTAAATTAGTTTATTGCATTGAACATCAATTGAATTAAACTGTAAAAGTCTTTACACATGTACATTCTCAGTAACTACTCTTATTAGTTTTTGCTTGGCTTTATGGCCCAGCTCCAATATCTCACCAACGTTTGGATGGATTGCCATGACACTTAGTATAGAAATCCATGTTTTCCAGATGCTGAAGTCCAAAGACTTCAATGATCCTCTGACTTTCCTTTTTGCATCACAAGCATGTTCACATTTGTTTTTGTTTTTTTTTAGTCAAATATATCAGACTCGTATATAACAGACTCAACAATAAGTTAGATTGCAGTAATTTTTTTTTTAATTCATGCCCCTTTCCATATGAACTCTGATCACTTTGGTGAATCTTTAATTTTCCATATATACTAGGCATGAAGACATGGCTGCAGATATTAGTACTGTTGTCATATTATGATACAATTTCACTGAAAGTCAGGATTTATTATATTAAATTCCTCCCTAGCTGGAGTTTCACATCACATAATATTCCACCTGTGTTTTCTTGTTAAGCCATAGAAAGAGCTTTAAAACATGGCTGAACACCACATCTGTGAATGAGGAGGCAAAGCTCGTCGTAGGCCAGCATTTCGATGCCTTTATGAATACAGCCCGTACTTTTCCTGACAGAAATAGTTTGCAATGTATCGATCCACACGATTCAAAAGGATTTTCACCGAGACAACCTGTTGGTTTTGAGGATACCACAATTCCTGATATATACACACACACACACTGCATCTCCTCTAAAGTAAATCTGACAGTGATTTGTTTAGAAGATATTGATTTGCTCGTTCCAGAAAAATACCCTCAGTTGATTTGCAAAGTCTCGTCGTGCACTCTGAGTCAATAATCTCGTCCAGGACCAAAGGACCGCCTACGCTCCCTCAATAAATAAATGACAGCGTTAGATCTGTTTGTGATATTGAAATTTGTAGAGGACTGATACATTTCATTAAAGCCACAAACCATAAACTGTCCTCAAAAAGCAGCTTAGCACATTTGGACAGAATTGGACCAATTCAGGGCACCTTTCCCCCGGTGAGTACAGTTTGGAGCTGACTGATATTTGCATCATAGGTTTACAGTGTGTGTGGAGTTATTGTTGTGAATCTATTATTGTCCTAGCACTTCACTTCAGGTATTACAAAAATCCAAGGCTTTTAAAATAAAGAGACATAATGTATTAATAAAAACTATAATAAAATAAAGACCTTTTCTCTTTTTATACTATTGAAATAAATACTTTTTAACTATACTGTGAGTATCTCACAATTACATTCCCCCCTGCCCTGAAGAATTCCCTTTCCTAAATAAAGTGTTGTTCTCCATTGTCTATAAAACAGCAATCAATAAAATCTATCAATAATTTGTCACAGACTCTCCACCATGACACTTTTGATATGAATAAATAAGAGGATTTACAGAGATGCCTCTCGGTTCACTTCAACATCCAAGTAAAACTCTCTTTATCTTGTTTTGAAAGGCAGAATCAGCCATGTGGCGATCAAATCTTTCACCATCTGAGACTTTATCAGGGCGGTCGAATCTAAGCACACAATTTTCTTTGTTTGCTACATTACCTTCATTTCCCCATGGTTTTCGAAAAAGGAGCGAGAAAGGAAAACTTGAGGCGAAGGAAGGGGCTTTTAGAAAGCTTTTAAGGAATCAAGATCAACTGTGTCAGGGATTACTTTTTGACTTTCGCACCACAGTGCTGAATCTGCCTCCCAGTAAACCCCGCTTCCCTCAAAAACCCATGGCTTATTTTTGCTACAGAGTAAGAGACAAACTAAAGCAAATGAGCTGAACACGACGTGAATGAAAGGCCGAAACAAACGTCACAAGAATGCGTTGATATTTCAAAATCTAGTCTGCGATTTTCTTCACCAGTCACTTGTCATGTGGTGGGAAATCACTCTTTTTTTTTTTTTTTTAGTGCTCATTTAAACCAATGGACAGAGCTAGTTAGCCTGAGCCACCTTGGTTTCAACGAAGCAAGCAAAGTTTCCAAATCTGTGTGAAGAAATCTGCGTCCTTTGTTTTTTTTTTTTTTTAAACAGAGTCCCCAGTTCCTGCCTACAAAAGAAAAGCACTGCACGTACGATACAATACGAACAATATTACCATGATTCCTCAGGCAAACAGTTGGGTCTTCGTTAGTAAAACCTGATAGTGAGATTCTCTACCTGTTGCTCAAAGTGTCGTCCTGCGCAGGGCTTCAGGTTTTTTTTTTTTTTTCGCATGAGAAGAGTAGAGAATCACAGACTGTAAAGTGACAGTGTCCTTGGTGGATGAGGATGAATGTGGGGTTAAATGATATATTTAGTCAGATATGCCTGGCTGGACGTTAAATGCACGGGTATGTTGGATGTTGATATGGATAATGTAGTAGAGGTAAGGGGTGAGCGATTGGGTGGACAATAAGACAACAATGACATCATTATGCTAACGGTTTGGTCTCGTTCCTCTTCATTTCCTCCGCTCGTCTCCGGTCCAGTTCCACGCCCTGCTCGTCTCCGGTCACCCTCACCTCATTCCATCCATCGGGCTCGGCTCCGGCGTCGGCTGGGACTCGGCAACGGACCCCGATTTGCTTCCTGCTGGGTCGGGGAATCAGAAGACCCCTCCAGGCTTCCAGGCGGCGCTGTGGACCAGGCAGGTGCAGCACTGTATGGCCTGCCACCAGCTTTGGCAGTTCAAGGGCTCCACGTTGGCCTTGGCCATCATCACTTTGGAGCTGGAGGCGCTCACGCCCGACTGGTTCTCTGTCTTCACCGATCTGCTGAAGAAAGCACAAGTAAGAGAGATGCACAGGCCCACGAGGAACATCAGATGTATTGGAATCTGCATATATGTTGTTTAGAAAATGCAGTACAGGAGGGCCCAAAGACGACGACTCATTTCCTTTTCAAAAATGGTGACTGATGATAAACAGACGACATCAGTGTCGTTTAGAAAGCATTACATAATTTGTCCACCAGATGGCACTGCTTATTTTTTCAATCATTTTGTCTGATTTTAACATATTTTCGTTAGTTTATTCTTCTCAGCAATCTTCAGGTGTATTTTAAAAAGACAAATATTTTTATATATAAATTCTATATTTTTAACTCTCAAAATATATTTGCATTATCATATCTCATATTTGTGAAAGTAATAGATGACTACACAGCTTTTGTGAATCCATTGTATATCACTGCCAACAATCATTAGTGATTTATTTGATTATTTAAAGCTGGAAAGGATGTTTTCAAGTTTGAGTAAATGGATTTTTATTTTCCTGACTGTCATTCCATCAGAGATTACTTGTTAAAGTTTTGTAAAATAGCAGTCCTTGCTTTTGTCATAAGTTGTCCCACGCAATTTTTCAAAAACTAAGTATTTTCCCCCTCCCTTCCATCTTGCGAAGTTGCAAAATTAGCATTTTTTCTTCAAACTGGATGGTGTTTTAATGAAGGCACCACATTAAAGGGCACATATTGGAACATTCAGCTCAAAATCACCTGTATTGCCAAAAACCAACGCACGTCTTTGGTTAAAACTACTGCCTCTACACTTCTAACATTATCAGAACAATGATCACGCTGAGGAAACTAAGGGAAGGAAAGGGTATTTTTGTGAACATGGCTGTAAAAGTTTACAACTTAAATTGCTGGTGCACAAACCTCGAAAAAAACAGATTCAGTTCCGTGTGGTCCAATATGTAATGTTGAAAAACATGCGTCGAATACAGTCGACCACGACGTTCTCAGAACTCGCTCTTTAATCATTCCTACTGAAATGTAAACTGTGGTTGGATCTAGGTCCAGCTTGGAGCATTTAACGTTGGTCCACTCATTTTGAGGTCTTTGCTCTCCCAGGTTGACAGTGGCGAGCTGATCCATTGCAAAGAGATGGTGGACGAGTACCTACACAGCCTGGAGTTCTCACTGCCTGCCAACGCCGTCTACATCTTCGACAGCGCCCAGATCCAGGACGAGGAGCGGGCCTGGAGCCTCGCACAGCGCCTCAGGCCGGCCAGGAGGGGGCGGGGCAGCAGGGAGCAGGGGGACTCCGACGAGTATTACGACGGTTTCAGGTGTTTGTACAGCGAGGAGGCAATTCCAGGGGCGGAGGGGGGCGACGCTGAGGGTTTGTTTGATCCCCAGCAGAAGAACGTCTCGCCCTGCCCTCCGCTGCACCCTGCTGTCAGCTAGTCAGACATTTACTCACACCACCCAACTCTTACAAGTGCACAGTGCTTCCATTTCAGTCCAACATGCTGTAATTCAGCACGTCTTCACTGGGCACAGAAGACTGAAATCTAGATGTTAGTCTCCTGCCAGAACATTTAGGGATTTAAGTTAAACTATTTAAGAAATTAAAAGCAGAAACTTTTTTTTTTTTTTTTGGCTTGCCTGAGGTCAGATTTTAGATGTTGTTCTGTGCACTTGTCCAAATCCAAATGTGAAATCTGGAGGTGTGTATGGATCAGTGTTTGAGTTACACACTCATTCTGATGCCATGAAATGGTCTCTCTGTTGACAGCCGGGCAGTTGAGGAGAAACAGATTTGAAAGTTTCTCCTCGGTGCAGAACTATCGGTCCATTTAAGGTCTCTACCTAATATTAATGTAATTTTTCCTACTTTTTAACCTACCTGTCCTTAATGTCCACCACAGATTGTTTTTGTTGAACAGGCTGGAGGTAAAGGATAAGACTTAGGTAGCTGTGTGTGTGTGTTTTGAGCGTGACTGAGGCCAAGAATGGCTTATTTTTATGTTTGAGAGTTGATCCTGGTTTTGTTTGTTTGTGAGGTATCTTGGTGCTCAGGTTCCTCCCAGAGCCACAAAGCACTTTAAGATTAAGCACAAGCTTTTTTTTTCTTTTTTTTTTAAATGCAAATAATTATATTTTTTCACAACCTTTTTTTATTATTTTAATCTCTTACTTACTTTTACTAAATATTTTGTGCTTTTTTTTAGCAATTATTTACAAAAGCTTTAATTCCGTGACTAAATGCTGCAAATGTTTTTATTTCATAAAGGTTTTTTTTTTTTTTTTTTTTTCCCCTTCTTTATGCAACTGTTGTTACATATCAAACAAGAGCACCTTTGAGAGATTAGTTCAACACTAGAGCATAATGACAATGAAAGTGGTCATTTTGATATCATGAGATTACCTGAGTAGTCCAGCATCAATGTTTCCATTTTAATTTTTTTTTTCTCAAATACTGTATGAGGGCACCAATAATCATATCCCTGATACTGTCACATTATAGGTTTTGCAGTATTGGGATAAATATCCTGGTTCTGTCAGATCTGTTTCACCATGAGACTGACAATAAGTGAAATATTGGTTTAAAAAAATAATAGTTTCAATTTAAAGTGTGTTTAATGTTGGCTGATACATGAACACGCAGTTTGAAGCCTGCATTTTCATTCTTTTGACTCTAGGCTGCTGAAATTAGTTACTGTGTTCATGGGGAACCCAGCGAAGCTTTCTTTAAATGTGAACTGTTTACCATCTGTTCTCTCCGCTGTTAAGTCTGCTTTGACTCGTCCAGCTCAGATCGATGCTGCAGCGGAGACCGATTTAAACGTTTGGTATTTTTCATCTTCCTTCATTTACTGAGGCAGCTATAAACTTATTGTCTGGTCAACAACAGAAATAAAGCTATGACTTCAAAAGTCTCAATTGTCAATCTGTGGTCTGTCAATTTCAAAAGGATGGAAGAATTTTTCCTTTGATTGGAAAGCTGCTAAATTTAGTTCTGCGTCAGAAGTTCATAACACGTTTTCTATTGCAGCAGGTGTAATCCTTTGCTTGTCGTGTTTTATTCTAAGATTATTTGGATAAGGGGCTTATCTAATTTATGCACTCATATCCTCAAAAAAAAAATATGGAGTGAGTTTGGACACAGCTCAGACTGAACTAATCAATCAGGGTGAGAATAACTTTAAGGCTGTATGTGGCCTTTAGGGTTTATCTATGGAAGGCCAAGAAAGTCATAATAAAATACACAAGGCTAAAAAAAAATTGACTCACTAAGTTCACATTTTGTCTTTGTAAATCAGATATCGGATCAAAATGACAGAACATGACGGAGCAATTATGATTTCTACAAATTATATAGCTTACAAACATTTTGACCACATCTTAAAATATAGTCAGTTTTCAAAATGGATATTCTCACTTACTTAGTCATTATAGTCAATCCTAACTAAGATACCGTCTTATAACTTAAATAAATTTTAAATTATATTTTTGACTTACCATGAGTATTTCTGCTTTCATCATCACTAATATTATAATCCCCCTACCTTTTGCTGGCAGGAATGAGCTTCCTTAATTACCAAACTCTAGTACTTAATGTCTGTCAGATCAGTAGTTTGCCCCACATTACTTTAGTGGACTTCTGTGTGGTTAACATCTCAGCCTTCATAAAGTAACTTCCTCATTTCTCTTTGACAACGGCACTAGTATACCTCCAGCGAACAAGACGTGCCCCTCCATGTTATCCTGCATGTAGAACAGACTGTCAGAGAGCCATTATCACGGAGCTCTGTTAGCAGAGTGTACTAAAGTACTAAAGGATAGACAGAACAGAGAGCTCTGAACAGATTGTACTGCTGGATGAGATCCAGTGAGCCCTGCAGGTGGCGGACAGAATAATAATAGTGCTGGCAGAGCCCTTCGTGGTAAACACAAAACCATTACTATGGGAAGATCTCAATATTGTGCCGCAACTTCCTCTCTCTGTTCTCAATGAATCATTCTGTCGCTCAACAAACATAATACAGAAAATGACAATAAATTTATAGTTGTTCAAAGCGAGACATTTGAAGACGTTATCCAGGGCTCTGTGAAACTATGCTGGGCGTTTTTCTGATGTTTTACAGAGCAGGCAATTAATCCATTAATCTAGAAAATAATTAACAGATGAATCAGTAATGAAAATAATAATTAAGATGAGGCTTGTATATTCTCCTGAGTTGGGGGCCTGATAGCTATTACTCTCAATTCATACTGTCAAAATCAAAGTATATAGGCACAGGGATGTTTTCTGGAAGTGTAAACATACTTCACTTTTTAGAGATTAAAAAAAAAAAAAAATCCAAACACGACCTACATTATCCGATCTGTGCTGCCGTTTTCAAAGTAGACTGAGGGCGAGCTGAGCAGGAGATGATGTGAGGAAGCAGGTGCAGATACACACATACTGTATACACACGCCACTCACAAGCATACTTTCTCTCACACACACACGCCTTCCTTTGCACCTTGGACAAACACACACTGTAAATGTGTCATCATGCGCACACAAACACACACCCAGCTGAGGTCAGCAGCACGGTGATGAAAGCAGGGAGGACTGTGAGCAAACATCTCTCAGCTCTTGAGTTCGGGATTACTAAACAGGAAACGCTGCGTCTCAAGCTGACAGATGTTTAGGTTACAGATGAGGCCCACAGCCTCTCTGTGTGTCGTTGTTTTGTGTGTGTGTGTGTGTGTGTGAGGGAATAAGTGTCTTCACCTGCCTGTACTTCACTTTCATCTGCCTCCCGAATGAATATCGTCAAACAAGTGATGGCAGAGAGACACATCAAAGTCGGGAGAGGGAGGGGGGGGGTTGCATTTATTTCCAACGACAGACAGTAAATACAGCTGCTCTCCTCTCCGTCTTCCGAGTGTAAACTCTTCTACAGCGAGCTGAGGCTTGTAAGTTTTCCTGAAATCTGCGTGTGTTTATACTGGCTTCATGTTTGTGGGAGCGTCCACTGTCACAACATCGAGGTGACCGATCAAGGTTTACAATAGTTACATTACTTATGGACAATGTACACCGTCATATGTGCTTCTTACAATAATATCATATTCAAAAACTAGTACATTTTGCATATTAAAGCTGGGTAAGCTCTAGAAAATATTCACATACATTTACTGAGTTAATATGAAACAGCACCAAAAAAAATTGCATACATTTTTATTAAGACTTAAGAATAAGTTTTAGGTTGTCAGTACCTATGTATATGCAGTGATATATACAGTATACAGGTACTCAGTTTTATTGCTTGACATAAAGTTATTTAAGTGTATTATTTGGGCTCATTTGATACAGGGATTTTATTCTACTGTGAAATCTAAATTCTCAAAAAGACACACTTGGACAACATAGCTCGGTTATTTAAAAAAAAAAAAACTTTAGGCAGGGCTTGATTTCAGTGATCTCTTCTTCTTCAAAGGTCAACTACTATAAAATCAACCACACCATAAGTTTTTTTTTTAAATACTTATTGAACTATTTCATATGAACTGCCCACTGTGTTACACTGTAGTACCCAAAATATTTGTAGGGCTCTCGTTTCTGTATGAATAACTGATGGCAAAACACAAAGAAAACAACAAAAAAATCTTTAAGTCACAACATAGAAAAACAAAATGTATATATATATATATATAAAAAACAAAACAAACATAAAATAAAAGATCCTGAATAAATGAGATGGCCACTGTTGGCAAGTGAACACTATTCCTCATTATCTCTCACCATCTTTCACTCTTTTCTCCCCTCTGGCTTCATCATCATCATCCTCAGTGTCTTTGGTCCATGTGCACAATGTCAAGATGGAATGTCAAAACAAAAAATAAAAAATAAAAACAAAACAAACTAAACAAAATAAACAGGTGTTGTCGTTGCTATGGTGATGGAGGACAAATCCATGGTCGTGTGTGGGAGGGTATACAGCGCCCATAAATTAACTGAAAAACAATGACAAACAATAAAGGAAATAAATTGAATGAATAAACAACTACTTTATAGAAATGATAAATGATCAATAAAGATTTGTAGTGTTGAAGCAAAGAGAGGTGCTGCAGTTCAAGTAAATACCAGTGCTTGTGTTAGTGATAAGAAAACTACAGAGTGAGACATCACAACTACATTCAGTGTTATGTAGTTAATCCGTCAGCAGGGGGAGCGCTACTTTGTCCTTTTCAAACATCCCCTCTGAATGTGTCCTCTGCTCCATTTCATCTGGAATAAATTTTAATAAACGTTTCCTCAAGTGTAGCAAAACTTTGAGGGAGTAAATTAATAATTAAAAAGCAAAGTAATGATCTGTGGATTCTTCCTCACGAAGCCACAAAATGGAAGATCAGCTTCCTACAGCCTCACTGATCTTAAAGTGTCCGCGAGCAGCCACAAGGTGGAGCCACACGTCTTTCACATAAATTCTCAGGTTTCAAGCCTCCAGATAGTTTGACTAGTGGGACTACGTTAAAGGCAGGTCCTGCAGAGTTCACGTCATTCTAGATTATTATCAAAGCTTAGTGTACGTTTTCAGATAGTTTCCAATCTACCAGACAGCCGTTGGTTTTATTATCAGCACAACCTAAAGATGAACCTGCAGAGACTGCTGCTCTGAGATACAATACAGCATCCCTTTTTTTTTTTTTCTTAAAACACACTCTTTCTTGGTGGTGAGGTAAGGGGACCTGTAACATCCAAGAAGTAAGATTTACAGCATCCGTGATTTTAAGATATGCATCCTTTTGGCCTGATCGTGTTCAGTACATTAGTAGTAAATCACATCAGGAGGAAGCTGAAGGTTCTTTGAATGCGCCATTGAGAAAGGAATTTTAAAAGCAATGCCTATTGTAAACTGCATCCCACACACATCAAAAACAAAGCTTTGACAAGAAAGTAAATGCAACTTGATGTAGTGTCACACTGTACTGAAATGAACAAACAGCTGTCTGGAAGATGAAAAAAATATAAAAACTTTATTTAGCTCAGGAGATAAAACACGAAAAGCCTGTATCGTACTTTTACCTGCGGCATCATCAGTGCATAGTATGTACCACCAGCATATTCTGCATCATCTATTTATAAGCCAAGCTTTTGATTGCCTAAGAGAGCGAGTTCACTGGCTCCTCCCTGAATATCCTGAATAATTAGAGCGAGGCAAAGGGAAAGAGTGAAAGGACAGGAAATGTTAAGCTCGGGCAGGACAAAAAGGGGAGGAAGTTTCCAAAACACATGCCAGGGCTTTATAATAGCTGAAATGCTTGTGTATTGGAGACAGGTCACCAACTGCACGGCACATTCAGTTAAAGGCTCGTTGATATGACACGAGACTTGTAGACGGAGGTTAGAGAGGACAAAAAAAAAAAAAAAAGAGCAGGGATGAGAGAAGCAAGAGAAGCTGGGATACAAAAAAAGGAAATCATTCTGGGATTTAAAGGCACCGAATAAAAAGACAACAGGATTAGAAAAGGAACATGGGTTGGAAAAAGCAGCTCCCCACTACGGAAAGAAAGGAGAATAAGGTGAGTGGGTGACAGAAAGGCGGGATTGGCTTACTTTTTCTTGTCCTTGTCTTTCTTGAGGGGCTGAGATAAGGAGAGTGTCTCGGCTGCCACCTTCTTCCTGTTGAAGGCGTTCATCTCCTCCTCCAGGTCTCTCCGCTTCTCCTCCACCTTCCTCTTCTCCTCCTGGTGCATCCGCTTCAGCTGCTCGAACTTGTCGTGCAGCTGAAGGGAAGGAGACGGGGAGTGGACGGGGACAGGTAAAAAAAAAAAAGATAAAAGACACCCAGCAGTTAGAAAAGGAATATAAACACCTTCATTGATCAATATAGCTTATATGAAAAATAGATCCGTGTATGTATCATGTAAAAGCTCATAGACTCAAATCCAAAGACAATTTTAAGCTCTATAAGGAGACTTTTAGTCTATTTTGGACCACTGTTTTGGTTTTCAGGTTGCAAATACTCCACTTGCGACTGACCTCTCTCTCCTTTTCTTTCAGCTCTGCTTCTGTCTCTTTTACTTTGTTGACAAACATCTGTCTCATCTCCTCCTCTTTACGCTGCAGGTCTCCCAAGAACTCTTTCCTCTTGGCCTCGTACGTTTCTTGAAGACTGCGGGGGAAGAAAAGGGACAGGACAAGAGTGGAGATACACAGGAATAGATGAGGTGTTGTCTCTAAACAATGGAGACTCTCCCTGCTGTTGAAACTCAACTTGCCTCTGTGGTTTTGGATTGTGTGTGTGTGTGGGCGTGTTTTCGCCCTCCGTGCTCTAACCTGAACGGCTGGCTGTCGGGATCTGTGTCTTTGAAGCCCATCTCCTCCAGCTTACAGCGTCGGTACAGCTCGTAGTGGCGGGCGTGGGTCTGCTCCCTCAGATCCTCCATGTTGACCCTGATCAGCATCTCTCGGAGCTTTACGAAGTCGCAGTGGCTCTCGTTCTCGACTGAGGGGAACACACACATACACGAGAGTAAGGAGGGCAGTTGCGGTTCAGGTGTCCATCTTAGTTATTTCCGATACATGCGGATAAACTCTGCTGTGGTGTAATGTTGGTTTTTGGTTGCGTTACTGAGCTGCAAATGTCTAGTTCCGAGTCTCTAAATCTCGCTTTCATTCTGTGCCTGGCTGATTTTTTTCATTGCTTCTAACTTATTTTAACACCCCATCTGTCACTCTGTTTCCCTCCCTTCCTTTCCATTTCTCAAAAGCAGGAAATCATACCACATCTCTCCAGGAATGTGAAGTAGTCTGCACAAAATACCCTGGATAAATCACATTTGGCATCCATTAAATAAAACCAACTCTATCACATTTCGTCAACAAACAGGAGTTGATGAATTGGAAGATATTCTGCACTTTTCAACTTTAACAACTTCACTGTAGTTTCACGTCTGAGTGACTCTCACACTTAAATGAATTCATGGTGTGGAAAGGGCAGAAAGCATTTCCTGCCTGACAGACTGACAGCAGGGGGAAGAGTGTCGTGTGTGTGTGTGTGTGCATGTGCGTGTGTGTGCGCACTGGTCATCATTTCCATTCTGATGAAGTCCTTTTTACTCATGGGTCACCTCATTTACTCCATCGCAACAATATGGTCTGGAATCTGGAAATTAAAATGTTGATTGTTCGTTCTGTAAGAGGCCAGAACAAAAGGTCAATGTGGGAAGAGGAAGTGGGCAGGGGTGCCTGAATGTGGACTGAACACATCTGTACTGTGACTCAATGGTCTATGAGAGTGTGCGTATAATAATATGAGAATACATAGGTCGCCACGGGGCTTCTCCCAGGAAGTTAAACTGAATACTTTTTAAAACCTTTTTAATGCTACAGTATCATCACAAACAAAACATTTTATAACAAACAGAAAAAATATTTAAGATTTTTGCAAACTTTTCGAGGTCTGCAGATACCCTGCAGCCAGCCTGGCTCTCCTATTCCACACTACTCCCTATGAAAATAAAGTTTTCCCTTCTTAACGTTATTTTTCCCCATTTAGAGACCTGATAATACTGTCATAGTCTATGCGGAAACTTGGAAGACTTCTAATTATTTGATATGCTCAATCTCCTCCAACATCTAAATGAGGGCACACTAAAGTGCCAAATTTCTGCAAAGTGCTAAAAATCCTGGAGTGAAAGCTAGAGCAGCTGTGGTTTATTGTATAACTTGATATAGCTCATTAAAACGGACAGAGGAAAAATAACATTTCCCTTTAAAGGAAGCTAACCTGTTAGACTTAGAAAAGAGGCTATAAAGAGCTTTGTTGTTGTCTCAGGTGTGTGTGTGGTGCAGAGCGAAGGCACGTGGCCTTTCGGGGCCGGGAGCATATGCGATGAACCCCGGGATATCAGTAGGATGTATGCAGTGTTTAAATACCACCACAAGCTGTGAGCTCTGAGGATGTAAAGACAGCAGTAACGACGACTGAGAAAAAAAAAAAAAGCCCAATTAGCATGGCATTTTGCCTCCCTTTGTGAAAACTGCTGGGAAAGCAGCCTGCAGTGCCTGATAGCAAACCACCATGTAGCATAAAAAAAACACAACATAGCGCAGTCAGAGCGCCTGAACAAGCCAAACATCCTGCTCAGAGAAATGTGACCTTCTTTTATTGGACTGGGACAAAAAAGCAAGTGAACAAGCACCACAAATCACCCTTGTCTACTTTAATATTTAAAATAAATATTTTAAAAAGATGTGAATTAGAGGCTGAGATGCAGCCGTATGAATCACTCACTCTTGTTTTTTTTACTCAAATTTCCTGGTTGACCACACATCATTAGTGGGAACATACGAGTTAAAAAGAGAAATGAGCTGTTCTCTGGGGCTGCATCCAGGCTACTGAAACTGCCTGTTCATTTGGCATCTAATAGTCTATCAGCACTGGCCCCCCCGCAAAGGGACGAACGAGGGCCAATCCTCTGACTGACTGCAGCACTGAGCCCTCAAGATATCTGAGCGCAGGGCTCTGCAGAGAAACACACACCAGCGTGAGGAGAAAAACATACAGAAACATGCAAATAGAGAGAAAGAAAGGAGAAATGGCTGCAAATAAATATGCAGCCATCAAAAAAGGATGCAAATGGACACGTTTAAAATGGAAATACATGAAAACACCATGCTGTAGACAGACTGGGCCCCTTGGTCATCTCACCAAACATAAAAATGATCCATGTGCCTCGAGCTGATCATCTGCTCCTGTGTTTTTCATAACTCTTCAGCACATTTTGAGTGGTAGACCAACGGCATTATCTATAGGATAGACTGTGGTAAACTAGAGGCAAAAGTCGAGGGCTGACATTTACTAATGCAAGGAAGCCACTGAGGGCACATTCATAACTTTGGATTCTTATCAGCTAACAATTAAGTTAACCAACAAATAGACTTCTAACTGAGTGATTTTCAATATCATTATTTAGCAGCTTTCACTGAAATCATATAAAAAAAGTTATTGTTTAACTAAATATACACACGTAGACAAAATTGTTGGTATCCCTCTGTTAAAGAAAGAAAAACTCACCATCATTTTTGTCCTGGCCAGTTTGTTTTTTTTTTAATGATTTTATTGAACCACAATTCAAAAGCATTGCCTGATTTTCATTAGTTAATTTTCAGTAAATTTTTATTTATTATTACTTTTGTCAGTGTCAAGTTATTTCAGTGACCTTTGTGGGTTTTTCCTTTCTTTAACAGAAGGGTACCAACAATTTTGTCCATGTGTGTATGTAAAGATCAGATATGTGAAGACCATCAACTAACTCGTATGATTTTGCATATTTTTTCCATGTAGTCGTGACACTGCTATTAGGAAAAATGTCTTCATCTTGAAAAAATGCTGTAATCCAAAAAAGAAGAAAAATACAACAACTGAGAAACAAATGCAAAGTCAGTGATTAATGTCATCTATGCTCACACACAAACACCCACAACAATATGTGTGCACAGTTGAACAAACACACAGTAGCTTGCGGAGAAGAAATACCAGGGGTCTGCGATATGTCACAGATGTCTGGAGTTCGGAGATAACGGAGCATCAAGATCCTGAGGGAAGATAAACACACACACACAGTGCCCTCTGCTCTCTCTTTTTAATCAGTAGACAGTCCTTCCTCTGTCTTCCTTCAAGTCCATGGAAATTTCCCATGGCTCTCCTAAGAGGTTACCATAACCCATCTATATGACATCTGGCATCTACAAACTGTTTTCCACTGACACAGAGCTTTCTTTCAGTCGACCAGAGACTAGTAAAACACTGAGACCTCTGTCCTCTTCTGCCCCTGTCCTCAGATAATGTGACAAAGTCTGATGTACAACTGGCGAGCCATCAGTTTGCAAGCAGGCCTGGCTAAAAGCAAAGTACTTTGCTTGTATTACATCCCATCAGGCCAGGTTTTTGACAGATGAACTCTTTTGTCAGTTTTGTAGGCAGGCGGTGTACAAGGTAGATATGATAATAAGATGCAGACAGAAAGAACAGTTTTTTCGCACACTGTGTCATGAGCTGTTTACGCCCACGGTGCCGGTTTCTTCTAAAAAAATAATATTTGCATCTGAAGATGCTCATGGAAACACACCAGCTTCATCCAACAATCATCACTTCTTACAGCCTTGGCGACGGAAAATGAATTAAAGGCCCCGTCAGTATTCTTTTGGAATTTGGTTTGTCTCTGAGCTAATCATAAGGTTAAAGTTAGTCTGGTTTTAGTGGGGTAAACATAACTTTACAACATAAGAGAACAATTACAAATGTAGTTTAGTAGTAGTTTAGTAGTTTTGTACAAATTTAGTTGTTAAATTTAGTTCTCATGACAGATGTTATTCACTGCATTTTGGGTAGACTACTTATTTGTTAACATTATATTACATATAGTGCTTTTATGCATCTTTATATAGCTTTTCCCCCTGACATCCATGTGTTCTTGGCATTATACGCTAAGCATTTTGCAGTATCAAGTATCTAGACCTGTTTTCCACTAATATCTACCACCTGTTAACTGCTGGCAAGGAATGACAAAATAAGGAATACTTCTTTTGCTATGGAGATAAATCCCGCAGAAATAAGACAGTAAAGCTGAGATAACTTTTTGCAGACGGCACTTTTCTGTCTCTTACTGGACTGGACTAAAGCTTCATGGTGACTGATGGAGTCCAAAAGAATCCGTCCCCAGGAGACACAAAGCAGGCTTTATAAATAACCATAGCAGCGTGTCCTCTGAGGATTGGGGAATGAGAGTGGTCAGTGGATAATGGAGAGAGGAAAGGAAGAGAGGGTGAGGACACAAGGGCAGTAAAAAGGGGAGGAGAGAGAGAGAGAGTCCAACTCCCACCCGAGCAGTAATACTCTCACAGCACAACTCTCTGTGACATTATTAAATTAAAATGTTTACTCTCATTGACAAGGCACGGGGGAATGAGCTGTGGGAAGCGCAGATCCCAAGATCCCTGACACAATACGTGACATCTCCAAGGGCAACGCATGCACGCAAACGTACGGGCATATATGCACGCCACATGCGTCCACAGATGCAAAGACATACAGTACACGCATGTAAAGACAGGCATATGACACCATACACACCAATGGCCCACACACACGCACACAGATACACACTGGCAATTTCCCAAAGCAATCTCTGCCCACTCGCACCTTCATTTCGCAGTGTCACTCTGCATGAAGTCACACTCACAGCTGTGGAGGGCGCTCCGCATTAAGAGGCAGGGTATAAATAAACAGGCAAACTGTGGGATGCGCTCGCCACTGTGCCGTGAGCAGGAAAACATCTTTTACTGAGGATACTGACAGTCACGAAAAAAAACTAACAGTCTCAAAACAACCAGCATGTTGTGTAGAATAGATCCTGCAAAGTCTTTAAAAATGCACAGTTTCCACAGCCCAAAGTAATATCTTCAAATTTGTTGATTTATCTGGCAAAATGAAGATATTTAATTTACTATCATACATTAAAAAAAACAGTAAATTCTGACCCAATTCAGTAAAATCTGAGAACGACACCACTGCTGGACTGTATTTTGCACACTGAAAATCCTCTTAAAGTTGATAATGTGAACTTTTTTTTTGCATATTCAGTGTAAATATTTCTGTAAATATTTCCCTTGTTCTTTCATTTAAATAACTCATATTGCACACAGTCTTTATTGTATTTTTTTATATTTTTGATACTACTTTATAATCATTTATTTTATATTTAACTTGTACTTTACTTGCTATGTTTATATTTTTAGCACCAACATATCCAAATACGCAAATTCATTTTATGTGAAAACCTACTTGGTAATTAACTTTATTCTCATTCTGATCTGACTCAGTTGGCATTTTTGCTTACAAAGTGACACTTCCAGTCCACTCTTACTGCTTTAGGACGGCCCTTAATATGGCGAAATCTCCACATGAACACACATACCGTGAGAGTCAACGAAGCAGGGCTGCAGGGGCTGAAACGACACTGAGCCACGTACTTCCTCAAAAAAATCATAAACCCGTGACCTCCTTCAGATGCATTCATGATGCAATAAAGTGGCATAATAAAAACTGTACCACAGTTCTACTGATGTTGTGCCTTGCCAATTCAAACTATTTCTGGTTTCCCATGATATAGCACTCCTCCCACATTTACACATCACATTACGTATCCCTCCACCTTATTTACGTATATAATACCTGTAACCTAGCAACCTAACAACAAGCCAGCAGCTCGTGGATATGCAAACTAATTTGCATCATCACATTTACACAGTGTGAAAATGACAACTACAAATCTCTTGGTTTTGAATTTTCAAACACTGTTCAGCTGTCAAACTGTCAACAACTGTTGCTGCCTTTCTGTGGCTTCATTAGAGACAATATTTTTTGCTGATGTCAGTTTCAGTCACGACTTCCCTTAACAGTTGTTAGAAACGATCAGGAAATGATTGAGTAATAATTAACTGTATTTCATGGAATTGAACCATTTCTCTTTTATGTAATTTTAAACTAAACCTTTTTCCCCCATAGTTGTCCTATTGACTTAAGATACATGTTAACGAAACTGGGAGGTAAACATCCACAGACCCCTTCATGCACTTACTTGAGAAACACACACACCCACACACACCCTGATTGACTCGCTGGTGAATGCTTCTCACCTTGCACGACACCCCAGGGGTACTGTCTGGCCCTCACTGTCTTGTTTCCAACTTTGACCTCTTCCACGCTCCCAACCACAGCGAACGGCAGATGGGCCTGCACAGGGAAAAGAGGTCAGAGTGTTAAAGAAGTTCAAGAGGTCACAGGTGCAACTGGAGCCATTTCCAGGGTCAGACCTTCCTCTTTTTTCTGGATAACATTTTCTTAAAGAGTTTCTTCCCTAGTTTCTTTAAAGCACGGCATCCATTTCACAACTCAAGTTTCATTTGACAAAAACACGTTGTGTGTGAGTGCTTTTAATTTAAAATAAAGCTCATTTTATCTTTCACAAGCAGACCACACCAGAAAGAAATGTGACCATGTTGACATATGAACAAGCACCAGAGCTCTGTTTCAACTTTAACATGTTGCTCATTTGGGTCTATTTTGCTGGAGTGATACAAGCTTTCTTATTGCTCTCAGAGCTACTACGCCTCATTAGGATCGACAGCGAGGCATCATGGAGAAAACATGCCCGATACGCAACCTCAAAAATTAGGCAGAGAGTTGATACCAGCTGGCTGGTCGCAGCTCAGAGGAACAAGCTGGTGAGTGTGGGCGCTGATGTAACTGACTATGAATAGATGGGGGTACTGTACAAGTGCATGAGAGAATTTACTGTTTGCGCATTTGTACATGTGTGGGTGTGTGTTTGAGCACAGTGTGATTATACAGCATCCCCATCAGAAAATCCAAACTAAAAAATATTCTTAAGAAAATATATTTGCGCGTGCTGCCTGGGAAAAAAAAAAAAAATCGCTAGATTATATTCAAATATAGTTCTATATGTATATTGTTTTCAGCATGTCTAAATAACTGGTTTATTTTGACAATGGAAAATATACATATGCATATGAGGCCTGTATAAATAAAGCATGTGTTGCCATCAAGCTCATAAATTCTTTTTAATTGTGGAAAGAATTGAGGAATGGGGAAGTAGGGCAGTCAAAGAAGCAGTGTTCATGAGAAATTGTGCAAAACCATGCATAATGTTTGTATAAATCACACGTCTAAGCACATAACATGGATTGGCTTCTATTTGCAAATACTCGTAGTGCTTTTCTCTGTGTACAGTCACAGATTTTAGGGACAGCAAAGTGTCTAAGAAAGAGAAACAAACTCACTTTTCAGCACATGTTGAAAGCAATAAAATGGTGTTAATGTATGCTGCTGTTACCAGATGTGGAGCACATGAAGTGCTCCAGACATGGTGTCAGGAACCCTTTTTAATTCAACAACTCTCAGACAGGAGTAAAATGTCCAAAGAACAACGTGATCATTGTTATTTTAAACACATGTACGTGTGTACAAAAACACATTTCTTGTCTTTTTTGTCTGTTATTATCTAAATCAACACAAATGTCAAAGGTTAGAATAACTGAATGTAAGTGAGTGTGATTATTGAGTGTCACAACATGACTTACGTTCATGGAGGCGTTGATCTCACTGACGGCTTCATCGTCTGTTGGGAACTGATATATCTGGACACCGTTGCTCACCAGCTCACTCATAATCTTTATTTTGAACTTATGCAGCTCGCTCTTGGAGATTGTGTCCGCTTTGGCAATGATGGGAATGATGTTGACCTGAGGAGAGGATGACAATAAGTTAAGTATTAATAAAGTTATTAAAGGTGTAGAGCTTTGTCTGGGTTGGTTGGTTGAATCTTTTACAGCAAAATGTGCATTCATTCCTGTATTAAAAGCTGCTTTGTGTTAGCGCATATACATATATGGAATTTATTATGTAATGGCTCAGTTTAGACCGGCCTGGCATGCATCTTTGTTACAGGAAAAAAAAAAGTACCTGTCGAGCTCAATGCGATGAGAGAAGATGCTCGCAGAATCAATCCCATGTTTTCAGTTAATTATAGATTAGAGCAATTAACTTCCTTTTGTCAGCGGGTCATAAACAAACACAGCAATTGAAGCTAAATTAAACGTACTGAAGACCTAATTAAAAACATAAACCAAACTAAGTACGTCACTAAATATGTCTGAAGAAACATACGAGACCATATGTGGCGAAACTGTACGGTGAATAAGCGCAGCCAGGACCCCGACAGATACATAAAACAAACAGTGATTATAAAAACAAACTAGGCTCCATCTCCAATCAGCAGCAGATGTGCAGAAACAAACACACAGTTTTTCTGCATTCCTCTGTATGGCTGCTTTACCCAGATCGCTAACCGGGAAGACGAGGAGGATCCCCACAGATTCACTCATCAATTCAACAGTGTGCCTCAGAGCAAAAGCCGGAGCTTGTTAGGAGTCAAATTACTGGCTCATCATACTTTATTGGATCATTAATTTACAGCAGGGCAGCATCTTTTAACCCTTATTTACACAAAGCCGGTTCACTCGTCGCCATCCCAGTTCTGAAAACAGCCTTGTGTGACCACTGAAGCAGATGGGAGCCGTGTCTCTTCGCGGTAAGTGAGGAGGGAGGGGACGGTGATATTTGTTCACTTCCCACAACCGGGTTTTCCCAGCTGACCAAAGAGTATTCCCAAATAGTTTGCAGTGTTTGTTCTGAACAACTAGCAGCACCAGATGGGTAGCTGCAGCCACATCAAAGCAGTTCATATGTAAGATAATCATAAAAAAAAATAAAAATCACATAGCCTAATATTTCTGGCACTTTTTGTTTTAATTTTACACAGGCAGGAGAGTGTCAGTGTTCAGGGGATACAAGAATCATGTTGAGCCTGAGTAATGTTAAAAAAAATATTTACACTGCACCAAAAAGTCAATGTTTATGGATCTTGTTATTACTCTTTGTCTTACTTCTAGTTGTTGGATAATCAGCCACTCAGCTCAAAGTTCTTGGAAATAAAGTTCCAATAATCTAGCCTTTATGTGTTCACACTTTGGAAAATAATAGGAGTTCATGTTTAAAATGAATCATGGGTGTACAGACAGTTATCACCGGATGCCTTTGACACAAAATAAAGCTTAAAAACGTGATGATTCACAGGCGAGTTCTAATCTAATCAAGCTCTTTTATTTTACGTTTATTTTTGATGAACATCAGAGATAATGTTGTCCTTAGGTGTTTTGTCACAGTGAAACAAAAAATATGTGTATCGTGACTGTGCATTTATATTTGACTGACTTAGAGAAGAAGAAAGAGAAGAGTGCAAATTTTGACACAAATAGCTGCAACTGGCCATCAAGGATTTTAACACCACTCCAACTGCTGACTGTGCTCATATGTGGGCCAAACGACCTCAACTAACTTCTTGTTTTTAGAGCACAGATATGACTCTAAGCTCTTTTACTTCATGCAGCATCTTGCGTCTCATGTCTTTCAAAAGCAATCCAACTAAAAACAACAGTCTGAAAATACTACCTAACCCATGTCTGACTGAAGTCGTGATAAAAACCATGTACATTTGACTGACCATATTATTTTATAGGTTAGTAGGAAATATCAATCCGTGTTTGTCAAGTGACCTCTCTAAACTTCATCCTCTACATCCTAATAATTATCAATCTCCTTCTGGCTCTTATCTCTCTTCCTGCCTTGACCCACCACAAACCACACTCACTCTGGTGGGCCTTCAACCATCCTCGGCAGGGAGGGGCCATTCGTACCCCATTTACAAGAAAAACACCATTGTCTAGCCTTGACAGCAAACTCTACTGTGTGTGTGTGAGTGTGAGTGTGAAAGAGAGAGAGAAGTTGTTTCTGGTCTGCTTCCCTGGTTTTTCCTGTGACAGCGCTATCTGGCAGACAGGACAGCTCTGTTCATTTATCTTCAGTTTCCAGATAAAAACTTCATATTCGCACATGGCACTGCTTCCCTCGACATGGATACAACCTCAGCTCAGGAATCACAAAGTGCAATGAGACACCTATTCCGCTCTAAAGATGGAGTCAGTCTTAAAACTACCTGTCACGATGATGAAATGTGCTCATGGTGACCTGACTTTGGATTTGAGTCCTCTTTTATATAATTTATTTTAGCACTGAAACAACTACTAGTATATTAAATGAAATAAGTCACCATCAACAAATGCTTTATTCTTCTAGCTTTGGTCTGCTAGTGGGGTCTGGGAGCTCACAAGGGGCATTTTTTCCTGTGTTATTGACATTTTACATGCTAAACAGTTCATCAGTTCAGTGAAAACTAACCAGTATGATGAACCATTGATGTATGTATGATGGATTTATTTGTGGCTTGGTCTTGGCTACTGATTTCTAGGCTTGTAGAAGCATAGCAGGTACATTTTCTGGTCAACCTGTAGCCATCTAGAGTGCAGAAATCTGTGCTGTTTGTGGTGAGCAGCTGCTGCAAATATTGCCTGAAAACACATTGTTTCTAGAAAGGGACCACTGCTTTATAACAACCCCATCAGGCCTGTAAAACAAAACAGTGTCACATCCACACTGTGGTCGCTCAATGCTGGCTTGCTTTCAGATAAAACAGTGGTCGTATTTCACATAGTGGAAAGATTGCTGGGGCAGAGCCACTGAGGTCAGAGTGGTGTTCAGCGCGGCCACCCACTCAGGATAAAACCAAGTCCACTGTCACACTGCTGTAAATCATTTTGAATAGAAACGCCAACATTGCTGTTGCTTTACACTTTACACGACTAAAAAAGGCCATACTGTGCGAGTCCGGTTCATATGAATAGATGGTGAGATTCAGGCGGGGTAGGGGAGCGTGTGGCAGGTAAGCTGCCACAAACACATTCAGCCCAAGTTCATATAGAGATCATATACAGAGATACAGATAATATATTTAGCTCAGGTAAGCGTCCAGGTCTTGCTTCAAAGCGAAGTTGTACAGAGAGTTGGCCGTTTCTGCTGTGGTGGTTTGGATGGTATCAGGGGACAGTTGGCAAACGCAGGCTGCCAGCTTTTGATCTCTCTGTTGGCTGGTAAAGACAGCACAGAGGCTCAGTGGTCAGCGCCGTCGCCTCACAGCAAGAAAAGTGCTGAATCTGGATCTTGGCCTTTTCTTTGTAAAGTCCTCTCTGCTGTTTGTGTGGGTTCAGGTCAAAACAGTATTTTTGTTCCTTGTAGAAATAACTGAGAAAACAGAAGTGTTCCTGTCCATTACCATGACGGCTTCGGCTTTAGGAATACAGCTACTCCTCAGGCAAAACGTGGGTGTTCTTAATTTGAAATCTATTATAAAATATTCCATTTAAATGGTGATATAAAATCTACATTTACATTTTAATTTAAACATCACCAAGACCTATAAAACCTGGTAAAGATCCAAAGTGTGATGACTTACAATGACAAAATCTGTTTTTCTCAAGTGCTCCTAAAACTCAACAATCAACTGTCCCTTGAGAGTGGCAGTTGGCTAAAATATCCGGTCATCGTTTTGAAAAGTATAAGGAGACATTTGGCAGAGACGCACGTTCATCGTTGGCAAAGGTAAGCCACCAGGTTTTCGTCACAAGCTGACCATCTGCTTTGTTCGAGATTCATTATCATTGCATCACCAGACACAAGCAAGGGCTAATGCTGCCACTTTGTTATTCTTAGAGGAGTGCCATCAGTAGTTGTGTGTATATGAAACAGGCTTAACGTGTCATGGCGGGATGTAAATAAGGACATGCACATGCCTAAAATCACACCAAAATGCCCACAATTTGACACAACGTACGTGTAGCTTTCTCATTTAAATGCTTGTAGATATCCCAGAAGTCAGTACAATATACGGCAAACCAGCACATCCAGAGTTTCAGACTCACAAATCTTCATTTTTTGATCTTCACCACCTCTTTCTCTGTCACTCCCTCTCCTCTGGGTTTTGCGAACATGTGCTCTGAAATGTTTTGAGGATCATTTCCCTTCCTGAAATTCCACACTTCCCACATTTTGACACCAAGATTTAGGATCAAAAACCACTGAATGGTTTCAGCTGGTTTTATCACCGAGCAGTTTTCAAAAACATTTTCTGAAAATGTCAAATGGGTTGAATTTATTCAAATGTGCTTGGTATCAAGCAGAAAGAAATCATCTAGCATTTCATTCATTTCTTCATTTAATACTGATGCCCAGGTATTCCTTTGGATTACAAAGAAAGGGATAGTGGTAGTTAAATAAATGTAGTGATAACTACAGTGGCAAAGCAGCTGCAGAGACTCAACTTTCAACAAAACAATATAAGGAAAACCTCAGCAATGAGCTCTTATCACCAAAGATTTACCCAAATTGAAACCTAAATGAAATCTTAACAAATACAACATATCTCCAACTTAGACCTTAAAATTCTCTTATTTGCCCTCTCTGCCTCCGTCCTTCACCACAAAAACTCGCTCTCTCCCCCCTCCCCTTGTTTCACGCTCCAAGTGCTGTTGTGATGAGATTTTTTCCACCAGTTGTCTAATTGAGGCCAAGCTAGTGATTGTGCCTCCACTGAGCTGCACACTTCCGACGTATGGCAAAACACAGATCCGATGACCAATAATCTGTGTAGAAATACTCACACAAGAGCAATAAAAAAAGCCACAAATCAATGCGGTTTTGAATGTGACTATTGACTGGGGTACAGCTGACCTGCAAACATATCTGTCAAGCCAGAGATGATTTGTCTCATCTCACGTACATTTCTACATTACAGATGGAAATTCAGATGGTTTTTATGAGTGAAAATACTCATATAGGGCAGGTACTCTCAAATCTCTGGGCTGTTAAAGTCTAAACCTTAAACCTTTTCCACAGTAACAGCCAAATAACTTCATTCCAAAGAGCCCCACTTGAACTTTTCTTGAAATCCTATACAATGACATGGAGGCACGCACGGCTGCAACAACACTTCTCTTTATTCTTTTAGGACACTGAGAGAGTCCACACCCCAGCAAAAAAGATCAGAGATCTCCACGTCACAGTGAAATGCACACCGGTCACAGTGAAAGGGAGGTCAGATTTCAGGAACATTGATAGTTATTCACAGACAATGGGAAAGGACTGTGTGTGTTTTTTGCCAAAGGGGAGGACCTTAGTGTGTGTGTGTGTGTGTGTGTGTGTGTGTGTGTGTGTGTGTGTGTGTGTGTGTGTGTGTGTGTGTGTATATATATATATATATATATATATATATATATATATATATATATATATATATATATATATATATATATATATATATATATATATATATATATATATATATATATATGGATGTGTGTTTGTGTGTCAGTTGTGTGTACCTTGCTGTCCAGTTTTTTTTCATAGTGACGAGGTCCAGGGACTTGAGGGAGTGTCCTGTCGGGGCGATGAAATAAAGGCAGATGTGGATCCTGGTGTCGTGGTAGTTAAAAAGTGAGCGTTTGATCTTCAGCTCTTCCTGGAGATAGTTTTCAAACTGTGTGTCGATGTAGTCAACAATGGGCTTGTAACTGTAGGGACAACCAAAGAGAAACTGTAAGATCTATGTCTGTGAGAAGAACGCATAAATATTTGTCTTCTTATTCATGCACTGGTAATGAACATAAAAAGGAAATATGGACTTGTCACCAGGGAAATAAACCGAGACAGTTATGTTTTCAGTAACTGTGTGATCTGATTTGGTGCCAAGATCTCAGCTTAGAGCTGTACAGCTTAGTGCCGCATGAAATTTGCACTCAGCTTATGGAAGTCTGGTTGAAACAAATCACAGAGGCTGCAAAACATCCTGTCCTCACTCGTGCTCGTGCTGTGATGGCCTCTGTAGCCTAAAGTGTCACCAGTAAATCAAAGAAATGAGTAACGTGCGGTTTGAAAACATCAACGTTTCACGGTATGTGCTCATGAGTGTTTTGCACATGTAGCAAAACAAACAAGACCAGAAAGGTATGTCAAATGCGGATGTACATCAATTCATCAAATGATGAAAAGCAAAGTCCATGTCTTTTTTTGGCAGAACTGTCACCACCACTACTAAAAAATCCATTGAGATTCACTTTGCAGAAACAGACTGCTTCAATGGAAAACATTATCCACAAGATACATACATGGATAATATTTTTCCATTGGTATGCACTGTAACTTTCATGTAGTAGCAATGAGGAGTCAAAACAAGTGCCTCTGACTCAGCTCAATTTTCTCAATGTGGTGATTAACAAGTAAAATTTCAGGAAATGTTAAATGTCCCTTATTAAAATGTTTATGTTCGTTGATTGCAAACTGTCCTTCACCGGCCTGATAATGTTGGCATCATAAGAAGAGTCTGAAGATAATTTATGCCACATTCTCAGCAGGCTTGTTTGGAGCAGTTTCCTTGAGTTTGCAGCTTAAACTCATTTGGTTCAGTTAATTTGAGAGAGATGAAAAAATGAGGCCATTAGAAGTCAGCCAAATATTTAACATACTGCATCATGGCGGCTTGAAACGCATCTGTCTTTGAAGTGAGGTTGTGGCTTATTAGTCACAAGAGATACAAGTCTTACAGTTATAGTTGATAGTTTTCATGATGCCACTGACATACATACGACATAACTCTGCTTCTGTGATAAATCGGTTCAAATAATCTGTGTTTCAATAAATTTGCTCGCTATCCACAGTTCCGCCAGCCTCACCTCCAATTTATGCCTAAAAAATGTTTTGAAGAGACATCACTGTGGACCACAATTAAAAATGTTATCTGGGTTCTGCACATCCATCTCAGCCTCACTGGTTACAGCTGCTTTCACATTTCCCTAGACTGACGGGCAAAAACTACTGAAAAGATGAGCAACGTCAAAACATTTTCTCAATCACATCAGTCACAGGCAACTTCAGTGTTTCTAAGTGACTGAAGTGCGACCCCACGTAATCAGGTCTACAGTACAAGAAGTCAACAGTGAACGTGCCTATTGTGACCTTTTCAAGTGAGAACACGCCGTGAGCGACCTATAAGAAACAAGCCCAAAATACATATTTTCAGAGGAGAAAGATCTTTACATTTGATAGTCAGATGTTTCTTAGTGTGCTCTCAATTGGTACAGCGTGAGGAATTTGTAATGCCAACAATACAAAAAGTATAGCCGACTTGTCATGTCCTCCTGTTAACTATCACCATAAGTCTTTCTACAGTCTGTTTTACAGCTCAGAGTGAGACAAAAGTAAGAAAAAAATCTATTCTATATCCTCAGCTAACACCATGTTTACAGTCATCTGTCTTCTCCCCTCACATCCATCTTCAATTCTCTCTGGGGGAATGCACCAACTCTGACCTTTTGAAGCTCTTTCAGTGTACATTTACAGTCCGCTGCAGGGTCCGTCTTTCAGCATGCTGCTTTATACAGCCTACAGATAAAGCTGCTATCAAAGGGCGTGAGAGTGCTGCTTGCTGGCTCAGTCAAAACAAGAACACACCATTTCACAGCTGAAACCAACAAAAAAAAACCTGTTTCCTCCCTGTTGCTGTCCCACCTCGTCTTATTTCCATCCTACAGGGAGAAGCAAAAATGTGCAGAAAACCTGGACTGAGATTAGTTTGTCTCTGTTTCTCTCGTTTGTAACCCTAGGCAACATTGACCTAATTTGGGCAAAACTATGGCGTTGTCATCTTGCGAATAGAAAGGAGGGTTTGGATAAGGATTGACAGGAAAATCTGTCGTTACAAGAGTCAGGAGTCAAATGGAAAAGACACTGAAGCATGTGTTTCACGCACGTGCTCCGAGTGCCAGATGAATGGAATCTGACTCATACAATGAGAGACGTTTATCAGAATATTTCAAAAAGGTCCTGATGCAGTAAATGGGGCTGCTAGTAAGATTTACCATGGGTTGTTTTATACACATGCTCATGTTAATTCTACTGCAGCTTGATTTAAGCAATGAATTGTAATGTTTGTGGTGATTAGCAGGTCAAGGAGGTTAAATTTGGTGGAAAAGGGATATTTTGTCAAAGCTTGTAGATGACGGTGTAATGTAACTAAAGACAATAAAAGTACTGTACTTATATAGTTTAAGGTCCAGTTTTTCCATTTTCCATTTTATGTTGTTATGTTTATGTTACTACACATTGAGTCCACTTTTAGCCAAAGATCCGTCTTTATCCATCATTTCATCACCCCCACCTGTCCTCTTTGTTGATCTGATCACCGAAGCCGACGGTGTCAACAATCGTCAGTTTGAGGTGGACGTTGCTCTCCTGCAAGTCGTATGTCGTTCGCGGCCGCAGATACACGCCATTCTGATAATGGCTCGCCTCCTCGTTCTCAAACATGGTGTTGAAGAGCGTGTTCATTAACGTCGACTTGCCGATACCAGTCTCCCCTGTGGATGACGGGAAGTGGTAGAGAGAAGCAAGACAGACGGGGAGGAGAGGGAGGGAGAGGGTTAAATCACTCGGCCACTGGGGAGCAATTCATCAGCTTTCAAACATGAGGTTTTTATTGCAGCAACACAAATGGAGGGGCTGTGCGTTTCTTTCATGTCAGGAAAAACAACAGAACATCGCTGTTCTGTTGTACTTAAACATGTTGTTTGGAGGAAAATGAATCACGCTAAGAATCGGGGGACAGGCCTGTAGGGAAATGTTCAGTTTCCGTGAGCATGGCATTTCCGTGAGTTGCTAATTGTATGCAATATTTAACACGGTCTGTCACACACATCGCAAACACGCTGTCACTTGATACTCACCTACACAGAGAATGTTAAAGCAAAATCCCTGTGTGACCGATTTACTGACCAACTGGTCAGGGAGGCTGTCGAATCCAACATGTCCGCCCAAATTCAGGTTACGCTTCTCTTCATTCTGAGGGACAGAGACAAAACAAAAGCAACAACATTAAAAAGCCTAGTAACATTTTAGGAAGTCGCACATGGGGAAGACATCACTCGGAGGTAGGAAGAGCCGGCTGCTGAAGCCTTCACACTCCTATGCAAATGAACATCAAACGACCCTCAGTACGTTCTGCAAATGTAAAAGCCATCGCCTGACATTATGATTTAGGTAATCAGGGCCTGCAGTGAGGATGAGCTTCAACAATAATCCTTCACAAGCATGAGGAAGTCCTTTCCACACAGAGAAAGGACACACGTTGGAAGAAGCAGCTGGAAAATTAACTCATTCAAAGATTTAATATGAAGGGAGAATATCTTTAGTTGATAAAATTTCTTTTAAAGTTGTGAATCTTGGGATAATTATGACTGCAACAATTATTTTTAATACATTATTAATACAAGAACAGTGATGGGTCACCACAGCCACACAGTACAAGCTATGTTAAAACATTACATGAAACCATTCATCCTAATTTAGCTCTGATATCGTCATATTTTCCAATACAATCAAATTATGCGTGACACACTGCACAAAGCAAACCTGTAAACAAAAAATAAAATGATCCCCAATGACTACTGCTGCAGTAAATTATTGCAGAGACCGTGCACACCTACCCTGTAATCAATGTGGATTTAGGGGAGAGCATCCTGGAACTAAAAGCACAAAGATTGCCGATACACAACAAACCAAAGACAGACAGACAAAACTATTGGCTTGTAAGCGTTTTCACCTTTGATCTCCCTTATCTAACCCATCTCGTCTGAAGGGAAGACAGTCAATGAGAGGAGAGAGAGGGCGTTAGAGCCGCAGAGGAGGGGGGCAGACAGCACCTTGAGATGAATGGGGCCACCCGAGCTCATCTGGCTCAGCCACGAAGGACTGCATACTTGAAGGCTGATGTCACCGAAAGCAGGCAGCCGAGAGCAGAGCAGAGCTCAGCTGAACGCAACCCGACTGCACTGAACAGAGAGGCGGAGGAAGGCTCTGCACACACAGTAAGACAACTTGTAAAGCCGACTGAACAGCACAATAAGGGATAAGCATTGTGTGTGTGTGTGTGTGTGTGTGTATATATATAAGTACAAGGGAATAGAGGGAAACAGGGCTTAATGTGTCGGGCTACACCACTGAAGTAATCTGACTTGAGCTGAGCTAAGCAATACCGAGCTGAGCGGCAGCACACTGGGAGTTTATTACACAACATTAACACCCGTTTTCACTGAAAAATAAAATCAATACAAGCTGTAAATATGCTTGAAGTTTTTCTAAAGGTGATGTTTGTGAATCATCCAGCGAGTGTTTCATGGCATGTCAGGTAGCAGCATAGCCACAGTCAACAAATTTTGCCATTTTTAACTGCTGCTGTTTCCTTTATGCAACAGTGTGTTTACGAACAATGAAAGAATAAGTTCACATTTTTTCATGTCTGACTTTAAAACAATACTTTGAGCGTTGCAACAGGTTTTGTTCCTCCTTTTCATACTTGCCCCAAAGAGATCTGCTCCCAAAGCAACTTTAATGATGGGGAACAAAATCCACAAATATGTATTTTTGCACAGACTGAGCACTCTGATTTTGTCCCTCATCACTTACATTGGAAGTGCGTTTGGAAAGGATGGCCAGTATGAATAGGGGCGATGAATGCAGCCAGCTAAATCTGTTTCAACATTCATATGTGCACTTGACTATTGTTTGAAGACAGACTTGGAAAAACTGCACACGTGTCCTTCAAGTGAGGTTGCGTGCATGGCAGGCAACTTTTATCAAGATGCTAAAATGAGGGTTTCAGTGCTCTGCAATGTGGCTCTCTGACAGACTTTTAGCTGTTTATTTTTGATGACATTTAGCTCTTCTTCTTCCTTTTGTGTCCAACTGCACCTGATTCAAACAAAAGAATCTGCCAAATGAAAGTGATGTTTGCACACGACAGCAGGTTTACAGGGAGGAGGAAGAGGAAGAGGCAGTGGCCCTTTTTTTGTTGTTGTTGATCATTGTAACCTCAGAGCATGTCAAACAACATTAATGCTTCCCTGTGCCCTGCCCTGCGAGCCTGGAAAGAAACCGGTGCAATGACTCTCTGGATTCCTGCGTTGTGTTTAAAATGGGAGAAGCTGGCAATTTATATTAGCCCTTATTTATCCAGGGAAGGATAAATAAAGGCCTGCATGCTCATGTTCCATCAACACCCAGGTTCGCATGTGGCAGCTGCCTAACTGCACATAGTCAGTGATTAGGCGCCTCGCTCAAAGGCACCTTGACAACATGTCGTATGCGGCAAGTCTGGAAATTTACACTTCCAAGTCACAAGCTTACTTCTAGAAACTCACTGTGCTTCTTCAGTCTATGTCTGGGCTTTCACAGAGAGCATGGTCAAAGAAGAGTGTCATACTGAGTCTGTATGAAAAATTACTCCAAACTTACCAAACCGCCTTGGCTAAAGGTTGGCTAAAACATAAAGATCCTGACACGTGCGATAATTCTAGGTTGACCTCCTACACTGTACCAAATAAAGCTGTCAACAGCACATACTCGTTGTGTGAGAGCGCGTGAATCGCAAGAGGCATGAAGGGTCCGTGACTGAGGGCTACGAAAAGAGCGCGCAGATCTGACTGACAGTTTTATCTTTAAAGGATCAGAGGGAATAAAACTGCAGACGTGGATGCAAACTCGCCAAGCCATGACCTAACAGACTGAGAGTGTGAATGTGTACTGCGCTAAAAGCAGCAAAACAATAATGTAATAATACTCTATTACACAGGTCACACAAGTCAAATCTTACTTAAGTAGAAATACAGAAATTCTATCAGCAAAATATATTCAGTGTTGAAAGTTCAGGTAAGATGGTTCTTTCAGGGTGATATATTACATATAGATAACATATAAACACTGATCAGACTTAACTTGCATGTAAGTGTATGTTTTCATGTATGTACAATATGTGAGAGCTGCAGCTAATCACTATTGTCGTGTGGAAACGTCTCCATTTTTGGTAATTTTCTTGTTCTTACTCTGGCTGAATCATTACATCTTTCACTGTTTAAAAAAAAAAAAGAAAAAAAAGACTTTTCCATCTGAAGCTCTGCTAAAAACAAACTGGATGAGCAGCAATCACAAAGCTAAAAATAAACCAGATCATCTCGGTTCCTAAAACATGCGATGGCAACAGCAGAACAACAACCATGAGCGAGGGAAGTATCAGGCCTAACCAGCAGACGAGAGCTGTGAGGGAAACCCATCCACCCATCTGAGCTCGACCAGAGGAAAAAAGAGAAGAGAAGAGCAGCAGCGTAAAGTATGACAGGAATGAAAAGCTTCTGGTTAACTGTCCCAGGGTGAGGAAACAAGCCTGTTCCCAGGCCACCGTATCACCAGGCCAACAGGAAATGGCTGCAAAAAGGGGCCCAAGGTGGCTCAAAGTGAAATGAGGCACGAACCATATAAGCTAGTTCACAATGTGGTGTGTTTGTAGGCAACTGATGTGAACGCCTTTTTTTTCCTGTCAGCAATGTGCCTTTATCACAGAAGACACTCCTGAAATGTCACAGAAGGAAAAGCAAAACAAATCGTTCAGTCAGTGTCTCCATTGAGACACCGATTCTGATTCTTTTCACTGTTGGTGAATCTTGACAGTATGTATCTGATGAAATTATTGATTGCTATTGAAAAATACCCATCACAGTTTCATTACTTAAACCATTAATCTGTATTGACTTTGTGAGTCACGCTGCAGCCTACAACTTGAGCCTTATTCTTTTAGCCTATATTTCTTTACATTTTGACCAACTGGCATCACTAAAAGTAAGCCGAATTAGCTATTAGAAATTCATTTTTTGCAATTTACCTATGAATACACAGAAAACTATTTCTGGATTACTTGCATACTTAAGAAAACTTTCAGATGTGATGACTGTCCATGAACTTCTGGAGGTATAAAGAAGCATCTTTTCTTCTATGATTCCTAAGCGGATTTATGGATTTACTCATGCTGGACATCAAAGATAAATATAGGAAGTTGAAGTCTAGAAATATGTGTATCATGTTTATGTGTTCAGACTTTCTCCGCTCCAAGAACAAGTATCTTCAGTATCTTAACTGCCTCCACAGGCGGTGTGTCACAATTATTACGGCAGTTCCAACTGCTGAGCGTGCTGGTAAGTGGATCGAACCAACGAGCAAAACAATAACTAACTTCCTGTTGTTTTCACAGCACTGACACATAGGCTACCTGTCCCTCTTGCCTCACATCCGTCCCTCCCCTTTCAACTCTCCCACACACACATCTCACAGCCTGAAACGCTCTGATCTCAACTGACTCTTTCAGCCCCGGTCCGGTCTTTTAACTGCAGCTCACTGAGACGAGCAGAAGCATTTCAAGCATCGTAAAAATGAGCAATCCAGGAGGACATCAGCTGTGAGATCAAGTTTTACGAAAGGTTGAACAAATATGTGACACAAATCCGACCTGGCGTAAACTGAGGGCAGGGCCAAGATCTGTTTCAAGTGCCCACAGAAACGTTTTCGGCGAGCGGTCCTGATACGACCTGAAATATTCTCCTATCAGTCATCCTCTCCGGCTGCGGACACCCCACCCCCTACCACCACCTCCTGCTGTCTCTCTATCCCCTCTCCACCCTCCCTCTCACCTTCCAGCCTCCATTCCCACCTGACTTGTGTCTGACTTGTGTTTGCAGCTCGTGTTTGCCTCACTGAGCCTCCACCTGACAGACAGCAGCGACCTGACAGACTGAGACGCTCGCCACTGCAGCTGAGGCGCATGCATGGGGAAATACACGAATAGAAGGCCTTTGAAAAGGCTTCAAATATTTACAATAACTTGAGGTGCACTTTGTATCGGACCAGTTCCCCTTAAATGTTGTGTTTTCACATTAAAATTTGAAAAGGAGGTCAGATCAACTATGAGGTGGTGGTCTATATTTTCACAATGGTATCTGTTCCTCTCATCACTTCACTGGGCATTTCCCTCTTCCCGTATTTATTATTTATAATCATTGTTTCTAAGACATATATACTGAGACCGGATTCTTTATAACATCTTTCTTTCTTTATTCTTTATAACAAATATTTTAGCTGCTAAGGGTCCCATGTACTGCGATTACTTTGTGTGAAAACAATGAAATGATAAATCAGTAGTTCTTGGAAGGACAAAAATAAAATCAATGACCACTCTATAATAATTATCAGTTATTCATCAATGCCAAACATTTCCTGGTTCAAGCTTCTCGAATAAGAGGTTTTGCTGCTTTTCTGTTTCATGTGAGTGTAAATCTTTTGTGTTTTTGACTTCTAGTCTGACAGAAAATGCAATCTGCAGACGTCACACTGGGCTCCGACACATTGCCAGAAACCTCCTGGCTGCTCCTCAGGCAAGGTTGAGGGCTAAAGGGGACAGAGCTTTTTCCTGTCAGGGCAACACTGCTGTGGAACGACCTGCCTGAGCAGTTCAGACTCAAAACCAATTTCTTCATTTGGAGTTGCTCTTGAAAACTCACTTGAACTATGAGCCTTTCTTAAAAACATTTTTTCATCTGGCAAACAAATGCAATATAAATAACTATTAGTGGCAGTATTATTGTTACATTGTGATGGGCTGTTTTTCACAATTTTCTGACTTTTTTAAGTAAAACAATGAATAGATTAACTGATCATGAAAACAATTGGTTGTTAAAGCCCTCCTGAAAAGTTGGTGACTTTGTTTTGAGTTGAGTTTTGGACTTGACTTGTGTTCTAGTGGCTTGAGACTACATGAGGACTATTAACTAGTTCTCAGTTCTTCGTCAATTTCGTTAATTTTGCAAAAAATATCCACATCATTTTGAAATTACTTGATAGAAAGTGACCCTGTTATTTATTCTGTTTGACAGAGTTGTTTGAGATATTATGGTTTGTTTGTTTGGGACTTAACTTTTTGAGCATTTAGCACAATAAACACACACTGTCTTGCACTTAACTTGAGATGAGTATAAGGTGTTAAAAGACCTAAGTTTATCTGACATGGTCACACGTTAGGGCCAAGTTCCAAAATATGAAACTACCGACTACATCAGCTTAAAATGACATTTAGGACAAATACCAGGGTGGTTTTTGAAGGGTGAATCATCCAATCAACATGTTGACATAAAGAGTTGTTTTAGTGTACTAACTGAAACATGAGCTTTATTTAGTCTTGAGAGAAGATATCAGTTTGGGGGCTTCTAAAGACACCACAGGCTTAATTCAACTCATGTGTGAGAGGAGGGGGTAGACCACATGATAAACTCGACGACAAACCCACATGCACACTCAGTGCTCTTTAGATGAGACGGGTGGAGGCTAGTGCTTCCTGTCCAATGACGGTCACGCCTGAAATACATGTGCTCATACCTCTGAGATCAGATATTTTGTGCAATAATTCTCATCACAAATTATAGCACAACGCATGTGACAACTTATCTTCTGCAGTAAAAAACAGAAATATACTTGGTTAAGATGTTTTTGCAACACTGCCAGCTCTAACCACACCTACAGATTTTACCCGTGTGCCGCAACAGTCGTTGTCCTGCTGCTACTTGTGCCAGTGGTGATGTTGAAATGGTAAAAATGTTGACGGTTGAGATTAGTATGACATACGTGCGCCATCAGGAATCCTCGAGCACACAAGATAAAAACTGGTTATCATCTAATCAAAGGCCCTCGCTCTCACTCATTCTTCTCTACAGTTTCACACTCATGCACTGCAATTGTATGGCCACACTGCTACTCGGCCACATCACTCACTCATTTATCCCCAACAGGAAAGACAAAAAAAAAAAAAAAAAAAAAAGCGAGACAGTGGAGGAGACAGGCCATTTAGCCATTACTTTACGAGACAGATGTACAGCTCAATCATCTTTACAGGGCTTTTAAAAAACGCACAGTTTCCTTACCATCACTGCAGAAATCATTTTTTACTGTTCTGGCAGTTGTGTTATTAGCCACAAGCAAAATCTCTGTGTTTTCTTTATGGATCAGAGGTAAACTTGTCTGGATCTGGTGAGCCTTTTTTCTCTCGTATACATGTGAACGCTTTAACACGTACAAAGTAAGATTAAAAGCATTTTTTGTTTTAAGATCTAGACTATTATGTATGTTACTTAAAGCTGCTGGTAAAGACAACGGAAATCAAGTGATCTTCATTTAATCACAGACTGCACACTTTAAAAATGTGGATCCCAGTAGAGTGGAGGGTAATAAAAAAAATGTATGTGGATAACTATGAGGCATCTATGGAATGATAGACTGTTTAATTTCTGGCATCGCTCATACATAACATGCAGTTTAGACTTAAGAAAACAGCACCTTCATACATTTTTATTATTTTCTGGCTTTCTTGTCGACATTTACAAGCAACCGACTTTGCAGGTAAAGTGCAAACTGCCATGTTTATGACTGTCACATTCTTTCTTTTACTTTCTGTTTTGCCTCATTGTCCGCCCTGCTTGAGCTGTCGGGGTCAAGTCAGTTTTAAGCTAATCAGCCGAGGTCGTTTATGATTTGAGCGCTCACATTCATGAGCTGCATGGCTCAAAATCCAAACCAGAATTGAAAAAACTGATAAAACAACACATCTGTATCCCTTGCAAAGGAAATAAGACGTTAGAGTTAAGAGACTTTGAGTTGTAGAGAAAAACTTAACAAAACATACAAGTGCTGATGGATTGACTGCGTGCCACAAGGAGCAAACTTCCCCTCCTTCATTCAAACAGAAAGAACGCTGCTGGTATTACAACATCAAAACAAACACCACTGCCTCAAAATCTTCATTCAGCTCATGCCAACGTTATTTGGAGATTTGTTTCAATCTTAAGAGCGTCACCATTAGGACTCTGAATCAGCCTTTGACAAATTCGGACCTATTCTATAGATGGATATTGACCCATCGCCACAGAGGCTGCGGCTCAGCTGTCATTAGATATCTACAACATTAGATTTGACAAGCTCACCTCTAGGCAGTTCTGGCCTACATGTTCTATATACAGCTAACATATCAGCGGTGACACACAACAGTCAGTATAGTCGACCTGCAATCTGACCTTAGAGACAGACAGATGAACAACAAACAAGAAGCGCCGGCTGAGGTTTGAAAGAAGGCACTTAAAGCCTTAAAATGAGTTTAAAATTAACTAATGAAGACTGAATTCACTAAATAAACCTGCAACTAGAGCACATACAGTATGTGTACAGTGTATTTACATCAAGTTAACATCAGCCTCTGCACAAACATGCAAAGCTGCAGTTTTAAAAAGCAAGCCAGTTGCCCCCACAATTCCTCACTCCTCGTCTCTTGCCTTTAAGCACTTTGTGAAGCTAATTTCATTTTGTGCATGCAGGCTGAACGGGAGTGGAAGTGCTCTTCAGGGTCAGCGAGCACTGTACATGCTAAATATGTTACAGGGCATTTCATTACATAACCATTCAAATGAACTGCGTTTGTATGGTATATATATAGGCTACACGCTTGGCTGCAATCAATGAGTGAAAACAATAGATGGGCAGTAGTTGGCTCCATTGATCGCCTCACGTGGCTCCGGACCTAGACAGTGCAATGTTTGGATTGACATGTGCCAGCAATGCAACCAACCACACATCCGTATCGATGGCTGCGCGTAATTAACAGCATGCCCTTTACGCAAACTTCCAGGCATGTCAGCTGGTTCAATATGGTCTCACTTAGTTCCAAAAAGTTGGACAGGAAGTGAGCCAGTCAGGCAACTGTGCCGCCACTTCTTCTGCTGCTGCTAACCCGGTCAGTCCACGAGCCTGTTTCACTGCAATCTCAGCATTTTTCTCATCAATCAATTCCCTACTTCTGTATTCCAAGAGACATTTTAGAAAACGCAAGTCTGCAATATCTTCTGTAACCCGCACCCCCTCTCGGACACCTCCCCAATTTAAGAAACGCCAAGTGTGCAATATCCCCAATGCACCTCGTTTCTTCTTCTCGGATCCTTTCCTTTCTTCGCAAGACATGTGTTGTACCAATAAGTGGTAGGAGTGGCCCGGGAGTGTGTTCTTAATCTCTTCATCCCTGCAACTCAATGCTGCTTACTGTCCACCGCAAGGATCTCTTCACGCATCTGCCAAAAAGTTAATCACCTTTTTCTAAATCCTTTCCTGCTCCTTCCTCGCTCTGGTCACCATAATATTGGTTTTCCATAAAAGCATGTGCTTCATCTGTGAATCCCTCATATTAAGAGCCGAGTGCATCTTACTGTGCGTTGTTAGCGTTTTGCTTAAGCTTGCATTGCATCACCACACCTGCACCTACAGGGTGACACACCTGACTGATAAGGGCTTGTCAGTATGAAAATAATGCAGGACACATTCCTCTCTCTCCCACACACAGCTCGTAGTTTCATGCCCAGCCTGCTCCTGGGATGTGCAAAAAGGCCATCAGCTATGCAGCCAGAGGTTGTTTAGCATCTGGCTGGTAAAACTGACATGGCCTTAAGTGTAAATATCACATTATGAGTCCAAAAAAAAACCCACACACGTTTAATTTTGCAGCCCTAGAGAGGACGTTCAAATAAAACCATATGTTTAAACACACTGTAAGGCTCTTCACATTGATGCTGCTGCTATGTAGGTGTAGTAGTCCATCATAGTATTGCAGTTTTACACAGCAGAATTGCAAGTAACACACCTTATAGGAGTAAAGTGTCTTTAAAGTGTCTGTGATGCACAACACTGACTGTGCTGTGTTCAAATGCAATAAGACATATAGTGAATGTGTTGTGTTCACACCCACTTCTAATGACAACAACAGTAAACAGCTGAGAGGTGCCATGAGCTACACCCATATGTTCAGCAGAGCATACATGGCTGGAGACGACAATAAAGTCACGACATTTAAAAAATAATAATAATGATAAAAAAAAAAAATACAAATAAAAAATGCTCAGCAACAGCAGCGTCATGTCGATTTTGTCTTATTTGAAGGAGCATCACAGAAATCACTCCCACCATCTCGGCTGAGCCCACATTACAGGCTTCAAAAGCGGGGGAGGCTTATGGCTTCACACACACACACACACACACACTTTTACTAATCACATCCAAGTGTCCCCGTGGCTGCAGCTCCGCCGTTTTCAGCTGCAAAAGGAGAGGAGGAGGAAAAAGGGTGTTTTTCACTCACCGAAAACACGTCAACGTCCGTGGCGGCCATGGTGAGAGGAGTGAGGTGGAGGTGGTGGAGGAGGAGGAGGAGGTGGTGTTGGTCTGAGCTGGGCAGGAGACTGAGCAGAGGCGAAAGGGAGCAGCCCTCGTCTCTACCGAGCTGGCCTGCTGAAGTAACCGAAAGCCGAGCTGACGGAGAGAGAGAGAGAGAGAGGGAGGTGGTGAGGGAGGAGGCAAGATTGCATCCCCTTCGCCGCCGCTCCCTTCCTGCTTCGCCCGGGCAAGCTAAATCGTTCATTTAATCCTTTCGTCCTCTGCCGAGAAACATAGAGAGTGCAAACTGACTCACTTGGGTTATTTTAACCATGTAGCTCGGGATAGTTAGGGGGGAAAAGTCGAGATTATAGTTTATATCTGTTTTGAGTAACAGAGATTTTAGTGTTTGAGTGACGCTCCCGTTGTGCGCATGCGTCTTTAAACGGATATCGCACATTTAAAGAATACACACATTATTTTTTCCCCCCTCCGTTTTAATTCGTCTTAAAAGAAAGTTAAGTTAAGCAAAGTTATTATTGGTACGTTTTGAACATCTAAACAGTTTAAAGCCGCCTCGAAGCGTTTTTCACAGGCGACGTTCATACGTTCGTGAAAGCGGGACGTGAACTATCTTAATGTTCCGTCAACATCTTCGGGCGGGACGGGTGGATCCAATATGGCCGCCGCTCAGGAACTCCCATTCAGTGCAGGAATGTCGCTGCACACGCTGCAAGCCGGGACAGGAGCGAGCAGCGCCGCAGAGCGACACAAATATGTGTGTCAGCGGTGGACACGATAACATACGCTCCCCCGACTGTCGCCTCCAAACCTTTGCAAGGCGGCGTAATTAATATTTAAATGAATCAATGAGGTCACAGGTTGATTAAGCGAGCATCAGCCAATCAGAGCAAGGCATGCTCTGATAGTGTTGCTCCAATTGTCAAACCAGTGTTTGTTTGTTTGTTTGTTTTGTAATGTATCCTGGGTGACCTGGAGAAGTGTAGGTCTACTTTTTACTGCCATCCAGTTATAAATTAAACATTTATGAACTTTTATATATACTACTGATGTATTAGAGCTCAATGACTGGCATAATACACATTTTTAATCATCCTTAAATATTGTTATTTGTTCAAAATGTCTTGCCCACATTATTCAAGGCCCAACTGTGACCATAATGTAATCTGAGGACATTTTACACATATTTTGATATGAATGACCAATTTTATATGTGTGTGTGTGTCACATGATAATGCGTCATATTATTTGTTATCATGGGTAGAAGTTGTAGTATTATTATGGTTTTATTATTATATATAACTTATTTATTAAGTTATGGCAATATCTCTTCCTGTGAGCCTAGTAAAAAAAAAATATTCTGTATGTAAATGAATCCAGTGTAAATGTTCTTTTCAAATTATTAATCGTTTATTTGCTTGGCCTTTAAATGGGGAAGAGTGATATTTCTATTTATTTTAACAAGACGGAAATGGAGAGGGAGAGGGAGAGAGAGAGGGGGGGAAACAAATCCAGATATGTTTCCTTTTATTGCAACAGAAGAATAAAGATTCAGTTGAAAAGTGTGTTTGCGTGCAGGGAAACGTCTGCATATATTATTCAAATTGCATCCACGTCTGCACTTTCCCCGGAAAAGATCCTCCTGCAGGTGAGGAGAAGGAGGAGGAGGAGGAGGAGAGACGTGAGCGGTCAGGTGAGCGTTCACTGTGCGGGACAAAGGTGCGCCGGGAGCCTCAGCTTTACCCCCCCGACAGGCCACAGTTTCCGCGATGGCTTTGACGCAAGAATCCGTCCTGTTTCTGCTGATAGAGGAGGGGGGCCAGGTGAAGAAATCCGACCTGGTGAGTAAGTTTAAAGGTGCGATAGACTCCGACGATCCCGCGGAGAAAGAGCGGAACAGGGAGCTCTTCAAGACCTTTGTCAACAACGTCGCCTTCGTGAAGGAGGTCGACGGCGTCCGGTACGTCGTGGTGAAGAAAGTGTACCAGCACTTGTTGGACCGCGCCCGGACTGCGGAACAGACCGAGCAGAGAGGTGAGCAGCAGCGCCCACCTGTGCGGACTGAGAGCTGTGCTGGTGGTGGTGGTGCAGGAGGGGAGAGATCAGCTGTTTCTGAGCCTGATCCAGAGCGGGACACCGGTGAAAGCGGTGAAAATCCCACCGAGCTGCTTTCTCCTCTGCAGCTGGCCTTGCAGAGGAGCAGACTGACGGATGTTAGAGTGAAGAGATCGATGCATTTTGACATTCAAAGCCAGGGCACTGGTGGGGTTACTGTGGCAAATGAGCCCACCGGCGTCCAGAGCAAACCCTACGCCTTACCCTTGAGAGTCCCACCCAGCGCCACCAGGGTTGAGGTCCGCAAGCTTAAGGCGGACCCGGACGCCCCCCCTGAAAGCCCCAAACTGGATGTCATTAGGAACAAGAGAAGGCCTCCCCCAGTGGAGACAGGCGGCGGCAGCAGCTCGCCCCAGCTGAGGAGGTCGGTGAAGAGCACCAAGGCATCTGAGGAGCCCAAAGAGACCAGGGGCCCCTCCGTGGTTCCCCTGGAGCCGTCGGAGCACAAGTGGCTGGTCAAGTGTGCCTCCGGCCACTGGAGCCTGGTTTACGGGCTGCTGCTGAAAGACTGCCAGCTGGCGGAGAAGAGGGATTTCATGTCGGGGTTCACCGCCCTGCACTGGGCTGCCAAGTGTGGGAACAGCGAAATGCTCGTTAAGATCATTGACCTCTCCAAGCAAGGCGGCGTTGACATTGACATTAACGCAAAGGCGCACGGTGGGTACACGCCTCTGCACATCGCCGCCGCCCTGCACGACCAGGAGTACATCCTGACCATGCTGGTGGGGGAGCACGGGGCCAACCCAAACATCAGGGATAACTGCGGGAAGAAGGCCTACCACTACCTGCACAAAGGCGTTTCCGGGACGGTGAGGGAGATGCTGGGCGAGCCCAAAGCCCAGCAGGCTCGGGACAGTGCCCCGCCTGAGAAAGACGAGGTGGACCACTTGCCGGATCTCTCCAAGGGCCTGCATTCAATAAGCCGCCTCTTCCAGCCCCACGTGACAGGCAACAAGAAGAAGCACAAGCAGAGGCCAGGGCTTTACTCCCTGAACGACGACCCCGGCGAGGAGCAAGAAGACGGTGGCTTCAGACACAGATTGGCCTCAGATGTTTTTATGTGAACTCTTTCATGTCTTGTATTCATGAGAAGCCACGCCAACCTCAGAGAATTTGACTGACGTTCCTTTGACTTTCAGACCTTTCGTCAACAAAATCACTGACCTCGTCCTTGTTTTTAGGTTTTATTTATTTTTTTTATCTTCTGACATTGATGTCTGGCAGATGACATAAAAGATGAAATTCTTACCAGAGATGATTTATAGTTTGGATGTGTGGTCAAAGAAATAATCAACGAATACTTAAATTGATGATTGCCTCTGGAGCTTTTTGATTTAATCTGAATTTAGAGTTTTAGTCTGAGATAATACCCTGTAGGAGTTGCACCGTAAGGGAGCATTTACAGGTGTGAATAAAACATGATTCAGATCATTTTCCCGTAGGTCCCGTGAGTCGTCTTATTGCTCACCGTCTGCAGTCTCCTGAAGGCATCTGGACTAAAACTGAGCTGAACAGTGTCACAGAAACAATGTTTATGTGATGTTGAATTTCTGTTGTTCTATTCTATTCTGTTTATTTACTGATTGTTATTTATTCCTGTTTTTCTAAATTAAGCATTTCAGTAAAAAAAAAAAAAAAACAGCAGTATGGTAGCTGCAAAAAATGAGCTGATTAATCACATTTACATCATCAAGGTGTAAGGAATAAATAAGACAGTACACTAGGTCATTTTACAATGTTTTCATGCATCCATAACTTGATTTTTAGGTGTATGTTCTTTTAAAAAATGTCCTGTCTTAATCTGTTTCTGATCAGAAGGATACCGAAAATCAGTCTATGACAGAGGCGTTCTGTGAATTATTTAGCAGCGGCATCAAGACTTAACTCGTTTTCATCTGACTTTCCCCCTCTGAGTAAGCAGTGAGGCTGTCATCCTCTCAAACATGCCCTAACTAAAAAAAAAAAAAAAAACTGTGGATGTGCCGACTTATGTGTGAATCAAACTTCTGGAAGCAAAGAAAATAAAGTAATAAATAAACATAAAAATCCGAGAAACGTTTGTGCCTCTGAGGAGGATTTAGAGGACTTCCCTCTTCATCCCTCTCACTTTGTAACAGATTAATTATTAAAGCCGTGAAGCCCTTCGGAGAAACAAACTGAAACCGCCTGGAGGAAAACAAACACTAGACATCAGTGGATTATCATATATGTGAATACATATTAGGAAAGATAAAGGGTGTGTCATTCATAAAGAGGTGTGCAGGTGCTCCATAAATCATTACGGCCCCTCTGCGTGCCAAAACCTCTCAGCAACGTGGCTCTGATCCACCTCCTGGCTTGTCGAGACAGCTGTGATTCAGCCAGATATGCAGCTGACTAAGAATAAGTGTGTGCATGCGTGTGGCTGAAAGTGTGTGCATTAATGGCATCGCCGGCCCCTGCAGCCTGACTGAAGCAGCAGAAATTCCGACTTTGCCTTGTTTTCTGTCCGGCCTGGTTCATTTTCCTCAACACATGTGACTTTGTATTATCAGTCAGGTGTAAATGTGCTTAATTGCAATTTGTTTAAGAGGTAGATGAGTCATGGGGAAGGAAGGAGCAGCGGTTAGAAACGGCTCCTTTTTCCGTCTTGTCCGGGACTCGAGTAGCCTCCCTCTGCTTCTTTCGTGTCTCGTTATGTCACTTCCCCGGCAGCGTCCATTGTCTTTACCTCAAGACGATGTTTCATCTCCGAGATTCGGGGTTTTTGCAGAGCAAATGTTCTTTTCTGCTGCTGCTGTGAGGGAAAAAGGCAGAGAGACCCAGAGAGGTGGAAAGAGCATTAAATCCTTCAAAAAAAAGAAAAGAAGAAGCACCAACGCCACAGTGTTAAATGTTGGTATTAAAGCAAACGGTGCAAAAAAAAAGTGTTAAAGGAAATATTGTCAAAAAAATCTGGAAATAAAATTTAACCAAACAACAATAATGTGCAGTTTGACATTTATTCACTTTCTTACAGAAAGCTAGATGAGAAGACTGATACCGCTCATGTTTTGCTCAATAATTGCTTATCCTGCAAACATGAGAGAGGCATCGATCTTCTCGTCTAACTATCGGAAAGAAAGCAGTTCAGTTATTAGCACAATGTTGAACGATCCCTTTAACATCTGCAGCTTTTGAGTTAACTTAACTTCTCTTCTAATTTAACTTCCCAAAAAAAATGGACACAATCCAGGGTAAATTTGTCATCTCTGAAAAGTATAATTAACAACAAAATCTAAATTGTGCCCTTTGCAGTAACAAAAGGTCTGCATGAGCGTGGGTTCATACAAATTTCAGTCCTAATTATGACTGTTGCGATTTCCTCAACTGATGTCCTACCTGTCATAAAATAGTGAGCAGAAAAGAAATATAATGAGGATGGTGTGGGATGCATTTTCATAATCAACTGTAATCCTGTGTGTGTGTCAGATAGTTATGAAAAGGCCTGAAGTTATCTTAATTAGCAGAGAGATCCAGCACAAACATCGACTGTAACGAACAGGCAATAAATCATGGCGCAGTTACACCAGCGTTGCGTTTTGGCTGGAGAACAAGCCAAGTTTGTTAGTTTTCATGACTGAGCTGTGTAATGACTGGCGGAGGTTAGAGGAGGAGCCAGAAGGTGCGCTGACATTCCTGCGGGCGGGGAGAGTTCAATGTTCACGTTGACGAGCGAGCTTTGAAGTCACCAACCACTGAGTCATCGGTCATCGACGTATTCAACAACCCTCCTGCGTGTCCTTTAAGTTATTCGGTGGCAAAAACAAACATGCTTTGTGCCTCTTCGTGGCGTAGACGTTGCCTCCCAAACATTTTCTCTTTCCCCGCAGAGACAGAAGGACACAGTCGGTGATTATCAGCCTCGAAGCTCCTCATTACCCAGCGACGTGACAGAACTGCTGCTGCGCCGTTCGGGCCATCCTGTTCCCTTCCTGTTTTGTTGCCACTGATTGCTCTATCACTTAAGCTGTCTTTGTATCGACTCTAGAGCGAATTACCATGCAATTAGTGTCTGACGAAGATCTTACTTGTTAAGAACACCCTGAGTTATATTTCACGTCCCTGCTGCATTCAGTGGGAGCCCGATTGAAAGTGGGTTTTTATTTTGTTTTTTTTAACTCAGTAAAGTACTCTAAGTGCTGTCTGGTGTCTCTCACTGTCCTTCTGGGGGGGGTTTCCTCTGCCACTTGCCAACATGAAATTTCTGGTTCAGTGCTTTTTAATAAGCGTTTGCTGTCAGCGACAAATAAACTGGACGGCATTCCACTGCGAGGCTGAAAACAAACGAGGGCAGAAAGACACATGAAAGAGATAAGAAAGACTGCTAAAAATATATACAGTACATCCCCCTGTGCACATCATTTTCTCCCGTTTTGAGGCTCAAAATGTAATCTATTTCTTAAATAAATAAATATTTGGACATTTTTAATGCGCATTTTCACTTTCTTGTTTAGAGTAAGATGAGAAGATTGATGCCCCTCTTATATTTTTACAGTAAACATGAAGTGACAACCACCAGTGGGTTAGTAAAAGCCAGCCAGGCTCTGTCCAAAGGTAGCAACATCCACGAGCAGCAACCAACTGAGTCTCCAACAAATAGTCCTGTCAAAAAGACACAACTTTATAGTGTTTTGTTGTACAGACTAAAGAAGTGTTTCCTCATGGTATTATTGTTTGCACCGCTGTAGAAAAGACAATTCAATTGAATTCAACCTTTATTTCAGATTGACAAGAGGATCCATAGCAAGGAAAGAAATAATATAGTGTAGCCGCAAGCAGCAATGAACGAGGTCCAAGCAGATTTGCAACCAAAATGAGCACTTGAAAACACAGCATTATGCATATATTGTCACTGTAATGGCAAGCAGGACTTGACTACCTGTGAATTTGAAACATACAACACTGTATCCCCAAAAAATGTGAATCACTCACTGTGCAACCAAGGTGACAGACTATTAACACACTTTCGAGTCATGTGCAACTTTATGCATCCTTTATGTCATCTTCCTCATCTTTCACCTGCAGGAGAAATAATGGCATTCAGTACATTTACATGCAGCCAAGAAACCAGGCTATGCAAATGATTGAAGAATGCATTTACATGCTCTGTAATAACCTTGTGACTGTAAGCATGCACGTACATGCAACAAGTCCATAACCCCTGACCCTATCTGGGAAGATTTGCTTGCTGTTTTTTTCCCTCTTCTTAGGTGTGTGTGTCTGAAGTCACAGTCCGTCTGTCTGTGTTGGGGTCAGAGTCCGCACTACATTTATAAAGAGACTAAAAGAGTGACCTCCCAAACATCATTGTAAAATCAAGACAGTAAAGTGCACTACGAAGCATCCAGTCAGTGACAAGTTTGATGTAATATTTGATAACTGTGGTCACTTTACACACACACATATAATACAACATAATAATAACAGAATATGATGTATTATCAAAGAATAAGACAAACACACAAGCAATATAGAGAGAAATAGGAGAATATCAGTTTTTGCTGTCAAAGATTTTAGACAGCAGATGCTAAAATGTTGAAAAAATAAGAGATAAGTGAGTTTTATAGATATGTACAATATAAAGACATGGAGTTGCTTTGTAATACAAGCCCCAGGATGAGGATCATTAACTTTAGTTGGATGATGCTGTTGATCCTGTCAGAGTGGCCTGAAATGTGAAGATGGCGAATAAGCGTTTTGCCAAAATGTCCAGCTATTCCTTTAAGACCAATAAAAAGAAATTACTACCCAGATGGTGAGACCTTTTTTAACCAAGTGTCATTTCCTAGCATTATTTATCCTTGTTTCAGTCGATACTGGCGCTCAAGTTACACAGTTGATTTAAACCCAGCGTTCATTTTGTGAGGAAACATGCCAGACAGACTTGACGCAGTGCAGAATTCAATTATATGACAGAATTTCCCATGTTATATAAAAATCCGTTGGGATTACTGTGCAGGAAACACTGCTGACATTCAGTTTTAAAACTCACACCAAAAAAAAAGCACCAGAGAGACCTGTTTCATTTTTCCATTTGCTGGCAGATGACCAGTATCTTTCTGTACAACAACCTCAACAACCCCAACAATTCTTCAATTCTCTGGCAGTAACTGTTTGTTTTTCCGCTCCACATATGATGAATCTTTCTTACAGTCTCTTCACAGAAAATAAATGGCCTCTCAGAAGCAGTGCGTTGATGTGCCTGCAGAGGGCGGAGGCGAGCTCTGAGAGGAAAAACCAATCCAGGAAGGCCTTTTAGTTCAGGAAAGCCAAAATATGACAGAAAAAGTTTATAAGAAATAATGTGACTAAATACTCAGTGTTACATGTTTTCACAGCTTGAATATTGAAAAACATACATCGCTCTTTCCATAAATACTTAATGTGGCCTATATTTGTAGCTCCATTCATAGTACATTGTGTCTTGTGATCTTTAGGAGCTAGTTGTGTTTTACTGTTCGGGCTGGATTTGTGCGTCCTCATTAAGCAAAAAAAACTTGAGTTCATTGTACAAAAAGGAGAAATGTGGTACACTGTGAGGAGGGGGAGAGCTTAATTTATTCACAATATTACAAACATCGTGGAATTTACAACTCCAAACAGGCACAAAAAAAAAAACAACTCAAACTCTCAACAGGTGTGAAATGTACCAGAAACAGTGGATTTAGAAACGTCTCTGCTGTCGTACAAACAGCTGGGACTCATTGAAATATTTCTTTTTTTTCCTTCCTGGCCTCAAAAACAGATTCTGTTCGTTTCAATGTCGACCGCCTACTGCTTCTGAAACAAACTAAGCAAATATAATCGTACTTCAAAATCAGGCCTCTTTCTTGCAGCCTCAACAAAACACTGCTTTGATTGAGCGACAGACACAGAAAGACTCAGGAAGTCAAATGTTTGTTAGTATGCACACACAGCAAGAGCTAAAATGAGTATTTATCCATGCGCTGCTTCTTTTTGAGGGAGCGTTTTTTCCTCACTTTCGCCCGCAGCCTCTTTTTGCATACTTTGGGAATTCCAGCCGGCTGCAGTGAAAAACATGAGAGTCTTTCTAACCCTTCAAGCCCCGCGTCAGCACAAAGGCCAAAACAAACAGACATTTGTTTAGCAAATAGACACGGGCACAGCCATAAATCTCCAGAGAAATGCTTCAGGGTAGGTTTTGGCAGGGCAGGTTGTGGCGGGGCAAGTGGTGAAACTGTTAAAAAATAAACATAAAGATGAAGATGTCTTTTAGCGTCTCCATTTTCTGAGTAAAAACCCACTTTGAGCTGGTTATTTGTCTGTTTTTTGTGACATTTTGCTTTTTGTGTGTGCGAGGCTCCCAATGATGCTCTAACCTCTTTGTGGTTATTAATACATAAATATCATATACACAAATCAACCCATACACTGGATCAGTTTCTTTTCATGACAGCCGTCAGGTCTAATTTCCTGAGGGAACATAACGTTTTGATCACTTCATGACGACTTCGTAGGAGTTTTGTTGAAAGCGTACACAGCAAACACCGAGAGGAGTTCTGTCTTTCTCTTCAACAACTAATCTCTCTACGCACACAAAAATTAAGACATTCATGATTTCACTCACACACACACACACACACACACACAGCACATATTCTGATGTACAGCAGCAGCTCACATCACTCCTAAACAACTCTTCAATGTGTCTGGTTGAAGATTCTGTAAAAAGAAATTAATACAACTACCAAAAAAAAAACAACTATAAAAAAAAAAAAAACTACTACTGACAAATATTAATATAGACACACAGATGCAGTTTTTTTTCTTTAAAAAAAAAAAACGGGAAAGTAAAGTTGATTCAAGAGCGTGTTTTCATTGAGGGCTATAGAGAAGAGCTTTTTTTTTTACTAAAGCTGTGTAAGTTTAAATAAACTTAAAGGTTAAATGTGTCTAAAAAGGGGCGAAGTTGTGGAGGTAGAGAATAGAAAATTAGTTTAAGACACCTGAAGTGAAGATTGTGGACTTTCCTCTTTACAAAAAAAAGTATTTCAAGTATCACGTGTCACTTGTGCGACAAAGGAACATGGGGATAAAATACTCAGTGATATAACTGTTGCTTACTTGTAATCTGCTTTATAGAGGTTTAGCACCTCCGTATGAGAAACAGGTCCAGCATGAAATCATCAAGACTTACTAACATTAAGTATGAAATTAGCTGGAAATGTATTTGTACACAATCCTTAATTTTCCTGTGTTGTGTGCTTGTGTACCTTTTTAAAGAAAGACATTTTTTCAACATTCCTATTTGAAAATGACGAAACAAACAAAAAGATGTGAAATAGAAATATTTTTTAAAATGGATGGAGTAAGGCTTTCACTTGAGACTATTTTGAAACAAATCTGATTTGAAGAATGTGCATTTGTGTATCATTACAAAGTGCTTATTTTCCATTCACCCTTTTTGGTTTTTAGTGCCTTAATTTGAAACACATTTAAAAATAAGAACATTAAAAAAAAAAAAAAAAAAAAAAAAAGATTAAATCTACTACATCTATAGTACATTTTGCTGACATGATACAGTACGCTGCCCCCCTCTCAGGCTACTCTCTTCCACTGAAGGCTTCTCACTGGTCAAAATACAATCTTAAAGCTTATAATAGGTTTCCACAGGTGCAGATGTGGGGCTGGAGCACTACCGTCTCAATGAAAAGTGAAGAACAGTTGCCACTAACGGGGGACGCAAAGTTTCCACCGAGGAGCTCTAATGGAAAATTGTTCTGTAGCAAAACCAATATCAAGGCACGCAGAAGAACGGTTAAAAGTCAACGGAAACACAACCACTATATTGGGAAAGGTCCTCAGATGCACAGTGCTGATAATGGGCGTGAATAACAGAAAGGAGCTTCAACAGCCAACAGGAGAGCAGGCGGCATGATGGGTTCCCCAGTAGTCCTGTCAAGTTCTTTTAAAAAGGACAAAAGAAAGTCATGACAGGGTGCAAAGGGTGCAAAGACACCAGCTGGACCACTTACAATGTGTCTATGAGGCAAACTGAGCCAGAAAAGTACAGCCAAAACGGTCTGTGTGTCTCTTTGAGCATCCAAGTCAGACAAGAAAGGAGAAATCAGTGCTTTTCGTCGCTCCTCCCTTTACAGATTCAGGCTGTTGGAAAGCGCCTCCAGCTGCTCCTCTCCCAGCCTCTTTCTCTCTTCCAGGTCCTTCTGCCGGATGAGCAGTGAGGCCTTGGTCTGGACGAAGCGGCGGTAATCCTGCAGCTGCTCGGCTGACAGCTGGCGTGACAGGAAGGTGGAGACCAGGTTCTCTCTCCGGTCCAGGTTGTCCTTCAAGTCTTTGGCGTCCTCCCTCTGTTTGCACAGCAGACGGTGGCGACTGTCCAGAGATTGCTGAGTGTGGAGACAGAGGGTGAAGAAGATAAATTATACCTGATATAGTCACATTGCCTCTCTATCTCACATGATACTGCTTGGGACAAAGGAATATGCGAGGTCTGTTATTGAAACTTGAAACTTATTCTGGTGTTGAATTCCTGCCTTACAGAACATCAGACCCATTATAATGATTTGAAATAAGTAAATATATATCCTGCTGTAAATAAGAGAAATATCAAGAAATAAATCATGTCAAAAGGCCTCATATTTTGGGTTACATTTCTTATGTTAACTGAAAGGTAATATGTTGGTTGCTGTAACAGAGAGATGTTAGTGTCGTATGATCATGTTTCAGAAGGTGCAGTGTTTCCTTATGTCAACAGAGGGCAGGGTAGGTACAAATGTCACCGAAACCAGGCCGGAGTTTCGGTGAGTCAGTGTAAATACCAGTGTTGCTGATAACAGCAAGAAAACAAATGAGCCTCTAACAAGCCCTCAGTATGCAGCACGTTCAGCTGGGCTTTTGCAGATGGACAAACGAACAAGGAGCCCTTTCAGGGATAAATCTAGAAATCTAATACATCCATGCAAACATAAACTGATGCTGAAAATACTGCGACGCATAATGAAACTGGATATTCAGAGAAAGTTTAAGTCAAATCCTGTGACACTACACGTTAATATTTGAGAACAAATTCATGACATCAATTCGGAAGAAATTAAATAACATTATATTTGAAATTTGAAAGACCGTATTTGAAAGGCCTAAACAACTCATAACACATATATTTTAGCTGCCTGAGATGCAACATTCAGGTGATTATTTCCCAATGTGTCAAACCAAGAAAAGTGCAGTCCAATCAAACTGCGGTATATCACAAATAACCTTCAAGTGTCTGATAAAGGGTTGGCTCAAACACAGATAAGCTAAAAATTGGCAATTAAACGCAGATAATCAACATTTTTGGAATTACACACAGTGAGAAGCCTTGACTCCATTAAAGTCGCCCTTCAACTTCTCCCAAGTGGCATGTTTGCTGTTCTAAAGCAAACAGAACGAGAGTATAGCTGAAGGCATGGGAGTAGCCACACACACTTTGAACAGTCATTTGGCCAGAAGCTCCAAATGAGCTGCAGTGAATCATGAGATGTGCGTGGTTCCATGACATAAGATTCTCCCAGGAGCACTCGCTGACGCCGCGCTTTTACTCGCCTGTATTTGAGCGGATGTGTAAACAGCTTTGGGGCGAAGACAGGAGCGTAATACAGTACATGACGCATGGTGCATAACAGTACAGAGATAGATTCTTATCACATCTAATTCGGTTGACCTTTAACCACAGAAATCATTTAGATATATTCACAATATTAGTGCTTTCAACTGACACAGAAATAAGGGGCAGCATGTGAACATTTAGATTAGATTTACATCAGAGGTTCATAGTTTGGGCTCCATGCTTTTAATTACTTGTGTGATGTGAAAAATTATGATGCATGTAAAAGCTGTGTGAACACTCATTAGAAAAGACAAACAAAAGCCAAAAAATGGATTTTGGGAAAAGGATTGTGTGAATCTGGTTATTTCTTGCATTCATTTTTTTCTTTCTAGGTGTGCTTTTTGGATTTTGCAGGGTCAGAGTCTCTACCGGTGAGTGTTTTACCATCAGACAAATTGAGTTTTAGCGTGCAGTTTTTTAGAGCATACCCAACAGACCCTCAACACCCTAATTTATAAACCCTCTGATACCCAAAGAAACAGAATGAAAGAAGACAACATGGATTGAGATTCCTCACCTTTTCCTCAGCATCTGTGTGCTGGTCCACAGTGCTCAGGGCGTTCTGTACTCTGGCCAGCCGAGCAGAGAGGCACAGCAGCAGGTTGACCACCCTCTCCAGGTCCCCTATGAACAGGTTGTACCTCTCCAGCTCCACGGGCAGACATCGCTCACGGACCAGTACCTCCAGGGCCTCGCCGTGGGCCGCATTCTCCTGAATCTCCGTCTGGAGGGCACCGCGCGCCTCTGCCAGCGAGTGAAGACGAGCCTCGATATGGGACACTAAGAGACGCTGTTCATTCAAGCACAAAAGGTAAATGTGTGAGAGAATTCAGGCTGTTATGCTACTGAGCAGATGCACACGGTGAAACAGGGCCAATGAGAAAAAAAATGTGGGGAGAGAAATACTTGTCAACTCAACCACATAACTTAAGATTGGAGATGAACCATTAAAAATATTTATTTCACACTTGCTGTCTTAGGATCATGGATGAAAGTACACTGTATCAGGAGTGAACGTGGAAGGCAGTCAGGCAGGGGGGGAGGCTATTTGCTAAGCCAAACATTAGGCAAGTGGGAGACACTGATAAGCGGTAGACGGTACATCATGTGATAAGAGAGACACAGCTATGTCAGTCTGAAATGAGTCTACTTAAGGCCAAACAGCGATGAGATGGTGTCGATAACAAATCACCACAGAGCTTCTTTTTTTTTTTTTAAGAAAAATGAGACCACAGCTAAAATTTCTCTTATGCTCAGCTGTCATGTCATGATTTCTTGTCATTTTGAATGTATATGCATTAAAGATGCAACAATTACTGACTTACATTGTTGTGTCAGCTGTAAAGTTATACAATTTTAGCTACACAGGTGCTTTGTTGTGGTATCTTTATAAAGGCTTACTTCTGTTTTGACTGTGAAAGATCTCTGTCATGGGGAATTATTAAAATATGTCATTTAAAAATAAATTAAAAAAAAATATTCACTACTTCGTTTTAAAAAATGATTACCTTCTTCTCAGTGACGTCAGCTTTGTTCTGCTGGTCTGTACTTTGAGGCTGAAGGATGTCAGGAGCAGGATGAGATGGTTCAGCCACTTCAGCTGATTCAGTGCTAGAAAAAGGAAAAATGTGTTTAATTCAAACTAGTTTTCTTGTGCCCTGTTGATGTGGATAATGATTCCCGTCATCACAACACAGCATTTTTAAAATAAATCTTAACCCCCTGCTTCGGTTGTCCTGCATATGTTGTGTGTCTTCACCTGTCTTATTCTCTGATGCACAAAGTTAGTTACATATTACAAAACAACTGCACATTCTCTACGTATCTGACGTGCGCTTACGTTAGCAGAAATCTGAGTGCATGTACAACAGTAAGCAGATATCCAGGTGTGTCTGCGCATGTGGTGCAACAAAAGGTAACGCTGCACTGGTGGAGCTCAGTTCTTTGGCCATTTAAAACCAGTATCAAGTTTCGTAGAGAATCATTAATATGTTTTCATAGGGACTCTTATTAACTCTAAGCTTTGTCTGCACTCTAAATGTCAGCTCTACAATTGTTTTAAAGATGTGAGTCAGATTATTCTTTCCATGTACACAGCTGTGTATAAACAAGATAAACGGTTATGTAGCTACCCGAGGGGATGGAAAGTCAAGGATTTGGGATAATTATAAAAAAAGTCTAGTTATCTTTCACTTCTATGCCAATTTACACTACAGGCCAAAAGTTTGGAAGCAAGATCAAATTTGTACAAAAAAAGATCATAGTTTCATTGGTATACTTTGCAACAAAATAAACATGATTATTATATAAAGAGTAACTTATCAGAAGACATTTTTACTATCATTATCAGGTATTTGAGTTTTTCTTGCTTAGAACTTTGCTTTCTTCAAAGTAACGTCCTCTGGCTTTAACAACAGCATGGCATATACGAGGCATTCGTTCCACAAGTTTTTTAAGGTATGTGCCAGGAATTGCATTCCAAGCTTTCTTAAGTTCATCAATAAGAGACTGCTGATTTGTGGGATGCGCTTTTTTGACTGATCGATCCAATTCATCCCACACATGCTCAATTGGAGAGAGGTCTGGAGACTGAGGGGGGGCCAAACCCCAATCTTTTGAAGAACACCTTTCCTCTTCTTTTTTGTCTAGGTAACATCAATGTATACCTAAAGGTAAATTGAGCAGAAACTTGAACAGAAAGTTGCTTCCAAATGTTTGGCCTGTAGTGTATATTATTTTACACTTCAGAATAAGTTTTCTCAGGAGTGTGCTCACCATAAATGGTCAAATTTCATGTCTTGGTTAGTGGAAACTAGTGGGATTTTATTTATGACTTCCAGAGCTGGGTTATGTTCCAGGACATTGACATTTACCTCTCTGCAGCTCCTTTCTGCTCCTGCTTCTTCTTGTAGTGCTCCTCCATCAGCAGCGTGTCCTCTGACAGCAGCTGCTCCATCAGCATCAGCGCGGTCTTTCGACTGGCCAGCGGGTAGAGCGCTTTGGCCAGCGATTGGTCGGCCTTGACCACTGCTTCTACAAGCTCCTCCCAATGAGGTCTCTCTGCGGGCCTCTCAAGGTTCTCTGGTGTCCCTCTCTCCTCCATAACCTCGTTTTCTCCTGACTTCTCATCTTCCGTTTCTGGATTTTTCTCCTCTTCCGCCTGCTGACTGACGTCTGCATCGGAGACGGAGGTGCAAGGAGAGACAGAGGTTTCACTTGTCTGCGTCGGAGGGGCCAAGCTGGTGGACTCGTCATCAAAAACGTTGTCTGTCAGCGGCGCGACCTCTTCTTCTGGGGGGAGAATCCAAAGCGACGGATCTGTCGTGACACCGCAGCTCAGAGATACTTCATGGGTCGAATCAGGTGATTGGATATCATTGCTTGGTTCATCCACCGACTGCTCTCTCTCTGATCCAGTCACAGAAGGAGAAGTCCTGACTCTACTGGAAGTTGAACAAATTATAGTTAAGAATCACACCCGGCCAAAACCATACCAACAGAATTAAAAACTCCAAAGTTAGTTAGAGTTTGTTAACACTAGTTAGGTGCCTGTAGCATAATATATTCAAATGGTGATGATTCAATGAATGTTGTGTAAGAACGTGGTGTGGCATGTTCGATTAGTCAAATACTCCAAATAATACTACAAATAATTATTTCACAGAGGAAACAAACGCTGCATTGGTATGGAGTCTAATCTTACCTGGAGCTAGACCTGTTTTCGAAAGGAAGCTTTGTCTGGGTGGGGGTGGACGAGGTGGATTTGATCTCCCTCTCGCTGGTCTCCAGACCTCTGGGGGAAGGTGGGTTGGATGAAGTCTCACTGGGCTTTAACTCATCCGGGACAGTGCCGTGAAATCCAGGAGGTCCAGAGTGAACCCTGGCCCGGGAAGAGGAGCAGGAGGTCGGGGAGGTGGATCGACTTGAGTTCCTTTTTCCTACCGTGGCATCTTCAACTGGTTCTGAGTTCTGCTTCACCATAGACTTTTTCTGGGTTTGGTTGTGCGTCTGTCCCTGAGTGTTCTTCGGACCAACAGGCTCTGTTTCTTTTCCCACTTGCTCTATGACATACTGTTTCTTCCTCCCTGTGTCCTGCCCCTGGGCTTCTCTGACTTCGGCAAAGAATGAAACACTCCGCTTGTCTCTGTCCGGTCCTCCTGGTCCAGTCGAATACCTCCACAGTTGGTCCAGCTGCTCAGAACTTTTACTGAGGGTTGACGTTCTTGTTAACTTTGATGCCCCGAGCTCTTCCATGGACTTTCCCCTCTGTGCCACCACGCGGACACATTGCTGGCCCTCAGGGGCCGGGGCCTGGGTCTTTTTCAGGGAGTCCTCTGTGGCATTCTTCTGGAGACTGACATTAACATTCAGCATTTAAATATTTAACATAAACCAATGATTCATACAAACTATGATCACTTTAGAACAGAAAGTCTTGGGTTTTACATGAAAAAAGTAAAAAAAAAAAAGTCAAGTGTCATGTTTTTCATATGTTATTTCTATAAGTGCATCATCAGGGGCTCTGGAAAATGTAATTTGTCGCAGCAATAATTTCATATTCCAACAAATCACAATGTAGCTCAGAGAAATAGGTCAACTCCTTGAAAATGGGCAAGTCAATTATTCTTTTCTGTTACAGTGCATGTATTAATCTTTTAAAAAGGAATGTTGGTTGGCCGGAGCAGGTGGGTGTTGACTTACCAGTACCACTATGAATCAAGTGGAGATTTATCGTCTGTGCCACAGCGCACACATCACTGACCTAATACTCTCCTGACCTAAAACCAATAAAAGTGTCCCAATTTGTCTGCAGTGCTGGTACATACCTCCAGGTTTCCATAGTATCAACTGGTAATGGATCCTTCTCACAGTCCTGTGCCTGCAGACCCTGCAGAAGAACCAAAACACAGCACATAAATTACATTTGAACCAGTACACACTTAGAAATATCCTTCTGAACTCAATAATATATAAAATTAGTGTTAAACATACTGTAACAGCCAGATGTGGGTTTATAAATACTTTGTCTTCTATTTGCAATCTATATACTTTTATTTTTAACACACTTACCTGAAACGCATGTGGTGTGGATGTGGATCTGTTCCTGAAGAAACTAGGTGGTTCTGGCTGGTCCAAAAGACTTTCCACTGAGGCAGATTTCCCATGAGATGGACCATGACTCTCCCTCCATCTGGGGTGATGCGACTGGCCAGTATACCGGCCTGAACAAGACTGTGCTGAGAAGAACTGGGCATATCTGTTTTGTGAAAATAAAAAAACATTTAAAATTTTTAATTTGATCCATACAATAAAAAGAATCAAATGAGTTCTCTTGATCCCTGTCTCCGTCTCTATTTTGTACCTGACGGAGCTGCTGGAGGAATCGAGGATGCGGCCTGCAGAGTGAGGTCTGTGGAGTTTCTTCTTGGTGTTTTTGCCTTCATGATTTGCTGAGAGAGGCCTGGGACCCCAGTCAAATGGTTTCTCCCCCAGAGAATGCCTCTGTCTGGACGGAGGAGGTAACTGGGGCGCTGGTTGCTGTGGCTCAGCCACTTTCTGGCCCGTCTTCCGCTCCATGTACTCCACCAAGGCCTTGTGCTGCAAATGTTTTAAGTTTGTCTTTGAAGCACTAGAGGCTGAAAGGGTTCGACCTCTTGTCTCAAACATCTTCTTCCGTGCTGCAACTAGGCCCTGCTTTCCTTGCTGCACACGGTCCTCTCCCTCACATTCAACTGCAAACATGTTTTCACTTTCGTTTCCAAAGGAGCGGCAAGCAGAGTGTACAGGAGCACCACCGAGCAGATTGAGCTTCTCTGGTTCAGAGTAGCACATCTTCCTCTGCCCTGGAGTCAATCGTTTCCTTCCTCCAATGCGTGCTACCTGGGGCTGGGCAACATTTGCTGGTCTCCCATTTTCCTTCTCAGTGTCTTTGTCCATCTCTTTCTGACTCTCCCTGACTTCTTCTTTTATGCTCCCCCTCTCTGTCTCTTCAGAGGTCACGGAGGGAGTGAGTGTGTCTGTGGAGGTCTCAGAGTCCTGTGATGAGGAGAAAGTGTGAATCACTGCAGGCCTCAGCTCAGATTTTTGCCTGATGCGGTGTAGCCATGACAGCTGCAAGTCCCTCCTTTTAAATGACGTCTCCCTTAAGACTTTAGACTGGGCATCCTTCAGCTTCTCTTTGTAGTACTTTTTAAATGAGTCATCCAGGGTGTTAAAGGCAGAGATAATTTCCCCACCATTGTTCTTGCTCGTGTCACCTTGTGGAGGTCTCCCATTATCATTGACATCCACGTCTCCGTGACCCGTTTTGTTGAGGATTGTTTCCTTGCCTCTTATGTTGAAATCGGCATCCTTTTTAGGCTGTAATGCTGCTCTGCTGGCTCCGGTGAGGTGGTACAGAAGCGGGGTCGTTTCTTTGTTTATCCTCTCACTCGCTACATCCCCCAAAGGCTGCCGTTTCCCTCTCTTTGCCTGCTCCTGTCTCTTGTTGTGGTTGGGCTGCTCGTTGCTTATCAGTGAGGTGAGCTCCTTTGTTTGTGTGGTTGAATGTGGTGGGCAGTTTCTGTCGGGTCCACAATAAAATATTGGGTTGTTAGCAGTGTGGCGGCCAATCTCTCGACTCTGCATCATGTCGATTTCTTCTAAGGTGTCAAAGCTTCGAGAGGAGTGTGTCGAGATGAGGGAAAGCCTGCGATTCTCCTGATCCTGGGTCCTGGGGGAGAGGTCCCTGCCCTGAGACACAGAAGGGAAAACCTCCCTCTCATCTGGGATCACACCACTGGAAGAGCGAGAGCTCTCTTGGAGAGGTCTAAACAAATTATCCATTGTGCTGTGGCATCTTTCTTTTTCTCTTAGCCGGTGTGTCTCCACAATAGTGGAGCTCTCACTCCCAGCCTCAGACCCACATACTGATGCAGAGTGTGTCTTCATACCAGATTCAGACGGCTTGCACACTCCCGTGACAAAGTAGAACTGACCCTTATGCTGGATGCTGCTGTTGATAAAACTCTGACCAGCATTCCAGGGGCTAGCGGCTCGGGGCGGCTCTGAACCAAGCCAATCATTAGCTGAGTGCGCTCTTTTGCGCTGACTCTCAAAGTGGTTACCACTGGGCTTGTTGTGATTGTCTCCATTACATGCACCGCTGCTCGAGGGCTGTCTGGGTTTCAGGTGCTCAGTCTGGCTTGTGCCTCGGGGAGGTGATCGGCTTAGCATGTTTGCTGACTTCTGCTGCTCAGAGGCAGTTTTTTTATCTGTGATGAAAAGATATTCTGGGTTCAACGGTGTCCTGGTCTGGTCATGAGGCTGGAGATGGGGGCGGTAGCTTGGTGGCTGCTGGGCCTGCGGGTGCTGCTGCTGCTGCTGCTGCTGAGAGTCCCTCCAAACTGAGTACACTGGGTCGGAGTTGAAGCTCGACTTGCCTGTATCTGGGTTAGCCATCTCAGGTCTTGGGGCATTCAGACCGTGGGGCTGTGGATGGAGTCGATTGTGGGATCTGGGCTGTTGTTGAGGCTGTGGCTGCTGGGGTTGAAACTCAGTACCATGGTGGTGGACCCTGCTGTTCTCCAAGTTTTTCGTGGCTATGAAACTATCCAGGCGTGTTGGGACTGGAGGAGGACGGACAGATGGGTGAACACCTTGGTTTGGAGTCCCCACAGACACCTCTTGTTTAGAGAGTGCTTTGTTGTTGGTATTGAAACTGTTAGTTACGTTGTGGTTGTGGTGGTTTACACTGGGACTGTTATTGTTGTGATACTGCTGTGAGATAGCTTCCATAGAGCAATAGAGCTGGTCCATGGTCTTTGAGTCGGACTGCAGAACCTGGGTAGGGTGGTAAATGGACTTCATATACTTAAGATCAGCATAATGGCTGAAGGAACCGGACTGTAGGTCGTCTGGGAGAAAGGGAGAAGGGTAGTCTGGGGCAGTGGATCCACCAGAGAAGGAGCTGTAGGCAGAGTCTCCTTTGCCGTGTTGGTGATGGGCAAGTTGGTCGGCGATGCTGCTGTTGGATTTGGCTGGGGAGAGCCGGCTGACAGGCAGGCTCAGAGGATGCAGGTCTACGTTGCTCATTCTCTCAAAGTGGAAGTTGTAAGAATCCATGGAGGACTGGGGCGGATGGCAGGAAGGGAAGGGCAGGGTCTGTTAATGTGCCGTACGTGTATGTGCGCTGATGCATGTGTCTTCCTTGCGGGTGAAACTGGGGAAATTACCACCAACACATTTGCACCAGGTTGTCCGTCACGCTTGTGGATAATTAGGTCATTTTCCTGCCTCCTTCTTGTTTGTTCAAAACCTCTTGAAGAGGCCTGCTCAGCAGATCCTGGGGGAGAAAGCACAAACACAGCACAGACTGGTTATCAGGCTGAAATCTCGACTTAAGACTCCAATCATACATCTGTGGCAAAAGACTGCTCCTGAGTGAAACAGTCTGACAAAATGTGTGTTCAAACAGCAATATACAGTGACTAACCGATATTCAATGTAACACTGGCTTTGTGTCGTCTTTAAACATTAGACTGCATAGTTGTTTTGACTGTGTTTTGACTTTGAATGTTTGTGTGAGATTCTCAACTTGGCGTGTCCAATATGTCAATGGCAAATGCAACTCACACACCCACAGCGAAGAAAAACAATGTCATAATGTCTTTTCTACACTGTATACATGGGGGAAAAAAAAACCTCCACCAGCTCTGTGTTGTGAAAATGTTTTTTGCAAAAGGGTGCTTTCTACTCAAACACTCTGGCACTAAGATGCCAGAAAACAGTAAGTCACCACTGATAAAACTCTACCTGGCATTTCTAGGTCACATTCCTCTTGTGAGAAATTTTGCTCCATCTGTTATAAGTTGTACAGACACATCTTACAGTATACCGCTTGACAGAAAAAATGTTCTTTTTTTTCCCAGCTGGAGAACGGTTTATTCCTGCCCAGCAGAGTGGAGATGCTGGTGCATGGCAGCCTGGACAGGGCAATGATTTAACTGTCCTAATTATGACTCCAAATGTATTTAACCTCTATGTTTGAATGTTTTTCACTTGTAAACCCCTGTGTGTTTGTGAAAGGTGCTGTATAAAGTTTATGATCACATTAATGTTATTAACTTAATTGTAGAAGAACACTGTAACTAGAACAACTTAATGTTTAACAAGACTGTTTCAAAATTAGGGCTGAAATTAGTAAGGATCATTTTTATGACTTATTAATCTGCTGATTCATTTCTTTATTAACTGATTAACTACTTGGCCACATTTTCTCTGAATCCTTGGTGCTGTCAAATTTATTATGTTGTTCCAAAACAGCTCAGAATCTAAAAACACATCATTTATAATGATCTATAATAGAGAAAATCATCATATGCTCACAGTGAAGAAGCTTAAATGAGAGAATGTCTTTCACTTTTGCTTAAATGACATAAATAATTAAATCAATTATCAAATCTTTGCAACTCTGGTAAAAATAGTAACTTGATTTAAAGAATTCAAAATATATTCCCATACGCAACAGTAACTATTTCTCTCAAGTTTAATGACATTCATTTAACTAAAAATCGTATCAACTCCTCTTGCACTATAAAGTAGATGTTGACAGCATTTTGAGTACAACATATGAGGTTTTGAGTCATTTGTAAGTTTCACAGTTTGGTTTTGTAGATCAGTCCAGTTAAGTACCCGTTGAAGGAGTCTGTCTGCCATTTTGCATCAACAAGGCGTCTAATTAAGGGCCTTGAGGTTGGCACTGCACGTTGCAGCACACACATGGAAAAATGTCAGGAATTCCATATGGAACTACAGAAATCTGGGAGGATTAGTCATGTGACGGATGTATAGTCCCTTGTTATACAGCAATGCGACCTGTAAAGACGTCTACCTTTTCCTCTTAGGATGTCGAAGCATTTGCCTTATCGGTTTCATGTCAAATAACTGCCTAAGATTAAACTTTCACTTAACTACACAAGCACCATGACTGAGACCATTAATCGTTTATCTGTGATAGAAGCTGTAGTGTTTTGCAGATTGCTGATTAAATTGTTCTTCAATTTATTTCCAGTAAAGCAAAATCTATCCATGAAAATGCAAATGCAGCTTGATCAATAATCTTTGAGCCTTTCAAAATGAATCTGCTGCTGTGCTTATACTCTAGTACATTTTTTAAACATCTCCTTATTCACTGTAAAAGCACACACGATTTGACAACTTACAGTGGTAGCCTGCGGCCATCGTCAGCTATCCCAAAATCATATTCGGTGCAGAAACCAGCCCCTTCAAGTTAATGATAGGCTTGGGCTTCACAGTGGCCTCTAATGACAGTAAACATAGGCCTCGCTCTCCCATGACCGGCCTTTGCGTGACTCTGTCATCAAGGTGAAGCTACATACCTGTCATGCATATACAAAAGTTAATGTTGCCAAAAAAAACCAAAGATAAGCCAACCAGTTAAGCAACTCTGATGTTGCAGTATGACAGTTGTCAGCGATGGAAGCAAAGTTATGAATCAGCTGATTTTGTTCCTTTCGTTTTTGTTTGTTTTTTACGCTTAAAAAGTTATTTTAAATCAACAAAGATAAAAAACCTTGTGTTAAATGATGGCTCAGTAATTCAGACTGACAACTGAAATGCCTCTCTAATCAATTCCAATGAGCAAAATTTTCCCAGTATTGCCAAGTGTGTTGGCCGAGCTGAAAAAACCTGAATCAAAGATGAACCTAGGTGGTCGTTTTGCATACACACAAAACCCACCTCCCAAGAGCCTTTCAAACTACAGTATTAAAGGGGATTCCATGTGTTTATGAAGGGCCTTCTGATCTGTGGTGTGTCTCCATGTGTGTGTGTGTGCGCGTGTGTGTGTGGTTTCCAGCCCTCCTCGTCCCTCTGCGAAACAGAGAGAGGCTCCCGAACAGGGGAGCACTCAAGTGGAAGTGATGGAGGGGACAGGCGGTGACAAAATGTACAGAGAGGAGGGAGGGAGGGAGGGTGAGGCAGAGGGTGACCGGCCCAGACAAATACCCTCACACGCAAACCACAACAACAAGAGACAAGAGAAGTGAACAATGACAGCAGGAAAGCCGAACACAAGTTGGACGGCTGGATCAACAGTCACATGGCAGACTGGGAACTTCTCAGAGATCTGCAACTTCAACAGACAGGTTTGAATGAAAGGTTTATAAAGTTAGGAGAGACAAAATAAGAAAAACTCACCCAAACTTTTAGTCTAAGTCACTGACCTTCCTGATTTCCATCTGAAAAAGAAATAAGTTCCCTAAGTTTCAACTGAAAAAAGGATTTGCTGAATGATTTCTGTCCTTTTTTTCCTCACTCAGAACATCTTTCTTCTTCTAAAGAGGGACCAGACCAAGTAACCAGGAGAGTCTGATATTAGAGTGAAGACTTCTGGTGAGTCCCTTCTCCCCCCACCGCGACCCGAGGCTGCCTTGCGGGAGCCGCTGATTGGCCAGCGGATGACGTCTGGCTCTCTGATGCACAATGAGCGCAGCAGAGGGAATATTTCACTGCCGCAGATAGCTGCTACTGCTGCCGGCCGGCCGAACAACAGAGAGAGAAAGGCAAAAAAAAAAAGAGGCCTCGCATTCCTGGCTGGCTTCAAAGACGGAGCACAGCCCGGGCGCCATTCATTCCCAAGGCCCTGAGCCCTGCACATGGAGACTAGCCAAGGCAGGAGGAGGGAGGAGAGAGGAAGGGAGGGGGGTAGTGGTGGTGGGGCTGGTGGGTTTATGGGTGACCTCCCAGCCTCCAGCCCCCCATGCCCAAAACAAAAAAAAAAACAACAGGTCACAAAGACTAACTATCCCTCACCGTCACCATCAGTTTCTCTTATTTTCTAACACCTATTAGTCTTCTCTGTATTCTCCTGTTCTTTAAACCCCATGTTAATGACACTTGTAAACAACTTAAACAGCTAATCATTAACTCACGGCAGAAATATGTAGTAATCAATAACTGCAGTGAAGCTAATATGAAGGTCATCACTGTAATTCATCTCTGACAAAACAATCTCTGTCTGAGATGTCAGTTCATTGCATCATAAAGATTACATGACAAGTATGGTATTGCTATAGAAAATATAGTACTAAAGTCATACAAAGTGTATTTATATGTACTATTTTACACTGATGTGCCTTTTGCTTGGGTCTACCTCGCTCTCAACAAACCATCAGCGAACAGAACTCTACTGTGAGACAAAGGCCTTAATTGCCCTCTCTATTGTTTTCTATTGTGGCTGGCAGCGCTAGTGCTCGGCTATGCAGGGTTTTTGTTAGTTAGCATCGGGTGGAAAGAGAGGCATCAACATAACGCTGTTGGTTTTACTGCTGCTAAAGCTGACTCTGCCTGAGGGACTTTTATTCTGATGGACAAATATATATGGGACAGAGATGCATTTTAACCAGAATATATGATTAATATGTGCAGCTGAAGCTTGGCTCATTAGTCGATTAATCGATTAGTTGTCAACTATTTATTCAATCACCAACTATTTTGATGAGCGGTTAAGCATTTTGAGTCACTTTTTTTTGGAAAAGAGTCCAAATTTTCTTATTTTAGCTTCTCAAATGTGAATATTTACTGGTTTCTTTATTCCTCTGTGACAACAAGCTGAATATTTTTGAGTTGTGGACATAAAACCTTTTTGAGGGTGTCACTTTGGGCTTTGGAAAATTTTTTTTAACATTTTCTAGCATTTTATGGACCAAAGAGCTGATCAATTAATTGAGAAAAATTCTGAATTTATTTTGAAGGCTGATACCTGACTGCTGCGAGCCAAACAGACAATTAGAGTTTGGCTTTAAAATAATATACAGGATTTTTTTTTAAGTCAACAACATTAGAGACGTGTAAACAAGGATAAGCTCATGACCACTTTCTGCCTGACAACTGAGCTGAGAACATATCGCGCCTTAAGAACTGTAAGAATTTATAGTCCATATGTTTAAAGAAATCCACCGAGATCAGTAGAGATGTCAGACAAGGACACATTTTCGAAAAAGAAGATTGGATTATTAAAAGCAATGAATGAGCGAGAAGGGTGAGACTAATGGCGAAAGAGAGAGGAATGAAGGACGGGAGGGGGGATGTTAAATTCTTTCTGATTTTTTTTTTTTGTCTCTCATTGGTGATTATGTGTTCCAGCGTGACCTTCACCGTGCAGCCACGAGATTGGACCACCAGGCGTTTGAGAAGCAAAAGGAATAAACAGAGAGATAAAGGATAAGAGACAGGATAATAATAATAATAATAATAATAATAATAATGAAAAGATGCAACAGAACCACAAGAACTAATGGAGAATTAAGAAACGGTGAAAACTCAGACGAGAGAGGAAGACGAAAGAGACGGGACAGGACTACAGCGGCTGATGCCATGGTAGCCAGCCAACTAACTGGCAAGCCAAAACCAATAAGCTTGTTAGCCCTGCTAAGTCTGGTGATAAAGATGATGATGGGTTGAAGGACCTCCGGACCTCTGACTGAGGAGCTAAATGGATTGGCCGTGTCCTCAAAAAACTAATGTTAGGCCTCGAGCAGAACATTCACTGGTGAGAACCCAAGACTGCTCGGTAGGGCTCAGAAACATCCTTTTGACAAGGAAAAACTCAGGTGTAATTAATAATATCAATAACAGCACTATATTTACTGTAATGATATTGTAGATATTGATATTGTAGTGTGTATGTTGGTTGGAAAGTTTCTTGAGCCTGGTAGGGGTACTACAACGTTTTCTGCTGTGGTGAATGGAGTCGAGCGGTTTGACGCAGTTGCCCGGTCAGCCATGTCTAAATTTACCCAGAATTCATGGCAAATTAGTTCTCATACAAGCTTGACAGCTTGTATTCATCTAAAGTTTTGCCCCTGAGGCACTGAAATGGAACTATCGTTAATGTTTTAATGTGGATGACTTCTCTTGCAGGGTAAAAATGTCTGCTGTGAAAAAAGGTCAACACTGTGATATTATTTTCTGCTATTTTTAAACCTTTCTAACACCAACCGCGAATCAGATCTAATGTTATTGTATGTCTCCGACTTTCACACAACTTTAGTTCATTCTGATTTGAATACTTTTGGAAGACTTACAACTATCAGGACAAAAGGAATAAATAAAAATCAAGTCCTAAATCCGTTATTCAGATTGAAAGCACCCTGGTCACTGAATAAAAACGTACTCCAGAGTGGCAACCATGGGAGAAGAACAATGCTGAAGCTTGAAGACAACTGTGCAGACTGTCAATTCTTATATGTATTAAATATTTAAACTGTACCACATAGTGGACCCTCCCAAAAAGCACAGTCACAACCACAGCAAACAGATGAGTATGCACATACTGTTCATTTTAGTCATCAGGCACCACTCCTGCTTATGTATTAATTATTTAAGTTACTTATTCCAAAGGATTAAAATTGCTACACTGACCTTTTGGCCCATGAAGGCCTTTGTTTGAACATGAACTATTATATTCTTTACTTACTCATAACGTGCAGTACACGTAGCGCGTGACCGTCCATTAAAAAACACTGAGTGACATTAACTCCCAAGTTGGCTGAAGACACTTTGCCACTCATTCCGAATCTTTACCTGGTGTCTAGAAATCAGAAATCTTTTAAAGTCCGTGATTGTAAAGTGGATGAAGTAATAGCATCAGGAATGCGCAAATACTGGACAAGGACTCGTGTCTCCCACAGGACCTGAAAGACATCATTCCTATTGTCCCCCGATCAAACAGAAACAGAAAAGGAAGCTGCTTTTGAAAAGGTGGAAGTGGTCTGCTGTTGAGCGCCCGAACAGAGAAAAGCATCCAGTTGCGGGAAAAGGGGAAAAGCCGAGTTGCCACGCAGCGTTATCACCAATGAGATTCGGCGCGTCTGTGTGCGCAGGGGAGAGAAACCGTGGCTGGTTTGTTGCTGGGCAGTGCTCACACCGGTGTCTAAAATCTATAGCTGACCAAGACAAGCTGTCACACTCTAATAAGCTCCACATTCCTGCACTGATCTGGCCTAAATACTTACTTGACAATATGAACATTTAGTCTCCTTGATTTAATGTTTTCACTAAAAGCTGTGTGCACCTAAAGAGATAGACATCTCTTCTTCACTGCTTCTTCTGCCCTGCCATGTGTGTGTTGCTTTTAGTTACACAATTAATGCTTACCTAACAAGTGCAAAATGTAACAAGGTCAATAAGAGTATATTAATAACATTCATAAAAGAAACACAGTTAAGTGTTCTGCATCCTCCATGGTCAACCATTAACCAGGAAGTGCCCAGCAGCAGCGGGCCTGCAAAATGAAAACAGGCCTCTGCGAATGATAAACTTCTTATTGCTTTCAAGTGGCATCTGAGAAGACAATTACTTTTGTATTAAGGACACCCCCCGAGGGGCTGCAATATAATCTAGTCATGGTGAGTTTAACGGGATACTGTAGGAATTCCTCCACACAAGAATAGCACAAGGCTGCAGGCGATGGAGGTTTGTTAGCATGTGGGTGTGCGTTTGGTCCAAAAATGAGCCGTGCAAATTCATCATTACTGCACTGTATCGTTTTCAGACTTTGGTTTGTGTATTAAAATCTGAGAACATACTGATCTGGGTCAAAGTCAGATGTGAAATTACTATAAAAGAACAATTACGGAGGCAACTGGATGACCAGGTAATGGATACCAAACTGGCGGCTGTAAAAATGCCATCACTCGCACTTTTTTTATACATGAAATAAAAAGTTATGCAACAGAATGTGTCATTGCAGAAGAAATAACATCCATTATTGCAGGAGATAACAAACTTTTATTAACGAGAGGTGGTAACACTGGATAGGTGACCTAGGCCTGAGCAACACCTGACCACAGGGCTCGAGGATCATTTGTTTCACTGGCTCAACGGCCTCTTACCATTTCTCTACAAAAGTAGGGGATTAGCTTATTCAGAGCAAATGTGCGATACCACCAACAACAAGGGAGCCACAGCGACAAAAGAGGGCGAGGAATGTATGAAAGGGAAAAAAAAAAAGAAAGAAAAAACAGAAAGTGAGAAAGAAGAGATGGCTCGGCAGGAAGCTGAGGACAAACACCACAGGAAAAAAAAAAAAAAACACACACACAATACACAAGAAAATGACCCACTTCCTTCCTGTTTGAAGGTGGGAAAACTCTCACCGACTCCATCATTACGGAAAATTGTTATCCTGAAAAAAAAAAGAAAAAAAAAAAGAAAAACAGCTATTGTTTCTGGTCCCCAGTGTCTCCTATAGCTCAGGCCTCATCTCTCAACAGCCCCTAAAGACACTGTCAGCGGTCTGCACAGAACAGATAATGTGAAGCTCAGTTTGGTCTTCACCTGAAATTCAGCCCTATTTTTCTTTTGGGCAACATCTGTCATCTGTTAATTTCCCCTGCGACCTTTGTGCAGCTGTATGATTTTTTTCTCAAATGAACTGATTAATTGTTCAGTCGATAAAATGTCAGAAAAACAACCATCTCAGTTTCCCAGAGCCAGAGTCAACTTCTTTTCATTTGTTTTTTGTCTGAACAACGCAAAAAAAGTAGAAAAAAAAAACCCTTAAAGTTTTATATTTAATGCTTAAAAATAATTGCATAAACTATTAGTCTATAAATTTTGCTACTCAATGTTCTTTTGTTCCACTTATTAGTGAATATTTCATCTATCTATCTATCTCTATATACAACATATATGTATTACAATCTTACATATGGGTAGATACATATTGTAGCTATGGCGCATTGCCTGTACTTTGTATGCACACAATGAATATTCCATAGACAAAATACAAGTTACCATAACTATATAATAAGCCTTTATTTTGACTATTACCATCACAGATCTCTAGATTTTATACCATTGTATAAAGTCAACAAAAGATTTGCAAGAACAGATTAAACAACTTGTCTCTAGTTGTAACTAAGCACAGTGCATGTTTAAGGCTGGTTTACCCTTTAAATAAAGTGTATTGGATGCTACTGAATATCTACAGTAGAAATGGTTGTGTATGTATAAACCACATTGTACCACAAAGCACTGTTGCAACCGTTGTCCTTCTCCAGTTGGCTCAGCCCGTGTCATCTCTTGCCTATAGCTGTCTCGGCCCTGCCAGACCATCTCCGTTACGTCATGCGCTGCGGTCCGACCAGCTGACCGCAGACGCATAACAGATGCAGGAATTCACCCACGGTGGCCCCCGAGCTGGTACCGCATCAGCGATGACACTGCATGACTTCACCAAGAGCACGTGAGCTTTGTGACAGAGAACAAGACTTCCCAGGGAGACGCCGGCTTTACAGCACATGTATTGTTCTTGTAATGTAACCGATCAATGATCAATGATCAATCTCACAGTGACTTCTGTCTCATGATTAAGGGTCAGGATTAACTCACATACACTATATTTTTTAATCATTTGCCCGTATGAACTCAGCAAATGAATTCTATGTTAATAATCTTATGTGTAATGTCAGATCAAATACTGATGACATTAATACACAAAGTGATTTAGCAGCATGAGAAGACATAATGAGCATCAGCTTGTGTTTCGTAAAATGGCAACAAGAAAATAAAGGTAGGCAAAGAAGCCATAATGCAAACGGACAGAGCGGAGAACAATGAAATCCTTGTAGCTAGTATACATATTTGCTCCACCCAAGTAATTATTGTTACTGATGGAATGTATTAATGCTGGTAAAATCCGTGGCACAAGCTGTTAATGGTCTTATGACACCTTATATGGAGTGGTGTGGTAAAAAGGCCATACGATATGACCTGGTTCTTTCTACTATTTGCGTCTATTGACTGCTGTTTTGCTCCCTCTGAGGATATTATTGTTTGCCATGGAAATAATAGCTTTTCATAAACAGTGCTTTGGGTTTATGGAAATTAATTTATTTGTTATACAGTAGCATTAAAGTAGCATGCTAAATATATATAATTTTTAAAACAGTAATGAAAAACTGTCATTTACCTCAAAAAGTGTCATTTACCTTTATCATCATGTCAGACAGTTACGCCTATTACTTTGGTTCACAGCCAAACACCGGCGCACTAAGTTTATACTTTCATCGCACATTATCTGATCCTTTATAAAGAAACGAAAGTGACCGACAGTGAAACTTGTCCATCTGCCAGACAATTTCAAAAGACTAACAATATAAAAACCACATAATAAAACAATCTACTATCTGAGCAGGGTATGCGTGGTGACAATGTCCATCAGCAGACCAAACACCTGACACTTTACGGCACTCTGACCCTCTGTGCCTTATCAACCGTTTGGCTGGTTGTTTGGCAAAGGCACATGGAGAGGAATGTGCCCGATAAGAGGGCAGGTACAGCAGGTAGAGCAAACAGTTTGTTAAATTCAGTTCGATGCCTTCAAACAAAATATGCAAATCGTATTCAAAGATTCGAAGTTTCAGCTACTTACTAAATACTCTGACTTACACAGCTGCGCCTCGGGCCGCAGAGAGTACTCAAACATCAGTTAGATGAGTAGTTATTACGTAATGGCATCACCAGCCCTTTAATCGCAAGGCTCCCCGAAGCCTGTCTGCATGCAAATCCTACACTATTTCTTGAAACTATTGTCATTTTTGCTCAAAAGGGTACAGTGCTGCATTCAAGTGCCACTTATATAACAGATACTCGTGCATGCAATGATCTCACCAGTCACATATTGCCCTGTGCCCACAGCAGGTGAATATACCTGATAAGAAGAACGTCTGCAGGACACTTCCTGGAACATAAACCTGTGGGGTTACATTCAATGAGGTAACGTGGGAACTTGCTGCAGAGTTATTTAAAATGAGAGTTATGATTTTCAACAAGGAAGTCCGCAAAATTATTTTCACTACCAATGAAGCTGCAGATAATCTTCTCGGTTAATCGAGGCTTCTTTTTTTTCTTTGTCAAGTTGATCCAAAAAAATACCAAGAGTCCAAAAAAGGCAAAGATAAGCAGTTCACTATCATAGAAGACAAAGATTACATTGTGAACATTTGAGAACGTGGAACCTTAGATTTTTTGACGTTTTAGCTAGAAAAATTACTTAAATTGATATGAATTAAAATAGTTCCCAATATACTTCCTGTTGATCGCCTAATCATTGCAGCTTTGCTAGACTTCTAAATGTTCACTCGCGCGTAAACACGGGGGAAAAACAGGCCTGGACGTCACATTCAGTAAGACATCCTGATTATTTGATATCATGAGGCTTTATTATTTAACAAGGACAAAGTTTCAGTTGAAAATACTTGTTACATAATAACATTAGATATTTAATCCCGTGGTGAGAATATGCAAGGGAAGACGTGCCAGGTTTATAACGTGCCAGGGGCGATTTTTTTTCCAGAGACGCCTAAGCTCCAATCACGAACGTGTGAATTGCCAATAAGTGTTTGGCAATAGCACTGAGTGACGGAGTACACCTTACATTTTGTTGCTCAATTCATCTAGGCCGTCTTCAGACAATCATTAAATCTATTTATTTGCAACAGATGGATGTTGACGTGCAACCTTGGGTTAGTCGGATATTACACATTGACAACTTTCATGGGAAAACGCACAAAACTTCATCCCCAACCTTCTGCAGACACAGAAATCCTAAGTCTCCACATCAGCACACTATCCTATTCGCTTTGAGACACCCAGACTACATAATTAGAACTGGGTGTTTTCCCTTCCCGTAATCGTTCGGCCTCCTGGAGTGGCCAAAGTCAGGTTACAGTGCTGAATGACCTGCTGAGCTCCAAGACAACAGCATTCCTCGTCTGAACTTATTGCTCCCAGAAACCCATGTAATATGAGGCAATTACAGCCAATGAAAGGACTTTTTTTAGGCTGCAAAATTTAGAAGATGCTGTATAGGGACTCGTTTTGAAGGGGGAAAAAAAGCACATTCCAGTCTCCAACAGTAAATACACTCCCTACTACTGTAAAAAATGTAGGCATCAAGCAGTCCATCAGTCCATCCGGAGGAAATCTTTGCTGGAATCTGTGCAAGCTCATCGGGCTTGCACTAATAATGTTTCCGTCATGCTGGATTTTGTCGCTCGTGTATTTCAATAAGCCTTAGGACGTTTTAACGTGTCACAGTGGGGGAAAGCACAGGTGTGACTAATAAAATGAATGATGGCTGAATTTCATTTAGCCGCCCCAGCATCAGGTCCTGGTGTTGTGCACACTGGCTCGCTGTCACGGCTTACTGGGACACTTTGAATAGAACAGAGTTAATGTTATTACTGACAACTGTGCTTTTCCCAGTATGACAAGTGTCTGCTCTGAAAATAAGCCATGAGGAGTTTTTTCCACCCTAAACGGTGCCAAAAGCTAACGCGCCAGTCAGGGAGATGTCAATCAAACACTGACATATGCCTGAAAAGAGGTATGATCAGTTTAAAATCATCTGAGAGGGTATACCATGTGTGTACTCAGGCCTTTAAAGCTTTTTATAGTTCACTTTACATTTGACTGATCCTCCTATCAACACATTAGAGCTTCTGTGCTGCCACACATGTTTTCACCTATTTTCCCTGATTAGATCTCTTCTCAAGACTATTTGTTCCGTTTGTTCAATGTTTACAAGATCAATTCCTGATTGACTTCACTTCTGTCGCAGCTTTATTGTGCTGGTTGCTTTGTTCGCTGGCCTCATGTGATTCCGGGTAGTGGCTTCGCCCAGCTCGGACCTGCAGCGCTCGGCTCAACGGCAGCAGAATAAGTCAAAGCACCTGTATGGGTCGATTTAAATATAAATCAAAAGCACGCACAGAAACTAAATTTATCCCTCCTCCAGTCAAAGATACAGAACTTTTTAGAGCAATAAACAGGCAGCAGCATCCGCACATATTCTACACAGTCACTAACGTCAGACGAAAAAAGGCTTATGGACAGCAGGAGTCATTCATGCGTGGAGCTCCTGCTGTTACATGGGCATGCCTGTGACATCATGTCTGTTGAAGAAAGAGGAGCAGCAGAAAACAAAGACAAGAATGAGGATAAACGGGATAAGGTGTGGGAAAGTGGGTCACTGTGCACTCATCTAATATGGCGTGATGAAAGTGAACGGACGTGCCACTAATCTCGCCTTTTATACCTGCCAGGATACTTTAAGAAGCGTGAAAAGGACAGTCCGGATACACGATACACTGCCCTGTAGAGCAGCAGCAGCAGCAGGACAACAAGGAAACATTTGCTCAGTGTTGCGCCGGAGATTTGAATTGCAAAAGAGCCCGCCAGGCAGACAGAGGCACTGTGTGAGGGCCAACGGGTAATATTCACTTCCCCCACTGACCCCAACATGGCTGCCGCCGAAGTCAACAACGGCTCTGAGCCAAGAAGACATATTCTTAAGCAAACTAAAAAGTGTCCAACATTCTCCACATTTTTGTTCTCACCCTGATAGGCTGAGCAAAAGTGATGGGCCATAATTAAGCAGAGGAAGATAAAGTAGTCCCTACATCCAGCCTCATTCTTTCTCACATTACCGTTCTTCAAAATCCGGTAGTTTTTCAGACTTGACAGCCAAGGATCAAATCTCACTGTCTCTTTCTCCTCTATTTACACTTGTGTCTCCCGCTTATTCCTCACACACAGACAAAGGTTAAAGCAGGTGACGGGAGAGCCGACAGCTTCCCTGCAGAGAAAGAGGGGTTTCAGTGTTTGTGATTTGCATTTCACCTGATCTAATTTGCTTTTTTTTTTGCAATCTGAATGAGAAACCTGAGAGAAATATTTCCCTTACTTTTCATTTATTTACCCAGTTTAGTTTCTTGTGAATCATCAATGTAAAAGACACACAAAAAAAACTAGGGCAAATCAACTTTCACAGTATCACATTCACCGGTCAGAGGTCACTTCGTGTTCGACTGTCTCTCTCTATTTGTCTGAACAGGTGCTTTTGTTAATATAGACTTTGAGAACTGAGACATTGGGGAAATTTACCATGTGGACAACTGCTGATTTCAACACCTACTACAATTTAAGAGCTTGGTTCAGCAAACATTTTCCTCCCTACCTTGTGAGGCACAATTTGATATGGAAAAAGCCCACAGCACACAGAATAACAGTCTCTCAACATATCCCATTTCGCCAAACCTGCCATTTCTGATGGCCTGAGCCTCCTGAACCTGGTGAAATATCCTCAGTAAAGTGGATCAAGTTCGTCTTATTGCTTGAATTCACTTGAAAACAATGACTCCAGGTTTTAGGCACAATTGGTTATGGTTTCTGACAGTCTTGTCGATCGCAGGACAAAAAAACAAACAAACAGAAAAAAAAAATAAAAAAATCACCAAATGTTATCCAAGAAGAGCTGACGACAGAATCTAAATTACAAATGTCCCCTGACCAGATGTCAGTACAAAATGAACACGTGTTGCAACAAAGCCTTTGTATTGCCCATAAAAACTGTAAGAAGTGTTAATTTGGGCCCAATAAAAACCTAAGGGAAAGTTCGAGTAAGTTGGCTGCCTCTGAGCCAAACATCTGACTAACAAGGAATTTATTTCCTCTCTCCTGCTTCTCAATCTCCCCATCAAGTATACGGGGGAATTTCTTGGTAAAATGAACCTGGAATAAATTTGATTTAGTGGACAGCTTAGGGTTAGAAAAGCAAAACTGCAGCTTTAAATTTTAAAGTGCAAAGATCTCAGCTTTCAACATGTTCTTTAATTGATTTTCCAGGCACACATACTGTACAAACTAGTACTGTTACGTTTTTAAAAATCACACCTGTAAATACAGCCTTGCACAAAAGCACCCACAGATTTTACTTTTATTTAATGTGTTCCAGCTGGACACTTAGTTAGCATTTAGCATGTTTTGTCATTCTTCAGGCCATTATGAAGCAGATGATCAGCGTTAACGGTGCCAAAAATTTTTCCCTGAACAGGCTGGTAAGTCTTTCAAACTGAGTAATCCTGGGTAAGCGCTTTTCCCTCTGAGAAGTTTGCTTTATGCTGCAGAAAGCTATATAATGGAAATAATATCACAATGACAAAGAAAATTATTATTTTATCCAGAATACAGAAGGTCTTTGTTCGCTCGCAGCACTGTGACCACGTGGTTTGTGATTCTGTGGTCTTCCCACCTCCATGTAAGTGTATTTGACAGCAGGACACATGTCCGAGCTCTTCTGAAAGAACAAATGTGTGCCTAATGGGGTGATAATTAGAGTCCCACCTACACCTCAGGCTGCAGACTGCAGGCTGCAGATGATCCCCCATTGTACTGACGCCTCTGCTGAGATGAAACACTCGGTTTTAACTTTTAATTGTCCTGCTTTTGAAACATATACAGTAACCCAATAGTGCTGATCATCACACTCAGGAGTCAAGTGATTTCTAATCTCCATTGTGTTTCCCTGCACCAAGCCTGCCACCGTGGTTAATTTTGGGGAGCGGATCACAATGGGCTCTTTTTACTCCTGGCAGCGCAGGTTTCCTACCTCAGAGCAGGGGAGGAGAGGAGGAGGTGGGGTGGTGTGGTGGTGCTAAGGGAGGGGGGTTAAGGCTGTAAAATAAATCACACAGAGATTAAACTTCACCAGAAAAAAAGTGCAACACACTCTGGACTTTGTAACCTGTAAGAAAAACATGGTGTGGTAGTCAGACGTGGCGCTGCCCAAGGAGGCATTGGTGTGACTATTTGTTATTTCAAATGAAAAATACACGCGTATATAATTCAGTCCTTTTTCTTCCACTGTGATTTATCTTTTTTACACTGAGCTAAAACATACGTCTGGATGTCTTGGCTGAATGCAGGTTTTACACTTGTGTTACATTTCTCCTGTGGCTTTTTGGCTTGTTACAATCATAGATTATTGGTCTCAAAGGTCCAATGGGAATCAGTAGGACTGAATGTTAAATGGCAAAAACAAATGTGTCTGCAACTACTTTAGGACTGAACAAATAATTATTTCTGCATTATCAATTAATCTTCTGATAACTTTTGTAATTAACTGACAATTTAATGTAAAAAAAATAGTGGGAAAATATCCATTGCAACTTCTAAGAAACCAAGGTGACATCCCCAGATGTTCTGTTTAGTCCAAAACTCAAAAATATTCTGTTCACAGAGACATGATTTCATCATTTTCTATTGAAAAAAAAAAATGAACGTTTAATTGATTCTCAAACTAATAATCTAAACTGCTGGTTTTAACCAATATTAATTCATTTTGCTGTTTTTATTTCTGTAACCTATACACACACACACACAGAAAAAACACAGCTCAGGTGTCAAGGTCAGCCCAGCTCTGACTGGACACACACACACACACACACACACACACACTCCAGCATCTACTTCCAGCCATGTCAGACAGCTGTAAATGCCTCTTATTAGTCAATATCACAGCCATATTACTGTGTCCGTGGCCGGCTCAAGTCTCTGTGACAACCCCACACCCACATCTTTTCATCAGGGGCCATGAAACCCGAGAAGGCCCTCCAGCAGACCTGTTAGCACGGCGTATTATGGAGGTACAGTATACACACACACACCCCATAGTCTGTATGCCTTCCTTTATTTCTCCCTCAGATACACACAAAGGATGAAGGGATGCTCTGAAGCCCAAACTACAAAAAGTCTTCCTCTCTGCCTCTCTGTACAGGCCCCTTTTTGATGCATCTGTGACCTTGATTATCTAAAAAAAAAATCTCAAAATATTACACTGACCACAGATTATGACTTAATGTTTTTGCATTTCAATAAAGATTGCATTTGAACTGATTTTCTTCAGGTGGCACTATTTTCGTCATTCTGCTATCGTGGAAGTTGCAACTCATGCTCCTGCTGCTAAAATTGTTTTCTGTGCAATGAGAGCAGAATGTCACTTGTTCAATTTGAATTACGACTGAATAAGACAGAAGCTAAAATGTATATTAATTTGTACGAAAACATAAGTAAACAGTAAAATATGTCTTACAGTCGCTTAAAAGTAAACTGCTAGCTAGTAAACATGGATATAAATCAAGCAGGTTTTAAAAAGGTTTAAAAATTGCTGGTGTAAATGTTTGCAGAAGAAAGAAGAAAAATGCCTTCAACAAGTGTGTTGGGCCTCAAGGACATACAGTAAGATAAAACTGAATGTAAACATAACCTTTGTTGGTCTAAAGGTTTTATTTTATTTGTGATATGCACAACAACTACAAGGAGAAGTCGCTAGCAGCAAAATATTTGGGTCACAGACTCTCTCAATGCTCAAAAAGTATTCTGAAAGAAAACCACAGATAAAAATCTCTAAAATTACAAGATAAGAGATAACAAAAAATATTAATAAATAAAATCACAACTACAATAATAAAATCAAATAAAATATAGATTAAATTACAAAATATGTAAGTAAATAGATAAAACATAAAATAGAGTTTAGATAACACTGAGTTGTCTGCCCATACTACCAAAAAAAAAAAAAGTATGGAAAGGGAGTATGGTTTTAAAAAGCTGCCAACACAAATAGGTTACACACACACACACACACACACACACACACACACACACACACGACACTGCCACATCCCAATGAGGGTCCTATAGAGACATACAATAGCGTAGGTGTGGTCCTGTCAGATAACCAGAATAGGGAGGCAGACAGACACACATAACCATACACACTTTCTAACTGGTCCTCAGGGGGTCTCGTATTAGCCAGTGATAACCTCTGTCAGCCGTTTGTCTCCTCATCCATCTGCTCTATAGGACCTGAAGAGGCCTCTGTGTTCCCCTGACAAAAGAAGGAGGATCTGACAATAACTCACAACTGCAGACCGGTGAGCCGTCAAAACCAGGTTAAAAAAAAAAAACGAAAAAAAGAAAAGAAAAGCCCCCTGGTCCTGCCTGCAGAAAAGAGAAGACAAGAGACAACAGGGCTGGGAAAGAGAGCTGGGAATGTCTGAGTGTGGAGGATGGTGGCGGAAATAGAGTCGCCTATGTTCCACACACTCAGTGAGGTTTGAGATCGACCTGTGTGCTTCCTTTCTCGGGGTTGTCTCTCCGAGGAGGACCCCCGCAGTGTCTGGAATGTCAGGCAGATGAGGAGGAGAAGAAGTGTGCACCCGGATCCAACCTGTTTCAAACAGGTGCTGATACAACAGGAGGTAAAAGTAGAATATATCCACATCCTTGAAATAATTCACTTGTGCAGGAGAGTGCGACAAAAGTAACATAAAGAAACAACATAAAACTGCATTAACTGGTGTTTTTGGCCACTTTGGGGAAGCAGAAACAGGCTGTAAACACATTATTGACTTTTCATCACCTTTTGAGTTGACATGACAAACATTTTAGCAAACAGCCACATGTTTACACATCCAGCAGACATCGGTTTAGCTCTTCACAAACAACCAAGGAAAATATCTGACTCATCAGCTGCTAGTTACAGGACAGTTGCTGACTGTCTGTCTGCCTGCTGTTTGGTGCTCTGCAGGTAACGTTCAGCGTGTAACAGTAAAGCTGCAGACCAGAAAATGAGACAATGAGTGAAAAAGCAACAAAATGACTGCCAAGTCAACGCAGGTTAAACAACTGCTTGGACTCCTTGTGTTGTAACCAGACGTCTCGCTCAGCATTATCATTGACAGACTTCAGGGAGAGCCTTTCAGATAATGCAAATGCCATAGCAACCTCTTTACAAAAGCCATTATATGATAGGAAAGTCTTTACTGTGATTGTGGATATGGCGCCAAAAAAGGTTCAATTCTTGCCTCGTACTGAGCTGCACGACGACCGCAAAAAAAGCAGAGGTTTGATGTCTGAGATAGCAAATGGAAAAATCAACACACACACACACATATATCGATTAGCTTAAGTTCTTCCTTAATGACATAATGTTTAAGTGATATTTACTTAGTGCTGCTTTCAGTATTAGGTTATCAGTAAAGTTATTCAACATCAAGCTATTTCCCCTTTAACGTTTCCATTCCCAACCTGCCCGCTAGTTACAACAACCCCAGATTTTCCTTCTGTTACTTATTAATCCTGTGGGGGGAAATTTTAACTTGAACATGGCATCTTAAGCAGGGTTCACTCTTCCTCGTCGGTGCTCTACTGGTGAGTCGAGTCATTCACCCTGATCTCCTTATCAGACCTTCCTGGTTTTTTACTGCAGTGATGTCACACAACCTCAATGCACCTGAATACCTGTGTCACGACCATGTGCTCAAAAACGTGCATCCATCATCTTATCAACCTTTCCAAGGTCATTACTTTCAAAACGGAGCGAGAAGTCAGGAATGACTTTCACAAACCAGAACACTAGACCTTATGCTAACTAGACTTTAACTATTATGTCACAGTATCACCATAATGTACTAAAGTTGTAAAATATACAGATATTTCTGCATGACATGATCTTCTGAGCTTATCTCTAATACCTCCAACAGGTCATCCAGAATCAGATTTTATTACCCATTAAACCCTTGATAATAATGTGTCTGCTGGACTTTAGTCAGCCAAGTCCTTTTTGCTTTGTCACTCAACCTTACAAGCAGAATCTTTTGGAGCTAAAATATGTCCCTGTTCTCCCCTTGTTGTTAATTAAATCTTCCGATTCTACTTGTTTAACAACTAACTTGTATTTCAAATTACTTAATATCATTACAAACTGTCTTCTGTACCTGATTAAAGCCAGTCTGAGTCAATCATTTCATTTTAAAAACACAGATGAATCCCCACATCCCTTAGAATGACTCACTACATCAGCGACGTCCTTAAATCATCTATTTTCCTGAAACCAACAATGCCAGTGAAAGCCCCACATCATGCAGGTAGAAAGAAAGAAAGAGGTGGTGTTACGTCAAGATCTTACTTCCATTACAGGAAAATGGAAATAATAGTGGTAAGACAAACAGAAACTAAGGAGCTATTAACCGATTTATAACTCTGACATCTCGCTGCTACATCCTCGTCCACGGTCTCACTCCGACACCTTTGCTAGCTCAAACTGACGCCACACAGACACATGATGGTTTAATTACAGAAGGATGGATGCTTTGATGAAGACGTCTTAACCTTGTGCTGCTTCATTTGTGAAACGTTCAGCAACATGCTGCACTTAATTTTTAAGTCTGTGAGTATTTTTTGCTAGTTCCTCCACGAGGGCCCTCATTGCTGCAGAATCCATCTGAACCCATCTAAACTCACTCTAACCTAATGAACCTGACCCACGTAGCCAAACCAGTTAGTTCATCCTGGCGGAGGAGGGCTGTGTGAAAGGTCACTGAAAGAATGTAAACATCCATCAAAACACACACAGGCGAACACGCCAAGAGTCATTTTCCACACGGACACAACCGCCCTCTATGAGTCTTGACGACAAAACATCTCATGCAGTCCCGAAAACTCTTAACTGGTGATATTTGGAGTCTAAAATATTGAATTATTTTGCTGAACTGCCTCTGAAACTGTGCCCACTGACATTTTTTTGTTACCTTAGACTGAGAGGGAGAGATCGTGTTTCAACAACAGAGGTAAGTTTACGCGTATGGCCCGCACCTTTGTGACCCTACTCTTATTTTATAACCTTACCCTTCTATTTGCTCCCATCTTTTGTTTGACCGCCTTTCTGCTTTAGTCTTCTACACAAACACCTACTCAAACCATCATTTATATAACCACCTGTATGCACCGAATATGTGTAGTACCACGCGTTTGGGCCTTGCGTCAAGTTAAACCATCTATCGGTGCTTGACTATCCAAGAGTTCCTGTGCATGTGTGTGCCGCATGCATTACACCTACACGGACGCCTGCTCTGCACCGACGTCTCTTTGCGGCCTCCAGGTCAGACTCTGTGGGCGCGGAGGAGTCGAGCCGGGTCAGCGGCCCGAGCAGGGCGTCCAGCAGCATCCAGCCTCAGCACAGAGAGGCCAGTGTGCTCCTCCCGCTCCCACCATCTGACCAACGCGCCGCATGAGTGCTTCAGTTTCAGCCACAACACAAAACACCAGTGTCCGGTTTCCCCGTGAAGCAACCCTGCCATGGCCGTGCCGCCTTTTGTTCCAGCTTTAAATAAAACATAGTCCAGGCATTAAGCAGAAAAGGCCCTCCTGTGCATAATTCAGGGCCAGGTATCACAATTTGAGGGCGAGGAGATGAGGTTAAGGTAGGACAAAAACTATGTTGCTCGCCAAATACTGCCCAGAAACACACACTACACACACAGGAAGCATGCCAGTGGAAATTAAATGTGGTGATTAGTTTGTATTGTGGTTTCTCTCCAGTCCATACTGTACATTACAGGCCTACAATTGCATCTCTCAATTGTTTCCCCTGAGGCCAATGTGATGTCAAATGTCTTTCAAAATTCCTAAAAAACTAAAGATATTAATGATTCATATGTATCAATGACATGTTTTAGCACTTATCTATTACAGACTATTAGGAAGAGCTGAATTTGTATGTTTTTTTTTTTTTAAATATAAGAATGGGTAGAGAAGGTTTACCTCACAAGAACAAACATATTTTATGATATTTATTTTAAAAAAAAAAGAAAATGTACAATATCTATTACGTTTTAACACGATATTATTGAAAACAAATGAGCAATGCAGAAACACAACCACCATCTCGGACTATTTCTCACCGTATTTGTTTGCTCCTGAAGCTTACACACACTGAAACTTTAAAAAAAAACAACTCTTTTAGCGGCATGGTGATATTAAAATGTTGAGTTTGTTTTTATGAGGCTTTTCTGTGATGTTTTCTTCCATAAACAGCGGCCAACAGGTTGCAGGTTGACAACCGAAACCGAGTCTCGATACTGACGAGATGCACCTGCTGCTACAGGCGGCCCCTTCACGTACCTGCTGACTGTCGGTCACTTCGATGTTCTCCACTTAAAGTCCTCCTTTCTCTCCTCTTATTGAAGGAATAACACATTTAAATAATTCTACAAGAACTGACGGTCTAATTTCACTTTTCTGTGCTCGGCTGCCGTGCCTCGTATCTTCTGGTAATGAGCTTTCCTTTTTCCTCCCGTCGCCCGCAGTTGGTTTACCTTATTCCCTGGAGAGAGGGAGGGAGGGAGGGAGAAGCGGATGAGAGGTAATGGAGAGCCGAGTCGGCCAATCAGAGGCGGCGAGAGGCGGGCGCTGTGGGATTACACGATACCCTATTGGTCAGTGAGTGCAACAGTGAAAAGGGGAATTTCTCTATTGTTTGTGATGAATTCTCTCAAAAGAAGTTAAAAACTGAGCATTGTCTCCTTTTTTTTTTTTTTACTTTTATGCTGACAGAGACATGTAGTGTAAATGAGAGATTTGACAAAATGCACACTGAAGGAAAATCCATTTTCTTTCAACAATCTTAACTCTGAGTAAAAGTTAAAAAATAGAGAAAAACTCCAAATAAAGTGTGACAAAAAGTAGTAAACCCATCAGAGTCTACATAAGAGTTAATGTCCTCAGGGCGGTGCAATGTGGATTGGAAGGAGCTAATCATTTCTAAGAGGCTCTGCAATGCAAAGCTATATAAACTTCTTTGAATACCTTTGTTTCATGCACAGAGAGATTAACCATGTATTTCTTATTGAAATACACAAACAAGTGAGGCCACACTGATCAGATGGTTCAGGATACAGCAGAAACACAAAATATGAACATCTTCAAGGCCTCTGCCAATATTTTTTTTATCCAGCTGGATTGATTTGTTGCTCCATTATTTAATGTCAGGCAGGCTGCAACAGGTGCTTTTAGGAAAATATGTTTTTCTAACATATTTGCAACTATTTATTAAGGCAGGGCCACAATATGTTAAAATTACACACATGTGGCATATAATATACAAAATAAAGTAATTTGGAGAGAGATGTTATTAATATAGTAGCAAATAAAAATAAAAGGTGGAACTTCAGTCTTTCATAAAATGACAATGAAGAGTACAAGAACTATTTTCTCTTTCTAATAATAATAATTTCTAATAAATTTCTAATTAATTCTGGAGAAGTTATGAGGTCACAAAATGAAGTTTTCTCCCTCTGAGAAACATGAATGTGCTGACCAAATTTCATTTCATGACCTAAAGTAATGAATGAAGGGACAGATTAACAGGCATAGTAATCCCCCTTGCCAGTGGGACAATCTATCTGATCAAAAATCAATATGAATGTTATTATTAATTATTATTTTAATTCATTTAATTGTATAATATTGATTTAATGTTGTCATTTCAACCTTTAAAAAGCAAATAATCATCAAAACCGATTCAATACTATTAAGCCTTGAATATTAAGCTTCACCAAAAAGGATCATTCTGGTGGACTTTAAGCAATGAATCAATGTCACCTTGCTATCTGTGAACAGTTTTAGATTTACAGTGAGGCCGTTTTGCTCCGTCATTCTTCCCATTATATCCAGGAGGCCTTAAAAATATCACTATTAACACAGTGAAACACAAAGTCTTGCTCCTCCGTGCTCTTGTTGTCAGTCTTGCAACGTTAGCACCATTATTGGATTCACAACAGTCAACAACAATCAAGATGACGATGATCCAGTGATAAAAGGACGGACCAAAAAGATGAAACGACTGCGATGACAATAGCATCTCATGACCACTTGGGGGCGACTGACTAAGAGAACTGAAGGGGCCTGTTGTCAGCAGCTGTTTGTGTTGTACCAGGTCATCTTATGTCTTTTCATTTTATGCTATTTTATACTTTTACCTCTACATCTCTTATTGTACATTTGACTCTGTTACTTTTAGTCAACAGCTGCAGTTCTTTTGCAGATGAAGTTAATTGAAACCAAACCTTGGATGAGTTTATACAGTTCAGTACATTGCAACAGGTAAATCTCCCCAACAGTATGCAAATTAAAATCAGCTCAACCTAAACCAACTGCAACATAAAATGCTGCATACACATCACTGATTATAATCCAGGGATAATTTGATAACACTGACAGGAGACATTTTTACTTTCGAAACCGAGTATTTGAAAGCACAGCATTTTCATCGTTAATATTTTAAATGCAGAACTTTTACATATATTGGAGTATTTCTACTTTTTCTTCTAAAATATCTGAATAGTTATTCTACCACTGTCCCCAATGCACTTTTTACAGTGTCCCTTATGAATATTTAAGGAAACTTGTCATCTCTGCTCCTCTTTGGTGGTGGAGTTTGCGTTGTTTTTTCTCATATTTGTTCACTTATCTGTTAAATTATTCAGTTTTTTAATGTATGTAATTCTTGCAGACTCTTTGTAGTTGTTAGTTTCTTCAAAATTGTCTACGTCATCTGTATTTATTCATTATAAAAAAGTGTTTTATTTGTGTAGTTAGTAATAGTTGTGTTGCCAAAACAACATCAGTTGACCTGTTGTCAGCCTCATGGAGCGGTGTTTTGTTTTTTTATGATTGGGCCATGCTTTGTTCGTCTGGTCGCCTGCATATGCGTCATCCAACCTCAGTGACACAGACACTGTGTTTTGGTGAGAAAAACTGGGTGTTAGTTCAAATCTGGTTTGTGTTAATCGTGTTAATAAGACACAAGGTACATCAGCTGCTTAGAGTGCTTTCTTTAAAACCAAATGATCTAATAAAATAAAGTAAGTAACACTCCATTAAACATATCCATATATATTTTATTCTCAATACGGCAAAATACAAAGAATATTCAGGACAGACTCTCATTAGTCACAATTAATACTCACTTCACAAGAATGCTTTTAAATTACATAACCTAAGTTTGAAGATCAAACTCAATGAGTACCTTTAATCATATTGCATCCATCATATATAGTATCTCTATCATCAGTTCTCTTAAAACTAATCCAATTTAGTCTATTGTACATAGTGTATGCTGCTGGTCTCACTTTAGAGACGACTTTTAGAAAAAAGGTGTTATACAACATACTGTATAAACTGCTACAACTGTTTTGACCTGTAGAGAAATACCTCTGTTTCAAAAGACATGTTGGACCAATTGTTCAAAAGGGACAAATAGTAAATACATCTCTCCCATGAGGACGAAACAGACGTGGTTTTACACAACAGACTGTACACACCATCCATCCATCCATCCATCCATCCATCCATCCCATCCCGTGAGATCAACAATATACATTTCATGAAAAGTACACACCTCCATATCAAATACAGAGAAGACAAAATATTCGCACTTCGATCTAGACATTAATGATTATGTAGCGACCATGATACTGAGAGACAGTGAAGCAGGAGACAAAGAATACGAGCACGGTAAGAAAGGACTGAGAAATCAATTTGATATACAGTGTTAAAGAGACTGGGAGGTCGTCCATAACAACTTGGAAGAAGAAGAGAACACAAAAGCCCACAGAGAAGAGAAAAAAAATGTGCATAAAGTATCTCACAAATGTATTTACAGCATTTTTAAATTTCAATAAAAATGTCAACCTGTAGTAGAAATTCACCCTTAAAGAAATGTTATATTTACAATTTATACATTTGTATTTAAATAGAAACATGCAAGTGTTAACATCTTCCTACTGAATGTCCAAAAAAAAAAGAAAAAAAAACTCATCTTACCCTGGATTCGTTCAAGTTAGAATTAATATTAATTACTACTTACAATGAAATCTCATCATGAACAACCCCAATACATTTACATCTTCCTATTTCATAAAATGGTGCTCCTTAAAATAGCAAAATAGAAAAAAAACATTAAGCAAAGGGGCAGAAAAATAAATAAGTGTGAGTAGCAAACTGTTAAAAATTATTCTAATGCTAAATTTTGTACATTTGACTACAAGATAGTGTAGGGAACACAAGGCGCGGACCTGTACTTACAAAGTGTACCAGTGTATGAAGACATTGACTGGGCTGGCAAAACCCACAGAGGAATTCCTATGAGAAAAGTGGCCTCCAGCTTTAAGTACAAAATGGCTCAAGCCATCTGTGTTTGGTTATAAAAACAGATCTATATACATATATATACTAAACCAGTACACAAAATTGCAAAAGCTAAAGGCATTGGACACTTGAGTTAAACAGGTTTCTCACTGAGGCGGAAAAAAGGAGTGGGGAAAAATATCCCAAGCCTAAAAATAAAATTTTCTCCACAGAAACAGATCCTTTTGTTTTTGTAAAAATCCTGCATAGATTAAAATAATACCTCCTCTGACTTTCTCTTTTTCAAGTGCAAGAGGAAATAACAGTATCCCCTCCTACAAAAAAGGCCAGGGAGCCAGTGAAGGAAAGAAAGTACAAAACACAACAAAAAAGAAAGGTAAAACCTGGGCGAAATACTAATTCTTAACATTTGTCTTGTCTCGAGAAGAAAAAGGGTGTAAGACGACTCAGAAAATACACCAAATTTATGTTTGAAAAGTGAAGAAAAGTGACAGAAAGTTACAGACTATCAGAGGTCTTAAACTTTCTGACACTTTCCAACCAATAAAGTTTAAAAATACTATTTGGCCCAGGCTTTAATATTTCCAGCATGTTTTAGTAGGAAGTGAGCTGAAGCACAAAAAAAAAAAAAAAAAAAAGTTAAATAAAAAGGACAGTCCTTCATGTCACCCCCAACACCCATCTGTCGACTGAAATCTTGGGCATAATCATAATTGTTAACGTCTTCATTCAAAACCACCGCCATCCACATTTCCCTTGATGACGACCAGTAATTTTAAAATATCCAACAGAAATGTTCGGATCTGGACAGCTGACGTGGGCCGTTACTCCGCACGCTGTACCACATTAACAACAAATAGCTGACACATTTCTTGTCTACCATCTTGTAATACAAGTATGATTAAGATTTTAAATAGGAACAATTACATATACAAATACTTTGCATCTCATAACCCTTGTTTAACCCTGTTTGACAAGTATGCATTTGAAAAGTTATACTTCCGCTTGGCCAGAAGACGAAAACAAAACAAAAAAAATGCTTGGTATATAAATAAAATCTATATTGGCCGTTATACTTCTTATTTGAAATATATAATGATAGATTTAAAACTCTTTGTTCTATAAATGCAACACTGCTAATCTGCATCACTGATGAGTTTGCCTCTCTAAAGAACATCTTGCCTGTCTGATGAATTTCCGTTTGTCGTGCCAGATTAGTCACTCTGGCCCAGTTACTAGAAACTGCAACATAAATAACTGCATTGTATATGTGGAAATGATTTCAATACTTAAGACACTCCCTGCTGTTCCTTAGAAAAATACACTCTGAGCAAACAAGGGGGGGAGAAAAAAAAAACACTGTCTGGAAGTGACTCATCCTCGAAGAAATTTCTCAATGAACAATGTAGCTACAAGTGTAAAAACATTTCATGGGAGGAGACTTGTATTGTGGAGCTTCAAAGACAGCAAATCTCTTGTGGTCAAGTAGTCAATATTGTCATTATTATTAAGGCCAGGAGTCTGAAAAGGCCCCGCCAGCGGCCCCTTGACGCCATGCTGCTCCTTTCACCAAACTGACCAACACTACATTTTCTAGGAGGGCGACAATCTGTTCATGATTCTGGAAAATACACTGTTAAAAATTAATACACTGATCAATAAAGAGAACATTTATAAATATGTGTGTGTCAAAAGTATTAATCTGCTGTGCACAGTAGCCCTTCCTACAGTCCTTGATCTGGTGGGGCATGATCCAAGATTAACCTTTAGCTCCTCGAGACTGACGGAAAGATAAATCAAGATGGTGTGCAGTAGTTTCAATTGCAGCAAACACCATCTTTGCTTAAAAATGTCAAATGTGCTGACAGGACTTAAAAATGAAAGACTGCAATAAAAAACACAATTCTTGCCAGCTTCCATTAACTACTAATGTTTTAAAAATGCGCAAATGAGTAAAACAAAAAGAGGGAAAATAAAAACAACTGATTCAGATATGAAGGGTGGCTGTTTGTTTTCCTATAGCTCACATACAAGGCACACAAATGATAAAGAGAAACCTTCATTTTAAAGCACCTTTGGTGTTTATGGGAGGTACTTTGGTGAAACAAAGTCAAATAAAAAGTTAAAAGCCAAAGTAGCCTAAAAACCAAGCCCCATTTTTAAGCGCAGTCATAACAAATAATCGCTTCCATGCCAAATAGATTAAAAACATGGCCTTCAAAGATTTTATAAGAATGCCGATATATGAAGCATGGCGATAAGCGCTTTTTGTTCCTGTGCTGCAGTTCCAATGCTTCTCCCTGTGTGGTGCTGTCGACGGTGTGAGATGCTCTAAATTGCTCAGTGTTTTTGGCAAGCTGGTGTAGGAAATGGACACAGTGTTGGAGATATGTCTGAGAAGTTCATCACGTGTGTTTGTGTGTGTGTTCATGGAGGATCAGAGGTGGACTGTGTGTGTGTGTGCATACAGTACATATTCGTATGTATGTGTATCTGTCTGTCTGTCTGAGGGCATGCTTGTGTGTCTTTGAGCACATGTTGCTGAACACAAGAGGCTGAGGTGTGTGTGTGGAAGCAGCGCGCAGGAAGCAAGTCCTCGCTAGGGAATAAGCTTTGCATCCTGGCGCAGCCAGTGGAGGCCCTGCCGCGTGTAACGCACCAGTTCTGTCATGCTGCTGGTGTTGAAGATCAGAGGACCCATCACCTTGTCCAACTCCAAGAAGAAGTCTGAGAAATAAAAAAAAAAAAAAGATACAGGTGTCAGTTCAAAAGCCAGCAGCTTAAAACAAGACAAGTGTCTGCTTTGTATCTACGGGAGGTTTGCAGAACTACAACTATGTTCATCATAATCAAATCTGTCCACTATTTCATGTCAAAATGTCTTGTTATGATCAACTAATAACCAAGAACCTAGAGATATTCAATGTCTGTCATGATAGTATAACTGATTTGAGAGTCAGTTGTATGATGTCAACTCATTGTTTCAGCACTACCCTTTATTAGATACCATGCAGTCTAGAGTGGGGAACTAAAATCTGGATTAAATACTCAAACTGTGCTCAATTTTGAAGCTAGAAGTGCTGGAACTTTAGGAAATTTGCAGTCTATTCACATTACGCTGACTGAAGCTACAACAAAGGATAAAAATTATCATAATAAAGTCATATAAAGCAAAATACTATAATATCACAATAGTTTGAATCATGACACAGGTCGATGTAATTTGTACACTTCATAATAAGCATAACTTTACTGTATAGTGATCTGCAGGAATTTCACTTTTCACTTGGTCTTTCATTGGCCTTACTCAATTGTGGCCTATTATATAATTAAATATTGATGGGTCCTTGGTAGTACATTTGGAAAGCAGTCTGCATTTGGATTTCAATGTTGATTTTCCAAACTTCCCTTTCAAGAATCAAAATAAAACTTAATACCCAACCCTGCTGCTTGCTCTACAGTCCACCTTACTTCAGCTATCTTTTCAGAGGCTAAAATAACAAGAGGTTGGAGAGACTACTTAACTAATTTAAGTAATAACAAAAAATGAAGTAACACCTAGTTTTTGAAGTAGTTTACCCTTCTGCTCCTTGGACAGTTGCTCTGCCTGGTCCCAGACCTCGGTAGCATACAGGAAGTTGGAGGTGACCTGGACGTAGCTTGCAGCCATCTGGTGGATACGCTGAGGGATGGTCACGGACGAGCTGGCGCTGCTGCTGCTGCTGCTGACCGACGAGTAGCCACCGGCCGTGCCTGGTGACAGCTTGGGAGACACTGGAGAGGGCATACCCGCCGCTTTGCTGTGTTAGGAAACAAGAAGATGTAGACGGGTTCATGAGAATCCTGGTACTGATTTACAAACAGTTTGGTTAATGGTAAGTTATTTTTTAGAAGTCAAAAACACCTGCAACCACATGACAGTTAAATATCCTGAGTACTGAGAGTGAAATTGATCATCGACAGCAGTATTGTGTAATGTAACAGCTGCCAAGTATGACTCAGCAGCTTCAAACTGCCATTTAATAAAATGAAAGAAGTGTTGTCAATAGTTTTCTCACTTAACTTGCCATAGATTTTCCTCAACATTGACCACGCATCTTCCTATACAACTGCTTTAAATGTACAAACACCAAAAGTAAGACGTGACTTACTTTCCCATTCCAGGAGAGGGAGCCTGGGTGTTACTCAGAGAATTCTGTCGAACAAATGAGGGGAAGAACATTATGTACACATACAGGAAGCAGGTTACACATTCACAGAAGAAAAAAAAAAAAAAATACATTGAATTTATATCATTCCATTGGTTTTGAAGGTTTGCCAAGCAAAACTTGATTTCAGCATCTAGGAAATAAAAGTACCTTTAAGTGTTCGGTGAGTGTTTTGGAGTATTTTAGTGCACTGTCTTTCCTCAGCTTGAATAGCCGCAGGTAAAGGAGAGACTGGCATCGTAGGCTAGAAAGAGAAATACGTTATTACTGATGTAAAACCTGCAAAGAAGACAGCAATGACCAGAGATATGTGTAAATACTCAACTCTCTCAATCCAAGAGCTGAGAATTTGAGTACTGTGAGTCAAAGGATAAGGACAGGACGACATCTCTTGAACATGAAATGGAAATCACCAGATCTCAGTCAGCATACTTACCAAAGCACAGCTAGCCTCTTGTCTGCTGAAGTAGCATCTGGGGCCATGTAGCTTTTTAACTTCATAGTGTATCTGAACGTAGAGACAGAACCAATGTTTAGCGTCGAGGAGAACCAGCTGTTAAAGTCATTATAGAAACACTCCAGTCTGAGATTCTTTATGCTCGTAGTAGACAGCGCAGCCTCGAGCAGAGGAGCGAGCTACAGAGGTCTGGTGAGCTCACTTCTGTGTAACTCCACACCCCCAGAGTGTTTTCATTTTCAAATTTTCAAACACGGACTTTGCATTAAAGCAATGACGGCAATGACGGTATTTATGTTTGCCCTTACTTGATAAGCTCCACCGTCTCGGCATACATGGGGAAGGGAGACTTGGCCTCTTGGGCACTCTTCTCCAGGGCATTACCACATTCGATGAACGACACCACAGCATCCAGGTAGTAAACTGCCTTTTCAAAGCGATCCAGCTGTAAAAGAGGGAACAGGACAAATAAAATCTCTGTTGGTGAGCATGTACCAGTCTCATTTTTTTATTTGACAAGGTTTTACCTGGTTACATAACCGACATGGCTTTTACATGACTTAGTCTGGATTACATAAACTCCCTTTTTAAAAGACATGAGTCGGCCTTGGGATTGAATGTATAACATGATAGATAAAGATTAAGGAGCTGTAATAGCTGTAATTGAAAAATGTACCCATTATCTTATAGAGAGGGCAAAAAAGTTTTTTTTTTTTTTTTTTTTAAGTATTTTAATTTTCAGCAATCTAAGTATGTGCGTTTGTTTGTATCATTTTCTTGGAACATCAATCATTCTTCAAGTATTTTAAAGCGGAAACAACAGGGAACAGAGTCAGGCATCTCATAACCACCAGGTAAGTAACTGAAACCAGAGCTGCAGTTAAATATAGAGACATGCTCATCTTTCAGTGACTGTAACAAAAGCATTTATGTTTTGTTTTTTTCTGGTTTTGCTGCTCAAAAACCGTGAAATCAGAGAACAAACGGGGTATGGAAACTTTGAGTCTGAGGTAAATTTAGCAGTCACAACATATACTATACAACTAAAGAAAAAATACTTCAGCTGTGTTCCCATATGAAGCATTGAGCGCTATGCAAAATCTCACCAGGATAGTGTTTCACATTAAGTTTGAGACGTTGTTGTTTTTGTCATGGTCGTCCTCTCCTCTCACTGCTTTGCATGCATCAACTGCCATAGCTACATCTCAATTACATATGTAAATAGGCCTCCCCCTCTTACCAGTGCATCTGCATTGTGTTTCAGTTTCTTCGCCTCTTGTAAGTAGTGATCTGCTGAATGGACCCTGAAACAAAATCATTAACAGGTCAAACTAATTTCATTACTTCTATGAACCATTTAAAAAAAAAAAGCCAAATCATTTAACCAAAAAAAAGTTCCTCTTAACACAGAATCTGGAAAACACACATCATTAAAATCTTTATCTTCCATTAAATCAAACCCTGAAACAAAAGGACAGAAATAAAAAGAAAGACTATGTTGTTTCTTTACCCCTGCATGAAAAGGACAGATACTCCCAACAGAGAGCCTTTTAAAATGGAAATTTACATCAACTCTCCTGCATGCAGGCACGTCTTTTCATGACCTCCCCAACCTCCTACAGCTTTACGCATCAAAGGCAACCCTAGATCCCCACAGCAGTTCTTTCTGCATGTCCTGCTGCGGGGTTATCCACAGTGGAAAGAGCTCCTCTTACCTGTCCTCAAACACCAGCTTGGATCTCTGAGACTTGGAGCCGTCTGTGGAGAGTGGAGGCACAGCCAGCTGGTTATCACAGCCCTTTGAGGATTTCTCCTGCAGAGACAGCAAGCAAGAGGGAATAAAGTTTCAGGAAAAAAGGGGGCCCAGTGTTTGAAGTGGAGAATAAATTGGAGAAAAAGGTGAGACAGAAGGAGTCTGGGCATAGAAGGTTTTCGTACTATATGGATATTGTGTATATACTGTATATAACCTGATATAATTGATCATACTATGTGTATAATGAGCAATTAAACACATTAGTGACGTGAATCATGTTCTGCATAAACACACACGGACAGTAGACATCAGGCTACGTTCTCCAGCAATCCTCTTTTTCCCACAGCAACAACTTTTTTTTCCCATACTTGCTTCGTTATCTAAAGTCCCTGGGGGAAACGCTGCACAGCTGGCAAACATGATGAAAGCGCACTGCCCCTTCTCAGTATTTACAGTGCTTGCCAGGTATTCACACGGACAGCAAATACCTGCGGTAAGGTCACGCGCACCCACCTTGCCGTCGCGTGTGCTGCGGCCCTTGTCCTCTCCTTTTCTGTGTTTGGAGGTGGAGTTGCCCTTGGTGCTGTGGCCTCCCTCCTTGCCACTTCCTGTCCCGCTGGACAAAGAGGTGGAGGACTGGCTGACTGTCCTCTTTCGACTCGGATGCTCTGCCTTGGGCGTCCGCTGAAGACCTGACATGGAGGGAGAGGGGACTGGCTCCTCTTTCTTCTCCAAAGACCTCTTAGACCTGGTGGGATAGGAAATGTCATTGTAACAAAATACAAAATATTAACACTCAGAGATTATGCATTAACATACCAGGTAATTTAACAGTAAGAACAGCAGAGATGTTGTGAGAATAAAGGTCAACAGGTGCAGTTTGAAGAGGCTGCAATGTAATAAACAAGCCACGTCACTGAGCTTTTACGCTTTAACTTTATGATGCTCATTAGAATTTATAAGGTTTATTTTGTGAATAGTAAGAAAAGAGAAAAAGACATCTGGCAGGCTTCATTTTGCCTGTAAAGAAATGAAGTGTCACACCAAGTGTGCCAAGAGTTCCCAGTGTGCAGAGGGTTTACCGTGAATGGTAATCAGGAGGAAAAGGAATAATACTCACTCTTTACTGCTGTTTTTATGATGAGATAGGGACTTCTCCTCTAGCTTGCACCGCTTGCTTTCTGGCTTGCTGCCTTCTTCGTCATTCTAAAAGACAAAAAGACCACAGAAAATAAAGAGAAAAGACACATTAAAGGATTTATTGGTGTGTGCACATGCCTATGTACTTGACATCTTACGTGGTACATACAGAACATCCTTCTGCCAATCCTTTGTGTTTCCAACTTGCTGTTACACCGTAAGATATCACAAGGATTGTAAGGCCCTGTCTCTGGCAGTTTTACAGCTATGATTTAAAAAATTGCAACTAATGGCAGAAATTCTAGATCTGGATCTCCACCAAAACTGAATCAATTGTTCCTTGGCTCAAAGGCATTTTCTTGCTTTAATGGAAATATGTTTGGAGGTTATTTTAAGAGATACAATATCTTGTTGGAAGGCTAAACTAAAATGGAATGATCATAACTTCCCTGAAGAAATAAAAAGCTCCAAATAAATCGCTATTCAGTGTGGAAGGTCATACTGAAAACCTAAACCTATAGAAAAGCTTTTCTGAGGGGCAGGGCTATAGATAATCTCACAAATCTATAGCATGTTTAAATGAAATTAACACTCACTGAGAAATTCTATCATTTAACTCTCCTTTTACCTTTCTTCAAGTGAGAGATACAAGGAAATTAACAAGAGCAGAATCAAAACAGCAGAGAACACAGACAGGAATGTGCTCTATCAAGTCCCATACCTTGTGTTTCCTCTTGGCCTTACTAGAGCTCTTCTCAGAGCTCTGTTTGCTGAAGTCTTTGCTGTCCCTGTCCAAAGAGTCATCCCTCTCCACTTTTATCTCTACAGGCTCCTTGTAGGGCCGCCCTGGGATCCTCGACAGCAAGCTGAGATCTATAGGAAATGGGAAGGAAAGGGAAGGGAAGGGAAGGCTTTAATTTGGTCCAAAGTAAAGAAAGGCTTCAGAAGTGTGCACTCCAGTTAGACGAGTGGAAAACAAGTACACAGAATACAATGAAAATGAGGATATTATGACTGGGTCCGACTAACCTATTTTCACTAGTAAAACCTGCTGCTGTGGCTGCCTTGCAGGATATCGCTCCTCTGGCTCACTGAGTGGAGACAACAGCTCTTTCTCCTCCATTGGAGAAAACACACACACAGGGGTCCTGATACTCTCCGTGTACTTGGGTGTCTGCGACGAGGACGGGATGCTGTCATTCCCCTCAGAGTCTGACGATGAAGAGTCTGTGTCTACAAACTCACGAGACTTCTGGGAAGTCTTGGTGGGTGCCTTGGCCTTGCGTTTATCTGCCGTGGTGGTGACAGCGGATGCAGAGGGCCTCGGAGAGGATTTAGGTTCTTTTTTGATGCTTGGTTTGCGGGAACCCTTGGTCGCAGCTTTGGGCCGATGGGGAGGCATCTCTGGAGTCGGCTCGCTCTCCACTCTCAGACCTCCCTTCGGTTCCTCCACAACTGGGGGCTTTTCAGACTTTTTAGGCTGCTTTTTACCCACACTCCTTCGCGGGTTTGTGCTACCCTCACTCTGGGCAGGGGATTTTTGCCGACCACGGCCACTCTCATTACCCTTTTGAGCCGTCCGTAGGTCCCTGCTTGGGGTGGGCGCTGTTGAGTCTTTTGGCCCCCCTCCCTGGCTTCCATAGCCACGTCCTGAGCTGTTATCTCTGCCCTCCTTCTTGCACTTGGTGGTAACATTGTTGTCCACTGGAGAGGCTGGTGAGAACTGCTTGGCCTTCTTGAACCAGTTGTCAAGTTGCCACTTGTTGGCCATGTGTTGTTCAGGCTGAGGGGGAACAGGAGAATTTAAAAAAATCGTACAAGTGAGTACATTTATTACATAAAAAAACCTATTCAAAACAAAACAAAAAAAGATGGTATTTTGGCTCGAAGAACCAACGTCTAACTATCCCAACCTAAATGAAGTGTGGACAGAGCTCAGAACTGTTAGCGCAATAGAAAACAATGGCTTTTAAGTAACAAATGATCACTAAGTGCTGGTTTGAACAAAGTTACTGTTAAGTCATTACTTCAGGAGAGGCAGGCCGTGGGTGGGGGCCCTCGCTGTCTGTCGTGCTGCTTTCACTCTCACTGTCGGAGCCAGAGCTGCTCTCTGAGCCGCTGTGGCTGCTGGAGTCATCCCTCGACTGCTCCGCTCCTTCACTGTTATTGCTGTTGTTGCAGAAGAAAGTCAATCATTATATTGTGTGCAAAAGGTGGACATTACACCGTCAGTCATATTTTACACACTGAAGGCATGCATGCAAACTACTGCATCTTGTCCTCCTAAAACCGAGTCTAACATATAATTTTAGGTATACATTTTCAGTTCCAAACTTAAAAACAAACGTCTTTATCCCGTGTGTTCAGCAGCCACAACTTTTTTATGGCCGAGGTGTATTCTTAACAATTTGACACACTGCAGTCCTTGTCACTACAAAAAGCCACTGCTGGCCTTGGAAAAAGGTGTGAACGAAATGTGTGAAATGGTTGATTCTGCTACGAGGAGAGTTACCTAATGTGTGCACGATCTCTTTCAAGATAAGGAATCTGACATAAACCTCTTTGAATATAATGCCTTATGAAGTTTATAAGCTGGAGTCAACATCAAAAAAAGTTTTTAGGTTTCACAAAAGTAAATTCCAGTTGTTGGAAATGCTTTGGGCTTTACCTTGCTGATGTGTTCCTTGAGGCATTCTTGGCAGAGTCTTGTTCTCCATCACTCTCCTCGCTGCTGCTTAGCTTAAGGTCATCTTCCAGCATACTGAGACACAGGAATTAAACAAAATTAAATGTTTATTACACTAGTGTAATTGCTGTATGTAGTTTGGGATTGCTGATTATGTCTTCATAACTTACTGGGCCCAACTACAAATCTGGTTACTTTAGGTTTCTTGACTCATCATAAATATATTTTTTCTTTTACCATCCTGCTCTATTTGGTTTTCCTTGTATTGATTCAGACAACAAACAGTGGCTTCAGATGAGAAAAGATGGAGAGAGGAAAGGATGAAGCACTTACGTGGGCTGGTCATCGCAAGTTTTGGACTGGTGGCTGCTGGAGCTCTTGGAGGAACTGCCTCGTTCTGAAAACACACAAACAAGACTCATGAAAAATAAGTACATTTAGACATACATCATTTTTATGCTTTCAGGTTTGGATCGGAAAAGTGTTTTATACTCACTGTGTCCACTTGGAAAAGGGTGAGAGTCCTGATGTAAGAAAGAAAAAGAAAAAAAAACATATTCTTAATTATTTTCACGAACTCATTTGTCTTTTCACCATTCATCTGTCAAATCTGACAACCAACAATCAACAAAAAAGTAAATGAATGTAAATAAGTGAATATTTACATGCAAGCATTTAGTGAAATAAAAACCAAAACTGACTGAAAAGTACTTGAAACTTCCTTTAGATTAAATATTTATCAATAAAAAGTCCCATCACTTTATAGTTCCAATTGGACGGACAGCAGATGAGGTTTCTCTGGATTGGTTAGGCGTGTTATGTAAGGGCTGTTTGCACCAGAAGTACAAGTAATAAACAAATAATTAAGTGTAATTAATTCATAACGACATGTAATCATTCCAATCAAACAGTAAACACGGAGGACTTGGTGCACTGCTGACCTTGGTGGGGAATGGAAACTTGGAGGGCTCCTGTTTTGCAGGGGGTGTGGATGGCTGTCAGTGGAGGGGGCCATGACTGAGTCATTTCCTGAGAGAAAGAAAACACACACACACAGAAAAGGAAAGAATGTGCAAATTAGTTGTAAGGTGTGAGTAATGCGAAATGCTCTTTCCCTGACTCGAGGCAGTAAGCTTTTCTCTGAATACTCGGGATGAACTGTTGGCCTGAGAGGGGGAGTTTTTAGCAAAATATAATTATATACATACCTTCAGAATCTCATCGACACAGTTGGCGTCACCGGTTCCCTGAAGACAGAAACATTAAGTTTAGCACGTGTTCATAATCAACATGATGTCAGTGCAGCAGGTGAGCCCACATTTTCAGTAGCATGAGTCACATTGTAGGCATTTTATGAGACCAAGAGTTCAGCCAGACCAAGCATAAGATGCTGTAGGGTCATTTATTCCAGTTATTACATCATTATGGACATATGCTCCTAAGATAAATGCTGCTCCGCCATTCTAATTCTACATACTCCACATACGTAACATAACGTAACGTCCACAACTACAGATCTTAAGTGACACATGCATAAACAGCATGCCCTTTAGGTGTTTAGCGTACCACAGTTCCAAATACATTAAAAATAGAAAAGGCCTTACCTCTACGGGCTGGGAGGGGATCTTGAGTTTGGAAAGTGAGGCCTTGCTGTTGGACTTCATTTCTCCCATGGTGCTGCTGTGCGACTGCCCGCTGTAGCTTTCCGCCTGTGAGCTTTTGGGTTCTGCTGTTTCCTGGCCGTCCATAGGCCGCACATAGGCTGTGGGCTTCTGCAGCATGGAGCCGGGTTTGGACATGAGAGATGGGGGAAAGGCCTGACTCGAGTGCTGGCCACTGGTGAAGGAGGTGTGAACCCGTGAGGGTGAGTCCCAATTGGCCTCTCTGTCTCGTGGGGACTTGGAGCGATAGCGCTCCTTGCTGTGATGCTGCTCAGCAGCCAGGGAGCTCCGCAAGTGGCTGCTGCCGCTGGAGGAACTCAGAGAGCCCTTGGCCGGACTCGATGTGTGTGACTTTGAGTGCTCTGACCCTCCACTGTGTTTACTTGACTTCTTTTCCTCTCTCCCTCCGTGTCTTTGGCTACTGCTGCTGCCGCTACTGCCTCCACTGCCCCTCTGGCTGCCGTGCCCGCCCTGGAGGCTCGACCGTTTCTGGGACTGGGACGAAGGTCCACCTGCTGCGGGGCCGACAGGAGTCCACTTACTGCTCTGGCTGCTGCCACCGCTGCCGACGCCACGCTGGTCCCCGCCAAACAAAGGTGGGCCCGATTTATCCTCAGAGGAAGACGAGCTGTTTGAAGGTTTACCGCCAAGCTTTGGAAGTGTTTCACCAATCGGCTCTTTCATCTCGTCGTAATTGCCCAGCATGCTCTGAATACGGCTGGACAGTTTATCTTCCTTGCTGGACTGAAGAGAGAAGCAGAAGATGGGGGAGGAAGAGGTGAGGCAGAGGGCAGTGTGATGACGAAGGGAAAAAAAGACAGTTACAGGGAAAGAGGAGATATAACATAGAGAGGAAAATAAATGAGAGAAATGAACAGAGAGGAGGGAAGAGGGGGCAGAGAAAATAGTCATTATGGGCACAAGTTCAAGACTTGGGTTAATTGCTTTCCATCAAAAACATTGAAAATTGAGAGAAAATGTATCACTCCTACAAAGAAAAAAATAAAGTCAGTTGAATAAACATAAAGCATATAACTGAAGTGCAGATTTCAGATTCAACTGAAAAAATAAATAAATTAAATCCTAATTCAAAGTGTCACCAGTTTTATATTCAAAATATCTGACTGGACACTGAGAAAACAATCGATTGAACATAGAGAGCGGCTTAATCAGCCAATAACACAGTTAGCTTGTTCAAACTGAGAGCCACATCAGTCCACACCCATGTGCGAGCACAGATAAGAGTCTACCCGTAGTTCCAACACAGAGGTTAATCAATCACTTTGAGGCCACGGATTCCAGCAGACCTGCTTGCAAATCAGCCCGTGACAGCGTGTCAGAGAAAACAGAATATCCAGTTTCACTTGCAGCCTCAGACCGCTGCTTCGTTTGACAGATTCACGCAGAGGGTGAGGAAACACAAGCCGTTATCTGCAGCAGGAAATTTAACTAGCATGGTCATAATATGCACTCCGCTACCTCCTGCTAGCACGGCCTGGCTCACACGTGTAGTTGGTGAAGTGTAGCATCACTGATTTGTCGTAAAGGGGAGCTGGTTTCACTCTGTAGTGCGACCGTAAATGACACGCTCTGTTATGATTGTATTAGACCTCCGGTGGAACAGAGACACTTAAAGTAAATAAAAGTACTTAATGCAAGTGTTTCAAAGGGCTGACATTATGGCTCATCACACATCTGCTGGGCTGATAATGCTAAAAAAAACAAAAAAAAACAAAAACAAATGAAGAACAAAAAGAAAGCGGTTGAGGTAAATTTGAAACAGCTGAATCATTATACAGTTTAGCTCAACAAACTCACTGTTTACAGACACATTGATTGCAACACTGAAGTGTGTTGGCAGAATAAAAACAACAAGGTTATAGGGTAAATACTGTATTACATCCTGTTGTGCTGTATATATTGTATTGCACAGCTGCAAAAATAAAAGACAACAAAAAAAAATTTGATTATAGAAGAGATTATATCTTTGTTAACACTTTGATGCAGCCCTTTTTATCGGCAGGAATGTTCTCGGGAACTTTACATCCACGTTGACCAGAGAGACACCTTGTTCAGAAAACGTCCTCTCAGGCAGTACTTTCCTGCTAGCCTAACATTGCTTTTGCACAACAATAAAAAAACAAAAAAAAAAAACCGTCTAATTTCGTCTGCTGTCTTTTTGTGCACACAAAGAACAAACTAAGTCGTCAGTTTTAAATCTGATTTCGGTCTGAACTGCAAAACCTTTGTTATTTTAAGATGCAAAGTGCTAACATTAATGTGCTTTATGGATTTTTGAGTTTCGTCCTTTGCTGAGTTTCTAGGGCTAATTAGAGCTAGGCACAATTTGTTTAAAAAGCAATACATAATAATCACCTTGACTTAAACAAATATGCAATATGCATACAGTGTTTATGTACTGTCATACAAATATAACTATATCAGAGCCGATTCTTGTTTTCCCCCCCAGACAGCCGATATTGGGCTCTGATATTTAACGGCTCATTTTGTGCTCTTCATTCTGTGCAGCTGAGTTACAAGTGCATGAACTCTGCACCATGAAAATGTTACTGCTTTTGCTGGTCTACATCTGGGAGGCCACAGCTGCAGCTGCGCGCACACATGGCCTTTAATGCAGAACACAGTAAACTTCCACTTAGTGGAGCATGACCGAGGGGGAAAAAAAAAAAAGAGCCAAACTGCAGCTTACATAAGACTCAGACAAGCAGGAGACAAGAGATATAAAGTGGAGAAAAGCCTGTGACTTAAACAGTTGGCTTTTTCCACATTTTTTATACAATAGCAGAGCACACCGCCTCCCTTCTCTTAACAGCAGTCATATGATTCTGAAGGCAGAAGAACAAATATGGACAATAAAATTATTTGTTGCAAAAAGGTCAAGGACGTCTCCTACTTCAAAGTCAGCTTTCGCTTTGTTGTGGTCCAAAACACACGGGCCTGCACTCATCGCTCACCTCTGGTACCCCTTGTATTCCCAACCTGTCAGGACACATTCCTCGCTGCCTCTTTGATAGCTAGCTCGAGCTAAGAAGAAGAACCACTTACCTCTGCTCAAATCTGGTTAGTGGCAAAGATTAGACCAGTGCAGAGAACTCAAATCCTCTTTACAATTACACTGGCCGGGGCGGGAGCTGGCTGGCCTACATCTTTGTGTGTTTGTGAGTGGGAGGAAGGGGAGGGGGGTGGATGGGGAGTCTGGCGTGTACTTGTGTTCACCTTCTTCAGCTGCATAACAACACAGTTAACCAAAGACAGGTGCTGTCGATGAAACCGAGTCTTTTGTATTCAGAGTTTATCAACAGTGCACTATCTGACAGCTAATGATCATTTAATTTAATCTGCTAATGTTCAGAGAGTCATCTGTTATTGTTTTACCTATACCTGAGTAACCGCATGGTGTGTAGCGCAAAGCTCGGCCAATTATTTCTTGAAATTTGCGTGACATCATCTTGATTACGAGAAGATGTGTCACCGTCGGTCGAGCATGTTCAGACATGTCATGTACAGTGAAACAGCTCCCGCATGGGTATTAAAGCGTATCTTGAGTGTTTAGCTTTCATCACGCAAACTGTAAACAAATCCAAGAAAGCAGGATCCTGAAGGTCATTGTGAAGAAGAAAAAAAAAAGACAAACAAAACAAAAACACACTATTTTACTTTTACCCCCCCCCCCCAAAAAAATTAATAAGGCAGCAACAAATGGGTTTAGCCTTCAGCCTTCATCGAATATAGGTTCTCTTGTGAAAAACTAATCGACCTAGAACTAAAAAGGTCAGACTGAAGCGATGTAGGAATGAAAGTCAAACAAATGTTATATAATGGTTGCACCCACACAAGACAGTTTCCACCTTTGCCACGGAGGCCTTAAACTAAACATTCCTCTTCAGGTTTAGCAAAACATGCAAAAAAAGCAAAAGGCAAAGGTGTGTTTGGTTTAAATGTCTTTAAAAAAATCATGCGTTGACATATGTGACTGACATGAATGCTCCTGGTGCTATGTGCAATCCACGCTTCCTGTCACGGTTACAAATTTCCTCTGAACTGACTAATGAAATTACATGTCAAAACTGAATGTGAGGTAAACAAATTTACCACTTTGTAGGGTTCAGGAAAGAGAGGGGAATTCGCTGGAAAGGCCTCTCCTCCTCCCTGCTGGATTTCTTGATTTCTCCTTTCTCTTTCTTTCATTCGGAGCACATTCCGGTCCTCACGGTTCATGTTGCTAATAACACAAACAGAACAACAATAAGTCAACATAAAAAAATTTTAAAAATTAAAAAAAAATTTAAAAAAACACGCTGAGGAGAGACAGCAAACAGGCTTCTCATCTCTTGGCTTTGCAAGGATGGCTATAAAAGAAAGCAGGGTTATGAAAGTGAGATGTTCATGTGAGAAGCACCTGTCGAGTGGGTAAGAATTTTACCTAAAAAAAAAAAAAAAGGAAAAACAAAAAGTTGGTGAACGGTGATGTAGCATAACTAAACATAACTTTCGTAAAGGAATATCAACAACTTCAAGTCTCCAACTATTCTCAACAGATCATACAGTCAGGCCGCCATCGTCTGCTTTCTAACAAATCAAGCCATCATTAGCAGAACCCCACAAATCGTGAACAGAGGGGAGCAGAGATGACTTGTGGAGAAAGTAGTCCCTAATAGACTTAGAGTAGTCTAGACAATCTACTGCAAATAATCTCTCTGTACAGATGGCCAATGTGAATTTGTAACCCCGCTCAAAATACTAGTCGAAATTTCCAATATTGCCATACATTTAGAAGTTTATTTCCTACAGTTTGTATGGTTGTTAGCTCACCAAATATACAGTATTGTAAAGTTATATAGTGTTTGGAGAGGACTGTAAAAGTGTACTGGACGTTGCTGACACCACATGAAAAGAATGTAAGTAAGTACAGCATAAAAAGGTAAGACTGTAATTAGGATTGAATAATAAACTACTGCTATCAAAGTGCAGCTTGAAGCTAAACACACCTCTCCGCTCTTACTGCCCTTCTGAGCGTGCTGTGTGGAGCGCAAACATAAAAGTAGAGAGCCATTTGAGGGCAGAGACCTCGTCAGCGCATGTATAGATTCACACCAGAGAGACAAACACCAAATGCACGAATGTATAATAAAACTGTGTAAACTACTGGAATAGAAAAGAATAATGGATTTTTATCAAATGGTAAAATGTCATATAAACCTGGGATATTACAACATTCGGAGAGAAAAAATGCGTGCTCATTAGGAATAGCCGGACCAACAAAATGCGACATGTCTCCTGTGCACCTCGGTTAACAACATCTAGAGAGCTTTTAAACTAGAAACCAGTGAGTTATCAGCCAGGCACGTCGCCTCACGTTTTAAGCCGCCAGTTTCAGGCTCTGCCAGTGACAACAATGATTGTAAGGCTGTTGACAGAGCGTGATTATGCAGCAACCACCCGGGCCTCCTCCTCCCGTAGATCATAAACACAAACACACGAGGGTGTTTTCAATCTTCACTATGTATGAATGAAAAGATGAAAAGAAGCAGATGGGAAACTCATTTCAGAGCATGGAAAAAAAACAATGCACACAGGGAAGGCAAACAAGATGTGAAAGGTAGACGAACCAGGCAGCAAGGCTATGAGAGTTTCGAGGAAATATTTCCCATTCCTGTTCTTACATGAGGGAGATTTTTTCAAATCACTTTGTAACGATGAGGTGGACTAAAACTTGCCAGCAACTTTCAAGTTCCAAGTTTGTTTACACCTTCTGACTTGTCTGTAAGCTTATCTGTAAATCTAAATAGTAATATCTCAACCGACGTCTTTACAAAGCCTCTGTCTGTTTCACATCAGCAACACTCAACGTTGAGTCATGACTCTTAAAACAGGCTACGAGATTTTACACACTATAGCTGGGCTATATTACACCAAATCTCGGGAAGGCCATACCCACTGTGAAGTGTTTGACACACTTCATTAACACTGCTTTTTATCAGCAGAGGTGGCAACGAAGGGAAGAAAACTTTGTTTAGGCTATCCATCATCCAAACATCCATCAACACTCCACTGTTATAATCCGTCGACTTTATTTGGCTTGCAGCGCGGCTAAGAACCAAGCTCAGGTTACACATCATCAAAACTAAACACTATTAAGAGTAAAAATACAAGCTAACAAACTCACACTACAAGTTGTGTACTACAGCTAAAAGAACAGAAGATTTACTCCAGCCACGTTTAGTCAGTTCTGCTTGATGTTAGTTATTTTGCCTACTCTATCACCCAGCTGACAAGCAAGGACTATCATTTGAAGCTCTTTCATCGTGGGAAAAAAAATACATTTTCATGGCCTAAAAATACCACCCTCTACATCTCCACTGGTTAGACAAATAATCAGACAAGAATTATTACGTACCAAGGGTGCATTTCGTCTGCTGGTGCCACTTTTACATGTAAACGAGTCTGTCGCTGTCGGTTTAAGAGTGGGGCTGAATGTTTGAATGGGCCACAGTTAGCACAGAGCTAAATGATCAAAAGCCTCGGGGCACAGGAGCCTTTGTAAACACTGCTCATGTCCATTCGGCCCAACTAATTGACCTGATCTGTTGGTTTTTATTAGCTGAACAAGGGGCTACACCCTGTTATACTGCTGCACAGCACTAATCAGGCACGAGGCTCAACTGTCTGCTATTGGTTTCAACGACACTGGGGTCTATCTTACTTCTGTGCCTTTGCAACTTCAGAATAACTTCAACGACAAGTTCTCCATTTCTTTGAAAAAATATTAGTTAACATGAAAGGCGAAACATGGGCTTCATTTCTTGTGTTGTTTTTCAAAGATCACCCTAGTCTGCTCTATGAACAGCAAATCAAAGTGTGCTTTTGATTTTGAATAAGTAAGTAAGTTAGTTCACCAAGGACTCTGATGGAAGACAGAACGTGAAGCAGTGGTGTGGGTGACATGATGCGACTGTGTGAATATGGATCAAGCCTCCGAGCTCAACCTGTTTTTATGCTGGCCTTAGACCAGCCTCAAAACTCAAACTAGGTTACACGGAGAAGCGAACCAAGACCCGCTTCCCGTCTCAACAATGTTTTTATAACACTAAGAAGTTACAACAGGACCTAATGCCTTTCTGTAAATATTTCCAATCGTGACAAAGGAACTGGTTTTGTGTTTATTAGGAGTAAAGCCACAACATGTTGAGTTCTCGTTTTGACCAAATGCTAGAAATCATATGACTTTGAAGTTAACTAAATATGGATAAGTAAAAAAGGGGAAGTAAGTAAATCAAAACACATTTTTTTTGTTTACAATATGTTGGTTCTGTGAGCAAGTGTGGCTTAGCATCGCAAAAGACAATGAGAAAGTAACCACTGCGCAAAAACTGCTGATACTATGGCGTGGTGAAAGGGGACGTCCCTAGTCCCAGTCATAACACCCCAGACCAAACTAATGCTAGGTGTTACCCAGGATCTTGAACTTACTTTCAAGTTCAATATATACTTTTCCAAGCTAAGTATTGGGGGATTTCCTTTACCAGTTTAGGGGGGACCAACACAGAATATTGCTGATTTCTTTCTGCGGGCAGCAACAAAGACTGTGGACTGTACAAAGAAGGCATGACTCGATAACCACAGACTCAGCTGCTATTTACCTGCGGCCTGCAGCAAAACCACACACTACTGCCTCATCTGAATATCAGTTTGGGAACACAAACCTTTATTTCCATTTTACTCGTCTGATGAGCAAATGTTAAAGACACAGATGGGCCTTAGTTTGAATTTTTGGGCCGAGCCTTCATCCAAAGCCAACATGGAAATGGTAGGTAATGTAGGTTGTTTCAGAGCAAGGAAGAGGTTTGCCTACGCAAATCACTTGTTGCACAACCTGAGTTTAAATGGCATTTATTATTATCAAAGTGTATCGGCCAGCTACGTTCACTGTAATCATTCAACAGTGTGCCAGACTGAAAAGGTCAAAGTCTGCAGAGTTGAAGACGCAGATCACTCTGTACCTAAATTAATCAGCTCATTTGTCGCTTTCTACCGCAAAACATAGCAGCCAGATCATGTCTTAAAAATCTTTAAAAAAATCTTTAAAAAAAAAAAAAAAGTGAAGAACTGATGGTCATCTGAGCCCCATGCATACAGGACTGGACATATGTGGCACATCAGATAAAAAAAAAAAACAAAAAAAACAACCCAAAACATTTTATTTGGTTTTGTACAACTTAGACAAAATTAAGTAAAGTGCTTTATTCTTCCCAGAGACCAAGAGAAATAAGTCAAGCAGCCAACTAGCTGTGCATTTCTTACCCTGACTGAGAGGCCATGGCCCCAACCACTGAAACATTGGAAGGAGGGAGGAGGGTTCAGAGGATCTCCCAGGGATTCAGAAGTACTCTTGTCATTACTCGTAAGCCTAAATGTCACCGCCAACCTCCTCCAGAGAAGACGTCCGGTTGGAAGAGTGTAACTACAGTTTCTTTACTCGACTCGAAGGTTCAGTGTATTTCCTTGGAGTGGTGACAAATCTGAGTTAGGGAGGGGAGGTGACTGCTCGCTCTCCGGGAGAAACCACGCCGGCTAACAGTGGGGGTAGTCACATGCCAGGTGAAGTGTGTGTGTGTGTGTGTGTGTTGGGGGGGGGGGTCTGCAGCTTTTGTTTCTGTTTGTGGTGCGTTTTGAGGTTAACACGTGTGGAGAACTGGGTGGTTAAGAGGGGTGGATAAGTATAAAAGGCTGAGAGCGTGAAGTGTGCAAATGTTAAGAGTGAATGTGAGACATAAGTATGGGATACAAGCAGAGAGATTTGTGTCTGTCTGACAGTCCTGGTGGTGTTTCTTGCCAACTTTAATCTTCAGCTATGAGGGAAAAAACTGCCTAGCGAGGAGCAGAGGGATCTTTTCAATTGCAGTAAATTAAGAATATGAATGATCTCAAGGAGACAAGCACAATGCTGAGCACAACAACAAAGCGTAGTGATGACAAGGCACTTGCTAAGACTGCCAAAACACTGTAATACATCTAAAATTAATCTGACTAATTACACCCTGAAGTGAAACAAAGAAGGGAGACAATGAGAGAAGAAAAAGAAGTCTTAATGGGGATAATTACACCATCCAAGTCAAAATTAAAAGTAAAACAAAAGTTTATTAAATTAGAGGTACAAGTTTAAAAACAGACATTAATACTAAAGAAATAAATAAGCTATATAGCTATATTAATTTACAAAAACAGCCTTACAGGCCACTTAGGGAGGACATCTACAGAGAGGAAAACAGCACTAAGCGAGCTGCGACTCTCACCTCTCCCCGAGAATGGAACGGTCCGCCTCGTCCCATAAAAGGAGATGTTATTTTACACCACAGGACCTCTCCTCCGCGTGATGTCACTGCCCTAAGCGATGCCCAGCCAATCGGAGGCCATCTTTCCGTCAACAACGTCCCTCCCCACCCCCCCCCCCTCCACTATGCCCCGGAGCACAGGGCAAAGCACCCGTTAAAGAGACAGCGTCGGCTGTTTCCGGCACGCAGGTTGTAACAAGCGGGGAAGCTTTTTCATCAGCTGCATATGATGATGACATATGCCGACAAATGTGTTATCATTTTTGTGTTTCTTGTCTTTCTTTTAATCAAGTGGAAAAACTGGCATCATCATGCCATCTCACTTCTGGTGTCTCTGCAGGTTTCCTGTTATGTGTAGGGTTGATTTTAAGATTTGATCACTCTTAAAAGCACCCATGATCTGGCTCCTTAATAGATTACACCATAATATTAATTTATTATTATAATAATTTTGTTTTCAGTTCAAGTCTAGTTTAGTACTGAAGCTTCTTATGTAAGATATCTTATTTCTTTCTATTTGCTTGACCTTTTAAGTACGAGAGGGTACTATATAAAACCGGAGTCAAATTCCTTGTATGTGCACACATACCTGGACAATAAAGGTGATTCTGAAAAAAATATCTCCTGCATATCTTTCAGTCCTGGAAGAAGCCCCCCCCCCACCCCTCGCTCCAAATAAAAACTATGCTAAACAGGTGTTAAATGTTATAAGTTGTTATCTGCCATACAAATACAAGCTGACTTAAGTAAATATGACCACATTTTTGCAGTAACACTTTTCTTACTTGCTCAAGCTCCTACCACGGTTTAAACCTTTTCCGAAAACACACTTATTTACACATTTGTTTCTTTTAAATCTTTAATCTGATCATTTCTTCTCATAATATTAAGTTTTTCCTTCATATCTTTTGATTCTAGTTTTATCTGTCTTGCACTTTCTTTGAATTATGAATAAGTTTTCTTGAATTTGATCACTTTGGAATTTTGTTGCAATAAAGAACTAAATAAGATAAATGAAAATTATTAGCATCACAAGATGTCTGTTTGTTTTAAAGATTCCACTTTAAGGAACATGCTTAATGACTTCTTGATCATTTTATAATCTTTATGATGTGCTCTTTAGTTATGGTGTTATTTTAAGGATAATGCAATAGGTGAACAAGAGTAAAAACAATCCAGAAAACAAATCCCTGACATAAAATGATGACGTCCAAAGTTGGGAAACTCCCCTTGACTCAGTTCAGTCATATTATTGTGACATTTTGAGATGCGCAACTTGTCTTTAAACATAGCTGTCAATGGAAACTTTATGTATAGGCCTGTACAGAACTGAGAAGGGCGCCGTGTCTTTCCAATCGGGGCTGACTGCGCTGTTTTGAATAATTCAAATTCAATACTCAATCTAAAACAGTGATTCCGCTCTCTTTAAGTTTAAGTTTACGCATTAACTTTAGAGCTGTGTGATTCCACTGAATTGATGGGATCTAAAAATCTTGACACTGTGATGATCATAAATGGTCAAAATTGTTCACGTCAATCTCTGATGTTAAAGAATGAACACATAATTAAGTTTAGTCAATTATGTGTATCCATCAACCAGAAAACTGTCATATATGGATGCATTTCATACAAATGCAAAGAGTATTATTTTATACTGTATCTGAACAACAAGTTCTCAGTAATGGATACAGATGGGCAGCCAGTGCCACCTCCCCTGGTGCTTTTGAAGCAAACCTGCTGACAGCAGGCATTCCTGAGGGAGTGTCCATTCAAATGCTGCAAACCTGCCTCATATAAGCAGCTGTTTGGGAACGAGTGCCATCAAAACCAAATGCTCCTAGGACGAGGACTTTAGCAGAAATACCCAAAAACCTAAAGACTTTAAAACATGCAGCAAGTTTAAATCAAACCCGATAACTTTCCTCAAGAAACATCATTATACAAGTGTAGAGATATATTCCTGTACCGCTGTGTCACAAACATCTCATTCACACGATAATAGGGGTTATGAATAAGCCTAATTTTCTGTGTGCTTTATACGTATATATAAATATATAACTATTTAGCTGATGACGTTTGATGAAGACAATGTCAAAATTAGGTTTAAGTCCGAGCATTCAGAATTCTTTGGTTCCTGCTTCAGTGAAAACCCTTCAAATATTTCTGTGTGGCTTCAGATTAGCTCCAATTAACATATCAAAACAAGACTCCAAATCTTGATTGGCATGTTCTCTAAACAACTGCTTATATCCTTTCATTCAGGCAGGTCTGAGGCATTTGAACAGACTCGCAGGCTGGAATGCCTCCACTCAGCAGGCGTGCATTATCTGAATCAAAGGGGAGCTAGTAGCATTTACCAATCAGGGCCCTGTGCTGTGACTCCTCTGGATTTAAAAACTAATTAATACAACACTAATTAAGGAGAGTTTTCATAGTTGACATCCAGCAAACCCATTTCCCAAGAGGTGAAAAGTACTGTTCTCCATGAACACAAACCTCTGATGCTGATACAGAAATGTGTATTTTGAAAACTGCACTACATACTTCAGCTGTGACTTTCTCAAACTTTTAGGCTGTGTGTTAAGTTCATGTAGACTTTGAAAAATAACATCACATGATCTCAGTAAGAAAATGTTCTCCCCTGTTTGGCTTGGACACGAATAACAAAATGTTCAGGGTACTTTTTTTTCTGCCACATTGTTAGTGGAACATGACACACAACCCTCAATTATCTTGGCACTGTGTCCAGAGAACCTGCGTCATTCAGGCGCTTCAATTTGCACACCAAGTTTGTCAAGAGGCTTGTGGTTGCTGTGTTTATTTGTTTGTTTTTTTATGCATGATATCTTCATCCGTAGCTGAACTATGGTAACATTTTTAAGAATTTACAATCACTCCCTTGGCTTTGAGTCAATATTGAGTCTCTATACTACAGAAGAATGATGCAACACCAGTTTAAAGTCTTCATGTTCCAGCATGTTCTGCACACGTAGATTAGATCAGTCGGCTTTTATAACTTTATACCTAAATCATTCTAAAAACTGTGTAAATGTTTACCACTGCACTGTAAAAATACTTAGTGAACTGTGAAATCATCCAGACTTGATGAGTAAAAACAAATCGTACAAGCAGAGGGAACAATAAAACAAAACCAAAAAAAAAAACTGCTGAATTCTTCATAAAGGTTATTTAATGGGAATATATACACTAATAGCTCACACAAAATTGTTTGTTAAACCTAAAAAAACTACTCTAATAAGCCTTTCAGCATTATGGCTTGAATTTGGCCATTTGTTTAATAGTAACAGTGGGAGAAGAAGCAGCCATTTTGTGTGATTAACTTGGACTGTACTGCAGAAACAGTCCATGTCAACATTTTATCTATTTTCTTGTTCTTATTTTCATGTTTTTTGTTTTCAGAAACAGACTACTTTACTTATCTTCGGGGTGAAATTTGGTTTTATATTCCTATCGATCATTAAAGTTAGCAGTTAAAATTTTCATCCCTAAGAAATAAACCTAAAAGAAACATGTAAAACCGATCTTGGCTTGATCAAGCAAACCTAAAACTTGTTACACCAGACATTCTTTTAGCCTAAAGCGTTAATGCTTTCCTACTGTACATAAAGCACTCCACTTCATAGTCTATGACGCCACCAAAACATTAATTAACCGTTCCTTAGTTAGGGTAATTTTACCTTCTAGAAACTACCATAACACAGCTGAAACATGAGCCAAGTAATTAAAAATGGAGGGCATGTTTCGACTTAGACAACCCCAACGTGCTATCATTTCTATTTATCACGTGATAACATGAAGAGTCTAAAATGAGGCTTTTGTGGAGTCATTTAAAATCCCCATACTCTAAGAGTTTTCCACATATCCGTCAAAATCTTATTACTCAGAGAGCGACCTGGCCTAAATCTGACACTGGAGTATCTGCATGTCTACAAATAGAAACAACCTATAGCTTACTACTCTGAACCTCAGAATACACCTTCTCAATCCGCAGAGCAGACGCTTTGATACACGACTTGGCCAAATATGAATGAAGACACCAGGCTGATTAAAAATAAGTTGTATGGTCTTTGCCATCCAAGGCCCTGTGTGTGCTTTGCATAGGAAGCTGAAGTTAGTGATATCAGTTTCTTCAAATTATACAAATTTTACTTCTTATTTTACTCTCCTAGATCCATCACACCATGTGGGATTTTCACTGTTTATGGTATAGATCAATTTGTTATTGCCTGCAAAGCACTTACTCTGCTCTGAAAATTGTGGCCAGTGAATTTTTATTGCCATTCATCAGAGGTATTACTGCTGAAACGGGTTGATGTTCCAATTTTCAGGCCGATATTATAGAGCAGCACCTTGCAGCACAGATGTATGCCAGATCTGTGAAATTAAATGGCCTTAATGAGCTTCACCTCCGTCGGACTATATAGTCACAAGAGAGCTTAACTCATGTCCCGGAGAACAAAAGCTGAAGAACAGATGCATGAGGTCAGGACACAGTGAGTAGCATATTTTTCTGCTGTGTGAGCAACAGTACTGAGGGATGAAAAAAAAAGAAAGCTGCTGATGTCTGATTAGATTCGTGCTAATTAAACTGGCTGACTCTGGGAGAGCCTTCAAACAACTTAGTTTCCACAAGCTTCTCTTTGTAAGGGGAAATAAGATTTGATTATAAACTTGCAGGCCTTGGCTGAAGACACAATTAGCTCTTACTTTGTCCAAAAAATATATATAAATAAAACTGCTAAAATGTGGTAGCATCTGTACGATAAACTCAATGATTGCTGTGCTTCCATTTTGATTTCACTCATTAAATTCATTTCAAATAGTCAAAGAGGAGGTGAAGCCAGAGGTGATAAAGCAAGATAAGGGTGTATTGTAAAGCATTTGGTTTATTTAAACAAGGCCCACTCAGTTTTGAGAGTGCTGCGCTTCAATCTTGAACACCTTTACTTGTTGTTGTTGTTGTTGTTGAACAGCCTGAGACTTGATATTGCTGAATTTCCAAGTACCCAGCCTGTGAAACCACACTGTACTAAGGAGTACAACAAATGTGTGAAACCAGAAGAAAGCGCACACCAGCCCCTCTGTCTCTCTGGCATGGACAAACAAAGTGACCATAAACATCTCAGCAGAACATGCGTGTGTGCCCTTTGCTCGGCCACAGAGGAAACGGTTAATAACGAAGCCACCGAGCAAAACCTAAACAGGAAGTGAAGAAGATTTCACAGTCAGCTGCGTCACAGGGAGCACAACATCACAAAGCGGACCTTCATCTGCCATAACATACTGACCACGTTTACACGTACGGCCTTCGTTTAAATACGTACCTTTTTGTTTTATAAACAACAAAACAGTATTTCAATTGGGATTCTTTTCTTTTGTTGTTTAAATAACCCAGCTTTGTTTATAATTGATAATTATTTATGGTGTGACTTTGTGTGTTGCCTTTGTTAATGTCTTGTATGTCTATGATTTCCATAGGCGCTTCTGTCATATTGCAGTCACTCTTGTTTCGATTTATTTAGGCAGTTTAAAATAACACTATTTATTATTTGGAGGTAAATATTAATCCATTGTAAAGCAATTATAATATTGATTAATCACTGAGCAGCTCTCACCACATCAGGATCAATGTTTCAGTTTAAGTTTCTGATATATTTCTTTCATGGCAAGTTTGGCAATGGCACTACGTAGATTCCAATAGTATTGATCTGCAAGTAAAAGGCATACTAGCATTCAGTTTAGTCTTTAACGTGGGCTTTAATTTACAAGTCGGAGTACTCGACATGTTTTGCAGCCTATATGCTAACTCAGACTTAACTCACAAAATGATTGTTACTTGGTAATTTCTTCTGCAAAGTAAAAGTTTTCATCTGGAAAGAGCTGCAGCCGGTGTCTCTCAAAGAAGAGGGCCACATTTGCACACCCTCCCCACCTCAATTAAACATGAAAGCAATATCACCGCTCTTCTGTCCACATGAACATGGAAACACTCTCAGACTCTCATTTCCTTGAACGGTGAAACTTCATAAACAACTCTTGCCACAACTTAAACAGCCCAAACCTCTCTCTCTTCACCCGCTAACTACAGATACCATAAAGGAGTTCATGACCTCACGCCTCCCCTCCTGGATGTGTCAACCAAGATAAACGAGTAAACAGTTGTCAAGTGTATCCTACGTTATATTTATCTATACTTAAACATGCATCAGTGATATTCCTAACTGTTGAGAGGTAAATACTCTTGATTTATGATGCAATTTCTGGCCCTTCCCCCAACTGTAGCACGTAAAATGGCTTCCCAGAAAAGCATATCAGCTGTCCTTTTTTCCCTTTTTCTTTTTTTTTTGAGAGACCAAAGCCAGACACATAAGCTGTTCTGTTGCTTTCCTACAACAGCAAATTTTCAGTCATTATGATTTTTGACTTGACACAGATAGGAGTGTCACTTGCAGTCTTCTGATGTGATAAAGAAAAAAAGCAGGAGGAGATGAGGAAGCTTCACAACAAACCAAAAGTTTCTGCTAGTCACTATGAGAAAAAGTGACCACTGTTTTGGGCCTGAGATAAGATAAATAATACTGTTTTAGCACAGGAACAGCAAGCAGATACAATTAATGATGTTTGTATTTAAGAGTGTCCAGCTTAAAGAGTTTTATTCACAGGGATGGATTTAGTAGTAGCACTTATTTGCATGATAAACAAACTGAGAGCAGCTCCAGTACATCGTTTGCACTTTACGGCGTGAATACAACATCATCATCTCCTTGTTTATGGCACGAATTTGCTAATAGTCGGCGAGTAAGTTGTGTCAATCATGGCCAAACAGAGAAAACACAAACACTAGACCTCATGAGCTGATAGCTAACATTACATGGAGGAAAACATGACCATCACTGCGAGGTTTCTCTTAGTTTTAGAGACCGGAGAGACGACGCACGATTAAACAGGGACATTTAGCTTTATCGTCATTTCAGCCGGTAGTGTCTAAAGCCAAGAGAAGTGAAAAGTACTTGCTATATCCGTAATAATAGAGTGAAACTACCTCGCTACCTGCGGGACTACCTGCACCTTATGCTTTAGCATAACGTCAGCTAGCCGAGTGTGCTATTAGCGGCTAAGCTAGCGGCTAGGCTAGCTGCGAAACCATTGATTCTTTATGAAAATTTAAAATAACATTAACTCCAGATGACGGATAAGCAATGGACACAGTTAATCATCAAACAAACGCCTGTGTGGTGTGAGGCGTCCTTACCTCTTGTCTTCTTTTTAGGCCCAAACCATTCTAGCTAATGGAAAGCTCTTTTCTCTTTGTCTTTTCTACTTCCAGTTACACGCAAAATGGACTCAGCAAAAAAAAAAAAAGAAAAAAAAAAAGAAAAAGACGCTAAAACAGTTACAACACCCGAACCAAATGGACGGCCTGCATCTTTTTCTCAAACCGCATCTGCGCGTCGAGGGAAAAGCGGAATGAACTCATAATTTGGTGTGTGTTTTATTTTGTTATTCCTGCAGAGTGGCTGATAGGTGAGGCTGCTAGCTAAGTGAAGCAGCCAGCAGGTACCACAGCAGCGAGCGAGCTGCCTTCAAAACCGTCGGAAAAATCTCAACCAACCACATTAAAAGAGCTAACATGATAGAGAAGTTTTTTTTTTTATGTGACAGGAAGGAGATACCACCAACTCTCTCTCTCTATTTTTTGCACATTCCTGCGCAACCTGCACGGTTCTTTTATTTTAATAACTCATATTGCATATATTGCTTTTATCTTATTTTTGTCTCTTTGATATTTTTTATACTACTGGTTTATACTTCTGACAGTAAGACAAATTACCTACTGAAAACCTACTTGGCAACAAACATGATTCAGACTAAAGTTACATCAAGTATTTTTATTTGTACAGCCCAGCATCCCTCATGTTTAAAAATAATCACTTTGCATTTGTTTGAGTGACACATAGAAGTGTGCTTTAGGTGAGCCACACATCGAAAATGCTGCAGATGGCTGAAAATGAACTTCACATATATAAATCCCATTCTTTCTGCCATAACAGATCCTCACTGACATCAAGTCAAGGCGAGTCCATTTTTATTTATATAGCCCAGCTTCACAGTTTGCCTCAACAGGCTTTACAACCTGTCCAACATACGACACCCTCTGTACTTTGAGACCTTTGACATGAATGAGGAAATACTTTCCAGAAAAACCCTTTTACAAGCAAAAAAAAAAAAAGAGCAACAAAGAAAAAGGAAGAAAACAAAACAAGGAGAACAGTTCCACGAGGTAAAAACACTGACATATTCTACTATGTAGATTATGCCAGTGTTTGCCATGTGAATTTTGTGCACATGATAAATAAAATGTTAAATCTTGAGAACAGCGCGGCGGTCTAATACTGATGGTGATAACTCCTACATGATTTGAACGCCACATTTCAGTGACGCACAGGTTGCTCTGACTTGACGTTCAGGACGGATGTCATTAAGAGGACTTCATTGTTGCCCTGCTGCTGACTGATATCAGATTTTATATATACAAGTGGACCACTAAATCCATTTATCACACGCATTTTGGCTGATAAGTGACTTCAAATTTACTGTGAATTAGTTTGCAGACGCCGCTAATGTGTTTTTAACGGGAAGTTTGGTGGTGTTTTGATTTCTGCCATCAACTTCAGATGTTTTTTGTGCTTTAATGTGGAACAACATTTTTTATGAGTTCACCCAGAGGTGCTCATAAGCAGCTACAGAGCTTAAAAGATCAGTACTTTCTCATCAGGCACATTCAGAGATATTCAAACAACTTCAACCACAAATACATTAAAATAATCTTTGCACTTCAAGTTGCACACATGCAAGACTAAGATGTGGCATTATGAGCAGTTGTATAGTTTGCCACATAATAAAATTCAGCATTATCATTATCATCCAGGATCTAGGAGTCCAAGAGGCAACATATTAAACTTGTGATTGCAAAAACTAAAACATTACACATAACACATTACATTTAGATTACCTTGGCAGAAAACATGTCTACCAAAAGGTAATATCCTGTTTGTAAAGTAGCTAGCAGAAAGACAGTTCATCACCATTTTATTCTCAAAGTTGTATACGTAAAGTCGTTATGTGTCTCTCTTTAGCAAAATACACATTTTTACAATAGCAAATATGCAAGAGCCGTAAAAACAAAAACAAGCCACGTTTATTTTACAATGAAACAAGCAACTGCAATTTTATAGCAACAAGTCCTTCAAACGTCAGACTAATTGAAAACTTAACAAAGAGAACTTTTATTCAACATCCTCTGAAAGGTCTCGATCCGTGTCTTTTCAGTACTAGATATGGCGTTGCTTTCTGAGCTGTACAGATTAAGTTTGGCTAAAAATATACTTTAGTACAAAAATCACAAATTCAACATGAATGTGCACGTTAGTTTTCTCAGATATTTAAAATGTATATCCTCCGTAGAGCTACAAACTTGAGAAAATACCACATTAACAGAAGTGACGTAGGGGAGGGAAATGGAACATGACACAACGGGCAAAATGAAATTACAACCTTCTTCCTGATCTCCATTTTTGCTAAAACTGGATGAGCGGTATGCAAGTGGAAGATTTACAGCCCTAAGAGAGTCCTACCCATTCAGATCCGACCAGCTATGACGGATCAGAGGGACAAAAAAAATTGTAGACAGCTAAAATGTACTCAAGGAAACGAACAGTGACAAGAAAACCGACTTTTTCCAATGTGTTTATTTACTTCTTCTTTTTCTTTTTCTTCGGGGGCCCTAGATCTGAGTCGCTGCTGCTTCCTGAGTCTGAGCTGTCTGAGGACGAAGAGGAGGAGGAGGAAGAGGAAGATGAGGAAGAGCTGTCATCATCGCTGTCACTGCTGCTGTCGCTGTCATCCGAGGAGGAGCTGGAGGAGTCGCTGCTGTCTGACGATGAGTCACTGGAGGAGCCGTCTGCGTCGCTGCTGCTGTCGCTGGAGTCTTTAGCCCTGAGAGCAAGTGGTGGAGCACAAAGGAAAGACGTGAATACTTGCTGTGTGTTGTTATTGCGGCCTCACGCAGTACCTGTTGCAGAGCTGAGAAGAAACTGCTGTTTATCTACTTTAAAAGGGAAAATGACACAATGTCTATGATGTTACAAGTGCTAAGTTTTGTATGGTTGTTTTACTTAAGCTGAGAAAATAGGGACAAAATGGGAACACATGCTCTCTTTTTTTCCTTTAGATGTTGTAGTCACACCAAAGGAAAAGCGATCCGACTCATCCATCAGGGCTTCACCGGTGTCTTTCGTGAGAGGGGAGCGCCGTCTTTAGTCCTCTCTGCAGTCACGCAGCCTCTGATGTCTCTTGACTGATGGCATCTGCCCCTCCCACTAACATACGAGCAACTGAACATGACACGAAGCCTGACTGAATAAATGGGTGCTTTAAAAAAAAAAAACTATGACACTTGTTTGTTTTTGTACTCGACTGCAACGAGTCAATAATCCACCTGTGATAAGGCACGTCACTGGTTTCCGGACTGTGTGTGTGTGTGTGTGTGTGTGTGTGTAACTGAAGTTGAACAGACGTTTTGTCACGGCAGAAACTTTGACTTGGCAAGCACAGGTGTAGCTAATAGCATTAATTGGTGCTGAGCATTGAAATAAGTGAGCCATCTTTAAGGTTATTAGTTCCCCCTGTGCTTTTCCTGTTTCGACAAGTCAAAAAATCTCTGCTGTGAAAAATGTCTATGAATCTGATTCATTTGGGAATGGTAAAGAAACAAGAGCAAGAGCAAGTGTGTGTGTGTGTCGGTATGCGGGGGTTAAGTACTGCTTAAAAATATAGGCCCTTTTTCCAGAACATATTTTTACACTTTATCAACAGCAACCTAGACACAAACATTATAGGTTTAAGTATAACCTTACAAATTTAAAACTTAAAAAAAATTGATTAACACATGACCTTTTGAAACATGAACAGACAGTCACATTGCAATTTAAAGTGGTGAATTAGAAAACCATTACCATTATTCAATAGTATTAAATATTAAAACTATTAGACACCTAAAAGTATCTATTACAGTTTTTGACTAACTAAAGTGGCTCATAGCCGTCAAAAGCCTCCACTAGAGGGAGCTGTTGCGTCACATTTCTGTCAACACTGCTCAGATATTCTACCGTTAGGGCTTTAAATCCAGAGTGGGACAGTAATGCTGAAAAGGTCGTCATCTAGCACGCATAAACAACAGAATGGGCTCTACCAGACCACCCCATCATGAGGCCATCATCTTCACGTCCCTTTCCTACACAGATTTTCAAGCCATTTCAAACTTAGATTGCACGTGACCACAACTCATGCAATGACTTCACTTGCCTGGGTAACTCCCCACCAGCAGACAGAAGTGAAGAAGCCTCTTGGATGAGTGATATAACACCCTTAACACTAAAATGTTCAATGTAGTCATTTCCAAAAAAATTTCTATTGCATTTTTATAAAATATTAACAGGAACTAGGTAATAAGAAAAATGCCTTCATTCACTTTTATACTGCAGTGTATGATTACTACATAAAGCATGCATGAAGTAACACATCATTACATATTGTGTAACATATGATTTAATATACATCTTACTTCTTTTTAATTTTCTTCTCACTGGAGCTTTCTCTTCCTGGTCTGTAAGGGAGAAATAAAAGCAACTAAGTTAGTGACACTTAATTGACGATAAGCTGAGCTTAAACTGGGCAAGCAGTTATAAAACAGGAATATGCAGTGCAGTAGATGTTTCTGGTGTGTGGTGATCAACCCTCATGTGACCACAGAACGTGTTGACATGGCCTGCCATGATATATAACACTAAATAAATGACTTGAATTCAGGTCCTTTGGTATTCATGGCCTAATGCTGACATGTAACATTGATGATGACTAAACAAAATTTTGTCCAAGGTGCAAAATCTGATCATTAAAAACTAATAATGATGTGCAATATTGCTCACCGGTAACTCTGAGGCTGACACATCATTATTGATCATCATTAAAATCAGGTTGGTCATTTAGCTGTTCAAACACATGGACAAAACACACTTTCCCCATGGATGCTGGACACACTGCACACTGACGGTGTAAAGTACTGGCATCTTGTTACTAGGTTAATTAGTTCAAGCACTGGCAATAATAAAAAAAACAAAACAAAACATTTCAATCTGTTAAAGGGGAATACTGACATTAAACACTTGTAAATAGAGTATACTGTATTTATCATTCTGTCCTCCAGGTGGCGATACAAGTGGCAGTATTGTCCTTTGCTAACTGGCCCAGTTTGTACAATCACAAATTTTACAGTACAGACTCCTTTACTCTGTGAGTGTCTTTTTCTGAGAACAACAGTGGCTCTATTTAATCTACAGACTGCGACACGACACGCAGTGTCTTACAACAGGTCACCTCAGATTAGTGTGACACCCCAACTGTTCCTCAGAATTCCCTGACTGACAAAAATGACCATGAAAATCATTTTAAACTGGCCACCACGTTCCAGACCATGTGGCAGGGCAGAGCAGATAACTGTGAAGCCAAAAGGTCAGAACACCAGTTCCTCTCTGTATTCAGAGGCCTCCGACTGATGACCTCATGATCACTGAGCCAAAATGGCTGACACAAGGAAATGTTCTGATGGCTGAAGTGAACAAGTGAGGCTCACCTCTTCCTCAAAAACTACCATCAAATGCCAGAAACTCCCTTCAAGTGATTATCTCTATGCTGATATGTTAGTTAGCTGAACTTGCTGCCAACTGGTTGTGAGCTGAAAAATAATTATATGCAACCACATGTGTTTTGGTCCCATAGTGTGCCCTTTACCCTTTATGGCACTGAGACTACATGTTATAATCTTAAACAAGCATTTAAGTAGCACAAAATAGAAGTAAAGATCTGCTTTTTCTGTCATTAATGGTGAACTAATTGAGACTCCTTACCCAGTGATGCTCATGGGTTTATTTTCACTCTCCTTCAGTTTCTTTTTCATCTCCACTGTTCTAGATGGCCGGTGCACATATTTCCGCTTCCCCGTGCATTCGTAGGTCCAGTGTCCCATCTCCAAACACTTCTGACAACGCACATGTTGCTTGTTTGCCTCCCTGTGCACAATAAAGCAAAGACAACTGTTTCAGCTGTAACGAAAAAAACAAAAACAAACAAATCTTCACGGTTGCAGCTACATTTTATGCTGTCAGTTGTGTTAGTTGTCTGCTTTGGTTCAAAGTAGAGCTCTGACAGTGGTCAAACTGTTGAAAGTCTGAATCCTACAAAAGGTTTTTGAAGATGTGTGCTAAGATAACAACAATGAACACTTTTGGTCTTCATTGGATTCCTAAACATTGAAAATGCTGTCTGATTGCCCCTCTAAAGCCAGGGAGAAACATTATAAATCTCAAAAATCCCATCTACTGGATGAAGATTGAAGTGAAATGAACACTTTTGATATATTTTATTGATTTGGTGATTTTCCTGACGCTGCTTGTAAGTGTTGGTGTGTTTTATCTGTGTCCTCATTTATTCTCTCCTGGGAATGAGATCTTGACATCAATGAAACTGCCTGATGACACAAAGGTTATGCTAATAATGGTTATTAATAAAAGTCAGTAATGATATAATGTTATAATGTCAATAATGTTTCTCCCATGGTCTTATAGATGGGGACAAATATGCATCACTTTGATCACTCTGAGATATTGTGTACTGGCAAAGACAAAACTAAAATAGTAGTTAGGTTACACAAAAATGATAAAATGGTCGAATCAGCTGACAAATCCATTTCCATCAGCAAGATTTTAATTAAATTTTCACATTTATATGAAAAAGCATCAGGTGTTTAAAAAGCATTATTTATATGAGTTTATTTTAGTTTTCTGACAGTGTATGTCTTATGGAAATGGAAATTATTCTCATAGGCTGATCCAAGTACACAAACCGTTTTTCACCGGCGGCAGAGCTCTCTTTGAATACATCACTCATTTTTTATTAGAATATATTGTTGGAAACAGAAGCCATACATGTAAAAACCACCCCAAAATTATCAGCCTGCCCAGCTCTTTCTCCAGCTCAGGGCGCTTATGAACATCACACATGTGGTTATATTTTGATACGGAAACAAGGTAATGGTGATGTTTCTCTCCATGTGGCGCAGTCTTAACGGGACACATAAAAATAAATAACACATAAAAAAAAACAAACATTTAAGCGAACCCGTGAAAAAAAACACACGGTTAGTTAACGATACTCGATATATCTTCACTACAATCTCGAATAAACTCAACTCTATCCAATTATTTGTGCATTACAACAAAGAAGCCACGAGTTCAAAGATTAAATAAATGTTTGAGGGCAGAAAATAGTCTCGCAGTAAAATATTATGTCTCTATTGTGGAGAAAACGGCGGCGCATCTGTGCTCCCATTTCGCCCTACAGCCTTCTTAATTTCCTCTTTAATCTGACACGAAGCTCGACCAACAAAACGTCATTCATTTGATGTTAAAATACTAATATATTCAGAAGACAGTAATATCTAGGTTTTTTTATGTAGTTATCTTAATTATACTCACGCTTGCCGCCTGGCTATTATTCTATGCATGGGAGTCGCCATGTTGCAGTTTACTTTTTCTTCTTCTTTCCTACGGGATCAGGACGGATTTCCGATCACATTAACTCACGCAGCGCCCCCTGTTGGCAGCTACTGTTTACTGCATCCATATATTTTATCAGTCATGTATTGTTCATCAGTGTTTTATTAGTTTATTCCTTCCATGGACAGAAAAAGATGTTTGGGTTTGTGTGTTCATCAAGTTGTATATAATGTTTTCAGGCTGTATACCTTTGGCTACAGCCTGTAAATAAAGTAGAAAACATCAAATGATAATAATAAAAAACCCTCTTTTATTATTTCTGAATGTTGTACATGAGGAAGGTCCGCATATTAGATCAAATTGATGTACCACCCTTGTAAGCTGAGGACTATTTTTTACTGACTTTATTATTCTAGTTCATATTATTATTCAAATGAATCTGTAAAATTAAAACAAGGGATTTAACTGAGGCAAATTTTGATAGCTGTAACAGATGTAAATTACCATACACATTCTGTGTTCTTTATTTCCATTAAATTACAAAAAGGCTTTATGTTAAGAGAGAAAAAAAGTTAGTATTTAGGAATAATCCCAGTCACAAAAGATACAGATGACTATTGACATCATTTTTGTTTTTATTTCTATATCTTCAGATGCTGGCCTGGCAGTTGTTGAGGTTGAGCATTTAGCTATCTGTGTCACCAACGCAGTGTGCACTCCCACCATTCAACTGTCATTACACCCACCCATATCTACTTTCTGTCAGAGATGCACATACTCTACATGTCACCATTGTTCATTCCCATCTCATGACTTCTTAAACAGTATTTTCATTTCACCACCAAAAGATGTTAAATATTTATTTAGTCATCTATTCTTTACATCATGGTTCATTTACAAAGGTAAAACACAGAAGTTTGTTATTTGGTTAGTGGGCTGAACCTTTTGTGCAGACCCACAGTAGCAAAATACTTTACAAACAAAACATATGACATTTAATCTTTAATGTTCCTGTCCCTGTCTACCTGTCAGGTTTCAGTATGTACATGTATGTTAGACAATATTTCATTTGATTGTTTTGTGTTGTTGGTATATTGTTGTTGTTCTATGACAGAATCATATATATAAATGCTATAAATAAATATTAGAATTTGTCAAGAAACTGTCATTACATCCATATTTATTTTTTTGTCCTAACTCTAAGTACTATACATGTCATCAAATCTCATTTCCAACTCATGGCTTTGTCAACACTATTCCTAAAATTTCTAAAACATTATATAAACAATATTTTGTTGTTTACATTTCACATTTTGGTCAATTTAAAAAGGTGAACAGGTAGACAATATTTCATTTGATTTTTATATTTTGCCTTAATGTATATTTGAACAGAATGATATCAAAAGCTGTTAATATATACATAATTGTAAAAAAAAATGTTCTGACAAAAGCCAAAATGTATTGTCAAAATTAAATGTGTTTTTGAGGTCTGTCCACTCACGAGTTTAACCTGTGTGGATGGCTTGTAGAACATGATCTCATATTTTCAACACCCTCATACACCACAGTCTATTTTTGCCTCCCCCACCCAGAGTTGATCCCAGGCGGCGTGAAATCAAACCAAATCAACCTGCCTTCACCTCACAGTATATGTCAACACCGTGAAAGGATCTCGCAATTTACAGAAAACACAGGACGTTTCTCCGCCACTCCCCCCCGAAAGGCAGTAAAGACCTCGAGTATTGGCGAACAATCGTTCACATGGTTATAGAAAGGTCCAGAGATATCGAGAACTGCGCAAATCTCGCGATAACTGCCGTCGAGACGTCAGTGAGACCACCTTGCTGCTGCAGCCTGCCAGCAGAGATCAGACACACCGGTGAGAGGCAGCGGTGTGGATTATGACTAGAAGTAGCCCTACTTAACACAGCCCGATACTATTACGACTACATCCCGCCTGTACGCTGTTTTAACGCGTGTTTAATTTATCTGAGCCCGACTGTATTTAGCGAGAGTATTGTCGCGTATCGCTGAAAGATGTCAGTGGTGGGATTTGACTTGGGCTTTCAAAGCTGCTATGTAGCTGTAGCCCGAGCCGGAGGGATCGAGACAGTCGCCAACGAGTACAGCGACAGATGCACTCCGTAAGTACCTAAAATATATATGTTTTATTGGGTGGATTTTTGAATCGAAGAGAGAGAGAGAGTGGTTGTGTGTTGTTCAGCAGTTGTTGTCTCGCCGGTGTTGGGGCAGTACACGTGAACGCAGCATTACTGACTAGCAACCGTTAGCTAAACTTGAACCTCCAGTTATGTCTTTTGTGTATAAATGCTTCTCAGTGTGAGGAAATTAATTAGTTCACGTTTTTATGGCGAGTCATCTAAAATCCATCCTTAACTTAGACCAGTCGTACACACACCAACTACAAGAAAATCACAGCGAGCTAGCCAGTTAGCTAAGCTCAGTTTTATTAACAGTACTGTACGGTTCGATAACTGGATTTAGTTACCCCGCGGGGTAACACGGGCGGGCGGTGTTCTCTCGCGTTCAATTCTAATGGCTGCAGTTCAAGACTTGAAGGCGAAGGCTCCGGTCAACCGGTGTGCCCCGTGCAGCAAACCGTGCGCCTTCCCCGCGATGACGACAGCAGCCAGTCGCATGTTGGAATATTCTAGCAATTTACAGGCTCCTCTAAGAGTTGTATGACTTGTTAAATATATATATTTACTCATTTTATCAAGTTTTATAAGAGTACTAAATCATGTTGTCTTCGAGGTGCTTCTTTTTATTTTTGTCCATTCGCTCATTTGACTGAAACGGCACACTCTGTACTTAGTGTCCTGTCACCGTATCTAATGAAGAATAATCTGAAATAATTTTAGGTGGTCTTTTTGCACCCTTTGTACCGTGTTCACATGTTTGAATGTGCTTTTAAAGAGACATTTTGAATGAGTTAAAGAATAGATTTTTTTATGACACGTTAATAGATTATATTTCTGAAATATCTCTTAAAATAGGCGTTATCTCCTCAGATATTTAGCTTTTTTCATTGTTTGTTTCAAGTCTTGCAGATGTTTGAGGAATATGAAAATCCATTGAATTCACTCAGGCCTTTATATATAAAGGCCTTTATATTATAAATGGTAGTATGTAAAGAAATCAGTACCACAAAGAATAATCTTTTATAGCTGCAGGAAAAAAAAACAAAAGGTCCAAAATATGAAATGTTTCAATACATTTTATGTCCTTTGCTCTCTATATATGACTATATAACTACATAATGAACAAAACATAAACTGTGCCTAAAAACCTTTAGATATAATTTTATTTATTTTGAATGTTTAGCAGTCATTACTTTTTTCTCTCTGGGTGATCAATTTGGTAATGCTGAAGGTAAATTAATGTATATCTGCCTTGTTATACTAAATTACTTTATACCACGTCATGTTTTGAATTGGAAGCAACACTTTAAGAATAAACAGATTTAATTGTTTTAAGAAATGTTGCTGCATAAATCGACATATCTAAATGTCGTGGATTTCAAAGAGCCTTTTTGGTAAATAAAATTAATGTACCTAGTTGACATTTATTGTGAAATAAACAGGAAGCATCACTGGTTAGTTTTGGTTAGTTTACAAACCAAGCCTGTAAGACATCCTTTGTGACTTTGAAGATAATAAATTCTTTTTTCCCTTTAGATTTAAAATGAAATAATCATTTAGATAATTCTGTCTGTAAAAAAATACCAAACTTGCTGATTACAGAATCAAAGTGGAGAAGATAGGCTTGCTTCTCTTTAGAAAAAAAAATCTTATCTCTGAATACTTTTCGTTTTTGGCTGTCAACCAAATGAGATGTCTTCCAAGAGTTTGGCCTCTGGCATCTTTTGATAGGGGTGTTTTTTCAGTGTTAAGATTTAATCTTTACTCAAAAGCATAATTTATTAATCATTAATCAAATAATGGAGAGCAAAGAATTTGAGCTAGTCCTCAAATTTATTAACTAATCCCTAAAAGTGCTACCTTCCATTAGTCCATTTTAATTTTCTCTTAATGTCACTAAAAAGAAACATAAACCACCACATCTTATAACTTATTACTCTGTTCTTGGTCGAGATGTGTTGTGTTGAGCCAGCGTCCTCGGGGATGGGCCGCGCTGAGCCCTCTTTAACGTCCCCGACCGCACTTGTGTGTTGACGGCGACTGAAGCTCTGACATCTGTGTTTGATGGGGATGATGATGACGGGCTTGTTTAGACCACAACCCGCTGGGATACAAGTGGACTGACCACACCACTTCAGACTGTGTTTACATTGTACTGTACGAACTGTGAGGGAGGGGGTCTTAATGGGCCACAGTCCTGCTTTCAGCACAGCTTTCTTTGAAAAACCTTGTTATCTTAGGTATTTAAAAAAAGTTAATTAAAATTTGTAATATTTCACTTTTACATTAGCTACTGTTTGTAAGCAAGTATCTTAAGAAAGCTGAAGCCCTGATGATATGATACACTGAATTTTACTTTGATATAAACCAAAACAAATGTCACCACTGCAGACATGAGAAACACTCTGTCCAGTTTTATGTGGGTCATGTGTAGGCATGAGACAGCGCTATAACTTAATGGACAAATAAATCTGTCTTAAGTTGAGATGGATTCACAAAAAAGGTGGATGATACAAAGAGATTAGATAGCTTGCTTGTAATAACATGTCAGGTTGTGTCTTAACATTGTCTTTTTTTTTTGTATGTGTGTGTCTGTGTGTGTGTGTGTCTTCCAGGTCATTTGTATCATTTGGTCCACGAAATCGATCTATAGGAGCAGCTGCAAAGAGCCAGGTAAAATCAGCGCAGTCACCATGTCAACATCTTTAAATTCCATCCGTACACTGAATGCAAAAGCGGCTCGTTATTGAAGCTTCTTTTTCTTTTGCCTCCCTTTTCACGTCCAGGTGGTGACCAACTGTCAGAACACGGTGCAGAGCTTCAAGCGATTCCATGGCCGGGCATTTCAGACCCTCAGACCCCTACGTCCAGTCGACCAAGTCCAAGTTGGTGTACGATCTGGCACAGATGCCCTCTGGATCCACCGGCATTAAAGTAAGATTGGGGATGTTTTGATGGCTCTGCTCTATTTGAGGCATCCTTAACTGCTGGTGAGGGAGAAGGAACAGTTGTTTATAAGAAAATGCCAAAGCGAGGCTCGAGTTAGCACTCTCAGCGATCGGTTGCTGCACTTTTCAGCAGCACTGTACACTGAAGTAGAGCAATCAAGATGGAAAAAAAAGGAACAGCCATAAGAAATTTAACAGAGAAAAAGCATAGAAACACTACAGCTTATTCCTTACTACACTGCTCGCCCCTCTCTTACCCGCTGTGCTCTAAGAAGTGCCTCATGTAATGCTCTTTCCTCTGAATCATCACTTTTCTATGTTATCTTCAAGCCCTCTGTGCTTTCATCCTAAAAACAGTCTCTTTCCTAAGCATATATATTTATTTTCATGGCATTGCGTCTCTAACTTTATTCTGGTGGTAAGAAATGATCCATGAATGCTTAAATATGAAAAATGTACAAACCTCTGCTGCCATCAGATAGTTAGTGCACCACTCAAGACATAACCAGAGTTCCTGCAAGTGCACAAATGACCAATGCCTGGCTCGCACACTGCAAACCCCAAACTCTGTGTCCCCAGAGAGATAATTATTGTGAGTCCTCAGGACAAATGAGAGCAGGAGAAATGACAAAATTGAGAAGACTGTTGGTTGCAAATAACTTCCTTGCATTAAGGGATTTAAGATAGCATAATTACATGTCTTTTTTGCAGTATATGCTTTACAAGTTTTTCAGCAGTTCTGAGGGGCCTGTTTGTCTGTTAAAATCCCTTTTGTGAAACTGTGGTGGTGTTTTTCATTATTGATTAAAAAAAAAACAAAAAACACAATCTTATTCATAGCCATTTGAGTCAATTTAAAAGTTATTCAAGCGATTTGCCATCTTCCTGATTCCCATCAACTCCAGGTGATGTACATGGAGGAGGAGAGAGTGTTCAGTATCGAGCAGGTCACCGGCATGCTGCTGACCAAACTGAAGGAGACTGCTGAGAGTGCGCTGAAGAAACCCGTCGCCGACTGTGTCATCTCGGTAAGCACTCCTCACAGACGCTGCTTTTCGCGGCTTCAGCGGGGTGTCCGAAAATCCATAAAACGTCTTAAATAGATTTGTCAGTACGGTGCACTACTTTGCATGTCTTGTAAAAATCTGTCTAGTCTGACTGGACTTCATTTTCAAATAGTTTGGGTTATAATATGTCCAGGGAAAAATGCCCCCAAGGTGTGTAAATGTATTACCACCTGTTCGGGTGACATTTTGAGCTCCAGGCACTTCACCAGATGTCTTGTCTGAAAGCTTTATTTCCTCTCTCACACCTCGGTGGTGAAGAGTGGGGGGCGTGTGTGTGTGCGCGTATGTGTGTGTTTCTTGCTGTGCTAAGTATATGAATTCACAGACAGCATCTGTTATGTAATATTACAGAATCTCACACAGAGAGGCTGCTACTTTCACTGGGCCTAAATCTGCAGTTTGCATCAGCCCTGGAGATGGATAACATGTTATTATTACTGTGGCCAATAGCTAATTTTAGCCCCTGAGCTTTTCCACAAGGAGATGTTTTGTTTTGGCACCCGGTGTAACTAACGGGGTAACGTTATCCAGACATCTTGTGATACAGATGCTTCATTTTGGACATCTTTATCAATGCCTCACAGCAACACCATGTGCATAATTCTTTTCATCATTTGTGGGTTCCAGTCAGATCCCTCATTCTGAGACTTTGGATGCTGCGTATCTTCGCTCACAGAGAATCACTAACAATTTGTGTCCTTTTCCCTCCAAGGTCCCGAGCTATTTCACTGACGCAGAGAGGAGGTCTGTCATGGATGCTGCTCAGATCGCAGGCCTCAACTGTCTACGACTAATGAATGAGACCACTGCAGGTACATTAAAACACAGTGCACTCTATGCAGGACAGGCAGCATCTGAATCAGTGGAACTTGCTGTCCCTTTTTGGGATTTTAGCCAACACGGTGCCATGAAATCACATCTAGGTGCTGTTTTTGTGTGAGATTTGTTGTTTTTGTTTATCTGTTTATTAAGAAAGAAAGCTATAAGAAAGTACCCAGTTGTCAACTCCCAGTTAAGTATATGGCAAAATGCAGCCTCTGAGTCACTGCTGGATGAATACGAAGTAGCTAATAATAGTAAATCCATGTAAAAGTGTCACCGTGGTTATACAGTATTTCTTCATAAACATGCTGCTTTATGTTTGCCTACATTTTATTCGTGTGTATTCACAGTCTGGTTGTGACACTTTTCTGTAGGCCAGCATACTTTGGTTGAATTACGGCACGCTGCCTAGTACTCTGATACAGCGGTGGGTCCAAACTAACACCAGATTATGCCCTTTTGTTGCAGTGACTCTGGCATATGGCATCTACAAGCAGGACCTGCCCGCCCCGGAGGAGAAGCCCAGGATAGTGGTGTTTGTGGACCTGGGCCACTCGGGTTACCAGGTGTCAGTTTGTGCCTTCAACAAGGGAAAGCTGAAGGTGAGTAATGAATAATTTGTGCTGGTTTTGAAAAGCAATACTGAAGGGGAGTGGGAGGGTGTTAAGACAAGTTATATGCTTGCCTTAAAACCCAACATTGTATTGATTTTGTCCCAAAATGGGTTATTTCTGTTTGTGCTTATGTTGCTTTAGTATTGTGAGTAACACAATACAGACATGCTGTAATGTGACACCTTTATCATGTAGTTTGATTTTTTTTAATTTTTTTATTTTGCCCTCACTACAAATTTTCACCACATCACTCCCTCCGCCATCAGATCCTGGCTACAGCCTTCGACTCAGAGCTCGGCGGGAAGGACTTTGACGACATCCTGGTCAACCACTTCTGTGAGGAGTTCGGGAAGAAGTACAAGCTGGACGTGAAGACCAAGCCCCAGGCCCCGGGCGCTGGTGCGACTGTACCAGGAGTGCGAGAAACTCAAGAAGCTGATGAGCGCCAACTCCTCCGACCTGCCTCTCAACATCGAGTGCTTCATGAATGACATCGACGTCTCAAGTAAACTCAACAGGTGAGATACAAAGTCACTTAAATAAGAAATGTATGAATTGTTGCTGTAGATGAACCAGTGAAAATAAAGATACCTGTTTGATTATGTGGTGCCTTTACAGTCTTGTCTTTGCTTCCCCAGTGTTAAAGAGAGAGGCTGTTATAGCTAAGCACAAATTAAAAATGGTGTTGATATAATTAGAAATGACTTTTAGAGACACCCAGCATCCGTTTGCCAGTCTCACACCGTCTATGTGTTTTTTTTCCTGAGTCTGTCTGTGTGTGATTCTATTAATAATCTATGACCATGCCTTCCCAGAGGCCAGTTCGAGGAGATGTGCGCGGGGCTGCTGGCCAAAGTAGAGGGTCCCCTGCGCAGCGTCATGGAACAAACCAGTGAGTACATCTTATTTTAATAGCAAGTGGACTATCCCCGTTGGCACGTGCACGCTCACATAGAGGAGGTTTTGGTCTTGTGCTTTGCTGACACTGGCCTTCCATCTGGACAGTGGCAGCAGGCCTACCTCCCTGCCCCCTTTTAGACATTCCTGTCTACCCCTGCATTCCTGCTCTACCCCTGCTTGTCCTTTCTGTCCTTTCTGAGCACTAATTCAAATAATAAGCAAAAATGTATCTAGGTATACTATAGTTGTAGTTGTAGTATTTGTATTATTGTATTTGTAGTGCGGGTTTTGAATAAAAAAAGCATCCTGACGTGTCATTTTTATGTAAACAAACATGTACTTTTAGCTTCGGACCTCTGTGCTGTTTCAGTATCTGTGGTGTTTTTGATCAGAGCGTCTGGAAAAGTGAAGCTGTCACCCTGTCAGTGTTTAACAAGCCTGTTTTGTATCGTCCCCGCCTCCTCTGTCCAGAGATGAAAAAGGAGGACATCTATGCGGTGGAGATCGTGGGCGGTGCCTCCAGGATCCCCAGCATCAAAGAGCGAATCAGCAGATTCTTTGGCAAAGAGCTGAGCACCACCCTGAATGCGGACGAGGCCGTGGCCAGAGGCTGCGCTCTGCAGGTACAGCTCACCTGTCACGGCCGGTGCTTTGGTCCCGTCAGTGACTTACCAATCAGACTTGATGCATGCTGGAAGCTGTGATAGTAGAGTGGGAGGAAAAAAAGCCATACCTGCATGAATACATAATGTTTAAGTGATTATTATAGCTCATTTATATTATATACAAACATTTGTTGTAACAGTAACAGCCTCACAAATGCAAATCAAATCTTGGTTTTCTTTTTTTTTTTTTTTTTTTCATCTGATTGAATTTGAATATCTGATCTTACTTTTGGTCAGAGTAAGAACAACTTCAAGGCAACTTCAAGGCAACACTTTCATCTTTTGGTAACTTTTTAATTCTCCTCTCCTCCTCAGTGCGCCATCTTGTCACCAGCATTCAAAGTCAGAGAGTTCTCCATTACAGACGTCGTCCCCTACTCCATCTCCCTTAAATGGAATTCAGCTGCAGAGGAGGGACTGAGGTACGACCGCTGTCAGCATCACTTGACAACATCAAATATGGAGCTACCATGTTTTACTTCATGTGTGAATCTCACAGCAGGTTTTTAGGAGTTCACCCTTGTTGTTTTATAATGTCTAGAATGCCTCATCAGTTTAATGTTTTATCTTTCTTGCACAATAGTTCTTACTGATAGTCTCAGACAGAAATAGGCCGCTTATATCTCTGAGTGAGTGTAATTAAAATTTAAACATCCTCTCAGTTAAGGGGAGTTAAGACAAGTCTGTAAGTCTGCATGGGACTGTTTTTATTTTTTTGAAGACCACACCTTTTACCTGTATCTGCAGGATTTTCTGCCACACCTGCACACGCCCGTAGTCCATTTGTGTCACGGTCTTTGTCAGTTGCATTTGCATTTCACTAAATAATTTCTAAATCCTTACTAATATCCAGCACTGGTGTTTAAGGTAGCAACTCCCAGTCTTGAGAGACTTGACGGGCTTGCAGACAACTAATGACTCATTTCCACATTTCACTACCAAACACTGATCCAAGTTGTAAGATGAAGTTGTAAGATGATGCTCTCTCTCTGTTTTTACAGCGATTGTGAGGTTTTCCCAAAGAACCACGCAGCTCCCTTCTCCAAAGTTTTGACCTTCTTCCGGAAAGAGGCCTTCACCCTTGAAGCTTATTACAACAACCCCAAGGAGCTGCCCTACCCCAACAGCACTATAGGTACTGAGCAAGTTCAACTTCAGTAAGGCTTAATTACTTATAAGAAATAAGAGGCCAATAAAGAGTATGAACATCAAGTATAGACAAGGTCCTTTTTTGTTGCGAAAAGCTATGCTGTAGATTAGAAGTGAAAAATATTTTCTGGGAGTCTTCTGCATTTTTAAATCTAATCTGAATTTTGTCTGTAGTCCAAAGTGTGCCAGTTATAAGTTAATTTTTAACTTTGACATATGCTCCTGCTCTATTTTAGATGTTTTAGTTCCCAGTTTTGAGTAGCTGCAGTCACAAGATCTTTACTATCCTGCTGAAGGTTGCCCAAATGTGTTAATTGTGACTACTGAATAATTTTTTGATTATGTTTTCCTTTCCTGATATTCAACTTGGCATTCAAACTGTATATACTGTGTTTAGAATTTTAATTCTCATGTGTTAGATTTACGCATCCGTCCTCATCGACATAAGAGGATATTCTAACCTTTGACCCCTTTCCCCTGCCTCACAGGCCAGTTCCTGGTCCAGAATGTGGTTCCTCAGGCATCCGGGGAGAGTGCAAAGGTCAAGGTGAAAGTTCGGGTTAATGTTCACGGTGTGTTCAGCGTATCGAGCGCCTCGTTAGTAGAGGTTGTGAAAACAGCCGAGGGGGAGGAGCCAATGGATACAGACCAGACGGCGAAGGAGGAGGAGGTGTGTACTGTGTGTATTCGTAAAGGGTGAAAAGAGAGCAATTGGGTGTCTCTGTGTGTGTGTATGTGTGAGTGTTGGAGAGAGAGAGAAATAGACAGGCAGTTTGTTGCGTCATCGCAGAGATCCTGTTCACACAGAACTGGTCACAGTCTGGCCACTCCTTACTTTTTAATAGTCGGTCACGTCATCACTGAAATCCAGACGTCTTTTCTTGACAAGCTTAAGAGAGCTTCAGTTGGTGACATTTATTCCTTCATAATTCCTCTTAATTTGTTTGGCATTTTGTTTTGGGTTTGGTTTGTCACCATGTACATCTGAAAGCAAAATTTTAGACTACACCTGTGCTTATTTGGTCTTTTTTTTTTCCCCAAAGCAATGCCTCATTATGACACCCAGACAAGAAATGCTATCAAGCACAGCATTTTAGTTTGTTTGTGGTCTGGCAAACAGAAATCAACTGATGTGCACAAACCAATTAAATCTTGTTGAGTCAATATTGGTGTTACAACGTCTTCATAAATATGTGTTTTTTCAGTGTCACCTCTGATTGTTGGTTTTGCTCGTGTTGAAACTGTCTGATCGCAGAGTTTGCATAAAACCTGCCACAGGATGGCATGTGTTACCTTAACATCATATGTGTACTACGTGTTTTCTTTTGTTACCGTGTGGCAGAACAAAATGCAAGTGGACCAGGAGGATCAGAAACTCCAGGCTGGAGACAACGGAGACAAGAAATCAGAGGCCGAGGAGATGGAGGTAACCTTGTGCTGGGCGATAACGCCATCACTGCAGTGTCAGCGAAGTTTTGATACTGTACGTGGAAATGCACTGCTTTCAGCAAGCGCTGTGCAAGCGGCAACGTAAAGAGCCTGTCGAGTCTGAAAAGCAAGTCTCCTCGTTTGCAGTGTAAACAAATGCATCCTGTAACATAGAGTGTCAGTAATAACAGCAAATGCAAGTTGCAACCAATGACAATGATAAAACAGAGCTCTGCTATTGAAAGAGACATTTAAATTAAGAACTGTCAGAGTTAAATAGTGTATAATAATGTAAATAGAACATATAACATTTAAACCATAAAAACTGTCCTACACAAAATAGGGCAAGAGTTCTTTTAATCAACAAATGACATTTTATCACACTGGTATTATTGATAATTAAGACCAAGAATTACCTGCTCTGTTTCCTTATTTAGTTTTAACACCACATGACATATGATTGATCTAATTCTTAATCTCAGAATAAAAGTATTTCATAGACGTAGCATATATTGGGATAAATACTGCTTTGGCATGATATCGCCCAGCACTAAGGTGACCGTTGCTTTAAGTATACTAACTTTTTTATAAACATTATTTTAATAAACAATGCATTCGGCGAAGGATATTATGGTACATTCACACACACACACAAACACACACACTTACACGTTACACAAAGAATAAACTGTGTTAAAACATTATTATTATTAATTCTTGCCGTGATAACTTTATTTATTTTATTTCAAGTAAATGAAACAGTTAAAGGGGAATTCGTAACCACTAGAATTTACATTTAAAGAGAACAATAGTGATTTAAAATGTTCACATACACCTACTAAGACATAGACAAATGAATGCCAAAATTTAGAGTTTGCTTTGAATTTGACGTATTGACACAAAGAAATCATAATGAAATCAATCAGTACCATCAAAGTTACAACATAAGCGTACAAAAAACCCCAAAAAGAATTAGAAATGATTTGCTTTAACTAAAAAGTGGAGCATGTCAGTTTGCAGTCAGGCCACTACTCAGCGGGAGATTACTGAAACCAACTGATGAGGGCATGTTTATTGAGAATGAAAAGAAACATTAAAATTGACGGCCACTGAATTTTTTTGGACTCATGTCCTCGGATTCACCACTGTTCCCCTTCCAGAGCACATGTTTAACATTTAAACATTTAACAGCAGCAGAGGCATTTACACAGACTTAAATGATTTCCACCCTTCCCTTTCCAGACGACGACGGAGGAAGCCAAGCAGGAGAAGAAGAACGACCAGCCCCCTCAGGCAAAGAAGCCCAAAGTGAAAACGAAGACGGTGGATCTGCCCATCGAGGCCAATTTGCAGTGGCAGCTGTCCGGTGACGTACTCAATGTGTTTGTGGAGAATGAGGTAATGCTCTAAAAATCACCAGGAATGTGTAGCATGCAGTCATGGTATTTGTACTAGCAGTGCTTGAGCTCGACACTTACTGGTCCTGGTCTCACTGGCTTTTTAAAACAAACAGGACTGACTGTGGGCCACTTTCTCATTTATGATTATACTATGATAGCTGAGCTTTATCTGATGACATGACAATAGCATAATACTCTAAAATGACAAACTTGTTCACAAAGGTTTTTTCCTAATTTTATATTTTTTCCCCATCATTGTGCCACTTAACTTTCCTAATTTTCACAAAAGTTGTAATCTTATGTAACATCAGGAAGTGGACGATGCATAAATAACGACGATAAAATTACATTTCTGGATGTGAGCAACCACCAAAATTTGTCTGTTTTCTGTCTTGCTCCATCCTCAAATGGGTTGATGTCCCGTCTTCTATTTGCTTGCGTGCCATGCTTCACTTTTACTGGCTAATCACCTAACTGACACCTTTTACCGTGACTCTTGCAGGGCAAGATGATCATGCAGGACAAACTGGAGAAGGAGAGGAACGACGCGAAGAACAACGTGGAGGAGTACGTGTACGACATGAGGGATAAACTGCACGGCTCCCTGGAGAAGTTTGTAAATGAAGCTGTGAGTGTCAATGGCAATGTTATTTTCAATGAGTTTAAACCTTAAATCTAGATATATTCTGCATGTATTTTGTGAATTAAACTTGCTTCTTGTATGCGTAGGACCGTGATGCGTTCTCATTAAAACTGGAGGACACAGAGAACTGGCTGTACGAAGACGGAGAGGACCAACAGAAGCAAGTTTACATTGATAAACTTGCCGAATTGAAGGTAAGTAGTTGACATTTGTTTCTTAACCCAGTCAAAAAAGAGTGCGTTTATATTTAAAAAGAAAATGCATAGGTAACTGTACACATTTAGAACTTGTGTTCAGAGTAATATGGATACATGTAACACCAAGGTTGAAGGCACTTATTAATTAGTCATAAGTACTACTGTATAAAAGTTTTGAACAAGGAGTGAATGTTTGTTGGGACTTTTTAAAACCCTGCTTGTTAGGATGACTGTGATGTACAGTGTATGTTGATATTCCTAGTTCAATGCTTAAAATGGGAGAATGAATTTATTCTCTACAACATCACAGTTTGTCCAAAGTTAATTGGTTGATTTTGACATTAAATTTTGTCTGAATAAACCCGATGGTGTTGCTTTCCACAGAAATTTGGCCAGCCAATTCATGAGAGATATTTGGAGGCTGAGGAGAGGCCGAAAGCATTTGAGGAGCTCGGCAGACAGATCCAGATGTACATGAAGATCATTGAAGCTTTCAAAGCAAAGGTAACTTGGCACAGAGAGCCAGTTTGGTGACTTGGGAGGTCATCTACATACAGAGAAACTACAATTGCCCTAAATCAGTAGAACAAATAGAGATTACTGATGAACAATCACCAAACAGACGTCATAACTTCTGTTCTCCCAACAGGATGAGCAGTACAATCACCTGGACGAGCTGGAGGTGACTCGGGTGGACAAGCAGGTGAACGACGCCATGGTCTGGATGAACAGCAAGATGAACCAGCAGAACAGTCAGGACCTCACCGTGGACCCAGTGGTCAAAGTTAGCGAGATCCAGGCCAAGACAAAGGTACTGACAGTCCATCCAGTTTCACTCCCTGTAGGTCTGTGATGAGTCTGGTCTCCTAGAGGCTAAAATCTTACATTGACACACAAGTACATGTAAAAAGGAGTGGGGGAAATTGCGCCTACTTGTGTGTGCACTTCATGCCATTGCAAGTAATTTACGTTGTGTGCAAGTGTTTTTTTTTTTCTCTTACTTGTACAAAACAGTCAAAAATGTTGACACCACACACAGCCCCACATCAACCACAGCCAAGACGGGCTGCAGTCTTATAGCAGTGGCAAAGAAGTGTGAAATAATCAAAGAAAACATCTTAATTTTACAATATGGTTGTAGAAAATGACATTAATTAATTTAATTTAAGCAAAAGATGATCTTTGGATAAAAAAGATTTTTTTTCCCTCCTGCTTCTAATGCTATTTTTTTTTTTCTCCCCCTCGTTCAGGAACTTTATTCAGCCTGCAACCACGTGTTGTCCAAACCCAAGCCCAAGGTGGAGCCTCCTAAAGAGGAGAAGACTGAGAACGGGCCAGTCAACGGGCAGGAGGGAACCGAGAGCCAGCCGTGCAATCCAGACAAAGCCACATCTGCAGGCACAGAACAGGGGACAGCGGAGAACAAGCTCCCTGAAATGGACATTGACTAAATGTTTCAGCTGCATTTGTCCTGCTACTCGCTCCCAACTCTGTTGTTCTTCTGAGATTGTCATTGGTGGCACAGTAGCCCCCCCTTTCTCTCTCTTGAAAGACGCAGACAGCAGCATCCCTTATCAATACTATTCATCAGCCAGCCTCCTCATTTCTCACTTTCTTTGATGAATACAAAAAAATATTGCATAAAAATAATATTGAATGGACTACTTTATGACATAAACGTTGCGTGGGATGGGAACTGCTTTCTCTGTGTTGCTTTGATGGTCATTATGTTAAAGATTGTTTTTGTTCAGCACCTCCTGGACACATTTAAGCTGAGAATGTCAGATTTGAAGAATTGTAAGCAAAGTGGCTGCGCAGAAGAAAAACTAGGAATAGACCCGGGATTCATTCAAATGTAAATTTTTGCAGTATGTCTAAATAAGGTATAAATACAGTGACACATATAAACGAACATGGATTGTTCCAAGTTGTACATGACAGACGGTGCATTTTTTTCTTTCCACAACAAAATAATTGTAACTGCTGGATTATAATGTTTAAAGTTTAAAAGGACAGAGTTTTTTTTTCTTTTTTTTTTGTTGAGTTTACTTGTACTGTATGTTGAACCTAGATACTACAAGTTACTGTCATGCAGGATTTCATTGTTTGGCTTTTCTCATTCAAAAGCAATGGTCCGTTGGTTGTTCTCTGGTAGCCTTGTATTGTTTTTTTTCTACTTAACAGTGTGAATGCTGGTTCAACAAATCGCCTTTCTTGGTGCTGCTGTTGTCGCCATCATCACCGAAAAAGGCAAAAATAAATCTTGACAAAAAAAAAAACTCAACATGTTGCGAATGACATTTGTTATTAATGAGCACAGTGGCTTCAGTTTTCAGACAAGATGAATGAAGTTTATTGTCGGTTATGAAAACCCTACAAATATCCTGTGAACATTTGCTTAAGTGTCATTAGTTGTCATGAAAAGGACTTCTCTACTAAAGTGAAAAGATATAGTAGTAAAAAATAGTACTTCTATAGTATTTCTTTTGTGTGTCAGGTCCTCGTTCTTCCAAAGTTGATTTATCAGTCACTTGACAGAAAATTATTTTAATTATTTTTATTTTATAAACTATTTTAATAGACGTGTGGCAAAATTGCAAATCACATCCAATTTGACTAATTTCTGACATCAGTTCTTGTGAAATGAGTAATGTTAAGTAAACAGTAAGTAAATTAATGATTGAGAAAATATTTGGCAGATTAGATGACAGCTAACTCAGTATAGCTACAGTTTATTACGACCCATGTATAACTCCATATATGATTGATGATGATGTTCTCTGTACATGTGGCATCTATTGCACGTCTGTCCGTCCCAGGGAGAGGGATCCCTCATCTGTGGCTCTTCCTCAGGTTTCTTCTTTTTCCCATAAAGGGTTTTTTGAAGTTTTTCCTGACCCGGTTTGAGGGTCTAAGGACAGAGGGTGTCACAACTGTACAGATTGTAAAGTCCTAGCCTCCGAGGCAAACAATGTTTGTGATTTTGTCCTTAAAATAAAATAAATTTGAAAATAAATTTGAATTTTTAATCCAAATAATTGTGTGATGCTTTACCACAATAGCAAAATGAGTAAAGAAACAATATTTGGAGATCATGCATACTTAGAATTCAAGAGGGATAATAATAATAATAATGATAATGAAAATAATTATAGGTATTTGGACCTAAAAATTAATATTTTATAATATGAATATAATATAATAAGAAACATGTAACCGTTAAAATGGTTGGCACGGTCAGACCCAGTTTGCAGCCATGCTGCGTATCAGTTTCAAATAATATTAGAATCAGTCAGCTTCTGTTACAGTGTAATCAAATAAAAAAATAAACACAAACTTAATCTTTTTTTGTAAATAAATATAACCTATAGTAGTTTGAATGAATGAAGTGGAGCTGCAGTACACTCACCGGCCTGCAGGGGTCGTCACACAGTCGTACTCCAGTCATGCGGCAGTCAGAGTGCAGGAGTCACTAACACTTGGGTTGGATACGGTAAGAAACACGTTAGTTTCAGATTGTTTTGAGGGGTTACCTACACTTACACACAGCTGTGGTAGCTTTTTCTCGAATGAATAGAAGGAGAAAAGTGCGTTTTGAAGGTCCAGCAGAGCGGAGGTGACAGCCGGGCCGAGCTGCCACCTGAACCAATGTTTACACCAGAAAGCTAACGATGCTACACGGCTAGCCGGGGTGTTTACCCATAATTAACTAGTTTCCCAGGTAGCCAGCTTAAGCAGCTTCCTACGGGAGGTTTTCCAGCTTGTCAGTGGCCACAGCAGCACCCATACATATTTAAGCGAAGTAATTTAAGTGTCATTATAAGACATCCAGTGTGGATAAAGTTTACTTTTTAGCCCCAGTGTAGCTTAAATATTAGCCGGGTCAAGCTGACGTTATGACACAAGAGTTGTGTAAACAGAGAATATGGTCACTTATTCTGATTACGAGAGTCTATCTAGATCTAATAATCAATACAAGAAATGGCAGCTAGGTGTGTGTAAATAGAAATATCTTGTTTTTGCACTGAAGCTAACAGTAAGTGATAAGCTACATTATAAGAGATAAGCTACAGCTCTGTGGACAACGTGCTGTGTGGTTTGTTTGGATTTTACTGCATCCGTGTGTTGATTTTGTTATTTATTTTCATCTTTTCGAGGATTTTATTTCATGTTTTCGTCACTACAGGAATGTAAATGTCTGAGGACAAGGAAGCCCAGGAAGATGAGCTGCTTGCTTTAGCAAGTATCTATGATGAGGAGGAGTTTCACCGGGCGGAGTCGGCGCAGGGAGGAGAGATCCAGCTCTGTCTGGAGCTCCCTCCTGACTTCAAAATTGTTGTCAAAGGTACAGCTGTCAGCAAGCTTTGAAAAGAAATGAGAGCAAGCATATACAGCTCTTTTTCAAGTCAAGCATAATGGGCTCTTTTGATATAATGCTTTATGTCTATATTGCTTTAAGTCTCTCCTACTCTCTTAAATTTATTATTAAGTCCCCTTTGTGTGTTGCAGGAGAGCAAAGCAAGCAAACCGAGTATAACGTTAGTTTCTTACCTCCTCTGATCCTCAACTTTGAGCTTCCCCCCGCCTATCCATCCACATCCGCACCAATCTTCACTCTCAGCTCCAAATGGATGACGAGAGCACAGGTCAGACTCATGTTGGCGTCTATAAAGCTTCACTACAACACTTTATGAATGCTGAGCTGCACATGGCTGCAAGGTTTGATAAACTATTTAAATTGAGAGCTAATCAAGCAAATGTGATTAGCCTTACCTCTATGTGCAGTCATTACTGTTCATCACTTGGCATACCTGTTCTGTGTCCTTTTCCACTTCACCTCCTCAGATGAGCTCTCTGTGCAGACGCCTGGATGAGCTGTGGGAGGAGAACCAAGGCTGCGTGATTCTTTTCACATGGATCCAGCTCCTCAAAGAGGAGGCTCTGGACTTTTTGGGCATCCAGTCTCCTCTTGAAGTCATCAGGGGAGGAAGTAAGGCAGGTGGTGAGCGCAGGAAAACCGAACCTGCAGCCACAGGTACAGTACTGCATGAGTTCTGTAAAATGAACATTTATTCACTCTGCCTGATTTGTTTGCTGTAGTCTCCGCTGTGTAAATGTCCTATGTAAAATCACCACATGACAGTGTTTCTTCCATTACAAGACTTTAATTTTGTACTAAAGTGTTTCTAAAGAGCACCCTCTAGTTTTATAAAAATGTAAACTTATTGAAAACATGTTACTTGAGCGTGATTCATGTTTTTCAACTTTGTTCAGCTCTGACACAGAGTGGGAGTCATTCTGAAAATGCTGAGGAGAAGAAAAAAGAAGTGAAGAAGGAAAAGTCCGAATCGCAGATGTCTTCTTCTTCTCAACTGGACCCACGGGCCGTTCTGTTGATGGACCCGCGTGCCGACCTCCTACCTCAGCTCCTGGACTTTGATGAGGCGCAGCGGCAGCGGGTGTTCGACAGCAAAGTGTTCTGTTGCGGGATCTGCTTTGTAGAGAAGCTGGGCTCCAACTGCCTCTGCTTTAAGGAGTGCCAGCATGTCTACTGCAAGGCCTGCATGACTGAATACTTCCAGATCCAAATACGGGACGGCAACGTTCAGTGCCTTAATTGCCCTGAGCCCAAATGTACCTCCTTAGCCACACCGATGCAGGTAAGATGGTGGTAAAGTAGATGTGTGTGTATGGACGGGTTTATTTGTAGTTCTACAGTCACTTGCTGTTTCCCCACCTGGCATACGTAATGAAACATTTCCCTCCCTCTGTCTTGAACTCTCAGGTGAAGCAGCTGGTGGACGAGGAGCTGTTTGCCCGTTATGACCGTTTACTGCTCCAGTCCAGTCTGGACCTCATGGCCGACGTGGTCTACTGTCCCCGCCAGTCCTGCGGCACCGCTGTTATGGTGGAGCCAGACACAACTATGGGCATTTGCTCGGCCTGCCAGTATGCTTTTTGCACACTGTGCAAGCTGGGGTATCATGGTGTCTCCAACTGTAAAATACCTGCAGGTAATGTCACTGAAAAATACAGTATTTTTTTCTAATAGCACCAAGAGATGAGCTGTTATCTGTTAGAGGTATAGGCTAAACTTACACTAAAGTTACACTAAAGTAGCTAAAGTTACATTTTTGAGATAACCGTAGCAGTTAGTTCATTCATGAAACTAGCTTATGCTGGGCTTACACCAAATGATTTTTTTCACAGTCCCAGACTAAAAACTGAAAGTCTTTAGTAAATCTTAAGGAGTTTTACTGGAGTCACAGCGCGCTCCCGTCATCTCAATCGTTAAGTTTAAGGTGGTAATCTGCGCTGTTTTCATATCAGTCTTTTCCTAGTCTTGGGCTTGCAGAGATGTAACACAATCAACAACCAATAGATGAGCTCTGACAAAAGCAGAAACAGGAAATCTGACAGTCAGCACAAGAACAACAAAAAACAAAAAAAAACAAACCACTGCACCCACTAGAGCAGCTGTAGTCAAAAGCTGCTTCTCCTCCATTTTGTAAGTTTCTACTAAGAGCATGGTGGGGAAAAAAAATGCTAAAAGAATCTAGTTGTAGTCTTGTAAATAGTGACCCTGCAAGATTCACAGTCTTTGTAAAATCTCAGTCTGAGACTAGGCTGTGACTAAAACTCTAAAAACTCTGAACACTTGTCTTTAGATGTGAGCAGGTGTGAGCTGATAGTTTTCCAAGAGTCTTTTCCAAATCTTTTCAAAGCCTTCTGATGTATGGGTAGCATTATTTGCAACATTTAATATTAGTTGCCATGTATTAAAACCCTGAGTCCTTCAGTTAAATCAGCTTTGTTGTCCCCTTTCTCTGTCTTGTGCCACAGATGAATTGCGTAACCTAAGAGATGAGTACCTGTCAGCCACAACTGAGGGGAGAAAGTTCATGGAGCAACGCTTTGGGAAGAGGGTAATCCAGAAAGCAGTGGAAGAGTCCTTTAGCAGAGACTGGCTCAATGAGAACTGCAAATGCTGCCCGCGCTGTGGAACCAATATACAGGTTGGGCTCCCCCTGCTGGTAACAGAACAGTAGAACAAGTTTTGACTTTATCACCAGGGCTCACTGTTCACCAATGTGAGTTTTAGATATGAAACTTTTTTTTTTATTACCTTGCAGAGGGAATGACAGAAGATATGGATGGTATTTAAGTATTTAAAACAGTTAGTTCTTCTATTAAATGGCTATAACTCTTTAATGTTATTATGTATAGTTCCTGATGATTCATACGTCCAGTTCCAGATTATGTCAGCTTTTCTTGTTAAGTGACGTCCTCTACTGTTGATTTTCTCTGTGACTCTAGAAAGTGGATGGCTGTAACAAGATGACCTGTACCTCGTGTAGACAATACTTCTGTTGGCTGTGCCTGGGCATCCTCAGCAAAGTCAACCCGTACAGTCACTTTAACAATCCGCATTCACCCTGTTACAACCAGTGAGTGATCCGTTTGTCTTATTTTTTTTTCCTGCCTCTTACTATCTATCTATAAGCACGTTGGTATAATCTGTCCTTTCTTGCCTGTTGTCAGACTCTTCCACGGTGTGGATCTCGATGAAGAAGATGCCTTCTGGAGTGACGAGGAGGACTGACACCAGCGCAGTTCCTCACTGCTGTATGCTCCATTCGAATGCACTTTATCTCACATAACCATGCCGTCGTCTCTGACACTCACTATGCCTGCATTAGCACGGTGCCACTACAGCCATGAACCATGGCACCATTGTTTATGTTTTGCATACCATCAGGCAGGAACGAGGTTATTGATTGGCCTTTTTTAATACTGATAAGATCATAGGACTTCAATTCAAAACTCAAAGCAAAAAATCAAATGTAAAATTTGGCAGAATTTTTCTTTATTATATAGTAGATTCATCCTACAGATCTACTTTTTGTCTTCTTAATTGGACATACATTTCATGATGAGTTTTGACATCTTGCAGGCTTCTAATGATCAAAAGGTGATACTGAAGCCAACTGATTAGGCTCAATTTGGAAAATTAAAGTTTTTTTTTCCAATTAGTGAAAAAACAGAGAAAAAACAACTGTGTGTATGTCCTACTCTGTCATATTAAGTGTTCTGATTGTCAAAGTATCTACCCTTTGTCACATGTCAAAATCACAACACAGCTAACTTCTCTTCAAACAAAGGTGGATGATCAAGTGAAATTCTTGATCTAACCAAGACTTTTAAGACACATACACATGCCACTGATACAGGATTAAAGCAATGGAGGCAAACCATGCTATAATTTAATATCTGCTGAGGGTTTTTTGTTTGTTTTTTTTAGGCTGTTTTGGTTGACTGCCAGAATGGGGAATGTTTAAATCTCTCTCAGACAGACACAGCGTGCTCTGTATGTTAACATTTTCAGGTTGGGGGTCATTATTTTGTCAGAGTGTTTTTTCCCTTTTCTGAAAATGAGGTTTTTGTTAGCTTTATCTTGGAATGAGTTGGAACAGAACAGAAACACGTCTTTGCATGTCATGAAATTGTATGAAAAGGGGAATTTCATGAGTTTTGTGGGTTTCATTCTTAGTTTGAGTCACATGTGTTGTAATGGATTCAAGACAGTAGAGCCTCTGATGAGGTTCCTGGGATTGTGAGTATGGTGTGTGGGGGTACTTGTTGAAAAGACGAGTCATTCAGGGACTGGTGTGAGAAAATAAATCCTTACTTGGTAAACCGCCAAGGCATTTAAGAATAGTTGAATAGATGTATTCACATCCTCCCTTTGTACAACTTATTTTTTAATGTTGCCAAACATTAGTGTCAAAGAGAGGCCATACAATCTTGGTAATGTCTAGAGATACAGAAGTTACTTTGGATAATGTTAATTTATTTCATTTTTTACATTTGATCAGAATAGAGACTGTTTAATTCATGCAAGTAATTCTGTTTGAAACTGGTTCATCAAATCTGTTTCTTTTTCAACATTGAATGATTTGCTCCTCGTTTCTTCAAAGGTGCAGACTACTTTGAGAGTTGATGCTGGTTTCTGAACTGGTAAAAGAGACAATCTCTTGTTCAGCCTTGAAATGCACATGGATTCACTTTCCCATCAGTGTAGAGCCACTGTCACTTGAGAAACCTGTGAGAAACCATTGAGTGCAGGGCCTGCAGAATCCTGTTAAAAAGCATTCAGCATACTGTTACTCAAAATAAATGTTACCACTTAACATTATGTGTATTTTATTCTTTGCTTGAGACTGAAAATTACACTTTGGTGCCATCGTAGTTCTTTTGCCCTTACTTCACATGTAGATGTGCAACTTTCCAGCCAGGGAGCTAAACACACTTCCAAATAATGCTGAAGCTGCTTTGGCAATTAACCTTTAATTGTTTTTTCCCTGGAAGCAACTATGAAACAAGCACAGGTAGTGATTAAATCAGAAAAATGCGAGATTTCAGAACAGTTAGACCAATGGTATTGTAATAATGAATTTGTACAGTAACAATAATCTGCTTAACTTCAGTTACATTGCGCTTCATGGAAAGAACAAACAAAGCATCACCAGGAGAAGACCAACATTAAAGCTAGTGTTGGTTGGAAATGTTGAAGACACCAGAAAGCCTGATTTTGAAAGTATCTTTGGAATCGGAAATGAATCGACAAGCTCATTACAGTTCAAGATGATTACAGACACTGGAATTTTTTCTTTTTCTTTCTTTTTTTCTCAGTCATGGCATTTGATGTATTTGTTGCTGTCAGGATGTCAAGAGAAATTTCAACAAATATTACAAAAAAGCTTCTAAAATACGCTCACTATCATGAAGTCACCTTAAGAAGTACAGCGCAGTGATTAACCCAGTAAACACACACAAGTCCACAAGAGGCAACACATGAGTGGCAGACAGCAAGTTCATCATAGAAAAACTAAGTTCAACTAATTCACAAAGCGCAAATGATAACAAATAACAACAAATAACAATACCCCAACATTTGGGGATAAAATCGGTCTGTGAATATTTGCTTGCACACATACTTGACAAAATGCTGGATGTAACAATGTCACTTACCTGACCAAAACCAACTGCTAGTGGTAGGACAATAGTACTGTTTCAGGTTACAGTCAGTCTGTTACACTCTGTAGCTGTTTCTCACAAATACACACCTTCAATATGGAGCACATTCTGGCTTCACAAAATGTAAAATGACCCAATATGCCATCTTTTTTTTTTTTTACAGTGAAAAAACAATTGATTCCTGGTTTTATTAAGGTTGTGGGAATGTTAAATGAAGGGTGATCTTGTTCTAATCGTTCAGAGGGTCACTTTCGTCTTCCCTTTTTGTGCCTCACGCAAAGGAACGCTCCTGACTCACCCAAGTATGAGACGAGGTGGGATGGTCGACATGGTTGGAGCACCAAACTTCCTCAGAGCTGCTGTAAAAAATGTGTATTTTCACATTTTCACACAAGTATTATAATATATATTTGTAAGTACAGGAGGAAGTCTTCTTTCAACTCATCTCTAATATAATAATCTAATATCTCTATAATATTCAGCACAAAAAGTGAAACAAGACAACTAGAAGCGATTAAAAAGGTCATATAAATGTTTGGATGTACAAAACGTTAATATGTCATTATTCAGCATGTGTTTAAAAGGTTTTAAAAGTAATGGAGCAAATGCTGATGAAATCATGTAGAACGCGGCCTGTGTCAAACACAACGTGAGGCTTTTCTTAATTTTGGTTATATTCAGTAATGTCGCTGCCCCTTTGAGATCTTGTTAAGGATTTATCTGAACTTTTTCCCATTTTTGACCCACACATGTAGTCTTGAGAGTTGAGATAGTTTAGAATTAAATGTCAAAATCAGAAATATTACAAATAAAACAATGTGGAGTATTTTCTGATTGATTTAAAAAGTAAAAGTAAACTCCTATAGCCTTTACAACATCTTGTTACCTGAAACTGACTCATATTTACCCCGTAATCCAGAGGTTATGTTGTGACAGGGAGAGAAACAATGAAATACTAAAGAAACAAAGAGCCCACGTTTTAGCCTGAGATTGAAAAGAGACGACAACATGGTGTAATCCCTTTGGCTAGAGTTGCTGACAGGGGATAACCCTTTAAAATGGCCCCTCTCTCCTGTCCTGCCCTCTGTTCTCCCCCCCGCCTCCAGCCCCTGCCTGTCTTTCTCCGCACGCTGACCAACTGACTGACTGAACTGTTACTATGCCCGTAAAGACACCTGCTCTCACAAACACAGGAAACCACCACCAGCAGCACCTGACCAACACTGAGCAGCTTCACTAAGCCTCAAACCACTCGTTGTTTCAACCTCAACCGGGTAAAAAAAAGAAAAGGTCAGTGGATGTTTGATGTGGTGGCTGATGGGATGCGGCCTGGGGCTCTCGGATGGCGATGACGAAGACCCCGGAGCTCAGTGTCATGGATGTGTTTTCTGCTGCCAGCCATGTTTTTGTGGAATGCAGTGGTGGTGTGCTGGTGGATGAGCTCGGCCCGGCCGGGGAGGCTATTATGTTTTTACAATGCTGTGGACTACCATAGGCTCAACATTGACTCAACATGGCAGCCTTGTGAATTGTTTTGTGTTATTATGAGTATAAATTTTCCCTTTGTATTTACATATGTATTTATATCTAAGAAGGATGTGCCAAGTAAACCTCAAAATTATTTTCCAAGCGTCATTGTTTTATGTGAAGGCTTTCTATTGATCACATCTTAGTGAAAATTTAAGTTTTGAGATAAAACTGTGTTAAGAAGTTGTATTATTGTCTCATGTCTGTGCTCAATCCACGAGACATCTTAAAGCAATACTGCCAAAAAAAAAAAAACTAAAAATAAAGAAATAGTCTGAAAAATTTACACAACCTAGATTTCTGACAAAAAAAAAAAAAATCATAAATCACTGACAAAACATGCACTGCATAATAATAAAGAATATATATAATTTGATAAGGCTTTCAGGCTTTACAGACAGTCAACAAGCTGAAACACATCAAAGTTAAACAGCTCTTACAATTTTTGATCATCTGTACACCAGAGTACTTAAAAGTTTTGTTGGGCTGTTTCACAGAACATCGACTCTTACACTCAATGATTATATTATATATAGTATGAAAGGAAATGTGACTCATTTCCCCCAAAATCAACTGGCTCACAGGTGGTTTCCCCCTGAAAATGTTTTCATTCTGCCAACCTTGACATCCCTCCCCCAAAAAATGCAATCTAAGATGTTTGGCTTCTGTATAATTGGTATGTGACATGTTTAATCAGATGTGCACCTTGTACAAGGTGTTCTCATTTCTGAGAGGAAGAGGCCTTTTGACAAGTTTTCTCCTAAAATACCACATCAAGGGACTTAAATGCATTTTCAGGACTTAGTAGCTGGACGCATGAGTGAACTAACTGCCTTAAAATATTGACTTAATAGACCAAATGTGCCTTTTGTTGCTCTCCGCTGCTTTATTAATGGGCTCCTCTCCCGTTAGAGACACAAACTGAGAGCAAACCGCCAAAAGCTCATCCACTGCAGGACCAAGCACACGAGAGAGCAGCCGCATCATGATTGAGAGTGACAGAGAGCTGTCGGCCATGGTGCAGGAGCTATGGGACAACGACATCAACAGACTCACACCTGGAAAAGACTACAGGATCTCTCTGCAGGTGCACCACACACACACACACACACACACCAGGCTGCTCTTTCTTGCTAATCATAACTTGAAGTATCTTCTTATGTGCAGTTTACTAGTTACCCTCATGTTTGACCTTTACTGACATCCTAGCAGGCCCTTAAGCACATCTACAGTGGCTTGCTTATCGATACTTTAACAGCCACATTTTAGTGTTGGGTAGCAGCTTTTATCACATCTTACATCAATATACACTCATTCTAAGACATTTATTTTAAACCATTATCTCCAACTCACTGTGCAGCATGAAGTGAGAAATGATAAGAGATTTATCACTATCTGCGTTCCTACTTAAACGGTATAAAGGGAGAGAACCTATTGGAGAAGTTAAGAGTATGTGACAAGAAGCAATGAGGATTGTGGGAAATGAGGTCTGTGGTGTGTTCCTGGGTGTTGTATGCAGCACTTTTCTGTCACCTAACCACCTAAATAAAATAATAAAATAAACAATATTCCCATATTTTTTATTTGTACTTGTAAGTGCTTTGTGTTATTGTCCCACACAGTCACAGCGCATCAGTGTTGCAAAGGTAGCTTTACTGTTATTTTTTTTTTTTTTGAGGAGAAGCTGTGGCATAAACTGTTTGCACAAGTCAAATCTGAAATCCTAAGTGGTTTCTGACCCCTCTGCAGGGCAAAGCTGGAGACAGCATGGCCAACGACAACAATGATGGAGCAGGGTATCCCCTGTTCACGTACGTTGACGAGAGAATTTTCAAAAAAGAGACTTTCTTAGGTAAGTGCATGGTTATAAAGATAGATTGGAGTGGGGGAGTGTTTCACAGGGCTGATTTTGAACATGAGCTGCAGAATCACCACAGTTAGACTTGTGACAAAGTGAGTCATCTGTCTTCATGCGTTAATGCTCAGCGTACTTCACTTGGCTCTGCGGGTGGAGGCGGCCTACAGCTGGAGTTTCTGGATGCAACAGTAGTTGTCTGCTTCTTACACAACTGCAGCTGTCAAAAAAAAAAAAGTTTGAATTGATGTGATCTCATCACACATTCCACTGCAACGTTTGCCAGTTTGATACAATCCTCCCTGTTGCCTCCCTTTCGGAGTAAAGCTCTTTCATCTACTCCTAATCTTCTTATGACGAACAGTGGCATGTTGCATAAGCGCGGAGAGTTCACTGTGCTGGCTGCAGAGAGATGCTCCTCTGCAAACACTGGCTTCTCCTTAACATCTTCCTCTGCATGATAAGTGCGCTTCCTTATGGCAATTTTTGTTGAGTGAGGTTTCCACAGATTTATATTGTGTAGCATGTGAGAGGAAGAGGTGAACTCACACAGAGCTGTATAGGCTGTTATGTAATAGCTGGTATTCACCCTGAGGCTGCTATCCCACTGAAAAAAGGAGGATTCCTCCCTCCTTGCTATTTTTGTACTTAGTTTGTCTAAAGTTCCTTGCAGCTTATGTCACTGTCCTGGTTGAATTTTGTCTTGAAAATGTGCCGATTAAACACACTGATCTCACTTTTGAGGCCTTTTCTGTCTATAATCTACTGAGCTGGAGGTTTCTGGTATTCAGATTTGCTTGGCTGTTTTGTTGTTTTTAGGATTGGACGGCACTTAAAGCTATTACATGTTTTAAAAAAATGACATCATGTATTATCCCAGACCGAACAGAGTGCCCGTGTTTGTTTGTGCAGCCTTTATCTCCCTGTTGGATAACTATGAGAGTGACACCGGCGAGCCAGAGATTGTAACCCCGGAGGAAGTGGCAGAGAACCACAAGTTCCTGGACTCCATTATTCAGACTCCCACGATGAAGGTACCTGTGGGGGGCTTTTGGAATTAAAACCTCCCCTCTTATGATGCCTCATGAAGAATTAATGAATGAACTAACTGAAACTAAATGAACTAATTAGGAATTGCACAGTTGTTAAAATATTCATATAAAACAATTAAACTCGCAGTTAAACTGATTAAATTATTATCACATGATCACTCTTATTACTCATAAGTTAGAACCTTCTGAGTGGTTCTGCATGTTACACATGTTGTTCGACAGGTGTAACTCTTATCTGGCCGTGGCATCAGTGCCAAATGAAGGAAGCACTGCAACACTTGCAGAACAAGAATGCAGATCCAAAGTCAGTTTTGCACCTTAGTTTGTAATGAAAGTGTTAACATGATGTTTAGCAGGTAGCAAGTGAGTTTCCCATGTTGTGACCCAATTTTAATAATTTAGTAGCACATTAGCATGCTATCATTTACTGTTCACATTAGCACCAAAGACAAAGTATTTAGCACATTGAGACTGATGGGAAAGCTATCATTTACTGATAGTAGCACCAAAGACAAAGTACAGCTGAGACTGATGGGAAAGTCATTAGTGATGCAGGGTTTTTGTCATGGGCAAATTAAAATTTCGATCTGATGGCACTATAGGTAAATTCAGAGGATCACAAGTCATTTGGATTCATCTTTTGGAGTCTATGAATGTCTGTGCAAAACATCATAGCAATCCATCAAACTGTTGCTGAGATATTTCAGTCTGGACGACCCGACTGTCGTCCCTTGAGCCGGGCCACGGACATTGCTAAAAATGCAAACAACAACATTTTATCGGGCATTCTTGTGTTTTTGCAGATTGCTCATAAATACTTGGTAGAGAAGCACCTCTCTCCAGCGGATGACACACAATTCAAGGAGCAGCTGTACAGGATCTGGTTTGAACTCTACGCGCGGAGAGGATCCAGCAGGTGGGTGGAATCTGGCACGGCACCTAAATGTAAACCTCGCCAGTGGAATCTGGCACTGTGATGGTAACCGTCTTACTCTGAGAACCCGGCCCTGTGTTGCACATCCAGTCAGTGATACTGTGAGCAGAGCGCATCCATACTGAAAATGGAGTAGGGAAAAAAAGGCAGTTTGTTCAAATATATCGATCACTTGATACAATCTGGTCATTTTTATACATGCAGATCTGCAAAGTTTAGAGTTGTGAGGATATAAATGAGCTGAGCTGGGCATGAGCTGATAAAATGACACTTGGTTAAAATGTTTTTAATGTGAGCAAGATCTTTCAGATGAAATAACAATCACCTCTCCATCTCCCACGCAGGCCGGACTCCTCGGGGTTCGAGCATGTGTTTGTTGGAGAGACCAGAGGCAGGCGGACTGTCATCGGCTTTCACAACTGGATCCAGCTCTACCTACAAGAAAAGCTGGGACACATCGACTACAAAGGCTACAGCGTCACTGCAAATTCACCCCAGGTATGATTCAGCCTCCTTTAGTTTATTTGTTTTAATATAAATCCTTGCTTGTCCCTTTCACTGCTAAAATGTCCCCATCACACAGATCTCCCATCTCCCCTATTCCCCCAAGTTGACACGCACTCTCTTCGGTCTTGCTCTCATTGTCGTTCTTGCACATTGATGAGAAGCCTCACATCTTCCCATGACCAAGTTTGCTCTCTGGCGCTTTTGCTCAGCTCTCTGTATTTTGTCTTTCAAACCCCCAGCTATCAAACCTCCGTGCTCCATCTTAACGCTTATGTTGAGGCATGAACTAATGAAAAACAAGTTCAACGACCTGTGCACCACCGCGTTTGTAGCCAGCCTAATATTTGAGCAGAGTTACGACACATTTTCTTTTTCTATTTAAACACATTTTTTGAAACAGCACATTATTATCTTATCTTGCATAGTTTCCACCAATCCCCCCAATGCAGTATCATGCAATATCCTGCATACCGAAGTAATTGCATGGGACACTGGACCCTTAGTACACGATTGAGTTTGATATTATGATCGGCCAATGGCTGAGCTCACCAATATGGCAATCTGTCCAAAAATGTGTGTATGTCTTCAGGTTGCAATATATCTACGTATAAAAGCACATTTCCACCAGGAAAAGAATATAGATGACAGGTTAATGATGATAAAAAAGTTCAATTTTGACCCCCCCCAAAGTACATATTATGAGAATTATGAGACACACTATCTCATAATTCCTTAAACAGCATTTTAGTAAGTATTTTAATTTTTTTCATGGCTAACTTTTCTTTGCAAGAATGGGCTTCCACATGTCTGCTGTGTGTCTAACAAGTTACCAAACACTGACAGGATGTTTATGTCCTATTAAAGTTTCATTTGTTGTCTCACTTACACTTCCTGTTTATCCTAACTTCAGTTTTCCTTCCTTGATGATAAGGCTGATAACATCATACAGTCTGTTTCAGTCTCACATCTTTCTCACTCCTGCCTACCCTCAGCCGCTTTTGTCAAGCACCCTTCCTTGTTTCCCCCCAATCCCTGTGCCATCCTACTCTCCTCTCTCTCATCACTTGCCATTTCTTGTCTTTATTTCTCCCGCTGCAGCCTGACGAGAACAAACACATCCTGGCGCTACAGTTCAGCTGGAAGAACGGCATAAAGCCCAAGGGCAGCATCTTCATCGGCGTCAGTCCCGAGTTCGAGTTTGCCCTCTACACCCTCTGTTTCCTCAGCTCGCCCAACGAGCGTGTCAAAGTCCAGTTCAGTTTCTACGACGTGGAGATAGTTTGCCACCACTACAACCAAAAGCACATAGGCACCACTTACCCTGTGCTCCTTAAGTACCAGCAACCTGCGTAACTTGACTTGACTTGGAGATCAATTTGGGATATAACTTAAGCTTGCATACAAAGTGTCACAGGTATTGTTGTTGTCTTTTTATTTTACATAAAGATACAATAAAACCTTACAAGACCCAGTTGCATTTGTTTTTGTTTTTATTGCACAGTGATGCCTGTTATTAAGCGACACTGTGTATTTGAGTTGTGTACTAATTGCTGATATTGATGAGTTACTCTTTAAAGTGTATGATGACTGTGACCACATAAATCTGAAGTTAGGTGTTGATCTCTGTGAGTTTCTAACATTTTGTTTTCTTTAATGATAGCAATTACCGTGTCAGAGTGGAGTGAAATTCATTACCTTCGTTGTTATATTCAAACTAAACACTTTACATGTAGCAGGCAGTTGTGGAAGGAGAACTCAGATATTTCACTAACACAAAAGTAGCAATACCACATTTTAAGAATACAGTAAGTAAAAAGTAAAAGTGCAGAAGTACTGAAAATATACTTAAACTACCAAATGTAAAAGTACTCATTATACAGGATGGCCCACGTCAGAATAATATGTATTATATCATTGGATTACCTCAGGTATTAGTAAACATCATCTTATTCTAGCCATTAATAACACATCATCATTTATTTGCTGATTGCAATTTGTATTATTAATCTCAATCTACAAAGTCACTAGTAACTAGAGTTATCAGATAAATGTAGTGGAGTAAAAATTGTGATATTTGCCATTGAAATGTAGTGGAGTAGAGGTAGACAGTAGCAGAAAGTAGGACCACTCAAATAAAGTACCTCAAAAATGTAAGCAGACTTTTTTTATTCTCCTCATTATTTTACTCCAATGATAAATTCCAATAATGTTCCATCATCTGTTGATCCACTGAACTGCTCATCTACTTATATATTTAATCCTAGCATGTCAGTAACGTTATACTAATATTTATGGTTGTTTCACTTTTTGTCTGAAGGGGGCGCTGGAGTTTTGTTGTGGCCAATGACGTCAATCAAATGTCAAGTCAAGTTAGCAACAGTGAAGAAGAAAGAAACCGGTTTTGGTTTTAAAATAAAAGCACCAAAAATGTAATCTTGCATTTGGTGGCAGAGTCTGCGCAGTCATGATTGAGGAAGGAAGTGTGGTATAACCTACACATCCGTCCCAACTCAAACAGTGATCTATAATTAATAACTGTTAGCTAACGATCACCCGCTTAAGTTAAAGTTACATCTCCTCTCAATGTTCCTATTCTATTTTGAATTCCTGAAAAGACATGACCCTGTAATTGCTTCACTTTGACTGACAGCTGTCAATCATGACATTTCACTTTGTTTCCAAAGCATCAAATAACTCATTAGAACCAAACTTGACAGAAATACGAACACATGAACAAAGATCAGCATTATAAGAACGACCTAAAATGACAGAAACCATCTTTGGGGCAAATTTATTTTGGCGTATCTTTTGTATTTTAGTCGTCTGTGTCCTATCTGCTAACATGAAGGAGGCGGGACTTTATGACCTGTACTGCAACCAGCCACTAGGGGGCAACAGAGATGTTTTGTCTTCACCTCAGAGGACCTGTCATGTCCACATGCCAAACCTGAAATCTGATTGGCCACCCCGAGTCTCGCTGCAATATCCTAAATGATGTTTGATTATCTGCCCGACCAGAGGTGGGACCATTAATACATCCAACTGTTCGAGGAGTTAACCAGACTTTGGAAATTATTTAAAAATGTTATTAAACCTAGAAAAGATCAACAACAACAACAAAATGTAACTATTTTAATGTTCAGGATGGTTGTAATAAACAAATGTATCTCAGGCTTTTGTGGCATTTTAAGATAAGATAAGATAAAACCTTGTCAGTCCCATCTCGGGGAAATGTGCTTGTTACAGCATCTTGATAGAAACACAAATATGAAAATAAGTACAAAAAATAGATAAAAATATAAAAGGTAAAAATTGGCATAAATATACTATAAAAATAAGTAAATACACTATATGCATCATCCATATATACAGATTGGTATTGAACTGGATAATAAATTGCACACGACATGAGAAAAGTGATTGAGATGAGGTGAAAGGTGGTGATTACAAACACTGGCGTTATATTATGTTGAATTTAAGAGTCTTGCTGTGGTTGGGATGAAGAACCTACGATAGACCTGAAGCACATTTTAGTTATTTTAGGAGTTTTGCAAAATTTTGACAATAAAATACTTAATCTTCATTGGCATATATTTATATTTTAAATAATACAGAAGTATCTTTTGGTGGTACTTAATACAGTTACTGTTCCTCATGTCATTTGTGTGCTCTGTTCTTTTGAGCGGGAGGTGACTTTATTGTGAAAAGCCAACAGGAAGCTCGGCGTTTCCTGCCGCAGCCTGGCAGCAGTGTGAGGAGCTGCCGTGGAGCAGAAACAGGTTTTTCACGGTGGGGAGGCTCGAGTTCACACTTTGTACTCTTATATAACTTTCGTTTGGCGTCTCCGTCGTTGAGTACGAGCCGTCCAAACCGGAATGGCCGAGCCGAGCGCCAGATATCAGCAGGTAGGAGACATTTTAATGCCCCAAACACGGGACATGTTCAACACCGACGGGCTGTTAGCATTGAAAGGCTCGACCAGGCGTGTTGGTGGTGTCAGCTTCCTGAAAATCTTAATTATTATTATTGTTCTTATTATTATCTTCATTTCAGGTTTCAATAATGTCGTTTTTGTTTTGTTTTGTTTATTTGTCGGTTAGCGTCGTTAGCTAGTTAGTTATTGTTAGCTAGTGAGCAGTGTTGAATACTAACAACAAAAGGGAAAGTGTAATTAATTTATCTGTACATCTGTGTGTGTGTGTGTGAGATCATTACTCATTACTTCACCTGTAAACTGCTTAACTGACAACGGCAGTCATTATTATTATTATTATTATTATTATTGTTGGTTATTGTATTTTTTAAATATGTCTGGAAAAAGCTATTTATAATGTGACACTTCTTAAAGATGAGTTTGATTGAGATGTTGTGTTCATGAGAAGATATTTTTATGTTTGATTTTCTTTAAACAGGTTCTCCATTTTTAACGGAAGTGAAAATTAAGGCATCACTCATTTATTGTTTTATATGTGTAATTCATCGTGGTCAAACAGGTTAAACATAGACCACACAGCCACAGGCATACTGACCCAGAGTACAGAAAAAAACATTAAACATATTCGTCCATCATCTGACAGCAGGAAACTTGGATTATGTTTATCCATCTCAAACCATTATATAAATCCTTTAGTGGGTCAGCCTGAGCAGTTAGCATACAATAGTTTGAATTGTGGCCTGAGAAATGAAAGGAATGATTTAATCCGTTAAAATCTAAAGAGGATGCTGTAAAATATCTTGCATCTTAGAGGTCAAAGTGTGCCTGTGGGCAAATTTCACATTTTTCATGTCCACATGAAGTAACTGGGGTTAATTAAATTGGATTATTTGAATTGGAAATGGGGCAGTCACCAGTTACCACTGTTCCCATTTTCCAAGTAACATAATCTTACGAATTTAAATTGGGATACTTGTTCCTTTCTGTGACATTATAGGACATTATAAGACATTATGGGACCTCTAAAAATAAAGTGTCACCTTCACCATTAAGGGACAACAAAGGTGTGCCAATAAAGTGTCACCTTCACCAAAGGGACAACAAATGTAATTGCCAACCTGTACATCTACATTACATTTACAAATGTGCCTGAGGGGTGTTCCACTAAACCGGATTAAGGGAAAGCCTGGTTTATTTCGATAAGTCTGGCTCATTTAAGAGAGAGTTTTGTTCCATCATCCTGGCTTATTTGAATGCCGGTAACTGGGTAAGCCTGCCATGATAACTTATGCTGCAGAACTAGCCTGCTCCAGGGCAGGCTAATGGCCCTTTTCCACTAGTACTCGTCAAGCTTGGCTCGCTTACTCGTTTCAAGCTTAGTTTAGTTTAGCTGCGTGTCAGTGTCACGGGCAGAGATGTCTGATGTCTGACGGGCTGAAACAGACTCCCGAAAGAAAGTTCCGCCTGGTAGATTTCCACGCTTGCGCCGCTTATGTCTTGTAGAAAGAAATGGTAGAAAAAACTCGTGAAAATCGTGAAAATCATGTCTCTAGAACCAGGAAACTTTCACTGTTTCCAGTCTCAATCACTGTTCCATCCACAATCAATCAGTCAATGAAACCTCAGTTATATGGCACAATTCACACATCAATTGCAACTAGGTACTGAAAATTGAATTGAAATAAAAAAAGAACGTGGTTGATTTAAAAAAATAAATCAGAGCAGAGATCTGAGAAAAATATATATATAATTTATAATAAATAATGAATTGAAAACGTTCCTAAGGGCATAGGGCATAGCATCCCACTATGTGAATATAAATGTGTGCCTAAGATATGCTTACCTAATGTACAAATGTATAGAGGCAGATGTGTTATGAAATTTCAGCACAATATTTTAGTGACCAATTTTTGTAATGTAATGTCTCCTCCATAATGAAAGGTAAAAAGTAAAACCAATAAAAATGTGCTCATAAAAAACATCTTTGCATGCATTGTACAATTTTAATGAACACATGTATGACAAAGTTGTGTTGAATTTGTTTTATTAATTAATTAATTAACTCATGTAGTTCCAGCCGTGGAGAGAAAACGAAGAACATTAGAGAATACACTTGATGCCCTTCTGCTTACATCCTTCTCCAGTTTCATTCCATCCCTTCAGCTTCACCTTTTTTAATTGCAGCCTCTTGCTTCACCTTTTTTATTTCCAGCCTCTCCAGACACTCCACCTTTTTTTTCATTTCAGCTTTTCACTTTCAGTAGATGAAGTTTATGTTTGTTCCACTGTATGTTCAGCTTTTCACTTTCAGTAGATGAAGTTTATGTTTGTGTACAGCGCAGGATGTCCTGTCACAGAGGAAATGTGTCAGTGAGTAACTATACTCAGTTACTCACTGACACATTTCCTCTACACATTTCCTCTGACAGGTGGTGACAGTAATGAATGAATACTGTACAGTAGGGTGTTTAGAGGGGTATAATATACAGTAGGGTGTTTGGGTGATAATTAGTATAGAACACGTAGACTGCAGACACATCCAAACCATTTCACAGTGATAAGCTTACCTCTTTACACAGTATAATACCTTACCTCTGTAGGGTGTTTGGGTGACACATCCAAACCATTTCACAGTATAGCTTACCTCTTTACTTACGTAGACTGCAGACACATCCAAACCATTTCACATGTGAGCTTACCTCTTTACCTTTACCTTACCTCTGGTATTTCTGTCTGCAGACGTAGTTTCTTCATCGAAGGCTTTAAATGTCATCGAAGGCTCTATGAATTGCGGCCATGAAACTACAAACAGAGGAACACTGCAGTTGTTGGAAGTAGGAGAACACAGAATAGCATGAAATGCACAATATTTTATTTAAATAAGAAAAAAATCAAAATAACTGCTCACACATGGTTTAGGCATATCCTCAGTATCTGGGGTCTGGAAGTTAAGTAAGCATGGTGTCTCCCATCACTGACAGATACAGGCACACCAATTACACCTGAGAGACTGACTCAGTGAGGAGTGAGGAGTAGAGGACAAAACCTCCTACATACTGATTAACTCTGAGGAGGTCCGCCTCTCTGTCCCCTCCACCTTTGGTCATCCCTGCCTGCTCCTCTGCTCAGAGCTCCTCTGCTGTGTGAGATTTTCAGGTGGAGGTTCAGTGCAACATATTTACAGCTCAACACATTTCACATTTCTTGACAGCTTCTTGACAGGCTGACCACTCACGATGACACTCTGACAGTTAATATGTTCTTGTATGACATTAATTTTAACCTGTTCTGCCAGGTTTCTTTGCTTCTGCTCTGTTTGCTCCTGTTGAGTGTTTGATTTGTTGAGATGTGACAGTGAAGAATGAATGTTTGTCATGAGTTAGCTGAGTTACGGGTCAGTGGAGTTCACACAGCTCACCCAGTTGGGCTGATTAATGCTTAAACACAATGTGGTTATGTCGATTTTCCTAAGTTGTTTGATTCCATTATTTTAAATATAAATCTAATAATACTAGCCTAATACTGTGTAGTTATTTGAATACGACAGTTATTTTAAATATAAACGCATTCATTAAATAAATTGACAAAGCAAGGCCAGTTAATTTATGTAGCACATTTCATACAGAGACAATTCAACGTGCTTTACGTTAAACAAATGAAAGAAAAGAGCAAAGAGAAATAAGATGAAAGTGAAATAAACATTTAACACATGAGTCTAGTATTAGGCTTGTACAACTTGCGCATTTAGAGTGTCGGCTATTATGTATGTTTTTTCTTTTTTTTTTAATGTGATCTCCCTCCCTTTGGTAATTGGTAATTGCAGCAGTGTTTTCTGCCGCTGAGAAGAAACTCTCGCTCTACTTTCCCTTTTGCACCATCCGCTTTTCTCCCATCTACTCGTCAGGGCTTCTTACCTTCACACTGGCATCACGGTACTTTACACACATAGCCAGGCTATGCAAGCCTCGCATGAATTAGCCTTAATTAGATGAGGCTGAAATGTGTTAAGTGGAACGGCTTGAGGCTTAATTGGGAGACGGCGTTAGTTCAAGCGAGGCTTTCTTGAGTCAGCCTGGCTTTCTTTAGCTATGTCGATGGAACACCCCTCTGGAGTAGCTGATTTATTCTTACTCGGCATTCAGCACCAGCCCTGTGGCTGAAACTCACCTTATTTGATCACATGGTCTTGATTTTAAAAGCTTGTCCCGCTGAATCAGGAATAATGAGTGGCTGGCTTCTGCATCTGAGGTTGGAGGCAAAACTGTGATTGAGCTTTTTTTTTTATAAATCCACCGCCCTGCTCAAGTGTTTCCTACTTTTCAAGGACGAAACAAGCTATAAGGAGAAGTGGGAGCCATTTTGTGGTGGATGCTCATTTCCTGCTTTATAATGTCCACATGCTTGATGGACCTATTTAATGTTGGCCCAGTTCCCACCCCTCCTCCTCCTGTTCCTTTAATCGATACTCCGTTTGTGAGTTGCTTCAAGTAGGCCAGGGTGTTGCGATCATCATTCAGTAGTACGCAGGCAGTGTGAAGCTTCTTTATCTGAGAGCGTCTGTTTCAGATGGAGAGCAGCCAGTAACGCCCGAGTACTGAGGCCTTAAATAAAGAGTTTTCTCTCCCTCCCTCAGCTCCCCAATGAGGAGGACCCAGAGGAGAGTCCACAGGTAGCGGCCGACGCTCCGCCCCCATACAGCAGTATCGTGGTGGACAATGCTGGTAAGACCATGACTTATCCAGATGTTTCCCTGAAGCTCAGGTTTACTGGCGGTGCTGGTATATTGGGAATGACATTTGTGTTGATTGTTGAAAGTATGGAGAATTGATAATTCTATCTATTTTTATCTGCAGTATACCCCGGAAGGTAAAATAAAGTGGTTGAAAAAAAATGCTTGGTGTAGGGATGTCACAGTGATGTTTCTTTGGCCTTAATCTTCATCCGAATCCTTTAATACTGGGTGTCTGCTGGGCCAGATTCGTATGTAGCCTTCTAAAGTTGAAACACCTGATTTCTCACAAGCTTTTTGATCCACGTACCGAAAGTCCTTATTCAAAACTATAACGTTGATAAACTTATATGGTTGATATGATTTGAATACAAGTTTGACTGGGACAAATGCGACTGACGTGTGAGCCGATGCGCTAGAGTTGTTGGAACCACAGCAAACGCTTGCTGTTGTTGCAGACTGATGCTTCTTTTACTTTCTAATCGGTCTTTGGCTGAGTGCAGACACCAGCTTGCAGGGAGCCCGCAGACCCACAACAGCCAAGTTAAATTTGTCACCAAGTTACTCACAGAATTAACATTAATTACAGACGGCTGATAAGACCTGCCGCCAGCCTCGTTTGTCATTTTAACCGGCTAAAAATGAGAAGCTGGGTGCTGAATGTTTTTTTGTTTCCTAATAAAGAAAGAAGAGATAAAAAACGGGACCCATACTAACCATCTGAGATTATGTCACCATCGTAGAGGCTGTTGAGATTTGTCCCATTTGATTAAACATGGCTTTTATTGTAATCTAATAAGATCAATGGGTTTGTTTTCAGTGGGATTAGGTGGAAATTCTTGTTCAGAGATCACCTCCAAGTGTTTCTACCTCTCACTAGCCTCACTAGTCACTAAGAACAAAAGCACGTGTTAAACATTGGCCTTGGTTTTGGTAATGACAGTAAATATACAGTGCCGTTACAAGTCAGCTGTCCGTATGAAATAAGAGTTTATATCAGTGAGTCTTCTGTATTTGTTTTTGAAAACTGTGCCGTTTCTCTTTCAGCCTGCTTTGACTACAAAGACGACGGGGTATTTCCCAAGCCTCCATCATACAACGTAGCAACTACGTTACCTTCCTATGATGAAGCAGAAAGAAGCAAGGCAGAGACGGCTGTTCCCCTGGTAACCGGAAGAGTGAGTGTCTCACTTTTTCTTCTCTCTTTTTTTTTTTTCCTTTTTGCCCCATGGTCACATTCACTCTGTACTGTCTCACGCATACACACACTCATTTTAGCTTCAAACACTTCCTGTGCTGTCTTCAAGGCAGGCCAATCACACTGCTGTGGAAAGTTTTTTTTTTTTTTTTTGTCTTGAGAACTTCACATATCTGATTCTATCTCGCTGTCTTTTCCACATAAGCTCTTCTATTTATTATCACTGATGTTAAAGGACATACAGTAATATTTTTGCTCATAATGACCACAGTCTCTCTCACAGGTGCAAACACAGTTAATGTTTCCGCTGAACTAACCTCTTTACGCTTTGCATCTAGGTTATTTCTGCCTAAATCTGAGTAAATATCAATGCTGCACTGATACAGTGTTTACGTTTTTTGGGCAGGCATTTTACCCGCGATGTACCTGATGTTAGCCACAGAAACTGATATTTCCTGTGGTGTTCTCAAATAATTCTGCCACCCTCACATCAGTCCAATCGCTTACGTTGATGGAGGTAAAGATTGTTTGTGTGAAACTGACTAAGAAGTGTTATGACATGCAGTATCAAAATTTATCTCACCCTGAATTAGTGACCTCGCATGGGGGTGGGGGTGATATTTGCAGAAGTCTCCATTTGCAGTTTACTATCAAAAAGCTGCAGGTGTTGTGGAGGAAAATGAGTTTTCTGATGTTATAATTCTCCATGGCTGCAACAACATTTTACCAAACCCCCTCCTTACTGATATGTTTTAAACTACCCTTTTTAAAAAATTATGTTTTTTTGTGAAGATATTATGTTTCCAAAACTTTACTGGCAAGATTGCTTTAGGAAACATCTGCATTCATTCATAAACACAAAAAGCGCATTTCCTTTTTATTTACAAAAGGCAGAGCACCTCCTTATCATCTTCAGCACGCCACCAACTTGTAATTAATGCCTGCGGGGCTGATTGAAAAGTACACCGGTAATCTAACTTCCTGTGTGCATGCTTGTCACGAGCAGCTCATACACAAAAAACACCTCTCAATCCCTCTGTCAGAAGCAGAAATCCAAACACACAATGAAGTGCTTTTTTTAAAAAAAAAAAAAAAAAAAAAAAAAGAAACTGTCTAAAGTATCATGTGAAAAATGACAGCTCATCTCTGACCCCTAGTGGTCACGTTGATGCCTTACTGCACGTGGGGTCGCCCTGTTTGATTGTTGGTGTTGTGTTTCTCTGCCACGCACCACCTTGGCGCTCAGCAGCAGCCTCAGCACAGGGAACGCCTGGAGACTTTTGACGATGTAATTCGCAGTTCACTGGAGGTAACTGGGAGGAGCGGGAGGAGGGTGTGTGATGAGAGGAAGTGCATTTGGTCCCGGTTTGGTGTGTGGCAACACAGATGTACCTGCAGTGTTTGTGTATTCAGTCCTCCACCCTTCTTGTATGTGTGTGTATTTAGAGAGCTAGCTAGAGTGTAGCTTGTAGTTATACAAGATCTACTGATTTTCCTGATGCCTTATGTTGAATTTGACTGAGTGTAGACTTTTAAGTAACGTGACAGTGGTAGTGATTAAATAGGCTTGCTGTGTTGTGATAGTTCCATTAGTCTGTTGGTTGTTTGTGTTTGTATTCAGTCTCTGTTGTCAGCAAAGCTTGGTTTCCACTAGCAGGTGCTTGCCCGTGCTTAATCACTATTCACTTTGATTGCAACATTGTAATTTTTATTTATTTTTAAATGAAATGCTCCATTATCAATAGGTTAAAATGAACCAAAGTTTATCAATTTCATAGATTTGACTAATCTGGAGACAGAAAATTCTTTGAAATAGATGAAGTAAAGCCCTGGAAAGCTCTGCTACTGCCTCGTTGTGCTGTGGCAAAGTACTTTGAGTGCTTAAAGAGCTCACTTTTTTTGTTTTTTCCCTCTTTTCTGTTGCTTATTCTTTCACAGGATGAAGACTTTGTGACCAGAGACGACTTTGAAGATGCTGATCAGCTGAGGATAGGAAATGACGGCATCTTCATGCTCACTTTTTTCAGTTAGTTACCCAAATCTGCTCATCTGTTTTTCTTTTTTCTCATCTTCTTTCATCCTCAGCTCTTCTCTAACTAGATTTGAGAAATAAGAGACTTCTTCTCATATTTGAGATACAAAACAGAAATTAGATTTTATTAATTTTTCTGATTACATGTCTGACACACTCTTGTTTCTCTGTCCTTTGTCCAGTGGCATTCCTCTTCAACTGGATCGGCTTCTTCCTGTCTTTCTGTCTGACCACCTCAGCAGCCGGCCGCTATGGGGCCATCTCAGGCTTCGGCCTCTCCCTCATCAAATGGATCCTCATAGTCAGGGTACGACAGTCGGCCCACACACACAAACAGAAACACAGGCATCACACAGCGCACATACAAACACATAAAATGTGGTTTCATGTACGCACAAACAGCTCAAAAGCCCCAAAACACCACTCTGGTATTTTAATGTTGTTTCTGTAGTGGTTGGCTTGTTGGCACTGAACTCTTTCCTCAAAGATCGCTGCGTTCTTCGCTCACTTTTAAAATGTAGGACTCCTTTGAGTGAAACCAGTGAAGGCCATATTTATTCTAACCAGTCATTTCTGTCGTTCTGTTGGGTTTCTAGTTCTCCACATACTTCCCCGGTTACTTTGATGGACAGTACTGGCTGTGGTGGGTGTTCCTGGTGTTGGGTAAGTAGCCGACCTCTGAGTTTAAATCAGTCAAAGAGGAACCGGATGGTTTTGTTCCGGCTTGTGGCACATTTCTGCTCTCTGAAACTCTACTGCAACAGTGTTAGGGTGTCATGTGCTGTAAATATGTTACAGCAGGATACCTCATTTTATTTGTGTGTTATTACAGCATAGTAAGGTTATAGTTTGATTTTGTTTTTCCAACCCTTCACTGAAGTGGGAGGGAAGGGAAGTCACCTTCTGCTGCTTTGCATGTGTAGTATCCTTTTTTGCCACAGTGTTTCTCCCAGTGGCACATTTAGTTGTCTCATTCTCCCTTTTTTTTGGTCTTTTCTTGTCTTCAGGCTTTTTGCTCTTTCTTCGAGGGTTCATCAACTACGCCAGAATCCGCAAGATGGCTGACACATTGTCCACCATGCCCCGCACCCGAGTCCTCTTCATCTACTGAGCTCACAATCACAAGTTTTCAGCATTTTTTTTCTCCTTTTCAGTGAGAAATACTGTCTGGCTTTATCAAATGCAAAAGGAAGAAAAGAACTTTCTTTTTTTCTTTTTTTTTCCCCCCTCTGCTTGACATGATTTGGATAATACAACATCTATTCTCCCCTCTTGGTGTAAAATAGTGAATGCTGAGAAATCTGTAAAAAAAAAAAACAAACAACAAAAAAAAACATCAGTTGTTAGTGGTGAACTGTTAAGTGCTATTTGCAATGATGAAGTGTGTTATGTATAAATTAATGCCTTATTAACTGTTGTACTATCTTGGTAGCGGCAGCATGCACTGTTCTCCTGTTTAGCCACCAGGGGGCAGTCTTGTTTGTGTTATTTTCCACCGGTCTTCTATCTGATGAAGTTATTTGTATAGAGAGGTGGTTCTCAGCCCAAGGGTCAGTGGGTAATTCTGGAGTTATGGGTTGATTTAAGCAGTATAAAATATAAAAAAATAAAATATTTCAAGCACCAATATAATGTTTTTAACCCTTCTGACCAAAATGTGTTTGTTCCTTGTGAAATAGTATATAAATCAGGTAATTTTGAAAAGGGAAAATCATTCGAGTTCGGGGGCTGAAAAAGGTTGAGGACCGCATGTACAGAAGATCAAGGGCTGGGTCTCCCCTAAAGTATTTCCCCCCTTGTGTGTTTAGGAATTGTCCACGCTTACACTGTAATTGGGATTGTCGTTTTCTCATATATGTTCCATGTAGCTGGAGGCAGAGCTTTTTGAAAATAGCTGCCTTGCTCGAGGAGATTATGATAGAGATGGAACAAGAAACAATTGGACGGTTCTGGTTGAATAAATGATTCCGACACCCTATCTTAGTCACTGGCACCCCATTGGTCTCCCATAAGGGAAAAAATGATTGTATCGCCAGATGTGATTTGGAAACCCTGCCCTGTGACGAGCAATGACTGTATTAATACTGAGAAGAGATTCTTTTATTTTTCCTTTTGACGTTACAATTAAATATTTAAAAACTCATTCTTTTTTTGTTTTACCCTCATTCTAGTGGAAGTGGGATGATTATTTTTTATTGCAAGAATTTTAAGTATCTGGCTTGGAAAATGTTTGCAATTAAAGTGGACCAAAAAAAAAAAAAAAAAAGTACATTTTGGTGTTTTGAAGTATTTCTCAAAAAAGATTATAAGCTAGCAGTAAAAACATCACATGACATAACAGTCGTTTTAGTTTTGCAGGTTTATACGAGTTGCAATTTACCGCTTCCTTTCAGCTGGCTCACCACAGCAGCTTGAACCTGCAGCGCTAGATCATAAAAACTGACATCTGATAAGATGTAAACTAAATGGAGGATCTATTTCTTTCATTGCTGGATTTTATATCTCAACTTTTGGAAAACCATAAGAGTAAAGAATTTCAAAAGAATCACAAGTTCCCCCCTCGCAGGATCATTGAGACTTTTCAAATGTTTTTTTTTTCTGTTTTTATTCTATGTTATTAATTATTTATTTTTTTTACTTAAATCAAGTTAAAATTGAGCCTGACCTTACCTTCATGACCTTACTGGTCCTAAATGAAAACACAATCTACCACGTGGAGTATTTTAAAGTGTGACTGGTGTGTAGAGGCTTCACAAAGGTCCAACCAGCCTTCAGCCACAAAGAGAGGAAGCCTGGCTGACCACGATGTTCGGTTAGTGACATGAGACCTGCTTTTAGCCATGCTAAATTTAACACACATGACACGTGTGTGTGTGTGTGATTTACTGCTGGTGGCTTATTATACATGTCAGCAGTGTTTTTCCTTGCAGTTGGAACAGGAAGTGAAGGTCACCCCACCTGGAAGACATGTCACACCAAAGAATGAAACAGGCTTTGGTTTCACTGGAAACTTTTACAGTTGCATAGTGTCACATCATCTTGGCGTGGCTCTCCACCCCTCTGTGGCTGGGTATAGGCCTCTGGTGGTCCTCCAGTGGTCCATTCGGGTCATCTTTCACAGTGCACGGGGGGAAAATGCCACTTTTGCTTTACTACAATGATTATTTTCTAGCATGTGATTAAACTGTTCCCAGGAGCAGAGCGTAGAAGTCAAGCAAAGCAGGTTTTCATGCTTGCAGAAATCCAGTCTAAAGGTGTCTGGCATGAGAATATTTTGTGTAAACTCTGTACTTTTTAGTGGAGTGTAACTGTTTTAAGTGACATTTGATGACATGTATTTTACTGCATACTCAAAGGCAACTGTTGAATTTTTAAAGCATTTCTCTTCTCCGTGAACTGTACATTTTCTCCATGGTTCACCTCTGAGCACTGGTTTTTGAAAATCAGATTTCCTGACATCATTTGTTCTTTTGCTCTGTGCGCTTTTGTAAAAATAGAAACAGCTGTCGGTCAGAAATTACAGATGTTCAGTAGCTCTGGGTTTAAAAACGCACACTTTAAACTGCCTGTGCTTTAAAAAGGAGAAAAAAAGATAATTTTGTTCATTTCTTAGATTTTGCACAGCACAAATAGCATGCAAAGGTGGGAGAGTTGAAAAAGACCAATAGAGCAAAGTTCACATGCCAGAACAGCAACAGCGGCCCGCTGAACCACCACGTCACCAGATGGCCTTGGATAAACAAACTTCATTTTGCCAGGTGCAGACTGGTTTAACCGCTGACAGTGTTTCAGCTGTAAATCCTGGCAAAGCACACAAACAACAAAATTCCTTATCATCCACATCTTACACAAATTCAGCCTCGGCCCACTCGAATCCCTCTGTGACATCACCCTTCCTCTGCTCCAGCAGGGTCACCCGGTGCAGGTGTTCTTGTTATCCAGATGTCATTCATAAAATAACTCCATTGTGCCAAGAGCTGTCTGTGTCTTGTCAGCTGCCCTCGATTTACAGAGACGGAAGTATTTCTTGGAGTAATTGATGGGAATTATGTGTGCTAGCCAAGCGCTGCTTGCATGTTTTAGCTATCAGAAGATAAGAGGGAGCCTTTTTGATTTACAGAGAGCCTGGGAGTGAGCCATCTTTCCAAAGAGACGTGCTTTACTTTTCTGGCTTCTGTTAGACGGACCTTTTGTGTAAAGACGATATGTTTCCGACAAAACGCCTGTTGCCTGAAACACCACTCAAGTTTGGTCAAAGGTTTGGAAATATGACACTGCAGGCTACTTTAATATGAATGTTTTCCATCTATACGCTTTTTCAGGTGTGATATTTGTAATATATATACCTACATAAATGGATGAACACCATTTTTCTAAAAGATATTCCCTCATTTGGTGTTTTGATTATAGTGGTGGAGAGCGCTAACACATCTACACCTATTTCCTATAGGTGTTTAAATGGGTTGAGACATGGTGACTGTGAAGGCCATCGCATATGAGTCACCTCATTATCATCATTTTTATACTCATCAAACCATTCAGTGACCCCTCTGTGTTATTGGGGCACTGTCATTGGGGAAGAGACCACTCCCGTCAGCACAGAAATGTTTCATCAAGGGATGAACGTGATCACTCAGAATGACTTTGTATTGATTTGTAATGACCCTTCGCTCTGAGGGGACAAGGGGACCCAAACCATGTCACCCACCACCACCACCACCACAGTATACAGGTTCAAGTTTTTCCTTTAATTTGTCCTCCATCTGTATATATTTAAAAGACACTGACTGAGTAAAGTGCTTGTGAGATTGGATGTCAATCAATAACAAATTATAGATACTGTTTGAGAATAATCTTTTTCACATAAAAATTGAAAAGAGATGTTTATTTTACACTTTGGCTTTTGTGTGGATTGAATGAACGATATATCACATGTTAATTAGTGAGCCTTAAAGGATGATGTATTTTCTTCCTAACTAACTTTCCAATCTTTATGCTAAGCTAAAGCTAGCTGGTTGCTGGCTTCAGCTGCAAATTTATCGCACTGGCACAAGAGTGGTATCGAACTATTCTTTTAATTAAGAGTGTGGTAAATAGTGGAGGTTGATGCCTTTTCAGAAAATCATCAAGACTGCAAGACCATTTAAATCTAAATAGCTCTGCTAAAGTTTCTCAACAACACAATTTTGGCCATATTGTGCAGCAAGTCCCTCCCATGCACGGGACACATGGGACACCAATTTGCATTTTAAAATCAGAGAATAAGAACGATTGTGTAACTGTCAAAAGCACGGTGAATTGGCAGACCGGCTATCATGTGACCCTGGATCAGGTGCGCCCATTTGCTAAGACTGCTTTCCCACACAAATCAGGCAGATTGATTGATTGATTGATTGATTGATTTTATCATCACAGATGGGAAATTGATTTGCAGCGTGGGCACAAAAACAGAAGACACAAAAGAACATAGTCAATGCTAGCTGAAGTGCAGAAGAAACTGTATAGCAACAAGCAGCACACAGTACCACACAGCACCAGCATGCAGTGCTCAGAAGAGTTCCAGAGGGCACTGTTCAGCACAAATGCTTTTCTCAGAAAGGCAGATGGTGGAACGGGTGAAAGGCCGGTGGAAAAATCACTTGCAACATGTTTATCCTCCTTGGTAAGACGCAGAAAGATAAAACCTTTCTGTTAACAAGAAGGGATCTCTGGGAAATGTGGTTTCAAGTTTCTGGAGGAAAAAATGCACATTAGCGTGATTTCAAAGTGATCATCTCCACCTAGCTCTAATTATAGCAATATTTTGAATTTGATATCAACCAAACTAAAATGACATCAGCAGATGAACACCTGTAAGACTACAAACGTGGACACAAGTGGAGTTGTGCCGCTTTCACATTTTGACTTTATTCATATTTATTTATTTCAAGTCTGAACATCCTGACAGAGATTTCCCATCACCTTAGACAAACTGCAGTCAGTTGGAGCCTCCTGCTGTCAGTTTGAGTTTCAGATGGGAGGTTCCCCAGGATGTGGGGAGGATGTGGGTTGAATCCAAATGATATGTCCTTCTTCTATATGTGTGTGTGCGTGTGTGTGATTGGGGCAGGGGGAGGGGTGTTATCATTGATGTGTGAGTCATCCTGACCCTCCCCTCCTCTCCTTGCACTTCATGTGGCGTGTGTGAGTGTGTGTGAGTGTGTGTCTGAAGTGTGCGCGTCTACGTGCATGTGCTTGTGTGAGCGACGTGTGTTTTGTGCTGCGTGGACGTCCCCATGCTTGTGCGTGCATTGCGTGATTTTTTTTTACATGTATGTGTGATGTGGCGAATGGTGTGCGTTGTGCGTGTGAGCTTGGTAAAGCAGTGGTGAGTCATCCGCAGGCCAGCATTGCCTGTTACCATGGGTCACACACAGCAGGTACCCCACCTCCCCATGTGCTCCTTTTTTTTTTTTTACCCACCTCTCTTCCTTATCCTCTTCCTCCTCCTCCATCTCCTCCTCTTCTTTTTCCTCTCTGACTCACAGATGACTCCCCCACCACCACCAATGACATCACCACCCCCTCCCTAACACTTTGTTGTGGTGAATCATACTGTACGTTGAGATTTTCTCGGCTCCTGTCTTCAGCCAACCAGCAGGGCAAACCTGAATGTCACCCATTCATTCATAAAACCAGACTCAAGTTGCCGAAGCATTTATCTATAACTACTGTGACCGCTAACTTTAGTGACATCATCCATTATAACATGCGTTCAGTTATGTAATGGAAGGGATTAGACACACTCAGACATATATAATCTGGTTCACAGAAAGATGATACATGCAAGCGCAGTAGTCGTCTTTTGCACTGCTCTGATTTGAACAGCCTTCTGTGCTTTTTCAACACAGGAGTCACATAAGCTCATGCTTTAAATGTGATTTGTATGTCTCTGTGATGAAAGAACACTTAATGGTGATATTAGTTTCTTACCTGAATTGTTGGGAGAATAAAATCAAAAGCATTTAAGGTGGGAGTTGCTGAAAGGTTAGATATCTCCAATGATGGAGGCAAGGTTTACAGGTTCCTGATGTAGTTTTTGATCACTAGTAATCCAGGAGATGTGATACGCATGCTACTGGTGTCATGCTCTTCAGCTGTTCAACAGATAATGGCGCAAATGTGCAAACGAGCATAGCAATGTACATACCAACAAGGGCAAAGATGAAGAAAAGAACAAGCTAGCTAATATTTTAAAATATTTCTTTTATGATCAAGGAAATGTAATCAATATGCTTTTTAGTTGAGAGATACACTAACACTGAAGGTAAACATAACTATTGTTTGTTCACAAGAAAACTCCACATGGCAGCTTTGACGTAACTCCTTGTATATATTACAGTTTGCATGATTGCAAACCCACCATTTTCACTATGAACACAAAAAAAAGGAGAATGTTCTCTGGTGTTGTATTCAGCTGAGTCGATAAGATATTTATACGTTACAAATTGAACACGGGAGGTGTCATCTCGCCAGAGTGAGAAAAATGGCTACAACAAAATGTGTGTGATAAGACTGGATTAATGCAGCTATATAAGGTTATTGTAAGTTAGCTCACAAAGAAAAACGATTTTACAACGATATTACATGTGTATATTTCTTTAATTTATGGAAAAAGTTTACTGCTCCTAGCTAGTTGGCAAGGATCTTCTCTGACTGTCTGTTTAGAAAAAATGTGATAAGATTATTATAAAAGAAACATTTCCCTTCATTTGATCAGAGTAAGCAAGGCTAAACTCAGCTTTCAATACTTTTAAACTGCACGATGACAGAAAAGGCATCTGTTAATTTTCTAACAAACAGGAAATTTCCCCAAAACCTGAACAATCATTTTATTAGTAATCATCTATTAAATGTCCTGGACAACTTACTTGAATACAGCTATGACTGACTGACTCTTGACAGTCACTTATGGTGCTGCACACAGGAAATGTAACATTATTCTTCTTTTGCACTAGTCGCAAGGTTGTCTGCATGCAAGTATAAAATGTACGGTATATAGAAGGCCAACACAACAGAATGTGCTTTCTGTGGCCGTCCTTGTCAGCATTTACAGACAGTGTATTATATCCAGAATTTGCAATTTTCAAATAAACGGTTTACTGTCCATTCACTGTGTTTCTGGTAATCATCCGTTGGCAATAATGTAACGTCATCACATCTCTCCTTTAGCTTTCATGCTGAGTGGCATTATTTAATCTGTAACATGAAAAATGACCCTTGTTTCTCACTTTACTGCTCGCCTCCACAGATGTGCTGATGAGTTAAGTTCCCGTGGGCATTTCTGAATGTCATAAAACGTCGGTCCGTCGTGTTGTCTGTGTTGTTAACTGGCAGAAATGTCTGTGAATGCCAGCGGTTAATAAGATGCCGCCTGTATCAGACGCAGAGAGGTGAGTTTATCCATGACTTCATCCTGTGGTGATGTCAGAGATGAGGGAGTGCAGTCACCTGGCTTCTCTGTCTTCACACTATTCATCAATTCTGCCTAACAGACTGTGGATTATTGGTTAGAAGTTTGCTCCTAATGCATTCTTGTGTTTGATTGTAATGCATTTCATAACATGTGATTTTATTATAATATCATGTACTCTATTTTTTCTATTATACTCACTGCCATCTATTACACTGTATCACACTGAACTGGACAATATGTACTGAATTGTATTGCATTGCTGATTTTATTGTAGTTTTTTTGACTCCGAGTTGTCTGAGTTGTCTCGGACACCTCAAACACACTTCCTGTCAACACTTTAATTACTGTTACAAATCAGTGCTCTCTGCAATCTGGCTGATATTTGACTGCACATGCTGTAGCCATGGCAACAATAAACCTTGCACAACATCAACGGTCGAACTCGAAAGTAGTCGTGAAACTAACTCGCGGGTTGAGCCAAAGATGCTCACCGCACTTGCCAAGATTTTCAGTCTCTCTCATCTGCGTGAGCTGTCATGGTGCACTGTGCTGATAATTTACCTCTGCTTACTACTTTACTCACCACGTTTTGTGTTATGAACTATTATTTTGTGCTGTATTATTGTATTATCTGCTGAATTGTGCGATATTCTGCTGGTGTGACATCGTTTGTGTGGCGTGAATCCACCTGCTGTCTCTCTCTCTCTCTCTCTCTCTCTTTCCCTCTCGGCTTGCAGGGCTTTTTTGTGAATGGAGACTTGCTGTGCTATGACGGGACGGATGGGAGGATGGATGAATGGGAGGGAGCGGCGGGCGGATGAATGGGAGGGATGGAGAGACGCGTGTGGCGAGGGAGGGAGGAGAGGGAGAGATGGAGGCTACGTCACATTACGTTTCCGCAGTGCATCAAGGGAACTGGTCTGTCTGTGACTCATACTGTCAGGATGTGGAGGGGGGGAGGGTGATGAGGGGAGAGAGAAGGAGAGAGAGAGAGAGAGAGAGAAGGGCAGAGGGAGGAGGAGGAGGGGACAGAGAGGAAGAGGATGAGGAAGAGAGAGAAGGGAAGGAGGGGGTCTGTTCTTTTTTTGTCCTACCTTTCGTTTTTTTTTTCCCTTTTTTCTTTTCCATCGCTCCATCCTCCATCAGTGATGTAATACAGGTGACCTATTCATCACAAGGAGGAAGCCTTCCTCCTCTTCCTCTTCCTCTCCTCTCCTCTCATTTTATCTCCATCTCTCCCCCATCCCTCCTTCCTCTCTCCTCGCTCAGCTGACTGGCTGAATGCATGAATGAACAGGCCTCACTCCTTTTATTGCGGCGGGGGGAGGGGATGACACAGGAAGCCATGAGGCAGACGCAGAGCAGGAGAAGAGGAAAAATGAGCGATAAAGAAGAAGAAGGAGAGGGAGGAGGAGAGAGAGTTCCCATGGCATCTGAGCAGATACATACCGACTGCTGATCTCATCCTTTACGTGTGAAGCTGCCGCCATTGTCTGTCTGTCTGTGTGTGTGCCGGCACAAGCGCCTATGTGCGTAATATGTGAATGAATAGATGCAACCTTGTCTCGTTCATTGAGAAATCCGTGTGCACATTCTCTGCCTCTGTCTAATGCGGACACTTCCTGCCTGTGTCACCTTAACCTGCTTTGCAGAAACTATGAAAGAATGTAGGTTACAGATATAAATACAGTGACACGCAGTGGAAAGATTTTAGGTGAAAATTAGGTCATTCTCAACATGTATCTGATGGATTATGTGGAACAGGATCATATTTTCAACATGACAGATTCTTTTCCAGTCATTCTGCATTCATGGTTGATGGTAGCTTGTATCAATAGCTATATTTTTTTATTTCACATGGCCTTGGTGAGTAACAATTTCCAAACCCAAGTTCCAATTAAGTGATAAAACCCGAGAAGGTGCCCCAATGTCCAAATAATGGAAAATAAGTAGGTGTTTGCAGTCTGTTATCTTCTATAGCAGCACATCTTGGTGTGCAGTATCACACATGCTCCAGTTTATTGCAAGTGTGTGTGATGTGAAATGAGTCATTTGTCATGGCAAACCTAACCCAGCTGTACAGAGTGTTTTAGCACCTTTTCAGCTCATTGTATTGGTGGTACAGCCCACCACTTCGCTGTTTTGGTTCACCCTTACTGCTCTTGCATCTGACAAGCACAGACAAACCGCCTGCCAAAAAGCAGGTGGACAAATTTAGGGAGGAGCTGTTGAACACAGTGGATCATCTAACAGCCAGATATTAATGGAGACCAAATCGGTAGCCAAAAAACCCCCCAAACAATTAATGTTGCTTTAAAGCTACAAAAATAGATATCCCTATATTAACAATGGAAGAAATTATTTCTTATATGAATTATTACAAAAGTGCAGTTCTCCTAAGCTACATGGTGTGTTTTACCATCTTTTAGTTCACTGTTTTGGTTTTACTGCCTACAGCGGGGCAGTTTCAATTATCATGATTAATCCATTTTATGTAACCTGCCCAGCACCAAACAGCAAAGTTAGTGACAAGTTGATGAATAGCGGGTCTGGTGGAGACCAAAACAGAGCTAAAAGGAGATTGACTATTCGAGGTGGATAGACACGTAATGCCAAATTAATGCTAATGTTGTTCTGTGCCTGCTGGATGTGTAAAAAAGCAGATATCAGCTATATCACCTTTATAAGTTGATATTATGTCACTCTTTTAGTGTAGCATTGCAATATTTCATAAGTTTTAGCTTGTAATATGTTAAATGTAATGCGTAGGTCAAACTGATCGATACCTTTCTGTATGTGAGCTCTCAGCAGCAGAAATAGCTGAAGTCAGTTTGACTCTTAGTTAGGTCTGTTGATGGTGATGATAGCGTTGTGATGTGATTTAATATACTTTGCGCACGCACTGTTAACCGGTACTATGCTATCTTAAAAGGCACTCGCCAGGCAATCGGACATAAATTTATTCTGTGGCTATAGAATAAATAATTCAAAGTTTATCCAGTGAGCTTTTGATGGGGTTTCACAGGACCTAGAAAAATTTATTTCTCTCAGATTTTAAAGCATGAACATAACCAAAACTGGAGTGATATAGATTTATATTTGACAGCTGTAATTACATTACAAGTGTTGCTGCTTTTTGAAATCACATCTCATATTTTACTGAGTGGAATCACTGGACTTTTGACATAAACATAGATAGGATACACTTTTCTTGCTAGTCGAATTTTTTTCTTCAGTTGAAACCAAAGAGGCAGCAAAAAGTATTAACTGTCTATATAGCTTAGTCTCTGTGAATGTCTTTCTAAAGTACGTACAATGCTATATGTCGTATGTATGTGATAATAGATGTATACATAAACTGTTGATGCCGCTCTACTTTGCTATATAGACCATATGTATGAATGTGTGAGTGTGTATGCATGTGCATGCTCATTGCCAGTCATCAGACCCTGGTTGTCTCTGCCTCCACCTTGTATGAGTCAGAGTTGCAGTACAGTGTGGGAGGGGCTGGGATTGGATATCCTGCTGGTGGCTCGTCCACACGCACACACACACACACAAACGCGCATGCACACACACACACACACCCACAAAAACGTGCACACACACACACATGCATGCACAAACACTTGTGAGATACATTCCCAAACCTTTAGAAATGAAGACCAGCAGGATCTCCACTGTGAGGGTCTAAAACTTAAACTCGTCCTCGATTAGATGTAAAAGAACACGCATGAACTTTTTAGCAGGCACACATATACACACTCACGCGCACTCTACAGAAAGACAAACTGCAACGAGACAAACCTCACCGGTGACATATATGTTTGCGCTTAACACACATAAGCACACATACATACAGTCCACAGTCACACACACACACACAAACACAGCATGCTGTCACATCCGGCCCTGCGCTCCACAGCGTGGCCTATAATTAGCTGCCTGCAAAGCTGACTGCCTAGAGATGAGATGAGCTAACCAGAGAGAGAAGGAGAGGAAGAAAAGGAGATGAGCTAACCACATGGAGGTAGATGCTGCTCCATTGACGAAGAGGAGAGGAGCACAGAGGGGGAGAAATGTTGGGAGGGAGGGAAATTAAGGGGGGAGAAATAACCAAATACAGGTGAAGCACCATAAGGGGGATGGGGGGGGGAGAGATGGAGCTCATTCACAGGAATGTATCCAAAGTGTGTCACAGTACTATTGGTGCACACATTGTCAGTGTGGGTGGCCCCAGCAGGGATTAAACACCAAACCCAAGCAGTGACACACTCTTATCCTCAACCCATTCCCCATACAAGACGACCAAATAAGGGACTGGAGATGTGTGTGTGTGTGTGTGCCTTCCACTGCACATACTCTGGAGCAGACTGGAGCATTTTTATGAATGGGGCTCCGGCAGCCACAGCGGTAAAGTATGTGAGAGCACTGTAATGAGAGGTCTCTTAAGTAGCACGATTTCATCTGTATAACAAAAGTAGGCTTGAGACTCGGCTGTGAATGAATGAGTCAGGATCGACGTAACCCGGCTACATCGGCACTGTAAGCAGCAGGGGTGGGGGCTGGGTGGGGATGGGGTTGGGAGGGGTCTGGAAGGGGTGTGGGAAGTAAGGGTGAGAGAAAGAAAGAGAGAGAAAGAGAGAGGGAGGGGTTTGTGTATGACTCATACTCTCTCCTCTCTCATTGTCACTCCACTGCAGTAGCACTGGAGGACTTCTGGCCTGCTGTGGGCTCTCCCTCCTTTATCTCCATCTCCCTGTCTGCCTCTCCATTGGCTCCCTGGCTCCTGCCCTTTGTCTCTCCTTTGGAGATCTTCATCTCTCACTTTCCGTCGTGATGCAGGTGATGTGGGGAGTTTTTTAACCTCTTAAACCCACTGACCCCGGCACTGGGTTAGAAGGTCGCAACTCAGGCCGTGCAGTCAAACATAACCAACAGAACTTTATTTTGTATTCCAGTCTAGATTCCAAAGTTTCCAAATGTCAGACTTCATTTTGGTGAAATTAGAATAAAATGATGAAGAAGACCTCTAGAATATTTCTACTCAGTGAAATGGTGCAGCCTTAAAAACACAAGAGTCTTGGGTTTCAGTTTTTTAGGCAATGTACACATCAGATAACCCAAATGAAGAAGCGGAAGAAGCTGCTTATTTGCACCAAAAAGCCAACATGCCACTTGTAAGATAGCCTTAAGATAGCTAAGAATGGACATGCCGACCGTCTCTGTGGGAGTGTGTCTGTGTGTATTTGTTCAGCTCTATGGAAGTATTTTGATGACAAAAGATTTGAGAGAGTGCAAAACAAATTCCAGCGCCACTCAGTCTCGTGAGCATAATCGATGAATTATTATATGTGTATTGCCACATGCACTGCGTCACAGCTTCTGTCTTTCACAGTTGACGCCACATGAAGTAAATGCTGATAGATTAAGCGAAAAAAGTAACAGAAACTTGCCGCTGTTTGGAGCTGCCACTGTGCGAGTGAAGCTGAGTGAGGAAATCGTTTCCCTCTGATTTTCCGCTCTCTTAAATGTGCTGCTCGATCCAGCAGCTTTTGGCTTTAAATAATAATAATATTAATAACAATAATGATAGTGTGGAGTCTGGACTGTTCTTTTACAGTTAATCCAAGAAAGCTGACTAAATACTGGGAGAATCCAGATGCAGCGTGGATCACAGCGTGACATGGGGAAAGACTTTATGACCGGAGGCAGGGCTGGTTTCTCCCCGTAGCTACAATATTGGTCTGATTAGTTTGTTTGCACAACAGTAAAGCGTATAATACAGTTACACAATCATACAGTAATGGAAAACAATCATAAAAAAAGTGAGAAGCTCATTTAAAAGCTTTCAGTGACATAACTGCAGACGCCGATTATTACATGGTGATTAATGACGATGAGGACAGCTTTGGATGAAGATGATAGCTACAAGATGTAAAATTTAACAAATCTTTGGGAGACAGAAGAAAAGAAGGATGTGAATTCAAGTGCTGTGCTGGATAGAGGTAGAGAGAAATCTGTGGAAGTGAAGGGGACATACATTTTACATGATGGAAATACCTCCTGGAAACTCACCGGTGGTGGCGGCGGCAGTGGCGGTGGTGGGGTTACTTTACTTGCTCATGCGTGTGAGGTGCGTTCATTATTATTCCATGCCTTCCTCGGCTTGACTAATGGGTGCGCTGGGCCCTGTGCTTTCACGCTGGGCTGGAGGAGGCATGGAAATAAGATACAGGGTGTGTGAGTGAGTCAGTGGTCATTACAAATTAACAAACAGCTGGTAACCTAAAGACTGTGCACAGCCAAAACCGCAGATCTTTAATTAGGAGAACTTGGAAAGGTTCTGCGGTCCCATGTTCTGTCTGATGATGATGATTACTTGTGCTCTCAGTTGGAAAAAAATAAATGAGCAGGATTGTAAATTATTAACTATGAGGGAATTACACTTTAATATGACCCAGCATTGGTGTACTATGTAGAGAGCACTTTTAAACTTTTGGTGTCCTCTTTTGTAAAGGTCCTGGAAGTTTTTTTTTTTGCAGCATGTAAGATTTAAACTTCCAGTTATTATGTTAAATAAACATCAGTAAGCTTTAAGCCACAATGTCCTCAAACAGTGAAGATACTGGTCCATCAGTGGTTAACTTTCTCCTCATGGACTCTGTGTTTTGGAGTGCACTGCTTCCACACAGAGATGTACAGGATTACGTTACATACACTTTGTCTGGAAATTCTTCCAAAATTGTGCAGCGCTTTGGAACTTTAATTTGAGACACATCGTCGAGCTCTATGAAATAACAAAAAACAGACTTCTCAGGCTGATGTGTCATATATCAGACCCCAATGAATCATGATTAGTGCTCCATTTTATAGTCCCCATGAGCAGCTTTCTATCAGACTGTTTTATTATTTTACCTCCCCACTCATTTTGACACATTCACTTTCCAGTCCAACAGAGACGATGTGTAAAGATCTTGCTGGAAATGGAGCCTGAACCCTCAGAGTGAGCCAAAAGAAAGCTCAGAGCTGATTACTGTTCTCGTAGATCATCCTACTATTTGTAAAGTGATATTGTTTAAATTATTACCTAATATGGCTTACTGATGATGGTGATTTATTGATGAAAGATTTAGCAAGAGTTGCCTTTCTTTAAGCTATGCTTTACAATTTTAGATTAGTTAGTTAGTTCTCTGGCCTAAAAAAATAAATAAATAAATAAATAAATAAAATAATATATATACACACACACACACACACACACACACACATAATTTCATAGTTTAATCACTTGTGCTCGATGGATTGCAAGATTTTTCTGTTCTTCAGGATACTGTAACGTTTCTCAGGGAAATTTGATCAAACGCAAAAAAATCTCTTGAGGCAATTTTAAAAATTGAATTACATGTTACATTTGATATGGTTTTAATGACACACATTACTGTGTTGGATAAGTTCAAATGACTGAAATTAGCAGAACTATGCCCCTGCGCAGTAACATAATACAATGAGAAAAAAAAAAAAAAAAGAAAATCCTGAAACACAGCTGGCACGATTAGATGATAAAATTACATTTCAGGCTTGTCATGTTTTGCCGTGTATAAACAAGCCCTTACAATGATTGATTACAAACTGCACCTTACATAATGCCTCCTGGGCTGTGTTCATGTCTTTCCACCTGTGTTATGTGTCATTTGTACAACAAACTAGTGACTAACTGCCATAAAGCTTTGAGGATAACAAAGATGTGCTTGACTATGATTATATAGCAACTATAGATTACATTCAGTTTCAGTTCTTATACAAGAATAGTAACTTGCAAACAGTCATAATAAAAGCATTTTTTTAGACCTTTTCTTAAATAGGTGCTGCTTTTATGAGCGTGCAGGTCAGCTGCTGACAGATGTGAGGTGTCACAGGAACAGCGAGTCATTGTGAAGCACTGGCCGGAGGAAGAGAGGAAGAGGAGAGGCGAGGCGAGGTAATGAAGGTGTAATTTGCTAACCATCTGTGAGGTGCCTGGCTGCCCCTGGGGGTTTCCTCTTCTCCGGAACTCCCCCTCCGCAGGGGCACAGGTGCTGGAGAGAGGAGGAGGAGGAGGAGGAGGAGGTGAGGGCGACTGGTAAGAGAGGGAAGGGAGGGGTGAGGTAGGAAACACAAGAGGGAAAAAAAAACAGTCAGAGAGGGAAAGACAGATGAGAAAGGCAAGAGGGAGAGATGGATAAGGAGGCAGAAGCGCGGGGGTGAAAATAAGGAGGGGAAGAAGAGGAGGCATAGGCAAAATAGAGGTAATAAAGAATAGGATGCTGGGATTACTGGGGAAGAAGAAGATACTTAGGAGAGTTGGTCTCTATTCTATAATTCCAAATTTCCCAAAGGCTTCATTAACTTTTCATGTTTCAAAAAGGAAAAGGAGTGAAGGCGTCGAAGAACAAGATCTAGAAAAATGTCTGGTTCCGTTTTTTATTTTGAAAATAAGGCAGGAAGTGGTCTGTTTCTGCGCTTCGTCCCAGCAGCTTTCATCAGTTCAATTCTTTCTCTTGTTTATGACTTCAGTATTCCGCAGGCAAAGCCATTTTCCCTTCCATCAAACCCTCCCTCTTCATCCTTTACATCCTCCTTTCCATCCTAAGGATCTGCTATAATTCACCACCATTACTTCCTCCCTTCCTGCTCCATCCCATCCCACCGCAAACATCCTCCCTTCAGAGAGCTTTTCATCTGCTGTGATGCTTCCTGTTGCGATTTGCAAGAAAATCATCCTATTCCATTAGTAATTAATGTAACGTAGTGTGATTTAGGTTTAGTTATGTAATTATGACAACTTTTCACAAGTGTCAAGAACTGTCAGTGTCTATGGGGGGAAATCTGAATTGTTAGTTCAAGCAGCAGTAGCAATTTACATCAATGGTACCATAAATGGTCCGACTGATGCAATAGCTATAGTACAAAATTGATTTCAAGAGTTGGCAACAAATCCAGCTGCACCATATTTTGTTTTTACTACTCATCTCGTAAGTTTATAGTTTTCTTAAAGAAGTACAAACTTTTTTTTTGACCACTTGGTGGCAGCAGAACAAACCGTAAACACAACATTTAAACATTATGTCCTTGTAAATCTGATGTGATGAACATCTTAGCAAGCAGTCGCTTATTATTTATTTATCCAACAGTCACTAAGCAACATTTGAATTATATATATATATATATATATATATATATATATATATATATATATAATAATCACAAGCTTTATTTTGATCTCCACTCGCAGCAAGTTAGCTGCTAAATTCTCCACCTCGTTCACTGGCTGATTGCTAACTTTATGTATCTGCTGTTAGCAGTGTACAGTGTGTTTATCATTTGCATTTATTCAATATATTCAACAGCAAAGAGCATAGAGAAACTGCAGAGTCGTGTGCTAATTGAATTATAAATGTGTGGGTTTAATGTTACAAGTGACCCTTTTCACTTTATATGTAGTAATTTGACATATAATGTCAATATAAAAATACTGATTAGTGCAGCTTTCACCTCCTGAGGCCGGAGCTTTTGTTTGGTGTGCATTTTTTAGTTATTCTAGCTATTTTGATCTAATAATAAATAAACTTTGTCTTGTACTTCGTCTTGTCCTGTAATGTCCTCATATGCGGACGCAGCGTCTCAGGAGGTTAATTAATAGGTAGGTACAAAAAATGTTATGCACCTCAGGGTTTATCCAGACCACTCCAGAAGTGTGACTTCCTTATTCCTTCCTAAAAACATTTCTCAAATCTGCAACACCAAAAAAAGCACAACACATTCACCTAAATTGTGTTACACATATCTCAGAGACAAATCTCCTAAAACTTCAGCAGATAAAGCCAAAACTACCTGCATAGCTAGACTCCACTAAACCTGCACAAAAACACATTTCTGGTCCTACAAAATCATCTCCCTTCATCCAAATCCCCTTGTGTCTCTTCTCATCCACGCTGCACCGTAACCCCCATCTCACCCTGTAAACTCCTCACTTCCCCTTTGAACACGCAGGCTGGTGGAGGTGGAGGTGGTGGCTGGGCTCCTTCCTGCTTTGAAGCGCTCCAGTCAGCTGTGCTGTCTCCGACTGCCTCTCTCTGAGGGGCATATAATGGCTTTAAGACGCCCAGGCTTCCTCCATAATAACTGCTTCCTCTGCTCTTGTCCTCTCCTGGCTGGCTGGGTGTGTGGGTGGCTGGCTGGCCACCTGACAGACTGACCAGCGCTCAGCTCACATCTGTAGTATTGCTAAAACTAAAAAACACACTGTTGTCTCTCAGACTCTGTCTCTTGCTCATAAAAGTCTGCCATGGTATGTATTTTGCGTTCTATGTTGTTGTCTAATCTGGTAATTTCCTGCTGGTTACACATGTGGTAATCATAGTGAAATATGAGGAAAGATTTAAAGCAATTTCCAAACTTTTTTTCCCCAGTTGCTGTGCTTTGTTTTGCCCAAACTGATTATTTAAGTAATAAAACCCACTAACTAACTGAATGGTTAACAGATTGACTGGTTAGTTGTCTTGCAGATTAACTGGTGGGATGGATGGTTGCCTTACTGCCTGGCTCTTTGACTGACTGGCTGATTAAAAGCTGGCTCCTTAAGTAGCTGACTTATTGGCTGTGGAATGCAGCAGGTGGTTCACAATCTGAATGGGTTTTGAGGTTTTTGTGTGTGTGTATGTGTGTGTGTGTACGTTCATGTTTGTGCGTATGTGTGCGTGTCGGAGTGCATGTTTTTTTCCCATGGTTGAAGCCATTGAGCTCGTCTGCAGGCCCTCAGATTGCTTCTCTAATCTGGCATGTTTCACATTCCCAATTTCCTCCGCTGATGCATGACTCCTCTGCTCTGTGTTCAACTCGAGACTGCAGAGAGGAAAAGCACGACAACTGCCTGTCTGTCCGACTCTCTCTCTCTCTTTCTCTTTCCTTGCTGGAGCTCTTCCTCCTTGCTGATGAATCTCACCTACTGTAAGTGTCTGTGTTCTGTTTTTGTCTGTCTGACCGCACCTCTCTCATACCCTAATTTCCCACCCAGAGAAGTGAGAAACTTCACAAACAGACTTTTCAAATGACTTTGAAAATATAGATATAACCAAGGAATACATAAAAAAAAACATGACCCACTAAAGTCCTGAAATATTGTTAAGTAAACTTGAAATAGATCGCAGGAAGGGGGTTAAAACAAACAAGACATAGAGGTAGGAAGATGAGACATCAAGTCGCTTCTTTAGCTCAGCAGGAGACAGGTTATCTAATGCCTACAGGATATTACTACTTGGATTTTGAGGGAAGTAACAGGAAGCTACCGAAAAAGCCAACAAAAAGCAATGTGTTCGCAGGTAGAAACATTTAAAAAAAAATGCTTGTTTGTTTTTTTTATTATGTATTTTTCACCACCTTAAGTTGTTTTGCTTTATGAAGATGCGTTCATTACTTAATCTCTCTCTATCTTAAATCTCTGTCTGCACAATAATCTACAATAGTTTTGAACTGGGTGGATCCACGGAGCTGCTCAACCAGCTGTCTGCAGGCGTTTAACTTGTACTCTAATTCAGAGTGACTTGAAACTGGGAATTGAACCTGTGACCTTTAAGTTATGTGATGGCCTCTCTTACCTCAAGGCTCTCCTGATACGTATTTTGTAGGTTAAGCCTTTCATTTTGGAAATGCTTAGGTAATACATTTAACCCGTGGGAGTGTCGATGTGCAAATATGCTTCCTTCTTTGGTTTCTAGCTCAGATTGAATGACACAGTGAAACAAGACTAGACTAAGAGTTTTCGGCCATGCCATTGTGGTGCTTTGAGGCACATGCTAACATACTCACAATGACAATGCTTCACCATCTTAATTTAGTATGTTAGCATGCTAACATTTTTAAATGAGCACTAAACACAAAGTACATCTGAGGCTGACGCAAATATTTCAAATAACCCTCAAAATGTCAACCTCATGGTGGCGCTACAGGAACAGTTCGGGATCACCAACATGATTAGGATTCACCCTCTTGACATGATTAACATTTGTCCTAAATTTCAGATGTGGAGATATTTCCTGATGGACTGACCAGCAGACTGATATTGCTGTCCTCAGAACCATGTCATTTGCATGACTAAAAATATTTTCCAAATACTCATATTCATAATTATCAGTCTTTTTTATATCTCAGTTCTCACTGGTAAGATTTAGAAGAAAACAAAAAAAAAACTGGACACATGCAGTTTATATACTTCTGATTTGCAATAGTTGAATTGTTTTGAGAGAAATGTAATGCCACCTGATGAATAATATAGATACATATAAATTATAATATTTTTAGTCAGCATAATAAGGAATTTGTCCAGAATCTGATTTCTCTATAAAAGTGCTGCACTTTCTATGCCCACCAAGACCACCTCCATACTACTTATATAAATCCTAACCTTCTCAGAACATATTTGCTAAAACAAATAGGTAGAAAATGTCCTCTGTAGGAGACAGTGGTGTTCCAATTTTACATTAATGTTCACAGGTAAGCATATAAAATGTGGGCTGATTGTGGCACAATGGAAACAGGAAAACACCCACATAATCACTGTAATATGTGTGTGTTTAAACGTGCACACACACACACACATATGCATACAGATCAGATCCATTTTATCATTAGGTAAACAAAAGGGCAGCGGAAGCTAAGGAACACTCTATCAGCAGGCCATCTACAGTACTGTTGACTCTGCTGTCCCTTATCTTTTACATGAACTCAACGCTGTCACATAAACATGCTCTCTTTGTGTGCACATGTTTCATATTTGGCTACACACTCACATAAATACACCATATGAAAATGTATGTTAGTCTGTGTATCTCCCAAGCATTTGTTTTTGTGTTTGAAACACACAGGCCACATGCGTCCATCAAGTGGACTGTGTAGTTCCTGGAACACCTCCCTGTTTTGCATTCTTCATATGGGATAGAAATAAGGTAACGTTGGTTCGGCATGTTGATCAAAGGTCTTTAGGTGCAAAGTATGAGGGCCTCTGCAATAACCCTGCATAGGTGTGTGAGACAGTATGTGTTCGTGTGTGTGTGCCTGTGTGTTCTGCTGAGGTTGAATTATAGCTGCAGAGCACGTCAATGTGACACCAGCTTTTTCTGATGCAACCAGATTCATTTGGTTTGTGTTACACATCATCACGCCCATTACGTCTTCCTGTGAAAAGGAGATTTGCTTGCAAAATGTCATGCACTGGATGCATGCATATAGTGCACCAATGAAGTTAACTGACAACAATCCTGATAATTTACGACTTTCTTAAGACAATTATTGCGGAAAAGACTATTTGGTTACACCTTTTGCAATGTTCCAATCTCATTTATATCACTGTAAATTTAATATTGGTTCTACCACTGTGTTAAAGAAATATTTCAACCTTTTCAGAAATATTCTTCTTCTGTCTAATACTGAGATTTCGATGATAAAATTGCTACTGCTTTCATGTCACTTGTTAAACATTTAGCAAACAAGCAAACAAACAAACAAAACCTGCATGCCAACACCTAAGAAATCACATTTTAACACATTACATCTCTACTAGTTAATTTGTACAAAATAATGTCGTTTTACAGGAAGCTATGGGTCGAACTAGTTTTATGGCTGGCGCAGTGACTTCTTTAAGTCCATACTTGTTCTCTGGCAACCTCATAGTGACCACAAGACTCCTGCATCAAAAAAATAGGACATTTAAATTTTGTGCACATTAAACTAACAAGACAAGTTTAAAAGTGCTGGTAAATTGATTTTTCTGCAATTGGATAGAGTCAAGCTAGCTGTTCTCCCCTGTTTCCAGTCTTTATGCTAAGTTAAGCTTCCTGGCAATAGCTTTCTATTTGACGGACAGACATAACTCAAGGGAAGACAGACAGATTTACCAAAATATCAATCTATTCCTAATCTATTTGCCACTGTGAAAAATGTTCCTCTTTTATTGGGCTCGAAATCAACAGATTTGTCTTGGCCTTTGCTTAACATGTGAGCATAATCAAAACAGTTTTACAATCAAGCAAAACTTCTGGTATACTGCAGCCAGACAGGACTAGAATTTCTGGAAACGTTTCACCAGTTGCTCGTTTGCTTGTTTGCGTAGTGATATGCCGGGGAAGGGTGACATGCAGTTCTTTCAAGGATATTCCAGAGGGAACCCAAATACGCTGGAATTTATCAGATGTTTGTTGCAAGTATTTTGTCAGCTTTTCCCAGCACAGAGGGTAACTGGGGTAGATTTCTTTTGCCGTGTAAATAAGAAAAATCAATATGCATTCTACATCGTAGTCTTGCCACAAATCAGTTCTGCGGCTCACAAGGAAAGATTTAGGAACACTGTTAATTTCTCATCTTATATGTATCCACTCAGACTCATCAGAGGCTCTTTATTTATCATTTTCTGTCTCCCAGGCGGTCACCTCTCCTTTTTTGACCCTCCCCTCTCGTTCTGTCCCCCTCTCCCTCTCTAACCTCCTTCCTTCCTCCCTCTCTCTCCGTCCCATCCTCCACGCTAAATGAGAACCAGACGTTCGGCAGACCTAATCAAGATGTCCTCAGCTGAATGAGCCTTATTATGGGATGGGTAAACAGTGAGTTCCGATGTTGCCGGGGGATAAAGTCCCGGGACAAACCGGGGGTTGATTGAGAGGAACGATACTGACATCGCACAGTGAGCACTTGTCAGGTACAACTACCCTTTGTTGATGTCTGAGGAGGAGGAGGAGGAGGACTGACAAAAGGTTTTGAAAGGATATAAAAAACTGGAAGATTAGTAAACGCTGGTTATTACAGAAGTCGGCATAGCACCTTATTTTATAGAAACTACCAGCATAATATGGTCAAAGTAAAACTCACAGTTCTGTTACATTATCTACATTGAAATAGTAGCCCATGTGCTCGTTGCTACCTCTTGAACTTTCTTAGGGAGTCTGAGAGGGGTTTTGTGGTGGGGCCAGGGTTTCCTGTGGATAGCTGATTTGAGTGCTCCTGCCGTAAACTCTGAGCTGTGCTTGTTTTGTCCTCTGTGATGAGAGGCCATTCAGACTAACAACCTGTACATAAAGCATAGCTGTAAAAAAAAGAAAGAAAAGCTGCGCGGTGAGGCTGCTCCTGAGTGTTAACTATCAGATCAGATTCCTTGTGGCAGATGTCTTACCACCAAACATTCACTGGGGGAGTTTCATTTCCAAAATGTCTTTGCCTGAAGATACATTTTCAGGAGGTTCACTCACACAGTCAGCGAGCGGATAATGCTGACAGCCCTTTAAGTAAATAACATGAGAAACTGCATGTATATAGTAAACGTTGGCCTTGCTTTTACATGTTCCGCTCTAAACACTCAGATGTTTATGTTTGGGAAAAAAAACTCTGGAGGAAGTGATGAGCTTTATTTTTCTGGCAACAACCATTTGTGTAACAAAACATAAGAGGTAATGAGTTGTTGGGAATTTATTCCTTGAGATACCATCATTTGTTATTAACATGCTAAATTTGGCAACATTAGCATTCACCTTATAGGTGTTTTTAGGTCAAATGGCAGGTTTTACTTCCTCTAATAATAGTCATAATATATTATATCCTCAGGTAGCAGCGTGTGATTTAAAATACATACGCTGCGGGTGAAGTTAAAGGTTTATGTTAAACTTTCTTAAGGTGCCTATAAACTTTCTTCCACACTTTCACCAAAGCACGATAAAACAAACCCCAGAAATTACTATCCCATCCTGTTTGGGCCGTCTGGAGAGTAAAGCCACCAGTCTGACTCAAATCAGCAAGACAAGCAACAATTAGGTTTTTATAAAAACTAAGTTTCCCACTGTAACCTCTCTGTTGACTGCAGTTTAACTGGTAGTCAAACAGAAAGCCCTTATCATAGGTAAACACTAAGTGGCTACTCAGCCATCCGGCTACGGAGATAGACAGGGAAGGATAAACATCTCTGTATCGCCACGCAGAGCTGCGTTCAAATCGAATTTCCGCTCTCCAATTTGGAGCCTTGTTTATATCCAAAAGCATCTGGAATATTAACATGCCCTTGAAAGAATTTCCTGGCATGCCTCATGCAGTGACCACATGCGTCTTTGAGTGCCACATTAATGTGAGTGTGCGCATGTGTAGCAGGCCATGGCCCAATGTGCGTGTGTGTGTTTGTCTTTGTGTGAGTGTGCTTATTGGTGAACATGCTCCTGTTTTGTGTATTGTGTGTACCTGTATGCAATCCAATATTTAACTACTTGAGCAGGAAATCCTCATCGCCGTAATACCCTCAAATATGACCACCACTTACAGCACTTCTTTAAAGTCCATCAATTTTGACTCTTTTATAAATTGTCTACTTTTTCTTTTCAATTATTTTCCCCTCAATGGTGAACCTGGCGCTACTCTACAGTATTTTTGTATTCTTCCTACTGTCAACGAATCTCATAAAGGACCAAAACCAACAGTACATTAGTCTGTCCCTCTGTACTTTTAGACTTCTGTGTCATCTGTGACCTTGAGGTCATTTATTCCTAAAAGTGAAATGTTTTGAAAAAATCTAATAATTCTAAAAATCTAAAAACAAATCTATAATTTCATTTAAAAAAGAAACCTCAGTAATTTCCTGGATAAACAAGAGTAAACAGTCCACTTGTAGGGGACTATTTTCAGCTTTGGATCAATACATATTTGGAGCACTGGTGAGTATTTAGGGCACCAGAATGATGCACTCAAAATAAACTACTGTGCCCATGTTCATTATAGTGAAGGGACATGTGACCAAGTGCTCATTGTGTGGCTCATTGATGTGTCTTTAATAGCTTTTGAACAACAATGGAGGTCTATAATACAGAAGAATGAGCAGTCTTTGGCCATACAGGAAATACTTGCTAGCAGGATAGATGAACTGCTGGTATCGATGTTTTCATGGGATTTGTTGACAACAAGAAAGGTGAGGTGTTTTTTTGTCTGAGCAGCACCTGTCATGTGGTTCTGGCATACAAAATGAACAATATGTGTTTTATGCCGTCAAACTCACACCAGTTGTGTAAAGTGTGAGCATAACTCAAAGAAGCTGAATTCATATACATATTATATGAAGCTGTCTTTGCATATGTGTTCATCCAGGCATGCTTGTCGCCACATAAAACCTGTTCCATACAATGAACCAGAGCTGACTGGAGCGAGAGACATTGTAAAAAATCTAAAAACAACTCCCTGCATGCTTATTTTGCTCTTGTTTTCCTGTAGCACACCAGTTTTTCATTTTGGGGAGGGATGGAGGGATTGAGCGAGGAGAGGAAGGCGGGATGGAGTGCGTAGCGCTGACAGTATTTATAGCCCGGTGTTCTGACCAAAATTATCAGTGTACCACAAAATAACTTCCTCTGGCCTCACCACCAAATAACAGGAAGCCTTCAATTGTGTGTATTTATTAATTTTAACGCACACGCATATACTCACGTGCACACACTCACACACACACACACACGATTGTGCACAAGCTGAAATGTACTCACACAAACAGCTCACACGTTCAGCACATGAAAACATGCTCTTGTGTACATACACACACACATGTACGCACACACACATATGTAGTGAGGCTTTGCTGTCTTTATAAATAGAGCAGGTCCTGGAGCTCTGCAAAGTCGGCTGTGTAAACTTCCTCCACTTTCTGGAGTTGGTTTTTCTTTGTACTCAAACTCTCTCTCTCTTTCTCTGTCTGTTGCTCTCATGAGCATACAGATGGACACATGCAACCAAGTACGAGCGCATGTGGAAACACACACACGCACACACACACACACTCTCAAAGTCTGGCCTCCATTAGAGAGCCATTCGGTGGATTTTGGGCGGAGGGGTCAAAGGTGAGAGTGTGTTAATGGGTAACGTGGGGGGTCTTTTCTGCTTGGCTGACCATCACTGCCATGTGCGGACCCCACACCCCCACCACCACCCCCCTTGCCCCCACACACACACACACACAAAAACCACACATATATATTTATGAATCATACTTAAGTCCTTCTTTTGTTTCCAGCACTTCTGTCTGTCTCGTACTGTCCCTCTCTGGGTGTTTTGCCTTCGGGTCTGTAAATAACAGGTTGGATGTTTCAACGCAGCACAAAATACAATCGCAGATGCTGCACCTGGTAGACATGTTAGTGAGCATGTGTAGTTCTGTGTATACATGTGAGAATGTACAAGTGCACGCCTACCAGCCGGTGAGTCTGTAATAGCAGCACACAGCGAGTGTAACTGTTGAGTCATTTTAAAGTGCTGGGAATATTTCACACATCTCTGCCAATACAGTAAGTTTTGTATATAAATGCCCAGTTAGGCTTGTTGAAACTAATGCATGCAAATGTATTACATTGTTAAAAGAATTGTTATTATGAATGTCAAAGTCAAAGAGATCTACTCCCTGGTTTACTTAAAGAACACACAGATGGCGTCAATCAAACCTGGGAGTTTTCTACCTCTAATTGAAATACAAGTGTGCTCTCTCTATCTTACAATACTGTATAAGGTAGTGAATGATCATCTGTTATTTTGGATTCTATATACTGGAAAATCAATTTGGTGTCTCTTGCCTGACTCTTGCGCTGTTAAAATCTTACTTATCTGAAAGAACACAGCACATTTTGTACAGTAATACATCAAAATTTACTAAAGTGATGTATGGAGTACCTCAGAGCTCTGTTCTTGGCCCTCTGCTTCTCCCTCTTAATCTTCCACTTCTAGGCCAAATTATGTATAATTTTGAGTGCTACGCTGATAATATTTAGCTGTATGTGCCTGTAGAGGTGACTGATCATTCTCAAATGATTAAAGTAGAGGTTTGCTTGTCTGTGATAAAAAAATTGATATCATATAATGTCCCAATCCTAAATTCTGATAAAACTGAAAAACTCTAACACTTGACAACTGTTTGGTTGGTAAGAATCTTGACATTACGTTCAATCCCATCTTCTGTTTTGATCCACACACTGCAGAAATCAATATTTTCATCAAGTTTTTTTTTCACCTACACAACATTGCTGAATTCTGTCTTTTCTATCCAAGCCTAATGGAGAGACCCTAACCCACATCTGCATTTCATCCAGCATATTTTTGTAATGTTTTGCTTTCAGGCCTGTTGCGTGCTCGCCCTTCATATCCGTCCAATCTCCTTAAACTTTATAGTCCATCCTGTGCTTTCCAGTCTCAAAATACAAGGCTCTTATTTTAAAAAGAAGTCACCAGGCTACAGGGCCTTTTCCTATTGTTCTAGTACAGACAGTCTGACTCTATTGGGGCCTTTAAATCCAAACTTCAAACTTCAGGCCGTGCACCTGCTACAGTTATCCTTCAGACAGGTCAGTCTCAGTCTCAATGAATCTTTTAAAAGTAGTTTGTGTTTGTCCCGCCAACGAAAGTACTGTAAATCTTCCTGTGAAAACTGAATCTCAAACCCTCTGTTTGTTTGTTCATTTGCACATTTCTTGTCCCACAAGCACATGAGCGTCCAAGCTGTGTGCCTTCCTCTGACTCTTTTTTCCTCCTAGTTTCTCCTCCTCTCTTTTCGTTCAGATTTCTCCGTGCTGGACCATCAGCCGTCCGGGGACCCATCTCTCTCCCCGGGCTGTCGGTGCCTCATTCCAGATGTTTGGGTTTGGATCTTTGTCTTCCAGGAGATTCAGCTCTCTCCTCCAGTCTCTCTCTCTCTTTCTCTTTTGTGTGTTTGTTCTTTTCTTCCATCTGTGTGAATGGTGAGATTGAGTTTTGCCTCTAGTATGTTTGTGTAGCTTTTCTGTGGTGGTGAGGAGATAACTCAAGTCTGATCTTCTTGGTGGCAAATTGTTCAACATCCTCATGGATCCATATTCTTCATACAAGAATCAAATCATTATGATTTTGTCATCCTGATTGTCAATAATGTAATTAAAAAAAAAAACACTGTTCTCAAGACAACACATGCCCTTCCTGAGGTTTCCATTTTTGACCCATTATAAGTTTTTTCCTTTTTCAAATTGGGGGTCTAAGGATAGAAAGTGTCATTTCCAATAGCGCTACAACAATTGCTGTGTCAGATCCTTGACTGAGTGACAAAAATTGATTTCTGCATCTGAGCCGTTTACAGCAGGAGCACCAGAACGTGTCGACAGGAAGCACAAATCCAACTTTAGTAACGCCATTCTCTCCATTTTGTTTTTAATGGCAGAGGCATTTGGAGTGACCATGCATGCTGTTTTGTCAGTTGGTGTAAGAGCCCTTGAATGTGCCTGTGAGCGCGTCTGTTTCCTCACCCAGGTGAGTGCATTATCTGTGTGTGTATGGTGTGTGTGTGTGTGTGAGAAAGAGGAGTTGGCTGGAGTTGCGTAACCACCATGTGCCTGGGTGCCTGGAACCGGCAGCTCGTTAACCTGCCTTCCTTCCTGCTGTCACCTCAAACTAAATAAACACAGAGGCTATCTGCTGTGCATGCACATGTGCGCTAACACACACACACACACACACACACACGAATACCCACACACACCCACACACTTGCAGTCATGCACGTGGACATTTCTTTCTGTCTTTCTCTCTCGCCTGAACACATGAGCTGTGCATGTACGTCACCGGAGGCTCTGTCCTTTGAGGAGAACAGATCATATATCTCTCTCTGATCACAAACACACACACACATACACACACACGCTAACTTTGAGCTTTTATTTACCCTGTGGGGAGGATGTTACAGTTAGGATGGGATACAACATGTCATTAAGGAATCCTGTCTCTCTGACAGTTGAAAACAAGCTGCCGGGTCTCTGCGGACTTTAACCTCTGCTTGGTGTTTTTCAGCGGGTGGCTTATTGGCACCCAACCGAGGTTTGCAGATGTTGTGACAGGGCAACCGAGATGTTATGAAAATAAGACACGAGGCATTAGGCCAGGTTAAAATGTGGATGGATCATAGTGCAGAACTGTAACCTTCAGGCAAACGCTTGATTGGAACTAAGTGAAATAATGGTAAAAGTTTTTAATCAGGGCTTTTCATGTTTTATTTGACACCGAGCGAACTTGGCTGTAAATACTTCACAAGTAAACAACGACAGAAAGCATTCCTCTTAACTTTACAGCCACGCAGCAGGCTTACCTCATTGTTTTCCACACTAACTGCCATGCCGGCTTTTTTCTTGTCTGTTTTCAAAAATCTCTGGTTTTGGGAATGAAAATTATGATAATTTTAAAAGATTTAGCTTGTAGTTTAAGATGTAGGAGAAGCAAGATTTAGTATAATTAACATGTGACAAAGAAACTTGAGTAACAGTAACAATAACAATGGAATATGTAATTGTAATTGTTTCTTATCATTTGGAGATAGGTTGATGTATATTTTCATATTTCCATATAAAAAAATTCTTGGACATCCAAACTGATTAAAAGACACTTTTTGGTGAAATTTGACCTCATCCGATTTTAACTTTTCACTTTCTTTGTCCTGAGGCCTTTAAATATGTTTAGTACCCACTCTGAAATTTCAGCTTTTCATGCCACAAACACAAAACATATCAAACCACATGTAACAAACCCACATCAAGCACTAATGTTTCTTTCATAAAAAATAATTACATTAACATAACCTTTGTTTTTTTTTGCTTTTAAACTTGAACACAATATTTCAACATTAAACATAGTTGGGCCTCCCAGTCTGTGGTGGTTTGTATTAGTTTTTTTTTTCTTTTAAAAGTAACACAGGAAAATGGAGGAGGAGTACCAGTGGAAGCATTAATAAACAAAGAAATAAATAATGTTTATTGCGAGCCAGACATCACAGTGGGTTTATGGCTGGACTGTAAACTAGAAGACCCGGCTTAGAATTTACATAATTACTTCCTGGTGTAAATTACTCACCCCCTCCCTCTCCCACTCTCCATCTCTCTGCCTCTCTCTCCCCTGCACCTCTCTCTCCTCTGGGTAATATCATTACTCTTAATCATAACACCAGCGTACACGTATTCCAATAGTAATTATCACATATAGATGAGTTATTTCTGAATATTTGTGCATGTTCCAATAGCATAGTACTGCACATATCCATTTTTTTTTCAATAAGAAGGTGCTAATTCATGAAAAATTAACAAAAATAACTCTAATAAGTGAAGTTTGGTACTGATGTACACTGCTGTCCCACAATGTGATGCACAACAGAGGGAGATAAAAAAGAAAACGTGGAAAAGGGTGGAAGAGCTCTGCCAACAGATCAGAGGAACCACAACAAACTGCAAAAACATAGTTATTGAGTTGTTGTAGAGTTGCTATTTGTGAAGTTTTACAAAGTACGCTTCCATGTCAGCGTGACATGTCAAAATTGTGCCCTTCAACAACCTTGACCCCTAGAAATGAGATTTAATCAACATAATGAGAAAATGTTTTTCATGAATGTATTAACCACAATGCAAAATGTTCACACACAGCATATGTGCAAAACCTTCACCCACAACTTTTATCATCTTATGATGCTCTTGTGATATAATTCCTGCACAACAGAAGCATGATACAGTTGTTTATTGTCATGTTTTGACACTCATTTGGTTAAGACTTGGGAAAGATTGCAGCCTTTGTTAAATATAGAAAAAGTCAACAGTGACTTAAAGAGACACAGCATATTTACTATATTTGCATTTAACTGAATGAACCAAAGTGCTTTTGTTGCCTGAACCCAACCACACACACACCATTTACTTCCCCATAACTCATGTGCTGTACAAATTTGTAGCACCTACCTCAAAAAAACAAAAACAACAAAACAAAACAAAAAAAAACATTATTTTCTCCAAGAACAACTCATGAGCACTGTCTGATTTGCCAATTTTATTATCCGTGTTTAGTTCAAGGCAACCTCTTAGTTTAGGTTAGTTAAAGAGCCTTGATGGTTAAAAAACAACAACAACATTAACTTGAAGTAGACAATAAGAGGTTTTGCAGTTACAAAAAAAGCTTTTACTTACAGATAACAGGCATCATTTGTATTTCTGTTGGAGCTTGTTAGGGAAACACAAGTCATTTTTTAACATATCAACAAATATTCAGTGTTGTTCTCATCTCCATGTCAATAACACCAATGAGGGCATTCATTTTTTTGTTGCCATTTTGTGCAAGGTTGCAAGGTAGAAACACATTACATAATTTCCAGCTAGGTGTTATTTTATTTTATGTCCCCATTATGACCCTCATCATCAGAGTGAGAGGATTCATTCAGTCTTTGGACTTGATCAAATGTCTGCAGAGTTTATATGATGACAAATGTGCTATTTTAAGTAAGATTTGTCACTAAAGGATACAGCCTCCTTTGATGGACATTGCTGAAGCTATTTTTAAAGCCGAGCATGAGAAATAGTTTTTGTTTTCGCATTTACACGACAAAACAAGACACTTTACAATGAAACCCTTCAGCTGCGAGCTGCAGGGAGTGTTTTCTGTCCATGGTCCAGCAGTGAATTGTAAAGCACTGGGTTAGGTTAGGTTAGTGGAGGTCAGAGAACACAAGGACAAATTGCTAAATTAAACGTTTCTTCCTCTTTAGATCGGACTCTTTGCCTGTCTGGTGTATGTCCCAGGCTCAAGAAGAGAGGGATGGAGGAAGGAAGCGAGGACAACCTGGAAGGACGAACGACGGCCGACGCTTTCTCGGGCCTGTTTGCTCGGAGCACAAACGTCCCTCACTGCGGTCATTTTGGTCTTTTTTCTCTCCCCTAACACTTTCTTCATCTCCTTATCCCCTCTTTTTCACTCTGTCCACCCCCCCGCCCCCCGACTCTCGGCCTCTCTTCTCTTTCTCTGTCCTTCTTTCCCACTGGGATGACGGCCATGTGCTTTGGAGGCCCTCAGAGATGAAACCACACACTGGAGCTGTAGCAGGGGGGTAGAAGAAGAAGAAGGCTCCAGAAAAAGCTCGGCCGGCGCTCCCAGCCAAGACACCGGCCAGAAACCAAACTGGATGTGGTGAAACTGTCAAATTACTTAAGGAAACTGCAGCAAAACCTCAGGAGGCGAAAAACAGAGAGGGAGAGAAGAGGTTTTTTTTTCATTGTGTTTCAAAACAAGCAAGGCAAAATGGTATTTGTAAAAGAATTTGTGATTTTAAAAAGTTGTCAGTGGAGTGGCCTGGCTGTTAGAGAGCATATTTTGTCAATATCTTACAGTCTTCATTTTCCAATAATACTTTTGTTAGATAAGAATTCATAAGATAAGATTCAAATTCAGCTAGGGGCCTTGGTTGAATGACATTTGACCCTTATTTTATGCCAGCTCTGTGATGAAGGAAGCAAAATACCCCCCAAAATAATAGAGGATTTTTATTTTGAATGAATTCAAACAGTAAGGCCACATTCAAAATGCTTCTATTTTTGGCTGTTCTTTAGGCCACATAAGCCATCATTTAGCAAAAATAAAACTTTTCAAAATGATGGCCAAAAGTTGAGAAATTTGTATTTACCTTGAAAAAAACCATGATGCAGGAATATTGCAGACAACAAAAAGCATGTTTAAGTTCTTGAGAAGAATTCATAGATGTTGCAAAGCTTTGTAATTAGAAGAGTGAGAGATTAGTGAAAGAAACCAACAAGACCAAATCTATTTGCAACTTCGTCCTTAGAAAATATGTTTATATAAAACCAATTTCTTTTGCCGGTTACGTTTGGGAGGAAACATAATTAATACCTACAGCATGTTCAGTGGCAACATTTCTTTAAGTGTGCTGTAGCAAATGTTAACTTTTAGTACCACATACAAGTCTTGGGGAGTTGCCTAGTGTTAATAGAGGGTGACCAAAGCGCAAGACCTTTTAGGCACCAAATGCACTTTGGTTAAGGTTAAGTAAAGATCGGGGTTTCTGTTACTTGTCATTAAAGCAAACACGTCACGGCTTGTGCTTTTGACTTTTTCAGTATTTAACCAAGACCACAGTCTTTTGCCAACCTTAACCAAGTGCTGCCATGGCCTTTTTTTTAACATGCTTTTGATGTTATGTTTGTAGAGAAAAAGAGTATGTTTTTGGAAAACAAACAAAACATGCTGTCCATGAGCGCTTTGCAGATATGCTTCGTATTGTGTATGAGCATTTTGTGATTTGTGATTTTGTGATTTGCTGATAGATTCATCTTTGTTCAGAGACATAATTCAGGTGACATCAGTTTACTTTGAAATTGTATTTGCTGTTGAAAATTAACAATATATAAACGAAAATTCAGAGAGGCCGGGTTATCAGACTGAAGGTTGTCTCAAACTGTGGATTCTTATAAATGCAGTAGTGCTATTTATCGATTCATACGTAACTCTACAAATTGAAGATTAAATTCCCTGCTACACTCTGCACTGAGTGGTAAAAACATGCAAATCTCTCAGCGCCGTCTGGAATGTGCAGCAATGTGTCGGCCTTCAGTGACAGAAACGAGAAAAAGAAGTTCTCAGTAGCGTCAGAGTTTGCTGCTAGTGAAGTAAAGACATTACAGGAAGTCCCATAACTTCAGAACACACTCTTATGCTGCTAAACTTGAGGCTTATTTGGGATCTTTTCCTTGAGAGGGCTTTTATTTTGTCAGTGCTGCCTGTTGCAGGATTCCAGTTTCATGTCATTTAAGAGGAAGATGTAACATGAAAACGATGTAAGAGTTGACATAAGGGATGAATCACCTCAAGGCCTGAATGGATCATTAGTCTGCAATAAATCACTGCTATATGTTTCAAATAAAGTGTTACCATTTGTGACTGTGTGTGTGTGTGTCTGTGTGCCCTTGCACCATGTTCTGGCTCCACTGAGACTCCATGCCCAGCAGTTATAGACAGCAGACACGGCTTTAACTTCCAATGCCTCCATCTCTCTCTCCCTCTCTCTCTCACACACACACACACACACCACCTCCTCACTCCATAACAAACAGCAAGAGTCTGGGCCCCCAAGGCTTCCTGTATCCTACACACAGCCAACAAATAAACACAATCACATTCATTTACCCCTACACATACACACACACACGCACACACACACACACACACACACACAACCACACAAAAGCATTCATTCGTGCACAGCCGCGCTGCAAACATACCCACAGACCCACACAAACACGCACACACAAGCATTCAGGCATGTGCAGACACACAAACTCTGCAACTGAAAGAGCACTCAGACCAAATGGGTAACCACTGCTATTTCTTCCCTCATTAAGCAGCAATATTACGAGCTGACACTCTGAGAGGCCTGTGGGCTTGGACTCGATGTCCCGAGGTTTCCACTGTTAAAGGGGAGGGGGGCGTCTCCTTCTGTTACAGGAAGAGGGAAGAGAGGAATCAGAGGAGATAACCAGCGATTCCGCAAAGATTTAATGCCCACATATTAGAGGTTAAATCAAGGAAACTGTGTGTCCACAGGACAATTAAGGTCACAGAGAAGTGGAGGAGTTTTCTTTTGGCATTCTCAGACTGTGTGTTTCTTAGAGTTAAGTGTTAACATTGCATAATTTCTTTTCCAGAATAGGAATATTTTCTATCGCTATGAATTTATCATAATTTCTCGCGAATAAGCACGTAGCTCTCCCATAAAACCACAAATGGTTATTTTTTACATGTCAGCTTTGGCATGAGCAACAACATACTTCTGTTAGATTTTTAAAAAAATCTTTGAACAAGGCATTGCACGCTATTTTCCCTGCTTCCAGTCTGTATGCTAAGCTGAAATGAAGGCTTTATAGTGTCATTTTAATATTAAACATGAGAGTGATATTGATCTTCTGATTTAACTCTTGGCAAGACAGTGAATAAATATATTTCTTAAAATGTCAAACTATTACTTTAAGTTTTGGCACCATAAAACTGAGGGACAATGTGTTAAAGGGGATAACTCATTGAAAGACACCTGGAAATAATCACTTAAATATCACTGTCTAAATATTAGAAGGCTTATAGATTTGACACCAAACTTCCAAACATTTGTGATTTGGGACGTGGTTTCTGGGTAACCATACCTCATGCAGGCCTGCACACAAGCCTCCAAAATTTTGAAACATTCGTTGTGCAAATCTGTGGCTCTTTGTGTCAAACAAATTCTGATTAGTCGGGCAGGGAAGGAGATCATGTTGTATCACTGGGGTCGTGCAAACACCCAACATGGGATTAAAACAAACAGCCAAATAGGGAGTAAGTATTAGTGTGTGTTATGTATGAGTTTTTATTATAGTTCACTTATATGCATTGAAGTTGATCAGTTTTACATGTGCATTCATGTTATGAGTAAATATGTTGGTGGGGAGTGTGTCTGCATAATGTATGTTTCAGGTTTTGCTGAGGAGATTTCTAAAAAGGCTTCCATAATGAGCAGCATTACAGTGTATTACAACTTAATTCTTATAAATATAGAGGTACCACTTTCTAATAAGACACTTTTTACAAAAATATTTATAAAAATGTATAAGTTGTATTTAATTTTTCTTTATTGGTTTAAAGCAGTAGATGTGCTATGAATTTCCGGTGTGTTTGTTTCGGTGAAAACGAGCGGATCGACACCTGCACAAACTTTAAATTCATCAGCAAAAAAACATGAAAGACACAATGATAAATGGAAAGAGCAATGCAAAAAAAAGAAGAAAAAAATCACAACCACACAAAACCTCTCACAAAGCAGTTGTTATTCTTTTGTAAACCCATGTAAATTCCTTATTTTTAGCCCCACCAATAATGTATTTTTGACTTCACCTATTGCATGTGCTTAAAATGTCCTGTCCTCTCCCCTCGTCGTCCTCCTCCTCCTCTCAGGCGTGTGAAAGGAAGATACCAGTGTAGCAACAGAGGAAACATAGCAACCACAAATTGGTGGCCTGGATCAAACTTCAATCATGTCGTCCTATCGGCGCGGCTCTGTACCCTGTTCTTTTCCCATATATCTTGTGCCGTAATGACTGTGACGCGGCTCTGCTACTACAGGGTTTGGTTGAGTTGGAATGTATGCAGTCGGTTTACAGAAGTTGCATTTGTGAAAAAAAAAAATCTGCAAGGTTGCAGTCACTGACATGTTGTAGTGGAGATGAAAAAACACCAAAACTCTTTTTATCCACCTTTTTGGGAAGCATACAATGTTTTTTAACACAATTATCAGTGTGCATATCGTGCATATTTTAAGTTTTAAGTTACACTGAAGTGAATGTATTTGTCTTTTTTATTTCCTTATGATCATAATTTATCCTCTTGTCTCTGTATTTACTATAAACAGAACTACTTAAGTAGTTAATGGTTTACTTTTTAGTTTGTATGAAAGTAAGTATATTGTTTATTTGTTTTTTGATGTGAGACCATAAATAAAATAGACCCAACGCAGTTGCTTGTGGTTAAACGAATTACAGCCAGAAATAAGTAATACATTTGCTGTGTTACTCTGTTGTATTGATTACAATTGTAAGCAGTAAGCCAGTATGTAAGTGTTTATATATTTTGAAAGTAATTTATTTAAAGCACTACAGAGTTAGTGTGTTAAAATATACTTTAGTTTCTAAGTCTGTCAGCAGGAAAAGGAGGTCAGGAATTCTATGCCTTGATTTCCTTGAACGGCACTGCTATAAAAATCCAAGGACGGGTTTGTTGATTTTAGAAGGTTGAGTCTCCTTCCTGTTATCAAAGACAGACATTGAGGTGGTGGACGATTATGTAACACTGAATATCACGGACCCGTTGCCGAGCTGGATCCTGAGGCCAAAGAAAAGAAAGAAAAGATGAGAACAAATCCTTTGATAATAGACTGCAACTTTCCCATTTTCAGCAAGGTTTTCCATTTCTGTCTCGTTACCCATATTGGTAACTACAGTATTTGACAGTATTTGAGAAATGCTACCTACATTTCCTCTATGGCCGTTGAGCTGTTTCCATGGCGATGGTAGTCTCGAGTTTAGTATCCGAAGTTTAGCCTTGAAGGGGGACAGCGGCCAACTTTTGTGGCTCATAGTAATTCTAATTAGTTTTTTCTTGCACCAGACTCCTGTGCTTCTTCTATTTTTTATATCTTATAGACAATACAAGATTTCTTCACATTTATAGAGACTGAAATACATTAAGATATGTGAAAACGTTACAGATCAATTTTCTTAATAAGCTGTCGCAAACTCCACCAATATGTTTCTACTGAAGCTGTTTAAAATGACTAAAAGTTGTCCATCTCACTTCTTTGCCCTTCTGTTAATGAGAATTCAGCAGTTTCCCTGAAAAATGAACTTGAGTATTGAATTGAATTTAAAACTTAACTACAAACTAAAACAGAGAGAGAAATGTTTCTCTCTCTGTAGAAAATGACCACTGATTACTTCCCACCACTGTGTGTGTGTGTGTGTGTGTGTGTGTGTGTGAGTAGAGTCAGCCTGCACAAACAGCTAGCTTGCTGTGCTGTTTGGTCGTCCCACCAGACACAGGAAGTTACAGTGTCCCGGACGTCATTGTACTGTGGGACAGAGGTGTCTTTGTCTGGGCCCGAGGTCGCTGAGCAGGTGCTCTGTCTCTGTTCCCTCCAGTGTTTCTCAGTCGCTCTCTCTTTTCTCTCGCCCCTCTGTCTCCGTCTGTCTCTAACTCTCTCTCCAAATCTCCAGTTATGTTTTAATCTGAGTATTGCTTTTATCTCATATTTCACTTTTACTATAAATATCATCCAGCAGGTATGAGCATGTATGTAGCAGTGATGACATTGAAGCTCTCTATCAGAGAACATGGATAGATATTAGTCAAGAGCCAAGAGAATACAGGGCATCTCCAACCATGATATAGATGGTTATAATAATAATAATAATAATTTATGAACAGAGTACATTGATGGATGAATTTAAGGTATGGTTTCTTTATAACGGTGCTTATTTGCTGATTTGCTTGAGGTAACATGATTAAAAAGTTGTAAGAAGTAAGAACAGTCAGACCAATAGATTAGCCAGACTTGGTTCTCATTGCTCTGAATCCACACTTAGTGCACATGAGCATTTTAGTCTAAATGAAGAACAGAATTTGTCATGTTTCTTTGATTGATTACACCTGATGAATGTACTTTAAGATTAGGTCACCACGGCAACCCATCAGAAGATTTAACTTTAAGATGAATCTGTGTCCTCGTATTGCTTCAAATGTCGTTATTGTGCATGGGCTATGGTACTTAAACGTTGGCTTAGGCAACCCCAACCACTGGATCAGTTTTCTTATACATTTTAAAACCTGTGCAACCAATGACAACTACACTGACTGCAGATTCACAATACATGCATTTGCTCTGTGTATTTTTCCACTCATGAAGATAGTGTCTATCAAAGGCTGCAAATCAATCGCTCCAGTCCCCTAACATTGTAAGTCGTCAGTTAGAAACTGATGATGTGAAAATCTTTCACAGTTTGCAGACCAACTTCAAGGCTGAACTTTGACATACCATAGATACCATATTTCCGCATGTACACAGTTTTCCTTTGCTACACCAGCAAACTTTGTTTCAGTGATGACATTGTAATACGCATTAAAGCCAAATCCAAATAAAATGCTTTGACATTCCCTGTGTGTCACAAAAAAACTTACATATCAACTTATAAGACCTGAATCGAAACAGCAGATTTCCCTAAAACCTCCTTAATACTGTAATTAAGATTTTGGGCTAAAAAAACGTATGTGCCAGAAACAAAAAGAGGACATACTTGTGAATTAACTAATACAAAACATAAATAAATACTCACTCTGGCTTGACAGGACTGCAGTTCAAATATTATGGAAGCCTGGAAAGTCTTTTTTCCGTGCATAAGATGTCAGCAGTGGTTGCATGGCTGTTAGAGGAAATATTACAATAACACCAAGTGTATTTTTATGTTGTCGTCTTTGGATGAAATCATTAAATATGAGTTATGAAAGCTAATCTATTACTTAAAAACTGCATTTTACAATTTTCTTGGATGGTAACATAGTTCTCTCTCCCTCTCTGGTCGTTGGCTTTAATTCTGATTTTATTGTTTGACCTCAGCAACGAAGACCTACATGGAGGAATGGACCTCCTGTTTACAGCATCATAGGCCATCGACAGGAAAAGAAAGGATGGATCGGGACTGTGAGGAAGTATTGGAGAATGTAAGTGTATTCGCACACACACACACACACAGGCCCAGGAAAGGGGAACGTGAGAAAAGAACGAGAGGGAGATTAACACACTAATCCAATATCCGATGCTCCTGGACGGAGGAGCGCAGCTGTTGAATGATGCCTCTCTCTCTCTCTCTCTCTCTCTCTTTCACACACACACACACACACACACACACACACACACGTATGGAAGAAGACACACACATGCAAGATACTGCAGAGGGGGGTCTGAAGGATATGTCTCTTAAGCATTTTAGTGAGACCAACCACATCCTTGGCTATGCCACACACACACACACACACACACACACACACACAAAGCCACAGGAATAGTATTCTGGTCCAGAGGGGTTCACAGGCCAGACCACTTCTCACAGACAACACTTCTGCCACAAAATTTACAAGACTTGCTGCTAATATACATTCGGCTGCATTTGTACCTCTATGCACAAATGCATGTGTGTTCTGTGCATGTTTGTGGGTATGTGGTTCAGCTTAACTAGTTCCTGTAGTTCCTCGAGATTTCCTTTCTTGGAAACCATTACCTAAATCACTTTTCACAATGGCTGGCAGAACGTGAATCCAAGGGGGGTTATAATTCATTCCCGCTCTCCATGTTTTTCAAAGCTTCTGACCTGTGAGACCTATTGATTGGCAGCTGGATACAGCGCCTTGTTGAGTAAGATTAAAAGAGTTAATTTAATATGGCACATTCCTAAAGTCAAGGGGAGTCTAAGTGCACAAACTTAACACATTAAAAAGACTGGATGCAGTAAAACCAGACATATCTTATTCTTTACTCCTCTGATGCTTCTTGCTCTTAAAACAAAAATCAGCATTCAAGAGAATTTTTTGAGGCTTGCACGATTTGCCTCAATACATACAATACAATACAGTTGTATTGTGTATTGTGTTTCTCAAATCTGCACACAAATGTGCAAGGGACAAAATCTTATTAATTAATTAATTAATTAATTAATTAATTATTATTAAAAATATCAGAATCTCCCTTTAATCGTATCCATTTTTTTCAAAACTTCATTTGTACTCCAGCTTCACTGTCATGTAATAGAAAACTACCCATTGTATGTCCTAAATATTTCAGGTTAATTCCAATATTCTGGGATAATATAAAACTAAAGTATCACACAGGACCACTGGCTTCGGCTGAGAGATCTGTGACCTTCGAGAACAGAGAGTGCATGACAGGAACTTCACAGGAAGAGAAAAGGTCAGCCAACAGGAACACGAGAGTGCCAGCAGAGCTAAAAGGAAACATTGAACCGTGGTGAGACATGCCAAGATACCCCACCCCGAGGTCCTAAACATGCACACACGCACGCACACACGCCCATACACCCATATGCACACAACTCTCACGTATCCGAGAAAACATGACTTGAACTCTTTTCTCTTTGCCTATAGGTGCTCTAGTGTGAGAGGTGGTGAGTCAGGGAGTTGTTTCTGATGGGTTGCCGTGGTGATTTTCCTCATCATTCATGATATTGACTAAACAGATGTATGTTAACGGGAAGGACAGAGGGCATTTCAGGGTAGAGCGATGTTAGCGATCGTCTGTAGAAGAAGATGCGACCGTGTGAAATTTACAAGAGGAAAGTTTCTCGAGAGTGGGGTCTCTCTCTCCTCCTCTCTCCTCTCCTCCTCTCTCCTCTCCTGTCTCCCTCCTCTCCTCTCCTCTCCTCTCCTCTCCTCTCTTTCCCTCTCCTCTCCTGAGCCAGAGAGTGAGTTGGCAGATTCAGTGGAGTAACAGATGTGTGTAACATCATTATTTCAGTCACTGGCACGTCCACTGTTGGATTTGTAATACAAAGCTGCTGTAAGTTTATCACACACACACTTCCAGCTATCACAACTAAACTCTCCTAAAAGTCTCCCGGGGTGTGTGAGAGTGAGTACATGTTAGTTTTGTGCATGTGTATGTCTGCATACAGAGGCTTTGCAAGTTCATTCATTTCGTACAGAGACAGACAAACTGGATGGTCAATGTGACAGGAAAAGATATTGGTTTTCATATACATGAAACTTCCAGTGGTGGAAAGTACCATGTACAATTTCAGTGGAACTTGTCATATACTTGAGGATGTCAATTTTCTGATATTTTATACTTAACTTCAGGCAAAATTGTACTTTTTACTCCACTAGATTTCTTTATTAACTTTGGTTACACGTTACTTTGCAGATTCTAGTTCATAATACAAGATGTAATCAAGAAGTACATTATAATGTATCATGCCTGAGGAATTTTACAAGCTATCCAACACATCAATGCATCTCTAATCATATCCAGTAATATAATATATAACAGAATGTATTATTCATTACTACAAAATGAGCCATCATGCATAGGTGCTTTTATTTGAAGTACTTTAGATATATTTTATGCTAAGCTGAGGAGTAAAACCTTGAATACAGAACTTGTATTGTATATTTGTATTTCTACACTCTGTATTTCTACTTTTACTTAAGCAAAAGATTTGAGTACTTATCCCTTCACTGCCAACTGCTAATAGCCCATCAGATAACCACATGTTCTTATTTCTGGACTGGTGATTTTGTTTTACAGCATTTAAAGCCACAAACTTTAGGAAAAACCTCTTAAATTACAGACCAGCAGAGAAACGTCCCACCATTTTTCAGTAAATCCCAATACCAACACTAATATTTTGAATATAACAACCCAAATACCATCTGCCTTTTATACATTATGCATTTAGAGTTTTAAACAGAAATGAGACTTTCTTTCCAATCAGGACACCAACTCACACAGTGAACTGAAAATCAAGAGTCCAACTGTAAAACACACATGCACACATACAAATACATGGTTCAACATTGAGCAACCTCCCAACACACACACTCACACACAAACATGCGCAAACTGAAAACAGTCTCACGCACACACACTCACGCATATGTATAAAAGATGTACACAAGCGAAGGAACAAACAAACACACACACAATAGCATTGACTTCCTGTGAAGTCATACCTGTTACATAAGTCTCTCTCTCTCTCTCTCTCTCTCTCTCTCTCTTTCTCTCTCTCTGTGCTTTTGGCTACTTTAGTGTTTGTCCTGACAGGACAGAAACTGGAACACGGACAGACAAGCAGACACAAGAATGGAGCAGAGTTCGAGAACATCAGTAAGGTAGAAGTATGTGCGACTTTGAAGCCAAATACACATCCAAAGGACCAGACTAACAAACTAACTGGTTTGTGTGAAATTAAAGCTGGCACATATGGACACATATATATAGATATAGACACAAAACGATTAATCAGAGAATTAGGAAAATAATTGTTAGTTGCAGACCTTTTTTATTTGATTCAATTCAAGCTAATTGGTCCCACCTTGATTCCATAATACTTCTTCCCATGCACAATTACAACAGAGATAAACTAAGAATTATTATCAGCTATTAACAGTCACCAAATTAAAATTAAAATTGTTTTTATTCTTTTTGTTCACCACTGTCAGCTTTCTGAATTGCTTGTATCGCTTGGATATCATAATTGACATCATTGTAAAGTCACAAAGAAACCAAGATGGGCTAATCAACTATAGGGTGTGGTTTGGATGTTAACTACAGGCAGGTTTTATTTATCAGATTAGTTTTTCCATTATTTTCTCTTAATTTGAGGGGAGGTCCATTCAGCCTCTTGACCTCTCTTGTCACTTTTGCTTTGGTCGTTTTTCACCAGAGTTACAGTAAAGGAGGTGAACCAAGTATCTGACACTTGTGTTGTGGTCTGGGGTTCATGTTTATGTTCCCAATTTTTTCTATTCTCTCTCTCCCTGTTTTTTTGCATCCTCTCTTTTTCTGCAGATTGGGTGGCAGGAGGCGGGGCTGATCTCTCTCTCACTTGGCTGAAGAGGCACACCTGGCAGCAATAACCAATCACCAACTCACTATAAATACCTGGTCAAGACTCCTCTCCTGTGCCAGATTAGAGCTCTAGTGATCTCCAGTTTGTCCTCTGTGCTCCAGTGTCTCTCCCTGTTGTGTGCTCCCATGCTTCAGTGCTTCCTCTGTGAAGCTCCTCCAGACGTCATCATTCTCACATGTAGCCATTAAAACTCAGGAATTTGCTCAGAAAAGTCACTGAATCAGACTTTTACTTAATTGAAAAACTCGATAATTGGTGCACACTTTTTTTTCTTGGATGTAATACATTGTACTGCAGTGGAAAAGTTTTGAGAACCCAATGTCAAGAAACCCATGAGGTGGCAGAGGAGAGCGCATCAGCTGTATCCCATAACAAGTGGAGGTCAGGATGAAGGTGATGTTCGCTGTGTAGTGCAATCGTGAGAGGGGAAGAAGTCGGTGCAGCGGCCTCACTTCAGAAAAGAGAAAACAAGATTAGAGAAGGAACTAAGATAGGAACACTTGGATGGGGAGTCAGAGAGGGAGAGATATGAGAGCAAGGATAGGAATCAAAACAGTGTTTTGCAATACAGCTCTATGTACTTGTGTGCATGCATGGACGCGCAATATCGTTCTCATGCATGTGCACATGTGTGTCTGTTCTCTGTTTGTGTCAGTACTGAGTGTAAGAGACTCAAGCCAAGAGATAAATGTATGAAACGATGTTATTGTGGTGGGGCTGGCCCTGCTCCAGAGGAAGTGCTTGGCTTTGACAATGCTCTCACCAGGAATGCACTGCAGGCCGCCGCCAAGTGGGCGTGTCGCTGCTCCGGGGTCGGAAGCCAAGTTTGGTCGGTTCAGTTTTGGCCCCTCCGACGCCTCGGGGGACCGTTCTGCTCCGCTGTTGTTCAGAAAGCGAGAGACCGAGAGGGGAAAGAGAGGGAAAGGGGAGAGAGGGTGTAGGTTTGTGTGTTCTTGTAAGCTCAGTTTGTATAGATTTGAATGAGTGTGTTTGTGTGTGTGTTTTCCCTTTTGAGAGGAGGATCTGAAAGGAATGCAACTGTTCCTTTACACATGTCCACCCCCCTTAGGCTGCCACAGGGCCTGTTGAAAACAGATACGCATCCATGACACACACACACACACACACACACACACACACACACAAATACAGACACACATACAGAGAGGTTGTGGAATGAAAGGAAGTATCAAACTACACCGGCAGAATACTTATCAAGACTGAGGAGCAAAGCTGCCCATTAAGATTCCAGACTTTCACTGCTTAACTTCTGCAATAAGAAAATAATAGGATCACCGTAGAATACAAGAGAGTAGGATAATATGTAGAATACCACATTTTTAGGCCTCAAATGTTTAAAAATGTTTCTCCCTCAGCTGTAAATATGAGAACCAGGACTGCGGTCTTGAAGCTGAAGCCCACTGAAAGGAAGTGAAAAACTGACTTATCCATTCCTAAAATGTTTGTCTAAAGTTTTCATGCACACTGTATGACCATTATGTGATATCACTCAGCTGTCTTAGACAAAAATATAAAAAAACAAACAAACAAAAAAAACTGCTCCTTCTTTATGTTAAGAGGTCAGATGAAATTCAATAAAAAATGCTATTTGATGGGTTTAATTTGTTTTTTTGTCTTTTTAATGTGCTGCCCCTTTTGTTGACACCCCTAAAAGCTGAAATGAAACCCTCCCCCCTGGACGCTGGGTTAGTATAATGGTAGAAGGCTGTAACAGAAAGCGGTAAAGAGGCCGGTGTGGTGGAGGCCTTGGTGTGCTGCAGACTGGCAGTGCCTGGTGATAAGAGGCTGCGGCCTGGATGGCCTCTCTGAGGGGAAGTGATGCAAGACAGTAGCTCTTTGTTTAGTGGCATTACTTGGTCCCATGCCAGTGGCCCCACTGAATGAAATGGACCGGTTGGCTTGTTTGCTGGCTGGGTGACTGGCTTCATGGTGGACAGGCTGACTGCCTGGCTGACTTGCTGGTAGGCAGGCAACTGCGGCACTAAAAATCGTGGCTAATCTCTCTTTTCTCTTCTTTCCGTCTTTTTTTCCTCTTTTTTCCTCTTTTTTTTCCTCTTTTGCCTCCTTGGACTCAAAGGAACACTTAAGCCGTGAACTGGGAAATATTTCCCTTCCAAAAAAAAAAAAAGTGCCGGCACCACCGCTTTGGTTTTTGACATACTGGAAGTGAAAACTATTTGGATGTTTGACAATAGCTGTCAAGGCTGAAATTATATTCATAAAAAGATGTTTTTAATCTAATATCAACAGTTGTTGCTCAAGCACACTGAGGCTCTTGTTGGCCATTTTAGGACGGAGGCACATTAAATCAGACAGGCTTCTCAGAATCCCGAACAACCGCTCCTCCTTTGCTCCCTGTTCTCCTCTGACTGTCCCGGCAGCTCCCGCTTTTCTCCTCTTCGCTTTCCCTTCCGCTTCCCAAGTGTTGAAATGTGCGTTTTTCCTGCAGCTGAGGCCATCCTGTCACACTTAGGTTCATTTTACTTTTGAATTCCACAGAGGAAAAGAGAAGGGGAAAGGAAGGGAGGTTTGTGTGTGTGTGTGTGTGTGTGTGTGTGTCTGTGTGTGTGTCTGTGGATGTGTGGTTGAAGGCGATGTGATTTTGCAATCTGTAGGTCTAAATGTCAGGGGCTCCATTTCCAAACAGCGTGCACTTGCCATGTCTGTCCCATATATGAGCGTGAGCGCATTCTGCATTCCTGCAGACCTGCACAGGATCTCATGTGCGTATGCAAGGGCATGAACCCCTGAACCCCTCCCTGGCTCAACCTCATAAACACACACACACACACACAAACACACACACACACACACAAACACACACACACACACACACACACACACACAAACTTCTTCTCATTTGCAATCATCATCAGGCTCCAGAGTCACCTGCAGGCAGACGGCCAAGTCTCTAACAGCGTTTCCATCCGCCTGTTTTTTATGCACTTTTTCAAATTGTACATGCAAAAACTTGTGAAAAGTGGAAACACCAGAAATTAGAGAAACGGTTGAAACATTACAAAAAACTTTTACATGTGGCTGAAGTGAAAAGGTTGGTTGGTATATTCATAAAAAAAAATGCAATAAACTGCAATGCCAACATTTTCTATTTACATTTGTCTGATGGAAATTTGTTAAAAGTTACATTTCATTTAGATGCAACCTGACCTTCTGTCCACACAGGTTAACAAATATTAGATTTCTATTTCATGACTGAGGTATTATAGATAAACCAAGCCTTATACATAGTTTTGGAAAAGTGACAGAAAACAGCCAACAGTGTTGGCTCTCAGTCTTGTGCGACCTGTATGACGTGCAGACCTGATCGATCCACAGGGAGCAGAGACAGACTTCCGTCATCAGGAATCCCAACAACCATGGTGTCCAAAGCGTAATGGGGAATGTTGTTGAGATTGTCAAACTCTGCAAAAGAGAGCCAAAATATATGACATGTTTATTGTTTCTTTGGGGCTTTGTGAGTTGGCCTATGGTTGCACAGCAAGTTGTTTTCCACTGTGACACACAACGCTGGATAAAATGACAAATTGTTGTCATGTCTCATGCTATTTAAGTTTCCCCACATCTGTTGGTTTGTTTCTTTTTCAGGCTGTATTATTGTAGCCTGATCCTAACTTTAGCAAAAAATTTATCGGCCGATAAATGTCTCATGCTGTTTTTTTGCATCAGTACTTCACCTATACATCTCCAAAGATCTCTCAACCAAAGATTTACCAAATTGCCACACTTTTTTACATTCTGAAATAAATCTGCATTTATAGAGATTGTGCTCTATAAAACAGAGAGAGAGGAGAACTGGGGTAGAGAGAGAGAGAGAGAGTGAGGAATGGGGGTGAAAAAAGAAAGAAAAGAGAGAGAGGAAAGTGTGTGTGTGTGTGTGTATCTGGGGGTTGTTGGTGGTGCAAGGGGGTTTGGGTTGAGCGCTGCACCAGGCGTGTGATGTGAAAATGACTTTTGCAATATGTCATCTAAACAGCAAACTGCAGGGGATTTACTTGAGCTAACTTGAAGCACATAAGTGCTGGAAAGTCAAAATTACAGTTAGCTTCTTGAAACTCTCAAACGGATTCTGAGACAAGCTGAGGGGAAACATCATTCATTGCAGGAAACTGGCATGTGGTTTTCCCCCCATCATGGCCTCAGAGCATTAGTCTAACATATGTTACTCAAATGTAGATTCACGCTGAAAAGTGGCGGTTTGCCCCTCTGAGTGAGTGCCTCGGGTCACAGCGACTGTATGGCGACTTCACAGTACGAGCCAGTTGGGAAAGTTCTGCCAGTTGGGAAAGTTGACCGTAGATAACCTGAGAAGAAAAAAACATGAGATGAGTCAGATTATTACATTGTTTGGAGGTTGCACCTGGAGGTTGTCCCATCCATCCCTGTGTCCTGTGTTATCGCAACACAACCTTTGTTTTTCCTGAACTCAAGTAGTGATGGCTATTCCCACCTGTGTTAAATCGCACACTGCCACCCACACACACACACACAGCGTCCTAACTGGAACAAAGTCCCATCCTGCCTGAGGGCCACTGACACACTTTTACTGAATAAAATGACCCCTCTGTTACTCTGTTTTTTTTTCCTTCTTCCTCTTCTTTCTATGCCCTCTCCTCCTTTTTTGAAGAAAAAAAAAAGTCCTGTTCAGCATTGCCAATATTGGCAATCGGTTGTTTTTTTTTTTCGGTTTGTGTGTGTGTGTGTGTGTGTAAGAAATGACAATCTTGTAACTCCGGTTACAGTTGGAGTTTGTGTGTGTGTGTGTGTGTGTGTGTGTGACCAGAAATGACCAGAAATACTTTGCCATAACAACAGCTGATGTGTGTGTGTGCAAGAATGAGCTGAAATGGCTAACAATCATGTGTGTGCTGGGTGTGACGACCTTATTCTTGACATTGTACAATAACACACTTTTGGACTCACCGCTGTTAAGCACTTTTGAAGAAAAACTGCTTGACTTAGCTTTGGAGCTTTTGGAGCAATTGTGCGTGTGTGACCAGAAAACATGCAGCAGCACATGCATGTGTGTGTGCTGGGTGGAGCAGTCATGATGTGCAACTGAAGCAGAGTCAACATGCAGCAGCAGCAGACATGTGCTGGACATACTGCAAATAAAAAAAAGACAAATAAAAAAAAGACAAATATGTGCAGAACACTTTTTTTTTAAAAAAATCTTGCAAATATTAGTTCCTGGTTGGTGTTTGTTGCATTATCTCCTGCGGTAAACCCAACGCTTTTTGGTAAGGCCAAAAAGCAGGCCAAAACCACTGCACAAATAATTATTTGCATACACAGTTTCTGACCTGGGGACTGGTTCCTCAGTGAATCCAGCCTGCCATAACACTAGCTGATAATAAATGGTTTCTGCTTCACCTGCCTGTGCCGAGGCTTCCTGTGTTGATGATATGTATGTGGCCCGGTGGGGTGGAGATGACAATGTAGGTGTGGAGGAAGTCAAATGCAGGTGTGTGTGTGTGTGTGTGTGTGTGTGCGTGTGCATGCGTCCGCTGTCCCAGGTGGCTGCTGACAGACCGGCAGTGTGGTAAACAGGCAGGTTGGTCTCTGATCTCACCTGTTGGAGCAGACACTGCAGCGCCTGCAGGGCTTCTGCAGCGGAAATGTGTTCTTTATGTGATGCTGGAAGGCCAGCTGTTGACTTCTTTATCTCACTTCTCGTTTTCTCCTCTTCCCTTCTGATTCCGTCTCCTTTTTTCCTCTCTCGCCGCCTCCCCTCTACCTCTCTCGCACGCTCTATGTCGTTCATTTGTTCCACTCTCCTCTCCCAGGTGCAGTGGCGGTAAACACCCAGGAAACAAGCGTAAAGAGGGGAAAGGAGGGGAAGGGCATAAGAGGAGGAGGAAGAACGCCTCAGGGTAACAGCAGCACAGGTGGGCTGGGGGGGGTGGGGGTGGGGTGATGACAGTGTGTGTGTGTGGGTGAGACAGGAAGAGTTTGTGTGTGCTCCAGCTTCATAAGGAGGTGCTTTGCAAAGAAAGGAATGTTACACATTCAGATTATAACAGACCACCCCTATAAACTAGAAGGAAGCCAGTTTAACCTGCGAGTCAAACACACACACACACAAGCACACAGCATGGCTCCTGATATGGGGGCCATCAGACAGTATTAGCTCTGATATGAAGTGACCATCTGAGTGGTTTGTAAGTCTCATGTTACATTGTCCATAAGAGTCAAAGAAAGTCAGTGAATTATTACACATCCTGATTTAACACACTTATGTAATGTTTTCTTTAGAAGGAACAGTTTAACCTGCAGTCAAACACACACACACACAGCCACAGCAGCCATAAGGTATTAGCTCTGATATGAAGTGACCATCTGAGTGGTTTGTGTCTCATGTTACATTGTCCAGAGGAAGTCGCAGTGAATTATTTCCTGTTGCTTATGTAATGTTTTCTTTCAGTTTTAAGGTCAAGCTGCTTTATTTGGCCTTCGCTGCCCTGCCAGTGTTTTATAGAGGGCAATCTATTCAGACACAGGAAGTGAGGACCTCAGGAAGTTGAAGTGTTGATGTAAAACAACTAAAGCCCGTAAATGTCCTTTTACAGAATGATTAATAGCTAAAGTAATCACCATCTAGAAACAAAAGTATCTTCATAAGAAGCTTAGAAGTAGTCACAGAGACGTTAAAAGGTGTTTGAAAAGGATTTTCTGTCCTAAAATGTGCTGTGCATGTGCACTTTTACTGTAGGACTTTAGGTTTTCCCCAGCTTCTTTTGTCATATGAAGTTAAAATTGTGGAAAATGTTACTAAATACATATTTGGCCAAAAATTCAGCAATGTACCTTTACATAAGAAGTGTATTTTTGACCCAAATCCCACTTATTGTCTCTGTAGGTACATGGTCATTCAGCAGAAAGAGTGCATGATATGTGTGTGCACTTGTGTGTGTTATTTGGTTGAAAGGGAGTCACAAAAGTAACGACACAACAGCCAGATATATTTAACAATATATATTTCCATTGTCAATGTACATTCCGTTTCGACATAAGCTTTCTTCACAAACAAAAAGTTGGCATCTAAATAAATACTATATAAAATAGAACTTCAAAATAAATATATCTATAAAGGGAACCTTTTTATATGAGAGAATTTTTTTTCTTTTTGTTATATCTAAACAAAAACAAAAGCACAGATCTCGTTCTTAACCCCCAACATTGCAAAACATTGCAAAGGCATAAAGGAATGGAGTAGCATCACCCAGCTGTATTACACTTTTTCTCTTTTTTTCCTCTTGTTTGGGTTGAAAAAAAAAAGGAAAAAAATCTGTGTTCGCAAATGAGCGACACGTGGGGGGTGTGTAAAAGTCACAGCATCATAGCAAAATAAAAAAAAAAAGGGAGGAAAAGAATAAAAAGGTTTTAATCGTTGAGTTGTCGTTGTTGGTGATCCTTCCACACCTCGAACAGGCTAGCGAGCACATGTAAAAGTATAAAACTAACACGAAGTGAGCGTTACCCTCGCAGTGGCAGAGCCGAGGAGTAAAAGAAAAGAAAAGGCAGCGACTGTTTGAGAAAAGAGGTCCGCCGGTTTGAAAAAGATGGCACAGAATGCAACTCTAGAGAAGAGGAGGGAGGAAAAGAAAAAACACAAAGACGGTGGAGGGAGAAAAAAAACAGTGAGAAAGGGAGAGAAAGAGAGACAGACTTGTCTTTCTCTCCCGTCTCTGTGGTATGACAAGTTTATGCACAGCAGCTGTGTTTGTCAATCAAGGCAGAAGCAGGGGTGTTTGTTGGACAATTTCTCGGGGAGGAAGGAGGGAAGACGAGGGGAAAAACAGAAAAAAATGAGAAAGGGGGGAAAAAAAGAGGGGAGAGAGCTGAGACACTGAGCAGTAACAGCAGGAAATGGGTTGATCCGGATAGGGGTAGATTGTGTTCCCTGTGTGGATTCAATGAGTCCACAGTCTTTAGGATTCGGAGAGGAACCAGGGAATTAGCTTAGCCTCTCGACTGCTAATGAGCCATGGATAGCATAAACAGCAGGAGTTTTTTCTTTCTTCATTTTTTCTTTTTTCTTTTTTTTAAATGATATTTATTGCCGGGCACACTTTTCTAAATCAAGTGCTAGTGATAGAAAGACCTGTCTTTTTTTTTTTTTTGTCACCCCTTTCCCGAACCTTCCTCTCGTCACCCTCCCCCCCCCCCTCTTCCTCGCCACCTCAAAAACATCTTAATCTTACCCTCAAAATATATATCTAATATATTCTCTATATATTTTGTACTGAATTGTAGTTATAATGTACCATGCAATCTTTCGAGGACATTTAAAAGTCTCTTCTAAAGAACACAAATGTTGTGAAACTATTTACAGCAAATAACATTTCACCTGCATAGCTCTATTACTAAATATATTGTCAAAACATTTGTGATTTTTGTCGCCCACCTACAGGTACTAGGCCTTTGCCCAGTCACACAATCATTCTCAGTTTTGGCACCTTTCTCTCGGACTGAATTGCTAGGTTTTGAAAATATTGCCTCATACATTCAAGACTAGACTGTGTTTTTTTTTTTTTTTTTGTTTTTTTTTGTTTTTTGTTTTTATTTCCTGTGTGATATCGGCTTTGTGCAACAAGACGAATACAGGTATGAGCAAAGTCAGGCGCCCTAATGGAAGTTAAGGGTCCAACATGAAAGAGAGGTGTGTGTGTTATGGAGCAACAAAGACAGTATGCCTTTATGCCAAACAGAAAAGGCCATTTGTGTTAAAGGGCAGCGTGCCTTTAAGAACCAACTGCCGTCAACTCCATTTGGCAAGAGTGCATAACAACTGTGATCACTCAGACAGCGGAAAAACAAGCTACTGTATGCTAGCTTCCTTTGGCAAAGTCCTAAGAATGTCATGCAAGCCACAAAAATAGACTTTAAGAATAAAAGACAGACTATCTGACTAAAGCAGCTATGCAGCATAATGATTAGAATTGAATGAAGACACTGTGTGTGTGTGTGTGTGTGTGTGTGTGTGTTTCAAGGGGTGCCTGGGTGTGTGGACTAAATGTAGTGCACGCAAATGTAATGTGAGATAGCTGAGGTGGTTAATACTGTGCTTTAGTACATCCTTTAAGGGGTTTGCGTCTTCCTAAAAAGGTTGTGCAAGTGGCAGGTTTGATTTCGACAAAAAGGCTGACTAGATACAAACACAACAACAACTTCGCTATGCCTTCTCCCCCCCTTCCCCTCCCCATCTTCGCTCTCTATCACTTGCATCCCCTCTCCTCCGGAAACATTATTTTTCTGGCTAGTTTGTCTCTCACTTAGCTTACTTGTTTTAAATTATTCACTATTGCCTTTTTGCCCCTAAATGTTTCTTTGCCTTCTTGTGCAAAGAGGAAGTAGACCAGGCTCTTAGGCAGTTTAGAAATCAACATGCTGTAGGCCAAGTTCTAGAGAGGATTACTGTAACAGTCCCTGAGAAGGTTGGGTGTACTTTTTTTTTTTTTTTAAACACATTTCTCTACGACACATCGACTTCTAGCACGGTGGGTAACCATTAGACTAGGAGCATGCAGGTCATGACATGCATTACCTCTGCGGTGATTGGTGAACAGCATTCAAAATCTTTTAGAACGTCTGGGCTTCACCCCCCCCCCAAACAAAAAGAAAAAAAAAGGTATAGGAAACACATGTGAAGTGATAATCTCTCTGCATATGCACAATACAGAGTGAGAATTGAGGGAAATTACTCATTATTTTTGAAGTCACAAAATGTTTGTTTTTACAGCTCCTCTGTGGAGATAAAATGTTAGCGTTACCAAGCTAGCATCTTTAAGCTAAAAGAGGAAAAATGGCGACACTAAAAGATGGTGATCATCATAATAGTGGAGAGAGTGAGTAAGTGGTGGTTTCACTCTTGCAGTGGCCTATCATAAAGCCACAGTATAGGTAATCACCTTGTTTTCGTGTTTGTTCAGACAGAGGGACACTGGGCTGTGCTTTTGGGGGTGGGAAGGGGGGGGGCGTACGGATATTTACCTCCGTCAAATAACTTTTATGTTATCCGGAGACCAGCAACCAGCTTCTGGTTAGTTACCGTTACAAAATTAGCTGAGAAATACAGAGCAGCAGAGAGGTACAATGACTTTGTGCCTTCAGCCATCTTTTCAGAACACAAACATCAGTCCCACAATCTAGTCTCTTCATTTTGTGACACTCTTACAAAAAAAAGAACATCTCAGAAGGCCTGTTAGCTATTCCTACTAGCCAACTCTCAGATCAGGCCCCTTTTGATCATCCACCCTATCAAAGGTAGGTCAAGAAGCCATTTTAAGTACCTTTGTTTTACATAAGTCATCTTCCAGCAGATTAATGGGGTAGTTTAAGGGGTTGGTGTTGGATTGTCCTATCCATAGAGAGCAAGCAAGTACTGTGTAGTCCTGTCCATTTTTTTAGGCCACTGCCAGCCAGTTTGGTCCAGTATCATGACCCCTGCTGCTGCTTCTCAAGCGTCCCACCTTTTGCTTCCACGCCACCATTTTTACACACTGGGACGCTGCCCTGCACATTCTTGCAGCGGCAGCCAGGCCTGCTAATATTGTCGTAACACTTTTGTCCAAGTTTGGCCAGGCCTGTGGCTGGCAGATAGCACACCAGGCAAGGCAGGACGACGGAAAGGGCGGCCATGAAGGACCAGCGTGCGCAGCAGTTGGCCTGGGAGCACGAGCAGGGCTTGTCTGCGCAGGAGCCCTCGTCGTCCTCATCCTCGGTGCAGTGGTAGAAGATCCCTTTGACCAGGCACATGCAGGTGGCTGTATCCACCAGGCTCTGAGCAGAGCACAGGCACTCCTGGTTGCAGACCCAGCAAGAGGGTAGGGTTCGGGGGAGCGTACACTCCGTGCATCGGCACTTCCCACAGTGTGCTCACAGAGAAGGAGGTGCTTCTTCTCAGCCGGGGAGGAAGGGATCAGCACCAACCCCTGCTGGCCTCCAGTGGTGCACACGCCTCCTGCGGGCATCTTTGCAGACTTGAGGTCCAGCGATTTAGAGGAGGAGGAGCAGGAGGAAGCAGAGGAAGCGGAGGTGAGGACTTTCGATTCAGAGGAAGTGAAGGAGCCTGGAGTTCGGGTAGTGATTGTGTTGACAGGGCCCTGGTGGGGGTGCAGGTTTGGGTGGTGGTCCACCGTTGGGGTGGGGGCAGCGTGGTCCAGCAGCCTCTGATCAGATGAGGTGCTGCTGCTGCTGCTGATAGAACTGGGCCTCCCGCTGAAGGAAATCCAAGGGTGGGTGGTGGTGTCCTGGTGTGGGTGGGGCTCGCACCTGCCCTGTTGGTGGTGCTGGTGATTGTGATGATGGTTGTGGTTTGCCCCCAGGAAGGCCTCCTGATTCTGACCAAGCCAGGTAATTCTTCGGTTCACGGACTTCTGGCTTGGAGGCTGCTGGGAGACAACGGCAGGGCTGTCGATGTAATCGTTTTCCACATGTGAGGACTTTATCTGGTCGATGGGGTAGATGGTGAGAGGGTGCTGCAGGCGGCCGTAGGGCACTCGACTGTCCAGCAGAGGCTGGGATATGAGGGAGGAGGACACTCCGGGGATGTGGTGGGGAACCCTGGACTCCATGTGTAGGCTGGTGCCTTGCACGTCTTCACTCTAAAGCAGCATTTAGCAATACTGCAAAGACAGACACATAAGAGACAGTTATGACTGATTGCATTTGCATCTTTTACCATTTTCCCCCCCTTATTTTCCTTATTTGCTAGGCCTTATTTTACACTCCAAAGATAGCATGAAAAGGTGACAGGGAAAAACAGCAATATAAGAATTTTGCATAAAGCACATCACATCACAAAACTGTCCAAAGAATGACAGCCAGCTTAGGTATAAAGAACAGAGTGCGAGTACATGAACACATCGCTTCCTTTAATTTGACTTTAACCAAACCACTTGACTTGATGTGAGAAGAAGACACCCTTTGCATGCATTCATCCTTGTATTTAATCACGCACGTTAATGTGCACTGTGGTATAATATCCTGCTGCTTTTGCATTGCTACTGTTGATGACTAACCACTGCTTTATCTCATGATAAAACTGAGATTAACACTATTTTCCCCTCGTGGCTTTCCTGTATGGCTGTAATGAATCATACCATGATTATCCAAGAATCACAGGGATCACAAGACAGTATGTAAAACTGACATATATATTACAAGTTTCCCTCACTCTAGACAGTTATTAAATCCTTTAAATCAAAGCCTTTCAGTCTCTGAACAATAATCTTTTTTTCCCTCCAGGCCGGATCTCTGCCATAATCTGAATGTAGAGTTTCCAAACGATCTTGATCTTTTAGACTGAATACCAACAGGGTTTCAAACCTCCTCCATTCTAACTTTGACATTAGAACAATAGAAGTTGGGCTCTCATCGCCTCCCTTCCAAAGAGCAGGGAGCACCAGAGAGCAGGGCTTGCATGCAAAAGACTCAAAGATGCAAAACAAGGCAGAGCAAAGAGAGGAGAAGGTTTCCAGAAAAAGGGACTTCAACAAAGCCAAAGTGAATGCAAGAGGCAAAGGAAATGAGGGCTTTGTATGGACTCACTCATGAGTCGGTTATTAAGTCGGTTATTAACAAATTACACCAAGTAATATCATTTTACCTATGCTTTTTTTTAAATGTATTTCTGAATCTAAATTTCTATCTTTAAATATACTGCATGTCTGAGTCAGACAAAACGAACCAATCGGGGAACTTGTGAATGGGTCTGATATTATGAACAGCAGGGATTTTTTTGTGAATGAAAGCTGCTGGCTGCACTCGGCGTTGCAGGCGTGAATCAATGCGCTCCAGTCATGAGCGAGCCTGAATGAAATCGGTTTCGTCCATTTCATCGATGAGCAGCTCGGCGGACCTAACCCAATTTGCATAAAACCAAAAAAAAAAAAAAACGATGATTGAAAACAAAACGGCGCAGCGACATTTCCACTGACCCACATCTGCGCTGTTTAGCTGGCTTATTGCAAAATAAGCCCACAAAGCCCAGATTATAAAATGCCTTAGGCTTCTCATAAATCTCCCAAGGCAGCCTAAAAAACAGTCATGTTGTGGTCTATTGCTGCTGATTGATGATCTATTTTAATTTAAAGACGAGCATATAGTCGCCACTGACTCGCTCGGCTCGCGTTTTTCTCCCCTTTTTCCTCAGATGTGCAAAGAGCCTGGTTGAGAAACCTGTTGCGACACCGCTGGCACCGACACAAGCCCCTGTGATCGTCAAATCTCGACCATTATGAGCTCCAAGCCGGAACGGTGCGTGTGCGGAGTGCGCGCAACCGTGCGTGTGTGTGCGCGTCCCTCCCTTCAATATGTGAATGGACTGAGTCATAAAACCGGAGGCGGCCGCTCGGCATACTCAAATAGCATGTTTATATAGGCATTGTAACTGCACTCAACATGCGCACTCAACATCTCACCTTTAATATCTGTAGAGGAACCTAAGTGATGAAGGGAATGGTACACCGTGTGCCACCAGACGGGCGGCCGTGTGGGCTCCTTTTTAATCCGCGGTACTTAAATGCGTAGTTTGATGCGTAAAGCTGGACGCTGTAACTCGTGGCGATAAAAAAGGGAGGGGGGGGGGGGGCTGCTTAAAGGCACATTTTTACATTTTTAAAAAAATATATTTTCTTGGAAGTTGAGATGGTAAAGCTAATGGCAAAAACACCTGACACGACCGACGTGGTGCGCCGAGCGGGCGGTCGCTGCAGAGAGAGGACGAGACACGCAGCCCGGAGATACACCGCGGACACGCTTCAGACAGAAATGGGAGCAAAGAAATGGGAAAGAGGCTTTATTCTGATGCCTTTTTTTATCGTGACAGGAGAGGTCACAAACGGGCGACGCAACACACGTTAAAGCACGTATCCAGTCAGATCGCCTCGGACAAAGTGCGCACGCTTCCCCTCTCCAGTTAAAAGCCCATCAACCTTGCGCCTTGGTACGAAATGACAAGTTACGCTTCCCCTCTCTGCGCCCTCAACCTTGCTCTTGGTACGAAATCGGTGGTTAAATATTGACTCAAAGTGCAAACACGGGTCGGTGGTGCTGGTGCTGGTGGTGGAGTGGGGAGGGAAGAAACAGCTTGTTGCAAAATAAGAGTTTGGTAGAGCTCCCTTTTTTTCGTGCCTGCGATCCGGTGGACTGTGGTGGGAAGCGTAGGCAGCAAAAAAAAAAGAAGCGGGGACTGAATGGTCTGTCTGTGCAAGTCAAACACATTTAACGACGGGAAAGGAAAAAGGGAAAAAAACACCAGAGGCGATCACTTACCGTGGTTTCAGGATAAAAATCTCATCTCTTCGTTGCGCACGACGTTTGCGCGCAGGCTCTTAGTCCAGTCCGAGCGAGCGAGCGAGCGAGCGGGGTTTAAGCTCCACAAATGTCGGGCAGAGGTAAGTCCAAATGGTCGGGAAGCAACGTGAGCAAGGTCGGCGAGAGAGAGAAAGAGAGGGGAGAGAGAGAGAGAGCGAAAAGGTCTCCTGCACTATTCTCCACTCGCTGGTGCGTAAAAGGCGACTGCGGTTGTGGACGCGGAGCTTTGGATATGATGTTGCAACCACCGAAAGGGGGAGGGAAGTGAGTTTTTATGAATGGGAGGGTAAGAGGAGAGGAAAGGGACGGCACTGCGCAGATGCAGCTTTTTCTCTCTTTTTCTCTGTCTCTCTCTCTTTTTGTGTCTCTCTCTCTTTGTGAATGGGAGGGCAGAGCGACTCGGGAGGGCTCAGGATGGGAGGGCTGAAATGCGGAGGTTACATTTTATGAATGGGGAGGACTCCGAATGGCATTGCGCAGGCGCGATGCCGAGATTTTTATGAATGGGAAGAAATTGCGAATGAGGCGTGTGTGAGTGAACGAGAGAGAGAGGGGGGTGGGATGAGGAAGTGGGGGCTTTTTTTTGGGCAATGTCAGGGCTGATTTCCATGAAGAGTCGACTCATCGGCCGCGGTGCCACTCTCGCTTTATTTTAGCCCCTTAATTTATTTATCTATGCAGCTCGCGCTTCCTGCTGCACGTTAAAGGAGACGTGATTGTGGTGGCATTGTGTAATAGATGAGAGGGGAGATGCGAGTGGGCTAAATCTGCAACGAATTACTCTCTCTCTCGCTTTTTTTTTTCATCGCTGGCAAATCTGATCTCTAATATTCCTCTGATTCTGATGAATTGGTGCCAAGACGTCTAATGAAAACCATCGAGATGCAGTCACGGCCCACATTTTTAGGGGAAACAAAACATCCAAGCAAAGCCATAAATCTGCAGGAATATGATACCAGTGGGGTTAATAAAATAATTTAAAAGAAAAAGGAAGGGGGCTGTTTTCCACTTTAATCAGTGTATCCCCGATGAGGATATCGAGATTCAGGAGGATCACATGCCCCAGCTAGATTAGGCTCAATAATACCCCCCTCCCCGTCCCCTTGGTTGGTTGTTCCTGCTCCATCCAAACCCGTTTATTGCGAACAAGGACGTGCCCTTCCTTCCTCTGCAACAATGTGAGGTATGAAATGTGAGGTATGACTACAGCGTCTAAAACACAGATGGTAGTGTAAAAAAAAACACAGAGGGAGAAGAGGAGGAGGAGGAGAAGAGGAGGGGGATAGTGGTAGTGGTGGTGGTGGTGTTGGGGGAGGGGGGTTATAACGCCTACTCTGAAACGCAAACCAGCATGAGGGCAGGCAGGATTCACAAAAGGACAGGATGTTGTTGATTTGTACCGAAACCACACGGAGGAAATGAGTGTGAATTTCCTTTCTCTCTGACATCCCAGTGTGTGTGTGTGTGTGTTTTCCTGCAACCCCCCACCCTCCTCCACCCTCCACCACCACCACCCCTCTCCAGCCTCCCCTCCCTCAGCTTGGGGCTTTTAACCAGTCAAAGGTTAACAGTTGCCCCATTATCCGTTTGCACACATCACCATGGAAACCACTACACCTCCAAATTGGGATTATTGTTTTGGTGAAGGCTGGAGACAGAGAGGAAGAGAGAGGGGAGACTTTTTTTTTTGATGGATCAAGGACATGTTACTAGTATACCATCCATGTAGGCAAACATGTGCCAAAAAAAGTCTTAATTTTTATTCACTGAGTTTGAAACAGAAGCTTTTGATCATTGACCAAAGTAAATTAATCTATAATCCCTAAAAATAGTTTGAGATGAAGATAATGTCACTGTTGTTTATGGTGTTTTCTATTTCCTATGACAGAATGTGTCTGTATTATTTACACTTTAAGTGTGCTCAAGTTATAGTTGCTCAAGTTATAGACTTATCATGCCAATGCACTTTTATTTCTCTTTCAGCACAACTTTAAGAGCCGGTCATTGTGTTATTAATAAAATATTTATATATTAATATAACAAATGAATAATCAGTAAGTCATTTAACTGAAGGCTAAAGTGTGTTGTACGCTGCTTCTAAAGCCCTTTAAGGAAAATTAGGCTTTTTAAATAGAACTGACTTTATTTATATAGCACTTTTACACAGATACATATGAAAGATAAAAATCACAGAATGCATTTAAATGATGGTTATCGTAATCATATTGCTTGCCTACTTCCTTGTTTTATTGATCTGATGTGGATTCTACTACACAGCATCTGCAAGCTACAAATTTTACCATCACTCAAATATTATATCTACTGTCTAGCTTTGTAAAAAGGAGGTGATGCAGCGCAGACCTGTTAATAAGGCTTTATGGTTTTACTTAATGTCTGCAGGGATCTTCTCAGTAAAATGTGACTCAAAGTGGCAAGTTTAAATACGTATTATAAAAGCATGGGAGCTTTCATAGCAGACTAACAAATATATAAATCTTACATGGCAGCCTCTCTTTCCTTTCCATCACATCTCTTTTCTCTGTTTCTCTCACTCTCTCACACACACACACAGGGAGATGCACAAAGACACATAGTGTAGATACTTGCAGATTTCTGTCCGCAGCTGCGTGGCTCGCAGGCACGGCCTACACGAAGTGCTTGTTGAATTGTAGATTTCTTGTCGGTGTGATCATCCAGGCATACATGCACGGAAGGGAAGGCCTATATTTCTCTCCAGAGTCCTCCCTCCCAGCCTTCCTTCCTGCCACATCTGCTGGCTACTGCTGTGAGCTCAGGATCCTAATGGACAGCCCCATCTGCTTCCAGAGAAGTTTCACATATTTAATGTTAAAAGGTTTTTTCCCTTATACCATTGTGCAAACCCAACAAAAACTTCATTGTTTGTATTTTAGAAGGACTTGCTTCTTATTAGGTCCAATTCCTACTGTATTTTCCAGTTGAACTATTAACCTCTGCCCCAGTTGTTTTGCCCAGACAAATCCGCAGACGTTTCTTTCACAATCAAATTACAATGCCAATCGCTTTTATCACTTGGGTCTATCACTTGATGTCCTTCACTAATCTATTGGTGTTTTTCAGTCTTGTATATCCTGGCTGTTCCCAAAACACAATAACCTGAGAAAAGCTGGTAATTGTTTAATGTGTGTGTCTCTGTATTTGTGTGGCCGGTGTGAGGTGACAGTGCTTAAATGCAAATCACCGTGATTGCTCTACAGAGTGCTTACATCAAAAGCTTCCTGTTGCAGGTAAGCCATCACCGACTTCACCCCCTCCACACACACATCCTCGACACTTCACAATACGCATCTCTCACCAATTAACAGCTGCATTTCGGAGTTTCGGTGCGACAGCCTGAAGATTTTGAATGCCTTCAAAGCCCATTTTGCACCAGTTTCACCATGTTTGTGCTCGCAGCTTTCCTCATGAAACAGAAATCCATAGGAGAAAAACTGAAAAGTGATGGTGACACTAAAAGTAATGGTAAAAGGGGCTCATAATTTAATGCTAATTTGCTAAGTATGGTAATTATTATACACATACAGCATACAGAAAACAATAGGTCATTGTACCATTTTGATCATATTTCCAAGTTTTAACTGAATATGCAGGGCAAGAGTTGAGTTGACAGTTTATAGTTTCAGCATCAGCTCCTAAACATTTCCCCACCAAACGTGTAACGGATGTAACACAACAGAGGCAATAAAAAAGTAAAAAACAAAACTGCTGCATTGAAGATTAAATACAGACGTTCAAAACCTCAGATGACTCCATCGCTCTCTAGAGTTCTCTCCCAGAGTTTGTGCGTTTCATTCACTTGCTTCCTGTAAATATTTGTGTTGTTAAGGAACACTGAGAAATCCTATTCTATCTCCTGGCTGTGCAGCATTGGGTCTGTGGTGCGTTCAGAAGGGTGACTGTTCCTACAAATCACCACAACTCTGCTTGGTCATGATGATGTTCTTCCCGGTTGTGGAGCAGAGTTTTTGTTAGTCAAATTTTCAAAAGGATGTTGATGCAAAGACAGATTAAATCGGACACTCACAATGTCATGAATCATCAGTGTGTGATTATCAGTTTACAAACCTGTGGTTCCTTGTTTCTGCTAAATCATGCAGATTTTTTTGCCATTGTAACTTTTCTAGAATAAATCTTAATGTGATGCCCCATCATCTATGATTAAGTTATACATGTGAATAAAAAAGACTCTTCATACATACAGTAGAGCATTGATTTCCAACCAAGGTTGCCTCTACAGTTGCCAGGAGGAAACCTCAACTAACAAACTCGACTAAACTTGAAAATATATCCACATATTTGAATTAGGGAAGAAAAAAAACAACAAAATAGGATTAGTGTGATGCTGAACTTCAGTAAATTTACAACAATAGTTGCTCGTCAACTGTAAGAATAAAAGTGGTGTGAAAACTAGTTGAGCAGCTGAAACAGCTGTCGTATTAATTGTTGAAATAGTTAGATAGTTAAAGGCCATAGATAAAAGGTTAATAGTGTTGAACTAATAGAGAGCAGTTAACTATCAATAAACAGTTCAAATAGTTAGTTTAAATAAAAAAGTAATGAAATAAAAGAAATAAATAATCAACTAAAATAGCTAAAATACTGAAATAGTTCATCAATAGCAATTGAAAGAGTTATCTATAGCTAGTGCCGAAGTGTAAGCTGAAATAAGCCGTTTCCATAGTATGGGCTCGACTTGACTCGACTCGCTTGGAACTGCTGGTTTTCCACCGTGGATAGTACCTGGTACGTGACACTTATTTGATATCATCTTGCTCGATGTTCCAAGTGAGCTGAGCCGACATTAAAACGTTGCAGACTGCTGTTTGGTCAGAAGTCTTCTCATCACTAGAATCATATAAACCTTGTGTAAAACCAACATATCGATGATAACTGCTTTATGGAGCTCCGATGAGCGAGCTTGTTAGGAAACACGAAGCAGATAACATTAGTTTGTGCTATTGTTGTGCCATTTGCTGTTTACGTTCGTTGTGTTGTCTTGCAGTAGCTCGTTTCAATGCATTGCAATGATTCGAATCCCGCCTACACTGACGGTTTACTGTCTGCAGTGGAAAACGAAATGGAGAAAAGCACCTGTCACGGAAAGCATGGTGAGTTGACTTGAATTGAGTCAAGCAGAGCCAAATGGAGTCAAGCCACGGCATTCAGTGGAAATTCATCTTAAGGTAGCTAAAAGTAGTGGATTCTAGCTTCTGCAGTGCAAATGCAAGCTTGAGCAAAGTAACCAACATTGAAAATTCAATAATATGAAAAAAAAAAATCAATATCTGCACAATTAGTAGTCTTAAATAACATCCAATTTATAATCAGTTCATGATAACATACTGGGAACATGATGTGTCAGGAAGATGAAGGGGTACTTGAGTTCATCTGAATGGGCTGTGGGGGTTGGGAAGCACTGCAGTGGAGTACCAACACTTGTGTTTTTTTTAAGTGTTACCGTAAGGGTGGATTTTTCTTTAAACAGAATTGTAGGCTCGGGGCCAACAGTAACAAAATTAGGAAATGTTAGGATGTGTTATAACCTACAGGAACTCTCAAACTGAGCAAGCTGAGAGCTGTATTGTAGAAAACTCTATAGTTTGCCTACAGTAAGAGGCGGATCTCGACCACGAGGCCAGGTAGCTTCAACACTAACTCAAATATTGACTTCCTTCCTCGCTGCCCGCCTCGTCAGGAGGTGTGTTTGTGTGCTTTGGAGTCAGGAAAGGTGTGTGGTAAGAGAGGTAGGGAGGGGGGTTGGGGGAGCATGTACGTGTGGTTGTGTGAGTCTGTGTGTCCACATCCATCAAAATAAAGAGTTTGATGACTTTGGCCTGCCCTTATTGCACCATAATAGGATACATTAGACCTAATTCACTTAGAGCCATTAGAGAGCTCCAAAATTCCTGTACAGGAAAAACAACACGGAGGCCAAATGATCTACACCGGCTTTGCTGCCTTGAATTTTACAACAGGTTGTTTTGTAACAAATCCTAACTATTATATTACTTTTAATCAAATATATAGTTGTAGACTTGGAAAATCTTCCCTGTAGAATTCTTGTTACTAGACACACTAGTTTCACTTCATTATTTATGACTAATCTGCTTTAAGTAATCCCCTTTAAATTCAAGTTGCAGTGAATAAAATGTTAGTGAAACAATATATTGTACAGATATATCAAAGTAAAGATGCAGAAACTTGCAAAGGTACCTTCATGATTCTTATCAGACCAGTCTTACAGCTGTTATTTGACTTTGTTAATGTTTGTGCTCCCTTTTAAATGCCCTTTTAAATTCTCAATTTTGTTAGGTTGAGTTTCTGCTGTAGCCTGAATGCTTTTAAGTTTCATTTTAAACTTTTTTTGGTTTGAAATTTATTCTTTTTTTCTGTTTTCTATGTATAAATCTATAATGTTAATCAGTGTACACTCTAACAATACATTCAAATAAATCATGACATCAATAGAAAGAAAATGTTTTTACTTTTACTGGCAATTCTTTTGCCAGTGTAGTGAACTTTTACACAACTTTATTCCACATTACTTTAAAAGCTTTGCATGAGTGCCTGACATTTTGGAAGGAAAAATCGTGACCAATAATTTGACATGCTTACGCAGGAGGAAATGGGTTTTGTGGCTCCAGATAGTCACACCCATTGTTAGAAAAGGCCTGGTCCCTCATCAGCCGTCTGTGCAGTGAGCCCATCAGACGCCGTTGTTTCTTTTAATTCTGGGCAGCCTTTCCAGGAAATGTGGCCTCACCTGTTCTAGGTGGGACATACTTAAAACAACTTCAAGTAGCATTTGCCATTAAGCACAAGATTTTTTACCATGCTGTCACAGGCAAGAGTGTTACACTGAGCATAAGCCCTAAAAATAGTGACATCAAAATAACTGCAAATAGTCTTCAGACTCTTATTAAGTAAAGTTTGTCTCAGTGAATGCCTGCTGAAAAGATCATGTTTTATATGTAGGAAAAAACTACACTTCATTTGGTGAAACTATAAAACACATATTCCTGTAAGGTATGATCGGTTAATTTCTGCTCACACATGGGACAAATGTTTGGAAATCTGTCAACTTCATTTCGCTGCTGATTCTCAGGGACAGCTTGAGGATCCCTAGTTTGGAAACCCCTGACCTCGAGGTCAGGCAGACTGTATTTTCACTGGATGACCTAGACATGGTGTCCATGCTGACAAGCATCTGCCCTGCTGAAATGCTCTCGAGCAAGACCCTGAATGCTTGTCAGTTGCAGGGGCACTGCTCTGTCACTGACCCTGACCTCTGAACTTCCTGGGTTGGTGGAAAAGTGATGAAAGAATTTGCCTGTAGGGATCAATAAAACCATTTCATTAAAACGCTGTAATACATTTTTAGCATGGGTGGTCCTTCAAGGAATCGTACACCTTGGACTGAGCTGATGCCCAAACTCTTTACAATTTCTTCTTCACATTGTTTATGTGCTATGTTGAAATCAGGGCAGAAGCAGCAACTAGCACTGTACTTATGGATGAAAAACAGGAGAAGGTACTTCCAGGGTAATATGTAAACGACATGTCCTTCTGAAGAGCATCTTGCCTTTGTTTAGGTGATTCATTGCTCTTTCCTTCTCTGTAACACAGTTTGTTGTTACTCTCTTGTGTATAATGTTGGCCCTCCTCCAAACCATGTTAACACAGCTTTGAGTAAATACATCGAAATCTGAATTAGTGACCTATCTTATAGTTCACGGAGCCATATCTTTTGATTATAATTGTAATAATTAAAAGATTTTAACATCTCTTTCAAAATTCTGTGTTGTACAGATATATAAATAAGTGTGGAGTGCTTTGGAAGTGGTGACAGAGCAGTGTGAAGAGGATTTCGCAGCATCTTTTCAACCTCAGTGAACAGACGGACACTCTCCATGGATACTATAGAAACTACCACCGGACACCACACTAGTCAAAACATTGGTGAAAACACTTTGCATCTTTGGTACTGAGCATCATTTAAACACTGCTGGTAAACTCTCTCCCGTAGATAAATGCTGAAGAAAAACAGTGGATTCTCCTCTGAGCAGATGATGAAAAACATCAAACTTTCTCTTCCTGACCCTCTCTGATCTTTATTTTTGCCTCCTGATACGCAAGAACTCAAATATACATGCGCTGAATGACATCCATAAACATTCATGAACATACAGTGTATGCAGAAACTACACACACATGAAAACACACCCCTTACTTGGCCTTCCTTCGTTGTTTCCATACTCAACCGGCTGGCTGATATTATGTCTAATTCCAGGCATGTAATTAGTGTGTAGCCTGGTCTGGTTCTGTCTGGGTCAGTGTCGAGACTGTTTGTGTGTGTGTGTGAGAGAGAGAGAGAGAGAGAGAGAGAGTGGTGTGTGTTTCTATACGTGTGTATGATTGGTGTGTGTGTGTGTGTGTGTGTGTGTTGAGTCTGATGTTAGCCAGCACCACAGAATGGGATGTGGACTGCACCACTCTAAGCCGAACCACACGTGGAGGGCAAATAAAAAACACATTACTGTGCTACACACACACACACACACACACACACACACACACACACAGGATGGGTCTGTCGTTGGTACCCTTGTGCCAAATAGTCATATGCACAAATACATAAATAGCAAAGAACAACCAACATGGGGTGAATGCTTTTTTACCAGGCGGCCGCAAAACATACACATTACTCATATTAAAACTCACGAACACGCCAAACTAAGCAGACCGACAGACAGCGACAGAGTTTTCACTTTTAAATTTAGTTGAAATGCTAATGATCCCTGTCCCAGTGAGCAGAATTGAGTACATCAAAGACAAAAACAGCATGTGTGGGCTAAATGTTGTATGTATTAAACTCTGGCACGAAATGCTTCGGTGTTAAATCTTCAAATATCCACGTGAATTTCAGGAGGGGGGAAAGATAACCAAAGTCTTGGTGGAAAAACACTGTTTTTTTTTTCATTTGATCTTGTGATCGAGGTTCAACCGGCTCTTGGCGACATCTGGAAGTTGCCATTTATCGAGAATCTCCACGTTGCGCACTTTTACACGCTGCTCGAAACTTTAACGTAATAAACTTGAGATGCTTCATTTTATTTGTGACTTCTCTGAGGTATAGATTCCACTGCTGGTTCAGTCACTTTACAGCTACGCCTTGTATACTGTGGGTCTGTTATTTTGCATCTTTAGTACTTTGTTTCTCGACACTGTAGGCTAACTCTGATGCTGCTTTAGCCTACTCTAGACATGAGTCAGCTATTCTGTTGCTCCCTTTGATGTTTTTTCCCTTTTTTGATCAAGTCTAAAAATATTTTCCGTATTTGAATCAAAGAGCTGAGGGGAGAAAACATGGTAAAGCCCTGAGACACTAGGGGAAATAGTATGTAATAGTAAATATGAGAGTGTGTAGGGTAAGATGAACCTGTGTGCTGGTGGAAGGAACATTCAGATCTTTTACTCAAGTGAAAGCAGCAACAGCGAGTCTTGTTAGAAGAAGAACAACTTGAATAACTTGAATCTGCGTAGCATATGCGTGTATGTGTGTGTGTGTGTGTTCATCCCTGAGGTGCTTTGGATGATATGTGCTCACAGCAACACTTGGAATGCCCAGAATGTGAGAGGTGGAGAGGAGAAGCGAGGTCCTTTGTGGCCACGCCCCTGACGGCAGGTCACGCTTCAGCGATTGGTCGGTCCCCGGAGGTCAGAGTGCAGTCGGGGTCCTGTCACTCCTCTGAAGAAAGGCCAAAGGTCAACTTCCACCGGAGCTCTCCTTTCCTCCCTTCGCCCGGCGGGGGTTCTTCCAGCTTAGACGACAGCCACGAAGTCAAAACCAAACCTCTTTTTTTCAGGAATTTTTTAACTGAACAGAGCAGAAAGCCCTGCTGCTAAAATCCACATATTTGTGATATTACTTTGTGACCACAGCAAACTATTTACCACAAGCACTGACGATGTCTGTCAATCATCAGCAAGAGCAACAGATCATGAAAACATACTTCAAGAAGTGTAACCCGTCATAGTAAACACACTGACCTTTTCTTTAAGTTAGATTATCATTTAAATGAGACAGTCTGCTTTATTACATCACAAATGACTGTTTGAAAGGTATTTTTATTTCCAAACAACCATGTCGTATTTCTCCCCAAGACAGCTGTCAATACAGAGCTAACAAGTCCTCTTTATCTTATCCATCTCTTCCTGTTTGTCTGAGGGCCCGAGCATTGACTGATTGATTACACACATATGAGTTTGCATACATACAAGTTAAAACTCTGGTTTGAATTCAATGTAAAGATCACGCTGATATGTTTTAAGCTTGCTGCACCATTTCTATGTAAACCTGTGCGCAAATTTCAATATGCCAATTGTGTCATGATAACAGGAAAAGCAGAGTTATCTAACATAACATATCATATCTAACATAAGTGTATCTTGTAAGAATGGTGACGCATACACTCCGGAAGTATTCACATTACACAGTCATACATTACTGGGCTAAATTTAGCTTATTTAATTTCCAACAGCCTCCTCCAGTAGAAAAAAAATGTTTTTATTGAAACCATGTACCATTTGAACTTTCATGGTATATTTAAAGAACTAGTAGGCAGATACTAACGGGGCACAGAGGTTAAATCCTGAATACAGAAGCAACCACAAATAATGCTTTGAAATGTAAAAGAGGCTCTTTACATTTTGACTCAGTAAAATACTATAGATTTTGTACATAATCTGTAGAGTGAGTATTGACTTGACTCACATGAACAGTATGATGTGGCTCTTGATACAACTTGGTAAAACATGGCTGAGTTGCAGTTGTCTTCGTATCAAAAACCACGTAGAAAATTATAGTGGCCCTGAGAAGTAAGTCAGTGCACTGCAACTAAAGAAACTGTGTAACGTGTGTGCAGCACAAAAAAAAAAAAAAACACGCTACAAATAAAAGAAACACAAACAAATAAAGAAAAGCTGCAAATTGTACAGAAAAACAAGCTACATTTAACAAAGTTCCCAGGGGATGCTTAAAACTGAAGAACATGTTTGGACCTGCCAGCTGTTGCCATGGTTGTGTGCCATGGAGTTACCTACTACATGACTTAACATGATGCAGGCCAGGTTAATTTGTAATTATACAGACTTGCTGTTTGTACAGACTGTGTGTATTGCAGCTCTCTGAAATAATGTCTGTATTTGGTTGTGTTTTCTATATTTGCTGTATATTTTGTAATGCATTATGTTTTTTGTAGTTTTTTATTTTTATTCCCATGCATTTTCTCATCATTTTTCTAAATGCTGACACCTGTGTTGTTGAATCGAGGAAAATGCTGACTTCATTTTTATTGTGTTTTGTTTGGTTGCATGTGGTTTATTAAGTTACAGAGTGGTGAGCAACCATACAAAATGGCCATCACTGAAAGAAAAGCTGGAAGAAATTATATTAGGAAAAAAAAAGATACATTTAGCACCAATACTGTTTTTAAACTCGAATTTAGCCAGCCTGTCCCTGAGCCAGATAACACATTGGTGAAATCCATGCCAAATCCACAACATGTTCCCCATTTTTAGACTGTCTGTGAACCAAATGTTTTTGCTCTCCTTTTTGCACATTTCTATCTGCTCTCAGTGGAGTTTAAAAAAAAAAAAAAACAACAACAGCGAGACACTTTTTTTTTCACGTGAAACAGGCACAAATAGAGGCCAACAGTGTTGCAGGCAAACTATCGGCACCCCAGAAGTTGTGATGGCTGCGGCACCAGCAGTATCCAACTTCAGCTTGCAAACACTCTGATGACAAGCTTAAATTAAGTCTTCAGAGGAGGCACGGGAGGACAAGAGGAGAAGAAAGGAGTAGAGGAAAAGGAGGAAAGACAAGGGGATCAGATGAGCGGGAAAAACGGGAGGTAAATGAGGAGGCGAGAGGAAGACGAGGAGGAGATGAGAGGAGTATAAAATGATCAGGGGGAAAAGATGAGAGGAAGGAGACGAGGCAGGAGGAGAGGAGATGGCAAGCGATGGACGTGGGGCAGCAACGGCAACGTCCTGTGAGCCATCAGTCTGGAGAGAAACGCGTGGAGGATGCAGTGGGCGGCAGACAAAGGAAAACCAGTGTCATTTTGAGAAACATGTCTGATTTGTGAGGATTTCCCAGTTTGGTCAGTGGCGAACAGGTCACACATAATAAAGGAAGAAGAAGAAGATGTTGTAACTGGGTTAGGCCAACATATTAGGCAAAGGATGGGTTTTTATTAACAGCTCCAATGAATATGGTTTTTGCGGGCGCCTCAGGTTGAGTGCATTATGTTGTTTAAAAGGAACTGTTTAACATTTTGGGATGTGAATTTTCATGCCGACTGTTAGATAAGACAACGAATGCCACTCTTAAGCCTCTGTGTTAAATGTAAAGCTGGATTCATGACACAATTAGCTTAGCTTAGCAAAAAGACTAGAAGCAAGGGGAAACAGTTAGCCTGTCTCTCCAAACCAGCACTTTCAAAGTTCACAGTCAGTTTTTCCAATAAAAAGATGGTCACAGCACATGACTCCCAGTAGAAACACCCCACAACTGGTCATTTTTGCTTTTTTTTGTTCACGTTCAGATTAATAAAATGAGGTATAACATGTAATTTGTTTGTTGTTCGATGTGGGCGTATGTGGAGTTTTGAACTTTGGACAGTGCCAGGCTAGCTGTTTTCACTCATGTTCAGTCTTTAAGCTAAGTTAAGATAATCATCTCGTGGCTCTGGCTTCATACCGAGTTTCTCATCTAATTCTGGGCAAGAAAGCGAACACGCATTACCCAGAACATTGAAATATTTAAATTTTTTTGATCTTGCCAGATATACAGTGCTGGGGTTGAGCCTTCAGGGTCTTTATATGATATTTTAAAATATTGTATCCCATTTTTAACTTGATTTAGCTCAAGTTCTCTTTTTCATTCTTTAATTGAATTTATTATGTTTCTAATGTGATACAGTTTATTTTATTTAGGCATTTTTTTCTTTTTTGCATTTATGACCTTTTTTTAAAAAAAAAAAGATGGCTCAACAAAATAAAGCATACATTCTTAAAATTAGAGAGTAAAATCTTGAGTCATAAAAATAGTTAAAATAAATCACAAAGCAAGTGAAGTCATTCAGACATTGTCCATTAAATGAACTTTGAGGCACATAAACGCTCTACAGGATTCTGACATAAATATCAGTTTCCAATCTGTAATGTACATAAATCACATTTATCCCTGCGAGTTGGTGTGTATTTGTGAGCATTTGTGTCCAGATGTGAGTATAGTGAGTGTGCTCCACAAGCCTCTGATTAATATAACAAGATCTCCTCCTGAGCTGAGAGGATGTGGCTCAAGAGGGATGCTTTGACTCACTGGCTCTTTTGTTGTGATGGATGATGAGGTGGTCAATTTCAGAACTAAGACCCAGTCAATACAGGATATGAATCAGGATCCGATTCAATATGAAAAGAAAATAAACAGCAGTTCTTCACTATGGGGTCTATTTTTACGTGAAACCATTCGTACTAAAATGAATCATTTCAGCTTCAGGAGCTGAGTCAGTGGTAATGATCGCATCGCATTGCTCATTGTCGTCCACAAAGAATATCTCTCTGCATCAGATGAGCTGTGTCATTCGGTGCATTTACGTGCACTAAAGTAACCAGGTTACCTCCAACTGCGATAACTTGATTCCTTAAACAGGTAAAAAAAGGAAACCATGTTGAGTGAAGGATTAAGGCAAACCTGGTTAACTGGATTCCTCCTGGGGAAACCTGATTTCTTGTCTTCTTAATTTATATGTTTATATGTCACTTACAAATAAGATTCAGGGGGGTTAACATAAGGTGTTTACTTCAGTCCTCCCATATCACATATATTTTGTTCATTTATTTTTTAAATTTGTGCCATTCCCCAAACCTGATTCCTCGGCTTTGCTTTATTTGAAATATGTTTAACTGATGTCATTTATATACATTGATTGGGGAAAAAAAGTTGTTTTTCTAACACCACCATTTTGGCACCAATAGTCTCTCCAAGCAACCACAAATCTGCCTAAAGAGTTTATTTGTGTCTTTTTTCACCAAAATGTCTGCCTGTTTCTTCAAGCGCCTGCTCTGTAACAAAAGGAGGAATCGGCATAATTGACCTGGAAATGTGACATTTCTTTCTGGACCTCACCTTGCCTTTTTTCTCCAATTCTCCACCCTTCCCTTCATTTCCTTAATTGATCCCCACATCCTGCCTATCAGGAAGATTAGCCTCGGATTAGCCAGGTAAACACTGCAAAGAGTGTGTGTGTGTGTGTGTGTGTGTGTGTTAAACCAGAGGGGGAAGTGGAGTCTTTGATCAGGCTAATGAGCTGCCAGTGCTCCCTCCAGGGCCTGCTGGTTGGCTGGGGGTGTATGGACACCTGAAACAACATGGAGACCATGCATAGCCTCTGGTGGCACTCACACACACACACACACACACAGACACACGCTCACACATGCACACACCCTCCTCAATGCAGCACACCCGCATCCTGCCACCATTATTCTCTGCCTGCAACCTCCTACTACCCCCTGCTAGTCGTCTCTATCCATGTGTCAGTCACACCCTCACTTCACCTCCAATCTCCTCTGCAGCTCCCACCCAACCAACAGTAGCCTATCCTTTCACAATGGTCACACCACCCACCTACTGCCAGACCCCCACCTGTCCTCTGTTCTGTCACTCACAAACCATCCCCCCGCTCACCTTCATCTTCTGCTTGTCCTTTAATTAAACTTATTAAGTGTCAGTGTTTTTTTGTTTGTTTTTGTTGTTGTTGCTATAAATACACATACACAAGCATTCACAGATGTACAATACAAACACATACAGTGGCACACAACCTTTTGCATCTACCTAAAAGGAGGCCAAGTAGCTCTTCAAGTGTCACCCATACATAATTTCCTGTCAATGTGGCATAACTTACTAAAATAAGATGTAATTTTACAATCCTCCTCAGATCATCAGGTTATAGTAAAAGCAAATGACACCAGGATAAGATTGTTTTCTCTCTTCACCACAAAATTCATCCACTGTGAAGAATATTTTGGAAAAGCTTTGGATTTGAAATGCGACAATGTAATGTGAATGTAAGGCTAAAACTGAGAGAAAAAGATGATTCATCTGCATTGCTGCACACATAGTATAATTTTTTTTTTCACAGGAATTTTACATGCATTTCCACCACAGGTATAAACTGTCACCTCTGCCTCCTATAGATTAAGTTTATATATGAGCAAATATGTTGTGAATGAAACTACATTTTCCATAAACAAAATGAGGAAATGCTGTATAATATTTCCAATTTCCAAAATATGCGATTGCACTACAAAGTCTACTACTAGTGGCTGCAGCATTATTAAAGACTTTTATGACTATGTTTAGTCACTGGTGAAACTTGGTTAAACTTACGTTTATTGGTTTGGTACAGAAGTCCACAATGACCTGAGATGTAACTTAATTTTTAACATTTCATAGCCCTAAACAAAACCCACACCCTTTCCCTAACCTTGCCTAAATCTAACCATACACAAGACTCAGGATGAAAACCCCCGTGTCTGGTGTCAAAGTGCTGCGCTTTGTGTGCCCACAATCCACCTCCACTTCCGTCATCTCCCCCCCAAACTCTGCGGCACACAAATGTTGTGCTCCATTCACTCGATGAAACACTGCCTTGCCTCTGAACATAATCCAGGCAATGATTACATTTACACAATGTACTGAGGAACACAATTACTTCTATATATATTTCTCATATGTATACTCTCAGGCACACTCCCTCTGTACTATGTACAGGTTTACTTACAATTATAGTTATAATTATTTATCTGGATTATTTTTACCTTTTATTTCATTTTATTTTATTTTATTTGATTTCATGTCTTACATTTCTTACTGACTATTTTCCACTGTGTGTTTTTCGCTGCTGTTAGCGCTGTAAATTTCCCCGCTGTGGGACTAATAAAGGAAATCTGAATCTGAATCTGAATCTGAATATAAACAGGAGACAGGATTTGTGCTGTAGTTCTAGTTTTTGTTCAATAGATTATTATAATTATATAAATATATTATTAATGGGAATTTTGCTGAATGTCACTGATATTTAAATCATAATTATGGCAGACCTCCTGATGAGACTAGAAGCAAGCGAGATGTGTTGCTTTTAATGTTTGCTTTTCAATCAGAGTGTTTTTTTTTTTTTTTTTTTTACAGACCTTGTTCTTAGCTAGTTCCTGGCTTTAGTTCCTGAGATCATGTTTGGTCAAAAGGGCTCCAAACCTGTCTTGCAATCGTCGCTTTTATTGTCCCTCTCCAAGGAACTTTACAGCTCCTCACACACACGCACACACCCACCCACATACATCACACTTCCTCACCCCTGCTGACCCCTCAACCCCGATGTGTGTCACTCAAGGTGGTGACAGTCGGAGATGGTGCTGCCGACGCGAGGGCACTCAAGCGATAAGCATTTGTCTTTGCCCTCCTGCTTTTTCTCTCTCGTGTCTCTCGCTCTCTCTTCCTCTGTGGCCTTTGCAGCCTGTTGCTATGTGACCCACTGACCCTTGACTTGATTGGTCTCTGTCAGCCATCAAAGCACTTTCTCATTTCACGATGACAGCTTCAGGGCAATATATGACTTGGACGTGTTTAAGTATAGAAATAAGGAAGTGGGTTAAAAAACAAAGCACAGCCGGGTGTTCTGATTTCATATGTGACTGCCTGTTTCAAGGTATAACCTAGAATTTATTTGACCATCTAAAATTGCCATGCGTTTGTTATGTTACATGGCTAGGGAACCTTTTTAACCCATCATGACTCAAATTACAGGTCTATAATGATCAGGAGGAGAAACTTAATATTAAGGTTGAAAACTCCTGAGCCGTCAGTCCAGTGAATCACATGGCTCCCTCAAATAAAGCCACATGTCCTGAATATACTTCACCCGGCTCACCATCCTGTCTGGAAAGCTGTCTTAAAACAACTGAGGAGTTCACATTTTCACAGCCTACGTCTCTGCAAAACGCTTATCTGCATGATTTCAAAACCTTCTTACCACAGATGTCTCAGTGTTATATATAGCTTTCTGGTGTAGCAACACAGTCAGCTGTCTACCACTGACACAGGAAACTGAAAAAATAAGTTTCCGAAGGGGAGGAAAATGGAAACAAAACTGATACATTTGTGGCCAGATCTGCTGATGAAATATACACAGATGTGCTAGGGATTAAAGTCTTCTTGGTTGTCACTTAAAGTTTATCTTAAAGTGATCGTGTTAGATGTGGTTTGTCAACTTACTTTTTGTCACTCTGACAGAACATGAAAAATGCCATTTGACTCATCCTTTTATCTGAAAAGGACATGTAGATGTATGTGTTAAAAACTTTGTATTTTGTTCCTAGATACAGAGAGTAAAGCACTTATGTTGATTTTAATTTGAATTCTTGTACTTTCCTTCACCTCCCTCCACCAGCTGAATTATTACTCATCTCCCATGTACAATTCTAGTCTGTGTATGTGTGTGTATGGGTGTCTCAGTATGCACTCAGGATGTTTTCACAGCGCTTACTTTTGACGGGGTGATTTACATCCTCATAGACCTTCTTATTGAGGAGAAACACACACACACACGCACACAAAAGCCACACAAACACACACTCCACAGACCAAAGAGCGGAAGACATGCTCAGCAAGAAAACAGGTTGATGATCAAACTGGTTTAACAGAGGCCTTATGATGTTTGTATAGAGATCTTGTCCTAGAAATCTGTTTCACATACTCAACCCTGACAGCACTTCCGCTGAACTCTGAATGTGAGAGTGATGGATATTTCAGAAGTTAGTGTTGTCCTGTCACACGAACAGACTGCTTCTTCAAAGACTGGCTTTCTGGCACAGGATTATGACCATTTCCACAGCACATACATGAACATTTAGAACACACACAATATATGTATATATATATATATATATATATATATATATATATATACACATATATATATATATATATATATATATATACATATATATATATACACTCACACAATGTGTGTGTGTGGGATATATATATATGTTCACTTTCACTCCCGCCCCCCTAATTTCTGACGGGAAACAGTGGGCATATATGGAATTGTTACCGTAAGTATGTAGTAGGTGTTTGTCTTGATAAATACACTAGTCTGAAACAATTAGTGAATAAGTAAAATTGCTGAAATGTGTGTTCTACTTTCAATAAATTATTCTAAATCAAAGGTACAACCTGTATGGTTTAATAGTGATTAATGTTTGTAAGTATGACAATTGCAAGTATATGTGTGTGTGAATGTATGTGTGAGCAGGCATGTTCGTGTTCATTTTACTCCTGCTCTCTGTCGGCCTCTCTCTATGTCACCCCTTTCTCCCCCAGTTGTTCTCCTGCTCAGGTGAAAGGGATCCTGGGAACAGACAGGTTCCAGCTTCCCAAAAGCCTCTCAGTGCTCACGGCTTACAATGGAACAAAGATCGTCTCAGTGTTGGGATGCTTGTGGGGAAACCCAACCCAGACTGTAATGGCCACAGTTTGACAACTGGGAACTAACAGGAGAATAGAAGACATGATATGTCTACTGTATAAACCTGGGAGATTAGACTTTTTACACACTAGTGTTTTAATATCATACAAAAACAGAAAGTCTGGTATACCACTCTAGAAGAAGAAAAATAAAATTTCACATAATATTTTCCTGTAAGAATGCATTACACATCTAGTATGTAGGAGCAACTAGCTTGGTGACAAAGATCTGATTAATGCTTGGTTGGATGGCCTGCAAATGAGGCAGTGGTGGACAGGTTACCCCTATCCTACCTAGGGAGAAGTCTTGCCTTCTCAAGTACATTGAAGCTGCAACAGCACACCTAGTGGTGGGGATCCAATGGTTTGCTACAAGACACTTCAGGATTAATTATCAGGTATTATTTGAGTTTGATTTCCCTCCTACCTTTCCATTCGTACTTTCAGCCATCAGCTTAATTTTACTGTTTAAAGCCATGCAAATTATTATTGTGACACAGTGGCAAGAAAAGCTTCAGAGTTACAACGACTTTGTTTGCAGTACTATTATGGAATAAAAACTGGCTGACACAACTAGATATGGACACACTGTGCGCTACTCTGTCAATTTTAGATATTGCAGGGAGGAGTAGGAAGCAGAAACAGCCACAGTGAGCTGTAAGGGTAACTTTCCAATTATAGGGACAAAGATAGGCTGCTATTCATTGTGAATATACCATACCATACCATATCATAGCGAGATGATGATTTCCTTTTGTGGATGGTTCCCAGTGCCAAGAGAGAAGAGGACTGGAGTCGGTAAAATCTTCCAGACGTGAAGATTGTAATGCAAGAAAGCTACGTTGTGAAACCAATTTTAGTGTTTAAACAGAAACCCTCCAATATCAAAGATCAAGTAATTCCAGAGAAAACAGATGGTAAGAGTGAACAGGAGTCATGGGTGAAAAAAAAAACAGGTGACGAAAGACAGAATGTGCATTATTCACAGGGTGTGACACCACAACAGAGGCTCCAATGGTAAACATGTGTGGTGGTTTGGGGCCTAGTTGCTGCCCCAACTCCCAAACAGCCTGTCTGGCTTTGGGTTAGAAACTAGGCTTGTCCAGCATCTCTGTACTCTGTAACTGACATGTTTAAGGATTTGAGTGTTTTAGTCAATTAACTTCAAATCAGGTAGTATACAATCCAAAGTAGTGCCAGCGGATGACATTTAGATCTCATTCCTCTCAGGTTGAGACTGGCCTCAACTCATGACAGTACATTGTGAAAATATGCATCCCGACACTAGAAACTGTCTTGAGATCCATCACGTTGGGCATTTATCAGACTTTACTTTTCTGTCAAAGTTACATAACCCTCATATTGTTAAGCAGCTGAAGGCAGGACCTGTTTGGATCACTCTCTTCTAGCAGTTCAGTCACAGAAACACTGACATCAGATATCTTAGATTTGTTGTTTGTAAGTTTGTTGGGAAGTCAAAAACCATGGAAATAAACAGTCAGGAAAACTGTCCAGGAGATCCAGTTCATCAAATCCTATTAAAATGAAGGTTATAATCTATAAAACTGAAACTTCTCAGCAATTTCCAGTAGACAGTGAAATATATTTTGTGTTCTGTTATCAATTGCTCCAACAGAAAACTTCAAACTCATGAATGCAACATTACAAAAATGTACATACAAACAAAAATACCAATAATAATAATAATAATTAATCTTATATAATAATTCACAAGACTAAGTGTAACGTCCTATAGCATCTATGAAGAGTTTGAACAAACTGATACAATATAAAAATAGGTGACAAAGGAAAACCAACCCATCTACTGAGCTGTCTTCCTGTCTAAGGTGTTAGGCCACCATATGCTTTTTGCATTTATTTTGTAAGTCTCTGAACTCTACTGGAGGAATCGTTGGCATTTGTCCAAAGTCCAGTCCAACACGTTGTCAAAAATCTCCCAGTAGTTCAGTTCGGTTGAGATGTGGTGACTGTGAAGACCACGGGCATACTGATCCACATAATTTTCATACTCATCAAACCATTCAATGACCCTTTGTTGCCTATGGATGCAGGCATGGTCACCCCATCATCATTATTAATAAAAGATAAAGTCAGCATCTCTGGCTAATAGAGAGCTGTACGGATGTACAACTATAGATAATTTAATTTGTATGAAAATATGTATTTTTCGCTACAGCATTAGATATTCTAAACATTGATGGCAGATAATTTATCAATTTATGAAACCCTACAAACATTTTAAATCCCCCCATGCATTTTCTCCCCCACTGCTCTGTTGGACTTGCTCCATTCAAATAAATGAGCCTGTGTTTCATGCAGGGCTTAAATTGGCCTGAACGTTGTCTTAAATCAGTGAAATATTGCTTTATCAAGATCTTATCAGTGCCCTTTCCCCAATGCCTGAATGTCTTTAGTCAGCCACAATCTTAATTTCAAGTTACTTTTTTAAAAAAAGTATGCAAAGCATGTAAAGGCATCATATCTGACAGGCTCCCTGTCATTCATGGGGTCTATCTCTGTGTCGGTCTGTGCGTCTGCGTGGGTGTGGTCATGCCTGTCTGAAGTTTCTGAGGCTTAGAGTGGAGCATTGTACAAAGTGACAACCCCATCAAAGAGACCGGGCCTGCATAAAAGGACGTTTTATGACTCTGCCCTTCAAAAGAACAGTTTGAGGAGTTCAAAGCACACACACAGGGAGAGGCAAGCTGTGGATGGAAAGTTCAGCGCAAACCCAAGAGTGAGACAGAGGATGGAAGAGGGAGAGAGAGAGAGGAACATAAAAAGGCAGAGAGAGGAAAACCCTCAAAAGCCATTTGATATCTTTCATCAAAGAGCGATGCTAACCTGCCTCACTTTGCATTTCCAGCTCAGCGCTAAATCTTCAACATGAGGTTGTCATTCTCCCCACGGCCGGTGCACATCAAGCCCAGCCGTGGCGTTTGATCGATCTCACCAGTTTGCACGTGTGTTTGTAGGGCGCACACCTTCCAGCCACATGCAGGGGATTTCTTCAGAAGACAGGAAATGTCATTTTGTGATTTACAGTGAGGTATTGATGGATGGTTAATACTGGTCAGTGCTGATGGACTGCCCTTTTGTACACCTAACCGCTGTAGTGCAAAGATTTAAAGCCTCAGCTGAATGGTCTGGCATGAAGGCAGACACCTACTGTGTTTTTAATTAATGGCTGCAAATCAAAGCTGTCAGGCTGCATTTTCTGTCCAAAAATCCCCAATACGGTCCAGACTCAGATATAAAAGTTGACAGTGTGATTCTTTTGCAAGTGTCAAGAAATCCCAAATTTCTCCAATTATTATTTAGATTTTTATTTTCACGTCAGCTGCCATTAAACACAAGCAGTTGTTGTATTCGCTCGTTTTGGAACTAAAGTCCTCATACGCAGTCCTAGGTTGTGTGTGTGTGTGAGGCCAGATTTCAATAATATGGGGTAGTTCTGCAGTAATGACTTACTGTACCACACTCCCACTCAAAATGTAATTCTTATATGGAGTGTGGGTTTGATTCAATTCAATTAAATACGTCAAATATATCTTTAATGGCTTTGCACATATTGGGTAGTTTTGTTTGTTGCAATTTTTTTTGTTCTACATGAAGAGCTGAATTTTTTTTGTATTTTAATCCAAAATACAAAAATAATAATTTTTTTCACAAGCAAGACTCTACACATCTGGAGCACCATCAACGCAAGAAGTACCACTCATTTTTTTCTCAGCTCATAGCACATCTTTAGCTTCTTAACATCTAAGCCTTCCTCTCTTGGCCCTTCAGCTAGATGGCTACACATCTTCCATTTGTTAAATTGTTCATTTGTTTTTTCAAGTTCAACCCTCTGGCTGGGTACTATCGTGGATACCTTCAACAGTTGCCATTTTGCCTTTGTTCTCTTCTCTTTAAAACTTTTTCTCGAAGCTTCCTCCGGCGAGATGTCGTTTAACATGTACCCACTCGTGGGCCGGTAAAAGACATGCAGAATAAGGCGGCCGTGATCACAGCATCCATCCAGAAGAAACTGTAGAAAGCGAAACTAATCAACACAATGAAACAAAGACAGAGAGGGAGAGATCGGAGACGGCAGGTAATGGCTCATTCATTATTCATTATGGAGGAAAAATGCTGCCTTCCTTATTGAATCACAATGTTAAACACAGATGGTCATTTTCCCCAGATAACTGTAACATTAATGGTGACTAAATGGCCATAATGAATAACTAATGCAACGACTAATACTGATTTGCACATATTAGGTCAAACTCAACCAAGTAAACATCTTTGAATATGGAGTGAAACGTGGTGGAGATCACATTTCTGTTTTTAAGACCTGGAAAGCATCCTGAGTTTCAAATTTCCTTAATTTTATGTGTGTGTAACGGGGTGTGTTGTGCTGGTGGTGGTGATTAGAGTTGGAGGTGTGGGGGTATGGTGCTGGATGGATGAAGGTGGCAACCCTACCCTCACCTCCCTTACTAATCCCCCAATAACAAAGGCCTGCTTCTCTGCTCTGCTGGACTCTGAGCCCTGCCGGACTCGGCCTCGGCCTCCAGGCCCAAAAACCTGCTGTTTACAATTTCCCTGGTCCTGCTTTAAATGTTCCTTCACTGCGAGAGAGAGAGATGGAGAGAGAGAGAGGCCACAAAGGTGGTGTTTTGTCCGACAGGAACAAGGGAGCTATTACACACGAGAGATGGAGGGAGGAAGGAAGGAAGGAAGGAAGGGAGATCTGGGGGAAACGGGTGGAAGAGGAGGAGGAGGGGGAAGAGGAGGTGGAGAAGGCCCCATCGGGGATTAGTTGGCCAGCTGCTCCCTCAGGGACCAGACATGAGAGACACTTTTATTTTGACAGAAAGAGTGACTCTGGAGAGCAGTGAAGAAGAGACAGGAAGAATGACGGAAGAAGGGCAAACATATATAAAAATGTAAAAAAGGAAGGAATAACACAGGCAAAATGCAAAAAAAAGAAAAGAAAAGAAGAAGAAGAAGAAGAAGAAGAAGAAGCAGAGGAATAAAGAAGCTACAGTAAAGAGGAAGGGATGATTTGTCATTTATCCATCTGTCTATTCTATCAGCAGGCACAGTGAACTATTTAAAATGTGAATCGCCATGTGTTTCCAGTGCTAACCTGCATGCCCATATGATCTACAGGATGTGATACATTTGCCTTTTTTTGAACCATGCACATCCTGTGATGTATCTGTCGGCTATATGGAAACATAGAGAGGGGGTGACACTTGATACAGGTTTGCTTTTTATTCTTTACTTTTTGTGAGGAAGAAGGTGTATGAAGGTGTATTCAGAAATATCTGCTCCCTCAAGCTGCTTTCTTTTTTCAATATGCCATCTTAGCCAAGTGTGATTTTTTTTAGCTTTTTCCGTGATTATCAACTCTCTCTCTCTCTCAACTTTCTCTATTTGCACATCATTCAATTAAAGGTTTCAACTTTTTGTTGCAGTCAGAAGAGAAACTTACATCATGTTGCAGGTGGACGGCCAGATCCAGAACTACTCGGTTGACGAACCTGCAATGTTCTCAAAATGTTCTCCAATTTCTTCAATTTTACTCCAAATTGGTGTTAGTGCTCTAGGTCATTTACAGCCCAGTGTAAGATCAATATACAACATATAAGGTGTGAATGTGATGGAGCTGCAGTTACACCTCTGCTGTTGTTAAATGTGTTATGTCTTGTACACCGTGCTTCTCAAAATTAAAACTGTGTCTGAAAAGCTGAGAGCTGTGACAACGTTGGAAGCAATGACGTAAGCTGCCCAGTAATGGTAAATTGAACTTTTGGTTGTGGCTAACTTTACTGCCAGCTGCTGTCGATCAAACACAGACACGTCCCTGCAGCCTCATTTATGATATTTCCACTTTCTTCTATTATTGACAGGTTTTTATCAGCAAAAAGGTAATGATTAAATATGGATTATAGTCAGTCCATATAAATATGGACCAAATGTAAAGGTATATGTTAACTACAGGTCTGTGACAAGACAGAAACTCTGGTCTCTGCACCAAATCAGATTCACTTTCACCCCTGTCCGCCACACAACACAACATTTCTACCTTGCTACATAACAGCCACTACTACTCCCTTTCTTAGAGTTAAATGTTGGCATCATTCTAAACTGTGAGGTGTGGAATCGTCCAGTTTGGGTTAGGGTTAGGGTTGAGGATACCAGACTGTTAAAGTCTTCACATGTATACGGCAGAGAAATGTGTCCCTGTGGACCACAGAGATGGTGTGAGTGCGGTCGTGGTTTACAGCCCGCAGAAGCTGTACATCTCTTTACAATGAGACAGGATTGATATCTCCATCAGCTCGATGAGACAGCAGGGGGCTCATGCGTACGCATGGCCATTCGTGTGGCACTGGACATGAAGCCGTGCAACGGGAAATATTAATGAAGCCCACAAAGTGTTGTCAAAAAAAAAAAAAAAAAAATTTCGAAACCCCTGCAGAGAAACTCGCAATGCCTGAGAGAAAGAGGACGCAGAGAGAGAGTTTTTCCTTCCCTTCCTTCCTTCTCCTCTGCTGTTCTTTCTCCATATGGCAGCCATTTGTCTGGAGGAGGTCTGTCAGACATAAATAATAGGTTATGAAAAAACAGTGGGAGGGAGGGGGACGCTTGCTTTCTTCCTGAGGGACGGGATCTCCAGAGGCCCGGTGTCCTTCACGGCAAAACGGGGAGAAAGCGAGACGGAGCGAGAGAGGACAGAGATGGATTGGAAGATAGATTGAAGGAGAGAGAGAGAGAGGGAGGGAGGGAGGGAATGCAGACTGCTAGCAAGTGAAGCGGTCAGTGTATAAAAACAGAAAACAAGAGAGACCTCCAATTTACATGTTATATGTGAACTCATTCCTGTAGTTTTTTTACTCCAATGCAACTGACTCGAGCTACGACCTCCATGACACTGAAAAAATGACAGAAAATGACAAGTTTGGTGGCTGGTCAGGACGGCGGGAAGACAACAAGCCGGGAGGTGGAGAAAGTGAAGGGAAGACAGAGAGACGGAGGGTGCTTTGTGGAAGGGAGATGGGGCGAGAGGCAAAAGAACATTAAGGCCTTCTCAAGTTTGCGCGCGCTGATTTTCATCTGAAACCAATTAGTTCCAAACCACGAAGACAACACCAAGCCTAGTTTTTTTAAAACATCCTCTCTTTCTCTCTCCCCATCTTCCCCCTCCCTCCTGTCCATTTATGTGTCAGGCTCTGCAGCTCTCCGCTCGGTCTAGACTCCTGTGTGTGCATGCATGCAAGCGTGTGTCTGTGTGTGTGTGTGTGGGTGTGTGAGAGAGAGAGCGTGCACTTAAAGGCATCGTGATTAACATTCGCCCCAATTCGCTGAGGGACACGCATTCTAAGCCCTTCCTTCCTGCTCCGAGTGGAATTCTCATTAGCTGATAACTACTTTTCAAGAGACTGCTGCATTCCTCTGCTGGATACCAGGGGCCTTACAGGACTCCAGAACACACACACACACACAAACAGAGCCGCAGATACAAACAAGATCTGGCACACCGACAGACAGAGACACAAAGGGATTCACTTGTTCAGCTTGTAAATCTGATTTTGGCCATTTCGTTCAAAAGTTGACAAGTTTCATGGTCGTATTTTGCGCTAACGACCCTCATGACTTCAGTCGTAACCCGAACGGCTTCCGCAAACACTGACAGATAGACAGGCAATAATCTTTTCTATAAGTTCCTGCATAATTCTGCCTTCCTGAGCGAGAGCAAGAGAGCACTTTCTTTATCAGATTCTCACCAGAAGTTTATGATATCTGTTAGCATTGAAACCAAATGCTCTCCAGCATCTCTCGCTCGTTTCCCAGGACTGTGAGGCTGCAAGCGGACCGGGTGGGGGGGGTGAGAGAGAAAGACAAAGAGAGAGAGGTGAGCACGTCTGTTTTTAAGTGGGGGCAGACAGAGGAGAGACAGGGACACCTGGTGCTCAGCTTTCTCATCATCATCACACCTCATTTGGTTTCATCTGATTTTGAACTTTGGGGAGAGCTGCATAAGATATCGGCTACATTCAGAAGAGTCTGACATTTATAATGCCCTTGGGGGCACGAAGCCTGTTGACGGCGTAAAGAAATACGGTCTTATGTGTTGACATGGAATAAAAAAAACTATTCGACGGGAGATCCAGATTCATGCAAAGAGAGGAAAAGTCAGTTGGGTCTTCACTCAGCCGTATCTGGCTGGAGTGAAAATGTGCCAAAGGTGTTTGGTGAGCGATTAGTCAACAAATGACCATCTGTCTCGTATTCTTCTTGCTATGTAAAGGTAAACTCACCTCCTCTGCCTTACCATCTGCCTTTCTGCTTCCAGTAACTTGGGCTATTTTGTTTTACAACATTCAATTCTCTGACAAACCCTGAGATTTCTCATGTGCTCAGAGTGCACCACACGCTTGATGTTTCACGTCAACGCATGGGGCTATTAATTTATAATGTGTAATGCAGAGGGGCCTGGTCATTACAGAGGCTGAAGGGGGAGGGTCTTGTAATAGTGGAGAATAAGAGGCTTTAGGGAAAGAGGATGGCAGTGGAAGACATGAGCAGGATTTTGTCTTTAGCCAAATAATTTAAAAATCCAAAACGTAAAAGTTAAAAACACAAACAGCCTTAGTCAGTGTCATTTTAAAAAACACAGATTTATGGTGACCTTGATAAACACGCTGCAAAACATCATATTAGCATGTTAGCTCTGTACATTCAGCAGTTTGGAGACGGATGCTCAAATACAAAGGCATAAGTGCAACTGCATTTCATTTTCTTTTCTCTGACATGATCTTTTTAACAGCATTTATAGATGTTCTTGGGTCCTGCATCTTAAATACCTCAATAAAAGTTGAGCTGAGAACGTACATAGCTGCCGCATTTGTTGTTTCTTGATATGTGAAGCCCTGAATGGTTTCCAAATATCACCTGTTGACAAACTGTTTGCAAAGCTTGATACAAAAGTTTTGAAAATGTGTGCTTGCATGACATAGCATGTTCTGCACACCCTTATATCTCTCTTTATCCCTCTATCTCTCTCTTCAGCTTGAGATGTAAATGAAAACTAAAAGCTCTCTAAGCCTGACTCATATTCCTGTTTGTATCTTTGCCTGTAAATCACAGTTCGCTTCTGTGATTCCCGTTGTCTACCTGTAGGACTGATGAAGGCCAGTAGCTCTGTAATAGTGTTGCCACCCACTTAGCTCTCATTCAGTCATTTGTCTGGCTCCATCCCCTCTCCAGGAACACTTCCCCTCAGCCTGTAAAATGATCACCGGATGGCTACTTGATTTCCCTCTCTTTTTCTCTGTCTACTCTCCTTTCCTCCCTTCCTCTCATCTCCTCCTTTTTTCACTTTCTCGACCCCGCCGCTGCTCTCCATCTCACCCACCCCTTCCCGACCTGACCCGACGCATAGCCTTAATTCTCTCAGTCCTCCCTCTCCTCTTCTCCTCCTCCATCATTTTGCCTTTCTTCCGTTGCTCTTTTCCTCCCTAAAATGGATGCTGCTCCCCTGGGAGTGGTCAGCGGAGAGCAGCGGAAGGAGGAGGCACTTACTGTAGAGGTAGCACCGCTGCCTAAACATTGATGCTCCTGTAAAAGAGAGCTGTTAATTCACGGAGGTATGAGGTGTTGGCAGTTAAGGATGATGAGAGAGAGGCTAGACTTACTTCCTGTCTTAGTTAAAACAGATTAACACAGTTTGTTGTATTCAGCTGGATTGTCATAATACATTTTTATTTTTATTTATTATTTATGCACATGTACTTTAAAGGATATCTTTTATTATTACTATTATTATTTGCTTATTTTTTTTAGCACTTTGACTTTTTTCTGACCCCTTTTAATCTTTGGTTCGTCAGTGTCATAAAAGTCATAAAACCAATTACCCAATCATCCATCCATCAAACCATTGTCTTATTTTGTGCAGGGTGATGGGGGCTTGGACCTCTTACAGTATACCTGAATGCCTGACCAAACTGATACCAAATTGTGACTTGCCCGGCGTTAAAAAGTGCAGGGATTTTGGCATTTGCTCTCATCAGGTAAATCCTTAACAGAAGTCAGTTTGTGGGTTTTGCCAGCACTCAGGCGGAGGTTTATGGAGGGAAGTACACCTTCTGTAATCCAGGCTCTGTTCTAACCGTAAAAGTTTGTTTCATACTTGTGAGTGTTTTTTTTTAATAATGTTGAATCCACCATTGTCTATTTTCAATATCCTTCCAAATACTGGGATGAAATATTCATAATTAGATTTTCCAGTGTTGTATATTTGTGTTGTGTTTTGTGTGTGTGGTTGTGTGCTAAACTGCCATCATCATGTGTCATCCGCTTCAAGTTGACCATGTCCACACTACTCTCTCTGTTTATGCCCAAGTTGTACTTTCTGAAACTGATGACACTTATGTGTACACACGGCTGTGTAGTAGACACCCAACATTGTATAAACACAACTGCCTGCACTTGCACACAATCTGTGATGGAGTGTGTTGGGCCTTTCTACTACATACAAACATGTGCCCACAGATAAATTTTAGTCTGCATGTAAACATTGGCAGATGATGAAATTTACATCATGTGCTGAAAGTATGATTTGATCTTGAGCTGCATAAATCTCGAAATTGCATGTTTTTCTTGCACATTTTCCACATCCAAACACTCTCCAGAATGGATAAAAACACTGCAGTCAAACAATTACTTTTAATTAATTGCCTTGATCCATGAACAACTAAACTATTGGTTGCATTCAAACACAATACAAGTGATGACAGACAGAAGGAGGCAACAGAATGAAGCTTTACCTGCAGAAATTATTGTATTTAGTGATCAGTTTTACTAAAAAAAAAAGAAAGAAGAAAGTTTGCCATTTCTATATTGTTCCAATGTGGACAGAGTGTTAAAAATATTTGCGTGGACTCAAAGCATTTTCAGATTTAGCTGGCACTAACATTGTCTCAGTGATTCCATGCGTTCCCCTAAGTTTTCCACAGAGCCAATAACCTGTTACTCAAATCTCAACGCGTCTTGTGGTTGCATCACATTCTGGCCTATTCAGGCTACTGTCAATGAAGAAATCATTCAGTATAACAGCATGGTTCAAGAAGGAAGCTCTCGCCCTTTGAGTTTTTTTTTTGTTGATGAAGCTACAAGGAGACTTTCTGTCCAAAACTCCAGGCTGATCCCCCGGCTGAACATCCAACCAGCAGCCAGCTCTGGGCCGATCCTGAGCCTGGTGCCCCTGTTGTTGCATGATCAGACAGGCTCAGGGGCCCCCAGTCGCACTGGCTGACTCCACTCCTTTTCAGTGGGGTCTTCCGCTGTCACAGTCACAGCCACGGCCCTGAATTCCCATACATACATACACACACACACAAATAAACAGTCCTTACCCATCCAACCGCACGTGCACACACACTCACAGACCTCAGTGGGGGGGGCCACATGGGGATAGCCCCAACCGGAGGCACGCTTCTAGACTTGTGGATGAGGCAGAAAAGCCATTATGGATTGTTATGGTTGGCTGATCGCTCCCTTTCAGCTGCTGAGCTGCACACAAAAGCGGCAGGCAGAAGCTAAAATAATGGATCTCTTTTCCACACACCCCCTCCGGAGCGTATCTGACTTTATGTGATCACAAATGCATGTTGGGAGGTGGAGGGGAGTCTCTGTGTGTGAGTGTGTGTGTGTTTATTTATGAGAGCATATGCCCTTTGTATATATGGCTGCTGAAATATGTGAAAGAGAAAAAAAAGAGAGACCACGAGAAAAGAAGTTTTTTTTTTTTTTTTTTAGCAAATGCAGGTGAGTATTTGCTGAATGGGTTGAGGAATATTACATCTTCATTGACAAAAATGTTGATGCGCTAAAGGTATTAGAATGATCCTCAGGTGTTACCAGGGAAACAAAGCTATATTTAGTAAAACACAGACACACACACACACACACATACTCACACACACACACATTAAATGCACGCTTGCACACAAACGTGAAAAAAAGAACCATAGCTTGCTGAAAGAGATGCCGCACCGCCCTGCTCACTTACGTTAAAATTGTGACGTTGAACATGGTCAGCAGTGGGTGAAGATGATGAAACCGCCCCATCAGTGATGGCCGAACTCGCCACAAAGACATTTTATTACTACTGGGAGGAAATCTGGGTCAGGAAAATGTGTAGATTGTGTGATTTATGGACAAATCCTCCAAATACTGTACTATGTGGCGTTTTACAAACAGCTACTATTTGATAAGGTGTTGCCCTCAGTTGCTATCAGCACAACGGCAGCGGCACAACGGCTCTTGTTGTCATTGTGCTTCGGTGACATTGAGAGGAGTTACAGCCACCCATCCATCCATTAATCTATAAATAGACCTGGAGCCATTTATAGACCAATGCCACATTGTGACGCCTGAACGTGGCTTTTTACTAAGTGGATGACATGTCTCAGTCAATATGAGAGACAGACAATAGGATTATATCTCAATGATGCCCTCACCTCATAGTGTCCAAATGTGATAGTAGTTTCTCTTCTTTTTTTTTAAATGTACAAAGACCTTTACAGAAATTTCAAATTGTAGTTAACATTGTTGCCTATATTTTTTGCTGCTGCTAATACCCACATCTTGTCACTCTGAAAGGCCACATGGCCGCCCAAGCCGACTGTCACAGAATCAGAGTCAACCTGTGACCTTTTAGTAGCACTAATAGGACCTTTTAATAGGTCTGTCTCTGTGTGCCATAGGTCACTTTGATCCCAGGGGGATTTTTTTTTAAAAGAAAGGAAGGGAGGATCTACTCATGACACACGAGAAAACGTGATGAAGTGCCCTCTAGATTTAAGATTCAAGTTACATGGCCCTACAGGGTTTTTGAACTGTTTTATTATAAATGCAACTCGACTTTCTGGAGCCTTACTGCATTCAGGTTTAATTTTTTTTTTTTTTTCACTTCAGCCTGAGTTCGCTCCTAGTGTGGGGCCAGCTTAATACACTTCATGCAAAAGACAAAAATCATATTAATTCATTTATTTTATTTATGGACAGGACAGGACAGTTATCCAGCCATCCAATGCCAAATGACTCACTCGTGTCAAATGTGCGTCGACAGCTTCTGAACAGGATGGCATAAACTTGTGTTATGCGCATGTTGCTGGCGAGCTGTAAGCATTTTCCTGTATGGAAATAAATTTTCATACCCGATCTGTCTGCTTAGTTTGCATGATGATGCACAGCTTTCATCTAAGCGGAAACATCAGAGGCGTTATCAATGCTGATGCTAAGGTTCATTCTCTGATTCACGTCACTCATTTACTTTTATTAAAATCACTACCAAAACTACAGGGCATGTGGTACTTTCCACCTGCTGAATTTCTTTTGGACAAAAAACAGACGGATGAAAATATAAAGATAATGATAAATCACATTGGTGATCATAGAGGGAAAGACGAATATTTTGCAAAGAGACCTGCATTACACTCATGTTACATTTAACAAACAAATTTCACTTGATAGACATCATTTATTGTCTGTGGCTGTTTGACTTTAATGGTGTTTTTGTACAGACCAGGCTCTTTTGCTCTTTCCCAGCCAGTTTGATAAAGAGAGCTGGACTGACTCAATGCTCAAACAGTTATTTCCTCTCATTGTGTCTCATTCAAACACACACATACACACAAACCACTGACTGTAGGTGATTAATTTTCCAGTGAACTTGTTTTTGTGTTTTTATGTCTATTCCCACCCTAGTGACGTTAATCAAAGATATTTTTATACTGTTAATTTGTTGTCAGTTAAGGGTTAAGTATACATACTTGTTATGCAACAATTGTTGAGCCTATTAATATCACCAAATATGTTGATACATTTATTTGTGCAAGACTATATGTTGACATGCTGTCTTTCCATTTCCCCCATTTTCAACTTTTTAATCCTCCTCATTTGCTGTCACAAAGAATCTTTTTTTTTTTTTTTTTAAAGATCTACTTGGAGGTTCATAGCAATGAGAAAATTCTTAAAGAAAGTTCTTTTCAACTCAAAAATTGCAATTTACAGCTTTGAGAAAGTTTGACCCGTATGAAAGAAGTCATTTTCAGGTTCAAGGCAAAGGGAAGTGCTTGAAATCTGTCTATTCAGGACATACAAAAATGTAAGGGTCACAAGACTACGAGTCAAGGAAGTTCTTGGTGTAGTGCAGCACCGGGGAATTTAATACAGTGTTTGTTGACATCAGGCAATATAATGACATGTCATACCATGCTGAGACATTGTACTCTACGTTTAATGGAACAAGCCTGTGATATGTTGTTCTTTATCCCAATCTCAATCAGGGACGCTTCATTATTTTCATTTTAGTTTTATTTTGGATCTAAAGCAAGCAAACTAAACCTTTTTTTATTGTTTTTGTTTTTTTTGGTTGATGCAATAAGACCACTATCTTAACTAAATATATGTTCCTATACATGTAAGTGTCTGACACCACTCTGTCTCATATTTATTTTGTATTCGTATTACCTGAAGTGTGTTGTGTACATTAGCAGAAGGAAAACTTCAGCATTCCCTGTCCTGCTTCAGAGACTTTGGAGGAACTGATTGAGAGAAACGAGCAAGAAAAAAATAGATTTGCTTCATGTATGTAAAAAAAACATACAATAATACCAAGTAATATGCATAATGAAATACTATTTTATTAAAGCAGATCAATGTTGCTATTCATTTTGTGTTTATTTTGTCCCTGTGGACAAAGGAGGTGTTTCACCTAAAGTTAGGTCAAATGTTCCCTCTGCTTCACTCCCCATCACAAGGTGAAACAGTCCCACTGTAGTTTTATCTGATGTCGCATAAAAATCTGACTCAATGGCAGGCATTCAGAATAGCTATTAGAAACTAGCAAGAAATAGCTGTGTCTTCTTGCTGTTGGTCTCATTTGCTTATGTAGTTATATAGACAGAGGCAAACTGAGAATGTTTCATAACCAGTCCACCATAATCCAAACTCTATAGACTAAATACAAACATTTATATATGTTAACTGTTGAATTTCATGATTCAAAGACTAGCAAGAGAGAAGGAGGCAAAAAACAGAACAAACAAAGTATAGGTAGCAATGTTTTAACTGTCTTGGGCTATCGGTATGTTTGTTTCCTGAAATTTCTTTATGCTTTATCTATGAGTGGAAACGAAGTCAAAGTATATTTTGTGGTTCAATTCAGCACTAATTTCTTACCTAAGAGGCAACCGCTGGATCCCTGCGTACTGTCAGTCCTGATAATGAGTGATTCTTGGTCATGTGTGAGTAATAAAACCCAGCACACTGTTTATTTCCTCAACCTGACCTCTTTTCAGAGCACACATAACTAGGATTATTACACCGACCGCAGTGATTGTTTTCAGAGGTCTCTGTTTTTAACACATGCCATATAAAGTAAGTCTTGGGTGCTTGTTTGTGTGTCTTTGCGTGTCTTTGTTAGTGTCATGTGACTGACAGTAACAGCTTTGATGCCACAATAGTGTGAGAAGAAAACAGTCCATTCATCATATTTTGCTGTGATGTCGGAATCGCTTTCGTCATATTCTCCAACGCCTCATCTGTCCGTCCGTTCCTCTGCCTTTTAATCGCCTTATTTCTCCTTTATCTCTCTCTCTCTCTCTGTCTTTTTTTCCTTGGACTCTGCTCCGTTGTCGCTCCCTCTCAGTCTCTCCCCCCTCCAGTCTTCCCATGGGCCCACAGGAGATGATAAGGTGATGTCATACCACCGCTTCCTGGGGATGTGAGTAACTGTACACTGTGTGCCTTGGGCCATGGCAGGGAGTGTGTGTGTTTGTGTGAATGTGTGTGTGTGTGTGATTCGCAAGTAGTTTGTGTTTTTGAATAAGAGTGAGAGAGACAAATGGAAAGAAGAGGAGGAGGTGAGAGTCGGTGGCTGGAAGACTGCAAAAGCTGCTAGGACATAATGTTTTTTAAATGATTGCTAAAAGCCTTCTTTCCCACACACACACACGCACGCGCACATTAAACACACACTAGCACTTTTGCCATTGTCACAACATCCACATTCAACATGTGTCCTAAAACTGTGATAAAGTGGCAGCAGTAAATACATTAAACACAATGACAATTACCTTCAACATAACTAGGAGGCTTATTTATTGAAAGTATCTGCAAACTGTTCATTTGTTTCTCTACAATATTTGCTCGAAAACATGATTAATTTGTGTTAAAGCAGTTGATTAAGGTAAGGGAACGATTAATAGTTACTCGAAGCAAAAGCCGGGATAAAAAAACACAATCACTTTTTCTAATAATAAAACTGCTCTGATCAATATTTTTTTTTTATTTTAACAATAGATGACAAAACTACGCATGCTAAAGAGGTGATGAAACCCACTGATAATTCCCACCCAAATGTGCAGCTGTCCTCAGTTTTATGAAGTATTTTCTTGTCTTTCAGCTCACTGCTTTGGTTTGCGATAATCTCATCAGCATCAGCTGTTTTCAACAAAAGAAAAGCTATAAAAACCAAATGTACGCCACCCCGACCAGCAACAAACAACACACAACAGCTAACAACAAAGCTGATGAGTGGTTGGTGATCATACGGGGCATTTGGCAGCTAAAGAGCCAGATAACTCCTCAGGTTTTGGTAGAAAGAACTAAAAGCGGAGGTAATTGGACTTACATAGGCTTTGGATTGGAAGTTTCACATATAATGGGGAGACATCTGGACATTTGGACATTTTACAAACTCCTGAACTGAGCAGCATTTCTCTTTAAACGGAAACCAGTGTGACGTACATTAAACATTTTATCTGTGGCCTTGCATTTGTATTTGTGTATCTGTGGCCTTATCTTTGTATTCTTCTTTGTGGAAGGTGAGTTCAGTCCATCAAAATAAACGCAGGTTACCTATTGATCTCAGAATTGAGTGAATGCTTGGTCAACATTAATGTCAACATTACACCGGAAATCTACTGTGAGAGTTTCACCTCATTTGGACCCAGTTTAATTTTGAACTTTGTTATGACTTATGTAAGCAAAAAGCCATTTCCACGCAATGATTTTAAATGCCTGCCACCATTTCTATAACTGTTTTGTTTTGTTTTATATTTTTTCATGTTAACCAAACTTTGGCTTTAATTGTCACTGCTGATCAATTCAAGTAAACCTCGGAGAAGCATACCACGAGTCTTTAGAAAAGACTTTCCGAGACATCAGCATTAAAACTTGCTCGATCACAGTCAACACGCTTATTTTTTAAGTCAAAGCTTTGTAGCTGAGCTTGATGAGCTCATGTAGAGGCTGATCCAAGAGTTGTGTTCCCAGAAGAATAAACCTAGAGGACAAACATGGACATTGTGAAAATGATCTTGTTCATTTGTTGAGGTTTTTTTTTTTGTATAAGCTGATGACTCTAAAATCTCGGAAATCACAGTTAAGCATAGGCATTTTTCTCCCTAAAAAAGCAAGGACAAAAAAAGTACATCATATGTACATACATCTTACATGTTGTCTGCCCTAAATGTCAAAATAGTATTTTTGTTTTATATCCAAACAATGAAAAGAAAAACAAGCAGCAACAACAATAACAACAACAAAATATTATGTACGTGTAGGGAGTGGTCTTTTTCATACAGCACAGTCTGGTTTGTAAAAATGAAATCAGGCCTATGGGGCGTGACATATTTGACCCACTTTTCCCAGTATGAAGCAAATTTCTCCAATTTGTGATTAACAAATGCTGTTATCTTCTCCATTTTATAAATGTCCATTGTGATGTCCATCCACATATTTAAAGTTGGGCTCTCCTGTGATAACCATTTCCTGGTAATACTTTTTACAGGCCCACCAGCAAGATATTTATTAAATGTTTATCTCTTTTCGGCCATTCCTCAGGTATGTGTCCAAAAAACAAAGTCTTACTCCTCGAGGGGTATTTCGCATTTGAAGATATCCTGTAGGGCATTGTGTATCTCTCTCCAATAGTCCTTCATAGCAGGGCAGTCCCAGAAGACATGGTAATGTTTGCTATGATTTCCACAGTTCCTCCAACAGATAGGGGAGTTATTATCATAGTAGGACTCTGGGAAGGTGTAATAAAGTACCTAATCAGGCTTTTCCAGCCAAACTCCCTCCACTTCTGTGAGCTGGTACACATCCATTGATACCTCCATATTGATGTCCATTCTTCCTCTGAAATAGTTTTCCCTCCTTCCTTCTCCCATTTTATTTTAACATATAAAGTTGAATGTGATTTCAAGTCCAACAGACCCTTATACAAGCATGAGACAGTTCTACAAATAGTTTCTGAATTGTAGGCTTTCGTAAACAATTCAATCAAAGATGTGCTTGTCTTTGTTACATTTTTCATCTTCGTATCAACATAATGCCACAACTGCAGATATCGATAAAAGTCTTGTTTTTCTAATAAATGTGTCCTTCTAAGCGTTTCAAAACTGAGCAGTTTGCCATCTTTCATTACACCACATAAGGCTGTTATACCCTTAGCTATCCAGTCCTTGAATCTAGAGTAGAATTTATTAGGTGTAAACTCTGAGTCATAAGCACACCGTTTAAAAGCTATAATATCGCTCTCGAGTTTAAGTTCCTTTATGATAGTTTTCCATGTTTTAAGGGTCCATTTCACCCATGGGTTATCAATTGTAAATTGATTTTCATACCAAGCTAATATGAAGGGAAACCATTATAATAAAATTAATACCTTATAGAATTGACACTTGTTGGGTAATTGGAAATCAGTATATAAAAATACTTTTGGCTGCTATAGTTATGCTTTCAGACGGCACACGTGTAAATCAAACTAAGAAAGGTTTTCCTTGTTTGTCTTGTGTTATTCTTAAAATACTTTGGGTAACATGTAGCACTGGACCAACAGCATTGGTTATAAATGAAATGTTCAGTCACTTTGTAAAATAATACATGAGCAGCTCTATGTTCTTGAATCAAATACAGCTCAGGCTGTTCTCTCCTTATTGTTGGACAGCTGACGAACCCTCCCACTGTCATGTTACAGTAAAGAGACCTGCTATTTTGAGCAAGAAGCTGGTGGCATTTTAAGTCAAATTATACAGACAAAATCTGTGGAGAGAAGAGGCCGGAACAGAGGGAGTCTGAAAATAACTAAAGGGATGGAAAAAGAGAGATTCCCCCCTCCTGTCATCCCTGTAAGACCTGCCTGTGCCCTGAGCCTGGGGCAGGTACGCCAAACGGCAGCATGAAGCTGTAAAACAAAGTTGAGCGTGCGCTCGAAGCGGTTCCCTTATAAATCAAACATAAAACCGTGCTGGCGCTGCAGTCCATCTGGGCCCAGGAGCAGCACTTTGAACCGCGATCACATGGAGCTTTCACCTCGAACGAAAGCAGAGTTGCGTTCAGCTTCGATGGTGCACTTGAAAGGATAACAACGTGGTGTTTTAAGCTTCTACCGATCTCTTGATATCGCCGGTGCTGTCTAATGTGTTCAGCAGAGTTGAGGAAGCTATTTGTTGCCCTTTATTACCAGCTTAATTGGCCCACACATATAACACACAGATTTTTAACCTTTTTTGGTCAAATGTCCTCCTAATTTCCTTTTGTAATTGTGTCTTATTTGGTTGTTTAATTCTGATTACTTGTAAGTGTTTTCATGCCACAGTTTGCATTCAGATATTTTTCACTGAATCAGGAACAACACTGAGGTTTTTGATTGGCTGAGTGCAGCATCAGACTTAAAACATATCACTGACATCCTCTGTAATTACATCTTTTTGTATCAGTTCACACTAATACTGATCATTTTGAAGATTTTTATAAATGAAAAATCTGTTTCCAGAGCTTTTTGAAATCGCTAATGTTTAACGTAGCATATGATAGCCATTTGACAGGAATGCTGGCTGGCAGAGAGCATCAAGGTGTTATATATTATATACTACCCAACCCTGTCTCTTAAAAAATAAGCTATATAGATTGTATACACAAAAAATGTGCGACAGTAAATGATTCAAAAGAAACGTAGGCCCACCCGGATTATGTTTTTAATGAACATAAAGTTGCAAAATGTACACTCATAACATATTTGTTTCTTTTAGCTTAAACACTGGGCCACAGGATGTGAGCCCCAGTCTCTTGAGTCAAGATGCGAGACTTTGTACGCCCACCGTCATCCAGTCTGAACACCACCCAATGAATTTTCCGTGGCACAAATTACTTCCTGGACTGGTAAAACCGTCACCAGTGAGCAATATCCGTGCAGCAATTACATTTTCTCCTCAAATGTATTCTGTTGTGTAAGGCTAGTTGTACGTAAATTAACTTTTTAGGAGCCAGGTTGGACGAGCTAAAGAGGTATTAAATATTTTTTATACTGTTTTGGCATCACAATGTAGGCACTGAACTGGAGATCGGTCTGAAAACACTGGTGTAGACCTTTGACTCGTAAACATCACTTTAAAAATTCAGCGGTGAAAATGTGGCTTTCATCTTAATCAGCAATGTGGCGGTAGGATTTCGTCTCTTCTCTAACGCACCTTTCTCTCTTGCCTCTCGACATTTCTCTCCCTCCTTCCCTTCCTCTTCAGTCCTATTTGCTCACCTTTCCATTAGCCCCGGCCTCTCCACCCCTCCTGCTCCTCCTCACCTTCTGAGGTCAGCAGACAATGGGCTACTTCAAAAGGGCCGGTTTGCTTTGGACATTCTTTCAGGAGAACGAGAGCACAATTATAGCTACTCTGCTGGCCTGGGCACACACAAAAAAAGGATGTAGCCTAAAAACAGAAAGGAAAGGAAGTGGGGTCAGAATAAAATGGGGTGAGTGAGTGAGACAGAAAGAGAGCAAGAGGAAGCCACAATATCCGGCATGACATGACCGTGGCCACAACCAAACAGTATGAGATATCTGGGATGTGTGGAATGTAAAGCATTCGCCATGAATAGACCTCCATGTTTGTTTAGAGATCTATTTTTCCTTTAGCTGGACAAGTGTCTTTCCCTTCTTTTTAATTTTTTTTTTTATTTTCGTGTTCTGAATGACAGGAAGGGGAAAGGGAAGAGGAAGAGATAAGAGGTTAAACTTGGATGTTTCTTTCCCAGAAAAGGAGACTGGGCAGTGGCGCAGAGAAGAGTGGGTGTAATGGTTTTGCTTACGCATTCACTGCCAGAATAAGAATTATTCCATGACGACTTCCAGGGAAATGAAAAGAGGATACTGTAATGCTTTTTGCATCATGTCCTTGACACAAGTGCAGTCATGCCTTTATTTAAATGTTTTTGCCAGAGTAGTGGGCTTTTTGTTTGCTCCTAGCTAGTGCATTACAAAAAAGACGCACATTTGGATGTTTTTATTTTTTCACACCACTTGTTTTAAGATGAATTTATTCAAACATGTCTGACTGTAAAACTGAATGAGAAAAATACATGATTATAGGATTCAGGAGAGATTTATAGCAATTGCTTTCAATAAAACTGCAGTTGGAAAATTCATATTTAAGATATCAAATGCTCAGATGTTGAAGTTAAGAATGAAAGCCATCTATCAGCCATCTATTCAAACAGTGAGTAGTAATTTGAATTGTGCCCACTGAAACATCAATTGAATTCCCATTTTTGGTCGCCTGTTGCAAGAATCATCATCAAAATCGTCACCATCATTGCTTGGGAACTCATCAGCTTCCTTTCAGTGGAACTGAACGGAAGCTGGACTGCCCGAATTTTTGGTTTCTATTTTGATCTTAAAATGAATGAATAACACTTTTAAACAATGCGATTCAGTCGAACAGTGGGTTCTTTCCTGTGTTGTGAACGTCATCAGGAAGTCTAAAACGTCACAGATACTTTGAAAGACTCACCAGTAAAATGTTTTTTTTGCAGCAGTAGGAACCAGCGCTTAGCTTCCCAAAGGATGCTGAGTAATATATGGGACATGTTGGGACATCAGCTGTGTCCACAGAGAGTTGTATGAACAAATATCCTGAATTTAGAAGAACTTGAACTTGGACTTAATCATAATGTGTCTGCTGTACATTTGTGAACGAGTGTGTGTTAAAACAATCTCTGGTGTCTGGGCTGCAGCGTAAGCGTAAAGTCCCAGGTTGTTAAAAGGATCAAAAGGAGAAGAAAGAGGTATGACTTCACAGCCGACTATTCCATTCAGGATATTTTTGACCATCACAGGCGTCATCGCTGCAGTTGGTCCGTGTGTGAGAGTGTATTTGTGTATGTGAGACATCACAGCTGAGAAGACAGGCCAGCTTCCGGTCTCAACAAGGTGTGTGTGTGCCTACTCAACTAAAACAATGGATGACAGTTCTCCCATTTTTGCGGCAGCACAAGTAGTGATTTACAGAGTCATACTTGAAATGTGTGAGACACTGGGGTGACGACAGTGTGTGTCGGTGTGTGTGTTTGTGTGAGTGTGGGGGGGTACACGTTGTACCAAGTGCAGGTGTGACGGTGGAAACAATCACCCTATCCATTATCTTCCATCTCTGACGACGGCGGGCATCTGGGGACACTTTTTTTTTTTTTTTTTATCCAGTGTCAATGTGTTCTTTAAATTTTCTACAATATCTGCACGTGGTCACTAGGCTATGGTTAATGATTACTTTCCACTGTCCCAGACCAAATGTGTCACAAGCACTGTAGATTTCATTCTTATTAGTAACGGGGGGTTGAGTAGGAGTAGGAGTTCAAGTATCAAATCCACCAACACTTGCAGTATTGCAAGCAACTCATTTCAGTCTGCGGCCTTCATCAGGGACCCTCAATACTCGATCAGCTATTGTCCCATTTAAAGAGAGGCGTAACAACATAACTAACATTAGCTTCCTATGAAAAAACTGGTAGTGATATAGGTGGGTGTTACATTGCTAGTAATGGCATGGTAGCAATGCCAAGTCATCAATAAGTGTGTTTCCATATATAACCACTTGATATTATGTGACTGATTTGCTGTAATTTGCTGAGAACCTTGGATTAAGAGAATTTTATCACAGATGAAAAATATTTTAAAAAAAGAGCTTTCGTGGGAAAATATTTTCCTCTGAAAAAACAGAACACTTCCTCAGACATCAGTTCTCAAGTTTAAAGGAATAGTTCGACAATTTAGGAATTTTTTTTTTTTTTTTATTGCTTCTTGCCAAGAATCAGATGAGAAGACCACTCTCATGTCTGGATTTTAAAAATGAGGTCAGAGCCTGCAGTCTGCAGTATAGCTTAGCATGTGACGACTAAACGGGAGGAAACAGCTGGCCTGGCACCTCTTCTGCTTACTAATTTAGACTTTATATCTTGTTTGTTTAGAGGTCGACTAATCAATAATCCTCAGTATTAATAAACCTTTCACCGTGTTGGCTCCTTTATATTAACCCTCCACCTTTTGCAGCCCCTGCCTGCACATACACTCAAAACATTCAGGCCTAAAATATTGGGAAAAAATGACCCCAACAAAATCACTGGCACGCCGGCTACTTCAATTACAAGTGCACCGCTGTCTGTCAGTAAGTGGATAAAACATCTGATGTGACAGCTTTGATGGACTCAGCCCTTAAGCACACTGGAGACTGAAAGCTGCACTGAACGGGGCGTTCGGTCGCTTTTGGCTCATTGTTTTGTTGTGCTTTGTTTCGCCAGGACGGTGCAGCAACTCTCAGCTTACACGCTCGTGGGCCGGTCATACGGCACCGTGAAATAGCCACGTGAAGAAGGCCAAGCATGTAGCACACCAAAGAGGCCTGCATAAATCTCTTCTTTTTTCTTTTCTTTTTTATCCTTACAGTAATAGCCCCTCTTCTTCTTTTTTTTTTCAACCTAGGAACGACTGTGTCAGGATCCCTTTTGCGGTGTTCTGTGGCTCAATCCTAAAGGGTCCTTTGGTTGACAAAGGCCATTCGCTCCCGCTCTGAGGGGAAAGCTGCGTGTTTTGAGCCCCCGCAGAATGTGTCTATCCAGCACAAATCATCAATTAGGAAAACAGTTGCTGTAGGGCCAACCACAAGCATCCGGGCAATTCTCTGGGTTGTCAAAATGCTCCCTCTCGCTTTCTCTGTCCCCCTCTTTTTCCTCCCCTCTCTCGCTCTCTCCCCCTTCTCTGCCTCCTTCCCCCTTGTCTCAGAGAGCAGTAGCAGATGGGGAGACCAGAGTCAGCATTTCCAGTTGGATCAGCTGACGGATATGCATCCCCTGTTTCCGTTCCTGTTTGTGTGTGTGTGTGTGAGAGAGAGAGAAAGAGCGCTGCTGTTTGTGTGGAGGAGAAAGGTGAAGGGAATAGCATGCATGCAGTAATGTTGACAAAGCATCTCTGTTTTCATGATGAGGCCACCAGAACAGGATGAGAGCAAAGGAGGAGTGCAGAGGGGCAGAGCAGAGTAACCACAGGGGGGTTCAGTGACTTTTTTTTTTCTATCCAAAGAAATGGGTCATTTTTGGCATTGCACTTGCATTGTGAGTTTTTGAGACCCCAAAAAAGGATCCAAGGTCATTCAGAGACCTCGAATTAGGGAAACTCTCAGATGAAAAGGGGAATAAACAGAGAAACTAAAGAAAATAGCCCCCCAAAAATTGAAAAGATCTGGTGAGATATGTGGATAAATGAAAGAGAAAATATATGGTGGAAGGTTTATATAAAAGGTGGTAAAGAGAGAGAGAAAGAGAGAGAGAGGAATGCTGGGAGAAAATGGCGAGGAGAAAGCAATAAGACAGAGACACAGAGACGGAGGTTAAAGGAGGCTGGAAACTGAGAGACAGGCAGGAAGGGAGAGTAAAGAAAGACAGAATTGAGGAAAGGAGGAGAGAGGAGTAACAGATGAGAGAACGTGTCCCAGTTCCAGGGTGTGTATGATGTGTGTGTGTGTGTGTGTTTGCAAGAGTGGTTTGTGTTGCAGGGATCTTGGCTGCTGTCAGGCTAGGGGACTCCCAGAGGAAGCCAGTCCTTGTTCAGTTTACAGTGAATGATTCCCTTCCTGCCCTGCGCAGCCCTGCAGGCCAATGGCCAACCAGGTTTGTGTGTGTGTGTGTGTGTGTGTGTGTGTGTGTGTGTGTGCGTGTGCGTGTGTGTGTGTGTGAGTGTGTGTGTAGCAGTGCTGCTTCATAGGGTGGCTTGGTGGAAAGAAGGAGAGAGACTGTCCTGTAAATGAGAGGTCACAGGTTGCGCAATAGTCAATGTTTGCCCACCAACAGTCATGTGTCTGGTCAGTGTCCTCAAGCTGGACAGACTTTTTCATCTGTTTGTTTCTGTTTCTTTACTTTTGATGATGAGTAAATGTTGTAGCTTTAACTTAATCAATCATTGGTTTCTTCTCACACTTTATAACAACTGAAGACAGAAACAAAGGACATATATTATTAAAGGTTAGTATTAGAAGCTGGTTACACAACAGGCCAGCGATGGGAGAAATATTGAAACCTTTTACTTTAGTGTAAGTTTTTATGCACTTTAAAAATACTTGATCTGCATTCAAATCTGAGCCTGAGAACAGTAAATGATAATTATCAGAAAAATATAGAAAAAGCAAAAGTACTCATGGTGCAGAACAGCCCATTACATAGTGTTATGTTTCTATTGTGTGCAAGCTATTTTACAGTAACTACTTACTAAAGTCATCAAATAAAGGTAATGGAGTAGAAAATTGCAGGAATTTCCTCAGAAATGTGGTGGAGTTGAAGTAAGTAACATGAAATAGACATACTATACTATAATACTAACACAACTGCAGGTCAACGAGTTAAGTAGTGCTGATACCTCAGTGACAGCTGAAAATGTACATTTTAGTTGTACAGCAGAGAAGTCTGAGAAATATTATCAGGAAAACAAATCAGGGGGTGGAAAGTAGGTTTACAAGGAGGATAATTCAGCTCTGGGACAACATTTACAAAGGGTCACCAGAACGTAATTTCTTAAATTGGAAAATGTAGAACTATTGCTCAGTTTGAAATAGTAATTTGTCACACTCTTGGAAAAGTAATAATCCTACTGTAATGTTCCCTGCCAATGCTGTTTAAATCCCACAATAATATGGAAGTTGTTGGAGCCATGAATCAGCTCCAGTCCTCCCAACCATCTCAAACGACGTTCCAGCGTTTCCTCCAGGATCTTTTTCCTGGCACGGTGGCCTCTGAAACAGCGTTTCAGGCCATGTTCTGTTTCAGCCGTTACACATTAAGTGTGGATTAGATGAATAATCCCATTGCTTCCAAAAATGTGGTGAAATACTTGATCGGGGTGAATGGAGGTCGGTGTTGTCATGGTATCATCTGTCACAACTTTACGGATGCAAACATTTTAACTGGCGAGCACGAGTCTTCACTGAAATTGGTGTAAATGGCTTTTTACTGAAGGACATTAGACCCGTTAATGTGGCTGACAGAAGAAGTCAAGCCTACTACTTTTTAAGTGAACAAATTCAAACATTTCAGATTTTTTCTATAAATCTGTCAAGTACAGAGACTTGTTTGGTGCTTCTTAGCTTCTTTAATCAGATATTTTCTCATATAAATAACAATTTTATTCCTGTTCTACTGCAGGCAGGGATTGTGCACAGCTAACTGGGCTAAAACTTAATGAAACACTGCATTTTTCATTGTAAGTTTTTTTTTTCTCAATTTAAAACAGCTATTGTAGACGTTTATACAAAAAAACGTTCTGCCTCTCTCAAATAATATACAATGTGAGTGTAAAGCATTTTTCAGATATTTTCATTTAATTTAAATTCCTTTTTCTTTATCTTATGATGGAGAATTTTTTTCCATTTAGTGTCGTAAACCGTATACAGTACCTAGAGCTGGCTGAACTCACGATATTGACAGCAACTGTGTGGTTTCTTGGATTAAACTAGTTCATTCATGATTTATTTTTACTGGGATTTGCCGAGACCCTTACGTGTAATGATAATAAACCAAGTCTAAAACACTGGAGCTTTCTGAAGCCCTCAGAGCCAACCTGGGAGATGCACCACCCAAACTAAAGCAGTGCTGCCATCTTGTGGCCAAGTGGCATAATTTCTAACGCTTGTGTTGTAAGGAGGAACGAGTCTCTGGTAAACGCCTGTAAGACTGTAATTAATGAATAACACACACACACACACACACACACACACACACACACACAGATAACATGTTCCTTTAAATAAATGTATGTACAATTATCAAGTTTTATTGAAATGTCTGTGTTTAAGGGAGAGAAATAACATTAGGAAGAGAATATGTTAGGAATAACATAAGGGAGAGAAAAAACACAGCAATTCAAACATACCATTTCTTTTTTATTGATAATGATGCAGACTTTATTTCATACATTTAAATACACTTAATACAATATGTATTACTTAGAAAAGGCGGTCACATTTCCCTTTTGCTCCTTCACTATACTGTATCTATAGATTATCCTTTCAAAAAAATGTTCATTGCAGTGTTCCGTACAATTAGATTTTATTAGCAATAAAGCTTTATAAATAAATATTCACAATAGTAATTCAACCTAGTGTAATGTTACAGTAACTTGTGATTCACTAAAAAGAAAAAAAAAACATTTACAGGAAGATCTGCTGGGCTGTGAAGCTGAGCCATTTGGCCCCCCGTGAAAGGAAACTTTTTGTGAGACTGGTCAATATTTGGTCCTTACAACCAAAATCAAATAATCCACACTCCACACATTTGGTGTCACTAAGGTGTTAAATCTTCTTGGGTTTGTCCTTTACCCTAAACACACAGCTCAACATTACCACCACTGCTTATCGAAACAAAGTTTTCACATCTGCCTTGAAGACTTGAAGTCAGCTGACATGGGCACAAAATAGCAATACAATTAATCAATCATACAGATGTTTCACTGTTGCTGCACTAAGATTAAGTCATATTAACTTCGTCTGTTGACCGAAAATTGAAACTTGAAGTAAGCCTAAAAACTATAATCCTTGGTTATAGATACACATTTCTGACACAGTGCGAAGAAACTTGTTCTTTTTCTGCAGATTTGTCTGCTGACGTTGCACACTGAACACATGTGGCAACAGAAACAGGCTTCAAACAGGCGTGAGCAAGTTAAAAGTAAATACCAGTGAGATTGTCATCAGAAGTCAGCAAAGATTGACCCTAGGTAGTAAGATACTGAAATAATTATGTTACCAGAATATCTTCCCAATTCCCCTTTGTTTGCTTGGGTTTGAATTCGACGCCAGATGGTGGCCTTTTTTTAATTTTTATTTTTACTGCCTTGTTGGTTTCCTCTGTGCCAGACGTGATCAATTGTAAAACTATTTCTGTGTAAAAGCGGCACATTGCTGTCTTCCAGCAGTGGTATTTCATACTGGGGTTCAAAGTGAACACCCATTTATCAAGTCTGACGTGCACTGACGCTGCACACATTCACTGTCTGCACCAAGAAGGTATTTATGTGTTTATAGTCAGAAAGTATTCTGATTATTATCTCATATGCCTGTAATGATCATATACAGTATAAGCTGCTCAGCCTGATTGCATATCTCCTGCATGAAAAAGATGAATAAACAATCATTTAGGTTATCAACATTAAAATAGAGCTTTGACTAACTGTAAAAACAGCATTATGTGGTTGCCTCAAGCGTCGCTGCCCTATTGTACCGATCTGAAATGACCTTTAAATGGGATACTTTGCCCTGGCGTAAAATCGTACTTTTAATGTGCATTGAAAAATTTCAGCGAGCGTGTCCGCGGTTCCTGCTGCCGTCTTGCTTTACATGTTGCCTGCAGGCCTTGGCAGGAAGAAGATGGCCTTCTGACCCTGGTGGGTGTCGGGTCCTGCTTTGGGTTGGCCGTTCCTCTTCAGACCGACGTACCAGTTGTACTTCTGCGAGCGATACGTGTTGTAGTGGTTCTCTTCGTACTTCTCCAGGAAGTAACACTCATCGCTCAGTGCTTGCTGCGACAAGAAAATGAAAGAGGGGGGAGAAAGGAGAGGAGTTTGTTTTATTGCAAGTCTGCTAATTCTTCTTGTAAATTTGTTTAAAAGAACAGTGTAAAGTGCTGAATAATAGAATCTACAAGGCTAATCTGTAATTCCTTAATGGCTTATATTACTCATTTGTTTTATATGTCCCAGTTACAATGCTCAGCGTGATTTATATTATGCAAAAAAATCCTTTGGTAAGCCTTTGGCACTGTGATTCTCCAGTATTTTGCAGTTGTGGAAATAACACAGGCTATTACAAAACTGCAAGAATTAGTGAGTTTAAACTTACACTGACAGGTTCACAAGTATGTGATGTTGTGAAGAGAAAAGGATCTCATTTCATTGCGACACATCAAGCCACATTCAATATTTTTTAACGGTTTAATCTTTCCACCCAAGATTAGGTTTTCTTCACGGCGGCTGTAGTTTTGTACTAAACAATGTAAAAACTCACTGATCCGTAGAGGCGTCCATTTTTGTTCATAGCCAGGTACCTTCCTGTCGTCTCGCCCTTGATGACTACCACTCCTACACTCACAGCCTTCAGCCTCAGGATGTCTGCAACACAAACATGTGACACTGTTCAACATAACACCACTACATTACCTTTTCTTCTGTCGCCATTCCAAGGATGACGTAGAGGATAAACCTTCTTGGACACAAAGTAGTTGTCTTTTTTTCTCCTGACATAAATATTGTATCAATGTGTACATGGCAGGGGGAACGGTAAGCGCTCATGATTACAGATCCAAATCACTGAGCAGCTTTATGGGAACTGCTGCGATTAAATACCTCGCTTATGAGGACTTGAGTTCATTGAAGTCACTGTTAACTATTAAATCATGAGCCTTAATAATCCTCTCTTTCATCCAGTCTAAGTCAAGTTTTACAAGATAACTTCAATCAAAGAATCTTCATTTTGTCTCTATGTTCAAAACCATGAAGACTTTTAATCACCAGTTTAGTCAAAACCTTAAGTTTAAGTGTTAAAAATTCAAATAATAAACAGTAGATAAGTTAGATGTACATAATTTGCCCAGCTTCATTTAAGTCATTTCTATTATGTTGACCTCCACATCTTTTAGTTTACTCCTCATTCTGAGATACGACAATCACACTTCAAAAAAAGAAACTTTAAAAACCATTTCTTCCTCACCGTAGGGGTCATTTTCCTGCCTGCCGCCGCTCACTGTCCCATCTGGTAAAATCCTCAGGTGATATCCTCCGTTCTGGCAGTACAGTCTGGTCAGCGTCCGCTGCTCTTGCCTGGACAAGTCCAGGGACCTCGGTCCGAACGGCAGCACTGTAACGTCTCCCTCAGACATCCTACAGAGAGTTTGTGGCTTGGACGAAGCAGAGTGGTGTCCCTGTGCCTGCAGAGACAGACGAGAGCCACCGTGTTCACCGCTCATGTCACCTGGACTGCGTCTGAGACACGAGAGAAAGCAGGAGGGGGAGGACAACGCCGCCTTCATGATATGATTACGGGAAACGCTTGCCTCCCGAGCCTCCCTCAATCACTTTCCCCTTCTCTCTGTCTCTCCACTTCTGCCTGTAGACCTTTTAAAGCACTCTTTCTCTCTATGAAGTGATGAAACGGGCCGTGGAATCAGATCTGGACGGAGGCCAGGCAGAGCTGCCACATGACGAAACTTGTTTTCCAAGCGAACATCACTTTGATTTTTTTTTTTCTTTGAGAAAATAATTTCCAGATGGAAGTGACGTAATTTTCACCTGAAATCAGCGCGAGGCCAGTCAACAAAATAAACACATGGAAGCGACATGGGACAGAGAAAACCTGCTGTAATGGCTTTAGTCCTTGCTGGAAATGTTGCAAGAGCCAGCAATGGTCTAGGCTTACCACGTCACATTGTAACACTCCAGAGAAACACAAGAGCCATTTTCCTCACATGGTTTGATGCTAAATGTTTTGTATTAACACGCTGCATTCATTTGGCTTTAGCTGACAATTCAGTTCACTAATACTCAAACAAGCCTCCGGCAGCCAAACACTTAAATACTTCCGCTTATGGAACCAGAATCCATCCAGCCCTGTCTGTCTTACCCTCAGACTGCCTGCTTCCTCAAGAGCTTATCCAAAAAACAATCAAGCCCATATTAAAGCCACAATGTCAGTGTAATCTTAGTGTCCTGGAGGGTAGAGATCCCAGAGCAGCAGTGGCTGTACTAAAGTCTGTCAAATGGAAAAGGAGCAGGGGAGGCGGTGAAGGAGACCGGCCAGCAGTGGTACTGCACAGCTCTGGTCTCTGTTATCATTTGTAGCCAGAGGTAGAGAATAACTGCAACCGAGCCAGGCGAGCCCACATTTGGAATGTCTTGGGGAGGCATAAGAAACAGAGGGGAATGAGAGAGGGAGAGGGAAAGCGAAAGACAGAGCAGTGCAAAGCCGCAAGAGGAATGTAAGGCCTACCCACTCACAGATGACTTTTCCTAAGTACAGTAAGAGCAGGACCTGCAGAAGAATGTTGTATTATGGGAAATGAGAGGTTAGTTAGAGCCAGGCTGGTGCGCAGGGACCTTCGGACGGTGCTGCTGGTGGGAATGACATCAAAAGTCCAATTGTGCAGACGCGTGGGAGGAGAGGTTGAACCTGTGTGTATGCTTGGATCGGTGGGTGTGGGGGGGTTTAGTTGAAAGGGTTGATGTTTTGGCGAAAGTGGACTAAAGGTCTTCTGAGAATAAAATATGGTTGGATGGGTTATTAAAAGTCATAAAGGATATTTTTGGATTAATGGATGCTGAACAGTGGCCCGGTGTGGCTACCTTTGATCATTAACTTCCTCAAAAAAAAAAAAAAGCAAGATCAGTATCAACTTGCTTTCCTTGTAATGTATTATTAGTGAATCAGCAGCAGTGATTACAAACCAGCCGGATTCCCACACAAACAACACAGCTCTCATCTAGTGAATCAGTCACCTACCTGTGAGAAAGTCATGTGGCAGTGCCCCTGATGAGCCAGCATGTTCTCCTTCTTTCCCTCCTTTTCACAGGTTTTGGCTGAAATCAGCTCCTGGAGCCAAACTCTCTCCCTCTTTCCCTCCACTGGAGAAGTGCCTGGAGACTTTAGTGCATGTCTGTATTTGTACCCAATCTACCCCCCCTCCCCCACCTCACCCCCATTCTAACGTCAGAGGACTCATTTTAACAGGCCAACGTCAGGACTAAAATTACCGCACTAGAATAGAGAGGGAGACTGAGGCGGAGTGACGCAAGTGTCCGGGGCCGTGGGATCCAGCCAGAGCCTGGAAATGAGCAGGGCTGCCTGTCTGACTGAGCGCTTGATACATTCTTATTGGGGTGTCCTCCTGGAGACACTGGCGAGCAGCACAACGTAAACATTTATAAAAGACACAAAGGGGATGACTTCAACTCCCGGAATTAATCTTACATAACGCCAGTACCTCTGCTGTGCGACTCAGGTTTGTGCTTAGATGTTCAGAGCAGTGTTGACGGTGCAGAGCGTGGTTAGGTCACGTTGCAGGACTTGCTTCACATTCCTGCAAAGTTCAACCAGGTACTTGTCAGAACCATAACCAGACACACAGCAAATGTCCTCTATACGCAGATGCATGCAAAGTCATAGGAGGCACAAGATCGGGGTTCAGATGAAATATAACATAAAGGAAGGCAGAATCACTCCTCTATTTCTGACAAAGTAGCTGATCATCAGTAAACTGTCACTCTGCCTCTCCCCTGGTGAGCAAACAAGAGCACTCTTGACACTCTTTTTATATAAACAAAGATTCTGGACTTGCTTTAATCTCCAAACAGCTCCTGATAAGATAAAAACAAAACTGTGAGATAACAGTATTAATGGAAGAAGAATGTAAACACAAGCTTATTATTGTGATCACAGAACAGAAATCTGTACCTTTGCAGAACACACCAAAAGCATTTCCCAAAGCACTACATCATTTACTCTGTGATAATTTTCTAAGTGAATGCACTAAATATATATTTAGATATCTACTGTGGGGTGTTGTCATTTCTCAAAATGGTGGAAAAATGGCTTCTGAGAACGGCGGCCTTCTCAATATCTATTTTTGCACACTTTCGCTGTCTGCCTCGCACTTGCACGCCAATAAACAGCCATTATTGTTCAGGCTGGGTGAATTATTCACATTGGTATAGCCTCGCCTGTGTCCTCTTTCTAATGGATACTTCAAGTCCTTGTCTCCATAATTCATCCCCTGCAGTGGATCTGCATTTTAAAATCACTCAGCCTCTCTAAAGTCATATAATCCCAAGACATGAGACTATGCAGAAAGTATTCAGTAAAAAAGAGCAACCACCACACTGCCAAACAGTGGAGAGGCTGACCTACTTTTCTCTCACCTGTTCTCATCTGTGCTCAGCCTCTTTGGATTTTTTTTGGACATAGCTGCTCTACCTCAATTTACCAGGAGATGGCAGAATGTCTCTGTTTTGCTGCTTACTGTAGTAACTTGTAGCAACATTAAGTTTTACTACAAGCTACCACAAAAAAAAGTGGAAAGTATAAGAAAACAGCGACACTTTTGTTGTCTAAAGTTGCTTTTGTACAGCACATAAAAACGATCTGTTGTTTATACCATTAACAAGAAGCTGCACATTTAGAGTGTACTGCATTCACAGATAACATATCTTTCTTTCAATTCTGGTGAAGTTTAAGCTTTTGCCCTCCACCAACCTTGAGGGTAATCTCAGTCTCTTTAAGTGCAAAATGCTCAACTATGTTCAGCAGCTACATGCTGACTTTGCCGGTCTGCGATTTCATGCTGGGCAGCTGGACTACAGTGTGTTTATATCGCCATGTTTTGCACTGTTGGAAATGATGCTGATGAGAGTGAAACAAAACAGTGAAGCTGCTAGAATCAAAAGAATGAGCTTATTATAGCAGTGTTAATGACATAGCATATGACATAGTAAGTCTTAGTATCAAGGAAGTTCACAGGTGAGGCCTCTTTGTTCACATTCAACCTAGTTGAACTGACAAAAGGGCTATTTTTGTGTCGCGTTAGCTTTATGTCATCGCTTACTTTGATTTGTTCTGCCTCTCATCCTTTGTTTCGTTACATGAAAAAATATTTATATATTCTGTTTATCTTATTGTCATGTACACCTCAGGGCCACAAACCCACATTTGTATGGCCACCTAGATATTCACAGCCATGTTGCACCACAAGCGAAACTCTAAGTTGTTTTTATGTTTGCAGGTCAGTGCTGAGAATATATTTAGACTTTATTGTCCTCACTGCGGCAATAATGGGACAAACAAACCAAAAACCCCCACTGTGTGTCTTCAATGCTCAAACTAAGTGATAATTCATAATTTATCTTACAAAAAGTTGTCTGAATGTGAAGATTGTGATACAGTCTTTAGTTATCAGAGTCAACTTTATTTGCCAAATACATGTGAACACACAAAGAATTTGCCTCTTGTTTACAGTGGCGTACAACATACAAATGTAAACGAATGCATATCTGAAGACGAACTGCTCCCACAATGATTGTACTCGTTGCAGTGGCAGGATATTGTGCTCAGAAATTTGTATCAACAGGACAGTACCAGTATCCTGTTTTTACCATCGCTGATAGACTTTGCTCTGACCACCCACAGTGGGAACTCCTCTGGATGTGAGTGGGTGTGCAAGGACAGAACATCATTAAATATTGGATGGGAATGATGGAGAAGCTGAGACATAATGAATGACAATAATATGAGGATGAGGTTTGTGTGACAGGGACCTCGTTGGTGTAAAAGGGACCCTCTTACCAGACGTACCATCAGTTGCTTTAAAGCGTTAGAGCTGCAAATCTAGAGCTGCAGATCTAGATTTTAGATTCTAGTTTCCAAGGTTTCCTATACGCCAGTCTGAATTATAGCAAATGTGTCTAAAATTATGTAATATGCAAGGAGGAGGACATTAGACATTGCGAAGGGCAGAAGAACTCCGCTTGTCAGCTGTCATTTGCTTCATGTTTGTGAAGAGGAAATGGAGACAAGCACATGTATTTTTAGCTGTTGAGTCGATTATAACGTTACTGTTTTCATGACAGGAAGCTTTCTCGGGGACAGGATGACGCAGAGGATGAAATTAGAGATGGATGAGCAGAATCTAATTAACAGCATCTTGATGGCCATAAAGCATCTTAGCACTGATATTGATTAAAGCCGCCATATTTAACGTTACGTTCTCTAATACTAATGTGAATGGAAATTCCTTTTTACTGACCCTGTCTCCAGATAGAGGTTGAAGAAAGACAACAGCAGAGATTATACTCTCGTCACTCACAAACTAGTCACCGACTTGCTCCCGGACCCCCCCACAAAGTCTACGACACCCCTCTTGTTTGGATCATCCACCTACAGGTCAGAGACTGATCACCTGGTGATCTGGTGCAGACTGAATAACTCGGAGCTCAGTGCTTTCAAGAAAGTGGAAAAGTTTGTGCGTTTCGACACTGTGGAGTCCTTCCACTTCCTGGGCACCATCATCATCCAGGACCTCAAGTGGGAACCCCTTCACAAAGAAGTTCACCTCCTCCATCCTCCATCTGGTACACTGCTGCCACTGCCAAGGACAGAGGACAGCATATCATATGCTTTTCTGAGACTGTGATCAGCTGCACACACCACAACAACAGCTTCTTCCCGGCTTCAGCTGCAGCACCACAGACACTGTGCATTGCATCTCATCATCTGACAGATTACTACCATGCACATTGCACATATTCTTTCTACTTCACTGTGTGAATTTTTGCACATTCTCTGGTCAGTATTTATACATTTCTGTAGAAATCTGTATAACTCTTTTATTTGAAAGACTGATTTATTGCACAAATTTATTATAAGGTCATAGATTAACATAGATTAACCAAAGTACAGAAGCACATACAGGGACGAGTGCGTGATGACAAAACATAAATTTGACATGTATTCTTAGGTAAAGCCGATTTGACAAACCATTGTTACTGAAAAAGTAAAAAAAACATGTTTTTATGAACAAAAGTTACAACAATTATGTTCTTTTCGCATGTCAGAAGACAACCTGTGTTCAGATAAATGAACGTGGCTTTGAATGAACAATGATGAAACTGGACTTAACCATTTAATTTAAGCTGCCATTATTTAAAGTGCATCAGATTTTTGTATTCTAATCCGGCGTTCAGCCCACTGTGACAAATCAAGCATGCCTGTGTTTCCTCTAAATGCACCTGACTACAAACTAGTTAATTCTGGTTCTTGAACTAGCCTCCTGCCCCCTTGATCTCATACACAAACAGGCGTCTATGACTTCCTGTAAACGGCTATCTCTGTACACCACACTGTGACAGATGGAAGAAATGAGCAAAGCGACACAGCAGACGCTCAGCCGTGCTTTGGCAGAGGAAGTCGATTGCCTAAATCTGAGCTGTTTTTGCACAATAACCGCAAACACAAACTGTGCATGTGTCAGTGGCGTAGAAACAAAAAACACATAAATGTGTCATCATTTGAATGGTAAGGTGCAAGTGACTACAACTTGCAGTCCACAAAACTGCAGTTAGTGTGATGCGTATTCAGTAAGGTTTCAGGCTACTTGTCCTGATAACAGGTTTAGCCATTATAAGTTTAGATTCCCTCTCCAATCACAAGTCAAACTAGTCTTTTGCCTTCAATGAAATGTGAGCCACATTTAATGCGGTTGTCAAAAGAAATACAAATGTGTTGGTGGTGCCAGCAGAGGGCGCCAGAGAGCGATGAAGGCTTTAATCCAAGGCAGATTTTCTCCACAGAAATTCCCCCGCGCTGCCTGAAATGACATCATCGTCTTCTCCCACCAATCAGACTGCACGCAAAGATTGTCTATGCCCGGGAAGATGCAATACTCAACAGCGTTAGGCTCTCTTCACTGACATGCATGCACTGTGCTTCTTAACTGTGCAGCTACAGACTGTGGACCCACGTCTTCAGCTGTTCATATTTCCAGGGCTTACAGAAAGTTTGGAAAACTCCCTGTAGATGGTATCAAATGCTTAGATTGGGTATGATGTCTGCAGTCAGAATACATGAAAACCGCACATTATTACTTTATCCGCTAACACGGCCGAGTGAGTTCCAGGTCGACCTCCTGCTTCGCCTACCACTTTATCTCTTCCCCAAATGAAATGCTCCTATCTTAAAAATTGACCAGCTTATAAAGTCAGAAATGTCCAAGTTAGTCACCAGCAAGTTGCTCCTAAACATCCAACAAAGGGGCTCAGACTCATCTGGGGCTAAGCTCATAATTTATCCATAACACAGGTTCACAGCCTGGTGTGACAGGTAAACCCTATGATGAAAACACACTCCAACAAAAAATCTTAAGGTTAAGCTAAGTTATTAACACCTTATAGAGGCTTCTCCTGGGACCATGTCATGTGCGTGACCTGTGATACATTCATATTGTTGGTTGCACTTCCTGAATTTACACTTTGATTAAGATTTCCTGAATGCACCACATTTGTAAAACAGATTCTTGGAACCTGAGAGCTGAAAAGGAGTAACTGTCTGACGTGTCCTCTAATATATGTTTTGTGCAATATGAACCCCCCGCTGACCTATTGGTCTGTTATGAATAATAACACATCATTTAAACATAACACGTAAAGGTGTCTAGTCAGACCTGAACTGTGAATCTCAGATCTGATCAGGGATGTTTGTTGCATGTCATACCACTGCTTTATTTTTGGCCACACTACCGGCTCAAGGGATGTCATCAACTATAAATTGCTGTGAACTTGCAACAGATATTCAAAGTCCCTGGGCTGTGATAACTTTGTTGATCCCCTGACTTTTCATCTTGCACCGTCATCAGGTCAAAATTTTAATTAACCCAGTTCTGTTTCTGAGCAAATAATCATGACATTTCTGTCAACCACAGTTATGCATTGTGTTTAGTGCCAAGTACTGATGCATGCAAACAGGATCAAACCTGCTAAACATCAGAACTGTCACTGTGAGCATGTTAGCTATCTCACATTGCCTATATATACACCCTCACAGAGCTGCTGGCATGGATGTGCCCTCTTGTTTTTGTTTTTTTTCTAGTTTCCTGCCTGTCTGCAATGTGTACTATATAAAGATATATTTTTTTAAAGTCAGTACAAGCAAGAGAAGGTATGTTTAATTTCTCATTTAGAGGAACTACTGGAACGAGAGAGAGGCCAAACTGACCTGCTTTAAAGGATGCAGCAGTGGAGAAAGACGTATTCAGATACTTTACTTGAGTAAAAGTATTAATACTACAGTGAAAAAATGGTCTTTTACAAGTAAACGTCATGCATTCAAAATCTTACAAAAGCACAAAAGTATTAGTATCTTGAGACACTAAAGTAACAAAAGTAAAAGTACTTATTTTGATGTTGCACCTGGTAATAGTGGTTCTAATTTTAATGACTTTACATACTTCTGGGTAGCGTAATCCATAATTATGACATCATTTTATTAGATGATTGATATATTGAATTATTCATCTAAACCTGTAACTAGTAACTAAGGCTATCAAATAAATGTAGTGGAGTAAAACGTATAAAGAAGCATACTACCAGCAGCATCCAGAGGTGGAATGAAATTAAACTAAATACTAAATACTATTTCAGTACAAATTTGAGCTGCTTCTACTTCGATTGACTGTTTCACAAATTACAAACTACACATTAACGCAGCGGTAAATCCAAAAACATTGCCAGCAAAACTGACAAGGACCATTTTTCTGCAAAATGAGTACTTTTACTTTTACTAATCTCTGTACTAGCTTTAAACCAGTCTTTCTCTTAACAGTCGATCGGCTGACAATGTTTCTGCTTTTAAATCCTGTCTAAAGACACACTTTTAACTTACTTTTTTTTTAAGATGGCAACTAGTTTTGTTTGTCTATATACACTGATTTGCACTTTTTTAAAACACTATTTCAACTGTGTACTTACATTTTGTTGCTCTTGAAATTTCTTTTATTTCTGATAGTTTTATATTGTTTATATGCTTCACATTAAAATGTATTATTGTTATTATTATTATTACCTTTAATCCTTTAAGTACATTTTGATGATAACACAATCATATTTTTACTTTGGCAAGGTTCTGAATGCAGGACTTGATGATTTTGATGTGAGTATTTCTAGGAGCCCAGACTCCCTCCTGCAGCAGCGTCTCTAGAAACCAGATCAGAGTGAGCCCTCCTGTCTTTAGTCTCCATCTCCGTCCTGGAGCGGCATCTTCGCACGCCCCGCCCCCAGACGTCACATCTCTCCCGGCGCGGCCTTCTGATTGGCCGAGAGGAGGCGTCAATCAGAGAGGAGGGGATTATCCTCATGGTGGAGGGAGGGGAGGGTCAGCTCGGTGACGGTCTGCGGCGCCGAGCTGAGCGGAGCGGGGAGCTGAGGAGGAGAAAGCAGTGCATTTAAAAAACCGCCCAGGGAAGACACCGCATTTACGAGCTTATTTCTCTGTGTGTGTTTCTAGTTTTTTATTTTTTTATTCACCCGCCCCCCCCTTCTTCCCTCCCCTGGGTGTCCGCTCCACGATGACTTGATCGAGAGGAATGCAGCGCCGGTTCACCTGAGCAAGTGGACACTTGTTTTTTCTATGCAAGCAAAGACTAATTCAGCTTTTTTTTTTTTTTAATTATTATTTTACTTGAACTGCATGCCCTGCCCGACTCCTCGCCCCTTGTGTCAACTTGAGTGAGTGTTATGTAGGTGGGCATTTCTCCGGGATACACCTCCGCCCCGTTGTTTACATGCTGTAATTGGATTTTCCATCATTTCCAGCAGCAGCAGCAGTAGTAGCTCAGGCTTTCCTCCCTCCTCCTCCTTCCTCCTCTTCTTATTCCTCCTCCTCGCTCGGGAGCGTCTCGCCGGCTCGTCCCGGTGTGTGTCCGAGGGAGAAGATGGGGCTGCCTGCTCTGGAGTTCAGCGACTGCTACCTGGACAGCCCGCAGTTCAGGGAGAGACTCAAGTCCCACGAGCTGGAGCTGGACAAGACCAACAAGTTCATCAAGGAGCTCATCAAGGACGGCAAGGCTCTGATCCAGGCTCTGAAATGTAAGGGAGGAAAGTGTGTGTGTGTGTGAGAGAGAGAGAGAGAGAGAGTGTGTGTTGGTGCTTAATTGGTTAACTGTTAATTGACTGACACACATCAGCACAACAATCACTTTTTTGTGCATGTTGCTTTGACCCCCAAGTGTGTGTGTGTGTATGTGTGAGAGGATGTGTGTTGTTACTTAATTTAGTTAATTAGGCACATTTATTAACAATGAACACTGACACACACCCATGCAGTCCATGTTGACATCAACCAGTTTTGGTCCATGCATGTTGCTTACAGAACATACACCCCACCACCCTCCCCCTTTCAAGTATATGTGTGTGTGCGCGCGCAAAAGAGGGATCCCAACTGCTATAAAAGACTTATCACAGTTGACAGATCATATTGGACTCATATGAAAAGCTCACACTTGTAGAAATATGTGTGTGTGTATCTATATGTATGTGTGTGTGTGTGCTGCAGATAAGGGCACATAACAGAAGTGGAGAGGCGAGGCCGGTGTTGGACCCGGGGGCTGAGTGCATGGTGTCCTCTGAAGCTGTCAGCACATTTGCTTCCATCAGCTTACATTATGAAGGCGTTTGGAGGGAGTGTATGCCGCTTTGTGCTTTTTTTTTTTCAGCTCACACCGATGAGTGCTGGTATGTGTGTGAACATGTCAGAGGCTGTGATGTTGTTTCATGTTGATGAGGGGTTGAACTACCAGAACGTCCACCCTGTAAAGCGGCCAGCGTCCTCCTCATTGTCAGTGAGCTGAGTCAGGAAGTGACAACCAGCTTGTTTTATCACTGCAGGTTTGAATGAAAACTATGACAGGTGGGTGCCAGGCTTATGTGATGAAATGCCTGAATTGGCCACTAAATGGTTATATTTAGGGATAATGTAAGTATATATGTTTACATAGTTTAGTTTAGAAAATAAGTTTACACTCATAAGAGATCTGACTCTGGTTTCTCGTGGCTCTCAGTGTATACACACCGCTCCAAGAGCAATGTTCAGGAGGAAGCAAACATAAACGTGAAATGTGCTGCCAGGTAGTTTAAAACATATACAACAAATGTACATTCATATAAGTTTTCTTACATTTACACTTTAACCAAAATAACCAGAGTAAACTTTAAAGCAGTACTTTGGAACTTTTCATTTTGCGTTGATTTTGGCGATCCCTGTGGACAAAGGTGGTAGTGTTTCACCTAAAGTTGGATTACGTGTTCCTGCTGCTTCACTTCCCGTCGCAAGGAGACTGCTTTGGAAACGGACCTTCGGTTAGCAGCTTGAATTCAGACAGAGCAAACCCCGACACTGTTTTATCTGACTGGTGGGAGGCTTTAAGCTATCTCTGTTAGAAGCTAATAGAAATAGCCAATCATCTCGCTGTTTTTCTCACTTGCTTATGTAGTTCATACAGTGACAGTGGTACTAAATTGAGACTGTTTAATATCCAAAAACTCCATGGAACTGGTTTAATCTAAATAACTTAAAATCAACCAAAATCTAAAATTCAGCATTTAAAATGAACTAAACTGTTCTCTAAAAAAGACAAAACCAATCGTGTTCTAATGGATGAAATCTTAAATGTGAGGCTGTCACTCATTTTAGGGCTCGATTTTTTTTTTTTTTTTTTTTTTTTTAGGATCTTTAGGAAATTACGACTTTTCTTAAACTTGTCCGATCTCAGGGTGTGAGAAATGACATGGTGACTGAAAGTTCATTCTTAATTTTGCAAACAGTAGTCGATAAAAATGGCTTCACCACAAGTTCCTCCTAGTCATTGTTTGGCTCTTGAAGATCGTATCACACCATCCTTCTCTGAAAATGGAGTTTCCAAAAAAAAAGATTAAAAGTTAGATTCATTAGAACTCTTTTTACTCATAAAGTGCTCTGAAAGAAATGGAAATTTGAACTTTAATTTAGTGACACCTGGTAAAGGACAAGCTGTTTCAACTCTGTGTGTCAAATGTGTGTTTAGTTTGCATGGTGCAACAGTGCACTATACATACACACATCAGATACAGTAGATACTTTTGTCCTCTGATATACAATGAATTACTCAAACTGCCTGTGTCCAGACAGAAAAATCCTGCCGGTTAATCTGAACTTTCCACCGTTGTGCTGTCGTCTGCGCCTTTAAAAAACAAACCGACTCGGCCCTCTGTCACCACAAAGCTCTGTCAGCTGATGTGTTGCTATAATAACAATTCTGCTTTTGTCCATCGCTGAGGTCTAGAAATCAAACAGCGCGGCCTGATTCACTGGTGGTTGCGGCGGGAGTCATTTGCTTGTTCTGTGCCATTGTAGCTGGGTGCTGCCTAACAAAGAGCAAGTCAGCAAATGTTCCTAGTTAGTCTTTTTTTTTTAATACCTGTAGCACACAGTATTGTTGATCTATTGTTGGCAGGTTGAGACAGGTCTTTGTGCTGTAAACCTTTCCCTTCATTGCACCTCTGCTTTTCTTGAGGCATCGAGAGGATGTGCGACTGTCCTGGGAAGCCCCCCTGAACTGAACTCTTTTGTCAGTTAATAATTGCTGTTGGAAGAGGCCGTCCAGACTCTCTGGACAGCTTTCACATGTGTTTCAGTTGTAATGACTACATCCATGTTACCGCAGAAGGAGAAAGCGAAACATTTACAGCGCCATGTGCCATGCTGCTCAGAGCTCATACAGCGCTACTGTGGTCTCACTGAAGCCTGTTGTCACGTCTCTGTCCTCTCTGGGTTTTCAGTGCAGTGTAACGACCCGTATAGGGTTGGGTGAGATGAGTAATGAGTATATAGGCTGTCTCTGGTTGTTATAGACGGCTGCTGTGTCGCAGTTTTCAAATTTTATTGAATTTTCTGTCAAAAACAAACATTTGCGTCAGTTATTTTATCTTTAAATAGCTATATTTTACATGTATTCTTTATTAAATGACGTACAGTATATGTATGTAATTGACATGTACTGTCTGTTTCCAGTTTATCAGGTACAGAGGCAGATACAGAGATGTGTTTATGTTATTTAACCTACCCCCATTGATGTAAATGGGGTGCACAACATTTTTAAAGAGCAAACACGTCTGCCACGATATATAATATAGTAGTAACACCTGTACAACAGTACAACACAATACACTTGAATCAACATTTCTCTAAAGTAGTTTAGAACATTTTTAAAGTCGGTTTGATTGCAGGATTGTTGCAAAAAAAAGAACATGTTCTTTTTGCATATGTAAAAACCATATATCTGCAATAAGCTAATATCAGTTGATAATATTCCACTTCCACTTTATTGTTTGGGAGCAGTGAGAAAATCAAAGGCTTGTTGTGTTCTGATGACACTTTTGGCTATAAACTGTGATTTGTGTTTTTGCTCTGAGCTTCCCACACATCATCTTCTCTTCTTTTTCCCTTCTTATGAGAGTTAGATGTTTTGGCGCGTCGCCTCTATTTTTCAAATAGAGGAAGGTTTCACGCAGTGATACCAGCGCCGTTATTTCAAATTTAAGGCAGCCCAATCCTGGTTGTGGGTGTCAAACTGGTGTATGTTGCAATTAAACATGTAGACACATTCAGACAAATGGCTACACACAAAAACACACACACACTCAGTTTTAGCATAGACTTTGAAAACCACAGAGTCTCCCTTAAATAAGTACTCTTGTGGCATACACAAACTAAGATGGCAGATGCATGGGCACGCACACAGATACACAAACAATATACACACAGGCACAAATGTGTGTGAGTTTACGTGTGTGTTAGCCAGATGTCATTTAAGGGCAGATCTAGCTTGTCATTACGGAGCCTGTAGAAATGTTTGGTGCTCTGCTCCACCTCTAACATGACATGGTTCAATCAGCCAAACAAACCCTAATTACCAGCCGGTGCCGTGACAGAAACGAGACACCGTGTTTAGACAGTTTATGTGACACTGACACATGATGTTGCCATGTTTTCAGCTGAAAGTGTAAAGCGTAAGGGTCTGACGTCACTCGGCTTAGTATTATATGTTCTTCCGTTTGAAGTGGTTTGACGGATCCGTCCTTTTCTTTACCGTATATCATCATCCTCACTATGTCATGTTGCTGAAATGTTATAAAGCAAAGTGTGGCGTTACCAACCAGATCAGTTTTTTTTGTTGTAGTCACTCACAGGAATCCGCACAAGTATGGATAAAGACATTTTATTATTAGAGATACTATATATTATTACTATCAAGTGTTTTATGTTATTTCATATCTGTAGTATCCTGATTCAATGGTCTGAAATGTGTTTTATCTGCCTTTTAAGCCTTTCAAAGACTATATTCTGAGTAAAACGCTGTGAAACTTTTTGACATGAAAATAGTCACATTTTAAGAGAATATTTCTGTGTACACCTGTTTTGAACACAGACTTTCCAGAGTCAGCTTTCAAAACCCCTTCAGAGTTCAACCAAGAGTCACGCAGACCGGCAGTAATCTGTCAGTCAGTAAATCATTTACTCAAAAAAATCACTTTAACCACGAGTGCAGTAATAATACAGCGATAAAGCCTCCAACTATACATATCCAGTGCCAATTACCAGCTCCGACTCCCGGGGCTCAGCTGTCACGGACTAGTTTTTCACAATGAGGTCATCGTCCGCCGCACTGACAGCACTGCTTCCTGGAGTTAGCAGTGTTTTAGTCTGAGAGTCATCTTACTGTTAAGACGTGTGATAATCACATTGTTATGCGCAGTTGTGCGCGTACACACGTGTTTTATAGTTGAAAGCAGGATGTATTCTGTCATATATATCATTTTTCTTAACCATTAAATAGAGCTTTGAGGGCTTGGAAGCCTGAAACATGAGAGAACGCAGCTGGTTAGTTCAAGTCCCCTATTGGTGTTGGCTGTGTGTACATGTGTAATCTTTATACGTATTTGTGCACATATGCTGTGGATAAGGATATGAACATATTTCATATTTCCATAACAGGCGTTTATGTGTCATAGCGACCTCTGTGTGTGTACCCTGACCTTCAGTGAGCTGATGAGATGCTGCTAATTGATGAAGCACTAACATGTCAGGAGGACAGATACAGATAAACTGTACATTGAGATGAAAACATACAAAGAAAAGAAAAGGAAAAGAAAAATATCAACCGAGAGGCAAATGGTGAGTCTTTTTCAAATTTTTTTTCACTAAAGCTAGAGCATCAGGCTGAAAAGATGTTAAGAAGACAACTTCTATTAAATTACTACTCATTTATTTGGCCTAGATTTGGGTTAAACTCAACAGGATGTCTTAAGAGTTAGTTAAAAAGCCAAATGTTAAGAACTTAAGGAGTTTTATGGGGGGGTTATTTAAGCAGAAAAACACAAAGTAGACTTGAAATTGTTTAAAATTGTCTCAATTTATCAATAGCTAGGGCTTGAAGAGGAAGTCTCCCTCTGGTTTAATTTGGACAAAAAAATGGGCAGACTCGACCATAAAATTTTCAGCGACTATTTTAGCCCCATATAATTGTCCAGATTTAGCCAATAAAACAATGCCTTTAGACGCCGGCCCTTTCTGGAGAAATAGTTGATGCTTAAACTTTTACAAACACAGCCCAAAACTAAAATTACCCTCCAAGAGTCACTGCTTTGTAGTAAACCTGAAAGAGTGGTTGTCCCGTACTAAAACGTACAGTGCTGTATTTCAAAGCCCCCAAAAAATACAGACATTGTTCAGACATGTGTGCTCCGTTGTGTGTGGCCTGTTGCTGGTTAAAAACAGCTCTCCGCCTGTTTGCGCCGTCTTGATAATGGCTTCGTTTTTGGGCGTTTTACTCAGGCCTCAAATTGAACCTTCAACCGCCCCCTAGCAATCTCGCAAACAAGCTGCCGCGCCACGAGGACTCGTGTGTAAATTGTCCCCGCAAAGTCGAAGTGGGAATTCCCTGCGATGGACCACGCGCTGTCGCAATCCATGCCCCTCTCAAATTTCTTCTCTTCTCTCCTCTTCACCTTCTGTCTTTGTTTTTCCGCAGCCACCCACCCTGCTCTTAGTGATCTTAGTAATAAGAAGGGTAATAGCAGTCATGCAGTGGCTCAACTGTCAGCTGCACTGATGGATGAGGGTCTCACACACACACACACACAAAATTGCACACAGTACCATAACTAATTCTCAATTATGGCTGACGCAAGGAGCGAACCTTCTTTCTCAGAGGTCTAAAGCAGAGGAAGAGTATGTGTCGAGGGGTAAAAGAAAGAGTAAAAGAGTGTGTGTGTGAGAGAGCTGAAAAAAAAAAAGGCGGTGGGGTCGTTGTTGTCTTTCACAATGGCGTTTAAAAGCTGACATGGCCTTATTTTCTACCCGCCTATAGAGGAGCTTGGAGCAGAGCAATCTAGGTTGTGCAGAGAAGAGGAAGGAGAGGAGGGGAGGAGGATGATGGAGGAGGAGAGGAGCAGGAATTGGGGAGAGAAAGGCAAGACGGGGTGTCGCTGTGTGAAGGCATTCCTCTGCATACGTCACATCTGGTCACACAGTAACAAAGAGGAGAGGAGTGTGTGTGTGTGCGTGTGTGTGCATTCAGCATGTTGTCTGCAGTATTCTGCATTTGCATGTGTAATTTCCATAATACCAATGCATTTCTGCTCATGACAAAATGTGTGTGCTACGCGAACCTGCATCTGTGAGTGCATGCTGCCTCTGCAGTGCGTCTCAGTGGGGGTTGGGGGTCTTCCTCGAGCTGTGACGTAGCGTGGAGGAGAAGGAAATTAGGGCACGACACAGCCCAGCTCTGGTGCTATTGTTGCCTCGCTTTTGTTGGGGCAGACTGTCTGACACACTGACACACACACTTTCTCTCTCTCCCTCTCTCCCTCTCTCTCTCAAGCACACAGACACAGTTACTGACTTTTAACATCGCACTGGATCAAAATGATGTATATTTGTTTGTGAAAAGAGAGGTCACCAACACCCACATTCAGGATTTTGCAGCAGAACAGCGTGACACATTCTTCGTTCTTGTGTAACTGAACATCCGTTGCAAAACACTGTTTTTTTTTGGTAAGATTAAAATACTTGACAACTTAAACGTTAAACACATTCTGACACTGGCAGCCACACACTTGACTCCTTATGTGTAGGATGGTTTTGCCAATTAGAAATGCAGCAAACAAATATTGCTGAAAATCCTGTTGACTTTTTCTAATATCAGAAAACTCACAACAAAAAGAACCCAAGTTGTTTTTTGTTTACTTTATTTTTTCATGTTCTTGTTTTGGCTGGCTGACAGTCCAAAGCCATCAGTATAAAACGCAGCAAAGCCACACGTGTAAGAAGCTTGCATGTATTTCGATAAATGACTTAATGGTGGTGGTGGTTCACACCGTCGCCTTACAGCAAGAGGGTTCAAACCGACCGGCCGGCATGAGGTTTTTCTGTGTGCAGTCTGTTCTCTGCACAGACATCCACCCCCATGATTAAAGTAGGATTGTCAGTCTGTACTTAGAATAAAGTTGTGATAAAGGTCTTTTTTTTTTTTTTTTTGCCCATATACACGTCACAAATTCACAGAGGGACAGTGGCAATATGGGAAAACTCCTCATGTGTCATCAACAGGTTGCATTCATTAAGAACATCTATGTTACCTTAGTAAATTTATAGTTAATAACCTCATTAAAAATCTATTATGGTCATAAATCATGTCGTAAAGCGTATTTATAATGCACTTCCAAGCAGGAATGGCGTGCATGTATACTGATCAAAAACCCGTGCAGAGCACAACAACTGCCGAAGAAGTAGAACTACAGGCAGCGTGCCGCTTCATGTCATTAGCCGAATCTTTGATGTGGAGTATTGGCCCTGGACTCCAGCTGGACCGAAGCTGGTAAATATTTTAGCCTGGGGAGTTATTTAGTTACACTGCCCGGCAATGATACAGTGACTCAGCCCCTCGATGCACTGTGGTATTACTTACTCGTGTTTTTTCTCTCATGACAATGTGGGACTCATTTTGCTGGTATGCCACCTCCGCTATAGGCCCTCAAGATATGTGCACAGATGTCACAGGATGACATATTTCCTTTTTGATAGTAGTGTTGCTATTGCAGCCGATGACACATGCAACACCTCAGGAGGAACTGCTTGACAGTGGTTGTCTCCAGTTATATGTCTTCGGGCAGTCGGTGTGCCTTTGTTTTGGACAGAGGGGAGAGAAGAATGCAGATATATGAATATTTAGGGAGATAACATTTTAGATTTACAAGATTCGATTGAAGAATGTGAGCGGAGGAACTGAAAGAGGAACTGCAAAGGTGACAGGTTTGTTTCTCATCCAGCAGGTGTATATACACTTCAGAAATAAATTAATTGTAAATCAAACTGTCAACGTTAACAGAACATGAAACTGTAAAGGAGGAAGTGGGATTCACGCGTACAAGGCACTATGTTTAAATTTGAATCTCTTCGCTTCGGTACAACCGCTGCATCACCTTACAGTAAGTTAATTGCAGAACTAGAAGCAACGTCTGAGTGAATGCATGAACATGCACAGATGACTCATACTGTATTTCTGCCTGGCCACAAAGTTACGCTTCTATTTAAAGAGGATGCAGAGATGTTTTTGATATCTAAAATGTGTTGTACAGATAAGTTTCTAAATAACAGAATTTCTTTGACCAAAATGCAGCTACAGTAGGATTTAAGTAGCTTGTTGTCTCCGTCAGAATAAACTGAATACTGAAGTCATCACTTGAGTTAATCTGCCAGATGTGATGGTTTGGTAATGTTGCAGAATCACAATCTAAACTTGCCCAGGTGTAGCAACTGAGGTCTGACCATCAAGGCCATCAAGTCCAGACATCTTTCAAGACATGTAAAGATAACGCCGCCTGAATAATAATTTATGCCTGACGTGTTTTTTCCACAAAACAAAAATTCTTACAAAAAGCAAAAAAAAAAAAAAAAAAAGTGTGTTTGTAACTTAAGGTTGCTTGAAATTTTATCCTGACTACACTTTGTTCGACCTGAGTGTGTGTACTCACATCTTAATTAAGTTGTAGAGATGTGTTCATGAACACTTGGCCCTAACAGGTTAGGAGAAGAAGAAGTGCCATTAATGTGAGATAATGTCACTTGTAATCCAATGAAAACCAACTTGATTCAAGAATGTTCTTGAATTGAGCTTCGGTTTCTCCCCACTGCTGCAGCTGTCTGCTCCGTGGCTGCCTCTGTAACACCAGGAAACTTGGCAAAAGGTGATTTGATTTTCAGAAAAATACTACTCCAAGATTCAATTTGACACCTTGGGACAAGCGCAGTTCTGCTGGCTATAGACTCATTTGATCACATTACTGTACTCTGAAGATCATAAAACACCAAGAAAGGAGCAGGAAGAGAGGAAGGAAAGTGAACTCTGAGGAATGCTCTTTAACTTTCTGCACACGGCTACCTGATCGCTGCTGTTGAGTCATAAAAGAGACAGCTGCGCTTTTCATAGCGGCTTAAAAACTTTTTACTGCAGGTGGTTATGGAGGCAAATTGTTTAATTGGAGCTGCTTTAACAGCAGGCAGGTGGGCGGCGGATCATCACGCCTGACACCTCGCCCCTCGTCAAACTGTCGCAAACGGACAGCGTCCTAATGTACTGAGTCAAGTTCATGTCTTACTTAAACATTTTATGCAAAGCTTTGTTGCATAGAAGGGCTTTTTATGTTTTTAAAGACAAATGACTTTGTGATTGATCAGCACCGAGTGCACTCAATAAAAATTGGAAAAGAAAAAAAACTAGCAAATGCTTTTCTGTACCATTGGTGAGGCCCTTCCTCTTACCTTGACTGCTCTCCTCCTGTTTTGAGATGTTTTTTTTTTTTCTTCTTTTTTTATGCAACTGCCAGCTGGCCCCCTTGAAGAGTCAAAGGTTACATACATACTGTGTGTGTGTGTGTGTGTGTGTGTGTGTGTGTGTGTGTGTTCAGTGTCAGCTGAACAGATGATGCACACCTGACTTTATGGATGTTTGTTAGCTTCCATAAAATGTCACAGGACCCAAATAACAGAATTTTATGATGGTTGAAGAGAAAAATGCACTCCGGTGCAATAACGCCCGGGTTATCCAAACAGGACACTACTGACAAAGGTAAATTATTGAAATACCATGGGAGTGAAATGCAGGATTCTGACATCCTAGAGGAAAGAAGAAATGTCCAGAGGATGACAGGGAGATTTTTCTCTCGCTCTGAACCTCCTATAAAAGTGAATCTTCGGCTTGAGGTGTTCATTCACTCCTCAGCCTGCGGTACTGAGCTGTCAGCCCCCCGATTCATGACACGAGTGATTATGAACTAGAAACTCTGAGCCTCGCGGTGGAGAAAAAAGGTGTGGTTCTTAGTTGCTACCAGAAACTTGAACAAGAAACCTTAGGCCACTGTAGAACAAGCTGCAGACTTGCAGCAGGTGTCGTATTCAGCAGGGCCATTTTTGTTTTTTTGTTTTTACAGTCTGGTGCCTTGAAACGTTACTAGGTACAGAAGTAGAGGATTCAGGCTGACAGGTGTGGCTCAAATCGGGCAGAAATACACAAATACACCCACACACACTCTCTCTCTCTCTCTCTCTCTCTCTCTCTCTCTCTCTCTCTCTCTCTCTCTCTCATACTCACACTCACACTCACACTCACACACACACACACACACAGACATACACATGCTGACACATGTTGTTGATAAAATAGCTATTTTCCTCCCACATCAAAGTGAGTCAGAGCGGAGGGAGAAGAGCCAGTGTTGCAAGTCAGAAGCCGGCCTGCCATTCGTATCCAGACTCTCTCTTTCTGGGAAGCGTGAGTCCTGAGGTTGGGAGGTGAAAGCAGGTTGTCGAGTCCAGGAGGGATGATACTGTTTTTGATAAAGGAGAGAACAATCCCTCTTTGTTGTGTTCAAGGAGACTTTATGCTAAGCTCTATGGTTTCGGTGCTATGAGAGCTCACTTCCTTGTGGGCGCGCGGGAGAAAACAAGTTTTGGTTTCCCCCACGGCCACTTGACATTATGCTGAGATCAGTGGCACAAACAAATGTAATTAGTTACATTTATTCAAGTGCTGTTTTTAAATACCAATTTGAGTTTTTTTTTTTTTTTTTTTACTGCACTTTCTTGCCACGTAATACTTTTTTAGAAGTTTAGAAGGAAATATTCTCAGCTGTAGTTACTTTGAAAATGATCATTTTACAACCTAACATATGCATTGTTAGAACTTAAATTTTAAAATTAGAATTACTGACAAACTATAACATGAAAAAAGATGCAAAGTTTTACTGTACTCAGTTTGACTCTAACTCAGTAGGACTTGGACATGCAAGCCGCTGATCTCCGTCTCTTAAGAAGCTGCGTCCAAGATTCAAGCGCACATAAATGAGAAAAAGAGGCCGATGGGACAGAGGTCACGCTAAATTCGATCTCGATGAGTTGTGAGATTGCGGTTTGCGCCTACAGCCTGCCGAGCCACCAGGACACCCTTCAACACAGTCCTCCTTTGTTGGATTTCTCCTCATCGAGCTCTCTGTGTTTTCCGTGTTAAATTCTTTTCCGTGAACCGTGAGTTTAAAGCTAGCGAGAAAGAGACCAGTTTTGTGTCCGTGCTAGAAGATTGAAAAAAAAAAAAAGTACCACCTGCACAATCAACTGATTCACTGTTGTGTTTCAGAAAACAGATAACAAGACTCCATTTAAACATCTTCCTGCGGCCTTTCCAGGGGAGAAGTGGACCCACAGCCTTTCTTTCCACGGTTATCAAGTACGATCGAGTTTTAGATGATCCAAATGATCCGTGAGAAAGAGTTCTCACATTTCCTGGGGTTTTAGAAACATGAAATGTGCCTATACTTATCAGGAAACTTGATGTGCATTTTGCTTATTTGCAGGGAACAGTTGATTTCAGAGGACAGAATTTAAACCTCATCTTCCCAATAGCAACTTTATACCCTCAATATGTGTGTTCCTTACTGGCAAAGATATCACTTCCTTTCCTCCCTTTGTTGCCCTCTCTGCCACCTTGAAATCTTTTTAATGTGTTATATATTAAAAAAAAGTCTGACTTCCCCCACCAGCCCTCTCTTACCACACATACATATTTTTGATAAAGGAATCAAAGCATGGTGTGGAAGCAGGTAATAATTAACACGTAAACTGAGATGTCAACATGCCACCTTGAAAACTCTTTATCGCAGCCTAATCTGCTATCAGCGTCCTTTTTTAAACAAGTCATGAACGAAAAAGGAGTCTTTAAGGCCTTCATTGTGTCCGACTGGCATCGAGGGAGGCAGCTGACCCTCTACTTTCCCCTTCTCCTCCTCTTCCTCTTCCTCTTGCTCCCCCCTTCCGCTTTCCTCTGAATCGTGGTTGTGCACATTTTATTATAAACATATTAACGTCATCCTCCTTCGCCGCCTCCCCCCCCCCCATCTTCCTGTCCCTCCTCATTTCCTTTTTGTCAATCTGACATGGAAATGCCTGTTACCCTTTCTTCTTTCCTCCCCGTCTCTCTCATCCTGTTTTCCTCCGCCCGATGTGACTGTTTTGCGTTATTAAAATAGGATAAGTGCTCGCAGAGAAACCTGACTTGGCCGTCATTGGAGATGGCGTGGCGGATGAGCAGAGGAGTGCATCTTAAATGAAGTGCAGGAGCCTCTTAACTCCCTTCATCACTCCCATTGTTTCAGTCAGTACCACAGAAGACATGACCGCTCGCTGGCCGGGCCTTATGATGCGTTTTGCCAGAGGTTGTGTTATTTTTATAACAATGAGACATGAGCAAACCCCCACTGTGGTGAAGTAATCACACCGGGCATCAGTCCGAAAGCAAACACAGTGGGCTAGTGTAATGCCGTGACTCAGAAAACTACTAGCAGTCTGGAGGTTGTTAGTTGCTGATAGCGTTTCTTTTTCTGACACACGCATTTTGAAAAATGTATTTCTGAAGTAGTAAATTGTGTAAGGCAATGTGTGATCACACCCAGGCAGACATTTTCTATTTATGTCGTGGCAATACACTGTGTGGAAAATGCAAATTGAATGCAAAATGGTCTCAAAAAGGAACGGATGCACTGAATTATTGAACACAACGCATGGACCCGTGCTGAGGCGTGCCCTCTCTGTAACTATTGCTGTTGTGTCAAGTGGAGAGTCAGCGAGTCTTCGGCGTGGAGGCAGAGATGGAGACTATGACGCCAAAGAACAGCGAGTAAAATGACTGATGATTTGTAGTAAGACCTTTTTTAATGGTGAGTGAGGTGTTTACCTGTTTAGAGACACTCTTATCCAGCTGTTCAAAACAAATACAAGGAAAAGCCTCGAGGTGGTTCAAAATCATGCAAATATGGCGGAAGAGGGCAAGGTTACAAGTGTCAGGTTTCAAGGCAGTGAAATGGATCCATCTCATGATAGGGCAAACTAAGGGACAGACGTGCTGACTCATAAAAAAAAAAAAAAAGCCAATGAAAACTCCGTCCTGGTGTCTTTTTTTTAGCCCATTTATTTAACCGCAGCATGTTTTTTTTTTTTTTTTCAGCCTCTGGTTTTAGTTTCATGGCCCTCAAATGTACTGTTTTGGTTCTGTTTTCCCCACGTTCTGTATTCCCATTTCAAATTATTCTTTTACCGATATTCTCAGTGAGTTACTCAACAAAGAAACATGTCCATCTCCTGGATTATGTAACACTCCTTATGGGTTGTGTTATGGCATGGAGGATGACTCTAAATACTACCTATGAGCCTCAGCCGGCGTTGCTTTAGTAGGCTTATACTTTCAACTTTTTATCAGAAAACATTACATATTTTTAGATTACATGCAACAATTTTACAGTTTTGGGTGATACGTTTATTTTAATACCAGAACAGTAACAGTCCTACTTCAATAAGATACACTGCGACTCTTTTTGTCGGTATGCTGGGGAAAGGAAGTGTACTGCTGCTCAACTTCCACCACCTAGATTTTCCCAGCTGGTTGAGGGATTTGTACTGGCAGCCCTCCAGTCACAACCTATTATATATGTAATGACATAACTTAATATATTGTCTCACTGCCCCACTTCACCCTATATTAATGTTTAGGTCATAGTGTGAAAGAAACATGCAATTTTTTTTTTTTAACTCTCTGTGTATCTGCATGGATGAGCGTACTAAACGGAGCACGTGCAAGGGTGGGCTGAGGGGAAGACTCGTCTCTACTGCTGCCCAGAGCCAACCCAAACAAACCTCAGTCCTCTGGCATGGAGAGCGAGGGAGTGTGTGTGTGTGTCTGTCTGTGTGTGCACGCACATTCAGCTCCCCATCCCTTTTGTCCCAACTGCTCCAAAAATAAACCCCCTGCTAAGAATATTTAATCCCCAGGTTACCGCTCTCTCTTCCCTTATATTCGTTGCTCTTTATCACACCCTTACACATTTGAAGTGCATACTGCACACACGCACACACACACACACACATGCAGGAGAGGTGTGTTGGGGGGGCGGGGGGGGTCAGGTCTCCTAGTGTAAAGCCAGCCAAAACTCAAGCTAATAGCTGGGCTAATCTGGTAGGTGTTAGGGTTACTCTATCTGTTTTCATGCGTCTAGTATCATTGTAAGGGGGTAAAGTGTTGTTGGTTTGGCCTGATGTCTTGCTCTGGACTATAAATTACTGTAGGATAAAGGAGTCTGTGAGTGTTATTTACATATTTACGTATTTTAATTTTTTTTATGTATAGTGATATTCCACATCTCACTACTCTGCCCTTTGGGCCTGATCACATCCTGTATGGTCAGACTGTGCTGCACTGATCTGACTCAGGGTCAGAGGGGCAAGCCAGGATTAATGCCAGAGAGTGGAGGAGGGGGTAATGGGTGGTGTAGAGGATTGACTTTTGGGGGGTGCAGGGATTTATGTCCATCACTGCGGAAAATTATAGGACAGGCCGTTTATGGGGTGGCTTGTGGTTGACGCTGACAGCAGAGGGTGGGGCTCGACAGCCCTCGCTCATATTCAGAGACGTTTTGACTTTCAGATTATAGTTAAACATTTCAGGATGTAATTAGTTAAATACAGAAATGACACCGTGACAAAGGGAAGTGCAGCGTGCCTCATTTTCAGGTCACATCGAACCTTGCGTGAACACTTCTTCTAAAGGCTTTCACACCGGCTGTTTTTTTTCCATGTCTGTGTAAGAGGAGATTTATGGAAGCCAAGTTCATGAGATCAAGGATTAGTTTGGGTTGGCTGCCATGCAGCAAAGACTTGGTTCAGGTTGTGAGCTAATGACGTGTGATACCATTTAGTACAAGCTCCATCCAGAGTCAGACTTCAGGTGGGTGATGTGTGGTGCGGCGTCACGGTTGAGGTCATCTTTGACCTGCAAGGTGAAGCTGCGATCAGTGAGCACCTGCACTGTTAGCTCTGCAGCCCTACTAAACATAGAAGTTGGGCAGCATTTAAACAGTTTGTGTTTATTAGGTATTTACCGTAACAGTAATGGAGTATCGGTATGTAAATGAACGTGAATGTTCATGAAATCATCGTATTTTGTAGTGAAAAATTACGTATTATTTAATCTGCAAACATATTTAGTTACTGAAACACAACTGAAGAAGTGTGCAGATATTTTGTTTATTTCATACTTTTTAGTCTGGTTTAATCGGAACCATCGGTATCGGACTCTGGTTTGTCACCCCCCCCGTGCAATTAATTTGGGCAGGTGTGAAAAGATGTTAGTTGATGAGTTTAGAAACAAATCAACAAGGGGTATTTGAAGAATACTGACAATTAAATTTATAGTCAGTTTTACAACAACTTTGTTATGCACTAGGGCAAAGTGACTGAATGTCTGTTTTCTCTTTCCAAAAGCTGTTAGATCTGAGGAGAACTGGCTAATTTTGGCAGTCTTGATTTTCTGTATAATTTTTTTAGCTTTCACCATTAACTCTGGAACTGACAAGCGTTGTTCTTTCAAAGGAAAAACAAAATTTCTTCCCCTGGATTGATGGATGATAGAGACCCGCTGTCTCTTTCTGAATTTCTCAGCGATTGCTACCCTTTGAGCTGCATTCAAGGTTGCTCCTGACTTGCAAGTTTAAATTGAGCTCAGAGAAGCTTCACTAGTCTAGATAGATAGCTGAGTTTAGTCTGTCTGCTGAATTGGCTCAGGCTGTCCCAGGTTTTTGTTTGCCTGAGCGATAATAGCTCATTGAACTGAATAAGCAGTGTCTCTCTTTGTCTCATTGAAGATAAATGGTGCAGTCATTTAGCTTTTTGCTGCCTGATGACATACAAACACTGAAGGCATAAATACACATTTCTATCTTGGTTTAATTTGCTATTACTTGACCGACTAGTGGTAATACTTTAAATATACTGCAACCATAATTACCTATTACTCTCATGGCGGTGGAGGGCTAAAACCAAATCTTGATAGTTTATACAGAATACACATGACATAATACATACATAAATAAAATTTATTGACACACATTAATATTTCCAGTTGGGGAAGTAAAGTTAGTATTGTGTTGTATGTTGCAGTTGAATTTGATAATTAATGTTTTTTTTTTCAACTAACAATGAGTTTTCAAATGTTTTAGGATGGAAGTTTCCTTTTAATTTGGAAAAAATCTAGCTATTGCAGTGTCACCATGGTTTGTGCTGACACAGAAAGCCAGATCTGTTTTTCATTGTCATGACAGATGACGCGTCTTATCCAGAGAGATGCAAAATTGTAATTGTGTCGGGAGGTTGCACAGAGAAAATTCTTCTCTTCTCTAAATTTAGACCCTTCAATAACATGACAAAATCTTTCCAAAAGTGATTTGTTTTGTTTTGGCGTCTTTTTGAAGATGAAAACACGGGCACAAGCCAGGCAAGGCCCTGACAGAACGTAAATAAATAGAATAGGGAGAGTAAACAGCAGGACTACGAAATGAATGGAAGCTGTCATGACTTGAGTGGGGCTTATTTTTTGATATCTCGCATTTAGAGTTGTGTTGTCTTTATACCAGTGTTCGCTCAACAGTTACATACTTTAAACATTGTCATTAAATTAGTTTAAGATGCAGTTTGCTGTGCTATTACACTGGTGCTCATTTTCATTTGTAAAAGGGAATGTAATGTAGCAGCGCAGGAAACCATTACCATCACTCCTGCTTCATGCAGCTGGCAATAAAATAAAAACTCATCTTTCAAATCGAAGATGTCACATCGAGAGACGTCCAGTAGAAATCAAAAGCCGACCACAGAAACGCTGCAGAGGATCAATTGGTGATAAAAGCACATTTTCTGGCCCAGAACTGAAACACCAAAACCTCAATAATGTAAAGCTCATTTGTCTTGCTGCACACTGTAGGTCCAGTGTAGTCAGTTTCCCATCCGCTGTCAACAGACCATCACATCTTGGACTCTTTATCTGATTTCCAGTTAATTGGAGTCATTTCAGTTTCTTCAAATGGCTATTGATTAGACTGTTGTAAACCAAATGCATAACATGTTAAAATGGTAAATTGAGTGGAATTCCCCTTTCAGCTTCTCTGTAAACCAGCCCTCTGTCGGTAGGTTGTCCACCATAATTTCACAGAGTGACATTGAAGCCTTAAACTGAGATGTGTCCCACTTTCAGCTTCCATTTAAAAAAAAAAAAACACAATTAATTTTCTACTAAATTAATCTGGGAGTAAATCTTTGTGATATCATTATAAAAGGCTACGACATCTGCATGTGCCGCGTTTTTACAGTTCACTGAATGCACTGCAACTAAGGTCAGAGTTTGTTTCAGTCTATGAAGGTCACTGTGTTCAAGCTTTGCACATTAAAATATCAATGAGTAGCCTGTAGATGATAAATATTATTATTTTTGGAGCCTACACACACACACCCAAGCCACCCGTTTGCTGGAGCTCTTTCTACAATATACAGTATCTACAATCTACAGTATAATGTCAACAGCATCATTGTAAGTTACATACAGAAGAATGGCATTTACTATACAGTATTTTGGAATATAATATCGTGTGTTTTCTGGCATGATAATGCATTAGTGGCTAAAATGTTTGATATGTTTGAATCAACCTGCTCAAACAAGGAGGGTGGAAAGTGTACAGTAATGTGCTACCTTGCTCAAGGCAAAAAGCGTATATCATGTCTCTGAAGTCAGACTTCCAGTTTGTTCCTCTGAAATTGTATATGAGTACATTAGCAGGGTGCTGTCGTGCTCTCTTTTGAACCTCCAGTTCCATCTTCTTTTTGCCTTTCTCTCATCTCAATCTCTCTCTGTGTCACGCTGGCCTCAGACTTAAACTGACAGGCCACCGAGCAGCAGCCACTCTGCCGCACATCCCCCAGGCTGCTGTGATCCGTCCTGACAGAGAGAGGGAGAGAGAGAGGGAGAAAGAGGGCACAGAGAGAGAGGGAGTAATGGGTCTACTAACAAAAGACTGTAAAGGGCTCAGAGGACAGAACATGTACTCTCTCTTTATCTGTGCTATCTGTGCACACTGTAATAGCCAATAAACAGAAAATGAGACCCTGTGTGTGTGTGTGTGTGTGTGTGTGTGGTCAGATGCTAATAAAGCGTATGATGGTGCCTTCTGGGCTGCTTTTTGTCTCCTACTGGGAGAGAGACTGAAGGGAGGGGGTAGAACGTTACCTTCTGTATTTTCTGTAATAAATCACACTTATGTAAGACAAGCCAGTCAGTAGTGCTTTTATTACCATTAATGTTAAGTGCTGTAATCTTCTGTTCTAAAGTTTCTGCCAGCGAAGCTCCTCTTTTAGATAGTCTTTTGTCTCTTATTTCTTTCAGCCAGTTTTTAGTTTGTCCTTCTTTTGTCTTTATTTTACCAAACAGAAATCGATGGGAGTCTTTTAAAAATGGCCAGTAGGTGCTTGTTATTTCTGTTGTTGAAAAGTTGTTTTTCCCCAGACTTGTCTGAGACTTGCCCTGATTGCTAAATAAGTGTGAGGATGATAGATTCAAATTTAAAGACTTTATGAAATTTATGGAATTTTGGCACTTTGAAAGTCAAAAGATTTCTAATTCACAGTTTTGCATTGCCATTCAGACTTCTTCTTATCCACACTATGAGAATGAAGATGAAGGAATTATTGTAACCAGAATCAATTAATTAATTGATTTACTTTACTTGACTAATTGAATTGCGGTGTCGATGTCCAAAAATGATAACAGTCAGATTTTGCACCTATTGGCTTCCTTTCCTTAAAAAGATATGATGAGATCGCGAGATCAGAAATAGAGACGCAAGTGTAAAAAGCAGAGAAGAGTATTCTTGCACGTATTTCAAAAGTGTGAAATGGGGAAGAGCAAAGAAAATACAGCCTCGTTTTCATTTGCTGAAAATGCATTTGAGTTCATCCCTCCGTGTTTGGATGCGGTACCTTCAGCTCAAGTCTCACAGAGATTGATCTACCCACATAAGAGCCGTGTTGTTGTTCAAGTAAAGTTAAAACGCGAATATCATTGAAATTGGCTTTATGAGGGATTTATATGGCAACAGTGGAATGTGTGTGTGTCGACGAGGGAAGGCCCAACTCTGCACGCCACCTCTGCACACCCTACACTTGCCCTCCAAACCCTCCAAAAAGATCACATATCATCCTAAACTTTGAATCCTGCAGATTTACTGTAGGTGTATGTGAGGCTGAAGCTAACAATATGTTTCCTCAAAATTGCTTGTCAGACGGTTGGACAGCTTTGGAGACCCCCCCCACACACACCTTTTCAGTGTTGGATTCAGGTGTGGGGTTTGTGTCTGATCGTTTCTGTACTTTTCCGAAATCGAAAATCTGACATTGACTCAATATTCGCGCCATGATTGGCCAACTGTTCGGATGTGCGAAGGATCCAGGCGTTTGACTTTTTCTCTGTTGAGACATCTGTTTCTGTCACTTCTGTCATCATGTGAAGAGAAACAGAAGAAATAGAAGTAATAAACCACAATTTGGAAGTAATAGACCACAATTTTGGTTATGCAGGTAGGACATATGTAAGAAATTCAATACGCATTTACAACTTTTCTCTTCATCCCTCTGTGTATTATACATGTTTAATGATACGCTGAATTACTTACATTTGCGCATTTACAAGACCATTCTCATTATAGCCCCATTTTACCGTATAGCTTCCATAAAGTCCACCATCCTCATGTCAGTGCAACATTACTCGACCATTATGTCGTGACTTGGCGCTCGGCCATTCTTACCCTCACAGCAGCTTGCCCCGGGGCTGCAGCAGGTGTCAGAGACAGCTTGCTCACACATGCATGCGTACGCACAGCAGCATGAACATGCGCTGAGACACACACACTTGTCCCATTAGTTTGCCTTGTAGCCATGGTTGCACAAAATTCAGCATGTCTACACATTTGCAAATGACACCCTTTGAGTTTTCTTCTCGCTCAAGCAGAAGAAGCACCTCGAGGAAACGAGGGTCAAATTTAACGCTTAAAGCTTGGTGAATTAATAGGATTGCCCTGATAACCTGCTAACATCTTGACAGGAAAGGAGTGAACAGGAGAAGGAGGGATTAAAGAGGGAAGAGGAGAGACGAGGAGAGGAGAAGAGAGGGAGATTACAGCTCGAGGCTTGTGGGGTTTGGCTTGCTAAAAGTTGAGGTTCTTGTGCTGGTGAGGGTGGGGGTCGGTTGGGGGTTGGGTGTTGGTGGGAATGACTTCAAGGCTCATTCATGGAGCTAACAGAATATTAATTTAAATGCATATTTCCCTGCCCCTAGGGAGAGGGGGAAAGAGAGAGAGAGAGGTCTATAAAGAGAGGCAGACTCCATGTCCCTAGAAAGATCAAAGTGCAGTTTCTTACTCCTTCTCCCAGATTCTGTTTGAAGCTGGATTTCTCCGAATACTTCCAGCGAATTCTCTGCTGCCACAGCACATAAAAGGCAGCGAGGTACGAGGAGGGGGGCCTGGTTACCAGGCTGGCTGGCGAATGTCAGATGGCATTGGATACACAAAGAGATGACTTCTCTGGATCCACTCGGTGGATAACTGGTCCTAGGCCAAGTTAAAGGTTGCCATGTGGCGGCCATTCAGACCATATGTATGTGTTCACTGATTGAGAAAAATAAAATGGGATCACACTGGTTCTTTTTTTGTTTTGAGCAAACAGTTAAGATTATATTTCAAGCCTGCGTTTCCATAGCAGATCCAGGCTTTGTCTTTGTCTTTGATTTTGTTGTAGCCATTGATGTGCAGCAGATATATGATACTGTTGGTTGAAATGTTAAAATTAAGCATTATTTCAATTGAAAAAAGGTAAAATTTGTATTCATTATTATACAACCCTTAATTGCAAACATAAATCAGTTTGGGCAGAAACAAGTCAATTGATTTATTAGTCATCAGCAATTTTAGTAATTGATTAACTGTTTTCAACGCTTGTTGTAAAATGAATGTCTTTGTGGTTTTTGACTGTTGGACGATAATCGTTTTACATATACTATACATTAAAAACAACTTCACGTACAATAAGTTGTAAATGTTCTTAGAAAGTTTTCTGATGCAACTAATATTAACTGTCGAGTTTTTCTTTTGGTCAAATCAAAAACGACAAGATTTTTTATTTAGGAGTGAAAAGTGATCAATGTTGTAAAGCTGAGAATGCAACAACCCAGTCAGTATCGATTGTTAATGATGCCACGTGATAAATTCCAGATAAACGTTTTGACACCACAGAATATTAGATATTTCCTGTGCAATATAACAAAGTGTTCCAATGTCAGCATTTGGATTCAGTTTTCTGGCGGGAAAACTGGATGGGGGACCTACTTCCTCTTCCTGTTCTTGTTTGGCACTTCCTGTTTCAAACTTCCCAGAGCTACGACAAAGAATGTAGGCAGGGTGGCCACTGCAAGCCTGGGAAAACTTTTAGTGCAGTTTGCTACGTGTGTATGATGTACGACGTGCATGAATGCTTTGAGAAAATGTAAACGGCTGCAACTTATTTTCTCCATCAGCCTATTTTAATTTACCAGAACCCAATAAAATAAATGCCCCAAATAGTTTCTGCCTGATTTTCCAATGATTAAATAAACAATTAATTGATATGTAATTGAGTATGAACTTTTGTGGTATACTTTTGTTTATATTGCTAAATTATATCTTGTTCAGACTGTGTTGCGACATTGATATTGTATGTATGCTTACTGATTCAGAGCAGCAGTTTTATGACCGCATTGTAAATTCCTCAGTTCACTGCCAATTCAGTTTCACTATTTTACAAGCCATTATATTTAGCAATTTAAAAAAAGAAGAAGAAAAAAGAAGAAACTAGAACAGGACTTTTAATGATTTAACTACCACAGTAGTAAGATTAGTCAAACGTATCGACAATCAAAATACAAATATCACAAATATCATTTTTATACACGAGTTTCCCTTTTGTCCGTCATTTATGACTTTCACTCTTTTTCGGCTTCCCCCTTAATCTTCTCCGCCGTCTCTGAAGAGGTGAAGAATTGAGGTCAGGGAGGATTTCAGACAATCCTGTTAGAGGCTGCTGATTTATTTGCCGGTTAATGTCCGTGCTTAGAGCTGCTGTCCTCCGTCCTCTTCGACAGAGAAGACTGGCATCCGCACAGACATCTTCAATACAGTCGGCGCTGGCACTCGGGCCACGTGTTGGCAGCTAATCCGCTGGCATTTTATCCAAGTATTCAGATGTAAGCGAGGTTGGCGTGCAGAGACGGCGCGTTGCCACGCTTTAGAGCTGGCACCTAAAGGACAGCCTATTCCATTAACCATGTAATGTGTTTAAGGCTGGGAAGGCAGACATATGAGCTATTGTAGCTCTAACAAACTCCACTTATGTTGGAGTTGTGAATTCTGATGTCTCCTTAGTAGGCCCTCTGATTTGACTGATTTTTATCTTTATTAAGCCTTTTTTTAGGAGTTTTTATTGACTTATGCAGGCAACTGAAAGGTCAGATTGTTTGGTTGTTCACCATCAGAGAGAGGATTGAAATGTCTGGTAAATTGTTGACATCCCTGATATTAAGATGAGAAAATATGTATGCAGACTCAAATCAAGGTCAGAGTTTAGCTCTTGAGAGAGTTGCAGGCACTGCTCTGCTGTATGTTTGTGTTGTTGTCTGGAACAGAGGTCAGGATTGTGCCGGGCGAAGGGGAGGAAGTGGACGAAGGCTATTTGGAGACTGACGCTAATCTGGTTAGTGTGGTTTCCACCCTCTCCTTTCTCTTTCTCCTATCGCCACTCCCGCCATACTGGTCTGATCCATCATGCGCCCAACACTGTCAGCTGCTGCTTGGAGGTTGGGTTATAAAGGATATAAGTGTTTTCTCTTTTTCGAAAGCGCTGTTTTCATGAGAACCTAAACTACGACTCAGACTTGGGTAGCTGAATTGTTTTGGTTTGTTACGTGAGAACACTTCGTTATGAATGTTTTTTGGGCAGAGCTGATGGAAAAGTGTGTGAACAAAGTCGCCTCGGCATTGTTGCTTTAATATGATTTATTCACAACCTCTTGACACAATGATAAAGACTAAATGTTCATTTTCCACTGTTTGTGTTGGAATGGCATTTCGTTTGTCTCAGCAGCTCAGAACAACTGCAACAAGCGACGACAGAAGGAAAAACTACTCCTTCTCACTCTGGCCGTTGTTTCCTCCTGTGTCTCTCACCTCGTGTTTGAAAGTGCATGTGTCTTGGTGTGTTTCTATCATCCCGCGTTCCCCTCGCCCGCTGTCAGCCGTGCGAAAGGAAGGTCATATATTCTCTTACTTTTCCTGTTTTGATGAGAGCGCCCGGGCTCCGGGTCAAGTCACGGTTGTCATATGAGAGAATGCTTTCAGATGAGTTGTTTTTTGGGGAGTATCAGGCCAAATTTTCATTAGCAATTAATTCACCATTCATTTTCTCGATTATCAGGTAATGTCAGAAATTAGGGGAAAACACCCATCACAATTTCTTAAAGCCCAAATTGAAGTCAAAGTTATCAGTTTACCATCACAAAAGACAAACATTCTCACAGATGAGAAGCTAAAACTAATGTTTGGCAGCAGGAACTATCAAAATATTTTTTTTTAATATTCTGTGGATTGACGACTTCATCAATTGACTAATCATCTAAGATCAGTTTAGCTTATCTGTGTCGTAACAAGAGCACTTTATTATACAATACACTGAGGGACTATTGGTGACTATTGTTATCTCAAAAGTGAGACAGTGACAAATTTTAGATGCTTTTAAACTAGATGGTATTCACAGTCTGGCAGCTGCAATAAATGTAAAAATCTGGTACAAAAATAATCTTTGAAATATGAGCGACTAGGCTGCAACGAATGATTATTTTCATTCTGAATTAATATGTCTATGATTTAGCAGTTGTCAGAAAAATATGAAAAATGACCATCACAAGCTCCCACAGCTTGTTTGCTTTGTTTACAAATTGCAGGCCAAAGTGCAAAGATATTCTACTTACAGTGATTAAAAAAAAAACAAAGAAAAGTAGCAAATATTCACATTTGAGAGACTTGAACCAGTTAATGTCAAAGTAATTTATGGAGCACTTCCGTATCCAAATCTTGGAATTAATTTAGATGTTTATGAACTAAACACTTAAAGTTGACAAAAACCCATATTTGTGACGTAAATTAACTTCACAGCGGATCACACTGTGGGTGGTCACCTGAAACAGTTCCAAAAATAAACCACAAATAATGTGAATTTCTTCTGCCCACTGAATCCTCACTGTACTTTTTTTCTAATGCCTGTCTCAACATCATGAATAGAGCTCTGGAGCAAATGATAGTGGGGACACAGAGATACTTGTGGTGTCTGTGTTCCCCTCACTTAACAAGAATGTTTTCAGAACTGGCCCGAAAACTTGGTGTTTTCCTTTCAACTACAAGGTCAGTTTTAGCCAGAGCGGGGCATTTCTGGCCCCGTGTCCTCCGTTCGGATTCCAAGTCGGATTGTCCAACATTCCTGCTGTGGATTTTTCCAGCGGCAGCCGGCGGTCCGCAGGATGATTTCACCCCACAGACGCTCCTTTTTAAAAAAAAAAAAAAAAAAAGAGAGAGAGAGCGAGAGGAAAACCTCCCCGGTTGTCTCTGTTCGCTGTGTCAGCAACAGGCGTGGCAGTGCCAGAATGAGAGCGGGAGAGAGCGAGAGGGGTTGAAAGAGGGTTACGGAGAATAAGCGAGGGAGGGAGAAGTGGAGGGGGGAGAGAGTGTGACAGAGCATAAATGTGAAAGACGCTGATAAAAAGAAACGACAGAACAGACGGAGAAAAAGAGAAGTAAACTTGAAAGAAAGACGGAAGAAGAAATGCCACACGAGAGACCAAAAAACTAAACAGAGAGACGGAGAAACTGAACTTCCTGCTCCTTGCGGTGGCCCTGGCTTCTTTGTGCCTGTTGCTAGGATACACTAGCTATGCGGCCTGGGACAAGAGGAGGGAGAACGTGAAAAAGCCTCAATGATGTACAGTGTTTCTCTCTTTCATTCCCAAAGCTACACAGATCATTTCCGACCATTAGAGTCAATTATACAGCCGGTAATAAAATTTCACCCGCAGACTCGGAAGAAGTTCAGTGTTTCATTGTCTTGGCGAAGATATAAAGTAAGCGGTTGGATATTTTGATTTATACTTTGAGTTTTTGTACATTTATTGGAGACAAGACTGGTACTGGATTTTGAGGCACATGTGATGTCAATATTTGGGGGGTATCGCTGAAACAATTCATTGATAAAACAGTTGGACAGTCAGCGGTTCAAGTCATTTACCGAGCACAAATTTCAACCATTTATTGGTTCCAGTTTGTGAAATATGATTATTTTCTGCTTTTCTCTGTTTCATATCATCGTGAATCATGAATATTTTTGGTTTTGGGTTTTTAGTGGGACAAAAGAACCAATTGGAAGAAACTGCCTTGAACTCTAGGAGCTGTTGATTGACATTTTAAAGATGTTTGAAATTGAAACAAACAAACAAACACAAACAAAAAATAAAAATAATAATTGGTACTGAAAATAATCATTAGCGGCACCTCGACTTCAGGTGAGAGTTAAAAATTCTGATAACTTTATTTAACGTAAGCCCATCAAACAAACAAACAACATAAAACAGCATTAAATCATCAATATCTGAAAGTAAAATAGTAGTGTAATTATTTAAAAGCCACTAAAGGTAAATGTACTTGCTAAAAGGACTGTTCATGTTTTTTAATAATCATCTTTTTATTCCTCTCCCTCTCTGATTTAAATCCAACCGGAAACTCCTTCTCCTCCAGCTGTTTCTTAGCTCAGCTCCCTCCGTCCCTCACTAAAACTATATGACTTTCTTCCTCTTGCCCTCTTGTTTTCCCCCCTCTCCGACTCTTCCTGCCCCCTCTCCGCCACCTCGCGCTCAGTTCATTCTAGTTGGGACTTTGTGTGTCATTGTTAAGGCTCTTTTTGTTCCCAGGCTTTATTTAGCCATTGTGAATCACTTTGTTGGCCTCTGACCACCATTCAGCCAGTTTCTGATGAGCGAAGGACTATTACAGGGCAAACTAAATAAACTACCACAGAGCTTCATTGACTTTAGAACCTTTTTTGGAGGATTTCATTGAGGTGATTTCATCAAACCCTTGTCCTCTCTCCTTTTCTTTTTCCTTCCCTCGCTCCTTCTTTAAATTCCTTCCACCGGGTTCCTCCTTGGGATGGGCAGTTTGATGCTCATTAAACAGGAATGAAGATTCAAGTGGGGTGTGTGTGTGTGTGTTTTGTGTTTAGATTGTTCAGCTCCACGGAAGATTGGACCTACTGTACAAGGAAAATGAAAAGGCTCTGACTGTTCTTGGCTAATTACAGTGAACTTTTACAATACACACACGCTCTCACACACACAAACACTTGTCCCTTCAGTCGCTGCACTGACACATTCAGATGTGATGAAAGCCATCTGTTGAGATAGACAAAGGGAGTGTTTCCAGTGTGTGTTCCAGAGTGTGTGTGTGTGTGCTGGGTCTGCTTTGTCAACCCCAGTGCTGTGTCATGTGTTGGCCCATGTTTGCTTTTATAAGTGGTTCCAAATGCGGGCTATAGAGTACCCCTGTTAGTTCCCCTCTCTGAGTGTATGTCTATATGTATGTGTATGTGTGTGTGTGTGTGTGTGTGTTCACTGTCATGACTCCCACATGCGTGAGGGAGTTCCATCAGAGCTTAGTGGTGTTTATGGTCCACAGAGCTGCTGCTGGCAAGCACACAAAGGTTTTCACAACATTATCCTAGTAAATGTAAAAACAAATGTTCGTAACCTGTTCGTGGTGAGGCTCTGCATCGGACATACACTTGTTTTTTTAATTTATGAGACTGAAGTTTACACACATTCGAGTTGTAAAATGACAAACTTAAATTAGCCATTTTGGTTTAATCCGGTTTGGTCAAACAAATGACATACGTATTACTTAATGCACTGGAAAACTAACAGCTGTGTAGTTTCACCCACTGTTTTAAAATGTGGGAAAATATTTTGAACTGGTATCAAATTTAAGTACAAAATTGTGGCTTTAATATTACCTAATGTCCATCTTTGGCACGTGTTAAAAATAAAACTGACAGTGAATGGCTGGCGTTGGGGGGATGGTGTGGGGTATGACTGAAGTATCGTACCTCAGGTCTGTGTGTCAGCCTGTAGTTAAACCTCCAGCAGGAATATTTATACAAGTGGCGGCAATTACTGTGTGATTGAGAGGTATGTAGAAACCCTGTGTGAGTGTGTTTGCGCACAGATGTGTGTGCGTGTTTTTTTTTTTTACATTTTGTCTTCTGAAACAGCTATAGTTGATGTGGTAGAGTACGTTTTGGATTGCCCCGGAGCACACGCTCGTGGTCACCATGCTGCTATTAGGAAGTGGAGCCATGTGGCCAATGATCTGTATCTGAAATTAACTTCAACCTCTGATAGACTTAAATACTGTGCAAATAAGATCTAATTTAGAAAGTGTAGAAATGATGTCCATTACATTACCTTTGCTTTTGTGAATCTCAATCTAGAAATAGCTTGGAAATTTAAATTGAGCAAGTAAGTGTCTGTAATTTATATGCGTTGACTAAAATGAAGGGGAAAGGTGGTGGACTCCTGCACATTGTCATTATCAAATGCCTTGAATTCCCAATGAAGGTTTATGACCACACTTTGAGTGACAGTGACCACCAGCTTGGAATTGGAATAGATTTCTATTCTATTGATTGAATAATACTGGACTAATTGTTTCAGCTCTACCTCCAGCAGTATTATTAGTGAAGAATTTAGGGTCATGTTCGAGCCCATGCTGCCATTTAGAGCATCTCTTTTGAACTGCATCTCTTATCAACTCGCGGTTTGGTTCTGCAGATGGCAGACTACTTTGGTCTAGACTGAAATAGCTCTGAAACTTTTGAGCAGATGAGCGTGAAATTCTTACAGACAGTTATCATCTCCAGAGGATGAAGCTTAGTGACTTTGGGGATGTTATTATGTTTTTTCCCCTGGCGCAAGTTCACATTTGAGATTTTGAGTGAAGTATCTTGACAACTATGGGATGGATTGCCATGAAATTTGGTACAGAGATTCACAAACTCCTCACGGTGAACTGTTGTGATCCCCTGACAAAACTGACAACACTCCTATTAGCCTCAGTTGAATGTTGTGTCAGTTAGCTATTTAGCAAATGTTAGCACCCCAAAGTAAGATGGGGAACAGGGTAAACGTTATAATTGCTAATCAACAGCATGCTAAGTTTGTCATTGTACTATTAGCATTTAGCGAGTATAGCCTCACAGAGCCTCCACCATGGCCGTAGACCCTTTATTGTTAAGTGCGCAGTTTGCTCCCACGTTGGTGATATGACACACAGTCTAAAAAAAAAACTTTGATTGTTCGAATATATGTGTATGTCCACCCTCATATATGTATGCATGTGTGTCCTGCATGTGTGCAGGGATGTTTATGGGAGTCAGCCCCAGCCTGGAGGTTGTCTCGAGCATCTTGGCAGTAGCTTGTCCTGATGACATATTTACTGTACAGGCGGCCAAGCAAGGCCCTCTGAAGGTGATGAGATAAAATATAACCCTGAGCTGCTTTTCCTCTCTTTCTCTCCATTACTCTGCCAGCCTCTCACTGTTTCTTTCGATCTCCGAAGTGACGTTATTCCCGTTGCGTCCAACTTAAACTTTCGCAGTGTTGAAGCGGTCTTGGACACTATTTCTCCTGTGCCATAACAAAACATTAAAATTGACTTTCTTGTTTGTACGCCTTTTGGAATACACACTCGCATATAGTTTTTCAAGTCAACCATTAAATTAACACCATTCATGCTGCGATAGTCCAATGACTGAAGAGGCTGAAGTTGAGTCCACTGCAATTAGTAATCCACCTTTAACCTCCAAACATTAACCCACTTTACACAGCCCGCGGGGACTGTATGACAAGGTATTAGGTGGTGTAGACTTAATGTTTCTGGACAGCGGTGAGCTCTTTCTGTACTGTTCTCCAGCTGTGTTGATGGATCGTATTACAGGCGGATGATGGACCCGAAATGTGGGTCTGTAACAGGATCTACGTCCATGGCCAGATTTGACCTTAATCACCCATACATGCTCCGCTGTTGGCACGAGAAGAGCGATGAGACCGCATATGTGGTGCGTCAATGTGCGCTGACCCAGCCTGCATCCCATAAAGCTGACTGAGCAAAATGGACAGATTAAGTCGACGTTTGACCCCTTCTTCCCCCCTCAACCTGCACTCACCACGGCAACGCCTGAAAGAAGCCATCTCCACTTCCTCGCCTTTTCTCTCTCTCACACTTTCCCTGTTCCTGGGGCTTATTGTTGCCATGAAAGTAGTGCTTCCTCCCCGCTTCATGTAAAACTGACCTTGTGTTCTCCGCCCGACAGGAAAGCCCCGGCCGTGTACTGTAGGTTGTCCACTTACATTGGGCATTCTTTGTTTTTTTTTCAGACGTTGTTCTTTGGCAGTTCCTGCTTTATTGTTGGGGACAAAGAGAGAATGAAGAGGGATTACATTAGATTTATACTCACAAGATTTCAATTAGATTGCATTTGTCTCAGCATAGAGCTATCAGGATGCCTCACTGATGATATTTGAGTTTGACAGTATTGACCTTTCCGGTATCAGCTGCTCTCTTCCTGTGCATGTACCCCTCTCTGCCAGTCTCTGTCTTCTTCTCACGCATACATACATGCACACACCAGAAACTTTGAGTATTTGGCCAAAGGGGGAGGATGTTGGCTGTCAGATATCGGGGTCAGTTTTACAGGATTTTACTGGGAGTGGTGAAGGGATTTTGGCAGCGGTATGGTGATGTTAACATGGATGATGGCATTAGATGGAATCTGTGCACGTACATCCGTCCCATGTAAAACTGAGGAAATATACACCCCCTCCTCCAAATACAGACCAGCTTGAGACATCATCCACACTCTTAATGACGTAGAGCTTGACCAATCAATTAGCCTCGATTAAAATTAGCTTAACACCAAGATATTGGTATGCCCGTAGGTGATGTTATAATACACGAGTGACAAGAAAATATATAGAAATGTAAAAGGAAAAAATTAACCACCAATAAACCACTATGAGCCTTCAGAACAGCGTCAGTGCCCTTTGCTGTGATTCTGTGTGAAAATGTTGTTCGTTCATGGGTAAAAAATGGTGAAAATTCCCAACTATTGTATTTGTCCTGAAAAATCCAGCCTCAGTCAGGACACGCTTTGGACCCAAATACCTTTCGCAGCATGAGACCACAGAACTGTATGTGTTTATATGTTTGTTAAATCGAGATGAAAAGCCAAAACACAGTAATAAACAGGACATCAAGAATATATCTTCCATTCCTTCCAGCTGTTTTGGGAAAGACGATTTTTCTTTTAATTTAGTGCAGCTTCAAATAGTCTCCTAAACAGTCAATATCTCTCCCAGAGGACGCAGTTTTTTGTGCACATAATAAAACATGATAAGCATTTTTTCACAGTTACAAAACATTATTAGGATTTCTTCTTACCAACAGGGCTTGAACTCAAGTAACATGAAACACTGACTCTGGAACTGCGCTAACAAATGCTACATCTATATAGACTCCACATGTGGAAGTAAATTAAATTAAATTAAAACATCACATTTTTTCTGTTGGTCCCTGGAACAATGGCAACCACAAAACAATATGTGCGCTTCGCCATAAATTTCTTTAAGATCAAAACAGAACTGTCTCAAGTAAAACTCTACACTAGATCATTTTATGTTGCCTGGACACTTAAATGTCCAGGCAACCTGTCAAATCAATTTTATGAAAAGAACATTTCTACAAAATAAAATGCACCAGTGTGAGATGACTTCACTATATGATTGCGTTCTCAAATTCCTCTTCTTGCTTGGCTTCTGGGTCATGTAAAGAATTAGATGAGGAGACTGAAATCTGCCTTTGTCTCCGGAGATGAATAGTGTGCATGTGTGTGCGGTGTGGCTGTGTGCGTTTGTCCCACTTGCTGAATAGGGTTTCTATTCACATGCTCGTAGAACAAAGCTACTGCAGAGTACAAGCTACTGCTGGATATCCTGTTGATATCACACTGGCCCATTCTTCGGGCCGTTGTATGTATGTGTTTGTGAGTTAATGCACATAGCAGCCGTTGTACAGTGCCGCTGCATGGTTGTGGTTAATTACAGATTCCTTTTTCTGTAGCTGACAGTGCTGTGTGTGTACTTCCCTGCACTTTTGTGAGCGGGGTGCCTCATTCCAGCATCATCGCAAGCCACCGTCTCTCAAATGTCATTATCGAACTGCAGACGGAGCATGTGACGGGCGTATTTAGGGCCGACAGGATTACCCTCACCAGCGCTGCTGCACGTGACGTGTAAGAAAGGAGTGACCGGATGTAGAAAAAAGGAAGCAGGAACCACAGTCCTGCCTCATGCTGACCACTTTTGGGCCACAGCATACCACATGTTATAATAGTAACAAAGAACCTGTAGTATCCTCAGTTTACAGCTGGCCATTCACATGTTGGCCTCAGGGGACTGTGGTGGACAAGTCATTATTTTGCCTGTCTTCGAACCGCTTCAGGACCCTTCTCAAACTATGACTGAGAGAGTTATCTTGTTCAAAGTACCCATCCTCCCCTTGTAGGTGGATGAAGGTGATTAGTTGCCAAAAATAAGATCCATCAGTTACGATAACACTAAATGTCTTCCCATAAGTTGTGAGTGTTTCTTACTAATGCTGAACTGAATACAAATTCCACTGACTTTAGTTGTGGAGCCATCAAAGTGAAGTGAAGTGGACTACTCCCTAAATAATTGCTAAGATCTGAGAACACATTTTACAATGAAGCTCAATTATCTAAACCACTTTATTTGTGTGCAGAAAATGTGAGGTGCAGCGTCAGTAATAATGCATCAACGCACAGAAAAAAAGAAATTTGGTAGATCAAGTTGGACCAATAAACCAATCGACAAACTGTGATGGATGTTTACAACAGCGGTTTGGCTAATATTTTACCTTGATTTAGACTATTACAAGGGTGTGGTTACAACTTGTCTGAACGCCTGACTCTGTGTGTTTCCTGCCGTTTCGAGACTCCAAGTCTATGGTTGTTGCCGCATTTTCAGATTTCAGCAATGCACTTAATGAGTTGATTGGTATTTCTGTTGATACCAATAATAGGCAAAGGTTTTAATACACCGGAATTGGTAAACTGTGGCACAAATGCATGATTTCAGAGGCTGTCTGTATAAGGGTGCGAGACTGGGTATTTATTTATATACAAGTCCCAAGTTCATGTGTTGTAATTTCATGCTTTGTTTATTTCTATGAGACTCCATGGGGTTTTGTCATGAGCTCAGGAGGAAGTGAAAGAGGGAAGAATGGGGGGAATTCTGATGTACAAGTGCGAGAGAAGAGGGGAAGAGGACATAGAGGCGTGTGTCAACAAGGTCATTTATTTTTAGCCATCGCTGTCCTTAGCTGTCCCTCTTGCCTTGGCACAGACACATGCACGCACACACACACTCACACACACCACACACACGCACTCACAAATGATAAATAGCAGTGTGAGCACAGCATCATCCGTGCATCTTGCATCTGGGAACCCCCAACAATGTGGCTTTTTTTCTTTCAGCTGCAAATCTGATAAAGTGTATTTAAAATACTTCAAATATTTTCCATCCAGTGGTTGATTTTAATCACTTAAACAACAGACCTACGCAGCAATACCAATGGGGTAATGCTGCTGTAGCAGAGGGGGCAACACAACACGTATTTCAATTCAGTTTGGTAGTTCATTTACATGGACTGTGCACATTAATCAATTTTAAAAAATAGCCAATGTTAGGCAACCACGTAGCCTAAGGATAAGACATCAACTATGAACTGCTGATGCCAACTGGGAATCTCTCTTGCATCTCTCTACCTCATTTTCTTTCGTCTCTCTAATACTGACTGCAATAAAGGCTAAGAATCCCTCAAAAAGGGACTTAAAAATAGCCAATGTCACTGGTAGTCCATGTTTAGGTACTTTATTAACTGGTCTTGTTACTGAAATTGACAATTTTGTAAAAGCTTGTTTTATTTTTTCCTCGTGGTTTTCAGCCATAAATATCATTATAGTAGGTATGAGGGATTTTTTTTTCTTTTTAGTAATTTGGATGAACTGACCCTTTACCACTTCAACACAAATAGCTGCTGCATGTAGTTACAATGAAGTGCACATCTGAGAGAGTATCAGAAATGTGACAACAATGACTACCCAGCCCATGTTATACTTTTGATGTTACTTCTGTCTACACGTTGGCACACTGTCTTGTAAACTTGTGAGTAACTGCATTGAAATAGCTACCATAAATGGTAAGGCATCGGTTCTCGCTACATCTGTAAGTAGACTTTCTCTGACACGAAAGCCTCTCTGGGCAATGTACTTGTTGTGGCATGTAATTCTTTCTTTGTTTTGTAATAATTCATTTGTGTTGGCGAGATCGTCCAGAATCAGATAGGCCAACAATGTGTTTTTGATTATAAAACACAGATTGAAAGAGCCTAGAGCCCAGCTACGGGCTGATGTGTGTCCGAGCGTGCCGCTGCTGCCAGCATCTATCGAGAACACGGCTATGGGGAGTTATATGACATGTGTGATGTATCTGCACATACGAGCCAGAAAGAATTTTATGTTACCTCATCACATCGATTGCCAGAGTGTACAGTTAGAGATCCTCCAAGGACAAGTAGGCTAAACACAAATACATGCTGGCAAGTTTGTTCTTCATCCCAGTTTTGAACTCATTGTTTCCAAAGTAGAATAAAGTCATACTTCACAGTCATCTGGGTATTTTCTCAGAGCGCCAGCATAAATAGAGATAAACAGTGAAAGCACTTGTGGCATGTAAATAGAACTTGGACCTTGTAAAATTTAAAAATCTCTTGACAACAATGTCAAGTAACTGACAAACAATAAGATTAATTTCATTAACAATAATGAAATCAGAATGGTTTCTGCACACAGGTTAGGTTACTGTTACTGACCCATATTGCAAACACAAGGTCTGAACACAGGGGAGAATGGACAACTTAACCTTTTTTATAATATTGCCCATAGTGCAGAGAGCTTTATTAGAATCCATGACTGAGATTAAGACATTATAACTGAACAACTACTTTGATTTTTGATCATCTGTACACCAGAAAATGAGCACACCACAGAAAGCTGCTCACTTTCTACTGTAACTCTGAGTGAGTTCACTCTCAAAGGTGTTAATCACTTTCTTTTCAGAATCTGTGTAAACCTCTTGGATGTTTGTTTTCCTGTTGAATAAGATGTGTTGAGTGCTGCACCTTTTTAATGGCCATGTAAAGTATAATGACCTGTGCCTCTGCCAACATTTCAGTATTGGTGGTTAGGGGACACTCCACTGGGCAAAATCTATTCAAAACGTTTTCATAATGTTTTATTGCTCTACTTGAGGTGCATTTAAATTTACTACAGATTACGACTATTAAAAAAGTGGTCAACTATGACTCAGCCGCTCAACTATGAGCTGACGATGGCCAGGTCTGCCTTTTTTTCACGGGCATTCAAGTGTGCTGATCTTAATGAGGAGAGTTTAGTCAAAGTTTAAAAACACAATCTTAAATGTTTCTCTCTGAGTGTGTACAAATTTTATGAAGTGAAATTTCTCTAGTCCTGTTATATGCAGTGTTTTCAGTGTAATCAGTAACTTTGGTAAAATATTTGCAGAAATCCACAATTGATCATTTACTTTAGTTTTTTCTGAGCTCATAAGAAAGCATAAAAAAGTCACATTTTCACTCAACAGAAACCGTTTAATTGGACTGTCAAACCAAACATGGAACCAGTCTCTTTTGTGTGAAGTTGAGTTCTGGCTATTTAAGAAAAACTTAAGCATAAAACACTTTAACTACGAAAAAAAACTATTTGTGGTATACTCTGGGTGCGTTCAGGCTCTTTCTGAAACATCAGCGCCAAACATGTTTCGGATCCCCCAGAATCAGAGGAGGGGTTTCTCTCCAAACTCCGAGCCAATTACTGACGTTTGAAAGTCAAACAGGAAGAAATTCATCACTGAGTAATTTCTCCACGTGCAGTCAAGCTGCAGTCATCATCTCTGAATGCTGAAGCCACAGTCGAAGTGAAATGTAGTTTCAGTAACGGCACGAGATTCTACTTTCACTACAGCAAATATACAGACCTTTGGTTTGTTTCTGATCTATAAGTGTACTGAAGTGTCCTGGAAAGTCCTACCCATCCTTTTTTTTTTTTAGTTAGGCTACACATTTTTCATCGGAAAACAGGGAATAGGGGATTAGGGGATTAGGAAACCAGTTCAGGTGGGAATGCCTCGGGATCCCCTGGGAGGAGCTGGAAAATATTGCGGAGGAGAGGGAGAGTCTGGACTACCCTGCTTGGGCTACTGCAACCCAGCCCTCGATAAGTGGTAGAAAATGGATGGATGGATAGAAATACAGTCATTTATCTAGTACACATAAACAATACGTCCACAAGAGTAAATGTAAAATGAGTAAAAGCCACAACAGTTGTTCCGGCAGTATCTTAACTCAAGAGTTACTTAGAACAAGCAACACCCGAGGCAGCTAATATAGTGGCTAGTTAGTTGCTCTCTATATATTTCTTGGACAGATCTGATGAAATGTTAAATATAACATTGTCAATTGAACCTCTGTGGTGCTGCACCAGTAGAGGTTGCCACTAGCAACGTGACATTCAGCTGAAAACAACTTAAATCTGTTGGCAGAACGAAATGTATGACACAATAAAACAAAGCAGAAGCGGATGACTGTTTTACTGTTGCACAGTAACTATTAGGGTACACATCTATTCATAAGCTGATGATATATTACACCGCAAGTCTATCTGAGGCTGCGTTTTGTTTTGTTTTTTTTAATGCCCTTCTGTTTTCCTACTCTTTGGTCTGTGGTCGGGCTCGAGGTTTATGAAGGAGAGCACGCAGAGAGAGGCTGGAGCCGGAGTGAAGAAAATTAACAGCGACTGGCACGTTTCACTCACGAGGTGCTGAGAGGAACTGCCAGTGGCAGAAAGAAGAGGGAAGGGAGAGGGAGGGAGGCCAAAAATAAGAGAGCAGAGAGGGAGCAGGGCAGCGTAGGTGGAGATACGTACGATGCTGTGTAGCTCAGTGGACACGTAGCATGACATCAGTTTACACTGAGGCCACCCATGCTGAAAATAATGCAGTCGTGCTAACAGACGGGACACGTTAGTGAGATAGAAAACAGGAACTTCAATGGCATCATGACTGACAAGTTTAATATTTTTAATAATGTGTTATAATGCTGTTTTATTATACTTGTTGTCAGTGGTGCGACCTCGATTTGCAGTTCAGCTATTTAAGTTGGCTGATTTAGATAATAAAACTGATACATCAGTCAAAATCTGCAAAGTTATGCTGTTTAAACTTTCTCCAACAAGTTTTCAAGGCTCAAAGTGTTTAGTACTTAAAGTATTTTGGCTTCATTGTCACTTAAATGCTGCCACTGCGCTTTACAAAGTTTAGTCATAGTGAACAAGTTTAGTCGATGCAATGGTAAAAATATGCTCAAACAACACCCCGATATATGCCTGCAGAGCTCTCACTTGGTTGTTAAGTCACTACTAGAATCTCACAGATGACTTTGCCAGGTGCTGACATTTCTGCATTTTTAAGTCATGGACAAACATGCAGCAGCTGCTTCAGAGAGCAGGCCATGGTCAGTTTTTAAAACTGAAACGCCACGCTGCCTCAAACCTTAACACATTTTCCTTTGTCAGTAAGTACTGCAGGACAACACCACAAGTGAGAGAATACCATTGTACCCATTTGCTGTTTGACTCATTTCCGTAATTCATGTCCATTATAAGCTTTGCCACCGTAGGCCATGTCAGATGAACTGTAGCAGTTTGCAGGCAGAGCTGATAAATTATGAATCACTTAATACCTCTCTGAGATAAGGTTTTGAAATGAACAATCAAAGAACAGGTGACTGTTGCAAATACATTATTTATATAATTATTTATTTATTCATTTACAGTTAATCTTATCAATAATCTCATCATCAATCATCAATCAATCTCATTAACCCAAGTTTTTGTTTTTTTAACCTAGCTGCTACTGCAAATACATTATTTATATAATTATTTATTTATTCATTTGCAAATATTTTTAATCCAGTACAAAGAATAATTAAATTTTAATAATTTTCACATTGTTTCTGTGTCACTTAAGTTTTTTCTGTTTCTGTTTCAATATATTATATTGTGTCACTACCTGGGGGTATTATTGTTTGAAGTATTTTTCTCCTCACTGGACACTGGTACTGTAAAACCACAGTTTATGCTTCAAGGTCGGAGTGTGGTCCCAGTTTGGTCATACTTTAGTTATTCTGACACTACGGAGCCACTGTGACTCACTGCTGACTGACATCCTACGATGTTTTTCTGAGTCAGTCCCCAGAGAGACTGTGTATGTGTGTGTGTGTGTGTGTGCCAGCATGTGTGTGTTTCTGGCAGCATATGCAGGAGCTGCTAGGCCTGTGTTTTATTTCTCTGACTGGCAAGCTGCAGCGGATCTTTCCAAACGCAAGTGCTCGCACACACACACACACAGATCTGCAGGACCTGTGGTATTTACATAAACACGGCCAATTACATTCTGTCTGTCTTCTCTATACTCCCTGTCCTTTCCCTGACTCCCATCCGTCTTTCCATGAGACTCTTGATCCATCCTCTCTTTTCTTTCATCTTAATCTCTCTGCATCCTCGTCTGGGTTGAATTTTTTTTTTCAAGTCTTATCACTGTATAATACAGAATGCCGCTGAATTGCTTGAGTACGTTTAAAGTAGTTTCTGGGAAAGTTAGACTTTCCTGCTGGGGTTGACCACATCATACTGTTACTCTCATTTTTCTTTCTTTCTTTGACCATAAAAGGAATAATTAGCTAATGCATCAGCGGAAAGGCCATCATTTTACAATTCCTGTAACCACTTTATAGATTCTTTCACTATAAGAAAAACATGCAAGTTCCTGGTTGCAATGAGTTGTTCCTCAATATATAATCTCAGGGAGTTATGAGAAATGTGACTTTAGGTTTTTCCCCTCACTATAATCCTGTACAGCAACAGGAAATATTGTTGTGAATGTGGCCCTGCTTTGAGTTTAAATGGAGGGGGAGCCAAACTCGCTGTGAGTGTCTGTCTCCTAGGAGCTCTTAGCGCCTCTTTTATTATTTGAAAGGCATCCATCTGTCCGAGGCTGCCTCGCTGGGCTAATGTGACTCTTAAGTTTAATGGAAGTTTTTGCACTTTTCGGTGCACACGTGCACGCGCACAAAACCTCCCTGCAAGTGTAGAGCTGTCAACCTTCATCACTAAATGCCACCAGGGATCCGCCCGTCTGCATTAAGCCTCTTTCCACTCGCTCTCACTTTATGTAACTTCATGAGAAAAAGCGTGATCAGAACAAAGAGGGATATTCTCTTACATGGGGGTGTTACATGTTTGTAGGCCAGGTAACCAAAGTTGAAAGTAAGAATGTGACACTTCATATGAGTCTTTAAAGTTGGTGTCCTTTTTGAACTCCCACAGAATAAGGTGCACTAAACATGAAATATGGCTTTTGCTTAAAAAAGCATTGCTGTCTCTAAAGTGCCCCTCAGCAAACCTAACGGCCTCTTTTTCTTTTCTCTCCACTCTCTCAGGTCTGTCGACGGCCAAGAGGAAGTTTGCTGACTCTCTCAACGAGTTTAAATTCCAGTGTATTGGAGACGCTGAGACGGATGATGAAATATGCATAGGTGAGCTTGCTGATATGAAATCCAATATATTCTGTGGACCGGCAGAGGAAAGCCTGGAAATAGACAGTGTTCTCTCATTTATAGCCTCTAAAATCGAACAGTCATATCAGCAGTGATTTAAAGGCTGGATTGGTTTTCAGTGCTGTTATATAGGAAGCCTTAACAATCAATGATGCCTCTGCCCTCAACCTGAAGCAGTGCTTTAATGAATACCATCAAGTGGAATTCACTGGGAAATTGTGAAGATAATTTTAAAAGTTAGTTTAACAGCCAGGCCATTATCAGACTTTAGTGCCTAAAGAATAAAGGAGGAAGTAAGGAGAAACACTTCACATTTAAAGCCTTTTCACCAGCTATTATCTTTAGTGCTCACAATTAATCTTTTATCTAAATATTTTTATTTCATTTCTATATTTGAATCATCAAAGCATAATATCATGTTATCATGTCATACAATATCATGTTTATTAACTGGACATGAACTTTCTACTAAATTTGGCAAAACTATTGAGACAGAGGCCAGTAAGATTGTTCTCCTATATTTGTCTGGTATGAGATATGCAAACAGTCAATACGTTTTTTTTTTTTCTTCAGTGGGATGAGGAGCATCTGTTGCGCAGATGACATAAGATCTGTAGTACTGTTTAGATTTCTGCCCATCCTCCACTGTAAAGACTTTAGTTACATAAGATATACAGTGTCAATGTTCTCATATAATGTCCTCCACAGTAAAACATTATAAAGTACCTACTTGAAGTGACATGTTTCACAGCTCTTGCTTAAGCCTGTTATACATTTGATGATGTCAACTACTCCCACCTTTCTCCGATGAGTAACCTCATGCTGACCCAAACCCACACATGCTGGTGTATGTGAGAACAGTGCGTAATATTGGTGCACAGTACGTCATACGTACAGTACATGAGAACATAATTCTTAATTCCATGAGCTCCTCTAGGCCTTGCAGTTCTGTCTGTCGCTGTCCAAACAGCCCGCCATGAAACATGCAGCCGTCACCACACCCTCTCATGCTGCCTGGCTCTGTCTGTGCAGGCTGCAGCTCCTCACTGGCCCGACCCACCCACTACTGTTGTTTAACTAACCCCAGCTATCTTTCCTGAGCAGCTTGCTGCTCAACTGGGCTGCACCACAGCATTGTTGTTTTTAGGTTATTCCTAGTCATGTCAAAACTCATTTCTTCTCTGTGACAGTACAGTGACGATTTTCCTCCAAATGAATCTGCGGCGTATCTATTTAAAGAAACAGATTAAAAAGAAGTTTCCTTACAAAGCATTGTAAAGATTCAGTTTTCAGTTTTAGTGGGTCAATATCTCATTGTTATTCTCTCAGTATCACATTTTTATTATTTTATGTGATTGATCAAGAATGTGTGATTTGAGCACACTGAGAGGTTTTACTGCCTTTTACGAGCTTTATTAAAAGGATTGTGCTGTTTTTCAATGCATTCCTTGCATAGTCCAGGTTCTGCTCCCTTACAGTTAAATCTATCTTCTAAGAACCAAATCCTGTAGCTTGAAGTCTGATTTTGAAAAGCAGAGTGAGAGAGCATAAGTGTGTGTGTTATCATGTGATACTTAAGGAATAAACTTTGGGCTCCTCTGTCCCCTATGTGCATGCATTTGTTCATGCCAGTGCACATGCTGCACGTGCTCAGTATGTATGTGCGCTCATTGCATCTTAAGAACTAAGTGTGTGTGTGTGAAGTGTTGGACAGGGACAGAGGCAATTGAAGTGGAAACTCTGACCCGAAACAATGTAGCCAGGCCTTGCCTGCCAGCGAGTGGGGAAACGAGCACAGAGCTGTGCTCACTGTGAAAGCACCATAGAAACAAACCATATAAATTGTGGTTTCATTTCCAGTTAATTACTCTGCTGTGTCATGAGTTTCCAAAAATTAGTGAGACTTCCAAGTGCAGAAACAAAGCTTCATCCCTGCCACCTCGTGCCAGCTCTCTTCAAACACTCTCCGTGTCTGTTTGCCCTTTCTTGTGTGTCTCTCATCATTGCTATTTGAAATACCACCGTTCTCTCTCTCTCTCTCTCTCTCCCTTTGTCTCTCTGTCTAATTATCTTGTCTTTTATGTCTCCCTCTACCGACGTGTTTGTCCTTAGCCAAGTCTCTTCAGGAGTTTGCAGCGGTCCTACAGAACCTGGAGGATGAGAGGACACGCATGGTGAGTGGCTTAAAAAATTGTAAGGAGCATTTCTGTATAGGTGGTCGATGGGAGGATGTGGAAACTGTGTTTTGCACATAGAACTTGTCATTACTCAAGAGCAACTCGGAAATTGTCAGTGGATTAGTTGAGTTTGTCTTTTTGTTTTTTCTAGAAAATGATGTCATGGCATCATATAATGTTCACTAATTGGCTTTGGCTTTGGTTTGTGGTCCCCTGTGACCGAGGGAGCTGTGTTAAACCTCTAAATTCAGAAGTTCTTGATGTTTTCAGTTTACTAATATGACTAATCATTATAATTTAACAGAAAATGTTCTGAGTAACAAAGTAATGTATACTTCCCGGGTTGTGCCTTTATATTGGTGTGTGTGTGTGTGTGTCTGTGCCCACAGATCGAGAACGCCAATGATGTGCTGATTACGCCTCTGGAGCGGTTCAGGAAAGAGCAAATCAGTGCAGCCAAGGTGAGGAGGTGACCGTGCATAGTCACAGCGCTGGTGACAGAGATGACTTCCTCTACACATGTGCTGTGCATCAGTATTGATACGCTGGCAGCGAAACATAAAGCAGCAAATCAATAAAATCCTTTTAGTACCTCTGCGGCTGTAAGAGAGGCCACTGGCAGATATACCACCAGCCAACACTTACAGTAGATCAGAATATACAGCAGTTCTTCAGTTTTAGTTAAACATTATCGAAAGATTTATTTATATGTTTATCTATGACACATGTTGGTATTTATCAGCTGTTTTACTATATCTTCATGTGATTTGTCCAATCTGATTATGGAACTCAGCATTATTATAATGATTGATGAAGACCGGATGGGGTCTCACTCAAACTTAAATTGGTGCTGCAGGTGAAACATTTGCAGTATCAGCTGCATTAGAGCCTCTTCATCACCCCCCCATCACTATCACTTTTTTCTTTTTTTTTTTTTACATTATTGCTATTTATCCTCTTTTCGAATACCTACTGATGTCTTTATTTTATTTATACATCACGGAAAATTACGTGTATAGTTTGCAGTCCCTCTATTTGAAGTAATTTATTCACAGCAGCTGAAGAAAAATGCCACTCGTACTTCTTAACCATCCTTTTGAAAACTTTTGTTCCAGTGAGATCCTCTTCAGTGCAAAATAAATAGTATTGAGTATTTTCCTGAGCGTTAACAGGTAGATATATACAATATGTAATATAGTGTTAAGTAATGGGATATGATTTTATAGCCAATGATGATAAATGTATTTCTATAGAATTAGAATTATTTTATAGAACTATTTATAGAATATATGTTGATATGCACATATTAAACCAAATATGGTATACTTGATTAAAAGCCCTGCCACAACAGCTTTACTAGGACCAGACTTAAGAATTATATATTGGTATGAGCCTAGTACAAGTACTGTACAATATATTTTGGTGATTGAAAACAATGCTATGATTAATATTTTGCCTACAGTATATTACAGATCTCTAAGTCTCAATAATACCTTTTAAAATGCTCAGTTTTTTATTGTGAAGCACACCATCTCAGTCAGTCATTCGCACAGTACAGCCACACGCATTGCACCGCGACAATTTGATCCTTTTTAAGACTTGCGATAAACAGCTACAGTATAAATACACATAAAGAATATTTACTACATGTTTCAGGGTCTCCCTCCCCTCCCGTGATTGTCCATGAATGTTTATCAGTGTCTATGAGCCCTCACTAGATGACCTGGATAAGAGATTAGAGGAATACATAATCCTGCCATAAATCACAGATTCCCACTGGGGGGCAGGGGGTCCTCTTAGGCCAGCAGGGCTCCCTCATGGCATGACCGGTGTTGTTTTAGTGTTTCAGTGCAGGAGGGTATGGAAACATTGAACATAGCAGCAAGAAAGTAGGTAAACACCCAAGAGCACCCAAGATTTACTATATAAACATTATATTCATTTGACTTTTTTTTTTGCACTGTAGACTTTTAACAACAAACTCTAAGTAATAAGTAATATACTGTACATTTTTTCCAGTAATCCCTTGCCCCATGTAATAAATATGCCATGTCTTAATGGTCCAATCTCCTTACATCAGGTCATGGTGCGCTTACCATGTGTGGTCATTAGCCATGGGACCTAAATGAGTAGCCACGGGGGTTCCCCAGATACATGCGGTAGTAAACACGTTATCAGCGCATACCCTGCTAATCCACCCCCTTATACCAGGTCATTGTTTGATTTAACATCTTGGCCAGATTAAGAAGTGAACGCATAATCTGTGCGGTTAGTTCACCACGAGCGATGCGCTAATCCCAGTTTAGCCCGAAAAGAACTGACAACATCTTCTCCTGGCACAGTTTCACCTTGTCCCAAAGCTCCAGACCTGGCAGCCATGTAAAACCAGAGGAGTTACGGTGACAAGAATAGTAGAAATATGTTTAACACCGTTTATTTAAAGGCAGCTCAGGTCCAGGCTATAATCTCATTAACCGTGGAATTCATGCAAATCAAATTGTGGCCGGAGTCTTGAAAATGTCGCACAAGTAATTAAAACATGTGGTTGCAAGCAAAAAATAGCACTGCTTTTAAGGCTAGCATGAGGCTGGCATCTTGGCTCTCTCAAAGGACATATAAGGACATATAAGTAATATAAGTATGATGAATTGGGTCCAGTTGCGAAGAATGGCCAATGTAAATACCCATATGAGCAGAATTAATAATTTCTGTTATTAAAAGTCATGCCTTTCTTTGTTTTTTTGCTTTCAACTGATTAAGCAGCAGTAGCACATAGAATGATAATCTGACTTGGTTATTGTGGTGATGAATGGGTGTATCCGTACTTTTATGACAAGAATAGCTTGTGTAGGTCGACACGTTTACAGTTTGACAAATGGATGATACAAATGAGTTACCATCAGTTTAAAGGCACAGCAGATGCTTCTCTGTAAAATATGTGTTCAATAATGCACTTACTGCAAACTTACTGCTGTGAAAAAAATAAAGTAATAAAGTAAATGTTTACAGAAAGTTTCATGCCATGTGCTGTATGCCGAAACATGCAGGGAGTGATGATGCATTGTTTGGCTCCAAACCTTGTAATTGTTGACATGTTGGAGCAGTAGAGCATGGAGTCAAAGTTGATTGTAGCTGTGATGAGTCAGTGTGGTGGCAGTGCATGATCCTGTATCAACACATTTAATTTGCTTGACTCTTCTGCAAAAAGAAAAAGAAAATCAGCTGTCACACTGGGGGGAGATTGCCACCTGCTGGCTGAGGGTGGAATTAACAAAGTAAAGACATTTTAATGCCCCTCGAATATTTTGACAGAAGACGGTAAAAAACAAACAAACTGAGAGACAGAATTCATATTTATACTGGCTGTGTGATTAGTTTATTTCCCCACACATTCCTTTCAGAAATGAACAATTCAGATTCCTCTAGTTGATTTTTTTTAAATGTATTTTGAATCACAATCATGCCATGATTGTGATTAAAAAGGGGGGTTGCAGCAGCAGTCTTTTCAGACATGATTTCCACAGTGAATATGAAAAAGTCAAAGAGACTTTAAACAGAGGCCTTGTTGTTTAGAGGAGCGTTCATCATCTCTGATGCGTTCTGCAGCTGCTGTCTGTTCCCCCCTCTGGCCCCGAGGACTCTTCTTGCTGTTGAAACTGGCTTGGCAATGAAACACCTGTGTCATGTGACTGCAGCAGGGGTTGACATAATGGGCTTGTCCGAGTTCAGACTGACGAGGCATTTTTTTAAGATATTTTCACTGAGAGTTTTATATCCTCGGAAAATATCTTTCCATGAGGAGTTAGGAAAAACTAGTTCACACTGACACAAATAACCCGACATCGAAGCTGGCAAATACAACATAGATGACAGATGAAGGCAGTTAATCAAAAAGCATTGTCAGTCAAAAATGCCATGAAGCAGTGCTGCTCAGTGATTTACAGCATTACCCCCAGTTGGTTTTCCTCACAGCAGACAAGCAGACATGTTATAGTAGGTGTTACTAATAACATTAACAATGTCTCTGTTCCATTTAGTGTCACAGTAAGTCATGACAGCAAGCCTACACACACAAGAAATGGAATTCAGCTGCTCGCCTCAGGCTACATGCTCATTAAATCAATTACACCTTTTTTTCTGTTTTTTCTGCTGTCACATGTCAAAGTGCCTTCCATGAAAAAGGCTCATTATTAGGCTCATTATTAGGCTCCAATACAAGCAGAGGCATTACAGGGATATCTTCTGTGGTATCCTCTTTCAGTACACAGTATATATACTTTCTAGCATCTGTAAAATAAAGATGGAAATGAGAGGTTTTGGTAAACACTGGTGTGCGCACTTAGAGCTTGTTGGTTGCCACTGGACACATTATGGGATGGATCATTTGGGTGACTGCTCACTCTCTTAATTGGCATTATAAACTATTATTTTAATGATTACAATTTTTAGCTATTAACCAATTTGCTGGGTAATGTAGTGTAAGATGTGTAAGAACAGACTGAAAAATGGCTGAAAATAGCCAAAAAACACAGTCTGACACAGTCTTTACAAACAGGCTAGACACTCAGAATATTCAGTTTACTGTGAAATAAAACAGGCCTCACATTTGAAAAGCCTGAACCAGTGAATGTCTGGCATTTTTACTGCATAAATTACTGGATGGGCTTAAATGCTTAACTGGTTCATAAAACAATTTACTAATAAAGTTGGTTGTGGGTGTTTATATTCAAAAAATATTATTATCTATCTATCTATCTATCTATCTATCTATCTATCTATCTATCTATCTATCTATCTATCTATCTATCTATCTATCTATCTATCTATCTATCTATCTATCTATCTATCTATCTATCTATCTATCTATCTATCTATCTATCTATCTATCTTAATATTCAGAATCTTACAGTATGTCTCATAATATTAAGCTTTTTTCTGAAGCTGCAGCACAGCCATGTTATGAGTCTGGGATAAAGCAATACAATAACATGAACAGGCTGGGGCAGATATACAGTAACAATACCCCGGGGCCTCTCTGACAGAGGGGGACCCACCCTGATCTGCCTCTCCTCTGTTTATGCGTTCACTTCTCTCCTCTTGTTTCCCTCTCTGTCCGTCTTTACTAATGTCCTCATCTCTCCCCTATCTACAGGCTTGAATTAGATTAAAGTTTAATGATCCTAAGGTGACTGATGATTATGGCATGATCACTAGGACGTGGTCAGAAAAGAAGCAGCTGGCATGCGTTCTGTCCTTTTTGTGTCTCTTGATCTTCCTGGACACTTTTCAGCATTTTTCAGTCCAGAAATATTGAGGAATACACACCCTGCTCTATGTGTCCCTGGTTTATCATCCATTTATGTGTCTGTCTCTTATGTGAGTGATCTCAACTCTGATGAAACAGTCTGTTGTTTAATAAGCAGCTGTGCTCTCTAGAGGAACAAATTCATATTGGACTATCTGAAAAATAGGAAAGATTTTGTGAAAAAAAAATTCACATTAAATGAAACCACATTATTAAAAAGAACTTTTTTTTTGCTTTGTTTTCTCTGTTACAGGAAGCCAAGAAGAAATATGACAAAGAAACAGAGAAGTATTGTGGAGTGTTGGAGAAGCACCTTAGCCTTTCAGCGAGGAAGAAAGAGTCACATCTACATGAGGTCAGAGGTTGTGTCTGAGTTCACATACATCTTTTGTCTCTCAGCTGATTTCTCATGTTCTTCCATGAGCATCAGTCATTTTTTCTTCATTTCCTTTCCCATTATAGGCGGACAACCAGGTAGATAACGTACGGCAGCATTTCTACGAGGTGTCTCTGGAGTACGTCTTCAAGGTGCAGGAGGTCCAAGAGAGGAAAATGTTTGACTTTGTGGAGCCTGTAAGATGACACTTGCTTTTTTTATTTTAAGATTCTTCTTCTCCCCAAAGTGGCTTTGCACACATGCTCTTTTTCAGCAGCCGTCTGTATTACATTTACTCGCTTTGACGTATCCACACCCATCTGCTGCTCACTACAATCACAGTCTTCTGATGCTGACAAACAGTGGTTTGGAGGTCTCTGTGCCCGCTGAGGAAATAAAGACAATTTGTTGCACACATACCACCCAAACCTGACTTTTAACTCTGTAGGAAAATACAAAATAGGCTGTGTTTTAAATTTAGTTTTAAATTCTACTAACTTCTTGTTCTGCTAAAGAAAATACCTGTCCACTTTTTCTCCTCTTCCTTCTCTTCCTCTGCATCTTACTCTTCTACCTCCCCCATTCTCTCCAAATTCCCAACCTTTTTACTCCTCCACATTCTTATGCTTCCCTCTTCCCACACATGTGCATTTATTCTCCATCATCCTCATCTATCTTCTTGTCCTTTCATCTCTTTCACTTTCTCGCCTGTTTTGTTTCCCTCAGCTGCTGGCGTTCCTCCAAGGTCTGTTCACCTACTACCACCACGGCTATGAGCTGGCAAAGGACTTCAATCACTTCAAGACTGATCTCACCATCAGCATACAAAATGTGAGGTCACAGACACACACACGCACACACACAAAGCTCAGGTAATATCATAACCTTTAGCACTGCACCTCCAGATCTGTTTGCGCAATAATAAGAAAAAAAACTGTTCATTCTCTTAGTTAGTTTTAGGCAGTATCCTTCAGATTTGCCTTTGAATAATAACAGATACTTTTTGAGTAACGTCATTTTCTTAGTTGCAATCCTCAACTAAAGAAGACACTTCACCCGAAGTGCTACCTGAAGCATTCATGTTGAAAGTTCAAAGGCCGTCTAAATCCAGGGTCTTCAGGGCTGCCTCATTAGCACAGGGGAAACATTCAAGAAGATGTCTAAGAGAAAATAACCCTCCAAACGTGAAAAGGCTGTAGGCTGAAAGGAATTCAAAGGTCACAACAGTTACTCAAAGGGGCATCTGAAATTGCATTTGAGTCTTAAAGGACACTCAAGTGGCTCACTACAAAAAGGGAGCTGGTATACAGTAGTTATTCTTTTAATTCTAGAGAAAAGAGTGAAGCTTGTAGGAATGAGCATTCCTTGTGTCTCTTCTGCAATAGAGCTCTTTATTTTGTATTCAGGTGAAGGTGAGATTAGTACAAGTCATGCTTTTGTTGCAAGATAAGCCCACTCAGGATCAAACTGAAAGCCCTAAGGCGTGTGCTCCTCTCTGCTTGTGTTGACAGACGAGGAACCGCTTCGAGAGCACGCGGTCGGAGGTGGAAAGTCTGATGAGGAAGATGAAGGAGAATCCACATGAACACAAGAGTGTCAGCCAGCACACCATGGAGGGATACTTGTTCGTACAGGAGAAGCGTATGTGTCAGCCCACCTCTCTGTTTGTGTGTGTATGTATGTCTGTGTATATGTGCGCATGTGCTGTTGTGAAATCTTTAAATGAGGACACAATTCGGCAACAACTTACAATGTTGCACTACCATGGAAACATGAATGACTATGCGAGTGGGTGGGTGGGCATGTGTGTGTGTGTAGGCACAGTACATGCACGTTGTTTGTCTCACACACACACACACACACACACACACACACACACACACACACACACACACACATACACACGCACTGTCAGGGGCGGCAGAACAAACAATCCATAATGAATCTACGATTGACGAAGTCAAGTCTGATCTGCTGGAGACGTGACAGCAGTACTGACCCCGTGCGGTTACCATGGTAACATCCAGCACTAAAGCAGGCATGACTAAGACTCATCCTTTTTCTTTTTTGCCTTAACCCTGTCTCCCCCTCCTACCCTTGTCTCTGTTTTTCTCTGACCATTTGACATTACCATTTTTTCTTGTGTTTTTGTTTTTAACCTCTCTTCATCTCCCTCCATTTCTTTCTCTCTCTCCCTCAGGCTCATTTGTATCTACGTGGGTGAAGTACTACTGTACATACCATCGTGAGCCCAAGAGGGTCACCATGGTCCTGTTTGACCCGAAATCAGGGGGTAAAATGGTGAGTAGCCATTTAATAAGCAGAAAAACCTAAACTGTGACTAAAAATCCAGGTGATCCATCTGTCTATGTGTTAGTGGGAAACATACGCAGTCAAGTGCACACAAATGTTCCACATTCTTAGAGACGACATTACGCACACACATCTATTTTGTGTGTCCCGTCAGCCTATCATCATGTTGTCTGATTTGCAGTTGGTTCTCATCCAGTCCATCCCACTGGGCTGCTCTCCAGCTCTCATTAACACACTCGGCGCTGAGCACAACAAGCTCTCTCAGAGCTGTGGGTTTGAGTGTATTTTTATTATTCCCACTGCACGACATGATGTCACAAGATATTTTCAGGAGGAGGCTACAGTCAAGTTTCGAGAGCATAGGAAACTGTTGAACAATTTTAAATCATTAGCAGAAAAATGACAAATTTTGTGTCAGTCCTTCAGCATCAATGTAAGGAGGAATTTTTTTTTTTTTTTAATCGGTTCAGTTTTATAGCAACAGAGAGTCACACAGGGAGACAGAGATAGCAATTTCTCCCACAACACCACCCTCAATAGATGAGTGCATTGTTGCTGAAGATAGTGTGAGTAAGCTGCATACCTCCAACTATTTTCTCAAAGTGTTATCTGTTATCACTCTCTCCACCTACACACTGAATATCCCAAAGCTGGCACAAGTTCCGGCCTGTCTTCTGGAGGGTTCTCACAGAGTGTTTAACCAAAGTTAAAGAAGAAGCACTTAACATCACAAAGTCTTTCAGCACCAACACAGCAAAACAACAAGAGCGTATCGTAGAGGTTAAACTTAAGATGATAACACCAGCATGCATGTGTGCTGAATGGTAAACATGGTGCTTTATCACACAGTATGTGTACAATAATAAATCAAGAAATGAAAATAGATTAAAAGAAAACCCACAGTAATCGAGTAATCTACATTTTATGCAAGGCAGTGAGCTTTTGAATGAAAATAAGGAGTTTTTTGTATGTCCAAGTGCAGTTAAGTTCAATTGATGCCCACATGTTTTGGCCTTCTGGGGCTTTAACATGAACATGGTGAATACCACTCAACATTAGTTTAAATATAATGACTTTGTCTTTTTACTTATTTAGCTAAATATTCACTGAATGTTAATGATTTTTCTCAGTGGATAGAAATGTATGATAATTCACTTCAAAATTAATTTGAACCAGTTTTGATGTATGTTTTGATAAAATACAATGTATGGCACTACCCAAATTGTCCATATGGATGTTACCTTAACCCCATTAGTGAAGAGGCTAAAGAGCTGAGCATCTTTTGAACTGTGTGTGACGGAGTTCGATCTGTGATGAGATAATGCTCAGATTCTTTCAGGTATTAAAAACTCCAAGATGGTACTTTAACACCACGGTTCCTATTTATACAACTGTTTAAATTTCAAGCTCGTTTCTTGTTAGCCAGGTCCTGCAGACATTTGTGTCGTTGCCCATCTCACACTGCAAGTGTTTAGTCCAAAAATTATCTTAATGTGCATCCAGTTGGAAGTTAGGCAAGTTGGAACTACTTACTTCAGCTTCAGTTGCTTTCCATCATGAGAGGAAGGAGAATGACTCCTTATTAACTTAACACTAAAAACTGTCCTAGTGTTTTGCTTAATCTGTCTCAGTCTTGTCCAGGAAAACATCCATCATCATCTCATTATGTCATTCATAATGTGGTTAATACTCAGCAGTTGGTTGGTTCAGGATACGTCTCTCATTGTTGTGTAATAACAACTAGGTGTGCGTCTCATTTTGATGCCTTACATGCTTTTATGCATGTATGAAGATGACACTAATGTGCTATGACGCTCTCTTCTTTCAATTCTCTTTTGTCAGGGAGAGGAGGAGAGCTTCACCCTCAAGTCGTGTACCAGGAGGAAGACGGACTCGATAGAAAAGAGGTTCTGCTTTGATGTGGAGGCTGTGGACAGGTCAGTGAGTGTGTGATGTGGCTGCACGTTTCTCTCCAATCCACCTTCCAGCTGGTTTCTTCTCACATTGTTTCACTTTATCTCATATTATCTCTTATTCAGGGTGTAGGCTGTGTCTTTATTAGCCCCAGTAAGTGTAATGCAACAGCCATGCTTTCCTGTGTCAATTTTTGATGCATTTTGTATCTTTTCCTTTGCTTGTCATGCAGAATATTATGGAATTCTGCTGCAGCAAAATCTGACAGTTTGATAAATGGATGCCAGTGAACTCTATCTTTATGTTACAAATTACAGCTATGTTGCCCCGATCGGCCATCAGTTCAGTGATTGGCATGTCTGAATGGTGTGTAATTGCAGCTGACAGACACATGGGGGCGCTCAGTCGATTTGGACCTAAAGACGGGACACCGGGGCTGTTTGTCCTCTCAGGCTCGGCCCCCTGCGGTGCTTCGCTTCCTACACTCCTCCTCCTCATTTCTCTTCCTTCCCCCTCTCTGCCTATTCTTCCTCAACTTCAACCTTCCCCCATCAAATCAACTCACCTTGTCATCATCTCCTCCTCTTGTTTGCAGTTCCCCCACTGCGTCATTATTTTTATTTCCGGTGTGTGTGGTGTGCATGTGTTGCAGCGTGTTTGTTTGTCTCTTCACAGTGTAACGGAATGCTAAAGCATGCAAAGACTTTTCCTCTAATGGTTTGTTTACACATACATTTTGTGTTGTCATTGCGCAGACGAGTGTAAATGCATTGAATTTTTAAATTCTGAGTGTGTATGGACGAGTGTTATTATATGCTGGGTGGTGTGTCATGATTGAAGGATGGTGTGTGGATTGGCGTGTGTGGGGAGGAGGTTGTTGTGCTGTGCTGGTGACAGCTGAAGGTGAGTGGTAATGGCAGTGATAGACTGTACAGGACTGATTGGAAACCTATAGAAGAGTGGCATGGACATGACTAATGAGGGTGTGTGTGTGCGGGTGCGCACGCTTTTGTCAGTGTTAATAGTAAAGGTTTCCTACATCAGTAAAATTACTCAGTCAATTGAATCCTCATTAGTTGGTAAATTATAAGGCTAACGATAAGATAAGATAAAATAATAATAATGAGATAATAATAAATGCTAGATACTAAATACAATTTTTTTATTCTTTTATGGTGAAAAAGCTGTTGATCATCTGTTTTTCCTGGAAAGTAATACAGTATCCATACCTCTGGCACCTAAAAATGAATATACATTGCTTTTGTATGAGATTTTCCAAGTATTTTGGTCAGTGTATATTACTCTTAATACTGAGCATATAAATGAATGCATCCACGACGTTATGATTCCAGCTTCTCGGTTTGAAGATATGTTTCTGCAAATGTTCATCTTTGTTTGTGTTTGGCCAGTGTTTGCAAAGTTTGTTGATAGCAATTAATCTACAATGTCTGCCACTGATCTTGATATTTGACAACATAATGTGCCTTCTGTGTGTGTGTGTGTGTGTGTGAAGGCCGGGAGTCATCACCACCATGCAGGCTCTGTCGGAAGAAGACCGAAGGTTGTGGATGGAGGCCATGGATGGGAGAGAACCGGTAGGTTACCACGGTTACCAGTTTGTTCTTATGTGATGAGGGAGACAGAGAGAGAGACAGAGGAGAGAGTGGAAGGGAGAGGGAGAGAGAGAGGAAAAGCTCCACCGTAAAAAAAAAAAAAAAAAAAAAGAAATTAAATATTTTTTTTGAAGCATTGGTTCTCTCTCAGCAGCGCTCGCTCCATACGTGGTGTCAGTTCATACACACGGGTGACACATTAAAGGAAAAACCTGAATGCTTGACCATGCAGTCCATACCATCCATACACTGTACATACAAACATGATGGATTTATCTTCTAGTCCCAAATATGGATGTGTTGCAGATTTTTGTTGTTTTGGAATAACCATGACCATTCGAAAATGAATATTTATTTAAAGTGAATAGTTGCCATACAGATTTATAAGGGATTATATATTTTTCAAAGTTTTCAAAAAAGTCATTCATTATGTTTCTTTCAAACCATTGGTGCAAACAACATAAACAAGCAAAATACAACAAAATATCAGATCTACATGCATGTGGAATTTAGATTCACTCTGAAAATTTGCTCTAAAGGGCATTTACTTGAAGCGTGAAGGTGTCAAATATGAAAGCTCATTATATCATGGTAGCATGACTAATCAGTGTAATCTGTTTTTGGTGAAACTAATTGGAAATATGACCATACAACAGCCAATACTAATAATTAATAAATAATGAAAAAAAATGCAAAAGTAAAGGTAAAACAAACTAAAACAAAAAAAGATTTACTTAGAGTAACTTTTCTCAGAATTAACTACATTAAGATCACACCAACAAACTAGCCTTTCTTTCTTCATAAGGGGTAAAGGGTCAGCAACAACATTAACTCTCATTATCATTAGGATGAATGGGACTCAACCAACAGTGATGCTCCAGTGTTGCTTGGTTTGCTATAAGAGGTTATAACCAAGGGTGATAGTTTATGTCGTTCATGGACTAGGGCTATTGATATGTTGATTGACTGTGAGATAAGCCAGTGGCTTCATGCACAAGTCTCACTTAAACATTGAGCCGGATGCCGACGTTCTGCTGGGACTGGTAGGGTGACTGGGTTAGGAAAGGATAAGAAACAACTTCGGATGGTTAAAAGGGAAAATCAGCATTTGGTGGAGCTGCTTACAATTCCTGAAATACAGTTTGCAATGTGTGGTGAGAGGTTGCAAGTAGACATCACTTAATTTGAAGGATCATATGCCAACAAGGTTTGGGCACCACTGGCACAGAGCCATTATCTCACAGATAATGTTGGTTTTTATGTTCCTAATAGGAAACTTGACTGACAGCCAGTCTCCCCAACACTTGCTAACGCCTTCTTAATATACTTTTTTTACCTCAAGGCTGGAAGTGTGTGGTAGCACTGATTTCCACACTCCTATTTAGACATGTTCATGTCCCAACACCTCCCTCATCCTCGTGTCTACATTCAAATGTGTAAAGGTAGTCATCATCCATAAAGCTGTCACAAGATTGAACAAGCAGTGGCTGAGCTCAGGCGATCCGTAAGAAAACAAGAAATGTCCAAGTTCATCTTTCACTTATGCTCATCCTACCCTTGCTGTCGTCAATACTTCCCACTTCTGTGGCTGCTGCTGTGTACTTTCACCTTTTTAGCAGATGCAAACTCAACGCTGACTGCAGCCACGCAATGGTGCCATACAATGCAGCTTCTCCAAGTCTAGTTTAGTCCAGGCACACAGTGTTTGTTTGTGTGTGTGCATGTGTGTGTGTGTGTGTGTGTGTGTGTGTGTGTGTGTGTGCTCACGTTTGGAGAGATATACTGCAGCTTGTCAGTCAGAGAACTCAGACATAAAGGTGATACACAGAGCCCTGACCTAAAAATATTCTCGCCCATTACCATGGAAACTGAAGTTATGCAGATACCAAAAACTAACAATAAATGTGACATTTGTTTATGCTCCTAATTATCCCAATGTAACCCAGTGTTGAGGTTTTCTGGAATGAGCAGTATTTTCTAACAAACATTGAAAGCCTATTAGGAACATGTAGGAAAATAGCACAACAGCATATAGTGATGTAAAATGTTTCTTACAAGTAAAAGGCACCAAGTGCTCCTAAATAATTTTTAGCTGACGGATTTGGTGTGTTTTATTTGCAGGTATATAATCTGAACAAAGACAACCAGGCTGAAGGCAGTAAGTAGCTTTAATTGACTGTTTATTCAAAGGTACAGCATTATTTAATGTGATCATCTGAATTTCTATATTTCCAGAAATAGTGTTAAATAAAATAGCATGGATTCTGCATTTATATATGAATATTCTAAATACTATGTTTTGTTTTGGTCAAAAAAATATCTTAACCCTTCAATCAAATATGTCTATTTAAGCACTGTTTTCATTTTCAATTAGATGCTCGTCTTGTTTTTAAAAATCAAAGCAAATGTAAATCAAAGCTATTTTATTTCTGACTCTCATTTTTCTGAAATTGCCCTTTCTCATTCTGTTCTTCTCCACCTCATCAGTGGTCCAACTAGATGTGATTGGGTTCAACGTAATGAAGAAATTCATCTATGCACTGGAGACTCGAGGTACAATGTTAACTTCCTGTTGTCTGCACCATGAGCAGCAGTCAAGTTGTCTTAACAATATGATAATATGGTAGCTAACCAAACATGAAATAGAACTAATTTTAATACTCCATGCTTAAAAACTAGTTAATATTAATACCAAACACACACTGACATGGATATTCAATAAATTAATACATATTTTCATGAGCTCATTAGGTGAATAGAGAAAGACATTAGGCATGTTAGGAAAGCATAAATCACAACAAAACACCACATCACATACATACAAAAAATGTTTATGTATATTTACTATATATGTGGGTTCACAGCTCGGCAGTGAGCTAACACACACACGCACAACACAGACAGACAGACAGGCATGTTTTTATTTGAAGCTAGCGTGAACTGTGAAAATGGTTACTTGCAGTGTTAGATGTCCCTCATTAGCTAGGCAAGCTCTAGACAGCTGTTGTAACCAACTGACTTGCTTGTTAAGCAGTAAGCTGATCATAAAAAGATTTAATTAAACTACATCACAAATCAACAATCACTGACAGCTGTAATCAAAAGAGCATCTACAGATAATACTCCTGCAAGGAGGAGTTAATAAAAGATGCCTGTCAATATTTGCTTGGACACAGATCTGACAAAATAGTGGCTCAACAATGTCGTTTAAAATGCTGTGAAAGTCACAGCAGTAGTGGATGATCCCACCAACAGAACACGCAACTGAATCCTGAATGATATTTGCTATTAGAGACTAGATGCTCTTTTCCTTTTTATGAAAAAATATGTTAAATTGCAAGAGACTTACTGCAAACTAGGGGGAAAATTAAATAAATACCTGTGAGGTGTGTGCATTGTAGACATGTATTTATATACACTAACGGCATTGCAGAGGGGGTTTTGAAACAACAGGTTTCAAAGGTCATCAGCAGGATTTAAACCTTCTACCCTCTGAGTATGTAGTTGTCTGATGCATCTGGAGGTCCCTCTCTACACACATTCCTCTGAAATGTCACAGTAAAGGTCCACATGTGCAGTATCAGCACCTCATCCTTTCATCTGCTGCGTTAAGAGCATCCATTACGAGGCAGTCTTCTGCTTTTCACCGCACAGCCAACACTTTTACTGTTAGACTGCATGTAATGACAACCTTGTGTTTTCAAGTTGCCAGGATATTATTCTTTACATAAGGGACATGTATGAAAATAGCAGTATCGTCTCCGCTGAGTGGCGTCACACCGTTTATTTATCATTGTTTGTAAGTGCACAAATTTGTTTTCTCTTAGTTTTGCTGGTGTCCCTTACCTTTTTTTTCAGAAATGTCAGATGCAGCAAGTATACAATACTAATAAATGAGGAAGTACGGAGATAAATATTATATTACGCTTTGTTCAGAATTTCCTCGAACATGGGCAGGACCTAACTTCTCCCCTCCCTTCTGCTCCAGGTATCAATGAGCAGGGCTTGTACAGAATCGTTGGTGTCAACTCCAGAGTACAAAAGCTACTGAGCCTCGCTATGGGTAAACAGAAAACGTGCACATATTTGGTCAAAACTGAAAATAAAATATAGTTTTCCTCCTGTAATTTCATTGCTCCTTTTTGAACCTTCATATCAGATCCTAAGACGTGTGCTGACGTGGAGCTGGACAATCCAGAGTGGGAGATTAAGACTATCACGAGTGCTATCAAGCACTATCTCAGGTTTGTGTGAAAAGTCTCACATAAATGCACATGAAAAGTATGAAAATGGAAAATCCTGTGAAAGAACTGTACAGAGTGCTGTAGTTATTATGAAAGTGTCCCCACTGTTCAAATCAAAATCAGTGTTTCAGTATTCAAAGATTAAGAGTGTTCTTTGACATCAAAGACCCATGGTTAATGGATTGATTGCTCATCCCATGACTGAATTATTCCCCTCATTCTAAAATAACTGCATTTTTTTTCACTCAAAGTACTTGAATAAATGCATATTGCTGCTTTCAGCCTCCGCCTTTTATATAAATCAGATCTCTGACCAGGATTCAAATCAGTAAATTGTCTATTTTCCTGTTTATTCACAAAGTATATGCTATAATTTCTTGTTAATCCTGTTTTACCTTTTTTACAAACTTTTATTTACTCACAGAGTTCAAATGGTCCTTTTCCAATTCATATTGACACAGTTGCATACAAATATACATTCCCAGTACAAACCCTGGTCCTACCTGCTGCTCGTAGTCGATGGTTATATGACTTCCTCAAGAGCATCTCAACAATTGGTAATGAGAAAAGGATCAGGATTGTGGGAGGCCAGGAATAGCCAGAGTGGAGGGAGAAATGCATGAAGGGAGAGCGAGGCCCCGTAATGGTTAAGCTGTGCTCAATGTACTGTTCCTGAATGAACATACAGTGTGCTTACACACACATGTACTTCAATGGCACATAAATGGACAAAAATACCCATCAGCACACACACACCTCACATTAACACAATTACGGCATGAGGTCCTCAGATCAGGCCTCACTGAGAACCAGCAGGAACCATTACACTCCTCAGGCAGCAATGATTAAACTGATGTCCAGGTGTGCAGGCTGGCATGGCGGAGAAAAAAAAAGAGAGAGGGAGAACATAATTAGACAAGTGCTCATCCAGAACTATTCACATATATTGATTTTTCTCAACGCGGCCAACCATGAACCCTTGTTCCATACTCTACACCTGACGTCTCTGACTGCTGTGTTTCCAGAATGCTGCCTGCGCCCCTCATGACATACCAGTACCAGAGGAGCTTCATCAAAGCTGCAAGTGAGTGGTTTCATTTCACGTGCCTTACTTGCCACTCATATATGAGTTCAGTGTGCAGAACGCAGATCTGCGGTTTAATTTGTTTGATCCCCACCATATAAGAACAGTGTTCTATATATATTCTAAGATCTCTTTGCATGAAAAAGCACATACTGTAATAAATGAAAGGCTGCTGAGCTAGAGAATCACGAAGTAATCTTTGGCTTGTTACTGATTTAAACCCGAAATCCTCTTGAGTCGTGTCATGTTAATATGTACATTTTATGAATGGATTAAAGATGGATTAGAGGTTGCTTAAGCTTGTTGGGCAGAGTTTTTTTGTCCTATGCTTCCCTCTCACCGTGAATGTCTGTTTGAAGAGATGTCTTTCTCAGTTTCATTTGGCAAATGAGAACATCATCTGAATCATCATGTGAACGAGGTCATGACTTGCTATTAAACCACTTACCGGTTACAAATAGAGGGTTCCCCCACTGAGATACCAGGACGCCCACTGGGTCACCGACACGCCTCTGACTGTCTGTTTGCTCTGATAGATGAGACCTTGATGGGTGCGATGTATTGAGTCAGGATAAATAATCGCATTTTCAAAAAACACTCTATTTTCTATTCCATTTTGCTGGATAAGACTCTTCTCATGTAGCTCCCAGGCTGTTGCAAGCACTCTGTCTAGCCTTGTTTGGGTTGGCGCTGTTTAGCGTGACTTTTTAAGGTCTGGGCCACTCCCGTGCTGCTACTATATCCGCTTTTTACCAAACTCTCAAAAACTGGGCTGATTTTTGGCAAGCCCAGGTGCAGGTTTAGCCCCGTCGGCTCCCGTCTGGTCTGCTGTGTCACAGGATGTATCAGTGACCTGTTTTCTTTGTTTTACGGTAGCTAAGCCTCGAGAAAGCAGAGCCGACAGGGGAAGGAACTCCAGGAAATGAGCGCGTTTCTCTGGCAACACTTGCAGGAAATGGCTCCATAATGAGGCCAACTGGAAAGAATATGAGAAAAGTGTGTTAAAGTGTGTATCAGGAGAAAGGAGTGGAGCGTGGCACTTAAGATTGCCAAGGTAGCTGGTTTGGTACCAACTTGGACCACCCGTGCTACGCTGCAGGTATTCGTGGTTTTGTAATAATCATAAAATATAACGCGAGCTCACCAACTATGTGTTTAAGTTTACAGATTTATTTCTCTCGTCTCGCCCTCGTTCTCTCGTCCAGTTAAACTGCTTCCTCTTGCCGTTCATCAGTTTCCGTGTGTCTTCATTTGCATGTCATGAATTTGTGTGTGGATGCACATTTGCAAGAATGCTTGTCAGGTCGTGTGAGAGTACTTTTGTATTTTTTCCAAGGCAATAATTTTTGCAGAAGCTGCGGGGTGTTTTGAGGACAGCGTCCTCGGTTGAACTCCCTCTTTCAGCTCCTCCCTTTCTCCTCCTGTCTTTCATATATCCTCTCCCAGCTCCTCCCACCACCCTGCTCGCAAACATCTTCCACCTCCTCCTCCTCTAGTTTCGTCTCGGTTTACTCTCCCATCCCGTGCTACTTTGGTTTTAAATATCTGGAGATACATGGGGAGCTTAGTTTTTTTTTTTCTTTGTTGGCTCAAACAGCAGCTGCAAGCAAGACTTTGGATTTGTGTTTTTTTTTTTTTTTTTTTTTTTTACTAGCACCTGATGGGTGTGGTGTATTAGGTCAGGATAAATTATTATATTTTCAAAAAAACACTCAGTTGTCTTGAAGACAGATTGCCTAAACCCTTCAACAGTCACTGCAATCATTTCAGTATATTAGATATTTCACATGTGGCTCCTGGAATACAAAATAAAGTTTCGCAAGCACTAACTGATTTAAACCATGAAACAGAGACTTAGAGAGAAAGACAAGGAGGAGGGAGGGTGCCACCTGGACTTCAAATACCTGCCTTAGGCATGTACCAGCAAGAAAACACACATACAGTGATTACCCTGTCTGCAGTCATTAGGATTCGCTTTTATTATCCCTCTATCATTAATTCATCAATTTTCTCCTCATATTTCACCTTTTATCCTCTCTATTTTCTTACACCATCTCCTACCTGACATTTCTATCTGTATGAATTGCCTGAATTCATTCAACTCCCTTTTCAGTGGGCTTCACTTTTCACCACTGTGAAGTGAATGTTTTTTGATGAGGTTCTAAAAAGGTGAACCAAACATTATTCACTTGTATCATCACTGCATCAGTCTTCACAGCCAAGTACATAAAAGAAGGAAATGATAGAGGGGTGAAAAATGAGTCACCGTGAGTGAAAAGCTAATATACGGTTTGACACTGAGAGGCTAACCTGCATGACACATATTTCACAGGATTAAAAAGACCCTGTCCCTTTTTTCAAGAAGTCATGCTAACATACACTACAGGCCAAAAGTTTGGAAGCAAGATCAAGATTTGTACAAAAAAAGATCATAGTTTCATTGGTATACTTTGCAACAAAATAAACATGATTATTATATAAAGAGTAACTTATCAGAAGACATTTTGCTTTCTTCAAAGTAACGTCCTCTGGCTTTAACAACAGCATGGCATATACGAGGCATTCGTTCCATAAGTTTTTTAAGGTATGTGCCAGGAATTGCATTCCAAGCTTTCTTAAGTTCATCAATAAGAGACCGCTGATGCGCTTTTCTGACTGATCGATCCAATTCATCCCACACAAGCTCTCACAAGCTTTTGAAGAACACCTTCCTTTTCTTTTTTTTGTCTAGGTAACATCAATGTATACCCTAAAGGTAAACTGAGGAAAATGGTGCATATCAATGAAAATGCAAAGTCTGATCATGCAGTAAATACATCCCAAAATACATATAACTCATGCTGGTTTTTAAGAAAGGCATTGTGAACAGAAACTTGAAGGTCCTTTCTAATGTTTGGCATGTAGTGTACGTTAATCAACATAGGTAAAGTATGAATCAGTTTTCATTTTTACTTTATTTAACAACTTTATTTAACCAAGGGTTTGTTACTATGCTATGTCTTTCACGTCCTCCTGGGAGATCCTAAGGCATTCACAGGCCAGATCACTTGGGAGTACTTCTACAGGAAGTCATACAGATGCATCCCAATCAGAATGAATGATCAGCTTGATTTTTTTTTCTTTTTTAAAGAAAAGAAGAAGTGGTTCTCCTCCAATGCATCACATTGATACATCTATTGATCTCATACGCCATTTTACCCTGTTGTTTCCTCATCTGCTTCCTTTTTATGTTTCCTTAAAGATCCTCTTCTCCATCTCCAGCTAGAGCTGAACAGATTAGTTGATAGTCGATGAATTGATAAGTCGTCAACTATTCTATAATTGCCAACTATTTTGATAATTGATTATTTATCTTTAAACAGGTTTTTTTGTAAAAGTATCCAAATTTTTTCATTTCGGCTTCTAAAATGTGAATATTTTCTGGTTTCTTTAGTCCTCTATGAAAGTAAACTGAATATTGATTATGGACAAAAGACATTTGAGGATGTCACCTTTGGGAAACATCTGACATTTTATGGGCTAAGCAATTAACTGATTAATCGAATAAATAAGCAACAGACTAATCAATAATGAAAATAATTGTTAGTCACAGCCCTACTGATCAGACTTTAGTGCCAAAGGGAGCGAGGTTTCTCGCAGAAGATCTCAAACAACAGCACAGTAGGAGCTGTAGTGGATCATTTTGGCTCCTTTGTGTGCATGAATGGATGTAAGCAGTGTTATATTTCTCTTTTGCCAGGTGGTGTGACTTTAGTCTGCATGTGAAACAGTGGTCAAACGTAATTTTCACTCACCTCCCGCATGATCGCTCTTATCGTTCCTGGCAGCAATGCAAGGCAGCTCCCAGCCTGCCTTCAGGCTCGACAAGAAAGGGGTAACTTTATCGCAGGAAACTAAAAATGGAGATTAGCAAAGACAAAGACAAACACCTGTTGTTTACTCCGGTTTCAGACACCTCCCCTTCAGTATTTTGCTTACAAATTTTTGACACCCAGTCCATAAAGTCTGATGTTTGTTATTCAGATGACTGACCTATCTTTTCTTGTAAATCTTGCTGGCAACAAGTTTAGTTTGCATGCAGCTGTTCAGGCAGATTGTTTTTTTTCTATATGGAAACTGTGTCAAGGAATCGCATTCACAGTGTAATAATTTCTGAAACCCCCGTAGCTTGAGCTTTTCAAATTAAGCCTAAAAATATTCTTTAAGAACCAGGTTCAAGGCTCAGCGGTTGTAACCTCCTTCATGCCACATGCACAGAAAATGTATAAACAAATATTCAAATACAAACTAACTACAACAAAATAGGCAATAAAAGACAACAAAATAAATAAAAGTGGCAATTAAGGAAGGAAAACATGCAAAACTGAATTAAGGTAAGATATGTAGTTGCATACTTTACATACATACCATCATTTAGTTGTATATTTCATGAAATAGGAGTCATTTGTCCTTCCATTCCTGAGTTTTCATCATTTATGCTCCAGATAGATTAAGATCATGTGGCCTCTTATTCATATTTTGCAGCCAGACATTTCAAATATGAAACATACTGCACTCTTAAAATAGATTACCATAGCTATTGGGCTCAAAATGAAAATACAACATTTGGCTTGTCAAAACAAAAAGGGTGTTTTGTGTTTGCTCAATTTTTTCTACCTTGTGTACCCCACCTCTATATGAATCCAAGCAGAATGCTAAAGATGAGATCTGGGAAATGCTGCATATACTGCACCGGCCCGGAAACGTGGAGTATGAATAATGAATAAGAAAGCAGAACAGGTGGTGTTGCTGGAGTTTGTTAAGGATCAGCCGATGGTCAGCAGATGTGGCAAGTTTCTTGAAGTAATGCACGCTTCATTTACTGCGTGTGGGTGTGTGCGCGTGTTAGCTTGGCTGACTAACTGTGAAAGTATGTACTCCATACATAATCAAAATCCCCGTTCAGTTAAGAGAGATGCACAGATACAGTTTGATGATGAAGGGTCTGTTTTTTTTTTTTTTTTTTTTTTTTCAGGGTTTTTCTTTGCTGTTTCAGAGCCAAGAGCTGTGGTATTTTACACAATTAACCCTGTAAGCTGGCCAAAGTCATTAATGAGCATCACCCTGGGTTAGTTTATGTTAGCAAAATGTCATCAGCATAAAGAATAGCTTTGAAATCATAACAAAAAAAACTACTGGTTCTTTTCTGATTATTTCTAGTAGCACAGGCTAAACATTCAAATGCTAGTTTATATTTATAATACAGATTTCGTGGAACTATGGCTATTTCTGCTTATATTAAACAAAGTATCATCCAGTCAGCACAATTCAGTTGCAGAAGATGAAGGCGCATGATGAGTCACATTACCCTCAACTGTTTACACTTGAGCAATGGACAAATAAATATGTATGTGATTTGGTGGCTGCCAAAAAATTCTCAAATTCTCACCACCTTGTATGGTTGGCTTGTTGGGAAGTGTTTTAGTTGAGTTCATGTATTGCATGATATTGCATGTATATATATCTTTTGTGAGCACGTGTAACTCCAGCACTCCCACAGTACAGTACATTAAAAAACTAAACATGAATGGAACATAGTTAATTTATTCTTTTGTCTGATGGGCTGAAATCCAAAGTGAGAGAGCAAGTGACTTTAAAAGGTTGTCTGCTAAGTGATGGAAGAGGCTGAGCCCCACATGATAAATGACTTCTGCTTGGAGTAATCACTTGTGGCAGCACCATAACTACTGGCCACAGTGGTACATCATTCAGACTAAGCTTTGTGTGTGTGTTTTGTTTTTTGACACACACACACACTGTGTTCATAGTGTGTGCATGTGAATGGCTGAAATGTTTTTATTTATTTATTTTTGTGTACATACTCCGTCTGTATTTCTATATACAGCGTGTGCACAATATGTATATCTGTTACTCCATGCACTTTTATTTGCATTCATGCCGACAGTTGGATGAGAAAATCGATACCGCTCTCAGAGATGATTATCTTAGCATTACATAAAGCTTGTGAGAAGGAGGAAAGAGCTAGCCTAGCTCTGTGCAAAGTTTGCAAAGAAGTTTCCAAAGAAGTGCTAGGTGGATGAATAAAATGTTGCTCGTTATGAAATTGCAATCATTTTGCTTTTTTGTTGCCTAGTGTTATTGCAGTTTAACTGATGTTTCGTCACCTCGTCAGATCTGTGTCCAAGCAAATATTATCATAGAGTTGGCACCTTTTATCAGCTCCACAATGTTCTTGTTGAGGCATAATCTGTAGGTACTCATTTTAGTGTGAATTAAATCTTTTCAGCCCATCGAGCTAGTGGACGTGCACATGCGTATGGTATAGGTATTTGAGTTTTGTGTGTGTGTGTGTGTGTGTGTTTTAGTCACACTGTTTTTTTAGTGTTTGTATTGTGTGTCTCGGCTAAATTTGCAATCGATATGTTTGCTGTGGCTTTTCAGCCTGTGTGTTTATGAACAAATGTTAATGAATGTATATATAATGTATAATGTATGTAATATATTTACAGTTTATTTGAGTGTTTTGGTGTGTGTATGTTTTAGCTCGTTGGCTCTGTTAGTTGTTAGGGGAATGTGCGTCTGTGTGTGAGCCAGTTGTGCCCTGCCTGGTGCTGACATCCGGGGCCCGAGGGCTGATCTAGTGTGAGGCTGCTGTCATCTCTCTATCGACTGGCTCTGCAGCCGTGACTTATTATAGTCATTTGTCAACAACAGGTCTCTCTGCCTGTCTGTCTGTCTGCCTGTCTACCTGTTAATGACCTAATCACCAGAACACAGAGCTTCACCACTTTGCAACTCTGATTGAAGCGTGAATGAAGATTTTCTTTTTATGTCAATACAGTCATACTGAGATATATAATATATTTAAAACGTATATTTTTCTTGAAGTGCTTTTCATTTCTTAGTTCAATGTTATGAAATGCATCAATACACCAAGGTCATGCAAATATCTGTGCACACAATGACCACTTGTTTCTTCATGTATCATCTCTGTAGCAACAAGAATGAACTCAAATAATAAACTCTGCCTCGTTGCATTCCAGGACAGTAGAAGACATTTTAGTTGACTCATCATGCGTGTCAATAAAGAAGTGACGCTTGTCTCTGTCTCTGTCCAGAGTTGGACAACCCAGAGGCCAGAGTGACAGAGATCCACGCTCTGGTGCACCGGCTGCCTGAGAAGAACAGACAGATGCTGGAGCTGCTGATGAAACACCTGGCCAAGTAGGTCGACTTCTGTGTAACACATGGATAATAGTCATACCTTATTATTCTTACCAGACATTGTGTACGCAAGAAAGACGACAGTATTTTATTTTAGTACTTACTATGTAGCATTAATAGCAACAGTCAACTCTCTCCTCTACTCCCCTTGCTATAATATTCCTAAGCTTAATTTTTGTGGTTGTCCATGATCAAGGAGGATTAGGGCTCTGTGTAATCTCTTGACCGCGTGTATTACGGCAGTGTGTCCTTAAAATAGAAGCCCATTCAGCAGTCACCGGGCCATATGTAGTCCCCTGTAGACTTATTCCTAGAAGGGAAAGTGGGGTCAGTGTCCAGGTGCAGCTCTCCCTGTGGATACCAGGAAGTGTAGGAGCTCCTGTGGTTGCAGCCTATTAAGGACATATGCAATGAGTTGCAGGCCAAACATTGTTTGCCAGGATTAGGTTTAAACTGTGCAAAATGTTGAAACTATGTTATATGTAACTTTTGGCCTGCAAATCACCAAATCAGTGCTTATCAGGAGGTAATAGGATGCTACTCACCCTTTGAGCTGATTAGAACTCAGTGTTTTACTCAAGGACATTTCAGCAGGGCAGATGCTATTAAGTGCGCCAGATGATTAAGTTCAAGGAATCAGTTTTATGACTCAAATATGTTTTTGTTTTTTCTTATGAAGGCCATCCCCTGGCAATTGTCTCTTAATTTTTTTTCCTGGGACTTCAAATCCCACCTTTGCCTCTTCATTTTGAATGTTTTAATACCGTTTCATAGGCAGCAATACACGGAAAAAATGCGAAACAACCAGTTTGTCTGTCTGTAGATTACATAACCACAAGCTGCTACAGCCCATAAGCAAAAAAGCAGGGCATGACATTGTTGGCTTATCTGCAATTATTCTTTTAATGCAGCCGACTGACATTGTGTTTTTGCTCTGAACCCACATCTAAGCCCTCCGGCTTTGGTAGGCTTTTCTTCAACAGCAGTGGCATGATATAATGTGTCACAAATGGGACATCAGCCATATTTATACAACATGAGTCTGGTAAATACAGGTATTTTGAGGATCTGCATCTTTACCTGGGCTTAGTGGATTACTCCGGCCTTGCAGGTTGAATGGCTGGATCACAGCGAACACACTTCAGCTCTCTGTCTCTTTTAGTTCAGGCCAGACAAAAGCTTTATTGGCATCAGTGCCATGTAAAAACAATATTGCCAAATCCACTAAAAGGCTCCTCTGTCACTTGAGAAAACAAACTAAGATAGAAAAAAGATAAAAGTTGGGGTTGTGGGAAAAGAAAAAACACGTTGATGGAGAGAGAATGCAAGACAATGTCATTCATTGTCACATTCAGTGAGATGTTCTTCCTGTCCATCTCTCCATTGTTTAGTACATTTGGGGATTTACAAGTCAAATTTCCCTCTGTCGCTCTCTGTTCTACTCTTGATATGATTTTCTCACCTGTTTAGCACTCTCACTTTGAAATCAATTAAGCACTACTAGATCAAAACATGTTGATAGAGCATATATGCTGCATGAACAGAGAAAGTGAACCGGTCTCTGGGCATCTGCTGATTTCCTGGCCGATGCTGTGGCCTGTTTTCACCAACTGCAGCTGATGTTTTTTGTTGCTGTTGCTCTTCCGGCCTTTTCCTCTGGGCTATCACGTAATGGGGAGTAGGTGGGGGGGCTTTGGGGTGAGCCAGAAGAGATCTCAAGATGTTGACTGGTGTGCGGCTAAGTGCTCTCTCTTCACTTCTTAAAAAACTCTGGCTAGGTGTTGTGACTGCTCAGCCATTCAAGGGAGAGTCCTGTTGGGATGTTGATCTTGATCTCAGTTACAACCAATTAAGAATGTTCAGTCTAGAAAATTTTGCATCTCCTTCTCTTATGACCTTATTATCCTGCCAGTTCTTCCACTTCAATTATTTCACCAAGGAGAGTTTTTCCCTCCTTGAAGGGAAAAGAGACCCTGTGCCAGTTTGGAGAAAAGTATTTGTTTTTATTTTTGTATTCTAAAAGAAACTTGACTCCTGTCTCTAATATTTATTTCTTAACTTCTGATTGCTATGGCAGTCTGATTCAATATCCAATTCCATTCAAATCTGTAAGTAGTTAAAATAGTATTAGTTGATTTTTTTTTTTATCTCTTGGGGGCAGCAGAACAAAATGCAAACACAACATTGTCACATAAAGTCATTACGTTGTTATGGTTAAATTATTAACAAAAAAAAGTGACTTGATTAATGCCAGCCCAATACTCACAGTGGTGACACTGAAACAAAATGCTAATGTCTCTAGCTGTAAAACCACGAGCTGAAAGAATTCTTTGTAATCGGGTGGAAATTCTCACTACTTCTCCTCTCCCCTCCCCCCTCCGAACAGTGTGGCCAGTCACCACCAGCAGAACCTGATGACCGTCGCCAATCTGGGTGTGGTCTTTGGGCCGACTCTGCTCCGCCCACAGGAGGAGACGGTGGCGGCCATCATGGACATCAAGTTCCAGAACATTGTCGTAGAGATCCTCATCGAGCACCACGAGAGGGTAAGAGGCCATGAGTGTGAATGCAAACGAACAGTGCAACCAGCTGAGTTTGATGACGTAGTTGAGGATTACATGAATCCCTTGGCTTTCTCAAGGAGATTATCTTTTGTGTAATTGTGCATTAAATCGACCACTAAGACACCTAACCTTTTATAATGTGAACAAGCACTTGCTGCGTACACACACACTCACACGATAACATCATATACTCTATATAAACTTAAAGCCACTTTCCTCTTTAAATCCAAGCAGCTTATTGGCAGGCCAAGCTGCTTACAGATGTCACCATGGCAACAGGCAAATCAGCCTGACTGTTTGAGACCCCAGTATTGTGCACACGCTGTATGTTCAGCCAGCGAAGGAAACAAACGATCAGACGGCCAGATAAATAACACGTCACACCTGTGTGCATGCATGAATTTACACGCACACAGGATGACACACACACGCCCACACCCACAATATGACTTTTCCATCCTCCAGACTGCCCAGACAACAGCTGCTGTCTCTGGTGCAATGTGCAAAAAAAAAAAAAAAAACATTGAGTACAAATACTGTGACGGAGCGACTCTGAGATCTCACCAGAGTCTGTGTGTCACTGTCTTCTTCTGTGCAGCTGGATTGTGGACTGCGCCTCACAGATCTGCCCTCCCTCCGCAAATAAAAGGATGATTAGCTCCATTTGTCAAACATTTTGTTCATTTTGTGTTCTGATTGTGGTCTTAAGCTTGTGTGAAGTACTTTTTTATTCTGTTTTCAGAATGAAAAGATTTAATTTTGCTGTAAACAATACTGAAAAGAATTACTCGAGCTTCGTGATGTGCCATACTGTACTGAAACATTTGTAGGCTTCATGTGATTCTGCTTATTACTTATTATTTTATTGCCTTTTTCTGCAACCAAAACAACAAATCCAGTGTTTTATAATGGCTTCTCCAGCACTGTCTGTTTTTTTTTTTTTATCTGTTTTTCCCCCTTTTCCTTCTTGAGTGGAGCAATGGGTGTGGAGCTGGCCGAAAAAACAGAGAAAATGCAATGACAGATGAATGGATGTGCAGACGATGATGTTTGACTTGGGCTGAAATAACAAAGCAGAGCAGCGTTTTTTTGTAGAAAAAAACTATTCGGAAGACATGTTGAGATACGTAATGGTAAGGAGGGAAAAAAAAAAACTTGAATCACAGCGCATGTTTATTTTTGTCTCATGGAATTTATTTTTCGTCTTACCTAATTGGGCTTCAAGACATAGAAATAAATTTCAACAGTGTCACGATCAAAGCACCAATTGTGGACTGAAGCCGACAGATGTCCCTTGTTGTTAAATTTCCACATACTGAATGTAATTATTCCCAGGCGTCTGCGACACAACAGCTTTGTCTGCTTTGTTAAGTAAAGTCTGATCTGCAAAGGTTGCAATTCAGCATTAATCCAGGACTTAATATTAGATATGTTGTATCAGCTCACATTTTAAGCGATTTCACTTTTCAACAGAGCAGAAAGGCAAGAAGTAGACATGTGATAAGATAATTTAATTGGCCTGCAGACCATAAACTGCAAGGAGAACGTTCTGTGCACGCATTGTGTAATTTATTGTTTCTCTGACTGCACTAGCGCTCGACTGTCTGTCTTGTTTGTGCAGATATTCAGGGAGGTGCCGAGTTCTGCAGGCGGTTCTGCCAACATGCAGCCCAACCTGTCCAGGAGGAAAAGTGCCGAAAGCAAAACCCCGTCCTGCAGTGAGAGGCCCCTCACGCTCTTCCACACTCCAACACACTCCCAGAAAGGTGAGCTGAACCAACCTAATGAAAATAATTAAATGTACTGATTGCTTGAGTTGACTCACTTCTGCTTTGTGTTGCTTAGAGAAAATAAAGTCGCTAAAATCCACTTTTTGCTGAAAAGCATAAAAATCAGATTGTCAGTGGTTAGATTTGCTTTGAATTGGCTAGCTTATGATCAGAAGGGGTTCATAGTCGGTATAAAAGTGAGCATCTGCCAAACAAACATTTCTCTCTCTGAAAACACCCAAACCTTTGTAACTCGTGCTTTATTCGTGTAGGTGAAAAGAGAAACAGCGTTGTCGTCGCCACAGTTGCCGAGCTTCAGCAGCCGGTTTCCTCCTCTGCCAACTGTAACAGCAGCAGCAGTAGCAACAGCAGCCAAGGTCGAACCCCTAGACACAGCCTGACTAGCAACGACGGAGAGCAGGACACCCGGCAGATCCGGCCCAGCTCACTGTGAGTGGGAAAGATCTAAATGTCACAATATGAACATGAAGTTAACCTGTGTGGTTCCTCACAGGTTATGTAGGCCCTATTATTTACTGTCTTCATTTTAAGAGTCAACAACAGATTCACACAGTTGCTGACAGAATTACAATAGTGCTAATGATTTAGCAGGATTTATCTTGAATAATAAATATAAAACTAAAATAAATTATGGCCCACAAAAATGTTTTTAAAAGTATCATTTAAGGTGCAGATTCAGTGCAATTTAGTGATCTAATGAATGATGATGAACTACTCGTTTTAAACCTTTTCCCACTTTGTGAAACATTTTATGAGATATCCTTCTTTGATATGCACTTCAGTGAAAATTGTCTCATGGTAGGAGGACACACAAAAACATTTGGATGTTTGGGGACATAAACTCCTGGAGAATCTGTGTGAATTGATCAGGACCTCATAAAATAAACTCTTCTTTTTTTTTTTTTTTTTTAAAGAAGTTCTTACCAGTAAATGATAAAGAACCTTATACAATGGATCTTACAGTGCTTTGTACAAACAACATCATGACAGATGCCAAAGAAGAGAACACAGAAACAATATTTGGAGAAATGTCAAGAAAAGCAAGAGAGAGTCTGATAGATGTTTGTGAATGAGGGGTGAAGGATGGGCAGCGAGTCTGAACCCAGCTAAACCTATCCCTATATAAGGAAACATGAAAAATGCATGCATGTTCAAACATTAACATCACAAAGACATTATAGAATGTACACACTCGCTTTCCTATGCACACAGAAATTCACAGGCACAGGAATGCATGAGCACTTTCACACACAAGTCAGCACACATGTGCATATGGGGCAGCTAAGAGCTTAGAGAGGTAGTCTTGTGACTGGCAGGTTGTCAGTTTAAATCCCAAAAGCATCTAAAAAAAGAAAAAAGATGAGGCCGAGCGCGCATAACGCGCACATACACGCCACACACACACACACACGCACACATTACACAGTGTCATGTCAGTCATCTTGGGATTATCTTTTTCATCGTGTTGTTTCTACGAGGCACTTTGGTTGAGCGTATCTTCTCTTGGTCTAACAAGGTGTATGACAACAGCAATCATCTCATTAACTCACATTAACTAACAGAAAAAGACCTTCAAGTACAGTCTGTTGCCCAGATGTGTCACTGCTGATTACTTTCCTCCTCTCGTCTTCCCCCCGCCACTCCCACTCCATCTCTTTTACTCTCTCTCTCCTTCGTCTTTACTCTCTTGATCTCACACTCATAAATACAGGTTACATCCAGCCTTTGTTTATGTGCTCAGGTTGAACCTTTGCTGCTGTCATGTGTTGCTTTCATCCGTTGCTCTGTAGTGTCTGTTCACAACTGGGATTCCCTTCTGGAACTGCTCCATCATTGATGAGTCCATCAGGTCGCCATTGGACTGATGTGATCAATTAAAGCAACGTGTTTGAACATCGAGCAAGTTAACATGGTAGTAGCAGTAGAAAATTCAACCTTCTAAATCTGCGTTAATGATTTGTAACATCATACAAAAAAAAGACATAGCAATATTTTCAAATAATACTTTTGCTTTGAAGACGTAGATAAAGTAGAGTGCACTTCAAGTCGTATAATCTGCAGGAAACACAATATATGATATGTTCACAAGCTTCAATTTTTTCTTTTTTTCTTTGAAGGTGATGATTGTATGAAATATAGCGCTATTAGGTTCATGCGTGTGTAGGCATGTGTTGTCGAAATGTATGCATATGTGATCAAGGTGAGGTAGATTTTCCTTCATTAGCTCTGCCCCAGCCAATTTAGTCGTTAGGATTGAAAGTCTTGCACTCTTTGCACTTGGAATATGGCTGTGTTTTATTTTCATGGAGTAAAAAAAAAGAAGCAGTTTGTGGTCAAAACTCCACCAGCGCAGAGGGAACAGACACACAGCAAGGGACTTTATTTTAGATTTAAAGATGGAGCTGTTAAGAGATTTTCAGCTACTCAACAACCAACCACAATGATAACACTGCACACTGTCGGGCAGAGCAATTGTCTATCCAAAGCTTTCTGGCTGGAGTAGTCAGTGAAGTGTGAATCTCAAAGGAGCTGCCAAAGCCAAGATAGACATGGTGAGATTGTGAAGATTGTGCCAGGTTGTCTTTTTATAGCAACAGCCCTGCGCTGTGGGAAATTTGTGTGTGTGTGTGTCGAGTCAAATGAGACGATTCAAAATAAAAATAATCCATTTGATCTCTGTGTTCATTACAAAGAGCCAGCTTATAAAACCAAAGAGAAATCAATCTTACTTGAAGGCAAAGAAACATTTATCTTCCATTTATCTGGAAACAATCACAGCATTAGTTCCAATGTTGGTTCACATTAATAGGCCACACTCATATGAATAAATATGTACTTTCTTGCTAATTTCTAGATGATTGATGCTGAAGGTGATGCAGTGAGCATTCTGTTGGTTTTACATTTGCATCAAAATAAGGGACAGTAAGTCTTTCTTTCAGTCAAAAATGTTGCCTGCACCTCATCAAATAAATGTTCACAAAGAAAAACTTGCCACCTCCAGTACTTTTATGGGGAAAAAATGCATGACATCTCAGTATTGTACTTAAAAGAGCTCTTGGACAAATGTTGTTGCCAGTATGTTCAGTGAAACTCCTGACAGCTTGAGACACGGTGCATTCGGAAAGTTTTCAGACCCTTCAGAAGTTTTCCACAATTTATTATGTTTCAGAACAATCTAAAAATAGTCAGTTTATTATTTTTTTTCTCATCTATCTACACGTAGTACTCCACAGCGACAAAGCACAAACAGGTTTTTAGAGTGTTTTGTAAATTTTATTAAAAATAGAAGACTGAAATAGAGGACTGAAGTTTCCAGACTGTCTTCACTTCACTTCACTTTATACTTGGTTACAGCACCTTTGGTAGTAATGACAGCCTCAGGTCTTCTTGGGAATGAAATGAGAGTCTAAAAACTTTCCAGATGCCTCTTTTATGACAATTTAGATGAGAATCATTCCAACAGACAATTTGCGTGTGCGCAGTGGTCGAGTTGTCCTTGAAACCTGTAATTAAAGGATGAATGGGACAAGATAATTTTCATTATTTTTATTGAATCTGGTGATATTTGCTCTTTGCTGCACATTAAATTAAAATCCCCTCACTTAACACTTTGAATTTACCAAATAAGGGGGGTTTTAAAGGGGATAAAATAATAAGAAAGTAAGAAAATAATGAGAAAATACAAAGCTTTATCTGATTTGAAATTGCTCACAGGCCAGATGTAGACCTGCTGGTGACAAGCTATTGGAAACAGATTTAACTTTGTGTATACAAGTACTTTGAAGATATGCTCTCTCTCTCTCTCTTTCTCACACACACACACACACACAAACACATACACACACACAAACACAAACACACTCTGCCACATCGGATAAGATTTTGTATGACAAAAACCACAATTCTCCTGATGAGCAGTCAAAAAAAAAGGGGAAAATAACCACATGCTGTCTATAAAGAGTTATACTTGGCCAACGTGCACAGTTTGAGTCTTCTAAATATATTCTGAAATGGACATACAGCATAAACATCAGTTCTGATGGAGGTTTAAGTTTGAGCATTACTGAGACCGAAATAGATCAGCTCTCTTGATCATTTAGATCTCTCATGATTAAGGCTTCTATAAAGTTGATGAATTAAAACATTAAATATAATGGAATTATACCATGGAAACTCATAACTTAATCAGGAACACTTAATTTATAAAGTGACTGTTTTTGAAAGCTGATAATTAGCTCAAGTAATGCGTTAGAGTAATTTTGAATGTTGAAAATAAGAAGAAGGAGTGTCTGTTTGTCTGTTTTAAGCTCATTCATACATTAAGAGATCCAGACATTAAATACAATGAAAATTACGTTTTTTTTACATTGTGATAATAACACATTAGTCAGTTTGTAGAAAAACGAGTACTGCTACATCCTATATACACTACAGGCCAAAAGTTTGGAAGCAAGATCAAGATTTGTACAAAAAAAGATCATAGTTTCATTGGTATACTTTGCAACAAAATAAACATGATTATTATATAAAGAGTAACTTATCAGAAGACATTTTTACTATAATTATCAGGTATTTGAGTTTTTCTTAAGTTCATCAATAAGAGACTGATTTGTTTTTCTTTACTTTTGCACTGAAGTTGTGACTCTTGCAAATCTTCTTCGACCCTAAAAGCTAAGCCCTTCTTTTCTTTTGTTGACATTTATTCAGCAATGGTCTGGTAACATCAATGTATACCTGAAGGTAAACTGAGGAAAATGGTGCATATCAATGAAAGCAAAGTCTGATCATGCAGTAAATACACCCCAAAATACATCTAACTCATGCTGGTTTTTAAGAATTTCATTGTGAACAGAAAGTTGCTTCCAAATGTTTGGCCTGTATTGGCCTTGCTTCCAGACTTTTGGCCTGTAGTGTACATAGTTTGACAAGTTAAAGGGGCACAGCTGTATTTGCTGTTGCTCTGGAGGGAGCTTCCTAAGTTTACAGATATGACCCTGATGATGTCATAGTTAGGTCATCAGGGTTATAGGTCACAAAAATACCACTAATTTTTTTTTTTTTTTATTCTGTTTCTCTGAGGTCAGCTTGACTCAGATCCCAGCCCAGACCATGTTTTCTTGATCTCCTAGGGCCCAGACATCACGAATTTCCAAGAAAAGCCAGCCTGCAACCTCATCACAGACAAGAGAGAGGTACAGAGGTCAGAGGTTAACAACTAGGCCTTCAAAGGCCACACATTCCCTGTGAATCGGATGTTATCTTTAGTTTTGGCACCTTGACTACTTTTTTTTTTCTTTCTTTAAAGTTTGTGTTCTGGTGGGAAATTCCTGGAGCTCTCTTCACACCTCTTTCACAATATCTCTTTCATGTTCTGTCAAAAAAAAAAAATCCTCTAGTAATGCAGGAAAAAATACACAAAATTGGCAAATCAGGCATGTATGCTAATGTAGGAAGAGTGAGTCAACGTTAACAGTGTGCTGTCTGAGTCTGTAACACACTACACGCTGGCATGTGTGGCTAATAAGGCTGCTGACCCTGCAGACTTGACTTTGAACCTGGTAGTCTAAGGTGAAAGTATAAATGTCAAAACCCCTTGTTCAGTCTTCTCTTCATCCCTTGGGGAAAGTCACTGAAATTTTTTTTTATTTATATTTATTACTCCTGTCTGTTTGGCATTTGAGAAAAAGGAGCGAAAGAGAAGCTAAAAGCACACAGTGGATGGATGAAGACTGAAGAAGATTAAAAAAAAAAAGAAAAGAAAAAATTGCCATGGGTGAGAACCTGAAAAAAATCGAAGATGAATAGAATGTTTTCTAGGAAGCTGTCATAGAAATTTTTCCTCCCTGCAGCATGAAACCAATTTACACTCACAGAGAAACACACTTCATGACTCGCAGTGCCATTCACCAGGTTACACAAGTCTGCTTCTGTTGCTCTTACTGATGAGCTGATTTTTTTTTTTTTCATTCTGATTTTTATTTTTCCCTTTTTTTTTCCTCTTTTCTTTGCCTTCAGCACATTAAAGAACAGAACGTGTCTCTCTCTAATACTTACGAACTGCAGATATAAAGCTGAGCACTGGCGGCCTCTCATGAGGGAATAAATTTCAGTTTTGAAATGGGTTTTAAAGCTGTAACCCTGATAACACTGGATATTTTTTATTTTGCCAGAGGGATTAACATCATAGACAGTTCTGTGTAGAATTCCTCTCTGTGACATTTTCTGCTCTCTGCCTTCTTCAAACTGCTTGCCTCCATCTAATTTATGAGTTATGTATGACTACCACCTCAAGCTTTCACATTTGTGACTGTGCAGCTTCATACTGCCTGTTATAACTTGATATGGATGGATTGGATGATGCTGATGCAGATTCAACATTTACAGTCAAAATGAAAAAACAAAATGTGAGTGTGAAATGACCTGTAGCCTACTACAAGGGATCTTACATGGTAAATTTAGCATAATTTGCGTAGGACTAATCTCATCAGTGGAGCAGTGTAACAGGCATGTCACACTCACCGCTTTGCTTTCACGTTTGCTAGTTTCATACACCAATTAGTGTGTTTCCACTTAATTAAACTGCATGTTTCCATTTTACTCCAACTGATGTCAACAAAACTCAACATTTTCTGTATTTTTCCACATTAAAAGCTCTCCAGTAATCTGAAGCCTTGAAAACTTTTAATGTGAAAAATCAGCTGGAAATGTTAACATAACACTGATCAGTAAAAAGTGAATAGATGGGAATAAACAGGTGGATGAAAAGGGTGTCTCTGTTAGAGAAGAGAAAGTCAGAGCAGCTGGGTGGTGAGTATGAAATGAGTCTGTTGTACTAATGAAATGAATGCTGTTGAAATGGACATTATACTGAAATTATTAAGACGAGGTAACAGAGGAGTTTTGAGTTTGCATTAATTGGGAAAATTTGAAATAAAAGGCCACACTAAGGCCTGAGAAATGAGATAGTGTGAGCGCCTCATAATAGCATCATGGCATCACATATTCATGCCATCATTTGAACAGAATGAAGCAGCACAATTTTATTAACCAACCTAACTTCTGTAATCTCTTGCCTGTCCTCTGTTTGGCTGTATTTCACATCATCTTGCTCTCATTTTGAAGACGTAGAGACACTGCTGGGCTCAGTGACTCATCCGTGACAACAGAAGCAACTAAAATTTATGATCCTCATTACTAAAATATTCCTGTGAGCTTTTTGCACCCTTCGTGTTTTTTGTTGAGCCCAGACTTCAGGTCACGCAGATTTATTTTACAAACGGCCTTTGAGCAGTAGATGACACATTCCTGCTCGGGGGGTCTTCCCGAGGTTGTAAAACAAATCTGTATTTGTCATTTTGAAAAGAGGTGTGATCCGCAGGAGGACCGTCAGGACACTGACCAAGTTAAGGACAAGATTAGGTAAAAAAACTGAAAACTGAAAATAGTTATACATGCAGCCGTGAGGACAAAACTTTCCAGTCATACCTTTTATGAGGTTTGATTTAAAATTTGAAATTGGTTTATAATTATAACTCTTATAATTAGCCATTAACTCTGATGTTCTTTCATTTATTTTTATCTGCGGGATGTCTCTTGTTTTTCTGACTCACTCTGTGTTGAGTGTTATGTCAGAGTGGTTTTTATTTCAGGCGTTGAACTGTGCACTTTCCCTCACTCTTGAGCATGAAGAGCTGTTTTCTAGCCCACCTTGCTCATTGCTGGACTGTTACACATCCTCACTTCTCACAGCAGCAGGTTTCATCTTGTTTTATTGTTTTCATTCCCCCATGCTGACCGTTATGCACCGTAATGTACATCCTCTGTGACATCTCTGAGCTTATATATTTAAATGAGCTGTGATGTTTCAGCTTGTGGGTACTGGGCGGACACAGTGGGCCATGGATCACATCCCCACTTACACTACTAGCGACAGCCTTAGAGGACGAAGCCAGGACAGAATAGTCAGTTCCTGTAACTGTATAATGTTAGAGTACAAAACTAATGTTCCTGCCTGTTCATTTTGAAAGAGCAACAGCCAGTGAGGAAACTCAAACTCCAACATTTTGTCCTTCCAACATTATCCTTTGATGCCCCACGTGATTTACCATGCTTTTTATTAAAATTGTTTTAACCTTCTGCATCATCTGCTGATTTAGCAGTGTTACTGAAGAATAAAAAGACCCAGCCAGTAGACTGCTAGGAGTTACGTTACCAAGTATGGAATTTATCTACAAAGACAGAACGATGAGGAAGTCAGACAGCATTTTTGGTGACCAAAGGTACACCCTAAGAAACAGTTTTCATTTGTTTCCTAAAGTTTAGAAATAGCAAAAAAAAAAAACATATGTGTGAGGTCTAGTAGTAACTTAACACTCACTGGTCATCTGCGATCCAGCCAAAGATTGCATGCCGTTGTTGCAGTGAAGCAGCATTTCATACATCAGATTTGGTCCAAAGATAGTTGTTTTTAGTATCACGGCTGTAAAAACGTTTATCATCGCTCACATGCATTGTCTATAAATTAGAGAGATGCTGTCATTGTGCTATAGGAAACGATCACGTGTCTTCCCTTTGTGAATTGATGGCCTGTCAGGTGGAGGGTAGAGAGACAAGACATCAGTTTAATTAAGTCAGCTGCTATGGCGAGACTCCACCTGAAACGAGAAGATTCACCTTGCGACTGTTCTGAGAGAGTCTTATCTGAAAGAGAGAGCGATTCTGTCTTTTTAAAGCAGAAAAAAAAGACTATTGATTTATATATTCAGTCTAAATATCTTCATTGTTAGCTGGAAATCATCCTCTCGTGTCCCTTCCAGCAGCTCTGCCGGAGGAAGGGGGAGAAGAAGAAGAAGAAGAATGGGTTAGATGGAGCTAGAGAGGACGGAAAGAAATTGAAACAGAGGAAGCAGATGAGAGAGGGCACATTGACGAGCAGTGAGTGACAAATGGAGAGAGAATGTGGATTGTTGAGACAGTCACTCAAACTGACAGTTTAATATAAAAATAAAGGACTGAAACACAACTTTTTTTCCAGTGTTTCTTTAAAGCTGGTGGCCTAAAATACAATACAAAATTCTGTTGAAATGAAATACAGAGTAGGGAACCTGAATTCAGCACCGTATTGTGAAAAACAGATGATCCACTATGTTAAAGCTACACTGGTAAAAATGTCTTGGGAATGCTTATTTACTTTTTATTTATTCTGTATGGTGTGTATCAAGCTGTGAGTTATCTGTGACATCACAAGACATCACATCAGTTTTACAGTTATCAGCGTGTCACCGAGTTAAAAGGATTTCACTTCCTGTTCTGTTTCCAATCTATTCTGGATATCAGCCTGAGCTCCATCTGCTTAACACTCAACAAAACAGGAGATTCATTTTTCGAAATTGATAGTCTTTTCCGAGATGCACAAAATGCTGACAGCTCAAGCACTGATCGTTTGTGAGATGCGACGAAAAGCTCCAAAACGGCCACTGTGACTGGTTCATGTGGTGAATCTGTTGTGGTCAAGACTGAACTTTCCACCTCAAATCCATCTCAAATCCATCACACTCAGTCTATATTTGTGACTTGGCAACATGTGATTTCACTGGGGAGTTAAAGCCAATAGTCTCTGCTGGAGTGCACTGTTGGCATCAGCAGATAGACTCCTTACAGCATGTGCAAAGAAAACACGTTTATCACCTCTCCTCTTTGTGTTATCGAGTGAGTGACAGTCTTAACGGTGGCAATTGAAGTGGATCATACGTTTATTCCTCAATAGAGACAGACCATGATTATCCCAAATCTTGCCTTAGGATATAGTAGTGTCACTATGGCAACCACTTTTCACGTCATCAAAAAAATGGGCCCTTCTCTCAATGAGTGGATATTATGTGCAGAGTGGTAGATAAGAGAAAAAGCAATGAAAAGTAAATGTACTGAAAAAACCCCCCCCACTGAATTGTGTTGAGTGAAGTGAATAATACAGTAATATTCTGTCTTTGATAATCATTGGTATGCACAGTATCACAGTTTTTTTTTTTTTTTTTGGATTTTGGATGATAAACCTGCTATAGTCAATATTTTTTATAAACAATGGATGTCATTCATAGTGATGAGCATACAGAGGATTATCACCTGACTGCAGTTCCCCTTGAGCGATTCAGAATTTGTTTTTTTTTTTCAATCATCTTATTTTGGTTTGACAGCCTGCAGCTTCACTGTTTTGGTACAGCACCGAAGAGCAGACACACAACTTTCTGGCGAACACAGTGGAGCATTTAGCTGCCAGACGGCCTGACATTTTTCTCAGCAGGAGGGTTTTCTGATCAAAAGGGGAGTGACTTGGACTTGGATTCACCAGGTGGCCTAAAGCACAACCCCAAATCAATACCAATTTTGCCCCGTGTCATCTGGATACATAGATAAGCAGCTATTTGCTAACACATGAAGTGAAAATATGACAGGGGTGAGCATAACCTGGACAATGAGGTGGACAACAAAGGCTGTTATAACACTTCCTTGAAACTGTACGCTGAAATATTCAAACCAATACACTGTGTTTTTCGTGGATGGACCATTACGTCATAAATGCTTTCTCCATCATCATGAACTCAAGACTCAATCTAACATGTTTGTTGTCTTTAGGAACTCACTTGAACACTTAAAATAACGATTTGTTTAGTTTAAAACTAGCTGTGTTTATAGTACTTATAGTAGCAAGCTAAGTTACAGTACTTCCTCGCTGCTCTCATGACTGCTGGAGACGTGTATCATTTTACAGAAAGTGTTGGACCATCTTCATCATTTAAAGGAAATCGGAAAACGACACTGACAAATGTGTGAATTCGGTCGGAAAAATCTGTCCGTGGGTTGCGGTTGCGTAGCTGCGCTCTGTTGTTGGAGAGCATTTCTGTTCCACGGCTTAACTTGCATAAACCCCTCAGTGAATGCAACAGACGACCAGTACCAGTAGCTTCAATAGCACCAATTAGCTCAATTCTTGCACCAAAATGTTCATTGATTGTAGTGGCAGTCCTAATGCGCTGAGTCTTTTTTAAGCCTGGGAGACTGATCAGCTAAATCTGTGCAAAGATAGGAGCCCTGTTGATTTCACAACATTAATCCCTATAGAAAAGAAATCAGTCACAAAAGACTCAAGAAGTGGTTTTGAAAGTTTTAGACAATGGAGATAAATAGTCTCTACTCGTCCAGTTCATGACCGAGGAGGCAGTATCTCTCACAGAAAATTCTCTATGTAATTGCCGCCTATTAGGGGTTATTAATAGAAAGGAAATGGCCCCAACTATGGATGTGCTCTATACTGAACATTAAGTAAAACCTTGCTTGTGTAATCCAGCCTTTTAAGGTTTTTCCAGTGTTATATCAGTTCATATGCGGCAGAGCAATGAAATGATGGAGAAGCAGAGGCAGGAGGAAATCTCCTCTTAGAAACACATGTCGTCAGTCATGATGCACAACAGCCAGGCTGCATTTTGTCAGGACTGCTGCGCGAATGCAAAGAGGTGGGCGTACTGTTTCCCCATGACTCTGCTGGCCTTTTTCATGAGAGATGTCTGCGCGTTGGCTACGTAATAATCTACATACATGCTAATGACTTAATAAGAACTTGTCAAGGAGAATTATCCCAACGCTTGCTGCAAAAGATCTCGACGTAATTTGATTGACTATGAATGCATTTTCTTATTTTCTTTGCTTTGTCTGCCTCATCGCTTTGCCGTTACAGCACTCCCATCTTGAACATGCCTCTTTGTCTGTCTTTCTTCCATCTTCCTGCATTCTACACCATCATTCATCCTTGAGGGCAGTCTGTGATGGATAGTGCCCTACGTGTCATTTCTGAGAAAGAAACTGAGATTTGAATGATCAACACGGTCGATGTGTGTGTGTTTGTGTGTACGGGGCTGCTGACCGTGTCAGTTCACAAGCATCTTGCAGCCTGAGATTAGATGGATGGAATGACAAATGGATTGATGAAGGCGCACAGCTTGCTTAGATAGAGGGATGAATTATATTTATATGAATTATATCATGTCAGCTACACATTTTGAAATTAGATTAGATTACTGTGGACACACACTCCTCCCTAAGCTTGGAAAGAGTCCCGTGACGGCCAAATGTGACTATTAATTTAGTCTGTAACCATGTTAGTCTTGTCAATGCAATATTACATGTCTGTCCCAGTAGTGTACGCAGCAATTAGTACATATATTAGTGTGTGTATCATATATTATATGATTAGTACATATACTGGTATCATGTTAAGGCCAAGTGTATCCACAGTGAAGTCAGTTTTCTTTTTTTGCAAAGCAAGCTGGGAGGTCCTCCTTGCAAACATATCACTTAGTCCTTGTGTGCTGGAAAGCTAATAAAAGTAGAGGACAGAGAGGAGGGAAAACCCCTCAGTAAGATAATCTCTCTTGAGGCATAATGTCTAAATTAATATCAGGTCAGTTAAAAAAAGCTTTCCTTTGTTTTCACAGGCCCAGAAACATTTTAGTACTTAACCTTTTGGCTCACTGATTAGGATGGAAAACTTAATCATGTTTTCTACCTCATCTCATGTTTCCAGGCTGAACCCAAAGAGTCGTGGCAGCATACCGACCAGGTATGAGAAATGCATCTTTAATTTCACAATGTCACCCCGGTCAATGAATGCACATGTTCTTGTATTTCTTCTAACTGGTATAATACTGCTGAGGCCATAAACTACACATTTTGTCCATCAGTGCGACGTCTCCCAGCCCCTCCTCACCACGTTCTCCCTCATGGCCGATGTTCTCAGCCCCATCAAGTCCGCAGCCAACGTCCTCTGCCTCCAGTGACTCATCCCCTGTCAGGTTGGTCCGCATTGTTTGTGTGATGATTTAATTACAGCTCGTCCCTAATCAGTGACACATTGGAAGATATGGTTTTACTGAGAAACTCCTACTCTGTGGTAAAGGTTTGTGACTGTGTGCTATGATACACTCATGGCGCAAAAAAAAATGTTTATTTGTCCCATCTTACACACAAGAAGTTCTACTTCTGGAGGTGTTGGAGTGCCTGGAAATTTGATTCAAGCACTCATCAAGTGCTATTCAGTAAATGATTTGATTGCTGTTAGAAAAAATGCTAATATGCTACTATTTGCTTGAGTAGCTCTTCAGAATTCATCATGCCAGAAGCCCCAATTGTTTTCAGTTTACTTTTTTAATCCCTAAAGCAAAATAGGAATAAAAAATGCACTTAAATCAGATGCAGTTTCTCAACCCAACCTTTGGCAGACATCTCTACATTACAGTGCTTCACATTGCGAGCTTCAAGTGTCCTGGCGCTGCAGCAGAAGCGGCGAGCAGCTGGTCTTCCTTGCCACTGCACCTCACCCTCGAAAGCACAGGCCTTTCTTCAACCACTTCCCTCTGAATGGCAGTCAGCAGATTCTGTGGCAAGCCCTAATTCTGTATGAGCTACAGGAATATAAAAACAAATGTCTTGTCACAGAGGAGAAGCTGTAGTTTTAAAAATGTGGCTATTATGTGCCCAATAAAAGGGCAAACAGTAGAACTGGAAATCTTAAAGTTTGACTAGTGCTAGAAAACATCCCTAATCGTTTGAGAATATAGCCACTTGGTACTTATAAAACAGTTCGTATAAAATAATGACCTGACTGGTTTGTGTAAATTAAGGTGTTACTTTAAGTCTAATTTGAGGTTTCTAAATGAAGCATTGTTTCAAACTGAAAGCTGTTTTTTTTTTTTTTTGTCCTTGACTCAGCCCAGAACCTACCGTCTCATTCTCGCTCTCTTTTTGTCTCCAGTATTGCTGGCAGAAAGGCTCGAGCGCTGTATGCCTGCAAAGCGGAGCATGACTCCGAGCTCTCCTTCATCGCTGGGACCATCTTTGAGAATGGTGAGTCAGGCTCTGGACTTGCCAGCAGAAAGGAGAAAGGAAAGGAATGTGGGTTCATGTTTGTATAGAAACAAACAATTACTGTCAAAAAGTCAACCTTGGGAGTTGAGCTGGAAATCATTTAGCCTCTTGGATTTCATCGCTGGGGTTGAAAATATGTCTGAATTCATCCAGGCAGTCGAGAGATTATATCTGGAAGGCTTTTAACACCATTTTCCCTTGACTGCCATATATATGTATTTATATTTTTATAATACAAGGAAATGGCCATCTGTCATTTCTTCCCAAAGTTTTTTTTTTTTCCATTAGTGAAATGTGGTGGTCATGTTGGAGGAAAGAGGAAGGTGCGCTGGAGTTGTGCGAAGAAGCTTTTTCGTTGACGCCTTGCAATGAATTACTGGGAGCCTAAATCCATAGGGTGTGATATATTTCTCTGTTTGTTACACGTATTTTTGTCCATCACCTGGCTTTGAAATAAGCTTGGATATGCACTTGCTCTTATTGCAAACTTCTCCTGAGAATATTAGAGGCTGGCAAGCAGACAAGAGTGTAACAGATGCAGTCAAGTACAATGCACTGCTTTTGCAAGCAGCCAAGCTCTTAATATCTTTCACATCATTTCATCATCATTTGCTTTGTTTTGGGTAAAAAGAAGTGTCTATATATACTTTATGTATATATGAAAGTAACCCAATACACACACACAAAAGACGGCAGAGGAAGGTATTGAAAATATTAATTCTATTTTTCACTGGCTTCCTTTTATTATTTTTTCTTTACTTTCCACCTCCCCTCTGCAGATTCCTTCTTGATACAGACAGCCTAAGACAGCCTAATTTCTGCCCCTCCAACCTCAAGCTCCCAAAACTGTAAAATTTATCTCCTAACAGTTTGCTTTGGCCCAACTCTTCTAATGAAGACTAGATTTGCACAAATGTAAGGATAATAAAAGTACTTAGGTAGTATCAGGCAGAATAACACTTGAATAGCTGACACAGTATGTTGTAAATTCCTGCAGGGAGATTCTCTTCTTCTCCCCCCCCACACACACACACTCAAGATTGGTATGGATTCACTTTTTGGGCATGCCAGTTGACATATGGTCTCTCACACCCCCAGACCCTAAATAGAGTTAGCTGTGGTAAGACTATTGCGTGTTATGCAATGCAGAGGAGTGTCATCGGAGCCCTTTGGGTCAAATTGTGACCTTGGGGACATGTAATCCCCACTGTGGTATCTCAACCCCCCCAAGGATGGAGCATCCCAGCTGTCCCCTCGGAGCTCATGCCGCTGCCTCATAATAGCCATTTTAACATTCGTAAGAATACTGTTGCAATACAGTATCTTAGCTGTTATACTGGATATTACCACGGGTTTCATTCAGACAAACTGAATCCAAAGGAAGAGAGGTTTTCTAACATTTGTTTAAATCAGTCAGATTCCTTAAGATCAAAGGCAGATTCAAACCTTGTGTACGTTTGTGTGCAGTTCACATTTGGTTTTTGTCTTTGATATAACTCTGTGTTAACATGGTTTGCAGAATTTTTTAGTTAGATTCTGTGTGAGGAAAAAAATGTGGTGAGCACACAATTTACTTCTGCAGTGATGTTACTTTTAACTCCCTGTGTTTTAGCCAGTATCTTGCCAGACGTCCTGCTGTTTTGGGGATCTGTAAGAAGAAGAGTACGATGTACTTCATGCACACAATGATATGCAATTAATTCAATAACGTTGCTTCATGTACACTATACCCTCAAATTAGATCAGCTTTTAAGTCGGATTTCCTTTTATGAGCTCAGCTTCAAGTTCACACTGCGTATTTACTGCACTATTTAGTAGTAGTAGTAATGTGAGGAAGTTGCTCTGCTGTTCCCCGATGCTCCACAGAGCTTCATTGCGTCTTTCAGCTCGTTGTGGTTTTACTCTCAAAACTCTTATCAACCCTGCCTCTAGCGGCAGAAAGAGACTGTGATAACCCACTGTAAGCCACTTGCCCAGCATCAAACGACTGTTAAACAAAGTTAGTGACCAGTTGATGAAAATCCCAGAGCGTGCAGCAAATGAGCCAGATAATTCCCTCTGGAGTTGGTGGAGACCAAAAGAGAGCTAAAAGAACGACATCATGATGTGGCATCATGATTAGCAGTTGGCTAATGCTGCTCTGCTTATGTCTACTGGGCATGTGAAAGGGCAATGGCTTGATTACGTCTTGGCTATATCAACCTTAAAAGGCCATAATATTCCAATGTTGTGTTTATTGCTTATTCCTTTTTTCCCAAGTGGCCCAAAAAATGAATTCATGCTAGTTTAAGGAATGTGAAAGATAACATAACATCATCTAACTGGGAAAATGACATATGTCTTGATATCTCCTCATAAAATCAAATCAATCCAAACAGCTCATTTTGGATTAGACTGTCCATGGCCTGACAACTTTCTGTTTGTTTAATCATCTAATGTACCATGTCAACCAAAGCATGTTGGTGAGACGAGGACAAATAAAATCAATGTAATTTCCAACTGATTGTAGTATAATGGAATCAATTAACTTGACTTCTCAATAGCAAACCATGGCTGCTTTTGATATATAATATTATAATTGATATATCGATATATTGATTGATATATATAATTGATATAATTTATACATGTGATCAGGTAGTTTTTACAACTTTTACAAAAAATATAATTTTAGCAGTTAGCTCGTTCTCAGCTTCATCTACAGCTGATGAAAATAGTTGATACTGTAGGAAACCTCCCTGTCTGGAGTATTTCATGCTCACTTATTAGCAGGTCTTGTTTTGTGATTTGCTGCCTAAGAGAGATATGTAGATATGAAAGATCCGCTTTGGTAAGAGGAACATGTGAAATTGGTAACTGCCCTGTTCTGTTATTTGCATCTGCCTCCTAACCCCCATTCCTTCTCTCTATCTCTCTCTCTTTCTCTCTCGCACTATCTGCACATGTGCTTGTGCACATGTGTTCATCCTCATGTTAGTGCCACATAATCATGGATATTTTTCCCTTCATCTTGAGACATTTAAACTAAAATGTTTCTCTCTCTCTCTCTCTCTCTCTCTCCAGTTCATGCCTCCAGGGAGCCCGGCTGGCTGGAGGGGACTCTGGACGGCCGAACAGGACTGATACCAGAAAACTATGTGGAGTTTTTATAGTCCAGAGCTGCGATAAAGACTTGAACTGGACGATACTGGACGGGAGCTGACCAAACTGGACTGTAGAGGACTAGATTTGACTGCACAAGACTTACCAGACGCCTATTATGTCATAGACTGTACTGGACTGGACTGTTGTTGATGAGGCCGCTCTTGTCTCGACTAGACTGGGAACTGAAACTGGACCAAACAGGACCATATAGAATGGATAAGACGCAGGAACGAAGGGGAGCGGACCGGGGAGAAAACCATGAATTGCACTGGAAAAAAAAAAAAGTCCCACTGTGGTCCGGCTGTTATTGGATTAATGTGGATGACTTCCCAAATCGTGGGGAAGATGATGTGGTAATGAACCTGGAATGTGTGTGTGTGTGTGTGTGTGTGTGTGAGTGAGAGAGAGAGGGAGAGAGAGAAAGAAAAGTGGGGGGGTGGGGGGGGCTCGAGGAAATTGCTTGTATAAGTGAGGTGATATTTCTGAACTCGGAGGCTTGTGATTTTTCAGCCCTTGATTTATGCATTTGAACTACACTGCCACTGCTTCAGCATCTTTTTTATCAGCCAGAAATAGAAAGATCTCGTAGATGATGACAGGGAACATAAAACAGAGCAAGTGGCCTTTAGCTTTGGACTTGCTGGTTCACCTTCTCACTGTGCGCTGTTTGATTGCTAATCCTATTGGGGGACTGGAGTTTTTAAAGCCGCTTTAAATGATTGGGTTTTTGTTGTACGGCTGTAAATGTGTTTGTAAGCGCTTGCTGTGGGTGTCCGGTAATTCCCCAGGACAAGACTCAACCTGGCTAATGTTTCAGAGCTCCACTTCAGCAGCAGGAGCCCCAGGGCATATCAGCACAGGATGAAGTTTGCCGAAAGGTCAGCGTTGGGTTTATCCTTAGTTATAATGCCTCTCCCTGCAGGGCCCTCGCACAAAAATGTGAAAAATTCCAAACAAGCTCCACAAGCAGATCAGTGGTTTACAGTGCAGCGAAGGAGTAACAACTGATTCCTGCTGGTTAAAACAAGCCCAGCTGCGAGGCCTCGCACCACTTCACCAGCTCAGATTAGTTTCTGATGTTGGAAATATGGGTCCTACATTGCGTATATTTTTGAGTCATGTTTGCTCTGTTCCAATCCATTTAGGAAATCATATTAACCAGTTTCTTGTATTTTTCCAGGTCAGAGAGCACCACTGAGTTTTATTTTCAACGTTACTTGAGAAATACATATGATTGATCATATGTATTTATTTTAAACCTGGATTTTTTTCCTCTCTGACTTTTAACCATAATGCGGATACAGTCATTTGCTTTACTGTCGATGATTTGATCTTCAGTAGCATGCAGTGAGCAGACAATTGAAGTCATTTCAAAGTCATAATATGACACGTTGTTATATATGTCATGACCCATCGCAAGGCTCTTATTCTGTTTATATGGAGGAACGAAGATGATCCTAATAATGAAGAGTCTAGTCTGAAGAGTCTACAGCCAAGGCCTTCATTCACAAGTAAATGAACTGCAGACGCAGAGGAAAAGAGAAATGATTCATTTTTTTGTTCAGATATGTATGAGAAGCCTGGTCTGCTCTGGGGCTTCCAGTACATGTCATTTCATGAAACAAAGCTGAATTTTTAGTTGGACCACTTGGTGAACGTCTGTAGGAAGTTTTCTGAAAGGTTTTTGTTGAGCTTTAATTCCTCTTTTAGGACAGAACATTGAAAGACCATTATAGCATTTTAACAGGAAAATCAAATGGGAGAGTAAAAAAACAAAAAAACAAAAAAACAAACATAAATGTGAAATGAGACTACTTTGTTCATATCTGAACTTCTTATTTATGAGAGTTTCTTAAAGGCGCAATCCTGAACTGTCATTTTGAGGTGTTTTATCAACATTGTAAATAAATACACAGCATTTGATAAGGTATAATTTTTTTAAGTATGAAATTTTATATTTTGTATTTTTAGCATACTAACTTAATTCCTTAATTCCATCTTTGTTGCCCAGATTTTTGTATCATTTAAGTCTATTTACAGCCTTAAATATTCTTTCAGATGTTTTGGTGAATTGACAAGATTGTGCAGAATTAAAGATAAATGTTAAACAGCTGCAAATGTAGTCTTTGATTTTTCATTGGGAATTAGCACCTGGCCTGAACATTTATATTGTGGTTGTATTTGCACATGGTGCAGTGTTTCCTCTAAACTTTAATGTGACCTCAGTGTTACAGAGATCACCCCGAGTTTCACTGACATTTCCGCAAGAACTGAATTTAAGCAATAAATGGATTTGCTAGCGGTAATGATGAACTAAATATGTGTAGTATGGTTCAGCTTTGAACTTTTACACACAAAAGTTCACACCACTGACTAATTGTAACCCATCTTGATAGTGCTCATCCAAGCTTTAAAGCTTTTATATTAGCTACAGTGCATGACACACAATGTGCATGTCACCAATATCACAAGGTATTTTGCAAGGACACACATCAGCTTCTTGCAACACTGTTGTTTTGCTGTTGTATTGTTTGTTTTGTTGTTGTATTGCTGTTGTTTGCTAAGAGGCAGGTCCAGCATGTAGTTTTCTTGTAAGACCACAAATGTTTGTGCACGGATTGACCAAATGAGATATAACCTGTTATTTGATGTTGGTAAGTGCTAACTGCCTCCCTCTGCTTCCAGTCTTTATACTAAGCAAGTATCATTTCCCTTCAGGCTCTAGCTCCGTACTTCACAGACAGATAGTGGTACGAAGTTCACATCTAATGCTCAGCACGAAAGTGAGAAAACATCCATTTTTCACTTTAGTGCATGTAACTTGCAATAACAGATGTGACAGAAAAAATAAAAAAATAAAACCACAGGAGCTCAGCGTTGAAAAACAGGAAACTTTATTGTGTAAGATGTCTGAAATAAAATCAGTTCTTCTGAATTTCCACTTCCAACCAGTGATGACAAAAACATCATCCAAGTTATCAACACGATGCCAAATCCAATGTCAAAGAACAACACAGATAACTTAATTCAACATTTAATCAAATAGGTGAAAATATCGACACTGACTACAGAAGAGGTGTAATACAGAAGTAAAACAAACTATTGTTTTTCTTTTTTTTTTTAAACAAACATTTTTATATTTTTTGTTTGTTTTTACATTGGATTACATTTACATAACTGAAATACGAACAAAACAGACTTCAATGAAAGCCATAGCCATATGTACCAATGAAACATGATCTGCCCTTAATCTTTAAAGATAATATTTGCATGTATTTTATACAAAATAGACTTTATCAACCAGTATGAGGGTAGTGCAATTCCGTCAGGCTCTGGTAGATTTACTTTCACGCGGAGATTCAACTTTTTTTGTCTCGTTTTCTATCTTAAAGTGACCAGTAAGTCCTCACAGCAATATACATGGTATCCAAAGCCTGGACCTTTACAAAAGATACCTTTCAGATAAAATAAGAAGTACTAGAAGTTGGATAATAAGTGCTACTTAAAATGTAACTGCTTGAATACTTCTGTTTGTTAAATCTGTTTTTTTTTTTTTTTATTTCTTCTCTGCTTTGGTCACTTTTATATACGCAAAAACCTCCTCCAGTCCATCTCACCTTTCCATCCCTCCCTCCCTCCCCCTTATTTCCTTTATAACTTTAAAACAGTGAGCATCCATATAGACTTTCCCATTGACTCGTAGAATTTACATTTACTTCACAAGACAAACATGTTTAACACTTCCTAATGTATTCAACACATCTACCTTTATCAAACACAAACCAACAAACAGAAAAATATTTACTTTCTCAACTCGTTCAATGTACAAAAAGGATTGGTTAAATTATTTATATCAAAGAGGATCAAGCTGATGTATTCAAAATCGCAGAAAATATTGTATTTTTTTTCCTTTTTCTTTTTTTACAATAGATTAATCTTCAAAAGCACTGATATTTGTTAAGGGTTTATCTATTTCCTGATTCGAAATCTTATTTCTATGGCTCTCTGTCTCCCTTTCACAAGGCCTTTAGTCAAACATGTAGTTGAAAGGTAAAATGTATAGGAGTATAGAGGTTATGTCCATGTAAAAATATTTTGTATTAATAGACACTGTTTACATTGCACTGGATATGTCGGCGCTGCTATATACACACCTATGGCCATTTAGAAATGAGCAGGAATATGGTTACACCTACGCGTTAAAGCTGGCTTTCTGAAGCACCACCACCTGGAGACGGCTGTAAGTAATACTGTATTACTGTATTAGTAATAAAGTTACCCAAACACACAGACAGTTTAGTCAAATCTTCCCCAGAATAATCAACAATGACATGAGCGGAGTCAAGTCTGTGTTCTTTACAGCACAAAGGCCACAAGACCGAGTTAGCGGGTGAAGCAGAAAGCCTGCGCTGTACAGGAAACAACCCTGCTGCCGGTGACCATCCTTTGGCAGAACGGCTAATTAAAAGCATGATGTCTCATTGAATCGTGGCGTGTGTGCGTCCCGAGCCCGCCGCGCTGCTAGCTGTAAGTGACACACAAATGGCCGGTCTCTATGGCAACCTGCTACCTGGTCTGTTACCTGCCACTGAGAGTTATGTGCCGCGGAGGGACACGTACCATTCAGAGTAAACAGCTGAAAATCTTTACGGTTAAACCAAACACTGGCTCGTGTGGGTGGGAGGGTGGGCGATTGGGTTATTTATGTAATTTGCTTTGGCCAACGCATAAGCTGGTATGGACATGTTCACATTACAAATGACATGCCAAATGCTAACCACTATCTGTTTGACAGCAGTAGCTACTACTGCTTACAATTTCAAAAAGTACAATATCGTGTGCATCTCCAAAATAAAAACTCTATCATACACTTACTTGGATGGTAACAATCAGTACTTTTAAGCTGGTGTTGGTGTGACATGAAACTAAGGTCGCTCTCATACACGACGCGCCCTCAAGCAAAGTTACAAAAACCACATAATGTCGAATCCCAACTGAAAAACCACCCATTCACTTCTCCAGGAAAAGACATATACAGTAAAAACTTACATTTGGCACTAGTGGAACACATCCAAGTGATGTAGTCACTCACAGCCTGAGCTTTGATTCACAAATTATTTGGATCAAACGGCTGCATCTTCATCCAAAAATATTTCAACTTTAGAGGTGAAATCCTGCACTGAGAGCAGAGGTTCCATCAATTATGGGCGTCTCTATTTTTTACTTCTCATGTACAAAACAAATGTGTACACATTACTTTCAGCCATGTTGAACTGAGCAACTTCATAAAAACCCCAGTTTCTGTTTGTGCAAACTCTCTGAGATGACGATGATTAAAGGGTAAATTTCGTGTAAAATGCAATTTGGAGTCACCAACTTTTGCCACAAACAATATGCTTTTTGTTAACCTATCAGGAGCACTACACTGTGAAGTGAATTATATCTGGAAAATACAGATGGAGGAGTTAGAGGCTTAAGAATTGTCTAGCACTTGCTGCGGTCATGGTACCTTATCTACAAAATCCAACCGGTCTGGTACTGCTTCAACACACAGTGGGAAATATTTCCACTCCTATTTGACCTTGCTGTGACTTCTGAGGTGGGAGCAGGCTGTCTGGCCAGGTAAGTCACCAGGTAGTCGTGGAGCTCCGCAGCGCCACATTTTGAAATAAAGTCGTATGAAACCATTCTCTGAACCAGAACCTCTGTGTGAATGCAGCTGGTGATGAAAGGACGGTTTGACTTTATGGCTATTTTATAACACACAGTCGCCGCAGATGGGTTTTTTTTTAAAGGCAGTTTAGTTCATTTAGGTTAACAACTCACTAATTCAAGATCTAAGTCCATATGTTTAAGTCAGTCAGACTGCCCCTAAATATCATAAGACATCAGATACATTTATAATCAAAGGTGCATTTAACAGTGTATTTGTTAATGTAATCTGGGCACTGTAACTTTCAACACAGTGTAGTACTGATTGGGAGATACATTATATTTATCAAATATACCTTACATAGTGGGAAAATAGACAAATACACTGAATGTGTTTTGGGACTTCAGCTGTCCAACTGTCTTTTCTATGTGATTCTCAATCTTAATATTTCACACTGCTCCACACATTTCTAATCTGTACCATTGGCTGTCTTTCCTACATGCACGTCTGGGGATCAGAACAGAGAGAGCTGCCCACTTAAAATGAATAAAAAAAATTAAAAAAAGCCCACCAAAACGGCAGCTTGGAAACAAAACAGGAATTGCCAGCGTGGAAAAACAAAAAAAAAAAATATGTGGAAGGATGTCAAGGTTAGATTCTTATGCAAAAAAAAAGTTAGAGAGGATGGCTATGAAGAGCTTGAAAAGCTAAAAGGCACTGGTTTTCCCTTCTCAGATACATCCTGTGTAAACATTTTGCTGAGTTAATGTGTATCTGCGTGTGTGTGTAAGCATGACTTTTGCATGTGTGGTCAGAGATGTGTGTCTGCATAAAATAAATGAAGAATATTCCTCTAGCTGTATGGGTTGATGTTTTTTTTTTTTTCTTCCACTGGTCAGGTTAATTAATCTGATTCATACCATTTCAGAAAAAAAAAAAGAAGATAACTGATTCACAACTGAAAACAGTTCATCCTCACTGTCCTTGGGTCCAGTGGAGAAACAAGATTCACTCATTTCAGAGTATGTTTCTAAATTCCCCCTTTGTTGCCAACAGTCCTGATCGCTCACTACATTCTCTGCGCAGTGGAGCTGGGAAGGCCAAAACGAGACAAGCTGGGCAGGTGAGCAGAGGAACAGCGGGGCTTGAACTTGGGGGCGAGCTTTGATGGGAAGCTGCTGATCCGGCGAGTTGTGACAGTCACTGTTGAAGGTGGAAAAGGTGTTGTTGGCCTGTCGGTGAAAAAGCAATGAAACACCGGAGGCGGGAAAGAGTGAGAGGCAGGCGGACACCAAAAGAACCAGCATCAGAGACCTGAGGACAGGGCCCGTGGACGGAGGAGGAGATGAGGGAGCTGGAAAAAAAAAAAAAAAACGGAAAAAGATCACCGAAACTGCATCCTGCCCACGAGACATTCAAAGCCAACGTATGTCCCCTGGAGGACAAATTCTTCTCGGTTAGCAAGGAGAAGGGGCTTCGGGTCGGTGGTAGGTTGTCCCATCGTAGACTGGCCAAACCTGGGACCGGATTAAAAGTTGTGAGACCACAGGTATTGTGCTCCGAGAGTAGGCTGGAGGCCGGAGGGGCGTGGCAGGATTCCTTAAGGGGGCCCGGGACAAAACTGAGGAGTCGCATCAGAGTGATTGGGGGCGGGTCAGGACAAGCAAAGGCTTACGGCTCGGGGCGAAAGTTTGGGGCCCCTGAGAGGTACACGAGCAGGGCAGGATTTAAGGCATCGCTTCACAGTTTAAGGCAGTCATTTCTGATGAAACAGCAGAGGCTTGACGCTCCCGTCTTTGAATTTTGGTATCTGGTTGGTGATGATCTCCGCCAGCATCTCCGGGAATTCCACACTGAGGGTTTTATTCACAAAGGTGTAGAAGCAGATCTGGAGAAGACCCTCGACCATCTGGAGAGGACATCCGGGGGAGGGGGCAGAGACACAGATTAGTGAAAGTCTACCAGATATTAAACCCCCTTTTTCCCCTCTTTTTTATGTTTATATTAGCTTTATATTAGCTCCGGCTTTGCAGAGAGTTCCTGTGCCGGATTTAACTGAAACATAATGCAATTGGTGGGATGTGTGTGTATTCTTCAAGGGTTTACCCTAATCAGCATGGTGCAAGGAACTCAGCAAAACGGCAAGTTATTGATGCACTTGAACCACAAGACATGAAAGAGAAAAAGCCTGGCTGATATTTAAAAAAAAAAAAAAAAAAAAGGAAGCCTGTAAAATGCTATATATAAATTTATTCCAATATGCAGGGCACAGAAGAGGAAAAACATATCATGCAGTATACATATCAGTGTGTGTCTGTGTGTGTGTGTCTAACCTCCTGCATGGAGTCCAGTAGCTTAGTTAGCTGGTAGAAGCGCTGCCAGTTCTGACTAGCGTTCTCCTCTCGCTTGACGATGGCTTTCCCCAGCTCCTTGATGTACGTCATCCTGATCTCATCAAACACGGCCTGGCTCTTCAGGCCATCCTTCACACCACACACACACACACACACACACACACACACACACAATCATCCACAGAGACCCAGAGAGACACATCAGTAGTGCGCAAGTTAGCTGGCAATGGCTGGGGGCTGACTCATAAAATAAAATTACAACGTGAAAAAAAAAAAAACATTGTTAATGAGTGACGGAGTTTCACATTTTTATTTGTAGCTGGGACCCCTCACACCATCAGTGGGCCCAGAGTAACATTGAATGAGCTAGTTTAAAACCCTATCAGGACTTTTGGGCCCAAACAGACGCACTTGACACAGGAGCACCTAAAGGTATTTGTGTCAAGACCTCTGAATAGATCCACAATAGACCAGGAACACAACTTTGATGAGGGGAGGACATAAATTCCGCTGTGTCTCTGCTGTTGGTAAAGAGGCAGCAGCGTGGTGAATAAGAGCAGTCTTGTGCAGAAATTATCTTTTTCCTGCGAGTGTGCCAAATACCTTACAACATACCCTTGTAATTTACACACAGATGCATTTTCACGTACAGTATATCAGCTCTGCCATTTGGACAGTTGTTGACGTGAACAGCTGGCTACGCACGTCTAAACGCCGGTCTCAAACTGAAAATCCGTCGGTAATGTGTTGCCGTTTGTCAAGGTCTGTTCTTTATCCTGCTATTTGCTGCAACACATGGCACAGGGCATTAAAACTTCATTAAAACTCACTGTGTGGGACCCCAACTAGCACCCTTAGGAGACGCTGGTTAAACACACGCAGATGCATGCTGGCACGTTCCCGACCCGAACGCTGGAGGCAGTGGAAAATATGCAAAACGAAAAGGTAACATCAATCGCTACTGTGCAGAGCGTTTCCTCACTGGCGAGCAGTAAATCTTTGGACACGCACACCTCATAAAAAATCAATAACTCTGCATGTACAGTGGATTTTGCCAGTCGCTGCTACAGCAAAGAGCTGAAGACCGGCTGAAAGACATCAATAAACAGTTGTCATAACGACCGCGTCAACACATCACAGACTCCTTGTCAGTCTGGGGCCTGACTCTGAGCCCAGGCAAAGCCACAGTAACTGGCCTAGAGATTATGCAAAGCCACAGAGGGCAGGATCAGGGTGAAATAGTGTCCGATTTACATAATCAGATAAATGGGAGATACCGCAGTGCAAGTGCTATCTGGTCTCTTCATTATGCATGTTCAGGTTTGGCCGAGAGACAGTTTAGAAAAGAGTAAAAACAGATGGCCTTTCCTTCTCTCTACCGTGGATTATTTTATATAAAATAACAGAAGATATTTAACAGAGCTTTGAATGTTAGCAGAATAGAGCTACTGTGACCGATTTGTGTGTTTCTTTTACTGAAATTTTGTTACTGTGCCAAAACTGGACCCCCCTGAACGTAACATTTACACAGTGAATCAAACTGTCCCATGGGGTGACTTAATTTTCACTCACGTGCATGAGAAAAGATTAAAACAGCTTAGATGAGTTGTCCTGACAGTATTTCCATCCCTGAGGGGAAACAGATGGAAATAGCTCTCAGGTACAAAAATGCAACCATGGCTCAGTATGGAAATGTCATTTCCTCTGCATAATGAGCAAACTGCCTCTAAAGTGCATCCTTTGCCGTGCCATTCACTGAGAGTGAGACGGAAGGAAGAATACTCTCCTCGTCAGCAGGGAGAAATTTACATAATTGGGAAAAACTTTGATTCGGTAATACTTTGATTCATGCTGTGTTATTTTTTTTTATTATTATTTTAATGATGATAATTGCATGGCTTGACTGGTAATCCACTGCTTTCATAACTGCCTCTTATTTTTACCTCTCTGGAAAAAAAGGAAAGTGAGGGCTGCTGCCGCCTTTAATTGCCGTCAATGATTTGCACATTTCAAAGTAACTCAAGCAAATCACTGCCAACAAATCAAAATGCATTCTGAATACATTTAGAATAGGAGAATACATGAATCCATTTTTTCACCCAGCAAAACAGAAATGAACAAATTGTGGAAAAGGTTTTGCCATAATGAGTTTTTTTTCCCCATTATGTGCTCTTGTTTAGGCAATTTGTGATTGTGATGATTACACAGCAAACCAAGGGGCAATCTATATTCTGTCCTTTGAGATAAGAAACAAAAAGTCTCGTTTAATTCTTAGCTGACCTCACCATGCAGTCTAATTTTCAAAGAAATTTTGGAGGAAAATCTGTCGTCACACATCAAGGCAACCGCTGTTCCTGTAAATGCGGAGAAAACAATGACCTGTCTACGGAGATGAAGTGGGACCCTCGAAGACCTTTTCAACCGAGACAGCGACTGCAGAAGATGTACAGACTGTTCTTTCACAGGAAAAAACAGTTTTCAGGAGAGCTTATAAAACCGTATGGAGTAATAAAGTTGTTACGAAAGGAAAGGAAAATGTCACATTTTTTAAACTCATTCAGTGCTACAGATCATAAATCTGTGATGTAATGAGTGTTGTGATCCACCCTTTCACGAACACCTTTAGATTACTGCCAGAAAAGTGACGCGACCTTACATAATTTTACTAAGGATTTGCACCGTAGTCTGGTCTACTGAGTTTTATTTTGGTAATGCTGTCTTTGCCTTTATGACTGTTTTTAGTTTGGTTTGGTAGTTAAACCGACCAATGAAGTCATGACTTAATCCAAGACAACGTTTCGAGGTGAATCCCTTTATCCCAAGATAAACAAAGAGAAAGTGTCGCCGTGGTAAACACTGACTGACTGATCACTAAAAATAACAAAAGAAAAAAAAAATTTGTGGTGCTTTCATCAGCGGATTAGTTTTTTAAATATTGTAGGGAGGAATGAAGCAGGTAGAGAAAGGCACATGAGCTGTTAGATGAACCGGCGCACCTCCAAAACATCATCAAGGTGCTGTGAACTTGCTGTGCTTCTGTTATATTTTTGACAAAGTAGAGTCTCGAGGCAAAACTATTTGTTTGTGGCAAGTTGATGAACAGAATTCTGAGGCCTTCAGTGTGAAAACAAGACTGACACCATAAGAATTATGACTGTTTTAAACTGTGCTTTTCTTTTCAGAGACACCACTGTCTCTCTGGAGCTGCAAGTTTGCCTCGTTTTACCGCATTTCTGACAAAGCTAAATTACTCCCATGACACAGGACGCACGTGTGTGAGCTGTAGATCGTAAACCTCCAATTATTTAAGTTAAGTGGAGTAAAGTGGTGCAACAAAAAAAAAAAAATATTGCTGTATTGTCACATTGGACTTTAAATGGCCTTGTTGGCTCCAGAGAAGGAAACTCAGCTCGCAGCAACCATTCAGAGATATAAACGTCTGAACCACACATATTCACATTAATCAATTCTCATCAAGACGGCTAAACTATGAGTAGAAATTGTCTGATCTGTTTTAATCCCTGAAGTGTGTGCCATTACCTGTACTAAGCAGTAACAGGACCTTCATGCACAGGTACTCATCATAGGACACCTGCAGCCTGACAAACTCATTACAGATCTTCAGCATCTGCTCGCACTGGTCGTTCATGAAGGGCAGCTTCATACGCTCTCTGAAAGGGAGGGGAGGATACGGGAGGGGAGAGAGTGGAGATAAGGGAAAAGAGACGGGGGAGAGGTGTAGGACAGTGGGGGGAAGAAATGGGAGAAAAACGGCAAAGAGGCAAAGAGAGACATACAGATTAGACTTCAAGCTCATTCATACATCCTGTTTTTTTTCAGTTCTCAATAAACAACTGTGCTACAACCATGCAGGAGGAAACCAGACTGTGAAATCAGTTCTGATGGATTTTCACACCTCACTTCCACTGATACACAACCCACATTATTTTCCACTGCTAAAATCAATACAGCACATTCTCCAGATACAGTATGCAGCCTTGGGTTGAGAGCCGTCTATTCATTCTGCTACTGGAAATGACTTCTTCACCTTTCATGTCTATTTTTACCCCCTCCACCTGAGTTTACGCCTCCACTGGGAGTGACTCGTCACAGGCTCTCTTTCTGCCTATGTCCAATGAAGAGGATGAGTTTGCGGGTCGTCAGTGGCGAGAGTGGTTGTGCCTTTTTTTTTTTTTTTGCGCCCGCACCGTTCACTGCGGACTGAACAACACTTTGGGCAAGAGAGCACTTCAAACTTCCAAGTGGTCGCGTCAGAGTCGGTGGTTATTGAGAAACAAGAGCCATGACCACAACCCCCACCAAGTATTTAGCAAACTGAAATATCAAGTTATGTGTTAATAGCACAAGCTTAATTATCACTGAAATTCTTGTTTGCTTGTTCTTTGATTTATAGATTAATTAGAACATCATTTTAAAGGAGGTAAATATGCTAAACCATAAATGTACTAAACTGATGCTGATCCTTGCTGCGTCATGTTATCAGTGTCAATATTGGAAATGTTTGAAGATGAAGATTATCAAAATAATACTTTCCATTGGGTTAAATCGATGAGGTGATCAACTGTGACAATCAAGCACATAGTAAATACAAAATTGCCTTACATATAGTCAGAAAACTCATCAACAGTTGAAATTTTTCAGAAATATAACGACTGGCAGACAGGGGAGTGGGGACGTCAGTTCTCGTTTTATTACTAATGGGTAAAAGAGAACATACACTGATTGGAAACAATCACCAAAAGCCCACTAAGGCATGAGGTGATTTGACGGATTAATATCAAAGACGCGTGTTAAAATGGGACAGTGTTGTTTAACCCCCCCCCAAGTATTTAAAAGCCCAAGCTTGTCTGTACTATAAGTACAGACAAGCCAACGGGAGATGAGCCTTTGTCCTGTTATTCACTCTGGGGGCTACAGAGACTTCCAAGCACAATCAATTTCTGCAGCCAGGGTTTCTTTAAGTAATGTGGCTTTGTAATTAACATACTGCAGTCGTACCTGAGCCGCCTCTCTATGGGCTCAAGGTAGCACGGAGATTTATTTACTGTACGGCTCGGCGTGTGATTGATGAACTCTCCTTTGTCTGTGTACGAAATGTGCTTTCCTTAAATGGCATCTTCCTTTTACCTATGTTCAGCTGCTACATTTACAGTTTTAGTTTACAGTTTTAGTAATATTGTGAATCTTAAAGGCTGTATTATATCATAACTGATATGATTCGCTCAACTAAGACTCTTCTGGCTGGATGAAAGGAGGAATTTACTACCAGTCAATCTCAAAGAAACAGGTCAAGAGTTAGAGAAATGAACTACATAAAAGGATCAACACAATAGGAGGCAACTGGCTTAGCTTAACATAAAGACTGGAAACAGAGGGGAACTGCTAGCCCGCTCTGTCACCTAGAAATGGTTAAAAGCATCCAACTCAATGTAAAACCACAAATCTAGTTTATAAGGATGAAGCAAACGTGACACAACAGGCTAATTAAAGCGTGAGTGCTTCCGGCTTTTATGCTAAGCGAGCCTAAATGCTCCTTTAAAGCAGTGTGTGTGGAGCTGCTTAGGCCTGGAATCAATTTGCCATCTTCTCATTTGTGTTGTTCCACGTTGTTCCACTGTCGGCCAAGGGGGAGGATGACAGCCATGCGCTTCCTCTGATAAATACAGTGTCACCAGCTGCTCCTTTTCACCTGATTTAACATCTTAACACGCCGAGACTGACACATTTCCAATATATACTGTGGACGAGATGGGACGAGTGTGTACGCCAAACGGCGGAGCGAGACAGACACCCTGAAATGAGCAATGCGCAACCACAGTGGATGACAAAAACGTGCAAGAGAAAAAAAAAAGGGCTTCACAAAATCTACGACAGCCGGGCGTGGCACGCACTTGTTGATGACGAGATCCGGGGCGAAGCAGAGCATGCTACCGTTACACTGCTCGTACGACCTCCAGCCGAGACTGAAGGACATGAGGAAGAGCCAGGAGCACTGCAGCAATGTCATCTGGTCGTCCAGGTGCAGGTTGCGGAAGCCTGTGGAAGTCAAGATGACGTGGATTAGAAAGACGCACACAGGCACGGACCCATAACCACACAAATGAAACGGGAAGCTAATGATATCACACTGAAAAATTCAAAACTGTTGATGAAACAGCTTGAAAAATAATGATGAAGGTGTGTGTTGCTGCCTGCAATACGATTTACTTATTCTGTCTGAAATATCAAAAAGCACAGCATAATAGTGATGCTGATTTCATGGTCGTACCGAAACACTGAACAAAAGAAAAATAGCTCAGTAAATCACTGAAAGACAATTACGACACCAGTTTACAAGATACAAGATAGGACTAGTTATGTCGATGTTTAAATTGGAATAAAAACTGTAGTTCATTCGAGTCACAACTGCAACTGCACATGAAAAGTCATTTCACATTACATTTGTTTTAAACCGTGGCTTTGTTATGTAAAAGCTACCCCCTCCCCACCAAGAGCTTTTCCTCACTTGGCGGGCGGCCAGCTGTGTACAATGCACACACAGCTAGATTGGAGTCAGATTTGTCCCCCATCGTACTGACACACGCAAAAAAAAAAGGAAGAGAGTTTTTACGTTGCGGTTTCGTTCAGAGGTTTTCTGTGGGAAATCTTAAATCTTCGGTGTGACCAATAGCAACAATTAGAGTGAGAGGAGAAAATCTCTGAGCAAATACTTGAAGCGATTATCAGGTCATGTGCCTTCATTCTCATGATTAGAAACTAGCACGGGTGGTTAAAATTCCAAACTCTTTGTGCTTCCATTTTAGTTTTTGTGGAAATGCAACCGGGTAGCCTTCAAACCCGGCAATTATCATTTTTCTTGATGTTTATAACACAGATCTAAGTCATTTGGGACAACAGTAAAATATAAGTATATCCCTTCGTGAGCTGAATCCCAGAGCATCAAGTTTCATGTAGTTTTAGTTTAGTAGAGTTCTGATTTGATAGGAGAAGTGACATAAAACTGCAGCTGATCATGTGGACTTTCTCCTCTGGCCTAACAACACATAGTTTGATTGTGATACTGTGACAATGTGACAATGCAATAACGCACGAACCAAAACAATGATTTTCTTTCTTTTTTTTTTTTTTTTTGAGAGTATTAGTCAAGATGATGCTGGCAATAAAACCGGTGATTTGGAACGTTTGCTTTAAAGACATAATGATTTTTGCAGGCTTGTAGAGACATCGCCTTTACGCACATTCAAAAAGATATTAACCTGAGTCATAACCTGCTCAAAGTGCTTTTGGAGAGGCTGGGTTTATAAAGTGAAATTTTCCTTCCTAAGCCACCATTACCCTCCTCCTCTGACTGTAATTATGGCTTCGGCCATTACAGAGGTCACACTTTTTATGCATAGCTGCTGAACATCTGTGGCTCTTTGTCTCCACTGCCAAGAGGAATTATGTGGAACAAAATGTCTTTTCATACATTTTTAAAGGCTCTATATGGCGCATTCGGACTATTCTTGTTATCAATGACACCTGTATAAATTTTGAGTAGAGTAGAGCATAAAGTGGTATCATAGAAAAATGCTTAATACATGTTAATTGTTACTTGCAGCCCCTTGACATGGACTTTAACACTGGCCACCATAGCCCCAAAGACCATTACATCAGCTAAATGATGAACCTCAGCTACACAATGATTCTTTGCTTCTCATTAACTAAAGGACTCCATTATTAAAGTTATATCTGACACCTGTTCTAAACACTGGACTGTGACATTTGAATTATTATTTCTTTTGCGAGTTAACTTACAGCTATTTGTGTTCTCTGGTTTTAGAGGAATGCTAAAAATGCTGACCACCAGATGCTCAGTCAAGTGGGGGGCAACAGTGCTAAAAGCTTTGTCATTGTGTACTAAATGTCCAGCCACACTACAAATGTTGCGTTGCACAACCAAGGAAATTTTCCACTTAATCTTAAAGTTATGCAACTTCCTTGACCAGTGTGTATTAAAAGTAACAAATGACTTCATTCGCCATTGCTGACTTGGCCCACTTCACTCCACATTAGTCTCAATTACAAGCTGGAAATACTGCCAGTGACACACTTTGCTTGAACAGTGGTACGTGTTGAAACCAAAGCAAACATTTTAAGATTTTATTTTTTTTTTTTGTTACCTGGCAGCGACTTGGCCCACTTGACGGCAGAGATGACCTGCTGCCCTCCTAGCCTGTTGAGAGTGGTCATGAGCCGCGAGGAGGTGTCTGGCAGTGTGCTGTCATAGCCCGAGTAGATGATCTCCGGCTCGATGGCCTTGAGCACAGACAGCATGGTGGGCACAAGTTGGGGCATGCACCTCGGGATGACTGGAACAGGCATGCTGCTGGCAGGCTCGGAGGATCCAGGGGGCCGCTGCACTTTCATCTTGATCAGCTTCTTGTTTTTCCTCGCTGGGGGACAGAGAGGCACAGAGGAGCAGATAGTGATCAGTGATCTATAATCAGTGAGCTGATAATCAGTGAGCAGCGACAATTATAATTTTACTTTTTAGGAATTCAACAGACGATCCTGTTTTCAACATTTCATATGCACCCAAACAACAGAGACCAGATATTAGAATAAGTTACATATTAAAGCAGGAAACTGTTATCACAGAGTAAATTTGATGGAAGGTCATGTGTTTCCTCCAGATAGGCATGAACTGTACAGTACAATTGTCCAGGCGACCTAAGCAACCCAAAGACCCAAACAAAAGTAACTGTGGCAATAAAAATTATATTATTATTCATCATTAATTAATCAACCATGTATTTTATTGATGAATTGAATAATAATTTGGTCTGTAAAATGTCATAAAATAGTGAAAGAAGTCATCATAATTTCCCAGAATCCAAGGTCCTGTCTTTAAACGACCTGTTATGTTTGACCAACACTCTAAAACCCAAATGTATTTAATTCACAGTGTTCTCAAGAGAGAAAATCAGTAAATCCTCACATGGCAAAAACTGGAACTAAATAGTTGCGGCTGCTATTAAATACCTGTCGGTCAGCTCATTGGTTAATCAGCTAATCCTTTTGGCTCTAGACATCACTTAAGGAGGAAATAAATAGCTTAATGGCATACCACATGAAATAAAAATCCCATTGCCTGTGTGAGCTACACACCCTTCAGCACCATGTATCATTGAAACTTGTCAAAAGAGATACAGGTGTCGATATGAAAGCAGCCCAATGTGTCAAAGCAGCCCTCAGCAAATGTATCAACCAGGGCTTATTTTGAGAAGGGAGTGATGAGCAATCCACTTTAAGGTACACCTCACCTTGACACATCAGTTGCAAACAATTATGATTTTTTTATCACATTTAATAATTACACTCATGCCTCTGAAATGCATCAAGACTAATTATCAGTTCATGTTAAACTGTGACTAAACTAATTATGCATCTGCTTTCAGGCCCCCAGATATATACTTTTTTTTTTTTTTTTCCCCACGCCCATTTCAATTTTTTACAGGAACTCAGTTCAATTTACGACGACACTTCAGCTCGGATGAAAAAGGTGTAAGCAAGAAATTTAGTTAATTGATAATCAGTAGTATTAATTTATTAAATAAAAATGTAAAATAAACAATATGAGAGTGAATAATAACAACGACAAAATAAACTCTTACGAATTTGAAGCACTGTGCACTAACTCTGCACCCCACCAGTTCTAATACACCACAGAAAGGTCAGGAGAATACGGCATGCTGATTTCTGCCCAGTAATAAGCCATTAAGTCCTCACTTTACCGCCACATCTCGCGGGGGAACATTTTTGTAACATTTACATTTTTTTTCCAGCTTTTCTTGAGTGCAACAACAGCGATGGTAAACGGCTGTGTTTTTGCACACAAACTGTAGATTATCCCGGCATCATTTTGACATTTTCTCCCACTAAATGTACAAAACGTGTCAGGGGTTGAGAGGTTACCATGAAAAAACATGTTTTTTTTCCCAACCCTCTACCTTTTTTAATTTCCTCTTCTGGCGTTTCTATGGCAACTAAGAGCCTTTCTGGTGGGAGTCTGTCTGCTGATGCGCTGACATTCATCAAATCCCTCTCCGTCTTTTTGTCTCTCCCTCTCTGTATGTGAAACTACTTTCGCCGATGTCTGACCCTGGACTGTTTACATGTAGTCTCACTCAGCATTGATTTGTACAAACTGCTAGGAGCAATTTCATGCCCCGAGGGAGCATCGCCTGGAATGACACAATGACAGAAGTTTTAAGCGCTTGCTGTGCTTCACCTGTTGCTTCCCACGTCCATCTCCCTAAACCTCAACACGGCTTAGAATCAAGTGGAAAAGTGATCCGAGGCTGCGGACGTGGGACTTGACAGTGGATTATGCATTGATCGAAGTGTGTGAGGAGGTGGCACTCTGTAATGCAGCCTGGCCTGAATACCAGCACACGTGTACCCAGCAGCACATTTGTACACAATGGCACACACATGCGTTCACAGATGAGTGACTAACACCAGCTGAGCCACACTGCAGCTTCTCTAATGCTCATTAAGAACAATATGTTTAGGAGGACTTGTATATAAAATTACACTGATTACTTATTCACTGATTTTCAAGCTCCCATAAGGAAATTGTTGCTGCGCGATTATGGAACGCATGCGCTCACATTCAAAGCTTCCCTCGAGGAGACACATTTTCCACAGAGCTGTGGCACATTCCTCAGCGCTGACATGGTACAAGAGGAGATTTGTTCACTTTCAATATCTTTTAAAGGTCCTATTTTACTTTCTCAAATTTACAGGCCTCCAGAAAATCAAAACTACCAGTTCAAAGAGATATTTTTTTTTTCAAATCTGCAGGTGCTGATCTGTTTTCATCTGTAAGCGGGACTCTATTGAAAAGCAAAGTGTGGTCTTTTAACCAAAAGTGAATATCACAGTGACAATACCCAAACAATATTCCTGTGGACACAGATTTATTACATAAGAGGTAAAAGGTAGGAGCAGAACAAAGTAAGAAGCTATGATGAAAAGGCAGAGAATTATTTTTAAATTAGATAAAAATATAGTAGTAGGTAAAATAGTACGTTAGGCGGTGTTTGTAGATTGTTGTTGTTGAAGATTTTTTTAATCTATGTATAAACCTATTTTTAATCTTCAGTAATCTAATGCATTTGGTTGGTTTGGTTATTTCATGTTGAAATGGCAGGTTTGTAGACTGTCATGTCTCCATACGGACATACTACTCACTATTGCTGTTAGAATAATGTATATTAGAGATAGCGAGATAGCTAGCTAGCTAGCTAGATAGATAGATATACTTTATTGATCCCAAGCTGGGAAACTGCAGTGTAGCAGCAGCATTACACACAGAGACAATAACAATACAATGAAATAAAAAGAACAACCTAGACATATTAAAAGCAATATAAAATGCAAAATAAAAATGTATAGAAAATGTATAAATAAGCAGTATTGATTAGTAGTGCAAAATAAAATATAAGGTACAAGTGAACAGATAAGCTGCAGTGAACAGTGTGTGCATAAAAACACATAAAGTGCTTATAGACTGTGTGTTATGACCAGAGTATTAGCTGTTATTGTACAGTGAGATGGCATGTGGCAGGAAAGATTTCCTGTATCTGTCCTTTCGACAGCAGAGCTGGAGCAGCCTGTGAGAGAAGGTACTCCTGCTGTCTGTCTACTGTGTGATGGAGAGGGTGCTGATCATTGTCCATGATGGATAATAGTCTATTCAGCATTCTCCTCTCCACCACGGTCTCAAAAGACTCCAGCCTGAGACCAAGCACAGAGCCAGCCTTCTTGATGATTTTATCAAGTCTGTTTGTGTCGCTGGCTCTGATGCTACTGTCCCAACACACAGCAGCAAAGAAAATGGCACTGGCAACAACAGACTGGTAAAAAATCTCCAACATCCTGCTGCCCATGTTGAAGGATCTCAGCTTCCTCAGGAAATAGAGTCTGCTCATCCCCTTCTTGTACACAGCCTCCAGTGTTAGATTTCCAGTCCAGTCTGTTGTCGATCACCACTCCCAGGTATTTGTAGTCCTCCACCTCTTCCACCACCTTCCCCCCTGATCCGTAGTGGCTGTGAAGGCATCTTCTTCCTCCTGAAGTTGATCACCATTTCTCTGGTCTTGTTGACATTCAGCCTCAGGTGATTCTGTTCGGACCACTCTACAAAGTTGTCTACCAGTGTCCTGTACTCACCCTCCTCTCCCTCTCTTTACACCCGACAACAGCTGAGTCGTCAGAAAACTTCTGCAGATGACAATGACTCAGAGTTGTACTGAAAGTCAGTGGTGTATAAGGTGAAGAGGAAGGGAGAAAGCACAGTTCCTGTATCACTGACCACCACATCAACCAGGGCTTATTTTGAGAAGGGGCACAGGACACTGCCCAGACGGACAAACTGTGGCCTGCCTGTCAAGTAGTCAGTAATCCAGGAGATCATTGTGTCATCAACACCCATCACCTGCAGCTTCTCACCCAGTAGCAGCGGCTGAATGGTGTTGAAAGCACTGGAGAAATCAAAGAATGTGATCCTCACAGTGCCTCCTCCACCATCCAAATGCATATGGGCTCGTTGCAGCAGGTAGATGACAGCATCATTGACTCCTAAATGTGGCTGATTGCAAAGGGTCCAGAAACATCTTCACCTGTGGCCTCAACTGGGCTAAGACGTCTCTCCAGGACCTCCATCACATGAGATGTGAGGGCGACTGGTCTGTAGACTGCCGGGTCTGATGGCCTCGGACTTCTTGGGGACTGGAACCAAGCAGGACGTCTTCCACAGCATAGGGACTTTCTCCTGACTCAGACTCAGGTTGTACAGATGTCCCAGTACAGGAGACAGCTGGCTGGCACAGGTCTTCAGGATCCTGGGTGTGATGCCATCAGGGCCTGCAGCCTTTCGCTGGTGTAGTTTTCCAGCTGCCTCTTTACCTGGCCTGTAGTCACCGTTGGGCAGGGGTTGATGATCTTGGATGTCTTCAGTGGAGGGTGGGGGATAAGGACATGGGGGCAGATGGAGAGGTGCTGTACAGGAGAATGCCGGGGGCATGGGTTGGAGGGGGGGTGGCAGGTGTGGAGCTAAACCTGTTAAAAAACTGGTTAAACTGGTTTGCTCTATCCAGGCTCCCTGACGTCTGCCTGTCTTTCCCCTTCATCGCCTGTGATGTGGCTTCATTCCTGTCCACACATCTCTCACATTGTTCTGTTGGAGTTTAGCCTCCAGCTTCCTCCTTTGCATGTCCTCAGCATGTCTCTGAGTTCGTGCTGCACTCTCCTCTGCTCCAGTGCCTTCAGGTCACTGGTAATCCAAATATATATATAAAAAGTATATAAAATACTTTCTTTACCAGTTTTATCCCATTAACGAAAACCTTTGGCACACTTGCCTCGTAACAGACAGTGGATATAAGTGAAATTGTTGAAATGAAATAATTGTGATATGATATACATGTGCTATGGTCCTCTGATTGTGTCTTCTGCCTTGTAAAAGACAGCTATTGATTTATTAATCCTTGTCATAGACTGGTGGTACTACAATAAAAAAAAAGTATACTGTAGTATGCATATTATAAGTAAGCACAAATCTGTTTATTATATATATTTTTAAGTGTTAAGCAAGCATAGTTTTAAACACAAAGTTTCATTATACCTATTGCTGTATTCTTATGAGAATTTTTCAATGATTTATCAAGAGGTGTGGTGACAAAGTTTGACCTAATGCGACTTGCTTATTTTCCATGAACTCCCACATACTGGGGGTTGTAATGGAAAGACTGGGAGGCAGAGTCACAGAAACAGAAAAACACGGTGAAAAATGAGCATTGGTGATTTATAACGTATGTTAGGACTGCAGTGCAGTGATATATGTGTTTCTGATCAATAGATAAGGTCAACCAATCAATCAACAATAACAGTACATTCAATAAAGGGACATTTATGGATTTTAAAAAGTTTCTATTTTAAAAGGCTGCATTTGTGAGTGTACACATATTTTTATCCAATCAAAAGTAATCTGGTTTGTCTTGTAAACCCGTGGATCAGAGGAGAATTGGATACCTTGCTAACAGATAGCACCCCAAGCATTACAATAAAAGTTACTCACTGGGTGCTTCCTGTGTTTCTGTGTCCTTGCCATTTCAGAGGTTTGTGGCTCTTTGCATCATGTGAGGAGCTGAAAACTGAAACGAGTCACTAAATTTGCTTCACGGCCAAACCTCAGCTCGTTCCTAGGGGCTTGAGTGAACCTCTTTCATCACATAAAACCGCACTTGACGGTTGACTTTTTGATTTTTTCTCACTTCATAATATGAGTGGGTGAGGTGTGGGTGGAGGTCCTCCTTTACAGCACTATATTGTTCTGCATTTGCTAAGTCGTTTTGAGCAGTCCAGTCAAATCTGCAGGATTTGATCAAATCCCTGTCGTAACTACACCCTGCCCACATAGTCAGTATCAACGAAAAATATCTGCGATTATGAAAAACAGCTGTTTCACTGTGACGTTTAAAGCAGTTCTGACGAAGCCCGGCCTGATTCAAAGGTGGGTCAGACTGTTTACCTTCCAAGTTCATTCCGGCTTGAAGACATTTCCTGAAGCGGCAGGCTGGGCAGTTCTTCCTCCGGATCTTATCAATGATGCAGTCGTTTCTCCCTGCACACAGGTAGTTGTGCTGACCTACAAAGAGGAGAGGGAGAAGAAGAAGAGGGCGGAAAAAGGACACATATTAGCTAGCTAAGAAGGTTTGAGAAGGATTAGGCTGAGCAGTATGTATTATGACCACACTAACCACCTGCTGATTCTACTGTAAGCCTGACAAGCCTGTGGCATCCCTTTGGTGTTGACAATTTCACTTCCTCAAGCCTTCACTTGGAACACATGGCACAATCCATGATTGTGCACAGAGCTCTTTCAGCCCAATAATTAGACACAGTCCACGTGGTCCACATTCATGTTGTGGGCCCTGCGCTAGAGTCTTAATGGTCCACATTTGTTTTCAGACAATGAAAGCTTTCCCCCTCTCAAAATAACTCTCCTGCGACCTGTGGGTGAATGCCGTACATGATTAGCATGCAGGAATATAAACCAGAGATGAAACTGTGATTGGATTCATTGAATTTGAAAATGAGATGTGAAAAGCAACACTATTCACAGAACGGGCTCAAATGTGACTTTAATACTTTGAGATTTTAAAGGACAAAGCTGAAGATTTGTAGTAATTTAAAAAACTACAAATCTAAACTAATGTGCAGATGTGATAAAGGATCAAGACTATAGTATGAATATTTCTTCTGCGAACTACTTGCCTAATGGGATTTTGTTGTTCCAAGCAATGTTATTTTCAGATGCCAGGCAATACATTTCTACCGTTATCTGTTAATCTTCTGGGAAACTCTTGTGCTTTCTTTTTGTCTTTGTCACTGAAACTAGTCTGTCAGGCCATCTCAGACCTGATCTATTTTATGTGGTGTTACCATGTCACTTCAGTGGAAGTGGGCCACAGTGCAAAAGCGTCTTGCTCTTAGCACATACTACAGTACTTGTGTGACAGAGCCTGAGGAGTGTCACATGAATCTCATCTTTCCAGCATCAACACATTCTTTTGAGTTCAGATTGGGACATAATCAATCTAATAGACAAAATTAATAAAGGCACGTCCCATAACATCATGCCATTTTGGCCTTCTTTTCAAGTTTCATTATGATAGACGTTCTACGAAATCCAACTGTCACCTACGAGTATCACCTCTGATGTGCGAAATGAGTCACTAAGCCAACAAAGAACACAGAACACTGTGGAACAAAAAAGATTGTGGGTAGTGAGACGGACCGGTAAACAAACGTCATCCACCAGTGAAAAAAATTCTCGTTAGTTATGCCACATCCTTCAGTTACGGCTAACTAACTAACTAACTAACAGGAAGTCAACAGGGTTGGAAAAAAATAATTCACTGACAGAGGGTATCACACTAAAGGATTTCCATACAATTCAAACATGATTTTATTTGTACAGCAAAATTAGTAGAAGCAGCCTTTTATGTAAAACTATCAACAGCTGTCACAGCTAGCTTTACATTCATGACAAGGCCAAGGCTAAATTATAAGTTACTCCCCCCCCCCAATCTCATTACTATAGATTTTCAGAGGCAAAGTGGACGCTTGCTCCTAAGTCATTTCTGATACAACGCCATCGCTCATTATAGAGCAGATCTACACAGTAATTACACCGTGGGGAGAGGCAAAAGCAGAGGATATAATAAATAACCGCATTGAAGCTCTGTACAGTCGTTTCATGTTCTTGACACTTGCCACTACATTCTTAATAGATGCGGAGATCATCACGTTTAATGATATCTGCTTGTTCTGCCTCTGCTCAGCTCTTCATTTAGTGCACACACACACTGAGAAGGTTCTGCATGACCACACAAAAAAAAAGCATCATTGGCTGAAACAAGACCTACAAAGTCAACAGTGTCTTAAGAAAATGCCCTCTGAGACCATGAACATTGTTAGTGATCTTTGAAATATCATGTGTTTGATGCAGCTTTTTGAAGTAAAGGGCATTCAATAATACTGCCGCCGCCATATACTAAAATGTCAATATAATACTGTACAGTGTGTCATTTGTTTTCCTCTATCACTATATCCTGAAGGCGCATGGACATGACAGCAGCGTAATGCGCTAAATATTAAAAGGATAATCCTGATAACAAATCAGAGCTGCTTCTGTATTCGGGAAAGCCTCAAACTGCATTGCAAAAGTTTGTTTCTGTTGAAGCGACGTTTCTACCAGCAAGTTCCACTAAACTTCTTTAACGTTCTTTAAACGTCTTGTGATCAATAATTGAACCAACACATCACAAGTTGGCCAGCCATGCATTCCAGATTCACCACAATTCTTAATAGCTGGCAAGCATTCGTGTTAGTTGTGTCACTGAAATCTACGCTGAAAAATATTTTGCTGAGCAACTTTTCAAGGTGAAAATTGCTGAAAAGATGAGCAGAAATTTTAAATATCTTTAAAAACAAAAAGGATCACAAAATCCATTACAATGTCCATGGATGAATAAAAGCAACTACAAAGGTTGGCAGCATAGAAAAATATTATAACTTTTAACACAATTTTTCCACTATTAACCAAAAAAACAAGTCTTTGGAATTAATTCATCTACAATCCCACAGAAACTTAAGCAAGGGGATGCAATGGCTGGGTCAAACCACAAACAGACAGGTGGCACCCTGAGATTTCTAAGAAACTAAGCGAACGTAAGTAAGGGCAGTGGATGTGGCAGTAATGTTACTTTCACTTGGCCAGATTTCATGTTTGCTATTGGAGGGAATGACTGCAGGATTAATGTGGGCTGTCAAATATTCTCACAGATGTTCAGAAAAGGATTATTTTTACATTAACATAGTCCAACATTTAAGATGCTCATCTAAAGCTAAACTCAGACAGTACAGTATCTTTGTGGATACTTTTATACATGTGTTATTAAAAAAATATGTTTTGTTAGTATTGATAGTATTAGCTGTCAATACTGCGTCTTCACCTTCATCTCATTGGTCATGCAGCGCTTTACATTATTTTGCCCTTCTCCTGCTTGCTCACAATTGAGTGAATACTGAGTCTAATACAGCAACCTAAATGCATGTACTATGAGCACCAGCAAACAGTGAATCTGGGACACCAAGTAAATGATTAGCTTGGCTTAATGATGTTACAGCAGCGCCCTACGTTGATGGTGGCTGACGCTGTACTCTAATCAAAATGGAGAAAATGTCTCAAAATGTAAAACTTAAGTAAGTAATATTTAAGTTCATAGTATGTTACTCAACCCCATATTCATGTATATAATAATTATGTTTCTATTCATATTGGTGGAAAAAGCAGCGCTTCCCTAGATGTTTGCCAAAATCACAGAAAATTACAAATAATCTTATTCAGCATGGACTGGAAATTAATCTGCGAGGTTGCTGGCGTGATGACAAGATCGCAGCCTGAGGACTGCCAGTTGCGGCCATCGCTGATATCACAGGAAGTCATTGCAAACAAAGGCGTAAACAACCATCTGTGGTGTCAAAACTGCCAGCTGAATCCCACTGATATCCTCCCTCACTTATCCTGCCCTGATCTGCTAACAAGACCCTGGCAGGGACCGTCAGCAGTGGTTGGTTAAGCCGAGTGGCTGGGTTTGACACGAGCATGTCAGTGTGCAACTAATGAGTGTTTGCTCAGTGGGCCAGTGGTTATCACTGTCAACTCACAGCGAGGAGTTTGAACCTGACCAGTTCCTTTCAATTCAGCAATGATTAGTAGATACTTCATGAAACTGTCTGCAAATTAAAAAGGAAGCAACTCCTTGTACAATTTGTGTGAAGATATAGTTAGCAAATGTTTCGTATTTTTACTTAATTATTAGCCAAACAATTAAAATTACAATCTGATAATGTATGAAAAACACAAGTATATTTTCATAAACATGTAAGTTGTTATAATGTGCAGAAAAGGTCTGTTGATGTGTTGCTTTGGAAACTCATTTATGTATTTTCATAGGCTTAAAACCCATTCAAATCAATACAAAAATATTATAACTACATTTTTTCTGCCGCACAGCAATGCAAAACTGTATTGCTTCGCAGTTGTAGAGATTGATTTTGCTTAAAATCTACCACAAAAAACAAAACAGATTACCTTAAGTGAAACTGCTTGAAAAGCCTTAGAAATAAACAAAACAAACTGTGCTGTTAAGAGTAAGGCAATTGTGCAGAGACAGGGGGGAAGTGATGATACTGACAATATTACATTCACCTTCTGGCAAAACCTGATATTTATGATCTTAGACTCAAGTGTGCGCCCTCATTTATTTAATGTTACTTAATTGTGCTAAAGACTGCAGAAAGATGAAAGGTATCCGACACGCCCTTTTTATTCTTCACTTCCAAGAAATAATTATAATTGCATACCACTAGCGAATTATTACCCATTTTGTGTACTCCATTTACTCAAGTTCATCAGCGACTTAAGTCATGAACTTATTCTTAAAACTGTGGCCTGCAATGTGTTTTTTCTTTTAAGAAAGTATAAAGTGGATCTGACTCATTACGTGAACACACCACTGTCCACTGAAATTCATGTGAACCGAAATTGAGCATTTTTCAGAAACTTAAGCAATCTTTTATGGGCTGATAACATTAGGATTATCAGATAAATGCATAGTCACAATGCTACAACAGGACGCCTGTTCTTAGTTAAAAAAAAAAAAAGTACTGGAGATACGTGATGCTCATAGGACAGTGCCGATAATGTTACTGTATGCTACATAAGCATTTGAAGTCAAAATACACTGATATTAGTAGTCAATTAGTCCAGCAGGATGATTTCAAGAGCAGAAACAAGAGCCTGAAACAGTGCAACACACACAGTAAATGAATGACATGACAAGCACAAGGAAAGAAGAAAAAAAAAAGAAAAGTGTCTGAGAGGTAACTTCTGACATCAGATTTCTGCAGGTTAATGTGGGTCAAGTGCGATAGGCCTAATTAGAGACAGGAAGTGATTGTACTTATTGGATCGACCACCTGTGAGGATGATAACGTGGAGCATTCCAAACAGAAACTGAAGAGCACAAAATCACTCACAGGCAATTTGCGCTGACTTGAATTACCAAATCAGAGCATTTGCATGCATTAACAGATAGTTGGCAGAAGAGGCCATGCGTGCGTCTGGGCAGATTGGTCATAGTTCAGTGCTGAAGGTATACAGGGACATGGGCAAATCAGAGGTGATAGTATTACCATCATCAACATTATCATCATAATTGTCATTATTATTATTGTTATTATTAAAAGTGAATTTATTTACCATCTGTGTTTTGTCGTGCTCTCCATCCTTCACCATAGAGACAACCGGAGAATGGAGAGGGGGGGGGGGGAGAAGAACAAAAATAACAGATATAACTTTTTCAGTGCTACTGTAGGCAGCGCTTTTCAAAATAAAACTTACACTTCAGTCTGAGCGCTTGGTATTTACACCAGCACCACATCATTAAAAAAAGCTGATAATCGTGACAGTCAACAATCAAACAACTCAACAATTTAACTTTAGCAGATTATCCATCTCAAATCACGTGTTCATTTTATAATATTTTACATTTTATCCGGTTTTACACATATTTTCTAAAGGAACAGTAGCCTCTAATAGATTTTTCAACAACCACCAGCCATGTTTTAGTCCTGAACTGGTGCGTAAGTCATGCAATCTACATTCACTGCTTTGTCTTACATTCAGAGTGATGTTTTTTCAGCAGTGAGTCTGGTCACTAACTGTGTTATTTCACGAGCAACATTAGTCACAGATAAAGGGGAAACTGACAGATGGAGATAGTGAACGTAGGGACAGAAAGAAAAGGTCAAGGCTGCCGCTGCACTAACTGGGACATGAATATAAGAGATTAGTGCGGGTCATTTCTGTGTATTAAGTACCAGTGCTGGGTTAGTAGTAAATGGAGAAGGGTTTAATTATTGCTCACCTGGGCATCACCTGTCCAGTGTTGATGAATTCAATAATCAGTTAATGGTAATATGCTCCTCAGAGAGCCTTTTCATATTAATTAAACATCAGCAGAGTCAACTCTAGACAATCAGGAAATGAAACCGAAGCAGAGTGAAGCAGAGGGAGATGGAACGCATGGCAGAAAGCCTTTAACACAAATTATTGTCTATTTGCCAGGTGCCTTTCTCCTCATCCAAGCTCAAGATTTTGTCCAGGCAATTACTGCTTGCCTGAGACCAGAAATGAATACCATATTAGAAGATGTCAAATGTTTGTGAAGCAAAACAGAACAATGGCTGTCTTACAAGCACATTATAACACTAGTCCCTGATAAGGCAAAACTATTAATGAAGGGAATCATGGCAATATTTTTCAAGTGGGCTGTTTCCTCTGCAGTTTTTTTTTTTGCTTGTCAATACGACTTGTAAGTCATCTCTGTTTTGTTACATGACAAACAGTAAAGGCAAGAGAAGAAGAGGTGTGACATGCAAGGTCAGGACTAAGACTCAAGCCGACAAAAATGCAAGTGTCTGACACGTGTCTAGTTCAACAAGAACTCTACTATTCCACCTTGGATTTGGAGAAATAATTCAATTTTTCATCTGCCTGAGGGAGGAAACACAGCAGAGATGTTTCACTGTTGTGCAACAGCTTCAAGAGTCGATCTTACGTAAGTGAAATAACTGGGAATCTTTGGGACAAAATGTACAAAGTTAATGCTAACCATTATTGTGCACATGTACAAAGTTGTGGCTGCATAATATAGAATACACAGACATTAATATGCAAATCTAATTATAACCTGGCGTAAAAATGTGGCCACAATTAATCGCTTCAAAATGACAAAGGTTTCAAATGAAAAAAAAATTCTCGCAAAGATTCGTGTAAATACCATCATTCAAATCCAAAGTAAGTTTTTGGCGTCTGCAAGTCAAGTGTCGTGTCTGAGTGACTGGCTGAGTGAGTGGATGCAGGTAGGCAGGTGTGTGAGACCAACCTTCGACGGCCCTCTTGAAGAACACCTTGCAGCTGCCGCAGGTTACGACCCCGTAGTGGCATCCCGAAGCCTCGTCTGAGCACACCAAACAGATCTTATGGGTCTGCCCACTGGGCTTGGTTTGGCCCGCCACCGCAGAACTGCTGGGCTCAGGCCTGGGTGACAAAGAGAGAAATGTAAAGATGGGTGAGCTGCATGCAGACAGAAAGATTTTGTGGCAAATCGAGGCAGACTGCACAAGGCTGATTTGTGGGTACAGGAAGCTTCAATGGTAGGTTGTACTGTTGCTAGGAGACATGAAAACCATTTGAACAAATTCAGGCGGCTATAGGAAATATCTAAACTGAACACAAGACAAACATTTCGATTGTGCTGCTGTTTCTCTGATCGATGGTGTCTTTTCCAATGGTAATAGCTGAAAATTAGATGCAGACAAGGGCTTGAATACTCACAAAAGGGTTTTACTGCTAAAAGTATAAAACTATATTGCTCCAGAACATCTAATCTTTAAAAAGAACCACTGAAACAACACATCATACATTTACTCTACAGGGATGTCTGCAATGTGTCACAGAGACAGCATTGACTTCAGCATAATTGGCTGGGAGGTTGTCCTCAGATGACACTCAGTCGCTTAAACGTATTTAAGTTGATGGTTTGTTAATTTTGATGATCGTTTTTTCATTAAGGCTTATTGTGAAAACAAATAAGCCAAACCCAGTGAAGCCTATCACTGGCGACACCTCCTCTGCACAGTAACTAAGCTCTAAATCTCACCTCAAGCTTCCAGTTTTGGTTACAACGCACCTTAAAGCCTTGTTTAAACCTCTTGAGAAACTTGCGTGCATGCACACATAGTTGTCATTATCCCCGACCGTCTATAATTAGACTTATAGTGACTGAGACACCTGAACTGCAATGTGAAGCTCAACTAGACACCAATTTGTCAGATGTATTGCAGGCACAGTGCCAGCGCGCAGAGAGTACGACAGGTTTAAGGGGTGTGTTGCGGCCAAACAGACTCCAGACTACTGTTAAACTGACACTGCTGCGTAATCCATGACAAGAATTTGACAGCATTAGAAAGGCTTAAATCTTTTCCCCCCCTTGCTTGTTTTGGCAGCACACTGGTTGGAATGTATGTAGGCATTATGTAACCGAGTTGGCTCACTAAGCTTGATAATGACTTTACATTCAGGCCCATAGATATCTTAGCCCCGCTGCTGATGCTCTGTTTGATTATTCAACTAATGGTCCAAGTGTTGGTTCTAGCCATTTTCCCTCCACGGCTTTCAAGCTACACAGCCATGTTTGCAAGACGAGAGTAGAAAATGGAGAGAGGATATAAACTTGTTAGTGTCTGTCTCACGGCCCAGTAGCCTTCCCCCCCGGGCCCACGTCTCCCTAAACAAGCACGACCTAAATTCACAGCGGGCTGTGCCTCATGGTCATTGGAAAGACGACACTTGCTTATGCAAACGGGACGGCGACCAAGGGGGAGTAGAGGTGGTGCCTCTTAGAAGATGTCCAGCTAAGACATTTAGCCATAGCTTAGCACTGAAGCAGACAAGACCGTTCCCAAGACATGCAGAGAGCCAGGTGAAATTTTGGCAGGCGTCTGAAAAGTATACAATCACACTGTTTTGCAGACGGCATAAACAGGGGCAGAAGGGGGAACAGCGAGCACTTTCCCAGAAACTAGAAAAGGGCACGTGATCCTCATAGTGGTGACATTATCTGTACAAAATGTGCATTTTCTGAGAATCTAAAATACATCAAGTCCAGCTGAAACATGTTTTATGATTTACTGTAGGTTTATTATTACATTATTTTTAAGAAAAGTAGTGCGACTGAAATATAAAATACAAATGGTTTATTCAGACATAAACCTAACCACAGACCTATAAGACTGCATGACGAACACCTTAAATGACTATGTGTGGCTCATTCTGAAACTATCAAAGCCACAACTTGCTTTTTTTTTTTCACTGAAAAGAAATTCAGTAATTGACCTTAACAAAACTTTGAACTACATCTGACACCAACACCCCATATACATACCAAAACATGCACTCAACAGTTATTTTCACCTTAATGTGCAGCTGATCCTATACACAGTATAAAACTCAATACACCACAGAGTGAGGAATTCAAGAATGTTGTTTTATCAGTAAGGTGACCTGTAATAATTACAGCACCTCAAACATAATAAGTAATATCTATTTTTCAACTTCACATCTGATATTATCTTAATATGGTGGACCTCGATCTGATAATTGAACAAGTGAGTTTTCTTCATGTTTATGAAACAATTACCGTGACGATTGAGACACACAGCGCGAAATCAACAACTGAAATGAACTAATTCAGGTCCCTCTTATCCTGACCCCTCTGCACACTACGGTTAGACTATCTGCGACACTGGAATGCTGCACATTTTGGCAGACTCTCACTAATATGTACCAGCCTCAACTTTGGATCATCGGCCTGGCAGTAGTAGGGTATTTATAGAAATGGTCCTCTTTGAACCTCCGTTATGAGGGGTATGGTGTCTTGGTATGCGCTCATCTTTCTGGCTCTCTCATTACTTGTCAACTTAAAGCAGCTATGGCAGGATTTGAGTAAAGATGTTGTGAACACTAATTATCGGGCAGTGCTTGACCCGTGACGCCTCTCTGGGGAGTGCTGATGAAGCGGGGGGATCACATGACATCAATCGACCCAGCAAAGTGTTTAGTGTGTAGGCCTTTCCACAGTCTTTTTTTGGGGGGGTTTTCAATGTCCTTTTTTTTTAGTATTTTAAAGATGTTTTACTCCGACATGAAATGCTGATAATGTAAAATGACCACAGGGTGGTGTTTGAATTAAAGATTTAAACCCCCCAACCCCCACCCCTTTTCTAACTCACACGCTCCTCCCATTGCTCAGCCAACAAGTGTGGCTCTGAGCCATGCAGTGCAAATCCAAACCTCATTAGGAACGCCTCCATACAGGACCGGAGCGCAATAAACGTGCACTTACTCCGTCACTCTCACACACACACACACACAGAGCAGATAAACAAGAGCACATAGCAAACAAATGCAGACTGCACAAAGCGATTAGCACACAAACAAACAAAGTCTGGTACACATAAGCAGAAAACAGAAGCGTAATCATACCACAGAGACACCTGCAGACACATTCGCCAACACTTTTGGGAGGGGCTTGGCCAAAAGATAGTGAATAAACACATGAAAGCAGGTTGAAGTTCACTGCCACCGGTGCTTGTTCTCTCTGACCGCGCTGCTCTGAACTGGTTGTCCCAGTCAAGCGCCTCATAAAAAGGCAAATGTAATGAAAATCTGAACGGGCTGGTGAGTGTTCACACTCCCAGGAGTGCCACCAATCACTTCTCTTACTATTTTATTTCTACCTACATCGACATCTCTTCCTGTGCGCGAGTACATGCAATATGTTTCAATACTGAGAGGCTGTGTGGAGACATCAGTGAGCCATGGTAACCAGATTCAAGAAACAAAAACAATAAATTCACTGAAGTATGAGTCTGCAGGTTTTTGTTAGAAATCCACAATTCCTCTCTATCGCTACACAAATAGTATATTTATAGAGTGTACACTGTTCAACTAGAAATCAATTTTGACTGCTCTCCTAAGTGTCTCCCTCTGAAATGAAACAGTTCCTCCACTGTACATGTAATTTCAGATTTGATAACTCAAATCCAATAACCAGGATGCTGATTTCCACATGAATATGCCAACCGCTAATCTAATCTACATTCAAATGAAATCAAGCTATACAAGTTCTAAATGTGTTAAACGTCTTTTTAATGATATGACATCGTATGATGAGGCGGTGGAAAAGACAGATCAGCACTGGTGACGGTCCACAACAAACAAAGTGCCTGCAGCAGCTATGGGGGGAGAGCTGAACTGGGCTGACCTGTTGTGTCGCTAGGGAATCATATACCAGTGACTACAGTGGGAACCGATGGGAGGATAGTTTTTTCCATTAAGATCAAAGCTTTTTTAAGGCTAATGTGTGGGAGCAGAAAGTATGAGATGGGCGGTGGGAGACTGAAGTGGGTTCCTTTCAGCGAGAGAGATGTAGAATATGAGAACATTCGTGGTGCTGAGGCTTGACGCAAACATGGAAAGTGGCTGACTTGGCCAAACACATTATGGAAGACGTTTGGGGGGGGGGGCGTTTGCATTGCTCACTTCTCACCGCTGTTCCCTTAATTTTGTGCGATTTTTCTGACACTTTTGATGGCAACCAAAAGCTGTAAAAGCTGCAACAATTACTTCATGGCTATAATTCGCAGTCTTTTTTAATTCCAAAGAGCACAGAGAAAGCATGAGTGGGCAGTAATGACACATTTTGATTTGTCCTCCATATCCCAAGCAAATTGGTCAGAGCTGAAGAGTTGTGCATTCATGTTAGTGTAAGCAAAATATTTATCTCCATCTTTTTTTTTTTTTTTTTTTTTAATGGTAACCTTAGCACACAATGAGCATCGTCTCCGCTTTGCCTGCTCTCTGAATGTGAGTGGGTTCTCCAAAAGGCCAACCATTATTAGACAACCACAGAGAAGAGTGTGTAATCCACATTCAAACATTTATGTGTCAACATTCATTGATTCATGTTGAACTAGTCTACCAGCCCATCCTTAGGGGTGCACATACTCAGTTTGCAGATTGGGATGATATTTATTAGACTGTGTGCTTATTTCATCCAGTCAAGACTAGGGGTGGGTATTGGCAAGGACTTCACGATACGATACGTATCACGATACTTGAGTCACGATATGATACATTAATGCGATATTGTGGTATTGCGATATATTGCGATATATTGCGATATTCTACATAGTTCACTGAGAAATTTAAAATGCAGCTTAAAATACAAGTTGTATATATATATGTCCATCAGATGACAGTGATCATTCATTCAGTTTGCAAACTGCGTACTCTTTGTCCAGCTTATTAGTTCCGTTCCTTCTTCCATTTGAAAGCCAAAGTGCCTCCAAACGTCAGCTTTGAATTGTGATGGCGTTTCAAGTTTTGTCACCGCCGCCTGTCCACTTCTTCTACTGTCTCACTCATCACTTCAGGAAACGCCGCGCAGCGAGGTAGTGGTACAGCGACACCTTGCGGAGCTGAGGTGCGGAAGTCGGCAAGTGAAAATGGCAACAAGTGATAATGATCTGTCTTCGCTTACACAGTTGTCATTCAAGTATCATTACTGTCTGAATGTTGTGCAATATATTACATGTTGCACAATTGTGCTGTCATTGTGACACGTTATCATCCTGACCCTCATATCGTGGTGGCATCAGTTCTAAAAGCACAAGGGCCAAGACGCAGGGCTGCAACTAACAATTCTATCCATACAGTAAAAAACTCATTCAATACCCACCCCAGTTTCCTGGAGTCAGCAGGCGGCCTCTCAAATAATTTAATCTGTCCGATCACTAGTCCAAGGCGCCCCAAAAATATTCACTACACTATGTTATAAAGAGAATACAACAGCACATCCTCACATTGGACAGCTGGAACGGGCAAATATTCTGTATTTTATCTTGGGAAATGACTTGGAGCAGCTTATAGAAGTTATGAGACTGGTTCATATGTAAGTAAACTAATACTTTTCTTCTGATATATCTATATGATACATACATACAGGACATAGCTGGACATTAGCCACAGTGTTAAAGCACGTCATTTCATTATTATTATTATTAGTAGTAGTAGTATTGTTCCTTATATTCTGTGCTGACTGGTATTTGCAGTCGTCCATCTCTTAAATTGAAAAGCTGATTTCAAACATGCAAAAGTGACTAAATAAAAGCAATGTGATTATGTGGAAATGCTGTGCAGCCCAGCCGCATGCCTCTTCAGCCCATTATGTAAAACAATCTGTTCTCTGGCTTTTTAATCTTTATTGTGTAATTTTACTGTTATACTGTACTTTTCCCTTCCTGCCGTTCCCTACTCTCACTTCCTCTCTTTCCATCACATCCGCCTCTCTCACCGCCTCGCTCTCATCCTCTCTCATTGCTCATTCCCCCTCTTCCTATTCCCCTCCCACCGCCTCATCTGCCAAGGTTATATAATATTTGTATTACTGGTGCTGGGGCAGACGCCTCCATCCCCCCCCTCGCTCAAGCTCAGTCTCTCAGCCAATCGAGTGTCACAACTGGCAGAAGTATGGAGGAGGTCAGGCGAGTCATGAGATTATCCAACTCACCTACCCAGAGACAAGCGCACAACAGCATATGTGTGTGTGTGTGCAGTCTGCGTGTGTGTAGTCTGCATGTGTGTCACTACTAGGAAGCCTGCAAGTGTGTGTGTTGATTTGGTCTTTGAAATACTGCGCAGAGCCTTTGGTTGCTAGAGAGGAGCGCAGTTATAAAGCTACCCTTGTTCCAGAAATCATCATGTGATTGTGTGATGGCTCCCTCTTTTCTTCTCTCCCTTTTTCTCCTGCTAAACTGCGCTCATCCGCCCACCCCTCCTCACATCTGAGTCTACATCTCCTACACAGTGCTGTCACTTCAATCATCATTTCATAGCGTCAGCCCATTCTTCCCCTCCCCCCTGCCCGACTTGAGCACTTTCAGTTGTTTACAACTGTACAAACAACATATTTTCTGATGTGAGGCGGACTTTCAGGCGAGACTCACTGGAATCACAGCATTTTCAGTTTGATCCAAATACTGGGTTTACTTGTCTAAGACCTTGTGGCCAATGTGATTTATGATTGCTGCCTGTCAGGAAGTGTTAAGTTGTTACCAAGCTGGAAAACCAGCTGGTAGATGGTCTAACCATGGTCGTGATCTTGCTTTAACCAAGTTTCTGTGCCTTAAGAAATTAAAAATTTAACCATAGCCGTGGCAGATAAGAAAAAAAACAAACACTGTGTCTTGCCAAAAGGGGCACCAGATTGGAATATACTCTAGGTCTGTTTGACAACACAAGGCCACATTTTGTCATTTAGTCCGGATGAATGGCTGAGGTTCAGGCAGTAAAATTGTAACATAAAATTCCTCCACTACTACATTCACTTCAGTTTCATCTCAGAATGACAAAATTCATTAAAAAAAATAATAATAATAAATCAAGTCCTTCCATCCAAACAATTGGCATGAAAATAGTCGCTAATTACCTGTTGATGGTGTGATAATCGAAAACCAGAATGAGTGAGGTGAGTCAGAGCGCAGGAGAAGTGAAAGCTCAAACAGGAGGAAACAAGCTCATAATTCAGCCACGCACTTTGAGTTCCCTTTGCAGTGTTTTTCACATTTACTCTCTCTCTCTCTCCGTCCCATTTGTGTACTAAAATATGCCAGAGACACTCATAAAGAATCATTACCAAAGCCGCCGCGGTGAAGTCTCATTAACAGTAATTTCCACTGTGACTGGCAACGAACTTTTAATTCAGATTCTGAAATAAGTCAATTACTGCCGCCTGCTCCACCACCCTCATTTCATCAGAGCTGAACACAATTTTCCTCTTCTGAATACGACTAATGCTTACATGTATTGTGTGGGTTCGCAGCGGAGCTAGACAGATAAAACTATGCTGAACAATGCGAGGTGCTGCACCATAACATGCAAATATGGTAAAAACAAAACATCACAAATCAAGTCGAGAATGCACGGCTGAAAAGTGGGATCAGTGGGATCACCTGCTAAATTTACATCTATATTTGCTGTTAGGCAGAGCAGAAGGGCGGCTTAACATATAAATAAATAACATAGATATGCAAACTGCTACAGGGATGCAATATGTGCCCTTTACTGGAGGCAGGCAAGAGCTGGAGAAAGGCTTCAAAGCTGTGAGTGACCTGGCCTCAGGGCTGCGCATTATTTCAATATCTGTTTATTTTCTTTCAGTGGACTCATGTTGTGCCGATCACAGGATATTGGGGCTATTGTGGGATTATGCTGTCGATGATAACGCTGTATTAAAAAACAAATGAAACAGGGTTACGAAACACGATAAAGAATATTTGACCGCTCGACATCATGCCTAATGTTACCTCGTCGTTTAATATGACGGACATCGGCGTGATTATTTAACGAGTGAGTACGCTCTTGCTCATGATGCGACGGACGTTACTGTGACGCTGATTTCGGACATGCAGCATCACCCGGGCTAGCCCAGCGCAACAGGAGGCTTTGCGCAGCTTGAGTTTTATGTATCTAAAGCCAGACAAGACAAGAGTGTGCATAAGCAGAGCAGAAACCCCAGAAAAGACCAGATCATAGGAAAGAAAAGGAAGAAGGGACAATCAACTGTAAAGTGTGTCAACGGGTCGGACAGTAAGGCCTTTTTACTTTTCTACAACTTTGATGTACAAAATAATGTCCAGAACAGAGGCAGCAGAGCAGCCGAACTGGAGACACAACTTCCACTGTTCCTCTCTGAGAAGGGTACGGTTTAGGCTAGATGAGGTCACATGTTAAATCCCTGGAGCGTAGCTATGCTGTATTGGAATGTGGAGCTTTACAGGAAATTGGGCCACATGGCACCGACCACAGGGAGCAGAATGGAGGGCAATGGCACAATCTTTCAAGTGTATCCCTGTTTAACTCTGTACGAGTCCTGTTCTGCGGCTATACAAGAGAAGGTTTATCATGAAGTTTAGCTAAATGTACAGGATGCGCTCTGTCAAACTGATACCATTTTTGAAAACAAAGACTTTCTGTGTTTCTTGCTGCTGAAGTATACACAGGACCTGTTGCTATTCTAAGCTGTCGTGTGACATGTTGATAATTATTCTGATACACACACATATATAGTTTTTTTCACCAAAGTGGTGTGAAATTGTGATTCAAGTGATTCAAGGTGCCCTTTGATGCAATATACACTGTGAGAGGACAGTTATTTGTGTATATTTTCGTGGAACAACACACTGACAGAATTTTTAGGAAGGAAATGACTGATTTGCTGCAATCGGTTGTTTAATCACACCTCTGGTTGCGCCTTCTCAAATGTAAATATATTTGCATGTTTTTTTTAGTCATTGATATTAAACTGAATGTCTCTGGGTTTTACATTGGTGGACAAAAGAAACAAGACATTGTTGTTGTTGCAACCCACCATTAAGAAATGAATTCTCTTTAATCAATCGATTATTCAATTGTTTAATCAAAAGGACCCATAAAATGAAAAGAGATAAACATCCCTTAGTCTCATTAAAAGCTGAATGACTTATAATGATGAGAACTGGGGAGCTAAACCAGCAGATATCTGGTATTGTAATTTTTTTAATGAATAAACCATGATCTTGATTATTAGGGACTCTAAGACAGAACAACAGCGAGGATAATTTGGAATAATTTAAAATCATATTTTCCATTCATTAAAGCTAGTATTTTCTGGTTTGTACCAAGCCTATAAACCCCACCTGTGCGGTACAGCACTGAGGTAAAAACAAATGCTTAGCATTATCTGCAGCCCAGCTATGAACAAGGTCTGGATAACAAAATGAGGAGGGACTCTACTGACCCACCGAGGAGTGAAGCTTAAGAGGATGGAGACCCTTACCCACCACCTTGGAGGATAATTCTAAGTCTGCTATAATACAGCCTGTATATGCGTGTGTGTGTGTGTGTGTGTGTGTGTGTGTGTGTATAAAGGGAACCTTCAATTGCTCCCTGCAGATTCGATTTGCTGCTGACACATTGTGTATCTTAAATCAGATAGATGGCCAGGGCCTGAGGGCACCCATTTCCCGTGGTGCCCTTATGTAATTAGCTTTCATTTAGCACCTTAATGCCCCCCCATCACCACCCGCACAAATTACCCAGTCTTCTCTTTCCTCATTTCACCTACTCTTTCTCTGTCTCTTCCTCTTTCTTGCTCAAAATAGCAGGTTGACAGAAGCGGACACAGTCTGCTGTTACCAATTCATCGTTTATTTAAATAAATATTGCTGTAGTCACCATCAATACTGAAATGTCATTGTGGTATTCAGAACAGTGACTGAGAATAAAACGGTTACCATTGGCAGGCTTTGCAGCTGTGGACAGCAGCAGTGACATGCAGCATGTAAGCCAACAGCAGTTACATAGCAGAAAGCTTACCACAGCTATATAAACATTTATCAAGGACATAAACATATAAATCATAATGATATCAACATCCTACTGTTGGCGGGGAAGTATTTCCACCTGTTCAGATACGAGTCCAACAGTTGGGGATGATATTCTCGACTCTTCGCAAAAAAAAAGGAATGAAGAAATAGCAAAATTGTTTTCAAATTTGTTGAAACGAAAAGCCCAAACACATTTTTTCAGGCCTTTAGATTGTGCAAAGGTGAAACTACGTGAACAGAAAAAGTCACTGGATAGTTAAAAAATACATCAATGAAAAAGACAGCAATTGAAAAATACTTGAATAACTGCCAGCGAGGCTAAATAAAGTGGGGAGGAGTGGTGTGCCGTGGTGTGCTGTGGTGAGAGAAAGAAAAAAAATATTCCACCGCCCGTTCCAATGTTTGGCCTACATTTACTGCACTAAAACACATGAAAGGTTTAGACACACAGCACAGAGGAGGACCAGGGCTGGGGCTGACCAAGTGTTGACTGTCAGCATGTGATACATAAAAAAAAATGTGTACGCAGCATCACCCCGGGGTCGGACCTGACATGAAAGTGAGTGTTAGGTTTACACCTCCTTCACTAAAGTTAGTGAGGAAATGAAGCGAGAGAGAGGGACGACAACCGGATGACATTACTGGCTGCTAGCACTGAGTCAAAAGATGCCACCGACGCCCGACATCGAATGACTTCAGTTTGCTGCCCGCTAGCAATAGAAGCGTGGTAACTTTAAAATCACCCCACCCCCCATTGTATCTCTGCTGAGATTATGTACATTAAAGCATTCTTGAGATTTCCACTGGGGTCAGTGGATAGCCCCACAGCTGAACGCCTTTCTTCGTAATTATCTTACCATTTATTTTCATTGAAACATTGACTGAGCAACATCACAGCGACGCAACCTGCTGACCCGAAAGTGTGCCGCTTACAGACGCTGAGCCCGACCCTACTGTCATCAGTGTTGTGGTCTGTGGTCTCCGCTGCCAACAGGCTAAGCGGCGGTGGAAAACAGGTCACGCATAAGAGGCTGGGAGGCAGAGCTGGTAGGCAAGATCGCTGAGAAAATGTCCGCAGAAGCAGCAGACAGAGGAGAGCGGTGACGGCTTAACCTGACTAAGGGAGGGTTAAATTTACATACGCCCACCGTGTCTGCAAAAAGATTAATGAAGTTGAAGATGCGAACTGAATGCTGTTGACAGACAGCGAGCAAGAAATGACACTGGCAGTTGAAGTGTGGGTGCACAGAGTTGGGTATCAGAATCAGATCTTAATCGGGATAGCTTTCATTCATTTTAATAATCATGTTCTTTTTATTTTAACAAAATGCTTTTTTTATTTTGTTTACTCTAACGCCGATCGCATAATCTACACGGTACAACAGCGGTACTGCTCAAGAGTGTGTCAGAGCTTTGAGAGGTGCTACTGTGAAATGTAATCACTTTGCAAAACTAGCTTCCTGTCACGAAGAAGTCTGTCTAAGATGACAAAGGGTTTACTGTAGTGGGAAATGAGACTGCGTCATCGAATGCAGTGAACAAGCCCAGAGGCGGTTAATGCCGACACATCCGAGTTTTTCATTATTTTACCATTGAAGCAAAAATGATCAGAAAATACCTCATCGCTAACGGCAACTAATTTATGTTTCTGGCAGCCTAACCCTGCCAAAAGTAAAGGTTTTTTTTTTAAGGGGCCATTTTGGTTTAATTTAGAATTCAAACCAAATATCAGATACACTTAATAAACCATTGATGATAAACTGTTGATCAGACTTGATCATTTTGCCCGATATTATTTCCCTCCAACATTTATCCCTTATCAACAGCAGAATATAGGAAACTGGTAATCAGCTTTATGGTGCAGTCATCATCATCAGAGGACAGCACAACACACGGCCAGGAGTTTCAGGTACACAAAATTTAGATTCAACTGCCTGAAGGTCTCCTTGAAAGACAGATTCATCTGCAACTGTCGATTGGAAAATTATCTCCCTCTAACTGTACTTCCTTCCTAATTGGTTATTGGAGGTTAGCATGGAAATGTGATTGTGTTTTTGCAGCCAAGTCTGAAGTGCTTGCTCACTGTATTCATAAACAGTATATTGACACACAGTATACAGTACATAGTTGGCTTGTAGGCTCATGCAAGCAGCTGCGCTGATACCAAATATAGCTCATAGCAAATTACAAACCGTATGTGGAAGCACAGCTTTTCAAACATTTTGTGTCATGATAAAAGTGTCTGTCCCCTTATGAGCCACTGAAGACCATGTGAACATTTTGTGCATCCATGCACACAGCAATAAAACAATTATAAATATAAATTATATAATAAGCAAATACACAAACTCAGGGCTTTCTTTATCCAGTGATGGTGTACTTTACAACTCTGCTGTAGCTCAGGCATCACAAGACACTGAATTTCAGTAATTAATTAAACATGAGCATGAGATTTTCCTGAAATGCAAAACATTTCACTCTCATCAATCTGGAGACATGAGATTGACAAGGGCTCCTAACTATGCCAGCATTTTGGCTTTCCAAAGAAAAACTGCTTCTACACTGCTAGAGTGTGTTAACTTTTCAAATCAGCACTCAAGTGATACTGCTAATTTACTGAGCTGTGTTCTGACGTGATGTTTCTACTGAGGTGCAACTACAGAGGTGGAGGTTAGTTTTTTGGCCTGAAACCTGTTTGGTAGAAGATGTTTTATAAACTTGTTTGGCCAAACATTCGGTGCCAAAGCCTCAAAGTCCAAAACCATCATGATGTACATACAAATAAACCCTTACAGCATAGCTGAAAATGTTGGATTATTGACGTATGTACATAGTCATCAATAGTCATGACACCTTTATCTGTACTTTTTCTTGCCTGAGCAAAATGGATCATACCTAGAAATTCTAGGAGGACTCATCTGAAACTGATGCAGAGAAAAAGAAACAAGGACATTCATCATAATCAAAATCCTGAAATGGACACAATCCCTCTTTAATGTACCTCCTTTCAGGCTACTCCATGTCTTGATGACTAATCATGAATTTTTTACCGTAATATAGGCCAGTGTGGCTAAGCAGTCGAACCATAACAAACAAAACAACACAGCCATGCACAGCTCAACCGGCCTGCAGTCAAAGCTGCACGGCAGAAACAAACCCACTGAAGTAACAGAAAAAAAAAAACAGATAAGGTCAGGCCTAAAAAAAGGATGTCCTAGACAGAGAGGCAGACAAATTAATATATGCATGTGTATTTGATTTGTTTCAAACTCAGCCCGAGGCGTACAACAAACAGTACAGCTTGGTGCATTACAACCAAGCTTGGTTAAATATTTATCTGTTGTATGAAAACTGAAGCAATGTATGTTTTTAATGGCTGTCAAAGTGTGTGCGTAGATGAGGCTGAGCACGAGAGATCTTCTTGGTTTGAATTAAACTCAGTGAAAACCAATAGTCCGCAACGGTGCTAATATGGAGCATGTAATGTCTGCAGAACTAAGAAGACGAAAGCAAAAAGAAAAAGTTTCAGAGAATTTGATGAGTTTAAGAAACAAAACAAAGACAAATCAAATACTCTTTAAACAAACAAAAAAAAAAAACCTGTCTCATCACATTTTTGAAAAATGATTACATTTTTATGGGTCTTGAGTCTGACCCCTGCTGCATGCAGCTCGTCATGGTACACCTTTACTCTTCTGCCATATTTCTGCAGGTGACATCAAAGCATCTAACCCTTCACCGCGAGTCCATAAGGGCACAACACAGCTTTTATTTGGCTGTCCTGCTTTTGATGCACATAAGGTTGCCCTCTCTCCCTCTATCACACACACACACACACACACACACACACACCTTCTGAGATAAGATCAGATGCATAAATAAATTGGGGGGGGAAGGACTAGATTGCGCACATTTCTTTTCCCCAAGATTTCGCAACTCGGGAATTCATAAACGGCGCCTGCCATTATTATAAATCTGAATCTGAATTCAAAGACAGCGAGTGTGTGACGATAAAGAGAAGAGTGGAAAGGGGAGATGAAGAAAGACGGGCGAGAGGGAAGGCAGTGGGTTCTTCTTAAGCATTGAGCCTGTCTGCGGGAGGGATCCTCTAGATGTTTGCTTTCACTCAGGTGAACTCATTGACTGAAAAAAAAAGAGCAGGGAGGGATAAAGAGCTTGATAAGAGCTCTGGAGAGGTGATTCAGTTGGCCCTGCACCTATTATTGTAATCTAAACAACCACAGATACAGCACTAACAAGCTCACATCATAGGAAATTACCTCTGCCTCTGTCAACAGTGCTGAAAGTGATGTTGGCTGGAACAGAATATAAATTCTGTTGGTTTAATATTACATTCCCAAAGGTTGGTGCTTAACAAAAACCACTGGCGAGAGATCAGATCTTACCGACGGAACGCAAAAACCCAACATAAATGACCAGCAGCACGGACAGGGCGCTTTGAAAAACAATGAAAATATAGGAAATATTAGCCACACATGTTACAGCGAATCTCCACGAATGTTCTCCTGCCGACCCAGCAGCGTTCGACTTAATGGAGGTAAACAAAACCATTAGCGGTGAAAGCAGCATTTTTCACCACAATAAAGCGCAGACTCCACAAAGCAGCGCATCAGAAGAGAGCTCGAGAGAGGATGGGTGCGCTAATTCCCCACCCCACCCCCCTTCCCCCCCTCACGTGCATACACTTTTATTCCTTTCCACATTAGGTGCTCCAGCCAGTCGAAACCGCAAGTTGGTCTGGGCATACAAGTCCTGTGCTCTTTTCATTTCACTGCGCAGTCAATACAAGTCAACAGCCATGCAAAGATCTTTAAAAAAAAAAAAAGCCTCCCACTCGCCACTCTACCACGTCCTCTCTGAGAAATGCTTGGAGAACAAAGAAGCAATAAGATTATCATTTTCCTTTTAATTGTTTTTTTTTTCTTTTCCTATTTGATTGTGCTTTAATGGATAACAGGTGGTATGAAGGTGAAGATCCTTTCATCTTGTTTCAAACTGCACTGTATTTTCTGTGAGAACCGGTGGGTGTCGTGACAGATTGCTTTTGCAGTGTTTTCTGGTGTGATGCTGTACCATTAAATATAGCAAGGCGGCCACACAGCAGTTTAATGGACAACTGGTAACAACAACTGGTAAAACATATTCTGAAGCTTTAACAGGGGCTGGACAAGATCCTTTAATTTTGATCGAGGGATAGCTTTAATTTGCATTTATAAATGGAAAGAAACACTCAGAGTTATCTACTGACTGCAGAAAATCACATGTGTAGTTATCTTTGATGATATGCATCAGACTACTGACAGAATGCAAATCTTGTTATTCTTCAGCACCTCCAGTCGTTTTTAGTTTTTTTTTTTTAACTTTTCAGTATCTACCATAACACAGAGCTGCATCAGTCAGTGCAGTATAATTATCAGCCTGCGTACTTACCAGAAATAGTGTTAACAACAATGAGACGTGAGCGAGATAAAAATGAATGATTCTCGTCTTCTCACCTCCTTATCAAAAATGCATTTTCTGTGTCATTAACCCTGTCGATCATAGCTGCTTAGAGCTCACATAATTTTGGCACGGGGATTTTAAACTCCGGCTAAAGAGGCCACATCTTTTAATCATCAGCCACCTTTACACGGCCACCGCTTGTCCTGTTAAAGGCAACTCAACGCTTTCACAGTCACTCCCACATTTATATATGTAATACAGGTTGACATATAGGTTTACATGCTTGACTGCGGCGCAAAGTGCTTTACAAAATGAATTACATAACTGCAGAGGCAAGTGATTATATTTTAAACAGAATTACGCTGGAAGGGAATTATTTCATTTTCTGACATCTTTATTTCAGGCGATGAAAAGACTGTTTCACCCACATGTGAAGGTTAGCAGATGTCATTATTGTCACTGTCAAGTCAATGCCTTATAATTCTTGTGTTATTCAGACGTTTCCCCAAACGCAGCTGCCACCTTCTTCATCTCACATCTGGTCGGCTACAGATAAGAGGCCTCTCTTCTTGCATTACTTGGCAGACATGTCTGCCAAGTAATGTTCTTCCTCAAAAAGGAAATCAAAAGGTGTCACCTATAGAGAGCCAGGGTGATTTGTTTAACGCAGGCACAGTATGCACTGATCCAACACTAACTGAGAGCACCAAAACTTTCTCCAAATTCCAAATACCAATTTAGTGAAGCAGTTTCAAGATATACAGCGTAGTTATTTATGTTGTATATCTTGAAACTGCGGTTCCTTTCTATTGACGTAAAACAGACTGGATGTACTGCCCTCTGATGTGTCCTGGATCCTGCCTGGTTTAAATCTGCTCAACAATCTTAGCTTTTCTTTTCTTTAGCATTTTTGGCTAACTCACATGTTGCAGCATTGCACTGAGTAAGCTGACATAAAGCAACAATCTCGGAGCACTTCCGATCCTTAGAAGGACATAAAACCTTCTGGAATATTGAGTCAGTGCAAAAGGCGAGCAACTGTCTTGACTCTTTAACGACAATCTGCCGTTTAAATTAATTCACTTGGATTGTGGGTACATTTAGAATAAACTTCCCAATCTCAACAACGTTGTATTTTGAATTTGCTTTTTAATTAACTTTTTAATCAAATTTTGCAATACTGCTATAACACAAGACAATCTTCAATAAGTGATCTGTAACTATTCATCCGAGTACAAAGTTAACAAAAACTTGGTGTTTGAAATTATAACTGCATCTCACCTTTTCTAATAGAAAATGCAAACAATTACGACAGACCATCTGAAAAGTAATGTGTGAAATCATAAAATAAAATATGGATAAAAGGGGGTTTGCTGGTAAAATGTAACTGCTGCACATTTACATTACAAATCAAATAGTCACCACTACTTTTGTCAAACATCTGTGTGGATATCAAGCCACCCGAGCACTGAAGGATATTTAAGGCTAGCTGGCGGTAAAGTGAGTGGGCCTTAGGTATTCACAGTGTGGATGCTTGACTGATTTCGACTGCTGGCCTGCACCTGTAACCCCAAAATTCAACTCCAGGATAATGAAAAATCAATAATCAAGTTTCCATTTCAGACAGTTCAACGCTCACATCAGCTCAAAATGCATCAGATTTTAGAACAATATTGAAAAGGCTGACCCTGGAGTTCAGCTCCATGGTAACAGCGCTTAGAGAACGGCATGACTAAGTGCACTGAAGCTGTCTCACTCACAGCGTTATGTTTTACACCAGCATCAGCCAGCAGGCTGTGAGCAACAAGCTTTACCCGATCCTTTCGGACTCCTGCCCACCAGTTTGTGACCGTGTCACTCAGAATAGGTTTTCACGCCATATTTCAGGTGTTTATCTAACTGTATGATGTTTCGAGGAGGCTTGCTTTGTTGGCTACTGACTACAAATACTCAGGGCTTGGACTGTGAACAATATCACAAGTGTATGTTAGAGTACTTTTAATTACGTACATGGGACATCACAAATCCAACGTTATTTTTATCAAATAAAGCAGAAATATAAATAAATGATCTCCAACTGTGACATCCACTATTATAAAAACTACCAACCATCAAAGTAAATGGCTTCCACTGACCACTTTTTATTATTTGCAGCCTAATATATTCTGACAGACACCATTTAAAGTTTCGGGGGGAAGAGGGAGGTGGAGAGAGAGGAAAGAGTGACGAAACAGCGGTGACAATCACAGAAAATGGTGGAGAGCAGACGAAGGGAGAAGGGAGAAGGGAGAGAGAATCGGCTGTAATTAATGGTTAAAAGGCTGGCATACCAGTGAGGATGGGAAATGTGGAAGAAAAGGAACAGCAGACAAAAGACGGAGGCCTCTGACTTCCACAGAAGGAGTTAAATGTTAAGAGGAGTTAACATGCAAAGGCGGAGGAGAGCAGCTGAGCAGGCACAACATTAATCACATAAAAACGCAAAAATGACCAAAAGTCCAGACCTGTAAAAGTGAAACACAGCTGAAGAGGTCTGATTAATGCTCGTGTTTTCTGTGAGCACTTTGAGCGTCATCTTACGTGTGAAAGGTGACTAAGAACGTTTCGCTGTTCGTCATTATCACGACGTGCCGTATGTATATGCATGTTGTGGCATTTGGGCCGCACTGTGGAAAACTAATTGACATCACCGCATAAGCTGTGTGATGCTTTTTTTAGGACACACATTTTTCATTTTGTACAATTGCTCCTCCTGGATAACTTTTTTTTTTATTTTAACTGCTTAGGATTGATCACCTGAGAGAGTGCACCATCTTTCCTTTGTGTTTATAAGATCGGAGAATAAACGAGCGAGTGGACTGTGCCAAATAGGAGGCTTGTCAGGAATTTCAGCAACAGCAGCCCGGACCCGCAGCTTTAGAACAACAACAAAGTTAGCGTGGGCTCTCAAACAACATGAAAGCACAGTACACAAACAAAGCTTAGCCTTGCAGAGGAGGGTTTTGGCCAACTTTCTGCTACTGAGGATGCTGGAGGAAACAGAGTCTGACAAAAAACTACTACAACAACTATAGTTTCAGAGAAAATGACACTACTTGCAAACAAGCTGAAATTACAGAGGAGCGACAGAAACAAACGAGTTAAAGAGGGGAGGAGAGTGAGGAAAAAAATCCAGAAAGAACAACCTGGTGAAAGAGCGAGAAAAAGGAGTGAATAAGTGAAAGAATCAGGGAGAAACCTGCAGACAGAGACAGATATAGGGAGAGACTTTGGCCCAACTGGATTATGGCCCATTTACAGTAGAACTCCACCTACTCCTCCTCTTCCTCCTCCTCCTTTTCCTCCTCTCCCAGACAGATGACGGTCACAGAAGGAACAAGGAAGAATTTGTCTTCGTTGGAGCCAGAAAAGACAGTCAGCAAACTGTGACCACTGGCTGGGTCACTTTGTGGGTCGCTGTGTGTGTGTGTGTGTGTGTGTGTGTGTGTGTGTGTCTATATTATATATATATATATACATATGTATATATGATTACATGCAATATATATGATTATGCATGCAATAGAAGCACTGGTTTAACCATTTAGATTACTGCACAGTGCTTCGATAATGTACTGCCTGTACTGCAGTATTTTATACCACATTACAAAGACTTTAAAGCTTCGCTTCAATATGCATGTGCTAAACAGCAGAGTAGCCTAACATTGTTTTATTTACTATAGAAGTACTTTAGGCAGTTGACCACACTTAAACTTTAAATTATTCAAGCTACATTAGACAGGAAATGAAAACTGCATGCTTTGAATGAGTAATGATTCCCTTAGTTTTCTCATCTGTCAATGAGTAGTTACATTAATTGAAGTGTCTGAACAAATGAAAGTGTAAAGCTAACCATACATTGAAGTAATCAACATTAATTGCATTTTAAATTGAACAAGCTAACACCAAATCCGATCGTTTATTATGGATATTTCTTCAAATGCTGTGTATAATGAAAACAGTTAGTTAGCCTGTTAAAAAAACTGCTGCTGGAAGCTCGACCTCAGTCAGAAAAACAGCTGTGGGCTCTGCAGTGATATAAAAAAATCAACTTATCAGAGTGTGAAAAACAGGAGGCATGTGACGGCAGTGAGAGACGTTCAGGGTGTGCATGACAGCCTAGGTTAGGTTTGGTCCGTCTATAAAATGACACTGTGATTAATAATAAAACCTTATTCATGTATATTTTATTTCATTTAGTCAGAGCGAATTTGTTTGGGATTGGTTATTTAAACTTTGATCACATTCATCAACTTAAGTTAATATCCTAGACTTATGCATGCTCTCCCGTTGTCCTATAAGATGTGACTAAACACTCAGGCAGAGGTGAATAATCAGATAATTTAACTGGCAGCCTGCACAGATACGGTGTTTACATCAACTCTCATAGTCAGTGAAAAATGACTCACAGAAAGTAACTACTACTTCTTTATGTCTGATCTATGTACCCTTTTGGGTTAAAGGGGGCCACCCTTGACTCCAAGCAGCTAAATCATTGCCTTGTGTGGTGCATTCAAGGTAGACTTGAGAGGCCGACGCCAGACCGTCAGAACTCTGCCGTTACAGTCTGCTTGAGTACAGCTGTGGAGGCTGTTACGTAACGCCGCTGGCTAGCTTCCAAGCCTGAGCAAAAGGATAAGAAAAGACAGATATGGACGAGCTGTAAATTGCCCGCCACCACATTCTCTGCAGACGGATCAGACCAATCAGTGAGAAAGGCTGGATGCCATTTCTCTGCACTGTGAATTAAAAAAGCCCACAGTGACAAGACCTCTCTGTAAAAGTGCTCCAGTTATTTCAGACGAATAAATAAATTTCCATAAACACACTGTAGCCCCAGTCTCAATAGCGGATTCAATCCTCAGCTCTGTCTAAACTGTCATGAGCAACAATCTTCCCCAAAAATTAACCTGGTTTCTTGCCCATTGAGTTACAGGACAAGGACAAAAAAAAGTGAGATATTTTACCAAGACCCAGAGTGGAAGTACGAACCAATGGATCAGTCAAATAACATCACATCCAGCATTCTACATGATTCCCATTGTAGCTTGGGGAAAATGAGGTCCTCTAGGGTCAGCAGCGATGAGGTTATCAAGGCAATCGGTGCCAGCCTAGCTGCTGGATGCCTGAAATGTGCCAGGGTTTCACAACACAAGGCAGCTCTGGGCCGCAGTCCAAGCCAGGATACCTTTCTCAAAAGAAAGAGAGGGAGAAAGGGAGAGAGGGAGCGAGGGAGCGGAGACGAGAAAGATATAAAATGACAGACGGCTCTCTCCACATCGACCCTCCGCTACTGTATGGTAATTGAATAACTTGAATCACTGTGCCTGGGAAGCCGAGGCCACTGCTCAAGGTGGAGTCTGAGTTTAGAGATGGTGACGGATCTAGTGAGAAGAGTGATGACCGTGATGACGCGCGGCTCTTCCTGTTGCCTGCAGTCGCCTATAGCGCCACTTCAAAGCAGCTGGGGATATATATACGTTCATTCAAACTACTCACACAGCAGCCTTCATTTAGCTATTTTTAACCTATTTAATAATTGTTTTATTTAGTCTGTTTATCGGAGCACAATTGTAAATAAATAGTAGGAAACATTTATTTTACATAATATATCAAAGGGAAATTAAAACTTTTTTTGGAAATTGGCGTATTTTAGCAGCCCAATATAGTGTCAGTATCTGACCCAAAAATCCCATTTTTAGGTCTGTCCTACTTAAAAGTCCTCTACAATCAAACTTTCTCTCCCACAGTCCTGCTCTTTTGTTCTTATCACATGAAATTAAGGTAAGAAAACAAGTGGGGCAGGGAGGGTAAATTGTCCATACCTTACTGCTGCAGTAAATGTCAAGTGGCTGATTTATTGCCAGCAATCAGTGAACCTGTTCGGCATGTTTGACAGAAATAAAGCACGAGTGGTGACTGAAAGACCCCCTGCTGCTCTCGCCACCTCATGCAGACCATCAAAACTCAGCTTTCAAGGGCGCTTTGGACTCGTGTTGACCACTTTTCAATTTACCGCCGCATAATGAAGATGGGTAGAGTGATACGGGCGCAGACATGGGTACTATTCTCTGCTGTTGACAGCGAACAATGGAGAATTTATAGCGCAAGGTCTGGGCTTAGCAGTGGGGAGAGACGGAGAGAATGAAGGTAATGAAGCAGAGAGATACCTGAAGAGACATTCTGAAAGGACAGTCTATGCAGGAGACATCAAAGAAAGAAGAGAGAGTGGAGGAAAAGGACGAGGGTAAGGTGCGTGGGTGGGTGTGTGGAACAAACAATCATAATTAACTGATTAAACAATAATTCATTTTCAATTTATAGATACATTTTTTCGGCTTTTAAAATGTCAAAAATAATGACCACCACACTTTAGAGCCATATCTTCAAATTATGTATTTTATCTTTAGCAATGAAAGGACTAAAAGTCTATAGTCGTTCCAGCAACTCAGTACGGTTGTACTTAGGTTCTGCATTGCTCAGAGCTAAAGGCAAATGTGTTTACCATCATCCGCCCTCATACATTGGCAAGTTTGCATGCTTACATTTGCTAATTAGCATTAAGTGCAAGTGAAATGGTGCACTGAATGTCTGCACCAAATTTCGTATATATGTAATGCGATAGCTGTTTTAGGTTACACGTTAACCCAGAGCATCGCCAAAGTTCAGAGTCATCTTCTGTGGGAACCTTGAATGAAGATTTTAAAGGACTACCTATCCAGTAGATGTTGAGATATTTCACTTGACATGTGAAAACTATGACCAGCTGGTGGCGCTCTGTAAAAAGTCACCAAAGTCAGGATTCATCCTCTGGAGACCAGGCAAAATTTTACAGCAATTAGTCTGGTGAGTGCTAAGATATTTCAGACAACAGATGAACTGCCATTAGACCCCAACTAAAGTTTTCTAAATTACGATAATGCTACACATATAAATCATTTCATGGACGATTTCTTATTATTTATTAGGGGCAGCAACTTACAATTCATAATGACAAAGAAACAACGCTCACCTCAGCAGTATGGAAGCGATCCTGATCCACCAACAATTTGAGAAGCACATGCTTCAAAAGCCACCTGCATTATCCCCAAAGCTGCAATACGGCCAACTCATGTCAATAAATAAGCCATAAATACTATCTGGCTGACACACTGCTTCTTCCACCACACTCGTCTATTTCCAACACTGCTTCAGCAAGGCAGAATTCGTCCCACTGTAACTCACGGCAACGCATTATCATCACAAGCTAAAGCGCCTTTAAAAATAGTAGTTTGGCCTTAGCGCTGGCTGTGCTGAAAATAGACGAGCTCCAGACACAGAGGGGCTTCTATTTTAAAGAATGACAGCATGGGGGCTGAGAGGTGGGTCAATATTACCAGACAAATAAACACGGTCAATTTACTTTCACTTCAGTCAATGAGGGGATTCAAATGCTCTTAAAGAAAAAAGAAACCTCTTCACAGCTATTGTTTTCGAGACTCCCCCAGAATAAGAGCTCTGCTATTGTTGAGCCACTGTATTGCGTGATTCAGTGGAAGCTGAGCTGACCCAAACTCCGGTGAGAAGAGAAGGAGACGAAAACAGACAGGGAAAGAGAAAAAAGGGGGTCAAGACAGAGATCTACCACTGTATCATCCCTGCAGCTAACCTCATGTGTCCTGCACAGATGCCAGTCAGCGATAAACATACCAGCCTGTCAACCAGCTGCTTGCATAGTCAGGATGAAAAACAGTCTACGCCTGTCGTACCTCGGGCAGTGTTGATACCGATGCGTGCTGGACTAGCATGACACCACCAATCCAACAAAACAGAGCATTTTTTTCCATTGCTAACTCTGTACCAACACTGCTGCTGCATCCACGGCCTGTTTTCTCTCACTTTTTAAAAACGGACATCTGGTCTTTGATTCTGGACTTCATCGTCTTTTAAGGGCAGCTAACAGAATGAAGTTATATTGTAAGGGCTGTGGCGGTGACAGACTTTCCCCTGTGGTGAGGGTGGCTCAACAGCACAGGATGCGGTAGAAGCGCATGGTTCTGTATTTTTTTAATACAAACCTGAGCATTAATGTATTGAAATTAATGTGAGGTGACATGAACATAGCAGTTTGCAATCCCCTGTGGTTGGCTTGTCAATGGCACTGTTTTGCAATATTGCGGTCATGGTGACAAAAGTTTCTGGATCTTTAGATTTTGTATAGTTTTTCTGCTTTATGTGTTACTACTTTAGTTGCCATTTATATAGCCTCAGGATCAAGTGTGTCTGTGTCAGAAGCTGCCTCAGGTAATGTGACAAGGAGTATGTGTATGGGCGCTGAATGCAAAGGTAGCTGGTGCAGGGAGGATGTCAGAGTGAGCACATGAGCCGGGCTTTTATAGCGTGGAAGACCCAGGTGAAATTGATCAGCGGACGACCCTCCCGTGTCAGCCAATTGCCTTTTGAGTTTGACCCCAGACAGCCTCCGAGACGGGGTGGGGAGGGGCGGGGAGAGGCACATCCCACATGATACATTAACAGCTGGGGAAAACAAGACCGTGCTTTCACAGCAAACCACAGCATCTCAAGCACTTCTCAGTGTTGACTTGGGAAAACCAAAATGTAGCCTTGGTGTCCATCACAACTGGCGATTTTGGACAAACTGCTCACTTGGTGTACAGCAGCCCAGACAAGGCCATCTAATAGATTTTGATTATTTTTTCCAGAATATTTCTTTCAATATTTTATTTTTATTTTAAAGTTTTAAAGGAAATAAAAGAAAAGTAGTAAATTCACTGTGTAATATCTAACTACTGACAGCAGTCTGCAACTATAGACAACTCAGACAGTTTACTATCTGCTGAACAGACCCTTTTTAGAGTTTTTCACAGCAGCTGTATTTCAATATCTACGTGGAGCTTGATTTAAGCGCGCAGCAGTAGCTCAGTAAACATACAACGAGAAGTGGGTCACCCAGGACTATAAATGCTGGATCTGTACTGAAATTCATTGATGGTGTTTTGAGGCTAAATGAGGCCATTATCAACTTTTCCCCCAAACCAGCTGGCATGGATCGTAAGATTACGCAAGGTGTAAGTCTAAACGACAGCTTTTGGGGGGGTGAATGTTTGCCTCCACATGTACAGTAACCTTGGTCAGGTAAATCATTGACTGGTCTATGGCACAAGGTCCTCTGCGTTGTCTGGTGACAACCTATGACATAGCCAGCTGCAATTTCTTCGCTCTGTGCATACGTGGGTGTATATCTACACATACTTAGGAAAAAGTCTCATTAATTTGTCTGATGCAATGAAACACATTTCTGTGTAACATTATACAAATCACACACACACACACACACATTACACGAGTAAATTTCCCCCAGCGATTTTTTTTTTTATTCAGCTCAGCTTGGCAGAAGAACAATCCACCTACCCCACATCATTAGCATTCACAACTGAAAAAGACAACCTCCACTGTGTGAGTCTTCAAGGACGAGTGTCATCTTACACCAGCTGACAAAGCTAATAAAGGAAGCTCAGTAAGGAATATTCAATAAAACAAATCACAAATAAATCATAGTGTAACAACTTGATGGGACTCTATCAGGTTTTTTAGAGTACTGCAAGTTGTAGATAGGTCTAAAAATATTATACATGGTTTTCACTCTGTAGAGCCAAAAACTCTGGACTAATAACCTTTTCCAACCGCGTCTCGAAAAAACTGAACTGAACCTGTGGCCTCCCGGTGACAGTCTCCCCGGTTACTCTGCCACCCTGCTGACACTGATCAGAGACAAGAAACTCCTCTTTCTTGAAAAGTAAGCAGGACAGGTTCAGCTGGAATAAAAAACACTGATGGTTGTGTCCCATGACTTTATTAGTAACTCTTTAAGTCGCCAAATACCCATTAAAGTGTTCCTACATTTGTTTGTGGAGAAGATAAACAGATGACCTAACAGTGATCCCAAAACCCAGGCACATCCAAACTACTTTTCCTTAAGTCCAATCGGGGACAAGAAGGCAAGAGACGTGTGGACAGAAAGACGAGTGCTTTTCTTTCTACAGATTAAGGGCATTCCCCTCCTTGCTGACTCGGGAGGGAGGGATTGAAGATGATCGCATCTGTGTCAGATGAGAGGAGAAGAAGCAGTGACGACCCACGTGTGGCTGCACCACACAAACAGAGCAACAAAATATCTCACGACTTAGCAAGCGCGCAGGCCGAGGGTAAACTATTCTGCGGGTTTTTTGCAGTGGCAGGCCATCGCTGGAGAGCAGCTAGGGCAGGAAATTCCACCAACTTGATTCATCGATCAGAAAACAAGTCGTGACACATAAGAGAATTTACATGGCTTCCAGTGAACTGAGGCGCTTACAAAAATCCTGTTGTTCCTGCAGGAGGCCTCCATTTGTCTCTGCGCTACCGTCACTAAGACAAAATTCATCAGTGTTTTTGTGCTAATTTCTGGGATAATGAAACGGATTCGTCACAAAAAGAGAGGAAGGTAGAAAGATGGTGGTGGGGATTGTAAGACTTAGGGCAGCAGAATTGTGGGATAACAATTAATATAAATATGTTAGCTATAAAAGCTCATTATTATCACAGATATAGGAAAATACAGAAAAAAAATGTTGTAGTAGTATTTACTTATTCGTTCGTTTCGTTTCATTACTCCAAACCAGATTCAACTAAAACCTTGGAAAAAAAAGATGCAGAGATTCCTGCAGTGCGTTACAGCAGAGGCTGAAATTAGAAGAAATGCTCACGCTTGTAAAAAAAAAAAAAAAAGAAATAGCATTAACAATCGGGGGAAACAGTGAATAAAATGTCATAAAATGACCAAAGCATATTTTTGATGAGTAAGCAACTAAATACGTCGAGTTGAATTAGAGTCTGCTTGGTTCAGCCTCTGAATCTTTAAAAAAAAAAAAAAACAGATTCAATGTCTTAATATTTAAATTAAGCTTGATTATGTACAGATGAGTGTCAAATTGAAGGCAAAATGTGATGTTTCCATACAGGGCACAGGCTTTCTCTATTTTCATTTTTGGTGTTTGTGGTGGGAGACATAGCTTACCACCTCCTCTAACCAATTTCCTGGGGAAAAACCTGTGATGTACTGCGCTTCTTTCTAGTTTATGCAAATGCCCGACACCTAGCTTGTTGGGTTTGTTTTGTTTTTTATTAACGTGTTCCTGCTGATTCTGGGGCAGTTCCTGCTTTTCACTTTTTTTTATGTGATTTTTCTAAATCACATAAAAAGTTTTTGTTTGTTTGTTTCTGTCAAGCACTGGGGGGGAAAAAAAAACTTCTGGGATTCTGGCATTTGGTGCACTGTCACATGTGCTCAGCCATAAATATAGCAACTGTTCAAGAAGGCAAACATTAAAAACACACTGACCACAAAGCTAAAGACAAGTATTCAGAAATGAAACAGTCATCCAGTACTGTTGTGAATTCAAATAAACATGCAAATCAGTCACAAAGTCAGAGCAAACGATCTACATAATATAAAACAACATCCTTTTTCTTTTTTTTTATCCAGAACAGCCAAAGAGGGCAGAGGGGGCAGCAGACTCCTTGCTTCCTGTTTCCTGACAGAGTTGCTGCCAAACATAACAAGCACAATCCTCTGTTTATGAAGTACAGTGAGTCGCTTCAGTCGGTGTGTGTGAACATAGCCGAGGAAGCATCGGCGAGAAAGAGACAGGCTGCGGCTTCCGCGCTGTCAGTTTCTGGTCCAGTTGCAAGCGGAGGCCAAGTTGCACTGGTGAGGAACTTCAGAGTGTGGCCGTCACGCAACCAGTTAAACAAGGATGGGTGATGTGATGTGCAATGAGGCGTTTGTGAGTCCATACGTTGTTCATAGCGCAAAATATCTGGGCGTTACGTGTGTACATTATATATAGCCAGCAAAGAGACATGACTGTCACAAAAATAATGCTGGCAGAACAGGAGGCACTTTTCTGACCTTGGTTGCAACAATTCTTCAAATGACTTTTTGAAACAGGATATCTGAAAACGTAAAACCTGCTACCACATGACCGACGTTCCAAACTTAAGTTACTTGGTAACTGAGCTATAGCCATGAAAACTGAGCAAACTCAAACACTTGCTCAGGGGATGTGGCTGAAACTGGTAAGTACACTGTGATTTGGGGGGGGGGGGGATAAATAAATAATTCACGATTAAGGTTGAACTTTCACTTTCAACAGTGGAGTAAACATGGCAATTCTCCTGAGCACACGGATGAACCAGATAATGTATGCTCAAGATAGCACGAGTCTGTTGTGTAGCCATTAATGTGAGAGTGACTTGTGGAAGCAGAAGAATCACGTCATGAAGAAAACACGTTAAGTAACAGGAGCGTTTCTTCATAGCATCACAAACCACAGCTTCAGAATTCAACAGAGTTGATTCCACACCTTTCTGAAAGGCTTTGCAAAAACAGCGCTTGTTCTACAGTCTCTTTTATTTTATTTTCCTTCATGTTTTTTTTTTTTTTTTTTTCACATTTTGCGGTGAATAAAAAGACTAGCTTTGTCCTGAAAAAAGAGACTAAATCCATTATGTGGCCTGTTACATAGGCCCTGGATATGTTCATGACACCTAACACCAGAGTAAACATGCCTTCTTCACTCCAGGAGAGTGCACCGAGAGGCAAAGAGCAGTGAAACATAGCCTTGTGTACAGCAGAAGTTATCAGTAAGCCTATTAAGCAACAGGAACTCAAACAATGTGGATTGAGGTTGGCATAATCTTAGAGATTATAAATCAGGAAACTGAGTCAACAGACATGAGTCTGACCTAGTTTGACTTTAGTTTGTTTTATCTGTCTTTTGGCTGCCTGTTGTGAAATGACTATTGAGGACATTTACAGTAGGACGTGAACATCCCTCTGAAAAAAAAAAACTTAAAAAGTACACGTCTCTCTAATCCATGTGCAATAAACTATATGATGCTGAATTATGATGGAATATCCGCTCATTGTTTCAAGAAAAATTATGTGTTCACTTGCCGACAAAATACAATTCCATTCAATTCAGTTACCTGATTTTGTTTCACAGGGGTTTTCCCCTCCAGTAAATTACTTCCCACAACTGTAAACAAAACCACCATATAGTTGCAACTCCTGCCAAAGATTATATCATAGATATATTATATTAAAGATTATATCTCTGTTATCTGCTTCCACAAGCAACAACATGTAGGAAATGCAACTGAAACAAATTAAGCTGGACAGACAACCACAGAGCAACACTCACACTAAGAGCGTAGCTAAGGGGCAATTACAATAACAATCATCATCCAATGCAGCTCGCTAATTATCATTTATGCTACACGCCCTGGACGTGCTAAAAATCCGTCATTACAACTCATGTTTAAATTTCTGTTACATAACTTCTCCCTTCTATTGGCCTTTTGGATTGGTCTCCAAGACTTGGAATAGACTGTCCACTTTGTTCTGAGGCTTATTCTGCAGCCTCTATCCAAGAGGAAGGCCAGATGTGTCTTGGATTGTGATCGGCCTGTATGAGTTGTTGGATACAGCTTTAAAAAAAAAAAAAAAAAAAAAAAAAATCAGGTCAGGTTGTTCCTTTCTTCTCTTTCACTTTGGAAAGAAATGCGCATAAATATCTTTAAAATATCTTGCTGCAATGTTTAAGTGTGTTCCAGTATGTCATGAACCTAAATTCAGAGCACATTTTCCTCCTTGTTGCAGAGCGCTGTAGAACTTGTGGCCTCTTTAATTTGCTGTGTTAATGTTAACGGTAAAGTAGCTCATGTGCCAAGATGCCTCCATCATCATGAGGTTAGGTTCTGAATGAAAAGTTGTCCATTACACCCGAAGTCCCAGAACAGCAGCCACACAATGTTCAACTATGTCATGATGCATTCTCAAAAAAAATGTTTGTATGGCAGTCAGCACGTGCCTTTGCATGACATCTTCGTGTGTGCAGCTTTTGCATGCCTCTGTGAAATATGGAGCACTCCGAGGGGCCCATCAGAGTTGAGCGGGTGAGAAGAAAAAACAGGACACAGTGACAGTCTAAGAAGGGAGAGGCGGCCGCACACCAGAGCAGATCTGTACACGTGGCCTCCCAGCATCCCTGTACACACACACACACACACACACACACACACACACACACAGTCTGTCTTGCCATCCGCAGCTCTGCTCTGGCACACACTGAGCATGCAGCACAGCAACAGAGAAGAGTTTACATCAGTTTTATAACTCCTTTTACTGTCAGCATGAGTCAGATTTTAACATTTCGAGACGAGATTTAAAAAGATACTGAAAGATGAAAACGTGAACAGGCGCAGCATTCAGAAAGAAACGTACTGTCCAGTTAAATGTTATCTGCTGTGTGCACCAAAAGATATTAAAAAGGTATTTAAAAAATTGAATATCTACTTAATAAAAGGAGGATCATGCTGTTTGAAGATTTAAAAAAAAAGTTTCAAGGGCCTCATTTCACCCTGGGCATGAAGAAACAACATTTGTCTATTTGATTATCAGTTATATAACTGGAGGCCTGAGCCAAGCAATGTGATTGAGCCAAATTGTGCTCCAACTGTGCTGAAAATTCCCATAGAACAGCTAGGTGGGCTCGATGATATACTGTACAGTACATGGAGTTGGTTGCTACGCTAACTTATGTGGTAACCAGGGAGCCAGTCATTTCTCCTTATTTTATTCCTCTTTTGAGATACGCATAGCATTCTTGGTTTGCGTGACATAATGCAACTGAATGTAACAGCACTGCAAATACTACTTTAGTCTATAATTAGTATATAAGTATATAAGTATAATTCATTGTTACACAATGTAGCACGACATCTTTACTTTTTATGGTATTGTATCTGAGAGGAGCTGGATTCATTGCTGTTTTTCCAGATGTTACAGCTTGTTATGCTATATTGAATTTCGTTGTGACTTGCATTATGAAATGCATTTTTATATGTACAGTTCCTGTGGACTCCCGTGGAAGTAATTGCATACTCCACAATAATGCTCACAGTACTTAGAGGCACCTTGACAACAACACTGTGTTTATAATTACAGGAAATCCCACAGTTTGCATTTGGAAACTAATTTTGTTTCATGCAGAACTGAAACAACTTCAAACAAGACTTCATTTTCAAAAACACCTGTCTCCACTTTGGTTTTGATCTCAGTTGTGATGATTTTTTGCTTTTCTTAGTATATTTCAGTATATTTGGGTTTTGGGCTGTTAGTCAGACAAAACTAACAGCTGTTAGGTCACTTTGGAAATTCAAGAAATTGTGCATTTTAGAGATTGAATAATTAACCAATAATGAAAGTGATCATTAGCTGCACCCTTGGTATTGGAATAATGTTATCATGAAATCAATCTCCCTTTCACTTGTGCAAAATTGCATGACTTAAATATAGTAAACTTGAAGTTAATCACATGCTAATATTAAGTGTGATGATTGTGTCATCTTCCAGCAATCTAATTTTGTGCGATATCCTTCTTTGCCAACACAATACTGTCACATTAATGAGTGCAACTATTGCCACGAGGTGGTAGCAGCAGCACGATACCACTTCCAGTCGGCCGATGTGAAGTGAACATTATTAAGCTCATATTTGCACCATGATAACTTGAGAGTATATGATCATTTGAGAGATGAAAGTACTTAAAAGTGCCCAGTTGTGCTTGTCTGTTGGTGCATTGGTTAGCTTTGTTTATTTTTTTTTTCATCACTTGTTTGTAAGTTGTTTGTACTGTTAGGCGGTTTTTGCATTTCCCTGCTTTGATGTTACAGAGCGTCAGTGCCCTGCATCAGAGGAACACAGTATGAAAACACACACCATGCTGGCGTAAAGAGCATCAGCATACAAGGAAGTGGCTCGGGTACAACAGCACTGTGGCACAGATTCTGTAGTTTTTTTTTTTTATAAAAAGAAAAAAAAAAAAAAAAAACGGTTGTCTTATGATTAAACAAGTGACAGAAATACATGTTGCTATATTAGCCTGATCAGAAGAGCAAAAAAGTAAAAGGAACTAAAACATCGTCAAGTGATTAAAATAGCAGCTTATTACAGTGCATCTTTGTCATGAGTGTTTGTGGTGGCAATCAAGCCTAATATATATGCTATTATATGTAAAGACAGAGTGAAAAACAAACATTTTGCACGACCAGACACTTCAGCACAGTCTCAATTGGTCAACAGCACAACAACGCAGGAGCATATCAGTGTGACAGTCAGGAGATAACAGTAGCTGACACCCATGTTCATCTTTGACTTGTTTACAAAGCAGCCTGAGCCAAACACCTCAATGGCTCTTTCAGAAGGACAGCGGTGACTCACGTTATTACCCCACATTAATCAAGCACCATCTTGTGATCTGCCTATTCAAGCCATGTTCACAAGGAAGCTCATAAAGCAATGAATAAATTTTGCAGTTTCAACATTCGACTCGTTCAGCTTTCAGTTTGTATTTCCATGCAGAAGTGAGGCGTGGTCCAACCGGACGCTTCACACACTCATCGTGCTGCACGTACGCGACTTTCTCCCAGGACTCGTTCCCCCCGCCACATTAAAACATGACCATGCTGCGTTCTCACAAATGCGCATACCATGTTTCCTCAATTAATCATTTCCTGTGGGATGACACACTTACGTAACTCTGATATCTTTATAGCAAGCAGAGGGCTGCAGCACAATATTGGAAAAATACCAGATGGCACGGACAAATCATGATGAGCTGTAGTGTACAAGGACAATTTCACAATTTTGCCTCAAAAATGTTCATTTTCAATATCTGATTCTGTGCAACCAAAAGCTGCACTGCTGCAATTTGAAACAAGATTAGAAATGTTTGCAGACTGCCTAACTGTCTCTTCAGGGTGATTATCACCATCTCTGTGCAACTTAACTCACTTCCTTATTCAACAGTGTGTCTTTTCCCTCCTACCTACTTGTAACCTGGCAACTCTCCATTCAATTCATCAACTTCTCTCATATCTGCCTCCTCTGACGATAATCCTGTCAATAAATCTGAATTTATTCCTATTTGTCACTGGTGGCCCTCTTAAAATGTGATGCGATGCGGATGAATTGGAGGAACGCATGTCCTGCTGCGTCTGACTATTGGAGGTGATAAGCGTCAGATGCCCTCCACCCTAGGGGTGCTAGCACTTCCCCTCTCACACACACACACACAAATGTCACAAGACAAACATACAACGACACCTGACACCCTTTTTTGGGCTTATTAAAGTGATGTTTCTGTGCTAGAACCACACAGGAAGACTCAGGCTTAAAAGTCACCAACTGCTTTCATTTCCCAAATACACACTCAAGGTGTCCTGCAGGGATCTTAAGTACCCTGACACATCACTCTGAACTTGATTTGATTTCAGGAGCATCAGCAGAGGCCAGCACAGATATATCTTTTATTGTTGCTGAAATCACAGTGAGATTAAAAGGAATATTTTCTTGGAGGGAAAAATAATCTGTACTTTCCCTGTACTTTACTTTTTGTCAGTGCACTTAAATCTTTACATGCTGGGCTAGCTTTAAATAAATAAATTAACTGGCACATATTCCTAATACATCAGTATCATTTGTCTCCTCTTCAAAAAGACTGATTTTATAAAATAGAATCTATTTCCTGATAAACCTGAATCCAATGATTGCAGTGACCAACAAACAGGTTGCATCAAAAAACTGCACATTCAGTGTGTTTGTTTGCGTCAAACTGCTGACAGCTTTTGTTTGCAATATCTGACCGACAGATCTTTCCTGGTACAGTGTTCGAGTTCAGAAAAGGCAGCAAAGAAAAAAGAATCAGGTCACTGAGTCTAGATCACAGTTTCTTATCACAGAAACTTATCACAGCTAAGGCTGCAAGATGAAGTGAACTGAACTGATAAATCACGGCCAGGCTCTTGTCAGTGCACTTAAATCTTTTTTTCACATTTAAAGTTTTCACATTTAAAAAAAACACAGCAAATTACCCTCTGAGCACACACACCCAAAGTCAAGCAGGATAAAGTAATTTCAATGAGACCTACTTGGAGAAGTTGACAGGAAAAGTTCCCATGGCTGCTGCGGACGGGAGAGCATCACGCCGTCACGCCTCTGCGCCCCGAGCGACTCTCCGTACCTGTTCCCCCCGGCCCAGTTCTCCACCAGAGGCAAGTTTGAGTACATGCCAAAAGGCTTCTGGTCTTGTAGGCCCAACGAGGAGGACGGGCTGGCTCTGTAGTGGAAGCCAGGTGCCGCACCGACACCCATAGACGAGGACATGGGGGCCTCCTCCATGGAGGGAGCTCATGCTGCCCTGGAGACACTGCGACTGGCAGAAGTCGGCGCTGTCCTGCTTCTCCTGTTTGATAACACCAGGAGTGCGGATGTGGATCAAAGAGTCGTCTGGGTCCTTCTCCTCCTTGATCATGACACTGGAGAGAAGCGACGCTGGGTCCTGCTGACGGTGAAGCTGATGTTGCTGGTGCTGTAGAAGATGCTGCTGCTGGTGATGCTGATGGTGCATGGGGTGCTGCTGCTGGTCCGTGCCGTTCACACTGGTGCAGCTTACGCCATTACCAATGAGAGACTTTGTTTCCTTTACCAGGCCGCTGACAGAACCGCCACCACCCCTGCTGTCATGCAGGATGTTATCCAAGTGTGCCACTTCCGAATCCAACTCAAAATCGCTGATTTCTGGCAAAGAGCTGGGGAGGTCCAGGTCTTGCCAAATCTCAGACTCCTCCATTAGGCGATTGCTGTTGCCATCCAGATCGCACAGGCCAGTGCCTGTGTGTCCGCTGTAACTTCCCAAGTCTTTATCCAGAGAAAAATTTCCCTCCTGCTTGATTTGCTGGGAAAAAAGGTCAGGCAGAGGGAGGTTGCCCAGGACGGAGGAGGCCGAGGTGCTGATGACAGAGGTGGACGTCCGATCGAGATCGGAAATACTCTGTTTCAACAAGTTGTCCTCCATGTTGAATAGACCAATATCCTGGTGCTGCTGCTGCTGCTGTTTCTGCATTCTGCTGATTTTACCCTCCTCCATGTCTGACCCCTCATTCAGGACATGCTGCTGAGGGGGCTCAAAGAGGCCTCCAAGCTCCCCCTGGTCTTTGGTTCCAACCCGACCATTCGGGGCCACCATAGGCTGGGGCAGAGACCCGGGGCCGGGCAGGTGCATGGCAGACTGGAGCAGTTGGCCAGATGTGTCACCTGTATCTCTGCCGACTCTGGCTCCCGTCTCCCCAAATGTCAGGCTGTCGTCTTGATTACCGTTGCGCTTCAGTCCACCCTGATCCATTTCTTTATCCTGACAGGACAGTGAGGGTGAGTCAAAGAGTGCACAACACACATACATACATACACACACACACACATGGACACGGAAGGAGAGAGAGAGAGAAGAGGCAAGGTTAGGCTATAAAAGCAGAGTTAATGCTGGACAAGATGATTCATACGCAGGAGCTGGTAGGGAAGTCTTCAAACACCTGCATTAAAAATGTGCAGTTTATAAAGAGAGCTGTAGGTTCAAGGCTCACATCTACTACATACGCCTCTGCCTATGGCATGCTTATTCTTTTTTTCTTTTTTTATATTTTTCAAGAAATGACAGGCCACATCAAGCAGGCCATCTCCTCCTCTCACGCCCACACTGGATCAATATGGCAAAGGCACAAATGGCACAAACCAGCACTGCAGGAAAAAAAAAAAAAAAAACAAGGAGACCTGCATCCATTACATAACACACGTGACTGTATGGTCATGTTAGGTCGCTGAACCGTGACCTTCCCTCAACTGAAGCGGCAAAGAAGCGAGAGACATGCCCGGGCACAACTTGCGTTAACAGGCGGCAACCTCTCCGACGAGTCCCACACACACAGCCCGGTGCAGCGTGTGTGCAACAGCATACATCTGCCCAAAGAGATTAACCCACAAAGGGCCTCTGGGCATCTGCGGCGGACTCACCAATAAGTGTCTATCTGTGCTTGCAAGAGGCAGCAAATTGACTCCAAACATTTGCAGGATTTAAAGTTTGGACAGAATGTAAAAATAAATAAGTAAATGAAGTCGAGGTAAATTAAAAAAAAAAATAAAATAAATCATGTCACTTCTGCAAAAAAAAGGAGAGCTCTGTGCATGTGAGGTTCCTGCAGCTCGCTGTATTATCTGCCGATCATTAACAATGATAGCTGTCATATCTGAACGGCCAGAAATGAACTAATGTAACCAAGCGAGCTGTCACTTGCGCCATGTTTTTTTTTTCTTCTTTTCCTTTTCTGCTCCAAAGTCAGCGCCACATTACGCGCAAACATTACGCACGCACAGACGCAGGCCTAATCTGATATTTGCGTGCCGCCCGCTAAAAACATTATTACCTTGAAAATCAGGCAGTTATTGACGACGTGGTAGTTTCCTGTCATTCCCGATCAATGCGAGTTGCCATTTTTCTATCTGCGTTTGTTGGAGCGCGCATGAGACAGTGTTCCCCGAGAGGACATTATGCAGCATAGATTACATACATGTCGCTATACGTGCAGCGGTTTTACTGCACTTCCTCCTCACGTCTTACTGCTGCTCTTCTGCTGCTGTAAGTGAGGGGTCCCGTATGGTTTCTGTCTGCTCAGATGAGGAGTCGCACTTTCACCTCACTCCCCCGCCGGAGGAATCAGACAGATTTTTTTTTTTTTGTGTGTGTGTGCGTGTGTTGTTTTGTTTTGGTCATGGGTTTCACCACTTTTCCACGCCCACAGGACTGTATAGGCGGCTCTGTGGTGTCGTGAGCGCCGCGCTCAGTCTGCGCTCAGATCCGCTCCGGCTGAGGCTGCCGGGGACGTTTGAGAGGACGACGCCTCCTCGGTGTGCTGAAGTTGAAGAAGAAAAAAAAAAAAGAAAAAAAAAAGAAGAAGAAAAGTTTGGGGGTTTCCTGGCTCGTTGCGTACTGTACTTTTCCAAAGCGCGCAGCCTGTAGGAAGCGCGGCCTCACAGCGTTAGTGCAACCTGTTGGCTGCGATGGGAAACTGCACACGGTCACACGCCTACAAGCCGGAGGGGCTGATAAGCGGCGAGTTTGTGCAACATTTTCTCCCTCTTACATACAGAAAAAAAGAGAAAAACAAAGTGAGACGGCTCCCGAGGCGCCGGTGCAGGGCAGAGCCGGAGCTGTCACACGGTTGCGCGGCTGTCAGTGCGCACTCGACGCGCAACCGGGGGACGCTCACCGCCGGCCTACCTCGGTTGGTGGTGGGGGTGGAAGAGGAGGAGGAGGTGGAGAGGGTGTCAATACCCCCCCCCCCCCCAAAAGCTACTGCAAAGGCAAGTGGTCGCACCTGAAAGTACACCGTACCTGTGAGTGAAAGGAGGATGCGCTCCGCCGGTTAGGTCATCTCCCGTCTGTCCGAGTTGGATGAGAAAAGAAAGAGAGAGAGAGAGAGAGAGAGAGAGAAAGAAAAATATGTGAGATATAACGCAATGTCCACACAGTCAAGCCCTGCAATAAAAGCCCGTCCTCGCAGAAGCGCTGCGCGGTGAAATGTCAGCCGGGTCTGTCGCCGCCTCTCCCCCCGCACGGCAGGAAAACATCGTCCGAAAAACATCAACTATTTTAGAACTAACAACAAGCGGCGCTGACCTCGCTGGAGCCGCGCCGCCTCGCCGATCTGTCGATAACTTTTACCGCACGTCGCCGGCAGGAGCTGAGCTGGTGTAGAGGAGAGAGAGAGGAGAGGAGAGGAGGAAGAGAGAGAGGGGTGGAGAGAGAGAGAGAGAGAGAGAGAGAGAGACTAAAGGAAAAAGTGGTTGATCGGTCACCCGCTCGCGATTTCAGGATAAATCCGCAGTGAATCGATGGATCCGCGGCGCGTCACTCCGCTCTGTCGCCACTCGGAGCGGGGCGCACATTAAAGTTATATAATGGAGCTGCGCTGCCCTGGCGCACTCTACCGCAAACTCAGGCAGAGCATGGCGGACAGTCACCGAGGCGGGGTCAAGGTGAGGCGCAACCGGAGGAGCGTATCCGCCTCGTCCTTTGAGAATAAAGGCCATAAAGGCGCCACCGTGTTTGCGCAGCTTCCATTTATGCGTAAAAGAGCGTTTGGAGTAAAGAAAAAAACAATAATGACAGTTTATTCTGAACACAGATGGGCTTATTTCACTTTTATTCCGCCCCGATCTCCAGAGCGAGCTTTTCTTTGCCTTTTATTTTGAGGCGCGAACTCCCCGCTTCCTGTCGCCTCCTCTCCACGCGTGGAAACTTGACGCAGCTGTTTAGTTTGACACTTGCCGGTGAACGCCCCTTTCCCCACTGAAACTCTCTCCGCTGGGGAATCTGTCAAAACGTGTCTTCGTCGACAGGCGGGCACGGTGGGATCGAGGAGCCAGTCGGACTTGGGTAGAAACTCCAGCCTCTCCAGACCAAACTAAACCAAACCCGGGCACCAAACACCATCACAACTCTGACTATCCAAAGTTCAAGTCCCATTTTGAGGAAGGAGGGAGGGAGGAGGGGGGCTTTTTAAGGGTCATATAAGGTTGTGAGCAAAGAGGAGGAGCATGTATGGAGTAGGCTGTTCTAAACCAAGGTGTCATTCTCCACTGTTGTCTCCTCAACTGTGAACTCTCCTCCTCAGGGATGGGAGCCCTAAAATTTCTCAATGCCTAATTGCTCTTGTCACCTGAGGTCTAGATCGACACAAGCCACACCACAGCAGACGATGCTTAGACACACCAGGTGCAACAGAAATAAGAAACCGGTTTTGCTTTTGACACCTTCGGATGTAATTTCCATGTCAATCATCTAGAGATCTTGGCTGAGGATCAGGATGGGACTGAGAGACGTTAAAGCGTACATACAGGGAGCTTTCTGGGGTGAACGAGGAAGCCGGACGCTTAAGCTACGTCCCTTTATGCAAACTTTGGAGGGCGAGAACATCCTCCAAAACAAAAGAAGGGGCAATTTTTCGCAGAAGCAGAGGGCGAGGGGGTCAGAGGGGAAGGTTAGCAGCCAGTAGCACCCTGTAAACTTTTTACATGATAAGCTGGAGACACAATTACAGTGACATTCAATGCAAAAAAAGCAGCACATCCTGATATAAGAGAAGCTATGAGTTTCAAAAAATGCAATTAAAATCATCTAATTATTTAAAAAGCAAATCTTGAAATATAAGAGGCCAACCTTGGTCCTTTCTAAATAGACTTTGCTGGTTCAGTCATGATCTTTTAGGGTAGTCCAGACTGTCCCACTCCTTTTTTAATGCATTTAAAGGGCCTACTTGAGTCCCACAAGAAGTGACAAGTGACCATTCAGTGACTGTAAGACTATTATAAAATGCTGTTGGTCACCTTCACCAGATGAGGCCTTTAGTTAGAAATTCATTGTCCTGATGGCACTTCAGTGGACCAGAACGGAGACTAATTTGAGCCGCGCGCTCAGCAGAAGCAGCTTAGCGTACAAGATGAAAAAGAAAAAGAAGAAGAGAGGAGGGGATGAGAAGTGAGACAGTCCAGGCTGTGCGAGAAAGAGAAAGAGACAAGGATGGACAGATGCAAACCAACAGCCAGGTGAAGAAGGAAGGAAAAGGAAAAGGAAAAGGGGTGGGAGGGGGGAAAAGGGAGGAGGTGGGGTAGGGTGTGTGTGTGTGTGTGGGGGGAAGGAGGAGGGGGCAGGTGTGGCCCTCCATGCAAGTCATTCGATTAGAAGGAGCAGAGTGTGTCCTGTGCATGTGGATGTCTCATTAAGGCCTAGTGTGGCTGGAGAGAGGCAGGAGCTCCCCAGGGCCTGAGAAAACCACACTGTTCTCAAAACATCACAGGGAACACTGTGAGTTTTTAATGCCGGGTAACAATGGGTGATCCTATTTACCAATAAATGATAAAAACTCCGGACATGTGGTGCTCCATGTGCATGTATGTGCAGCTCTGAAGTATGTTACTTTGGGTGTGTGATACGCCTCGCTCTGTATGCATAGTGGGTTACACTAGTTTCAGCGAGTGCGCTGCTTCAGAGAGACAACGTGAATATTCATTGACTGATGTGCGCTCACACGCGCTGGGAGTGAACAGAGGCTGAAGTTTGGGTTTCAAATGTTCTTGACCTTTGGACAAGGAAATAAAAAAAGAAAGCTCAGCATTTGCCTCAAGAATCACTGGACCCACGCAGATGTACATGAACATACACACACAGACACACAGTTGGCTGCCCATTTGCTTTTAGGAATATTTGCTTAAAGTACAGGTAAAAGGCACACTTAAAAAGGTCGGTTCATTCAAATCACAAGCAGAGTTTTTTATTTAACTCAGTATGTCTCTTAGACAGAGTCTCTTAGTAAGACTCTTCTTTCTGTGGGATTTCTGCCACCACCCAAACACAATGGATGTGGAATTTGGCCTGTGGCACTCACAATATTAAAAAATATCCCCAGACACAAATGTTCCATTCACTCTTAAATTCCACCATCAGTGTCAACCTTTATTTTCATGTAAAGAGAAAACATGCAACATCAAGGGTTGACGTGTAACATTATATCCGCGTTGAGCTTTTCAGAAGTAACTGTTTGATGCTTTGAACATCATGAATAAAAATTTCACCAAAAAAAGAAAAAGATAAAATGTCGTCCACTGGAGGTGGAAGAATTGGATATTTCACAATTTCTGCAAATAAAATCAAAGTGTTGCACTGGAAAAATACATTGCTATGTGAAGGCTGATGTTTTAAGAGAACATGTTTAGGGAAGTTGATTTCAAGATTAAGTACATTTTGGATATGCCTTTATTAAAGGGTTGACAGGAAACATAGGGAACATGATGAATGACAACAAAGGTCCTCTGCTGGTCTTAAACTGGGGGTGCTGCAGGCCACTGGGGTGTTCAGTTCTTAATATAATTCAAGGGGGCACATTTCCACACCCCTCCCTCTGCCAAAATCTCTAACCTCACAGCCTGACCACTGACTGAACTCTGTCAAATGAACATGCTACTGGGGAGTCCACTGGCCTTTTGTTCAAGCCCTGATTTGTAATTGGCCAGCAGGGAAGTGCAGAGTGCATAGTAAGGTTCAAGTTATTGGCCCTTTCTCTTATATAACTTGCCACTGTAGAACAAAGTATTGTAGTATCATTAGATTTTATTTAAGCCTGCGGGGCTCCCATTTCATGAACAACAATGGCATCTTCAGTTTCTGCATTCATTTCATGCTGTGACTGCATTGGATTTCTCCCTCAAAACCATGTTTTTTTCTTTATCAAGGCAAACAGTGGTTCATTATTCTTAGCAGTTCTGATTAGTTTGCATGTTGTCTAAAAATGATGTGAAATGACCATTTAGTTCTAAACTCTATCAGTCACTTGTTGTCTTGCAACAAGTAATATTTAATCTTTGCAATATTTATTATTATAAGTTTTGGGAGACTTTTCACTGAGACTAACTTATTGTTAATTGGCTAATTTATAGTGGAATTGTAATTGAACCTTCATATTTAGTTTTGTATATTGTTTAAAGTACTCTCTAACTGTGGGTGCCCTGTTTTTTAATGTATCTATAGCCCTTTAAAATGTCTTTAGCCCTTTAAAGTGCATGACTCTATACAAAACCAAATAACAGTGCAACAAAGGTGAAGGGTCAAGGTTTAGGTTAAAGAAAGAAATTTGAAAAATCAATTAGTTCACATCTAAATAATTTCATTGACTAAATACATTATTACAATTTCATATGACTCCTAGACTTGCATTAATTCAATTGCACTTTATAATGAAGTAAACTGCAACTAAACAGAACTAATTTTGTAATAAAGTGCATTTTCTCACCCCTCTTCTTTGTATTAACATTCACAGAGCTCAAGACCTATAACACAATTAACTTATGTCAGATGTCACAGAGGAAGCACAGGGAGGAAGGAAGAATTTCTTTTCAGAGGGAAGTACGAAAGGAAGGAAGGATTTCTTTTTAAAGGTGAACAGGCAGTTCACACCCTTTGGTATTTCGGAGGCAACGCTGTGTTAGACAATGAGTAGGAAGCGTGTACAGGAGTAAGGATGGAAATGACACAGCAAGGAAGGTTTTCTAGACAGACTACAAGCAAATAAGTTATTGCTCTATGTGACGCGTGAGTCTGTGAGCGTGTGCAAAGCGCCCCAAACAACCCAGAAGCAGAAGCAAGCTGAGGATCATCCAGAGAAAGTTCCGCCTTGACATAAAATGTCTGGAACTCATCTGGCTGAAATATAATCAGGGCCCTTTGAGAACTGACCCATGGACTGAGCGGTTATTTATACTGGATGATAAATTTTGCTCGCCACATGTCTGATTTGGGAATAAACTGAAATCCGAACAGGGACGTAAATTACCCACAGCATTTACTTTACATTAAGGAGTGGCTTTAACCTGCATTCACAGAAAAAAGCATGTCTTTGATTTGCTTGGATATTCAGATTTAGTCTTACATCAGAGCATACGCTATACTGTAGTTCCTATACAATCAAACTCAGCTCCACACCGCCCCTGTCAGACAGGAAGCCTGCAGGATAACGTAGCATTCCTGGATGGCATTTGGCACATGTCCATCTTTCTGCCTTGCAGTTAGAAAGAAAGTGTGCTTGTGCTTAAGTGCTCACATACACACCTCCATGCCAACAGGTCGTGTTTGTCCATCTTATCTGGATTAAACTGTGGTTACAAAGTGTTGTTAATGTTTTGTAAAACCACAGAGGAGGCGAGATGGGTGTTGCATGCCAAATTGCAAAATACAGTGAGTGTCACAAAGTTTAGACAATCACAGGAAATCTATTTCAAGTCAAGCTGTACAGAGTAGTGATGAAATATTATGAAATATATTGTACTGTACTTAAGTACAATTTTGAGGTATTTGAGGCACTTCACTCGAGTATTTACCTTTTTATGCTACCTTACTCCACTACATTCATTTCAGTTATAGTTACTTGCTATTTTTCAATACTTTATTTGCAAAACATCAGTTCATAAAATATGCATTGTCAAAGATTAGATAGATTAGCCAGATTTCTCGATAACTCTGAAATACTGCTAACATGTAAACATACATGAATGGATACTAATATTACAATATTATATGTCAAATATGTCTTATTTAAATTATAAAACTCCACTTTGCGCAATGAGTACTTTTGCTTTTGATAGTTTTGATAGTATTTTTCCAGTTTATAGTAGATTTTGCTGAATGCAGACTTTTTTTCATTGTGGTATTGCTACTTTTGCTCAAGTGAAAGATCTCAGTACTTCTTGACTACTGACTCAGAGCAAGTTAAAAGTTCTTCTTAATTTCTATCATCCTAAGAGTTCCTAAGAGAACACACAACCATAGATTATAGTAATATCTTTAAGAAAAAGAAATAAAAAGTTAGTATATGTTAATACAATCCTCTGACCTACTGACAAACATATATTTTTACTATTATTTTAACCATTATTTGCATGAACCAGAGATACATATGTATGTGTCCTGTAAATATAGATGTAACTATACGTTGGAAATCTAGATGCGCAACATATTCTGGAAATATTTTCAATAACATCTGAAGAATCTGTGTTTAAAAGATTAGAAATAAATGAGGAATCAAACCATAAAACTCATTTGACTGGAAAGATCATAAACCCGAGGACTTAATTGGAGCCAAATAAAAAGTGGAGAGGACGGAGTAATATGAGCAAACGTTATGTATTAGAGGTTGTACCGTCGCCAAAAAATGTAAATGGGGAGTATAAGATAATAAAGGCTGGAGGAGACAGTTTGCATTTATGTTGCCCCTCTTCATGGACAGTTATTTTCTTTATGCAGCTCATGTGTTTAATATCATCTGTTGAATTCTAGGCAATGCCAAAAGTGCATTCTTTTTAAAGCCACCCATCCAGCACACTAAATTGATAAAGACTGAGATAAATAAAGATTAAATTCTTGTTTGATGTTGGGTTTCGTGTCAATCTACAGCTCTGGAACTATGCTCCTAGAACACAACAAGCTCCCCAGTATGTGAAAGACTAGGATGAGCTATGATTAATGCTGAGTTATTGATTACTGAGAAAAGTTTGCTCACTAAGCGGCCTGCATAATTTTCTGTTATCACAAGAAAGTTCAAATAACTTTAGAGAAACTTATCTGATTGTGCTTCCTCCCACTCATTAATTTGTTTAGTTGTCACTGCTGCGTTTTTTTTGCCCTGCAGCGACAGATATGAGCACAAACCACTGCCATGTCTGAGATACAGATGTTCTGTTATTGTGTGGCAGCCTCCCCTACATGAAAAGCCTAAAATTTTAGATCTTCCATATCAGTATCAGCTTTGCATAGCAAGCAAGCCATGGAGCTAACCTTCAAGTCAACTGACCACAGTGACCTTTGGATCCAGTAGTTGACGAGGCAATATGATCTATTAGCAGCAAAAGAGGGTTTTAGAAAAGATCAGCCGCGCACACACCAATTAGATGACAACAAAGTGGCTGCAGGGCGGCAGGTTTACCATCCGTGGCCTGATTTTGCCAGCGTTTTGCTTTTTTGCTGCTCCAAAACTCAGCTGCCATCTGCTTTTCATGATTTCTCACACAGGGAATTATCTTATAAGATGTTCTTATTCACCAATTTTGTGCTTCAGAGCGTGAGAGCCAAAGTTGTGTCAGAGCAGAAACTGTATTCACCCGCAGTGTGTTCAGGACTCGTAGTTCTCTCTGCGCATATTTACACTCTCTGCACATATGCAAAGCGGATTTGTGGGAGTTGAGTGATGTAAAAATGCAAGGAAAGTTGCAAAAATTCAAATAGTAAAGGAACGAGCGGTTGTTTGACTCATAAAGAGTGTATGAATCAACACCATAGCAGTGTTTAGATGACCGAGTGGCATTTAGAATATGCAGCAATATCATGCATTTTTAATCATGTCCATCTCAGATATATACATGAGCAGCGATTTTGCTCCGTTGAGTTACATAACATTACATACGTGTGCATACATGCATAATGGGTCTTCTGTTATCACAAAGAACAGAACAGAGCTGTAAACCTGCTCTTCAAGTGTTTCATCGGGACACCAAGTCAGTGAGTTCACTGCAACCAGGATATACGGGTAGCTGAGGTGGAGAGGCTGTTTACATTCCCCATGAGCAAACCGCTGAAGTCAGTGCTAGTGCAACTTTTAATCTGATACAGCCAGAAAGGGAGAATGATAGTTCAAATGAGGGATGGAGCTCTCAGTCTCAGTGTGCACTGCGTGTTGCATCTGCTGACTGAAGCCAGTAGCGGCTGGCGGCAGAGAAGCAACGCTTATTGTTGCTGGCATTCCTAGTAAGAACTCAAGTAATGAGTGTTTCCTCAACATAACACAGGAAGCCAGCGTTTTTACAGGGTTATACCAAAAGCGAGACCGGAACAGACTGTTCTTCTTTTTCTGCTCCGAACCCAGATAACTCAATTTGGATTTCTGGATATCTGGTGTCAGGATGGAAATGTCACGTGTTGCATGCGACTGTGCGAGTTGGTATATACGTGTTTCTACTCGTGTTCTGAACGGCAAATTCTGGCAGCCTGAAACCACCCACTACCTTTCTCTCGCTCTTAGCGCCGGTTCTCGCTTTTATCTACCCAATCATTTGCAAACTCGATGTTGGTCTAAGCACACACACACTGCGTTATAATTGTGACGCAAGGCTTGCACACAAATACCCACCGGGGGATGAGACAGAACAGTAAATGTGCAAGCAGGTAAACACATAAAAGATAAGAGTGAGTCTGGTATGATCACTGCACCATTATAAACATCTGGAGGGGAAAAAACAGCCAACCGCCACTCCTGCTGCACATTCAAAACAGTCGTGTTGAGCAAGGGACTGTTACTGTAGTTTCCCCAAAGGATCTCATTGTGGTGAAGTCAGATTTAGAGTCAAGACCTTCAGTGCAGCAATTTGAGCTCTATTAATGCATATTTTCTGATTAAATTCATTACTATTATAACTCAAATGAAGTGTGTTACTCAAGAATCTGTAAAACACGGATGGTAAAACACAATATTACTATTTATCTGTAGCTGCATGCTGATTATCAGTGATAGAAGCAACCTTTTTAGGTAGCTTTAGACATTATTCTGTCAGTGAACATTTTACTTCCTTCATGACTTGAGTGAAGAATAAAAAGTTTAAAAACACTGGACATTAGACTTCTCTAGTGGTTTACAGTGACTAAAAGGGAACTGCAATTTAACAATGGTGGACAGTTTAAAAAAAAGGCACATAATCGATGCAGCAGAACCAGAGATGTCAGGTTTTCGATTCCCCGCTTTCGTCTTCCCTGTTAAAACCTGACGCCTACATTGCCCACGATGCAACTCGACTGCCAGCAGCTCCTCCCGGATCCCGGTGTGTCGTTCTAGTTTATGCTGCTAGCCCCGAGCAGAGATGAGGTGTGGGCCACAGAGGTCCGGTGAGCTCACTTCTCCTTCAAACTCCACACCTCTGACTCCAGCGGATGACCAGACCCAGCCGGGGTAGCTTCAGATTACTTAAGGCAATTGATCAGACTTCACACAGCTCCCTCTGGAGACACAAAAGGCTTTATACAGCATGCATATTTCTACACACACACACACACAGCAGTAGCAGCAGTTGCTGCTCCCTATGACCTGTAAATAGACTTTGATGTTTGAAATCGGTGGAGTTTCCCCTTTAGCACTGTAATCTCTCTGGCGGACTGTAAGAGCTTGCCTGTGCTTGTTCCAGTACAATCAGGGCAAGCCAACCCTTAACCGCCCTTAAAAATTGAGTCACTTTAATGATCCAGGAGCAGTTGTTACATTTCCTTTACATCCACGTGCCCTTGTTCTTTCTTATCTTTTCACCTGTCAAATAGAGACATCAAAATGGATGTTTCTGAGACCTTGCTTTAAGAAAGTACCTGAGCTTTCAACCTATAGTGGAGTAAATTATAAGCTGGTTTTGGAGCGAGCTGCACTCTCTGGCCAAATGACTTTATCATGTGTATGTCATGTGGTAAATTGTAGTTTTTGCAGTTTGGCATGCTGTTCGAAGTATGTGACCTACATTCAGGCCTAAACTACTGTAATAACAAAGTCAATACGAATTAGAAAAGATAAATGGATTTTGCCCTGGAGTTAAATACTTGTTTGAGGTCTGTTGCTCCTCCACAAAGTTTTTTTTTTTTGCATTTTGTTACAGCGATAAGTGATATAATAGAGCTAAAATATTAACATTTGACCAAAGTGAACATTTACCAGGTACACTGAGTTCAAAATAACATTCACATAGTGGGAATACTGGGGTGTAAATATTAGAGACAGGTTATCTGATCTTGTGGCTTAAAGGTCCATGAGTGAATAAGGCAATGAAACCTGCTGTCACCCTAACCCTCTTTGAATTCCTGCCTTATTGTAAAGCTTCCGTAACTCTATACTTTTGTACTGTTGTTGTTTCTTTTCTTCTGTTTTCGGTTGTTTTCTTGACCTGAGAAGAAGAAAACTGGGACCGTTTTTAACACGTAACCTGCTTCCCTGGTTGTTCTTTTAGTTTTCTTTCGGTTTATGTTTTAATGTTAATGTTATGTTTAAAATTAGCCAGCCAAAAAATCCCTTGAGTCATCTCGGGTGATAGAAATCTAAAGAGGCCATGCAGCTGTGTCACAAATCTCACAGCAACCATGGCTGGTGCGATAACGAACGTTTGATATAGAGGTAATGCTCACAGAGAAAAAGAAACATTATTGGAGGGAAAGAAAAAAAAACTGGTGCAGTTTCTGCCTGAATAAATTTCAGGTTTACACTTAATACCAGTTGCAGTCCCAACAGGCTTCACAGTGCCAGCATTACCAAAAAAAATAGGACATAAAAACAAATTTAACAGCTGACTTTTGGCACTGTGGCTACCGGCACACCAGCCAGCTCACTAACCCAAAACAAATGATGTGCGTGTTGTGTCAATAGTCACTTTTAATTACTGTGCACGTTGCCACTCTCTGAAAACTCCTAATACACTCCACTCCACTGGTGGAGGAGGTGTTTAGATAAGTAAAAGTACTAATGCCAATGAAAATACAGTTAAATTAAAGTTAAATTCAAGTATATATGTATTGTCAGTAAAATGTACTGAAAGTGGAGTTAAATGACTCTACAGATGGTTCCTGTCCTGTGACAACCATGAACCTCACTATTAACATTTTAATATCTAAAAAAAGTGATTGGTGTGGGTGATAATTTGATGTTATACTTAGTTACCATCTCATGGTGTCATTTTGCTGAATATATGTTGCTGAATTAATCATAGCAAGGGAATTGTCACTAAAAACTAACATAAACGTCAGCTGAAGTTTTTTGTCAAAGCTGTAAGTTACAACCCACAAATTATTTATTATACAAGGTATCAATAAAATACTTAATGAGGACAAATGTGTGAGTAGACGGAAAGCAAAACAAGATGCTAGGGAATAAGGGATTAGCAACTTTTTTTTTTAAGCAGTACATGGAGATAAATTACACTGTAGGAATGTTTTAAAATTTAATGTGTATGTACAGTAATATTATTACTATTTAACAAAGGAGGACTGTTCGAGAAAGAATAGGTAACAGTTAGTGTTGCATTGCAATAAATGGTATAATTTATTTTAAAATTATGACATGGATGTTGGGAAATTTTAAAATAAAAAGTAGTATAAAAGCGTAAAAAGGAGTACTTATTATTACTAACAGCATACTGTTATTGCAAGGAGAGAAAACATTACAGGCTACATTTAGGTTCAAGCTGATGTATAGCTACAATAGTTGTGTCATGCTACAGGTATAATGTTTTTATTTTTGAAATGTATGCATAAGTAGGGTAGTTTTGGGTCACAATGTCTGATCCATTTGACAATCCAAGAACCTGGAACAGCTTTTATTCCCATCATATCATGAGATCAGAAGAAATTATGCAGCCAAAATATATAGTTTATAAGTTTATTGGACAACATACAGTATACAGAGATGCAAGATATTCATACCGTAAATAAAAAAAATACTTAAATAAATACTTTAAGGTCTTTAAATTCTTTATTGTCATGTGCACAACAACAACAGCAAAACAGTCAAACTACAGGAGAATAGAATTTATATAAAATGAAATACAACACAATAACACTGGATGTAAAGTATAACTATAAGACAGTCTACACTACTGTATACAGTACTGTTAAAATGAATAACTAATGTAGACATTGCATTTATAAATTGTGTTGGTTCAAGAGTTTGTGAAATATATATAAATATACATACACATACTATGATTTATGCAGGTATAGCAATAGAAATACATATTTCTATACTATAATAAACTTTGAAAACCATGCATGATTAGTTCCCTCTGTGGTAATGGGTGTTATTTTTAGTGACATATGATATACTTAGTGGCCACTTTATTAGATAACCGCCGTGACATCTGTCTCCACTTTTAGATGATATTGTTAGACATGTTAACATTCAGTTATAAGTTTATTACTGAGGTCATAGTTAAAGGTGCTTTTGTACTGGACTACATTGTACTGAAATGTTTCTCAGGTGTACTGTTTCTGGTTAAGTGGCCACTCAGCATACGATCAGGGGACGACTTTGTGTCTGTCTGATGTAATGCACAGTGAAACATGTTCATTTGCTGTTTTGTCATTAGATAAAACTAATGGCTACCAGTAAATTAACAGATTAGAGGCTCTATTTTACTACAAAACAAACATTGTGACATTGTGTAACACAAAAATGACTCAATATATTAGTAATGAATGATTAGTTTTCTGTCTCAGGGGCTCAGAAGGGGGTAATGTATATTTAATTGAAATGTTGTTCAATACGCCAAGTTTGTCTTATTTGTGTGATCCTCATTACGTTATTTGCTTATTTTGTTTTTAGAGCTTAGCCAGCTGTTGTTTTCACAGCTGATATGTGGCACACAGATGTTCTATTTAACAGGGTGAGTCATTCAGAGAGACAGACAGAGAGAGAGAGAGAGAGAGAGAGAGAGACAGACAGAGACAGCGGGGGAGAGAGATCCCACTCTCCTGTTCCTTTATGCAAGAGAGAAAGAGTGAAACAGGATCAGGTAACAAATCCACAGCTCCATGTAAATGGATTATTGAGGTTTCACTGCCACCGCATCTAAAAAAAGGAAGATCCTTTCAAAACACCTACCTCAAAAATGATGAGGACGGAGCACTTTTGTTAGAAAGCAGGCCCATTTTGCATATTTTGTGGTTTGAAGGGGAGGAGAGCTTGTGTGTGGTTCAAAATGGATCGTTTTGATGCAAAATCTTGTGTGGGGTCTGCTAGCTGGTAAATCAAGTGGATAGCATCATGAAGGAATTGATTGTAATCAGTGGGGAGAGCAGGGTCTGGTGTTAAGGCGTTGATATTTGGAGAGCCACGGTGCAACTGCTGTCAATTATCTGCAAAGAAATAAACATATTTCATGGGAAGTGAAAACAAATCTTTGTAGAATCTCAGTTTCAGGTTAAATTAGTGCACATAGCCAGGATTTTAAATGGATCCAAACATGAACATTTTACTGATGCACATCCACCTTTTTTTCCTGGCTACCTTTTAAGTGTATTTAGATTAAGTATTGGGACCTGAAAACCCAAACGGTTAATTGTAACCATGACAACATAATTGTGAATTGATTGCAATAGCAGGCTTGAGAAAAGAGGCTCTATCTCTCTTTCGCACTGACCATTTGCAGAGTTTATCCAGTCTGATGACTAAGCTCGCCCAGTTGCTGAGATCACACAGAGGTAAAACAGTAAAATCATTTTTGAACAAGAGCGTTTTGGGGAGAAACAGAGTCTTTTCAATTACCAAAGTCTATAAAAATACCACGTGGATGGGGAGCAAACACGTTCCCTGCTCTGTGCAGCTCAGTGAGGATAAAAGTGAAGAATGAATAGAGGATCCCTGCAGGGTCTTTAGTTTAAACCACCTTTCCATCACCCTTATTTCCCTCCATCCCCTCATCTGTCTTCTGTCATCTCCTTCGAGCCCAACCATCCTTCCCTGCTGACCGCGGCGCATGTGTGTGTATGTGTGTGTTTGTACGTTTATTTGTTTGCGCATGTACATCAGCGTGTTGATTGTTCGGTTTGCAGCTCTGATCCCAGCTCATTTTTCTACTGGCAAGGCTGTCACCATGGATACATGCTGTGTCGTGACCTTTTGGGGTCGACCTATCATGTGCTAAGTGGTTGGTATACATGGAGCGCTGAGGACACGGCTTAGTGTAGAGTTGTGTTCACACAAAGGAGGACACACACACACACACACACACACAAATCATAAAACAACAGCAGCATCCCTTGTGGTAAATCGCTATCCTTGTATACTAAAATTATTCCAGTTAGACTGGTTGGAAGCCAGCAGATGGTGTTTTAGATGCATCAACCTTAGGTTTCACAGGAAAACGACACAGAAGATCGCGACTGTTTCCAACCAAAGGATCTGGGCTGACAGTATTCTGCCAGAGGCGCTCTCTGAATTGTCAAAAACCCTGGCTGCCAACTGCGGCCTATGTGCTTCAAAAGAAGGAGAAGGTGAAAACAAATTTCAGCGAGATAAAGAGAAGGAGAAGTGTGTGTGCAAAGTCGATGGTGTGCTGTTAGCGAATGCAGAAAGTGAGGGGATTCATTTATTTTAGTATCAATACCTGGGGGAGTTTTGAATGCACTGCTCAGCGTCTGCCGATTTTGGACACAGAAATGGATACACTTGAAGTTAAACCCAGGTGCACCATTTTCTATGATACAAATTCATCATTTAACTCAGTAAACAGTATCACTGATGTAAACTAAGCTGATATAAAATAATGTGTGTTGGTGCTGAAATAATTAGTCAGTGAACTGATTAGTTGTTCTATAGAAAGACATTGAACATTTTTGATAGTTAGTCATTACTTAATTAGAAATGCCACACTTTTACTAGTTTCAACAAGTGTAATAATTTTCTGCTGCTCTCTGTTTTATGTCATTGTAAACCCAATATTTTTAAAGCTGCAGTCATTAATTATTTTATGTCAACAATAGATTAAACAGCCATGAGTAATGTGAAAAAATACAATTATAGTGATGAACCCACAGAGAATCTACTGAGTATTTAATCATCTTTTGGCATGTTGTTATGGTTTTTACTGTTCCGGTTCAGCATTTAGCGGCTAAAAAGCCACATATGTCCCGTTGGTGGAGACCAAAACAGAGTTAAAAAGGAAAGTGAATATTGCATTTCCATTCATCATATGGGCATGGATGTCTCTATAAGCAAATGTTCGCAATATCAACTTTATAAGGCGATATTGTGAAGTAAAAAGGTCAGACAATACAATCACCTTGAAGATGTCACACATGATTCTGAGAAATTATATGTTGATGTTTTATACACAAAGTGATTAATAAAATAAAATTGGATATTTTAACTCATTATGAATAGATCCCTGCAAAATAATGCAACTGTGTCATTTCTGCACTCCTGTCACTGTTTTATTTTGTATTGGCGGCTGTGCTTCTCATCCTGACCATCCACACTGGCTCATCCTTTCGCCTTCATATTGTATCCTCCACTGGATCACTGCCTACATCTACAGCTAGGAGGATGAGAGGCACTTGACAGAGTTTAGTTCAACTGGAGGATCCACTGAAAAGAAATGAGGTGGGCGTCGGTTCACTTGCAGAATACTGCTTCAAACGGGATTTTTATATTAATGAGTCAAAAGCTGGAAACAGGAAGTAAGGGACATGTCAATATTCCCTTCATGTTACAGTTTTTTAATTATGTTTTTAGTGGAGTGGGTTTCAAAAATGTTGTACTGATTCATATGCACCTTCATGAACTAAACTAATACATAAACTAATGCATATTTAAACCTTGTTAGTGTGCTTTGAGGAAACTTTACTAAACTCCTAAGAAAACATCTTTAGACTAACATGTAATGAGATAGAGGCATCTCTACTACTTGTATTTTTTAACATTGGAATCTTTCTATGTATGTCTCCCTTCTCTGTCCATGCTCTGTGTTACATTATAAATGTGCAGATCTCATATATTAGTCATCAAAGAGTGAGGAGATCCACGCTGGAGGGAGGGGTTGGTAGTGGTGCTGCTGGTGATGAGGTTAAGAAATCGGCAGAGCCACATATGGACACACCCACATGGGAAAAGTGTATTCTGGGATGATGGTGATGTGATGAGTCACACAGCAGCAAACCCACCCCGACTGAAACTCAACGCCACAATTTCCATGATCAATTAAACTGTTCTCACACTCCACCAGTTCCAACACATTCACACACTCTTTTCATCTGATGCAGTGGTTTAATTGAATAATTACTTGTTGTTAAATTTGTTGTCCAGTGGGTCCAGTTGTGCAAATGTGGCTACACCACATACCATCACCACATACCAGTGGCACAATGTTAGCTGGGAGATAGCTGCAAATACAGAACATAAGTATGTAATTATGCATCTGCGTGTATTGACAGTTTAGCCTCAGGACTTGAACTCTTTATATTCTTTTACTCTCTATTTTGTTGTCTCCATATGGTCATGGTTTTTACTGATTAAGCCTCAAGTTAAGCACAGAAGTTTAGCTAAAGCTGGAAATTTTGCACTGACTTCATATGAAGCATGGTGGTCCCACTACTGTTGAGGCTGTACACACATTACATCCCCAGGGGCCTAACAATCATATGTTTTATATATATATGTTACATGTCCATTATCAAAATTAGCTTTATTGGCCTAACATTTGTACACATTCAAGGAATTTGACTCTGGTTTTCTTTTGCTGTGCATATACTTATACAGAAAAATTTACAGGAATACATATAGACATACAATTTCTATTCATGAATATGTAGCTCCACCCTGCTGCATCCTTCAGCATGTGTAAGATACAACAACCAAAAGAGAAGAAAAACATCTCCTTGGGGTGTTATGTATGGAGATGATTGTGTTGGGCAAGTGTGTTACAATGGATCCACTCTGAGAAACATGCTGTGAGAGATAAATGCAGCCAGTGTTTACGTTCTACACTGATGACAAACAACGCTTTCACAAACTAAGTTGTTGTTTTACCCCCATAGAGCTGACACTGAATTTACAAGCAGTTTTTTTTCTGAATGAAATCCACTTTAGTACTGTTATAAAGCTGCCTGTCAACAGCTGTCAGCTGTCTAGCAACATAAACTTAGTAATGGGTCTAAAACTGGAAGATATTTAAGTATGTTCTTAAGTTCAGATTCTAGGTGAAAACTAAACATTTATCTATGCTAAGTGTTACAGCATTGGACATGTTATTATACCTTCCAGTGGATCACAATGTGGGGAAAATACATTTGTGTCTGTCTGTGCAGAATAATAATGTGATTTTCCCAGAGAAAAACATCATGAGAGTAAATAAAAACAACATTACTTCTGTCACTTGCTACAGCATATCTTGATTATCAACTGCACATTCAGAAATATGTTTTTTTTTATATTTTGAAAAAGTCACTTTTTTGGACATGAAACTGGCAAATAACAGTTATACAACTGAATCTCAATGAGCTGACACTATAACAGAGTCACTATAACAGAGGACTCAGTGTCTTCCAAAGTGGAAGACCAGTGAGGAGGGTCATCGAGTCAGCCTCAGCCAACAACACAGAGAAATAAACAGCCCCGTAAATGAATTAATTTTGCATTTGAACAGCCAGTTCCCTTTCCTTTATATTACAGTATGAGGATGTCTTTAGACTGTTTTTGTTTTAATTTGCAGCACAAAGCAGAAAATATTTTTTTACACATTCACTGACCAAAATGTTTCTATATGTCCATGTACAGATTGCAATGTATGTATTATTTTATCAATAATGAGAAGTTAATGGAATGATTTTATTTATATAAGTCAGAATCAGTAAAGTATGCTTTAAACATAAGTTATAGCTAAAGAACACAGAATTATTTAACAAGAGAAAGTTGGCCATGGCATACCACCTGCATGAGCACACATCACCAGCAGTAAGGTCATATTTGCACCCAAAAACAAACAAACAAAAAAGGCTTTTGCTGATATGACTGTGGACTTTGCTATATTTGTGTCAGAGGGAAAACGTAGGGACAGATTATATTATTTTAAATCTGTGACTCTCTATTGACAATCCAGCAAAATTGAAAGATCGAAACCTGTTTATTTGAATTTCTCCTTGAAGATAGACTTTAGTGTGAGAGAGCACTCTTGCTTTGCGAGTAAGGCTCCTTGAGGTGCACATGCATGCAAACAAATCCCTTCTTCCGAACAAAAGTCTCTCATAGAGTCGAGAAATTTTCCCCATGTGCCCTTTGTTCAGAGATGTCCCTGTTTCTTAAGTCTTTTATCTCTGTCCCTTTTTATCCGTCCCTTCCCTTCTATCATTTATGACACTGAGAAGTCATCCAAAAACAAGGGTTTCATTACCTGGCTAATTGTTGTGCTAATGAGAAGCTTGTTTATCTAGGAGGAGTAATTAGATGTGTCACTTAGCATCAATTAGACCCATGGTGTTTTAATCTGCCATTAGGATGCAGCCAGTGAGAATGTTCCCATACCTACTCCAGGTTGGACATGACTATTATGAAGGATGCACTGCACAATTTACCCCAAGATAGAAGGATGAGCACTTTTAATCTGAGTGTTAAGTGGACAGAGAGGATATCATAGTCCATCTTAGTCCAAATATTAACAGAAAGAAGGTCTTCAAAGTATTATGTGAATAGAAAATATAATGCGTACAGAGTTGATATTTGGCGTCTGTGCTTTGACCTAGTCACTCCCACCGAACATTCACACGAGAGAGGTTTGGAAATGCCAATAACAAATGTACAAATGTGTGTTGCGAAAAAACAAATTAATTCCAGCTTTTATGAGAAAGATACTTTATGTGGGCAGCAGCTGTGTAGTCAGTCACCAACAGAGCACCACCAACAATGGTGGGAAATATGAACTGAGCAACCTAGCTGCTGTACGGTGGTCGGGCAGTGTTGACGGTCATGTCTTTATCACAAGATCACGTAGCAGACAGTTGGAGTGCAAATGTGATTATCTCTCCTATGTGTGACATGCTAGTTTCCCATGAAGGCAAAATTACAGCAGAATAATTGCAGTGTATGAATGTAATGTGTACAAGTCAAGTGTTTTATGGACAAACAGGAAATCTCCAGAGCAATTTCGGTGGTATTATTATAATTTCAAAATAGATGCAGCTGCAATTAAGCTAATCAAAAGCTAATTTCCGAAAAATGTATCTTGCCATGTGATTCCCACTGAAGGCTGTAGGGCCCTTACATGACCCTCTAATAGTGAGCTAATGAGCCAATATCAACCGCCACCACCAAAACAATAGCAAAAACCAAATGGGAAAAAATCTGAAAAACAATTCAGCACATAGTGCAAATAATATTCATTCAACATTCAAACTCCACTTAAGCACCCAAGAGAAAAATAAGTTCAACCTCAAAAAGAAATTATAGCAGCGCGCCAAGAGCCAAAAGCATTAACCAGCAGTATACAAACAGTTTAATAATCAGTTCAGCTGGCAGCAATGGTAGCTTAATATTGCCAAACACACCAATGCAAACCCAAAGTGTGCAGAGCCAAGTCATCAATTCATAATATGCATAATAGGACAAACACCAAACCCTGACAGTAGCTTGGGGAAGTGAAGCCCAGTGACACAGTGAAGAATAAACCCTCTGTCACCGCGGCCCCAAACTGCCCACAACAGAACAGGGGAAATCTTGCCTTATGTCGCTCATGGAGGCATTTGGGGCCACCAACTGACACGATAAACGGGGTTGCGGAGCACAAGCGAGACTGTTTTCTCCACAAAGCCTTCCTGAAGCGACATCATTGGACTGTTGGCAGGCAAGCTTGCTTATGAAATGCAACAAGTATTCAGTAGCAGCAGGAGCAGAAAGTTTTTGCTGCAGTGTTGCAGCAGTAACTAGCACAACAGCACGCAGGCCTGTAACTTTTAAACTGACCGGCTTACAGATTAGGGTGCAATAAATATTATTGATGTTAGTTGTTCCCTGAACTAGCCCCCAGGCTATCCTCCATTCATGTTCACTCTTATATAACAGTCTCATAAGAAAGCACCAAGTAATTCAAGATTCAGGACTGTTTAATTTGAGGATGCAGTGACAGCACATCATGTGGCCTACCACTACTTTACTCTTGTAGAGGCAGTGGTTCTTTGCTCTGGGTGATTAGTACCCTAACAAGCAGAGCACAAAGATCTAATTTGCTGTTAAGCTGTGCATCATGCATGCATGGTTGACAACAGAGAGGCCCTGCCTGCACAGCACTGTGAGGAGTGAGCAATGAAAGCAACAGGGATAATGATGAGGAAGTGTAACAGTCAAATGACATTAATTGCAAATGCATTAATTGCATTCCTGCATTATGATGAACAACATGAAGAAATACAGCTAAACAGGTGTAGATTTCGTCTCATACTTGTACCTCGTTTATTGTGCCCATGTGAGCCTATAAGCTTGAAGATGCTGGTAGTAAATGATTTCTGAATCTAATGTTCAGTTTGTGCTTTATGGTAGATCACCTCATTACTTTGTGTGATTAGTTTGTCTCACTGTTTTCTATAGCCTATATATTGCCTATATATTATGGTTACTACGAGTCTATACATAGTGCTGGTCTACAATTGCCTCTAAGCTCTAAGAGGAAACATTTTCAAAGTGCATTAAGATCCTATTATATGTATATATGTATCTCTTAATGTAATCTATTAGTGGATTGAATGGCTATTTCAGGCCATTTTAGCACTAAGCTAGATGGATCAATTTTTTCTTAGAGATAGATGTGTAAACATGTTGAATCCTATTTGTAAGTGCAGGTATTATTTTGAAGGTTGTGTTTTTATTTGAACTCATTTGACACTGATCTGTTAGCAGTAGCTGCAGATGTGAGTAACACAAATATGTACTGGATTCAGCACCGTTTGATGTGCGAAAATATATTTGATTTGACATTCTGGTTATATAAGAATCTATATTTGAATGTGTTGTCTTTATAAGCACTTGCCAGCGATTTCCTGAAAAACCACAGGTGGTACAAAACATTTGTGGATCAGGTATTAGCTGCCATTGGTAAAGCATGCTGCTAAAATATTAAAGATCCTAAATGTGAGATTAAGAATTTTAATATAGCAGCAAACAAATATTTGCTAAATAAGAATATAGGGGAGTACTAGCTTTCTGATCTGAGACCGAAGTCTCGCTCCTTTTATCGGCAAGGAGGGGCTCTGTCTAGTCCTCCCCACACAACACTCTGCAAAGCCCCGCCCAAAGTTTTTGCTCATGTTGAATAGTACTTTTTATTCATAGAGTTTTATTGAGTTTCTGTTGAATTTGAATGAAGTGTGTCCATTTATGCCCATCTGTTTTGGTCCGAGATTCTGTGCTCTAGCGCATCATCTCCTTTCGTCATATTTAGGACCTTTAAATGTGTTCGTTATATCAATGCCGACAAATGATGAGCACATGCAATAAACTTGCCAGGACCCTGACCAGCTTGTGAACTGCTGCACAAAAAATGTGATTATTTTGTATTTAGTACATGATATTACTGATTAAATATCAGGGGTTTATTCAGTGCTATCTTTTATTATCATCCATTACTTAATGGCCTTGCAGTTTCTTGCAGGCTTGAGTAGAATGCAGTAGAATAACTCAGTGTGGGGTGAAAGCGGTGCAATCTTCTCAATAACAGCTCTCATTTATTTGTATCAGTGAGCTGAACATTAAGTGTTTATCAGTCCACCTATGTGTGCATGTGTAGCATATATTATAAACATATTATCCATAATACATTTTACATTACTTTTCACAAATGTCAACTACACATGTGCAAGTCAACCCATCCACACACTCTTCATCTCAAATGAGGTGCCCAGTTGTCAGGTGAACACCAGCAGCCTGGCATGCTGAGCTGTTTCCACTTCACACACACTTTGATTGGTTGTGAGATTTGCATGCCTAACGCCCCTTGCCAAACTAGAAACAAATGGCTAACACTAGCTTCTTATCTATTAACATACTATGAGGTTTCCTTGAACTGAATGAACTGTGGTTTGTTAGATATTAATAGGAATATCCAACCAGTGTCAGTATGCAGATTATTTGGTTATGTCATATTTACCACAATGTGGATATGATACACATGTCAATGACGGGTGTAAAACGGGTCCTATTTGCATGATAGGCCAACAAGACTTACTAGACTCTGAGCTTTGGACCCGAGTGCAATGACTAATAAGCTAAGGGTTTATAGAAATAGTGCACATTATCAGGTTAAATGACAAAAAGAAGTTGCAGCAGATCAGAGGAAGAATCATTTTATTAATCCCCTGGTGGAAATTGCATTTTTCACTCCATTTCACAATTTACATATACACATAGGCCCCAAATACAAACATGGACACACAGAATACACAAGACTGAGCTACTGTTTGTCTGATTGTACCACCTCCTCTGTATCTTCTCCATGTTGATGCCCTAAATGAATTAGTGAAGCCACCAAAAGAAAGGTGCAGGAAATGTTCTAGCTGCACTTGAAAAATACATACAGCAGTGATAAGATGGATATCCAACAGAGTCTGGACAATGCAGTAATGGTTGAATCTATACTGTATCGTTTTTGCATTTTTCACATTTTTGTTGCGCTTTCTTGCATTAGATGAGAATCTTGATTTCGCCTCAATCACTTAATCTATCTAATGTCTTTTTTTCCCTCTCTGGCTTGTCCGTGCCTTACTATGTCTTGGCCCAGCTGCGTGTCAAGCCCAGCGTTATGATTGTCGCTGGCCATTTTATAAATAATTAAAGCTACAAGGTTATGCGAGGCGCTGTCAGGGTTTTTTTCTTCCGCTCCAGCTCTTCCTTTTGAGTTGCAATAAGGTCCATAGATCCCTCTGCACCTCTCCGACGTGCTACCAATTACTTCCAGGTTCCTGGAGGGAACTCTTGAAGGTTTTAACTGCTGCTCCTGCCACTGCATGTGCTACTTTTAACTACTGAGCTAATGACTCCTGAAATAATCATGACGTTATGCTTACCCCACTGAGCAGAGTAGAATAAATTTTACAGCTACAAGATGATCTGGCTGTGATAAAAAAAGGGGAAAAGGAGATATGATGAATAACAGAATTGCAGTAAAATCTTGTTTATTTCATCCCTTGGGGCAGAAGCCATTCATCCAGAGAACAAAAAATGTTCTGTGCTCTCAATTTACTGGGGAGCAACATGAAATGCCATCACAGACTCCATGCTTTCCATGCTTTATGCCCTACTATGTAAGCGGCTGGCATGAGTTCAGGGTCATACCACTGTAAACCAGTGCTGCAGTGAGTGTAATGTTAACATACTCATTGCAAAGATAATGAACAGCATATTCTACAACTTATTGCATGTTCAGTATATATTATGCCAGGTAAACACTGCTTCCGAAGCTCCACAGTTACCAGTGGATCCAGTGATTATATGTCAGTGCTGAGTCAATTCATCATGGATTTATCGAGCCTGTCCACTCTTCTATTGGTGCGTATATCGGAGAGTTTGATTGTTCATCTGTAATGGTATGGGGCTATTAAATAATTGACAGAGGAACACAACCCTGCCTATAAATAGACCGAAATCGCGTTCATTAATTTATAAATAGGCAAGATGATTAAGTAAATTTATATTTTATTATGTCGGGTAGTGCTAGAAAAAAAATGCAGGCATAAATAATGCCAATCTCTGTGGCTTACGAACTTTAAATATGGATGAGCAATGCTCGTTTTTTTCAATGAAAGTCTATTATCCATAAAATATACAGAGTCAGTTGCATTTTTATGAGCAGCACAGAAAATCAAACAAATCCCAACATGTCTTACAAGCGAATAAAATTCTGCATATTTAATCACTGCAGGATTAGGTCATCATTTTTTACATTGGTGTAGATAAGTTAGGTGAAAGTCAAGGGACAAACACAAGAACAGAGGATAAATGATGACTCACATTTCTACAAATGAAAGCACAAATAATATGAGCTGACTTGCTGCTTACTGTGGTGAGATGATGAGCTGAATTATTATGCTTATGTCATGCATATTGAATAAGAACGCCCCCCAGCAAGTCCAGATGGGTTTACAGTCTTTGTAGCCACACTAATCTGAAGCTGCAGACAATTGCATTGCCTAAAGTGAACAGTAAAATCCTTTTATAAAAGGCATTCGGGGGGATTAATGAGAGGTTAAACAGAGAATACTGACAAAAGGTCTGTAATGATGGGGAATTATTGTCATTCATCCTGAATACTGAGCATTGGGTATGTCAAAGCTAAATTCTTTTGGGTAAAATATTGAATAGTTATACAACTACAGTGTATTATATGAGTTACTGAGATACTGTGCTGAATTGATTCTTTTAGTTCAGCTTTCCTTATTCTTCTGTTTGTTTCTTTCTAAGGAGGAATCTTTTCATGATTCATTCAGAAACTGCTCATAAAAACCTTCGTATTTCTTTTCTTTGCCACAATAAAAACTTGACTGTTTTCACACACACAAACAAAGATATACACACTACATACTGCAAACACATATTTTGTTAAGAGCCAGGAAAAGGCATTGAAGACTGTAATCGATTGAAGGACTGAAAGAGTGACGTACCTCTCCTCCTAGACTTGAGTTGATGGTTCCCAGCTTCACAGGGAGTTGAAAGACAAAGTACTATTCATTTCTAGAAGTGGAATAGTGTCTCAGGAGTGAATTCTCAAACATTTTTACGTCCACACAAACTGTGTGATTGAGCACCAGCAACCTATTCAGGCGAACTGATTTTTATGAATTAGTTTGCCTGGTTGCAATATTCAGATTTTCTTCAGGATGAACTTGAGCAAAAGAAGTAGGGACCTAAAGCATCAACAGTGCTGACACTGTGAAAGATTGTGTGACGGAGGGACATTTTGACTTGGCATAGCAGGAAAAACACATGTCAAAGTAATAACATAAAAAAGTACTCCATTAAAAAGTCTCAGTATGTCATGCCAGTGAGTCAGCCTGCATGATGCCAGGGCCCTGGAACACCTAAACTGAACACAGCCATCAATAAATGTATTAGTTGCAGTACACCTCACTTTTTCCTGTTGTGACACGTCACACTGTCTGCTGTGAAGAGGGCCTCCAGGCAACATCCACATTGCTGTCTGATTTGTTTTAAACTGTGATGAGTCAATCTGCAGAGAAAAAAAAAATTCAAAAAAATCTGCGCCATGTAGTCACTGTCAGAAGTCAGAAATGAAATGTCACTGATGATGGTGACAACATTCATTATTTTCATATTTCCCATATGGAGGGTTATGTTCTTAAAGCGTCATAGGTGGAAAAAAACTGTAGAGTGCAGCTGTAGTTGGAGTAACATAATGGCAGCCTATGTAGTGTGCAGCTCAGACATGTCCTCTAACATGTATAGTTTGTGTATGCGTTTGTTTTCGCACACAAATCCAAGATCCACATCTTTGAAATGATCTGCCAAGCTGAGCATCATTATATCCTGCGTGCATGCCATTTCCCCTAGAAACACACAAACATATTGTAATGTACACAGAGGCACATAAGATGTGATCCTTGTACAGCAATACATGCATACACATTACATACACACCCACCCATGAATACACATGAGCATGCATTCGTGTGCACACACACAGAAACACTGGTTCCTTCAGCAGAACTCTGCTGATCGTCCCTTGCAGTGTTTGCACTGGTTCATTGAGTTCTGAATCAACTGTTAGAAGAGTCCGCAGTGCAATGAGGGGGGACAATTAGCCTAATGAAGTGCAGGAGCAAATCACACTCAGTGCTGTGCTAACAGTTGCTCAGTGAATATTCATGTGCTGTTGGCTTTGCAGATGCATTAAAAGGCGGCGCTGCGTTGCTGAATACCAATCGTTACATTTCCACCTGTCGCTCGTCTGCTCCTTCAGCGAAGATAACATCCTAATCAGCCTCATTGCTTGTGAGGCTTTTTGGAGCGCATCGCGTACACAGGCCACATCTATTATCCTGCCCAGCTACATCTGCTGCCCTCCGCCATTTAAAAACAAAAACACCTTCTACAAAATAATTATGAGAACACATGAGAAGGACGGAGTAGATGATGTCAGACCATAAAGTAGATCTGTATTAAAACTGATTTCTTTACTCCTGTTAAGGTGATGTTTTTAATGTTTAAGCCCCTTTCTGTAGTATTTTTATGTTATCATGGCATCTTTATAGTTTGATTTCCAAATTGTATAAATATTTGACAATCAGATGCAGAGCATTCTGATATGTATTTTCCACCAGTACGAGTTAACAAATTTACAAATAACACTATAACGCTCATGCTAATCAACCAAGTGTTCTTCTGTTTATTCTGAACAAAGTGCTGTTGTTGTGGGCAGTTAACACAAAACATATCATTTCCTATAGGCTAGGCTGTTTTCTTCTGCTGAATTTTTATGTTATGTTACATAGCAATGTAAAAATGTTACATAGGAATATAAACATTTGTAACTATTTTCATGTATTAAGCCTTATTAAATATTTTTTCAATCTGTTTTTGGTAAAACTGTGTGAACGGACTGCAACACAACTTTCTTGGTTGACTGTAACACACTGATTTCTATGTGGAGGACTTGGGATGGTTTTTCATACTTCCAAGTGTCTTTTCTTTCTTCAGCTCCGCTACAGTGCTTACAGTGTGCAACATTAGCTAGTTACCTTCATAATACTACTCCATATTTATATTCATATTCAATTATATTGTTTTGAATGTTGATGGAGTAGCTACAGTGTTAAATGGTAAATAGCCTGATTTAACCAAACTTCATTCAGAAAACAAACATTTTAAAAGTTGTTAGCTTGTTGTCTTGCAGACAGACCTGACAATGCATAAATTCAGACTTTTTTATAAATCGGTAACATTAAGTAGTTTTTTCTGCATCTGTTTATTGCAATTAAATCACAGCAAAATCTGCTTAATTTGGTCCAATAGACCAACTCCAACGAACAGCCAGCGTGCACCACAGCACAGATTCAGCTCAAAACAGGCAACACATCTTATTTGTAATCATCTGTCAGTTCATCTTTAGTGGTTTGATCCAGCCAATGTGATTATACTGACTGAGCCTCTCTGTGAAAGCAAGACAAATGGTGATACGATGTGCAGTCTAGGAATCTAAATTTATTGACAAAAAAAAACTATCAGCATGATGTCACATGCAAATGTCACTGTTTTGGCTGATGCTGGCTCGCGTCTATGCAGTGTGAGTGCATGTGTGAGCGCCAGAATCAGGACGCTGACTGCATAAACTAAACAGCCACAGGTGTCATTGCTAACAAGCCATTTCTGGTTAAAAAAGGGTTCGATCAAGAACCTTTGAGCTTCCCCAACTTTCATTTTATTAAAGTAGCACCGTACTGACAGAAATTATACCCCCAGTACTGCTATTTTTCCAGCCCAGTTATTTTATAGGTAGCAATTATTCACACATAGTGAACTTTTTTGGCTACCAGGAGGCAGAGGAACAAGCTTAAAAACACAACATTTGGCTGGAAATGAAAAAGACTGATGAGAGCAGAGTTGGCAGGCCATAAATCTGTGATCTAAAAAAGTGATCTAAATGAGACGTAAAAAGTACATAAGTGCAAATATGATGCAAAGGTCTTCACCTTGAACATGGTCATTTTATTAATTTTCATATAACAAATATTGATGAGTGCAGCTTTAAAATTTTTAAGCCCTCTAATGTTAATGTAATATACATTCATTCAGTACATTTGAACACTTTTTAAAAATATGTTAATGCATTAATACAGATCTAAAGACCTGATAGAAAATATTGTACGACTGAATCACTCATTTTAAAACACAAACTAAAATAATGGAAATGGAAATAAAACGAGCCACGGTTTACTGTTTACTGTTTATTGTGTTCATGCTGTAGGCAGTCTGATGACAGGGGACTGGAATGGCATAGCGAAATAAGAAGACGACACTGTGCAGTACCACAAAGTAAATTAATGTCATAGTAGATATAAATGCATATTGTTGTCTTCACTTAAACAAGGGATTGATGTCACTTTATGTTATATGACGAGTCCATGAGCACTCTATGAGCTGACATAAAAAAAAAACATATGATGTCATAAAAAAATTAGACAACTTGGAGCTGTAAGTGTTGTAAGTGCAGCACAGCAGCAGTCTGAGAAAATAACCACATGTAGGGAATACGTAATATTGTGATTTATGTGTGTGCTGTGAATTTCTAAAAAGACATACAGCCCCATAACCTGCTCATGCCATATTCATGATCCATTATAAAATATATTTTCGGATGCAGCCTCTGTGCAAATCTCACTTTGTGCTGTTGTATAACTAAGAATTCAGGTTGTGTTTTTTTTTTTTTTTTTTTTTTTTTCTGTTTTTAGTACAACTCCCTCCCGTCTCCCTCCCCCCCCTTCTCTCCGCCTCTGTCCCTACAGCTTGTCTCGCTCCATGCATTTCTTTCTAGCAGAGCAGGAGACGGTTTCATCATTAGCTGCTACTCACCAGTCAGCCGGGCCAGCTTGCTGGGCAGAGCAGACTGTGGCTCAGGCCGGCCAGATGGAGGTGAGATTAGCCTCCATTAGATAACATAATGGTACGGTGGCCCTGATTCTCCAGAGACGAGCAGACTAACCTCTCGTTTATTCACAAAACAGCTTGTAAGGTGGTGATGAGGATGCTGATGATGATTTTTATCATTATGCAATGAGAGACACAGCAGTAGATATTATATCTGTTCCAGTTATGACTGATATTAATGTTACTATGTTTTATTCCACTGAGCAATATTGGTTTGTGTAACTGTTTTCTCATTAATCTCACTTAAATGTGCTATCCGGAATCATTAAAGTTGAGAAACAGTAAAGGTCTTACATCGTGCAATAGGTGTTTACAAGGGCATAATTAGGGACTGTTGGGGATTTCTCAGGACCCGCCTATGGTAGAAGTACAGTATGTGTATTCAGGATACCTCAATAAATGTGTCCACCTCATGGTAATGTTATGTAAGATGAGCAGAGAATAAGAGGGCCAACCAAAGAAATGTCTTAACACGCAACCCATGAAACAGTCTGCGCAGTGAGCTGGGTGGGTTAGGCTCCTCATAGATACGGATCTGGTCCAGAGCGAGCCATAAATGTCCTGATAATGAGTGTGAGGAAGTTTCAAAAAAAGAAGTGGGGATGTAGTCATTGCTCCAGGGGAAACATCGGGGCCTGCAGCCAACATGCACAGCAAAAAAAAACAAAAAAAAAACAATACTCGGTCAGCCAAGAGGACTGCATATTTAACTCAACACTGTCATCTTGAGGCGCTTGGGTGTAAATGTTTCAGGGGGCGGAAAAACAGGAAGATGCAGCTCTTCTCCCGTGTTTGCACTGGGGCTGATTTTTTCATTTCATCAGCCATCTGGCTCCCATCGAGATTTCCAAACCTTCAGTACAGTAAATGCTCCACGTGGGAGAAGGAATAGTCAAGTCAGTCAACATTTCTGGCGTCAAGCTTCTATTATTGCATCCACCTCTGCTATTTTGAATCTGTGCTGCAAGCGCAACTGCAGAATTGTTGACTCATCATCTGTTATAAATGCAAAGTCAACACAGTCAACTCCATTAAATCCGGCTAAGTGGAGCACAAACAAGGCAAATTTCAGTAGTAATGTCCTGCAGCTGCTAAAGCCTGGCCCACAGCAACACATTCAGCAAATCGTGACTGGTCCCATGAAATGATAAAAGGCTAAAATATTGCAAAAGCTGCAGAAGCAAGTAATCAAAGTTCTGTACAGATAGTTAGAGGAAGATTTACAAACCATATTTATTGTCTTTGAGTTTCTTGTTCAGGTACGTAGCACTATACTTTCCTGCACAATACTGTGGTGATTTCTATAAATTATGCCTTGGCCAGGTCAGTGGATCAGAAATAGCTCATTGTATGTTTAAATGCATCATGAATTTGACTGAAAACCACTGCATATCAGCTAAAAAGGCTTAAATCTCCACATATGATTGGTTCCTATAAGTTTGTAAGAGTGCTCACACTTTTCTTTGTCTGACTCTTGTTTGCATCATGGTGAAATAGAGATCAACACCACATAATCCACATTGTAAAGACATTTATTTTAATGTCTCCCGGTAGAAAGTGTACATTTAAATGGATCACGAAACTGTTGTCTCTCGATCCAGTTTGCTGTTTGTAAATGGTACCTAATTATTTGACAAGCGATAAAATTTACCTTTAAACTGAAACTGGCATGCTAAAATGTTTTTCTTCTTTCTTGTAGCATGAGAAGACAGAACTGAATTGTAACGTAACATCCTGTTAATGGGCAAATATTTTTACCCACTTTCTCAGCTGATATATTTTAATTGAATTTAAAAAGAAATAAAAACATAACTTTTTTTTACAACCAGAAAATGAGTCACATTATCTTATTTCTGTAAATGTTACCACAGGTATGCAAAGGTAAATGTGTCTTAAATGTTGATTTTTGTTATCTTACTTCAGCACCTAAAAACTTTGTGAACCCCCTATTAGATCAAATCAAATGCTGAGGAGGCTGAATAAGGACTCTTTTAAGGGAAAAGAAAATTGCAATGGATTCCATCTCCTAAGCCTAAGGGGCGAAAAATGTGAGATACCCCTAAGTGAATCCAGATGTAAGATATTGAAACCTGACTGCAAAACTGGCTGAAACCTGATACTGTACGTGTGCATGAATCTCCACATCCTGCTCACTTCCACCATGCCCACAGTGTCTTCAAGTGTTTCTGAGATATCCAGGAGGTTGAGAGGGCGCAGAGACACAGAATAATTTGAATTCAGTCACTCACACTCACTGCAATGTTTGTGTGCATGAAATGAGCTGAAAAAGCAATATGTGACATACGCAAGATATTTTATTGAAAGAGAAACCAAGTAAGTCCCCAAGTGAAGTGCGACAACACTTTCAATGGATCTAATTTACACTAAAATACAGGTTGATCTTCCAATCGTTTTAGCTTGATATACAAAACAGATTATCCACAACACAAGATGCATATATAAACACTTGGCCATATGAGAGAGCGGCCTGTGAGAGCAGACTGCTCCTGCTGGGTTTGCTTGAAATGCAAAGTATCTCCTTGATGTCGAGTTTGTTGGAATGCATTTCATTTATGAATTCATATTCATTCCTCCTAAGTGGGTTATTGTTCATTTAAGGAGCCCCAAACAAACGAAAGATTGTGCTCTAAACATAAAACTCAACATGCCCTCTGTTTAGATTATGACAATTCTTTCTTTTTAAAGCTTTACTTAGAATTATAAAGTTAATGAGGTTATACTGACCAATCTCCTCCTCACATCCAGCGCTAAAGAACAGGTGGAGTCGTGATTTTGATTCATCCAAACACTACAGACTCACAGACTTACTGATTAAGATGAAAAATTAAGACAAAGTTACAATAATGAACTTATTTACTCAGCTCAACCTACTAAGAAATATCAGGAAATTTGTGCATTTTGTTTAAAAGCTGGAACTCTGGTACTCTGTCATAATTACACTGTTACCTGTCTGATATCAAGTTACAGTAGCTTGGTTCCTCATGAATGAATAGTTCCTGTATTGTGTGCCAAAGTGTAAACGAAGGTGATGTTTTACTGACAAACACGCTGAACACGTACTCTGCCGAAAATAAACATTAACTGGAAACGCTAACGGAAGCCATGAACTGCTTGAACTCAAAATTCAGAAATCACCCCAACCCAAAAACCGACCTATCCTGAACATACGTGAGAGGTAGAAAGCCTTTAAGAGAGAGAACTAGACACCTGTCTTTTCTTCGGGGTGAAGCAGAAGAGATGAGGTGTGCTTTACGCTGCCCTCACCTCAACATGTCCACAGAGAAACATCCGCACACACTTTTCATATGATCACAAACCTTTTTTTTTTTTTTTTCAAAACTTCAAGCTCCTCCAGACCCAAGAAGCAATAACAATGACAATGGTGTGGCTGGTGTGGCCTTTGATCTACCAACCAGCTGTGGTAACCCCCCCCACCCAAAAAAAAACTCCACTGTCATTATTTATCTCACATGCACTTCTTTCAGCACCAACAAGCCTTTCTCCTGTCGCACAGCAGACAGCTACAGGTCCACAGGCCAAATCAAACACTTCATTTCCTTCTTGCAATCTTCTGCTTGACCACATAATGTAATATCACAAGGTAGATAACCTTCAAAGACGACTTTAATGTGCATGAGAAGACATGAACAGATGACACATCAAAGAATACAAAGCGAGTCGAATCTAAAATAAAAATTTAAGAACTGTAAAGGATGCAAACTATCGCAACAATCTATCGAGACATGTCTGTATCTAGAAATGTACAGCATCTCTCAGACGATCACTTATTAATAATCTGATCAAATCTGTTTGGTTTTGAAATTAAGAGTGATGCTTTTGTGCAAACTGTACTTTGTCTTCTTGAAAGGCATCAAAACTCAACTGAATTTCAAGAGAATATAATAAAACAATACAGGAGAAGATATAGCACAGCTGCTGTTTTTTTACATCAAAGATCAGATCACTGCTGTGATGAGCAAATGATGAGATTCATGGCTCCTCAGTCCCGGAGAAAGGAAGATATGGAGGAGGAGAGCCCCATCCCCTCCCCCAGTTTTCCTCTGCCCTTTCTGGGCGGAGAAGCAGGATGAGCTACTGTAGTCTTGTGCAGAAGGAAAGTGGATGTTTCCCTTAAGTCTTACGGCTGTAGAATCTATAGGTGGTAGTAAAGATCACGATGCATGTTTCCACCGGCTCCAAAACCGGGCTGCAGGGTTTGCTGAGGGTTTGGTTGTTGGTCCATCTTAAAAAACTGCGAACCATTTCCTGTCTGTGTCCAAATCAAATTGGTTCCTCTGTGTGTGAACTAGTCGCTTGCTTCCTTCCCCTTCGCGTCCTTAAAAATCAACAGGACTGTGCTCGGCCCCCCGGAGGCTCGACGTGGTCCACAGGAGAGTTATTTTTCACCCGGTTTATTTGACAGTCCTCTCCTTTAAGATGTATGAGGGGAGCAAGGCGGAGAGATGACGGGAGCGAGGCAATAAACTCCGGCCTGCAGATGGTCAAGTCCGAATGTAGTAAAAGGTGGAGGCTTATAAAAGAAAAAGAAAAACAAAACAAAACAAAAAAACTTTGTGCCGTTTATGACAGGAGCTCCCATTTTTCTGTAATAAAAATGTAATTAGCTGATAATTACGCTGAAGCTAATTAGACTGAAATTACAGAAACTTTGGGGGTGGGCAGTTATTTTAAACTTAATTATGTTTATTAGAAGACGGAGATGAGTGCAAAGACCCCATATAGGAGAGCGCAGGGGTAAGCAACTAACAGCTGCTGCCCATCCATGGCCAACGCCGAGATGAAGATCTTTGAGGCCGAGAAACTGCACCATCCAATGATCGCTGCCGTTAGTATGATTCCGAGCATGCCCCTAAAGACGACAAGGAGGAGGCAGGGAGTTAGCATAGTCCTACACGTACATATCACACCTTAGCTGAACCTGTTAAGCAACCAGTGATCATTTTAAAATTGAAGTATACTTAAACCTCATGTGGGATGATTATATGACTACTCAGAGTCCAGTAGCGCGGTCTATGGACAAAGAAAATCCTTCTCTTGATTTACAGGTTATATCTCCATTCTTAATCTGTTTTCTGGAGCACTCACTGTAAAGAGAAGACAACGCCAAAGCTGGAGAGGAGGATCATGGGGAGGAGGCAGTATCCCAGCACACTGGCCACGCAGCCGAAGGACACGCCCGTCATACTCATGAGGTTGAGCAGGCAGTACACGCCAAGGCAGCCGATTGCACTGATACCATACACATAGCCAAACTGGATCTTACCAGACTGTGAAGGGAGAGGAGGAAAAAAAAACATGAATTCACACAGTCAGATGTACGCAGATATGCACACACATACAAACGGTTGCATACGTTGGTGTCCACATATATTTGCGTTTGTACCATATGATGAGGAGGGATGTTTTTAGTAACTTAAGAATTATCATTCGCCAACGTCAACTAAATGATTTACCAGGAGAAGTGTCGCTCCGAAGGCCAAACAGAAGACCATGGGGCCGGCCAGGTCTGTCTCATTCATGATGCTGCCGTCTGCTGCTTTCATCGGATGGAGCACCGTCAGAGTCTTCTGCCAGATGTGGTCAAAGTTGATTCCTAATTCTAAGACAGAGAAAGCGCACACCAGACGCGTTAGATGCTCCGACCAGACGTGGCTGGAAGGAAACTGTGGCAGAGTAGAGTTGTATTGATTACTAACTTTAAACAGGAGACAACAGAATAAAGTGTGGAAGAGATTTAGTGCACTCTACTGGTTTGCTGCATAAACACTAACCCTTTTACAGTTGACAATGCTGACATAACATCTGTCATACATTTCACTATGATCATACCCTGTATGACTGTATGTCTGTCTGAATAGTATGCTAGACTACCACTACCTTTCTCATCATCATTTTCAGTCTTGATTCATCTGTTTGCTATTGAATAATTAATGAAATGTGTTAGTCAACAAACCTCACAAAATCATGAAACATGCCAATCAGAGCCCAAGGTGACATGTTTAGTCAGATTAGCAGTTTAACAGCCAAAGCTACTCTATTTACATTGATGAAGACAACAGAGAAAAGCAGCACATTCCAAACACTAGTTCACAAGTTCACATAATTGTATGCAACTTGACAGTGGAGGCCTGTACATCAGAGAGGCTCAAAGTGCCTTGGAAAGCTTTTGATAACCAGTGGTGTTGCCCTCAACAAGTGGCCACTTGCATGTCATATTTTAGAGGCACAGTTACCGGTATTCACTCTTAGTGTCACTCTCTCTATGCATGTTAAAAAAAAAAAAAATCACATGTAAGCCCTCTCCTCTAAATGAACGTGTAGCCAAATCTTTCGATAACCATATGAGAACAAAATATTAAAATCAAGGACTCCTCAACATGACTCACAGGTGAAGTGAGTCACCTTAGAGGCAGACATATCTCAGCTTCACACAGCAGAAAACACTTATGTAATAAATCTTTTTTGAGATTCTATATTACCAAAGCACTGCAATGGGCACTTCACACGAGAAGTGTTCATTCAATTCAAACATCCTCTCCACCTGCTCCAATTTTTAAAGATTTTTCAGGAATAAAGCTGCTGCACGTTTGCAGAACATGAATTCAGGGTGGTTAAGATGTGACAGGCAAAAGGTAATTTATTCAATCCAAAGATAACCTGCAAAGTATGACTGTAAACTGAGGGAACAATGTGGCTACAACCATAAATGTGTATGGAATACAAGTATAGCTCAAATGACTAAGGCAACATATTGGTGAGGCTCAGGAGCAGTACAAATGTCAGATTCTGGTGGACAAGCATGAGGCAACACCAAACAGAGTGTTCATATGTATGAGTTTACTTTTTTTACTGCAATAGTACAATTGCATGTAGAAAAAGGGAAGACAGCTTTCTATTGAATTAAATAGCTTCAAATTAATATCCTTTCCTCAGTGTTGGTTTGTGTGTAACTGCACAGCATGTATGCCAATAAAAAATGTTCTTGCGTATAACTGGAAGGAAAATACTGTCAAGTCAGGTCTGCCAATTTTGCAGTCGCTTTGTCAGGTAGCCAGGACTTTAATAATCCTCCATATTCTATCAAAACTTTCTTACAGCCACTAGATTCTCCGACTCTGCAAGAGACTGCAACAGGCGAATGAAACCCTAATTTTACGCCTTAAGAACAGATCTTAGGTTCATGTCCAAGAAGTGATACTGCAGACTGATTTCAACAGGACCACTGCAGTTGTATATTTTAGGAATTCTGGCACTTTTTTAAAAGTAACTCTAGCAAATTAAATTTGCAGTAACATAAAAATCCATAAAATCCGGACATCCTTGCTTTTAAGTTGTGCCCTTATATCTTTTATCAACTAACACAAAAATGATCAACTGATACTACAATATACGTAGTTAAATGTGCTGTGTGTATTTTTGGCTGTGCTGTACTGGTCAGTCCCTCTTAGACTGCACTGAATGAGAAAAATTATGACTGAAGTGAGAACAAAGTGTACAAGAGGCAGGCAAAAGTCACAGCCTCCAGATTGGGCTTCACTTACCTTCTAGCAGTGGCGGCTCGTCATCGAAGCTACTACTATACATGGATTGTGTGGGGGATGGAGTGTAGGTCTGTGTGGGCTGGAAGATTTGCCCCGTGTACGGCTGCTGGGGCTGCATCATCCCTGGGGAGGCATAGCCCATGGGCTGGGAGTAGTCGTACTGACCGTATGGCCTGGAAGACACATAATAATAACGCTCCAAAGTGCTCTTACATTAAATTACTCATCAAACTGCTCATTTCTGCTTAAAATTACAAGTCCCTTCCCAAGTGTGTCATTTCAGTTAGGTAGTACCAACATTTTGTTGCTTCAAACACTGTAAACTATTTTCCTAGTCTTGTTTAAACAAAGCATCCTCCATTCCTCACCCTAAACGCCGAATGAGATGTCATTTTCACTTAAAACAACTACACTTCAAAGATTACAAACAAGGTGTTCAGTCAGGCAGCAGGGTGTTACGTTAACTAGTCTTCAGCAGCCCAAATGGCACATGTAAAGCAGAAAATGGCTGGTCTTGGGAGCTGTTAACAGTTGAGAGAGCACTGGTAAGAGGGGTTGTCTTCACTTACTTGTTGTAGGGGTTTTCAGCGTTGCCGTAGCCATAGCCGCCCTGGTTTTGGTCATCGACACTGTAGCTGGACTGGTAAAAGTCTGTGTTGAAATTGTCAAACCCTGACATCTCTCAATCTGTTGCAAACAAAGGGGCAGAAACAGGAACACAACTGATCAGCTACTGAAAAGGGTGTTAGGGTGATGGCACTGCAGCTGGAAAGTGCTTTACAAATAAATTGTAGTTCTATTATGATTACTACAATTAATATCTTGGTCCAACAGTGAGATGCCAATATATAAACTATAGTTCATGCACTTTAATATAAAACAACTGTGCTCTATATTATGAGTACTGTACAATGGGAAACATTCATATAAAAACATAGCATGTGACATCTCATAAACTTATTGGCAGTGATCTAAGTATTCATCTATAATTAACTACCTATAACTACGTGATAAACATCGTTGCCTCTTATAAACCATTTAGAAGTGTATCTCTAAAATTATGATCATCATTTACATTTTATGACAGCTGTAATATTTACTGTGCTGCCTGAGTTAAATTAACTTAACTTAGACTTAACGGTGAGATTTTACTTCGAGCTAAAGCAGCGAGCTAACCTTAGCTTCGCAAACAAAACCGGGATAAAAATAAACATTACCGATGTATTATGATAACGCGATTGTTGCTATTAACTGCATCAATTACCAAATGACTCGACAATCACAACCACGTAAAACAATAAGTTGATTAATCTTGTAAAAAGCTTCAGCTATTATCTTTGGGAGGCTAACGTACCGTTAACTCTGCTGCTAGTTGGTGAGCTAATGCTAACTGTGACATACACTGGCTTTGCGTTTAATGTAAGCGATGGCATTAATATTACAATTATCTTGCCTTGTTCGACCAATGGCGCTTAAGCTATTGCTCAAACTTACCCGTGATGTTTGACAAATCTACCCAGAGCCCTGCCAACCTGATTGAGGTTGCTACGTGTCAGGAGAAAGGTAAATCTTCCGGTATGGTGCCTCAGCCGACGGGAAGCCATCAGGGACATTTTAGGGAATTTATCCTTTGCGGAGAATGTGGCGCCCTCCACAGACGACTACTGGTATTACATCATACTTACCCTCTGAATGAATCTACAAGCTGGGCTTCTGTGTGGATGTATAAAAATGATATATTCCATTATAAGGGGAAGTTTTATAGTTGGAATGATGGTAGTGCTGAATTTTACAAGCCTGTGCTAAAACAGCCCCTATATAGCCCTCTAGCCTGGTTTCGAAATTATGTTTTAATTCAGAGAATAAGGAGACATTATGCAAGAAGAAATATTCTCATTCTAAAGGTCAAAACTGTTGAAGCGCTTAAACTTTCTAGAGTTATGGATAACCTCTCAGGAAAAAAGAACAGCAGCATTAGCCTTTAGACAAGAACATTTTAGATGCCGTGCAAATGTAACAATAATAAATTATTAAACAACTGTATAACAATTGCATACACAATGGAATTAAAGTACCAATAAAACACTAAAAGGTCACATGAGACAGAGAACTATGATAAATAAAGAAACAAAAAAACATGTTGAGAGAGATAGAGATGAAAGAGATATGGCTAGACATTCAAAGGTCTGTCTGTTTTGCCCCTCACAGGTAGATATGAGACCCTACTGGGCTCTGACCGACACTGTGACAAAGCCAGGGTCTAATGGTAACAAATAGAGACAGAAGGTGGAGGATGATTTAACAGGACAAGCGCTGGGTGCCGGGCAAGAACAAAGGTAGTCTCTTTCATTAGGAGGCAGAGGAGCAGATCAATCACTCTGCCTGTGCAGGAGGACTGCACCGCAACCAAATACTGCAGGTGGATCCATCCTCTTTGATGATGACAGATAATGCAGAATAATAGGCTGGTGACCTCTGCTGAGGGGAAACAGGGATGGGAGGGAATGAGAAGCGGAGAGAGAGCATCACAGATGGGAGTTTGACTTGTAATAAAAGAAAGACTACAAACGAGGAACAGTAAGTGGAAAAAAAAAACTTGTTGAACCCTTCGATTACTATTTACTATTTAACTTCTTTGTATATATTAAAGTTAAGAGAATACAAGAAAAACAGCAAATAGGAAAAACAAAATAAATTCAGATGACAAAGCCAAAGGTAAATAAAGCATCATCAAAATGACATTTTGTGATACTGGAAAGCTACTGAAGACGCACCAATGTCCTTCTGTCACATCTGAAAAAACTATTACCTTTGCTCCCTAACCAGGGCTTAGCTGAGGGTTTATTAAACCAGATTATTTCTGCCTCAGTGGTAAAACGAAAACACCTTTGACATCTGTAACAACAACATGTCTGAATTTTAGCCATAAATTAACTGGTGCGGTGTGAAAAGGAACAAAATTATATAGGCTCTGCTTTTAGCCCGGAGTTAGAGAATTCCTTGCAGAATGAGAAATGGGAAAAATAACACAGTGGAAAAAGGCATGGAAGAAAACTTTGTCATCACTCAGAGGAGACACACTGAGTCTCCTTAGTCTTTGATAGAGAGACTCTGATTGAGTTATTGGGCAAAAATACAAAGAAAAACTTTTTGTTTGGCCCACCAAATATTAGTTGCTGCTGCAAGGTTGCATGAGTTCAGAGGCTGTTTTTTTTTGCCAGGAAACTTTATGACCATCTGTCACATTTTGGTTCCTGTTGAAGGCAATGCTTCAGCCTTTACGTTAAATCACTTCTTCCAAGATAGCTCCAAGACAGTTCTATTACAGGTGTGTTTTTATGCTGGAGGTCATACAAATGTGACTCATAACACATGAAAACATGGGGTGGGAGAGAAGAAAGAGAGTCAAAAAACAAAACAAAAAAAGAAAACAAAACCCAATAAACCAAAAAAATCATTAACAAACCATTCAGCTGTGCAGGACTGACACGGATCACTTCTCTGCCCCATGATGAGCAAAATCAATTTGATGCACGATCCTACGGAAAGCCATGACCAATCATGAGCTGAAATGAGTCACCTCCCCTCGTTTGCCTCTCATCTTCCTTTAGACTTTTAATTATTTCTAAACTTGAAGAACATGCCTCTCTTCTTAATCCACTTAATGAAAGAAAATTGAAAAGTGCCAGAGAGGGTAATTGAATTAAGGGCAGTGTATTGCCATATGCTGTCATAATTGCCTTCTTTTATAAAGTCTCTGCCGTAATCCTGCTGTCACTGCCGGGGTGGATGAGTAGTGGATTAAAACTACTAAATTTCCTCTACTGCAGCAACCCCTCATCTCCAACCACCTACTGTACCTTCAATTAAGATTTCTCTCTCCTACTCTCAGGCTCAAGGAGAGTGGGAAAAAAAGCGATGAGTGAAGAGACTGAGATATCTTATCATATGGTCTTCTGAACAACAACAAAATAAAAAGAAAAACGCAGATAGGAGATCATTTTTCTAACTCTGAACATGGGAATGAACAAAAAACACACACGCAGAGCTTTATTTTTAGTAGGAATGGATGCTCAGAACATTTACAAGATTAAATAAATTCCCTTAATTGATCTAATTCTATTTCCTGCCACCCCGCCGATATGACTGCTGCACAGATCATAAATTAGTAGGCATCTGGTACTTGCAGGGTCCTCTCTCTCAGAAGCGGCTTCTTTTTTTTTTCCCCCTCTGTGAGTGAGCTGCGTGAGCACTAAAATAACAATCGGCAGCTGAGGAGTTTGTGAAGTTTGTTTGTTCCAAAATGAGACTTTCCACCCACTTGTTGTTTAACAGCCTCTGACAAAATGATAGTCAACATGAAAATACATCTCATACTGGCATATTGTGATGATACTGGTAATACCAGCGCATTTGCACAGAACAGAAATATAATACCAGGGTATGTAAAACTATTTTGGAGTGAATTCAGGTAAGAATTTGTCTTCCAAATGAACATGATTTTGTTTCTTCCATTCATATTATTTTGAGCTGGAATGAAGGCATTGTTCATGCACACATTCTTAGTCTATATTTTATCCAGGATGAATACGCGATCCCTTAAATTAGTGTAATTTCATTTAGACCTTTGATTCTGAAATGGTAAGCCCTGATGATTTATGATGGAGTGTGCTGTGGAGTTTTGCCAGCCTTGTCTTATCTGCCTCTGGTTGGCATCAGGGACAGCACCAGTCAACCCACGAGTGTTCTACCTGTCAAAACAGATTTAGAGGCTTCTAAAATAAGTCTCATATTATAAACAGTAGCATGGCCTCGGCTCTCCTTCTTCTCTCCTGCCCTGGCTGCAACTCCTCCGAGTTTCCCTTCCCAGGTCACTTAACTTTTGTCACAGTGTTTGGCCTGCACTGCTGCCATTCACTGCGAGATATGTCACATAAATTAGCTTTGCCCCGGGGGTTTGTTATTGCAGATCAAATGAAGGATAGTCAATATTGAACTGATATTCAATCAATCTGAACAGGCTGATAAAAGGCCAATGCCTTCAGTGTAATTGTAAAGCTCACTGTCTGAAATGTTCCTCTCTTCTTTAAGTCTATACATCCATACTTCTTTAAGTCTATATTCTATAAAGAAACTAAGTATTTGACAGAGGAAAGAGTGGGACCAACACTAAGAGGCAGAGATTTCTTTTGGGCCCGCAGTGGAATTGCCAACTTACATTATCTGATCCACTCGGTGCCAGGAAATACTCCCTCAGATGCTCTCACGTGGTTTTATATGATCAGTTTATGATGTTTAACACATTTCAGAAGTTATGAAGAAGTGTTGCAATTTCTTTCTCTTTTCTTTTTGCAGGCCTACCCACTTTCCATCAGACTGCCTCCTCCGGTTCTATTACATCCTATATTTCCCAGAATACCTTTAGACAGTCCTTTGAGAGCAAAGCTGATCTTGATGCCTTCAGCTGTGTTCTCTCCTTTTTAACTGGACACCAGGTGAGAAAAAAAAAGACAGCCATGTGTCTTTTTCACTCGATGTGGATTTCTCCAAAAGCATCACTGCTAAAGATGAGTCTGAACAGAAGCCCTTGGTGTGGCTCTGTTGCGCAGACAAAAAACCTGAAGTTTCACATTTTTTGTTCTAAATAACTGGCCGATTTCCTTTCCATAATCACACATGCTGCACATATAATATCATGGTGAGTTTTCAATGCAAAGAACCTCGCATATAATTAACATTATAATTAATCTCTGGGGTGGTCTGTCCTTTAACTGAGGAATGGGACTCCTGTTCTTTATTTGGTCCGACTCCCCACTGGACGTTATACTTTCCTGAAAAGTATAATGAAATCGCTGATGGCAGGACTGAACAGAGACCCACCACATGTTCAATTATACATCCGCTACTCACTATCTGTCACCTTCACTTTCTCAAACCGCCAGAAATTATTCATTTTCACCGTGTGTGCAGGAAGCTTTTTACAGCTCTGGATTACGATCTTCATTGATCTTACTTTGTACTGCACTGTGTCTCAGCGTCACAATGCAGTAGAAGATGAGAGGATGCTTTGGATAGTTGTACATACAAATGTGTTTATATATTAGATGATGAGAGGATTAATACATTTAACATTAATACATTTCATAATACATACATCAACCACACATTTGCAGAATGAATCATGCAGTATACTGAACATCCTTTACAGATTTTACAGCAGATCACTGATGGTATTAGCAGAACAGAAAAAGCAGATACTACACCTTTAAAGGGTTTTTACAGTTCTAAGGACTTTTGGAGATTTGGCCCCATCAAGAGATTTGTCACACATTGAGGACCTGTGGAAACCACCCTTTAATCCCAAAAGCCAGGGAGTAAAGCATGGAAAATACTGGAGGGAGGCTGAGATAGATAGGGTGGGGGAGGGTGTGTGTGTGTGTGTGTGTGTGTAGAGAGAGAGAGAGAGAGAGAGAGTGTGAGAGAGAGAGAGAGAGAGAGAGAGAGAGATGGTGTGTGCTAGAGAGAGAGAGAGAGAGAGAGAGAGAGATGTAGAGATGGTTTGACACTCACACACACACACTAACACTCTCTCACTCTCACACTCACAGAGACAGAAACACACACCGCAGCAGAGCTGACTGTGGCAGTAAACTGGTACAGCTATCTACCCCTTCACAGTGTTCCCACATGGCCTTTGCGCTGGCAGAGGAAAGTGGGTGCTTAGCAACATCTCATCTGCATGGTTTGCCAAATCAACAGGGTCAAGATCCCTTTAGGCTCGGAGGACTCCACTGTGTTGTGCACCGCCAAGGAGTGGCCTGAGAGATGGAGAGAATGGTACGGCTCTCGGCAGACTCTCTTCTTGGCAAGCATCCCTTCTTAAGTTGTACAGTCTCATTTTAAATTTAAATTATTCAAACTGACTTATATTAAAAAAGAGAAGAAAGTGAGAAGCAGATTGGCTTAATTAGCCTAAAGTGTAAAATTGATGTTTCTCCTGGCAAGTTCACTTAAAATATAATATATATTATATGTAAATATAAATAAATATATTGGAAATATTATACTTTTTACTCCTCTACAATTATCTGACAGCTTTTACTTTATAGTTGATTGACATAAAATGAATTGACCACAATTAAATGGTTAAAACAAACATAATTTTCATGAAAAAAACCACCAAACATTTCATGGTTCCAGCTTAAATGTCCTGTATGTAACATCCAGAAAATGCTTGTTAACAACAACGTGGTGTGTGCTTATTACCATTCTGCAACACAGTGCCATGATGCACACAAGACTGAACCTCAGTTTCAGTTTCTAGTCAGCCTATATCTTCTGTTGTCATCAATTTTTTCTTGGATTGTTTGGCCATAGTAACCTTTTATTCACAACACTAGCAGAGACTTTAAAAAAAAAGCATGCCACTTCACACACTGGTGAGCTGAAGAGCAGGTCTGCTAGATTAAAAGCTAAACTGTGCTTTGCTTGTGATTTTTTCTGGCACAGTTGCCATCTACACTGGGTTGTACCACTGCAAATGTAAGAGCTCAGTGGGCCATGAGCTCAATCACTCTCCTACTCTTTTTGTACTTTTAGTGAAGGATCTGAATACTTGCTCCATCACTCCTTTTGGGATCATTTTGGAAGTGGGTTCAGGCATAAACAGAGCGCAGTCAGTGCCACAAAGCCACAGTACAGTTTCTATCATCATCACATTTGTACAAGACAAACTTAATCATTCTTTTACTAGATATGGCGTGCTACTGAACAATGTGCAGCAAACAACATAATTACATTAAGGTTGCTTTAAAAGCAACTGAAGGGGTAGCAAGTTCAATATGAATGTGTTTGCGTAATGTTAAATGAAAGTTCTACATTAAACATGAAGCACTGTGTTTGATTTCAGTTGGATTAAGTGTCATGTTACTGAACTGCATGCAAAACACAATACACTGCAGATATAATTACACTTTGAGTGTAATATCCAGCGAGTATATGCGATTTGACATAGATCTGACTGAATGGTTACATGCTCATCACGGCTCATCTGCGTCTGATGCAATCCAGATAGGAAGATGAGTCAGTATACACTTACACACTGACTCTGACTCAATGGATGTTTTTTTTTCCTAACAAATGAACAGAGATTTTATCCTTCGCCGTGGAGCTGTCAGATCCTCCGCCCCCTCCCATCCTTTCACTACACCCACAACTTGATCCTGGCCAACTGCTTTCTGTGTCCCACATGGTGCAAATTGAATCAAACGCCAGCTACAGTAAGATACACACAAAAAAAACCTCCTGGTTTTAACACTGCATACAAGTTTGATTATCTCTGTGAGTGTAAATTGGCTATTTCAATTGTAAAAAGTGGAAAAGAACATTAGGAGAGAGTCCTGGCTGTTATTATCACTTCTCAGCAACATCACTGTTTGTCTCCATGTGGAAAAAAAAGACTTATTTTGCTGGTTAATGAGCTCTGTTTTATTTCTAAAGCAAACAATTATCTTTTCACTTAAAACCCAAGTTGCAAAAGGGACGAGTAAATCTGTCAGACACAATAACCCTATAATCCACCAACTGATACATCTACGATCCGTTATTATAATATTTGACTACTTGCTGATATTATAATCCATCTCCCATGGGCACTGCAATCATTTCACACAATCACATTCCTGTTATGTATCCTGTACCAAATTACGAACAGTCATATTTGTAAAGGAGATGATTTTACTTGTTTCTTCTTCGTCATGACTCAAGCACTGCGCACCCACACACAACACTGATATCACAACTAGGTGCCTAAAAAATGAAAAGCATGCAAGACAGGGACTTTACATGGAAAATTGTCTCTGTTTTATTGGTTGTGCCAGTGATAGAGTGGTGGCCTGAAGATGCTCCAGTGCATGCTGGGTTATAGGATCCAGCAACTTGCAACCCTTGACAGAGTAAACGGTTTAGAAAACTAATGAATGGATAAATTATCAATTGCTTTTTGGGTAACCTGTAATTAGCTACAAAGCCTACAAAGCCTATAACATCAACCCTGTAAGGAACTGGCTACATATGCTCATATCAAGCAGTAACTCTGCAAAAGAATATAAATATGCACTTGCGTAACAAACTGTACATAATAATCAACTCCAACTGTACTTTATGTAAATGTTTAAAATGTGTGTGCCAAAAAAGTTAAGTCATTTAAGTTAAGCATTCTTGTCAAAATCACATTCATTAATCTCACTGTTGTAAAAAGATGGGACCACTTTCTATAGCTGTACTCTGTAAGAAAATATGTAAACAGTTAAAATCCTAAAGGACAAGTTATTAATTGGTCCTGAACCCACGAACAAACAAAAACACGATAGTTGATAATTTAGCAGAATCGTGTAGCATCATTCCCCTCGTCAGTTCTATAAATTAGAAGTAACATTTAAACACAAGGGTAACTCTGGCTCAGCTGGCTGCATCCAAAATAGCTTTGGATTGACATTTATTTCCCTTTTCTGTTTAGACTTGGCTCCAAGGATACACCCTTTTTCTTGATGTCTTCACCAGAACAACACACACACACACACACACACACACACAGTCACCTGCAGAGTCAGTGTTAGTGAGTGGGATGACAGCTCTGCTGCTGAGTTGCTGGCCAGAAGACAAGCTGAGACGTTCAACTTCCCAGCTCTCTGTTGTGTCTTGCAGGCTCGTACTTATCCTGACTCCAGGAGTCGCTCGTCCGTCCCTCACCGCCCTGCTCTGCCACGGCTGCTAAAGCTCTTAATGTTTAGTGGGCTTCCTGTTAAATAGCCTCGTCTCCGGGGAGAGCAGCGGACCTAGTTTAGCAGGGAAAGCTGCCTCGGCCTGTGCAGCGGGTGGATGAGGAGGGGATTGAGGGGCAGAGCAGCAAAGCGACACAATGCGAGAGGGAAATCATTTTTTGACCTGCTGAAATAGGCAAAAATCCAGAGCTTTTGTAATTTTATTGCTCAGTAGCCAAGAGATTATCACACTTTTTAACATTTGCAAGAAATATGCCCCTAATTTGTCAGTCTGCTGGCATTTAGTCTGTGTTTTCAGCAGGGAAATAACTTTCTAGTAGAAACTGTTTGTAGATCATAACACTGATGATAACATTGATCCAAATATTGATGTGATGAGTACAGAATAGCAGCTAAGTCTACTTCCTCCATTAGACTGACTCCTGTAGGGGATCTGAATGAAGCCATTAAGAGGCTCTATGTTTAGTGATCTTGTCTAAAAATATCTTGTTTTGATACCAAATCTGGGGTACTGGGACTTGTTGCTGACTCCCACAAGGACTTCATGGAGTTCATGTTTGAAGCTCAATATTGCAGAGACATGAAGCACCTTAATGATTATGAGTTCATCTGCAGACTTCCATAATAAAGCTGAAAACTGTGCCGAGGGGTCTTTGAAGACACATCTGAGACTGGTGAGTCATTGCATTAGGAGCCGGAGATGTTGGACTGCATCTGCTCAGTAGGACAGGAGGAGCTCTGTCCGGTCATCACCATGCTAAGATGATCTCACTGGGACTGAGCAAAAGCAGAATGAATAAATAAATGATTTCAAAAAAACAAATTTGTTTTCCAAGAAAGATGTGGGGCTCGTTCACGGACTACTTAGAAAAACAATCATCACACTCAGAAGAGCCGCATCTGAAGTAAGAAGCTGTGCACCATTAGTGTTTACCGCACATATTTATCCATATTGTTTAGTCACACTAATGGTTAGTTAGTTAGTAAGTTTATTTTACTTCACCGAGAGCAGTGCACCCTTTTGCAGGAACACACTCACACACGTTCACACCTGGGAGCTGCCCAGTGTGACCCCAGTCTGATTGAATGGTTCTGCTGGAGTAGGAGGGGTTAAGGGTCAAAGGTCAAGGGCAACCCTCCCAAATGTATATCCTGCTTGTCTGGGGATCGAACCACCGCTGATATTTTTTCATCTTTTTCTTGACTGTGTTTAGTTTAGATCACGACAAACAAGGTGTGTGCGTTGGTCAGTTTTGAGCAAATCAACATTTTGGTTTATTCCATACTGTGTACTGTACAAGTACAGTACAAGTGTACTGATCTGTACATACTGGTGGCTGAGTGAATTTTTCATTGTAAAACACACTATAAATACTCTAGGCACTACAGCAAAACTGAACACGAGGACTGAATGTCTGGAGAAATATGAAATAAACAAGACAGTGATATAACTGATGACTGCTGACGTCATGGTTCTCATTAGAAGATGGTACTCTCTCTCTCTCTCTCTCTCTCTCTCTCTCTCTAAGCTCTTAAGCTCTCTAATATGCAAACACACACACACACACACACACAAATGCAACCCTTCCAGCTTGCCTTCAGACCATCTAATCACAGTGACTCACTATACTTGATGGCTCCCTATTGGCAGCACTGATGAGTTCAAAATAAACAGGCATAATGCCATCAGCGATGTATTTGCCATGACATCTATAATCACTTTCCCCAAATGTCACATTCCACCTGACAAGCACTTCATTCTGCTTCAGTCTCCTCACCTCCGGTTGGTTTTTGTGTCACGTCCTGTGGTTTCTCTCTCCTCAAACAGATTTTACCCGTGTACTTTTTTTCTCATAAAATTCAAAGCTAACATTCAAAGTTGCTGCCTGCAGAAACTTTTGCAAATTGACTGAGTTTGAATAAGAAAAAAAACCTAAATGTCCAAGTTTGAGGGATAGCTGAGGCTTACATAGAAACTCATTTTGGTAAACAGTCTCTGAGTCAACGGAATTTATGCATTGAATGTCCGCCCGCTGTACTTGCAGATTTCCCATCTAAGGCCTGGCATCATTCAGCGTGGCTGTAATGAGAGATGGAAGTGGAAGTAGTATGCTGTTTATTTCAACCATCTGTGACCGGCCTGAAAATTCCCTTTAATAGATTTCTCTGCTCTGCACAGGAAGAAAATGACTGCGCCGCGCCTTGATCTGTGTCAGGGAAGTGAAGTGCTCATGATTTCACTTGTGGAGTGTAAGAAGTGGATTTCTGTCGCCAGTGAAAAATTAAAAATCTCTCTGATATTATGTCGCTCTTGGAAGAAACTGCAAATGTTGCCGCTACGCTTGTGGTGTCAACATTTCATCATATATTTTGTATCAAGTGAGATGAAGCTGAAATGAGTTTTCGAAGATTTAACCAAGAAACCAAGAAAACGTGCCGCAGCCTGTTTGATGTAAATAGGTCTGCCCTTTAAGATGTGACTTAATCTGTTTCACTGAATGAATAAATGCAATTCTTAAAACTATTTCTTTACATGTCTCCTCCAGAATCCCTCTCTTAAATAACCATTAACAGAGATGTATTTTAAGTAATGTCGACATATTTTGAAACTCATACAGAGAAAACAAATCATGGAGGACTGTGTTGTCTGCTTTGGCGATGGTTCTGTGAGTTAACCCGAGCACTCTGTAAGGGACAGAGACAGCCGAGTAGAAGTGAATTGTGTCAGTCCGAACAGGTTTAACTCTTTACAGGTAGTCAGTCATGTGGTCTTAAAACAGCTGCAGAGCGGGGAGCGGGGGTACATGTATTTATGATAAAGCTACCGGCGTGGCCTACTTCTGGGTGACTGCTCAGGTCCCAGTCAGGCACACCCCCTCTCTCTCTGTATCTTTTATTCACTTTGTTTTATATCACTTGCTCTCTCGCCCCATTTCTCTCCTGCAGAGTCAACACTGTCTGACTGGATAGCGGGACTTCTTTGTGAACAGTCATGGATTGATTCTTTTGACAAGTTTAAAGTGTCTCCAATTGCCACGACATTTTTGTTACGTGTAAACTTACATCACATGATTACACTGGCTGACACAGGCTACTCCCCAACTTTGTATTACTACTTAAATAAAGTATTGTTGTTAATGGTATACTCATTTTTCAGTTCGTGCACAAGAAAAAATATTATTATAGCATTATTTTTTGTTTTTGTGCAATAAATGATGTAATGTGTGTGAGTGGGTGTCAAACTGAGCTGCACCTTTAGCACAACTGCAAGTTTCAGATATTACAAATAATGCTTTTATTTACTGAAAAGTCTCACGCCATCTTGATAAACATTGCATTTGGGATCAGATTGTCTGTTAACATCAGGTTTAAAAGTCACATTTTGAAAATATTCTTTATTTATCCAGTGTGACCTTATATATATATTCAGAACATGATTGGAATCAATATTAAAATAAGTACAAAGTCGGGATGGAGAGAAAGAGTCGTTTATAATTCTGGCTACAACCAAACATGCTTGAGAGGCTATAAAGGAGTTGAGGTCTTGCTTGCTGATTTTCTCAGCACAAGCCATGCCCAATATTGCTGATGTGCCTCTGAGCAAGAACAACAAATTCCTATTGATCTCTGTTCCTATACGACACTGTGCAAGTGACTGCCCCCCTCCGTGGCTCTGCGTCTATAATTCCGATTCTGCATTTGTAGAGAAAAGGTGGAACAGTGAAGGAATGCAGAAAATTGCAGTTTTTACCCGAGGCAAGGTTGGTCAAAAGGGGAAAGATGAAAGCCAGAGGAAAATAAAAGCAGCATCCAGGCAAAAAGCTGTAATAAGAACACTGTTCAGTATGAACTAGACATCCTGAAATACATATATAGATATACATGTATAGATTTTGTAGATTTTAACCCCTCCCCCAATATTTGGCCCTGGTTTGGCCCCACAGCTGGATCCTGTGAAGATGATGTGTGTCTGTGAGACTATCTAACTAAACTGCACTGGTTGTCTTGTTTTTGTTTGATCACAAAGTGAATTCTGTGGAAAAGTAAGTCATAGTATTGCTTTTGCCTGATGACCTCAATCAGGGAAAGATCAACCACAGTCAAAGTTGCCTGGAAAACTGAAATGGAAAATGAATTTGTGTTCTGTTTACTAGCTGTTGTTCCATCTGGAAACACCATTGGTTACACTTGAACACACACGTACATGCGTTCATTCCTGCCGACAGTATAAGAAGTAAATTAAAACAACAAAGCAGCTGTCGAGCACCAATTTGATCACTTTTCCGTTTGGAGGGATCTGTCCATGGTGCTCCAAGAGGGAATCAGGTCATGTCGCAGCACAGACAGAAGGAGGCGCTATTGCTCATCTCACAAGGCCCAGGACTATAATCTAACATAATGTTACAGCTCACTGCCAGTTACAGTGGTTTATCTGGGTCTTGAAGACATGATTTTGGTCAAGAGATTCTACTTTGTGAAAACGGTGACCGCAAAATGCAAAACCACAGTGTAACACAGTGTAACACGCGCAGTTTGCATCAAAGTATGTCCTGCATTGATGTATTCAAGCTAAAATGGGATGTAAATTGATTCAAGCTGGGGGTCAATTTGAAGTAATGTGAGCGTTTAGCTTATTATAATAATGGCACAAAGATGGATGCAGCGACACTATAGGTCTGTGCAACAATATGGCTGTGGAAGCTTAAAACTTAAACCAAAACATGCAGTTCTTTAACCTCTGACAGCACCAAGTTTCTGGGTGATATTATACATTTCAAAAAGAGCTTTTCTGACAATGAGACTGAATTCTGTTCAACTGTTCCTGAGAGTTTTTTTTTTTTTTTTGTTATTATAATTGTATTTATTTATTTACTTATTTTAACCACCAAGCAGCTTGGAATCGCTCCATAAGCCTTTCTTTGCCTGTGTGTGTGTGTGTGTGTGTGGAAGAGGATGGAGCAACCGTGAAGACACCACCCAGCTCTGTAGGGGAGGGGGAGGCGGTACGTGTGTGTGTGTGTGTGTGTGCATGGGATGGAGGTGGATGGAGATGGAGGGGTGAGTGGGGGGGGGGGGAGGGGGTGAGATGCTCGATTCAGCACCGCGGACAGCTCCCGGTGAAAGCAGCCAGCAGCGGCGGGTCGGTCCTCTGCGCTGCTCTGAAGACACAGCAAAAAGAAAAGAAAAAAGAAAAAGAAAAGAGAGAGAGAGATCTTAAACTGAGATTTCTTCTTCTTCTTCTTCTTCAACACACACGCACCTTTTAGAGGACATCAAGCAAGTAAGACGGGCTTGTTGGAGGAGCGGATCTGAGTTCAGGTGGATCTGGAGGGGCCGATTTTCGAGATTTCTTAGTGACCATCGCAGGACACCCCCCCTCTCTCTCTCTCTTTCTCCTCCTGAGATTTGAGATTTGCGTTGCGCGATCTCCTGCGAAGTTTCATCCTGCCTCCTCCTCCTCCTCTTCTTCTTTTTCCTCCTTTTCTTCCTCCTGCTGCTCCTGCTGGTCGGAAAAAAAGAAATCCTACCACCATCCGAGGGAAGTTGAAGAGAAAAGTGACATCTGCACCTTCTTTCTGTTTGGACTTCCTTTTTATTATTATTATTATTATTATTATTATTTTATTTTATTTTCGTTCTGCTGCGTAATTTTCTGGTTTTACGCGAGGATTTTTTTTCTTTTCTTCCCCATCTGCTCTGCTGGATGACACCACTGATAGCAAAAAAAAGATAAAAAAAAAAAGAGAGAGAGAGAGAGAGAGAGAGAGAGAGGGGCACAAGTTTCCTCTCGGATCGGTGCTGGAGGCTCGCTCTCAGCCGCCGATGGGAGCTCCGGACGCGCCTCTCCTCTCCGGCTCTGATTCCTCCTCCTCCTCCCTCCTCCGAGTCACCCACCACGTCTGAACATCCGCGCCGGGACCCGGACTGCCATCGCCCCCTCCTTTACCTCCTCCACCTGCACCTCCTCCTCTTCTTCTTCCCCCCTTACTTTCGACAACTGGTAGGTGACAGTGGCCATGGATCGATAAAGAAAGAAAGAAACAGGGGGGGAAAAGAAAATGCTTCATCAGATCGTCGTGGGATGAAGTTGGAGGACGCGTCTTAGCAACTTTTGACGCTGATCCATCCTTTTTTTTTTTTTTTTTTTGCAGTACAACAACTAGGTGTGAAGCCTGCTCCCGGCCGTGGATGACGGAAACGATGGCGCTCAGTGGGAACTGTAGGACTAACCCCAAAGAGCCGGCGTCCGTGCAGAACAGCTTCCCGGACGTGGTGGAGCTGAACGTGGGGGGGCAGGTTTACTACACGCGTCACTCCACTTTGGTGGGCACCCCCAACTCGCTGCTCGGCCGGCTCTTCTCCTCCAAGAAAGACGCGTCCAACGACCTGGCGAGGGACCCCAAGGGCCGCTACTTCATCGACCGGGACGGCTTCTTGTTCCGCTACGTGCTGGACTACCTCCGGGACCGGCAGGTCGTCCTCCCGGACCACTTCCCGGAGAAAGGCAGGCTCAGGAAGGAGGCGGAGTACTTCCAGCTGCCCGACCTGGTGAAGCTGCTGACCCCGGAGGACCTCAAGCACAGCCCGGACGACTTCTTCCACAGCGACTACGAGGACGGCTCCCAGGGCAGCGACCACCGGCAGTGCCCGCCGCCCTCCCTCGTCCCCGCGGACCGGAAGAGCGGCTTCATCACGGTGGGGTACCGGGGGTCGTGCACCATGGGCCGGGAGAGCCAGAGCGACGCCAAGTTCAGGAGGGTGCCGCGGATACTGATATGCGGGCGGGTGGCCCTCGCCAAGGAGGTCTTTGGGGAGACCCTGAACGAGAGCCGGGACCCGGACCGGACCCCGGACCGGTACACGTCCCGGTTCTACCTCAAGTTCAAGCACCTGGAGCGCGCCTTTGACATGCTGTCCGAGTGCGGCTTCCAGATGGTGGCCTGCAACTCGTCGGTCACGGCCTCGTTCGTCAACGGCCTCGTTCAGTCAACACAGCACACAGAGGACAAGGTGTGGTCCAGCTACACAGAATACGTCTTCTACCGTAAGTCTGCACCCTGAGGGTTTTTTTTAACCCCCCTCTGTCACTTTCACGCAAAGTTGGCCGCTAGGGGGCGCACTGGGGTTTGCTGTGCCCTGTGTGTGTGTGTGAGTGTGAGAGAGAAGGACGCCTGGTTACTGGGATGGATGGGCCTTTTCCAGTGTAAGAGCCACCCTTCTCTTGTGTGACTGTGTGATCAGAGCTGCCTCCACCTCTTTGTCCAGGTCCTGCATTTCTATCGCTTTACTTGGACTTGACCATGTGCAAGATTATTTAAAGCTGCCTTGCATGTTCCCCCTCGTGTCCGTGACCTGCGCCCCCTCCTGAAAGTTGAAAGTCACCCGTGCGTGGTCCCTCATTGGTTTTTCCAAGTTTTGTCTGAGCTCCGTGGCACAAAACCAATTACCCATCAGTCCCAGTACTTGGGGTTGAGGCGAGGCGTGGCTATCTCTCCACCCCGGAAGCCACGAAATCTTAGCGGCAAACGCGTAACTGACAGGCTAGCTAGCTCGTGTTTTGATCTCGTCGTCTTCAAACCTATTACAGCAGATTGCAGCATTCAGGGCGCTCTCTAGTTTATATTTCATGAAGATTTAACCAGATTTTGAGAATTTCACCCCCATCCGAGCCGCGGCAGCGATCCGTCAGTGCTTGCCATTTCTCATCACGGCGCAATTTTCTACTCCACCTCCTTCCCCTGCTTTCATCCGTCCCATCCTTTCAACTTCTTGCATTTCCTGCTGGCTCTCCCATCTCTTTTCCCTTTTCCGCTTCTCCACCACGGCTGCTGGTGAGGGATCTGGCAAATGGAGAGGACATCGTCATGACTTTAGCGCTAGCTCGCGTGAAGATTTGACGAGGCAACGAAATAATCCATATTCTCTGATCTGACAGTGTGTAATTTATCACAAACTCTTTGAAGGCTGCCACAATGAAGTGGCCGTAAAAAGAGACAGTAGAAGAAGAGTGTAAGTGATGCTGTGGATGTGTTTCGGTCCGTAGTAAACTCCTTGGATATTACGAGACAAATCTTTCTCTAGAAATAACCCCTGGGCCAGTAGCAATGGCAGTTTTGAGAATCCATTAAAAGTTCTGAAAAAATACGTAAATAAAAACATAAAAGAAGTGCTTAGACTAAGAAAGCTCAGTTACATCTTGGGAAATTGAGTTGCGTGAGCTATACATAGATCCACATTAAAAGGGTCTGACTATATACTGTAGGATAATGAGTAAGTGTCGGGCAGCATAATAAACTTTTATGGTGATGGTGAACTTAGTGATTTATAATTTATTTGACACTTAATAAAGTGTGCAGATGTTCTTTAATATATTAAACCACTTTGGATGTGAAATTGAAATTTAAGCCGTGGCTCAATGAGTATTTGGAATCACTGTTTGAAATTGTTTTGATCATAAATATTGTTCCCACAGCTACTACACCTTTCAAATTTGTTACCCATCCATTTTCTGCATTGAACTCATGAACACATTAAATCAAGTCCTGTTACATACTTTAAGTAAGAAATAGGGCATCAGTGCACAATGTGCTGACAGTTACTGTAAATACAAGTGGAGAGACTGCCAACAGTAGAGAGAGCAATGTGTCAATGCAGCCATCATGACATTCGCTAATAACACAGAGTAAGATTTGTGGTTTTAAAAATATTCTTTTTTAACACAAAGATGATGATAAGAAGAAGTTTTGACAAGGACTAACCTCTTACTATCTAACATGTGCTGAAATCTGTCGGTTTTTGTTAAGAGTTCAGCGACTGAGTAGGTGTGGGTCTCATTGATATTTGAATACTGTTTGTAGACTTTATATGTAATAGCCCTCGTAGTTCCAGACCTTCTTATCGTACTTCACAACACAACAGCCTTACAAAGTAATTTGTGTTATGTTCAATCTGAAGTCCCTTTTGCTTCCTCATTTCAAAGTAATTTGGGATTACGCTTCAGACAATTCTGGTACTTTTGGCAATTGTAATTGAAGCAGCAAACACTGTTTTATATTCATGGGAAACGTTTTCCATATAACCCACTTCTTTTTACAACTGGCTTTGCAGTTTCACTTCAGTGCCCAAAGCGTCCAGATGTTTGGCAAGGAAAAACAGTTGTGGGCCGATATGCAATCATCCTTAAAAGACCATTTTTGGGTTTGTCACTGTTTGCGACTCAAAGAAGGAGGCTCGAGTTGTATTTTTATGACATCCAAGCATTATCTGTAAAATTCCTCACACCCCCAAAAATATTTTTTATTCATCCTGTTCCAAGATTTCCTCGTAATGACTGGGATGAGGGCCAGGGCCACTGGTTAGAAACCACTTAACTGTGCATTCACCACCACCTCAGGGGAAACCACTGCCAGCGCCATAAATCACATAAGTCAAATGATCACATGGTCACAAAGCAAACAGGGAGTAAAAAAAAAAAAAAAAAGAAAAGAAAAGAAAAAACAGCGATTTGCTGGGCTGGGTCCAGGCTAAATGAGCTCTGCATTAATGGTCTGCATGAAGCAGCTACAATGACTGGATGGCTCTTGGCTCTCATAACCCCCAGAAGTAGCGCTAACAAGCCAAATCAAGTGGTGGTGGGGGGCTGCTGACACACACACACACACACACACACACAGCACACATCCGCACAGAAACACACGCACCTTGCTTATGCAATATCTGGCAGTGTGTCCGTGGGCTGCCTCTGCAGGCCTCCTCTTGCTTACTGACAAACTGCTTCCTGGCTTTGTTGACAAATGTTCAGCTTGTTAGGCGGGGGTTGCACACCGAAAGGCGAGGGCACAAGCGGTGGCAGATGTGTTGGGCCGATACCTCGACACGCGCGGTCACACCACGGCCGACATGCAAATAAACACACGCTCACTCACGCAGGGGCAAGAGCGTGCACACGGAGGCAGGTGTGCACACAAACACAGAATCAAGCAGGGAGTTTGTTAAATGCTGCAGTCACCTGGTGGATTAAATGTAGTCACTGACAGTCTCTTGTTTATTTGCCTGTCACATTTTTGGCACGCTCATCTCTCCCCTCTCCCCGCGCTCCCTCTCCCTCGCCTTCCTCGCCTCTCCTCTCCCTCTCCTCCTTTCATGTCTTCTCATTTTGCTGTAGTCAATCATACCCGGCTTTTCTCCCTCGCCTCGGTTCCCGCCCTCCCTCTTTCCAGCTTCATTTTGCTCCACGCGCCGCAGGGGCAAGGAGCAGCGTGGCGGCACCAGTTGCCTTTACATGCCTCACTGCACCGTCACGCCTCCTGTCTCGCTTCTTATTCATATCTCTGTCTGTCTGCCTGTCCATCTCCATGATTGTTTATTTACCTTCATCTGCGGCTGTCTCGTTCTACATTTTAGGTATTTCTCCTACCTCTTTGTGTTTCTCTCCTTATTTGTTGGCCCTCCATTGGCCACATCGGAGCTCCTTAGGTCTCGGGCGACAGTGGAAACTGATTTTGTGTCATATTGTGTTTGGATCTTGTCAACAAAAAGTGTAGCATCCAGCCAAAAGTATGCCCACACACATACACATTCACGTTTTGGGCACGTTTTAGACAATAGTGGACTTTTTAAATCATGCCGACAGTTTAGGGAAAGTCTTTTCCTGTTCCAGCTTGCACAAAGAGAGGTCAATAAAGAAATGATTTTTTCCAGCTTGGTGAGCAAAAAAAAACGTGACTGGCCTGCACAGAACCCTGATCTTAACCTCACTGAACGTCTTTGGGATTAATTAGAACGTCAGCTCCGAGCCAGGCCTTCAGTGCCTAACATCAGTGGCCTCTCTAATGCTCTCGGAGGTGGATGGGAACAAATCTCCGCAGCCAGATTCAAAACTGTTGTGGAGACCCTCCCCAGAACAGAGAAAGAAGAGGTTTTTTTTCAGTATTCATCTTTCCCCATACTTTTGATTGCATGATGTACAGATGGGTGACAAATTAAAGGAAAAGCAGACATAAAGTGTACTAAGGTGTTGGGCTATGATCTGCTGCCGGAACAGCTTCAGTGCTGCTTGGCATTGATTTTCCACATCTCTGGTGGTGGAGAGCACTGTCTGATACGTTGGTCCAAAATCTTCCATTGGTGTTTAATTGGGTTGAGATCTGGTAACTGCAAAAGCATATGTGATAATTTTCAGAAACATCAAACCATTCAGTAACCCCTCATACCCTGCGGATGGGGGCATTGTCATCCTGGAGGAGACCACCCCCACCTAAGGAGACAAACGTAACCGAACCATGCCAGCAAAATGTCCCACACAGCAGAACAAAACCACTGGATCCTTTTACAGTAGGGGTCAAGCATACAGGTTTTCCTTTTGATTTGACACCCATATGTATAAGCCTTTTCGACACAGATGAGCTGAAGAGTAGTAAGCATTATCGACAGGAAGCCAACATTAGCATTAGCGGTTGCGGGTCATCTGATATTAACCCCAACGTTCGTCTTTGCTGAAGAAGTCTGCTGGATTGTTGATAGCTTATTCGACCAGGTCAGCTTTTTCATGAGGTCAGCTGAGCAGAATCATCTCTTAAGAGTCCAGGCTAAGGTTTACAGCCAAAAGAGAGTTCAGTTCACTGGGTCACAGAAAACTACATTTGGGAACAAACTGACCTGATTTGAAGATGCTCTTTTTTTTTTTTAGTTTTGATAAATCGGCCTCTCCTCCACAGAAATCTTTTTTTTTTTTTTTCTGGTGTCTTGTTATCATTTGTCCAGGGGCCTTCGTAATGGGGCCATATGTGTTCGGGGTAAAGTGCTTCGCTTTAGGGCAAAACAAGAGTAGTTCGCTTTCCATTCCTAATTTGACTGACACAACTTTGCCAACTTCCACTTGCAAGCTTCATGTTTTTCTTGCCAGCCGCTCGAAGCTCCTTTATCTCTTTCAATCCTCTTTTTGCTTGTTATCTATTGCCCCGGATCCTGCACTCCTCTGATTGTACCTATCAATCTCTTCTCCGTCTGTGGCTATTCAAATTCTGGATGGCCTCCGAAACCCCAGAAGGCAAAGATATTTACCAATTTGTTGCATGGCTGGACTGACTGATAATTAATCATCACTGTTGACAGTTGGTTCTGTTGTATTCACCGCAGGGCTTGACAGAGTCTACCGCAACAGAACCATCGAACAAATCAACATCCATCCGTGTGGCTAAAAAAAGGAAACATTTCGGAGGTCTGCCGAGAGGATAGGAAAATCATATTTTTTGGCGCAGGATGCATTTCCCCAGGCTTTATTTTTACCTCAGCTGGACATGCCAGGGAAAAGTCTATGTCATTACAAATAGCCATTTTCATATGGCCATGTGTGCTGATGTGTGACACACTGTGCCATTAGCCTGTTACACGCAGATGAGTAACTCCTTGTGTAGCAAATGTGTTTTGGCAGGTGGGAAGAAAAAGGGTTATGGTAATGGTAATGGTAATGGTGTTTGTGTGTGTATGTGTGCGTGTGTGTGTTCATTCATGCGTGACCCATGTTGCACTACCTGAGGCATTTGCACACCCGTTGAGCCAGCGCTGGCTAAACACACCTGCACTCCACCAGCCCCTCACGCGCACATGCACACACACACAAACGCACACTAGCAGACACACACTGCAACCGCTCATCACCATATGAAACATCACCCTCATCCTGCGAGCTTCTCCCGGGCCAATCGATGACGACATTAGCAGCAGCGGTCCCACGCTGCAGGCCTGTAGGAAGTGATTAGCCGAGGAGCAGACAGGCCGTGACAGCTCTGAGGAGAGTCTTGATAGGGACAGCTGCTACCCTGGCCTCAGCTCCACAGGGGTGTCCACTGCCGCACACCTCAACTCTGCATTATTCAGACCGAGACAAAAAGGAAGGGTAGAGGAAGCAGGCAGAGAACACTGCTTGATGTACAAAAGAGGAGAAAATACTGCCGCTTTTGCTACTATAAATACTGTTAATGCCACAGCTTTGACCGCTACTACTACTACTATTACAGATGACCTGTCACTCCTATTGCTATACTGCTGTATGCAACTAGTAGTGCTTAATCCAAGTACTACTACCTACTACTACTTCTACCACTACATTGTTTCTGCTACTGCGACAGTACCATTAACATTAATACTGCTACCACAGCCACTGGTATTACTATAGCTTAATTTTTACTCCTGTTGTAGTTTTCAAAGCACTATCCAAAAGCACCTTGTAAAAGAGTCCAAGAAGAAAAGCCAGCAAATGCAATAGTATAAAAGCAAGGCCAGAACCATGAGAGATAAAATTAATTTAAAGCTATTAATTAATTTAAAACATTGTAGGAGGGCTTTTAAGTGTGAGGTGATCTTGTAAGCAACCTTGATGGTTTGTAGTCTCTCTAGTAGTCTAAAAAAAAAATCAGCATACAATATAGTGCTCTTACAAATGTATGTTTTTCTGCATCTTGTCGCTGACTTTCATAGTGATATGTTGTGTTCGAGAGGTAATACGGCCTGATAAAACTGGCATGACCTCACTTTCTTTTCCAGTCAGAATTGGAGATGCTGCATTTTGTACAAGCTGTAGGCGAGGAAGAGACTTTTGACTGAGACAAAAATAGAGAGAGTTGTAAAGAAATGAAAGCACAGATGACCCTTTCTCTTCCTCACTGAAACAAGAAAGGAAAAAAAAAGCTTTAAACTTAAGAACATTCTTCAGAGGTTCTTCTTAGATGAAACAAAATTTCATGGAGTTACTGTTTCCTGTCCAAAAAGGATGCCTAATTTAAAGCGGCCATAGACAGTCGAAAAAAAAAAAAAGCGAATAGAGGTATGATCTGTGGGTGAGAAGAAGTAGTGAGCAACTGAAGAGTGAAACACTGAATGTAGTTGAGGGTAAACAAAAAAATGAACTCAATTTTCACTTTTCAAATTGAGTTTACGCAACTTTTCAAGACAATAAATAAGTTACAGTATCTGATACGTAAAGCAAGTCAGTTAGATGAGGATGAGAGGAAATACAGACTGAGTAACCCTATCCTGAAATAATTTATTTGTTTGCATTTATATTGCTATTGATTTTGCGTAAGAGCTCACAGTGGGAGGTGCAAGTGGGAATCTGGCACAAGGCAGGTAGACCCAAATGCAGGACAAAGTCAGATTTGGCTTTGGTTTTCGGTTTGCAAAAAGAAGCTTTTAATAAAAGTTCTTACAAAAGCTGATTTGGTTTCTTTGTTGTGGCTTGATGGCCTGGATCGAAAAGTTCTTGAAACAAAATGTAGACAGGAATGTGAACACGTGAATACGGTCAACGATCTGGCAACGAGACAGGGGAAACACAGACACAGAGGTAAAGACCTGAAACGAGAGGAGAGTTAGGGATTTCAAAATAAAAAACAGACATGCCAGAACAGGAAACAGAAACATGACAGACATGACAACTTAACAGACATGACGAGACATCACAGGGTCACATCGTAAGGGGAGGACAGTATAGAATAAGGAAGGGCAAGTGGGTCATATGGAAAGAAGATAGACTTTCTTGTTTGTCTAGCCTCCCCTTGACCTTCTCCCCTGGAAGCTTAGTGGTAGCTACGTAGCGTAGATTCCCATAATCCCAGGCCTCGGGAGGATATGGGGAACTACAGCGCTCTGGGAGAGGGAGAAATAGAGAGAAAGAAAAGAGAGTGAACACCGGAGCATCAACAACAAGCTCCCCTAAGCCCTCTGCGTCTCCCTCCTCTCCTCGCCGTCTATCAGCCCATTTTCCCCTCCTCTGTGACTCTTGACACTCTATTCTCTCTGCGGTGGTAGGCACAGTTGATATAATGCTGATGCTCTTCCCCTGTTGTGTTGGACTAAGTGCTCTGCGGTGCGACGAGGTGTGGAGCGTTGCCATAATGACAGAAACTGCAGCTGGAGAGCCTCTTCACTCGCTCTGCCCACCGGCTGGCTACTGCAATGCATCAGCGCTTTAATAGCCCCGCTATGCCCGATTCCAGATTGGCTGGGAACACAATGTAAAGGATGCACAGAATTCCTATCACATCGGTAATTGCGTCGCCTAATCATACCAATGGCTGTTTCTACCGTGGGAGTGCACATCGCAGCTGAGATTAGTGCCTAGTGTCTGATGCTAAAGACCCGCATCCTGTTTGAGAAACTTGGAAAATAACAGGCAAGTTCTGATTCTATGCTTCCGATTGAAGTGCTGTTCTGAAATATTGTGTGACATCTAGGGACACATTTAAACAGCAGCAGACGACGTACAGTTTGTTGGAGTTTTGCTTAATTTTCTAACAAAGTAAGCCAATGTACCAAAACAGGTACATTTGACCTGGCTACAATAGAGATAGCAGCTGAGTTACATTTTTATTCCATGAATATGTTTTGGGTCTGAATGCAGAAAAGTGCTCCCAGTGGGCATTTTACTGCTGTATATATTGCTGTAGAGGTTTAATATTTTTAAAGTTTTAATTTTAACTACTTTATATACTGGTGGGTAGGTTAATCTACAACAATACGTCATGGTCGTCCCTGCACTGTTGCCAAGTGCTTGTTCATGGTGGGAACTGTTGGGTCTGTAAATATTAGGGAGGAGTGTGGTCTCTACCTATTCTATATGTTAAGTGACAGATGACTTTTGTTGTGATTTGGCGCTCCATAAATAAAAAAAAAAAAAAGACATGGTCTATAAGATCATTATGTCTGTAGCGTCAATATCTCTGAAAAGTCAACTTTTTAAGAGTCTGTTCTCAGCTTTTGAACAATTTATTTTCCAGCTAATCCAGGGTTTCTTTTCTAAATAGTTTATTTTGATTAACAAGTCGGAGAATTTTTTTTCATCCTATAAATGAACAATTAATCCTTTTATCAATAAAATAAAATCAAATTCAAATTAACCATGTTCGTAGATGCACGATTTTCAGTAGATAGGAAGTAAAAAGTACAATATTTGTCTCTGAGACGTAGTGGAGTAGAAGTATAAAGTTGCATAAAATGGAAATACTCAAGTAACATGTACAAGTACCTCAAATTTGTACTTAAGTAGGATAATTTGAGTAAATTTACTTGGTGTCTTTCCACCACTGGTGTCTGTTCTTGCGACACCAAATCACTGTCATTTGTCTCTTGACAGCAAAGAGTTTGCAAAAGTCAACGTGACATAAACCATCTTGACAGACCAACAAAGCTGCAAAATAGACATCCAGAGTATTTTGGGAGTGAATTGTTATTTACCTCCACCTGCCCCTTCATTTATCTTGTTCTCTCCAAAGGCAGCGTGACCGATGAAACAGTCAGTCAGCATTCAGACTACTAGTACTTAAACTTCATGATGAACCGTCACAGTTTGATCGTGTTTTGGATCATTCCTCATTCCTCTGTGCCTCATTAGAATCGCACACTGTCACTCACACAACAGTGGTCTGCAGCTTGATTGAGCATATGGTTGTACTGCTGTAATTTCATTCCACAGTGCTTTATAGCTTCCCAGGGCAGAATGTCAGTGGCATTTCATTTGTAAGTGGCAATGAAGTCTTTATGTCCATTAAGAAAGCTCGAGGCACTAATGTAGCAACTCCAGAGGAAATTAACTCTGGAGGAAATTACTGAAACCACCAATGGCAACATGGAAAAAGCTTTATGTGTCTTGATGTTTCATAAAAATATATTATATATAAACTATTATATCACAGTTCTTTTTTTATCATTTGTTATAAAGTGGAGAGGACTGTTTGCCTCAGATTTATTTGTTTTCATTATTGATACGGGGAAGGATACAAATAAATATCATATAACAACATAAAACCTTATTTTATTTGTCGTATTTTCAACATTTCCAGCCATATTTATTTAATAGACACAGTGGAAAGAGAATGAGAAGAGTGAACGAGTTGGGATTTCGTCAAATACTTTGTCACAGGCTTTTGCAGGTACATTGCATACCTGTAATGACACCTTATAACAATCATAGAGAACTGTATGCTGGGTTAAAATAGTTCAGTAGTTTTATTTTAGCATGATATCAGACAGTACCTGAAGTTATTACACTGCAGAGGATTATTCCAGCTCCAGTACTGTGTCTCATTAGTAATCCCTCTGTGTCATTTCAGAATACTCAGCTGCCTGCCAGAGCATACTCTCATCACCATTTCATTCCTAAGTGGCTGTGAAGCTCCTTGTCCATTAAAACACACAGATATACTGTAGAAATATGTATGCCAAGCAGGTGCGCGCATGCCCCCTCCCCCCCCACACACACACTTGGAGGTGGACATAAATAAACAGATAACTGATGAAAAATGATTCTCATTATTAAGGCGATCATAGATCAGACAGCTCACTTAACCACACTTACTGCATCCGTGGATGTCCGCTATATATCTCTCACCGTTGTGCCCCTTCAACACGAAGCAGGAAGAGGAGGGAGGGTGAGAGCTCTAACTCTCAGAGCCCATTCTTACCTTGACGGATGAGATGGATTTCGTTGAATTCTTTTGGATTTCATGGCAAAGCAATAAACACCAAGCACACAAAATATTAGGAACGCCAGGCTATTACCGAGCCGCACCTCAAGCCACCTCACGGGCCAAAATTTCCACTTTGATGTGTTTCCTTTGCTTTCATCTGGGGCTTCCTTTTAAGACTGAAGGGGATTTACTGGGCAAATATATCAGAGCGAGATCAGAGTTCTCACCTGAGCCCACGACTTTAGCCCTCCCCATTCCCTAGAAAGCGGAGACACTGTTGTACTTTAAAACACACCGAAGAGATGCTCCACTATGTCAGCTGCGGGTACAAGTTAGAAACATCCACTTTGTGTTTTTTTTGTATTTATTTAGCAGATTAAAAAAATACAAAACTGATTTAGCATTGCACTCTGATAATTTCGTAAGAACCAGCATGTAATTTGTTAGAATCCACTGCAGAGACATTGTTCTGTTCACTCATGGTGCTCCGAGCTGCCTTAATTCACCTTCATCTCACTGATGTTGCTGTAGGACAGCTGCATTTTAAAAAGTCAGCAAAAAGCATCACATTTACCCGAGATTTTCTTCATCCGCACATTACCTCCTAGGTGGTTTGTCGACATGATTTCCCATCCTGCATGGCTCACCAGTTTTCTTCATTTGGTGTTAGCAAAGAAAACAACAATAGCCTGGTTTAGTGATGGGCAACGGGGCATGCGTGACTTAGATGAATGGTGCATTTTGGGAGCTTCCCCCCCACTGGAGTACACGGCATGGTCTGTTGTGTTACACACTTTGAATTAGAGCAGATAATCATGGCTTGAATATTACATTTTTTGTTGTTTTTGCAAACTTGAAGAACTGAAGAAGAAGAGATGCTTTGTAGTGATACGCCAGCTATGCCAGCACTCATGGGGAGTTTGCCACGCTGAAACTTAAATGCTTTTGGAAATTAATTAAATCGTTATCAGAAATTCTGCACCATGACAATATAGTTATCTTCTCGAATGCACAATGAATACAATTAATTTAACAGACTCATGGAAAAGACAGCATTACACACGTAATAGTAAAAAAACAGAACTGTTTATTTTTGTAATGAACAAAGAAGGAAACATCAGCATCGGCAGCATCACTGGTTGGTGTCATCTGGCTGTGCCTCATCAAGCATCCAGTGGATCTGAAGAGTTTTTGGTTAATAACTTTGTGTTTTTGTGTCACATCAAGATGATGATTTATAGAAAATGAGAGTGTCCGCTCTCATCCCATCCAGCCCGCACTCCTGTTTACTATTCACGACTGTAATGAATTATTGAGTGCTGTTCACAAAGGACTGCGCAGTCTGTGGCAGTCACACAGAAGGGCCGGCTGTTTGTTTGCAAAAGTAATGTGCTGCTACCTGGGGTCCTATGTACACATGTTATCTGTATAATGGTCTCCGAAACCACACAAGCCTGTATTAACTGTGTGTAGAGAATGATTTGCTGGCTGCGAACGTGTGTGATTATGGTCTGCAGACAGGAGGCCTGTTGGTAAATTGGTTCAGCAGGACAATGGCAAATGCGTCAGGGCGCAAACACCCAGCAGTACACTGCATATACACACACGAGTATGCAACCACACACATTATGCAGATAAGATCAGACAGCACAGTCGAGCCTAGAAACACAATGTTTGCTACAAGATTAACCTGGCTGAAGATTTAGAGGGATCAGCGAGCAGCGTCTCGGTCTCTACGGCAACGCGGCCAACATGCCAACACACACCGATGGTCTTCTAATCTTTGGACCAATGTTTGTGTCTGCGTGCGGGCTCCGGCCACACCATACCACGACAGTCTTGATCCGATATCTGGAGTGTGGTAGGCCTCATTTGTACGTGAACACACTCTCGTGCATTGGGATGAGAAACAGCAAATGGAGCAAGACAATTATCAACATCCATCAACGTAGAAACTCGTTTAGCCAATTAAAGCCGTTACAGGCTGACATTTAGGTGCAACGATCCCATTTAATCATTGAGGCTCTCTCTTTCATGAGCATAGGTACAAGTACACACACACACACACACACACACACACACACACACACCTACACACACACACACAACTACACACACACACACACACACACACACACACTTCAAGCAGTCAAAATGGTGGGATAAGAGCAATAATGTAGTTGTCTCATAATATAATGACACGTCCTTGTCGAAGAGCAAATCTCATTCATCTTGATTAGGACTTTGTGTGTGTGTTGCATGTGCACAATCCCGAGTGTGTGTGTATGTGTGTGTGTGTGTGTGAGAGGTGGAATAGAGGACACCGGCCTTTTCAGATCTCACTCTCCTGTTTTCATACAACACCCAATAACAAATGTCACTTTACCCTGCACCCTCAGACATCACTCACTCTTTGGAGAAGCTCTTCTTTTCTTCTTCTCTACTTCACCCAGCTTCACTTCTGTTTCACTCATGTCCCGCCAGTTTAGATTCCCCCTCATGAATAAACTGTTAGCTATGCTTTGTTTTCATTGTTTTGTTTTTTGTTTTTTTCAGAGCAAAAGACTGTACGGTTGGTGAGATGTGCCAGATTGCACAGGCAAACAAACTAAAAATCGGCTCAAAAACAGACAAAGTCAAAGAAAAATATGCATATTGAGTTAGTCAACCAATGAGCCAAAGCTGAAGATTCAGAATAAATATTCAGGACTTGTTTGTCGGAGAGAGTTTGCTTTGGAACTCAAAGTCTTTTCAAAGTTTTTTTGGCTCATCTGCTAATACCTTAACTCCTCAAGGGCATTAAGGGGCTTTGCCTTGTTTGCTTTCTGGTTCCCAGCTCGTTTTACTGATCAGGTGGTTTGTGTTCTCGCTTTAACACTTGGAGCATCACAATCCCGTGCTGTTAGATGCACCACATGGGCCTTCTGGGTATTCGTTAATAAAATGTCCAGTGTGTATATCAAATGATACCAAATGGCACGTTATGTGCTCTGACAGAGAAAACATTTAAAAGAGTAGAAACGAGAGCAGGAAATGATGGTGAAAGGAAGAAGAGAGGGTGGGAGCTGCCACCCACACACAGAGACCACACACACACACACACACACACACACACACAGGATATCTAGTATGGAACACAGCTTAATCTCTAGCGATGGTATCAGTGTATCTCTGTCTGTTGGCGTTGCAAAGTTATCAGTTCTTTCCATTGTAAAAGCTACGGGCAGTGGAGACAGCTGAGTATGAACAAAATCCATCATGGATAACAAAAAGGTTTACAAAAATACAAATAGATGCTTGGATTTGGCTCCCTGGCAACATTGAGCCATGTTTTGGATTGAAAACTACAAGTGGGCGTCAAGTATGTATGCCACAAGCATGTTTTTTTCAGATTTTTTGTTTTTCTTCTTGGGTCTCACCTTCCTGTTCTGCATCTGATGCCGCTTTGAGCAATTGATTCTCTGCCAGTTGTGCAGATCAGATATTTTTTTGGTTTTCCCTGGAGCATTTAAAGCATCAAGGTGTTGAGAGCTCAGCCCTCTGTCTTCCGTAAACAATCTCTGGCTGGTGTTTCGCTGATTTCAAACATCTCTCCTGGAGTGCACAGAGTGGTATGGCTGCCAGTGCTGAAGCTGCCAGCAGATGTTTTTGATTGCTGTTGCATTTGCTGTTCTTACTGCTCTGAGCTTCTTTTCACTTTATGGCCCTTCCTCTTATTAACCCTCCTCTATCCCTCTCTCTGCCTTTCCCTGAATGTCCCCCTCTGACAGCTGGAGTGGACTGTTTGGTGGGTGCTGTTTTCACCGCTTTGGGCTTTTGTCGCTTTCCGTCTGTCCTTCTTTCTGGATCTGCCTCCTCCTAGCTATTTTCCTCCTGCAAGAGCTGGCGTTTTGCTCTCATTTTCTGTAAAGCTTTCAATGCTTTGTCTTTATCTCCCTGTTCCTCTTTTATTCGGTTGGTGTCTATATCTGTTTTTCTCTCCAAGTGCCTGAGGAGTAAAATCAGAAGCAGCCAAAACAACAGGGCTACTGGTCCTTTTCATTCTGTTGCATTTTATTTTCTGCTCCTCTCTCTCACTCCACACTCCTCACTCCACACTTTCTTTTCTGTTGTTTCTTGACAAGATCATCACTTCTTCTCCACTGCTTACTACCACAGAGGAGAGGAGGACAGACTTACGGCAAGTAAGAGCAATAGAGATGCCCTCAGCACAGGGGATGCACTTCTTGGCCGTTTGCTGCCCTTATATTAAACCTCTATAACATAAATACTCGGCCTAACCGACTGTGCATTTCGGTCGTCCACGAGAGCGTAAAATAAACCTCTAAAGGTCAGCACAAGAAGGATGAGTGGGACTGGGAGTCATTTGTAAATGGGGCTGAGTGCCTTGTTAGGTGTATTCTACACTCTATTAGGAGGCACCACTGCCCAAGTGTGAAAAGAGAAAAGTTGTGGAAAAAAGGTCACATTTTAAACAATTTTTCAGGTCCCTCTGCCAACTGTTAAAGGTTTTCTTTTCATATTTTAGCTTATTTGCACCCAAGGCGCTTTCCAATGCAAAACAACTTAATGAGCTTTGGTTTCTACTACATGAATCCATTGTTTTGTTCAAACTAAATCTAACCTTATAATATAGTCATTCTGGTGTGATCTCGGAGGCCACATCATCCAATAGCTTGTGTGCACCCATGAAAACACAGGAAAAAAAACATCTTAAAAGGTTGTGTGTCTATTTTATCATGTCCCAGTGGAGTTCCTACTACGGCAAGCAATTCTTTACAGGCCATCTGACCCTGTAGTTTCCTGCAGGGTCAGATGGCCCTGCCAGCCTTTGACCTTCAGCCTTTGACATGGCAGAGAAAATAATGCCCTAATGCGTGCTATGTCCCTGGCTGCTTTAGTGTTTTAAGTAAAAAATAAAATACCCTAGACATGCAAGCACTGAAGCACAGTTTTATTTCACTCCTACGCTCTCTCCACAGACACGCACCTTGCAGAACAAGAAGATCTTGCATGAATTTCTACAGATTCATCCACCCGCCTGTCCAGTTAGTTGAATCAAACTATGCGTGTAGCCCAGATGCCCTTTTCCCCACCCACGTCCTCCAACCTTTCCTGGGGGATCCTGAGGTGTTTCCAGGCCAGATGGGATCTGTAATCCCTCCGGCATGTTCTGGGTCTGCCCCAGGGTCTCCTATCAGGTGGACGTGCCAAGAATATCTCCACAGGGAGGCGTCCTGCTGGCATCCCAATCAATTGCCCAGCTTTAACTGGGTCCTTTTAAAGGAAAAAAGAAGCAATTAGAGATTACTGAGAGGGAGAAGCAAAAGATTACTGAGCCTTTCTAGAACATACCCGATATTATCACTTGATGGCGTCATCTGAAAAACACAAGCAGCCCAAGGTGACCAATCACAGTTCTTGCCATCTCCACATGGTAGGTCTGTAGACACATAGCTCTATTTCCACGGAAGTATATGTTAGCTTTGGCCTGTGCATATCTAACACAGGTAACCTCTAAAGCTGTTGTGTTGTTCCTTTAAGGAGAGGTGTGCTACTTTACACACCAGTGTCTACAGGTGTTTACAAGTCTCGTAAAATATTTCTGCAGATGTATAAAAACTTGTTCAAAGCCTTTTGTGGGTCCAGAAGGAACTGCGGAAAGTCTGATAAATTGCCTCAAGTGACTTGGGCAAAGTCGGCTGGTTCTGAAGACTACAAGCTTGAATATGAAAATATCTGGGGGTGTAGAGTTAAAAAGGACCAGACCTTTCGTAGGCCGCTACTCAGTTCTGCCTGAGGCTAGTGGCTCCAGGCTACATTAGCCCCTGCTGGCAAAACACACCCGAATCTCTGACCAGACTGTCTGTGGCTTAGTTGCATTGTGGGTAATGTACAAGGTGCTAGGTTTTGAGGAGTGAAAAGGTGGATTACAAAAGATGATATCTGTAGTTTTACTGCATTAACTTTGGTTGTTTTTTTTTTAGAACAGTCCATTGCAAGACCAACACTGTTAGAGAAGTGCTCTGTTAAATCAGTGGTGTACTCTTTTAATGCACAAACGATGCTTTCATTGTGGATGTCTGGGTATTCATCTCTTTTGGGTCACTGCTGAAAGTCTGTGACAAGGGTGGGAATGTAAATTGATTGTTCAATTAAGATCTTTACTTTAATCTGACTTCAATTACCTACTGAGAATACACACAAATCTCAAATGTGAATATATTATGTTTAAAGCACTGGATGGCTCAAAGCAATAGCCCTGACAAGATGTTATCTTTTAATATCTGTTTTTTTTTTATTCTTTTTTTCTTCTGGTGAACATGAAGATTTTTGTTGGTTGGCTTTGTGGATTGTGCTCTGCTATTGCTCTTGAAATTTGTGAATGCAGGTCTTGGATTTTGAATTGTTTCACAGCGTGTCTGTTCCTTCTGTTCTGTCTCTGTGGCAGTGATTTATTCTTGTCTTCCTGCTAACACAGATAGAAATGCTTCCTACTGTAACCTTCAATCTCAGGATGAAATTGTCAGCCTGTGTATTTGCGTCCGTCCGTCCGCTACATTCACTAAATAACTGGCCGGAGATTGTGTCAGTCATGTTTCAGGGCCTGTCTGCTTGTATTTACTACATCCCTTGCTTATGTTTCTGTTTGCATCTGTGTCTGTGCTTGCATGTCTTTATGTGTGTGTTCATGTGAGTCAGACACTGAATGACCACAGGAGGAGTCATAGTGACATCCAGAAATCAAAACATTTTACACTGCCATCTAAACATCCAGGAAATGAGGCAGGGCATTTGGGAACACATTTCTTTTGCTGGACACACACACACACGCACCCTAATGCTTACGGTAAGACAGGAATCCATTATCAATATGGAGTAGCCCAGAGAGAGTGTGAGTGATGTGGTATGAGTGGGTGGGGTGCTAATGTGAATGGATGCCTCTCATATACTGCATGCAGCTACCAGCCAACTGAAGTGATGACTTTGTGCATTCACGCTGAGCGGAGGACTTCCTGTGATCAACTTGGTTACGGTGTGATGAATGCGAGTCAGTTTGACTTCATTTTGGGGAGGCGAGGTGCTTGAAGCCTCTGCGGCAGGATATGATGACTTTGAATTTAGTTGAGAACAACTTTGAAACTGGCAGACTGGCTGCAAGTCCTCATTTTGTTTTGTTTTGTTTGTGGATCCAGACTGAATTATGTCATGATTGAAAGACTAAAGGGACGATTTATCTAATGATTAGTACAATGATTCAGGTAAAGGTTTTGTTCTGAGTGGCCAGAATGGTGTTACTCTTTTTTTTTTATTTTACGTTTTGCACAGTTACGCCAACGCAAATTTTAAGTTTGCTGGTTTTATGTAATGAGAGTAGTTTTGAATGTGTATTGGTTTCTTTTGTATGGAGCCTACCTTTGGAGGCACGATTTCTTTTCGAGAATGAGAAGGATTAAATTGTGGAAGCTTTTATTTATGTGGAGTCACAGTGTTGTGTTGTGATAGGTCTGTTTAAATGAGAAATTTATACACCTGAGGGTTAGAAACTGTCAGAAGCTGTAATATTAGTAATTAAAGTAGATGTAAGTAGTGGAGACACACATAGATATACATAAATCATACATAATTTATGCCATACTGTGTGTGTGTGTGTGTGTGTGTGTGCATGTGTGCAGTCACATACTTCATGCCACTCCTGCATAAGCCAGTGCCCCACTTTGACCACCCCTGTCAAAAATGTATGGACACACCCCTGGATGAGAGGCGAGTGAATGAAGAATGCTGGTGTGTGCTGTCCAGTGCTTTCCTTCTTTTGATTTTTCTGGTTGTTTCTGTTTTGAAATCACTTCATTCATTCTTTCTCATGTACTTTGTTTAGTATAAATGAAAAATCAAGTCAAAAATCATTTACGTAATAACGAAGAAGTCAAATGCAATCATGACCTTGTTTTGGGGTAGTAGTCAGGTCTCCTGGTTTTCACCTTAATACCCTGCTGTGGGGAAAAAAAAAAATCATGTCCATATTTTAATGACGTAACATTTAAAAACTGCAACATTGACAGGAGACACACATATTGTCAGTACTGATTTCTCTTCTCCATCAAGAAATTTAACCAAGGGCACCTGGATGATCAATAGACCATGTAAGATGACAAAGAGCAGCATTTGCACACCAATATGCCTTAGTTTGAAAATGGGCTGTGAAAAGGCAGCAGGAAATGAGTTGAGAGAGAAATGAAAGAGAGAAGGCTTGGCTCCCGAATGATCAAAAAATGATTAAAGCAAATTATTAATGCAGATAACAATTATTTAGTTGACAAAATTCTTATCTTTTTCATAAATCACAAGGTACTTAAAGTCCAAATGACAGTCCACATTAAGGTCATGTTAGATTTCCTAAATGGGTATTTTATACTTTGGAAATGGTTGTAGTCGCATAGCTTTGTCGTGCATTTGGCCTGCTGTCATTTTGTGAATTAAATGACCACTGAACAACTGTCAGCCTCGTGGCCAATAACATTTTTGCACTGTCACACCAACATGCATGATGGGATGTTGCTGTTTATCTGGGGGTGCCTGGCAATTTTTAATGCTGCCAACTAGCTTTTTGAAAACTGTTTCTGTTGCTTTTTATACTGTTTCATTTAAATATTCAACAATCAAGCAGTGCGAAGTCTTAAGAACATGATGTTCTCTGTGTGTTGTTTTTAACGCATTTAACAAAAGAAGTTTTAGCTTTTATTTTCTGTGAAAAACTGTTTCTCAGGATCTCCTTGTTTTATTAGCTGCTGGGTGTGAACAGTCCTCAGCCTTTTGCATCTAAGCAACTCCACCAGGGCAGTTTCAAGTCCCAAGCATTTCTCAAAGGCACCTCAGCAGTGGGGGAGAAAATTACCAATTCACTTCCACCCCTTAGTTTTTTTTTTCCCGTGTCACACAAATAATCTGTCAACCTATATAATTTATGTCTCACCTGGAAGTTTCCCCCGTGCATCGGCAGCATTATATGAGTCATAAATTGCAAAGTCATGTGTTATGAAAGAGGGTATCTCATCGGGCATTATCAGGTGATATTTCCACTCCATGGACTGTCTTTCACTGCTGCTTCACGCGTTCATGGATCATCAGATAAGGCAGCACTCTGACAGGGAAGCTATTGGCTGGCAGTGCCTCTGGAGACTCCACTGCTCACACTTGCAGCACAAATGGCACACACACACACACACAGACACACACACAGACAAAGATATGCAGACGCATAAGAATCCACATGTACAACACAGAGAAGCAGACAGAAATGTAGCAAAGAAAACACAGAGGGACACACATGCGCTGTTACAGAATAATTATGTTAGCCTTAATCTATTTATAATGAATGATTATATAATATTGCCTATATAATGTACATATAAGTGGGGCAGCTGTGGTTCAAGAAGGCTGTACAGTTTGCGTATTGATCACTTGCTTTTCTCCACATATCCTTGAGAAAGAAAAATTTCTTTAGACAGTCCGGCCGGCGCCTCGCACAGTAGCTTGCTGGCATCACTGTGTGAATGTGTGTGTGAATTGGTCAATGAAAGGCAAATTGTAAAGGCCTTTCTCTGCCTAGTTAGAAAAGTTGTACATGTACTGTCTATTCACAGTATGTACCCAAAATCCAGCTATTTCTCCAAATATTATTCTCATATTTAATTTATTATTGAACTTGTCAGTTAACCACAGAGACCTGGCCTCAACCACATCTCATCTGAAACTCCCACATCCACAGTTGGGAGAGATGCCAAGTCTGAAAATTACAACTTCACTGCCCTCAAAGGCCATTTGGAGATTTCGTATTCTTCGTATTGTTCATGGGTGCACCACATGATCAGGTATCCAGGAGGACCAGTGTGAAAAGACAAGATGAAAAGAGCAAATGATGACTTGTTTTCACCAGTGTTCATTTTCAAGGCAGTCTGAAAGCAACCAGAGGAGACTCTTCAGCATGGAACCTCTCAGAGAGACATGACCTTGAGGTTTGCCTCAAAATAATTTTTCACAGTCCCTTTCAGGGTGGGGGCCTTTGAAGTTGTGATTGTTCTGGCTGAAACGTACTGGGTGTCTTTTGTACATTATGATACCAGTGCTGATGGCTCCAGGAAATGTCTGGTCCCAAATGGAATTCTCTATTGAATCCAATTTATGTGTGTCTCAGCGTGCTCTGGGGACCTCTAGTCCAAAGCATACGGTGAAAGAAATATAAAGTACGGATGTTTCATCCTGATTTTGTAGCACCCAGCTTGGGGCCCAGAATCGAAATGAACAGAAAGGAGGTTGCCTGGTGTGTAAGTAAGCACACTGTTGAGTTGTTTGAGGGAGATTTTCAGTTTTTGCATATTTTAAACATTTTTAATCCTCTGAATTTTGAATTGTGTTTACTTTTACATGAATGCACAGTGGTTAGTGATATTTCTGCATCAGTGTTGTGTTCAATCTTTCGTTGCACGATTACAGCTTAGGATTTTCCCCCTCTTTCATACTAGAAGTGAAATATTTAGCTGGAGTATATTAAAAACTGAATTAAAATAGACAACATCTGATAGCGACACAAAAGCACTGACAAAAAAAAGGACTGGGGAATGTACTTCAGTCACCCACACGTGATGCTTTCAATGTTAACAAATTCCTGAGCCCAATGTGAACATCTGCTGCAGGAGGTTAACAGCAGGGATTCATGCTGACAGTTGATAAATCAAATGTCAGGAAAGCCGCAGATGCCTTTGCGACACTGAAACTCCCTTTATTGTGCTGAAAGAGTCTACATTCAAGTACCTGGCTAGCAGTTCTCACATATGTTGAGAATTTCCACTTCACAGTCATATTTCAAACCTCAGGTTAATTCCCTTTCCACCCCTCTGACGGTAATGCTTTTTTGATTAAACTTTTAAAAGTCTAAAGGCGGATGCTGACATTTTAGACACAGTTTCCCAAAATGCAGATTTATTGCAAAACATGGGAATAGAAAAATCCACAAACATCTATAACTGCCACCATAATAGTGCCCGGTCCTTCATGATTATTTGAATAGGAAAGCCTGTTCTGCTCTTATTAATTCGATGGACCACTCTGACCTGCGGTTTCGTGTAATCGATTGCATGCTGCTCTGTGAGGGGAGAGAGCGAAAGGGAGAGTCAGGGAAAGAGGCAGATATTGGATTGGGAGTGGATATTTAGTCCCTGTAGAAAAAAGTACAGCACTTCATCTGAAAACATACAGCTGTAATCAGTAAATTGTCATGGTAAAAATGGAAGGCTCTTATGCGCTCTGTCTGCTCCCATATATTTCCATTTTTCTACATATTTCTTCGTGTGGTATTTGCAGCTGATTAAGTAGGTCATTCAATCCAGTGCATGTCTCATGAATTAAAGAGTCAGTAATGTTTTTTTTTTTCCACAGTGAAGCTATTGCGATGACTGCTGCTAGCCTATTGCCTCTGTCGTTCTGTGTCATCAAGAAAAATGCGAGCTGTAATTACTGTAAGTGTCCTCACCTCTGTATTTGGTGATTGTGTGATGTCTGCTGAAGTAAGAGGTTGGTTCAACTTATGAATTTTATGTGAACCTGATTTGCATAAAAGCACACAATTACACAAGCCACCACCACCGATGGACAAACTCATTTGCATGTGAGTACATGATTGGATAAGCACCGACTGTCTGCTCGACGTCAGCGAGGGACCGGATGATGTTAGCCCACAGTCTAAGTCCACAGTGCCAAGAAAAGACATGATTGAGACATTTTCGGCAATTACCTGACCATCTTGTCCAAAGTGCTCTCCAAAGACATTGTCTACCTTTTAGCAGCACCTGATGAAGGGTAGTTACACACAACACGCGGCTGTCTCTTAAAGGGCAGTGTGAGTGCGCCGCCACCCTGTCACCGTGATTTAAGGAAACGAGCAAAAAATGTCTGACAGCAGCTCAAGCTCTGTCAAAGTTGCATTCTGTGAGGCTTTGCACGGAATTAGCAGGTTTGGGCTTCACGTCTCCTGCGTTTTGCTGCGACTTTGTCGTGTGGCGTGGCGTGACCAGACTGTCGCGCATTGTCAGACTGAAAAAGATCACAGACAGTGGGCCCTTGAGGCTGTCAGGTCTGCCATACAAATAAGTGATCATAAAAATATCGATCTGGCGTTATTTAATTTTGAGCTCTCGAAAGGACTATGATTACTGCCACCCTGTCTCAGAGCTCATAAGAGGGATTTAGGGGCCTGTTTTGCTTGGGCAAAAGCCACAATATATATCCCAGAAAAAGTCAGGTAAAAGACAAGAGAAAGTTGTGCTTAAAGTAGTGTGTGACGCTGACAGCCAGCAATAATTTAACCAGCAGCAATCAAGCTTTAAGGTCTAAGGGTTCATTCATTAAGATATGTATGTATATATTTATTAGTATGTTAGGATGTCAAATGATAAGATCTCTCACAGAAGTCTTTGCACTTTTAATGGCATCACTTAAAAGACATTATGGGGATATTGTGGGGATGAAACAGTGCCAAAGATATTTCGAACAAGTTGTTTAGTATTTTTTTCTTTATTTTTTTTATCGACAATGCCAAGTTACTGTGTCATTTTAAGCTGATGCTCAAAGTGGAGATTCTGCAAAGAATGATCATGACTCTGCACTTCCCCTTAGCCATACAAAGCTTTTACTGTAAGTGTGTTTCCTCTCATTGATTTCATGCAAAGTGTTTTGATTCACTCTGACGGCTCTCATCACTGCTTCCTCTTAGCGGCAGTCAGCTGTCAGCCAAAAAAAAACCCCTCCTTTTAACCCTCTTACCTACCTGCACAGCGATGAACAGTGGAAAGATAGTTGGTGACTGACTACATAGGAACACCCTGCTACTCCAAATGAATGCAAATGTTACTCCATGCCTGTTGAAATAGGCAACCATATCAACTTCATGCAACAATTTTAAGTCAGTGTTGTGCTGCTTGTTGCACTGACCCTACATGGGTCCAAAAATCAATTATTGGAGGTTTAATTGCACCTTCACAGCGCAAACTCAAATTAGCATATAAACACACACGCACACACACTTAGCATAATACCACATATGAAAGCTCTGAAGATGAATTAGAATACACAAAAGAAAGTAGTTAATGTAATAACTATGTAGCTAATGCACAATCATTTCCCTCACAATACCACAGAAAATATATTTGCAACAGAGACTTGGCATTACACACAATAGAGAACTCTGGGTGGAAGCAATTTTACAGTCGTATGCTATTAATTAATTCGAGACTGCTTTCAACAAGAAGGAGAGAGAGAGAGAGAGAGAGAGGGAGAGACGTGCAAAGAAAGGCAGGGAGAGAGACTTGAAATTTATTTTAAGCAAAATGCCACTGATAGCCTTTGTAACTGGAGGGTGAATCCTCCCTCTAGAACAGCGAAGAGCAAGCTGGGCTGTTGTTCCTTTATAACCAGCAACCTTCATTTATCCAGGAAATTAATCTTAATTTTCCTCCCTAAGCATGCTCTTTATGGCAACGTGCTTTATATTCATATCATCACCTCAGGGAGCTTTCCAGAACAACAACTCGTTGGGACCTTTTAGTGTAACCACTCATCTCACCTTTAGGCTACACCCCCAGTTAAACAAACTATAAATACCAACCTGGGTGTTTTCAGGATCAAGGAAAAGTTTAAATGGAACAATGGGCTGTTGAAAAAAAATATTAAGGACCACAGAGCAAATAAGAAATTGAACATAAAATTAAGTTAACGAATCAAAGTGTTCCTTATGCTCTTCACTGGCATGTTAACTCCACATGACAAAGATGAGGTCTTGCACTCCTAGACCAGCCACCTCCTCCTACCTTTATTTAGATAAGCTTTTTTTTTTTTTTTTTCCAACTATTCTTTTATAAAACTTATGAAACTTCAAAGACTTGGACTTGAAAGGCAGTTTGAGGCTTTGAGGCTTAATTTGATATATAGCATGTCTTGGAATTTGTTTGCTTCACTCTAAATGCGCAGAGAGAACTTTTGAAATTCAGTGTTTGCCACATTAGAGGGAGCTTCTGCGTCCTTTCCTCGCTGTGCTTTGTGAGAATTTGCTCAAGTCAACAGAGTCATACTGACACAGACAGCTGGACTGATATCCCACCTCTCTTCCTGTACAGACCAAAAGTATCTTTCTATCTAATCAGTTGCAGAAATAGAGGAAGTCTGATGTACCAACAGTCCATAGAAGTGCAAATACCAAAAAACAATGAAGTAATATTAATATAAAACAAGAAAAAAAGAAGTACATTTGGTTACAATGCTTGTTTTATGTAGCTTTAATTTCATGCAAACCTTTATCCTGCAGGTGACTAAGGCCATTAGTTTAGATAAATGTAGTGGGATAAAATACCACTGTATACCACTATAACATCTGAAATATAGCAATGTAAATGTAGAAAGCATCACAAAATGTAAACACAGTGAAGAACCAGTACCTTTACATTTGTACTTAGGGTTCACTTCACTGAATTAATGCAGTTACTGTCAACCTCTGCTTTTGAATATCAGCAAAAAAATGATCAAATAATAGGGCTCACACAAAGTCCTCTGGATTTACACTAAATAATTCAAATTCATCATGTTTGAAAAATTTTGTTCAATTATACCCTAGATCTTCAGTGTTTTTCTTTCTTCATGCTGCAACATTCTCAACAAATAGTATCTTTGATTACTTCTTTTTAACTGAGCCAAACACATAAACACACAGCTAAGGCCTGTTCAGAATTTCCTGTGATGCTCTTTAAATCATGTTAGTAATCTTTAGGTCACTGTGATTTCAACCTCTTTCAGGCTACGCTTAGTTTCTGGGACAAACTGGCGTGGTGAGTTGCCAAGGTGAGTTACAACAATGGTGGGATGAAAGGGCCCACGGTCCCATTTTGATCGACGGGGATGCAGATTATGCAGAACATGCTTCAGAGACAGTTCAGTCCTCTCTGGGATGCAGCCTCCGAGCAGAGATCCAGCAAGACAAAGGGGACAGGTTGATGATTTGGGAAGCACAAAGCTGACTCAAACAGGAGAGTGCAGTCACTCCCCAGGGGGACAAGCACCTTAACTTGTTCCCTGTGCAGGATGACAGCGTAATGAACTTAGACATAAGCGACCTGGCAACATATGAAACTTAAAGCTACCGCTGGCTCATGCACGATTCAGAGGGAAAGAGCCAAAAACTGCATTAATTCACTGGAAAGAAGAGATTTAACAACCAGCCACGTGGAGAGTATGCATCCAGAGAGATCTTCTTTGTTTATTTATTTCTGACTCATAGTAGAAAGCAATGAGGCAGGAGCTCCAAAAAACCACAAAGCTTTATCAGATGAATGAAAAATATCTTTTTTTTCTTAGACTTTACATAAAGACATGCTCATTGTTAATAAGAACGCACTTCTGTGAGTACAGATGTTTCCGATGTTGTTTTTTAGTCAATGACATTTCCTAAAAGACTAATGCCGCCTTTGGGATAATGACACATTTTTTGTTGCGCTTTGTACTCCAGATCATTTGATTTAAAATGAGACAATGGCTAGAGAGTAAAAGGCTGTCAGTGCATCAGAATAATCCTTTTTGTTCATGTCACAGTCCAAGTGCCACTCCTTTCACAGTTTTGGCACCACTTAAAGACACAATTAGGACGTTTGTGTTATGGCGCAGCACAGATTTCCTAAAAATGTGGAAAAACAGAGTAATGGGAAAAGGGTTGACAGAGATGCTAAAACTATTCATTTCAAAACTCTACAACCTTGTCATGCTATGAGGTGGGAACAATTCAAAATCTAAACTATTTAACTCCCTTTGAACCTAATTATTTAAAAAACGTTCCCGCCTCTTGCGAAATCGGTTGAATGCTGCTTCCCAGACTTTTTAATGGGACTCATTTGAGTCTGCTGGGAGGTGGGTTATGTCATCGATGACATCACTGACATCGCACCATCGTTGGTTATCAGTGTGGGTGCGCCACACGTTCTAAACCCCCATCTGAAATGACTTTGTAGTTTGGAATTGGGGCACGTCTCCTTTATCGCTGTCTCTGTCTCTCTCCGCTGTGCTGAAATATTCAAACTGGCTCTCTCCGTGGTGCTGAAACTCAATTCAAACGCCGTCTCTCTCTTCATGGTGTCTAAACATTCAAACCTAGTCTTCCCTTCTGTGTCTCGCTGTGTCAAAATGTGTGTGTGGGGAGGTGTGATCATGTAGGTGGGGAGGTGCGTGATCAAAATGCGTGCGTGGGGATGTGCATGGACAGACGCAGACACACACACACACACACACACACACACACCCACATATATATTATGAGGCATTTGTTGCAATTAAACATTCTGAACCTCAAGCATTATCCTAAATAAAGACGTGTTTCAGATGAGCAACAATTATATCATGAGCTTCACCGCGTTTATATTACAGAATGAGAATCATTTCACTTTTATAGCCAGGATCTGTGCTTTCCACTCACCCACACACCATTAGGCAAGTTTGCCTTCTCCCTTCAAACGTTTCTTCCCCTGTTTGGGGCCTTTGGAGGGAGCTGAAGTTTTTTCCTCCAAGTCTCATGCACATCAAAGCAGTCAGTCACAGGTTACACACAGATAGAAGAAGCGGCAGAAAGAGAGAGAGAGAGAGAGAGAGAGTGCAGAGAAAGAGAGGGAGAGAGAGAGAGAGTGCTGCAGACTTCATCAGTAGGATGTATTTCTGTTTCCACATTCAGTCACATGCTGAGGAACGGCACACCGCCTCTTCATTCCACACCATTCACTCCTCCACACAAACGCACAAAAACACATAATATATACTAAAATGTAGCTGTATAGTATAGTAGCACAAAAAGATAGTCACACCACTAATAGGAGTGTGGCAATAAAGTAGAGTACAGAAAAATATATATACAACTGTTTTCAGTGATTTCGGACTAACAAGTTGATCCCACTAACAAGAATCAACATAGCTGCAAACACACTAGTGGTTATTTATCATTTCTCTTTCCAATTCTTTTCTCTTTTTGGTTCCCATCCCTCTTTTCCCTCTTCAAGTCAGTTTCTGTCCTCATCTACCCCCAGTTGCGCCACCCTTTCTCCAGCTCTCCATTACCCCCATCGTCCTCTCTGTCTATGTTTCTTTGCCCCGTCTTTCCCACCGCGTCTGTCTCCTCATTATCCTCTCTCCTTCTCCATCACCCATGATGCACAAGTTCAGCCCACTGCACCAATTTGCCCTGACAGTGAATTGTGTCAAAAATAATTCCCACTGCTGAGCTGCCCGTCCTGGGCCGGGATTTAGACAGATAGGACGTGATGGGAAAGGCCGTAAGTCTAGAAATTGCGTGGCCAAAGAAAACACAGAGCCAGTGCGGGACAAAGCAAAAAAAAAAATTTCACAGTCGGCTACTGGTAAAGAAACTGCATGAAGTACTGTATGAAAACAAAAAGTCTGTTTTCCTTATTTGTCAACTGTTTAAAGCAACATATCTTCTTATTAAAAGTAACTATTAAATGCATAATCAATTGGTGTCTGCTCAGCATTCATTACTGTTGCGTCTATTGACTGCTTTACGAAAATTCAGGACTTCCTTTTTGTGATATTAATGAAATTGTGCAAGGAATAAATTGAATTCCACGTTACTGTAGCTGTTTCCTGCACATTTAAGAACAATGTACTCCGCAGCCTGCATCTTATCTCCTGTTCAACACGAGCATTACAAATCTCCTGTTACGCTAAACTAATTTATATAATTTATCTCGCCGGCTATAGCGTTCTCATCCGCAACACAAAACAAAACACTAATCTCGCCGGCAGCGTTCTCATCTCGCAACACAAAAACAAAAACACACAGACGCTCACGGGTAAACACACTGACACAGAACACAGAAATCGTCGTAGATTCACCTGACAATCCCAGGTGCTTTCTCCCAAATTGACTTACACACACACACGGCTGGTTTCTGGGGTGTCCTTAGCCACTGCGTTGTCTGGCTGACACAGATCCAACTGTACTTGGGTTGTGGGATGCTGCAGTGTGTCTGGCAGCCACAGTGTAGAGTGTGTCTGGTGTACTGTCGTACTGTAGCCAAGACGGCTTCGGGGGCCAAAGTCTAATTCCTGCGCATTCAATAGCAATCCAATCTGATTAGAGCTCTAAATGGCTTCAAGCTTTTTCTTTTCCGCTCAACCTTTTAGCGCTTTCACATTTTCTCTCACCCCCCCACCCCGCCCAACACCCTATCTCAGCTCCTTTCACCATCTCGCTATTTCTCTGTCTCCCTCACCCGCCGACTATCTTTATAATTACCCCTTTGCCTTTCTATCTCTCTCCCTTTCTTTCCCTATCCGTCTCACTCTCTTTCTACCACTATCTCCAATACCGCTGCGCATCTCACTTCCCCCCCCCACGAATCTTTAAAATTTCTTCCCCTTGTCATTTCATCTCACTCACATTGTCTTTCTCTCTCTCACTCCATTTATTTATTTCTCCAATTTTCTCCCCATCGCTTTCATCTTTCTTTTTCTCACAACATCAGTTTCTCCGGGTTTTTTTTTTCTTCTTCTTTCATCCACACCAGTCTGAGTGGAGGCTGCTCTGTTCACACTCACCCCATTAGCCCATTAGAAGCTTCAGCAAGATGTACATTATAGTGGTCTCAGGGGACAGCCTATCACTTTCACTATAGCCAGAGAGCCATAGAGAATGGCGTGTACTCAAGGCGAGGGGCCCGGCACGCCTTGTTAGGTGTGTCTCAAGCTTGAACGATTAGCAATTACAGTGTCTGGCTAAACTTCTCAGGACTTGATGGAGTCAGCACTCTTGTCCAATAAGATATCAGAATGAAGCTGTTTTTTTTTCCCCCCCTGGAGTGACTAAGCATTTGGTGGTAGGCGCTATTGTGTTTTAAAGCAAACGCGTAGGCCCGTAATGCAGGTTGCCAGATAATGCATCGTTGTTTATCTAAAGAAATGCGGTAATGCCTCCTTTAATCTAATTCTCAGATGTGCTGGAGTAAAACAACTGTATGCAGCGGTGAGAAACATAATCAGTGTTTTTACGAGCCTGTCTGACAGGTTCAAGTGCCGCATCTGCATCCTATCCTTTTTTGTGCCTCCTTAATAAGCTGGACAACACTCAAGTACAATATACTTACAATATTCCTACCCCTAATTTGTCGCTACTACACATTTTACGATTATGATTCGAAAAGCTCTTCTGCCTCATTTAGCTGCACTCTGAGGGTAACAAGAGAGGTGGCACAATGGTCACAGAGATGTATATCGAATGAGTCATATTCCTTTAACAGTGATAATGTGGTATCCTGATGATCACTACTGGGAAGTTCTCTTTTCGGTGGTGGCCCTCCAGCAAGGTCAGAGCTGAAGGTCATCTACAGCGCACAAGCTGTAAAGAAAATCTCTACATGTGAATCAAATGTAGAGATTTTCTTTGTGTGTGAAGCAGAATTGTGAGAGTTTGGTGGCATCTAAACAGTCCTGTTATACACACAATCACCGGAGGAATCGTTTTACGCTGGATTGAGCCATTGTTTTTTTTTATAGCAATTGCGATGTCGCCAAACCTCTTGGCAGCTTTAAAGAGTTTTAAACCTCTCAGATCTTAGTTCATGAGACAGACCCAAGCTGTGCAATAGATCTTAAAAGAAGACCCTGAGCTGAGACACTGTGTCCTCTTTGATCTCCAAGAGACATAAATGTATTTTGTATTTTGACACGTGTATTTGAATACAGCGGTTTTGGGGGTTTCGTTTTTGTGGCTCGTGGATCATAGAGGACTCTGATCACAGGCAGAAGAGGGAGGCATGACCGTGATAATCTCCGTCCCTCTTCATCCCTGACTTTAAACACGTTCAGCCGGCTGCCTTCTCCGGCCAGCTCAGCCTTCTTTAGCATCATCCCAACATTACACAAACACACACACACAAACACACAACTTCCTATCATCTCTTTCCATCTCTTCCTCCGCCCCCGTAACCTAAAGCTCTTCTGCACCCCTGTAGCCCTTCAGCTCTCTGGCCTGTTACCCGGGCAGCAAAGTGATGGATTTGTTTTCATCAGACCTTGTGACCTCCCCTCCGGCCATGCACTGGCTACACTGCCCAGACTGTGAATGACATTTAGCCCTCAGCCCCCCGCCCCCACCCCAACTCTGCAAGGACTGTAGACGACCTTTAAACTCCCAATCACCACCGGCATGTTTACTCTGATGATATAACACATACACAGGCAGAGAGCTGGGGGGAGGGTACAAACGAAGAGAAGGGGGGGTGGTACTTCAGAGGCAAGGGTTCATAAGCCAGGGCAAGTTCATGCCATGCCCATTGATCACTGTCAGCAGTTTGCTGAGAATCAGACAGCTAAGCATCAACTGAAATAAAAACAACTATCAGCATAAATTCTATATTCATGGGATCGTTATTATTGCCTTTGTGTGACACTTGGTGTATCTTAAGAGCCCTGCTCTGTCTTCATCAGTCTGGCTTCCAATACAATTATACATTTATTCAATTTGGACTGTAAGATGAAACCTTTGAGGTCATACAACACAAGCCACCCAGTTTTCATGCTTTCCCAGCATTCGTTGTCCAGCTGTGTCCAGTATTAATGGTCTTTTGGGGGAGGGGGGCATGAAAGTGTTGTTTGAGCATCTCCTCTTTATTTAGCTTACTGTAGGTGTAGATGCAGCCGCACACGGTTGTATAGTTACTAATTGATGCACACAGAAACATTAATTGCCATTGGCCACAGTTTCTCTGGTAGACAACATGTCTGGTCTCTTAAGAGGGGACTTCACTGATTTTACACATCAAAATGAGTTTACTGGTCATGGTTTGTACTACTCAGCCTGTGAAATGTGTTTTCCTATGGCTCTTGAGGGAGGTTTATCAAGTCCCGAAGAATATCACCAAGGTTGCCCAGGATTGGGCCCGGAGTCTGCAAATCAATAACATAAAGTCTGTGCTACACACTCCGAGTGTGAAGTTTGAAAGATGTGGCCTTTAATAATCTTTTAGAAAGAGATGCTTTTGAGTTGTATTATGTGAAGTGTTGCAGCCATTGTTTTTGGAGCTTGACTCACACTAGAGACCAAGAGTCAGGATATCTCAGCTTCTGCTGTATCAACCACTGTTCTTTTAATCTGTCTCTCAGGGCTCCCTCAAATTCAATACTACTTGCTGCAAAACTGTTTGTGAGTTTTTTTTAAACAATCACCAATCACAATCAGTTGTTGGTATGTTACTAACACAGCATCTCAGTTTAAATTTGATAAATGAAATAAGCAGTATGTTACCACATTTTCTCTGTCTGCAACATATTGATATGCTTTCATATCTGTGGGAACCAAATCTGAATCAAAGATGCATTCCAAAAAGAGAAGGGCCACAACACTGTGAAACTGCAGTGGTCACACAGTGGATAAAGAAAGACCACTTATTCTTCCATAAAAAAACGCTGTTCCACTGTTGGGCATGTTGTAACGACAAAAGTATTTATCAGGTTTTTCCCCTACACCATGCAGTGTCTCCTGATAGCATGCTTGCAAATTTTACAGCCCTGCCACTGCCCCCTGCAGCGACACAAGATGTGTGCTTCATTGTGACAAGCCCTTAGACCCTTGCAATTGTTCTGCCATCACTTGAGCTGTCTCTTTGTCTTATTCCGTCTCTCACTCTCTCCTCTCTGTCTCGCTCTGTTTCTCTGTCTCGCTTACTTGCTCTGTGTTTCCAAGGCACACTATGACAAGTCCTCGCCCACCCTCCTACCCCCCACTTTTCCCTGCACACTTTATTGGTCCAGGCAAGTGCCTGAAAAGATGCCCCAAACAAATGTTAAAGAGGGATGTGTGGGTGCACGGATGAGGAATGGAGGCTTCTTCTATTATACTCCCTCCAGGTCTCCTCATACAGCAAAATACAACCGCTAGAAATGTCTGACACTCTCATTGCTCTCCCTCTCTTTCTCTCATTCTCTATGCGCTTGTAAGGCTCCCTCTGCAGAGGCGCGCTGCCCTCTCCCTTTTTTTCCCAGGCCTCCCGCTGTCCACGGTTTTGACATGCACCAAGCTTGTTTAGGCCATTGATAAGGAGGCTTGTCATTGATGTGTGGTCAAAGTGTTTCTCTGTGGAAGTTAGAGGTGGCTGTTTTGACAGGAGATAAGGTGGAAGGTGGGTGTCTGAATGCTAATGTATGCCAAGGGAGTCAGCTGCTCCTTTCATCTATGGAGAGCAAGGATGAAGCAGGGGAGGTGAGCCGAGGCGTCTGGTACAACACAGGGCAGGAACCTCAGGTGGTGTTGTTTATTTATACACATATTTCACTCGCTCTTTGACCCATTTATGTCTGTTTGTAGACTGTAAGTGATACCTTTGCCTTTCACAACATTATTCCATGCCATATGTGAACCCTCAAATAAAGGACTGCTGTTTGCTCATAAACACAAAAAGATGCATTCAGACGCCTCTGTTTGTGTGTGGCACTACGAATTACACACAAAGATAATTACTATGAATAGTCCTATTACTTTCTCTTTGTATTTTAGTCAGTTTTCCCATTTCCCTGTAATATTCTCAGAAAGGCAAGCCAATTACAAAGGAGCACTGTTCCAATTACACAAACACTGATATCTAGCTTTGTGGTGGCAGCTGGTTGAATGGTGTTCTTGTTATGCTTAGCTGTTGTTTCATTCCCCTCCTCGCTAATTGCAGTCCCCAGAAAAACATGAAATTAAGAAGGTCAAGTGCTTCCCAAAATAACCCCTAAGTTTCTCGCCCTTCTCATTGGTAAACCATCGGCGAGGAGTACTGAGCATCAAGGCCGGGAGAACAGGAAGGATCCAAGGCAAAGCAGTGTGACGTAAGGGAGCCGCGAGTGAAAAAGGAGGCGAGGAAGACAAACAGACAGTGAGTGAAAACTAGACAAAAAGAAAGACGAGGGGGGGACACAAATGTGGGGAAAAAAAAAAAAGACCTGCATGGCTCGCCGAGTCGCTCCCAGCAAACCTGCAGGTGTGACTTCTGAGCACTTACTGTACCATTATCGCCGCAACCCGGCTTCCCCACGTCCGCTGATAGCTTCTTGAGGGCAACATATTGGGGTCAAGGAGGATGTTGTACCAGCGGTGGAGGCTGTGTCTGTGGCCGTACCCCAGGTGCGCTGGGCTCGAGATGAGCTCAGGGCCTGGCTCTCGGCAGGGCCGTGGAGAGGTAAGCAGGAAGGTGACTCAGGGGAGACAGGATCACAGTGGCAGGTTTACTCTGTCTTATGCAGCCAGTCGATGGCCGCACTCACGCTGATCTACACACTACACACACACACACCCCCTGTACTTCTTTACTGCAGCGAAAACATCATTATAACCAGCAGTAACTGCCTCACAAGAATCAATTTTCACGTTGAAGCCTGCAGAAGGAATAGCTCATTCCGCTTTCTAAATATCCTCATCATTGATCTGGGCCTTGACTACTTTCTGATAAATGTAGGCCATTTAGGTGAAGTGCACGTACACACACACATAAATGCAAATGAAGGTCCTAATGTTTCTGTATTTAAAAAAAGTCTTTTGCACTGCATTGTCATTATCGTCTTGTCTCTCTTCCTCACATCTCATTTCCTATTCTCTCCTTGATTCTCTTTGTGACCTTCTCCATCACTTCTAACTTTCTCTCTTCCTCACTTCTCAAATTTTGACTTACACTTACATGATGTTTTGCTGCTTTTTCAGCTTTAATAGCCTAACTTTAGCCAACTGTAGACTGGAGAAAAAAAAATTAATTGACTGCTCAAAAGCAGCTACCGGCAACTTTTAAGGTGAAATATTTTCTTGCATGTTACTCAATGCTTGAGTTTACATTGTGAACACGCCTTAAATGGTATGATATGATAACTTTTGACCATTTCATTTGTTTTTATTGGCTCGCTTGCATGATATATGCTTTAGTGATATTACCTGATTCTCCTCTCCTCTCCTCTTGGCTCATAATTTTGTCATGGCCACAAGCCTGTTAGCTAGTTAACTGAAGGAATGACTGAAGGAAGCACAACACAGAAGACAACTACCACCCCCACCCCCATGAAAATGTTAGGATGGACCTACGTATATATGGCCAGTACATGTGCTCCATTGATTGGTTTGCCAGTCTAGTCTAAGAGAAACAAACAACACAAAGTTTGGGGACTTTTGATAAAACATTAGAGGCTGAAGCCCCAGAGGCCACAACCCCCACCCACCAGCATCACCGAGTTAGTATTTCATGGAGTTAAGATGATTTCCCATTGATCCTGCTGCAAAGATGATGTTTGCCCGAAAGGTTTCTCTCTTGCTATCAAAGGTAAACATGCTGGAGGTAGTTTTTGTTATCCTTTTACATATTCCTCTGTCTCTCTTTGTGAGAAATGTTGAGTGCACTTAAAGAGCAGGGTCTTGTTCTGTAAATCAATTCAGCATATTTTATTTAGAAATGCAGTGGCACTGTAAAAATACTGTGGAGAGATTGATAAAGATGCACAATCTTTCTCAAGAAATAGTGTACGGTCAAAATGATTGAGTGATAATGGACTACTGTGCATACTGCTGGTGTGTGACAGCAATCGCAGCTCAGTCAGAAAATACTCTGCTGTCATTGTAGCAAAGCAGTGCATTATTGTAAAGACGTTCAAGAGTTTAAATACTGTTTAACTTAATTGGTAAGTGAGACACAGTGTCCACATTGACTCATGAGTTCACTAGACAGTAACTAAGAGGTAGAGAGCAGTGTGATTAGAAAATGTGAATGGTAATTCTGTACCTGTTTAAGCCTCATTCTCATAATTAGTGCTGGCTCATTCTCACAATTAGTGTTGGTAAATGTCTATTTCCAGAATTTAAGGGCTTACCATCCCCTCACCTGTGAAGAAAAAGAACATGAAGAGCCAGAAAATTCAGAGGCCTGACCAGGCAGCAGATGAACAGCAGAGTTGGTGAGAATGTCATGTACACTAAACCAAGCATCTGTTTGAGTAATAGCTCTTACTGTGCTTTCTAGTCAGCAGTTGAACCATATCCACACGTGGATACACCAAAGACGGCTCTGTGAATAAACTGAATTTCATCCAGACAAAAGAAAGTACTTTATTTTTCCGGCACTTTCAACTTTCACACATAACTTAAGAACCTCCATCTGCTGATGAAGATCATGACTGTCACTTTGTCCAAAAATCTTCCTACTCATGTTGATAAAATAATTTGCCAACACTTCTGCTGGCAGTTTGTTAAAAGCCACCTGTAGTTAAAATCTTGATTCACATGGTTTGACTTTTAGTTTTGTGTGTGTGTGTGAACTGCAACTGGAGTTTTGCATTTTCAACTCTGTTTTCCCACTAGACTTCTGAAAGTTAGCATAGTTAACCTTAAAGTGGTATTCAGTAGCTACAGACAGTCACTGACAATGTCAGACCACTGAAGGTTTTCGGTCCTATGTATTAATGTCATAAATTCGTGACCTGTTCAGGGTCTAACCTGCTGTTCGCCCAACCCAAGACTGTAGCTCAGTGCAGCCCTGAATGAGTAAGGAGGTTTAAAAAATGGATAACTGAATGTAAATTATTTCAGCATACCAAGAGTGACAACAATAATCAATCCATAAGAGGCTGTGGCTGAGTTGGAAATGATACAAATATTAAATACAATATGAAATCAGATAAAATGTAATATTAGAGATTAAACGCTTAGAAATCACACACATGCACTGTGTAACAAATGTTTATTGAAAATGGATTTCTGCTGGGGGGTCTCTATTTATACAGTATACAAAAATGCAACTAAACCATTACCCATATAAGGAAACCGTAGATGACATTATCATAATCATACACAATCATAATCTGGCCTAAAATTCCAATTTGTTCTGGTCGAGTGGCTGATGTGGTTAGGTGACAAAAATGCAGCTAACGAATTGGATGACCACTGACATCAGCTAATGCGTATGTGGGTGAGGAAGATGCGTGGCAGTTTTTGAGCACTGAATTGCCATTTGAAGCAAACACTATAATCATCATAAAAGTGTGTGTGTGTGTGCATGACCGCAAGAAAGAGTGCATGACTCCCTGTACTGTATCTGTACTTGTGAAAATACTGCGCCACAGTAGAGCAGAGTGAACTGTGGCTCAAATCACAGAACTGACAACTGGGTGAAGCACATGAATACACAGTACATCTAAAGGGAAAAAAAACAAAACAAAAAAAAAACCTCGAGCAATTTAAACTAGTGCCGCTGTGTCTCCACAAACATAATATCTGTGCTCTGCCTCTAAGCCACTTCCTCTGTAAATGAACAATTTCAATGGTGTGTTAAAGTCTTTGCAGGGAGCTCTGCCCCACTCTTTCTTTTCCCCTATTTCGTCCCCCCTTTCTTCTTTTCCATCTAATTTGCTGGATCCTTTTTTCTACCTCTGTTTCTTCATTTTCTCTTGTCCACCCCCTTTCTCTTTCCCTCTCTGCCTCGCACATTCTGTTCTGAATGGATATGAAAACCCCTGTTCTTCCTCCCTCGCTCCTGCTCTCAGGCCTCAGTGTGGCTGCTGAAGTGGACCCATCATTATTTGCATTCTTAATGAGTGCTCTTTGAAAGGCACTCTGCTGTAAATGCACAGGCTGGTGCAATAAAAAAAAAAAAAAAAAAAAAAAAAAAAAAAACAGTATAAACAAAAATATACATAGCCTGCTTTTTAGTCCTTTTTAAGTCCTCTGTAACGAGTCCCTGGGGGACGGGCAGCACCAAGGCGCTCTTTTCCAATGAATGATTTCAATAATTTTTTAATATTGTCACATGGAGTATAATCTTGGTCCGTCTTGCCCGCCTAACTTTCCTGAATTACAGCCTCCAAACTACTAATTTACATCAAAATTCTCATTGACAAGCAGAGCTGCAGAGGCCGAAAGAATGATACCACTACAAGATGCGAGATGCAAAATGTTCACATTGTCCCGGGGGACACTCCGTTTTCAAGCCTAGCAAAGAAGACAGTGTGAGTCATACGCAACAGTAGACAACATACACCATGCTGAGTGGTAAACAACGTTCTAGGATTTCAGTTTAGTAATGCTAGCTTCCTGCTAAGCTTATTTTACAGGATTATTCCAGACATGGTAAATGTTAAGCCCTGTCTCCTTCATGAAATTCCTGCATATTTTCTGGTATACTCCAGATAGAATGATGTTATAGATGTCCTACATTTTATTTAAATCATTTTGAAAGGGGCTGTTATAGCGGTTAAAGGCAGGCTGAACCGCTTCAAAATCCTATTATAACGAGAACCAACTGATGTTTGCGTCTACTGTACATGTCAAAGCATAAAACCTGCTTCCTTAAAGTCACATTCAAACACGTTTTCCTGGAACGTACCACTATTTGACAATGTGGTTTATTATTGATCAGTTTGACCTTAAGAGGCTCCTTTCTATTCCTGTAAAACCCTGAAGGCCCGATTATGATAGTGAGATACATTAAGTTAATAAATGAAATAAAGTTATCTTGTTGGCAGAAATAGTTTGAGAACATTTTTTTGTTCTTTTTGTGCAGAAAATTATAATCCAACTTAGTTTCACTCAGCTGTTCAGAGCTTTATTGCACCTTTAAGGCCACTGTTTTCGTTTTACAGGCCGCAGACTTACCATTTTGATTCACTCTCAGTGCTCTCATCAGTGTTATTTCCCATCATCAGGATGTTGGGTTTTGAAAATGAGAAAACTGCACCATCATGACGATGGTGCAGAAGTATAATCTTCTGTGGTAATGACGCTGGTGAGCAGCTGTTCAGTAAGAAAAACACAACCATCAAATGTGTAAATAGTACTGGCAAGATGAGGTTTATCAAACGGTCCTACATTGTATCATTTGGACAAATTTAATCAACTCCTTTGCACAAATTCATTTTTCACTCCATTTCCCAGAGCCCATCCAAGCAGGAAGGAAGCCTTGACCTCCTCTACCTGTAATAAATCAAGACTGTACTGTAGAGTGTATCCCCTCCAACATTTTGTTCTTCACATTCTAATGAGGGCTCCATAATGGCCCGAAATGTGAAATGAAAAGCTTTTCTTTGAAGTGACTTTTTGTTTTGATTAAATGATTGTTCCTGAGAAAAAGACCCTTCCTTTTTGTAATTTTCCAGCTTCGTAAAGCAGCATTATGCTAGTGAGAGGGAAGGGAATTGTCCTGCCACAATTTGTCTATTTCTATCACCATGCATAATTTAAAACACAGGGCTATTTTAGGGGCATTGTGCAGGCTGGCAAGAGTGCGGGCAGAGTATGAGCCAAGTGAATCTGAGCACAAGACTAATGATGGTAATGGCTGCAATTATGTATATGGTCGAGTTCTTATTTGGCTCACAAAGTCACTCCCTTTTCCATCTCTATCTCTCTCTCTGCCTATTTCCTTTTTATCTCTGACTCGCTTTGAGAGACAGCCACCGGGTCTGCCGCTACCCTCCACTTCAGTTTCCCGCTTCCTCTATGTCTCTCTCCTGCCCTCTTGGTCTGTTTTACCATCTGTGTCGGCGCAGACAGGTGAGGAGAGTCGTCTCAGTTCTGCTCACCTATCTATAGCCGCGGTGACGCCGCCGTCGCAGTGACAAAAATCCCAGAGTGCGTGACATTAATCGGAGGGAGCCGCGCTGTCATCAGCCGTCACCTGGCTCGCTCTTTGACACCGTCAGTGCACTTGTTTCAAAGTTTAAAAAAGGCGCTCTCCGGAGACGTAAACATTTTCAAATTGTCAAGGCTGTTTTGGGGAAAGTTTTATAATGTTTTATAGGAGTTGGCCTCTAAAACTACACTTTGTGTGGAAATAGGTAGACATGTTATAAAACTTAATCTAGGTATTAAAGGCTGAAAAAAAGAACCATCTACCGAAAGTGACATGCCATATTTTGCCACCTTTTTTGACTTAACAGAATTAAGTTGTTGTTGATATGTTAATCCCTCATAAGTGGACAGGACAATAACACAAAAAGTGAAGAAATGTTTTAACATGTTTTATTCAGAAGACTCACCTGTGTCAGATCACATTTTTAATTCTTCTTTCTCTTTCTTCTTCCTTCTCCTTCCCTCTCTAACCCTCCTCTTCATTATAGTAATTATTCATGTACAGTCTAAATATTTTAAATTGTTATATACATTCCAACACAACTCTGCACACATCACTGTATGATAATGATGTGTGTGCTCTGTGCATCAGCCTCGTTTTTATGAGAGTGCAGTGCAAGCAATGAAACTTTCATGTTTGCCCTCTTACGCTTCTCCGCATTCAGGTTTTTTTTTCCTTCAGAGGAAGACGTTAGCCCAGCTCCGAAGCTATACAGAGCGGGTGTCACAATGTTCTATAGGGAGCAAATTCTTTCTTCACACACACACACACACACACACACACACACACACGTGTTCATATTTCTCTCTCCCTCCTTCAGTAAGTATCACGGTCAGGTTGACATGATTTATAGAGTTCTCTCTGAATAAATAATCCATTGCAGCACTGGGGAATCAGTAATAGGTGATGCATAGGCTTACCAGAGTGATGGAGAGGAGAGGGAATTGGGCAGTATGGAAGAGGGAGATGGATGGAGAGATAGAGCGGATGGAGGGATGAAGGTTAAGATAAGGGGAGAAAGGGGAGGCTAAATGAGGTTGTTTGTCTATTTTTTAAAAGAAGTTTGTCTTCCAGGCTGTTACTTATGCATTAAATTCTAGTGCATCAACAGCACAGCCTTACATGTAATTGGACTGCTTGCAGTGACTTTTGGATTGGTTTTCCTTCACAGTCCATAACGTAATAGGTTTAAACTAACAATTGTTGTGAAACCGTTTTAGTAGCTGTTTAGATAGGTTTTCAGTGTAACCACACACACTTCCATCCCAATATCTTATGCCGAGCTGCTGGGAATTATTCTGCATAATGTTGTTTGGGCCCCCCAGTCTGACTTCAACACACAAGATGAATCAATTATGGGAAAGGAGAGGAGAGGAGTGGGGAGAAGAGCAGTGTGTCAGGTAGGTTTTTATTGGAGCAACTTTTTAAACAGGTACGCAATTTATTAATCATAGATCTTACAAAGAACTGGATTAGGAATTCTCAGTCTCTGGAAGTTTTGCATAATCCGCAAAAGTTTCTGTATGACAGCCACGACTGTAGCCGGAGCAGATGAAATGTTAAGTTGGAAAAAAAAAGCTGCTGCACAAATGAGCATGGTTGTGAATGAAGTGCAGGGATATGGAGCAGTAATACATGTGGTGAGGGGAGTAGGGGTACAGCACAGGTAAGTAAGGAGAGAGGGTGCAGAATGCAATATGAGGAGCAGAAGGGAGGGGTGTGTTTAACAGACGGATATCAGGTGCCAAGTCGCGATACATCTATTTATAGAAAACACTGTTATTCACATGTCTGGATCAAAATCGGTTGTACTCTGCAGGATAAATTTCACACCATGAAGCAGAAAATTACACAAAGCTAATACACAAAAACAATTAATGAGTGAAGGTAGTACGCAACACAAAATACTACCTCTCTGTTGCGAAGCTCCCAAGTCAAAGAGCTACACAAGATATTTTTAGTTTCACATAAATATCAGAAGTATCTCTGGCATTTGCATGTACTGTACTTCTATTCACTTCCATTGGGAAGCTGCAGTTTGGGCTCTGGGCATCAATTATGCATGTTATAAGCGTGTCTGCAAAGCATTTATGCAAATGAAACTCATGTGAGCATCTGGCTAGTTCAAAGGTAGCCAAGGTGAAGGTGATGGTGGTAGACACCACAGCGTTGAATGAGTGATATGAGTGAGGGAGATGAAGGCCACTTGCCTTTGTTGATGGTAAGTAGCAAATGAAAAGGTGGCTGCCACATGCACCTTCATCCTCCTCTGAAGTGAACACTTTGGACATGTCTTTGATGTCAAATTGAGCCCTTGAACGCTACAGTAATTTACATTGGAAATAAACCTGACATAATGCTAAATAGGGTGTATGCAACACGCAGTCACCGTCAAACAAGGCACAGAAAAGTATGCAGTATGCAATTTCTTCTCTTTCTTCAATGGAGAGTACTGTAGGCCTGTGCGCTGAACAGGGCTATTTATAGAAGGAGCAGATTATTTTGGTGCCAATCCTCTTTAAGACTGAGTGCTGTTTAAACTATTGTTTCGGAAGAGTTTTTTGACACTCATGTTTCTCTCAGTTGAATAAAAATAGAAAAATGATCCTTGTCTCTTCTTTTTCATAGATGAAACACACAACCGCAAATTCCAAATAGACAGAATCTATCACCTCACTTATTATATCCTTACCCATTACAGTTGCCCATTAGACTTAAAACGTGAAAACCAGGTAACAATCAAGGAAACCAGCTTTGATGCACAATGTTGCTGTAATTGCTCAGTTAGAGCAAAGAGTGAAAACTGCAAAATTGTGTTTCTTTTCATCTAGGCCAGCTGGAGGTGTGTGGGAAGGCGACTAATTATGCAAAATGAAATTTCATGCAAAAGGTTTATGCTGAACTTTAAAACAGCAATAAAAAAACCTGTATTTTGTGAAAGGTAACTAATAATATATCTATATATTTTTATATCTACTATAGTTTATACTTATTGTATTATGTGTGATGACAGAACAAATGAATACAGCTAAGTATTAAACTTCTCATACGATTTCTTATACTATGATTTTTTTCTCTTAGGAAGACCAGTAGTTTCCTGGTCCCTCCCAAGAAAAGAATTCAGCATCTAACCACCCTTACTAAGTGTCATTTTTGCACTTCAGCTTAGAATTAAACAAACACGATATAACATGTTAATTAATGAGCTTTAGAGATTTTGGCAGGCACATTTTGGGACCACTGGGTAGACTCAGGTTACTTTCTTTTTATTTGCTACTTGGCAATGCTGCTGGTTGTAGCTTCAATAAAGTGGCGTCAGCCTTCTCTAGTCTGTTTTATTTAACTAAAAAAGTGACCAAGCACATTCTCCAAAAAGGTGAATGATGTGATGCCTATCCTAAAGCTAGCCCTGAACATGATGGCACATTTAAGCACATTTAACGAGCAGAGCAGTGGAAACTATTCTGGGTTAGGTCTTAGAGTTGTAGGCAGGATATGTACAGAAATATACAGAAAGCCAAGACGGCTGCTGAGTTATTGAAATAATCTCTAGCTTGTTTTATCCACCATTTGCTCGTCAAGCTGCATAAGCAGAAGGACATTCACATTTATATTCAGCACGGAGAAGAACGTTTCCAAATCAACAGGAGAGTTCTTGTGATCCGATAAAGTTCATCATTTTGCAGTTGCTGTACTCCAGCTTAATTTGCCTAATTACCATCAGCAGTCCAGCGCATTTACGCGTATATGTGCGGTCACCTCAGGATAACATCGGTGGTTGGAGGCTCGATCTGCATCCCTGTGGATCCAGCTGTTTGATGTGAGAACCCTATCCCCTGCCTCATCAGCAACCGTGTGCACCTTTCTGATAGAGTGTGCAGAAATTACGTAAGGGCTTGTAGAGCGTCGGGCCTTCCGCTTCCCGTCTCTGCTGGGACCGTAAGAATCTCTGTTACAGTCAGTTGGAGAAATTGTCCAACATTTGCTGCCAGTTCTTCAGGGAGCCCAATCGGAGTGTTGTGGGTGTCTTATAGCCTCTCATTACGGTGATGAAAGACCAGATCAATCTCTTTGTCCCCAAGATCATTATCCAGTCATTCGGATTCTGGTGCTGCTTCTAGACGGGGCCATTGCTAACAGACGCATGTATCTCATCTCACCTCCGAAACTGCGGTTGCATCATCATGCCTCACAAAGTCATTTGGTCAGATCAGTGCATTTCAGACGAGTCTGTACATAGATACCCAATGATAGCCTTTGAAGAAAGCGTTGTGTAATATCCTAATTAACATGCAGCCTCGGTTAACTGAACTTTGGCAACAGTTGTTGCAGGGAGGCAGATATGACTTGTGAAATTCAGAAAGCATTCTGAAGTGCACATCAGTCATTCATTTATTCATTCTTTCTCACACACACAGGCCACTACAGCTCACAACTGTTGGCCACCAGTACTGAATTGAATGGTTTACCCGACCTGTGTCCCACATTTGAGCTGTTATTGGAGTGGGGCAGAAATGCATCACTGGGAACCAATGATATGTCGACGGAGAGCACCGGAGCGTGTTAGTGTCAAACCGAAACCACCCACACTGACCGACCTGAGACAAAACACAGCAGAAAGTCGGGGGAAACAAACTATGGTCCAGCAGGGATATAATATGTTCTTGTTGTTCTTTTATCTCCCCTTCAGGAGGATACTGTGTTCTCTTTGCTATTCGTCCCACATGTTCTTCAGATGAGCACAAGAGTGGAGTGGAGTGTGTTTGAGAGCCCTCTGTGATTGTCTGTTCTGCTTTGTCTGACCCACACACACACACACACACACACATACACACTCTTTATCCTCCTTCTCTCTTTCTCTCTCTCTCGCTCGCGATTGATTGCTGTAATCAAACAGCGGGCTGTAGCCAGGTCGTGCGAGAGCGCTGTGCTATTTTCCACTTCTCCAACCCATGCTGGGTGGAATACTCCCATTTTCCACACAACCAGGTCACAATGTGAATGAGGTCACAGGTAAAAGCGGAAAGAAAAGGAAAACACAAAAGCATAACATGGAAAACTACAGCATTCCCCGATGTAAAGGACTCGGACATATATGTTGGTGGCAGAGAGATTACACAGAGGAAAGACAAGCTAAACTGTTAGGCCCTGCTGTGTGTTTATGTATTTCCATTCCTTATCACATAATGCGGTGTTATTTTCTTCTCTTGAAAGAGACAAAATAGTCCCTCCTGGCATGTGGCGAGACAAGTGACAGTAAGTGCGCGCAGGTTAATCGGCTGGCAGAGACACAAGCTGGCAGACAGGCAGCAGATAGGAAGTCGGAGCAGACGAGGGGCTTCACAGCAGAGACAGACAAAGGCTGCATTCAGCGTGCAGACCTCCAGTCTCCGGTTTGATTCGAGCTCACGGTTGATGCTTTTGGGAGACTGTTTATGCCCGGTCTGTGATGCAACCCATATCTAATGCGAAGAGGCAAGTAAACAAGACGTGAGTCAAAATAACAAAAACATCGCACGTCAGTTGTTGCACTCCTCTCACTTGATAGCATGAGTTTCCCATCCACTTCTCAAATTTGTTCTCCCAGTGAAAGTTCAAGGAAAAAAATACATCTAGATAGAAAAAAGAAAGCCTTGGTTGGGATGGAGAAGTTAGTGTATTAATAAAAAGAAGCGTAAAGAGAAAAAAATGGCAGCAGATGGTGACCCCATGTTACATACAGACAGAGACAACAAACTGCAGTAATTAATTAAAAGTAGCAGATGGGAAGCGCCAATGACATGCCACGATCTACTGTAAATAGAGTCACAAAAGAATTAAAACATACATGCTTTTTCTTTTCTTGCAGTTACATCTTGGGTTGCCTACTTGTTAACTATTGCCATTTTTTCCTTTTCTTTTTTTTTTATGAGACTGGCAAAGTGAACAAGCTGAAAACACATCGTCAGACATGTCATCACTTTATAAAGTCGCTGTGGCGAACTTGACAGCAAACAGCCCACTGACACGTCCAGCAGACACTAACCTTTTACATTCACCTGTTCTGTTTTGTATCTTCACCGACTCCTGAAAGAAATATCCAGCTCCTCAGTCAGTCTTCCCAACTTCGTCCATCTGTCTGTCGTTCAGGACTGGGTGGGTAGTTCACACTGGGTTTATCAGAACTGGAACAGGAAAAGAAAATGAATGAGGGTGAAAACAAGCTGAATGAAAACAGCGAGTGAAAAGCGGTCAGGAAGTGTTAGGTGATGATTTTCTATGGGTTCATAACTACAAGAAACATGTTTTCATTCAACCCAGTTGGTTAAGTATTTCCAAATTACCAAAGTATACAAGTTGCTTTGCATAGATTTAAGAAGAACTTCTATTTGAGTGTGTCAATACAACTTATATTTATATAAAAGTCTCATACAGTGTCTCTATGGTATTATACTGTATACCACAAACAGAATTTTAAATTATACACCTTGAAGAAGAAATACATTGGAGGAGTTTCAGCTGCACTCTGACTGTAGCCAAACACACAGGCTAACAGACAAACAAGCAGACAGCCAAGAGGACAGAGAGACGGGTGAGACACGATGTTTTTTAGCTCAGGCAGATGACTGCATACACTTAAGTCATATGGAACTGAATTATTATTACACTAAAAGAGAACCATGGGTGTGCAGGTAGCTCAGTTGGTAGAGCACGGGCCCATATAAGAGCCTTAGCCTTGAGTCTCGGTACAGCGGCCCAGGGTTCGATTCCCGCCTCGGGCCAGTTCTGTTGTGCGTCTTCCCCGTCTCTCTCCAACTGTTCTGTTTATAATAACAAAGGGTTGAACCCCCCCCCAAAAATAAAGGAGAAATATACTTTTCACATTTATATTGTGCCTGTGTGAGTCTTTTTCAATTTTCTGTCTGCTGGCTAGTGTCTTTCCCCTGTGTCCTTCACACAAAGTGGTGGTTGTTTGATCTTGTGCGGTGATTATAGGAATCTGTGTGTTTGTGAGCATGTTGATGTGTGCAAACAGCGACGGAGAGAGAGAGCGGCAGCAGAATTGAAGGCAGAGGCAGCGCAAGAGAGCGCGAGCGAGGCGCAGAACAGTCAGAAAACAAAGAAATGAGACAGCGCAAGACCCCATAAGGACACGACGAGAGATGAGCTAGTGAGAGATAATAAAGGAAAGAAAAGAGAGATGAGAGAGGAGAGAGCAGAGACAAAAAAAAAAGCATGAGTCAGAGCAGAACTGCAAAAACAAGAAAGAAATAGGAGTGAGAGCGACACAGACATTTATGTGTGTGTGTGAGTGTGTGTGAGACTGAGTGGAGGCAAGATTAGGGAGGCAATATCAGACTGTCCATCAATGTCAGAGCGCTTGTGTCCTCTGTAAGCCATTTCATCCATCAGCCTGGAAGGCCCGGCTGTCGCCGCCTGTTTACCTATTCTACAACGTGACACTCAAATCCCTTTCTTCTAATACCTGGTCTAGATTAGGGCTTTCTGGAATCATGCTACTGATGCTATTACTGATAAAGCGCCGAAAACACTCCCCAAGTCCAAAATTTGAATATTTGCAATATCGAAGGTTGTCGGAGGACAACAGCCTGGAGCTACTCCTTCATAAACAGTTTATTCCCCTACTTCCTGTCTTTATGCTAAGCTAAGCTAAACATGCCCTGACTGCAGATCTGTATTTAACCTGCAGAAATGCTGTAAGATTGATATCGATCTCAGCTCACTCAGAAAAACAGCAAATGTGCATGTTTGCTAAAATGTTAACCTATTCCTTTGAAGTGAAATGCAGAAAGCTGAAAATGAAGAGCAAAATATATTTATTTTTATTCCTCTACTGCATTATACATACTTAGAACTATCTGGAAAGAAAACAGACTGAAGATCATAAATACAGTGTAGTCAATAAATGATCAAATCTGAAGTGGATAATGTACAAAATAAAAATCGCAATGTTTAAAGCAGAATTTGCAGTGTACATGTCAACTCCCCACCAAGCTCAACATTTATCCTCTTTTAAGTTGTGACAAGGTGATTAGAGCTCAATTAACACGAGCTGTAATGAGTGAACATCACATTCTGTCAGCATGTTCACAACACTGATGCTAATAAAAAATCTGAAGTGCTTCTGCTGCAGAAATCCCCCTGTGTACCACCGCCTAAAAGTGACATTGCTTTGAAAATAGAGTAAGCTCTTTTGTAGGTTACAAGTGCTACAAAGTGAGTCTGTGCTGATCCAGCTGCTGTGATTAACCCCCCATCACCCCCCCAAACACACAAGTACTGACTCAGTATCAGTATGACGATATCTGTTTCTGTGCTCGATATGTAAATATCTTCTGCTCTGCCAGACAAGTTTTGACAGAGCGCCTGTCGAGCACAAGGCGAGTCTACCTAAGGGGCCCTTTAGGGCAATTTTGTACGCTGTATTTTAATTGGTCTGGAGAACAGTAAGAGCTTTTCAGGAATATTCACAGATTACCAGGCTGAAACTCAGAAAATGTCCTAATTAAAAGACAACATGCAAGCAGGACTTTCAGCAGTCTGTTCCAAATAAAGAAGCTAGTATTCTTAGCTCACAGCGATATTACACAAGGTTTGAATTGAATTCAGGCCATTAGACAAAAGGACAAAACCCATAACACTGAATGAATCTGCTTATTTTACAGTCCTTGTTGTGTTCTGTCAAGAAATCCCTATTTACTTGTCTGTACTTTTTCTTTTTTAAAGCAGGAAGCCAAGTACATGTTTTCACCTGTGGTTTGTTGTCTCAGGATATGATGTACAATCCCGTAATGAAGGACTGGTGCTGTTTCATACCAGGAGATTGATTGACAAAATAAAATAAATAAAGGAAGTGGGGAAACCTAATTGTGGCTTGTCTACCTCTGTTTACTATCATGTTATTTCTGGCATTTGAATGATATTTGTAGGATTTAAAGTAAACCAGAAGGTATGTTATATCATACATTATGTTTTCTCTCAACAGTTACAGACCACAAGCTGCTGTCAAATCCTGACAGATATTGACCATAGGATAAAAGCATTTTTTATAAACTTCATGAATTTCTCCCCCACTGTCATCCATCATCTGTTTTTTTTTTTCATTGTTGTTGTTGTTTACTGGTATTTGGTCAACCATGACAGAGCTTTATGAAGTTCTGCCCTGTGCTAGAAATCACTGATTGTCACCATTTTCTGGCTCCGCTTAGGAGAATAATCTGGTGGGACCGCTCACTGCAGGCTTCAAATAAGATTTTCAACCCTACATAATTCTCCCCAGGGAATTTATTCATTTTCTGCTCTGTATGCATGCACATATTCGAGAAGCTCAGTGACAATGGTCCAAGAAGTGCAGTCTATTCACACAGCTTGAAATGAAGGTGCCTTTATTCAAATGGTGCGTGTAAAGTGCTGCATTGCAAAGACAGGCAAATGTTTACCCACAGAGATGGTGCTACTGCAAGAACGTTTCTATTTGCCTCTAAACGAGTGCCGCAAAACTGTTTGATGATGCCGATGATGCTGATGATGATGGCGATGCTCATTTGCTTATTATCCACTGAAAAGAAGGATGAGCTGGAAGTGGAAATGATGAGCTGCTCTGAAACTGGCGCAGACATTTTATTAAAATAAAATCTATCATCTATAAAAAATGAATAGGACCATCCTCATTTTTGTTAAGTAGTCGCACACTATCTGACCTCTTGCTCTCTCTCTTAGCCAATCGCCACTTTTCGCTCTTTTTTTTCCCTCCAGCATGATGTTCCCTCCATTTAAGTCTGTCATTAAGTCCATTAAAGGCCCATTCAAAAAACAGGCCACACTATGTCATATAGTGACACACAGTGAATAAGCGTCATTTGAGACGGGGGGGGGGGGGTAAATTAGTGGCATTGATTGAGAACCAGGTTTCCACTGATTACCTCGAAGCTGATGGTGCACGGAGAGACATTTTCAAACCGCGCTCACCGTTTCATATGGAGTGCATATGAAATATGGACAGAAGATGAAGAATAAAGGGCAGTAATAAAGAGAATTTAAAGGAGTGTTCATTTCACCGGCGTGTTGGCTGTTGCCTTGGATACCGCAAATTTAAACAGAGAGCGTGGTAGAGGGAGCGAAATGGGCAGAAACTGAGAACTAGGCAGAGAGAAATAGAGAGAGAGAGAGAGAAACAGCAGGACACATCGTTTAGCATTGTGCCTCTTATCGATCCCACCCTGTCATCGCTCAGGTAATGGCCGAGACTACCTACCAATTAGGAGATTAGAGGTGTGGTATATCTCACATGGACAGCTGGATGGCTGGGGAGCGGAGGGGCAGAGGGAGAGTTTTGTGTTTGGATTCGGGGCCAGTAAAGGGTCCTCGAAAACCAATTCGACACGAAGAGTAACATATGGTCAACAGAGCATAACAGTGGAGGAGAAAGACGGGGGTGATTCAGAGAGATTTTCATTCCCCGCGTTGTCCTGCTGAGTATTGCTTAAAGGGAGCTGACATCTGGCACACGAAAACCCCTCAAGCACACATGCAAACGCAGCCACCAACACCTGCTTCCCGCAATCAACTGTTAACACTGCAATATTTTGATTACCGTAATGTTTGGACTATTGAGCGCACCTAAATATAAGCCGCATCCACTAAATTTAAAAAGAAAAAAGATTTTGTACATATATATAGGCCGCACTTGTCTATAAGCCGCAGGTGTCCACGTTGTAACATGGGATATTTAACAGAAAGATGTTACACAGAAAGATTTTTTTAACCTTTAATTAAATAAATGCTTTTCTTCGTGTGTTTTCCATGATGAGGTTGTGTGCATGAAGCGAAAATAACTGATCTGAAGAATTTAGTGTGAATTTAGTGTGATTTAATTCGAACAGTTTCACTGGTCCACTGTGACCTATGTGACCTAATTACCTTTTCGGTAATTTCATTGGTCTGATGTGACGAGGCTAAATGTATTGGCGGCATGAAGCTTGTTAGCCTGTAAAAATAAATTAGCCGCAGGGTTCAAAGCGTGTGAAAAAAAGTAGCAGCTTATAGTCTGGAAATTACGGTAGCCTTAAAAAGGCCGCAGCTTCCTCTGTTGCACATATGGAAAACTTATACACCCATATAGCAATTTAGGGATCAGTAAATCCACAAGTGACACAGAAATAGATTGATGGTTCTGTTCAGTTCAAGTTCCAGTAAGTGATGGCTGAAGTAGTCAAGTGTTGCGCAAATTTAAACTGAATTTACAGAAAATGGGGAAAAGAAAATGAATACTTAAATATTAGCAGTTTAAATATTATGAAGTTTGGCGCATAGACATAAACACTTGATGGTGCTAATTCTCCTGTGAGCTGACATTAAACCATTACAGAAGAGAACTAGTCATGTTTGTTTCATACATTAATGTCTTCTTACATTCTTTTTATCATTGCACAGCACTTTCACAATTGAGGTTTAAGTTCCCACCCCTGCTGGGCATAAAAACTTTTTTTGGGGGATATTTTTCTCCATTCCGCTTTTTTATACACCAATTGGAAATGCACATAAAAACAGGTGGATGGAGACCCACTTAGTGTGACAGCAAGTCAGAACCTTGAAATTGAAGCAGCTAAATGGAATTCAGGCATCGTCCATGTTATTATTCACACCTGTGCTTTTCCTCCGTGACATGTCAAAATGTCGCCTTTGATAAAGTTCTATATTGAAGCCTATGTCCCATGTTATGCAAAGATATCTTTAGTGAATACATCTAAGTTGCATGGGAAAATGGTTTCACTTGTCAGCCTCTTTTAAGTAGTATGTTGCTGCTGCCAGAGGTTGTCTGATATATTGTGAATGCATTGACTCCTGGTGGGGAGGAGAGGAATACAGAACCTCCCACTGTGCCATGTGCTCATTACAGGACAATTCCTGTATTTTATTGAACAGCAGGAGTTTACCTGAGGAAAACTTACTGTATGCAAACTGTATTTGTATGCAAAAAAATAATACTATAATGTCATGCATTTGTATATATAGTATTATGTTTGTGTCTTTTTTACACTAATGTAATGATTGGATTGACTGATTGGATGCCATGAACACATACACACACATACACATACAACTGGAAGCTACATAAGCAACTTTGTTTACTGCTTTTTTCACATTTGCAGATTTTTTTCTACTTTTTATGTTTATATTTTTTGCACCAGCAAATCAAGACAAATTCCTTGTATGTGAAAACCTACTTGGCAATAAACCTGACTCTGATTCTGATTAGGTAAAAGATTCTTTACAGTCCGTCTACCTGTAGAGTATAGCATTTTGAACTTCATATTTAGCCACAGTGGAAGTGGTGAAACAAGAGTTTTTGGAGAGTTTTGTTTTAATCTAGTGGCTTATTTGTTTATTGGCTTATTTGCCTTAAATCTTCATACTAATAATAACTGAATAAAAAGCAGTCAATATTGCAATTGCAGTTTGAAAATCATTTGAGATTTACATAACTTACAACCACAGGCTATTTTATGGTATGTTAAGGGATGTTTGAGTGAATCTTTTCATTCTGTTGTCAAAAAAAACATTGCTTTTTGTTATTTTGTTGCAGCACATACATGTTGCACATCATAACATGAACTAACAATCAATAATTGTCATTCAGATAAAAAAACACATACAATGAGTAAAGGGTCTTCATACAAATTCCAACCACCAGTTTTCAATTCACAGCATATTAAACAGACTTACACATGACATTTTACTGTATCCGTCTGTAGAGCTAGTTTATCTGAATGTGAGGAGGGAGAGGGATTATATGTGAGGGAGAGCAGATGATTATGTGGGTTGGATTTAATCTTTGACATAGTGAGCAAATGGTACTGTACACTCATGCTGCAGCTTCATCAGCCAAAAGAACTCCATAAGAAAGTTGAGAACTTTTCACAGTACAGGAAAGCAGGTCTTTGCTTTCTTAGTCGACTTCCTCACCCGCTGTGACTCTTAGATATGTGGTCACCGCTGCCAACACCATTCAAGGAAAATGGTTACTTTTAGGAGGAAATTTTGAATTATCTAACTGCATCATTAATAAGCAGTGTCTTCTGTCTCTGTGTGCATGGGTGTCTGCCTATTAAAAAAGCATAAATCACTCATTGTGATGGGTGTATGAGGTAGAAACTGAGAGACACCATATGGAGCTCTGTCAGTGAGCTGTAGAAGAGCTAAATGTAGGGTGTCGGAACACAACCTGCTCCCAGTATAATGCGCATAATGCACACTTTACACACGCGCACTGAGACGTACACACTCGTGCTCACCAGCTGTGCCAGAAGACGAGTGGCTTAATGACACTTTGCGTGAGATCAACTCTGGAGACGCTCTAAAAGTCACAATGAGCCAAAGCTGTTGTAACTAATGACCCGACACGCGCATGCACACACCGACACACACTCGTATATACACATGAGCACGAGCAATAGCACAAGAAATTAATTAACTAAACTGACAAAATAACAGCATTGCAACAAACAAACACTGGGGCGTCGGTTAGCTCCTTTGCAGCAGAGGAGCTTCAAGTGACGCTATCAGTTTTTTTTTTTTCTTTTCATCTGTCTAAACTTGTTTCTGCCATTTGCGTGGCACGTGGTGTACACAGCAGTCCTGACACATCACTTTACTGCCAATTACTTTTGCACTCTGTCATGCTCTAAGGCTCTCTCTCGCCCCCTGCTACGGGTCTGCATGTGTGAATGTGTGTGGGCATGTGTCGGCATGCGTGTGCGTTCTCGTGGAGATCATGTGTGTCTTTGTGTGTGTGTGTGTTAGCTGTGCCTCCATCTACCCATCATGCACAGCCCCTAATGAGGCCCCTGGGAAGCTGCCCAGAGCTTTTGGTCCTCCAAAACCGCTCCAGCTCTGTTTCAAAGCTGCTGTCTTCAAGGCCGCGCAGCCTTTGAACTGCCACGGTTGGTGACCAGCAGTCCAGCTTTGTCATTGTCCTTGCTGACATTAACACTATCAGATTTGGCCTATAAACTCTGATGATGTTTGAAATAATGTTGTTCGGCCATTTGTTCGCAATGTGCACACGGACTGAGAGACTGCCCAGACAGACGAGCTGACACTCACACACAAACTGCTTGCAGCCGTTTGCCCGATTTTTTTGTATTTTTTGTTTTTTTCATTTTACCCTAATTTCTCTCCTATTTGTTTGTCATTATGAGCGACACTAGAGGAGAATTCAGTGGTGACTTTAAACACAGCGACCACGCAGAGAGAAAAATAATGTCTTTAGTTTTACCAAAATGCCTGCAAATGGGAGACACAATAGATGAGTGGCAGGGAAGCAGAAAGAAAAAGCTGCAAAATAAATGAGCAAATGAAGGATAAAGAGGCTGCAAAATGTGCTAGTTGTACAGAGACAGAAAGAGAGAGAGAGAGAGAGAGATAGAGCATCAACATGTGGAGATTTACAGTAGGTAATGTTAAAGAATGTCACCCCCCCTCAGGGAATTTTGGCTTCCTTTTGGTTCACCGAACATGCTTTTTTCTTCCACACCCTGTCCTGTGCTGTTTTCTTTAAAACCTCCCTGCTGGGAATACTCCAGGTAAAATGGGACGACTGCGATGAGCCATTTACAGATGATGCTCCAGACTGAGGCACTTAACATAGAGTAGATGCTTGGAGTGGAGTGTGAAGAGGGAGAAGCAGTTCTAGGGTTCACGTAGTGTTTTGTTTTCACAGAGTTCATGGGGATGAGATGTTAAACTCTCATAAGCATGCACTCTCACAGCCACCTGCACAGCGAGAACGCATAAAAGAGAGAGATTCACAACACCAAAAGACGGTGTAGTGGTAAAACCCTGCCTAAACGCCTAAATTGAAAATTATCCTCGCTGGCGTCGGGCCAAATCTCTCCAGAGCTCGTCACATCTGTTTGCTCTCTCAGCTTTTCCTCTCAACAAAGAAAAACAATTCTGGACCGTGTGGCCGGGCGCTTAAAAAAAGAGTAAAACAGATCAAGTAAAAAAGAGAGCGTGATGGAATCAGAGATAAAGAGGCCAAGTACGGAGAGTCCTGCCAGGATGTGAGAGGATTTAACACCACGATAAGGTTGTATCGATCAGACGCCTTTCAGTCGGTATACCTTTCAGAGCCAAGAACAGTCTTTCTTAATCTTTTGATTCCTCTACTTTTCAGTCAATCCTTTCATCACTCCAGCTATCCATCCTGGACATCCGCATTGATTTTGTCTAAATCCAGAATAGCTCATGTTTGTTTTAGACTCTTATTCGGTGTTTGAATTTTGTGATTCGAAGGTGTGATGCAAGCGCCTTTGCAGTTTTGCTCTCCAGACTGATTATCGTCCATGTCCGTAATATTTCAGACGTCAACCTAGATTGTTCCTGACAGTCCACCACTCCTCGCAGTTCACCACTCCTCGCAGTCGCCTCTCTCATTGCACACGCAGGCATCCAGGCCACAAAATGGACAACACATTCGCTGCCCAAGCACTTGAGATGTCTGGCTGCACACTCCTCATGGGAAATCAGTGCCAGTCCCATGAATTGTTAAATTCAAGTGGTCACATGGGGCAGTGGTTGACTGTTCATGAACTCCTGTAGAGCTGCATCGGCTGAAAGGCAGTATAGCAAGAATGCACACACAACGCGCCTTTTCCTGACATGTATGCATGTGACAAAGCAGGAAAAGGTTTTCTGAGAGATGTATGTTATCAAGTCACAGTTTTGACCAGTTAAATTGCTTGGATGAAACTAAGCAATGAACAAATCTTTATACTTAAACATTAGCTGTTATTTCAATAAGTAGATACACACTTTTCAGATGTGTAACTGATAATGTTGAGTCATAAGTTGTGCTGAAAATGCACAAGTGAGCAAATACTAAGTGACCGCTTCATTCCACCTCCTTTGTAGTTACAAACGCTTCTGTCACGCAGTCTTCAGAGTTTCAGCTGCATTACGACGGGGAAGATCTGTGACTTAATTAACTGAGCAGGGTACCGTCATTACTGCTCAGAAACAGCCGGGCTCCCGGGATTTTCCTGCACCACGGTGTCTCGAGCCTCTTGAGAATGACAAACAAAACCATCAGCAGTCGGTGGCAGTCCCGTGGTTGGAACCGTCCAAAGAATGAGAAATGTGAGAAGTGGATGCCGTGATTCTTGTTGAACATGCACAGTGTTGAATCCAAGCCTAAATAAATAAATAAATAAATAAATCCGGAATGCTTGCAGGGAAAAAGGTGTTCCTATCTGCTACTAAGTAGGTGTAACCGATACATGGGCCGCAGAGCACAGGAGGAGGCATGAATGTTTTATAAGTTGAGGTGGGTAAGTGCTGTGTGTAGTTGAAGTATTGCATCGCATGCACAGACTATATTAAATCCCAGTTCATGGGTCTAAGAGGCAGGTCAAGGCTGACACTCATTTTTATGGACACCTAGCAAGGCTGTCACATCCCGTCTGCTGCATCCAGCGTCACGGCAAAAATGCTACCGATGCGCCACCATCAGTTGTCATGGAGGGTTGAGCTTGAAAGGACAGCTCGAGTGGACAGAGAGCGAGTGAGCTAAACAGTGAGGCAACACCCGAAAAAAAAAAAGAGAAAGAGGCAGAGAGGGAAAAGTCTGTAAACGCACTCCATTATGCTGGCAGAAAGGGGTAAGAGGGGTCAGATGACAGATTGGGGAGACAAAGAGAGGAGACTGATTGAGAACGGATGAAACATGTGGATGGAAACTGAGCAAAAATGAAACTGATACTGACCAGACAGAAAAGGAGAAGAAGGGAAAATGAGAGACATCGAGGCTCGATGTTGCTAATGACGGAGAGAATTAATAAAGTCATCTTATAAAAGATGAAAAATGACCATTCTTGCAAATGAGCATAATGGTGAAATTAAAAAGAAATGAAGCGCCATTTAACCTCAGATTCCAGAGCCATCCAGATATAACAGCAGCCATCACAAAGTCGCCACAGTGTCGGGATTACTACAGTCATGAGGAAACATTCAGTAATCTGTAAGCAATTACATTTTGAAAGTAACCTTCCCAACCTTCTGTGTGTGTGTAACAAATGGATAATGAGTGGAAGTGTGTGACAGAGGAACAGAGATAGTGGCTGGTGAGTGCTCTGCTGGGCAGCGATAATGCTCCAGCAATTGTTTGCCGATTACAGCCTGTTTGTTGGTGCTGACATCATAGATAATTCATCGCTGGACGCTGTGCCAGAGTTTATCTGTTTGTCAGGAGTAATATGCAGCGAGCACTTTCACCACCGTGAACGTGAACGCACTGTACACACAGCTGCTGAGTGTACACATGTCTTCACACATTGTCCACACATGTTCACAGTGTGTAAGCCCTTAAACTTGTTTTGCCTTTTGATTTTGAACGCCACACCAAATCGACTATTTTTCAGGGGACAGTCAGGTTTTTCTTTCTATGAATTATTGTTATGTATTATTTCAAATCATACAAATACTCTAAAGTGTTGTAAATTTAACTCAAGAGGCCTTTCAGGATTTGCTATTTTTTTTCCTCTTATTAACCCGTACACCTTACACCTCTCGACTGTGGAGTTTAGTTGTTTTATTTATTGTTAACGCAGCACTCTACTGACCACTCTGTGTGGTATGCATTTCCTCCCACTCCCGGGTCCACGGTGCCAACATTTTCTGCTGCTTCAGGCTGCCCGCTCGGTTGCTTCCAGATTAAAAATCACTCCATTTTTCTCGCTGTAAAGAATCACCTGGTCATAGGCTCCCATTTATCACCCACGTTAGCCTACAGGGGACGTACATAGTCAGATGCACAAATGAATATTAGAAATTAGAACAAAGGAACTGGAAGTCAAACAAAAGATAGATAGATAGATAGATAGATAGATGATAGATAGATAGATAGATAGATAGATAGATAGATAGATAGATAGATAGATAGATAGATAGATAGATAGATAGATAGATAGATAGATAGATAGATAGATAGATGAAATCTGCAGGTAAGCTGCTGTAATTTATCGATTTTTTCCCCTCCCTCCCTTCCCCCATTTGTCATTTTAAGTGATGTTTGCAAATTATGAGAAACATTTTAACCCTTTGCATCACTGATGGGTTGATATTTACTAGTTTTACACATATTTGAGGGAACATTGATGTTTGCTGTCCCAGTTTAGAGACATACGAATGGGCTGCATATATGAAAGAATCAATATGTAAGAAGAGATGGATGGATGGCTGATTAATCAATGGACGGGTCAAAGGTAAAGGAGTAATGGAGAAGCTGGTAGGTGTGGATCTGTGGACTGATGGATAGCTGTGAATAGAATGTGACCTGTGGAGATAATATAACACACTTCCAAATTGCCAAGAAACTAACAGTACTGTTGACAATCAATACGTATCTTACAGCTGGCAGGTTCATGCAATAATAACATACAGTATGGCAAAGTCTTACTTTCTTTGACGTCCTATTGGTGTATTCAGAATGACCAAAGAAAGGAGAATGTATGAAGCTACTGATTCATCCCTACAACATATGGAAGAAATGCTTTAATTTTTGTCCTTCTCCAGCAAGTATGAATATTAGCAGGCTAATCAAAAGAAAAGGCACAAATATAAGCTGTAACAGCGTGAGCACTGATGTCCCAGCGTTCGGCGTGAACTGCAAGAGACAGACCAGAGCTGGGGGTTTTCTCAGAGAAGGGCCATTAATTTGCATCATGATGAATGTTAGTCTGGATATGGTGGTTTGGAAGCGATAATTTGCACAAGTATTATTAATGAATGCTTACAGAGGCTGGTGCCTGTCATAAAAAAAAAAACCCTGAAATGTGAACTTTTTGAACATTTGGAGAGGAGGCTTGATTATTAATCAGTAGGAATGGTCTTCAAGAGGAAAGTTTCGTTGCGCCTGCATCAGCACGGCTACTCTGAAGTGTTTCAAACTAAGCAAGTCCCATTGTTACAATTAGCTTGAGTGCATGTCAGGACAGGGAACTGCTGGTCTATGTCAGACATTAATTGGTCATTTTTCTTCATGTCCCAAAGACAGTACCTAGAACTTCCCACACTGCTTGAAAATGACCGACTCTCTTTCTATATCTATTTTTGTGCGCTTCTGGTCTCCACCTCCCCTACCACTACTAATCGTATCTTGTACACATTCAACTTGAAATGAGAATAAAAGCGGGTGCCTGTGCTATCACATTTGTTCTTGGAAGTTGTGCCAGTTTGCCTCTTGTAATCTCAGAGGAAAAAGCCTGCCAGTGTTCTTCTGCAACATATGGTGAATTATACATGCATCGGCGTGGGTTATATACATTTTTAGACATACTGTTTTAGATTACTGTGGCTTTGTGAGAGACACGCTGAGATTTGCAGTGCAGACTTCGGGGGAGGACGAGAGCAGGAAATCAAGAGACGGGAACGATGAACGATAGAAGGAGGGTTAAGAGGGAAAGAAATGTGCCGCTGGAAATGAAAACTCCTGTCGCCGCGTAGTGTCACTCTCTGAAGCGACAATGTAACACCTGCTTGCAGGAAAGAGAGGCATTTTCCCACCGCAGACGCGCAAAACAAAACAAAACTAGCGTGAGTGCAGAAACAAACTCACCGAGGCATACGCTCTTTAAATGCAGGGGTGAGAAAATGCCGGCAAAAGAGAAGTGGCTGGTTTAAGAAGCTGAACAGTCAAACACATCATTGCACGCTGCCTTGCGATGGACTAATTATGCAGCATCAAGAGAAAGACAGGGAGAAGAAGAGAGAGGGAAGGGAGGAGGGATAAGAAATGCTTTATTCTCGTTATCTGTTATGCCAACCTTGCAAATAAAGCTCAGACCAACAATCTGCTCAGGAATACACGCCTCTTGCATTCTCAATATGCTGAATTTCAATTTGACGGCTGACAACTTCGTCCAGAACTCACTCCCAGGGCCAGGGACAGTTTAATCAATAGCTGACCAACCAAGCTTCTTCCCACAGCTAAAAAGCAGACAGCTGAGATGTAAAGCAGCCTCCTGCAGGACTCCTGACTTGACCAGCATCTGTCATGCTGAAGTGTCCTTGGGCAAGACTCTGAATCACCGCCAAGTTTAGTTGTTGGTCTTTTGACCTCTGGATGAACGAGAGCATTTGAAGAAAACAAACAAACAGCACATTATCAATTTTATTACTTTCAACTTGTGATTACATCAGGTTGTGCCTTCCTGCTGGCAGCTGCTCCACTAGGAGTCAAAAGAAGAGTTTATGGAGCCAAAGAGCATTTGTCTGAGCTTTTGAGCTAAAATAAAATCCATTTTATTGGAGTGATGTCAGCCCTCAACCAGAAAATAGACTCATATGCCCAGAAAATCACACAGGGTACAGACTGTGTCTCATTTTCCCTCTTTTCTGATTGATTCTCTATGGTGCTACACATCGGTCTGATGCTCAAGGGAGGAACAAACTCTTTCTTTCTCTCTCTCACTTTGTTTTTGGTAGGGCAGGCTGAACACTCATATAATCTCAACTTTCCTTGGGATTGCAATAACAGCATATGAGGGCTGAGTTCCATTAGTAATTCGGTTTAAAACTGTAGCATGGTGCTCAATCAAAGCCAGTAGTCCTGTGATTATGAAATACAATAGAAACTGTACGATTCGGGGCTTACGCAGTACAGACACTGAGGCTTATTCAGAAATGCTCATGGTTTTTATTTTATGCTTGTGGTATTATGTTGTTATGGCACCCTTATATAAAGACCTTATGTATTACAGTCTAATCCATCTGGACAGAAGAGTATTTGTACAGAAAGACATTTGGGACAGCTGACAAGAAGGCACAGACATTGAGTCTAGCATTATGAGACTCTTGTCTTATGTTACAGTGTTCGGTGATGGTTAATGTCAGGCCAAAGGCGTATTTGTTTAGCGATGGAAATACATTTCTTTACAACATCCTAGTTTTTGTAAAGAAAAGAAACTGGAGGACAGCTTGACAGCCTGATCTAAAATCTCTTGGTACAACAAACCTCCAAAACACACCCAAAGAAAGAAACAGGTGTAACAACCTTAAAAAAAAAGGGGGAATGAAAATGTGGAAAGCGCATGTGTTAAAACTACAGCAGCTTTGACTTTCTTTGCCTGTGGATGGCGACATCGACGTGTCTGCGTCTGCAAGCCTAACTGCCTCTGCTACCTGCCAATGCTCGATGAGGGGCAGGTTGGCATGCCCCCTCATGTCGAGACTCTGCAGCCTGCTAAGGATAAATGAGCGAGTTTGTGGAGGTTTTATGCAAAGTGCTTGAGATTAGTAATTGAACAGCAGTAGCTGAGGAGAGGCAGGCTGAGGGGAGGCGGACACACAAGAAAAGTTAATTACAACACTTCAGCGCAAAATAAGCTTTGATGGTATGTAACAATTACCTGGACTGTATAGAGTCCCTTCATTATTTTTAATCTGAGGAAATGCTGAAATTACTCAATTCAAATGATTTCATATCGGCGAGTTTATGCTCGTGTCTCCTCTTTCATTTAGAGCCGTTCTTGGCGTTTCCTGATCATATTGTTAGATCTCCGAGCAAATTTGCATTAGCTCCAGAGATGATTAATGGTCTGATCTGTTGTCAAATTTAACTACAGCGCCGCACTGAACTGTTGCATTCGAAAGGTTGAGGAGCAGTGCGGGAGTCAGACACACAGAAACTTCTACCAGGGCTGTTAATTTATCAAAACTAAGCAAATAAGAACAAAAAGTTAGAGATGGAAGATAAATGGAAGCACATGTAAAATGACTAATGGAGAGAGAGAGAGAGCAGAAGAAGGTGGGAGAGACTGAGGAGGAGATAAGGAGGTGGGAAGAGAAAGGGTGGGAAGTGAGACACGGTGGCAGAACGACAGAGTTGAACTAAAAAAAAAAAAAAAAAGTGACAGAGAGGGAGTTATAGATAAAAGAGGTTTATTTGCTTTTGTTGTGCCAACATCATTTATCTCCGGTGAACAGCCTCCCAGTGCTGAGAGGCTGTATGACAGAAATCAATCAGAGGGCAATCGCCCATACTCCTCCACTGATGCGCAAACCCATCGATACAGGCATTATTGGAGGAATGGTAAGGGGGCGACGGATGGGGAGAGGAAGAGAAAAAGATGAAAAGTGCAGTAAAAAAATAAAGAAGGTGCAAGAATGAAAGAGAGGAGTAGAAAGAAGAGGGGGGAACAGAAGCAAAGAAAACTGTTTCCTGCAAAATGAATGTTGTGCATGTGTTTATCTATACTCACTCAATTGTCAGTCAAAAGTCCTTTCATGTTTTGTAACCACCAAATACTCCTGCGTTTTTAACTGTCTCCCCCTCTTTGAAACACTACTCAGCAGGAAAATATAATTATTTATTTTTTTCTCAGAATAACCCAACACAGTGAGACAAATATCTGCTTGGACTCACCATGCTGCATTTTGGGAACAAGGATCTGAATCATACAGCAGGAACTGTTAAAAGACATGGAAATAATGTTTTGTCTTTTTTTTTTTTTTGTCTTTTTGGATCTCTTCTGTCTTTGATTTTACAAACTTTACTGGTGTGTCATCTAAAATGGGGGTGGAAGAAGATAATAGAATTAAGGATGCATTCAGCCATTGATTTGCTAATGTTTTCAGTCACACTGAATGGGAGCATTAGCAAAATTAGCTCCAGAGTGTGTACTGATGCTGGCAAGTTTCACAAGTAAAACTGGCTGAAATGATAGATTGATGATAGGTATGGATAGAAAATTAAGTTGCTGCTGTGTGTTTTTCTTTTCTGTTTCATTGTGGGTGCAGTGTGGGTCAGTCAGGTCTTTTTTCTGGCCAGAGCTAACACAAGTTGTGGAGGTCCCTGCTGCAATCAATACATTAGAGCCCGAAGCACCTGTCAGAAGGCATCGTGTGCGTGTTTGTGTGCACGCACACACGCTTAATAGCATGTGACAGTCATTAGACTTCAGTCAGACCTCCTTCCCACCTCCCCTGGAAGAGAAACAACATGAGATCACATGAATCAAGTGCTGCACATACAGTGTAAGGCAACACACACACAGAGAAAGTGAGGATGTGTGTGCTGAGTGATGCTGGCCAGAGGCACGGCCGACAGTCTGACACCTCTGATGACATGAATGGGAACCCCACCTGACATCAGCCTCCCTTTCTCTGCCCAACGGCATACAGATAATGGTTCCAAGGCCAATGTCACTTACACACTGAGGGATGACCACAGGCATGCACACACACACTGTTGGTGCATGCTTCACACACACAGGCACACTACACCGATACCACACTGCAACATGTCAGATATATATGTAGGAAAGGAGGCTGCACTGAGGCATGACGTACATCAGGCTTTCACCTATGGCATTGCATCATCTCACGCAAGTTACATGGATGTGCATCTAGGCATATGCATTCCCAGGTGCATTTACACACACAGAAACATGCCCTGTAGGAAAGTAAGACCTTACTGTCACATGAGAGCACAGGATGCTGCATATACAAGGCCTACATATACTGCATATATCATTTTCACACATGTATTTATGTATGTGCAGAAAGTCATATGAAGATGGTACTTTTTGTTCTTTACAACTTATATTACTTCATTTGCAGTCTGGACATTAAAGGAACACAATTCGCAAGCATAAATATAGTCTGTATGTTATTCCAAAGTCAGGGAGTTAATGTTTTAAAGGAAAATATTTCATGGCTGTTTGCAAGACTAAATAGCTTGTTAAAAAATGAATCTTTGTTTATAGGGTACTTGGGTACTATAGGTTTGCTGAGCACAAATGCCCTTTTCGCCTGACTTAAATTTACACAGTTTAAACATAATCTTGCCCTGGAGCAGGTCAGTACAACCTAAGTCTTTTCTGTTGGTCCCCGGAGCAGTATGGGGATGAAGTGCCCTGCTCCAAACTCTCAGCAAGCGCTCCTGATTCGTTTTGTTGCTCATTTTTATCCTGAGGAGTCACATTTGAACCAGCTGCTTTTCAACCATGAGCCAACTTCTCTACCTCTCAGCTGCTGTTTTTGCATCGAATGGTGCAGAAGATCTACTTATATCTACTATATTATATTTCTATCTACAATTTAGCTTGTATATAGATTACTATTGTTTACTATGATAATGATGATATGATAAGCTGCAGTATTCTTGTTACTTTATCAGCACGCGTGTTTTCATCTGGCTTGTTGGTGTTTTAATTAATCTGATGAATTGACCTATATATTATTCTTTGAGCTTACTAGCCAGAGAAAGCTGGGCCATTTAGTAGCTGAAAAAAGTAATGAAGAGGGAGAAACTCTGCCATCTCCACTGTGTTGTCCAAGAAGAGCAGTGACGTCATTAGAATAATGCAAATGTGAGTGAGAATTGTAAAGAGTCACATATGAAGACTTGACAACAAATCAGACCATTACGACAAATTGTGGATATTTAGGAGATAAATTCTTTACACTGCCTTTCAGCTGATGCTTCAGCTTCTGTCAGTGGACTTTGGTTGTATCATTTTTATCATTTGTCAGCTTTCTGTTCTAAACAAATCCTTTTGTAAGTGGCATATCTCAATTATATATTAAATGAATGATGATATAGACTTTCTAGAAAATTGTTCATCTCTAATTTATCCCATTTTTAGCCACATGTTGATTAAACAAGCAATGATTTACCATGTAAATGTTAAAAGGTGCCATAAGTTAGAAAATACCTTAGTATTCAGTTAAAAATTAGACACATTCTTGCTACAGCAACTGAACCTCCTCCTGAGCTCCTGTGATTTATTTGTCATCTTTCCAAAAATGCTGACATGCACGTGGGTGTGATTGATAGGAAGTGGGGACGCCCTCTCCCCGAGACATCTCCTGACTGGTTTGAACAATGAACCTCAGGTTATTTTTTTGAGTGAGTGGATCATTCAGTCGCCTACCTGTCACAGAGAAACTGCCAAATTCCTGGCATTACCTTGTCTCTGACTAATGACTAGGCATGTTTTAATTAAAGGAAATTCAGTTTGTTTGAGTCACACAACATGCAAAGTCTGTAGATGCATGTTACCTGTTATGCAGCACGGCCACCAACATATCCTTTCAAACCACCACAGACTAAAACACATACAGTATATGGATAAGGTATTATTCCAGTAAGTGGATTGCTCAGTCATGATCCTCAGGTCTCGCAGTTTTAATGACCTGAGGTGCAGTTGAACAAGAAACTTCCAATTAAAAAAATGTCCACCTAGAGTGATAGATGCAGGCATCCTTTGAGCCACTCCGTAACAAGATGCATCATTCCTCCCCAGTATAATTAAAATCAAACAGTTTGTGTGGCAGCCATAGCCTTTAGACTCAGAAACCCTGACCTTTAATTATGGCACCTCCATCGGTGTAAATTCGGAAGCCACAAAGCACACTGCCAAAAGGCATCATTCAGTTAGCCAAAATTGGACTGGGAGCGTCTGAGATCTCAAGTTTGAGGCAGATGTTTTGACCCTTAATTGGAGATCTGACCAACTGGGAAAAAATTGTGCATTGCTTATTGTAAAATTAAATTACTGCTGTTGTTACAGTATTACCTGATATTTTATAGAGTTTTTGCATTGGACTGGGACCAGTACACTGGATAATTTCCTCTGTGGTAGGAATTACAGTGTGACGCAGAGACAGGGAGCCGTCATGAGCAGTAAGGAAAGTTGAAAATTAGTTCAAGCTGAGAAAATAAAAATAAAAGAAAAGAAATTAATAAACACATAAACAGTCATTTCATTTCTACCTAAATTAGCAAGACATTAGAACCATAATGTGTAAATGCCAATGAGAAAATGCTGGTATACACATTTACACATTTTGCTCGCTTCAATTAGCAGAGGAGATTGGTTTCACCACTAACATGCCTTGATGTGCTACGAGGCATCAGCACTGCACGCTGATACATCCCTGTGGGAATATTATTACAGTATCACTGTTTAAACGAGGAGACACCACTCCATTACTTATTTTACAAATCTCACTTATCAGTGCTTTGATTTTAAAGGCCCTGTGAGTGTTATCCTCAATTGAATTATTTGCCAGCCAATTTGTCATGAAACTTAAAGGTGTGACAGGAAATCCAACTGGTCAAAATGATAAATCAGATCCCTCCCTGGTAGTCTTTAGTGTTGTCGAGGCTAATAGCCATTTGCAATACCTGTAAATTAAAGCAGCATGTCACTGTCAAGGCTTACTGTATGAGGAGCCAAATGGAGGTGGTAATAGCTAAATGCCAAAGTTTAATCAGAGTGTCATACATCAAATGTACAGATGCTACACACACACACACACGCACACACTCCAAGGCTCTTTAAGACATTTGTTACTGCAGCTTTACCCGTCTCACTGTGTTAATCTTATTTGGACACGAAGATTGGCTACTGGCAGATTTAACAATTCAGCACAGTCTGGGGCCATTTTTCAAAACACCAATTACGAGTCGGCATCTCATCAATCAGAGGGCTACCTACTCACTGAGTGACGTAAATTAACTCATGTGTCCCTAAACAAAGGTTGGGAAGACGCGTAATCGCACCTATCAGGGGGTTACGTTCTCTATCCTGCAGCTAATACATTTCTGATTGTGTCCCTTTAAATTCCCCTCATTAAAATCATGGTGTGATAGAGTATTCCCTGCCTTTGTCTGAAGCCAGTGTATGTGTTCAGAACAGTGTGTCTGTGCACGTGGAAGCTGTAAATGCCAGTGGTAATTAAAAAGATCCGGACCTACTATGGGTGACAAAGAGTGTTGTGTTCCAGTTCTGTCACTTTGATGGGTGATGTTTATTTCACATACAGCACTCCGCCGCTGTGTGTGTGTGTATGTGTGTGTGTGTGCTTATGTGCGTGCATACATTTAGTTTTGTACTGAATGTTAGTCCTCCTGCAGTTTAGACTGTGGGAGTCAGTGTCGCAGCCGTCCAAGAAATATTTCTTCTATTTATACTCACATAAACCCAGTTACGATATGTGGTAGCTGTTTATGACTGGTACTTGGAGGAACAAATATTGGTTGGATGAATTGATTTCTGTTCTGCTTTCTCTCTATAAAACAAGCCAAACATTCTGCTGAGGACAAAGGGAAGTAGAAGTGGTCATTTATTTTAAGCGGCGTTATTTATAGTCTTGTACTATCTCATTTGAAGCCAAATGCTCAGCAGCACATGAAAAGAAATGATGGTACTATTGAACTTATTGTGGGAGCCTGTGCATTGTGTGTGTGTGTGTGTGTGTGTGTGTGTGTGTGTGTGGCAGGGTGGTGATGGTGAGAGAGGCGGGGCTCTAGATCAGGCGTGGTTGGTGTCTTGCATGTGTGTGTTTGCCCGAAGGGTTTTGATCTCTCTTCTCACTAAACAGAGGAGTCCATCAGCAACAGATACCCCTTCAATTATTCAAGAGGTTAGCATGAAAAATAAATGGCTGCTTCCTGCAGTGAGAGGTGTGGTGCTGCTCTGGTTCCTCTGGGTCTTTGGGCCTACTGTACAGTATGCGCTCACACAGAGGTTAGGCTGGGTGATTGATTCCTTTCAGCCATGATTGCGGATCACTCCTCGTTATTGGCGGGGACCACAACTGCTGGGCAGCTGCCTCCGCCTTGTCAATACTGAGATACTTTTTTGACACAAATTCCTGCCGAGTGGAAGCTCCAGGTCGGGAGAAGACGGTTGTGGTACTCACGGCCAACCGATCATGTTTTAGAGAAAAGCAGTTCAATAGAAACTCTCCTCTGACCTGTGCCACTTCAATTTCAAGCATTGCACAGAATTTCAAAACACCTTTGAAGGGGATGGAAAATACTCCCGAACTTTCAAAGCAAGAAAAATTTTCAACTTTTTTTTTTTTAAATACTGCTAAGATAATTGAATATGTTTACCAAGAAAGGACTGATTTGGTCATTTGTAGGTAAAGAGACATCAAAAATGTCTATACCTCTTGATTACGTTTAGTTATTGTTTCAGCAGTATTAAATTATTATGTAGTTAATACCTGCAGTACACTGTAAAATATAACTTCAATTGAATTACAACAGCTATTACTGTTCTAACACTATTCCATTTGATAGTTTTGAAAGTATTTTTCAGTGTTAGATCTAACCATGAAATTTGTGTTGTTCCTGAGTTTTATAACTCTAAACTGTGGTTTGGAAGGCTGGTGAAGAGAACAGCAGGTTTCAGAGAAATAAAGCTGCACATACAGCATTTGCACTCCATTCATCTTAGAAAATGACAGGCTCCAGTTTGCTTCATTGCTTGTATGTAACAATATTGCTACAGTCTCTCCTCGTGCAATTTAAAATCTTTCAAAGTTAAAATTTCTTTCATTGGTACTGCAGCAGCTCTTCTGCCGTTACGTCCGATTGTCGTTGCCCGCAGTGTTACTGTAAATCCATTCACAGCATGTAAACCTGGACCTTCACTGTGTGTCACTGTGTGTTTTGCAGAGCTCTTCCACTTGTTTCATGTGACAGCATGGATCTACGAGGGTAGTTTTCTGAACAATGCAGGCCTGTCACACAGTCACCCAGCTCACTTCCATGATTAGACTGGAGGCAGGCCAGTCGTCCCTCATGCCATGTCACTTTGTTCTAGGTGATAGCCATTTGGCATTCGCTGACTTTTTTCTTTGTCTGTCTTCTGTGCTTCTTACTTTGCCTTTCTTCTCTTGTCTGATCAATTTGTGGCTCTCTTTGTGTCACTGTCTTGTTTTTCCCCCCACAATGACCCGTGCTGAAAGAAAGAAAAAATAGCTCTGCATAGGCTCTAATGTTAGCCACCTCTCTGTCTCTTTCCAGGTGGCCCCTCACGTTGGTCCTCCCCTCCATGTGACTGCTGCTGCAAGAACCACAAGGGCGACGGCGAGGGTGAGAGCGGCACCTCCTTCAACGAGCTCTCCACCTCCAGCTCTGAGAGCCAGTCAGAAGCCAGCTCCCCCCAGGGAACAGTCATCTGCGGCCCAGTCAGCCGCCAGTCGCACCCCCACGCCAACGTGCAAACTCTCGACAGGCCACTGAAAAAGGGGCCCATTGCCATGCTCCAGCAGTCCGAACAGCGGCGGAAGAGTGACTTGCTGCGCACGCTTACAGCGAGCTCCCGCGACACCAGCACCTGCAAGAAGAGGCCGGCGAAAGAGAAGCTGACGGTCGAGGAGGAGCTGGAAAAGTGCATTCAAGACTTCCGCAAGATCAAGATCCCAGAGAGGTTCCCCGAGAGGAAGTACATGTGGCAGGCCGACCTGTTGAGAAAGTACCGCCTCTGAGCCAGGAAACGGGACACGGGGAGCAGACACAAAAGGCCAAGGATCAGTTTACACGTTTTTCGATCTTGACTTTTGCAACAAAAGATAACATTAAAATCATTTGAATCCAGTTTCTGAGGGAAACGTCACCTTTATGCCAGGAGGTTGAAGGTCTACACAGAGGCTAGAAGGAAGCATACAAACCAGACTGTTCTCTTACTGACATATGTAGTACGTATGTGTGTGTATGTAGTTTAGGCCTACTGTATGTACTGTAAGTATGTGCCGTACCTTATGGAATGCTTCAGAGCTTTGAATAATTTATCCCTGAGGACCAATCAAGGTGGACGAAAGACATCCTCTATGAACCCATCAACCAAATGAAGGCTTGCTAATGGCTACACTGGGGGTTACCGAGGGTTACTGGACTGCACACACTGTCATCTGTCATCATTTCACCGAAAAACCACAAAGAAGAACACTGACTTAGTATGTGAATGTGCGTGTTTATGTGCGTGTGTGTTTGCACCCAGGTGGCCTAGAGGTCACAGATAAATCTGCATCAGGACCCATTAATAATTCATGCTGTCCCGACAGTGCTCTCACTATAAATACACCCCGAGCTTTATGCTGCCAGGGTGGCGTAAACAGTTAGGTCGATGACTTAACTTTTAGGCAAGATTTGAGGACTTGTTGGGCAGGCAAAGGTATAATTTCATCAGCACCACAATTATTTTTCTTCCTGTATCATCCATTACATTGTGAAAAATATCCCAAGTGAGTCTAACTGCCTTGAATTGCATTGATTTTTTTGCCGTGTTGGGCAGATAAGGAACAATACCCAGGTTACTGTGTGAAGGATAAGTCAAAGAGTGAAGGATTTGATTTGAAGGTCAAACCATGGAGAAACGCATTAAGAAAAGGCCTGATTTAACAAACCAATTCTCACATGCTATTCCATTTACTGCGCATAACACTTAAGCCATTTTGGCTAATTACTTTAGCAAAATGAACAGAGCACTCACAGACATCCATTCCCACTTATACAACACAGCAGCAATCAGTCATGAGGACATTTAAACCATGCTCAATATGGTACCTACAGTAAATACAGACAAAATAGGACGGGATTGCTACACAGGCTAAACTCTGTCAACACAGATGGATGCCTTCAACTCTGACCGTTGACAGGGTAATCAATAGTTACTGATGATAGGGTCCTGTGATAGAGCTGATAGATGTGGTTCTTGTTTACAGTTATTAATGAAGCCCCTGGGTTACTGACAAAGACAAGCTGTTCACGTATTTAGAGAAAATTAACCATTCTTCATGCATTCATTCGACTTTGTCAGAGTCAATGGGATATATTGTGATGCGGTCACAGAAACAAAGAGCGCAGTTCAAGAGCACAATTTAATGTCCACAGCAGGCTGATTGGTACTTGTTTAAGGCTCTTCCTGGATCACATGTTACAGAAAGAGTGATTATTTCAGGGTGCAAATGAAATTGACAACCGTAAATTTCGAAAGCACAGAAACAGTGGTGTAAAAATAGACAACAACAAAGAAAACAAATATATGATGCAGTGAGAATTAGAGAGGATAAAAATATGGCAAAGTCTTTTATGAGTACGTGCTAACTAGTACAAGTACAAGTACATGAGTATAAGTTTTTGTAATCTGGGAGGAGGAGATAAAAAGCATGTTGTCCAAAGTGCCGTAGAAGGAAGCTTCCAACCCTCATTATGTCAAATATATGAAACTAATTTAATCAGATTTAGTTTCCATAAGAGGAGGTAGCCAATACCATCAGTAGACCTCTGCATAAATGCTGCAGATCACAGCTTCAGGTAAAAAGGTATTTATGAGTAAATCAGCTGTGATGACAGATGTAGTTTGGGTTAGGAAGTTATAAATATTGATGAATTGACTTGTATGGATGAAAGTTCAGGATTACCTTCTTGGTGGAGGAAGAACAATAAAAACAGTGGAGGGCAAATGCACAGAGGAACCTGATTAAACCTTCTCATTATTTGTTATTGCAGCTTACCAAACTGCAGAGGAGTGGGCTCTATACACAATCAGTACACAGTATAAAGTAGTATAAAGTATAAAAGTTATAAAGTATAAAGTTAAATTAAAAGCACATCCATACAGAATGACATATGCATAGTATAAACTTATTCCAAGATCAGTTTATTTAAAAATATCCCTGATATGTTAATAGAAATGAACAATTAAAGAATATGTTCTATTATGCTTATTTTTCTATCTAAAGGCTTTTAAATTAACAAATTATAAAATTCCCTTATATTGCCCATAAAATGTATTTCCTGTGACAGAAGTGGTTCATGGGTAGTGAGTAAATCTCTAGTTATATCCAGTGGAGCCCATATGTCTGCTGTGGTTTCATTATAGTATAAATTAATATGGTTGCTATAGGTGCTAGTTACAAACCAACCATTTTCCTCATGTCCATACGATGAATATTACTTATTTTTCTACATTGCTGGAATATTACATTTTCATTTTAAAGTCATTTATCTTATCTGTTGAAGTTGAAATATGTTAATCCAGACTACATATCATATGTAAATAAACACCATAAATCACACCTATACCAGAATAATGTATTATACTCTCTGTACATAACATGCAAATCCATGAGGTGTGGCTGCTCCGTTGGTCTTAGTGATGCAGTAGACTGACGCTAATGTAACACAGCCATTCTTGTTTTATCATTTAGAGCGTTGGGCCATCAGGGATGAGGGGAAATATAATACACACCTATAAACATGTCATATATTTATCATCATAACAAAAGATAAGCTACTCGCTTTTCAACACAGTGTCATGAAGAGACTGTCAGCATATTAGTCTGACAGTGACACTGAGGCAGTCCACTGGTGATTAAGACATTTCAGTGATGCTGAATTGCAATCAACGGATCTGAAAATTTTGCTTCAGGCCTTAAAAAAAAAAAAAAAACAACCAAAAAACAAAGAGAAAAGTTTGTTCAGAAGTACTCAGCTGTAACTAACACTTTTGTAACTGTACAGTGCAGTCAGAACGTGTTAGCACAGTGATATGTTTCCTGTTGTTTTGGCTTTGTACTCCAGTACATTGGATTTGAAATAAAACAAGGACTAGGAGGTGAAAGTGCCGACTTTCAGCTTGTGGTGTTTCCACTCATATGGGGTAAACGGTGTATAATTCATGTCCCTTCTCCCCACAGTTACAGAGCAATGAAGCACAACAGTGATTGTGAACATACAGGCAATCCAACATGGGAGTTTTCATGGCCAAACGCTGGAACATTATTGTCAAGTCAGTCACTTCACCTCATTCCAACTGATCATGTGTTTTACTGCTGAATAACAGACTGAATGCTAAAAGCCCTTAAAACTAGCAAGAAGCGACAGCTGCGGTATAAGCCTGGCAGAGTGGGCAAGCATTGACAGCTAAAGGATTTGTAACCAAATATTGAATAAGACAACTTTATTTGCAGGCCATTTCCCAAACCTTTACCGAGTGTGGATGTAAAAACACAATCAAGTTAAAGCGGAGGACCGGAACTTTTACGTCATATTACATTTGATTTCAAAGCTCATGTGCTGGAATAAAAGCCAAGACGCGATTAAAAGTGACTGCACTATATATATATATATATATATATATATATATATATATATATATATATATATATATATATATATATATCTTTTCATCATGGTTGGTTTTCCTGGTCTGAACCAATGGAAGAAAAATGTTTCACACATTTGTTGTTGGATTACATACAGTACAGTAAGCTCACACCGGCCGGGTTATTATTTAAAGTCACATGCATGCTGGTCTTCGTACAGCTTCTACATACAAGACGAAATAGCTGGATATGAGCGTAAGGCAAGACAGTAGTTTGCATCTGGTTGATTTTTGCTTTTTAAGCTTTCTGAGAACAGCATGCTGACATAAGATACTGTATCAAGATTTTTTTCTTTTTACCCATAAAGCGTGCGCTTTATTTGCTGGTACAATTATCATCTGGCCAAATGATCACAACTCAGTAAACAGCTAGAATATACTGGTGCAAACATGATTCATGTGAAAGTCCTGTCGAGCGTGAGTTGTTACATAGCTTTTAGCCTATTTTTTGTGAAGCTATTTTTTGACATCCGCAGTAGTTAGTCTTGTGCTGTTCACATTCAGCCCGGTTCAAGCGAGAAAGCAAGTTGACGTTAGGGCTGTTTGCTTGACTCTGCCTGCCATTTAAAAAAAAAAATGTGTTAGGTTTGTTTACTTTGAGATGATTCAACAAGGTCGATCAGTCACGGAGATCTATCTGGGAGCATTTTCAAACACAGATTTGTTATAAGACGTGATTAGAAATGCTGTTGAGCAGACACAGAGTGAAAATGAATACCAAGACACCTGGTGGCCTTCTAGAGTAGACTACAGCTGTTTTTGCACAATGTATAAAGTCAACAGAGAAAACACAAACAAGGAAGTATTTGAAAAAAAGAGATGAATATGTTAATAATCACCTTACATGCACAAAAAAAACATGTCTGTCCTGAGAAAGAGAAGATTGTAGATCAAGCTGACCAGTTTTCACCTTCAGAGCACAAACAGTGGTATTCAGTTTTTTTCTGGGCCTGAAAAGAGCAACAGATGATGTAAATCTTGATAAATGACTGCAATTTTGTTTTAAGTCAAATGTGATGTATGAAAAGAAGAGAGACTGTGAACTGGTTTGTCAATTTATGTTGTTTTGGAGTGCCCGACTACAGTCTGTGATTTTCTTTCCTGAAGTCATAGACACGCCCTGCAAGCGAAGCCTATGTACTTGACCGCGGGGCCTGTTGCCTTCAATGAGCCTGCGAAACCACAAAGGAAAGTCACATTATTCGGATGCCACCACGGTAGATCTGGCACATATTGTTTGAAAACAAAAAAAAAAGGGCGTCTGTTTTGAATATCGTTGTTCTGACACTAAAAAGAAAAAGAAAAAATGGTTCAGAAACATTGTGAGCATGTTGGTATACAAAACTTATAACAGATTTAACTTAGTCTGTTCTTGTGAAAAAGATTATGTCAAAAACTGATATTTAACAGAAAAAAGAAAACTTGCAAAAAAAAAAAAACAAAAAAAAAGATAAGCACAAATGTGTTGATAGTGTCTGCTGTTCCTCCACAGGTGTATAACATTATCAAATAAAAAGTCAACTTTGCAGTGTGACTGAGCTCCTGCAAAACAGAGTGATTCTCACCGGGGGCATATGGACACAGTTCATGGGAATACTTCTTTCACTATGAATCATTCAGAAAACATTAATTAATAGTATTTTGGTAATTGTGGAGTTCTGAAAATATGTCTATGAGAGTTTTTTCTGATCTTGAAATTATACATAGATTTTAAATTGAATGTTATTTGTCGACAGCCAAACATCCGTGGTGAGAGTTGCCCTGTATTCCAGGTGTTACTACGTCTGCCTTTAGAGACAGTACAATTCATCTGAGAGTCTTTAGATACAAAGCATATAGTAATTTTGAAAATGTATGACAAAAAACCAATAAACAAGACATTCTGTACAGCGACTAAGACTTATTTATTCCCAGTTCTCATCTGTTTTTTTTTTTTTGCTTTGGCAGTTTTTAATCTTCTGGGGTCCACACATCATCAAGACAGATAATAAGATTATAAAAACTGATTATCCATTTGAGATGAATGCTTAACAGATGAGTGGATGACTGATCGGCACCACGTCAGTTGCTAAATGCCATCGCGCTCAGAGAAAGCTGCTGTTTATGGATATACTGTATATTGTGGTTGATGTTTATGGGGTGGTCATATTATTATTATTATTATTATACACTTGCTGTTGAGCATCAGCCTCTGTGGTTTGATCTTAATCTAATAATATGACATTCCTGCCACTGCATCCATCAGGGGGTTTACTTGAAACAAGATTTCCATCAAAATCAGCCCAAAACCTGTTTACATCCAAAAATCTTTTTTTAGGAGTTCAGTATAATACTAGTATTGACAGTGACAATGACTTGTGGAACAGCAATTTAGAGGCATATTATTTTTATGCAGGCACAGAAAGGAAAGGTGAGTTTGGACTATTTGCAAAATCACTTCCTATTTACTGTGTTTAGAGTGTCGTAATATAGTACTGTCTTACTTTACTATTGTGATATATTTGCTGTCAGTCCATTTATTTTAATGTCCAAATTCTGTGTGAAATGGTGAAATTTACCACGATGCAGTGCTTCCCAATTCTAAATGATTTGATACATATCAGTGACGACACAAAATGATTCAAAGTGTCTAAAATGTCAATTTACAGATAACTGGTAAACTACTAAGTGTTTGCTCTATAGGGATTAGTGAATGAGTAAACAAGAAAGGTCCCACATTTAATACATAGCCAGTAAAATGTGTTCTTTATATATAACTATTGTTATATATACTGTATTAACAGTACTAGAGCTTTGTGTTTTTCTTATGTATCTAGGAGCTTGGACCCACAATCACTCAATCAATCAAATGTCAGGCAGGCTTACGCTTGCCAACAAGCTGACAGTAAGAAAAAGCAAACAGTCTGGCAGGCAAAGCATAAAAGACAAACGGCAAGGAGAAAAAGAACAAGTAATCAGGCAGAAACCAGCAGCTTAACTGCTAAGGCAAGTTGGACAATGTGACAATGAGACAACAAGGGTAAACTGCCCACTATATGTACTGAGAGGCTAATGAGGACATGAGAGGCAGGCAGGTAATTGAATCAGGTAACCTGCAGGGAAAGCTTGACAATGCTCTCTGCTGGAAATGACAGGTGAGTAAAGTACACAGGAAGCACAAGCAGGATGTACTTCCTAAGGAGGCTGCTGTCCTTCAACATCTGCAGCAAACTTCTGCAGATGTTTTACCAGTCTGTGGTTGCCAGTGTCCTCTTTTACACTGTGGTATGCTGGGGGGCAGCATATCCAAAAAGGACACATCCAGACTGGATAAACTGATCAGGCGGGCCGGCTCTGTGGTTGGCACGAAGCTGGACTCTCTGGTGACGGTGGCAGAGTCGAGGACTCTGGACAAACTCCTGGATATTATGGACAATGCCAGCCACCCTCTGCACACCGTCATCAGCAACCAGAGGAGCCTGTTCAGTGAAAGACTGCTCTGCTCCTTCCCAAGTGCAGGACCAACAGGCTCAAGAACTCCTTTGTCCATCATGCCATCACACTCTACAACTCCTCACAAGGGGGGAGGAGGACATAGAGAGTAGGGGTGGTAGCCATTGTACACATTTTACTTGTACAACACTTACATACACATCGGACACTTTTTCCCCTAGTGCAATAACCCCATCATATGCAATAATGTGCAATAATTTTAATTTATAACACTTAACTTATACTTATACTATACAAAGCCATAACTTTATTTCACACGACGCCATACTCAGCTCTTTCTATTTACTTATAGTATTTTATTCCCATTCTTTATATCTTGTATTTTAAGTACTTACTGTTTTATTTTTCAACTGTGTGCTTCTATACCTGTATGCTGCTGGAAACGTAAATTTCCCTGAGGGAGTCATCCCAAAGGGATCAATAAAGTCTTCTAAGTCTAAGTCTAAGTCTAAGTCTGTGTATTAAATCTACACCTAATGTTAAAAAAAAGAAAAGAAAACTACAAAGTTCACATTTTACCCATCATCTTAGTATGGTGTTTTCAATTAGTATTCAAGAAATCAATGTCCTTTGTCATTTTGTGCTAAAAGGAAATGAAGGAAGAGCATCAGCAAAATGATGTCAATCAAAATGCAACAGTGGGACATTACTGCAAAAACACTTGAATAGTGCAAACATTTAATACCACTGTTGTGAATAGCTGCTTTATTTTCTGGATGCTTTTCACTATAGGACAGTATTGTCCACTAACATGAACTGACCGAGTTACTGAATTATAATGCAAATGCAGTATGAAGTCTGCAAAGTTGCAGAAATCATAATATATTTATACATCTTTATCTCCTTACACAATGAGATATAGTATATACAAATTGAAAGAACTGGCAAGAACACAAGACACAGAAGGTAAGGTGTCTGCTCTTTTGTAAACTTAAGGCCTGATTATGTACTACTAACACAGAGGGAATTATTAAATTCAGGAAAGAAAAACACCAAACACTATGAAATATGAGTCATGCACTTTCTCGGTCAGGGAAAGGACTCTGCCCCAGATAATTACTTCAACCTGTGCTGTCCCAGCCTTCATAAAGCAACCTTTTTCCTCTTCTGGCACTTTCACTGATCATGCAGATGATGTCTATTAAAGTCTATGAAGGCTCAGCTCTCAGGGTGGCTACTGGGACTGCATCAGAGACTCATCAGACAGAGGAGATGGAGGAAAGGGAGCAGGAATCATGATGAGATTTTCTTCTTCTCTGTGAATGATACAGACACACATTATTAAAAATATCCGCATTACTCACACAATACTTGTCTCCTACCTACTCCAAGTCCTCTGACAAAACTTCAAGACAATTAAATCATCTTTTTAGCAACAGCATATGGAGAGAAATCTGCTATTTCTGTCAGACTGGCTTGTCCCCTGACAATGCAGTTAATTATACTGATTTCAAAGTCACAATCAGGAAGAGAAAGTCTGCTTGTGAGGGAAGAATGCATGTTTCATGTCCCTCTTTGTGGCTGCCAGCTCTCCATGGAAGAGAAGAAGGGAGGGGGGGTGGGGTAGGGGCTTAAAATAGCATCAGTGGGATCAGCTATCTTCTCAAGATCAGGCGGTGGGGGCTACATGTGGCTCTTAGAGCTGGCCTGAGCCTGGCGATGAAGAGACTGATAACACAAGAAATGGGTGGATGATGGGGGTGGATAGAGGTGTAAGGGAGAGGTGATGAAGAGTGTTGACAGATGGAAAGGTTCTGAATCAGGATGGAAGGTGAGAAAAGGGCGAAAAGAAGCTGAGGCAATGGACGGAGGGAGGGAGGGAGAGGCTAAAGGATGGAAAAGATAGAGGGAAAGTAGGCTGGGTGGATTGAAGGAATGAAGACTGATGGTTGGGTAAAGGTAAAAAGGGGGAAATCAAATTTAAATAATAGAAATTATGGACATGAAAACCACTTTGTAAGGCAGAGAAGGAGCATAAAGACAACAAGAAGCAGGTGTAGATACAGGTGGAGGGGTAAGGGGGGAAATTACGGAGCAAAAGAACAACAGCAGTGGGAGAGAGGCGCATAAGAGGAAATAAAAGATTAAGAGCTAGGGTGAAAAAAATCAGGAGGAAGCACACAGAGCCTCTGCTGGCTGTCAGCTTCCATCTCCAAGATAAGAGCTCCAGCTACATGATCTGTTTTCCAGCATTACAGATGAAAGCGAGCGCTCCTGCACTGCAATCAGATCAGCCGTGTGTATCGCCATTGTTGCCACTAGCCGGGAAGATTTTCTCAGCAACACAGCTGAATGATGCACACTGCCAGGCATTGTGGAGCAAACAATGGTACAAGCCTTTGTGCACAATAGGCTGATCCAGCTTCAGCTGTGTCCTGGAGCCACTATCACATTGACAAGATTAGTAAAAGGACATTTAATGTGTTATCGCTTTCTCTCTGCACTGAACTGTGAACCAAACATTACTCGAGGTCCTGCTGTGCAATGAAAGTCGCACAATAGATACAGCAAGCTTGTTAATATACAGTGCAGCAGACACGTCAGTGAAGGGCTAACAGCGGCAATTATACTGTAATACAGGAAGCTTCGTGAGATTGGAGGGCCGCTGAGGTATTTGTCCAATTTATTCAGAGTTGTACATCAGGAACAATTGAACATGAAATTTTCCTGACCGCCTGTATCTTTTGGATAGCCTGACATGAGGTTAAAATGCAACTGAAATTAAACTGCATGTTGTTTTCCTGCTACTGTTTTAGCAGGATGTCTTTAATAATACACATTCATATTTACACAAAAGGAATAGGGTTTATCCTGATATATTTTTTTTTTGTTCTGATTAGCTACAGATATAGCCATAATGCCATAGTTCATGTTCAAGTTTAGTGTATTTGTCACATATAATCATACTGGGCACAGTCTTCGTGACATATATGTCGTTTACAGCCATAGTCACATAATATAATAATAAATAAGTATAATAATAACAGTCCAAGGGAAATTCTTTGTCTATGTCTGCATTTATAATCCTAATCGCATGTGGGTAGAAGCTCTTCATGATGATTTTCCTTGCCTTAGTCTCACACCTACATGGAAGCGCACCACCTATGATACGTTAAGCTGAATGAACCATTTCAAGCAGGACCTTGTGCTCCTGTTTGGAGCTGTTCCCCTACAGGGCAATGATCAGGTATTGCCTGCCATCAGGACGATCCATAAGTGTCTGCGGTAAGCATGTGTACATTTATATGAAGACAGGGATTATGAAATACAATCACTACCACTTGTAGTAGGACATATCTCAGAAGAACACATGCAAACACAAAGAGGGAACAAAAGTGAAGAGAGCAGTAAGATAACAGCAAAACATGACAGTTTGCCGAATAGAACATCTGCTGCTGCTCTGAAGGTTGGAGATTTCATTTTTACTTGACACACTGCTTATATGTCTTTAAAATACGGAGAGCTGTCTATGTATTAAAGCAGAGATGAAATGGAAACTGTAAATACTAAAGGAGGAAAAATGAATTGTAAGACTGGATATGACAGGCAAGGCAACTTTGTTTGAATAGCACATTTAACACACGAAGGCAATTCAGAGTCCTTTACTAAAAAGAGCGTAAAAAACAATTTAATTGCAAATGAAAAAGTTCAGAACTGAGACTCAAATAAAAGATAGGAATGTACATGAAATAAACGCAATTAAGAAAATAGGTTTAAAAGCCTTTTAACATCAATTTTGACATTCCATTTAAGTTTGTTATTTCAGTTTAATCATTTATCATTTTAAAACAGAATATGAAGTAATCTTTGGAGTTTTTTTCATGCATAATTTACAGGCAAATTTAATTAATCAATGTATTAATTTATCATGATTAAACACTGAAAAAGTCTGTAATTATTCCAGCAGCTCACTCCCGACTGCATAATATATCAGTCAGATAATGGAAAACTTTTAAAAACATTTTTTTTTTTTTTTTAAGTGTAAAAGCCTTATTCTTATAGCATTAATTTAGTGGTGAGATTAAAACTGGCTTGGTACTTTGATGATTTGGCTGATCATTTGCATAGATTTAAATTACCTACCTGTTTTGTGTCAATTTTGGCATTGTTAATATTTATATCATTCCTCATAACTGATTAGCAAGCCATCAGGATCATTTATCATCTAAGTGCCTGTTTGTACAGTGGGCTGTCGTAAATGAGGGGACCGCCATTTCCAGTTAGAGGAGTCACAACCCCAGTCCATTAGCCCGCGAGTGTTTAGACTGATGTGCAAATTATAGGGTGAGATGTGTAAGTGTTAAATGTATCTGCAGTGTTGGTGTCGTGTAAATGGAAGGTGAATGTTTGTCTTTAGTGTGTTGAGTGTGGAAAGAAAGAGATGGATTTTTTTCTGGGGCTGCTGGGTAGCTCACTCTTCATGTCTCCTCACTGTCTATCTATCAATCTTTATCAATAGATACTCAAACTAATAATTTAATTTCACTAAAGTTAAATGAAATCTAGAAATCAGTAAGGAGGAAGTATGAATTCAGTTGCTTTTTTCCATAACCCTAACCATTACATCAGAGACACTTATGAATGAATGAATTTCATAAAGCCTTGTAAGCTGTGTAATAATGGCATTTTGTTGTATTGTTTGAATTGTGTCTTAAAAGTTGAGAAAATCTTCACCAAGAACGTCCTATTTAAATTTAAAACTAGGCAGGAGGCAGGACTAAGGCGAAAAAAATGAGCCACTGTGAAAGTACAAAGTCATTTCTCTAGTCACACACCCAACTACTCTCTATTTATATCTCATTGTTGACCGGCTATATTTTTAGATATGTTGACTCATAATTATTTGGCTGACTTTGCCGTCAACAGCTTGTGTGTCTTTGCGGCTGATGCCGGATCAACGAAGCCAATCAGCTCATGACAACTCAATCATTAGCGCTATTTGAACGCCTTGGATGTTGGACCGTATTGCTGTTCCACAGAATGTGCTCCAGAAGCGTCTATTTTTCCATCCCGAGACAGAACAGCGAATCTCACAAGTGCCAAAACAAAATTAACAAAGAAAGATCAGTCGCCATTTCTGCAGTGCTTTTGGCAGTTGGCTGTCACTGCAGCAGAAAACATTTCCAACACCTCATTAGTTTGAACAATAAAAGAAATCCTCAAAAGCAGTTTATATACAAGCATACACACACACACACACACAGATTCAATCTTTATGCATACATTATGAAAGGGGAGGGGGGTGTAGCACTATGTGTGAGACATTAATATTGCACCATGTTGTAATATTTAATGCATTAATTAAAGTGCCCTGTGGGAATAGAAACTAACATGCTTCATCGACTTGGTGCAAAATCACCTTTAAATCTTAGTAAGCAAGGTCTGTGCAAAGTTGTGTTTGTGTGTGTGTGTGTGTAACCATTGCTTTGTATGAGCATCCTTCTACGATAAATGTAGCTTTAGTTTTACACGTTCTGATCAGGCCCTGTTAGCTACGCTACAAGCCTGTGACTATTTATGTAACACTCTGTCGGATTAATAGAGGATGCTCATTAATACAAGCGCTGTAATTAATTGTGCTATGCATGGCATGGCTGCAAAACAAATACAGTATCACACAGATAAGTTTAGTCTTGTTTAGAATAATAAATCATGTTGAATCTGTGCTGTCAAAGATTATCTGACCTAAATACTCAACTTTATATGGCTCTCCAAGGAGTCCATTTTATATAAGTAAAAAAACAACAATACACAAAACACGGTTAGAAGCATAGCAATACATAATTTGTCCAGTAAAAACTTAGCGGTGTCTCTTAAAGAAAAAGATTTCCAGGCAATGGTGATTACGCCTCTTAATAGACATAGTTACTGCTCGTGAGTGATCATAAGGTGCCGCTAGTGAAACCCACCTAAAAGAAATGATGAATTTTACTTATAGAATAAAACATAGGTATCAATATTTTAATTCTAATTCTGGGCAAGAGAGCATCAGTTTCAGCTGTTTTCCTTTAATAAAGAACTTTGTCATCTTCATATATATATATATATATATTTTGAACTTAGCCAGGTGTGTTTGAGGGGCTTTCATATGTGCAGAACAATAAAGGCCCAAGTATATTTACCTACCTGTGACAGTGCCATACCGGCACAGTGAAATGTTGGAACAAGTTATTTGGCAAATGAACATACTGACTCATTTAGTGTAAATAAGATTTAAACCACTTAATCTTTCTAAAGTCCAAGTACAATATTTCGTAATTCCCCAACCACTGGTAGATTATCATTGGTCTACTTCACAAACATGTGACAAACTTTTCTGATGTCATCTACTTCGTTTCTGAAGTTACTCCAGAAGAACTAACTTCACTGAGGTGCCCAAGGCCACATAAACACTGAATGCAGAGAGCGTAGAATTTTGAGTTCCAGCACACAGGCTACTGATGGGAAAACAATATCCTTAAAAAATATATAGAAAATAGAAGCTGTTGAAAAAAATTTGATCACAGGGGAAAGAAAACAGGATATTCTTTGACACTTCAGAGGAAATATAGCAACTGTGATGGTAAAAACAGGGGGAAAAAAAGCAGCTCCTAGAGGCTCATTACGCCCCAAAATATGAAAGTGTTGCAAGAAACAAAAAAGTATTTTTGTGTTATTTTTAGAACCTAAGCCATAGCATGGGAACATGCTAAGTTGCTAAATTTCACAGCAAAGTGCATATTAAATTCAGATATTTATTGGTAAATATTTAATTTAAACAGTAGGGAGCTTCGATACGATAGCTGTAAGATGGAAAGTCTGATGATCATCAAATCATTTGAAATCAATTTGTGTGAGCCATGAGATTAATTTTCCAAGACCAAATCCTATGTCACCCTGATCAGTATCTGTCAAGACAACTTATTCTGCACCAGGATGTTGAAAAGACCAGCAGAGCAGATCACACATCATTGCCACTGTAGGTATGCCGTGTTCACAGTAGAGCACATATCTGGAATTTACAAATGTCCATGTCTGTATTTCCTGAAAAAGTTACAGTGTTTAAAAACACTTACACTAATTGCCATCAGCAGTTTGCCTAATTCATTATTTACATAGCCTGATCCATTAGCAGGCTTGCACAGTCACGTGTACAGCTTTCAGTTGTACAAAATGCACAGAAAGCCTAAAAACTCTAAAATAGACCATTATCTCCTTCCTGGGCAGAATGTCAGCAACATAAATTTAAGTCCGGCCAATGATTACAAAGTGTGAAGCCTCAAAGCCAACATGTTATAGCAACAAAGAAGCGGTAGAGAGAATCTGACAGGAGAGATCTGGAAACAGCCTGTTCTTTATGTGGATACCTGTTAAGCGATGCCAAGGAGGCCACTGGTGATTTTAATGGTGGAGAACACTGGAGCCTGCCAACATGGCAGTCCAGTTATTATCGCTTATGAAGCCTGAAAGCCGAGTGCGGTTCTGCGGAGAGCACGAGGGGCCTGTGTTAGGTTGGCAAGGTGAGTGCTGTTGAGATTAAGAGACGCTCAGCTCCCCAAGCATCAAACCAGGGTCAGCAGCTCGGGGCAGACAGGTGCAAGCAGACAAATGAGTTACTTCTCCATGCGTAGAGCTCATTAGTCAAGTTGGTCCCCTAACCTGTAATACAGTGGTATGAAATCCCAAATTTATGTCAGCTTAAATCATAAGAACTTGTATCTGCAGCATGAGTGCACGTTTTACTGCATCATGATTTAAACTGATGGATTTTGAGAGACCATATATATATATATATATATATATATATATATATATATATATATATATATATATATCAAGAGCTATACTTTTGTGCTTCTGGGCTACTTTGCACATGTATTATACTAAAGTTTGCTTTTAGTTTTTATCCTGAGAAAAATGCTCATATGGCCTATTGTGTTGGATGTGTCAGTTATCACAATCAACACAAGAGAGACAAATAGACAAAAAAACCTTTAAAGTCAGTGTGGTTAGCTGCATTTAGCTATCTGGACTGTGCATAATTCTGCAGTCCCGTTAATACAAACACTAAGGAATATTTGCAAATGTGGACCCTGCTGTGTTTCCTGATACGGACAGGGGGAATCAAGGGCAGAGTGCTGCGGCAGGATTACTTGGAGATGGCAGTCAAATCCTTTCAGCACCAAGACGGTATTACCAGGCAACGGAGAAAAATAGCAGAGCAGCAAAAAGGCATTTTCCACACAATATTCAGACTGTAAAATGCCCTCATAAAATCACAGGGCCACCCACATTGCATTACCTGGAACTGAAAATGGAAAAAGTGAAAGAAAAGTGCTTTGAGAGTTGTAGTTTGAAAATGTACACAGTTTGAGTTGTTTAAATTTCCACACTTTCACACAGAAATGAAAATCAAAAAGACATACTGCTGTGGTGTTCTTTGCAATATTGGCAATTCCAAACCAAGGCCGAACGTCAGCTCGTTCGACATTAAAAATGGCATTGTGTTTTGAAAAGAGATGAGACTGTGCCGCCACAGCGCCACAGTGCAGCCCTCACACTCACCAATTACATTCATTCCATTCAGCGATTACACTGAGGAGGCTGGCAGGAAAAATAGGAAGCTTTTTATTCCAGCAAAGCAACCCCAGGCGCCTCCAATGTGTGATGCTTTCTTGCTGCCACTGGGTGACAAATCAGACATAATAACTCTAACTATTAGGGTACTGTGGCAGAGCTCTCGCTTTCATCCATCCAATTAAATTGGCTCAGTCATTACAGGAATGAGATGTACTAGAGGTTAGATGCATCTGCACAAAATCCAGCCAATCACATTTAATGTATTCACTGATTAGGTCTGTACCCTAAAGAGACAGGAACGAATAGGACAGGCATTTCTCTTAACGGGGCTTCATTTTTGCAGGAGAAATATTCTAACAAGGCCCAACCCTATGATCTCCATCTGAATGCCGGGGTTGTCTCCGTGACATCATTGTCACGGCTCTGAGTCCATTTCAAGCCATCACTGAGGAAGTTCCAATCTTTCTGCTCCAGCAAATCTACTCCTTTCAAGTATTGTTAGAGACTAATGCGCCTAGCCACACAGAGAATAGCCCTTTCTTATACAGCTCTCTATAAATAGCCTTCTTCTTAATCTATCCTAGATTTCATAGATTTATTTCAGATAGATCTGCCTCCAACCAGCTGAATTACAGCAAAAGCTGTGGAAGGCAGTGCACACATAGACTCAAAGCGAGTCCAGTCATACAAACCAGCTTTAAATTTATATATATATTTGATTTCAGTGGGGAAAAAAAAGTCTACATTTGTAAAAGGTTATTTTGGTTTATTTCTCATTGGGTACTCATAGTTTAGTTGTAAATTTACTGTTCGTCTTTGTTTTCTTTTCCAAAAAAAAATCTTTGGCTAACCTAGGGTGCTATTAAAAACTGTCTTGTTGTCTCACTGTGTGTATTTCTTGCCCTCTTCTTAGATCTCACCAATTAATTCTGTGACACTATTACCGGATGACCAAGGTGAATCACAGTGAAGACTATGAAAATAAGAACCAAGCTGTAAACTGGAATTATCTGTAAAATTTCATGGTGCAATCTAAACATAAATAACAGCACTTCACTTGCGTACTCGTGGGCAGGAGGTACACTGTCACATTTTTCACAGAGGCTCATGTAATATTGAAACTTTAATATGTTTCTTGCCTCTGATGTGAAATTTGTTTGGACTGTCTTTTTTTTTTTTGCAACACCATTGCAGACCATTTTAAATGTACAGTCCGGACATTCATGAATGGAAGCACCGAGCCAATTGTTCCTGTAATAATGGCTTGCACTTTTGCCAAAGAGTTCTGATTTCAGATCGCCATATATTCCCACACCTGCCACGTAAAAGTAGGACATATTTTTGCTTTGTTGTACAGAAAATGGAACACAAAAAGATGAACGGCTGAGTGTATGGCGTTTGGCAGTGGGTGACAAATACATTATTGCTTTGCGCACAGCAGCAAACAATCCAAGTGCTGCTTTGGAGAGTGAGCTGTCACAGTCCCCGCACCCAGACAGCATCACACCATAAATATCAATAAAAGAGAGAAAGGGAGATGTCCTCAGGGAGACTGCAGCGAGGTACATGAATTAGAAATGTCACCAATAAGTTTGGGGAAAGGGGAGCAGATCTACAGCGTGGTTCTCACTTCATTCCTGCACAAAACAAATTTTGCCTTGGGGGAGATAACATCCAGTGATAGCAGGCTGTGGACTTCTGTCAGCTGCGATGAGAGCAACTACCATATATCAAGAGCCTATGTGAAAAAAAATATCAATAAAAATAAAATAAAATAAACTTAAACATAGAACACTTTTATACTACCCTTGCAGAAAGCACAAATTTGGTGAATATGTGTGTTTCATATGCAGGCCTGCGGCTAATGCTTGTTTTAGTTATTTATTGATAGAAAATAATGAAAGACGACTATAACACTTTCAAAACAGTCAACAAATACATCAACTAATAGATTAATCAACTAATCTTCTCAGAAACAATAAAAAGTATATAATAGTGAAGACTGTGTGGTGCTGTTGAAAGCTCTGCAAAAGGCTAGTATAAGCAGACTTAGTTAGTTAGATTCTTTTCTCAAAAATGTATATGGCCCAAAATATAAGATAATTTGTGCAAAAAATGTTGTGAAGTAAGCTAGATTTATTGCAAAGTATACATTTCTCAACACCCGTTTTTTTATGTTTTATTATTATTAATGAATGAGATAAAACAAAGCTTAAATAATGTGGAGAAAAAACATTGTTTGGATTTGCCACAGCCTGTGGTCGGACATATGCAGTAATATATCATCTTCACATTCATTGGCACTTTAATTAATGGCATATTCACAGTTTTCCCCACAATTGTAATGAACAGAAATGCATCCATTCTCGTAAGCCCATTGAGATGTAAGAAGCGTTTGAACTCGAAGGCCCTATCAATTAGCTGTGTTATTTCCTCCGAGGCATGAAATAAAGAGGCATTATGAGCCACACCTGGCAAGACAGATGTCTGGATGAGGGCTATCTAGAAGCCTTTCGTCCCCTTCTGGTGACTTCACCTCTGAGACACACTCATAACTGAGACGGAGCAGCGGATTGGAAGCTTAACTTTAACCTGTTGTGCTGTTGAGCTGAGGACTGGTGTGTTTTCTTTTTGGTTTGTCATGATGTATCGCCACCCATACTATTGTTGACATATTGTTAAAAAATCATCTTTAATTTTGAGTGATATTTAGTTTATTTTACTAACCTGTGCAGTAACTGTGTTTCATTTTCATGCTCTTGTGTTCAGCATTTGCCACACATATTGTACAATTAAATGTCTAAATACAGCATGCCAATGTGGTCCCCTGGCACATTTTCCCTTATTTTCTCAGTTGCTGGTCATTTATTATCTATCCACAGTAGGAAAGTTAGCCACAGACCTCTAGATCTTTGCACATCACTGTGGTTTTCTGCTCCTTTGCCTTTCATAAGATTCCCTCCTCTGGTTAACAAGTCATTCATTAAGACCTGCATTGTCACCCACCGGGGAGGCACGCCGCACACCGTCTGACCTGCAGCTCATTTTGGTTAGATGGGCTCCACTCTTAAAAAGAGCCTGGAACGCTTAGAGTCATAAAAAAAGATGGTGCGCACAGCTAGACAGCCATTTATTAGGCTCTATTGTTTCCCACATAGGGAGACTTGGAGAAACACCTTTCTGACCTGCAGCCTGATTTCACTTTGCAGTGTCTATGCATAACGATTTCTAACAGTGCAGCTGGAAAAAAAAAAACAGGAGCTCAAGTGAACAATACTTAATATGAAAAATTGCTTAAGCCTTTTGTTGTAGGAACAAAAAACAGGTGGGACTAGTGTTTTCCCCTAATAGACATGTTTTTTCAATCGAAGATTATTCCTGCAGTGGTGTAATGTGCTCTCTGACAGCTCAATCCTTTTTTCTTCAGCCTGAGGCAATGCATTATAAATGTTTCCCCCTATATTTCTTTTGAAGGTATGGTAAGTAGTTTTTGACCACTGCTACTCTGCATATTGAGAAATAACATGAGAATCTGTATGTGGTTGTTGAGACACCGTGACATTTAAACCTTGAAATATTATTCAGCTCGAATGTTTGAGCTGATTTCAATCTTGCACATATTGTATATCGCAAGTGGTGAATATTATGAATGCCTGGATGTTTTTTTTATTCATTATTATATTATTTTTTTCATTTTTTGAAACTGTGTCTTGAGGGAATTTGACATTTGTGAAAACGTATTTTCATTATTAATTATAATAAACACAGTTTTAGTCATTTGGTAATAAGCAGCATATGAAATATTTGCTTGAAAACACTTTGCTAAGTGTTGCTAACCACATTTAGTTAGATATCTCATTTAGTTCTCTACCAATGTGTAGCAGTCACACTCACCCACTTCAACTGATGTGTAGCAGCCAGTTTCTGGCACCAAGGTGTGTAATTATCTATTTTAGCTGCCCCGGATAGACGAATCAAGACAGCACCAGCACCAGCCATCTGGCTGTGTGAGAACTCAAGTCTCTGCTGGCAGAAACACAAATGTGTTTTCACCCTCCCTGTTCTAACACCCACCATAAAACCTCCGCTGTTCTTGTTTTACAGATTGCATGTTTGTCACGGTCACTTGGACGCTGTCTCAGTGATTCCGTGTGCTCCTTTATTCCAGCTGCCAGTCAAACGGCCAGCCAGGCTTGTTTTACTCCTCCTGGCCTGACAAGAATTTATAGAGCATCACTGTAATTTTCAGATAAAAGGCGACTTCTTTCAAATCTGCGTAGTGCTCAAAGTGGAGTCTCTTTGTGAAGCATTGGGAACAGGGGATTTGAATGCAAGAACAATATGGTGCATTGTGTAAAAGTCCTCCGTCTAGAATAATACAGTCGTCTGTGCATATGGTCGGATTACTCTATATCTCTTTGTAATCAGGTTTTAGATGAGGACCATGTACAATTTAATTTCTAAAAAATTAATGCATGCAGCCTTTTTCCAGAGTCATGAACTCATTCTTGAAACTGCCTTAATGTATGTTGCTGTTCTCTTTTACCATAACCATGGGAGCAAGCTAATTACCTTCGACAAAGACCACACTGACCTTGCATCAAAGCTCACGGCACAGCACATGCAGATGTAAGCAATACATCACCCAATAAAGCAATTCTATTGTGTGTGATGGGAAAAAAAAAGACTTTGGGACATATGCATAGGTCATAGCTATCTTTAGTCGAGACTGAGGGCCTATTGCAGTTGTTATCTGTGTGAAACAGGGCCAGATGGGGCCTAACCTTGGCTCATTCCCCACTGGGCATTCATCTTAGCTCTAATTAGCTGCTTTTAGAAGCTCACTAGGCTAGTTATATTGCTCTGGACACAGACACCTCTGCCTCTCACATCCTGGCTCACAGTGGAGTCCTGGTTGTGTTCGGAATAAGGAATACCAAAATGTTTTGGAGATGATGACATTCACTGATCAAACAGAATGTTAATGGATGTGATTGGCATTCATTACACTTTTTAAATGGAATGTAAATGCATGATTTATTATTTAATTCCTTGAAACCCAAGAGTATGTTCTACTATTGTACGGTGGTCTTTTTTCTGTTGAGCAAACACTGAGTTACCAGTTTAGAGTGTTACATACATCTACACAATGTAATGCTTTTAAAACATGATTAAACATTATTAAACATTATTTGAAATTCTCACTTTCTATAATATCTATGTATTAGATATATAAATCTACTTTATATATCATATTAATCATTTCTATGGACACTAGGCTGCAGTACAACAGCCCTGCAGTAAATCCTGTAAAATCTTTTATTGTTCAGGGTTTGCTGACATCGTGTCAGTAATTCAACTTTCTGGTAGTTTTTATAATTTTGTCATTGGACAGTGGTCTGTGGGGACCAATGCAGATTCAATAATGTCCGGAATGCAAGACAGAGAGAGAGAGCGATCTTTCTTTTATTAGATATTGAGCTCCTCTCAGACTCACCTGCATAAGAAATACTGGATCTGTGAATCTTTTTCTTACTCCAGCTTGCAACAATAAAAGACACCCCCAGCACAATGCAGTCTAATGTAAGGCCATCACAATGTTCAGCCTCAAAGACTGCAATGGAGTTGACCTCTGTGACACAGTGTCAACAGAAATTGAACCTCACAAAGGATTAACTACAGACAACCTGTATTGGAAACATTAGATTGTCCATTGGCTGAAGGTTTAGGTTGGTCAGGTGGACCTAATATACTTTGAATTACATGAAATAGCACTTTTGAGGCTTAAAGGTCTTTGAAATTGTCCCATTGAAATTGTCCCATTAAAGATATTGGCATTGTAACACACATATAGTTTCTAAGACGGTACAAAAGAAATAAAAAAGGAAAGTCTTACATTGGACTCGCTCTATATGGCACCCATGGGAGCACTGTTTTGTTTTATTTAAAGTGAAACATCACTCTTCTACTGACTGAGCTGAGAATATGACTCATTCCACAGTGTTGAACACTGGAAAAGCAGCTTAACATTTTCATGTCATGTAGGTGAAAGCATTTGTGAGTACAAATATTCACCTTTAAACATTCAGTGTGGAGTGATTCTCTTAGAATCACTTGATTTACTCCACAAAAGCACAAACTGTTTTAATTAGGCCACAGCCACCAGCTGAGGCAGTATTGATCGCCATTTGTGCAGTTGATGATGGATTATGGAACTGATAGATTTTAGCCCTCAGACAGGGGAGACATGACAAGGTATTCTGTTAACACGGAGAAATCCATACTAACATTCAATTGGACCTCACTCCCTCTCCATCTCATTCCTTCCATCCATCATCTCTCCTCTCTTTGTGCCCATCTAACTGCTCTCTCTTTTCCCCTCTCAGTCTTCTCTCCCTTTCCTTTCCCTGCATCTGTCTTATCCCTCATTCTCATTTCTTCCATCCATTTTCTATTCATTCATTCCCTTCATCATGTCATTTACTCTTCTTTCTGTTTCTTGCCTCTCGCTCCTTCCTTTCTACATCTTTTCTCCTTCCATTCGTTTCACATGGTAATGCTGCCACCTCAGAGCCTCTGAACTAATATAGTTATGTGAGAGAGAATTTTAGTTACAATGATATTTACAGTACTGCTCTTGAAATAACTAATTTAAAAGCTATTCAGATCTCACCTTTAACAGTGTGGATATATGTCCTAGTTCAGATGTATACTTCATGCACATGTGTGTAAAAATAACAATTCCCACGGTATGGTAAAGGAAAGCATAATGCAAAAACTGTCCTGGTGATAGAAATAGAAGAGCAACTTATGCGTGAAAAGATCGGTTGTTATTTGAACCCTCTGGGATTCAGATGAGAACAACATAATGACTGGTTCAAAGCTATGTTGCAAGGAGAACTAGAAAGTAGTCATTTTCTGTCATTTTGAACGCTGCATGATTGGTCACTGATCCATAACCTATAATAAAGAGTAAAATATACTACTGAGACAGTAGATTTCATCTGGGTCAATGCCACAGTGCTGTGCATTTGTGATTGCTGTTGATTAGTTGTAGTTATTATGTAGTTATTATGGTGACTGTGTGTCGTACAAAGGGTTTTGCTTCAAAAATAAATATCTACACTAAAAAAAAAAGACTGCTGTGGACTTCCTGGGGACTCAAGGCAAGAAAAAATATGAACTATTACTGATATTATGAGTCAAAATTACTTTTCTTTTCTTTCCTTGCACTGCTTTTTGGTCCAATGTCACCTGATACCTCTTTATAAATTCTGATTACACTTTTTTGGATCAACTCTTTAACCTATAAGGCTATGTGGACAGTGGGGGAACCGAGATGTAAAAGAAATTTCTTTAAAGCTGAAGTATGTAAGTCATCTAAAAACATATAGCCTATAGCCATTTACAAGATCCACCGCGCCCGAATCACAACAACCAGTCAGTTGCCAGGGAAGCCCTCACCCAGTATCTTCAGTGAGTGGAATCAATGGTGGACATCTCTCCTTTGCCTACGACTGCTTGCATGACAAAGACAAGTGAACGGAAGAAGACCACTGAAGAAAAACAAGCTAAAGAGAAAGATTTAGATCCAGTTGCTCTGCGGGAATAGGTTTCAGAGGTGAGTTTGAGCACAGGAAGGAATCTGGAAGTTGTTAAAATTTTCAAGCTAAGTCCTCTCTCTCTTCAATCATCCCGCCTTCGGATTTAATGGCAAATACAGAACAAATTCCATCATATGATAAATATAGAACCCGTATTTTTTATGACATTTAGACAGGTACTTTCCTTCGGGAAACCTTTCAGCGTTATTACACAACATCCAAAGGTGAGCAAGTCCCGAAACCACTGCCATGTTTGTATTCTACTCTTTAATGAGGCCGGCTTAAATCAGAGCCTCTGTGCTTAAATCCGCTTTATTCTCAAGTCACGGTTCTTTCAGATAACCCATCAATGCCGGTCCAGAGTGAGCTTTGCAATCTCTTTATTATGAAAACCACTGTCGTGAGAGACGGGATGGAATTTTTTTTGGGACGTCCTCACAGGAATCTTATCTTCATTATCTTCAGTACCTTTTGATTGTGTGGGGGTGTTTGAACAGTTGTAGACTGCTATAAAATGACAATACAGCATGAAGAAAACACAGAGCGGACAAAGGGAGAGAGAAGGAGTCGAAGCAACAAGACTACAGCACATTCAGACCTGGGTAACAGATGGAGGGAGTTTTCAGCAGTCCTATCAGCTTCAGCGGGAGAGCCACGCCAGAGATGACAAGGTCGCTGACAACACTTTCGCAGCCTTTCACTGTGAACGCCACTACAAAGTCTTCATGCAATTGTGCACATCTGTGGCTGAACGAGAAACATGAGATCGAGCAAGCATGCGAGAGAGATAAAGATAGCAACGAAATGGAACAAGGTGTCACACATTTTCACGTTCTCGCATACATCTTAACTCCTTAATAAGACGTACAGGAGGGATGGGAAGTCTCTCTGATTGCTTCCTCCAGGTAATTTGCCTCTGGAATCTACGCCATGTCTTTCTCTTCTGTACAGTGGGGATGCAACTGAAGTCAAACCTATTATTAGGATTCAAACAGATGATGCACTCTGCAAGGATACAAACAGCATCTCAGCTCCTTAAAAACTGGTATAAAAAATAATTCAGGTGATTTTTGTCTGTATATGAACAAGCAATATGTGTTTAAACATGAGTTTTATATTGACATTTTCAGCTCTTAAACGCCTTTCATCAATTTTTGCCAGATTTATTATCTGCAGTGGAGATCAGGATAAAGCTTGACTGATGTTCCACGGATGCTGTTTTCACCTCATGATCTAATATCGAATCCAGACACCTTTAGCGGCTTGACAGCAGACTGGAAAATACAAGCTTAATATAGGAACAATGATAAAAGTTAATGCAAAATGGCCAAGAGGGTTTTTCAGATTTTTGTCAGTAACTTTTTCAGATTTTTTCAGTAACTTTTTTTTTTTTTATTGTAATAGATATTTAAGACCAACTGAATTTAATTTCAGCCTCCTCCCATTATCGCCAACCTCCAAAGAGCACACAGTATGGCCAACTGCAAAAATGGCAGTTTTCCCCTGAAGAAACCTCTTGTTCCCTTTCTATACAGACCATTTAAAGTTAGAGATCTTTAATTTTAACTCACTTAAATGTTTTCCTCTTTCTCTCTCTCTCTCTCTCTCTTTCTCTTTTTTTGAAGGCAGGGTTCATTAGAATATTGTCTGTGCCTTTTCAGTAATTTAGCTTTAAGTGTAATGTTATGTAGTACAGTTTGTGTGCAGATAAACTCATATGGGCATATGACCAAAGAAAACACAGAAAATTAGGCAGTTTGACCAGCTTTCAGTGTCCGTTCCCTTTAATTCCAATTTAAATCTGAATACATACATCTCCATGTTAAGTTTCTTGAGGAAATAAAAACTTTTTCCTCTCTTGTCACCCACACAAATTTGACAGTTCCTAGGTAAGCCTTTACTGTTACCTCCTGAACTTATTTTAGCAATTTATCTTAACCAGAAATTTCCTTAAAGAGACATGCACAGAAATATCAACCTCCTCACTTGTTGTAAGAGTGAAAATGGGTGTTAAATAGACGTATAAACTGTGAAGTATGCTGAAATACAAGCGTCAAACTCTGCAGTTTATTAAGTTGACAAACATTTGTATCACTTCCGCAAACATAATGGAGTATATGATTTTCAACTCACACACACAGACATGCACACTCAGTCAGTTGGCATTGACAGTACCTTGAACTGCAGCTGTACCCATGATCCCTCTCTGCAACCTCCTGACCAGCTTGAACTCCCAATCCCACGAAACCACAGTGATTTACATAATTACAGGAACTCATCTGACCTGCTGAAAATGGTGTGTCATCACACTGTCAGGAAATGATTTCCATCGGAGAGACCAATAACAGGGCGAAGGCAAGAAGAATAATAGCAAATTATACAAACCCCTTGTAACTAATTGGATAGAAGTCACGCTAAAACAACCATCAGCGCTGATTTATGGAGGATGAAAATAAGTGATCTCTCGGATGTGAATGGCAAATGTCATAGATTGGCTCTTTTTAGAGAAATGTGTCATGTAAATCAAGGCTGCTCTCACCAGAAAAAAAGTACAGAGTGGTTGTTCAAATGCTTCAAACAACCTATGATCATTTTTTTTGGATGAGTCCCATCCAGCAAGATGGTTGGGTTGGTTGCCAGCCAACAAATGCAAGACTTTGATAATGGAGTTTGTGGGTTTCTTTAAGTCATAACCACATTTTTTGCTAACTAACTAGTTCTTCTTTAAAAGTCCCCTGACCTTTTTTTGATAACCTAAACCACGATGATCAACAAACCCAAACAGGTTGTTCTTTGTGCCTAAACCTCACCGAACCTTAACCACAGCTGTGTCAGGTCAGAAACACTTTTATGTGTTATGATTTTGGAAGGCACTGATATTTCATGCGTCCCTGCATCAGATGAAAATGCTGTTTAATTTGTAGGAAAATGAACACTTTTTGTGTTTCCATTGTGTCTGACAAAAGTCTGAATTAAATTGTTTTGGATAATATTAGATAGATATTCCATCACTGTGACAATTTTTTGTTGTTGAGTTTTCTACTTAAAAAGCTGCACTTTATTTTGGTGGCTCTGTTTTCCCTCTTCACCTACAGAATGGATACATTTCCTTGAGCAGAAATGCATCATACAGTACAGCAGATGAGAAAATCTGAGCTTTTATGACCAAGGAAAAAAAAACAAAAAAACAATATGGAGTGTGAAGACGTATGGTGCAGATAGTAAAAAGCATGGGATGTAATTTAATAATTCATAACCAGATAAACGAGAGGGAGAGCAAAGAGCATGACAGGGCCGGTCATGGTTATGTACATAAAATAAATCCTTTTCTAGCTTCACATGCGTCTACAACAAGTGTGAAACCGATGTGAGCTTTTAGTGGATAAGGCGCAGAGGAAGAGAGAATTAGTTGAGGTTGAAAAGAGGCAGTATTATGAGTTAAGAAAAAAAAAAGGCTGAAACATTTTTGTTTAAGGAGGCAAGCTTAGAGAGAGCTGTCGTAAATCCAGATGGAAGAAGGTGAAACTGAAACAAAAAAACGTAGGTGTGAAAGAATCTGGGTACATGTTGAAAAATTTGACCACAAATCTGCATGAGCGCGACAGCTGGTTTAGCTCTGCTAGTCCTGGCTGCTGTAATGGGCTCTTCTCTTTCTACAAATAGCTCTCCAACAGCTGCTGATGCAAAGAAAGTTGACTCCAGGTTGTCGGAGAATGACTTTAGCTGCCTTCTTTAGATTCCAATCTGGCACCCTGTGTGATGGTCACACAGTTTTGGTGGGGGGGTTGAAGGCAGAATTTTCCTGTGAAAGAGCATCTCGGTCTTCGTGAGTACGAGGCAGACGTCCAGTTGGACGCGCATGAGTGAGCCTCACAGAGCTGTGTGCCATGCAACTTGAGTGTAAAATTTCACACAACTGTTAGACTTGCGCTGATTCTGGTTAAATCTAGCCGTGTTTAGGCGGACCACTGTTTGCAATGACATTGCACCCCCGGAGGTTGCTGCCACTAATGACTCCGGTTCAAAAGGAGCAACACTTTCATGTCTCTTTTGATTAGTCAGGTTAGCTGTGACTCAGAGCTAGGAAACACTTTGGAAACAGAGTGAAAGTGTGACGGCATTGTGACCTGGATTGTAATGTCCTTTTGCTTCGGCCTGAAAAAAACTGCCTGCAAAGATTCTTCAAAGTCACGCTGGATTGCTGAAGCGATATGTGGCCATCCTAGCATGAATAAGCATTTTGTCTCTTGTGTAGATACCGATCACACCTATTTTCTCATCCTTTCTTCCAGCATTATTTTTGAAACTTCAAACTCCAAGGATCACAGTTTGATCGGTCTAAATCTTAATAAGCCTCCAGCACAAATTATTTGATAATTCTATTTTTTGGGCCAGTCTCTCTCACCCTCACCTCACCCACTGCCTCATCTCCTCCCTCTGCACTCGCTCTCTCTTACACCTTCCAGTGCTCTGCAACAATATCAATTACGATATCATACGCTGTAGGGGTGGGTGGGGAGTTTGTATTCACTGTTTATTTGTATCTCTTCAAATAAATCCATAATTTTCTTCCAGAAAAAAGTGAATTGCCAAAGTCAGTGCTCACACCCTTGGGAGAGAGGCGCAGATGAACAGAATACTAAAAATGTCCAGGTTTGTTTCGCGTTGTGCAGAACAAAGCCAGCACTCACAGTGCCATCGCAGCGACCGGTAGGTGTTGTTTGAGTAGCTGCCGTGTGAGTGGTTTTTGGAGTTTATTTGTATTGTGTTTAAAAAGTTAATGTTAGGAGTGCAGGCTCATAATCTGAGTGGGAAGGGAGTTTATTGCTCCAAAACACATAAATCAAGCTGAAACTGTGGTTTTTAATGCCAGAAATCTCAGCAGCTCATGGAGTACTCAGTGAGTCGACAACATGAGACTCCACCAGCGAGATCACTATCTGGTTTGGGCATTAAAAATCTTCCTGATTTTTGCTCATTAGTGTCCTGCTCAAGGGCGTCATGACTGAAGTACTTAAGGAGCATTATCCATTCCACTTTAGGTTTAGACCTCTGCTGCCACAGCAAGAGGTCTGTGTCTGCCTGTCAGTCTTTCTGCATTCCCTTTAGGGTCAAAGGTCCACACTGTACACTGACAACACGTTCAAAATGCAGAACGTCAACCTTGTGCTATATGTGAGTTGCATCCTATAGTGGTTACAGTCTGCAATGTGAAGCAGTTTGCATCAGCCAGGAGGTAATATTAGCATATTAGCCAAAATTAAAGTCAAATCTCCACAGCATCAGCAAATACAAAGCAAGCAGATGTGAAAAACGTGAAAAGAAAAATTGCAGCATTTTGAAAACGAGCAATTCTAGTCGCTCTGTGAGGCTGCACTGCATTGCTAAATGCTAACGCCAGCAACACCAACATGTTCATAATGAGACAGTGACACTGGAAATGCTTACATGCTACATTTAGCATGTTTGAATCATTACATTTACTAATTTGCAATAAACACAAAGTACAGTTGAAGCTGAGGAATGTCATTGTTTTGAAGTAATAAGTCACAAATTAAAGTACTGGACAAATTTTTACCCAATGATGGATCATCAAGGTGATTTCAAAATGTATATTAATTCAATAAAGACAAACTTTGGAATAAACTTGCAGACATCAGTCGGAAGAAGAGGTGATGGTGATTAATTTGGATCTCATTTTCCTTTAGTTAGTTAGATAATGGCACCAAATATGTTCATTATTATGTGCTATGTAATGCTATATGAATGTAATATGATATGAAAGACACGGTTCATGTAGAAGTAATAACAGCCACCTAACTAACTTTTATGATAACAATTTGAAGCTGTTTTTCACAAACGTAACAGGAGATGGGCCAAGTACATAAAGAGTTATGGTCATTATTGTGTGAATATTTTTTCTTTTGTCAAAGTTCTCCCATATGCGGAAAATAAGTGCTCATTTGGCATTCTATGTCGTCTTAGGACTGGAAAGTTCATGAATTATTTTTATACAAGATTACTCCATTTCAGAATTAGTGCCACCTTGATAAGGACAGACTAGGTAGTATAATAACTCAAGGCCTTACATAGTCTTTAATTTTCTTATATGGTGTGACAGCGTGTTCATTGAGTACGACTGGAGAATGGACTTTCATGGACAGAATAAATGGAGATTGAATTATTCGTTATTACATTTTATCCCGAGATTACACGAACTAGCAGAACAAATACAATATTTAATAGTGTCCGATTCATTCTCCTCTGGGCGCAGACATCACACTGATATTAGAGACTACATAATGTGATAGATTGAGGCCACAGCACCGTAATTAGTTCTCCTTGTGACAAAAATGCCAAAGGAGGGGAAAAAAAGCAACGTCTAAAGGAAGCACGGAGGAGTTTACGTTTAGGGCGAGTGTATTTGTGCCATTACTGTTGTGGGAGGTCATATTTCTCCTGCTTCTAACTCCTAATTGCCATTTGGAGATGTATGAGGCCCAAATGCTGTTTATTTGACCTCTTGACTTAAGATACGTTTGTCTTGCAGTTCTTTTTGTCCATTAAATTGACCACCGGAGGGCTGTTCATGACCTCCTAGCTTTGTTTGATCTCTCCTGTGTTGATTCCTTCCCACAGCCACATGTTCCTCTATTTTTCTGTGCTTTATCTCTCTCTTTTGTGTGGAGATTTCCTGCGAGTACACTCCGTAAGGACTCGCGCACATGTCCAGAGTCGCAGTTAATCACAGAGTGGACCATCTTGTTTCCTTCTCTGTCTGACTCATCTCCCCTTATCTAATTTCTGGAAGTATGCAGCGGTGTACAGCAGTTAAGTCTGGCTTTCTATTCAAGTGTAGCACCTGTATGTTGACTTATCAGAGGAGTGAGATAAGGTACTCACATAGTCAATTCCCTTTCCTGAAGATGGCAAATACTGTACGTGTGATATCCCGACTGTACACACTCTGAGAAATACAAATAGGGAAGTCTCTCGCATTCAAATGCAGGCAGCAAAGAAGGTATTCTAGACGCATAATGTATAATCAGTTTTGTTCAAAAGGGATGGGCAAAAGACTGGTTTAAGTATCTGAACATAACCAGTGGGGTTGTGTAAAAACATCTGCTCCATCTATACATTTAAAAAAAGCTGTTCAATCAAAGCCACGCAGATTCTAACTGCAGCAGATGGTTCTCTTCTTCTTTCCTGTCAATTGTGTCTTATGGTGTGGATCACTAAAATATTTTTTTTAATTTTTGGGAGGGGTCATGAGCTGCATCCAATTATCTGAGTGTATCTATGAGTTTTGTCAGCAAAGAATAACTTTTGCATTTTTCATGTTATATCATAGAATAATAACATAAACATCATAAACATAAATAATTATGTTGAAGTTGCAGACAGACTATAGATACACTCTATAGAGACTGAATAAACATTTTTACTATTGTGCAATGAAGAAACAATTGGCTGCAGGACGAGACTTTGTAATAGGCCCACCTACTCGTAAATGACACAGATGTTTCCAACCATGGAGGGAAACAACCTCATCTTTCCCCTAATGCTGGAATGGTGGATTTACACGTCAGACGGGTGTAATTCTCTGTCATTCTTTCAGTATCCTTCACATTGTCTTAACTTGATCAGTCTCTGCTGGCATCAGAGTCCTTGATGAGAAAATACAAGCAGTCATAGCATCAGTTATGGTGCAGCTTACACAAGATGTGATATGCGCAGCACAAGTGAACTTTAGAGAAGTGTAACTTTAGAGATGTTTCTTTGTAAGAGAGGAAGAGTAGTGACAGTTGAGCAGAAACGAGCCGACAGGACACACCAATGGTTTCACTTTGTTTAAATATGTTGACAGAAATGGATAAACCAACAGACATGGAGAGAGAGAGAGAGTCATGATGTAGATTTGGCTGCTGTATTGTGAAAAAAAGGTAATTGGGCTATATTATTTATAGAGGTATAGAAATCATATCTTATATTTATTTATAGATTTTACTAAACAGGGAAGGTGACAGCCAGTATTATTGTCTATTTAGAGCAGGAACAGGCAGTGTTTTAAAGGAAAGTACAGGGAAACAGATTTCAAATTGTGCTAAGTGGATGGCATGCGTGTGATGACGGTTATCTTGCAGGTGTGCAAACAAAAGATGGTGGTGTAGAAGTGGCCACAACTGCACACACACTTATGTGTTTGTCAGGGTTCAAGAACTGATAAAAGCAAATCTGTTTGTGGATCAGTGGTACGGTGCTTAAAGAAAGAATTGTACCATTGATCTATGTCACCCTTTTTACATGTAACAGTAGAATAGGTAGTGTAAATAGTATAAATGATAATCCATGGGCCATGCAAACTATAAATTATGTGAATCTGGTGTATTTAAAATTGCTAATTATATTTTTTTCTCATCTGTAACTTTCTTTCTTTAAATCTGTTGCACTGGTTTGGAAAAGGTTCCAGGAATTGTGATCATTGTTTCCAGTCATTATGAACAGAGAATGTAAGGTCAAAGTGTCATGAAGCTGAGTCTGAAAAAAAGGGTCACACCATCATAAACAGAGACCACCTCTGTGTGTTTGTGAAACAAGAAAGTCCAGGTGAACACCGCAAAGTATGTGCCAATAATACTTCAGACACAGGCCTTTAATTGGTGGGGAAACAGTAGGGTAGAATCTAAAGAAAAACGAAAAAATCTACAAAGCGAAGTGCCCTTTCACTGAAGATAGATCCTTTTTTTTCTATTTTCAATGCAGTTTTCACACGTTTCTGGAATGTATGACCCTGAAAACTCACATTTTTCCCTATATCCCCCAAATTTCCATCTTTCCACCTCTCTTACACTTCTCCTCCCTTTATCTATCTAAACCCCATCAAACCCTGCGTAAGCTTTGATCAAAGTCTTCAGCCCGTGTATTGGACAGCTTGCATACATAGTGAATTACCATCAGCTGGCAAACGCGACCACTTCCCTAACTTATTGCCGACCTATACTCCCCAGAAGGCACTTGAATGGAGATTGATGTCTTGGTAATGGTCATTGAGGTATCAGTCTGCTGAGGGGGAGATATTCACCCTGCAGACCCAATCTGATAACGGTCACACTGGTGGAGGGTTTAAATTGATCCTGTTGGAGAGGAACACCTGCTGCCTTGAGGACAGAGTCAGTTGGCTGATTATGTTGTGGTTATTTTAGAGTTTAGTCTCCGCATTTTCACATAGTAACTTTGGTGTACTCCCACCATCACCAAGTTTGTTTGGTGAGGATGATTACAAGCCAGTCAATAAAAAACACACGCATTACTGGGTTGTTGTGGATAAGCGAGTGCAAAGAAATTGGATTGGCATACATAACTATTCATAAGTTGTTCACCTGATCAGGAAAAAAACAGGTATGCGGTCTAAAATACAACTTAAAGCATGGAACAGGAACTTATTCCACTGGTGAGCCTCTTTCAAAGCTTCCTTTGGTAACACAGCTGCTCTGGTCTTTGGCCAGAAGGTTGTTGGGTACCTTTTATGAAAGCAGCCCATGGAGAAGCCTGCGGAGAAAGCCATCAGGTTGAAAGTAAGGAGCTTAGGAAGTCCAGGCATAGCAGAAAGGTACCAGCTGACCAAGGGGACCACAACCTTTGTGGTAGCAGAAGCAATAACTCGTGTGGGTTTTGGAGAAGCCAAAGATTTGGAGTCCTCAAAACTGTCAGATCATGAAAGGGAAAGAAGGCTCAGCCCCAGTCTGTTATCATAAAGGCCGGAGTTTCTGTGTGGAGATGCCTCATATAGTCTATTATCTCTATCGGCCGAAGTAAAAGTTGTGTCGACACTCTTGGCAGTGAGTCAAGCGTGTTCTCTGAATGTGTTCGGCTCTGCGAAGACTTGTCACCTAATCTGTTTGTGATTTTCACAGAGAATATTAAAGTGCAGGCAAGGATTGGAATGGATTCACTCAATGTGTAGTATTATGTCACTTGCTCTTTGCAGATGCCTCCGTCCGACTGGTATGCACACAGTTATTTTGCAGATGAGTGTAAAGTGATTGGGTTGAGGCTCAGCACCTTTACATTTGAAATAGTGAAATTGCCTTGGTGGGAGAAAGTTGCAGGTCAAAGTGAGGAATTTCAGTCTCTACATCTTGTTCCTGTGCAGCATAGAACTGGACGTCAGCAGGCAAATTGATGCAGCTTCCACAGTTAATGTACATGACTATGCTGGTGAAATGGCAGCTGAGCCTTAAGGTCAAGCTCTGTGTTTACAAGCAACAAATTTACATTTCTACAGCCATGAACTTTGGAGAGTGACTGAAACAATTAGATTAGATCAGATACGTGCCACAAAATGTTTGCTTGGTGGAGTGTTTGGGGTTGGGAAGACTGAGGAACTCTTGCACTGAAAATGTTGATTCAAGTATCTGATTGGGGTGCCTTCTGAAACTTAGAGATGATCTGTAAAAGAGCCACTAGAGAAGTATAGTACACATACAAATCAGGAGGATGCATTTCATTTCCTTTTATGTGCATGCCAAAGACTTTAGCAAATCAAAATTGTGTCAGGAACTTGGTGAAAGTGGCTCCGGCTGAAAGTGTGCTCTACACCTGGTAAACAATGCTGAATACAATTTATAGCATTTATTTTGCGGACCACTCTTGTGAGTAACAATGCATTGTGAAAGGGCTATAAACCCTTAGAATCACCTATTAACTCCCCAGTAAATCCATTTTCATAATTTATCTGGACATTTAAAACCATTACTAAATTCAGTTTATGACTGTTTTAGTTACCTGTCAGTATCCTGGTTTTCTCAATTGGAAATTACATTTCAGTAAAATATGATTTATATCTACACAAGCATTAGAGGAAACCACAGTCACACACATTGGCTTTTTTTTTTTACTTCAGCACATCACTCCACAAGACTGATTTAAAAGATTAATTTGGCATTGACAATGGCAGCTGGCTCTGTGAATTTTTAAAGCAGGCGATTGGTTCATCACCAAGTGAAAGAAGCACAGCAGTTCAGTCATTGCTGTGGTCACAAAACACTTTGGTTACTGGAGGGAGCTTAGAGCTGAAAAGACCGATTATCTGCAAGAGAACACTTGACTGCCTCTGCCGAGTTATTCTCATGGGCAAAAAAGTCTGAGCTGTGCCAAAGATTTGCACAAAAGCTGTTCTCCGTTCTAGGACGCCACATGGCTCACCTCAAATTATCCTCAAATTTAATATACCCCATTTCAAATTGCCCCACGACAATTAATATAAGTAAGAAAATATAAAAAATAATTATAGTTTAGAAACAGGAGGGTTTATTGCAAAAGTATTTGAGATAATGTTTAACTGAAAATACCAAAAATCTGTTAATGACAAATTTATCAAATCAATTAAACAAGCCAAGCCACCATGGCAACAGCACTACAAATATTCTTGTGAAAGAGCTGAATACACACGTCGCACTCAGACAAACTGACACATACACCAGCGCGTGGGACGAATGTGAGGTTGTGGGGCAGAGCCGGCTGGCCCATTAGGCAATATAGACAAATGCTAAGGGCGCCGTGGCCTCCAGGGGGCGCCACAAAATTTGTGAAAAAAATTCACCTTCAATATAATTATATTAAAACTAGGTATCACTATTAACTCTTAAAATGGAAAAGCTCACATAGATTCAAATGGAAAGCAATGCCCAATTAATATTACTACAAACGATAATACCAAATAAGCCCCCCTCCCCCCTCCTCCCCCGGCTGATGGTACCTGCTCGCTCTCTGTGGGGGGAGGGGCCAATTTATTGAAATTATTATTATTATTGAAATATTATTGAAACATGTCAAAACGACTTAAACTGCCCGGAGCACAGGGAAGAAAAAAAAGAAAAGAAGAGAAGGAAAAACAGGAGAAAGAAAGAGCTAAAGTAAAGATGCAGTAATGAAATGAAGCATCAGTTGTGCTGCATCAGTTATCTCGCACAGTGTACTGTGAAGTTGAATAACTTGCGATTACATTAGCCTCAACATGCTATGCTAATCAGTAAATAAGCAGTTTTATATTTCTTTCGCTGGGCGGCATGGAGGCTCTTTCACTGTTATGGATCATTTGTAAAGATTAAACCTACTCAGTAGGTGTCTACATTGGCCTAATCTACGCTTTTATTATTTGTTTTATTTACATCTGGCTAGCTAACGTTTTTCCTGCTTATGTATAGAGTTATTGTGTGCAAACTGTGTGGTTATTTAAATTGTTTGATGTTGATTGTTGTATTTATAATTTGTTACTATTATTATTATAGGAGAGCAAAAGAAGGGCATGAAATAAAATGGTCAAATATGATACTGCCGTATGTTCTTCATTAACTCTGGGACCCGTTTGATTGTGAGCGTTTTTTGTTTTTTTTTCTTTGGCGGAACAGGGGACAAATGTTGGTAAATGGAGACAGCGGCGGCGGTCCAGCCTGCCATTGAAGCACACCCACACCTTATTAACCTCTGCCTTTACGGGCGCGATTTGAGAGACACTGTGGGAGGAACCTTGTCGATCTCTGCGCCAGAGGAGTGGGATGTGTGTGTCAGCATAGAAAGGCTCTCTCTGCGGACTGTTAAAAACAAACTGTTGCATATACGTACTTTGGTTCGCAAAGGGAACTATCGATTTCTGTTGGATGTATTCCCAAAAGGGGAGCCACGGGTGCAGATGCTTTATTTATATTATGTGCATGACTTTATTGGCGAACAGGGAAACAGATTGATCCTTCTGTTTCTTGTTAGAGGCTGAATGCTGTTACAGAGTCTCAAGGGTCTGTAGAGATATTACTGCTGGGTTGTGTAAGTTTAAAGCAAAAATTTGACAATTCACGTCCAAGTGAGAACTCAGGCTTGCCAGTCATTAATAAATAACTGTCTGAATAGGGTACATATATGGCTGTATTATATTTAAGTAACACTAAGTAGTAGTTTGAAGAATAGTTTTGGCATGCAGGCTTTACTTGGAGCTTTTCATGACAGCCGTCAAATATATTTAAGTAAATCAAAATTTAATGAAGATTTAATTTAGCATGTTTTGTACATCCAAGTCAGCCAGTCATAGTACCGCAGTGTTAGGTAACTTTTATTTGTGCTGCTTACATTCAGTGTTAGTTATTAGAAGTACTAGTGTCCATGACACAAAAAGAATAAAAGTTATTCTTATATATATATATATATAAGAAAGCTATATTATATTAGCGCAGGAAAAAAAACAGACAGGAGAAACACCTGTGTGGCTTAATTATTGCTGCAATCTTGAGCACAAAGCTAATTTCAAACTGTGGAGATTCTTTGTCATGCTTCTGTTTCATTTCCCCCACGATGACAGAGGAGGAATGCTCCCGCTCTTAGGGACGCGTTGACTTGGCTCTCGGACTCCAGTAATTACCTCAGGTTAAATTCCAACCAAATGTTACACCAGCTGATTTCACTAATTGCCTTCCTTGAGGAGGTTGTGCGATTGCTTGCATGTTTAACATGTGCGCAGGACGCCGACACCGGAGACCAGGGTCCACTGCCACTGTCACATTTATTTCAAGGGCCGACAATAAGAAGTGAGCGCTGAAAAGCTCCCCTAGCGCTTCCAGAGAGACCGCAGCAAGGGGTCATGTGACACGGAACGACAGATGGCCACCTGTAACTGAAGATGAATCAAGGTTTAGAGGTAGTGCAGCAAGTCTGCTTTGTCAGGGGACAGCCTGGTAGAACAGCAGCCTCCAGCACCACACAGTAAGTCAGAGGGAAGTGCCCGCAGAGAGGACTTTGAAATGATCAGCTTCTTGATGAGATGTCTGCTTTTGCATTCATATAATGGTAACATTTCATAATACGGTGCACAAAAATGTGAGTAGTTACTAAGGAATGAGTGAAGAACAACCTAATAATTAATTAATTGTTAATGAAGAGTTCCTGAGTCACTGTTGATGACTACAGTATGAAAATAATGATGAGTTACTGGAGGAGACCAGGACTTCTAGACTACTATATTAATCATTAAGTTTGTTCAGAATTACGTTACTAGATGCGAATATCCACTGCAAATAGTGGGGATCTCTTTGGCTTCATAAAAAGAGACAACAAATCTACAGTATGCCTGGAAATGTGGGCTGAATATTCAACCATTAGCATTTCCCTAAGCCTTAATAGCCTTTTTCTTTTTTCTTTTTTTTTCAGAGGAGGTGTGACACTGGCTGTTAAATGTTCTCATGCTTGATGCACAGCAGGTGTTAGCAAAGGCAGCCTTTTACCATCTGTATAACACATTAGAAACCATAGTGTTGTGCATTAGCTGGACAGAACTGGTCCTGATATCCTACTGGCACTGGCCTTAACCAGGTTTGTTCTATTCTCAGCTAATTGCTTAAGCATTGAAAGAGTTGGAAGACAGAAGATTTAGATAATTTACCTCTCCCTTTCTACATGGTAATTAGAATTGGGTCTTTCGGCACACCCATCCTGTCTCCACGTGCATTGATTTTGTTCGGATATTCATGGAGTCAATAGAGCAGTTTGGTGCGTGCACTTCTTTGCTCAAGGCCGAGAAAAGAAGAGTTCAGTGATTAAACATCAAGTGTAAATGAATCAAACACATATCTGACTCAGTTTTAAAAAAAAATGTAATAATTTGTAAGTGTTTTCACAACAGTGTACTAACTTTTTAATTATCTGCAGCACTGTGTTTGTGTGTGCATGTTTGATTATATATGCCTTTCGCTGCTTCATATTCGGTACCAGGGGGAGTAATGAGATCCGGAGGGAATAACGAGCATTCAATGACTTATTTTCCATGTTGATGAATTAAATAAATGAAAAAAACATTTGGAAATAAGGACGATAAGCCATGAGTAATAGCCTGGTACTAAGAAAATATCTAAAACATAAAATATAAATGTCTGCTTAAATATTTATGTTTATGAGTATTCACAGTATTTGTGGAAGGGCCTTTTGTGTCTAGGCTCAGTGCATCATAGGGGAGAGACAGAAAGAAAGGGAGATAGCAGAGGAGAAGAGTGGAAGATGTGGTGCCGCTTTCATTTAGTAGTTCAGTCTTCAAAGAATTGATTCCCCGAGGAGAACTTGCAGGAAACTAATAGCAGTGAGCTTCTCTAAAAAATTAGGGTACTGCCAGTGTTTTGATGGCACACACAACAGCCCAGTGTGAGAAAACAGGAAGTGGGAAATAACACAGCGAAGGTATTACTGCCACAAATATGTTATGGCAAAGGAAATTATAGGTTGTGCTGCTGCTTATGGCAATTAGGATTGTATATATTTGTGTAGTGAAATTTGTTCATAAATCAGTGCTAGAGCCATTTTTTTATCATCTGAGAGGAAATGAAATTTGATGTTTTGCATATTTTGTTTAGTATCTTTTAAGTGATCCGAAGACATGCATAAAGGAGATTCATTTAATGACAGAAATGTGCAAGATAGTAAAAAACAGATGGGTCAATCACATCTCCTTTTAGTGGGAGTTTGGTTGAGAGGAAAACAGAGCGAATGTTCCCCCTCCATTAATTAGGCTTCTGAGCAGTCTTTGTCTATTTATATAATAACAACATCCTCTTACCAACGCTGTGCGCCTCCGCTAAGTGAGAGATATGTCAAGATACAGTAACAGACAACATTGGTGGTGAGAGTGCATTTTCTGCCAAGTAAATGAGACTAATTTCCAAGCATATTAAATCAATTAGGGATGGCAAATCTCTCTCATGATGATGTTTATCAGCAAAGCTACATCGGAGGCCGCAAGCTAAACTTGCGCTCTCACGTTGACAGGGCCACGTAAATATGAAATGGATTTGCACTAACACGTTAAGTTCAGACATTAATCTCCGCTGCAGTGTTAAATAATGGCTGCAAACAATCAAATTTGACCTCTTGAGAAAAAGGAAAAAGGTTATGGGTGTTTTAATTCAAGCGTCTATTTATTACATTAAATGCGACACTAATAGCTTGGATGGATTATTTCCAACACCGTGCCTATGCCGTATTGTAGCCATCTTTGATTGTCACTGAGACTTTCTGATGTCAGTGTGTGAAGAAGACTACAGGGAGACCTTTGCAGAGATCAGGTTTCTTTTCTTCTCTCTGCCTCGGGGCATCGCTACAGCAGTCTGCCATTGCAGTTGACAACTGTATTGTGGAGTGCCAATGGATTACTTCAGCTTTTTCACGACACCTTGTCAGAGTCAAAGTGTGGGGCAATCATATATGAGCCACTGTCCATCACTGAGGAATTTCGCACGTGGAGAGGCAGATGGAGCCAACAGGTTGAGCAGACTGGACGTGCTTCGGCTGCCCTGTGCTCGCCGCGTATGAGTCACTGTGTTTCGGCGTGATTCACCATCAACAAACGAGGAGGTGGTTTTCACACCTAATACTGTTTATATATAACTATCAAAGAAATAACTCATACTGGTTAATAATAGTTGAAAGTTTAATAAAAGCCTGTAGCTTTCAGCAGGTCGGTTTTTATAAAAACCTCTAAAAGCCACATATCCTGTACGCCCACTGAAGTGTGAAGGTGTGTAGGCCAGTGTGGACCGAGCTATCTGTCAGTTTTTAAGGCGGCCAAAGTAATTTATTTCTTAAAAGACTGAATGTCACGATGTGCCTCTGAAATTCTTTCCCAGCTTCTGTGTTCAAAAAAAAAAAAAAAAAACAGTATATGAAGCGGTTATTTTAAACGTGAGAAAGCTGATAAAGGTGGTGACGATGCTGCACTCATGTCCCCCCCTTTCTGAAACCTGACCAAGAAGCCGAATGTTTAGTCAATAATGATGCAGCTCAGGACACTGACGCGCAAATTATGCTTCTTGTGAACTTCAATTCACTCTGTCTTCTGTGCGTTCGCTGAACTATTTACGTTTGGTCCGTAGGCTGATCAAAGGCCTCAAACTTGAGATGGTTTCAATGAGAGCTTCCAGCAGCCAATTATTCCGAATGACCTAATTGCATGAGATACTTCTGCCACACAAACACACACACTCACCTCCTCTGTTCCTTTTCCCACTATTGCTTTCGCCATTCAGTGTCTCTCTGTGTCTCTCCTTCTTCATCGTCTCTCCTTCTTCATCGGTCACTCTCACATTAAAATTTTTTGTCACTATGTAAGTACGCCTGTGTGTGTGTGTGTGCAGGAGGGACAGGGAAAATTGATTGATCTGATCGAAAAAGCACAGGTGCATGTCAGAGAATAACAAGCAGGCCGCCCATTGATTTCAAGCCAATTTACCTGCTCCTTAGAAACACCACTGCAGCTGCTGAAGCAGTTTTGCTGCATTTGATTAAACTAGAACAAAAGAAATATACACTGCAGCAACAAGATGGTAATGAAAATAACTTGTACTGTTTGGTAGTTTATGTTTCATTGCATGGAAGCAGCTTTTTAAAGATATCTTGCCCTTTTAGTTAGATACATCTCTCAGTGATTCAGGAAGTAGGGGCAATGTGAGCTTTTTTAAAAAAATGTTTTTTTAAAAAAGCGCATAGGACAGTAACATGGACTGTTTGCGAATAATAAAGACCTGAATATCTGAATTAGCTTGTTGGAAAAGTAAGTTTAAGTTAATTGTTATTCGAGTCCCTGCAATTGCCAACAACAACCATTTTTAACTTAATAGTAATTTTTCTATTTTATTGTTATTTTCCATCATAGTTCTTTACTTGAGCCTGTTTGATTTCTGTATTTGAAGTTTACATTAAACTAGAAATAAAGTTTTCTTTCACAGTTTCTTTCCCACAGGGAAATAAACAGGGGAGTGTAGTCTATAATTATGTACCAAATGTATTTCTGGCTGAAAGAAGGGGAAATTGTAGAGGTGACAGACGTGCATACATAGAAAAGATATTCTTCACTGTATTAATTAATTCAAACACAATTCAAGCTCATCCAAAAATCTCTAGTACTTTTGTCCTTGCTGTGACAAAACTTTTCATTTGTTATTATTGTGATCTTTCATGCACTTTTTCAAAGAATTCCTGCAGTAATAAAAAAAACATGTGAGGCAAAGTGAGCTTTTCATTCCAAACCTTCTTTTAAAACAGTCCCTAACATTTGACAGAAGTCAAGCTCACAGTGCCTCTGCCTGTGGAGTCACACGTCATTGTCTTTTACCACAGATAATTACTCCCACTTCTGCCCTTTATTCTGGTCTCAGAGTGATGGATGCCTCTCTCTGTCTGCAGATAACAGCTCTGTTTGGTTTCTTATTCTGATGCATCACCACTATAATTCTTAAATCATGTGAGCGTCGCTCGGAAATAAAGAAAGACGCATCTTTAATAGTGGCTTGGGAAATGGATTTGTGGGAAGCAGGATGATAAACAGTTGATGCATCAAAAACAGAGAAGACGGGATGTGTTTGGAGGCTGCGCTATCTCGCGCTCTCTCCACTTCACTGTATAAATATACATGTTAGATATGTAAATGATCTCTATATGTATGCAAAGCTCAGTCCAACCATTTGTTTTCAGTGCTTGTGCTGTCATGATATCAGCAAAAAGACAAGCGCTTTCCCCGCTTTACCATCTTACGTCTGTGCTCGCCGATGCTGTGGTGTCTGCGTATGTGCGAGCGAGTATACATGTGCGTAAGTAAGTGTGTGTCTGTGTGGGCATGTGAGAATAAAGTATGTGTCTGTGTGTGTGTGTGTGTGTGTGTGTGTGAAGGAAATGTGGATGGCAGCTGTGTATATGGAGGATTGGGGGTTTTTGTGTGGAATGGTGTGATATGGTGCGAACACAAATCTCTCTAGATTGACTCATTTTTCAAGCTTCAAACATTAGATAGACCACCTGTCCCATATACCCACCCTGTCATTAACCATGTTTTTCAGAACCCTTGATACCCCTATATGGGGGTTTATATTAGCATGTGTGTGCATGTGGAATTGTATAATTATAATTATGTCAAAGGTGTTTCATTTGACTTGGTTATGGCTATCACTGTGAGACCACTGACCACAGAGGGAAGTTCTAGCGATGGCAACAAGTGCAGAGAGCATTAAGTAACAAAACACTTAATGTGTACGCACATGAGATCCACCCAGTAAAACTGAACATTAGCATTGCTCTTTTGTTTATCAGCAGATTTTAATATGTTCATCAACTGCTGCTCCAGCATCTGTTTAGACTTTGTCAGATGCCAACCAACTCTGCCTCAGGCTAAACAGTGTTTCAGCATAGACAGCTCATCTAGATGATGTACTGTACGTGTTGAGCAGGCCATCTGAGTTGGAGAAAGAACAAGCCTTTCTCTCCCTGAGACTGATAAAATGTCAGTGTGGAGGACTTTTGCGCACAGATGAAAACCTTTCATCTTGCGTGATATAATCTCAATTGTGTCCAGGTATGGCCCTCTGCATCGCATAATAATTCTTTGACCTACACTGAATTGCCTCAGCCTCAGCTGTTCGGCAGTTCCCTGATTACTCTCTAGATGCTTTTCAACCATATGTTTTTGCAGTTTTTCTGCAAGTTATACTTACTCCCAGTATAATCAGTCGCCACATGTGACTCTCCTCAGCCATGTCAGGATCCTAACTTCAGTCTCCATCCAACAATCTGCAGTCACCTGGCAGCCTTCTCCTCTGCCCAATTTCTTGTTTACCCTTCTCCAGTCAGCACCTGCAGCCTTCTGCAGCAGCCTGCTGTCTGCTGTTGCATGTCTGCAGTCCATCTTACCTTAAGGACGGGTGATCTTCCGTTACGCACAAATCCTTCCACTTTTCTGACTCTGCAGCTAAAACCTAACAACAGTTTCTCCTTCACTGTGGTAAAATGTTCCAAATTCAGCAATGATTTGTGTGATTGTCCTGAAACTGTATGCATCATCTGTCTCTCCTGCATCTTGTTGGTTACCAGGAGCAGGTTTAAATAAAGGCTTGAATGTACGGTCATACACATATCCACTTTTAGATAAAGAATATTTCATCTTGGTGGATAGTCAAAATGTTTGTTATGATTCAGTCATATACTCTTTGACACTTGAACGTGTAGACACATTATAGACTAAGCATAGATGTGAAAGTCAGCTGTGGTACATTTCTAAATCACTTAAGTTCTTCAAATAATTCTGGTCCAGTCAGAACAGGACGTAACTCAAACAAACATGTCCCAGCTTGAACTTTCAGAAACTTATTTTTGTCTCTAGCTTATTCGTTACAGGCTCTATATAAATACTAAAATTAGTAATGAAATGATTTAGTCTGAATTAATTGGTTCCCATGTAATCGATTATGTCCATTACCACAGGCCTTTATTGCAAGTGTCTGAGAAGTAAGATCTAAGTTCCAGTCCATGATGTTTAAAGTCTTTGTGGATGGTCTGTCCAACCAAAAGATTAATTATTGTGGAGAAAAAAAAGACAGTGTTTCTGCCCCTCTGCTAATTATGATGATCCATTATTGGACTCAAATGAGCAGCCTACATGACAATCCCATTCATTATCATTCTCTTCAAATGGACTAATTATATGATGGCCTTCCCACACTTCCCCTCGCTGGGGTCCCGCAGTGCAAATTTCGAAGTTATTCTTCACATACTTCCCCGCTGCAATGTTACTTTAATTGATTGGCAGAATGACAGATTGTACTCTGTACTGTGCATTAGATGGTTGACCTATGTGTCATCTATCATTGCAGATACTAAAAGTGCGTCTGTAGTCAAAAGTCAAGAATTAATACTGTAGTCCATGTGAAAAATATATGTTTCTCTTCCTCTATAGATCCTATATGCTGTATGCAGATTTACTGTACATGGGTGTAATAAAACAGTAATAAACAGTAATGGTAATAAACAGTTAAAAGGCTTTTAAGCCACCAGCTGTGACATTTTATTACTTTTAATCTGCACTCAGAGGAAGAATCAAACCGCTCAGATGCTGAAAGGCTCTGAAGCTACAATGCAGCACTTGTTGGTTGGACTACATTTTACATGACACTCAATCAGTGGAAGATGTGCAGGAAGAACAGATTTTTACAGAATAAAGCAGTCACTCCTTTTGCACACTCTGCTTTTACAAACAAAAGCATGCCTATAGCATATAAATGCCATCTGGCTTTATCATTGCTGCTCTATAATTCAGTTCTGTGTAACCCGCTATCAATCGGGATGGAAATGACTTGCTAATTTTATCTCAACGCAGCAACCAGAGGAATTCAACATCTTCGTGTGACAGACAGACCCCATTCTCTCCCTCTGCCCCATCTCACATTTTCATATTCTCATATATTTATATTCTCCAATGAATTGTCTGCCGGGCCTGTTATGAAGCAGGAAATATGTATGAATTTGACTTGATAGCTAATAAACGTCCTCAAAACAGTATGCGCGCAAACACAAATAAAGGAGAAGGGGAGGGAAAGGGGAGAGCAAGAGGAGGCAGGAGGAGACGGAGAAAGAAAGAAAAAAAAAAACCCAGTATGACAGAAACAGAAAGAGATCAGTGAGGAAGAGAAATTCCATTATCCACTATGCTGGCAAAAAATAACATCAAATCATTTTTTCAGAGAAAGGAGGGGCACTTTGCTACCACGGTGCTGTTCATTAGCATTTTCTTCCCACAGCCAAAGAGCATCGAAATGGGCTGGTAAACCACAGAGTCGCCCATCAGCAAGACATACGGCGTAATGCAGTACTCATACAGGGAGAGGCTGGACCACACAGGATCACTTCCTATGCCGAGATAAAAAGCTACAATATATTTACAGACACAAAAATGACTGTGTGTCACATGCATTACAATGCACACTAGCCCATAATTTACACTCTAGCACTAATACTGGAGATGTATATTTGACTGATGAATGTGCTTTATATAAAAACACCACAACTATAATATTTGTATTTCTTTTTATTATGCCACCCTTTTATTAGACAGTTTTGGCATGATGGTAAAATGAAATGTCGGGGTGGAAGAAGTCTCAGCTGCAAGTAACTTCAAACTTTGAAAACAAGGCTAAATACCTTAATAGCAAAAGTGGAAAGTTTTGTGATTTGGGTGAACTGACCCTGTCATGTCAGTAACTGAAATCTAAAATCCTACGGTGCACACATGCAGAATTCTCTAACAGTAGAAAAAAAAAAAAGTTGTACGCATAGCATATTTGAATAAAGAAAGAATGTACAGGTTATACTTTTTGAGCTACGACAGCATTTTCTTGCATTTAGAACTAAACTGAAGCCACCGAATGTGACTCAGCGGTTTTAATTAGACACTCAGACAGACTCTCAGCTGGAGCCCCAAATATACTGGCAGATCTCTCTCCCCCTCTGTGACCACTTCTACTGCTAATACTAATTAAGTGATTCTTCAATTACTTCTATAGTCATTCTGTTTGCTCAGCTGCAAACGTGGCGCTCGGCGGTCTCTGTGTCTCTCGCTGTCAAGATATATACTTTTTTAATGCCTTGAATGTTTCAGAACTGAAAACTATGAAAATGTAAAGAAACAAAAGAATAATGAAGAAACCAAATGGCTGTTGCACTGAAATATTCAAACACAGGAGTCCTAATGTCTGGACCTCCCCACGCTAGCAGATTGGAAGTCTGGAGTGGTGAGGGCTGTTCAGCTCTCAAGGCTCAGGAAGATTTACAGAGAGTCCCCTTGGATGAAGATTTTCACCAAGGATTCATAGTACTGTGGATGTGGTGAAACAAGACAAAGGATTTAATAGTAAGGATGATTGCCATCATCAGTGATAATAATGAAGCTCTCAACAGCTTCCTTAGTCAACCGATGTTCTGCACAATCTACACATGTGTAGCTTAACATATATCTGCTTGAGGACATTTACCTTGTTTCATTATTTATAATTAAATGTATAAAAGCATACTAATGTATGAGAGTGTGAAACTCATTTGATGCATAAAGATGGGTTTCATCAAATTAAGAAATAAATCTCACCTCATCAAAGTGATAATCCTCAACTATTGTTAACTTGTCTTATTGTTGTCTTATTATTGTCATTAATTTATCAATTAAAATTTTGTTCAGTTCTTTATATAAACCTTGGTACAACAGAGCTTGTCTTGTTTTTTTTTTTTAACATTTCAGGGTCGCTTAAAGTTGAATTGATAAGGGCTGCCCAATTGCTCCTTTAATTTCTGCCCATTCTTCCTACTTCTTCCTTCTCTAGACTTCTTCACTTACTGCTGCACTCAGAAACACAATAGCAGCAATGTGAAGGCAACATAAGAAGTTACCTGAAAACAAGGAAAGTATCTGTTCTAGCAGTCATGTAGCAACCACCCCACAATACATTTACAAGCATTTAGCCGCACTAGCAAAAACATAGTGCAGTCCTGTTCATCCTATACAGAAAGTGCATTTATGTCCTCCTCAGAAGGTTTTACCTGACTGCTTTCATAGTATAGGTTTGTTTTTGTTGGCATCATATTTCCATATATATTGTTGTTTATGCTGGGTAGAAAAAAAAACCTTTAAATCAAAGTGGATTTAATTGAAGCAGAGAGGCAGGTAAATGCAGAGGGAGATGGATTTAAAGTTTGTTTGAGCAAGACACAGTAACAAGACAGAGTGTGGAAACCGAGGGAACGGACGAGGGGGAGTGAGAGATAAGGAGGAAGCCAGAAAAATACACCTAAAAGATGGAGGAGGGTAGAGCTGGAGAGGGTGAGCCACGGGCAGAGAAAAGAGAGGAAGATAGAGAGAAAGAGGAAAAGGAAGAAGGAAAGAATCAAAGGCCAGCATCTTCAGAGTAGCTGAGCAGCAGGTTGAGACAGAGGCAGCCTTTTGAGACTAAATGCGTTCTCCAGCTCTGGCGCCCTCACTGCCCGCTGTCTCAGCCCACACAATGTCTGCCTGGTCAACCATAACATTCCTCTCTGGACACACGCATAAACACGCACATACACATACAAAGGCGCGCGCACACTTGCACAAAATGACTTCACTGCTCCTCTGACTTGCTGTGCGTTACCTCCAGCTTCCACCATGATGAAAACCAGCGTAGGCTTTTGTTCGGACCCGGGGGAATTTGGCGTTCCTCTCCCTCACCCTTCTTTTTTCTCCTTTTTTTCTTCTTTCTTTCCCTTCTTAAATAAATCCAGTTAGTAAGTGGTTGCAGTCAGGATCTGTTCTGATTCTTTCACATTGATGTCTCCCCAGGTCGCTGTCTCTCTTGCCATTGCCTGTTTGTCCTTCCTCACTGCCAGTCACCGCTTCCTTAATTTAACCTTGCGGACGTAGCTCGCAACCACACCGATATTTTCAACCTGAATACTGAATGCGCCGACATCAACATATAATTACACTTAGCCAAACTTGGGCCCAGAGGTGGGACTTTGGATGCACAATGCATCAACAAACTGGAGCAAAACCACATTAAGTCAAGAAAGCTCATTTAGGCCGAGACACTCGTGATGTGAGGCGACACTTCCAGCCACCAGGACAGCACAAATATCACCAAAATACATTGTTTTTCTTTGTGGGTACATATTGGTCCTGTAAAAGCGCGCACAAGTCAATGTAATGTAACACTTTAGCAAGGTTGTAATGCATTACAATCCATTCTTTAAACCCAGGGGTCAAGACTATTTCAATCACTGTCGTCCTTGGCATCAGTTTACGTGAGTGTGTATGTGTTATAAAGGCAGCGCGAGGTGAGGTGCGTGTTGCTTAGAGTGTGTACACTTTTCTGAAAGAGATCAATTTGGATGCGCTGTGCGAGTGCGTGTTTGAAGTTGTGAACATAGTCACTCACCTCAGGACAGATTAATCTGTGCAGACCGCGCCAGATGAAACACGAGGAATTGCAGGTTTGTGTCTCCCTATGCAGAGAGCCACAGCCATATTTTCAAAGGGATCGCCCAAAAACTTTGCAGGCAGATTTATGTCTGACGCTTTGTGTTTGTAGGTGTCCAAGGAAATGTGCCGCACAGCCAGTGTATGTGTGTGTGTACTGTAATCGTACGTGTGGTGCTCTCTCATGCGGTTGCGTGCCTGCTTTTGAGATTATGCAGTCTGTATCCCCATATGGGTCTGCCCTGCCCCACAAAAACAATGTGAAAAGGCCAGTGCCTATCAGCAGTTTGGTAAACAACCTCCTAATTAGACTCATTGATTACACACACCTGGCTCAGTCAACCATAAGATAACTGTGTCTGAGGGGCCAGCCAGTATTCTGTCAATCCAGGAGATTTCATACTGTAGCCTCTGGTGTGATGCAACGTCTGAACGAGAGAGGGAGAGAGAGAGAGAGCGAGAGAGGATGTGGTGTGATATTTGCATCGTGTTGTTCTGGGACATAAATATGTGTTACCCAAATTTTTCTTTGATCACAAAAAACATTTATTCCCTGAAGATAACCAAAAGGGAACAGCAGTACTTATTAGCTGTCCAACTGTATAACCCCCAGTTGTATTTCCCACAGGAGATACAAACAAAATGCACAACTATGTTAAACAGAAGCATTCAACATAATATCCAACATTTTGCGCATTCATGCAAGACCAATAGTAGAGGCTTTGCAAAGACTGAGGTAAATTCCCTTTTGATGCACCCACCTGCCTCATTTTGTGTTTTGTTGACTACTCTTTCATTATTACACAACACTGTCTGTTGAACAGTACAAGTGACAAACAGCTCCACTGAAAAAAAAAAACATCAAATGGATATTAGTTATATAATGCCCAGTGCCCCACAAACACGTCATGACTGAATACATAAACCGCCGAACACGTAATTTGCTATTGCCTTTCAAAACATCGCATACAAGTGTTTTCTTTTGGGAGGACGACATCATTTGCAGATGCCTTCCAAAATTAAAGAGTAACACAAAGGTGTTACAGAAAAAGATTTCCAAGTCTTTTGGTCAGCCACCACAGTGGTTTGGTTTGGTTGAGGAATAAAAGAGTAAGAGTTTGGGATTAAAGAATAACTCGGACATGATTGTGGTGATGGTTACATGTATTACTTAATTATGGTTAGAGAACAATTGAAAGCAAAGAAAATAAAAGAAAACTGCTTTGTTTGTCAAACAGTGGTCTCCTATGTCAAATCCTCTGTACAAGGTTTTGTGGTGCTGTACTGTAGCAATGTCACGCTACTTCTGCCTTTTGGAAATAACTTTCTCGGCCACTCAACGTAAGCTCAAGTAGATCGTCATGCATTATCATAAACTCAGCAGCTAAGATGTTTAGCGTTCTCCATATCTGTGTGCGAGAAACAGGAATCCTGCTGGGGCAAAGATATCGGGTTGAACCTGATGCCCTCACATTGATATCCAGCAAAAGTAGAACAGGTCATGTCTATGTATTCTGATATTGTTGGAGACAACTCAAGCCTCCATGCCTTCATTTACACAAATGGTTTGTGGTCAAATGTCTGTAAAAGCATACAGAATGGGCTACAATAGATGTATAATGTTGAGGCCTGGCAATGTGTGCATCTGTAAGTAAAGGTGTGTGCATTGCCAATAGTTTACAATACTGTTCACATAGTGTGTGTATTTATGCACAGTTGTGCGTGTATGTGTCTCAGATACTCAGGTAATTGGGCCATTGTTGTTATGTAGATAGGTAGGGAGCCTGTTGCCCTGAAGCCAGCAGTGGTGTAGAGCATGTCACAGCAGGGAAGAATTGCCCATATGAAATAAGTCACTGTTATATTCAGATTGATGAGTGCCACCGGGAACAACACTTTGTTTCTCTGTCTCTCATAGAGACGACAGTCCTCATGTTGGCAGAGAAAACGTGGCTGCTCTCCAAATCTTCTTTGACATTCAGAGGAGGTTTGCAGTGCCTGCAGAAATCCTACTGGCCTGTCCTCCCTGTATCTGGCCAGTTCTTGTATTACGGGTATTTAGTCTACCCATAGCTGCAAGGTAAAGAGTTTTGGTATTATGTGCAATTTTTGCTACGAATATTGCATTAATATATTGTTTCAATATGTGTTCTGCCAAATATGTTCAGCTTACCATTTTGTTGGTATTGAGGGACTTTGGGAGGACAGTACCTCATAAAACACTGTTCAAATTAAAACTAAATTATGAGCAAAATAAAAAAAAAAAAAAAAAAAAAAGAAATGAGCAAAGAGTGGGTTAAAATGTAAACGATGTCACAAGCTTTGGAAACTAATGAAAGCCAACAACAAACACCTTATTACTTGAGTCAGAATCATATATTGCGATCAATATTGCCAATTGCCACTTTATGGTCCGTGTGTGTGTGTGTGTGTGCATTCAACAAATGGGTTAATTCCACAGGGACTGATCCTCCTCCCTCTAATAGAAGGGCGTAAGACCACGAGTCGCAGCACTATCAACCTTTTCTTCTCATCTATCTAACCTGACCTCTTACTTGTTTTTCCCTCTTCCTCCCCTCTGCATAGTTTTCATCTCAGTTTCCCATTTTCTTCTGTGGAGGTTCCCACTCAAAGTGTTTCCTCTGTCTTACTGCATAGGGGCATGTGTTTAAATCACATCTGCAACATTACAGTGCTTCATCCCTCTATATCGTGCTGCCCCACAGTCTCCTCCTCCTCCTCCTCCTCCTCCTCACGGCCATCTCATTATGAAAGCTAAATTAACCATGGCGCGTACCTTCAGAGCATGCAGCGGTTTTACAGCGCCATCGGTCTCGCCTCACAAATACTCCACCATGTAATTGAATATCAAGTCTAGCGGGGCCCTTCATAACTGACTGACCTCTCTGCGCGCACATAATTGCCCACACAGATGCATCTATGCAAACAGACATGCAGATGCATTTTAGTCGGCTGTCTGATGCTCTTATCTTAGCTCTATATCTTACAGTGAGTGTGCAGCGTCTTGCTTAAGGGCATCACATACGGCTGCTGCTGGGCATCAAATCAGGATGGTTGGAGTGGTGTTTTTTCCTGCAAGGCCACAACGTTGCCGGCTCACACTGCATGTAGATAAGCACACCGGCAGCATTTGGGACAGAGAGAGTCTTTGCGTTCACTTTAGTTTGGTTAATTTGACAATTTACCAACAACGGCATCAAATCACAAACAAGCACAAATACTGATGGAACAATAAAGTCCAGGACTTATTTCCACTGTGGCCTCTGATGTTATAGTAACAAAGATACAGGAGTCCCACACCCGGATCTATCATATGGGCAATCTGGCAATCTGGGCATGTGCCCAGGGGGCCTTGAGCACACAAGGGCCCTCAACCATGAGGGAATAAAAGTAATTATTCAATCAAATGAATGAAATAGCAGTGATTGGCAAGCAAGCGGCAATGCACTGTGTTGACTGGCAAATGGTCAGGGTGGGCGAGCCTAGAGAACAGGTGGTTTACATGGCACAGATCCTGTATCAGTTTTTCTTAAGTAAAGTCAAGGTTAAAAACAGTGGGATTAATTTGTACCTGACCCTCTGTGAGTAAAATTGTGAGAAATATACGGGAAAAAGCGAGCAAAAAAAAGGAGCGAAAATGCAGCAGATATGGACGGCATCAGCCAAAAGCTCAGCAGGGCTGCCAAAAGATAGAAAAAAAGGAAAAGGAAGAGAAAGAAGCCACCACAATAAAAAAAAAAAAAAAAAAAACGTATACCACCGATAAGAAAAACAATTAAGCTAAGTGAAGAAGAGACGGAGGACGTTGTGCTGGCTAATGTTAGCCCACAGCCTCAGCTAACTAGTCAGAATAACTCCAGTTTGGAAGCATCAAGCTCCAGCAGGTCTCAGCCAGGTGAACAAAATGAGGAAAATGACAACACAGAGGGAGAAGAAAAGGACCAATAGTACTTCTAAAGGTCAGCATCATTTGATAAAGCTGTCTGCGTACTGAGCTGCATACTTTGGTTCATGGGTTTATTTGATATGACATTTGCATAACGTGTATTGCATCACTGTGGTAGGATGCTGTTATGTGTGTTAGGGTTAGTTTGTCAAGTTCATGGTGTGTTGGCTTTTGCAGTTCTGTGTGAAGCTCTCTAGTGTACTTAGTGAGCCCTATTTAATAACCTGCATTCAGATGTGCTGTGTGATTACCATACAATGGCACTCTTGCAGGCGGCACAGTGGTGTAGTGGTTAGAGGCCCTTCTGTGTGGAGTTTGCATGTTCTCCCTGTGCCTGTGTTCATGGGTTCTCTCTGGGTACTCCAGCTTCCTCCCACAATCCAAAAGACATGCAGGTTAGGTTAATTGGCAACTCCTAAATTGCCCCTAGGTGTGAATGTGAGTGTGAGGAGTGGGCTGTCTGTGTCTATCTAGGTCAGCCCTGTGACTGACTGGCGTCCAGTCCAGGGTGTACCTTGGGTACCGCTCTCATTCGCCCAATGACAGCTGAGATAGGCTCCAGCACACCCTGTCAAAGGCGTCAGGATAAAGCGGAATAGAAAATGGATGGATGGATGGATGGCACTCTTGCAAGTCTATTCCAAGTCAGGTGGGCTGTAAAAACTGCTAACTAGTAGTCTAGAGTCATACACTGCCCTTGCATGATTTGTCTTGTCTTGTAGAAAAGGTAAATGTTGGCATCATTGGTCTGTTGAACTGTATAGGCTCACCTGCTCAGCTGAACTGGTTATTCAGTCATTGACCAATAGGGATGTGATTATGGTCTGGTGGATTCAAAATAATTAAGGTGGGATTTAAGTGGCTGGGATAGGCAGCATGGTGTAGATGTGTGTGTGTACGCAGGACTGTGTTTTGCATGTCTGCGTGTGTGTTCACGGTGGGGGGCTATGAGCTTCAGTGCCCAGGGGCCCCTGGGGGTACTAATCCAGCCTTGAGGAGTCCAGGAGACTTAGTGACATCATGCTACTAACAAAACCATTACAGTGAGTACTTATATCATCATCACTGATACAATCACTTCTATAAAAGTTACATACAAATACTATTAACTGGGATGTTAAGCCTACACTTCCAAGTTTCCTTTAAACCAACATTTAAAATGTTAAATTACAATTACCTTACTTCAGTTCCTTGAACAACAGAACCTAAAGGAATACTTAACTTTATTGGTACTGAACCGTAAGGTTTTGGCAGATCTTCAAACTATGAACTGATTATCAGCTTTATCATTATAATTTCCTTTGTCACCAAAAACTCAAGTTCAGTTGAATTTCCGCAGGGTTTTTAATGCCATGCTTTCTCCACACAGATTACTGCCTAACAAACATCGTACATAACTAACAGGCTTTGGCAGAAATAAAATGTAACTGTCTCGGGCAATACAGGTCAAGCATAGCTTGTTTAGCCCAGGTTTGGACACAGGTTTTTGATAAAATGCTTTGTATTTTGGCCATATGAAGAGGCAGTTAACTGTCTAAAAGCCTTAATCTCAGTGTATTCTTCATTCCTGATTGTTCCATGTGATCTCTTATGCAAAGCCAAAATAGATGAGTTTTACAACATACAACATTTTCAGCACAAGCAGCAAATGTATTTAATTTGTATGATTCTGAAGTACTTTTTCTTAAAAAACTACACCAACTGCATCACACTAGAGCAATGTTTTAATGAAATATTTTTGAGTAGTCCATCAGAATATGCAGCAGCACAACAAATGAATTACATCTCCTGTCATTTTATTTCTTCCTGAAGCACAGACTTATCGCTGATCCTACTAAACTCTCATATGTGGAACAGTGTGAGTCTTTTGTTAATGAATCAATAAAGAGTAAATCATATTTTTACATTTAAAATTTTAGTTTTCGAGATATGTAGCTTTTTTTTTAAGGATTTTATAATTTTGGTATATATTTATTTATTGTCCATTTACAATAAAAGTTTCAGTGCATAGTTTCAGATATTTCTATTAAGAATTTAAGAATTCTGCAATGTAGAATTTCAGGTCATCTTTATGAGCTTGTTATTCATTTGAGTATCCATTTGAATTCCTGGAATTAACCACAAAAATATCAAGACATTTTATTATCGCCTTCACCGGACAGCAACAGCCATATTATGGTATCACTTACAGGAAATACATGTGTGTGTGTGTGTGTGTGCATGTGAGTTTACCTCCATGTCTTCATGTGTGTCTCTTTACCTGTATATGTGTGTGCCTCCACCTTTATGTCTCTTGATTTCTCCTGTGTGTCTGTTGCTGTGCGTTACCGCGCTGTCGTCATCCAGTCTCAGATAAAAAAAAAAGTGCCTTTCCATTCATTTCACGTCAGATTTGAATGGACGTGGGATATATGGGAAACCTGAAATGTCAAGCTCGCAGCTGAATGTGCCTGGGTAATGATGCCTCAGTATGCAGAAGTATTGGCAGTTTGTATTAGCTTTGCAGACATGTTTTCAAACCCAGAACGTGCATACATATTAAATGTCAGACATGCACATCTATATGAATTACTGCACTTTAGGCTAGCTGTAATGTTGGAGAGGCAGCTACTAGTCTCTGGGAGCTTCCCACAATAAAAAAGAAAAAGAAAAACATTGAGGTTCTCTCAGTTCAGGTTTGTCTACTTTACATAGTTCTGTTTCCTGAGGTTTGTCTTTGATTTCACACTCATAAAAGGCTTTATAATAACCAAAACTGCAATCTATTCTGCCATTAGCTGTTGATTATTTGGTCCATTTTTGTCTGCCCCAAATCCTCAAAAGCCTCCGAGCATTTCTGATGCTGCATGCTGCCCCCTACGTTCAGCCTCCGGTAATACAGTCTGCGCAGCCAGCTGTGGTGTAATTAATTTCTCATTAGTGTAGGCAATAATGACTATCTCGCAATAACGCTTGCTCCTTTCTCTCTCTCTCTCTCTCTCTCTCTGTCACGCTGTTTGTGCATCTTTTTTTTTGTGCCCCGTCCCACCCCACACCTCCCTCCCCATCTCACCATCACCGCCAATGCCCTGCTGGAGGGAAGCATTCACATCCCTGAGAAAGGAAAAAAAAAAAAAAAGAAAGCAAACAAACAACAATTAGCTTCCTGTTGACATGGAGAATGGTAGACTCATCTCCTGCAAATTACCCCTCGCTGAGGAATGGGCAACTGAGACTTTCACTTTAGGTGTTCTTTAATGAACCGTCTACATCGTAGCTAATCATTTACTGGCACGTACCAGCATAGCCCCCACTGATACACACACACACACACACACACACATACAAACAAACACGCAGGACAAAGCAGCATCAATAGCAATTCAGACAGCTGGATTTAAAAAAGAGAGGTCAGTCTAAGCAATTATAGTAACTGCACATGTTTTAAACTAAAAGCCTATTCAACTGTCTTTATCCTTTTTGGAACAAAATGTGTCTCACACAAAATCTGTCTGGAAAACGATGCCAGAGCTTTTTTTTTCTCCTTGTATCAGTCGTAGTGTATGCATGCTTTCCGCATAACACTGAGCTTTTTTTTTTCTTCTTAGATTCAGTAAAAATCTAATAGTGACAAATTCTTTATATAAGATATTACATTAACATTTCAAATATGATAAATAGCATGCAGGGGGGGCTGTCTGGGGCAAAGACCGCAGGCCTTTAAAAGTTCTTATTGTGAGTCATTCTCATGAAAGAATAATGATGTTCTAATTGTGGGAGAGAATATGATCTTCTGTGATCTTCCGGCAATCTTGATATTTTTTTTCAAGACATTTAGGGAAATCCGAAGCTCTAACGCCATGACATTTGGAGCACAAGAGCATGAAATTCTGTTCATCCTGTGTTTCATGAGCTAATGTGCCTCTCACACTCTCACTGCACCACATCCATCTACTGCATATTTCATCTCTTTTTTTTTTCTCTTCCCTCACTTTGCCTCACTCCTTCCCCACATCTATACTGGTGAGAGCCCCACTCTCCATCGCTCAGACTGCAGTAATGTGCGAGATAAAAGTTCAACTTTGATCGCTCTTTGACTTGGAGCACAGCTCTGCTCTTCACTTCTCATCTAATAGATTTACCATTTCACCAGGCTGTACCACTGTCTAATTTCAGAGCTTCTTTTCCCCTTGTTCATTATGCATTACTGAAAGCTGTTGAGCACTTTGTAAGCTCCGTCTTGGATACCAAGGTTGTTGCACAGTGAGACAACTCATGTTAAACACAATGTGACTGTGAATTCAACATTTGTGGCATCTTTAGCTGTTTAGTTAGTTATTTTATTTGTAACTGAGCATTTAATTGTGAATTGATTTAGATTTTTAAGGTTCTAGTGGTTTATTTAAATAGAGATGTGAATCTTTAATTTTGAATAAAACTTTGAACCAGCCAAACCATGGATAAAAAAGTCCTTGAAGTGATTAGAAAAAAAGCATATTTGAACATGTACTTCTATAACAAATGGGCAAGGTTCATCTACTGAGGAAGACTGTGATACCATGACAGAACAGCTACTAAATGGACCATTGTCAACATTAGTCCAACTAAGTTAATCTTGTTTTCTTGTTATACGCGTGTGCTCGATGTCTGCGAGTATCACAAATTATGACCAGTATCGATCAAATCAGTTGGTTACAAACAGTATTTATGTGTTATTTACGTCTCCAGGTTAGACAGGCAATGGCACGCTTTTGTAAACCGACTCCCATGAGTTGTTTCATTCATGCTCCCCCATTCATTCATGAGCTGCTTTGCCACCAGCTGACTAACATCACCCAAACATATTCATACAGGTGTGTAAAGTGGTCTTCATAACCTGGTACACTCATGATGATCATGTCCTGTTGCTCATCAGTATTATCATCTCTGCTTTTAAAAAAAAAAAAAATTTTAAAGAAATGTTTTCAAAGCAGTAGCTGCAGTCTAAGTATTCCAATCCAACCAAGTCTGAATGATATATAACACAATTAAAACTAGTACTAGCATGCTATCCTGCCTCACAAAGTTGAGGAGGCTAAATAATTTAACACTTGTCTTATTATGAATCATTTATCCATTAAATGCAAACCCATCCCCTCTTACATAATACAACCATTGATATTACAGGGAGACACTTTCAATCACTGAGTGTTCTCCCAAATTGGGTAAACAGTGGTGGGGCTTATTACAGGAAAGATTAAACTATTAGAGGATCTGAGAGTCTGAGACCTTTACTGTTTTCTTTTTCTCTCTGTGCCTCCAAGTCCTGATACATCCACCTTAAAAATGTGTAATAAAATCTCACATGGAACTAAGTTCATTTTGGAAAAAGCACAAGAATTAAAGCATATAAAGTGCACACAAACACCGACACACACATAACAACAGTGTAAAAGACAGTGTCAGGTATGTTATCGCACAGTGTTTCAGGGAAGGGGAAACTTAATTCATTTGCATGTACATACCTGTACACTCTCTGCTGATCTGTTGAATGTGTGTGGATGATGGTACAAGTCCCTGTGGTTAAGACCCTTTCTGTATGTACGTGTGCGAACATGTGTGTGTACTTATGTGTGTCCACATAAGTGGGATTTGCCCAAATCAAGAACCTCATCCGGCTTTTTAGCCCTGTGGCACGCACATTTGACAGGAAATAGAAAGCACTGCTGACTCATGACAGAGAGCAAGAAAGAAAGCCAGCAGAGAATATTTTTAATTCTCCTTCACATCCCGCTTTTGAGATTGCTCTTTCTGTAAGTTATGATTAGTTTTAAATGTTAAGCAGCTGTTAACACGGAAAAGTGCTTCCCATCGTTCAGAGCTATTGTGAAGTGCAGCAACGGTGGATATCATCATCTGGAATATCAGCATTCAGCTTTTCTACAGCTTTTCATTATAGTTTGTAAAATACCGTAAGACAACTACAAATTACTGGAGCATTATCATTTTCATTGCACAGAAGTTTTTCAGCTGCATTAAAACTTATCGAGGTGCAAGTCTGCCAACTGAAGTGGCAAAAAATTAGGTATACATGAAGGACCATCATTACCAGAGAGTTAATCAATGCGGACTATAACACTCGTGACATGAGAATCCATATTTTACAGCTGTAAATCAACAGCAGAACACCTAGTACACATTTTGAACACCAAAATAAATATGAGCTCAGCCATGAGAACTACCGATACTGAATATCAGTAGTTTTAACATGTAGCTCTCCTACCCCTTTAACCAGGTGCATTTAAATCAATTTAGAACTGAATCAAGTGTGATACTCAATGTTAAGTTCTTTTTCTAGTATTTAAGTATTTTTAGTTTTCACAAGGTTTCATGCAAGTACTTGTCAATGTTCAAAAATCTCTTGCTAGCAAAGAGACTAATGGATTTTTTTCCACTGTAAATCAGCACATGAACAACTTATATTCAAGTTAAGTATTCATATATTTGTTGAATGAACTCCTGTCTTGGGCTTTGTTTTGCATGAATCACTTCTTGCATGTGTTTTGTTGACTGTGACCAGACAGACGTGCCAAGGATTCCTCCTAATGAAATGTTTTATAATGTGTGATCCCCTGTTGCCAATCACTCATGTAAACCACAAACCACAAAAACTTCAAGATACCCGATTTGAGCCATGGAAACCAAGTCATTTTTGTGCCTAAATCTACCATAGTGCTGTCGCACCATACAAATGGAAATGGTTTTGGTAACCACAGTGAAATTATATCATCTTGGCAATTTCAGCTTTATGTCAGAAAATGCATCTTTGTGCCATAACAGTTAAAATCCATTATAAATAGCAGTTCTGAACAAATATTCTGCATAGATGCTCTACTGTGACTAATGTATAGTACTGAACTGAACCAAAAATACTTATACAGTTTACAGTTTTGTTTTGCTTTTGTTTTGTAAAGCTGTATATAATGTACTGCTTGTGCTGAGATAAAGAAAACAGAGAAATAACTCGTCATCTTGGGAAATATTATATGCTTTCTTCACAGACAAAGCCAAACGGTGTCTCTTCTTGCACTCAAACTAGACACTCAGATGCACTGTATTGACCAGGGATCAGACAAGATGCTGACAGTTTGCGATACCCGCGTCAGTTAGTGATTTTCCAAAGAGTGCCTACAGTCTTGGTAAGGTCTCATCTTCACTTTCCGTTTGTTTCCTCCGTCAGTGGGTACACACTCACCCATAAGCAAAAACACTCAAACACATGCTTATGAATGTAGATGTACATATTTACATACATGTTTATAGGATTACTTGACAATGTAAAGCCCAAGATAAATGCGGACTCAGCTGTCAAAGCTCGCATCAGTCAGTCAGAATGGGTCTTAAAAGCCACGGTGAGTCACAGCAGACACAGCCGTCAATTTATCTATCGTTGCTTTGCATTCTGCCGAGCTCACGGCGCGACTTCGGCTGGCGAAGTTACTCATCCAGCAACTTCTGCAATCAGAACGTTCCCTGTTATTGAATAAATCTCACAGCTAATCGTGTAATCTGCTGTGCTTGATGTGAATTTGCAAGCATTAGAGAACATCAAGTTCTGCTCTGAGCTGATCTCTGAGGCCTGTTCTTACAATAACCAGCAGCTCTGTTTTGCTCTCTGGTGGGTAATGGAACAAATAAATGATGCATTAAAGAGTTTTTGGGCAGAAGTGGGAGGGAGAGGGAGCGAGGCTGGAAGTGAAGGAGAGACAAAGACAGACAGCGGTTGAGTGTAGTCTCGGGCGTACTTGAGCAGTATAGGTCAAGAGGCGGGGGAGGGTTGGGGGGAGAGGAGCGGGATGGGTAGCTGATCGATTGTGGCTTTATCTCCAGGAAACTTAACAGAATGAGAAAGAGAGGAGGCTGCTGACCACAGATCCAGCTATGAGACTCCGGAGTGCAGAGCTGCCATATACTGTAATACACATTCTTTCAAATAGAAAGTTCAGGAATTGATTTAAAAAAAAACAACAAGGTGCCCTGAACTTTCTACCCAAACTTATAAGAGTACATCTTTTTACCGATGTAAGCAGCATGCAGTGGACTATATAGAGTCTTGAAGCTATATTTTATTTTCATTTGACATTTTCCTTTTCAAGCAGTTTCACCGTGCCAAGACTCCATGAACAGTCAGTGCGTAACTGTAAATGTTCTCAGAGGATCTGTACTCTCAGGAGCATGGGCAAGTAGTTCATTAATTATTGTTAGGAACTCTCCAAATATTATTAAAAAAAATGCACATTCGACGGTTTAGTCAGTTATTTCGGCACACTTGACTGTGGGTCTCCAAGTTCTTGTCTCACTCATGCTGTCAGATTAAGCAGGCATACACAAAATGATAATGTAATAGCATAAAGTGCATAATGAGCTTTTAAGTGTTTCTTTTCTGAGAAAGTAGTTGATATAGAAGGAAGGAAAGAGAAAAAGAAAGAGACTATGTCAGTAGAAAGCGATGGTTGATGGTATGGAGGGATTTTGCTGACTGAACTGAGTTAGGTAACTCGTTCTACTATCAAGGAAGGATGGAGTGGAGAATGTATGGTTAATATTCCTGCCTGAGTGACAGCAGGACTACCTGTCACTTATTTACATAGTGACCAAAAAAGCTCATAAACCTGAATGGGAGGGAGTTCAGGTAGTGTGGGTGCAGTGCCACAGTAGTGGCGGCTCTGCTCGAAGGCCCTGCACACCCTCGCAGGTGTTTTCAGTTATTGCGGTCAATTATGCTTCTGTTCAGGTGCGACTAAACGGATTAAACACACATTCCTCAGATGAGGTCTGACCAGGTAAATTAGTGAAAACACCTGTGTGGATAGACCAGGGGTTGGTAGGACCTGAATCGAGAGCAGCACCAGGGCTCCAGGGGAGAGTAATGAAAAGTGGAGTGAATGTAGAGACCTGGGTTTAGTTCCTGGCAGCTGTGGCTCCAGCTTGGCCAGGCATGGTAACCATCATAACTGGCACTGCTTGTGAATGTTCTTGTTTTTCCACTAGTCACTACATGTAGCTTTGGGAAGGGGCCTTGTGTGAACATTAGTATAGGTGAAGTTCAAATAACGTTTGTTAAAATATAGAGAAACTGTCTCTGAACATTAATAATGACAATAATTAGTTAGCTAATTAGTTATAATTAGTCTTGGCATTCAGAAATCTTTCACTCATTTTTGATCCTCACTTTTTGTCTTTAAATGTGAACATAGCAGTTCTGTGTTACTATATGTCCTTCATCATCTCGTGAAAGCATACCCATAATAAATACACGCCACTATACCATCAAGTGTTTAAATTAAGATACACTGAACTGATTGAGTACCTTTCAAGAGCAAATAGCTGCCATTGGCTTAATCTTCACTGTCACGTAAGTTATATACCATCAAGTCACACCACAAACATTTCATCAGTTGAGACTTATGGGTGAAAACACAGCTGTTGACTGTGATAGAAAACAGCATAAGCACTTGAGCGTGTGCGTACGTGCGCACATAGTAATAGGTATACACATATTCACAGCAAAGAGTCACACATGTGGACACACCCTAACTATATGCTCGGCACGATTCCACAAACACTCGTTAATCACCTGCGTTCCCGGCTGCAGTTGTGTCCCGATTCTCAGCACTGTCAGTTGCTTCATGCAGAGGCTTGCATTGAAGAGAAGAGACGGGAAATGGGAATCTGTTCAACCAAGGCGGATTGGAAAATTATAGTGTCTTGCATCTTCACAGATGCTAGCTGATGTGTTCATTCCTGAAAATGAGGCTGTAAATAAAAGAAGTATGTGGAGCAGAGGATGCAGGGAACAGTTAAATGCATTTAAATAAAAAAGACGGCTTTCTTTATTGAGCTACATTTACAATTTGATTCAGTCCCCAAATAAGAAAAAGGGTTTGAGAATGGAGTAAACTGAATATCGCTTATATCACAGCGCTGAAAAATACATCCTACCGGTGGTACTAATGTCATTCACAGCATTGCATTTATCAGTGCTGTAAATTACATCTGTTTCTCTCACATCCAGCAATTTCTAGCTTCCTCTTGCTGTCCAGACCTGTAAGTCATTTGCGCAGTATAGCGCTCGTAACAAGCGTCTGTTCAGCCTCGCCACAGAAAAGGTCCGCGGCACAATTGATGGAATCTGTCAGAGAGAGAAGTACCAATCTTTGTTCATCATACAGGGGTTAAAGGCAAATCAATCTGTGTCTATCTGGTTGAAATGACAAGAAATAGCCTTTTAAGCAAAGGCACACATGCTCCATGCCTGACAAAATCTTATGACGGGAATCCTCTGTCTTATGAGGTCATTAAACTGGAAGATACAACCCACTGAGACGTATAAATTTCACATCCAGCCATAAAGTGAAGACAGACACTTCTCCTGAGATTTCTGTCTCTCCCTTTGCGAAACAGGGCACAGGGGTGACATTATATATTGGTGTCATTCTGTTGCTCAGGGCCCTAAAAGTGTGATAACCAGGGACCTAAGGACCCTCACCATTGATGGAATATAAATTATATCACATGAAATGGGAAAATTTGCCCAATATGCACACACACACACACACATCCACAGACACAAATCTCAGATCTCAGGTAATTCATCTTCTTCTGCCCTCTGATGACCTCCTGGCCAAGCTTTTAAAATACAACAAACATCATTTAAGCCTGTCACGTGTTAAAAAAATATTCCTTTGTGTTTTTGCTGTTATTGGTGTCTCTGGGACAGAGATTGGTTGTAAAATGCAAATCATGATGCAGTAGTGTCACGTTCCAGCCCCCTAATGGACAATGCTCCTTTTATCACCACTGACAGAAAGTTCTATTTTTAGTAGAAAGCCCAGTTTCAGAGACCCCCTGTTTCAGTCTTAAAGGGACACAAAAGGCACAATTCAGGGAGAGCAATACAGAACCACAGCTTGATTTCACCACTGACTGCAGAGATTCATGTGCACACCAAAGCGCAGTGTCTCGGTCTAATAAAGGACTTAAACCACACCACAGCGTTAAATGGTTTTATGTGTCCCAAAAGGAACAACATTAGTCTGAACTGTGGAAATCGCCCCGAGGCGAGCTCCAGATAGAGCCGCACCAAGTCCAGTGCCGTGAGCAGCACCGAGGCCAATTGGCTCGTGATTGAGGTGAGGGCTCTGTCCAATGGCACATGGAATGAGACACACCTGAGCCCAATTCCCTGATTACAGGCCTTGCTGCAAATTAATTCATACAGTTATCCAGATCTGCTGGCATAGAGACCGCAACCCTGTCAGAAGCGCCCACAGACAACCGCTCTGTCAGTTCTGATACGCACAAAGTCGTCTACTGTTAAAAAAACTGGCGACATAACAGCAAATAGTCACTTCGAGAAACACTTGTAGTCGCTGAGTTGGACCAGACACTTTGTTTACTACACTCTTCCCCGGGCTTACCGTTTTCTCTCATACCTTTTAGCTGGTTTAAGGGACCATCCTTCAGTTTGCTTGGCAGACGGAGATTAACCCCAGCTGAGACCGGGAGGAAAACGTGTTTTCTTTGCAGAGTCTCTTTACCAGGTTTTTTTCCTGTGTTTGTGAATGCGTACCTGGGTTGTTTTTCTTCTGGCTGCTCCCAGATCTGCCCTGGCCATGATCAACTTAAGGCAATTTTCCAGTGTGCCTCCACTTTCTTTAGCATCTGAAATCTTGTTATGTGGTAATCTGTAACTCAAGAACGTTGGTTTATTCTGTACGTTTCACTCTTTTTCTTCACATAACAGACAGAAAATACATTAAAAAAAATATTGAAGGTCTCATGACATGCAGAGGTTGTATGTTATCTGTATGTCAAAGAACAGCACTCACTTGCTTTGCACCATATCAGTTTCACAAGAGCTAATTTAAGCAGGAAAAAAAAATCCTCCTCGCTTGGGCTGCTGGCTGAATATGTGCATTACTGATAAAATGTTAAAATATCTGTCACCAGCTCGAGCTGAACCCCGCACCAGTCCTGTTCCCAGTAGTGGCTCCTCCACTCTCTCAAGCCTCGCCTGCTGTCACCTCGGCTCAACTTGCAAGTTCGCTGTTAGCTGGAGACTTGACTTGCAAGGGGGAGAAATCAGAGTCAGAGCAGGACCCAAAGCGTCGCTAGATCTCCGGATGAGAAGTCCGTTTCTAACCTCTCAAAGACTAGAAACACTGCATCCCTGCCAGATCTCTCTCTCACTCTCTCTGTCTCTCTGTCTGTCTCTCTCTCTTTCTGTCTTCCCCCCTCTGTATGTCCCTCTCTGTCTCTGCTCTTTGAAGTATATAAAACAGATTACTAACTTGGCAACTTAATTTTCCCAATCGTATCATACGCTGAGCCTTGAGCTATGCATAATTTCTGTGACGCACAATTTCACACTTGAAACTCTTGATGAACCTTACACCAAAGTTGACCAAAACTGTTGTGTGCATATCATTAAACAGAGAGTACAATAACTTTATATCTGGCGTGGTGTCCTGTCTCAACCACAGATGTTTACTGTAAATGAAGCAATCCTCTTCTCCTTTCATGAAAAAACTATGAAACTACTGAAAGCTTTGCAAAAACTGTTTAATGTTCACTGTTGATGTGGACTCCTACTTTAGACAAATGCCAAGTGATTAAAATAAAAGTGTAGAATTTAGAGACTGTTACTCTTAATGCCTTTACTGTGACAGAAACGTTTTGATAGAAAAAAATGTGACAAGGAGCACTCTTCTTGTCACACAAGAGAAGTTGGTGGAATCAAATTTTGTGTCCTCGCTCTGGAGGATTTCCCCTCCTACCCACGAAGGCAGCTTTGGTCCTTATGAGAATAGCCGAGCACACACACGCCATGACTCACGCCCTGTTCCATTACATCCCACGGGAGTTGTTAGTCTGATAATGAAGTCAGCAGTTCCAGGAATAACTAGTGGTTCTTCAGTGTAAACAAGTCACTGTCACTTCTGCTTTAGAATTCACTTTATTCCATCAAGGATGTCCTCTAACAGTCTGCGGGCTATAAAACTGGCAAGCTAGAACAGCTTGAAAATCTGCTTCACTTCAATTCAATTGGGCCAATTGACAGAAGGGAAAAAATGAAGGGCAGAGTAAGAGTAAACCAGGAGAGTATTTTCAGAGGGAGAGTGAAATCTGGTATCCATTAATAGTGTATTTTAAAAAATGAAAGGTCAATATCTACTGCCCCCGACACTTATCCAAGGAAAACAATATAACAATTTTCTGAAACTACACTCCATGGTGACAATACCAATTAATATCGCAATTGGTAAATTAACTTCCACATTCAGTGCAGCACTTCCTGTCCATTCGCTCCCTCCTTCGCTATTACTGTATATGAGGCAGAACCAGAAGGCAACGAGGAACGAACAGAGGACTCTCCGCCTCCATCTGCTTGTAACAAGCCAACAAATTAGCAGCAAATAAATCACTTAGAGGTGGCACTAAAGGAGCCAGCAGAGAAAGGAGCGGGCCAAGGGATCAAAAGAATTGGCAGGCATGCAGAGATTAGTTTTTACTAAAGTTAAAGACTGGAAGGAATTTAAGTGGAATTGAACCCCTGTTTGCTTCATCTGCTCTCCTCTGCAACCCTTGCGAGGACTTTCCATCTCTGGCTAATTGTTCACAGTCAAAGATTATTAGTTTTAGGCACAACGCATCCGACTGTCTGACTGGGTTAAATGTTTGCTTCCCAACAGCTGCTGGAAGTGTTGGATAACATCACCGGCTTGTCAAGATAGCTATCTGCTTGAACACCAACATCAAAGGCACCTGCAGAAGTGGAGTGCACAACTGACAGCACTACTTTGTGTTAAGTGATGATAACACAAGAAATGCCAGGAGATAAACATGACATAGAAAAAAAATATGAATGAAGATCTTCTGACCCTGCTGTTTAAGTTAAGTTTAAGCTTCTAAGTGTTTAATGGGGGACACGCTGCAAAAAAGGTTATAAAACCATATTTATGAGAAGTAAGAAAAAAATACAATTGTCCCAAAGCGGTGAACTGATCCCATTCTGAATAACCAGGACCCACACATCCATTCACACCACACACTTGTGCCTTTACGGCTCTCGATAACTATTCTTACAACGACCATTGTCATCCAAACTAACCATCCCTCTGTATCAATCAGCCTCCCTCTCATAATGTAATCTACCTCTGCAGCTGCCTCTACCACCACAGCATCTCTCTCTCTCTCTCTCTCTCTCTCTCTCTCTCTCTGTCTGTTTCCATCAGTCTGTCTCACACCGTCTCAATCCAAGATAGGTTGGAGAGCCGCCCAACAGGGTGTAAAATGATGCCTCACCCCTATCTCCTCTGCTGATTGGGCTCCAGCTCTTCCGAGAGGAGCACCTTCCGAGCAGCTTGGCTGGGATTGCCAAGGCTTGTGTGGTGGGATTATGGTGATTATTCTGTGGCACTGGCAGCCGGTGGCAACTGATAGCCTGGTTACTCACTGCCTCATGGTTAGACATGTGGCTACCTTTAGGGAATTGTTTAGCGGCTAAAAGTTTAGCTGTTTCTATCAAAGAGAAAAAAGGTAATTTAGAACCTCAAAAAACTTCTAGTAATTCCTCATTTCGCTCTTCAAATATTGAAAATACTGTGGATGAGCAGGCAACATCTGTTCCAACATTGTTTTGGTTTGGATGATTTCAAGTAGGAGGAAGAAACACACTACTTACTCAGTGGTTGAGTAGGAGGCTGGACTCACAGTGCATTTTTGGTCAATATAATCTTGGCTGGAGAGTCATGTATGGTCTCAATTCTCCAGATTACAGATCATTCAGTGTCCTCAGATATTTGTACAAACACATTTTGATAGGAAAGGATATGATAGGATAGATAGGACAGGAAAAAAACAAAGAAATTACCTAACCATTGTCTTTGTCTGACCTGTGACTCCATATTTTCACCATATTTAATATTGCACATGCCACAATTAAATGATTGTAAAACTGAGCCCTTATTTACACTGACCCTCTTGGCCTGCTGTTTCTATGAAGTAGCTTGATTAACAGAAAAGCGAACAGGGTTTCAGTTTTTTATGTCTGTTTTTTGAAGGTCAGAGCTTTATAATCTCTGCGTAGGATGGAGTCCAAACCAGCTTTTACCTGTTAGTGTTAACTGCACAAATGATTTATGTTACCATGAAATATTATTCAAGTCAGCTGCACATTCAGTGACTTTCCCTGCAATCCTAAACTGCCCTCAGTTAAAGATGGACGTGTACATCCATTTATAAAGCTCTTACATTTGAGCACGCAGAATACATTTAAGAGGGCCACTATTTGATATCCATATCTTTTGCTATTGATTTGATTTTAAAATACTTAATCTTCTTAATGTGCGGAGGAGTACTCATGCTTATGATGGATGCATTATCATATCTGCAAGGATAAAATGTTCTGTTCTGAACTACAGCAACCTCTGTGTTATGCATTAAAACTTCTTTAGTGGTGGTTCATCTGCCCAGGAAGGAGCCATGGATTGAATCTGTCTTCGCAGTAGTAAGCCAATGGATTCCACTTCTGGTCTGTTTCATATTTCTTAACGGCAAAAATTGCAAATACGTGACAAAACATACATAATGCATGCAGAGTGAAGGCTGAGCAAGAAACAGCGGTGGCGACGAGGCGTTACCTTTGGGTCTGGAAGTAAAGGAGAAGCAGGATGGAGTTAAGAACGGAGGAGAAGACAGAAGACAGTCAAATTCCTGGTGTTGTATGTTAGTAATATACCTTAGTTTTTCTGCAGTGAATGCAAAAATTTTGCAGCAAAAGATTTGTTCAGGGTTGACAACAATTTGCAGTCTTTTCATTTAATTATATTTAATCAAACAGGAACTTTAAGGACACATTTACATCACATTTGTATTAATATAAAATCTATCTTGAGGAAACAAATGAGCTGTAATTGAAAGGCAAATTGCAGCTAACACTGGAAGAAATGAAATTGCGTAGAGACAGAAATAAGCAATGCAGGAGGTGAATGACAAAGAAGACGAAAATGTTTTATCACTCGGATCAGCTGAGGGATAACAGCCCTCATATTTACACTGTGCGAGGCAGATGGTGGTGGGAGCTCATATAATCAGCAGAGAGTTGCTAAAACAAACGTAAAATCTGCTCCGTGAGGGAGTTTCTGCTTTCTGAGATGTTTACCATTCAAGTATTGCATTAACACTGTCGTTACGCACACCTCCAGCTGATCCAGCATCAGCTGAAATACAAACAGATCACATTCAGACAAACGACTAATCACATTCGTTGAAGACACATCCATTAATCACATTCATTGAAGATGCATTCATTGAGCCTGTCCTCATAATCTGGCCAACGCTCACTCCTCTCACATAAAACCACCCTGCTGGTATTGCTTTGCTGCTACCTGCTGCACACTGACTGATTTTTTCCCTCCAACACTGCATCTCCAGTTCTCATTACCACACTAAGCGATCATATCTCTAACTTTGTGCATTTTGTATGTCCCATATCTCAGTATTATGTGTCTTTTGGGCACTGCTCTGCACAGCCCTGTGCAGGTTTTGCGCTCCCCGTTGAATCATACACTGCTGCTTAGAGTCACCGGAGAGCACCTTCCAGGAGCAGAGCCTATTTCACCAAATAAAAGTGTATAACCATTAATGAGATAAATAGTCCTTCCTGTCTCTGATATGTCTCTTACAGAATACCAAATGTGCAAGAGAATGCCTCATTTTCTTTCTACAAGGCAGAGATAACTCAGAGGCTTTACAAGATTTCAATCTACAAGTCACTATCAGCACGGGTGCCCAGAGGAATTCATGTCTCTGGAAACTTCTGGATTATAATTGGTAAATTTCATTTTTAAGTTTTTCAGCTTTGGTAAACTCATGACATTTGTGAGTGAGTTTGAACCAGTGGTCTTTACGCTGGGTGGTTTCTAAACAGAAGGGAATAGAAAGAAACAAAATAAGGCACTATGCATTTCAGTGTAGATCTACTACTTTAACTCATAAGTGTTTACACACTGAGGGAGAAATGAATTCCTGTCTCCTGGTGGGCAAACTTTGGCTTGTCAGTTTTCTAAATTCTGCCAGCCACCTGGGAGGCATTTTTGTTTAGAGATCGATTTTGCTTAGACACCCATTTTGACTGATAAATATTCAGCGTGTGATGATTTTTTTTTGCATTTGCTTCACGCAGCAGCGGTGGAGCAAGAGATTGTTATTATACTCGTCTGTGTTTGCTTAGGGGAGACATTTTGCTGTCTGGCCTTTTAAACTTAAATGATTAAACCTGCCCTTTGGATTCAGGTCATTCTGCATGTTTTAGCTTCTTTTTGCCCCTCTTTGCGCCTCCACCATAAAACACACACTCTCTAGATTTTTTTTTTTTTAAGCAAATAATGGCTGTGAAATTAGTTGGTAACATATGCAAATGCTAATATAGGGATATGTTGATGTTCTGAGTGGAAGCCTTGAGGATCTGCTTCATGCATTCAGTTTGGAGTTTATAGACTTTTTCCATTTAGGAAAAAAAAAAAAAACCTTTTAGTGGTGAGCTGCTCAAAAACAGTGACAGAATGCACAATGTGGTGGTAATGAAAATTCACTTGAGGAGAATTTAGCAAAGGAAAATATGCAGATTACCTAACTTACCCTCACCATAGTATGTTAACTCGCACTCTTATTATTGCATATTCCCAAACACACATGGCAGCGTTGGTCAGTCTTAAAGCCATTCTAGTATAGATATTTTATGTGATTATCTCCCAAAATATTGTGATTGAATACATTTTTGTTTTCAGAAAAGAAATCATGGAGAGCACTGGTGCCGCTTTTGTTTTGCTTTTAGTTCATTCATCTTAGCATTTCGTCTACCACTGTCAAACTACAACACACTACCACCAAAGTTGGACGAGTCCTCCAAACAAAATGACAAAATAGGTTGCTTGTTACTTCCTCCATAAACGGGTGCAGTCATGGTTAAAAAAAATAAACTCTGACTGGAGGCGGGAAACAAGATGTAAACAGCCTTCCCGGTGTCAACATGACATCGCTTTCTCCGCTCAACCCTACAACAACAAGTACTTTTGTCCCTGCTTCCTGATAGACAATAGTTATTATTCAAGATGGCAACTCCCTGAGAAATGAGATATACCACACTTTAAAAAAGGTGTTAGATGAATTCCTTGGTTCACAGGTTATCACCTTATTTTAATCATATCTTTAATCATATCATATCTCTGTCTGCATCGTTTTTTGGCAAATAGTAGAAAAAAAGTAGCTTTATAGCAGCTCATGCTAGCAGAGCACCATTTGCAATTACATACCTCACAGCGATAAACCAACAGATAATAAATCATTTCCATACATTGCATTATTACATTTTTTGTGTCTCGTATAGTTTTTTTTTTTTTTTTCTTCCGTCATGTAAATGAACGCTGTATTTGCCTGTCAAGCCTCCGGAGTGGGAATTAGATTCAGCAAAGGGAGCTATCTGTGAGTGTGGTTGAAAAGCAATAGGGAGACTTCAATTTGTTACTTCCTGAATCTCTCTCTCTCTCTCTCTCTCTCTCTCTCTCCCTCTCTCCCTCTGTCAGCATGAGCAGGCGTGCAGACGGGGAATGGATACATTCATTAGAAGTTCCCACAAACTTGGAGGTGGAATCCAGGGATGTAATTTGAAAGATTCGTCACAGTTTTAGTGTCTCTTTGACACCACAGACTAAGAACCCTCTTAGTATTCTGGGTGTTTCCATATAGGCTTCTCTTGACGGCAGTAGCCCCAGCACTCTGTGATAAGGGAGCTTCATTTCACAAATACTTGTGGGATTGCTTCATAAATTTAATTCTGAGCTGACACTCACAGAGCGAGTGACCAGGGAGGTGTTCTGCTTACAATACGTCAGGACACATGATGTTGAGGTGTCAGTGTTAACAAACAGAGTGATATGCGATAGTGTTGTCTCATTTACTCATACAAGGTGTGGCCCTACAGCATTCATCCATCCATCCATCTTCCATCTTCCACTTATCCGGGACCAGGTTGCGTAGGCAGCAGTATGAGCAGAGATGCCCAGACTTCCTTCACCCCAAACACTTCCTCCAGCTCTTCCCAGGTGTTCCCAGGCCAGCCCAGAGACATAGTCTCTCCATCGTGTCCTGGGTCTTCCCTCCGGGGCCTCCCCACCGTCAGTGGGACATGCCTGGAACACCTCCCTAGGGAGGCGTCCAGGGGGCATCTGAAACAGATGCCCGAGCCACCTCAGCCCGTCACCTACAACCTGTTTGCCATGGGAGACCCTACCAGGGGCGTAATGCCCCCGACAACATAGCTCCTAGGATCATTTCGGGCACACAAACCCCTCCACCACATTAACGTATGGCGGTTCAAGGAGGGGACAGCATTCATAATGCATCAAATACAATTATACCACCAGGCGTAAAACCCAACACCGCACAGGTAGGGATCATACGTGTCCTCTTACATTATGGAAGAGCTTTGTGTGATTATGACAGTAACCCCTGTTGTTTCATTTGAATAAAAAATGGAAAAAATTCCTGTGCTGTATATTTGATCTTAATAAAAAGAATAAAAAAGTGCTAATATATACACTTACTTTCAAGATAATGGGAGACAAATGTGGGGCAAAATGATAATGAGTGCAATTAAAGAACATACATTGCACATTACCATGTCATGAATAATATAAAATTTATTTCAGAACCTTTGACTCCTTCTACAGCATACATTGTTAATTACATGTGGCGGATTTGAGTTTGCGCTGTTCATTTGAAGAAAAAAAAAAAACGTTTTGTCGGCCCTCTGCCTTCCATAAAGAGGTCAAAGGTCAGGATCAGCTAATAGGAGCTGGAGGTGGGGTTCAGCGTTTTGCATCAGCGGGGTCGTAGCCTGCTGTGATGGAGGCTTCAAGTCTGATCCATCCACTCATGGACGGTCTCTCTAATCACTACGCCACCCTGCTGCTCTAACCCGAGGAAATGCACACGTGGTAATGTGTCTGACGACCGTTACCACCTGAGCATGAAAGCTGAAAGCGCTGCAGAAACCAAAGTGCGTATTAATGGCAAGTTGTGGGCTCATAAGGGCTGCCGGTGACATAAGAGAGATTCATCGATTCTAATAAAAGGACGTTTGTGTTGAGAAAAAAAAAGGGAAATGATGGAGAGGGAGTGAATTAAAAAGACACACACAGCAGAGCAGAATTATCAGTAGCAACCAAACAGGGAAAGCTAAAGTGTTCGCAGATTAAATGTGGCTCACTTTGCTACAACGTGCAAAGTATTCTTCCATGAGACTTTATGATTAATGCACACAGTCTGCTCCCTGTCTGCTTCCTGTACCGTATATTACGAATGGGCTGTAAGAGCCCACGGATATATCTATAAAGCATCACAAATGATGATGCTGCCACCGGGGGAAAGTGTTTCCCTCTATATTCATAATTATATTCAGAAATTGATTGAACAGGGCATTATTTGATAATAAAAGTCTTAAATAAACGAGCACTTCATGTAATGTTCCACAGTATATCAAAAGACAAGACGAGCAGATGTAGTGGCTTTTACACGTGTGTGGGAGCGTGTGTCCACCCACCTTACAGTAAACAAAAGAAAATGAATGAATCAACAAAAAGGCAATGAATAAATCCGTAAAAGCCTGCAAGATACAGTATTTATTGTACTGTAAGACTGTAGATGGGTAACGAGCTCTGTGTTACTAATAGAGGGGCATGATCACTGTCACAGCATGGTGATTTTGGTCTATTAAGTCAAGTCAAATTTATTGATTTGTTTTGAATGGTAAATGGCAGATTTTCCAGTGTTTTTTTTTTATAGAAAAAAAGGACAAATACACATACAGTATATGTGGTTAGAGAAGGATAAGGAAGGGAAAAGCAGAGTATTCACACAATAAATTACAGCTCCGGCAATTCAAAACAGACAACGTTTCATCAAAAAGACATTTTTCATTACATATGAGTGCTGAGATCCGGTATTTTAAAGGGGTCAGGAGGCCAAAAATACAGAGATAGAGAGAAAAAACTATTAATTTCGAGGCCACATTTTATTGCTTTGATTGCACAAAGGATAGAATTAGCTTGTAAAGTCAAAATGTGGTTTATGTATATGTGTAAATGTGGCTTTGATTGTGGCCATCAATTATAGCCGCTACAGGCTTGTCCAAATGTGTGATGAGGTTATCATTTCATGGGGTTCTTCCTTTCACAGTTCAGTCCTGTACAATGATGTCATTTTATGCTATTTCCCTTAAAACATCAGCATGATGCATATACATATACCTGCACTTACCGGCACCTGAATATTTGAAGTCCACCACTACTAAGTGTGCGATCCTTCTCTAAATTTGTCTGAAGTCTCCCTTCCCTGAGCCCTGCAAACCCACAGTATTTAGTTTAACACTTGTGTGTTTTTACCTGCTCCCTTATCACTTTAGGTCCTGCGGGACAGAGGAGGCCAAGAACAGTTCTGTGACCCAATTTTCCATCACTTTGGATCCCTTGTGGAATACTGAGTGAGAATGGGAGCTGATATGACAAAGTTAAAAAGCTCAGTTTTAACTCCAGTATGGGTGGCAGAATTTTTAGGAGGCCAATCACGAGCAAGAGAGAGAGAGAGAGAGAGAGAGAGAGAGAGAGAGAGAGAGAGTAAAATGAAAAAAGGCAGACTGGAGATTCAGGTTCCTCCTCTCATCCCAGAAATAGCAGGCGTTTGATTGCTGATGGGGCTTCTGGCCAGGCTGCTGATAAGCCATATAGTCTGCTCTTTAACTGAGTGTGAGGCTATCTAACAAAATAAGACAAAATAATGGAAATGCCAGCACAAAGATAGGTACAGGGGCAGGGATAGTGGGCTGTAATGGTTTTGGGAGCCTGTTCTGGTGTGACTTTGGGCCGCCGACACCTTAGAGGATGTGGTCAGTGCTTTCCCCTGCTAACACTGATTTTGATTGATCATCTCTGCCTTGCAGCATAAGGACAGTGGTGAAAAATGCCCTTTCAGCAGCTACTGCAAAATATCTTATGGCTCTGTGCGGTTCATATCTGATTACAGAACTGCTAGGCACATTAGGTGGAAGTGCTGTATCTTTTGAAAAAGGAAAACTGGGTAACATTGCTATCGAATGTTTAAACCTTGCCAGGAGAACTTGCGTTTGCTTGTAATGGGTTAATGTAATCCTGGAATATGCTGATGTCTCCACAGATGCATTACTGCATGAAGGTGATCACCGTGAGGTGACAATAGCAGTGTGAAAACTATTACTATTACAACCTCTTGCTATTCAGAAAATATTCTTTAATTTTCTTTTTCCTTTCCTGTTAAGCCATCCTAAAATGGCGTGATACAAAACAGCGCAGTTGATTGCAGTTGATTTGAGGTGTCATAACTAAAATGTAATGACTAGGGATTATGCGGCGCGTTGTGTTTGTCTTTATTGATATGTTTAATTTCGTTTTCAAGCTGGGAACGCACAAACAAACATTCCTAACCGGCAGTGAAACCCCATCAAACTTTTAAGGGATGACTTTCACACTTTACACTCACAGGTGTTGCCTTTAGAATTGTGATGCGGCTCCGACTGCAGGATGCATTTAGATTCATCCAGATTGCAGCATGAAAATCAAACGCATCTGATGTGATAATGACACATCTGACTGATCTGAGGCTCAGTGAAGAAGCCATCTATGAGCTTCGCTATTTCTAGAGATTAGATTAGCTCCATTTAATCACAAACTATCAGTCCCAGTGGACATTTTGGTGGGTTGTTAATATGATAATCCTGTGTTCATAACCCCATTACAAAACAAATAAATCACAAGCTATGCAACGGCAGATGTTGGACACAATAAAAGAGGAGAAGAGGTGTTGAAAATTAATTAGGTGTTTTATTTCTTTTATATAACAAAACTGTGTGAATAAAGCTTTGAAACAAGTTTTGAATGGCAATGACCTGAGAATGAGATTACTCATTAAAATAACATCATCGTAATCACCATCATTTAACCTCCTGAGCAGGTCCACAGTCATATATTTAAATCCTTTTCTCCTTATCACTGTCTCATCTCTCTTTCACAACAAAAAGGTCTTAAAGTGATACAACAGAAAATGTCACCTTCACCTGAAATGTTGCTTTAAACAGTGAGTAACTACTTTCCACATTAAAGGTAGCAAGTAGCTTCTGTGTCTTCCATATCACATTTTGCCATTGTTGGATGGATTGCATTTTAAACATGGATCCAATTTGATTTATGTTGTTAAAGTTCATGAAGCCGTCTCCCTTTGACTCCCTCATTCTCTGTCTGTATTCCCCTTTCTCTCTTTACATCTCGAACCTTTCTATTTTTCTGGGTCTCATTTTGAAAGAAAATTAAAGCATCAATTAGCCTCATACAGTACATCTTGTCGTGGATATGAAAGGCTTCATTCTGTCTGGTGAATAGAGAGCGGAGATAGGAGCGGGGCAGCGTTCCCGGTAGATGAAATAATGCTAAATGTTTGCATCATTTTAATTAAACTGATAACTGTCGCGGAACCCAGTTTTATCAGGGAGAAGGGGGCGCAGATGCAAAACAGTGTGACAACAAAAAAGTGATTATGTGTTTGTGTTATCGCAAGCCATGTTCACTGCACACAGTAATTGTATTTTATGATTTTTGTGCCCGCTGCACAGTCACAATTCCCCTTTCCAATGATGGCTTATGTTTCCTAGTAGTGCTTCGAAACACCCCACCAAGAACATTTTGGATTAGAGCAATATTGCCACCGAGACTATTCTGACAAACCGGGCATACACTCACTCGCAGACACACACACTCTCATTCACTCACTCACTCTCTCTTTGCCAGACATGGGTGTCAGCCAGACAGTGCTATTTGCTGGAGCAGGACTGGCACTTCTCCAGACCATGGGGGTAGCAGGCTTGGCAACGCAGATCACTGATGGACTCGTTGAAGCGGTTCGCCAGCATGGACAGCTTGCTACCGTGACACAGGGAGCAGGGAGCGCAGCCCGAACCGCCACAATGCTGGCAGCTGTCGGCGTCCTGGAGACGGAAGAAACACATTAGAGGAGAGGGGAAGGCGAGTAAGAGGAGATGGAAGAGGGGAACTGTAAGGTTAGGCAAAGGGTGAGAAGGACATAGATAGAGACTGAACTGAAAAGGGAAGTTGAGAGTGAGGGGGGAAAACATTGTCAGCACATCTAAGCACTTGCTGCGTATGATGTATTCAAATAGTGTGTCAGATGTTTCAGTAATCTATAATATACCATTTAAACATATTGCTAATTTGTACTCTGCGACTGTTTCAAAACTGATTAACTTGCAACACCTTTAGCCAGTTCATTAAGAGCAAACATTAACACAGCTATCTTGTTTAACTGGCCTGCCTGCTGGCAAACACTAAACAACCTTAACGACGCAGAGGATTTTTCCAGTATTATTTATAATTAAATGCCTTTGGTAAGTAGCTGTGTTGCAGGATAATGTACAGCCAGCCGGTCATTTCCACAGCCAGCTGGTCATTACTGCAAGATTTACAATAACGAGCAGCTGCCTGTAGATTATCGAGGAGACAAGGTGCGGATAGCAACAGAAGATGTGCAATGAGGTTCTGTTTAAATCTTTACAAACCGTTGTTTGTTCCCGGTGTATAGACAAGTCTGTGAATTCTCCTGGATAAATAGAAACACGGGGTTGAGGTGTCAAGAGTATTCACCGCTTTCAGGAGTCCCAAAGACAGAGATAGGCTGCCTAGCAATGCACACTAGAGTGGTTTAAAAGATGATCTATAAATCCAAAGATTGTGGTATAGAATAAGTATTTCTCAATTCCTATTTAACAGTTATTCACTGACAAAGTAAAATAGAAAGTGACTGAAAGTTTAATCAGATAATTAGTAGGACCAACATTGCAATGATAACCTGCCCATCACATTTACCCTACAAGCAAATGCACCCAAAACCACAATTTAAAGTGTTGAACCGTCATTACATTTCACAGAAATTTCAGAAACACAGGCCCTTGTTTCAGTATGGTCCATGATTGGCTATCTGCATTAGTGCAGCTGTTACGCAGTTGTATTTTCCAGCAGCAAGCGGCCACTAAGGTCACCTCGGCTGAGTTTCGCAAGGCAAGCTGCACACCACCTTTTTCCGTTATTGAAAGTTGATGCTTTGACTTCAGAGCATCAGCAGAGATTCGCTGCACCCAGACATTACAGCACTGCATTAGTTTAAGCTGAAGTTAGCGGTAGTGACGCTCAGCTGTTGTAATGACAGTGAAATCTCGACTGGGTGAACAGTTGCAAAAGGTATGCCCACACAAAGTACGAACCTAAGCCGGTGTTACAAATGAAGTCGGTGGAAAATTAACTGCCTTGGAGTTTGGGCAACAAAGGAAAAGATGATAAAGAAAAAAAGAAACAGAGGAGTGAGATTGCCAAATAATGAAAAAAAAAAGGCTGAGAATGAACTTTTTTTTTTTCTGGAGACAGAGAAAATGAGAAAATAACGAGAGAGGTGAGAAAAGAATGGAGGGAGTGAGGGGAAGAGAACAGTAATCAGCCAAGGAGGTGAGAGGGAGGGTATAATAGGGGAGCTGGGTATCCCTGCAGGCTGGCAAGTGGCAGGCAAATGCTGCAAGGGCAGAGTAAAACTGTGGACTCATCAGTATCTGTTCACAGTTGACAGATAACACTAGGACAATGGGATAGTGGTTTGTTGCGGCAGCGGGAGGGGGCAACGGGAAAGCGGAAAAAAAGGAGACAGGGCGCAAATAAGGTGGAGGTTACAAGGCAACACGGGAGGAGACTGTGGGATGAGAATAAACGCCCCTCTGTGAACGGTTACAGATTAAAACAATATGGCTTCACAGGAAACCCTGCAGTTGTTCTCTTATGAGCAAAGATAAAGTAAAGAAAGGATGGATGAAGACGCGTGCACAGGAAGAGAGGGCGGGGTGAGAGTGGGATTACCAAGAGACAGAAACAGGGTGGTAAAAACTCCACCACACCACTGAGAATAATTTGGTGAGGGATCATTACCTTGGTCTCTGTGTCACTGCTCTGTTTCTCCCGCTGCTCCTCCCCATCCTGTGTACAAGGAGCTTTAGCCCTCCTCCTGCTCCCCCTCTCCCGGGCCTTTGGATATCCCTCCGAGTCCACAGGAGGCGCTGTGTGGTGCCGCAACGCTTCGGGCTTCCTCGGTGGAGCTCTGATGATGCGTAGGTTGCTGGTGTAGATGATTATCTTGCCAAAGTCCAAAACTGAGGACTGAGGGGAAACAGAAAATGCCAGGACACACCAGATGTAGGATTTTCAAAGATTAAGTATTTGACTTAGCCTCCATTTGGGTTAGATATTTCCTATATTTCCCAGATTCTATTCCAGATACTCTGAGAGAGCGTGCCCACATTGAGCTGTGGGCTTTATGTGTGGGTGTGAAGAGGTTTTCTAGTTGAATGCAACTGAAGAGTCACACCCCTTGTGCAAAACATAACATGCTTTGTAGCGGTGTCCTTTTACTACTGAGGTTTCTGGTGGTGGAGAAACTGGAAACAGCAGTAATTTCTCTTTTAACACATTAGCGTTGATTCTTTTAACAGATTTTCTGCTGCATGATTGGTTAGTAAAACCCTTGATCTTTCATAGTAGACGGTTATTTATAACATTTCATTTGATTTATAACATCTACATTTGGCTGTCCATGGGAAGGAAACAACAAAGTTGGTCCAGAGTACATTTTTTTTATTCAAGTCAGGTGTACATTTTCTTCATTTTCATCTCTTGAGGGATGCAGAATGTGATGACAATAGAGTTGCAAAGTGGGAGGAGTCGCCGTTTCTGTAGGTGTCTTTCCCCGTTCTGCATTACCATTTCTGGATGGTGTGATGAGCCTGTGGCTTTATGTAATGGTGTCAGTCATTTTGGCAAGTTGGACAGCTCAATATACAACAAAACCGATGAGCCCCCGTTGCCATGGAGAAAAAGCCAGTCAGAGGTGGGAATTAACTGCAGTACCAAATTCAGAATGCTGAGAACAAGACAAAGCACCATAGGAGCCAACTTCACTCAAATGCACCATTGGAAACTTGGTTAACTTCTACTTTGAGATTTTTTATTTAAACAGGCTTCTACTTTTATCTGAAAATCTTTTTTTTTTTAAACAAGTGGACATTTTCTAAACTAACGATTTTATGGTAAGACTTCCATGCTGATCCAAGCCATAGAAGTTCTCCAGCAGCATTGAAGTCGTGCACGGAGGAACTCATTAGACCTTCTACGGCAGGGGTGCTCCTCGAGGACCGCCGGGCCATCCTTTCAATAATGCCCTAAAACGATAAACTAAATCCACATTGCTGTTTTCCACTGATAAATGCGATAAACACTGGCCTTGGTCACCAGGGCCAAACGTGCCTTTGTTTAGAGGATAAAAGAATGAAACCGACACTAAGCCAGCAGGCGATGAAGCCGACCTCCATCTCAGCCTGCTGCACTAATGAAGCCACGGCCACAGCAGCTCAGTTACCGTGGCTTTTTTCCTTTTAGATGACCAATTTTGTTGCTGTTATTGTTCCACTTTAATTGTTGTACAATTTTCAGTGAGCAGCACGCAGTTGATGCTTTAATTACCCAAGAATTCGTCTTTTCATCGATTTTCTATTTTTAAGCCTTGATTGCCTTTTCTGTTCTAAAGATGTATGAATTAATTATTAAATTACTTTGCGCTGGCTGATAATTGTGTATGTGTTCCTTTTGGTGTGGCTGTTTGCTCTTCAGCATATGCAGACTTGCAATGCTCTGTGGGGTATGAAAACGAAACACCACCTCTTCCAAGGAGCTTATTATATTTCCCTTTATGTAAGTACATGCAGAGAGCTGTTGCATAGTGATCATTCTCCAAAATTAGTAATTAGTGGTGAAAATGCAAAATCATAATTTTTTGGTGTTAACTGACTTTTTATGTAGGTGTTAGGTGTTAAATAGCAGATAATTATTCTCGACATCACATCCATAAATAAGTACATATGTTGAACTGAATGTTTCTGGTGGTGCATCACAGTTTTCAGCAGTACAGGAAAGATAAAGCACATGAAGATCACATGCGCAATGCACACACACACACAAACATATACACAAGGGAGGAAAATAACTATTTATTTTCCATTTAAGAAAGGAACATTGGCACACACGTTGAAGCATATGAGAGTATAAATGATCACACTCACCCAGGATGTCTACACTATCATCAAGATGCTTTTTTTTTTTACTTATCTTGATTGATATCCACATTTAGCTAAATCTAAACCAGCGAACATTGCTTACCATGGTGTCTCCTTCCGTGTCCTCAGTCTGGCCTGCAGCAGGTCTATAGCTTCCCATTCCTCTGTACACGTTTATTCTCTGGGCAATGAGCCCTGTTGGAGGATAGACGCCTGGCACAGAATAAAACATGTTGTCAGGATGGAGTTAGAACTTGTACCAGAGATTTGAGACTCAAGTCCTGGTTTCACCCGCAAACAGCAGGTATTTCTTATAGGTCGATGTGCTTGTCTGAATTTGGAAGCAAAGGTATGCTCTGAGACAGCAGCCACAGTTATCAGCCTCTATCAACCTAACTGAGACCACCCAGGTTAGCTGTGTGAGGCAGCATTGCATCCTAGACTTACCAAATTGCCACAAAACACTCAAACTACTGGTGTTTTTGAGTAAGTGATATTCTATACAGAAGCCCTGAGAGGCAAGTAAGGAGAAAAAAAAAAAAAACTGAGTGATCGAGTCTGACTAAATTGTTTTCTCTCTTGAGTTTATGACTTAAGAACAGGTGAAGAAAAAGTTTTTGCCAGCAAAATCTTTCTGTGTGCCATGTTTTATTCAATTTTGTTCTATCTATGAAACAGGTGGGGTTTTGCAGCATTGACTGATGTTGTTGATGATGTTCTAAAAATGTAAAAATTTTACTACTTCTTGCACTCTAAACTTAAAACACTGTATGTTGTATAATGTTACATAACCTGCTTAATAATTATCACTAGAAACACAGAAAAAAACATAAAACAATTTTATAAGCATATTAAAATTGCTGGGAACAACAGCATCCTAGTTAGTGTCCACTGGTTACCTGGCAACCCAGTAAACATTTGACACATAGCTTCCTCAGACTGATAATCATTTGATGCTGTTTTTTGTACAGATACAGCATGTTAGTTGGAGATCTTTAGATGTCCCCACACCCACATTTTCCGTCTTTATGCTAAGTTAAGCTGAGCAGCAGCTGATAGTCGCTTCATTATTAGCATACATATACGAGGGTGGCATCAATCTTCTCATCTAACTTTGCAAGAAATCAAATTAACATATTTCCCCAAAACGTCAAAGTATTCCATTAACTGCAAATTAAACATTAATTCTAACAAGTAGTGTATTGGTCAAATTCACAGTTTGACTGATATCCTCTGGCTCATGCTGTTGTAATTTATTGAATATTAACTGCCAAAATAGTGGAGGGCAACAACATTTGCACTAAGGAATCAGGCAGATTTTATTTTAGCTAGACTGTCAGCTCTGTCCTACACAACTGGATCAGAGGAACAACATGTCTTAGCTCAGCATGCTCTGCCTATACATTGTGGTGAAATAATTTGGCAGTGCTATATACAAATATAATATAGGTCTACCAGGTTACTAGCTTACATACTGTATAATCCACACAAATAAACCTCTGTGCAAGTCATGCATATAAAGTAAGATGCAGTGGTACGGAAACAAAAACTCACCCTGTTGGTCCCCATGAGTGTCCTCAAAGCCACAGAGCTGCTCCACCTCCAGGTGACTGGGAGGGATCTTGCGGTGAATAAAGCTGTGAGGGTATTTCTCCTCTGGGCTGTCCAGCTCCTGACCGTCCTCGTACACGTGCTTCAGCACCCGACCGCTGTAGGACGAGGCCAGCTTGAACCTCACCTGCAGTTTTGAGTTGAGGGTGACATGTTTTTACTCCAGTGTGTAATTTAAAAATTCCACAAGATGAGACGATGCACAGTGATTAATTTGCTTTGCTTGCTAGCATTGAGAAGATGACTTGTAGTAGAAAGAAAAGCTGTTTGGGCAAATACAAACATTTGCAGTATGTCAACACACAAGCTGACATCCTTTTTCATACCCATTTCTCAGTTTGACGTTTGACAAGATCAGATGCAGTTAAACCTGAGAACTATCTTTATTGTAAAGCATTATGCCACCGTTATTAAAACAACTGCTTCAAAAAGCAGAAAGCTTGATGATGACCTCATTATGTCTTTTACTCAGCACAGTACATTTATAAAAGTACTTCAAAACCCATGAATTTGAAAGAAAGCGGTCCCGTAAACAACTCACCTTTCTGGGCTTGGTGCCTTCATAGCGTTGATTCAGTTTTTTCTGGAGTTCCTCCATGGTGGCTGACGTAGGGGACGCTGAGAGAGTGTCAGTCCATCCAAGAGGCTCCTTACCTGGGGCAAATTGACATCAGCCGGACACCGTCGTGCCTGGTGTGATAAGAGGATCCAAGGATGGATGGATGAAAGATTGGACTGATACACAGCTTGATGGAGGCGCAGGCTTTGCGAGCACGAGTGAAGAGCTGCGTATAAGGCGTGGGTGGGTGACTAGATGGGATAAAGCTCTCTCCGTGTATCCTGCCTCCTGAGTTTGACTGCACCTGCTGTTTTAAGGGACCACCTTTCTGGCTCCCTGCGCTAAATTATTCACAGCCAGATCGTGTGTACAAAAGAGTGGTTGAGAAACCAGAAGCTCCGTCATCAAATAATTATGACCACCAGAATAGAAGGCAGTTGGAGCCTGTGTGGGGCACTGTGTGTGTGTGTGTGTTACGGAGAGAAAGAGAGAGTGAGGCTTAGTGTGTGCGTGTGTGTGTTTGTGTGTGGGAGTTGTTAGATAGTTGTAAGACTGCCTGTCATTGGACTGGAGCCGAGTGCATCAGTGTTGAAAAGTAAACATGACATTTGATGTTGGTTGCTGTCATACTGAAAACCTCAAAAATATATCTATGATTACTGAAAGTTGTACCACACTGAAATAACACTCCTTGTTTTATTACAGATATGTGTGATCAGATGTGTGTTTCTGTGTGTACTGGAGGTGTCAGTGAAAGGTGAGCTGTCTAGTTCTTAGCTGAGCACGAAAACTTCCATGTTTCCATGAGTCTTACTTCATGACTCAGTGGAGTCTGAGCCGGTCTCTCTCAAACTGTAATCTAAAAAGAACCTGGTACAGTAGATCTCAGGTATGTAAAATCTATATAAAAAATGAGGTTTTCATACACCCATACGCCTGAGAATGACTGAGAAATTTCTTCCAGCAGACAACGCTCAGGGACCACATCTAGAATCTGAGACAAGACAAAAAGACAAATCAAAGAGATGTATATCACACATGCAAGTCCTTTGGATAACACAGACAAAACTTATGAAAGTTACTTCCATCCAGACATCAAACAGAGGTGAACCATACTGAAACTTATCTGTAACTCCTGCCCACCCCTATGGGTTGACTGACTGATATTTGCCCCTTTCCATTCACAGCCAAAGAATTAGGTGGGATTAATAAGAAGAAAGAAAGAAAGAAAAGAAAGAAAGAAGAAAGAAAGAAAAGAAAGAAAGAAAGAAAGAAAGAAAGAAAGAAAGAAAGAAAGAAAAAAACATTTCAGCTAAGGCGAAAATAATAGATGGAAATAATCACTTTTTAATGTATTAATGTATTACTGTATTACTTTTATTGATCTTAACACATTTACAGAGAGTCTTTTACAATTTGAAGATCCTGGAAAGTATGCAATTTTCCCATCTTCACCCTACAGTGTAATTACTTAAACCGATGAGTCACACAATTAGTGTCAAGTTCTAAGTCTTTCCCTGTTTAGTATAATGGCTTGACTTATTTGGTAAATTGCATATCCTTATTTTGTATTCAATGTTCAATTAGTGCAAATAATAGAAGGGGTTACCATTCATTAGACTCATGGTGCGGTACAATAATATGCATGCACATATGTAAATTAAAAGCACTGTCACTTTACTGTTCTCTCTTCAGCTCAGTTTCAACATAAGTGAAATTCTTTTTGCAACCATCCCTCCACCACAGCTCAGCAAGAAACGCCATCCATGGAAACACAGACACACATGAAATGGATATTTTCTCCAAAGTTGCAGGCCTTTTAGTAGAAAACGCCAAACTCCTGATGGCTGAGGCCTAACAGTAGCTTTGGTTATGCTGGAATTAATTTTTGGAGAGAAATAGGACTGTGACTTTTTCAATAAATATAATTGCTTTATTCCACATGAAGCAATTATAGTCTAATCATAGGCCTCTAATAAGCAGTTGTTTTCCTTTTTTAATGTTCTCATCATGAAAAAGTATCTCTCACATGTGTAATTTTTGTCATTTGTCATTTCCAGAATTGGCCTGCCCAACTCTTAGGCTAATAGGGTATAATTCAGACTGGCAGCATCCTTTTAAGCATCATTTCATCACCAGCTCAGAGACTTAATTAAGATTTCAATCACATCCATGACAGCCTGTACTGAATTCTGTGTCGCTCTCTCCTGAGTCAATATGAGGTCACATCCCGGCATCACACGTTGCCTCTTTGTGTGTGTGTGCGCATCTGTTCATGAGCATCCGTGTAAATGTGTATGTAATGTCCAATCCACAAATGCATACACACACTATTTAAATTATTCAATTTCAGACTATCGCTATCCGTATTTTGAAACTGCTGATGGCAGTGACAACTTTCCCTGCATCTCCAAGAGGCCATTTTGTAGAACAAACACTAATCTAACAAATGGATGCCATTAACCTAATGCATGTCCAGATCAATCTTACAATTATCCTTACAGATGACTATTATTAAGCTGGGAGTGAATGGATGGTTTTAAAAGAGAGAGTGGAAGAGGGAGTGCCGCGGGAAGACAGAGACCCTCTCTTGTCTCCTCCCTGACCGAGAGTCGGCTTAATCAGATTGCAGAACAAGCAAGTACGGTCACTCAAGCGAGAAATTGTTTTGGGTGCATTGCTGTGAAGGAATCGTTTAATGTGCCAGGATTCTCGCTGCTTTTGCTTTAAATGATTGCCACAGTAAATCTGTCTCCCTCTGTTTCCACATTAACAGTCCATGTATATTCTATTATCTCCATTATCCTCCCTAAATACAATGTGAGCGAGCTCAGGTACAGTGCGCGCTCTCTGCTAGCTATAGATCTTCATCTAATCCATTTTCAGTGCTCGGATGGTACAGATCGAAACTGAGAAATAATAGTTTTGGTTTTGCCGTGCCCACGATAAAGCATTTGGGCCCTTGTGCACAAGACAAGCCTCATTGAGCCGCAAATTTAAACCCAAATGGATGCCTATTCCCCAGATGGCCCGATGCGACGGCTACGTGCTAACTGTTGTGGATGTGTAAATCAGAATCGAAACTCTATCTTATACTGTAGCGGTGAACCAGGTACGAGCATGATGAGTGCGGGCTGCTCCTCTCTAAATCGTTTTAATCTATTCTGCTTGCCTCACCCCGTGTACAAAAGTTAGATAACGTGGGTCGTTTATGCCTGAAATCCTCTGCAGCTACTGTCCCACCCTTCCTCTGGCGTCAATAGCTGTTTGTCATAGTAGCATGTGTGTTTTAAGTTTGATTATTTCCCCCCACAGGGTCTAAGAGCACCCTAAGAGGGGTTTCTGTCATACTTGGAAATTCTCAATGTGAGAGCCCAAGGGGTGGGGGGACAAAATGCACCCTTACCACCCATTTCTGTACTGTACTCTCTGTTGTACTCTCCCTCTTCTCTCAGTCGCTCCCTTTCTCTCCGAACTTTTACCCTGCAAAGTGAAGCACAAAAATGCAAAAGAGTAAAAAAAAAGAAAAAAAAAAAGAAGGAAGGTGAAACTCTCACTTTTAAAAGACACCTACTCATTATTTTTCCTGTACTATTTCTGACGCCCTCCCAAGGGGGGATGGTATTGACTGGCTCTCATATCAGCGGCGCCTATTTTCGGTGCGACGACAGAACAGAGATCAGTCAGAAACATTGGCTTAAATTTCTCCACAGCGGTCATTATCCTGAAGGCATGTGGAAGCCAAATTTCCGGGGAGAGGTGGAATCACTCAGAGCGTCACACAGGGAGTTTCTAACGACAAACTGTCCCCTCAAGTCGGCAGAGGAGGGGGGGGGCGATGACCTGGTGTTTATCACAAAAAAAGACAAGGATCTGCCATTTTAAATGGAAACCCCTACCATTCTACACCCACTCTCTCTTTCTCTGCTCATTTCTGCGCCAAACTCAGATTGTGCTCTCCTGCTCTGCCCTCAGGTGGCTGACAGGCGAGAGGGAAGAGCCCTGTGACAGGGAGAAGGGTAAAAGACAGAGATGCAGGGAGGGAGAAGGTGATACGCTGGAAGTAGAGATGAATGGGACTATGAGAGAGAACCAAGAAGAGGTAAGGGAGGGGCGATGAAGCCACAGATGAACGTGAAAGATCTCATTTGTCTTAAATCATGTCTGAAGTCACATCCTCTCTGAAGGTTACAGAGAAAAAAAAAAGGAAGAGATTGGCACCTCAGACAATAGAATTAAGCTGTGGTTCATTTAAATCTGTAAGTGTCTTTCTCACTGTAGTTTTATTACCTCTGTTACAGCTATAACTGAATGGAATATAATTGTCCATATGTCCTTTAAAAGCTGTACATAGATAATGATGTAAGACCTACACAATGAGATAGCTGAACTACAATCAATACATTATGCAGACGCAGCTTGTTTTCTCTTGCAAGAGGGAACATTCAACAAGTTCGTTCAACGCAGTTTGTCTATGGACTTTGTCGCTCTGCAGTAATGTCACCTTACTTCCTCCCTTGCTCTCGTCATGACTAATCTGCCAACTCTGAAGAGTTCGCAGTGGAGAATGCATTTGCATGAAGTAGGCTTTCGACACTGTTCACTGACTGTCTGAGAAGCTGATAATAATGTAGAGGTCATGCATCATATCATCGTCAAAGGAAAGCAAGACGGTTCAGACGGTTCACATTTAGCCTTCATTATTACAATGGTTCGACAAGTGTATCTTCAAAACTACCTACACTTTTTAACACTATATAAAATTCCAAAAATGCTTTGGCCCAGTTTTTTTTTACCATAAAATGATGACAATGAAATATGTTTTTTACATGGCTCAATTTGTATATGGACTTAAGTGATGACAAAGCAGAAAGCTTCAACAGTAAATTAGATTAACTGTCATTTAAAAAAATCTCCTCCACAGCAGCAATGTTTTAAATAGCGCTACTAATGCATTTAAACTTCATTATCTTAATTACAGTGCCTATCAAATGATAGATGTTGCAAGTCACAGTCAAGTTAATATTTAATATTTCACTGGGACTGATTTCCTACCTCATTTTAATTAGCTGTATGGTGGTGGTGGTGATATTTGGCTTCCATGAAACAAAGCCCAGGCAGGAACGTGGGGTCCTCCACCTGTGACCTCTTCACCCCACTCCAATTTCTGTTTTTTCTGATCTTCACAAAAAAACTCCCAATCAAAAAATTATGCATGGCTGTCTCAACCAACTGCAATCCCAGCCAAAATTAGATTCAGGACAGCAGCAGGGGAATCAGGGCAGGGGACTGGCAGAAATCAGCAGATACTTCTATTGTACCTTGTAAAAGTAAGATTATGTTGCAAGGCCAGTTTGGAAATCTACTAAATGGCCTGTGCAGTGACTGTAGTTAGATTATTTTAAAAGAACAAAAAAATCATTAATATTGAATTGTGTTTGTGCTTCTTGGTAAAGACGTTTTTGGCCCAAAAGAACAAACACGATTGAGTTTTTGAGTCTTAGCAAATAAGCTGTAAAGCAAAAGTTAAGAACAGAACTTCAGGTAAAGATTTTAACAACACTGTAAGTGTATTTCCTTGGACCGTGCAGCTTTTGTTTCTGGGAACCCCATGATGAAATACGCACTAAAAAAATAAAACAATCTCTATCACATCATGCTGGTGATCATAGCCACACAAGTACCTGTGCTGTAATTAAAATGCAGAGCTCCAGGCAACACTTTGGTCAGACTCATTAAAACAAAAAATGACATGTGCAACCATTGCCCTGCTTACCTGGTGGGAACGGATGTGCCTGAGGGAGTTAGCGCAGAGAGAAGTTTTAATTGATCTACAAATTTTCATAGAACTGTGAGAGTTCACTGTGTCGGTATTCAACATGTCTGTCAGTTTGAAGTAGAAATTTTGCAGAATAATTAATCAAAACAACCAGTTTGAGGTGCACACACGCTCCGGTTTTTGTGGTTATTTTGCCAACATTTGGTGCTGTTTAGTTTTTAACTGGCTGATCTGCCTGACGTATTTGTGACTGGAGAGGGTGCAGGAAGAAGTGATACCTGCTGGCTGCAGATTGCTGTACGGAGTCACCAGAGGAAATGAAAGGTTGTCAGCATCTCTTGTGGATTACAGAGCTCATCATTCATTAAACTTTATTCTGTCTTATTCATCAAATTGTTGTCATGATGTTTTACTAAAAGACAAAACTGTCAACCTTGCACGCAAAAATACATTCTCATTTGGGTGTTTTTTTTAAAAGCAAACTTTAAAGAAAAAGTGAGATCGCTGTAGCTAACAGGTCTAACCCCACCTGAACTCATACGTCGATGACACTGTCACTAAACTGCACGGCTGGATCTCAGTTTTAACTCTGGCCACTAAATGACGTTATTAGAGCTCAGTGGTGAGGGCCTGCCTACACATAGCAGCTCTTACTAGTGAAGAGGAGGACAGAGAGAAAGAGATGCACTCAGTACCAATTGGCACAAAGAATGGAAAATGAGAATCGCACCCCAACCCAACCAAAACCATGCCAGTGGGATTACATTACACAGAAAGAAAGGAGTTGTTCTGTCTAACTAATATATATCGACTATTTTTACCTTTTTATTCCAAATCACTCTGTGGTTGTCAAGTCAAAATGTATCAGGAAATAGGCAAGCCGTGTCTTGTTAATATAAAAAAGGTTTCAGACAAATGTGTAGTTCATCACTGTTGGACCTGGATATTAAAATGTCAGACTATTTCTATAGGGCAGTGATACGGATAGTGACAGACTGGACAAGTTTTGGAAGCAATGTAAATCTGCAGTGAAGTGTCTGTGGATTGACAAATCCCTTTAACTACTTAGATAGTCCAAATTTAATCAGTCGGTAAATTCAGGCGAGAGTCGAAAATCAATTCAAATATTTAAAATAGTGTTTGATCAAAGGCTCAGTGCGGAGTCATTCCTTGTCACGCCCTCTATACTGCAATCTTATTGAAACCATCGTTCTGTTATTACAGTTTCAATCAAAGAAAGTTTTAGGTTTTTGTTTTTTCACAGTTCTGCTCATGATGCTCTTAAGGATGTGAGATGTACCCAAGAGCACAACAAAACCAATAGGGATATTCAGAACTGATTATTATTCACTTTATTATTATTCATATTATTCACTTGTATGGTGAGTGATTTGTCTTTCGTCATCACTGGGGTGTCTGATTGGTCAGTGGATTATTAATTGCACAGTGCTCCAAGAGTTATGCTACTGTATCTGAGACTGCAGCTTTTGGTATCAGTTACCATGAACACCTCTGCTTCAACACCTCGCATTTTCTTTATCATCTCACCTGCCATGAAACAATAAAGCACAAGCATCATGGGAATTAACTGCACACTGCGAATGTGATAATCTGTCTAATCAGTGTGCTTGGCTAAAAATGCCTCCTCCTCCCACGTCATGGCGAAAAACTTAGATTAGCTACATACATGGAGGAATCCAATAGTGGATCCTTGTGGGCTGATAACTCTTTGGCTGATAACTATGGACTAACTAACAAATATTGATCCTTACAAAAACCAGAGCCGACTGAGCTCCAATTAAGTCTCAGCATGTCTGCAGTAGGGAATGAAATGGCCAGGCAAGGTCAAGTTCAGTGAGGTGAAGACATTATGATTTCAATATTTCACACAGAAACAAAAATGTTTGACTTTCAACTGAGCAGATTAGTTGGTGTTTTCTACAAGTAACTAAAGGAGCAAAGGAAACTGAGGCAGCATTTGGCTGTCTCAGTTTCCATCTAATGGTTTTCTTGGCTTTAGAGGAGGTCCTCATTTCAAGAGGGTCTGGCTGCATCGCAAAGAGAGAAACGACCGTGGCAGATGTCACCCGAGAAGGGGGAGTTTACTCTCGAGTGAAATCAAGTAAACAGACAATCCTTAATCCAATATAAACACGATGGCAGCCCACAAAAAGCTGAGGATTAGAATGGATGGACGATCAAATGCACAGACTGAAACACCACAACAGATAAATGCATTCATACATATTTTGAGAGAATGGTGACAATACTCACATTCCCATACTGTATATACAGTATGTACAGAGTTTTTGGGCACTTTAATCATTACTTCCATCCAATTGGCTGAGTAGAGATACTTCGTTAATGTAATTAAAATTATGTGATTCAGGACAAAATCCACAGTTCTGAGTGTGGTTGCATGTGATGGAAATGCCTTTCAAGGTTCAACCAAGGCTAATATGTTAGACTTCAGTCTGAATTAGTTGAATCAAATGGGCAGCGACCAAGGTTATGTCTTTTCAGTATAATACTGAGTTCCTTTGGTTACCATCTCTCAACCTCAGCAAGAATGCAATATTCTGAGGATACAGAAAGAGGAGATTTTGCACAGAGGACTATAACTTAGTAAGTAGGCTAAGTTTCAATGAACAGCTGGTGCAACTGGCTCCTGATGAAGAGATCCACGTAAGAAGTGTTACACAACGAATGGGAAATCAAATGTCAAGAATTAATTAACTTAGATAATAAACTCTTCATACCTTTTGCCGATCCTGCTCTCTATTACCATACATTACCGACCATAACAAGTCTGCAAAGTTCTGGAAATGTACTTTGTGATTATGCAGTTTTTGCAAATGAATTCCCTGAGGTGTCACGTTTGTTTTTCACCCTCACTGTCTCTCTCAATCTCTCTTTTCCCCTTCCCCATCCAGCATTATAATTGGTCTAATAATGGGCGTAGATGACAGCCCGTGGCTGTGCTCAGTGTATTCAGTCTAACGCAGTGCTTCAACCTGTCATAGATTTTCATTATTTAGTGTGGGGAGAACTCACAGTGCTCTCTCTGCAGGCCCGTTATTCAGAGATCACTTTTCTCACTGTTTGTTCGCTGTCACGAGACCCCTACACAATTCTGTTTCATTTTTTTATTTACAGGACACAAACACAGATTAACAAAAAAGGAAGTAAATTTTTGTTGTTTAAAAAATATAAAATTGAGAATCTGTGTATCTACATGCAAATTGTATATTCTTCTTACTAAATTTGTTATATTTAAAGCAAGTTCACCACAAGATATGAAACTGTAGCAGAAGCAGTCTAGGTAAATATAGTCTGAATACTCTTCCTATCAGCTGTGTTTACAATCCATTGGCTGTTACAGGATCCAAAAAAATTCACTGATGACCTTTAGAAGGATATCACTGTAGATTTATAATAATATGAGCATGCATGATGGGATTATGTCAGTGAAATGACAAACTAACAAGCATCACCTCATATTTATTGTAGCAGAGGGCACTGAATCTTATCGCTACATTTTTTTCAGTTTAAGTTTCAACCTTTTCAGAAAACCTTACCTTACCTTCATAATCCCTAATACAAAAATACACAAGTACACACAACATTTGAAAAGAGCGGAGAATGACACTGATATCATGTTAATTACATTAACTGTTATTACTGTATACAAGTATGTCAATAACTAAAAACCTTATGTATGAGACACATTTCTCAAATCCTTGACACATCGAAGACGAAGCAGCAAAGAGAGAGAATCACCGCTGGAGCTGGTAAGCCTCTGAACCACAACGCTTGACTGGTTAGAAGAGCGACAAAGCAGTGAGGCAAGCCATTTGCTATTTTTTAGACTCCTTGTCTATGTCTTCCAGGGTGTGTGTGTGTGTGAGAGGGAGAGAGAGAGAGAGAGAGAGAGAGAGAGAGAGAGAGAGAAAGTGTGTGTGTGTGTACATTTCATGTTCTTGTAGCTAATGTTTTTTTCTGCAGAACAAAAAGCAGCTTACCATCTCTTGGTTGGTTCTGTTGTCTGCTTGCACATTCTGTCTACTTAGTCTGTCCATCTCCTTCTGAATCCTGTACATAAGCCCAAAACAAGAGATATCACCACACACGCACAAATGCACATGCACAAAAGAACATCTGAATTAAATAATTCAGAGAGATCTACAACAGTGAAATGACAGCTAAAGCGAAGCAAGTTCTGGTGTGCCAGAAAGAAATTGTGCAAGGACAATTAAAAAGCTGCTGCTCTCCTGCTGAACGCATACTGGTTAATATAAAAATAAAACAATGAAACATCATATCACAAGTAAAAACTCCCTACTGCATTTTAACAATGCCACTGCAAACATGCATACAGTAAGGTACAAGTACATTAGCTATAGAGTTACAGTTTTACAACAAATAAATAATGATATATATGAATGAATCACAGGCAAAAATGCATTATAAATGTAAAGAAAGATGCACATTTTGACGCACAGATGAAAGGGAATCAAAATAATTATACTTTTTTGCATTCAAAAAAGTTTTTTCTCACTCAGACTCAACCATCACCAAACCTCTGTGTGCTTATACTGCATTTTGCACATTTTTACATACTTTTGTAGAAATGTAAATCAAATTGCTGCAAATTATTTGACAGTTTGTTACATTTTGCTGCATCCACCTCTAAAAAAGCGGAATTGAATAAATTCCTAAAGACTTGCACCAGGTGAGGAAAGAAGACAGGTGAGGCAGAATCCAGAAGAAGTGTACATTCAATCTTCTCTTCCAGTCACAGAGTGGTTTACAGGCCATCCCAGGGTAGTGTCGCTTTTCCTCCATCTTACTCTGAATCCTTCCACTCTATAGTGGAATTCTTTTATTCACAGAGGTGTAAAGTTTATGACCACCAGCCAAATGATCAGATGTCCCTCCAGGACATAATGAATACTGTATGTCTGGACACATCTGCAGAGGACTGCCAGGAATGGATCAGGCATCAAAAAGATTCTTTTCCAGAGAGAAAAAGAAAAGAGGGTGTGGTGTGATGAGTACTTGTGGTAAAATGCAGAAGACAGGGTTGACTAACAAGGTTGTATTTCTGTATCTCTCATATGTATCTCATGTACAGTGAATAGGTACAATTTTTTTATTGTGTTACTGGATATACTTTAGTTTCATTTTGTATATTTGGAATTATGCTGCAAAAATGGCAAACAAATAAAGACTATAATGCCACATTTCTGATTTGTGTCAGTAAAATACATGTAAAGAATAAAGTGACCTTTTTGTCATAACAGAATCTTGGTTTACCCTAAATGAATGGATACATGAGACACATTTCATAGACAATAGTGATACTTCCAGTGGTGCATAAGTGCATTTCGGAAAGATTAACTGTTGCATGTCGGTGAAGCCTTTTGTGTTCACTTTTGCAAGTGAATTCAGTATAGAGAAAAGTAGTCTCTAAACCTCAACACTGTGGGAGTGATGGGCCTGTTTTGTATCTGAAGCGTGCTCATTGGTAGGAAATAGAAAAATACAAGACAAAGACAGAAGAGTGAGACATACAATTATGGTAGCCATTTTGGCTCAAAATGTCAGACTTGAATTTGTGCATGAATCATCATAGTCAAGTTACTTTAATCGATTGACCATTGACATTATTCTAGAGTCTTTGGCATTTTCATTAGTAGCATGCCATAAATATAGACTAGAAACAGTACTGGACACAGTTACACTAACTGAAGATGACATGAACATTATATTATTGTGCTTTAAACAAAATACAGTAAATTGCAATTACAGTCTATCCCGTCCTTACTGTGTGTCTTTCCACAGCACCTCATCAGCATCACAGGCGATGCTCTCTCTGGCCAGTCATCGGGAGAAGTAGCTTCTTGAGTGGCATATCCAGCCTTGGCATGCCACTACGTCAGTGTCACCACAAGCTTCTTCCATCGCCTGGAGGAGAGTTGTGCATCGGTAGGGTTGGCGTTAACTTCCACGGCTGCACTGAGAAGACCTCCTCATTAGGGTTCAGTAAAGGAGAGTGAGGTGTAAAGAGGAGAACTTGAAATCACGGGTGACTGACAAAGTACTCATGGACCACTGCAGCCCAGAGCAAACTTCCTCTAGTTATTGGAAATGAAAATGTCATGCAGGGTGTCAAGAAATCTGATAATATGGGCTATGTTACATGGGAACAGTTGTTTCACTCTTTCAGTTTCTTTCAAACAGCACTTTGTACAGCTGTTTCACCTGAAGTCGATGGCCCAGTGTAGATAAACTTCCCCCATTTACATTTATGTTGCTGAATGTTGTGTTGTCAGTGATGATGTGGTGTTGCAGTTGTCGCATAGGTATGCTGTTGTTTGCAGTGACCATGTTTATGGTGTGTTGTTGTTGTGAAATGTGAATTTTTTTGTGTGTTCCTGTATGTAGGCCTGTTGTTGGTCATTTCTCTTTTTTGGAGGGTGCTTGAATTTGATGCCAGTGTTGTTCTGAGTGAATAAATATTCGTCATTGACCCTTGCCTGCGTAGGAAATATGACCATGTGCGCAGCCATCGGTCACTGTGGAGTCATCCTTTTCCTGTTCCTTACAACAGCAACGCCTGTCTGCCAACCTTCCTTGATGCACAATATCCTGTTTGCTGGCCAGATTAGGATTGGAGGTCGGATTTACAGCTGAACATTTTACTTTATTAAAGTAACAAATAAATCATTGCATTATTACCTTTTTGTATGTGTGCACTGATGTCATCATTACATACTCAGGAGAAAGGTAATTTTACTTATCTGTGCAATTACTAACTTTTGCCAAAATAGGGAAGATTGATGTATTCTCTATTCACCAACGATTGAATTGTAGTCTGAGGTATAGTTTCAGGAAACGTGCTCTTTTGTATACACTGCTTGACACTCTCCTTTTGTACATACACACACTGTGGTAAAGAGCCGCTGTTTATCATCTCTCCAGTCCACTGACAAATTTAGACAGAACAGAGCTGAACGCCCTCGTATAACATCACGGAGGATGGGTTGTTGTCTCCTAACTCTGCTCCTCTCCACACATCCCCCACCCTGACCTCCATTTCTGCTCTCCTCCTCCCTTTCTCTCCTCTCCTCCCTCTAAACCCCATTTGCCTGTCACACCGTCACATCCCCCAGGTTTCCTACCTTACCGGGTCTCAGGAACACACAACTGTGGTGACTTCTCCTGACATCCGATTCGTGTGATACTCTTCGCCCTCCAAAGCTTCGGGCTTCCTAGGCCCAAACATGGTATTGCACTAACTCCTCTCCTTCAAGTGGCTTCAATTACACATGGTTATCTGTATAATTACTGAAAACACATTTGAGTATGACACAGAGCCATAGTGAGAGAACACGTAAAGAGGGGGAGAGAAGCGACAGAGTCAGGGAGAAATGAAGGTAGAGAAGGTTAGATAATGAGGCAGGAAGGGATGTGGAACGGACCAAAAGAGAAATGTTTGTCCTTTAGGCCTTACAAAGCTAAAAAGGAGAAATCATCTGTGTTTCATAAAACAAAAACAAATCATCCCAGAATACAGGATCTGACAGTTTCTGAAAGTTACCTTTACCAGCTGATGAGATTTCCGTCTCTGAAAATATGTTGACATGCACCCTAATCAGACTGAGGCAATTTTTTGATTATTGTAAATATCACCAGATTAACTTTTTTTCATTAATATCTTAATCAGAGCATATTTTCATCAGAGTATGTGGACTATGTCAGACAACATTATCTGTTCTCTCTTCTTCATGTCATAGTGGTAGAAGAAAGTAACTGAACCCATATCTACTGTATGGAAATACATATAATTCAATACCATTTACAGTGGTTGCTTGACCCAGAGTAAATGGCACATTTCATTATAGCAACAACATGACCATTACCACTGCCATGACCTCACTTAATGCAGTTTCCCACAGTTTTTGACTGACAATGTGCAACTACTGGGAACAAAGTATAATACCAGCTTAAGTTTTTCAGTTTTCTTCTAATTCAACAAAATTTCTTGGAATTCAACATACAAATTTCACTGAAATAGTTACAAATTGTGGAAAACGTGGTTATCGGTAATTCATTGAAACAGCAGGAGCCTTTACTCATTTGCTGGTCTTAATATTAATATTATTAATTAAGGCTTTTCTAGTAAAGCCATCTTGGATAGTGTTGACAACAAAGTTCATGGAATGTTTTGTTGGAAACTGTGTTTGAAAGATATAATGTGCAACATTTCCACATTAAAATGTCTAAAAATGACTATATTTATTATAACTGTACTTACATTATTCTAAATTCTTGTTTATTTATAAAGCATTTATAAAGCTCTAAAGTTCTTGCGTGACACTTTACATATCAACAGGTCTATATCATAATTGTTGTAGTATTATATACAGGTAGCAGTGGTAACAGTGGCAAGGGGGAAAAAAAAAAAGAGGCAGACCTCAAACATAACTGGCCATTAGTTGTGCGTCCACCTGCTTTGACCGGTTAGGCTGAGAGAAAGACAGAGAGAGAGAGAGAGAGAGAGAGAGAGAGAGAAATCTATTTCTTAATAAATTTTAAGGCAAAGAACATGTACCCCAGCTGCTGAATCTTCACTCACACTGTATGCACAAGGCCTACTTCATAAGTTTGCTCCAACTTTTGTAAGCCAAGGGCACCACTGTGGTTGCCGCTGCTTTCTTGGCCGTGCTTCAAGGTCGTGAGCAGTAGGTGATTTGTTCATTTCTAACAGGGGGATTGTGGGGGACACCGAAGCGAAGCACCAAAGCCCAACTGACTCCACATGTCAGAAAATATTACAATAATGCTGATAATGTATCCAAATTTGATAATAAATGCTTTGTTGTTGAAAACGCATTTACAGACCACACTGTTTGCCGAATAGCTGCAGCTGGATCATTTTGACAATTTTTCAGATAGATTTTAAATGTCAATAGTAAAGACACCAACTCCTGTGGTGCCACACTATTTCACAACACCATCAAACTATGCATTTTGTTATTGTTTTGATTGAGAGCCCTGCAAATTACACCGTGTGTTGACATGGCACAACACACATTATCGCATGTTTGACAAATCAAAATTATGGAGAGGGTATACAGAAACAGCAAGGACTGACACTATAGTTCATGAGTAACAATGCAAATGTGGTTACTGGAGTAAAAACAAACATACTGGCAGTTTGGTTTTTGTTTGCGAGCAAAAAAAAAAAAAAAGGGAAAAGAGGGGAGAAAAAGTGAGAAAGCGAGGTGTTTACACAATGTCCTTTTATTTAAATATCACCAGATAGCCGCACAGAGGGGATGCTGTCCTGTGATACATCTGAAATGGTGACAATAACTCTTACTAATCAGAAGCATACCCATATACGTATGTATTATGTAATATGCTGTGATTCACCAAAATGGTCTTATTCATTGTCATATAAACAATTTCTGAATACAATGCAATCAAACACAAAACCACTCAGTAGTCCTTCAAATGACAATAGGGTTAAATAAATACCTCTCTGATATACAAGAATTTGAATATTAACGTCTCTTTTTGTATCGTATTGTGGAATCTACAGAAATGCGGGTTGTGGAATCAGCTCAGCACACCTGTGTTATGTAATATTTTTAATATCACTTTATTTCATAAAGGGGACACCCACATTGCTCATCTGTTCCACTTTCATTCGTTTTCAACCAACCGATCACACAGAAAAAAAAATACACTTTCATTTGAATTATACCATAAATGCCAACAGGATATAATAAAGATAAATTACGGCCTCCTTGTAGCATCTGTCATCCAGCAAGCTACAGCTATCAGTCTACACTGACAGTCTTTTATTTACCCTGATGACTCTCTGATGGTGTTTCCAGTCTATTTTAAACATAGTTCTGGATCCTGAAAACAATAAGTGCTTACAGAATTAAAGCACAGTGAATGCCAGATCTTCAGTGCATGTGAAGAAAAGTAAATTCACCTATGAAATGTATATCATCTGCTTTTGACACCATCAGCACCAAAACTGGACTTTTGTGTACATTGTGAAAAATATTGCTGCCTCTCATCCAGTGGTTCCATTTTTACCTTTATTTTCATATTAAATTAATTACAACACCTTCAATCTACCATAATAAAATGCACATATCAATTATATTCAATTCAGTTCAATTCAATGGGCTGTTGCCAAAGAATCTAATTTAATTAAAATCATACAGCTGATAATATATTAATTACATTACAATGAAGAAGAAAATTAACTGTGGTTTCAGTTTCCTGAACCTTAACTGTCAACTGAAGTTGAGTGAGAAAGTCAAAATCAGCAAATGACATGACGGGGGTTCAGGAATGCAAATTGATGACATTTTGATTGTAAAGTAGTTATAAATGAAGCTGTATGAATGCATTTTTTTACCAAACAAAAGCCAAAAGGGGAATGAAAAGTAGACTTACATTTTTCATGTGGTCAGAAGCATGACTCCAACCTAGTGTTGCTTCCTGTCACTGTGCCTTAACAAAAGAAGCAGAAGTAACTAATAACATAAAAGACAAAAAAAGCATTCTGAGGTTTCATGAGAATGATTTTAAAATGATCAAACCAAATATTTACTCTTAATTACCAAGGTCATAATAATAGTACTATTAGTCAATATTTCATGCATTTGTTACCCAACAGCACTATTGCTATATCTGAAATGATTCGTAAGATAAAATACGCACACTTTCCTTTTCTTTCTCCCTTGTATCTACATTTTTGTACTGTAGGTTCTAGTCACACATATTAGACTTTTCTTCATTATCTAATGCTATGAAAGTGATTTTGTAAAGTGTCAAAAACAAGTAGGATGCAATGTTATTTTTACTGTATCGAAATGAGTCATTATGTAGCCTAAATATATTTTCTACCTTTGTCTCCAACACTGTGAGGAAACTGGCTTAGTGTCTGTGATCGTGTCTGGATGCTTATTTCATCCAAACTATTCCCAAGATGTGGCCCTGTATATCAGAGAGAAAGAGAGCAAAGGTGATGGATTATGCCATTACCCACAAACAGGTTTCTGCACCAAGATTTGTCATATTCCTGACCTTGGCTGCTGAAATTAATAGTACCCTCACATTGCCATGTCACCAAAACTTCCCACTCATCCCAATATAATCTGCTCTATTTTTGTATTCTTGTTTCTACTGTCCTGTTGCAAACAGCAAATACCTCACAAGAATGATAATCCGTGTAGTTTTGTATATTTGAATTGCAGTTAAACAAATCAGTATGTACTGGATGCAGCACAGGATATTGCAGTGAAGCCCAGTGGGATCACAATAATGGACTGAATAAAAGAAATGTGGCGTGCTGTAAATCACTCTTCCAAACTCTTAAATTACTTCATGTTTTGTATCAGTACCCATGGGATAACCTCTGTTTACTGCTTCCTCATGACATATACATACATACATACATACATACATACAATACATACATACATACATACATACATACAAATGCAAATCAGAATTTATCAAGTTAGCTATAAATCTAGGTGTGTGTATATATATATATATATATATGTGTGTGTGTGTGTGTGTGTGCGTATTATATATATATATACATGGCTAATCAGGGTTAAACTGCTGCAGGGATGCGATCATGTTCAGGCAGAAAGAAAGCAGATAAGGATGCTCAAGGACAGTTGTTTTGAAAGACACTATTTTTCGCTATTGATTTTTTTCCTTCACAGGGGTTTGTGCTCATTTGAATGACTTTGCTCTGCTGTTAATATCAACATCCAAGCAGGGCACACTTATCATCTGCTGGCAAAGTCTCATGTATTTTAATTAGCGGTTAAACTGTTTTTTTGGTTGTTGTTTTCTTACCTGCCTTTGTTTTATCATCCCTACCTCTCCACTTTATCTAATCCCTTGACCTTTCTTTGCCTCCGTTTCTTATTCTTCACCCACCTTCTGTGGATATCTCTCTCGGCTCGCTATTACTATGGCATAGTGAGGGGAAAAGGTGGTTTCTTTGTAATAAATTACAGCATAGGGCATTTCATGGAAGCATTAGTCTGAAATGCCTTGCAGTACCGGGGCAAAATCCATATTTCTGGCATGGTTGTCTTCAGTGGAAAATACACCACAAACCCTTTGGTGCCACATTCTCTCCATTCAGCTATATTTGTCATGGTCAGGGCAGCAGGTACACAGTCTTGCAAAGCCAGACATATCAATATGCGTGTTTATATGTGCATCTAGGTGGGCTTTAGCGAAATACAGCACCATTTCATGTAGTTGGCATGTTGCTCATCACAGAGGTTCCGATTATCTGTTTTATAATGAATCCTCCGGATCTGACTCATACAGCAGGTGAGGCATTCGGCGCACAACATCATCTGCTCTTGTCATCGTGAAAAGAACTGATGTGTCTTGCCAAGACATAATAAACAAGGCGGCACAGAGTGCATGGCAGTCTGACAGTTGTGAAATGAAAGAGGAGGATGCTTAAAGGTCAACACGCTCTGGCACCGCACCAGAACTTGTCTGAAGGCAGGTACTCTGTTCAAAGTACCAGTTAGTCAGCTAGTCACTCATCGTTATTTTAGCATAAACCTCAGGGCTAGGTTGCACCAACAGGGCGTGCAACTGGTCTTATGCTAAGTCGGTCTTAACTTGAGATTCTGAGCCCGACCCGCATTGTCTATATTGGGTGTAGCCGCACCTAGTAATTCTTTTAGGTGGTGCAACAGGTGTAAATATTTATCACATGGCTAGCTAACGGGGCTTATAACCTACTTTTTAACGTCCAGCTGGTGGGCTCCAGACGTGGTGAGATGATAGTCGTGAGAAGGAATAAAGTTGTAAAAGCACTGCCTAGAGTTTGAACTCCAGGAGAAAGTTTAGGAAATTTCACCTCAAGGTCCGTTTAGTCGAGCTACTGCCATTATGACAGGGATGCAGAGGAACCGAGCTCGGCAACGCATCAACGCTTTAAATACACTAATATCTGAGTGTTCTGAACTTCCTGTCTGTCATGTGTGAGATCTGAGGAGCTCCATTCACGTTGGCTGTCATTTGCCTTTCCCGCGTTTGATTTCTCGCTGAGTCTCTGTTCCCCCACCTGTCTGTGACTTCTCTCCTTGTCTTCTTTCTTTCTCATCCCCTTCATCCCTTTTTATGCATTGTTCCACCAGGTGTCAACTTTGAAATGTCAACTCCCCCCCCCCCCCTCCCCGAATTCCCCCTCCCTCATACTGTCAATGAAACAAGAGGAAGAGGAAGAGGAAGAGCACACTGGTGGCTTCGTTCTCTTCTCCCCTCTCGTCTGTCTCTTACATGAATATTTGTTTGTCTGTCTTTGTCTCGCTCTGTTTCTGTCTCGCTATTTTTATCGCAGTCTTTCATTCCTGCCAGTTCTTTCGGTCCTCGCCGTCACTTCTCCGTCCTTTCCTTTGTTTTTCTCAATGCTCAGACGGGTCTCGGCTGTACTAATGAAAGGATGACTGATGTAGGTGTTGGCTGGGAGATGGAGCCTGTCATTTATTTTCAGGGTTTTCTGCAGGGCTTGCCTGGGGCCAGACTCACCCCGACCACAGACGACTTTACTATGCGGACTTAAAGTCCATGCTGAGACGGTACAGTACAATATACCGCATCCGTACATATGCACAAAGGGACTACACACATACTGCCTCCACCTCGCCGCTGACAGACTGATGTTTGCTGGCGTCCCAGGGAGTGGGAGTCAAAACAATACTGTGTAATTGAATCCCTGTTACTGCTGTGTACCTCACTCTGTCTCTCTCATTGTGGCAACAATCGCTCGCAGTCAATCTCCCTCCTGAAGTGTGTTTGCTTCGTCGCTGCCTTTGCTTGTCTGTCTAACTATTTTTTTCTGCCTCTTTATCTGGCTCCCGTGTCTTTTCCCACTCTCTTTTTTCCATTTCTTCACATTTTGAATTCTTTCAGGGGCTACTTTTGTCAGCCTCCCTGGAGTGAAGCGCCATTCCTTTTCACTTTATATGTGTAAATGGTATGGCGCACGTGTGAGCTGGGTGTCTTTGTGTCCACTTCTCTTTGTGTGGGCATGTGCACCACTTGTGTAAATACATCCGTGTGTGTCAATATACACTTTTCAGTGTGTGTGCATTAGTGTTTTATGTGTACGTGTATTCTCTGTGCGCCGAATGACACCTCAACCACTCCTCCATGCCTCATCGCTCTTCATTGTTTTCCTGTTCGTTTGACTGACATGTCATCCTCAAAAGATGTTTGCATCGCCTAGACACTCTAGATTGGACACGCTTGCGCGATCCCAGCCTGGGCTGTGTTTGAAGAAAGACAGTTTGGTTCTGGTTTATTTATAGTCTCCCATACTTGTTCACACTCTGGAGATGTTTTGATTAGACGTCTCACACAGGGAGATCAGGGCCTCAGTAGTCGCACATTATCTTTAGTATTTGTTTTAATGTGCTCAGACTGGTGAGGTGCGTCAAATCAGGACGAGTCGTATAATTTCTGGGAAGTTTTCTATTATATAAAGGAACTTTGAACTTGCTAGAAAGTTGGTAACGTTTGGTGGCAGAGCACCACATTGCACTGGGGTAGAACATGCACAATAACATCAACTGTCTTTGAGAATAGTGGCTAAGCACAGTGAATAAGTTGCAAGCAGGCCATATTAATCTAACATACGGGACACCTTGTTCATCAGCATCACTCACTTCACTTTAAATGTAATTGCCAAGGGATATAGTCCAGGTCTTACATACTCTGCTGGGATCCTGAGAGACTCTATTGAGCTTTATTAAAGGTCTTGAATGCTGACTTAACATGTTCCTAGAAAATTAATGGCTTGTTAGTATTTTTATTTTAGTCGTTTTTTCATAGTTTTTTTTATTTTTTTGCTGCTCTTGAAGCGTTGTTCTGGAGATGGACCGTTTCTGTCCTTGCTGAAATATGTATGCCATGAAATTTTGTTCAGACATTCATGCTCCCCAGAGGATAAACCCTTGTCACAATGGTGATCCTCTGTTGCATTGTTGGTGTGGCTGTGGAGTCTTGTCTTAAAAAGTCAGTATGAAATAAACACTGTTGGATGATTCATAGTTCTGCGGGGATCAGTAACACTGCACTCATTATGTCTATGACTGCCATAAAGGTAAACTGTAACAAATGTGAGGGCCTCTTCAAGCCTTGACCAGCTTTTCTCTCAATGTAGGTGGTTCAGTTTTTATCTTATACTGTTGCCAAAAGGTGGGTGGCTAAGTCCATCATCTTTGTGTGGAACAATAGCTCCATTGCTCCTCTCCTCAGATCCCTCAGATGTGCTGCATATTTACTGTGACACTTTTTTGAGTGCAAAACAAATGAAATACAATACAGTGTTTTTGTTTGTACTTGGAACTTTAATAGAGATGGTAATTAGGATGTCAAGTGAATGTGTGAAAGATAACAGCTAATCATTTTATAGTAATATATGCAGTTATTCAATAATTTCAAAACAATGAATTACAACTTTCTCCCAGTAGAAAGTGGTCATAGTTGTAAGGTTCAATAATTCAACCTTCATTTTCATTATGTAAGCTGGTTCTGTCTGGGTAGCAAAGTAACCTGGAAAACTTCTGACACATGATGATCCAGTCTCAAGTCACAAACTTCTCCTCTTGTCGAGTCTGGGCTGTTGCGATGCACTGAAATGTGAATATGTTAATATGAAGCTAATAGCCTGACATTAACAGTTTGATGTAATGTAGCACAACTTATTAGTTGGCTCCGCCTTCACACTTATGGATTACCTTTAAGCTTCTGTCGTTTTATGACATTCAGATGTTAATAAAAGTTAATAAACTTAAAGTGTATAACAAGATTGGTTTAAATCTAGAAAGAACTTGAACGGTCGTCTCACGCAGTTTACAAAAAATATTCCCATTTACCCACTAGTGGTATCTCGCCATACAGATATTTTTGGATTTATATGGACGAGGTTTTAGATATATATGTGACCCTGAAACGGACTCTCATTTTTGGTGTTGACAGCACTGAAAAATGACCCTTAAAAAATTCAACAGCAGCATCTTTCCGCAGTCTCTGGACAATCGTCAGACAAATTTTTCACTAGAAATACTTTTTACCAAATGACCGAATGAACCCATTTCTTAAAAGATGTCAGCGTAACAACCCCCTCTTAAAGAGGATGGTCGATATGATTTGTAAACATTTTGTGGCATGTGGGTTGATTAAAGGAGGAGGAACAGAGAGAGGTCGGACAGGTGAAGAAAGGCTTATAGCAGACCACCAACCTGAGAGGAAAATTCTCTGGTCATAACTCTGAGTGACAACTGTGAAAAGCTCACACACACACACACACACACACACACTCATCTAGAGGTCTGTGATAAGGTAATCCATTTACTGGTGGGTGCTAGTATCCTGCTATCATGCTGAATGATGGAAACCAGCTTTCATCTCTCAACTCTCTCCCTCTGTAAAACTCTCTCTCTCCCTCTCTCACACACACATATTTTATCACTTTCAAGGATTAATCAGCTTATGAGTGTATGTAGGAGGCAAGAAGAAAACTCAACCCCACACAGATAAGCAGTTGAATGTTTTCACTTTGAGCCACTAGGCAGGTGTGATGTAATTAAATCGCAGCTTTGCAAACAGTTCCTTCGTTTTTCGCTGTAGTTTCTGGGATTTTCAATTGATAACGAGGGTTGAGGATCGTTTGAGTTTTTTTCTGATGCTTTTTTTCTGATGATACCGGTGCCTACTGGGTACCGGTGCCTACCCATACAAACAAAAACACACTCAGCAACATTGAAGAGCGGCTTTTTATATTACTAAGGCAAATTAGACCTTGCAACTAAACAATATTTTAGCTGTTATAAATTTGAATTATACTTAAATATATAAATAGAAATAAATAAATAAACACTTTACATAAAATTTACATAATAATAAAACCTAACCTAACCACAATAATTTAACACTGAATAACCGCAAAATACATTTAGAGTTTTACAGGTAATTTCACTGCACATCCTGATTTTGGCATACTTCCAAGTGAAATATAGCCACACCTTTACTGTGTCTAAGATACTAGCTAACGGTAGACTACCTGCTGCCACCAGAGCAACCTAAAGTTAAATATTAATGGCATGTGCGATGATGCTTCTGTTGCTTCTAATGTTTGTTTCAGAGCACATACTCGCTCTATTTTTCAAAATAAGTGAACTTTCAGTTATAGGGGATTTTAAGACTTAGGGACTGGCACTTTAAAAGGCACCTAAATATTTGTTATGATTCACTGGTTGCATAGGCACTGGGTTTTGGCACCTAGGCCCATCGACATATTTCTATACTGAGTTCATTTTTTCAAAACTCTGCACAATAAATAAACTCACATCCAAAATGCACAAAAGCCAACAAAACATTTCACACATGTTGGGTTAAACTCTTATATAATGAGAATCTTTGTAAACAGAAACACAACAGTCATTACACAATGACCTAAAAAAACATCACGTAGCATTGGGTAGAACTGGAAGGATTATAAAATGTATCACTGTTGTTTTTGTACCAGGATCTCTTTGTAAAAATATGTCTTAACATAAGCCAAGACTCAGTTACAACAAAAAGGTCACTTCTTAAGTGCACAGACTCTGCTGCACTGTGCTTCAATAGGCTTTGTTATTTTGGCCATTTTTGCATAGAGTGATTCCAAATGCAGAAATTAAAACTGAACTAAATCCCATTTATGAAATACTGCACAAAGTGATCATATTCACTGTACAGAGATGTATACCATGGCTACAGATGTAGAAATGCAACCGTTTTAGTCAACCCTGTCTTCTGCATTTGACCGCAAGTTCTCATCTACATCACACTTTCTTTTGTCTTTTGCTGTTCACCTGCATCTTTTTGATGTCCAATCCATTTGTACCTCAAGGACAAAAAGAATTCCTCTGTGGAGTTGTGGAATTAAGAGTAATGTGGAGGAAAAGTGACACCATCTTGGGATGGGCTGTAAACCATGGAAGAGAAGAGTGAAACATCACATGCATTTACAAAATGTTCCTGCCCCCTTTCCTCACCTAGCACAAGAGGTAATGTAAGTCTGTAGTTGATTCTGTTCCAGATATTATTAGAGACTGAACATTAGGATGTTATAAAATAAAGCATATTAATGATGTGCAGACAGACAGGATACTCCAGGTGTTTGGATAAATTTGGGGCAAATCTATGTGGAATATATTCATTTACTTTATTTAGAGAAAAGATTTGGATTTTGGAAAGTGCAGGGCATACAAGTGCATGTACGCAGGCACACACACACACACACACCTGCCACTGAAGAGGGGCTTCTGACATTTAGTTTATTGTTGAGAGTGTGTGTGCGTGTGTGTATCTTAATGAGCTCCACAGAGCTACTTGTTTTGATGTTTTACTCTATTGTTTATTCTATTGAAATCTAGTGCATTTGGCACCAAGCACATTTCTTTTTTTCATGCGTTGTGTGTATGTGTATCTCTGTGTGTGTGTGTGTGTGTGTGTCCACGCACGTGTGCATTTGTTTGTATCTGCATCTGTGCGTGTATAAACATACATAGGCACTGTATTTGTTGCTAATTAATTTTTTTTTTTTTTTAATGTTTTGGACACAGAAGCCGATTGACTAATGTTCCAGTTATAGTCCCAGAGGAAATTCATATCAACAAATAAGGACTTATTCTGAAAAACACAGAAAAGGCTGCCTGCAGGCTTGATCTCATGGTAATTCTTCGAAAAAATCCTTGAAAAAGCAGTGAGTCTGACTTCGTCACTCTGTATGAATATTTGATTGGAAAAATCCAGATCAGCAAATATAAAGCATTGGTTGAAAAGGCCACTTGCACACTGACAGTAGACACTGAAGGTAAATGTAACAAAGCATATTGGGAATATACTTACATTTATTAATAATTAAAGGATCCTTTTGGGTTTAATTTAATATGACTCTATTAGAGTTTCATCCACATTTTGTGAAATGCATAAAATCTTTCAGCTGGCAAGGACATTTCACTCTGTCCCTCTCAGTGTTTCATCATTTATGGACACACTCAAGGCTACAAACTAACCGTATGTTTTTTGTGCCGTACAAGTGGTGGTCTCAGCTTTTGTACATGTTCCCGCTATGTTGACGCAACAGTAAAAATGACAACAATATGACAATAATCATGCATGTAGCCCCAAGGTTACACCACGGCAGCATCATGGGAGAAACATTAGGTTTAGGGTTGAATACTGCCGAGACTCTGACATTTTAACATTACATGGGGGACATGCCTCCAGCCATTAATCACAGTCTGCGGCGTGGAAACGGGACTATTAATGGAACAGTCAACCCACGTAAACGCCCTAATTGGAGTGATGCCTTGCTCTGATTATTGGTCATAATCTGATTATTATGTGCATGTAAACATAGCCATTTGCTAGTTCCACTTCCCCTCATTCATTTTTACAACGCATGTCGTATGTAATTAGATATTTGAAATTGGCTTGAAGTGAAGTCCCGCGCCATCTTAAAGTAACGACCCAAGTGCACAGACGAGTGCGAGCCACATGCACTTCAGTCTCTATGCTAAGCTATGCTATTTGCCAAAAGAAGCATCAAGAGTGGCATCAGTCTTCTCATCTAATGCTCTGCAAGACAGTGAATATTCAAATAGTATCTCCTTAAATGCTGAACTATTCTTTACTAGCTGTTCACATTGATAGAGAGAAAAAAAAAATCAGAACACCAAAGAGCCCATTTTGAAATGACTGAAGTGACTAATTTTGTGCGTGATCACCAATAAAGTAGCCGGATATTAAAATATGAAAAAGAAATTCCCCCATGTATTTCTACTATGAATAGGCTTTCTGAGATGGATACATTTACACCCACACATTAGTGTCATTTTGCCGGTGTTTTATTCCACAGTGACACACAGTGTGAATGGCAATGATTTATATATGTCATACAGGCCAGTTGTTTGCTATACATCACCAAAACAACTAACTGTTTTCAGTGTGCTGATGTGTGTATCCAATTGAATTAAGATGTGCCTCGCAGGCTGTAATAGTGTAGATTCTTTATAACTCTGATATAATTATCATGCCAGCAGTTGCAGACACGCATGACTCAGAGAGGCTTTTATAGTTTAATCATCAGTGTTGTGCGGCTGATGTGTTTGTAGTTGAGATGAGAAATGTCTCCGGACCACATCTGAAGCTGCTACACAAGACTGGCATGGGAGGAATCGGGGGGGCTGGAGAGAGGGAGCGGGGAGACAGATAGAGGATGGAGCGGATGAATCCCAAAGACTTTGCATCATTCGTTCTCACACACTCACTCTCTTTTCCTCTCTGCACCATTGCAGCTGTCTTCGCAATGAACACCTACACATTTTTCCACACTCACTAAGGCACTGCAGCCTTTTGACATGTAGTAATCGCTGCACACACACACACACACACACACACACATACACACACTTTCGAGGTGCCAGATGAAAAGAACACCTACATCAGTAGCAGGATTGCGGAAGCACATGTGTCGCAGAGATAAAAAGCATTATGCAACACATGCCAACCTGTAACAACCCTTCATATCATGTCAGCTATGAGGCACACGTGCACACACACACACACACACACATACAGTATACACACTTATTTACAGATCACATGATATTAGGTTTATCTGTATGGAAAGACATATGGAGGACATACAGTTAAGGAAAACTTAATGTGACAAGACTGACAGATTGAAAATAGCCCGCAGGAGTTTCCGCTGCCCAAAGAATGATGAGGGGTGACAGCATGGCGGACATCTTTGGGTAAATTCCAAAACAGAAATATTTACAATGATTACATCATGATGTGCAACAGACAGATTATGTGGACTAAATATTAGCGTGTTTGTTCCCCATGCAAAATGGGTGTCAGCCTGACAGAGAGGAAGGCATGAAGCCAGACAGGTAATGGAAATAATTACTGCTAATTACGTGCAAAATTCATGAGGACATCAGGGATTTTTGGTTACTTTTAAGCAACCTGCACAGCCTGGATTCCAATGAAATCGTATAATACTCAGACGCCATGCTGACTTGCTCGCCGAGTAAGTAACATGTCATTTTCAATAGCATAAATCCTGGCCTACAAAATGACTGGCAGTGTTTTTCCTTTCTTTCTCTCTCTCTTTTTTTACCTTTATTTATCCAAGTCAGTGCAGCAAACTTGACCTTTTCCAGCACGTAGTCTTCTACTGTCGGCCACTGACATTACATGATGCAAGCCCCAGAGCTTAAAGTGAAGCATCATTCTGTCAGAGCTGCATGCCATCTACCCTCCTATGTCACATCAGCCAGCAGCAGCCAGCGGTAAATAGAGTGGATAATGAGTAAATCCCCTGGGACAACGTTAGGTCTTGTCTACATTGACAGTTTCCTCCACTCTGCTCTGGATGTGATGCGTGAATTTTTTTTGTCATATTGAAGGCAAAAGGCAAGTGGGGTGGTCCTTGGTTCTGCTTCCTATGGAAAATACATCATGTGAAAATAATTATGACAATAAATAAAATAAAAATGCTGCCATACCAGTATAGTATAGTCATTTGGAAACACTGCAGGATTCTTTAACAGTGCAAATACACTATACCATAAATAATACAACAGAATAAACAAGCAGTAATCATGGGAAAAAGTGGATTTGCACTTAACTGTAAATATAGGTAAGAGTTTATTTAAGTATTTACAATGTACTAAACAAGACAAATTTGTGGAAAATTATTTAGCATAAAGACTGGAAGCAATAACTATACACAAACAGAATTGTAAAAATGACATATTGTGGTCTTAGACAGGAAGTCCCTGCCATTGTTCGCCGAGTGATAGTTACAGCACATATAGGAGCATATACAGATATTTCCCAAAGTGTCAAACTATTACTGTTTTATACTAAAAGATTACGTACATAGGTTAAATGACCTAATAATATTTGATGCATAAAAGAGTTGGGCCTGTGTTTACTTCAAGGACAACTTCGGCCCACTTGGATTTATATCAATCACATCCTCATCTGTGTGCGGGATATTGGACCATCTTCACAGGGCGAAAAAGTCTTGGTCTTTGAGGAACGAAGGAGGAAGAAATCTAGTTCACATTTTTTAAATAGAAATTGTGTTTACATCTGGTGACTGGAGAGGCGTAGAGAACACCCAGTGTTTTGAAAACCATACTCGAATTGTTTAGCAGTGTGTGTGGGGATATTATTAGCCTGGAGTATGTGAACATCTTCCCAGCTCTCTACAGCAGAATGGCTTGAAATTCTTTAGCCATTATGCAGAACAATCACACACATCACAGCTGGCAGACAGCAGAGTGCTGAAGATGTAAATTTGTTGAGCAGGAAATAGATGACTCATCAGGCCATGTTTGCGCCCCTCTCATCTGTGGATGGATTTCTGAACGGGCCTATTGGGCACAGAGCGGGGGCCTTAGGGGTCAGGCGACCCCTATAAGCAGAGCTTCTGTGTGAACTGGCTGTTATTAAGATTTTTCATTGCACAGTGAAATGGCAAAAAGGCCCTCTGGCACACTGAAGGAATGACCTAAACATTCACTTTGAAGTTGTCACAAGAAAGAAGCCATCATGACACCTTCAGAGGGAATGTTTATCCCCTTGGGTTTTCTGTTGGACGTTTAGCGCTCCAAACTGACATCATGCAATATGGTTCCTTAAGGTCTGCAGGGTGAAATCAAAAAGGTGATCACACAGTTGCAGCAGAAGGAGACCTTTTGGGCATTCCTGCCCAAAGACCCATCATTTCACAATCCCTGCTCACATCAAAATATGCATGTTTTTTCTTGGTGGGGGGGGGGGTGTTTTGCAATAGGAAGATTCAAAAACCAGTGGTACTGTGAGAATCTGAGTTTCTGTATTGGTACTCCACAGGAACTATAAGAAAAGTGGTGGAAAATTACACCTCTGCAAGAGGAGCAAGACATGTAAAATCAGCATCCAGGCAACACTGCGAGTGTTGAAAGGATCTGTGCAGGAGGGCAGGAACAAATCTGCCTGCTTTGGGGTGTTCAGACAGGGATGAGTGACATTCTTGACATTCAAAAGACATTTTGTTTTTTATATGTTTCCAATTTCCTTGTGCACCAGTTACAAAAGCTATGTTTTGCGTGAACCATTGTGAGGTTGTGATCCTTCATAAATCAGCCCGACGATTGCCTTTTTTCATCCTTGCAGATTTTTTAGGGCTTTTATTTTCTGATCCTCTTTGTAAATGTTTTTTGGCACATGATTTTTGAGACTGTGCAGTAGTTTTTTTCCTTCTGCAAGAAACCTTATAAACTATTTGACCTCCTGTGACCTCTGCGTCTTACCTCACATTGCTTCAGCTCACTTATAAATATGATCACGTCACCGCATCCTTTGAAGTTGACACGTACCTGTTATTGAAATTTAACTCTGAAATTAAATTCTTTATCCATTCAGGGTTTTCCTCCAATACAAACTGTTTTAACATTTAGTTATGATGTGCAAATCCATTCTCCACCTCAGGATAAGGTGTCCAAATTTGATACTATCCAATACTAATGCTAAATATTGATATAACTAACATATTATTTTTACTGAATGAATCATCGACTGCTTTAACATTTGCAAAACAACTTTTTTTTTTTTTTAAATACACCATGTAATTCAGTATGATCCATGACCAAATGGTAAACATAGCCCATATTTGTTTATTTTAATTAATGCTGGAGGAAAAAAAAGGCATCTGCCATGTTCTCTAGTTCTGGCAACTGCCAATGTTTAATGACCTCAAAGGACACACAGCTTACAGGGAGAGAAAAAAAAAGATCCTCCCTTTTCTTGTCATCTGAGGAATTTATGGATAAATTCTTTAGAGAAGAAGGAATATAGCGCTGCTGAGTAACAAAAAATACAAAAGCAGGCAAATCTGTGGTATTATAATCCCTGTGTATGACATTGGTTTTTGAAGTCACATCATTTCTACAATGAAATTCTCCTCCTGCCTTCAAGAAAAAAAAAAAAATCTATAAAGCCGCCCGCTTAGTCTGAGGAGCTGAGCGGTGCCAGCAAATTCCGAGCCTCCATCATCACACACGCTCGACCCAAAACAAGACAACTCCACTCAGCAGCAGAGCACACAGACTGCTGTACAAACTGCCAAGGCTTCTAGCTGCAGGCTAACCAGCACCACACTCCAACCACTACCACCTCCCTCCATGATGATGGTGTGTGTGTGTGTGTGTGAGAGAAAGACACAGTGAAAAAACAGAGGGAGACATAGGAAGGGCAAGGATGAAACAAAAGAGTATTGGAGAGAAAGTGATATGAAGAGAGAGTGTGAGGAAGTGCGTGTATGAGAGTGTGTGTGTGTGTGTGTTATGTAAACCCCAGGTGGCGCTTGTTGTCCTGGATAGAAGTATCACCAGGGGGGACGACTGCTCCAGCTTAGCAGGTCTCTCCACACCTCTCTTTTTCCTCTCCCTTTTTTTTATTTTTTATTTCACAAACACACACCGGCATAAGTCACAGGGAGACGGAGACGAGGAATAAATAGAAGAGGACAATGAAGGAAAGGTGAAAGAGAGGAGAGGAGAGGAGAGGAGATGTGATTATTGAGGGGAAAGTGGGGATGCAAAAAGACAGGGATGAAAAAGAGATCTGAGAGGAAACACACGTGATGATGTATGTGTTAAAGGGAGAGATAGAGAAGGGAAGGAAAGGAGAAGTGAAATGCATAAAAATATATTTCAGAGATGGCAAGCACACTCCACCTTTTAGCTTGCTTGTTATTTGGTCACGTGTGTGACTCAGGGGGGTATGATTTGTTTTTCCCAGTGTTCTGTTTAGTATTTTATCTGTTTACTGGTGCTTCCTCTGTACCAGTACCAGAGCACAATCAGGGGACGAGCCTTTCCAGATTCATCTGCATATATCACACACATTTCCACAGCCACCCACACACGCGCACGCAAACACGCCTCCCCGAGGGGCTGTTGTCGATAACAGCCTGCGCTCTACACCTGATGCATCTGCAGGGATAGGAGTCTTCGTGCTGAAGCAGCAGGAAAGAGCATCAGCAGAGACGTTTTATAGTCCCTGTCCGACTGCTGACTGAGGAGGGGCTTCACTGTTCCAGATCTTGACCTCTACTGCTGCTGTGGAAATCCCAACTCTGACCCCAGATCAGCACTTAAGACTGATTTCACTCCACCGGGCAGCTGTGGGAGTAGAAAACAGACAGCAGGGGGGACAGATCTGGGACAACACTGCCCCCTAATGCTTCAGGCATGGACATGTAATCTGGTAGAGATGACGTAAGTGTTACTGTGAGCGGTGATAACAGTAAATGTGTTTGGGGTTTAGCCGTGAGCATGTGCGAAGCTTGAAGTATTCATGTCATATTTTGAGTTTAGTTCCATGAGACAGCAGTAAATCATACATGTGAGATAGTGGGATAATTAAAGGTCAGTTCACTCCCTATTTGGTGCTTTTATGGGGGCTTGAGAATGTTGTCAGACAACAGTGAATGTCCCTTGTAATGACAGTCACTGCTGAGAAAAAGCAGTTAAGAACAGCAGCAATATATTACTTTTTTTTTTTAAAGTGTGTGCAAATATAGATTCAACTTTGAAAGAGTGTGTAGGACATTTTGAGGGTGTATTTGAATTGCAAAGTAAATAGATTTCAAATTTACCCACCCAATTTAGAGCTACTGATGCTGAAGCAATAACATTTGGTCATTGCACAGGGAGGGAAAGATGTTACCACAGTGCCTGAGGGCAGCTCTGCTCGAGGCGAATCCTGCTCACTAACAACCCCCAGTAGGCAGAAAAGAGTGAAGCGGCAGGAAGATTCATCTATTCAGGGCCAGCCAGGAAACACTGGAGCCTAATGCAGGCATAAGTCAGATATCGCTGACCTTATTACCACTGCGGCCATCAGGAACTTGTGCGGCAGCTGTCATGAGACTTAAATAAAAGTATTTTTACTTCAACATGTAAGTGAGGACTGAAAACCACTTAAAAATCAACTTAAAAAACAACAACCACAGTTTTAACATTGCAGACGTAGAGGCTATTGTGGATTACACTGGGTAGTTAGCATGATTAGATTCTGTGCCGGCTATATTTCAGTCTAAAAAAAACATATTTTAAAAGCGCATTTCAGCTGGGAATTGTGAAATGTTTGTCTGTTTGCAAATGTTTCTTTGATGTGTGCGGGTACACGGCGGCAAGATATGGACCGTTCCTGGTCCTCTGTGCATCTGTGTGATTTCACAAAATCCACAGTGGGACATAAACTGGTAGGTGAAATCCCTCATAATGCAAAACAGAGAGGTATTTTCTCTCCAAAGGTAGCAGTATCTATGGGCGGTGATAGCATTCACACAGTCTTGTTCAATCATGTGTTTCAAAGACTGTAATCTAAAATCATTTGTCCACGCTGACAGATGTAGATCACCTTTGCATAAGAGGCCTTATTCTGTCACTGTGATTCTTCATCACTCTTTAATTGGGTAACACTGTCAGTTAAGGATGAGGACTTCCGATATTCTCAACAAACTAACAGGAGATAAGAGAGAAATGTACCCATAAGAAGAATTGCAATGATTAAAAAGTATTTATTTTCACTTGGCAGCATAAACTCCTTGAAATGTGCAGCGCACTGTACTGCACGAAAAATATGATTAGATTTTATTATTCATATCTCTCTCCTCCTTGACTCCAAACCCATTTTCTCTCTTTCCCCCCATTTCATTTGAAGCAGCTGCCAGGTGGGGGACCACATCGGTAAGAGTTAACAAATTACATATTTGCCCTTTGAGGAACCCATCTGCTTTGTGTATGAATAACATTTTCCATATCCGTTCTTGCTGGTTGGCATTTCGGGTTCAGGGAAGCACCGCAATCAAGACTGCTTTAATAATATGATTGAATGCCTGAGGTGAACCAAGGAACAGAAGGATAAAAGAATATCAGAAATATGGAAATAGGCTTTATAATCATCAGACTGTACTTGAACTGTTGACTGTAATCGGAGCTACAGAGCGGGCCTGTTTGCCGGGTAATCAGACAAGTGGTTCTGCATACCGAAAGGACTCTCACGCTCGCTCTGTCCCACACTCTGAAATAAATAAAAACAACTCTCAAAAGCGCTGATGCTTACTTAAGAAACCAAATGACTGCTTTAAGCTATACTGCACTTTCTCTGGCTTTACTTGGAAGAGAGTGCGATGAAATTTATTAGTCTGATTTGTAGATATTGTCTGTAATGTTGAGTTATGCCCTCACTGCACAATTTATACCCCACGATCTCAAAAGCTTTATGTCCCATTACTTTGTCTTCCCTTCCTGTGTAAGAGGGACCGAACACGATAATGTGTCTGGTGACCTTTTGCATGTGAGGCAAAATTAAAGGGTCGGGTTTGTAGATGCGTTTTTCAAATCTACACTTTTATTGTTTTGAGCATACAAGCAAAGTTCCATTTACCTTCATCATATTAGGGTGGCCACAGAGGCTTCTGAGGCTGATATTTAATTCACTATTTCTCATTACCAAAACCTGTGTGCCTAGATATCACTTGTGGTGACTGAGGAAATGTTTTTTGCTTTTTTTCAGCATTTGCGTGAACAGACCTTCTATAGAAATCTGTCAGTGATGTCATCATGCCTCAAGGAGTTAAAATGTTCGGCAATATTTTTAATGTATTTAATTACTTTGATTATGGGCATGTCCAGATTTCCAAACATGACCATTTCAGTAGGTGGAGTATTGCCCTTTTTGGGTTAAGATATTTAGAACCAAAGAAAGTTGGCCGGTATTTAAAAGTTTCTGGTGTTTGACGTGTTGCACCAGATGTTTAGTACTATTTGCTGACAGTGACAGCTACTGAAACCAAATAAGCGTGTGTCTCGCCACCTGCTTTTCACCTAACTAAAAATGTCACTAGTGAGGTCTTGCCTCTGCAAGAAAAGCTGAATATTTTAAAAAGTTTTTTCATAATGTGAAAAACTGTCTAACTGTCCAAACACAGCCCCGTCGGCAGTTTAAAGCTGAGTTAACAGGGCAGTTTTAAGCCTTACACACTGGTTCAAACCTTACAGCTCTGATTCTTTTTTTACTGTTTATGCTATTAATCAAACGTTGTCCTTTCTAGTCTTCTCTGAATGTTGTAGGATAGGCTTGATTTATTAGCCAAAGCATCCTCGGGGGCATTTAAAAAGTAAGTTCAACCCTTATAGCATTGATTCTTCGTGTAGTTCATACCAGTAAACTTCACTGGCCCTCACCAGTCTCTGCCGCATTGTAAAAGAACAGCTCTCATTTACGGCGTAGAGTGTCTTCAGGAGCATTCGAGGGCAGTGGACACATGATACGTCTGTGTCCTCAACCTTCGCTTCATCTCCCTTATCATCTGACATACAGCCAGAGGGTAACAGCAGTACACTGTGGTCCAGTCCTCACACACACTGCCCTGTGGATACACATGCAGACAGGCACACACATACAAAAGAAGCACACGGGCAGACACGACAACGCAGCAGGAACACGTCCGGAACCATGAGTTACATCGAAATACACAAAGACGTAAGCACAGAAATTGACTCCCACAACCTATAATTGCATTTAGTAACAGTTTTTTAATTGATTATCTACTTTCTTATTTTTCCCCTTTGTAAAGGCAGCATAAACATTCACGCCATACTGACAAATGTGTTTCTGCATGCGAATACAGGCACTCACCCGTATCTTGTACCGCTCCCTGATACCAACGCGTATGGCAAAAGTGGATCCTGGTAGCAGAGGCATGCACAGACACTCGCCAAACTGGTGAGCTAAACTCAGGTCCAAGCAGCACGGCACCAGAGCCCCGAGGATACCTGCAAGAACAGGAACAAGGTCTAATGAATGAATGATTCATTTATTTCTTACGTGAAGTTGATTTCGGGGGAAGTTAAAAAAGTTATCCACAGAATAAGACAGTTGTAAAGTTCTGATTGGTGTGCTCATGATTGTGTTTTCACATTACATGTAGTCTTGTCTGCACAGACGTCAAACAAGCCGGTGCTCCAGCCTCCTCCCGTCTGTGTGATGGTGGTGATGGTTGTCGTGGTGACGCCGAGGCCGGGCTGTGTGAGCACTGGGTCTGTCACTGCGGGGACATTGCTTGACCTCGAGTTATCTTCACTTCCTGCTGTGAAGCCCCCCACTTCCTCCTCTTGAAACGTTGATGCGGAGGCGTCAGTGACTGACAGCCTTGGCCTGAAATTAGATTTTTAATGACTCTATCTTTAGATGGACAGTTAATAAATTCATCATGGCCTGTCAAGCCCCTAACACACCACCAAATTCAACTGCAGGCTTAATATTAAAAGAAATGGTCTCAAATGAGCAAATTAGTCTGTTTTGCCTCCACGTAAGCAGAAATTTGATTAATTTCATTCATTCAGCTAATTTCATTCTCCTAGTGCAGCATGTTTTATGTTTTTTTACGCTATAACATTTTAGCAGCAAGCCACCACAATTACACTTATATCCTACAAGTATTATCCTTCCACCATGTGCGATACAACTGTTTTTGGCCTTCAGCTACACTTTAATCACAGCAAATTGCAGTGAAAGCAAAATCAAAGTTAGTTTAAAATTTAGTAAGTGCAAAATCAGGAGCTGCAGCAACATAAGATTTAGGATATGTTCCTGTTTAATTTGTCTTATTATTTATCGTGAAGACATAAAAGACGAAAAAGGATTAAGAGGAAACACAGCAGCATGAAACAGCTGAAAAAGATAAGTGAGCCACTTGCTGTAATTACATTGTGTTCACTGGTGACAACACTGTGTACTGGTAGCAACAAAAAAACAAAAAAAAACACTTACTGGTGTGTGACTGTCGTTTGCTCCATGACTAGAAGCCACCGGCATCCAGAGAGGGGTGAGGCGAGGAGGTGAAAGAGGAGAGGGTGAGTGGGGAGTCAGCAGGAATGAGGAGGTGGAGGGGGCGTCGGAGTGACACTTCCCCAGTGAGAGGGTGTGTGTCGGAGCAGATAAACCAGCAGTCGAATGGCTCGGCCAGAAGCTGTGTGACAGAGATAAGTCTTGTAGTTGTCTTCTGTCTGAGACTTTACTGTGCCCCCCCCTCACTAATACAGCAAATGCAGAGAGGGCAGATACACATCAGGGTGCATTAACATGAATAGTCGGCATAAAATAATTAGATGCGAGTACGCACACTTAACACAAACACACTAGCCGGTCAGAACAGGCTGGGATCTTGTAAAAAGTGCTTGTTTATCTACGTGAGATGTAGAGCAAAGCAGAGATACACTGAACATCTGAAACAAGAGAAATTAAGTAAAGACACAAATTAATTTCCAAAATTACGAATGTCAACTCAGTCACAAGAGATCAACTCTAATGGTTTGTTTGACTCATGGCATTCATAAGCTGTTTCTATTAAACTGATGTTTTTAAAAAGACATACGGTTAAACTTACCTGTAAGGCAGACACAGTCATACAGTGAAGAGTCAGGAAGTGAAAGATGCATTTAAGAAGCAAGAAAGAGTTGTGGTTCATGTTGGAGGGGCCTGTCTGCGTTCATGCACTTCCTGTGCTCTGAGGTTGACCTTTTAGTTTAGACTGATATACAGTGTGGTGTGTGTGTGTGGAGGTGAGAAGAGAGAAGAAGAGAGAAGTGGGGGGAGAGCTTTACGTGATGGAAGGACATGTAGTGAAACTATCATGGGTTTGGTGGCTCAGATAGTTCGCACACACATATACATTAGCTTTTAAACAAAATGTGAGAAAAAATGTAGCACCACTTGGTTTAGCTCATTTTCAGAATGACAAATGTGGATGGCCTCAAATGTATTATAGTGACATTAATTCTCAGCATGCATCACAAAAAGTAGCATAAAGGAGGATACCAGTTGTATGTGGTCTTTGGGTTTGTCAGCAGTGGTTTGACTTAAAATTATAACCTTAAATATTTTCATTTTGTTGTTTTTTGGGGGCACTCTGTAATTAAAGGTGAGCTTTTGGACCTCACTTCGGTTTCAGTTTCACCATCCGTAGTCATCAATCTTGTCTTTGTTTGTTCAGCCACAGCAACACTAGCAGAGACGAGAAAAATGGCACACTGCTTCACACACACACACACAGTTGAAGAGTGAGTCTGTTGCATTAAAAGCCCAACTGTGACCACTGACAGCCGGGTCGTAATTCTGCACATTCAAAGGCTTCCATCAGTGGGCCTAAGGCTCAATCACCATTGTGTTACCTCATTCAGCGACAGACTGTGACATAATGGACACTTATTTAAATGAAAATCTCCAAAGATTAGAACTTTAAAGTAATCTTTTATGGAAACTCACTCTCCCAAAAGGCTTTGAAGCAGACCGAGCAGAGCCAAAAACTTGGAGCAGAACTGGTACTGACAGATATTACTGCAAAGTATATTTTGTACTAAGAAAAATAAATAATAACAAAGAAAATCCTGTTACTTAAACGTTGGTAAATGCATTTGTGCCTTTAAATTTAGTAATGAACTATCACCTCCAAACACAATTCACTTCACTATAAGCAAGTTGAGCTCAATGGACCGCTTAAGTTTTAAAATATTTGGTTTCAGCTCTTAGCCCTGTTGCCTCAAGGAAACTGTTAAAGAAAAAGCTCAATATATTTTAAAAAACGAGTATTTCCTTTCCTACCATCAGCTAACTTTAGCTTGTTAGCTCTCAGTTGACAATTTCTTGACCGGGACCAGTTGCCAGGCAACCAGTAGAGACTCCCGGAAGTCCCGCGTATCAAGAATTATACACAGCGGCGCAAAAAACCCGCAATTTTCTCGTTTTTTTCGTAGTATTATATTATTATTTTATATTTCGTATTAAACAAACGACATGCACCGTTTGAGTGAGATTTAAAAAAGTGCTGCAAGGCAGATTTGGTAACCTTTGCACAGAGGCAGGCTGGTCTGTTTCCTGTCTTTGTGCTAAGCTATGTTAGCCGGCTAACTAGCTTCAAAATGTAGCACACATACCGGTGAGTAGTGTCAGTCTTCTCAAATAATACACAGACGAAAGTAAATTCCCCCAAATGATCAGCTTTTTCTTAATGAATATCTTGCCCCAATTAATAAAAATTTAACTTCAGCTAATATGCTTATTCTGTCAAGTATCAAAATAAATAATGCCTGTAGGTGTCTGTGATTTAAAGGGATTTCTTACAAACCTTACATCTTGCAAAAACATCTCAAGACTTATGAGAAGATTATCCCCACTACACCACGGGTGCAAAGATCCTTTGACTTCACCAATGACACACTCTTCAGAGGAGTCGTATTCTTGTAAGGAATGGTTGTCTTATTTATGTCCTCATAAAATAAAAACAGCACACAGAGGAAGAAAAAAACCCAAGTTGAATATTTCATAGGTTTTATTATTTCTCTGGAAAAGCACAAGTCAGACAAGCCGCATCCACAGCTAGAAAATAGGAAAGCTGTCTGACAGGCTGACAAACATGAGGGAACAATACGCCTCACCTTCAATGTATAAAACAACACAGCAGACACATTACCATCTATATGAAAACAACAGGCATTCAGGAGGCTGCAGGAGCGGTCTCACAATGTGATAACATAAAAGAAGTGGTCGGTCAGCAACAAAATAGGACACGGTGGTGGGTGTTTGTTGGCTGCTTTCAGGAAAACCCTTTTTAAAAAAACCCTATTGTACAGATAGTTGCTTATTTATTGCGTGTCATATCAAAACAAGACAAATGGATTATGGGATTCCACTTTAATTTTACAGACAATGAAAAGACAGAACAGAGTAAAAAATCAGATGTTTTTCACCAATGCTAAATCCTTATGGGAAGGTTTGGGATATTTTTCCAAATGTAGTTTTTTTTTTTATAAAGGCCCTGAAACATCTATATTATGCAGACCAAATCCAGATCTAAATGTCCAGAAGAAATGACAGAAGCAAACTTTTCAGGTCCCATTATTTTCAGATATTCCCTTAGGTCGCATTCAGCAGTGAAAAGGTGCAAAACAGTGTGAACCTTTACTGTACATCTGGTCAAATCTAACACCATGTGCAGTGCAGAAACATAAAATTATAAAACATAAATATACTTTTGAGCCACTGTTCTATGGCTATGACCCATTTTATTATAACATTTCATGAAGCATTTGAACCTTTCACGGATGATCTACTGCTGAATGTGCCCACATGTGCCTGTGTGTGTGTGAAAGTGAATGTTACTCTAATGAACCAGATAAACCAGAGTGTCTCCGATGTCCACGGTGAGGCCGTTGTCTGCCAGAGTGATCCTCTTCTCCTCCAGATTGATGTTGAACACAGATTTGTTGGAGATGGGCAGTTTGCCCTGTTCGTCAAGTCCCAGGATGGGCACCCGGCGAGGCCCCAGCACGGGATCCTCGAACCTCATCAACTTCACTCTGGACAGGTCTGGCGAAAGGGAGGGAGGCAGGGTCAGAGGAGGTCACAGGGGAGATGAGAGAGAGAGACGATGGATGGAAGAGAGAAGGGGATGAGGGACAGTGGTGGAGGTGGGACACGAGATGGATGAAATGACGACAGGGGAAAGAGCGCAGAGATAGAAAAAAGTAGGCAGGGAAGTGATGGAGAAGATAGGAGAATGGGGATGATATAGGCACAAAGGAATGAATGAAAGCATGAAAAGGCGAACAGACTACTGAGAAAATAAGATCACATATTGAACTGCTCTTAGATAAGCTAATGCACTTCATCATTATTCTGCATTTTGCTTTGTTTTTTTCAAATCTGCCATCATCTTAAAATATACAAGACTTAAACAAAACATGAAAGGCAATATGGAGCAGCTGAGTAGAAACCGCTGTTGTGGAGTTATAATTTGAGTGGTGTGATTTTAAAAATATGGTGAAAGGTGGTTGCTGCTGGTAGAGATGTTTACCTTTACAGTTTTAACCATTATAGAATACATGTAAATTGTCATCGCATAAGGCCCACAGCTTGGTTTTGTTGTAATGATGTTAAAAGTCAAATGTGGATGAATATTGCACACCACAACTGCATTTATGTACAGACCTGGCACATATCAAATCGCTGACAGAGATGGCTTTAAGACAATAGTGGAAACACTGGGTTCATGGTATTGAAGTCAGCAGCTACAAAACTGATCCGCTGTTCAGCTCTTATTTGACACTAACTACTTTTGTGACCTGACTAACAAATTAAAAAAAAGTAAGGATTACATTTTTACTGCATTAGACCACTTAAATTAAAAGCACAACTGTTAATTTCATAGAAAAAGATAGATTTGTGTGTGATGAACCGAAAAAGTAATCTGCGCATACCCTTATAAACTTTGACCCCACAGTTCAGAAACATTTTCATCCACGCTGAGTAAATATTTTCATCCTCTTTTGTTAACAACATTAATTTGTGCACTTTAACAGGCCCATTTGCAGTTCCTAACTATAATTTACGAATTTCTGCTGCATATCAATTTATCTCACTAACCTTTGATGAGTCTGTTGACCTTGCCTAGCCTACGGATGACGCTGTCTCTGCTGTCCCCCTGTCTGATGTCGACCTTTGTAGAAAACAGGCCGTTGGACGGCTGAGGGTTGACCAGGGACACACACACTCCAGGCTGAGGAAAACACAGGCACCACACAAATACACATTTCAATTGTTGATTTGAGTACAAGTAATCTTTTGTTCATCTCACACACACACAAACAGGAGGAATTCACACAGGTAAACAAGATCATACTCGCACAAAGATGAACAAATTGACAAGCACACTCACAGAAAAAAAAATCGTAGGTCTGAAAAATAGGTAACTACAAGAACTAAAAGAAGCTTTCATCTATTGTCTAACACACAGAAACACACACCCCCCCTTGGGAGCAACCAACACACAGCCAAAAGCATTTACCTCTGATCTGAAAACACTGAACGGTTTCCCCGGGCAACAGTCCTCCTTCACTTTGTCGTCAGCCTCAGATGCAAACAAGACGTCTATCTGTTCCAACTGTAGAAGAGAAACTATGTGAAAAAAGTCCACCACCAGATACTGTGTATACAGGTGTGTTTGGTATGCACACTGGCAAATGCTGGTGGTGTTAACCAGGCTCCTGCAGTGATCAGAGATGTAACATCTGGCTTTACAATAATCTCCCACACATTCCCAATCAGGGATGGTAGGTCAGTGAGGTTGCACAGAGTAACAGGATTATAAAGTAGTTAAGAACAAGTATTAAAGTTCCCATAGAAACTTATTAAGGCACATCTGCAGCCTAAACCTGGTCTGTGCTGATTGCCCTTTCAGGACTAAAGTCAGTTCCTCAAAAGACAGATTCCAGGTGAAGGATCACTTTCAGATCAGCTGAACCCCATTTGTAGTTTTAGTTTTGATGTAAGCGATAGATGCACCTTTTTTCAGTGCAACATGATACAGCTTAATTCTCTATCATTCTGTCTGTTTCGTGTGGCGGCTCATTTTTGGATATGATCCATCAGAAACATGGGAATAGGATTCAGGGTATTAGTTTGACGTTGACTGTGTATCGTTTTCCTTTTTCTGTGGTTAAATCTGTGCTGGTTTCGCAAAAGTATCTCAGGGACTTGGGTTTTACTTTTTGACTAAGCTAAGCTGCTTGTGCAGACAAAAGCATTAAGAGATTTCCTGACTGACAACTGAACTCAAGCCCGTCTTGACTGACTTTTGCAGAGGTAGTGAAACTCACTTTTCAGGCAGAGGTATTTCTGAGGAAACCAAAATACTGCAACTGCATGTTACAGCTTGATTTATGTAAAGACAAACAGAAACTAATCAAGTGAACTTATTCAGTTTAATGCACACATTTTAGAGATTCTGGGTTACTGCTGGGGTGAGATTTTTTTTGCTGTTTGGTAACCTCAACAAATGCAGTATTACGTTGACAGCTTTGTTCAACCCTAGGTTTTTCCATGGCCAGCTGACACTTTGCAGGGTCAGCCTTAAAGTGTGTGTTGTTGTGTTTGATTTTGGGAGTGCTGCATCGCAAAACATACCTCAAGAGAATTGGCTAAGTAGACCAGGTTCTCCATCAGAACTGCCCGCTCATCAAACTCCAGCTCCAGATCCAAAACTCTGGGCCCGTTCTTCTCCAGGTTCTCCTGCAGAACAAAAAGCAGAGCCAAAATGATCAGACTCAAACATACAATAGAAGAATTAATGATGGACATAAACTGATAAATAATCTGAACTCTCCTAAAGACCGAACAGGGAGTTATCCTGCTCAGTTTTAATTTGCAACATATTTCAACAAGCCAGCGGTTAGATGAAAAGGAGGAAATACAACTTTTCATCCACCTACTGAAGAAGTCAGGCTTTAGTTTATAATACAGCATTATGTGGAAAGTTCATTGTTATGCAGATGCTGGCATCGAGAGATTATTAAAGAAAAAAAGAAGAGCTTTGCGAACAAAAGATGCCAAAACAAACCATCAAAACAAGGAGAGCGGGGAGAGAAAACAACTTGAAAGCTTGAAAGACCAGCTTGAGAGACAAACCGTGGACGAACACAAAGCTCATCATGACTATTTATTAGTTTCATTCTGTTTGATCACTGCAGTGGAACAGCAACACCTGAACAAAGCCCTAAAATTTTAATAAGCATCGTGCTTCTGATAATTTATTAGCAACTTGACCTTAAGCGTATATATATGGGTTGATATAATAGGAACAAGAGCTGCAGTGACACTTTAATTTAAATGTGATTTTTTACATTTTTACCATCCTGTCATTCCCAGATGTATTTAGTGAATGCTGCTATTAAATCAAAAAAACAATTTAATTTCAAGTGATGTTGATGAGCTGTTTGCTATGCGAGAGGAATTTAATCCCAAAGCAATGCAGTAAAAATGTGAAAGGCAGGAATAAATATTGTGGACAAAAGACATATACACCTGCAAGTTGTTGATGACGATTTTTTTCTTTCATAAATGTAGCAAACAAACATTGAAGCAAGCTGAAACAGCCTTTGCCAGTTTTGTTCAACCCTTTGTACTCTTTTTAAAAAAAAAAAAATCAATAAATACATTAAACTCAGCAGGCCGAGTATTCCTGAAATTTCTTTGAAATTTCAATTTAATGCTGTTCTCCAAACTGCTTTATTGTTTTTTTTTTAATCATTTATCAGTTTTCATTGTTGTCATTGTTGTTCAATATAAATAAAAATAAAAATAACACCTTTCGACGATGGAGACTCCAATCTTTCAAGAGAATAACCGGGGCAGACTTTAGACCAATTAGAAGCAGAGCTGTTCACACAACAAAAGATACGCCACCTTGCGAAAAAGTAAAAAGTTTTATAATTTAACTATAATTTATAGTTAAATTTATAGTAGAAAAAGAGCTTCTGAGGACCTGAGAAAGATATTTTTAAAAGTAAATTCCATTTTTCTTTAATTTAATTAATTTATTTATTTTTATTTATTTATGTATTTTAATCTGTTTTTCTTTTTTTATGTCTTTATAATAGGTTTGTCTCTTTTAGTGCTTTATCATTTTATCTTATGCTCTTAACCTTTTATTTACTTTAATCTTTGTGCTACATTTTGTTTGTATGGATAGTGCTATTTAGTCTGATTGATTGACTGATAAAAGTGACAAACATGCATGGATCCGCTGCCCACGCTGGAGGTGTGGAGAGGGGATAGGATGTGCCTTCACACAGACATGGGCGACTACAATGTCACCCCCAAGTTTCTCCAGATTTACCTTGATCATGGCTACAAAAGGCATGACTCTCTTCATGTATTTCTTCAGTTCGGGGAGGGCTCCCAACTCGCCTGCGATCACTTTGTTGTCTGGAAGGACACCGTTGTTGCTCTGAACCAACCACCAAGGAAAGAAAAAAAACAAAATAAAACAAAACAGATAAGACAGGCTGATGATGACGAAGACACAGGAATACATATTTGAGTGCAACACGGACCCTTGTACTCTTTGCATACAGTATATGTAGATGATTACCAATGCGTATGAATGTTAGGTCGTGTGCTTGCTTCCCACCTTGTAGTGCTTGCCGAGCAGGGATAAGGCACTGTGCTGCCATGGAGGGTAGCTCTTGGCAACGTAGATGGTGCAGTGGGAAGGCTTGGCTGGGGGTTTTGAGTCACCTTTCTATTGAAGGAAAAGCAGCATTGAAAGAAAAAGACACTCATTCATTTCATTTGGTCATACAGATACAGGACTTTGATGCTTCCGCTTTTGTGCTTTACAGTGACAGCATATATATCAGGGGTGGGTGGGAAGGAAATGTGAAGCAAACGGCGTGTTTGGATTATTCAAGAAGCAAGCTGTTTTGTGTGTGTGTGATCTTCTACAGTGAAGATTGAATCTGTGAACTTATTTTATGTGACAGCTGTCAAGTCTGCTCCAGTCCTGCACTGTATGCGTGCCTGTATGCGTTTCCGCAAATGAGTCTGGATGTGAATGTTTATTACCACTATGAATTAAACATTATGAAAATCATATAATGCTTCTTAATGGACATAATGTACAAACAAAAAACATTTTACTTTTTTGGTGGCAAGTCATTCAATCTTTACTATCTTTACAATTAATCGGTGCTGTTGCAGAAACTGTTTTTTATATTACTTGAACTTCAGTTGAACATTGCACTGTGTTGGTGAAGGAAGTTTATGTCAACAGGTTGCATAAAGCATGATACTACTTTTATTTGTTAATCAGTTCATTTTTAAAAGCTCATAAGACCATAAAATTAAAGTCATGTGATTCCTAATTGGCAAAGTTAGAAACTCATGTGTCCACAAAATCTATATGTTTCCTTAACATACATGTCACAAGCCTCGAGTCTTTCCTCTTCTCCTCTCTTCCCTTCATCTCTCCATCTTGCCTCCATGGCAACAAAACATTCACAACAGATCGATAGCAGCGGTCTGGAAGCTCGAGGTATCGGCTGTCACAGATCTTGCCAGTACTTTTCTCACAGCTGCCTATAGCCACTTATCGAAGTGCTGAGCTGTTAACAAACAATGGATGAACTTTCCTGCTGTGAACTCAACACAGATTTAAATCTTCAAGTGTATTTAAAGGGATAGTCGGGACAATTTTATTCATATAGCCCAATATTGGAAACAAATTTGCCTCAAGGGGTTTTACAATCTATACAGCATACGACACCCTTCGACACCTTACACCCTTGATATACAGGATGCTGAGGCAAAGAAAGAGGAGGACAAAATCAATAATCCACAAATGCTCTGTGTCAAACTGTGAGGCTCAGACCATTAGAAAGGTGATTTCTAATATTTTGTGTGTATGCTTCACACAGGGTCGGTGAAAGTATCCTGGGAATGGAAAAGGGAACTAAATACACAGACAGCAGGATTCATCATTAGATTCTACTGTGTACAGACCATACACAGCAGAAAAACTCATGTCGATTAGTAAGAAGACAACTATACTTGTTAAGCTCTGAAACAAACGAATATCTCTCTTTTTCATTAGCAAAAAGAAAAGTACAAAAAAGAAATCTGTAATCGTGTATAAACTTGAAACTCAAAGCTAGAGTTTTATGTATTGGTTTCCGTTTTAATTATTCATAAACCTAAATAGACTATAAGTGAATATAAGCTATTTGAAATTCAGATTCAAATGCAGGGAGCCAGATATGATAAAATAATATGGGACCCCGCCTCTGCTTTTCCGCATGCTGCCTGTTATTTTCAAGCTTCTTGTAGTGTTGTTTTTATTATTTTCTGCCTCGTTGTTCTCCCCATCAAACAATCATGAAACTGTTAAACAACACCTGAGGGAGAAAAGACTGACACAACGTTGCCTCCGATTTAATTACCACACTTCGAGACAAGGGCTGGATTTCACAGAAACTATTAAAAAGAAAGCAATCAATTCTGAAATCAATATTCGTTTTCACAATTACTTAAAAAAAGAACAAAAAAAGCCATTACAGCGTTGGCAGTGAAGCATGTGAAATAACGCTTACTTTGTTTTTGGGGGGCTGCATGTACGCTTTGAGTCTCAGCCGGAGGTCGTGGGCGGTCTCCATCAGGTACTGAGAGGAACGGATCAGAATCTCGTCAACTGGACCCGCCACGGGCCATGACGCCTTCCTCAGAGAACCAACCTGTCACGGGGAGAGAAGAAAGGAAACAAGGGATGGCAGATGAGTGAAAGGAAAATGGACATGGGAACTTTTTTGGTATAAAGAAATGTTTCATGCGGAGAACACAAAACCAAGAAAAGTCTGAAGTCCAGCTGAAGCTTGAGAATCCCATTAACTACACAGCCAGGGGTCACGCCACCTTCATAACAAAACAAAGCAAACACCACATTAACTGGCTATGTGGAAGAATCCCAGACTGATGTGTGTGTGTGCCTCTCTGTCCACTGAGTGCCTCTTAGCTGTTTAGCTAGTGGTGCTGAACACATTATTGGAGTTGTGGGGCCTTTGTTGTTGCTAAGCGACAACTGAAAAAAAAAAAAACCCACATCTCAGTCGCAGCAGCACTCTTTCATATTCATAAATTTGAGTGTTAAAAATATTCTCGGCTCTCTGTGCTGTTGGGAGCGTGCAAGAGGGAGTGCATTCCTTTCATACTGATGAGAAGAAGCAGCCCGTAGTGTGAAGGCAGGCTCCTGGTGGAGATGTACACCAACAGAGGGAATGTGTGTGTGTGTTTGACGCCTTCTCACACAGGTAAACGAGGCCCAGAGCTCCTGCAGACCCACATGAAGTGCGTTTCTCAGCTCACTCATCCCGGGTGTATTCATGAATGTAAATGAACACAGGAAGTTTAAATCTCTCTTTTGTACGGTATTCCTGTTTTACTTGAAAGTAAACAGGGGAAATGCACATGGAAGAGAGAAGGGACGAGAGGATGAAAGTCGCATTTGAACCCGCAGTCAAATCAGAACATGAAACGCACTTTATGATGCCAGTCGTTGGTTTCTTACCTTGCCCAGCAGACCCCAGGTGTATTCACAAAGGTGTGGGCAAATGGGGGCCAGCAGAAGAGTTTGTCTCTCTATGAACTGGAACACAAGGTCTCTGTGCATACCCTCGATAGCCAGCTCACGATACTTATCCTTGGCTGCCTGCGCACACACATAAAGACAGTTTAAAAAAAGTCATCATCGTCAGCATCAGCGGTCATTATGTGATTTCTAAAACTATCCCAGACACCATCCATTCAATCCAGCGAGTTCGCCGTATGCTCAGGATGAGATTTGAATCCTCAGTCATGTTACCCTCTACCTACTGTTTAATCTGTCACTGCAGTATCCATTATATCATCTCATTAAATTCTTGGCGAGGATGAAAAGCAAGCTCGTCTTTAAGATATGAAGATGATTAAGAGAGCATTAGGAAATAAAAGGACATTTTATTTACCTGGAACTCAAAGAAGCCACTTTTCAGAGCCTCCTTGTACATCATCCTGTCATAGTGCTGCTCTGTCTTCAAGATGCCTGCATTCATCTCGCTAGACAGGACACAGAATCCTTTCAATCAGTGTGCAAAGTCACTTTATCATTCACTTGTCAGCGCTGAAAAGTACAGATCTTCCAGGGGAGGCATCCGAACTCTGAAGGACTGGTTTACTTTTACTCAGCGAGTTTCATTTCTTGCCTTTCAGCGCCGCAGTACATCTTACTTTTACTTTTCAAAAGAAAGCAATTCCAAAGCTCACAAAATCACACAGCAATGCAATATAAATATATAAAACAAGTTAGTCTCTCTCCATGCTACGACCTCGTACTTACGGCTAAATTTCTAGTCTGTGTCAATTAAAACTGAAATGTTCAACACATCGAGTAAAGTAAAGTAAAACTCCAAACATCTGTACATTTTGACTTCCCCAATAAAAAAATAAATAAAATACTTTTTTCTAAATAACTTATGTGAGCTATAGATCTTGGTACCTGTCGACCCATACCGCCCCCTCTCACTGCATTTACCTGGCAAAGACCCGATCGTTGAAAGTGTCTGCAGGCCCCGTCCTCAGGTTGTTCTGGTTGGCAATCATCTCCTTCACCCACTCAACCCACGTGTACAGGCGCAGGATGCCGGCGTCAGCCATGGTCTCAACAAAGTTGGCGTCCTCCACCGTGTCGCCGGCATCTGCTAGAGCCAGACGCATACCTGAGATAGGAAATGGAGAGGTGTGTTAAAACAGCAGCAAGTACAGGGAAAACAGTTGTAGGTAGTGTTTCAGAAACACCTTACATGGCCAACGCCTCCATTCTCATCCCTGGCTTTGTAATTTGCTCAGATTTAATCGTATGGTATACGGGAAAACACTGAACATAGCACTTCTATTCTCTTTTGCAAAATGTTTCGGGACAAACAGGTGAAGTTCAGACGCTTTGTGGAAAATTCCACAGTCCGAGGAAAACTTCAAATACCCAGCAGACATCACTCCAAGCTCATAGACAGGAAGTCAGCTTAATACATCTATCTGCTGTCAGACCATGAAGTTCTTTACTCCCATGGCAGGACAGCTACCAGAGACACAACAGACACATCTATCTATAATTCAGCTCGTTGAGAACATAAAAGAAAAAAAAAAAAAAAACAGGGTAGAAATATCAACCAAAAAAGAAAAAAAAAAGGAAATAAGCCTAGGTCGACTACTCCTGACGTATACTGAGGGCAGGAGAAATAATCTAGGTCCCTACCAGGTATAGTGCAAAAGATCAGATAACCATAGACAGACAACACAGGATACCAAATAAATATATGGAAATGACCAATATGAAAATCTAAATCTTTCATCACTTTTATTTCCTCTATATCTCGTTGTCCTGTGGAGAAACCAACTGGAGGTACTGCCTTTCAGGAATAATTATGCTGAATATACAGTGCCCTTTGGTTACTCTTATAAAAGCATACATTACACGTTATTATACAAAACTCACTGTTTATATTGCAGTATAAAGAATCTGATACATACACAATATCAATACCTCTGCTTTTTTAATTATCTTCACTACAGGATAGAAGATGCTTATAGTATAATTGAATGTAATGGCCCATGCGCTGTGAAAACACGTTGTAATCTGTTATAGCTGAATACCTGATGATGTTTTTTTTTCTCCCACGTATCAATGGAACATGACAGAGATATTGAAAGAAAATCATGACAGGGAAGAGGAGCGATAGATGAGAAAACAGAGCACAGGAGGGAGATGAATCAAGAATGAACCGAGCGTACCGTCTGCTGAGAACTTGTCAATGGCCTGGGTGAGAGTGAGGAAGTTTCCAGTTGATTTGGACATCTGGTGAACAGAGAAACAGATGTTAGCAGCCAGAATCTATTCAGAACACGCCCACCCACACAAGTCCCTTACAAAGCGTAGGGGAGTAAATCCATCGAGTCACAGACTGTCTGGGTTTGCAGTGCAAATCAACAGCACACACACAGCAATTGCAATTCTTAACAGCAACAAATACTAGTTAATTACTGACATGTAAAGACAGAGATGTTTCTAAATACAAAAAGGTTGCTGCAAAATGTAACAATGTTGTCACTTCAAGTTTAATTTCTGTAGTAGAGTAACAGTCAAATAACCAAGACAAAAAGATAAATATTTATACAAATTATTTGTTCCACTATTCTTATTTCACAGACCTTTTCAGAGTTGAGGAGCAGGTGTCCGTTGGCTCGCACTGCTTGTGGCCATTTCCCACTGTCGACAAGAGAAAACATTCTTGTGTCACCTTTACCATCATCCGATTTAATACCCATGGCAGGAGGATGTATTAAAATCATTTGCATCATTTTATTAATATGTATTAATAATATCATAATATACATTTTTTCCATTAAGAATAAAGTTAGCAACAAGCCAAAAGAATAAAAAGAATAAAACTCTTCATGATTAAAACAAAACTTCGATAATAGATTTAGCCAGCTTTAAATCACAATTGTAAAACAATAAGAAAACATGATCACATCATCATGATGAAATTTCAAAGCCCAAATAGCCCGAGTGTTTTCCGCTTATACTGGAGCGGAGACTGAACTTGAAGGCTTCAGATTATGAAGGGTTGGTGTATTTTGTTACTTCTGGATCGAGCCAGGCTACCTGTTTTCTCTTGTATCCAGTCCTTGTGTTAAGCTATACTACTACTCATGAATGAACAGTAAAAGTGGTATCAATCTTTTCATGTAACTCAAGGGAATCCATCCAGTCCATCAAACTTGAAAAAAAATCCATAGGGAAAATAACTAATAAATAATAACTAAAATCAATAAAATGATGTTAAAAAAATCCTTTCACACATCTTCCCTCAAAAACAGAGCTCTCCTCAGATAGAAATGATCTGAATGCTATGAATCATAATACATGATATTAATCCTTCCCTCACTCATTTGCTCCTATTCTCTGTACTGGTCTATTAAGTGGGCAGACTCACTTGTCTTTGGGCCACATAGCCACGTGATTGTACAGGTAGTACGACAGGTGGTTGGGCACCAGGTCTTTGCCGGACACACGGACGTCCACAGGGTACCAGTACTCAAACTCCCTCCTCAGCCTCTGTAGATGCTCTTTAGGGATGTCTGTCTTGGGGAAAGGAGACGTCTTAAAGAAGATAAAGTCCCACACTTCTCTGGTCATCTGCTCTGGCCTGTGGGACAGAAAAAAAAAAAAAAAAAAACAGATGTATTTGATGAAGAGAAGCGATTAAATGTGTATGTGTGATGATGTGTTTCACTTCTCCCTGCACTTTTTCCTTTGTGCTGAGGAAGCGATTTGAGGATGCTTAAATCAACACTGAGCTATGAATTGATTTTTTTTTTAAACTGTTTCTGAAAGCCACCATATGTCAGTGGGTGGACATTTTCTATATTTATTTTATTTCATGAATGCATACTGAGCAAAACAAATCGACTTTTTATTAAAAAAAAAAAAAAAAGAAACACTTGTTATTTGAAATTATTTAATTTAGTTATCAAATTGGAGTCACCCTTAGGTAAACCATGTCTGTGGCTGTCAGAAAGAAGAGGACAAGAGAAGGACAAACGGCAAAAAAAACAAGCAGGCAGTGTGAATTAAAAATCCTTGTTTATTCTGATGTGCTGGCGTTTGTCTGTGTTGTGTGTATGTGTGTGCGCGTGGTGTCCATACTTGATGCCCAGTGGTGAGGCTCCCTGTCCATTGAGCACCCCTCCCTGGAGGAGGTGAGCTACAGTGTAATAAGCCATGTAGATGGTGGAGTCCGATAGCGACTCAATCAGCCACTGCTCATCCCAAGGCAGCCGCGTTCCTATGGTAACCAGAAGGCGTGCACGTACACACACAGACGCACAAATGAGTACCAATCCAAAGACAGAGAAATACACACACGATCATGGAAGAGAGAGCGAAAGGGACAGAATTATGAAAAAAGACAATTGTTGTCTCCTCTGTGCTGACAATCTTTTGTTGCGTTTGCCATCTTGTCAAGCTGATGACATTCTAGTGCAGAGAAAAACACTAATGCAGTGTAGTCCTGGCCTTTGTTGTGTAATCCTTTGTTAACAGGCTGAGATGTAAAACTTCTTGTCGAATAAACTAAAGCAAACCACGAGTGGCTAACCTGCTGACTTCACATGAGCAACTTATCTTTTCACATACCAATTTGTCATTTTTCCTCTAATTTTAATGAGCATGGGGGAAAAAAAAAGTTAAGAAAGACACACTACTCAATCAGCCTCAAATGCACTAAACTCATGTTTTTGTTTTTCTACCGAGCGCCTATTGAGATCTTTTGCCAGCTTTCCATGGTTGAAAACACAAAATTACTGCAAGCTTGAGCGGTAATTAGTTTTCATAAGCAGTCACTACATAAATGAGATCTTTGCTACATTAATTATGAAGTGCTGATAGAATGAAGTACAAAATAAATGCTCCTACTCTTGTACACCCCCCCCCAAATTCATTTGCGTGTAACTTGATAAAAATAAAACAATACATAACATATAACATAATTAATTTAAAGCATTTCTCAATTATTTTCAAACCTCGAGAGGTATTAGTACACAGCGTAAATACTTGATGACTAAGAAACGGTCTGTGTATGGCTCATAGACTTCTCTAATACTACTGGAAATACTATAATAATAATAATAATAATACTCTAATTTACAGTTTTTCTCCATGATCACAATAATGAAAATACTAATTTAATTTATATCTTTACATTTCAGCGTTCAGTGTATCAACAACGTATACGCTTCTGCAAATGAGACACTATTAACTGCACCTTACAGTGAAAATCACCAAGATGGTGAAAGTTTGTTCATTATAGTCTGAAAATGTGTGGGGACATTTCTACAGTAGGAGTCTACAACAGGCCTGGACTGTACTGCACTGGCCTGGACTGTTTGCCAGCTGGCCTTCAGTCAGCAACTATTCCTGTATGAGCAGAGAGGCAGACTGTTGCTAGGTGCTTTACCATCAGCCCTCTGTCTCCATCTACAGACCAAAAACATCAGTTATACACTAGTTTAAAAAAAACACATAGATGCATATGCTCACCAAGTCCGTAGGTGCGAGAGCAGGCGTGCTCCTGCAACCAGGCCAAAGTTGCCTCAAAGTTTCTCCTGGTCTCATCACAGAATCTGTTTAGTGTTGTGAGAAAAATGCATATGAAAGACAGGAAATAGATGCAGCTACAGTTATGCTTTATTTGTTTTGGCATGAAAAAGATCTGTTTCCAGTTTTCAACATACATTATCAGATGCATTTACGCTGCACAAAGCAAAATATGACCAGGAAGAGAATTTGGTACGTCAGAGTCTTACGTCTCCAAACGCTTCAGGGCTTCATTGGCCTGTTGCTTCCACTCTGCATCTCCATAGTCCAAATACCTGACAGACACATTTGACATTAGCATACAGCTAATCAAAGAAAGCCCAAATGGCATGACTCATTCAGTGCTCGATTTTCTAGGCGATACTTTGTGATGATTTATTAATTAACATTAATAATTTACCTACATGAACTCATTTAACAAAAATAAATTTAACCCACATTATCAGTAATTTAACCCACAAATACACCCACATTTCTATAACACAACCATGAACCTTCACATCTACTTGCAAATACTATATGCAAATGCTATACTAGCAAATAATTTGTTCATACTTCTTACGAGCAAACTCATTTAGGTTTTATCGTATAAAGATTCTCGTAATCAGAATTCACGTGGCACTCACCACTGGTCACAGAGAGCCACCACGCACTCATCAGCTGAACGAGACATGACCTGTTTTTCTGGCTCCATGTAGATCATGGCCTCGCCCTATGATTGATTAGTATGGAGCCAACATCATTACAGGTAAATATACAACATCTATCATATGTGCAATATTATGAATGCCACGATACTCTATAACAGCACACAGACATTAAAAACACCAAACGCAATTTAAAGATGTTCTACCACATAATATTTGAACTTTATGCATTAAAAACACAAAATGCCTTACCCTATCAACCATCATCTTCTGGATGGGTTTTTTCACATCCTGGACCTTCTGCCCCTTGTAGCCATCAACCAGCATGATCTAAGGCAGGAATCCAATCACAGAAACATTACATTCACACTGAAGCATCTTCTTTCATCGTTCTGGCATGTCTTTAAGCAATATGCGCGATCCCCGATCACAAATGACCATAAACTGCTCAGTAGGAAGACACATTCTCAGCGCACAGATATGAAATGTTCTCTGCTTCATGTGCTCTTTGTTTGGCCCCTTGGAGATTTAAGTCATATATTTATCTGTGTCATATTTACAGTGTGAATTGCACATTTTAACATGAATAATGTCATACAAACAAATAACAAAAAGTGAAAAAATAAAATGGCAAGCAGCGTCTCAGCGTGTGTGCCGTGTACAAACTGCAGCCTGTTTTGCAGTTTTCTAGTAGTAGACAGAACCAAACTGTCTAAGGGCAGAATGTAGCCAATAGCCAGCTGATGAATAATTTAATCTCGCCTTAAGGTGTGTATCACTTAGTTTGTGTGGGAGATAAATGATACAAGCTTCAAACCTGAAGTTAAATCAACGAGGGGTTTGCTAAGGGCTGGCATTTTGCTGACCTATGTAACTGTTTTTTTGCTCATTAAGCATTAAGTCCGACTCACCCCCTCATAGAAGCCCTTCAAATAGACTCTCTCTTTGGCCTCAGCCAGCTTCTCCTTGTCGTTCTGGCTCTGGATCTTCAGCTCATCACACACCAGAGGAGCAGACAGGTTCCCATAGCCTGGTATCTCTATGATAGGAACCTGAAAAGTGCCAACACATAAAGTACTAACACGTTATTATTATATTATCACACACGAATTTCTCCCCTGTGGGACTAATAAAGGCTATCTTATTAAGGCTGCATTTAAAGTTAGTGGATTCACTGCAACCTGACTGTAATCAAAGCAAATTTAGCAGATCGGCTTACCGGCTCAAAAGGCAAAACCATCTTGTCCTCAATTCCATACTTCTCCCGGAGAGCCTTGTGGAAATGCAAGAATTAAGAGAAACATTAATAAAATGCAAAATGTATCTTCAAATGGTCACATTTTCTCCTTAAGAACCCATGCTTTAGTCTTTAGCCTGAATTTGAGGGGAAAGCAGCGCAAACTAATGTAAGAGCACAATCTGTCAAATCATTTCAAAACTGCATCTGAAGTGTCTGTTTTCTGTGTTCCTCTGCAGCATTTCAGGTATAAAGGCTCCCTTAATGGCAACATTAAGAGTTAAAGTTCTGGGACTCACCTGTTTTTTCTTGATGTCTCTGAGAGCAGCAATGTCATCAGGAGCATCAGAAGGTACACTGGTAACTACCCCCGTACCTGTGGATAACACAGACAAGGAAAAAGCCATCACATAAAATGCATTTATACAAATTACTGAGGATGTTTCTGTGACATTCAGGGTCATTCACATTATACACATTTAAAGCTATTAAATGTCAGTTGCCACCAGATTTCTTAAAGTGCAGAGCAGCTACACTAGAGAGGAAAAAAACAAACTAAAATGATCTGGACACTGACAAACGTCACGGGTAGTCCCAGATTCACCCTCCCTCATAGCTTTCCATAACCCTTACAAACAGGATGACACACTGGGCGCGAGAGATTCGTTCCTACTGAAATCCTGATATTTCAACTTAGTCATTCTGAAATTCCAATTAAGGCTATTTGGCAAAAAATCATCTACAGGACACATGAAAAAAAAACAGACAAACTACAAACACTCTGAGTGCAATCAGATCCATTTTATATGTTTACAAATGATCTCCCTCAGGGCAGAAAGGCAGCCATTACTTCCATCCTTCGACATCACAGCACAGCATTTTCTAAAGTCTGCGGTGACCTTGGTCTGCTATTTTGAGACTCCCCAGTATTTTTCCATAAGCTCCTCTAATAATATCTAAGACAAGGGATAAAGCTCAGAGCAGATTTTCAGTAGAAAGTACCACCTAAAGAGCTGGAATATATTATCTTTATTTGAAACACAGACAGATATAAACACATTGACACATTTCAAGTAGCTTCTGTTGAACTATGCACCAACTGTCAGATACATTTCACTCAAGTTCAAGCACATGAAAAAGAGAAAGAGCGAGGTGGCCCCACTGAAGGGTATTCTGACTGCTGTGAGCAACGCTGGCAAAGATGCCTTTCAACAACTCAGATCCTTTAAAAAAATGTGACAAATCTCTGCCCCAAAAGAAAACTGAAAATAACATCTCTGAATAAATGCATCTCTCTGCCATTTTCCCAAACTTTTGGAGACTCACCTTTGTCCTCCTTGATGGTGAGCATCGGCAGAGCATAGATGATCTTATAGGAAGTCAGAGGAGCACTCAGGGCACAACCAAGGATGTCCTAGAAGGAGATAATGCCGAGCAGAAGGTAGAACAGATGTAATACTTTTAAATTTTTCCAGGTCGCTTGTGTTGGCCATGAAAACTTGTCTTTACACTGTTTTTAAACCACAGTTGAGGCCTCATACTATCGGCTTGAATTAAATAAATGCAAGAGAAAGAGAGAATGAATTTAAAGGTAGAAACAAGTCACAAAGTTAGTACCTGTCCCAGGATTTCCATGATTACTGGCACCACTCCATTCTCTTTGGTGAAGCCCTGGAAAGACATGTTCCTAGCAGACCTGCTGGTGGAGATGAAGATGTCTCCGCTGGTGGTCTCAAAGGTGACATACTTCATGTCGGGCCTCACCCAGCAGTTGGTCTGACCGAACATGGTCTCTGGTCTCAGTGTGGCTGCCACCAGGAAGATGTTTTTGCCTTTCATGCCGCTATGTAGAGGACAGCATCAGTAATTACATCCATGTAAAAGTTGTCCACGGTGCTATCCCTAATAAAAATCATGACTGGCTTTACAGTGTTCAGCGTTTATAATTTGTTACCTGCTATAAAAGACTTTGGACTTGAATTTTGCTGTGTACGGTTCAACAATTTTCATCTTGATGAGAGTGTACTCCTGAGGTCCAACTCCCTGCAGGTGAACAATAACAATAGTTGGAAGAAAAAGACAGAAATAGAGCTCTCTTTTGTGTCAACGTCAGCAAAACAAAAAACAGAAAACTGTTTTGAAATGTAGGCTGTGAGTCAGAATTGTGGCAAAACTGTGAGAACAGTTCCCAGTTTACTCACACCCACAGTAATCATATCACCATTTTTTCCTCAACAAATACATTATCTCACTCAGTATACCTCTCCTGTCTGTCTGTCATGGTCCATGCATGGCTGTCCATCCTTGGGAGAGTAGATGGTATACCTGCAAAAGAGTTGGGGACAGTCACGTTATATTACTGAAAGAACCGGCCTGAGGCTAAACATTATCCACCAGTGTCTTTATTTTAAATATTCACTTTCCTTTTACCCCTGAGAAAGACATGACATTGGTACAGGACTTCGTTTCAGGCAGGACTATTCAACTGATCATCATAGCAACTAACAAAGTGTAAGGCATTATCATATTCTATAATGTGGGGCACTTCCTATTTTCTCTATATTACCACAGGGACAGTGTGACAGAACAAGTAAAACAGTTATACAGTAACCTCCAAACCATCTCACCTTTTGCCAAACTTGATCTTTTTTCTCTCCTTCAGCGTGATGAACTGCCACCTGACGAAGGAGTCATAAAAGGGGTTCACATCTGTGGTGATGAATGAACGCCTCCAATCCACCTGTGAACAGATAACATGACATGAGAATTTAGACACAAATATTAACAACATAATAATTAGCCTAAGGGTAAATACGATTTCTAGGCAAAAAGATGACTAAGGGCATGTCAATGGGGTTATCTAATGTGAAACTCTTAACACACATTTAGAAAAGCCCATTAAATTGCAAGAAGGCTCAATATTTTATTGTATCTAAAAAAATAATGTAAATGAAAACACATTTATTCTTCTTATTTCATTGTACAAATAGTAATTGATCCAAAACAAAACAAGCTACAAACAGATGTTTGCTAGAGTCACATCACTACAATTAGTCACCTTGACTCCCATCTGTTTGAGGTCTTTGACAGCCAGAGGAGGGAAGTACTCCAGCCAGTGTTCAGCATTGGCAAACTTGGCAATCTCCTGGTCATTCAGGCCCAAAGCCCTCATGATGTCCCACTGGAAAGTGGAGGATCCGGATTTGGCCACTGCTTTGCTCTAACAGAAGAATAAAAAATGTGGTTATTGATAAAAAATATGCCCTAAATATGACATTTTTCGTCACTATATGGAGAATTCCCCTAATGTATTTCCCCAGATTGAGACCTTCTTGCCCTTTGCTTTGTCCTTGATAATGATTTCATCAGATGTCTTTGGCTTCTCCTTCTCTTCTTCCTCCTCGTCTGGAAACTGCGGAGGGTTTCCATACAGCTCCATCTCTCTCTTTAGCTTATCTGCACAGGCCTGGTGGATACAATATGGATGAGTGTCAGAGAGAAAAGGTGGTGTGTGTGTGTGAGTGAGTGAGTGAGAGAGAGAGAGAGAGAGAAGGGGAAGAATTATTGATTTATTATTGATTGTTGATAGAGTAGAATAGCCTTCAATTTTGCAGGGAAATTTAAAAAAATATGTAGTTGGGGACAACTTGTATATTATGTTTGTTGAATGAAAAGTGGGAACATCATGTTAAATTATCAGCAATGCCAACAATTATTGTAGCTACAATTACTTCCTACCTATGTACGTCATGAAATTAAACAGAACAAGACATCTGTAAAGGACTGAAAAACAAAAATGAAACAATACAAACTTTGATTGGCATTCCTGTGCAGTGAAGTCCAAATGGGAAGAGGCATTTCTTCCCTTTCAGGGACTGGTATCCAACACCAAACTGGAAGAAAGAAAAAGCGAAAACAGGAAAAAAGTTGAACACCAGCAAAAGTTGAATATTTGAATCTGTCTGTCTTATGTGCAGACCAAAAAAAGTGTCCAACCCTGTTTGTTTTTGTATGTAAACTTACCTCGCACTTTGACAAGCTGAACGTGTGGCCAAGGTGCAATCGCCCATTCATGTAAGGGTATGGGAACGTCACAAAATACTTATTTTTGCTGGAAGGAAAAATAAAACCCCTAATGAAAACAGGCACTTGAGGCCAAAGGCATTTCATATCTGATCTCCTTTTCTGAGCAAAGTGCAGAGAACTGGCAAAAAACTCATCCTGGGTAACTGCAGCAGAGCTTGTAAGGTTTGTTTCTTTTTCCTCAATGGCAACAACAGAAAACTATGTCACACAACTCCTACTATAACCTATCAAGAACAATAGGTGCTTATAGCTGCATCCGTAAGAGATCATTTGAAGGAAGTAAACCTGAATAAACTGCTCTGACTTCACTGAGTGTGGCAATATCTGTGAATTGCCTTCCCCACAGATGGCCTTACAGCTGCATATTGAACCATTCCTGGATAAGGTGTGTGAAACAGAGTTAACGCTGTGTGAGAATATAGCGTTAAGTCTTTCTTTTTGACAGCATACACTCACTTAGTGCTCTCCCCAATTGTCGTTGGTGCATCATGCTCAAATGCCTTCTCCTTCTCCCATTTCTCCTGGATCTCCTGCTCAATCTTCCTCAAAAAGTCCAACTTTGCTGTTCCTTTCCGCTCCTGGAATGCGGAAAGGATAGTTCATTATAGAAAAGCAGTGAACTGAACACAGAGTGCATTACCCACCACTGACTATACATTATTACATCTTTTCATGTTGTTGCATCTCTGTAAAAAGTAAAAATAAGAAAATACAAATATAAACTGTCTAAAGTAACAAGTTAAAGATAAGGATTGCACAGGAATTGCTGCATAAAGAGAATGAGCCAAGTCTGAGACATCTGCATTGATGACAAACTATACTAAACTAGAAAAAAGATACTGCACATAATAATAAAATAATAAACGAATGAATGAATATGCTTTCAACCTATAAAACTATGTCAGTGTACATAATATATTATTTACACATAAATACCTATGACATTTCTTTCAACATATTTTTAAGCATGGTTACAGAGGGAGTCAGTGACCCAAGAATTTCACTGCAAACGACTGCTTCATGTAATTGTTGCACACGTGACAAATAAAATGTTAAATCTTGGATCATAACAGATAAACAGACTTTAAAGAGAGCGATAAGTACCTGAGAATACAATAGAATATTATACAATATGACAGAAAATAATAGAAACACGTTTATGGGGGAGTTAACAAGGAAACATCGGTACTCTCTGGTGCAGATTTATCTCAAGTTTATTTGGGCAGCTGGCTCGAAAGCTAGCTTCTGTTAGCTCACTAGCTAATACAGCACAGTGATTTAATGAGATAAAACGTGTTAACTGCCTCCAAACCGGCACTGACCAGTCTGAAATAAAGGTACTTATAGCGTTGGACCTACCGTCATTTTCACCCAAATCACCAGCTTTTTCCTACTCTTCTTGTTCAGACAGAAGAAACAGCAGAAGTAGTTTGACAACGGAGACCCACGCCACCGGTGCCTGACTGATGACACCGCTTCTCGCGTGGCTTTCTGGGAAATGCAGTCCGAAGCACTTTCCAGCTTTCGCTCCGTTGGCTATATACCGAGCTGAGGGGGTTTAATTCACAAAGTAACCATTTGGTTCATGTCACGCATTTATTACACACACGTATGGCCGCTTATGTGTATTTATAATCCCAGGCTGATCAGGAACACTGTATGGTTATAACGTCCGCCCGCGTTGCGACACCTCGACCTGTGTTGCCATGCCGTAAACCGCTTCGGCCGAGCTGCCAGTGAAGAGAGACACACGGCCTTAAAGCTTATAAATCTATAGACGATGAAAGCAGGGTTGCTAAAACGCACTTTCATCTCGTAGACAGTGTTATAGTCTTTCTCACGATGATCATAGAGAATGTTGAGGCCTTGAAGTCGTGGCTGGCAAAACTCCTGGAGCCAATGTGAGTTGTGTTGAATTGAAAATGACATTTAGCTCGCAGTGCTACGTAGCCGCGTTAGCCAGCTAGCTCGCCGGGCTAAGCTGGCGGGCAGCATCAATGGAAGCCGATGGCAGATCCGTGCACGAGTTAGCCGAGCGCCACAACGCCGCTAGCTGGCTCTCCAAAACAGAGGGAGACCGCCTGGTATCTCAGGAACAAATTTAACAAACTGTGCAGTGCGTGATGCGTTTGGGGTTTGTTGTTTTTATAAGTGAGCCAGGCACGTTGCTGGCCCACGTTAACGTGACTTTATCGCAGCCACCGAGCTGCAACAGATAGCCCAAGTTGTGATGAAAACAGCTGGCTGAGTGTTGAATATGTTGGACTAGTTTAAACACACAGTATTAACCTGTGTTACTGTGTTATAGACGTGTTTTTTTGCTAACAGTATACGTTTGTGTTTGCTCTCTGGGTTACCATAGTTACACACTCTTTATATTTTTGCAGTTCTTCTCCCCCTCTCTCTTTCTCCCTCTCTTTCACGTGTTAAATCTTCACATTAGCACACTTTGTAATAAGGAGGACAATAGGTGTTTCCAAGTGATGCATCAAGGGGTTTAGATGGTTCCAAGTGATGCAGTGAGTGTAGTTGGTGTTAAAACACACAGACACACACATTTCACACAGTAAGAGTCATCTAGTGTTTTTCACATTGATGTATGTTCTGCAAAGTGCTGCCATTTCCGTCTTAAGAAAATGAAGGAAGGAAGAAACATTTTTGCTTCATACAGTACTTGTTTTTTAATCTTGATGGTGCTTTGTTAACTTTATATGTCTCTATAGTCCACAGGGTATAATTATCATAGTTAATCTCGTATTTGATCAGTCATTACAGGAAGCTCTTTTGCATTACCTGTGTCTTTATTTTTTTCAGCATTTTTGGCTCCTTTTATTTCATCAGGTGGCCCTTTTTAATGTTTTTAAGGTCAAAAGGAAGTGGAATTTGTTTTATGTGCTATCATAGCCATTTAGTTATATAATAAGTTATATATTAGCTTGGTGTAGTCATCAGCTCTTTTCTGGGGCTTTTTAATGTGTGTCTGAAATGTAATAACATTCAATCGCCAAGCCACTCACTGGCAGAGAGGACTTTTAACACGATCTGTTTCCATGCAAAGGTTTTGTGAAAGAGAGCATATGGTGGGAATACATTGTTTTGTTTGGTTTAAAAGTTTGGAAGCTTTTATGTGAAGTTTTGGAGGACTGTTCGACGCTGCAAACATTATGAATGGTCTCAGGCAGGACTGATTTTGTTTAGGTTTGTTTAGAAAATTTCTTCCAACGAAGATAGTTGGACACCACATGACGGCACACCTTACTGACAAGTATATTGCAGTTAGTTTAATTATATATGTTTGATTTAACTTTTCTTTCTCATTTTTTTCTCCCCTGTTTCAGCTCTGAGTTAGTTCAACAAAGGCTTTTTTACTGATTTTGCCTTTTCATTGTATTGTTAAAGTAAAATACTGCGTAGCTGAAGTTCTAAAATCCATATATTTAACTTGCAGATGTGATGCTGACCCCTCTGCATTGGCCAACTACGTGGTGGCTCTTGTGAAGAAGGACAAACCGGAGAAAGAGCTGAAAGCCCTTTGTGCTGATCAGCTTGATGTCTTCCTCCAAAAAGGTATGAACTCCTCACAAAGCTTCTCTGCCAGTGTGAGTGAACGCGGCCTGCAGTTTCGATACTGACCCAAGCTGTTGCTGGTAAATATACTGGTAACGAAGGTTTTCCTCTACCAGATTTTTCAGTCATTCAGCTAAGCAGGGGAAAGCATTCATTTTACTCCCCTCATACTTCCCACAGACAATAGAGGCTTTGCAGTTCGGCCACACATGTTCTTGAAATCACAGCCGGTGGCATTTTGGAGGTCCAACAGTGAACTTATTATTTGTGAATGGTAGCAAATTTATGAGCATCAGGCTAAAAAGGGGAACATGCTGATTGTATAAAAAGTAAAATATTTATATATTATATTAATATATATTTTTTTAAATAAAAGAATGGTAATTGAGAAACATGATGTGATAAGACATATTGGCTTTCACTTGTAAATGATCGACAATGGAAACTGAACTGCCAGTGTTAGCTCTTCCCATAAAACACTGAACGTTGTTGACTGAAACGAGATCAGATTATCAAACATCCAGGCTTATAAGTTTTTACTACCTTTTACTGTCACTGATCCCTCAGAAGTCATACCAGCAGGTTAGTTATACTTAGCTAGTCAGACATTATACAATGTAATTTGTACTCTACAGACATCATGCAGCAGACATCATGTGAATGCAGAATCAGATTTGTAAGTGATGAGATGGCCAAAATGCACAGAAATAAATAGTGCCTTTTAAAATTTCTTCCAGACCATAAGCTTATGTTATACACTCAGAGACTTAATCAGCTGTACTTTATCACCATGTGCCACTTGTGGATCCCCAGTATGGCCACCAGAGGGTGTGTTCACCATTTAAGAGTAGTTCCCCAACCCAGGCATTACTTTTGATGTGCATCATAATCATAGAAGAACAGTAATGTGCTTACAGGGGGTTGATTAGGTTGGTGATTTATGCAGGTCTTAGCGACTTCTTTACTTTGTGTGTTGAGAGTTCAGGGTTTTTGTTTAAAAAAAACAGCTGCTGATGGACATTAAAATTCACTGTCTTAACTATCAGAGACTGTAGCCTTTGTAATAACGTACTTCTGCCCTTTTTTAATATGATATTGTTTGATAAAGCAGCTTTCTCCTTTTTCATCTCTGTGCTGTTTCTGTGTTTGTTATTCATTTAGTATTTATTAGACTTTGGATATATTTAGCACAGCCAGGAGCAGAGAAATATTTGGTGTGTGTTTGTGATTTAGGTGGAATGTCAGTACAGCACATGACACGCCTGAGGGACACATTGCTCTTTGAGAGGAAGAATGCTCATATTTCAAGTGCAAGATTTCAAATTATTCTCATGAATCATTTTGTCTTTGCAGAGACAATAGGATTTGTCGATAAACTTTTTGAATGTCTGACAACCAAGAACTACCTGGGAAATCCTGCCGCCAAGGAAGCTCCTAAAGAGGAGCTCAAACCACCTGCAGTCAAAGTTGATGTTGTGGAGGTAAGAAGAGTTAGTGAGAAATGTATCGGTCACATTTGGACCCTTGTCTCAGCCAGTGTTGTCACATTTTAAAACTTAAAAGTGCTTTTGATTAGTAGATGACAAAAATGTCTTTTGTAATTTGTTAAATATTTCATTGTGTATCTGTATCTCTAAATCTCCATCTGTTGATAGAAACATAAAATAGAGAAGAGTTGAAGTAAAGTAACTGTTTTTTCCCTCTAGGCCGAAACTCCAGAGGAGGAGAGAGAAAACAGGCGGAGGAGAAGTCCTCTGAGAAACCGCTCTGACTTCAACGAGTCCAGGTACAGTACTGCTGTGGCTTCAGGGACAAGTTTCATTTCAGCTTAATGACCAAGCACAAGGCGTGTGCAGATATTATTCTGACATGTGAGGCATGTAGCACCTTAATCACATACAAAGTAAATAAATGATAAATATTTATGCTTTGTGCTAGTTTACTTTAACACAGTTTATTGCTGAAGTTTCCAACACTTAGGGCTTTTATTTCTTACTTCTGATTAAAAAAATAAAAAATCATTTTGCATTATCTAGTTATGTCGGGATCATTTGCATGGTTAGTTTGAAATCCCATGCGTTCTGAATGAGCTCAACGTAGGCCCTGTTATTCAGTAGTCGGTCTGTTGTATATAACTCCAAAGTCAGTAACAGACAGGACCAGACTAAAGCTGTTGAGCTGTTATCAAAAGAAACAATGGATGTGTTTTAATGTGTTTATTTGGGATTTCTACTCTGCAGAATTAACTCAGTTAATCAACATAATCATGCCATACTCACTATGTTCTTCATCTTTATGACAGCATTAATGTTAGTTTTCATTTGATAATTATGAGCTGTGTAAAATCCGATGTTTATGAAACTCTTGACTTCCTGGTTCTCATATCGGTTAAATAAAGGTCACTAAAACTGTTCTTAAGTTGCATGTTAATAGATGGAGATAAAAATATCTGTTGTATTTAAAACAGGCGTAAAGATGGTGATAGTATATTTCCTCTAACTTATCAACCACACAGGAGCCGTGATGACAGGAGGCGAGACGAGCGCAAGCGTCGTGACTTCGATCGGCATGGGAAAAGCGCCAGCGACTCCCCACCGCTGAGCGCGGGAGCGGCACGAGCGTCGCAGGGCAGCCCAGCCCCCGAGGGAGGCTACAGCTACAGCCGCAGCCGAAGCCGCAGCCGGAGCAGGAGTGGCAGCCGAGGAAAGAGCAGGGACAGGGAGCACAGAGGAGGCAGAGGTGAGAAAGTGTATCCCCCCCCCCCCCCTCTACCACAACCAATAACAACAGCACAGGGGACCAGACCCAGGAGTGAAGAAGTTCCTGAAGCTCCTGTCAGCGCAGTGGAACTGTGCATTAGTGATGCAGACATGCTGCTGGAGACATCTTGAGTGTGAAGTTTGTCGAGAAGAGACTGAATGGAGTTCTGGATGTAGCCATTTGTAGGATTTTCTGTTGAATTGATGGTCAGTGTTGCCAGGAGTTATTATCGATAAGGAACAATGTGGACAACTTTGCAATTGCATCAATGGGGATTAAACAACACCGGCTGGAATTGGCCTCATTACCCACAAGGTTAACCTATGTGTCTGTTGTTGCTTTAAAAAGCTTTGAACTTAAAATGTATAAATGTCTGCCACTGTCTACTACTTTGATGCTATGCTTATTCGTGTTTGGTTAAAATGTCTCTGTTTCTGTTCATCTTTAACAGACTTCAAGTCAAAGTTTGATTTGGATAGGAAGGACGCAGACTGCTACAACTCCTCCACCACGTCGGGCTCCCAGCAGCAGCAGCAGCAGCAGCACCCGTCACCTCTCCTGCCCCTGCCCACACCTCCGCACCCCTTTTCCTCTTCCTCGTCGTCCACTGGAGTCCCGGGAGCCGGTGGTGTTCCCATAGCAACGCCTGCTCACCTGCCTGATAGCACTACAGACAGCTGGTCTGGCTACTATGGCACCCAGAGGCAAGACGGTGTCGGCAAGCCATTCAGCAACAAGGGCGCTTCACTCAAACAGCGGTGCAGGGATTACGACGGTAAGAACTGAGGCAAATCATCTTTTCCTGTTTGTTTAGTATACGAGGAGGTCACTATAATGTTTGCTCTGGCTTGTGTAAACGCTACCATTATCTTCCTATGGGGATTATTGATTGCCTTGTTTAGTCTCATCACTAATGACCACTAGCGCGCCCTCCCTTCTCCAGAGACAGAGGAGGGTTTAAACTTACCCACTGTCCCTAAAGCACACTGCCATCTATCAGTGCTCCGACACAGTCACCAGAGACCCCGTTTGTTAATGAGACTGTGGAGTAAATACATGCACTGTTGCTCCTTAGCTGTTTATACACTCGTGTAATCTTGTTTATTTATTCTTACTGCTCTTTCATTTGAATTTAGTATCCTTACCATCATATTTTTGTGATAGAGCTGGACTAGGACAAAATAAAGTTATACATACCAAGAGTATCTGAAGAAAAAGTACCTAGAATATCAGTAGATCATGCTTAGAGAGATTGTTTAAGCTTTTTGACATGTTTCCCTTCCTTGCGCAGAAAAAGGATTCTGTGTCCGCGGCGACCTCTGCCCGTTCGACCACGGCAACGACCCCCTCATCGTCGATGATGTCAACCTGCCCAACATGATCCCGTTCCCGCCGCCACCTGTCATGCCCCCCGCCGGCCTGCCCATGCCCCCGATCACTGAGCCGCCCCCTTCCCTCAGGATGCCTTCGCTGCCACCCTACGGCCAGCCACCACCACCGGGCATCTTCCCCATGGCTGGTAAGTAGCACCGCCACACTGGTTTGTAGACGCCGTCTTCCAGAAATGGCATATGTTGTGCCATGTAACGTTGGCAGTAACATTTTCGAGTGGCTTGTACTTGTTTGAACCGTAGGGCAGAATTTCATCCATCTCTGATCATTTTCACTTTAATTCTCAAAGGATTTACTGTGTTTATATTTAGAAAAAAGTACATTTCCTGTCACTCATGGTAATCTCTAAGTGACTAGCTGTTTTCTGGCTTCCACTTTGACTTCAGTTAAACATTGTGATTATATGTTGCGTCATAACAGCTGTGGATTGTAACCCTTAGCTTTATGTGGCACTGTGTCTATAACTGTGTCTATAACTGGTTTAGAGGCATCTGACAATCATTGTTTTTAGATATATGGGTATAATAATTTCAATACCCTGGTTGTTTTTGTGACCCTTGTTTTTTTTTTTTTCTTATGTGTACAAATTTTTAAACTGGAAATCGAGTTTTGCTGCATACAGCAGTCACAAGTATAATCTGTACAGAGACTACACAGAGGCTGCCCAAAAGACTCCCCTTCTTCTTACCTGCCATTCTGCCCTTCAGCTCCACTGTAATAGAGCAGCATATGGTTGAACTTTTGGAGAGGTGTTTTGTGGAATTTAAAACCTGCTCACTCAGATCGATAGAGAAAAGCATCTTGATTTGGAGGCAAATGCAGTGCGAGGCAGACAGCATGTAGCTGAATATTGGAGTTGACTTATTAGAACGGTGATAGTTGGGCTGATTGACTAAGTGAATTCAAACCAACATTGTGTTGCAGTATAATACAATTTTCCAATCACAAAAGCTGCAGTAGAAAAATAAACTTTATAAAATAAAGTTTTATTCTAGTGCCACACAATCAAACAGACCAGAGGGCTGATTTAATGGCCAAATGAAGATATGTTATTCATATCAGTTATTGCATCAGTTTATCTCATTTCATCATAACATGGGCCTGGCCTACAGGAAAGAGCAGTTTATTTACTGACTGTATGCAATGTTGACCATAGACTGATTTGTGCTTGGGCAGTATGGGCTTCTGTATGGGCTCTGTCTGAGGTTGGTTCATGTCTGAGACATTAGTTTGGAGTTGTTCCACATACACACAAGAAGAGAAAAAAGGACAGTTGACATTTTCTTTTTAGTACATCTTAAATTTGAACACGCTGTTATGTGATGACCGCGTCATTTGAACTGCGTGAATTATGTATTTACATCTCTTTTCTACATACTGATAATGCTACTAATTGCTGGAACTTTTTTTTTTGTTCTTTCTGCCTAAACACAAGGTAATGAGCATACCGATGTGTCACTGCAATCTACATTTTTTCTTTTTCAATGTAGTTACATTTGTAGTCTAATTGTGGCTCATCCACTCAGTTTCATTTTCTCCACATTTGCTATAAATCAGATGCATAATATATCACTGAATGTAAAGTTTTGGTATTGCTTTAAAAAGCTGTCACTTCCCGCCAGCCTGTGTGGCATGAAAAGTTATTCAGACCAAAGACTTGACTGTAATACCTGCGATAAACCTGAGACATTAGCTTGGGCTTGTGTCTCCCTCAGGACCCCCACTGATAGCAACCAGTGGGATCGATACCCCCAACCACCAAACGGCAATCACTTCCTCTCCTCCTATCGGACCGCCTGGTGTGGGGCTGCCGCCTTCTCTTCTTCCTCCTCCTCCTCCTCCACCTCCTCCCTCCTCGTCCTCATCTGTGTCTCTCCGTCCTCAATATGCCCAGTCTGAATGTAAGCAGAGAGGCTTTTCCTATTCGGATTGGGACTGTGTGTGTTTTGGAGACATCATTGCTGTGGCTCTCAGATTGATTTTTTTTTTTTGTGTGTTTTTAGTTTTACTGAGAATTGTGCTTTTTTCTCCTGCTCTGTTTTCTGTGAGATTATTTTGTGTTCTGTTAATTATGGTGGCATATGGTAGATATAATTTTATAAAGCTGAACAATAAGGAATGAACTTAAAAGAGTTAAGTTGCATATTGTGGATTTTTTTAAAAGTACCTTTATGTTTGTGTTTCTGTCATTTGTAATCAGTTCATGTGACGTTGCAGTCTATGCAGTGTGTTGTATTTCTTCAGACTGCAGTGACGCCCGGTGACCAGAGGACAGCACTGTTTATTAACCTAAGAGACAAAGCAGCTATGAGCAATTAACATAGACTCTGCTACATCTTATTGTGTTGAGTGCTTTTGACACCAGTTCCACTCATGAATAATTGCATTGAATTGCAATGCAAAAAAGCTAAGACTTTGTTCAAATGGAGTGGGTCTATTTTTTTTTTTTACCTTTTAATTTAACTCAGTAAGCCAAAATCACCACTGTCACGAAAGGTCCCGTTTTGTTAGATCTTGTCTTTGTGTTAAAGTTAACTGTGGCTCAATAGTTGCCATCTTATGGTGTTTAATCTTTCATGATTTTTTTCTTTTTTTCTTTTTTTTTTTAGAATAAATGCACTTTTTTTTGTCATTTGTACATTTACATATATTTATATTATTCTCAATATTACATATTCACTTTAAAAAACTACTCAGGGCTATATTTAATATAGACTTTTGCAGGTTCACTTAACTGAACTAATTTAAACTTTTTGTGTAAATTTGTACATTTACACAAGATTGTTGTGTGCTAGATAAGCAACTAAATGCCAAGCCATACTTGGACAGCTTGGTTCTGTGGTGTTATTTAATTTTATCTTTGTTATTATTTTTTTGGATTTAGATGAGTTTTATTAATTTTTATGACACTAAAAAATCCCTCTAAACCTGTGTGTCTTTATGTATGTGTTCATTTCTATACAATAGATAACTATGATCCAGAGGGCTATAACCCAGAATCTCCAGGCCTGACTGCGGCAGGTCGTAACCCATACCGTCAGTTCATTCCCCGGGTGCAGACCCAGCGCTCCAACCTCATCGGCCTCACCTCCAGCGAAGGGCAAGGCTCCAGAGGTAGAATCAGCCTTCCTAGTGGAAGTACCCACTCTTAATCCTGGGCAGTGGGCGCTAGACTGATGGGATTTGATTGGAAAAGTGTGAATGCTCACGTAATTAAAAAAAAATTGGGAGCATTATCCAAACATAAACGTGATGACGGCTACATTATGGATTTAGCAAAATGCAAAACCTCCTGGCGTTTATTAAAATCTTTCTGTTTTTTGTCTGTGTTTCAGCTGCCAACATAGTAATCCAAACGGAGCCGGCCACTGCTGCTAGCAGCCCTGGAAGTAATGTGTCCCGTTTCAACGCGGAGCAGGACAACAGGAAGAGAACCATGGGGCCCAGTACAGCTGAGGGCCCAGCAGCTAAAAAACCCTGGATGGAGAAGTAAGGATTCAAAGACATTTGGAAAAAATTCACTTCATAATAAAATGTTTACATACAGGGGAGAAAAGTCTGAGCCGAGAAAAGTTTGAACTGCACATAATCTGTTCTATGTAAGCTAAGTGAAACATATATTTCACATATTGTCACAGTAAAAACAGGGCCAAACTTTTTTTTACATACAGAAGCAGTTACTGTTTTTTGCATTTGAAATTGAGCTTGGAGCTTTGAAAATTGGCCGACTGCCTCACGTCCTCTGAAGGTGTTATCAATGCATTTTAATGGCAAGGAGATCCCAGAGTGATCTCAGACACTTTACATGATCACTGGACAGGTTCTTGTTTTGTGGAGAAATCTGAAGAAACAAGCTGGCCACTTGAAATTTGATCAAACAAACCGGTTCTTCCCTCCATTTCCCGTTGCTGCTGCTAAAGGAGCCTTGTTTCAGGCCAAGATGACTCATAGGTCAGAAGCCTATCTGTTGCCTGTTGTAGGAAGCTGGTGCACACGAACACACCCATCAGTAGGGTGCTTCCATTGCAAAGGCTCTAGTTGTAACCCATCTTTAGTGTCAAGCAGGTTGACATGTGGCTCAACAGTTAGGGCTTATAGAAACTTCAGTATGAAGGTACAAACTCGAACCTCAGGCCATCAACTGGGCTTCCATTTCAGCAGCTTTCATTTTAAGTGATTTTGCCCAAAATGTTGATTATATATTTTCTTGTTTTGTTTTAGGCCAAGCTTCAACAACCAACATAAGAGCAGTTTTCCCAAGAGGTATCACTATGTGAACACAAAGTTGGAGGTGCGCAAGATCCCACGTGAGCTCAACAACATCACCAAGCTCAATGAACACTTCAGCAAGTTTGGAACCATTGTCAATATCCAGGTAAACTTCTGTGCACTAACCTACTAAAGGTTACGGTTTCATTGTTGAAGGGATGTTTTTGACAAGTGTTGGCAAGATTGGTACTATTGGAAGTGTAAGAATTAGAGAACTTTTCATTTAGCATTTCTCACATACATAAAGAGTGCATAAAAGCTTTACTAAAAGATTTACTACATATAGTTCAACACAAATTGGTAAATGACTAGCAGGGTTATAATCAGAAAACATCAGTAGAATTTATATATTATATAATGTAAAAGCTACAATACAATATGTAAAAATAAATATCATCTGATTTCATGGTGGTCATTCTGGATAATACTCAGTGTTCTGCAGGTCTTAACTTCACAAAGTTGCTGAATTTATTTCATCATGTTTACACACTCTCCCATTCTCACTCCAGGTTGTGTTTGGCGGAGACCCCGAGGCAGCATTGATCCAGTACACAAAGAACGAAGAGGCCAGACGGGCCATATCCAGCACAGAGGCGGTCCTCAACAACCGCTTCATCCGTGTGTACTGGCACCGCGAGCCTGGCGCCAACAGCACGGGGCTTCAGCAGCAGGAGCAGAGCTCAGGGAGCCAGACGGCCGGGGCGGTGCCCACCCAGGGGCCGCAGCACAGCAACGTGCATAAGGTGAATATCAGGAGCTCAAACATATAAAAGTTCTGTCTTTTCATGCTGACCTCTTAGTCTTACCACGTTCCTGAAACCCTTCAACAGATTTACTTAATCGTCTTTTCAATTTAATGTGCAGGGAATTAAGCAGCACAATCCAGCTGCTTACGTGTTGAACAAGACTGTACCCAAGCATCGCCCACCAGCAGTGGCTGGGACCACAGCTGCAACCAAGTCAGACGGCCCGAACCCAAACACAGACATTGTCACTGTATGTTTTAGTCTCTGTGAACTCTGTGTGTGTGATTGTGTCCTGTGATGCTAGACCTAGTGAATTTTTAAATATATTTTTGATTTATTCACTTGGAATATCACACATAGTAATATCCGTAGCAGAATACAGATAACATCACCCATCTTGTGTCTGTGTGAAAAGTTGATAAAAACGACTAAATTGCAACATTGTAACATGCTCATTATGACAGAGCTAACGTGTAAGCAGGTATGATATGAACTATCGTAGTGTGGCATAATATAATGCCAATATTTGCTAATCAGCACATAAAACAAAGTACAGCTGAGGATGATGGGATGCCATTTGTTTTGCCAGTATTAAGTCAAAAACCAGAGTAACAGATAAATCAAAAGTTAAATGTGATGAGGCTGTTGGATGAGAAGTTAAAGTTGTTACAGTTCATCCCCAGGGGACATGGTTGTCTGGAGTAAATTTCATGACAATGAATTTGGTAGCTGTTAAAACCCAGAAAACTTCCAAACTCATGGTGCTAGAGGAATAGTCAGGAGCTCGCCAAAGTTGTAAATAGTAATCCTCTGTAGACCATGAACGTCTGTTACTTGTACAGATCTTATAGTTGTTGAGTAACGCTGCTGCTGCAGATTTTTTTATAACAATAAGATAAACTTGTGTAAAGGTAGAGAGAATCAAATTAGAATGAATCATCACTTGTTTTCACGTATTCCGAGATGTAACATTTGTGAGTTGTCGGTACTTAAAAGTGCACACGCAAACGATTGTGTCTATTGCAGCTGTCCGCAAGCTCACTCTGATGACTTAAATGTGTCGCTCTCTTTCTGTGCCGCTTTTAGGTGGCGCCTGCACTGACAAACACCCAGAAGGGCCCCTACTCTTCCTCAGCCCTCAAGTCAACCTCAAAGAGCCTTGGGAAAACGGGAAAAGCACTAGAAGCACAGGAAGTCCTCAAGAAGAAACAGGCATGTGGCTTCATTTTTTTTAATACACATCTCCACCGGTACAGGAATAGCGGAGCTGGGAGCAGCCATTTGTTTCTCTCAGGGGCCAACGGTGACAAGCATGCTCCCATTGAGAAAAAATATATCCACCATCTACAAAGGGTGTATTTTCCACCTCAGTGAACGTATTTTATTTGTCTTTTTTTTTAATTAGGAGGCATTAAAACTCCAGCAGGACATGAGAAAGAAGAAGCAAGAGATGTTAAAGACACAGATTGAGTGTCAGAAGGTAAGGCTGGCCTCAACAGCCCCTACTCAACTACCCATTCTTTTATCTCATCATCAACCCACTCTTCATCCTCTCCCCTTTTCTTTTTCCTGCTACACCTGCTTCTTATCTCACTGCTCGTCTTCCTCTCCTTCCAGGCTTTGATAAACCGCCTGGAGAAGAACCGGGGGATGAAACCCGAGGAGAGAGCCAACATCATGAAGACCCTGAAGGAGCTGACGGAGAAGATCGCGCAGCTGCAGAACGAAATGAACCCCGCCTCTCATGCCCCCGGCGCCAAACCCAACAACAGCCAGCCCAAGACCAAGGTTGATGTAAGTTAAAGCCCGTTTGGCCAAGAGCAACATCTCCTTTACACAGAAACAAACAAATCATGTCAGTTTTCTGGGTCAATTTTTGCCGACTGCCCTGCCACTGTAGCTTTCAGTAACTCACTGCTGCTCTGTATTTAGTAAACACAATGTTTTCTTGTTTTACATGGTATGTGACCAGGCCCAGAAGGAGTTGCTAGATGCAGAGCTGGACTTTCACAAGAAGATGAGCTCTGGAGAGGATACAACAGACCTCAAGAGAAAACTGGGACAGCTACAGGTGGAGGTAATTTACATGCGAACACGGTGCATAACCACATACCAACGATCTAAAAAGATAAACAGCGTTGTGACGAGCACGTCTATAAAGCCACACCACGCACAAACGCACACAAAGACATGCACAGTGACGGGATTGTGCATCGTCAGCATTTTTCTTGGGGGCTGATGTTGAGGATGTGATACTGAGAAATGCTTCAGAGGAAGTCGGTAGTACGTCACACATTACTCTGCACTGCCTGATTGTATTGGGTAGAAAAAAAGAAGAATTAGATCTTACAGATGCTGGATCAAAAGCACTTCTACAAAGAGAGGGACGAGATAGCATTCACGCACTGTGTAAATGGCTAGCAATAAAATGAACAAAGCAACATTTTGATCCCTAGAGAAGAATAATTTATTTATTCCCACAATCATGTCCGTGTTTTATCAGTTCCAGGGGAAAAGCTGATGGGAACAAATATGTACAAGGGGCATCAATCAATCAAGATGTTTTCAACATGATGTAACTTTTATTTGTCTTGGTTTCTTACCTGTCACACAACCCAAAAAGTACACAAATCTATAAGTCTTATTAGAAAGCTGCTTTTGTTTCCCCCTGAAAAGAAAAGTTTAGCCGGCTCCAAGCTGCATCCGAGGCTGTTAGTGGGCTCAGACTAGGCTCACCTCTCCGCTCCGTTCTAAACCGGCGGCGCACAAACGCATTCGAGGTCGTCTGTGTCACAAGATCACCCTCACAAGAACATAACTTTTGTTAGCAACACCCTGCCTGGCATGTTTTTTTTCTCCTTCTACCCCTGGGGGTCCTAAATTAGCACGTTGTAAAAAATGCATACCACCCTCCACACACACACACACACATGCCCCACCCCATCCTATCCATCTAAACCCAACTGCAGTCACTTAAGCAAGCCCAGAGGAACAGCCGCTAACGAAGCCAAATCAGACACAGGTCCTGCGCTGATGGAGCCTCGTCTCATTAAAGTTTGAGCCGCTGGTCCTTGTAAGAAAATTGCGGGATGACAATTAGAGAGAGAAGTGAGGGAGAGACAAATGGAGGAGAGAGTGGTTGTGTGGAGTGGTTAGGAAGCGAGGAGATGTCACTTTAAAAATGGAAGAGTGACAACTAATGGTGAAGGGGAAACATTGACAGAGAAGACCAGAGTCAAGTGTAGAGGATGTTCGAGCTCTGTGGATGAGAAAATGTCTGATATTTTGCCTTGTGACTTTCTATGAACTTGTCTACAGCATAAATGACGATAAGATTATTTAGTTTTGGTTTCTTCTTTGCAGACTCATGATAAATAAACATAGTAATACTAATGTAGTTTCCTGGCATGTTTGTTTTCACATTGAAAAGCACGACAGCATAGCATCAAGTCACAATCTGTTTTCCACATCTGTTCGTAATGATTTTTTTTACATATATTCTTGTCGGTGTGTATGAAAAAAAAAAAAACTAGGCGACTCGGTTGGGTCTGATTCGGCCTCCAGCAGCTCGAGGCCGGGGCCGAGGGAAGGCGGCGCTTGAACCCGGTTCGGTGCACGTGGGCCGTGGCAGGGGCCGAAGCCGGGAGATGATGGGCCGTGGCGGGGCCGTGAACCGCATGGTTGTCGACCACAGACCCAGAGCCCTGGCTATTTTGGGGGTCAGTCAGGAGGAGAAGGAAGAGCTAATAATCCGCCGCACTTTGTGGTGAGGACTGTTACTCTTATTTTATTTTGAAAGATGTGTGTGTGTGTAATGGGGGGTTATTTATTTAAAGAAGATAAAGAACAGCCATTTAAAGAACTTATTTGCAATTACTTTTCTTTTAATCTTAGAAATTTGGTGAGATTGAAGATATCCGTGACCAAGACGCTAACAGTGTTGTCATGACCTTTAAGACGAGAAGCGAAGCAGAGAATGTAAGTCACATGAAATCAGACCTGTCTGTCTCAGCCTCTTTCTTCTGATCATCTAGAATTATTGAAATAATAGAACATAAATGTTTCTCTATAACTTGCAGTTGTCCTGCTGTTTTGCTTTCCAGGCAGCCAACCAGGGAGCTAAGTTCAAAGGTCGTGTTCTGCAGATTTCCTGGTACAAGCCCAAGACGCCATCTGTTACAACAGAGCCAGAGGAGGAGGAGGCAAAAGACGAGGACAATACGGTATGATGCGCAACACACACTAACTTTAATGCGGGACTGGGCTTCGTGTTTCATCATTAGTAACATACAGCCACCCAGAAACCAGGCAAGGAAGTCAATGTACAGTACAACTTGAAATTTAAAACAGGAGAAACTTTTTGAAGTTTTGGGTATATTCACAGATTTTACTCCTTTGCACTGCTCCTAAATTTTTCACCACAGGTCCCAGTGGAAACTCGGGGCAGCCTCTCAGTACTAAGAGCATTTTAGCCCTTTGAGTAAAACTGCATTACTGTCAAGTGAAATCCTCATACTGTATTTTCATGTTTGGAGTTGCGTTTTTAAGGTCGCAGTCTTCTTTTTGTGTCCCTTTATGACCGAAGGCACAATCCCATCGCTTCAACATGCTTTGTGTCATTTTAGAAGTCTTCAACAATGGGTCTGAAAATACTGTATGTCTGAGAGCAGGTCCCGTCTCATTTAATTTCATCATCTAATATGGTTGATAGCATTGTTTTATTTATTGTAAGGTGCTTTCACAAAACTTAAGTAGTCCATTACACTGCCAATCCTCACAACTATTTTCTGCTGAAGAATTTACAAAAAGGTTCCCACTTTATGATATACACTTGTAATTAATGCAACTCGGTACAACAACCCTGCCATATATATTACTACTTTTATGATGATCATAATGTTGGATTTCTATTGAAAAGGTGTTGTTTATATATATATATATATATATATATATATATATATATATCGAAAGGTGTTTTTTTTTTAATGTCGTTTTACATGCAAATTTAATGTAAACGCACATGGCTGTGGTTTCTAAAAAACTTAGACGATTCAGCAAAAACAGCAAGCAATTTGAACTGTGGAAAACCTCACACTGAAACACTGAAAAGCTTTTCAGTGTTACAAAAAGTTCTGGATTTTCACCTGAATTCAACCTCTATCTGCAGACATGTCTCTGATTTAGGACTTAATTGTGACGCACTTCAAAACTGCAGCTCATCTGAGAAGTTTCTCAAGTCTCACAGGCTTATTATCTTGTCTATCATTTTTCTTTTTCATCCAAACAGAAGGAAGCCAGTTCTTATTTGCCTGGTGAAGAAGAGGAAGAAGGAGGAGGAGGAGGACTAGACGACGAAGACGACGAAGTACGGTGAGAGCCGATCTTGGAGACGATGAAGACATTGTGATTCGTCATTACCTGCTTTCCAGCAGAACCCGTCGTTCTTTTTTCCCCTCACGTGCAGATTTTTTTTTTTTCCCCAGTATTTTCAAACGAAGTAATTTTAGACTCTAATCAAAGTAAAAATGTCTTTACTTTATTGTACATGAAAATAAGTTTAGAGGGCCAGCATTTTTTTGTATCCCTCGACTAAACAATTATTTAAAACATCTCACTTTTGCTGAGAGAGATAAATGTTAAGTTGTTCTTATAGATAGAAAAACCTATGTAAGTTTCAGTGTGCATACCAGATGATTAATATCAGTAATGCACAACATTTGTGTCTACTGTGAATAGGTATTTTTATACATACTGTATTTAAGCTCTTTTCTCACCAGTTTTTTGAAAAATCTTGTCCTCAGTTCAGGGACAGCCATTCCTTCACCAATAGAAAGCTCTCTGTTGCTACCAGAGAGATATTTATTTATTTTTCCACTGCATAAGTGCAATGTGCCGTACCGGTATTGGCACAGTATGGTATGGTTTTCCATTTCACTTTGCTCACCGTTTGTTTTGGTTTGAGTAAGCCCAAAATGTTCCAAATTCAAATATTTCCGACAGTCGCTCTCTGCGCTGGCATGAGCACATGCTAGTTTGTGCATGTTGTATTCCTAAATAAACAGAGCCACCCCTGGTGAGCACCCAAAGGTGCTGACGCTGTACCGTGACCACATTAGAGCCAGTGCTAATGGTACAGAAGGATACCAATGCAATAGAAGAATCCAAACAATGTTTACAAATTGCCGTGTCCGTGCGCGTCAGATACAGTTGGAGTTGGAGTAAGTAAAAATTCAGATTTTCCTCACTTGCTTTCTGTTGCTCACTAAATGTCCGGTGCCACTCTGTGTAAATATAAACACCCACACGGGCGTTCTACATTTTCTAAGAGTGCGTAACATTTTTCACTTGTTTAGTTCTGTCTCCTGGTCTAGAGGGCCTGACAGGACAAGGATCAGATCACCCATTTCAGAAATGTGAGATCCATAGACAGGTGTTTGAATGTAATACTGAACAGTTGATTTTAATATATAAATATATATATAATTTCTTTGCCTTACACAATCAGCGGATGGCTGAATTTTTACAAGATTTGTGATTTACTTTTGTAAATTTTGTAAATGCTTGAAAGAGAAATTACTGTTGTACCTTTTTTTGTTTTGTTTTGTTGGGGTTTTTTTTTTCTTTTCTTTTCCTGTCATTTTAAATGAATGGCAAGGTTGTGTCAGGTAGAAAAGGTCAAGCAAGAGTGCTCAGCATCTCTGCTCATTCGCAAGAATTTTGCATTTGTGTTAAACCAGTCCATGTTGTTATTTCACTAAGTTTGTCATCAAAGTGGCACATTTTTTTAAAGAAACTAAAGAGCTGCTCTGAGTTGTGGAAAACACTCTGTTTAAAGGCATCGGGAGTCATCTCACAATATTATTTGTGCTCCAGCTTTGCCTTCATCTGTATATTGTCAGACAGCTGTAAACCCACTCTACAAGTGCAACCACAATGTGCACCTTTCATGACGAAGTTTTATTTTGCATTTTTTTGCCTTCTATACATATACTGTATTTTAGAAACCTCAGGGTGGGAGGAAAGAAACTCACTGAATCTCATATGCACCACGCTTGAAAATACATTTTCGACCATTAAGGAGGTTTTTAACTCGTTGCTTCCATAAAACTATTAACTATGTTTACATGCAGCCTAATGAAGTGTTGGTTGATGTATGAGTAATCAACTAAACTGATCATATCCAGTAAACGTAAGCAGTCATATTGAAGCACCAGAACAAAAGCAGCAGTCTTACTAATTCACACAAACAATGCAGGCAGAAATTTTCAGAGGTTTCTGCCTACATGCGAATACAGTCAACGACAGAGAAATGGTGTCCTTTGTACCCAAACGTACAGCAGTTTAAAACATAACGTCATTTCCTCCCACCTGTAATGTCCGTAGCGCTCTTGTTTGGATTGCATATCTCACTGTTGACTGATAACTCAGAAGCCTCCTGCCAGTGACCTCGCTGTCCCGCTAAAACCTTGGAGTCTGTATTTTTCGTGTCTCCACCATCACTGTGTCAGTCAAAATGAGGTTCAGATGTGCGATGGGAGGCTGAAGCTTTTCCCTTTGACACAGTACTTTGATATGATTTGCTCCTTGCATAGATTTTTTTTTAATATGTATATGAGTTCACTGGCAGTTTTAAAGGACAAACCTATACTGGCAGGGTTCTTGCTTGTGTAAGTGAGGATTCAGGAAGGTCCTCCACTTTTTGTACTATCTCCTGTATGCTACTATCACACAATGGTGTAAAAAAAAAAAATGTAAAATGTTTATTGGATAATAGTTTTGGATTTGTTACTGTTTATATTTGCAGGATGTGGATGTATTTTCTTCATGTATTTTGTTTGTAAAAAATGGATTTCTAATTTACTAGCATGTTTGCTTTTGCCAATAAAGATGGAGGAATGGGGTGCTCATAAGATGATCAAAAAAAAAAAAAAGAATGAAAAGGAAAAAAAAAATTTGATTGGATCCTGGATCCTCAGAGAGAAAACAAAAGACAGTTTTGAGTTAAGGAAAGAAAATTGACAACAAAAAAAAAAAGTCATCATTGGCAAGGGGAAAAAAATGCGAGCAAAAGCATTCCAGAAAATATTATCTTAAACTCTTGTGTGGTCTCCTTCATTTTGCATGTCATCCATCCATCCATCCTCCTCCACTTATCCGGGACCAGGTCGCGGATGCAGCAGTCTGAGCAGGGATGCCCAGACTTTCCAGCTCTTCCGGGGGGACTCTGAGGTGTTCCCAGGCCAGCTGAGAGGCATAGTCTCTCCAGCGTGTCCTGGGTCTTCCCCAGGGCCTCCTTCCCAGTGGGGCATGTCTGGAACACCTCCCTAGGGAGAAGCGTCCAGGGGGCATCCCAAACAGATGCCCGAGCCACCTCAGCTGACTTCTCTTGATGCGGAGCAGTGGCTCTACTCCGAGCTCCCCCGAAAGTGACCGAGAGCTTCTCACCCTATCTCTAAGGGAGCGCCCAGCCACCCTGCGGAGGAAACTCATTTCGGCTGCTTATATCTTGTCCTTTCGGTGGTCGTTACCCAAAGTTCGAGAGAGTGGGAGCGTAGATTGACCGGTAAAAAGAGAGCGTGCGCCATGCTTCGACTTCTCCTTCTTCACCACGAAGGTCCGGCACACTGACCGCATAACCTGTCAATCTCACGCTCCATCTTTTCCCTTCACTCGTGAACAAGACCCCGAGATACTTGAACTCCACTTGACGTAGGATCTCTCCACCAACCCGGAGAGGGCAAGCCACCCTTTTCCGGTCAAGAAGCCATGGCCTCGGACTTGGAGGTGCTGATTCTCATCCCAGCCACTTCACACTCGGCTGCAAACCGCCCCATTACATGCTGAAGGTCCTGGCTCGATGAAGCCGACAGGACAACATCATCCGCAAAAAGCAGAGATGAAATCCTGTGGTTCCCAAACCGGAAATGTCTCCGGCCCCTAGCTACGCCTAGAAATTCTGTCCTGTCCATAAAGTTATGAATAGAACCGGTGACAAAGGGCAGCCCTGCCGGAGTCCAACATGCACTGGGAACAGGTCTGACTTACTGCCGGCAATGCAGAACCAAGCTTCTGCTCCGGTCGTACATGTAGAGACTGGGAAGCCCTTTTAGCCCTTAGCAAAGGGCCCCGGACCCCATACTGCCATGGTACCCCCTGTACCCCAGAGTATGGGGTCCGGGGCCCTTACTGCCAGAATGCCTCACTGATTCCTCCTGAATCCCAGGTTCGACTATCGGCCGAATTTCTCTCAAGTACCCTGGCGTAGACCTTCCCGGGGAGGCTGAGAAGTGTGATCCCCCTGTAGTTGGAACACACTCTCCGGTCCCCCTTCTTGAAAAAGAGGGACAACCACCCCGGTTTGCCACTCCAGAGCTACTGTCCCAGACCTCCATGCAATGCTGCAGAGGCGTGTCAGCCAAGACAGCCCCACAACATCCAGAGACTTGAGGTACTCAGGGCGGTATCTCATCCACCCCCAGGCGCACCTTGCCACTGAGGAGCTTACGAACTACCTCAGTGACTTCGGCTTGGGTGATGGACGAGTCCTCAGCCTCCGCTTCCTCAGTGGAAGGGTGTAACGGTGGGATTGAGGAGGATCCTTCGAAGTATTCCTTCCACCGTCTGACAATATTAGATTTGTGTGATTGAACCACATCAGCATGGGTGTTATTTTACTCTTCTTCAAAGTGTTTGAGTACAGTAATGCATTAGAGTTAACTGATAACTTGAGAGTATACAAAAGCTCTCGAAAGGATCTTCAGTAGTTTCCATCCACTAAAATTAGAGTGGGATGCAATACTTAATTAAGTCTTTACCCCACTGGACCTTTTTATTGATTCTCACCATTAAATCAGATAATGTATTTATGGTCGACAAAAAGGTCTCTGAGGGAAAGCTCAGAAAATGTATTCAAGTACAAATTTTAAATACTAAACAACAGATTGCACAAATTGCAATATCCCTGTATTACAAGTCATCACTGGTGCCAAATGTTTTTTTTAGAAATTTCATAATAAGTAAGAGAATCAAATTGTTACTTGATTTAAGGTGAAGGCATCAACCTCTTAAACCATTTACTGCCACAAAGTTATAACTCATGACCAATCAAGATTAAACTGAGTCTCAGTTGAGCTGTTCTACTGTAGAAAAATAACATCATGTTGTCATTCATTATTTTCATATAAAAGGAAATTTTGGAGTTCATTATTGCTCTTATACCATGGCTGTTTACCAGAGATGCACAAACTGTCGTGCATTTTCAGAAGTTTGTTTGGAGTCAGTTTAACACATTGCATTGCATTGATTTTTAATGGCAGTTAATGGTGGCCTGACCAGTGTCACTTTGATGTGTTTTGGTGATTTTAATTGGCCACCCAATCTGAAACATGGCCATGGTATGTCTGGTCAAAAATGGGAAGAATAAGGTACAGCTGTAACTTCTTACTATTGTGTTATTGTTATGTAAGGTTTAATATCAATTAATTAATTATAATTATATGTGTGAACTGGGCTCAAATTTAGGCCTATGTGATAGTCAACATAATTCATAGCTTCCATCGTGTCCATCTTATGAAGCGAAATATGCTCGTCATTACTCATAGACGCTCGCTTTGACGCCCATGCCCCCAGACAAATCCCACCACATCACAGGAAAAGACCTCTGATGCTCAGTTTAATTACAGCACCCAGCGACTACGACATATTAAAATCCCCCTGAATAATGCATGAGCGCTTCTTACTTTAGGAAGTCAAGTGAAAACACTCAGAGTCAGTTTGGTTTAATGCAAGGACTTTGGGCTTACCCCCGGGGAAGGGATTTCAAACTGGGGCCTGGGGCAGATCCCGTGGCGGCCCGGTGACTGGAAGGTGAAGAAACAAGCACTGGTAAAATTCATCTCTATGGAAGCCAAATTCTGCCATAAAAAATAAGAGACACGTTGCGTCTAGCCCCTTTAAAGTCAACCTTGATAAAATAAAGTATTTAGGTGTATGGATCACACGTCATTATAAGGACCTTTTTAAAGCTAACTATCAACCCATACTTTCTAATTTAAAGCAAGATTTGAATAGGTGGGATACTCTACCTTTGTCTCTAGGAGGAAGGATTAATTCTATCAAGATGTGTGTGCTTCCTAAATTTCTTTATATGTTCCAATGTCTTCCCATCTGCTTGACAAAATCCTTTTTCTACAACTTGGATAGCCAGATATCTAGATTTATATGGAATAAAAAACAACCATGAATACGGAAAGAATCTCTACAGCTCCCTCAAACAATGGGTGGCTGGTCTCTTCCAAATTTTTTATACTATTATTGGGCAGCAAATATTAGGCCATTGTTATACTGGATGAATAAATCTGCTACTAAACCCAGCTGGATGGTGCTGGAAGAGGGCTCAATTAAATAAACATCTCTTGAAGCTTTACTGTGCTCCAGCTTACCATTTAAACAACCTATATCTTCCTATACGCAGAATCCTGTCATAATCCATACAGTTAAAATCTGAAACCAGTTTAAAAGATCCTTTACTCTTACTGAGATGTGGGCTGAATGATCTGTACATAGATAGCAGATTTGCTTCTTATTAAGAATTGAAATTAAAAGAATTGTCTCAAAAGTTTAATTTAGATAGCTCTCAGGTTTTTTAGATATTTGCAAATTCCATGTTTTGTCTCATCCAATTCAGAATGTTTTCCTTTGTGTCCTTCTACTTCTCTGCTGGACTCGATATTTGAAAGTAAAATTGACTCAAAACAGATCATGGGTAAACTGTATGCAATGTTTAATGAATACAAAATGACCAGTCTAGAGGAGCTTGAAGCGGAGATGGGAGGGAGACTTAGGAGAACCAATAGCAGAGGCAACTTGGCTCCAGATTCTAAAGAAGATCTCCTCATCGTCAGTGTGCCTCAGACACTCTGTTACACAATTTAAAGTTGTACATTGTCTTCACTGGTCTAAGGATAAATTGTCAAGGATTAAAACGGACCTGGATCCCAAATGTGACCAATGCAAGACGGCCACAGCCTCACTAATACACATACAATGTTTTGGCTGTGTCCAAAGTTACTTGGATTCTGGAGCTCAATCTTTAAGACTTACTCCAAAATAACAGGAAACACTATCCACCCAACTCCTCTGATTTCGCTGTTTGGTGTAATTCCTTCACAATACCTCCTGAATAAACTCTATTCAAATTATGAGATATTAATAATTATTTTAAACTGATTATAGGAAACCCATGATTTATTGATTGATTGATTGATTGATTGACTTTGGATGGGGCAACACATTGGGATGGGACATTTGTTTTTGAGGAGTTAAAATATTTCCGTTCTTAAAATTAAAAAAAGTGGGTGGATGCTGTGACAGCAGATAGTTGTAGCCTGGTGGAGTGTTTTAAGGCCAGATTGAGGGGAGCTTGAAAAGAGAAGAACCGCTGTCACATTTAGCCACAAATCCGACAACGCTCTCTGAACAACATGTCAAATGCCATCCTCAGAGTATGAGAAGCGCAGAGATGACAGAGTTGTAAACAATGAGCACTAAATAATGAATGATCCCAGCTATATAACAGCTATTAAGAAAAAAAACAAGAGGAGGGTGATGTGAGGGTGAGAACAGGGGGCTTGAGGCTTTACTCAGGCCCACATCTTATAAATCCAGTGGGATCCATGCACACAGCTTCCTTACGTGTGGCCTTTTTTTCTATAGGACACTGATATTTTATTAATGGTGTATTGGTTACATTTCTCTAGATCAGGTAGAGGAAAAAATGCTCTAAATCAAAACATTCAGGCTGTGCTGAAAGAGCTCAAGCAAACATTTTGCAGGTATCTTTGTGTGAATGTAAAATGCACAAGTCCCCCTAAAGTCAGTGTGAGTTTCCTCTGGTAGTCAGGCCACATGCAGCTCCTAAAGCGTGGCTGCCCGGCCTGCGACAGGTTAGCCTGGTGAGAAAAAAAAGAGGACTTTTTAATCTGTGTAATGAATAAGAACATGCCAGCGTGGTAATGGATGCCTGCCACCGCGCTGCTGAATTATTCACAGTCTGGGGAACCAGAGAGGCGGCAGGCGGGATCGGATGGACCCGGCCGTGTCATCGGTGCGCCTCCGCCCCGCCGGGCTCCTCTTTCGGCCCGTCCAACCCCGCGCTCCGTGAGGATGGGCGTCCACACGGGAGGAGGAGGAGGGGGGGTCGGCCCTTTGCGTCAGCCGGACAGCAAAAACCTTAGATGCAATCTGAAGCATGGAGCCTCAAAAAACTGATGTTCAACGACTCTCCGTCCGTCCTCCATCCAACAACCCGCACCGGCCTCTTGGTGCTGCGCTGTCCATGGTGCTGAATCACTGGCGTACTGGCTGCTCCTGTTTTTTTTTTCCCCATGCTGTTTTAGACATGTTTTTATATCATTTATAACAAATGATATAATATAGGCTAAAATGATGATAACAATTGATTTTCTGGGGTTTTAAAAAAAAAAAAAGATCTTGTATCAATTATGAGAGGTGACCAAAACTGTATCCACTGCGCACAACACAAAAAACTCTTTTAGTAATAATTTAACTTGTTTGAGAATATCAGTATTTTTTTTTTAAATATCATATTAAAGTATGACAAAGACCTCATTAATGTATAACGTTTTATTAGAATATTATAGTGATTTTTGTCGTTGGGTTTTTGACGCTTGCGCACAGAGGCCTACAGTTTGCAACCTGTAAGTTGAGCGGAGGAGGAGGGAGGCTGAAAGAAGAGGAGGAGGAGGAGGAAGGGGGAGGAGAGGGATGCCGGGAGGCGCCGCCATGGTGTGACCAGCTCAGTCTGCTGAAGGAGAGCAGAGGAGCTCTGTTGGCTGTCCGCGACTTCCTCCCACACACACACACACACACACCCAGCCCTCATTTTCGACTTTCACATGTCAGGGGCCACACTGCTCGCATGAGCCGCGCGCAGGCTGGAGGATGATGACCATGAACGGAAAGCAGCACTTCTCCATGCACCCGGCTCTGCACGAGCCCAAGTATCCCGGCCTGCACTCGGGCTCGGAGGGCATGCGCAGAGTCTGTCTGCCCGCCCCGCAGGTACGTTCAGGTCGGGGGGAGAGAGAGCGGCTGTGGAGGAGAGGAGGGGAGCGAATATCACACTGGAAATGTCTGTAAAGTTGATTTGACAGGACTTTGTTCTATCCGCTATCTCTCTCCTCTCTCCTCTGTCTGCGCCCCCCTCTCCACTCCCCACCTCCCACCCTCCTCCTCCTCCTCCCCCCCCCTCCTCTCTCTCTCTCTCATCCACATGTCTATTCAAGCAATGCTCTTGCTTTCATATTAATTTTTATGACCTGCGCTTTGAGGAGGGTTCTCTCCTCTCCTCGGCGCTGCTTGCCTTTGGAAAATGTTTTTTAGATCCTGAGAGCTGCCTGACAGAATTCCCCACTGACTCCAGTATGCGCACTCTTGCTTGCAGCTGCAGGGCAATATATTCGGAGGCTTTGATGAGAGCCTGCTGGCACGGGCAGAGGCTCTGGCGGCTGCTGACAGCATTGTCTCTCACGGCAAGAGTCACCCGTTCAAACCAGACGTGACTTACCATACCATGAGCAGTGTCCCCTGCACCTCAGCCTCCTCTTCTTCCTCCACCACCGTGCCCATCTCCCACGTCCCCTCCGCCATCGCCTCCCACCACCACCACCACCACCACCTCGGACAGACCCTGGAGGCCGGGGACCTCCTGGACCACCTCTCCACCAGCCTGGCCGTGACCGGGATGGGCGCTCCGGAGCCTCCCGGGATGACCACGTCGGCGCACCACCACCAGCACCCCCACCACCACCTGCAGACCATGGGCCAGCTGCACCAGGCGATGGCCACCATGGCCCACCCTCACTCCCTGTCGGTGCACGGCGGCATGGCGTGCGTCAGCGACGTGGAGTCGGATCCCCGGGAGCTGGAAGCCTTCGCGGAGCGCTTCAAGCAGAGGAGGATCAAGCTCGGGGTGACCCAGGCGGACGTCGGCTCGGCGCTGGCCAACCTCAAGATCCCCGGGGTGGGGTCCCTGAGCCAGAGCACCATCTGCAGGTTCGAGTCCCTCACCCTGTCCCACAACAACATGATCGCGCTCAAACCGGTGCTGCAGGCCTGGCTGGAGGAGGCGGAGGCTGCGTACCGGGAGAAGAGCAGCAAGCCGGACCTTTTCAACGGGAGCGAGAGGAAACGAAAGCGCACGTCCATCGCCGCGCCGGAGAAGCGCTCTTTGGAGGCGTACTTTGCCATCCAGCCGCGGCCCTCCTCGGAAAAAATCGCGGCCATCGCCGAGAAACTGGACCTGAAAAAGAACGTGGTTCGAGTGTGGTTTTGCAACCAGCGGCAAAAACAGAAACGAATGAAATACTCGGCGGTGCACTGAGTTTTCACACATCATGAATAAAATAGCCTACTACATTTTTGATCGAGTGATTAATAATAGCCTAAGTAGCCTAACTAACAGGGATTTATCAACAGCTCCTCACGTCTCATGTGGGATTATCTCCAAAAAGACTCTTCCTTCAGTTCTTCGTGTCGGTGTCACTCACGCTTCATTGTTGCACTTTTTTCCCTCATTTCGTTGTTGGACTCACGAGTGATCTGTGAGCAGGGTGATTCCTTTTGGTGTTGTTGATCGTGTATCCTGCACACACTTTAATGCGAACTTTTCCACCCTGACAGTTTGTCATATTCAGGGATATTAACTCACATTTATTATTATTATAATTATTATTTTGTTTAAACCTCAAAATGGAGTTTAGAGGCGACATTTACGGGATGTTTCGTTGTTAAACTGTTGAAGTATTAATAGAGAGACGTGATGATTTCCTGAAAAGATGATAATTATTTTAATTACTATTATTACTCTTATTTTGTAATGTTGGTTGAGATGAGAGATTGTCCTCCACATCACTGGCTCACATGTGAAGTTCACTATCATATCTTCCTCTGTCTTTTCACATATTACTGCTATTATTATTTTTCAAATCTATTAATTCAGATTAAGGCGATTTTAATGATGAGGGGTTGAAAAAAAATCACCTTTTTAATTTTTTTTTTTCTCTTCGTTCACTCTTCGTGAACTGTGTGATGGACATTGACGCACAAATATGAATAATAACTACAGTAAGACTTTCACACGACACACACTGTTTATCTTGAATTATTAGAAATAGAAATGGAAATGACACCGTGGTCATAATGAAGCCCGTGTGGCACACCCGTGTGGCTTTGGCTGCTGCTAGATTTTAATATTTTGATGTGAACATTGTTTTTTTTTGTTTTTTTTTTCTTTTTGGAGCATTACAGGTGAGCTGTATATATTTACTATATAGCCCACATATATACAGTATATAAGGCCTACTACACCTAATTTAAGTATTTATTTATTATTATTATTATTTTTCCTCACTATTGATTTCACTTGAAAAAAAATGTGTGAAGGTTAAACTTAATAAATTATTGGTTATTTTTAAAAAAAATTCTCTGAAGCAGCGACTTTATTTTTTGTCACTGAAGTTTTGTCATGAAGTTGTATTATTATTATTATTATTATGCCTATAAATAATGGAAATAGATTGTTTGACAGAAAAAAAATCATAGTTTTTTTTTTTTTTGCTTTTAATGAACTCTAATAAGTTTTATTTCTTACATAATAATAATAATAATAATAACAACACATCTGCTTGCTGCGTCAGATGGGCGACGCAATCTTGGTTTGTTTTACGGGAACTCGGCCTGCCTCTTTTATTCATGAGCCCCCGGACCTCTGCTGGGATTAAATATGTATTGTCGTACATGATATGAGCGCCACAGCAGAGAGGCGGCCTCCGTCCTCGCCGTCGTTTTCACGCCGCGGAGCTGCGGATGCCGCCGCGCGCCCTCCACGCGCCGTCCAATGGCCCCTTTCAGCCCCGATTAGTGCTCCTTCAATTATGGATGCACCCCCACCCCCCTCTTTCCCACACACACCCATACACAGGGTTATGTCGCTGGGTCTGAAATGATTAAGTGATGGCGATGCAATATTAATCATATATTGGTATAAAGCGCAGTGGAGGCGTGGAGACTCCGGGGAGACTAACTGGATCCACAACAGGTGAACGAGGAAAGAGGGAGGTTTAAATAGTCTTTTTTCTTTCTTCCTCTCGTTTGACTAAGTAAGTATTGTGTTATATTATATATCATTTGTAATAATGTACACCCTTTATGTCGTTTTCATTGCGTTTCAGCGCACAGAAGCGTCATTTCACTACTGTTTATTCATGTAACGCGTGTCTACAGTGCTTGTTATTATTATAATTATTATTCTAACAGTTGAAATAAGTGTGACTTTTTATTTTCTTCCCTAAAGCGGCTCTAGGCCTCACTGCTTTAATCCAGCTTCACCCCTGATCAGCCCCCCCCCCTAATTTTAACCAAACATATCTGAAGAAGTAAAATAATAAATGAAATAAAAAAAAATAAAAAGCTTCCCCCCCTCAGTCAACATGACCCGCGGATGTATGATTTTCCCAGTGAGACTGTCGGCGGGTTGTTTCAGCCGGAGGATCGATACTTTGCAATTACACGGAAACGTTTGTGGCTCTTATTAATATTCTCTTTGATGGTGAGATGTGATTAACAACAGCCCAGATTTTCTTTTTTTCTTTTTTTTCTTTTTTTTTGCGAGGGGAAGGCGAGATAAAATGTTATTTAGTTAAAACAGTTGTCACGCGTTTTCATTCATGTGGAAACATTTATTTTACGCAATTTAAGCCAAAGTTTGGCCCTAAAGAAGAAAAGATGCAGGCCCTCCAGGAACGATCGATATTGGGCCCCTGAATGCCTCATATAATGTCTGATCAGGGTGTTTCTGACGCCAAACGTCAGGTGAAAACGGGAGCGTCTCCCTGTGAATAATTGATCCGTGGATTGATATCATAACGCGCGCTGTGCGTAAGATGAGCTGAAGGCTCGTGAGCGTCAGTGGCATGTGGCGACTGAGCCAACCTCAATTATTCAACAGCAGCTGAAAGGTATATTACGTTTTCTCAGGCAATAATGGAGGTGTGTGTGTGTTATCTCTAATATAGGAGCTAGTTTTTGAATTTTATCCAAATAGATTTAGAATTCAAACCACCTGGAATAAAAAAAGGAGAGATTAACAAACACAAAGAATAAAGGAGGAGAGAGAGAGAGAGAGAGAGAGGAGGTGTGAGAGAAACAGAGAGTGTGTGTGACTTGCTTGAGATGTTTTCATGCAGGGAAGACCATCTTTGACAGAATGAGGATGAAAGCTCTGTTTAATTGCTGGAGAATGCATGCACATGCTCTCTCTCACACACTCACTTTAACACACACACACAGGGTGGCTGTCATTGTTGGATGCAGAGTGAGGGAATGTGGGGAGGGGTGGGAGCCCCAAACACCCCAAACTCAATAATTCATCCAGTGCCAGCAGCAACAAATGTGAATGTGACCAGAGCGAAGGCAGACAGCTACCTCTGCGCTCTCTATTAGTCACTTTCTATTATCATCAGAGGCAGAGCCAGCTCAACCTACTGCTGAGGTCTATACACACACACACACAAACATGTACCTGTGAACAGCACCAGAATGGACATACACACACGCACGCACACACAGAGTGAGATTGTGTTACACTCTGGAAACTTGAGGCCAGGCTGATGGATGTCTTCTAAAAAGGTAGACAGATAGGAGGTAGGAGATTCTGCCCATCGGTATCCTCTGTTGCCTTCTCAGTTCTCTACTCTACACTTTGGTGTGTCAGTCTATATGATGTGTGTTTTCCATTCAGACGATGGCAAACAGAGTGCTTGTCATGCATAGGTATCTTTGTAAATATATAAGGGGAGGGGTTATTTTTACTTGTCACTTTGCAGATTAAGATCTTAAAAAGCTAAAATAAGCATACAAAATACAATGCAAATTATACTACCAATAAGACTGCACCAGCTGCACCATTAAAATGCCCTAAACCTAACCCATTGGTAATAATTATCCAATGGTTTAACAGAACTCTGACACAGGTCTGTGCTTATTCTTTTATGGAAATTTTGCCAATAATACATAAGTAAAATTACTTCTTTAAACTTAAATGCAGAGTGTTTTCACAGAGTGGTATTACTTTAACTGAAGTAAAGTATCTGAATGGAGATTGGACATTGGCAAGATAGCGTGAAGTATCGGTGAAACAGTCAGTGAATCGATCCATTAACAGAAATGAATCCATATCACTTTTGATAATCAATCAATTATTTAATTCATTTTTAAATCTAAATGTCATCATTGTAAAAAAAAAAAAAAAAAGACACTTTCACTATTTCCTAAATCTTTTATACAGCATATAATGGAACAACAAAACTGCGTCATAACTAAAATGAACTTGCTTACAGTGGCTGAGTATTTTCAGTGATTATAATACTTACGCAACTTTTCCTCACTACACAGTCTGAACTACTGCAGAGTGAACCTGAAGCAAACCTTGGCTCACATCGCTTTTACTTACATACTATCAAACGCCAAAAATCAATGATTTATGAATTAAAAAAACAAACAAACAAACAAACAAACAAAAAAACACCTAGCTATATGTTCTGAAATATCTACACACCATCGTAAGATCATTAATCTGACAGAGAGACCAGTGAACTCTGTGCGACGGAGAAACACTTAGAGTCTCATAGTCTGTGTGTGAGGTCAAGCTGTCTGCTAACTAACACACCATGCATTATGCAGAGACTATTAAGATGCGCCACAGCTCACACACACACACACACACACACACACACACACACAGAAGGTGTGAGCAGAGAGAGAGAGAGAGACAGATCCTTACTCCAGCCATGATAAAACTGTGTGGTCTTCATATCCGCATATATTAACAGTATCTTTTATTCCAGTTGTTTCCTTCACTGCAAGTCTATATTTGTGTCCCAGATTGCAAAAAAAACAAAAACAAAATAAGAGCGTGGGATTGAGAGGACAAAGGAAGGGCACCATATTAGAGACAGTCGCAGAAACTCACTTATAGGCACTTGTTTAATTCATTCAGCAGGCCTGACGAACAGTATTATACACCCCATTCATTATTCAAGTCCTCTCCATTATCAAAGTGCCCAGAGAAATAAGATTAACCCAGCCAGAAATAACTCACTGTGGCGTGATTTTTTTTTTCTACAAAGCACTTAGCTGGTCGGGTGAAGGCCTGCACACAAACTCAGATTAGACTATATGAACGTGTAATCGCCGTACATTCTGCTGAACATAATAATCCTCTCCAAGAAAATGTGGCTGCCGTGTAGACGTGAGACGGAGGAGATGGAGAAGACGGGAGGAGGAGAGGAGAGGAAAGAAGTGTTAGAGGGAGGTGTAAGTCGAAGAGAAGGAGGAGAGGAGTGTGATCACAGCCAGAGAGAGGAGATGAAAGAAAAAGATTGAGGGGGGGGAGTTAGGGGGGGGATAGAGTGACAGGAAGTGCAGACAGAAGGAAGGGAGGAAGTAAGAAGGAGAGACTGAAGGAAGAAATAAACAAGGCAGGTGGGTGGGAAGGAAGGGACAGAGGAAGCTGGAGAGAAAGACAGACATGTGGATGGAAAGACGAGGAAAGAAAGAGAAAGAAAAGGAAGGTGGAAGTGAGAGCTGAAAAGAAAGAAAAAGACCAAATCCCTAACGGTCGACATGTCTCTCATCCTGACTGTCTGGATTTAGTTCTTTTCATTTCCAACTTGATCACGTCAAGGTGAGTGTGTCCCTGCCGGCCACGGGCTGAGCCTGACGCTGAACTCCTGTGACGGCAGGAGCACCCAGGGGACCCCCCGCGGCCGAGGAGGAGAGGAGGCACGAGGAGTGCTACGCCCTCCTCCTGCAGCAGCGGGGACACCGTCCAATCCAAAGTCCACTCACACGGGGTGTTAATGAGCTCGTCACTCTGCCTGTTTGCAGTTTGTTCATTTGAAATAAAAAATATCCAACATGCTGAGAGCTGACTGTTATAAATGTCTCACAAAGCCCAGAAAAAACATGAAAAACAGGTCTGTGGGAAGCAGTGATTCATAACTACAATAATTATTATTATATATTACATAGGGGGAAAGGACCTTTACATTTTTTTTGCAGGCACACACCACCTCAGAATCTACTCAAGTGTGTTTTTCTCTTTGGCAATATTAGACCAAGATGAATAATTAACACTTTATAATCCTGCTGCTAAGGTTGGGATACATCAGTCAGAGTTTGCCAAAGTAATGTCAAAGTAAAATGACAAAAAAAAAGACAAAATCCTGACACTGGAGGGGAACATATTGACAGAGGTGTGTACACTCTGCATCTCTGAGAGCCGTGAAGGTGAAAAACACGGTGAACGAGGAAGTGGAAAAGCAGCTTGGTGCTGACACGCTCTGTCACCCCAGACCTGGTAAGGCTGACTGAGGCACACAAACAACAATGGCGGCTCCACTGTGGATGCACTGCCTTCCCTCCTCTCTCTCTCTCTCTTTCACTCCCTCTCGCTCTCCCTCCACGGGGCCTTGCTTTTGAAGACAGACATGAAAACCGAGCCAGGCCACGGTGGGGCCCCTGAAGGAGGTCCCCTGGCAGGAGCAGCAACCCCCCCCCTCCACACTCATCTGCTCCCACTGGCCCCAGGCCCTGAAGACAGCCCCGAGGCTAATCGACCAGGAGCACAATAAAAGAAGCGGCGGAGGCAGCCAGCTCTGAGCCCCGTGCGTCTGCATGTGTACAGATCAAGGGGAGGAACACAACGAGACGATACTTATCAAGCCGCTCTAAATACAAGTAATGATCCTGATTGGCTCACGCTCCCCTGAAGAGATTCATGTTCGCATGATGCTGGTCAATGAGCAGACTCCCTGCTTTCGCCCAAAGTGAGTATTCAGCAGCTGACAGCACGATACCTGCTGGATCCCAACAGAGCAGGTAGAGGAACAAAGCTGCTGTGATGCGGTTGAATAACAGGTCAGGTCTGTATGGCTTTGGGCTGATTCGAGCTCATTTACATACTTGCAAACATTCCCACGTGGGGTTTGGATCGGTAGCCATGATAACAGATCTAAACAAATCTTTTGTTATCCTTTAATGAGGCCACATGATACCACCTTTTTGAGGTTGTAACCGATCCAACAGTTTATGAATTCTGATCCTGCTGCTAACAAAGCAGACTGGTCAGCGTTTAATGTGACTGCAGAGAGGAACGCTCCTGGTTTTTAGAGAAACAAGATAAATCTTAAGAAATTTGATTGTGCTGATGGAAGGTATCAGTGTTGCATCTAATAAATATACACTCAGCAAACGTTGATCAGGAATGAGGGGCTGTAACTAAGTACATTTAACCTACTTAGGAACTCTAATAAAGTGCAATTTATAGGGATTTGTACTTGTTTTATCCAAAAATTAAAGATTATTTTATAAAATATGATGCATTCACATTGATGAAATTATCCAACAGAATATATATTTGTAACTATTAGTTTCCTTTCTACCTACTATATTAAAATGCTGTTTATATGTTAACATGAGTAATGATAATGACATTTTATTTTACATATTTTATTAGAGGCCATTATACAACTATAATAGTTTTACCTTTGATACTTTTTTTTTGCTTATACTTCTGTACTTTCACTTTTAGAATTATGATCAATTAACTTTTACTTGTGTTGATTTTTTTTTATATCATTGAATTAAAGGCTCTGAACTGTTCCTCCAACACTGACTATCAGTCAGCGTATGACCTATATGACCTCCTCGGCCTGCACAGGTTGTCCTCTCGTTACACAGCATTAAACTGGGAGTTTATTGTCCTTTAAAGTCCTTCAAGAAAAAGCACGAGGGGGGAGGGGTGGGGGTTAAACAAAACAAAGTATTGGGAATATTCCTACAGTTCTATAAAAAGCGCTGTTGAAAAGGAGAGTGATTCTCTTTATTTAGTAATGAGGGAGCCACGGTTCAGTGTAGCGCACACACACACACACACACAGCCGAGCACCACCACAGAGACCCAAACCACCACCGAGAGCAAGTCTCCCCGTAGCTCTCACTTTGCATCAAGTCAGTGAGTGACGGGTACATTGTCCAAGGTAAAGGGGAAAAGAGTGGTGAAAAATGTTTCTCTCAGAGAGCTCCTCGGTCGGCCGGGGAGCCAAGAGCGTCTACACGGATGTATTTCTGGGGCCCACCCATTGGCTGAGTGCACTCCATGAAAAACAGGGTTCTTCAGAAGTTCTTTGGGGGCTGAATGATTTACAGGGTGATTAATATTTGAGCAATCGGTTGAACTTCTAAACGTTTCTGTATTGCCATTCCTGCACACACACACACACACACACACACACACACAGATCATAGGAATGCTTTTATTGTGTGGTTCCTCCTGGTCCATTTGAAGAGGAAATGATCGACCCCGGTTTGAGCCGGCGCTCACACAGCATCAAGTCTCATTTGAAGTTTGTGTTGTATTTTTTTGTATTCTGCACTATTTATTGTCATTGTTGTTTGAAAATAATTTTTAGAGTAGCAGGAGACTGTTATTACAGTACAGGAGTTTCAGATGCTACAACTTTCATGTTAAAATGCAAGGATGAGATTTTTGTTGGGTCTTGGTGCCATTTTTTAAAAGTCTTTTCACACACACAAAAAAACCTGGTCAGGTCTTTTTAAATAAAAATAACCTTACATTCCCATTTCCTTTGTTGTGTATTAAAAGAGTGTGATGCTCTAAGCATTTAGCCTTTATATCACAGATTTCTGCCACACAGTGCTCTGAGAGTTCTCACCTTTCCGTCGTTATTACAAACCTGCAGAGTTCTCACCAGCTCCACTTTGTCCTTCATTTTGCGCAAGTCTTCATGGTTAGTGCAGGGCATCGTGCACTTTGCAGCCTATCCTGAATGGAAAAGAAGCAAGAAAGCTTTTATAAATAAACTAAATGCAATAGATATCTACAGTATCATAATGTTATTATCATCCAGTTACTGGCTTCGGTGCTTTCCTTATTTGCCAGTGAGAATATTTATATTTTATAGACATTTTCAGTATTAAAAATATTGAGAGCTCACTTGGGTTCTGCAGAGGAATTTGGACTCATCATCCCAGTATTTCTAATATCCTGGGCACGCAGAGTAGTGCTAGTTTAAAACAGCAACAGTTACATTTGCTTTGCTGCTTTGCTAAACTTCACAGCACATGACGATGTTTTAAAAAAAACCCACAGCACTCTACTCACCTCATATTTGTCGCTGCCTTTAGCCAGATAAAATGCATCTCCCACAAAGAATTTATCCACTGCACATCAGAATGATGTTGTTTAATTCTTTTTTGGGGGTGGGCAGATAACGCATCAATAATCTGAAGAGACTACAAAGCAAAGTTGTGCTTCCGATGAGTACAACCTGAGCGAGAGACTCATTTCTCAGACAGGTTTAGGGTTTTTTTTTTTAGTTTTTTTTTTAGGAAGCTTCTGCATGGTCACGATACAAGCTTGTTGGTTGTTGATCTGTAGAGGAAGCTATTTCACGATGACAGGTCTTATTCTGAGGTCTTGGCGGAGAACCGATTTTAAGCAGTGTGCCCACTTTGCCCCACTTCTTCCCCCATCAAAGCCAGCCTGTAGTGTAAGAACAGACGTGACTCATTGTGGTGTGTTTGATGAGCAGTGTATAACTTAAATTGAGCAACACTTCCCCGAACTGTCATCCTGGAAACAAACCATTTAATCACTTACTGACAGTCAGCACAGATAGTCAGAACTTACATGCATACGTGCATAAGTGTTTCACAAGAATTTTAACTAGCGGTTATGAGCTTGTGAATATGAACACGCTCTCTTTCTCGGTCAGTTGATCTAAACCGAGACACAAAACATGGCTGTTCAGAATCAGCGCCAGTATTCAGTCTTGTCACACCTTTAGCTCTAAAAAGAAAACCGGCCAGTAAATATTAAAGGACTGACAATTGTGAGACAAATGAATAAAATATGATTATATCGACATTTTTACTCTTTACTCTTATCAGGCATTCATAACAATCTTCACATCAGTGGAGTTTTAGGGAGTTCTGGATCCAAACTGAACTTGGGAATATTTGAGTTACATCAAAATAAAATCAAATAAACAGATGTTACTCAGGATAACAGTGATTATGAAACATCTTACACCTTACACCATCTTAAGTCCATCTTACATAAATATTAAAGAAATGTAAAGAAAAATGAAGAGAGATGTTCAGTTCTGACAGTATTATTATTATTATGTGGTAGAGTCAAAACATCTATACTTCCTAATTTCGGCGAAGTAATAAATGTATTACTAGTTACATTTTCGAAGACCTGGTTTGATAATTTACAATTTTATTATCACCTTTCATGGCATTTAAATGAATTATGGTCGTCAGCTGACAAGTTCAAGTTTAAAGGGAAAACTGCCTTTTGTTTTGTCTTTAAAAAGAAAAAAGTCTGCAAACAGGCTTCATCTTACTCCACTAATAGCAAGATTAACACACTAGGGGGCTCCCTGACGCCCCTTTTCCTCTCACTTTGTGCTTTACGAGTGTTCCCTGTGGCCTTCCAGTGCTCACACAGCTGCCACATTTTATTTTGCATGGACCTCCAGATACCGCGCAGCGCTTTTAATCAGAGACATTACCTGGCGAAGGATTTGCTTTGCGTCAAATTATCTTGTGGTTGTATTATCAAACAAACTGCATTAAGGAATATGCACAACGTGAGTGCAACATCAACTGAAATATTAAAAGTCTTAAAATTAGATTTTAACCCATGGCCTGTGTACAAGGTAAACTTATTTACACTTTGCACAAACCGACTAAGACTAAAACAATGAAGCAATGAAATGACAGCAACAGCATTTTAAAAAAAATGAAAACGAAATCTGTGTTGTATTGATACACCGCAAATTCACGAACCGATAAGAAACATGAACAGGCGTTGCTTTCCTGGATATGAAGAAACATTTTGCCAACTGTGCTGTTGAGAAACTTTAATGTGGTTTGAAGGCGGAAGGGTGATAGCCATTAGATAAATATATAAGAAGTCAAAAAATAAAGAGCAAGCACGCCACTCCTATCTGATTTCTATTTCAAATGCAAGAAATAACTCCTAGCTTACAACCTCTGATACAAAAGGCATTGAAGTTACAAGGGAAAAAAATGTATGTATGAAATGTAAATAAGAGCATATGTAAAAGAGCAACAACAAAAAAGGAAAAAGTATCTAGTAGATGATCATGATCAAAAGTTGAATTGATAGTTTTTATGATAGTGTTAAAAACCAGGTCACACAGGGAATGGGGAGGGGACACAGCAACACCAAGAGTTCATTTGGCCAATAAAGTTATTTAATATTGTCGAAACGTGAACTACAGAAGAAAAGGGAGCATTTTTAACATGAGGTTTCCAAAAGTGACCACATGAGGTTTTCAAAAGTGACTACCTTTCAGCGGAAATAAAGCATCTTCACATCACATCTGTCCTGTCATTTTGTGTTGCTGCCCAAGGCAAGAGTACACTGTAAACTTCACCACTTCTAAGAGAGATACCAAATCCTCTTAACTCTGCAGAAAACCTTGGTTTTTAAATATAATAATACAATATAATAATACTTGTAATGCGTTATATCTTCCTGAATTCAGCTCATGTTTTTACCTCACTTTTTCCATCTCTGAAGAAAAATACTGTTTCTGTTCCTATCAGATAAAGCACTGATAAATAAAACATGTTTTCATGTGGTTCCCCACTGCTTCTATAGAAAAGGAAATTATCAAACAATCAGAGAGATTACTGGCCAGAGCAATAAAAACTTTATTTTTGCATGTCATTTGCATTTTTCATTACAAACATCTTGGTTTAGTCTATCCTGAAATCAAGAGATATTTAGTTAAATCTGAAAGTACCAGACATTTCAGTGCCACTTTTTATACAATGAGGTCAATGCTCTAAAAATTATCATTTCAATTTATAAAAATAGGGCAATTCTCAGCACATACAACAAATGAAAAAGCCAAACCTGAGTTTGGGACCATAGACATGTTAAACTACAGCTCAGGTGCATACATAATCTGAGGTTTAAATGCAGAAATGGAAGTGAAAGACTTCTAAAAAAAAATTTAAAATACAGCATCATGAAAAATCAATACAATAGATAAAAATAAAAGTGATAAAATGAAAAAAAAAGTGTCTCTTTAAATGCTAATTAACAAGCCACACAGTGAAAAGTATTTCTGTCGACGTTCCACTCATGGGCAGTAAGATTTCTTTTTCTGAGTACACTCAAATTACTGCTATCTGATATGATTACAATAAATATGTCATTCAAATATATAAAACAGCCTTAACTTATTAACTTATGTTAAATACAATGAAAAATAAATATGCAGCTGTATTTGATAGCAATCCGATCTGGGTCACAACAACGTGTTTTATCTTCTACTCGGAAAGCTGTCTGAACTCTCAGATCCTTAACCGAGTCGTTACAGTGACTGCTGCGGGAGTTAAAGACAGCTAACAACGAACAGACAGATAAAAGGTAAATATCTGCTAAAAGACTTTTCACAATATTGTGTTGTTATTTGTAGTACTCAACTGTGCTGACTGTGTCGACTGTGTCATGCCGTGAGATAGATTATTTCGATGTAAATCTACCTCTGAAATTGTCCTTTATACCGTCACTGCAAGATAAAAATCAGTAACATTAAAAAAAAGTTTCAGTGACTTGTTTTACCTGTTAAACAACAATCCATAAAATAAAACAAAATAAAATACAACATAAATCATTCAATATCTTCAATCATATCCCACAATAATTTCCTCTTTGATGTTACCAACGTCAACGTTTTTCAAAAAATGTAATTTTTTGATCCACTGACAGCTGAGCGGCAGGTGTGGGAGGTTTCCAGGGGTTGCTTCAATTGCCCCCATTAAGGTTTCTTCTCCGAATGCAACTGACGAGGTCGCCCAGAAGACGAGGTATCGGTTTCATGACGTTTCTAGGTGGTGCCGTAGGGTTTACTAGCACTGTGCAGTTCGGCTGTAAGACAAGAAATCAAGTTGGTTTAATGTACTGCCTTTCATTTATGTTCCTAAACTCTACACTGCTGATGAATTTGTGTTACATTATGTAAATGTAGCATGTGTGTTACTGTGGATTGGGGACTCTAAACCCTTCTGACACATATTTGACCTTCTCATTTGGCAAACATGCTGTTGAAAGTGAATGCTTACATTAAATCCACTGATGAACACCTCCAAGTTCCGCACAATCTTAGTCTCCTCCTGGTTCTTCCTTTTACCAAAGTGTGAATGCTTGAGGAGGATATTGTGCACTTTGCAGAAGAACTCATTCTGTATGAACATTAGCAAGAATATATTAGCTTTTAAACATAAACCCGGCAGCATGGCCAATGCTGCTTTCGTTGCATTCTCTCTACACAAGTTACTATGTTTTATGCCCATCAGAAAACAGATACAAGAATTACACACAAATCAAGAAATGCTGGTGCTATTGTCCAACTGATCATTAGCAGATTCTGCCAAAAACAACATCACTTGACCTACAAGCAACAGTGGTTCAAAGACATAGCACTCTTCTCACCTTGCATCCATCATTGACCAGCTCCTCCAGGTCTTCCACATAGATTTCCTGCAGCACATAATAGAAAATCAAATAATTTATTACTTAAGGCGGCTTCTTTTCTAACATGACAGGTTTTAACAAGATAATGCAGCATTAAAATTGTTGCATGAATAAGAAAGTTAACCAGCGAGAAAACAGTGGTGCTTCTGCGATGAGCTCTTACCTTAGTGAGAGAGCTATTGTATTTCAGAGCCGTGTGAATGATTTCATTCAGGTTCTCTGAGGCAGCAGGCTGGCGAGTAGCAGGAGCAGGAACAGCAACAGCTAGATTGACCAGCAGTGCCACAGCAGATACCAGCAGAAGCGCCATGACCTTCATGATAAAAGCTTGTCGGATGTCAACCTCAGGAAGAAGCGATTTCAAACTGATCACTCCACCGTCAGCTTGCAGCTTGTTCTGAAGTCTTAGTGTCTGAGAACACATGATTTATACTGATTGTGTGCCCACGCCTTTGTAACGTTTTTCCCCCCCTCATTACTCAAAAAAAAAAAAAACTGCAATGAGAGTGTATATGTGAAAGAGATTAGATTTGCTTGATTACGCTGCGGCTGATGAGCAACTGCACCAAAAGTGTGGCCAGCTGCCACTCAAGTAAAAAAAAAAAGTGAAAGAAAAAAAAAGCAATCACTTACTCTGATAGTGAAAAAAGAGTCATAAATAACTGCTTATTTCCTTCATAAGAAAATTTAATGTATGAACATCATGAGTTGAAAGTGCAGTATCACAGGACAGATCACAAACACCAGTGCAAATCAATATGACATCATGAAAAAGCCCGGCATGGAAGCAGTTAATGTTTCTGATTAAGATGACTTTGAGTGTCAGTTTGTCTTTGAATGTTGCCGATTTGTGATCGAAAGAACCTTTAAACATGTGACAGATCACAGGGTGCATTTGGCAAGTACAGGAGTTATGGTATTTTTTGTAGGCACTTCACCTAGTACCCTCTGGGCAGGATGTGATATAGTGTAAAGGAGAAATGTGAGATCACTGAACAGTGACTTTAAAATGAACATTTTCAACACAGTATGTTTTTAAAGAGTTTCTGGAAATTTCTTTACAGCTGGAGGAAGAAAAAGAATACTGACTGCCTTTTATGTTGTGAAGATGATGAACAAAATGAGGCTGTCACAGATCGAATGTATACATATGCTATATATTGCATTATTGAGGTTTACCGCTCTCTTTGATTTGGGTCATTGGGAAATGTTGTTTTGTATTTATTACGGTTTAAACTAAATCAACTGAAATCTGACTTTGTCCAGCCAAAATGAAAGCAAGAAGATCAAAGATTACTGTGTGTTTCTGGAGGAGTTTCAACAGTCATTTGTCTGCTCAGTGGAGGTAGGACGAGAGGGAGCTGATGCTGCACTTGGTGATCTCAGAGTTCTGGTCCTGGTTCTTGCGGATGCGGTAGAAGTGCTCAATGTAGCTGGACCGCCCCAGCAGCTCCACGAAGTCCTCGTCGTGGGTGATGATGAGCAGCTGGAAGTTACGCTGGCGAGAGCGACTCTTAATGATTCTGGGGAAGGTGAAAAAGAGGAGATAAAGCATGCTGATAGACCTCACACTGTGTGTCACATTAGACAGTGTTTGAGGATTAATGCAAGTGGTAAAACATTTACTGCAACTCTGTGTGTGTGTGTGTGTGTGTGTGTGCATGTACTAACTCTACGAGGGCGTGTGCCAGTGACTCAATGTTGTCTCGGTCCAGGTTGGTGGTGGGCTCATCCAGGGCCAGGATTCCACAGTTGAGACAGAAGGTCTCTGCCAGAGCTAGACGGATGATCAGGGACGCCAACACCTATGAGCATGTGGGCACATCTGGATGTTAAAAACTGGAGGGAATTTAACAAACAAAATCTATCCTGTAACTTTTTTTTTTTGTCTTCACTCCACTTGCTTACATTATGTTTCACTGGAAATTGTTGTGTTTTTATAACACACATGTAAGAGTTTCATGTGACATACATGCTGATAGAGTAAATACTCTTCTGGTACCTTCTGACCGGCACTGCAGCGTCCTCTCATGTCCAAAGCTGTGTCTCCTTTCACCATAACTACTCTGTAGTTGTAAACCCTGCGCCTCACTCCAGCAGACGAGTTTTCGTCCACGTCAGACCTGATCTCCACGTACTCAATATCTGAAGAGGGGACAAGAGGGAGCGGTGAAACACTGAGAGGGAGGAGAACTTTGTACATGAATTTCATAATGGATATCTTTTTGTTTGAGTTGCACCTTGACCCCTGTAGGTGCTCCGCCATAGGTCTCTGATAATCTTGTTGATTTCATCCATCTTCATGCTGTGGAATTTCATGATGGTTCTGAGGAGAACAAAAAGAAAACAAAGCTACAAACCCAATAGTGTACTAGTTATGTTATGATAAGCTTTCCAAAATAAAAGTATCAAATGGTATAAATACATTTTATAATTAAAATAATGATGTCGTAATACTGAGTACCGATTCACATTGAATTAATTGCCGGCAAATGTCAGTGACTGAGAGCGCATCTAGGAGAGAGAGTGAAGTAAGGAGAGCGAGACCATGTGATGTCACCACTGCAATGTGTTCGAGTCCAACACACAGACAGAGCAATGGCGAGCCAAAAGTGTTTTTACACTTGGCACAGGCAATGCTCTCTGCAGTATTTATAACGTGAAATGTAAATCTAAACTGGAGAAAGACCTGGTCAAACAAAAAATCTATCTAAAAGTTGAAGAGTGGACACACTATTTGATAGCGTAACAGCCTTAGCGGCACGCCTGCAGTGGGCCGATGCATCCGTGACAGCAGGCTCAACCTGTGCCCTGGTGACTGACTATTACAAGCTGAGAGTTGTGTTTTTCACAACTGTACAACTTTTTTTTTTTTTTTTTTTTAAATTACAGAGGGTGCAAAGAACTGAAAAAACGAAAGTTGGATACCAGTTTGGTACCAGAATGTTAAGTTAACATGTGAACAGTACCTACCCCTAACTACAGCTTATGGTAGAATAAACTCTAGGATGAGACCACATGCATGTGTGCACAAACAGAGGTTATCTGAACTTAAACTGACACAGTGCAGCGCAATCATTGTGCTTTGTGCAGGTTAAACAAATGCACCGACTGACCTCCAACAATAAGCCATTTTCTGATTATTTGGCTGAAAAATGATTGCAACAGCATTTTCTAAAAATGTACTAAATCCACCTTGAATTGATATATGACAAAGATATATGTTGATATAAAAGATATGAGGGCAGGCTGCTGGATGTTGTTTTCCGGCATACCAAGAAACATTCGGTCTAATCTAGCCAATTGACGAGAAACTAACGTGGTTTGAACACCAGAGTGATAACAGCATTATCACCAGTGCCTCTTTCCAAAGCCCATATATGGTGGATAGCATCTATCTGTCCGCCATATATGGGCTTGGGAACTGTGAAGAAAAGAAGAAAAAAGACCTTATCCATTTATCTTACCGACTGTATCTTATTTACAGACATTGTTTATGCAACAGAGTAAAGTCAAGGCTTATGACTTCCTATTGCAAGAGTATAAGACTTTAAGGAAACAAAAATACAACATGACTTGGTCATGATCAGAAGAATGAAGTGATTCATGTTTTAGACAGACATAATGCTGATGAGGCCTAAAAAGCTTCTCATGTTTTATTGTCTAAGATTACTGAATTGAACATTCCTTTAGTTTATAGTGGCTATTAAAACGTCCCTTCTTAACATGCCTCCAACTGAAGTGATGAGGGACAAAACCCACAGTCCCTGATCTGTGCGGAAATATATTCCAGTTTATCAGTGCCACTTTTGCAGCGATGCAACGTGATGCTGATCCAGCAAGACGCTGCAGAGGCCAATCACATAAATGCACGCTTGCGTTACATTCTTAGTAGATTGCTTGGTAAGCATCAACTGTTTACCTCACCGTGGTTGTGATCAAAGATAAAACAATTGCCACACTTTTACCAACAGATCACACTGTGGTTTTACACACTTACTCTACCTTCTGTGGATGACTTAAGCTTAAAATGTCACTTTTTAGTCCCAAATATTGACGGACACAAGTCAAGTGGGTTACATCAGGGTTGCAACCTTACAAGAATTCATATTCAAAAATGAAAAAACAAACAAAAACACTCTCAAGTATGTTAAACATAATACTCCCGAGACACCTTGATCCTTGGTTTACTGCAAAATAAATAAATAAATATTTTATAATAACCACATATACCGGCTATAACAACTGCATACAGGTTTACTCTCAAATTGAGAACTTTTACCTAAGATTGCACATTTTCTTTATCACAGCACAGTGGTTTATACATGTACAATGACTGTGCTCTATCTCTGACACAATAATCTGGCAGTCTGCTTTGATTTCAATTCCATAAATGTACCTGTGCATTCATTTGACATGAATTCTCTCTCACTATCATGTGAGATACATGGATAGCTGCACAGCTACTGCTGTTCCTGCAGAAATAAGTCCAATAAAGTATTTCTTTTCTTTTGAAATTAAATAGAAATAGTTAGTCTGTTGCTTGTTGTGGCTTATCTGTCATAAAATCAGAGTTTTAACAACAATTCTTTTTAAGCTGCTATAATATATAGTTATTACTAGGGTTACCAATCAATTACAATTTTTGTTTGAATGAATGACATGATATGGTGATTAATTAATCATCATCATCATCTACCTATATTTGCTTAGAAATTGCTTGGAAAGTGTGAAGCTGTTTGAATGGGTGGTTCTCAAGAAAGCTGCAAGCAGTAACACCGAGCAAGCAATCAGCCTGGTCTGAACGAGCACTTTAACATGCAAAAAGTGACAGTTTTGTAGTTTTTGTTGTGCTACTTCGAATTATTTGACATATAAATAAAAAACTTGAGACTGCAGGTAAAAATGAATTGTTGATTTAACCTTACACTGATGTTTTTAAAAGGTCAATGGAAATAAATGCGCAGTGTCCATTATAGATAAACAAATAAGACAACAGCAGACACACACTCACAGATCAAAAAAGAAATTTTATGACAATGACACTGAAATCATGCCTGCTTGACAGTGATAGCACCGCTGTCGTTTTGACCTCATATGCACACACAGCAATTTGCAGCAAAGTGAGTGACAAGGGAAGTTTTATAATGCACTCCCAAATCAAGACATCTCACCATATAACCATTTTCTGTGTATTCAGACAGAAAGTGTACAGCTGTATGGTTTGCTAAAGCCTGCTTTCAATCTTGATAACTGCAGACACTGATGCTTTAACTAACCCACACATATGGGTAAAATGATGCTTCTGCTCTGCTCTCAGATGGTATCTGCGACGGTGAGCTCACACTTCCTCACTGACGCTCACTTGCACCTTTCATCCTCAGTTAGTGTCTCTGTCGGACCTATCCATATATCCAAGAACAATATCAACTCTTACAATATCAACAATAGCTATACATATTTATTTTGGTTACGTCTTGATTTTCTGCATGAGGTTTCAATGGGAAGAATAGATTTTGGAAGAGAGAGAGAGAGGGAAAGAGAGAGAGAGAAAAAGCTGAAAAAACAGGCCTGACTCACAACCTTATAAATGAGTAACCTATTGGTGCCGCTCTTGCAATTTTGTTTTGAAATCAAAACTCTGGTGCACCTCTTCAACATTTTAAGATCTGCAGCATCATGCTTTGTTACCCTGCTGCTAATTTCCCAAACATTTGCACATTTTTTATCACAGAAATCGAAATGAGGAAGTAAAAACCTGATGCTACAATGATGCCAGTGATAGCAATGTGGTCATATTTCTTAGAAACAAACGTGATATATTGTGATAAATTTTGTGCATTTGAGACTTAAAGCATAAGCATTAAAGATTTGTATTTGCCGCTGAAACCTTTCTAAAAAATAAAGTAAATTTTTACACTCAATCCATTCACTCCACTCTATCCCATACAGTAAATACTATGGCTGTCTTATTTTATAATTTGTGAAGAAGCCCAGCAATGACTAGACTTCCTGATTCGTGATTTTTTGTTGTTGTGACAAAAAAAAAAAAAAAAAAAAGACAAAAATTATTCATCTTTTGTAATAACCACATATACCGGCTATAACAACTGCATACAGGTTTACTCTCAAATTGAGAACCTTTACCTAAGATTGCACATTTTCTTTATCACAGCACAGTGGTTTATACATGTACAATGACTGTGCTCTATCTCTGACACAATAATCTGGCAGTCTGCTTTGATTTCAATTCCATAAATGTACTTGTGCATTCATTTGACATGAATTCTCTCTCACTATCATGTGAGATACATGGATAGCTGCACAGCTACTGCTGTTCCTGCAGAAATAAGTCCAATAAAGTATTTCTTTTCTTTTGAAATTAAATAGAAATAGTTAAAGTCTGTTGCTTGTTGTGTGAAGCTGTTTGAACTGGTGGTTCTCAAGAAAGCAAGGTTTACTCTCTATCGACTAATCAATTAATCACCTAAACATTTCAGCTCTACAATGCATAAATATACATACTGGATAAAGGAGACATTGCTGTGAGGGCTATATTCACAGAGAATCTGGTAAATCCAACACTGCATTACATCTTAGCAGTTTGCATCATATATTTAAGCCCAACTCCAGTGTACTTAGATGACAGAAGATAAGGGGGGACTCAAATTCACTGCTGACGTGTCTTACTGCATATAATGTCAACCTACACAAAGGAAACTGCAAAACGTTATCCCTTTACCACAAATACCGTCACTGGTTTTCTTTGATTGCTTTAAAGGAATTTACTTCTGACTGAGTCACTAAATACCAGGTACTTTGGCGGAGGTGTCCTGGGAACTGTAATTGATGAGTGTAAGTAATAAAAATTAGTGTAATTTTAACAAAAAACAGAATCATTACTTGTTATTTTTCATTACAGTTAAAACCAGTGACTCTTATGGTGTATATTTTGCCATATTATGTTTTTGTTTATGCAATAACAGCTTAAACAAAAAACCAATAAACCATTTTTTGTCATGAAATTAAAGGTCGAGTGATTTGAGGAAAATATAAAATTATCCTATTTCTATTGCAATTGCATTCCAGAAATTCAACCACAAGCCTATATTAGTGATCTACATAGAGCAAAATAATATGATGGCATGAAGTACACTTTTTTTATACAATGAAAGAAAAGTTGCCTTGTTCAAAATTGACATTACATTTATCAATCACTGATGCATACATAGCCAGCAATGAAAACAAGCTACTGATGTGTCATGCCTCACTCAATTTTGAAATCTATCTGATAACATCTTATTGAATTGGGTAAACATTAAGCTAACGGTACAACTGACAGCTCTTACTGCAGCTGCTTGACATAACATTAGCTTCACACGCTGACAAGGCGAATCTCCTCACTGACCCAAATACTGGTGGTCTAGATTCAGAGCTTTAAGTTCAAAAAGAGGTGTTGTGTTTGAAACAGGTTTAGAATATGCAATGAGAATGTCCAAACTCCACACAGAAAGGCCTCGGCTGGGTGGCATGTTCGAAGCCAGAACTTCACTGATGTGCTGTGACGCTGCAAGAGTTGACATTGTTTTCAAACTAAAACTTTCCATCACGAGGGAGCTGAGTTTCTAGCTAAATACGTAGCAGTGGATTCAATGACCTACCTTTGACAGGGCCTGATAAGAACACAGACAGATGTCTCATAACAAAAAAATGACTAAAAGTGCTTTGAGAAAGGATGCGCTGAGGTTGAAACAGAAGCACTTTTCCTTTTTTTAATTACTATTATTCTGCAGTATTCTTTTTATTTGTATCTATCTTTCCAATAGGGTGAATTGTTCTTTTTTAATACTAATAAGACCTACTGTGAGACATAAGCAGGTCATAAAGACTTGAAGACTGACATAAAGACTGCAGTTGTTTTATGTAATCTTTCAAATACAAAATATACTGTGAGAAAGTGCTCAATACTGCTCATATTATACAGAACAACAGTGCAAAAATTCTTAATTATAACATTTGTCATGTGTCTGTGGTTTGATGCTGAAATCACTCATTCAGTTCCATTTCACTTTGTGTCATTGTACAGTTAGATAAACACTCTCCCAGGCTCAGAAAACCTCTCTGACATTTGCTTACAATAACAGAGAAAGTAACTGTAATATTCATAGAAAGCATCTTTACTGGAACATTTCGCAAATTTCCCAGCATCACAATTCTGACAGAAATACTTTGTGGATAATACCGAAGAGTGTGTGCGCATGTTAGGTATCACTTACTGATCGAGGGCCTTGTAGTAGAGGTCCAGGTCTTTAATGACCAGCTCTGTGGTCCTCATTGTGATCATTTTGTTTTTGTAGCGCTCATCAGCTTTGTCATACTGATCTTCTCGCAGCTCTTTTCTGCAAGAAATCAATTCAGTGAGCAAGTTCAATTCATGACAAAATAGTGAAAAATGTGAATAAAGTGAAAGTAGGGCAAAGGGCAGGAAACCTGAAACAATTATCTGACTTAAGTGATGAAAATGTTGATGTGAAATTGGTAAAATAATGAATATCTCAGACAGCATTAATAGATCTTCCTATCTCACCTGCAATGCAGTATCTCATCCTCAAAGCCTTTTTGACGACCCACTGCAATACTGCGGTTCTTCTTCAAGTCTTCCAGTTTGCGTTCTGCTTCACGTCGTTCTCTGGACAACCACATAAAGCGGTGAGGGTGAGGGGAGACCATTGTGGCTTCTAACTTCTAACATTACAACCATCATGAAAAACCTTTACGCATTCAAGAGTGAAACCGCTGATATAAAAGAGATTGGGTCTGTCTTGAACGGTTAGCTTCTGTGCAGCCTGGTTCCTTTTTATCAGTCAATGAAATTTATTGATCTCACAGGTCATTGGTAACGGTGTAGAGCTCTTACTGGCGTAGCTGCATAACTTGCATGTTGCCCATGTCTTTCATAAGAGCCTCGCGTTTAGCCACAACCTCCTTCAACTCCTCAACACGCTTCCTCAACGTCAGGTTGTCCTGCAACCAGCGCTCCTGGACCTACAGAAGTATAAAAAAAATTAAAAATGTATCCACTACTGACAATTGTGTCAATAAAAAAATGTTTTTCATACACAACGCATTGCTGTGGTTTTGACTTTTCACTTTCTCTTCACCATGCATTTTGTGTATAGGTTGCGCCAGAGCCTGAGACTCTACTGGGTGTTTTATAGTGTTTCACTGCTCTATTGGCATATAAATGCAAAACTAGATGTAACTTTGGTGCAAAAATGACCTTAAATGTTTACTTCAACTGTCAACTTGTACAATGGAGATTTGAACCTACAACTTTCTTTAAAAACTTGAACAAAAGAGACCGAAAAACAAGAATGACTCAGGAGGCCGGACCTTCTGAGTGTCTATGTCCTGGCGAATGTTTCCCATCTCCTTGTTGAGCTTTTCTTTATACTTCTCAGCATCATGGAGCTGAGTGTTGGTTTCTTGAAGCTCAGATTCTTTTTGCTGCAACAAGAACAAAGACAAAGTAAAAGCTGTTGTTTCAGAGTGAAAATGGAGTGAAGCGTCCATTTACCTTTTATGATACCTGTGTAGATGTGTGTAGGGTTATGTGGTGGCAAACATGTTACCTCTTTGTATTTGTCTTTGCCCTCATCAACGTATTTGGTGATGTCTTTTTCCAAGGTGGTGAACACCTTCAGTCGCTCTTTAATGGCATTGATCTGTGAGTGGCAAAGTGTTAAAACAGTAAGCTGACATGGAAAAAAAATGATATTGCAATTGTGATATAGGTCAGGATTCTAGTGGGGATTTTTTTAAATTTCATTTTCACTTAAAAAAAAGCCCAAATAAAAATAATGATTGTGATGATACTATTTTTTGCCGGGGTCTGTACCAATCAAACCTGTTCCCTTACATCTGGAGAATATAATTTGCAGGTCGAGGCATCTCTGTAACAACACAGTGCTTCATTTATAATGGTATACTGTGAAACATTTTACCTTTATTGAAAACATTTAATCTCCAGCAATACTGATATTATGCTTGGTTATATTGCAAGTTTAAGTCTCACAACAGTGACCACATTAACATTAATTATATGTAGCAGAAGAAGTTTATACCCGGTTTTCACGCCATCCCTTTTTTCTGTTGGCTAATTGGTTGTAGAAATGCCTTCAAAATACACTCTTAACCTCTTACTTTTACCATTATCAGGAAATGTGAGTTGGATAAGTATTTTTATAACTGTTTCATAAGAGTATTTCAAAATAAAGCTGACTCACTGTTGAACATCAATTAATTATAAATATATCCAGTCTGGTTAATATGCAAAGGGAAAAGAAACAGAAAAGAACAGGAACACCCATCTTTGCCTGTTCCTGTTCAAGCAAAAATAGGGAGAGGGACACTAAAAAAAGAAAGATGACAAGGACAAGAGGATACAGTCCACCATGTCCAGTCCCATGTGAGTGAAGCAGCTGCTGAATTCTCAGTAAAGAGGAAAAGTTCAGCGAAAGAGAGACCAAAGTGAGAATGTGTGCACCTTCTCCTGCCCCTCCTCCTGCCTCTGCCTCCTGCTCTCCAGAAGCTCCTGCTTTTCCTGTTGCAGCTTCTCCAGAGCAGCAGACAAGGGGGACAGCTGTTCCTTCGCTTCCTGGTTGGACACAAAATGAAAGGAACAGGGTCAACATAGGATATTCATAGACACTTCCTTTCCTTATCATACACCTAGGAAAAAAGAAAGGTAAACAACAACATATCAGAAATGTGCAAACTGACGTTTGATGTGAAAATATCATGTGCAAAATGTGCATTACATGAACAGATCTAGAGGGGAGACACTGCACAACATACTATAAAACATTCTCTGACCTGCATATTTTTGTGAGCTACAGTAATTCACAGGTGCCTCTATATCAACACAGTAGCTTACATAAACAGAGACAATAAAATGTACCCTGATATCCCTGGTTAAGGCCTGTATTTCAGTGGTAAACTCGGCACACTGCTCCTCCAGCTGCTGCTGTTTCTGCATGTCACTACTCAGCTGGAGCTTTTCTGCTCTCGTCTCATTCACGGCACTTTTCAGCATCTGAATCTGATCCTGCTGGTCCTGGATCAGCTTACGTTTCAGCTCCATCTTGCTGGAGGCTGCAAGGACACAAAAAGTTACAAAACAGGCAAAGTGAAAGACAAAAAAACAAAACAAAACAAAATTTAAAATTGCTTCAACTCTGGTCCCTCTTCCATCTGACATACCATAGGTTTTTAGATTTTTTTCAGCTTTAAGACTAGAAGCCCCTGAATGCCTCAGGTATCAATGTTGATTAAAAAAACAAACTGTGTTGCCATAACAGTTATAATAACAACAATGTCAATTAAAGAAAAAATGCTGCACACTTTATCGATTACACATTTCAAGCACACTTCAGGTCTCTGAAAGTTGAGCTTTTTAGTGTACTAACATGGCAAAAAAACTAACCAAACAAACAAAAACAAACAAGAGTGATGGTGGTTTATGAGAAACCCAATTCCTCCAATTCTCAACGTATTGGCGGCACAATGGTTAGTGAGGTTTGTCTTTAGGAGCCATTAAGTAACGTATATCCTCGTTTAGATATTCAGTCTATTTTTGAAGAAACACTTACACTCAGTTGCGAGTACAGAGTTATTGTGTACCCCTAGTTAACTAATGAACGAAAGTGATGCAGTCTAATAGTTGAAACTGGCTCAACATTGTTGTTTTAGAGAGGGGTTGATTCAACTTCGTAACAATTTTGGAGGATGCAGTTTGCAGTGCATTACAAAACTGCATTACTTTTAGCTAGGTGTGCCTTATAACAGGACAACCTGAGCGAGTATGACTTGTAAAACTTTGCAGCTAAAGGCCAAAACCAAGGATGTTGCTAAATCAAACAGCACTGCTCTGTCCATGAGAGGAACTTGTCAGCTAAGTATCATTACGTGGATAAAGTTCCACACTTAGGTCCTCTGATGAATGAAAACCATGAAAATTATAAAATGAAGACCACTGACAGTGCTTGTAAGTCGATCTTTGCGCATAGATTTTTTTTTTGTTAAATATGCCAGTGTAAAGTTTTACCATTTGCTGTTTTGACAATGATGCAAGTGGAATAATAAAAAAAAAAAAGAAAAAGAAAGAAAGAAAGAAAAAAAAAAGAAAGTCTTTTAATTAAATGGGAAACAACAATTCACCAAAGGTCTTACTTAATGTCCCATCAAACTGACTTGACATTTTTGGGGGGAAGTAATAAAGAGATTCTAAATGAAAGACTTAATGGGATAATGGCTATTTCTATGTGTCTTCACGTTTCACTTCACTGACACATTTAGTGGACTTGTTTCAGGCTGGTTGACGCGTTTCTCATTGTTAAGCTGTCTGATATCTTTGACCCATATCTCAGCAATCAAAACAAAGATGAGTAAAAGAGGTAGCAAAATGACATGAGGCCCAGATGGTAACGTGGAATTTCCCTCTAAGTGGGTGTATGATGTCATCTTACTGGTGTCTAGCTTGTGCTGAGTTTCTTGTTTCTCCTGACTGACTTGCTGCACGGTACGGGTCAGGTCTACTCCCTGGAGTTTGGCTGCATGCTGAGCGATTTTCCTCTCCACTTCTTTAAGGTCCATCTGGACAAAGGCAGTGAGGGGAAGAAAGACAGGGAGGAGAAGGAGGGTGTATATCAATTTCCAGGAATTTGCAGTGTTACAGTGATGTGATGTTTCTTAAACAGAGTTTTCAGTGTCACTACTTTTCTTTTTCTATGCTGTTCAATTTAAAACTCTGACACCAGGAAATTAGAGAACACAGAGAAAAAAACAAAAGAATCTCATTGATTCAATCTGGAGGAAGATGTGATGAATTAGGTTGGAAAGATTAAAAATGAAAGAAAAGGAGGTGGCACCATGTATCTGTCCATGAGAGATATGTCCTGCAGGCAGGCCTTGGCGGTTTCCTCCTCTGACATCAAGGTACCAAGCAGAGTCTCCTGTTCTTCCACTTCGCCCTTCAGCCTCTCGATTTCTCTGTTCACAGTCTGCAGGCGGTTTTTCAACTCAGGTAGCTCCTTTTCCTGAAACTGTATGATGGACTGCCTGGGAGGCACAAAAGAGAAAAGAAACATATTTTGAGTGAGGAATAAAAGGTGCATGTTGCATTTATTTAGACACTGTCATGCTCTCTTCTTTGACTCCCTGAGATTATTCAGGGAACAGTTTCCATTGAGGCTTTCTGTGGATGGATGAGAAGATGCCCACTTTCTCTTGGAATTTTTTTCTCATCTGCACCACACGTTTCATCACCGAGATAATTCCCAGATTACTAGGATTCTGAGGGGACACCTAAAACATCTGAAATTTTCTTGAAATCTCTTATCTAGCAAAATAAAAGTTAGAAAGTGTAAGGTGAACAGGTGAACAAGTAGCTGACTCTGTGGCATAGTTATTCCTGAAACCAAACTGCAGAGGGTGCAAATGATGGTTTCATTTCCAAGTAATGTGGCAGTTGTATCAAGACCTTCTCCGGCACTTTAGACTGGACTGGAAGAAAACTAAACGGCCTGTAGTTGCTCATTTCTTCAGCATCCCTGGATTTTAAAATAAACATTTCCAAGGCATTTTTCCATCCATCTAGGAAGTGCCCAATTTTGATGGAAACATAAGATGAGTAAGGAGCTGAATCCTGTTGTATTTTTAGGAATACAGTATCTAGGTTATATGTATATCTTCAGAGAGTGGTGTTCAAGTTGACATTTTCTCCAGAAGCTTGAACATTCCTATTATCAATAATATGGAAAGGTTTGAAACACGATCTTGGATGGATCGACTGAAGAAATTGGTCAATCTGATAGCAAACTGTACAAGATCAAAGATAGGAAAGAGATGGTTAGAGATAATCTCTTTGCTTCATTACCTGACATTCAGTGTCACTAAACCTAACCCTGGACAAGAGTTCATTGATTCATTTATCCCGGTTTACTCTCTTTAATTTATTCTCAAAGTCAAGTCATGTCTTTGCAAGGAATCTAAGGTCTTACTGATTTTTGACTTTTGTTAAAATACCTAGCTAGGTGTTTCTTTGTACTTTGCTCTTTGTATATTTGTTTCTTCTGAATGAGCTTTCCTCCTTAATTTCTATAGGTTCAGTTGCTAAATATCCTCTCACTTCCTCTCAGCTGTGGGGATCTGCTCAGGTCATGCAAAGTCAGCAGAGTGAACCAGAGATAAAATCTCACACATATATGATTCTAGCTCCATCTAGTGGGGAGCATGTCACACAACTTCATCAAACACACGGAAGGTGAAAAAATACAAGAATTAAATTATTTCATTATTATTCAATTAATCAAATTATACTCCTAATCTAAAAACACACAATTTCATCTAAACCACTACCACTATACTTTTTGTTTTTCCTTGATTAAATGTATAAAATCAAATCAAGGGTATTGTGGATAAGAGAACAAAATAATGATTTGTACAGTTAATTGTACACATTAACAACACTGTGGATGGTGTAAAGAGGCCAATCATCAAATACACAGATACTACAGCATATTTGCAAGAGAGGAAATTATAAAACAAAGAATAAATAAATCCTGATTTAATTAATTGAACAGACTTACCTAGATGCCAAACATAGCTTTAAATAATAAAATATTAATTCTATCATCTACATTTGTCCTTTTTTTTCTTTTTAAATTTTTTTTTTATTTTCATGAATCAAATTCACCATAACAATCTTGTGGTACACAGTCCCAGTGGGCTGGAGAGAACTCATCCTTCTTTCTCTTCATGCCATATTGCTTGAATGAACACAGCAGATTAAAGCTGAATATCTATTTTTAGCGTGACAAGCAAGTCTACAGTCTGTTGTGACCGGATGAATACATGAGTGATGTGTTTTTTTTTTTTTTCTAGATTATTCTATTCTATATACTATTCTAGATTACTGTTTTAACATTGACTGGATCATGGGTAATTCATGTACCCTAGTGCAAGAATTTCAAATGAGGAACAGCATCTACTAATAAAGATGATGCTCATTTAAAACGTGTTTACTGACACAGCAGAAGATACTGGAGTTCTGACACTTATGTCAGATGACAACATGTCAAAGCCTTCTTGCTTAATCTTGTGCTATATATACATATAATGCGTGTGGCAACCTGATACCTGTTTATCACGATGATGATGATGATGGTCTGAGGACGTTATGTACAATGTACTAATGGCTTTGACCTGCACATTTAAAGGCTGCAATTGAAATCTAAGTCAGTTTTAAAAAGTCTAGCAACCATTTACTTAATTTATTGAGCAACAATGCCACACATTCATTGGTATTTTCTTCTTAGATGTGAGGATTTGCTGCTTTTCTCAGTTTGATGTCATTGCAGTTGAAATTAAAATTTCAAAAATTGTATTGTAGACAAGACAATCAATTTGGATTCTGTGAAACTGTGTTTTCTTTTAAAACAAAGACAAACAAAAGACAAACTACTGAATCGATTAAATGTGCCAAATCAATAATAAAATCATGACAAGTGAATGTCCACACTCAAAGATGTAACAAAAAGCTTGCAGTCATGGAGGCAAATTTTTACTGAGTGTTTCTCCACAACGGCATTCATGGTGTTCTCATGAAAAGAGGATTTTTTAAAGTCATGCGTACTAACTTTAAAAATTAAGCCAATGGCTGCATAAGGTGGGTGCACTTTTCACTGAAAGGTACAAAACACTGTTCAGCAATCAGACAAGTACTTTGTTCTGACCATTCTGACATTTTCAGTTGAAGCCTTGTTTGGAAGTACGTTTATTTTATTGATATTTCCAGAGTATACTTTCACTATTACACTATCACTTCCTTTCCACAGTGAACTTTCCATACCTGACAGGTCTAAGAGCCAACATGTCATCCTTCTTCCTCTCCTTCCTCTTAAGCTCCTGTTCGGTGTTTTTCAGCTTGTCTGGCACTAGGCGTAGTTTGGACTGCATGTCACTGATGACCTCCTGCAGATCAGACTCTGAGGGGAACGTCCGCTGGCATACAGGGCAACAGGGCTCTCCCTCCTCTGTCAGCTGGCTGATGAACTGGGTGTATACTGCTGTGGCTCCGGCTAGCATGGCTGTAAAAACACAGGTGGAGGAAGAGAGAACTTTTTCATCATATATTAATTTATACTACTTCTATCACTGTGACGATGAGGTTACTGCAGTAATGAGCTCAGCTTGGTTGTTTTTCTCAATAGTGATCAACGCTTCCAATACAAAAACTACAACCAAATAGGAGGTCATTACAAGGTTAGAATGGGTTTTTGGTGCCGTCTGTACCTTTATTAATGTAACTCACATCGAATGGAAAGCATTGTAATGTGGTATGTTCAGTAAAGAGTGCTGTACACACTATGGACACTAAATGTTTCATTCCATTGTAGGATATTTTGTGGCCAGTATACAGTTAATAAATATAACACTTAAAATGCAGACCTTCAAATAAAGTAGTAGTAAATATAACACAAAAAATATTAATCCAAAGTTTAGTCTGTCAGGGTTTTAAATTGTATTCATCCAGGACGAGAACAGAAGAATTGGAGTATTCCTCACCCTCTGAAATCAGGGCAGTGACAATGCTCAAATTCTGGATTTGCCTGAGACTTGTTCCATCATCTAGTGTTGCATCTAGGGGTGCCTGACCTTACCTGGCTGGTTTGTCTATTTTTTGTTACACTACGAACATCTCACCTTTCTGTATTTACTACAGTTACTATTAGTAGTTTCTAGGCCGAAAAGCTCCTGATTTCTATTTCGGATTATTCACCTCTTTGTTTGGAGACCTTCTCCAGATCTTCTTGCAGTTTGCTCAGGTCCTGTTCCAGATCCTGACTGCCACACACATTGAAGAACTTCTCTTGGTCGCTGGCTAGCTGCTGCTCTTTCTTACGTACCTCAGTAGCAATGTGGCTTTTATTCTGCTCACTTGATGCCAGGTCCTTACTGAGGTCATTGATAAACATGACATAACATTAGTCAGTGCCACAGAAAGTGAGTTTTCTTTAATTACGTGTGAGTTTTAAAGTAAATAAATCTTACTCACTTCAGTTTGGCAAGTCTGTCCCTGGTACTGTTGATTTCCTTTGACTTGGTATAGATCCAGTCCTCCAGCTCTCTCTTGTTGGGAAAGTGGCCCAGCAATGACACCAAATCCTCGCTGTGACGAGACTTGATCTTACGTATCTGCTCGTCCTTCTCCGTCTGGAGGAATGAAAGAGGAGAGACGAGAGGAGAGCCAACAGAGAAAGGAAAGATGACAGGAGCAGGTAAGGAAGAAGGAAGAAGGGGAAAGATGAAGAGGCAAAGAAGAAAAGGAGAGAGAAGGGATAAAGTCAAAAGGCTTCATTACTACCAGTAAGGGTCATTCTGTTTTACTAAGAAAGGAAAAGAAAGGGAGGGAGGAAAAACTAGCATAGCAGAGTAGTGAGCACATTCATATTAGGAAGTTGTTCACCACATTACCTTCTCCTTTTTCAGCATGTCCATCTGTGTGCGTGCCGTGGTGTGTGTGTTGAGTGTCCCCATCTCTTGGTCGAGCTGTCTCTGCATACGGTCCAGTTCAACCTTTTCTTTCTGGAGCTCCACAACCTCGGCCTTCAGCTCCTCCACGTTGGAGCTCTGAACGGCACTCTGCAGCTCATGTTCCTGAAGAGGAAAACACACAAACACACACAAGTACTGTGAACAGAACAAATGGCACTTATGGATAAAAGGGAATAGAACGTTAAGGATGTATGTTATGAGTTGAATTTTACAGTGAATTCAGTGTAGAAATTGACATACTTTCTCAAAAAACTTCATAGAAATAGTCTTTTTTTCATGCTCCCGAAAAGAATGTGATTAACAAATTGAACACCTTCATATAGCTCATCCTTAATTCAGCATGTTACAAAGAGGAGATAATGACTTAAAGAATCCAATAAACTTAAAAGACAAGCAAACACACTGCACTATACACTTACCACCTGTTGAAAAAAAAAAAAAGCACACTACACCTTACCATGTGTGTGTACTCACTGCTTTGCTCAGTTCATTCTCCAGTTCTTGCAGTCGGCTAAACGAACCCTCCAGCCTCTGCAGCTCTGCCCTGACGTTCCTCAGTTCTTGCTGCTTCTTTCCCTGCAGGTCTCTCTTCAGCTCCACGGTTCTCTCCAGGCCAGTCTTCCTGTCCCTCATTTCATCAATGGACTGCTGCTTCTGCTGCTCCTTCTCCTGCAGGTCCGTCTGAGTGGGCAGAATAATAAGAGGAGGAATCAGGCATTGCGATCATGAATATCACTTTTATTCATGATCTGATTTTTACTAAAAATCTTTCTTGCAGACAGAATTGACATGGAAAACTCCAATGAAACAAATAACATTTTGGTTTATTGGTGGGTGTGTAAAAAAAAAAAAAAAGGAGGCAGATATGCAAACACTCAAAAGTCACATAATGAGAGCACATCTTCATACAGCAGCTGTCAATCTGGATAATCAAACCCAGTTTCTAACATTTTAGCATATTAAATGTGTACATTTAAAATTTCTGACAATCAGGACGTTTATATCTTTGGGATTTGATGGCATTTCATTGATTAACTGATTTTCAAAATATCATACTGAATTACATCATGGTTGTGGTATACAATATTATACACAGCATGAATATTCAAACAGCTGTGGCTTTTTTTGTTTTCAGAAATCAAACAGCATTTCTTACCATAACCTGGCTGACCGTCTCGGTTTCCTGCTCCAGTCTCTGTGTGACCTGACGATGAAAGCTCTCAAGCTGAAGAGTGGTGAAGGGCGGTCGGTCGTAACCCTCCATCTCCAGATAGGACGACAGGGAGCGAACCTGAGAAAGAGAAACTGTGTGAGTGGTTCTATGAAAAAAGACTTAAATTTATATGTATTCTTTTATTTGTAATATATAATTAACTGTTTATCTTTAGGTACAATCCATGCTCTGAATTAAAATAATAACCTTTCATAAAAATGACAGTGTTGGCTGTGTGTGACAGAGTTCACCTGCTTATTACATTACATAACACTTTTGGCACAAGCGACAGTCAACAACAGCTATATGTCGTCTAAAATGCGATCAGTGCTACAGTGCAAGTTATTTCTCTCTCTCACCCGAGTGTCGCGGGCCTTGATGTTCGCAGTGTGGTGGTCAGCCTCGAGCTGCAGACGACCTGGGACAAAGAAAGGAGGACAGCAGAATATTTTGTCTTCAGAAAATATCCAGGACTTTGTTTTAGGATGTTTGCTGTCAAAATATGATACGATAAAAAGAGATCAAGAGTAGAATAAATTCAAATATACATACAGGCCTAAAGGAAAACTGATATTTTTAATACAACTCTAAGGAGTTGATTAGTTGCCCTGGTACAAAGACTGGTACATGTGTGCAGGTGTGTATACCTTGTTCCACCAGGAGATCAGCCTTGACTCTGTTAAGTCTCTGACACTCCCGGCCAGCTTTCTCCAGCTCCTTCTGGCAGTCTGTCAGCCTCCGCTCCTTCTCCCTCACCGTCCTCTGGTGGTTCCGATAAATGTCCTGCAGCTGCTCGTCTGAACCCTGAAACACCTGCAGCGCACACAGTTCACTGGCTCAGAGCAGCTCTGAAGCTCAATGAGTACATCTTAGCAAACAGTCAGGGTCAGAGGTTCGACTCCTTTGGAGCCTTCCATGATAAAAATATGCACCGGTAGATCTTAAAATATGATCTGGATAAAAGACACATCATATACCTACTTCAGTTTCAACAATGTCTACATACAGGAAGAGAATTATATCATTACTATACCTCATTTAAGGCATTTCTGTAACTACAGTAAAAAAATAAATAAATCCATAAATCCATAAATTATTTCAATTGCTGCACAAAACAGAAACTTCATGGTGCACTATCCTGATTTATATTTTTATGTTTGATCTCCAGGGTAAAAGAAAATGAATGCAACCACTTGTGATGGAAACAAAATGGTAACTGTGGTCATAATTCTGACAAACACCAAATGTTAATTCTTTACACAAAGTCCCTTCAATTTTCAACCAAGTCATGTCAGCACACTGCCAATTCACTTCCGTCACACACAGTCAGAGCACTCGGCTACTGTTACTTTTACTCAAACGCACGAAAACAATCACTCTTCAAACGCAGACACAAATACACATGCGCACACACACTCAGCTGAGAAGCACCAAACAGATGGAGGGGAGAGATTCCTGGCTCCTGTAAGGTGGATGAGCGGAAACATCCAAGAGTCGTAAAACACATTCGTATCAATGCGGGCCAGTGATGAACTGGCTTGTCATTACAGAATTACAACAACTTTATTCGCCATCTGCAGCACTTCTATCAATTTCCCATTTCGGTTAATGGTACTTCACACAGAGTGGAGTCTGGAGTATTATTAAGCAGGTGTTTAGCTAAACAAACCCTCAGACAGAGAGAAGATCAGGGAGACTTGATGTGTTTTCCTCTTTTACATCTCATCATCTTTGTTCATGCATTTCATTTTCTGTCTGATTCTTTTTTTGTTTTTAATTAATCCTTAATTATCTTTCACGGCTCTAGTCAGGTTTCCCAAAACATTTTAGACAATGTGTTGCCCACACAATTAGTGCAGTCAGTTGAGGGTGAGCAGTGTTTTTTTGGGTCTGAAATCAGTGTTTCCTGCCATCTTTAATTATTCATTTCTGTCCACTCCAAGTCAGGTTCTCCATAAAATGTTTAATTTTCCATCATAAAAATAAATTTGTTTACATATTTTATATTACCTGCTCCATTGTTTGCTCCAGCTCCCTGTTGTCGTCCTCCATCTGTTTCTTCCTGCTGTCCAAAGCCTTGATGTCATTGTCCAGCTTCATTACTTTTCCCAGTTTCAGGTCAACATCTGTCAGTCGATTCTGAAAATGATTATAAAGGTCAATCCAGAGATACTTCAGACATGCCTTTTGGGCTTAGTGCGTTTTTATCTTAACTCATGTAATTTCAGCCATCTTTTGTGATAAATTGCTACAGTCAAATATCTGAAATTCTTGTTAGGTCAAATACTACACTGCTAAAAAAAAAATAAAGGGAAAAAATAAATAAATAAATAAATAAAATAAAACACTAAAATAACACATCCTAGATCTGAATGAATGAAATATTCTTATAAAATATTAAATACTTTGTTCTTTACATAGTTGAATGTGCTGACAACAAAATCACACAAAAATGATCAATGGAAATCAGATTTATTAACCCATGGAGGTCTGGATTTGGTGGATGGAGCGGGACATGATGTCCCAGATGTGCTCAATTGGATTCAGGTCTGGGGAACGGGCGGGCCAGTCCATAGCATCAATGCCTTCGTCTTGCAGGAACTGCTGACACACTCCAGCCACATGAGGTCTAGCATTGTCTTGCATTAGGAGGAACCCAGGGCCAACCGCACCAGCATATGGTCTCACAAGGGGTCTGAGGATCTCATCTCGGTACCTAATGGCAGTCAGGCTACTACCTCTGGCGAGCACATGGAGGGCAAATGCGGACCCCCCAAAGAAATGCCACCCACACCATTACTGACCCACTGCCAAACCGGTCATGCTGGAGGATGTTGCAGGCAGCAGAACGTTCTCCACGGCGTCTCCAGACTCTGTCACATCTGTCACATGTGCTCAGTGTGAACCTGCTTTCATCTGTGAAGAGCACAGGGCGCCAGTGGCGAATTTGCCAATCTTGGTGTTTCTCTGGCAAATGCCAAACGTCCTGCACGGTGTTGGGCTGTAAGCACAACCCCCACCTGTGGACGTCGGGCCCTCATACCACCCTCATGGAGTCTGTTTCTGACCGTTTGAGCAGACACATGCACATTTGTGGCCTGCTGGAGGTCATTTTGCAGGGCTCTGGCAGTGCTCCTCCTGTTCCTCCTTGCACAAAGGCAGAGGTAGCGGTCCTGCTGCTGGGTTGTTGCCCTCCTACGGCCTCCTCCACATCTCCTGATGTACTGGCCTGTCTCCTGGTAGCGCCTCCATGCTCTGGACACTACGCTGACAGACACAGCAAACCTTCTTGCCACAGCTCGCATTGATGTGCCATCCTGGATGAGCTGCACTACCTGAGCCACTTGTGTGGGTTGTAGACTCCGTCTCATGCTACCACTAGAGTGAAAGCACCGCCAGCATTCAAAAGTGACCAAAACATCAGCCAGAAAGCATAGGAACTGAGAAGTGGTCTGTGGTCACCACCTGCAGAACCACTCCTTTATTGGGGGTGTCTTGCTAATTGCCTATAATTTCCACCTGTTGTCTATTCCATTTGCACAACAGCATGTGAAATTGATTGTCAATCAGTGTTGCTTCCTAAGTGGACAGTTTGATTTCACAGAAGTGAGTAGAGAGTTACATTGTATTTTGTAAGGTGTTCCCTTTATTTTTTTGAGAGCAGTGTATATATTTGCCAATTGCAGCTGTAAAATGAAAACATCACTCTGTCAAATTGACGTATGATGGGGATCTGCCATAGTTTTTATCATAATCAATGAAAAATATCATTTCTTAATATACATATCCATTTGCTTTGTTTTATGATACTTCCTTACTGATACTAAGAGATGTGTTTGACAGTGTACCATCAAATACTGTTAGCAGTGAAATCACTTGCTAAATACAAGTGGTCCACTGATTTATCGAACATCAAGTGTTTCCTAAAAAGACACATTACTTAAAAAAACATGAAAATCTGATCTTGATACTACAGTGTCAGAAAGTTTACTACATGAAGTTTGTATTTGAGAAAAGGACAATGTGAAAAATGATTGCTCTTTGGTGACTAACCTCCAGTGGATCAATCTGGTTCTCTATCTGCTGGATGTTGTCTTTAGAGGCCATTAGCTGAGCCTCCTTGGAGGCCACAGTCTCTCTAATCTGCTGGGCTTTCTCTTTGTTCTGCTTCAGGTAGCGCAGCTCCACCTGGCACTCTTTGACCGTCTGAGTCTGTTTGAGACGCAGCTGACGCATCGTCTCCAGAGCTTTAATATACCTAGAAGAAAAACAAAGTGACAATAACACAGTTTCCCTTCTAAAGGCAACATCTCAACATCACTGGCAGCTTAACATTTTTATTTTCATGTTTGCTTAATAATTTTTGGTAATGAATAAAACAGACATGTCAGAATGAGATTTACTTTGTTGCAGCGAAGATGGAGTCAAACTTGTCTTTGAGTGCCTTGCCCTCGCTAAGAGGCCAGTTAGACTCTTCTTGGTGGCAAAAGATGACATGATTCAGCACAGGCTTTGACACGCCGAGTGAAGAAATCATCTCCATGTCCAGTTCAGCACACTTTGATGGCAAGCTCACCTTCTCACCGTTTCTGGATAAATGATGTCGGAGGTCATAAGTAAAGAAAGAGGTCACATCACATTAATATTTGTTCAGCAAAAAAGTTTTTTTCCAATATTAAACATAGAATGAGGGACGAATTTAGCTTACTTTATTCTGTAGATAACATTCTCCAAGGTTTTGAAGGAGTAGTTCTTTGCCTTCTGAGTGCAGGACATGGAGCGATGGATGGTCACTTTCTCTCCAGTGACGTCAGTGAATAAGAGTCGAATCTGTGCTCGCACATCTGTTTCATGGGCATCCTGAAATTCACACAGCATGGATTTACTATAACAGAGACGGAAATGCTCTGGTACACTTAAAGGTTCCATAAAGATATCAGACAAGAACAGAAAAGGATTATGAGACTTTTGTGAAAATACAGAGGTAAGGTATGAATACAAACTGACTTTCATTTCTCAAGTATCAACAGACAAGATCTGTAGAAGATTAAAGATACATTTTTCACATACTGATAAAAAATTTAGCACAGTATAGAGGGGTTGGGTATAACATTATGTGACTCAAAACTGACTTTTGATGCATGCTACACCCCTGATTCCTTTCATTTTTTTTGTTGGGTTTGGATTAAAATTGTACAAAACACAAATAAGTTCATTGTATTGATAAAATTGTCTAAAAGGTCATTGCTTCATTTTATGTACACATAGCTGACAAATTAAAGAAGAACACAATAAAGTGTCTCAGTAATATTTTGGGCAACCATCTCCTGCCAGAACGGCTTCAGTGACCTCAGCATTCATGCTTCAAGTCTCTGGACTCTACTGGGGAGATGAAGACTATTTTTCCAGAATATATTCATTCATTTGGTGTTTTGATGATGGTGGTGGAGAGAGCTAACATATCACTCCAAAATCTTCCATAAGTGTTCGACTGTGTTGAAATCTGGTGACTGCAAAGGTCACAGCATTTAATTCAAATCATTTTCATATTAATCAAACCATTAAGTGACCCCTTGGGCCCATCATAAGGCCTGATGGGTCTAGATTGTCATCCTGGAAGAGGCCACTCCAATCAGCATAGAAACATTTCATCATAGGATAAAGGTGTTCACTCAGATAAACTTTGGATTGCTGATGGATGACTGATAAAACTGACAAATGGACCCAAACCATGCCAGCAAAATGCCCCCCACAGCGTAACAGAGCCACTGGAGCTGCATCTGTTATGTTTCTTCAGTACTATGTTGCACATGAGACTACATGAGTTCAGAAACAGGGCATACTGTGGACCCCTGGGAACAGTCATATCCCTGCTTAAGTAGGACCAAAATATTAAGGATACTGCCATCCCACATAAAACTGCTCAAATAAATAAGAAAGTCAGTGTATTACTGATGGGCTACAATAGAGAAAACTCACCTTTGGATCATGAACAAATGCACCTCCTTTAGATCCAGGGGGAAGTTCTCCTGATGTTGCATACTTGAGGCACTCAATAATAGTCTGTAAACAAAAACGAAAAGGGTCATATTGTGAAAAAAAGTATGAGTTGCAGTTATCATTTTGAAATATTTTATCAAACTTTAGCTGTCGCTACTTGTAAAATTTGAAAAAAATAAAATAAATAGATAATCAGATCAGCCAACCTAATCCAGACGCGTCATCTGAAAGGCACACTGTCAGCTTTCTTGTTCATTCTCTACAGGTCATGCTTCACAGGCAACCTTTGCTCTTGTGAAAACATGTTCTCGTACCGTTTTCCCCGCTCCGTTGGGTCCAACCAGAACAGTCAGAGGACTGAAGAAAGAGATGACTTGTTTGTCTTTATCCTCAATCCCAAAGCTCCTCACCCCCAGGATGCTCATCTTGTCTATCTTGGACATTTTTGCTCTCTAAAAGAGGAGAGAGGAAGAGAAAGAAAAATAAACAACAATGACTTCAATCAGTAGCAGGGATGAAAACAGGAGCAGCAATTCACGGTGAGATCAAGAGGAGGATTTAGGACTAATTTCCCCCTTAAAATCGAGCTGCAACTACACTGATGAAGAGGTTTATCACAGTTATCGGTAGTATCATTGATCTGTTGATTGCGGCATATAGGTTTAAAGTTATTGTCAGTTTCCGGCAACTAATTTATAATGACAAGAAGTACTGAAAAATATAACAATAATAGTTTTTAGCTGTGGTGTCATCAAAAACATATCTTTGAGCTGCTGTATTTACAGTAAATTGTTTTTAATGATTTACAAATAATATACATTATTCACCTCATGATGAATGGTAGAACTATGACAAACACAACATTTGAATGTAAGAGCTCTACAATGAGAATGAATACAGTTGGCAGTTTATCATCCCAAACTACTCTGTATGTCTTTGTTCAAGTCAAGTCAAATTTATTTATAAAGCACATTTAAAACAACAGAAGTAGAGCAAAGCGCTGTACGGTGGTAACGGAAAAATATACTAAAACTATTAGACATGAATACAATCGAGAACAAAGAAAGTCAACTGAATTTTTTAAAACAGACAGGAACAAAAGGAAACAGGACAAAATGTAGGTTGACACAAATGTAAAAAAGAATAATAAAAAGGGTAAATTTTTTTTACTCAGCCTCATTGGACACAGCCAAATTACTCACATACTGTTAGTTACTCTGAAGGAAGGCTTACTCTGCCTTGTGTTTCATTTAAATGATGTCTTGATGCCTAAATATTGTGTAAAGTAGTCAGAAGTACCTTTTTGTTGAAAGGTGCTATAAAAACTATATTGCTTTTTACTCGTCTTGCATTAAATGACACTCTTGGATTTTCATTTGGCACAAGCCATTGACATACAGTACATAAGCCATTATTATTTCCACCACTCAGCACTGCAGGCAGCTCAGTTTGCTTTAATACGTCTTGTGGTTTCACAGAAATGAGACCCAAGATGAGCTTTAACTACACGTGTCCAGTATAATTAAAGAGTATTGGGAAGAAAATGAGTAGACAGTCTGAACAAATCTGCAAATATTATCACCTCAGCTCCATATACGAGCTTAGATTAGTCGGACATGCAAAGTTTTAATAAGTTAAGAAGATTATTACTGCATATTAAACTGTATTACAGATGTGAAATAGATGCAAGTGTGATAAAAGATAAAGTTAGTTTCTCTTTTCTAAACTTCAAAGCAGGTTAAATAAAAAGCCTGGAGGCTGACTATGAGTAAATGTTTTTATAGATGAGATCATTATGTGTAACAAGCTAATACGTCCTGGTGTTTATGGGTTTGTAAGATGTCTGAGAAGTTTAATTGACGTTTCTCATAGTTAGCTTAGTTTACTCAGCAGGTTAGCTAACAATGTAAGTTTGGCTTCACGCTACATCGGCATATTTCACAGTTAGCGACAAAGTGCTTTCTCTGGGCATTGACACAGCTTTAGCAGCGTTGGTCTGCAACTGTTTCTCTGAATTAAACTCACCTCTGAGTTGATGTTGTTATTTTTCTGGTTCAAACACGAGACAGCAGTTTCTCCCGCTTCGGGAAACGTGACGTGAGCAGCAGCGATTTCTGACTTCCGGGTGGCAACGTGCACATAGAATGATAACATATAGAACTGCGCAGACGTGACTCCCATTCGCATATATCGCGCTTTATGTCGCTGCGCTGTCAACACGTGAAATTAAAGTTTACTCACACCATGGCTTCATCAGCTGTTGAACGGAAGTCATTTTAGTTGCTCCAAAGAAATGGATTACCAAATATATAATTGAGCATCTTCTATTTATTCTATTTCTATGATCAAGCGTCGGTTCAGCTCAGTCGTCTTCTGTGGTGACAACAACAACAACAATAATAATAATAATAATAATAATAATAATAATAATAATAATAATAAATTACATTTGTTCAGCACCTTTCACACAAGAAATGCAGTTCAAAGTGCTTCACAATAAAAGAATAATATGCTTCACATGAAACTAGACATCATTAATGTGAAATAAGATGGAAAATAAAAACCAACTGATAAAAATAAGATAACATTAAATTTGAAGAAATGACATACAATGACCATGTGTAAAAATAGAATGTATGACATACGATGGAGAAATAAAGAAAACCCACTGAATAGAAGTCAAGTTAAAAGCAGTTTAAAAAAAGAAAGAAAAAAAGGATAAAATACAGAGAATACATCAAATCGAGTGATTCACAACATTTCAAAGATGTGTAGCAGTGCATAAATGCAAGAAAAGTGCAAAAAGGAGTTTTAAGCCAAGGCTAGTTAAAGGCTGAAGATTTTTTCTTGGTTATTATTCCTTTAAAAACATTTAGAGAGTTGGCTTCTCTGATATCGCTATCTCTATTGTATGGTATTGTGTTCCATAACTTTGGGCATAAGTGAGTTATGGCTTTTACTGTGTCGTGTCTTTTTCACACTTGTATGCTATCTCTAAAGTAAGAGGAAGCTATAACAAGCTCTAGCTACGCAGGCAATAATCATTCAGGTTACATTTACTGTTGGTTTTGGTCTTTAACATTAAAAATATAGAACATCTTCAGTCTTATCCTTTTTTATATGCTTGTTCCTTCACTGCATTAGAAATGTTTGTTAGTCACGTTTGTAGTTTTGAATGCCGCACAGATGACTAGTTCTTGTCCTCTTACATCTAGGTTTGTCTGTTTTCACTTTGACATATTCATAGAGCATAATGTGACTATCATCAGGAACTCATTCTAACATCTGTCACCATTTTATGTTCCTGACAATCTCTCATCACAAAACGTTTACCACAAGAGGACAGTGTTTCCCTGTGGAAAAGCCATCACTGCCAAATGTCACAGATCTGACCGTAGTCCTTCTCCTCTCCTCTGCTCACATTGTTAGACACGCAGAGTATTGCTGTGACAGTTCAAGTGAGGCAGTTATTAGAAGCAAGTTGGATGCAGATGAGATGCCTCTTCTGTTTACTTCAGCAGTAAACAGAATATGTTTAACACACATTTCCATAATTTACATGATAAATGACAATAGATTGCAATAAAAAAAACTAGCATAATTTGGTAGAGGAGCAGAAAAATTAAACATTAAAATTCACAAAGGAAAGAAGTATTCCTTTTTTAAACAAATATTTGTCTCTTCTTCTATATTCCAGTACTTAAGCATAACTGAATAAAAACAGATGGTATGAGTAAGAACAGCAAGACAGCAGAGAAACTGTGTGTGTGTGAGCATGTGTGTGTGAAAGACAGAGAGAAATCTAATTGGTATAAAGGGACGCGAGTTATTTTGAGCCTGTGTTTGGGGTTGAAGAACAGTTTGCGGATGTCCATGGGGACCTGCAGGACTGGTGTTCACCACCTGCAGCTAACCCCCTAAAAACCCGAGAACATCATCTCTCTGACTTCTTCTCTGTTCTCTCCCCTTGAAACTGAAACACAAACACACACAACACACACACACACACACACACACACACACACACACACACACACAACACATACACGCACACTCCTACATACATTACACACACACACACACACAGACACACAGACGACACAGCCCCCACAAACCGCCTTCTGCTTTCAGCCCACTGATTCAGTCTGTCTGTGTTATCAGCCCACTGACTCATTGTGCCTCAGTCTGTCCAGCTCATGGCCCTTTTTCTATTTTCATCCTATCCCGACATGAAAATGCCATGACCTTGTGTCTTGTGTTGGACCACTGGAGGTATATGTGTATGTGTGTGTTATTATGTGTTTGCGTTTGAGTGTGAAAGCCTAATCCCTCATGCCCACGGTCCCTCTCTCCGTCTAAATAGCTAATGGAATTGGTTTACTTGGCGTTTTTGATAATCACACGGACGAACCGGGAAGCAGCTGGTTCTCTCCTGTTTATCATCAAAGTGTGGCGGCAGAGCAAGTAAGGATAGAGGATGGAGAATTGGAAAAGAAAGGGGTCCTGGGGGAGTAAAGGGAAGAAGTTAGAAGCAATGTGGGCCAAAACACAAAACAACAGCAAAGAAAGTGGTTGTTATAAAAAAAAACAACAACAACAACTATATATTTCCCCTAAATAAGTAAATGAGATGTTCTGGACTGACAGTCAGCAGCAGCCATCAGTCGTAGGCACAGAAGCAGAACTGACAGACTTACCTTTCACCGAACTGTCTGTTTTTCTTTGTTTTTTGTTTTTCTTTTTGACATTTCCTAAACTCCTTTCACAAAAATCGCAGCGTCAATATTTCATTAAATCCAGAGGGACTGGGTGGTGAATGCCTGCTCGCAGGAAAACATCTTGAGAAACAGAGAAAGCTAGAGAGAGACTTGATATGAAGGAAGAAGAAAAGCTCATTGTTTTGATCCCTGAGAGCTGCTATCGGGGTCCCACCACTGTGTGAGCAACTGTAATTATACATTATTATTATACGTGTCAGGGTAAAGTAACCAACAATAATCCTTTCAAGTGATAACTAACTTTTTTTCTGTCATGACTGTTTATTTAAAACAATTTCTTTTGTCATTCTAATACTTATGACTTAGTTTCTACCCCACTGAGTGCTCTAAGGAGGGGCCCATTTTGGCCAGTGGCTTTAAGATGGTTCTGAGCCAAAAATAGAGACAAGACTGAGTTCTGAAAAGCAACATTTCCCCCTCTTCTCCCCATAACCAATGAAAAGTGACTCGTCTTCTTCTTGCCATCCTCGGCCCTGCTTTCTCTGCATTTTCATTTTACATCCATTTCTTAAGTTACAGGGTATGACAATAAGGCTGAAATCCTTTTAACTACACACACACACAAAAAAAAAAAAAAAGAATCACAGCATTTGAATTGAACCTCTCTGGCTCAATGCCTGTCAAATAAGTACACAGTGTATGAGTCATCTCCCAGCAAGCTATCTACAGTATGCTCAAGTGCTTTCAGGAGTTATTTTATTTGGTGTAGCTTTGTGATTTTACTCCATCAGGGTGATTTTCATCTCTCTGACATCACACATATGACATGCTTGAGGCTTTAAGGTATTAGCACTGCAGTGTCTTGAAGTTTCCCCTTATTTTTTTCCTTATTTCCTTGCTGCTTCTGCACATGAAGCGCAGCACCCCCCGCACAGTGAGGATTTGTCAAAATGAGTTTGACTTTCAGAGGAGGGGGCTGTTTCCTCCAAAGAGCACTTGACAGGTAAAGAAATAAACTCTTTTTTAAACAGATTTCAAATGACCTCCGATGTGAGTCTCTGTTGCGTCTTTCCCTCCTTTCTGCACTTTTTTTGACCGCACTTTACTCCCATTAGCTCATACGAACGCAAACATTCCTGTGGCCTATACCAGGCAGTTTTAAACCACTTTCAGTGTGCTCTTCAATAAAGACTCTGCTCTTTGTCTTCACGCGTGGCTGCACATTTATCCACTCAGTTTGGGTCAAAAAGGCAGCCAAGGACGCGACTGATGACAGTATTAAATATTATGTAAGATAAAGACAGGACACATCTCGACTGTCCCAAGCTGAAAATGCCCTCATAAATTAAGACAGTGGATGTGGCTGGCTGATGTAATAACAGTAATTCAATTTGAGCAAAAACAGCTTTTCATATTCCCAAAGGTCCTGAAAACTATCTGACACTCATGCCCAGCAATTGGTCAGGTGTGTGGAGATGGGAAATCTAGGCAGGGTTTAGACTTCTCCCTGTATTCATTCATCAGGCAATTTTTTCTGTCCCATTTAATATGTACAAACAAATCCAACACTATGGATACCTTTGAGGACGGATCGTCCAAGCGCGCGTGTTTGTATTAGGGATGTGCTTATGTATTTATTTATTCCAAGTGTCAAATTATGTCAAATGATGTCATCCATGCCAATTTCTATCCACTTAACACATCCAAGTACTTTTTGTTTCATCTGTATACTTCAAAGATGTCCTTTGCATCCAAATAAAGTCAAATCCATAATACAACAATGAGCAGCTCTTGTTGGGGCATTTGTTTGGCTCTGAATACCAATTACACATTTCTTACCAAGCAACCGCTTATCGGAGGAGAAAGCTAGCATGCTTGCTTATATGCCCTTGAGTGTGTTTCCACTCCTAGTAACTTTCTAATCAGGGAGACAAGTGGATGCTATTGATTTTGAAGCAGGCAATTATGAAAAAGGTGGAGAGAAAGAGAATTTGGTGGATATATAAGCAAGTGAAATGGGCAAAGTGGAGGGAAATAATGAATGCACCGGTTCTGGTTGTGAATGGCGGTAATGAGATCACTGAAGCGTCCTCTCTCTCCATGTCGCTGGATGCCCAAATGCAAGCCTTTTGTTATTTTACTCTCTGTGTAAAGTAGGTAAGTAACATTAATAAGAATGTAAGCTAAAATCCACATAAACCCTGTAATGGGCAGCTGCAACTAATAAGAATAATAACGCGTATGCTTCATTTAGGTGAACCAATTATAAATATTTGCTTGACAATACAATTCGCTATTGTCATTGCTTGCGTATTGGCGCACTTGAATCACATGGACCCATAATTTATCTTCTTAGCTGCAACTATGCTGCAAAGGGCCATCTGTGTTGTCTGTCTGTGGTTATACAGATTTCAATACGACCCTGGCGCCAAAGCTATTGACTGGATTACTGTCACTCTTTACTTTGCATGCATAAACCCTCAAATCCTATTGCAAATTGATTGCTAAAAAAATTGGTAGCTATCTGTAGGATACACAAGCTAGCAGTCGTGTTTCTAATGTGTGATCCTGAGACATTTGGGGAAATGTATCTATTGGTTTTATTGCAGAAAGTTAGATGAAAATGTTTACACAGAATCTTTTTATAGAGTGAATAATACGCTTGTGCCAGAGGTTAGCTTAGCATGGCATAAAGACTGAAAACAGGGGGAAAGTTAGCTTGGTTCTGCCTTAAAGTAAAAAAAAAAAATCTGTCTATCACCTACCTGTCTATCAGTTAAAATTACTACACTACACTAATTGTGTCCCGAGCCAGAGTAGCTTTTTCCCCATGCTTTCAGTCTTTATGCTATAAGCTAAGCTAAGCCAGCTGGCTGGCTAGCTTCATATTTAGCATACAGACATGAGAGTGGCACAAATCCTGTTATCAACTCTCATCAGAAAGAAAATAAGTTTATATCTTTATAACACCAACCGAAAGTTATTTGACAAAGCCATGCCAATTTCAGACAAAGAATTTCATTATTATTCACCTATCACCAAATGCCACTTAACTACATGTGGATTTTGTTAGTGGGGCTATATTTGTTATCCATGTTGTTTGTTTGCTTGTTTTGCCCTTATTTTTCCCCCTTTGGCATGTTCACAGTAGTGTGTACAATTACAGAGGACCTGGGAGAAAATTATTATTATGTTATTTTCAAAAATAACAACATCGTGGAATCTGTTTTAAAATTTTAAGTTTGTTAAAGTTAGTTTTAATGTCCTTAATTTTCAGACTTTCAATATTTTTTTTTTCAAATATTCAATGATGAAAAATTCATTCAGATCTGTTTCATTCATTTTAGGCTAACCAAGCTTCTGGACACGTTGTTTTTCCAGAGGCACTGTACGGTTGGAGACACTTCACCGCTCATCCAAAAAGCTTCGTCATGTCTTCTGATGAAGGGGAAGCGGATGGCGCCTCTTGAGTGAGTGCCACTCTGCACAGCTCAGTGGATGATTTTATTTTGACTCGAGTGGACATGAACAGTCAGTTACCTGTAAACCAGCCTTGTAGTGCCAAATAAATGCTATTTTAAGTAGTAGTAGTAGCAGTAGTAGTAGGCAATACGAGGGGGGATGAGAGGGGATTATGACTAAAATACATCCCCATTGTTCTCCATGTCTGAGTAGCAGAAAGAGTGCAGGGGCAGAGGGGTTGTGTGGTTGATCTTGGCTATGTTAGTCTAGTCTGCCTGACTCATTGATCCTTTATCTGACTGAGTGTTGTGCAAGTTAGAATCAGCTGTGATCTCTGAAATACCAGTGGCTTAACTGTGCGGCGTATTGATAAATCTATGTCGCTGTCCGTGGTGCTGAAGTAACAGATTGATTTGTGATTGTGCCTTTTTCTCTCAGTCCCACCATTCTGTCAGTTTTGTCTTGGATCAGTAATATTCTCTACATATACATGATACATAATCTTCTCTAATTTCTTATTCTCATTTCTTTTCCACAAATAAAACAATATGATAATATGCTCCCTCTGAAAAAAAGACACGTGGAAGCCATACTTCACTCCTCTCTCTCCCTCTGTCCTAGTGGCAGGAAGATGGGGGGGGGGGGAAGTCAGAGGTACGTAATAATGCAAGCAGTGTCATCAGTTTTGTGATTCTGTAGCCAGAATGCTATCAAAAAGAACACGAGGACAGCTTGACCTTCGATTATTTTTCAAGAAGAAAACGACAGGTGACAAATTGGCTTGGATTCAATTCCTGTCAGACTATTCGTGAAATTTGGCTTGTGTAACCCAGGTGTGGATGAACTAAGCATGTGGAGAGAAAATCCACTGGCACTGTTCACATAAAAGCCAAAATAAGCAACCTCATAGAGGTTCACATCATTACTTTAGCAGACAATGAACACATAGCACAGTCACATAGCAGCTGGAGCAGGGCAACAATATGAAGAGTTCGTTCCACTCCCTTTGCTAGTTATTTCAAGGGTGCAGATATGTTATGATTATTTTCAGTAATATTCAGGTTTCTTCTGAGTTAGGTTGCTTTTATTACATTAACTAACTTAAAGTTGCTATATTAGGCTATAATCCTCTCTTCTTTATGTTGTATGATGTTCATATGTGTCCTTCAAGGAACTTAAATAGTAAAAAAATCTAAGGGGTCACAGAACTAAAAATATGACAAACCCTGCCAAAATAAACTCTAAATAAACTTTTGCATAAAATTTAAAAGTGTGTTTACTCATGACACACAGTTATAAAAAGACAATAGTATGAGGGAGAGTAGGAGGATAACTTGACAAAATGAAATAGTAGAATTAGAAATGTCAGTTATGATTAAGGAATCCTGCAACAATGTCCTTTTGGAGGTGTACATGCACCTGTGTTGTGAGCTGGTTGAGGTGCTAACAATGGGCCATCCCCCCTGTTCAAAATTAACAAGATCACCTACTGTCATAATTTCAATATCTCTCTGAGACAACAATCACTTCTGAAACAGAAAGAGAGAGAGAGAGAGAGACCCACCGCAGAGCTGAAGGCAGATTTCTTCAGATACTCTCTTCAACTTATGTTCTAATAACAACAGAAAAGGTGAAGGTTGCACTAGTGACTGCTGCGTGGAGGTAAAGAAAATGATACTGAATGACTGCCTCAGCGCACCATCACCAGACACAAGAGTATAACGTGTAGGGGTATCCTGTCCCGGCAAAGGTAATGGCATTATTGGAGGCTTTGTTTCATTGAAGAGTGATGTCAGTATAGCTTTGTTGCTACTAATAACATTAACCATGCCCATGTAAGCCACGACAGCGTGACAGCGAGCCGGCTCTCACAACTCCGTGACCCAAGAACCGCAGCAAAATTGAATTCAGCCATTATTGGTTTTATTCGTTACACCTGTGTTTCTCCTATCATGTCAAATTGTCCTCTGTGAAAGAGGCCTGGAAGTGGGACGACCAAACTGGAATACGACTATTATTAATGTTATTAGTTACACATGAGTTATTGTGTCCTCCATGAGAAAGGCCCATTGCAGGGATTCTGGAGGCTCACAGCACCTAACTGAATCATGTCTCTGTCAAATTTATAATATACCAGAAAATATATGTGCCCAAAAGATAATGGTCAGTAGAAATGTGGTAATATACACATTACTTGTTGAAGAAGAATAACAGGGGGGGAATAACAAACACGTACATCACACAGTCAAACTGCTCTCTCAGCCTTTGTGGCACTCAAATGCTCACACAGAGAGACTCATGCAAACAGAGATAGAGCGGGTGAAGCAGACTAAAGCAACCAAAGCCATTGAAAGGGTGGGGTGGGGGGTGGGGGGGTACATGTGCTGGACCTGGTAATGGGAGATAAATTAGCCTTCCTCTGCTGAGGCGCAGTGCTTTCACTGCATCGATGACACAACAGCGAGCAACCGGACCAGTACAACAAAGAAAGGGAAGGAGGGAGGAGAGGGAAAGGGGGGGGGCAGAGGGAGGAAGAAAGGAGAAGACAGCAAAGAAACGAAACTACATAAGTAGTAGTAAGTCCTTTTTATTGCATTATGTTGTAAAATATGTTACATTAGTGTCATTTTCCACAAAGTATCTTATGGGTTTAATACTTTTCTCCACTCAGGCAGCTGCTGGCCTCCACTTCTTACAACTGTGCTTGAGTTAAGTAAGCTGTGACCGTAGCATATGCACTTTATTTTATTGTTTTAGCTGTGTGGCCATTCAAGCCTTTTTAAACCCTTGATGAAAACTGTGAGCCCTGTTGATGATATACTAAGATTTCATTTTTCACAAACATCCACTCAGATCAAATGACAACTTAGATCACAGAGATTTGTTTTAGATCTACTGTACATCACTGAGGACTCGTGTCCTGGCGGACATAACCAACAATGTCTGGACTTTTTAAAAACATCTTTTAGATCATAACATGAAACAGAATGACAGCTGGGCTTCGCTGAATACTGTTTTGAAATTCAACAGTGGTTTGCAGAAATATAGAGAAGAGAAATATGGAAGCGTGCAGCAGATGCTTCAGGGGCTCATTGTTGGAGTGTCTCATCTTGTGTTTGTTCTTCCTACCCTATCTCAGCTGCAAGCTCGATGCCCTTCTTTGATGGAACTTGTATGATGGGAAATGAGCTGGTGCGTGAAATCAGCAGAGGTAAAGTTGCCAAGAGTTCACTCAAGACAGCCTGCCAGAAAGGGAGCAATTATACTGAACACGGGAAGTGACTATGCTGTCTGGCTCTAGCTGTTGCTGATCTAAGCCTTGTGTCATCTGTCCTGAGTGATTTCATCCATTGTATGAAATGATGCATTTGTCCATTTATTGGTTAAACGCAGGTGGTTAACTCTTTATCCATACCAGAAAGGATACTAATAACACTGTAATATGTTTTCATGTTTGTGTTAGTTCATGACTGCAGGATCCAGAGCCATTATTAATGAATATGGAGACACATATATGGTAACACTTATTCCTTGTGTTTTGTTGACATTGTTGACCATCCCCATCCCAAGTTACATTTATATACAACTAATTTGCAAGAGACATGATTGCACACGTCTTTATGTGCTGAAATAATAAAAGTAATTGTTGCAAAAACAATCAATTATTCCTTTTTTTCTCTTTTCTTCTGATCTTATTAAAACCTAGAAGCCTACATGAAAGAACACTGAAAATCAAGGTGAAATTGGTGAATTGGTGAAAAGAAATTATGGAAGAGCACATGAAGTTATTACATAAAAAAGGACATCTTAGATTTGTTATATAGGCTTGGCCTGAACAACTATATGCTATTTTTTTTTATTATTATTAACCTACACCTACTTTGCCCATAGTGACATTATTTTTGGTTCGAGGTCGGTTAGATCCCAGAGATATCTAACTTCCTCTTTGACTGTTTTAAAACTCAAAAAAAAAAAAGAAAAAAAAAAGTTCTGTCAACACCAATCCCAGAAGCAGAGCATGTGAACATATGTTATATTTAATCACGATATATAGCTGTGGTCTCTGGGACCTCAAACAGAAGTCATGCATCATGTTTTGTCGCAGACATTTGAAGCAGGATTCCCCAGTAATCTTTATCAAGGTGATTAAATTATGTGAAATATTATCTGGGTTGATCTAAGCTTTGCCCAGAAATATATAAGTAAAACTTTTACCAAAGACAAAACTATGCTAACATGATATAGCCTCACTAGAGATGGAAAGCATTTTACACCTTCATTGCGAGGTTCTCTCAAGCACAAGCGCACATATTCAGGTGATTACAATGATTATTGGAATTTGTGAAACTAAGCTGATGAATTGTGTTAGATGTCAGCAGGCTATGACATCACTCTTTGCCACCAAGCAACACACACGCATTTTAAATTATTGGCTTTTTCCTCCCCCAGTGGATTCGTATCAATTTCACAAGCACAGAGAAGTTGCCAATTTCCTCTGAAGCTTTATTAAAGACAGTACTCCAGGACGAAGTGTGATGGCCGGTATCAGAGTGACAAGAGCGCTGATGAAAGTCTGGCTTTCACAACAGTGGATGAAAACAGCTGTATTGATGTCTTTTTCTGAGTGATGTTTTGATGTTAAGAGCCCGACTAGGCTCACTCCCTTTCCCCTGGTCGAGATAAGAAACAATGCTATCATTGAGACAGTGACGGATGAATGCACAGGAATGACAAACTCACTTAAATATCAAGCAGCTGCTGATACAAAGACAAATGATCCGATGGTTGCCAAATGAACGCATTCTTGATAAAGTTTATCTTGCAAAATTATAAAGGTCAATCTGGGTTCAGAGCAGATGTGAGTAGTCTATATTTGTCTCATTAAACATTTTTCAGCCGCTAACTGTTGCCTAAATTTCAACGTGAGATCAAATCTTTGTTAGTGCACTTCTTTAACATACAGACTCCACATGAGAGGAAAGCTGTACAACTTTCTTTGGAGGAAATTTTTCGCCTTTTCTTGGATACATTTGTGTGCATGTGTGTTGTTGTCCGCCTCTCTGTGGTGTCTGTGTATCTGCTGAAGTGTCAGCGTGTGTTTGACATGTGTAATAACAGCATATGGATGTGTGCTGTGGTCCTGCGTCAGTAGCTTGTTTTTAAAGCTGATTTACTCATCCAGCTACCAGCCCGGGCTCTCAAATGGAACACTTGTTCTCTCTCTATGATACTTCCAGCGCCCTAACGGCACAAGTCACTTCCATTTTGTTATTGTAATAAACTATCATCCGGGATAAACATCTTTGGAAAAGTTACTATCACTCTGTGCCATTTCCAATTCAGCGCTTTTACACAAAATGACTGCTCGGTGTTGCCCTTTCGCCTTTCATTGCTCACTGCTGATTATACCCCGTGGCTGCTTCTCCCGAGCCTCCCTAGCTGAGAGGCAGAAACTCTTACATTTTAGGCCACACTCCAAGATCCATGCAAACATATTAAGCTTGTCAAGAAGCTTTCAAAAGAATAGGGTGTTAAGATGCTTCATTTGTCATTGCTTTCTGTGTAATACCATTGTTTCACACCACTGCACGCTACTTCATTACTGCTGCTATAACTGCTATAACAACACACACACACACACACACACACACACACACACACACACATGCCACCTAAAGTGGAACATCCCTAGCCTGGAGTTAAGTGAGGTTAAACTTTTTTCTGCTCATTCTACAATAGGATGTAAGCTGCACTGGCTTGGATTTAAAGCCATGTGCACTTTAGCTGAGCTGCAAAGCCTTCATGATAGAGAGGATGCAGTGCTTTGTGATGTGTCTGGTGGGATAGTGATCCTATGCATGGCGTTACGTGTGAATGTGAGACAAAGAGCAAGACAAGTGGTGATGGACAGATACGGTGTGCCAAAAATGAAAAACAATTAAGCAATTAAATTAAATCTTCATAGGGAAGGCAATGAAATCTTCAAAAATTAAAAAAAAAAGAAAAATTCAAACAATCTCAAAAGCAAGGTCCAGCAAGTTCGAGACAGAAAAGCCTTTGCTTAGTTGTCTGATCCTTTGGTGGAATCTACCAACATATGGTATGCCTCAGGGCATCTCTGAGACAAACTGACTGACTGAAAGTTGTTTAGATGCAAAACAGCTTCAACTAAAACACTGTCAGGTTTAAGCATCAAATCATGTAATTTGGCCCAAGTTCAATGGCACAAAGTGTAAAAGTACGTGAAAAAAATAAAAGAAGTCAAGTTTGCATCATTGTATTTAATTTGTTTGGGCTTGTGAACAAAGTAGTGCCATTAAGAGAGGGTCCCTGTCTTAGATCTGCCAGCGGAAAAGACAAGGGAAGGGGTTTTCCCCACCGTTTTTCACAATCAACACAATCAAATGTGACATTGAAACATAAAAATTGTTCTCTTTTTGTAGAACTTGAGAACAAACTATTAAGAGAGTTGAACAACACTTTCAAACCAATAGTTTGTCATTTTGCGCTATTTATTTCACGTAGCTTGTCTTTTGGAGTGCTTTGCACGAACTCAAAATAACAGAATGTGAAGCAGGATATCGTGGTGTACCATTTATTTAAAAGGAAACTTACTGTCAAAGAGTAATATCACTAAATCTAACTGAAGTGAATTTTCTGGCTTGTGTGTGAAACCTGCCTCTGCATGGGGAGAAACAGGTGAGTAAACTCCAGCACACACTTCTGATTTGTGCCTATCACACTTCCGATTAGCACTTTATATTTCACTTTCTCTTGTATATTCTATTGTATATCTCTGTTTAGTTGTATACTTACTTAGTTTTAAAATTTATATTTTAGCTGTATAATTTATATTTTAGGTCTATATTTATTTTATTACTCTAGTACTATTATTTATTTTTATATTTCTTATTTCTTATTTCTAATCTATTTTTTGCTTGAGTGGTTCTATCCTGTTTTAGGGAGCCTGAGATTTAAGAATTTCATTGCCAGTGATTGCTTGATGTAAATTGTTGTGCATATGACAATAAATTCTTGAAATCCTATGACAGAATAAACTCCATGGGTAAATGATTTTTATGGTTGCTATGGAAACGAAAACAAATTGTACAGTCTCACATAGTGGCCTGTTCAAATACAAAATTTACTGTTGTGACAGTGTTTTTTTTATTTGAACTGGAATTTGTTGGATAATTGAAAAGCAAAAGAGCAATTATAATTCTGTCAGAAAGTGATATATATATATATATATATATTGTAGTAGACAGTCGAATTTATTTTAGTGTTTACAGTTGAAAGCTCTGGATGGATAGATAGATCATGTTTGTGTGTGTGTGTGTGTGTGCGTGTGTGTGTGTGTGATGTGTGTGTGTGTGAGTGTGTGTGTGTGTGTATGCATGGGCAATATATTTAGGGCTTAACCTTTTTGCGTGACTGGTGCCTCCACTCCTTCATAAACCTACTTTATCAGATGAAAGTGCCGACAGATGGTCAAAATATCATCAACTGCACTGAGTCTTTTATCCTCGGATGCAAAAGAAGAGAACCAGGGAGAATGAGAAGAAAGGGAGATAAAACCGTAAGCGCTTGCTAGTGCATGTCTGTCTGTGATTAAAATGGAATTTTCCTGCAGTCTGAGCATGGTGGAGATTAAACACACATTACAAAGGTACCAAATAATGAATGGTTCAACCAGAGTAAAGACTTTTTTTTAAAAAAAGATGATGAACTTTCAAATGTAATGTATGTTTCTCAATTTATAATTTATAAAGAAGAAGATTTATAAACTTTTTAATTCTCGGGGGTCCAACCTGAGTGCACTGTTTTATTTCTACACTGAATGATGCCTTTTTATCTCTATACTTTTACACTCTTCCACATCTGTCCCCATTATCTTATGCGGTGTAAATAAATATCCTTTTAGAAATGAGGGAATCCGAGCAAAGCACTAATTAAGATCCTCAAATGTGATTTTGCAAGCAGCTATAAGCGTCAGTCACATAAAAAAGCTGCCACAGGACGCAGAGGGCAAACACATGCGATGACGCGCACACTCATGCGCACAGATCATGGATTTTCATTTACATTGCCTCAGATTAACACAGTGAAGATAATTATGTTGTTATTCGCTGAATGTCACGAAAGCTGTTGTGGATGTGTGTGCGTGTTGGCTAGGGAATCTCACTGGTGGGATTGCAGCATTTTGATCATACGGGGTGTCTGGTGGTGAGAGGCTCCACAACAACAACAACGACGTAGGATGGATGTCACACTGACAAAGAGGATTTGAAAGAGGGGAGACAGGAGTGTGTGTGTGTGCAGCAATACATCTCTGTCGCTGATTACTCCCCTATTCATCCCTGGCCCTCTCTCTCTCTTTCTCTCTCCTCTCACACCTAAACACACACACACACAAGCTGCTCCATGACCTACGATGTGTCAGTAAAATATTTGAAGAGCATGCCAGTGTGGTGTTTGACAGTTCTTGTTTTTTAATACTATTTTCATTTGGACTGGGAAAATAATCTAATGCTGTTGACAGGCCTGAAAAACGGTGTCATCTTGCGGCGATCACTTTGATACAAGGCTCATCAGATTCCAGTGATGTTTTATCATCACCGTTCACTGTAAATGATATTTCTGGCACTACCGAGGAAAAACAACACACATTTTAAAAGCAATCTCTCCTGACAGCAGACATCACATCCAAGAAAAGGATTCTCAGTTGTTGCTTCTGACCAGAGCCGGCCCTACCCAATGTGGCACCCTAGGCGAGATTTTATATGGCGCCCCCCTCCATCGGCGATTTACATACGCTTACAAAAGAAATCGAATAGCATTGTTTTTACCCTCTCTCAGTGTCTTTAATTTATAAGATAACATGTCACCCAATTAACATGCTTTAGACAATATGAAGTGTAACACAACAAAAAAGGGAATAGCATTTTGATTGACCTATTAAAAGCAGGAAAAACATTAGCTAGCCAGATGTAAATAAAACAAATAATAAAAGCGTAGATTAGGCCAATGTAGACACCTACTGAGCAGGTTTAATCTTTACAAATGATCCATAACAGTAAAGAGCCCTCCATGCCGCCCAGCTACAGAAATATAAAACTGCTTATTTACTGATTAGCATAGCATGTTGAGGCTAATGTGCAAGTTATCAACTTCACAGTACACTGTGCGAGATAACTGATGCAGCACAACTGATGCTTCATTTCATTACTGCATCTTTACTTTAGCTCTTTCTTTCTCCTGTTTTTCCTTCTCTTCTTTTCTTTTTTTTCTTCCCTGTGCTCCGGGCAGTTTAAGTCGTTTTGACATGTTTCAATAATATTTCAATAATATTTCAATAATAATAATAATTTCAATAAATTGGCCCCCAAACAGGTACCATCAGCCGGAGGAGGGGGGAGGGGCTTATTTGGTATTATCATTTGTAGTAATATTAATTGGGCATTGCTTTACATTTGAATCTATGTGAGCTTTTCCATTTTAAGAGTTAACAGTAATAACTAGTTTTAATATAATTATATTGAAGGTGAATTTTTTTCCCGATTTTGTGGCACCCCCTGGAGGGCACGCCGCCCTTAGCATTTGCCTATATTAGCCTAATGGGCCAGCCGGCTCTGCTTCTGACTGTATTTTTGATTGTTTTGCTTCCTTGAATTTGTTGTAGTTGTGTGTTGTGTGTAAATAACAATAATGCTACAGATTGGATATTTAAACATACGTATTTACACACTTTACTGTGCCATTGATGATGCCATTTTTCAGGTTACTATACTTTGCAGAAAATGTTGAGTGAATTGAATTGAATCACTCACTGTCATTGTACATCGAATTTGTAGCCAGATCTGTATCATGGGAAGTAAGTATTCATGTCACCTCATGTTTGACATGGGGGTGGGGGGGTGGGTGTAGTTGTAACTGGACTCCAGCTAATGAGAAATGAATGCTGCCTCTGGTAAATGTCATTAAAAAGCTATAATTTTAATTGGTTTCAGCAATATCTGCTGTAAATTTACTGCACCAGATTTGAATTTCAAATGAAGGCAGCTACCTAACATTTGATTGACACACTTGCAAACATCCCTTAAGTATGTTGTTATGCAAAACCAGCTTTGTTTTAATTTAAGGAACTCGCTTTAGAGCCAGAATATCAATTTTCACATACATTCTTCTGTGTGCCGCCAATGCAGCTTGACTTCACACATCCCTCTTGGCAGCGGTTATGCATTATAATAGCATTAATATAAATGTATATGCTTGTAGATCATTGATGTCTGAACCTCATTCAGTATTCAAGTGTATTATGAAACCTGTGGTGGGTGCCAAAAATTTCTCTTTCAGCTGTCCCCTGCAGATTTTGGCACCGCGACAGCTTTAAATCTTCGGCATTTCCATATCAGCTTGAATGACTGAATCTCTGCTTGTGGTAATACTTTTAAAATTGGACAGGGTTTAGGCTGAATCCTTGAAAATGAAAGGATGGCACTTCGAACCCCCCACCCCCCCCCCCCCCCACCCCTCCCCATCCCCTCCACGGTGTTCAGCATGTAGCACACGGGCGCAGTGAGAAACCGTGAGTTTTCAGGTTATCTCCTCCATTTCACCGCCTGTAGAAATAACTGAGGGTCAGCAGAATGGCAAATAGAATCAGTTGATTAACTTCCTGTCAGGAGGCGAACTGCCACGCTCGCTGGGCGTCATGCAAAGTCACAGAAAGTTTTGTGACGCTGGTTTGCATTAGCAAACTTTTAACATTTGTTTCAATTAAACCAGCAGACGTGTCAGAAGAATCTTGCCGCTCACTGCAAATGCATCTCAAAACAAAGGACATTCGATTTATCACTGAGACTTGAGTTTAATTTAGACTTACAAAGTCTGATGACTAAAAGGAGCACATTTGTTTTTATTATTGGCTTTTTTGAGGGAGACTGCCACATGTGAAAGCACAGAGACATCAATGGAAATAGTGACAAAACTGTGAAGCCAGGTTCTGAAAGATTAAGTACAAACAGAACATGTGACCTAAGTGTGTGTGTGTAGCAGAAAGTCATCCCAAAAGACATTTCTCTCAACTTTATTCTGCTCTATTCTATTCTTTTCTATTCTATTCTATTCTATTTTGTTTGCTTTTTGGAGCAGACATAAATTACCCTGCATGGCTGGTTGTGTGTGCCTGTGTGAGTGAGTGAGCGATTCTGTGTGTGTGTGTGTGCGTGTTTGTGTGTGACGTGGTCTTGGTTTGAACTTTGTCGGCTGCACGCACACCCTGCCTCTGTGCTACAGGGAAATGTGGGCGTTGTGTCTGCCAGGCCTCTTACACTTGGCTTGTCTACATGCATTACTCACACACACACACACAAATACATGTGTACACATCTGCAAACACACACATTCACCACTGAGTCGCATACAAAACATGCACAGTCATGGATGCAGCCATACAAAGGCAGGCACACATGCCTAACAAGTCAAGTCGCAGCTTTACACACACACGCACACACACACACACACAAAGGGGAAGAGAGTCCATTGAGGATTTCATCTAGCTAAATAGTTAATATGCAAACTGGCCAGGCCTGCCAGGCAGCTAGAGGCATGATAACATTAGCTTCTGTAATTCACATCTACCACCCCCACCCATCCCTACCACACACACACACCCACCCACACACACACACACATCTCAGCCCACAGTGTCTCTCTTACTTCATGGGTCTTCCTGCTGCAGTGTGGCTCATGGGACTCTAATCTAATTCAGAGTTGTTCAGTCATGTTTATTGAGGTGATGTTAATGCTACTGCAGCTCCCCCTCTCCTACATAATCTCCCACAATCTCGCATCCAGTAGATGGCCTCATTGTGCCTCCGTGTGCATGCCTGCTGGCTACAAGTTCATCCCAGGACATCAAGGCACCTTCATTTTTAGATGGTATGTTCAAAGTTTCAACTTTAGATTTTTTTTACTTGCAGGGACTTTCCAGAAGTGATATTATTCGACTTTTTTTGTCACTGGAGGTCAAGTTTCAAATAAAGTGCACAGGCAGCTGGAGGGAAAGGGCATCAGTAGTGTTACTGTGGTGTGAGTTTAAGGTGGAGGCTGTGATGTTGATGAACGAGAAAGTCACCGAAATATGACGCGATTTCAGATTGAAATTTGTATGATTTAAGAAACAGAGAAAAAAAAAACTAATAATAATAAATAATAATAAAACTCTTCCCTCTGCATTGGCTCTACCCATCATCAACCTCCCCATCAGTCGCGCTGATTGCTCCGCTCCCTCATAAATTCGGGTCGTAAAGGTTATTCTGGCATCGCAAACCGTGTGGCCGAGAGAGGCGCGCCGTGCCGTGCCGTGCCGTGCGAGCGCGGCTGGCTTCGCCCTCCGCAGCCTCCCCGGGTGGACGGAGCAGTCGCGGCACACATCGTGGCGCACGGCAGCAGCAGGCAGCAGCTGAGCGCAGAGAGAGGAGCGCGCACGGAAGAGCGCTCTTTGGAGAGACCAGAGTCATTCCCATCACTCTCCCCCGGCCAATCACACACGCAGACGCATCGCAGGGCAGCGGGATGGTGCGCGACAAGGGATGACCCGAAAGGAGAGAGGCATTAAAGACTGATTTATTTATACAGGAAAAGGAGAGAGAGAAAAAAAGAGAGACACCTGAGGACCGTCGCAACAGGGGGGAGGGGGGAAGGGGGGTGCGTGACTGGTTTCCCATGGAGGAGAGCGCACGGAGGGCGAGCTCCATCTCCTTCACTTGGCACCGAGATACGAGTTGGATGTACGCCGGAGAGAGGTGGATTTTAGGGGACTGAGCGCTCCGATTGTGCCCTCCCCCTCCTCCTCCCCCTTTCAATTAGAGGAGTTGATTTTTGGGGGATTATTTTCGAGGCGACCCAAGCTGAGGCTGCTGCGGGTGCACGGAGCGGAGGAGCGCACGCTGTGGAGACGCTCAGAAAACAGGAAAAATAATATATATGTGTATATATTAAAAAAAAAAAAAAAACTTCCCCTCCGCTCCCAAAGACGGATCGCGCTGCCAGGGCTCATTTAGGTGGGTGGCCGAAATAACTCCTGAATGTTTTTGAAAGCTGAGCGGTGCTTTTGCTGCCTCCGCACAAAGAGAGAGAGAGAGAGAAGAAAATGACCCCTGCATCTGGATCAGAACGACATGTCAGCATAAAAAAGAAAAATAAATAAAAAGAGCTGCGATGTTGATGCGCTCTCCTACATGTGAGGAATCAGACAATTGAGATTCGTCTCTCTGGTGTCAAACGGGACTGTCGAGACTTTTGAGTGCCCTCTTCAGCTGGAAACTGTTGGCTGGAGGCATGTCTTAACTAGGGATTCAAAGAAATGTAACAATAAATAAAAGACATGCATGAACGAAACGCAACACCTCGCAGCAGCCGGGGTGGATCTGTGCGGTCACCAATATAATCACACGGACACGCCTCGACGATCATTAAACAAATCAGATAAACGCAACGCGAGGGCCGTCGATAGAAGTTATCGATGAGGCGGTATATAAGGCTAATGATTGGCCGAGCCACAGCTCGGCAACAATATGGTGTGAAACTTTGACTGTGGGCTCGACAGCTGAGGCACGCAGTGAGAGAAGAGAAAAGGACGAGGACTTCACTTTTAATGCTTTTTTTTATTGGTTGTATTTTTTATTTTGTGACTGCTTTGCTTTGTGCTATTTCCTGTTGACAGGAGGAATATCCGCAAACAACAGCTGGAATACTCCTCCTCCTCCTCTTCAGCCTCTTCAAACTAGAATGTCTGCTGCCTGTGCTGCTGCTGCAGGGATTTCTCAACCAGGCATTTTTGGGGGTCAAATTTCCGAAGACGTCTTTGTGAAATATTCATAGCGGCCGGCGTGGTGCAAGGATGGTGGTCGTGACAAGGAGCCTATGGATGACCCAGTCCGTGGGGGAGCTGGTGCCGAGACAGCTGACCTCTCCACCAGCTACTCCGTCCGTCTAAAACTCCTCCCCGGAGAGGCACAGCTGCTGCGGGCTGGGGATGTGATGGGGTGACTGCTGACACCAACCCCTCACCCACCCCCTCTCTCACTTTATTAGCAGTGTAATAGAAACAATGGATCAGAATTTCTCAACGGTGCGAGATGGCAAGCAGCTGCTACCGGAGAAAGACTCGCCCAAGCGCGTGCTGACGGGGTGCTTCCTCTTCCTCCTCATCTTCACCACGCTGCTAGGCAACACGCTCGTGTGTGCCGCCGTCACCAAGTTCCGGCACCTGAGATCGAAGGTCACCAACTTCTTTGTCATCTCGCTGGCCATCTCTGACCTGTTGGTGGCCATCTTGGTGATGCCGTGGAAGGCGGCGACTGAGATTGTGGGGTTTTGGCCCTTTGGCTCCTTCTGCAACGTGTGGGTGGCGTTTGACATCATGTGCTCCACGGCCTCAATCTTGAACCTGTGCGTGATCAGTGTGGACCGTTATTGGGCCATCTCCAGCCCATTCCGCTATGAACGCAAGATGACCCCTAAAGTGGCGTGTCTGATGATCAGTGTGGCGTGGACCCTGTCCGTCCTCATCTCCTTCATTCCTGTTCAGCTTAACTGGCACAAAGCTCAGACCACCAGCTACGCAGAGCTAAATGGAACGTACCCTGGCGATTTGCCCCCGGACAACTGCGACTCCAGCCTTAACAGGACGTACGCCATCTCCTCCTCCCTTATCAGCTTCTACATCCCCGTGGCTATTATGATCGTCACCTACACCCGGATCTACCGCATCGCCCAGAAACAGATAAGGAGAATATCTGCCTTGGAGCGGGCGGCAGAGAGTGCCAAAAACCGTCACAGCAGCATGGGGAATAGTTCGAACATGGAGACTGAGAGCTCCTTCAAAATGTCGTTCAAACGAGAAACCAAAGTCTTAAAGACGCTCTCAGTCATCATGGGAGTGTTTGTGTGCTGCTGGTTGCCCTTCTTCATCCTGAACTGCATGGTTCCATTCTGCGAGCCGAACTTGCCAGACGGCACCACGGACTTCCCCTGTATCAGCTCCACCACCTTTGACGTGTTTGTGTGGTTTGGCTGGGCAAACTCCTCGCTCAACCCCATCATCTATGCCTTCAATGCCGACTTCCGCAAGGCCTTCTCCATCCTCCTGGGCTGCCACCGGCTCTGCCCGGGGAGCAACGCCATCGAGATCGTCAGTATTAACAACAACGTGGGCGCCCCTACCTCGAACCCCAACTGTCAGTATCAGCCCAAGAGTCACATCCCGAAGGAGGGCAACCATTCGGCCAGTTACGTGATCCCTCACAGCATCCTGGGTCAGGAGGAGGAGTTACAGAAGAAGGATGGGTGCGCAGGGGAGATCGAGGTGGGGATGGTAAACAATGCCCTGGAGAAACTCTCCCCGGCCCTTTCTGGGAATTTAGACAGTGACACTGAGGTCACGCTGGAAAAAATCAATCCCATAACACAGAACGGACAGCATAAAGCCGTGACATGTTGAGAGAAGGGCAAAGATGGATTTGTAGTAAACTGAGGTATGTGTGTAGGCGCAGAGGGGAGAAAGGCTTACACAGGAGGACAGTAAAAGAAACAAAAGAGAGACATCTGGAAGAACATGCCTGAAAGGGAGCCAGTGAGTGGGATATAAAGAACCTTAAGACTGTCAATATAAATCCACATGGAAAAAACCTACAGAATGTTTAAAAAGTAAAGGCACTTTATCCTGGATATAACTATCTGCAAAATACTTTCAGCATTTATTGATGAAATCGACACATTTGATGATAAATGTTGATAATGTGAATATTTACGCAGAACAATAGCTATGTGCACATGTATACATTTTTTTATATGTACAAAGATGTATACATCTGCATGTGTATACTGTACAGTACTGATACAATCCTGGGAGGACTTTCAACACAGTATATACAGTGGAGGCAGATGTAGTAACCATTAGCAAAATGTCTCGTAGGTAGGTGCTTTGTATGTGTTTCATGGAAGAGAGAACAACGTGGGTTAGTTTTGGTGCAGTATAATTACTTTATTGCAGTTATTTCTCTTCAGTACGTTCTTAACGGCAATTTTATTGCAAAATCAAAACACCTATATTGCAGTGGTAAATGTTTTGAGTTAAAACTGCTTCAGACACCAAAGTAACAAGATTATGATTCAAACTAAACAGGCAGGGGGCAGATAATGGAGTTCAACACTGTAAGCCAAGTTGTCATATGTTTATAAATATTTATTATTTACATCTCCCCCCAGCCCCCCAACTGATGTTATCTTGCAGTATCTCCACATTCTTATAAAACCTGGTATGTTCAAAGTTTCAACTAGTGTGTTTGTGTGTGTGTTTGTGTGTGTGTGTGTGTGTGTGTGTGCATAAGAGAGAGAGCTGGAAAAAGTCACTCCTGTGGTCTACTTTCCCTCCCTTGCATCCTGTTCTGATCCGTCCTCAGTCATACCCACCTGGGACCGATCAGGCTGGCTCACCTGAAGTTTCCTCCATTTTTTCCCCCCTCACTCCCTGTTTTCATTAGCTTTGTCTCAGCTCTCTGCTGCTCTTTGGCAAACCCTCTCTAGGGCCCTGCTGCCTCCTCCTCTTTTCCATTTTCCTGCTCTCCTAGCCTCAGTCAGCAAAGTCCCTTCCTCCCGTGCGCTGGCCCTATTTCTTCAGAGTTGTCAGCCTCTTCCCTCCTCTCTCCTCCCCATTGTTGCCTCAGTCAGCATGGTCTTTACACCTGCACCACACAGTCTTTTTCTGTTTTTTTCTTTTTCTGTCTGCCTCCTTCTCACCATCTCCTTTGGCAGCCCCCCATTTTAAGTCCTTTCTCTGCCCACTTAAAGTGGCACTAATGATTCTATTTCTGACCAATGTCATTGAGTCCATAATTAAAAGCAAATGTAAATCCGTAAACTAAAACTCCTGCACTTGGACACAGGAGGCGGAGCAGCAGCAGCAGCAACAGAGTTCACTCGGCTGTAATGCATGTGACACTTAGTGACCTTTTGCAAACTTGCAGATATCTGATTTTGTAAATTGCTCATGCTGGGAGCCATGCTGTGCTGTAGCGGCGATGTGGAGCATGCAGTGTGACAGTCGCTCTGTTTGCTGGGGTGGAGTCAAAGACAAACTACCATGACGCGGACTACCTTCAAGATATCGGACATATTTTTCTTGCCTTGTGTATCCCAGTAATTTGTTTCTGTGCTGTATACATAAAAGATACACAATTAAAATAAGAGTCAGAACAAAATCTTTTACAAAAGGAAGCTTTGAGTTAGATCACCCTTATTACTAAATGCTGATTAGCAGCTGATGCGCTGCTACTGATTTTATAACACAAACCTGCTGTGAAATTACATTTTCGATATGTTTTTCGAACCGTCGTGTTTGTGCTCTACTCCTTGCACCGATTGCATTATTCAAATTCATTTTACAAAAGATAATAGTTTACAGTAGTTAGCTTCACAGCCAAGGCTGAGTCGAAGTTTAAAGTGAGACTGAGAGTGAGATGTAAAATGTTGTTAACATCTAGCTAACATTAACTGCTATAAGTTTCTGGTCATACTAGACCAAATAAGGCAAATCCTAATTGTTTCTAATTGAGTATTGGTATATTTAATTGCTGGTGAACTCAACTTTCCATTTGAACAAGGGGAACTGTTTTATTTCTTCATCCAGAAGTTATATAGTCTGGCTTTAAGTTTGAATGTTATGTATGTATGTTATGTCTGTCTGTATGTAGGACAAACAACACAAGAATATGAATGTAGGGAGTGGATAAAAAGCCTTGCAATGTTGCTGAGCTTAAAACAGAATTCCTAATGTAATATAAATATATATGTAGTTCACCCTTCTTCTTCATAGAGTGAATTAAATTCAGTTGTAATTGTGTTTAAATAAATGCAAAGTCTAGGTCGTGATAATCAAAGCCAGATATAATTAGCTCTCGTCAAAGCTTGCACAGCTACTTTTCCTTTGCGTTGCTGGGGAAAGAGTGCTCAACAACATGCTTTCTGACATTGTATGCTGAGCGTCCACCGTGTGCTGTGTGTGTCCATGAAGGCGTGAAACTGTTGCACATCAGGGAAAGGAAGAGCTTAGCCAATAGAAAGCAATTGGTCTTGAATGAAGCGTTTGATTTTCCTGCTCTGGAAAATCCAATGCTATCTAGATGGCAACAAAGAGGGGGGGGGTTGGGGGGGCTTTTAGCTCAATATGTGGCTTGGCTTGTGACACAAAAGCACCTCAGTGTCCTCTCTGCCTCCGTGTCTAGACTAGACTTTTTATTATAAATTAATTAAAATTTCTGAGTGCTCAGCTTCTATTTCGAATGTCATAATATAGGATGACGCCCCCCCTTTCACTCTAAGTCCTTTATCTTTTAGAGATTCTCAACCATATCAGCTCAGCGACCCTCCCTTTCTTCATCTGTTCCTCTTAATTTACTCTGTAATTATTTCCAAACACATGCAATAAAACATGAACTGTACATAATCTGTCAGGGTTGGACATGGAAGGGAACTGCCTCGGGAAAGATTTGCCTTCCCTCCCCTCCTCCCTCCACTCCCACCCTCTACCCTCCTTTTTCCTCCATCTCTTTTTCTTTTCTCTTGGCTGCTTCTGTCGACTTGATGAGCGTCCCCGATGTTAACACAGATTGAATTTATTATTAAACAGACAGGGCCTACTGTTTCCCCTCTGTAGTTTGAATCAAAACGCTGAATCAAAGCCTCACCTGGCTGTTTTATTATTATTGTCATTATATTATTATTATTATTATTATTATTGCTGTTGCCAAAATGACAATTTTTGGCTGAATGTGGCTGTACTGTAGCTTATGCTGTGATTTAATCAGTGTTTTCTAAGCTGAAATTTCTTTGGGGGGTAGGGGTACTCTTAATGATATAGAGATTAATCTGCCATTTGTGGTGAAATCATCGGCATTTACAGGTTTACCAGATGTTTTTTCGTATATGCTGTATGTACACATTTATAAAAACATACCTCCAGCTGAGAGTTGATATGCTCTATTGTATCTCCATGTTAACCCCCCACCCCCCACCCCCCGAGCCCTCACCTTGTCAACTCAGTGAGTTGTCTTTCCAGATGCCACTGCTTTGATTTTGGAAGAGGGGCGATGTCAGGCAACGGTCCCACAAGCAAAATGTTTTGTTTGATCTGGCACATTTCCTCCAGGCTGCCCTACAAGTCACGCCGGGGAGCTATAGTGACAGTGTGAGGCCTCTCAGTCAGTGTAGTTACACGACGTATGACAACTTAAGCAAATCTGACAGTGCAGAATCTCCTCTGCTGGCGGGCCAAAGACGCAGCTCACGTCAGGGCCGAACAACACTCCCGGGCCCCGGGAGTGTTGGGGGCTTTTTAGTGATGAGGTTTCAGCTCACTCCAATCACTGTCTAGGATAATAACAGAGTCCCTACCTCGACTTCGGTTCAGTGACAAAGCTTCATGTAAAAAAAAAAAAAACAAAAAAAAAAAAAAAGTCAATTGCAGTATTTTGGGTGGGGGGATGCAGGGATTGGAGTATTGTACAATGATGTTCAAAATGTAGTCGTGATGAACACAAGTGCTTTTTATCTTCAGAAAATCCTTAATGTGTGTAGCAGAGTTACATGCTGTATGTTTTCTCCGGTGTGGGATTATAATTTACAGTAAGATGCAACAGTCACTCTGACTATTTATTTATTTAAATGTCTCTGGTGTTCATTCATGGAAGTGATGTCAAAGATTATAACCCTCAGAATAATTACAGTATTTAGTTTACAGTTTGTACAAAAAAAATGTGCCCTTCTTGTAAAATAAACATGTATGTATTTTTTTTCAACTGTGCCCACTGAGTTGTGTTTATTTGAGAGCGGTATGTGGATGGGAGTGGTGTTGTACATTTGACACTGAGTGGGTATTGGAAGATCATGTCACTGCAGAGGATCAATGGAGATTGATTTTGAACAGTGACGCATATTTTTTTCCAGCTCCCTGAGCGTGGTGTCCTCGCTGTGTTCCTGCCTTCACCCCGCATTTACATAACCTGACAGCCACTTGATAGGTGACACGTCCTCTTCCCCTACTCCCTCACCCGCCTCGTTTGTTAACTTAAATGCGGGCGCTCGCACACACAGACTCAATTGCACACACAGTAACATTTAAGGAGCTAAATAAAAGGGAAACAAAAAAAACATTTTTTAATCAATGCTGTGCATTAAAGAAAAAAAATGGATTTCTAAGTGGGATCCCCAAACAAAACAGCTCTTGCAGTGCAATGTGAAATAGACTAAGCTCCTTCCTTTTAAATTTGCAAAAGTGTAAACAGGTTTCCTCACTGATGAGTCTCAACACCTTTTGCAATGTGTTTAAGTGAACTGGATTTTGCTGTTGGAAGGTCCCCTGCCTTTTTATTTTGCCTCTATACAGACTGGAATGTTGAACAATAATCTCTTTTCAGATCACTTGGTTGGAGCTCAGATTTTCACTTTCAAAATCTTAATCAGTGTAACTACTCACAAAGACTTGACAAAACCTCTGACCTCCAAGTTAAACAGTCTGATCTTTGAGTTATACTTCAAAGCGTTCCTTTACTCCTCCGGTGAATTGAGCACGGTAAGAATCAGCTGTAAGCAGATTAGTCAAGTGCTTAATCTCATTTCACACATCCATGCATTCTCTCTCTATGCATTAATCAAGGGTCAGTATATTGGAATTGGGAAATGTACCTCAAGATTAGTGTCACATAGAAAAGAGGGGGGACAAAAGAGTTTTGGCTCTGCGATGTAGTTCAGTAAAGTCTGGAGGAAAACTACATAAGCAAGACTGCAGCCTCCCCTTGGCTGACCACTCTGTAGCTGCAAGTGCTGCATTAACAACATCTGTTTGATTTTGTCTTATACTTACACACTCTTACACACCGGAGTCATTTCTAAATGAAATTGGATTCCAGACACAGACAGTAGAGCTTGTACACAACAGCAGCTGTTAGTTAATCTGTGTACATTACGATATGTGTGTAATGTAAATATCTACACGTGCTTTCAACAGATTCTTTCTCCCACGGGTGATGTGTGGATAATACTCCTTTCACAGGTTTATCTAGCACTCATAATCTGCAACCTAATCAAGAACGCACCTCTCAATGGTAGTAAGCCTCAGTGGTTACAGGAGTGATGAGAGTTACAGTTCAAATTTATGATATTTTGTGTGTTTGCACAAGCGAAGCGGTAGCCAAAAGCGAGAGGTGGACACTGATTTATATAAGCTCTCAAGCTGGAGTTGTCAAATCTTTCACACACAGCCCTGTTGCCAGTTGGCTCAGAAATTGTGTGATTGATTCAGATTCAGCCTCATTGCACTTTTCCACAGGTTCCTTCAATCACCTGTTTCCAGACAGTACAACAATTCAAATAACTTATATATGAATTTTTTTTTTTTTACAGTAAAGTACCACTTGATATTTAAAGAATAGCTTCATTATCCTGTAGCAGTTTCTATGCAAGAGGGCTGCACTGTGCTGAAGCCCAGTCAGAGGCAGAGTGGAACATTTTTGGGAAGTAAATCTATTAGTAAGCTTATGCTATTCAGAAATGATAGGAAACAACATGTGATTAAATCTATGCGTGAAATCCCAGGATATTTACATACTGGTGCATCCTGTATTATCTCTGTATATTGATATTTAACCTATCCTGCTCCAGCATGAGAAAACAAGAGAGGCAATTGTGGGGTCACAGTGGAAATGCAGTCAAGGTTAATGATAGACTGCAGGCAGCAAAATGCAACATAGTGTTGATCTAGTGTGTGAGTGCATGTCTGTGTGTGTGCATGCAAACCGCTGTAATGTGCTTATGTAACTACACCAGCACTCATTTGGCTCCTTTGCTCATTCCCAACCTAACAGAGGCAGTAGGCAGCATCCTTTCCAAAAAAATCCAGAGCCCTCTGCATCAATCAAATGGCTCAAAAGGTCAGAGCTGAGATAATGTGTTGTTTTTTCTTTTGAGAACTGTGGGGAATTGTCTTGATAGACACTGGCCAAAACAGAGCCCAGCAACTGTCACGGCCTGATTATTTGATAACTTATGTGCACTAATTAATTGTTCTGCCCTTTAATTAATTTAATATAGTCAAATAGTTTTATAGGTTGAAGCTGTTCTTGTTTTGGTCAGTTTAATGTTTAGCAACCAGAGAATTAGCAGCGGGCTAACTCTATTTGTCCTTTTCCCCTCAACATTGTCATCCACTAGTGCTACTTAGGATGTTAATTCAACCTTCCTCTATGACCATTTGCTGGACTGGTTTGACTACATGCTGCACACTGTGGAAATTAAACAGTGAAGGTTATCAGTTCATGGATGATTTATGGGCCATTGGGGTTTAACACGGTTTTATATGCGACTTAGATATGCAGGCATACTTCAAGAAATGGCTACCATCAATACTGCTGGGCTCCACTGGTGTCTGGTTGGATGCGAACATTTTGATTAAATTATATAAATGATAAAAGCTTTATGTAATTTAGGCTATGTGGCTGTGGTGGTGGAGTAATGCAGTTCACATAACTGATATCAAATCCTTTTCCGAGCCCTTTAACTTTACCATATTTGTTTGACAGAGACCCAGATGGTGAGACACCTTTTCTTTGGCGATCCCCCAGAGACACTCACACCTCTCTGAACCACTGATCTTGATTATGCTAAAGAGTCACAATATTTGTAACAGCCTCTCGGTCTTGCAGCCGTTGCCCGTGGGACCCGAGTTTGATTTCATTCGTCTTATCGCATCTTTTCATTTAATTCAATGTAGTCTAGAATCAGTTTAAAGGAACACGTCCTTGAGCTGCGTCTTAACCCCCGTCTCTGCCAGCAAATTCTCAGAGGCCTTTTTGACAGCTACTTCTAACATTACTCAAGTACCTCTGCTCAGCACTGAGGGGGTGGGGCTTTTGATCACTTTTATAGCATCTGCTTGATTCCTCCACTCTCCTGAGGAACAAAAAAGGAGATAAAATGGGAGAAATATAGCCCTGCTACGGTTAGATGACACCATTACAATGCTGTGAAAGTTGTAACATTGAAATATCATAAAGTCTTAAGGATTTGAGAAGGACTCTAACCTTATTTCGGGGGACCATCTAGGTTACTTAAATCTGTTCAACATTATTGATTCGGGTATGAGCAGTTACTCTGATTTGAACACAGGACTCTCTGACGGGACCCGATCTGTCACCATTAGCAGTTTGGCTGCGACGACCCATTTTGGAGCCATTCAGTTCAGGGGGTGTCTTACATGAAGACATCTGTCCCATATTGTTTCTGCAATTTTTGTATATTGTACACAAACACCTGTTTGGTTCCTGACTTTTCCCCTGGGTTACATGCATGTGTTCAACCTTTTCTTTATCTAAAGTTTGAAGAAGTTGACTCTGATTTGATTTTGCAGTGCTGGCATAAAGTGCAGCTACAGGTATTCCCTTTTTTGGCATCCCTATCATCTTTTGTAAGCCAGAACTGTCAAGGTCACCAAACAAGTTCGCAAACACTTATGCACCCACTCAATACTCCCAAGTTGTCCTGTTCCAAGCTTTCCAGACACAAACTTTTTTTAAAAAGTGTGTCAGTGCTATTACATTTATGGGCCAAGTTAAATTAAATGGCTTGCTGCTGATGTTTAAATCCTAAATAACAAACTCCTCTCGTCTCCTCTCCTCATCCCCTCCCCTATTCTCTCTATTCAAACATACACTTGACTTCCTTTCTCATCCTCTTCATCCCTCAACTCTCCTTCCCTCCTTTCCTCTCCTCTCAGCGAGCTGTAGAGTGAGTCACACTCCCTCTGGTGTGAAGTGCTTTATCTCATCAAGCAGTGGATCAAGCAGGGTCTTTTTATTACCTCAGTAAGACTATTTCGCCCAAGTAATAAAATTGTAAAACACTAAGCAGTCTACTTCTTGAAAAGGAAGTTAATAACAAAGAAAAAAAACAATTAAAAATAATTGCTCCTTCATGTGATTAAGCTATGCTGAATAATGAATATAAAATAAAAATGTGTCACATTAACAAAGCAAATTATAGACTGGCAGCTGGTGAGAGGTCTTTCTGTTGCATTTTGGAGGCACAAAAGATGACTGAAGAATTCACATAATGAGAGCTACAGTAAACACAACATGGCATGTTTAAAGCATGTAAATATGTCTTTACAAAAAGAAAAAAGGTTTACAGTCTGAATGGACACTATCCGCTGGCCTTTTCTTTATTTACAGTCATAAAACGTATCAAGTTCTTTGAAAAGAGAAGGACAAAACACATATATTCAACTTTCCAGGCACTGGAAAACTGAGGGCAGAAGGCAGCACTCTTTTTGTCTCTGTAAACTTAAGTTTGAAGGAGCAAAGTTTTACTCTTTTGTTATATGATGTTTTATTCATGCACACATTCTGCTGCCTCTCTCAGCCATGTCTCAGATGTACCCTCCCTCGCTCCAGACCTGGTATGCGTGGTGAGCCCAGGTTCCCTTCCGCTCCTCATTATTATGGTGTAATAATGCTAATATATGGTCTTTCAAGTCACATCAGTTTGCTATTTTTCCTCCCAGTTCCTACCAATATTTGTTTTGGTGGAATATTTCATCGTATTATCGCTGTGTGTGTAAGAGCCAGTGTGTATATTTTTCCTCTCTGTGCACTGGTTTATTCACTTCGACAGCATAACTATAACATTTAACCAATTAAAACCTTAAAACCTTCCTTTTTGATAAAGCTTATAGTTAGGGTGGGCACAGGCTCGCTCTTAGTTATGCTGCTATAGGCTTAGACTGCCGGGGGCTCCCATGATGCACCGGGCACCTCTCCCTCTTCCTCTTCTTTGCTTCCTCTACTCTTATTTCAAAGCCAAGTCAAGGTCTGCAGTTTTGTCAATTTGGCGGTATGTGCAGGAGGCATGCTGAGGATTGAAAGTATGTATACAACCAAACTAAGTCATGGCAATAAAACAATGACATGGCAAAATCACAGACAGTGCAAATTGATATGGTAGTAGTGCAAACTGGAGTCAGTTTATAAACTGGTTAAAGTGGTTAAATTGGTTAAAGTGGTTAATGTGAATACTCTTATGTCCTGTAAAGTGCATGTTACTGCCTGCCGGAGCCCCGGTCCTCTTTGTTCTCTCTCCAGTCTTGCAGGTTCCTCACTGATTCTGGTTGCATGGTCACCGGCCTGGTGAGGACATGATCCGTGTCTGTGTTGTGGAGAGAAGGTTGAGTGGCCAGAGCTCCATATGAAGACATCTAGCGATGCACCTGGACTCACGGACTCCTTTTCCATTACCTGTGATGTGTGATACCTTCACACATGGACTAAACCCATGAACTCAGCATGTATAATTTCCTATATGATTGATGATGTTCTCTGTACATGTGGCATCTATTGCACATCCCAAGGAGAGGGATCCCTCATCTGTGGCTCTTCCTCAGGTTTCTTCTTTTTCCCATTAATTCAGGGTTTTTTTAGAAGTTTTTACTGACCCGGATCGAGGGTCTAAGGACAGAGGGTGTCACAACTGTACAGATTGTAAAGCCTTCTGAGGCAAACAATGTTTGTGATGTTGGGCTTTAAATAAATACATTTGATTTGATTTTTGATTAAAAAAAAAAAAGCTGGTCAAGCACAAACAAGTTTTCAGTGTAACATTTCATTCACAATCGGCTTTTACAGAACTGATCCAATGACTGGCAAGTTGGGGTTGCAGCCTTCAAGCAGGCCCTTAAAGCAACTGCAGATGTACTTGTAATTTATGTAGATGTAATTTATTTCACAGGTAATTAAATAAATCACTCAAAAAAAGCCACAGATACTTATATTTATTACAAATCTTCATAATATTTAAACTTACATATTTGTAGAAAGCAGAGCGAATTCTAATTCAAGGCTCTGATCCTCACTTGCTTTATCAATTTCAACACTGTTTCTCTCTGTTATCAGTGAATTTAGCAGTTTTCACTGCCACTGCGCACACGAAGAACAAAAACAAAGTATCAGTCAGCACCTCAGACCTCCAAGAATCAATTAAATCGAGAAAAGAGGTGAGACTTTGTTGAAAAAGCAGGTCAATTCACAACTCTCTTGGTGTCGATTTTGGTCACAAGAGCAGGCAGACAAAGTTTGCAACTAGCTGGTGAGCATGGTGGACCATTTAGTGACTAAAGAGCCAAATATTTCCATCAAGAGTTTGAGGAGATCACAACAGAGGAATTATGCCTCTCGGAAAACACACATAAATGTCCACGCATAGACAGGGTCTTATGGGTAACTGTACATTGCAAAAACCTGCAGAGGAGCCGCACGCCTTCTGAATCTCATCTATATGCATAATTCCAGCTTTTCATAAGCTTGCTACAAACACACACAAATGAATGCAAATGTAACTGCCTTAAATGCCTTTAGCACTATCAACTTAATGATATGTCAGATTTGTAGAATGTGAGCCGAGGGCATCAGTATCTCCACCCTTCATAGTTAGAGTATTAGTTCAGTGCTGGGATTGATTACCCTGAATGAATTGATGTGGCTCGACTAGAATCCAAAACTGTACTTGTGGAGGTACAGTATGTTGCTGGGTGTCATGAACATTAATTTCAAGACCAAGAGATCTGAAAACGTTTCGGAAATGTTTCACCTACCTTCAAGGAAAAATGGTGGATCAGTGGTGCTCATCGGTTAGCACCGTCACCCTGGTAACATCACATCGTCGCCTAATCTTTAGTCAAACACTCCTACACTGCTTTCGAATGCCACCTGAGCGAGGTAGGTCGGATTTGGCCATCCATGATAATGGTGTGGTAATATGTGCATGTGTATTGTATGTATCGATCAACTGTTATCAGGAGAGACTATATCTGCACGTGCAGCTTCAGCCATTTATCAGCACCTGACCAGTACTGTGTGTGCTACGTTCTTGTGCACTTCATGGAGCACCTGTCACCCCATTGCCTCCTTTAATTTGGAATGTAATGATTTATGCCCAGAGGCAGAGCTGGTGTGCCCTACTTTAGACTACACAGAGATGTTAAGAGGAATCAAATAATAATTCATAGCAGTTATTACGCCCTCAAATAAATTGGTCTATTGACCAGCTTTTTCCCTTGACAATACCCTATACATTACAGTATATACAAGCATTATTTCTCCCTGAGATGTATAATTAATTAAAAAATATTCCACCGAGATGTGCTGAGAGTTGAGAACATTTTCATTTAGCTTTGCATTTACTCATTAAAACTATCCATTAGTTGTATTTGTCCAGTAAATGCCTGTGGTATGTTACCATATGTTAACAGACTGAAAATGGATCTGAGTTTAATTTTAATCTAAACTTGTCATTGTCAAGAGAGGGCCATACCTTCAGTGAGCTTACCCAATGGCAAAGAACCACCGAACAACGAAGAAATGAGAAACCTGCCAATCCCTCCTCTGCCAACAACAGTTTACACGACAAAGACAAGTGAACAGAAGACCAGTGAGGAAATGCAAGCTAAAAAGAAATTATTAGACTGAGCGGAAGAGGGTCCACTCTCTTCTCATTCCCACCGATCGCAGCTTTAAGTTTAATTCATTTAGTTTCTTTGTATTTCGACAGAGCTGGAAGTAAGAAGTAAAAATGTCAGAATCGTAAGAATATATTTTGTAGATAAATATCTGTAGCCACCAGCAGCAAAGATATCTGCAGTCTCCAGTTTTTCTTGATGTATTTCCTTTCATTTTATGCACTGCTTGCACAGAGGGAACCTCCATTATTAAATTTAGTCTTTCTAACACAAATGGATGAAGTGATTTTACCTTTGTGCTATAATTAAAATCTCCAACCACGAAGTCCACTGCATAATTGAGATGAATTCTGCCTCAGGTTTATTCTGAATACTTCTCATGACACATTTTTAGATATAACCCTAGATATAACAATGTGATGCTGGGAAAACAGGGAAAATTGAAAATTACAACACTATCAACTCCTTGACATGAAAATCACACAGAAAATATGGATGGAGTGTTTCCTTATGTTGCATTCGGCCTGTTGTTGTTGGTGCCTTAAGGCAAGGTCACCAAATATATCCTCAGCTAATCCTCCTGCCTTGGATTTCTCAACATATTCTTATCATAGTTTTCATCAGTAAATCCAAAGAAAATTGCTTTTTTTAATATTACAAAGGGACTTCAAATAAGAGTTTCTTACTGCTGAACTTGTCACCGCCGTTTGCTTACCTTGAATGACGTGTAATCTGCGTTCGATTAAATCAGTGTCAGGGGGAGTAGGTGTTTTCTCATTATATTTCTGGTATTTACAGCAAGTGTACACTGTAAAGGCAGCACAGCATCAGGTCAGCACAGCCGCAGAGGCAGAACTGTCTGGAAAAAAACAAAACTTAACGGGTGGAAAAAGATCATAAATGTAACTTCCTGCAATGCACCAGGATGAGGCCAACTGGCAGGTCTAATCAGGGTAAGCAATCATAATCAATTGAGACTTCATAATCTTCTTATCTTAATGTTGCTTAACTAACTGCTGGCCCACAGGGTCAACTGGCCAACAGGGAAAACTCCTGTTGTTCCAGATGGCCAGGCTGACCTTGCTGATGGGGTAATTGTATTTTGATATCTCGCCAGTCATGACTAATTGGGCAGCTAATACATCAGTTAAGGAAGTAATCAATAAAATTAAATAAATCAGAAAAAGGAGTTACTTTAGAGATATTCTTTGAAACTGAAACTTAAGGAACACATATCCAAATATACATTGCTTTACAATGACGGTAAACACACCACTGAGATGGAAGCAGTGGATAATAAATAAAGCTTTCTGCAGTTTTAATTGCCTCCTTTACATGCTGCCAGCTATGATCAGTCACTGGACTTGCAGGCTTTGCTGTCTTCATGGCATCATTTTTGCTATGTTGTTGTGACAAACGCTCACATCATTTAAAAGTCTTGGCAAAGACAACGCCTAATTTCTATGACAGGACAGTTTCCTCACTGCAAGTAAACCTCGCAGAGCATCTATTGTGTCAGCTTATCAAAACCCTGGAGCACAAAATAAAACAGGGCTCATGCTCAGCGATTCCACAGCTGTTTCTGTCCTTTGAAATGTAGGTTGTTCCACCGTACTCACATGGAGAGATATTTAGATTTTTTTTCCCTGTCTCGCTTTTCAATGTGGATATTTCTAAATAAACAATAACTAACTATTACTCGGGAATCTCATCTCTGCTGGTTTGCTTACTACCATGAGTATATACTATCCATTTTAAAGAGGGAAGGGTTAACAATTAGGGTTTTAGATACCTTTTCCAATCAACGCTGTTTGTTGCCGTCATGATTTTCACATAATCAGAGATCACTAAAAATGTGATTAAAGACTACATGTAGCACCTTTAGTTTAGCCTGACAAGCTAGCAGTCAATCAGGATGAAAGCAGAAGCACCCTAGTGGGGATGCTGCTTTAAATCCACAATTACTCATGAACATTGTGACCTTGTGGTATTATACCTACGAGATACAGTGTGTGACCTCTGGACCTTGTGTAGACAAAATGCATAACAGAGACTGGCCCTTTGTCCTTTTGCATGCATGCGTGGACGTGTCTGTTTTGGACGTGTCTGTGGGCACTTAATTCACACTACTTCACAAGGTGATGAACATGACTCTCATGTGAATAATTGAAGATGCTTGAAGAGCCTTTGCTCTCCGTAAAACACACTTGACCTTTACTCTCCTGCTTGGAGGTATGAGCAACAATAGTCCTTTGAAAATTCAAATATAACTAAGCAAACAGAGAGGGAGTGCCAGTAGAAAGCGAGAGAGAGAGAGAGAGACAGAGAGAGAGAGAGACAGAGAGAGAGAGGTCCAGTAGCTCAGAGTGGAGCATGTGTTGAGATGCTATTGATGTTAAAACTGAGGTAAATGTAGCCAAACGCACAGAAAGAAGAATGCTGTTTCTAACAACAAGTAATTTCAACTCACACAGTTCACTGTCTGTTTGTTTGCTGTCACAATATTCAAATATTGCATTCATGAATATTTCTTTCTTTCATCATTCCCTTTCTAAGAATAATTTCTTTCTATACGTGCCTATATTTAGTTTGTGCTCTTTTCCCACCACAACCATCCATGTGGCTCGTATAAATACAATTTGCACTATTCCTATAGGCTCGGAGTAAATCTGACTTTAGTTTTTAGAAAGAGCCCGCCACACAAGAAACAGCTTAACCAAAGACTCTGTTTTGCACTTGGACGCACAGACAGCAGTGCTCTTCACATTGGTGTCGGAGTGCCTTTTTGTTGCCTGATGATTTATTATCTCAGCGACATATAGTATATTCTCTGCAGAGGGAATGGCCTACCTCTGCAAGCCTCCAGTCTTGTACTGCTAATGTGTCTTCCCAAAGCCGTGCCTCCACTGTGTAAGGCATTTGCCCTCATTTACATAGCAGGTACTTCATTAACTTGTTACTTTTTGTTGGCTATAGTCATTGCTATCTTAATTACCAAAAATAAGTGCCAAGTGCAGCTTAATGATGTGGCGATGATTTACTCACTGATAGTCATCAGATGGATTCAGCCTAATTGCGCTTCAGGACTTTCGAATTTTGAATATCAGCTTGACTTAATGGGATGAGTGAGCTGATAACCCCAGCTCTGGGAAAATAGTGATGCTCTCCAAGTGGTTATTTAGCTGATCTTTATCTAAACTGTTTTTGACTCCTTCCTTATCAATATCTTTATAATTAAACAGCAAAAGCAAAGGGGAAGTACAGTCAAATTAACAGCACTTGCAACACATCAAGGATCCAACAACCCAGACAACAATAATGGATGATTCTGCAAAAAATGTCCACCTTTTTATGTCAAATGCCAGTATTCTTTTAACCCTCCTATTATCTTTGGGGTCAATTTGACCCTATTCAATGTTTAACGTCTCTAAATAACTTTAAATACATCTTTCTCATGCACAGTCCAGCTATGCCTGCAACATGCAGGTGTACAATGGTAAATCCTCTGGGGAAGAACCTGCCTTCCAAGATCATCAACAGCTGCTGCAACTGTTGTGAAGGACACCCAAACAGAGACACACAACCCAACTCCTCCAATTGGTTCAAACTGCAGGCAGGAAACATGCAAGGTCTGTCCCAGCAGAAATGACTCCAAGAAATACGTCTGCAGGGAGTATGCATACTCTGCACATCATGTGTACAGCAGTGCAGACAAAAGGCTGGAATGTATCTTCTGGTGGCCTGAAGGAAAAATAATATGCTATCCATATTCTGTCAAACTCATTTTAGTGACTATGTCACTTTGTTTTTTATCTCACACATACATACTCACATACATAGCACTCAGAGTAGTATAGAACAATCCCTGACACAATGCTCAAATGTACTTTTTTATAGGTTTTTTGTAAATAAAGAACTGTTATGTGTTCCTTATTGATGATCTGATGATGATGATCTTCTGTTTTACAAATAAAATTTTTGAAATTCGTGGGGTCAAATTGATCCCAAACATATTAACTGTTACTATTCCTGATAAGAGAAATACTTTTTCATTCCAAATGTTATATATAACAAAAATATGTACTTAAAAATAATATAAAGCCATTAAAACACTAAAAAGATATGTCTTTACCATTTTAGGTCAATCAGTTAGATTTTATGGTGCTCTTCATATTTCTCCACAGTTGCATGAGAGATGTTCTGGGTGTATAAGGGGGGTGAGTGAGGGGGGTTGTTTTATTTAAAGGGATATTTAGGTAGTCAATAAAACAAACATAAAGTACCTGACACATGAACTTGGGTAACAATCCATCCATTTTCTATACCTGACACACAGGGTCACAGGGTGTGCTCAGCTGTCATTGAGCGAGAGGCGGGGTACACACCCAGTCAGTCACAGGGCTGACATAGATAAACAGACAAACACACACACTGCAATTTAGAGTCACCAATTAACCTAACCTGCATGTCTTTTGGATTGTGGGAGGAAGCTGGAGTACCCAGAGAGAACCCACATGCAGGCACAGGGAGAACATGCAAACTCCACACAGAAGGGCCTCTTGCTTTGTTGTGAGGCGACAGTGCTAACCACTACACCACTGTGCTGAACTTGGATAACAATTTGAATCATAATCATTTTCTGGAGGTTTAAATTGCTGGGGTCAAATTGACCCCAAGGGTAAAAGATGTTAATAAATTTGAAGGTAACAGGAGGGTTAAATTTTCACTCTATATTCTGCAAAGACACAGAACACAAAGACAAAGGCAAAATAAATTATGGCTTAGGTTTGGTTAGGGTTAAGTAAATAAAACACTTGAATGTGACAAATATAGGACACACTCCTTCCTGAAATGCCACTAAACATTCATGTTAGCTGCTGTAATGCAACTTGTGAGAACTGTCCAACATAAATGTAATTCCAAGGTCACTGGGCTGAAAATAGCCAAGACATTTATCATACAATACTGATATGCGATGTGCACTCGAGAGGTGAGGTCCTCCCATGCCCCAAAAGGCTATGACAACATGCTGTATGGTCTGGGTGTTCTATATTTCTGTCTTTTAATATAAATCACAGTGTGTTTTCTTATATATATTTGTAATATTTCTGGTGTAAACAGGATGTTGTTTTCCCTCCAAGGTGATGTTAACCCACTTACCGAGCCTTTGCCTGTGCAGTAGACCTTTGAATCCCAAGATACAGTAGAGCTGCCCAAGCCTTTGTTGATTTGTAGCTTTCGTCGTCGTTATGTGAGCCAGTGCATCATCCCTGTCATGGGATTTCCTTTCTGGCTCAAGTGCCGGCTGTACTGTTATTGACAGTGCAGACGGATGGCTCAGTTGAAAGCAATATACACACACAGAATGGCAATCATTACCGAATTACAGAGGATTCCCTTTGAGGTCTGAGATGCTGACTCGGTGGACAGTAGCTGTGGGAGATGTCTGGGTCAATGGAGTCAGAGCGCAATTAGCCACGTTATTGTATGTTGAATGACTAATTGACGTCCTTATGACAGGCAAAAGGGATTACTGCACATGTTAAATAACACATAACACGTGGAACTGAAGTGAATGAACAAACGAGGCTCAATTCTGAGACTTGTGATTTAGAGATGGGGAACTGGCCAGAGACAGTGTGACAGATGACAAAGATGTACCAGCCAAGAATCCAGTTAGGACACTCTCTCCTCTATCCCAATAAAGAACATAAATAATACTTGACGAGTGCAGATTGCCCATTTTCCACAAAGTAAAAAAAAAAGAACATAAAGAGCGGGTTTGGAATGTTAATCAGAACAAGACACGACTCTTAAAAAGGGCAAGAAAGCCCACAAGGACATATGCGAATGACTAAGACCATGTTTGCCTATCTGTCATCCTGTCTCTCCTCTGTCTGTTTTGTCTCTTTTATGTTTTGCTGCCAGTGTCTCTCTCTCTCTGTGTGTGTGTGTGAGCTTGAAACACCAATTTCACATGCAGACGTGGTCGGGGAGTGGCCACAGTCAGCGGGGAGACGTGAATCACTCAGCAGCTGACCACTGCAGAGGAGAAGAAAAGGAGGAAGGAGGGGTGCGCTGGAAGAAGAAGAAGAAAGGGGCGAAGAAAGGGAGTGGGATAGAGAATTTCAGGGACTGATAAAGAAAAAAGAAACCAAGCAGCATAGGTAGGCTGAGAAAGGTGCTGATTAAAGGAAGAGAAACAGCTTAGAGGATGGACAAAAGGAGGAGGAAATTAACAACAGACATGAGAACAAAAGAAGAATGAAAGGCAGTGCATTGGCTTTTTATTTATTAGATTATTTATTCCGCATGCTGTGCTTAAAAAAACGAAAAAACAAAACAAAACATGATGCTGACTTTTTGACTGTTTCTCCCTCTATCACATGCACACGCACGCACACACATACCCGGCATTGCTCATTCATGCTGAGATCTCCCCCACTTTTGCTTAACGCAGCACACCCGTGCGCTCGAGTCAAAAGTTCACTCTCTCCCGAGGTCGTGGCATCCTGCTTCAGGAGTTGAAGAAGCGCTTATTGGTTGTGCAGACGTGATCGGAGGCACCTGGGCAGAGATGGTGGAAGATCACCATTACAGACTTTTATTATGCAGCGAAAAGACTGACTGAGTGATTAAAAAAAAAAAAAAAAACATTACCCTGAGCATCACAGTGCAGGAAATATTCAATGCGGCAAGTGATTTCCAGGTTCAGTAATCACAGACAAGCAACACAAAGGTGTATAATACATAATGATGTCCTCAATAAGGTTATTTGCCTTATATGATTCTCTTATTGTAAAATGGTATTGGCTATAATAATCACATTTTCGAGACTTTAAAGAAAACAGCACAGAGACTTCTCACGCTGTGTGCCATGATTGTGTGTGTTATATACTTTGCATAACAGCTCCGCCTCTTAGTCTGCAGCGGATCTTCACTAAATCAAGCGTAATTATTGATTATTTTCCTCTGACTCGCTATCCTTTGATTTGAAATGTGAGATGTTAATCTGTTAACATCTACATTAATCTGCGAAGACCAAGGTGCCACATGTATCTACTCCTGCTATTATCCTTGGCATACTGTACGGAAACGTCACTCCCAAAGCTGATTTCACTCGTAGCTTCCCTAGACTATAAAACAGCCTCACACAACCAGTACAAAGGAGATTTTAAAAGCTTCACAACAATTGCATGATAAATTAATTATACATGTCCCAGAGATATACTATAGCCAGACAGTAGAGACATTATTCAGTTTTACAGCTACATGTGATTACAAGACATCCTGAAGCTCTAAACACAGCAGACGTAAAAGTCTATTACCAAAGGTGCTTTTCTGTTCTACTGAGGTGTCATGTTGGGAGTGAGAGTCATTCTTCTTCTGGCCACGTTGTCCGCAATAGTCCTGGATAATGCTCACAGCAGACCCTGCTCTTTGGACACATTTCTTTCAGCCCCCTCGCATCGCCGCCACACTTACAGCTGACCGATAATGAAAGATGTTGAGGAAGGCCGTAATGACCAGCTGGTTTTTGGTTGAAAGATTATCACATCTTCTTTCTCTCAACAACAGTCAGGTTTTTCTCAAAAGCTAAGAGAGAGAGAGAGAGAGAGAGAGACGTCCTGAGAGTAAAACACAGAATGGATAAAAACAGACACAAGGGATAGATTAATGTAAACATGTCAGACTGATAGATGTGACTTGAGTTACAGTGGAGTGACAGGCTGAATAAATGGATGGAATGGGCCCAGCGACTGACAAACATAGCATTTTCTAAAAACCTGAGCTATATTGACATCATGCCATGACTCCTCAAGGGTAGCCCCGCAGAGCCCTCTCCATAAACCCTCCATCCTCGCTGTTGAATTGTCAACCTTGAACCCCTCCCCTAGACCTGGTTGTTGCTTTCTCTGAAAGTTTTTCTTTCTTAGATTAATCAGACATAGGATGCTGTGTGTTGTTTCCACCATCTAAGGTATGCCAGTAGGAATCTGACAGGCTCTGGGGTTCGTAGCCAACTGCAAGACGGAAAAAAATCATCATCAAGGTACCTTCTTATTATGCTAATGGGAAATTCCGAGTTTTCCTCCAATGAAACCATTCTCCCCACAGTCATAATTTACTCAGTTATTACCATACAAATTGTTTGCACTGTGCTTTCAGAAATCCATTATAATTGCACCCCTCGTATATATAAGTTGGTTCAGTCACTTACTGCTGCTGAGGATTTAAACATAAGTCCTAAAGTGGCCAGACTGTGTGTGCACAAATTGCACAAATAATATACAGTGGTGGAAAAAAGTTTTTGGACACCCCATGCATTTGTGAAATATTGCATTAAGAATCACTCTTAGGTGCAATTTGCTTTAGTCCAGTCACAGCCGAAATACTAAACAAATCCTAAAAAAGCCTATTAAAAGCTTAAAATTGATTGGTTCCATAAAAATACATAAGAAATTTTTAGTATTGGGTCATTTTGGGACCAGTGATCCACTATTAAGGTTGTGCTTTTTATTAAAAGACAAAATTTTTGTTGCCACGCTTCATGTCTATATAAAGCCAGCACATTTGAAAGTTCTTCAGAGACAAATATGGCTAAAACAAGGGACCTAACGCAGGGAACATTCCTGAAGATACAGATTCTCAACCAGGAAGGGTACAGCTGCCGCCAGATAGCCAGGAAGTGCAGATGCAGTCCTTCAGCAGTTGGATACACTCTTCAGAAATACAGACAAACCAACAGCTTGGAAGACAAACCAAGATCTGGGCATCCAAGATCTGATCCTGCATGTGCAGGGAAAACTGCTGAGTGACATCACAGGAGCTTCAGCAGCAGTGGTCAAACCAAACTGGTGTCCACTGTTCCACCCGCACTGTACGTGGCCGATTTTTAGATCATGGCTTAAGGTCCTACAAGGCTGTCAAGAAGCCCCCGATCAATGAGAAACAGAGGTAAGCCAGGTGTTGTTGGGCCCAAGCACACAAGAACTGGACAACCAGGAATTGGAAGAAGATTCTGTGGTCAGATGAGTCCAGTTTCCAGCTTTATCTTCCTCCTGCTAATGTGAGGGTACGCAGAAGGCCAGGCAAAGCATTATCTCCAGCATGTACAGTACCTACCCACTGTCAAGCATGGTGGAGGCAGTATCATGGTTTGGGGATGCATGAGTGCTGCTGGTGTTGGTCATCTCACTGTCTGTGATGGCACATTGAACTCAGCCAAGTATTGTGCCATTCTCGAAACCCACATGCTCCCTTCTGCACGTGCACTGTTCCGTCGAGGTCAAAACTGGATGTTTCAACCAAGATAATGCCCCTTGCCACACATCCAGGGCCAGTAGAACTTGGCTGCAGGAGCACAGTATCCAGGTCTTAGAGTGACCAGCTCAATCCCCGGACACGAGCCCCATTGAAAATCTGTGGTGGATTATCAAAAGGTCTGTTTCAAACCGTAAACCAAAGAATTTAGAAGAAATAAAAGCAGTAATTCAAGAAGAATGGGACAAGATTACCCCTCAACAGTGTGAAAGGCTCGTGGGGAACATGCCAGCCAGGATTAGAGCTCTACTGCGTGCTAATGGCAGGACTACTAAATATTAATTTGATAATGTGATGATTTATTTATTTTTTGTTCAGTTTTGAACACATTCTCTATTGCTATTTGTTGACTTTGATACCGACAATGTTGAGAACTGACATATTGAAACTGTCAAGAATTTAGTTTTGTTAGTTTTTCTTGTAAACAATAAACAAAAAAAATATTATTTGTATTTGTTTGTCTAATGCAGCCACACCTTTTGAAACACAAAAAATATTTTTCCACAAATATTTCATGATAATATTTCAAATTGTGTAAAATTTTAAGGGTGTCCAAAAACTTTTTCCCACCACTGTAGGTCTTCAATTTAGCCACGTATTCTTATTTGTCCATTAGTCTGCAACTCTAATGGCCAGAAAAGGAGGAAATAAAGACTTCAGAAGAACGATTGATGATGGATGATTGGGATTTAACTGTGGGAGCTTTATGACCTGTTATGACCCATGACCATATCTTCACATAATCCTGCATCCTGTTAAGGTCAGATGGGAAAAAAAAGTGCCTCAACATCAACTGACAGGTAAGGCAGACCTTTTGTTTCTATACTTCGGTGTGATGCTGGTAGTTTGCTGCAATTTGTGTGGTGTTATTTCCACTGAGCGTCTGTTATCCAGTCACTCATTTGTTTTACTGTTGTTATTAAGTTTATTGAATCATTATTTATTGACTTTGTTTATAACAAACCATTTTTTGTGGGCAAAGAGAAGATGTGTCCTCCTCATCAGAGAAGGACTAAAATTTAAGGCCAGACTGCATGTTTTTATCTCAGTTTCAGGCCTGTGAAGACCACTAATCCCCCTTCAATCACTTCATGGATTTCCTGCACTAGCCTAGCCAATCCCAGCCCATGCGTAGATAACTTGCAACAATACCCAACAGATATCAACCCCAGGCAGCACTAAGTATACTGCCATCAATGAAATTTCTTTTACTCTGTGCTTTATAGAGCTACCAAGCAGGGGGATAAAGGAGAGCCTTGTTTAAGTGGAAGTGATTAAGCCTGATTGATGAGACTGTGAGGAGTGTGAGGGAGGATGTGTGGTGGCGGTGGTGGCGGCGGGAGAGCTGAACTAGGCCAGTGCTGCTCTTGCTTTGCTTGATTCAATTCCCACAGTGCATGAGCTGTGAGAGATTATCCATCAGTAAAGATTCGGCTGAATTACGTTTCCTTCCACTGCTGCCTTATCAACGGAGCTCAAGAAGTTTTATTGAAACCAGTGACCCCTAAGGGTGGAGAGGATGGGTGTCCCAAAGTTGGGTTTTAGGTGACAGCGAGCCCAGAGAAAATATATTATCAGATGGTTATAAAGTGTTAAAAAGTCACTTTTTATAAAGGTCTGAAAGTCATTGCCTAACTGTTTTAATGTGTGTAGTATTGTTTTGCAGTGAAATACCCCTAATTTATTTTTCCATCTTAAATGTACTTAGTGCTGTCAAACTGATTGATTGTCTGAACATTTGTGCTGCACTAAAAACACCAAAAAACAAAAGCGCTGCCTCTAAATCCATCATTATACTTGTGTGTGTTAATTGTCCTGTTTACTTGCAAGCGTCAGAAATAGAAAACTCAACAAAGACGGGCAAGTGAGACTGTGAAGCTTCCTCCCTATCAATCACTACGGCTTACATCGTCACAAACAGAACTTCACTTACTCTAATTACCATGCTGTGCTTGTTCTTGTATATCTAATTGTGTACTGAAAGCTAGTTTGACATGAAATTCTCAGTGGTGAGATCTTATCATCACAATATCTATAAACTGTTGACAAATCATGAACATATTTTATATTCACAGTATATCAGTTTCAGATTTGTTCACCAGCCTCTCTTGTCTGGCTCTGTCCTCTTCCTGTTCCTCGTGTGAGTTGTTTTCCTCAATCCACACCTGTCCGTGTGCCTTCAGTGTGTCACCTCCTGTGTGGTTAGCAAACAGAGCTGGTTGTTTGCCTCCTGTGTTTCAACAAGGTTAGGCTACTACTGGCCTTCATTCAGTGGAAGCCAAACAGATATTGCAGATTGGTTATTGATTATTCAAGATAACATTTACGTTACCAACCTTGGATGCAAGATCCCCCCGCCACACTGATAGACCTGTTTAGTTCAGTTTAGTCAAATCATGGTGCAGAAAAACACAACCTTCAATGGACCAAAGGCAGGATGTTATGAGAGCAAATACGTGATTGTAGCATGAATTCAAAAGCTTAAGTACTTTTAAAACCATGACGGATCGTTATCATAAAAGTGTGCTTATTATAGTTCTGAATTAGCATATTATTACATATTATGCAAATCATTTGATTATCTTGTATAATATGCACCTAAGCATATGAGTGCAGGGGTTTCTCTGTTCAGTAAAAGTGAAAAATGGCTGTATTTTGGAAGTGAGTGAAGCATAAATCCTTAATCCCAGCCTCATAACATTACAGCACAAGATGCCTCTTCTTCATCCTGTGTCTACCTGGTGGTTATTATTCAGCAGCATGAATTGCTGTTCAATTCAATTTCCCCACGTGGGCCCATGTGGCGCTGATGATATCACCAGAACTGTCCAATCAAGAGTTACCTGTCAGTCTACATAACTTCATATTTGCAGGTCTTGGTTTCTTTGTAAAAAGTCAGTGTGGTCACGAACTGGACAAAAAGTAAAAGGCAAAAGTGTATTTTTTTTTAAACCAAATTAAACCTTTTTCGAATGATATTGAAATCATTATATTAAATCATTGTTCCTTTATTCAGATCAGACAATGCCTAATGTATTCCCTCTTGTGAACAAGCAGGGAAATCAGTAAGCAAAGCGAGTCCTGTTCTACGAGGAAAACGGGGCGCATCAGAAGTTTATTTCTAACGTCAACGAGCATCTGTGCGCTCTGTATGACGCCTCAGGCTTTTAATCCCCCCCAACCTCTCCACCTCTCCTCCTTCTAAGCTGTCCTTCATTTTCTCTACCTTATCTTCTCTCTGTCTATGCACACATGCACACACACAACTACTGCAACGTTTTTACCGCCCTCTGTGTTTCCTTTTACTCTAGGTGTAATGGTTTGGACTGCCGTTGTGAAACATTAATGTATAATAGCAGTATTAGCCTTTCTTATCCCAGTGAGACACTTGAAAATAACATGTACACACACACACATACGCACACGTACACCCATACATAGAGATTCCTTTCTAAGGCTGACAGAAAAAACGTATATGCATAATAAATTACATTTTACAGGCTTCCCATAGAAGTTAATGCAAATGTATTTCAATACATATATTTTTCATGTGTGTTAAGAGCATACCATGCTTAACCTACTTTGCCATAAGGTTACCTTGGAATGCAGTGAATGCACTGCTCATGAATATCATCGAGCTCTCACAGCAGGGGGTCAACGCTCAGTGACACAAATGTATTTATGTTTATGTTGTGAAGATAAACGTAAGAAGAAGGAATAAATTGGATTGGATGAACCAGATCTTACAGTAAGGTCTCTTCTGTAAGGCAGCTTATGGATTTGTGAGCAGTGCAGTCACAACCTGATCAGTGTCTTCCATAAATACTGGACATATTTCAGTGCATTAATTGTAATAAGTAATACGAAAAAAAGGGGGGGGGGGGCTGAGCTCATTTGCGATGCAGATGCCTTACCTACAGTAGGTACAGCAATGCTTCTTTTCAGGAGAATCACACTCAGTCCAAAAAAAAATAAATTAGATTGAACTTTTTCTCCTCAGTTGTGTCCTGGAATAACCACTTTCATCATCAGTCCATGTGCTGAAATATTCGTTATTCTCCTCCTGAGCTTGACCTAAGAGGAAAGCACAACTGCAGCATGTCATGTCAGCGGGCTCCTGTGACCTATTTCTCACTGAAAGATGGTGTTCCAGGTTTATACATGTTGAAATTGGTTGGCCTTTTACTACATTTGAAATATATTTCAGTAACTGAACAGTGTAAGTACAAGGACTGTCCATGACTTCACTGGTTCATTATATCACATATAATTTTACATTTTAAACAACTAAATCAAGTGTGGGACATTAACTTAGATGCATGTACTCAATGTGCAATGTACTAAGAGGTCTACACAGGAAAAGCTGATAAAATGACATCTGATTTAGATACTGATGGAATTTAAATATAGTCTACATACATTTTTATTGCACTCCCTTTTAGCTATAAATATCTCCATAAAAGCAAATCATTTTCAGCTGCCCCAGTGAATCTCATAATCTCATGGGGTGTCTTCTCCGTTTTCGGAGCATGGTTAAATTTAGAGAACAACAAAACTGTGGTGAGAGTGTCAGAGTCAGAGTTCAGCTGTTTTAACCTTGTTAAATGTAGGCACGTAATATACAAAAATTTGATGGAAAGTTAAAAAGGATTTAGGAATACAGGCTTACAAAAAAATCTGAGGCCACGTTGTTCAAAACCTTTTTAAAAATTTCCATTTGGTCGAGTCAGAGAGGCCTTTCAGATGTTTATTTCCAGCAAGTATCATATCAGCATTTGGCATACACACAGAAACATGTAATGTTACTGTTATCTTCTGACATAAATCTAGACTTTGATCAATTGCTAATGTGAGCGAGTTCATGAGGGGCAGCTCCGATGACAAGCCATCACATTATATCAGTTGCATGCTATTAATCGAACAGGTTTTATACTGACAGGACAAATATTCAAACACATTCCTAAACCACAAAAGAAAATTTACATCTAATCATTGGCCAATTTGCATTCTAACAATCAGTTAAAAGTCTTCTTGGAAAAATATTTCCACTGATTGGCATTACTCACTGATTTCCATTTTAGTTCATGTTTCCACTAATGTTCATTTAGAAGCTCAGTGCTTGTCATTTGTCTTTGGTTTGGAAAGAAGCCTAGATCACACAGCACAAGCTGGCGAGAGTGTGGAGTATAATGGATCAGGTTAATAAATAACACCACTCACACAGTAACTGAACACTTTCAGCAACACATTAGACAACTTATTAATACCAATCCCAAATGGTTGCTTTGGCACAACATTGAACAGCAGTAAATGTGACAGCACATTAGCTGTTTACTGAGCATCAGCTCTGTTGACTCTCAAGTCGTGTGTCACATCCCCTGAATGCAGATACTGACTGAATGTGAATGAATGTGTTTAGCGGTTATCATACAGTCTCAGGAATGTGGCCAGATCACAAGCATGGGCCTTGGGCCCTTTGCAACTGCTAATGATGTCGCCCTCATGGTGTCTTAATGCTGCATTTGCACTACAAGCAACACGAGGCTATGTTTGCTTGTAGTAAAGACATGCTTTTTCAACCTCTCTGCCATTGATTTTCATAATGACACCGCTTTAACTGTCAGAAATATGAGTGCCAGGCAGCAGGGGAAAGGCCCAAATGCACACAGGCAGGGAGTCCAGAGATTAAATGAAAAGTTGAAAGTACATAATCTCTCTGAATCACAAGACAGGTGAGGGGCAAAATCAGGAATGCCGTCTGAACAGGCACTCCTTTGTGTATCTGAATCTGTCATTCAGTCATTTAAGCTTGCAGACCAGAACAGCTTCTTGACTGCAAAGGGTGATCATGTCCTTAATCCAAAGGGCTTGCATCTATTTCACTGGTGGAATCTGAACAACAAATTCCACTTAAAACGCACATTTTTTCAGCATTTGAGACACTGAGAGCTTACAGCCATGCAACCAGCTCTCTGATGCTGGCTCATGTCTGCGTGCTCACAATAACAATGCTAACATGCTATTATTGTGTCTGTCACACCTTCGTCCAGTTCTTAGTTCTGATTCTGTTGCCGGCTCTGCTGAATCTGCCACACATCAACACTCCCTGTCATTTCTGATCCAGCCACTCCCTCTTCCCCTGCAGCAACCCCTTTCCCACCATTTCTTGACCTTTCCCACCCACCTGCTCACCTGTTGCCCATTCCCATTTACTGACATGAATAAAGTATGTTGTATAGATCTCAGAAGGTTTAAAAAGATCTGAACTTGGTTAGTGCAGTCTCAGTTCAGTCTAGTCTTAGTAACTTGAGAAAAATAGCTGGGTTTGGATTGAGGCTCAGTTGTAAGAATAGTGTCTGGGGCTTTTCATGATGTGGTGTCAAAAGCCTTTCTCCCTAAAATTGTTCTTATCTTGAACTTTTTGCATGTTGAAGGTGAAAAACTCAGACAGGGTTTCTCAAGATGCCATTAGTGTTACTAAGTAGTGCCATTAAAATTGATTTCCTTGACCTCTTGGAGAACCCGATCCTATCAGAATCATCATTCTGTTGAAAGCTTATTGTCTTTGCCAACTTTGCAATCACTCACATACTGAACTGATATTGAATTAAATTTGCTTTGTGACACTGTCTAAAGATATGAAAATAAAGCTGCACTTCTCTGAGGAAGAGAAATTGTGCTTTGACATATGGTGATTGCTGTTTTTATAAAACTATTAGTTTTGTAAATCAACAATTCAGCTAGGTTTTTTTTTCTTTTTCTTTTTTTTTTTAACAGAAAAAACAATAGCATCTGCTCAAAACCCTTTCATTAATCCTGCCGACCAGGCATTAAAAATGAAGACAGATCACAGCAGGCAGAAGTTCTATTTTGGGGGTAATTTATACGTTCTGTGCTCGCTTCTCAGGCAATCTATTCAGTTTATTTAGGAAAACTAATCTCTGGATGTGAGCCGAGCCCTTTGCACACATTTCAGAACGTTACAGTATTTAAAACAAGCTAATACACTGGTCTGACTCCTTTTATTACAGCTTTTCATGAGTCAAAGTACAGCTTGAAGGCTTATTCAAATCAATCTATGTATACTTATATGTTTAACCCAGCCCCAGATTCTTGACAGAATGCCTTAAGCCCTAACAACATAAGAGGGAAGGTATTACATATTCATTTCAGGGACAACATGAAAAGTAAACTCCTAACCTGGGACAGAAAATCCACACCTTAACACACACATGCATGTAGTTCTTTACAGCTCTACACAGTGGTGTCCAGTGGCAGCATTGAACACAGTCTCCCTTCCTCCTCACATACAGTCTGACCTGTCAGAGGTCATCAGGGACCAGGGGTATTGGCTGAGCCTTAATTGGCCTGCTTGTCACTGTGGGGTTTCCATTTGGTTTCATTTGGTCAGACCGAGTTCTCTCCAGCACAGACTGGTGTACTGGGGACCATGAGATCGCAGCAGGGGCCCCTGGGAAATTAAAGCCCCGCTTAGATGTTCTTAGACTGACTGTATCTCTGTCCGTCTGCATCCCCGCTCTCCCAGTTCCCCAGTCTACCTTGCTGACTTTCCCTCTCTCTTGACTCCATTTCTTTGAGCTGAGGGGCACCAGCACATCTACTCCAGTGAAACCGGTGACATTTTACAGAACTGTGTTTCCATTTCTTTTCTGACTGTGTACAGGACAGTCTGGTGAATCTTAAATTTGTTACAATTTCACAACCTCTAACACAGCTAATTTTACTTGGAAGTATTTTATATGTCGATATTAGAAAACACACATGATGCAATAGGAACATTTTAGTACAGTAATGATAACAGTAAGAACAGTTACATACTGGCTGTAAGGAGTCATGATAGGGTTGTAATATCAGAATAGTGGAAAACTCCAGCAACACTTGTAGTATAAAGAAAAGTTAGGGCAATGCATTTCTACTTGTATTTTTCACTGGGGTCATTGTGAACCACATAGAACATTTAAATAAGATGGCTATGAAGAAAAATGTTGCCGAATCGGAAAAAACAATCATGCAAAACAAATTAATCATTGGTTGTACCATGGTTGGTGTAAGCATTTGGAAATTAATCTGATTTTTACTTTTTTTTTTTTGTTTTACTTTGCATGGCAGGTTTTTTCCTAACCATAGACTATAATCCAAACAAAATAAGAAGTCTAAAGCCACACTAGAAATCTATGAAAATGCTCACTGATAAGAAAAAACAAGTGTTAGATGGAAAAGCCAAATTGTTGGATAAAATGTGTATTTTATGATGGCACATCATTACTAAAGTTCACAAAAACATGAACTTGTCTGCACCAATTTACAAGGCAATCCACCCAACACTTGTAGAGGTATTTCACTCTGAACCACAAACGCCACGCTGCCATTATGGCTAAAAAGAAATTACATTTTTCAAATTAGGCTGAAACATTTTGAATGAGTGCCTGTTCAGATCCTTTGCTATCAAACTTCCAACAGGGTAAAAAAGTTATGTTTGTATATCTTAAAGACTCTAAAACTTCTGTGGCCTGTGAAGAGTACTTTAAAGGAAACATGCAGTGGGGTCTTTCCCAGCAGAAATTTCTACTTCATTATAACATGTGAAAATGTCTTATATGGAAAAAAGGCCCATAAACGTGCAAGAGGTCAGCAAATAACTGCACAGCAGTGCAGGCAATAGGCACTGTTTATCACCAATCAAAGCAATCAGCTCTGTGAGGCATGCTGATGGAACAACATACACATTTTTTTCTGCACCAGGGGATGGGGATTTATTTTATATGGGAGGGAATGATGTAAACAATTGTGACCCAGTGCATACAGCTCAATAGAAACCAAAAATATTGAAGTCTCTGAGTGGTCTGGCTGGAGTTCACACACTGACAGTCATTGAAAATCATTAGAATGACTGAGCTTCGGCTAATTTACAAAGGAGAACAGGGAACTCCAAATGTGCCAAGATGAGAGGCATATCAAGGGAAACTGTATTTGGCAGCCAAATGTGCTTTATTGCAAATTTGAGCCCTGGTTTAATTCGATAAGGGTTTTCAATGCATCCTGAAGCCATGCTTCCATTCCACATCAGCTAATGGGAAGACAATGTCTGTGAGAGTCCAGAAAGGTTTTCCTCCTCCTTTTTGTTCAGGCATCAACCATTTGCATATAGTTAAAGGTCTTCCCATTAGGAGACATGACCTCATTCTCCCGCTGCTTTCATTCAAAGTGTAGACCTTCTGTCTTTTACAGAATGCTTCATTAAATCCCTTCATCGCTCTCTTGTCTCCTTTTCTTTCCTCTCCACTCCCCTTTTTTCAGTCTCTCTATATGTCGCGGACTAACTTACTTTCTATCATTTAGAAGTTCAAGAGTGACATTCATGTGTAGGAATGAACGCCATACTGCTCAAGGAAGCACAGGAAGCCAGCTCATCCCTGCGGTGTCCACAGGAGGGTGGAAGAGTGGGCAGCTGCTCCTGCCCTTTCTGTCTCAGGTGCCAAAGTGCCCTTTTTCAAATGGCAAATCAAAATGTTTTTTTCCCATGTTTCCTTTATATCAATCGACTGAGGAAATGAGGCTAAATGATCCTTATTTAGCAAAAAAATAATGGCATTTCTGACAGATTTTGGCTGTTTGTGCTCTCCCTGCTAACAATGTGTCTACACTGAGCCCTGCTACTCCATCTATCATTTGACAATGTTGCTCTAAGAAGGATTACAGTCAGACACTTTTTTTTTTTTTAGCTCTGCTCCTGAAAGTATATGTACGCACCACCAAGCTAACTTTAAAACGATAAATCAAGAAGGTTACTATAAACACCATAGGCAGGATTATTTGTTTGTGTCTGGCTTTATAATATTGACAGGAAAAGTTTTATTGCTTGTTGTGCAATGGAAATGCAAAGAGGGAAAAAGTGGTTGTCTCTGTGTCTTCATAATAACTTAATGATCCAAAGAAAGATGATGAAAAAAAAAGAAAAGTAATTGGTGCCCAAACTCTGTTGCCCTCTGGAAAAATATCCTTCTCTGCTCTGTGTATGTGAAGGTATTTTAAGTCTGTGCTGTACACTGTGAGGCTTTTTCGGTTAGAAAAATGCTTGATCTTTGCAGGGAATTATTTCAACGCGCAACTGAAAAATTCATTAATCCCTGCAGGAGATACTTTGTCATAAAGCCATAGACTAATAATTTGTTGTAGATTTCCTCGCAAAACCACACTCTCTGCTTCATCTTCTCATTCTCTGTCCAAGAACCAGACTGAAGACCTAATTTCCAGCAGCCTTCCAGGATATTTACACACCAATCCCACGCTGTTGCCCACTCAGCCAGGCCTGATTAATATGCAGGAAATTGGACAGCTATTTGGCGTGCGCTGCGGCATGTTACTGGCCTGTATCATAGGCAACAGATGGGTGAAACATGAGAGGTCCAGCTAGTCCCAGTGGACTGAATCCCACAAGCTTATTACTATTCCATTCAACCCTATTTTAAGCAAAAGTACATGCAATCAATTTGTCATGTGTCACCTCCGACCACCTGGTGTATGACCCTACTCATTATGCCGGTGAGGTCCTTGTTGGAAGATGGTGCTGAGAAACAAGAAGTAGGTCAAGGGATGGATGACGATGGTGTGGCTGGGTGGATTTGCACATTTCCATTAAGTTCAACTTGTACATTGTTAACATGATGAATTTTCTCCATGTACTACCTCAGTATATAGGCTTACTATCCAATTGGAAGGGACGTCTACAAGCAAAGACAGTAGAATTGCCTCCACATTTTCAAGTTGTCCCATGAGCCTCGGCCTCATTTCTTTATATATGGAAAGTGGGAATGACCAATTAGTCGAAAGAGATAGTCATATATGGAGTTCTACATGGGTCGTAATAAGCTGTAGATAAACTGAGTTCATTGGGTTTAGTCCATGTGTGAAGGTATCACAGGTAATGGAAAATGAGTCCGTGAGTCCAGGTGCATCTCTAGATGTCCTCATATGGAGCTCTGGGCCACTCGACCTTCTCTCCACAACACAGACACAGATCATGTCCCCACCAGGCCAGTGAACCTCAGACAGATGGACCACAACCAGAATCAGTGAGGAACCTGCAAGACTGGAGAGAACAAAGAGGACCGGGGCTCCGGCAGTAACATGCACTTTACAGGACATAAGAGTATTCACATTAACCACTTTAACACTTTAACCAATTTAACCAATTTAACCATTTTAACCACTTTAGCCACTTTTACCAGTTTATAAGGTGACTCCAGTTTGCACTACTACCATAATAAGAGTAGAGGAAGCAAAGGAAGAGGAAGCAGAGAAAGAGGAAGCAGAGACAGAGGAAGAGGGAGAGGTGCCCAGTGCATCATGGGAGCCCCCCGGCAGTCTAAAGCCTATAGCAGCATAACTAAGGGTGAGCCTGAGCCTGTGCCACCTTGCCCACCCTAACTATAAGCTTTATCAAAAAGGAAGGTTTTAAGTCTATTCTTAAACACTGACAGTGTGTCTGCCTCTCAGACCCAGACTGGGAGCTGGTTCCAGAGAACAGGGGTCCTGATAGCTGAAGGCTCTGCCCCCTAGACTACTTCTGGAAACCCTGGGAACTACAAGTAAGCTCAAGCCTGCGTTTTGGGAGCACAGCACTCTAGTTGGATGATAAGGAGTTATCAATTCATTAAGATTTGACGGTGCCAGACCATGTAGAGCCTTATATGTGAGGAGGAGGATTTTAAAATCCACTCTAAATTTTACAGGGAGCCAATGCAGAGAAGCCAATACTGGAGTAATATGGTCTCTTTTCCTGGTTCTAGTCAGCACCCGAGCAGCGGCATTCTGGACCAGCTGTAGAGTCTTTAACGACTTGTTCGGGCTGTCTGATAAAATTGAATTACAATAATCCAGCCTTGGAAGAGACAAATGCATGGACTAATTTTTCAGCATCGCTTTGGGACAAAAAGTGCCGAATTTTTGCGATGTTGCACAGGTGGTAAAAGGCAGACCTTGAAATATGCTTAATATGGGTGTCGAAGGACATATCCTGATCAAATAAAACACAGAGGTTCCTTACAGTGGTGCTGGAGGCCTGAGTTAATGCCATCCAGCAAGGCTATATTAGGAGAAAACGTGTTCCTCAGGTGTTTCGGACCTAATAGGATCACTTCAGTTTTATCTGAGTTCAACAGCAGGAAATTTCTTGTCATCCAAGCCTTTATATCTTTAAGGCAGGCCTGGAGTTTCAGGAGCTGATCAGTTTTGTCTGGCTCCATTGATAAATATAGTTAAAATTGGGTGTCATCAGCATAACAATGGAAATCTATGGAGTGCCTCCTGATGATATTGCCAAGGGGCAGCATATACAAAATAAAAATCGCAACAAGGCTAAATGCAGTATCCAAATAGCAGGAGCTGCAATTTTTTGATAGTAAGTAAAATGTGTCACAATGCAGCATTATAAATGAAGCATTGTGGGGTCACAGAGATGCCTCAGCCTATAAATCATGTTCTCCAGATGTAAGGAAACATGCTTGTTTGGTACAGACCTCAGCAAAAATTATCAGCATTTTTTATGTCTCTTAAAATGAAAATCAGAAATTCCCATTAAAACTGTGACACATATTACACCCACAATATCTGTTAAAATAATATAAACAATATGATTTTTTTTTTCACATCGTTCAGTCCTAATGTAAATTTGTTTTAGCTCTTTGTTTTCCCTCTTTTTGGTCGATATGCTGTTGCGGAGAGTCAAATCTGAACACGTCTTCAAACCTCATCAAACAAGATAAAACGAGCGAGCCTACTGCCGCTCAGCACAAGATGAGCTGGTGTGGATAAAAGATGGAGCAACAATGTACTGTAACGTCAACTCCCATGTGTTGATGTTACACACCTATAATGTAAGTGACTCAAGTGGCCCTATGGCATCAAAATCTCTAAAGCTGTCAGATTGGAAAGGTATCCTTCCTCAGGGCTTGCATTGTCCCATAGATCCAATAGAGTCTTTCACACGTACAGACTCAAAAGGTGGGAGAGTAATAGGCTGCTACTCACTGTGAATAGCACCTGTTATTGCAGATGACTGAGCAACAGACATATAAAGCACTACAGGGGAAAGTTCACAAAGGCTCAACTTTAAGCAAGCGTCTACTGACACAACCAAGTGAGAACCAGTGGCACTCGTATTAATGCCAGAACTCACAACGTTTATTTTTTTTCTACACCCTGCTCCATCAGTGGAATGGGAATTGCTTCCAGTCAACATACGAGAATGCAATACCCAGCTCAGATGCCATTCTTGTATCAAAACAGTTTCAACAATGTGTTAAAAAAAGAATCAAGATATTAAGTATTCATGAAGCAAACTGTGCAACAGGAAATTGACTACTGCCTTGTGTGTAGAGTGTGTAGTTTTCGTCTCAGACATCAAATGGCTAAAGACGGGTGTATTGGGGATGAATTCTCATCCTGGACTTCATTATTGTTATTTCACATTTTTGGCCTCCGTTCAGCATAATGCCCCCCACAATGCTATTCCATGCGGAGCATTTATCCAACACTCACATCGCTACACTGAGAAACTGAAACAAGCCGACAGCGGGGGGTGGATCAGCATGACTTTAAGTGATTTTGGTATCTAGGTCTCAGTGTAGTGATTTTTTTGCCTGTGCGCCGAGCAAAGGGAGGGAATGGAGAACGGGGATAAATTGGATGAGGAGAGGGGAAAGGATAGGCAAGAGCGAGCGGCACAAAATCGAGGGTAGACTGAGTCTTACTGCTGAACCACCACTGCAGTGTTAACTTCTCTAAAATTAAGACAAGCTGTGTCAATTTTAATGTCATACAAGAGAAGGCAAAGGCAAAATTCAAATCTGTCTGTTGACTGAGGTACTAACTTCAAAATATGGTGAGAGACCACCGTGAGAGATCTGAATTTGCTGTTCATGGGAATGTGCTGTGCGACTGGGGACTGCAGCATGTGTGGCTTATGAGGGTTTTCTGTATCTTGGAGGTGCAATCTCTGACCATATCTCCCGTCCCTGAGGTGTAGCCAGGGTAAGATTCATTAGCTGAACGGGTAATAGGGATGATGAATGAACTGGATTTGCCCTGCTTCAGATACAGTAGAGTAGACAGATACACACTGTGGAGGCTTTTGTCTGGAACTATTATTTTAATTTTATGGGATGACAGCCGAAAGATATCCTGGAATCTAGTAATACACACACAGAGTCAGCAAACTCGAAAGATACATGCCTTAAATAAAATAATATGTTCACTGTTCCTCCAAAAAAACATCAACACAACTTTGCTTTTCAAGTACTAGAAAAATGTGTCAGGACGAGAACAGAGACACTTCTTTTTTGATAACAAAACTTCAGAATAATAATGTGCATTTGTCTGTGGGTGTTTGATTAACCATTCATCAAGTTCATGAAAAAGTAATTTATTTCCTTGCAGAAACAAGCAACAGTTCAAAGTATTTGGCAAGAATTCTATTCAGTTCATCAAAGGTAAAAAAAAATAGTAAAACTCAATAGTTCAAGACAAAACTACAAATTTGAACATAAAAAAGCTCAATAGCTCAATAGCATTTTCTTTAGGCTAAGGAAGAAGAATTTAGGAATCCACTGACCTTGTATAGAAAGAGTATCCCGGCCTGATACCTTTCACATTGGCCAAGCCAGAACGAGGAGGTGCAACTAGGTGAAGCCATATGTAAACAATTTGGATAAATGTGCTTTCACAGCTTTCTTCAACAGAGTTACTGATGCTAAAATGGAGACATGCATCACATACCTCACACACAGTGAGTAATCACTGGGCCATCAATGAAAATAAAATATACATTTGCTAATCACTTCTCTTAACTGAAATCAAAATAATAGTAATAATAATGTCATTCAAGGACTTACTTGTCATATGTACAAATTAGCAATTGTACAGCTCACCTGAAAAGCCATGGGACAGTGGAGGTTAATATGTTACTCAGAAAATTTAACATGAAGATTAACTGCAACCGCTAATTGACAATATATAATTACAACGACGTGCATCCAGGTGGTGCGAGAGAAAAGAAGAATTCCACTTACTTCCACTTACTTCAGCAGCTGCGCTATCGAGTTCAACAGTTGGCCACCCGTCTGTCTCCTTGAACTGCCATAGATATCTTACTGGGAAACAAATGGGTGCCCGCAAAACCTCAAAAGTAAATCTATTTTCATAACTGGCTAAAGATAAGGTAAACATCTAATTAAGCTATGTAAATTAAAATTCCTTCAAAAGGATGCTAACCAATGTGAATGTGTACTTGTCTGCTTATGTATGTATGTAAGCATGCAAATCCACTCAAACATGTTGTATGTATGTGGGTGTATTCACCCTGCTGCAGCCTCACTATATGGAGCACATAATCATGAATATCAGCCATTCTATATGTCTGTGTGCTGACTTCAGGCGACACTGCATGGTGTAAAAGGACTGTTGTTTTTTTCTCCTCAGTCTGTGCGTGTTTTTGCATGTGTGGGTGCGTGCTAGTGTGTGAGATATACTGTCATATGTTTCATGTAGCCACTGGCATCAGCTGTCAGATCAAAACTGTGGAGGAGCACCAGTGGCCCACTGGGACCTATGCTCTCTGCAAAAAGAAATACATATTTCAAGGAGCCCTACATGAGGATAAAAGCATACTGCATTGGGTCGTGTCGCAAATCAGATGCACCTTGTGCCTACTACAGGAGGGACAATCACTCAACACAGCATCCACCAAGTCAGCGACTTGTGAGTCAGTGGTTTTTATAAGGTTAGATGTTTGCCTCTTGTAATCTTACAAGTGCTGTGTTCCACTAAGGCTTCTCCCTCTATCAGCCTCTGTAGGCTTTAGAGAAAGCCATCCAAGCATCCCAGAGAACAGGTGAGAGGAAAGCAGAATCAACCATACACACAATGCCTTGCTTATTTCCCCAATTCATTTTTTTTTATTAATTTACAGCAGGAAAAGACAGCCCTTTAAAAATCAATAACTAATTATATTTGCAGGAATGTTTTTGTATGTTTGCTGGTACAACATAGGAAAATCTTTTTTAGAAATTTTGACAAAATGAATGCACTGCTTTTGCATGTTACATTGTTTATTGTACCACAAAAAAACATCTTACAATTAGAAAGTAATTCTTCATTACAGCGTGGCTTAAAATTGGTCAATGGGTTAATGGTGACAAACTGAAAGAAACGTTACATCTGAAGTTCCAAAATATAAACAAAGCTAAGATAGATAAATTTGCTTCCATAGGTTCATTAAGGTGCAGCTGAGAAACACTTTATCTAGATAATGAGCCCTCTGGCTTTCTTTTTTGTAAGCAGGCACCCCAGGTGGTACATAAACACATGTCCAATTACTGTAATGTATGAAGGAAGAGGGGAGATTGACTGCAGGTGAGAAGGATAAGGTGAAGTTAAGCTTAAGCTCAGCTGCTAAGTCTCAGGAGAGAGATGCAGGTGGTTGAAGGAGGGAAACATATAATAACATGAACATTTTTTACACAGAGGTTATGATTACTTTGGCCAAAGCAAGTGAGGGAAATTAACAGTTTGTATGAAAAGGGAAAGAGAGATTTACTGCAGCATAAGAACTTTAAAAAAAAAAAGAGGCAACATTTTCAAATAATGTTTTTTTAAGTTAAGTTAACTTAAAAAAGAAATCCAAAATAACTCAAAATGAGTTCAAAGTTGAGACAAAGTTGTAGCACATGAAGTTCCTTTCAGAACCACAACATTACTGTATGGTGAAAAAAAACTCATAAAAGTGGCAACACTTTCTCTCTGCCAATACTCAAGGCTTCATAAGTGGCTCTTGTCATGTGGTGTTAACAGAATTTGTTTACACTCTTGAAATAAAGAAACCTTGCACATTTCAACAGTCCTCAAAGGAGGCAGTTTCTGTAATATTCTTAGATTCATATGGTGAGTTTCATACCCCCCTCTGTCCTTGAAAGCACTGGGGAGCTTACACCTCTTAATTACCTCTCATTTTTTCCTCTTTGTTTTCATCCTTCTCACACCACTCCCTCAGCCCTCTGCCTTCTCCACATCTGCTCCAGGATCTTTGAGAGAAGAAAGAAATATGCTCTCCAAATCAGAGGGATGGTGTTCGTCGGCGCAGAGTGACCTGTGGTCTTCCGTCATACATCATGAAAGCCTGCAAGGTGTCTCCCTGAGTGAGAATGAGCTTTTGATCATCTTTCATAGTTTCTGTAATGCAATTCTCCTTTTCTTCACTCCTCTTGTCCCCAAGGGGAGCTTGTTTTAAAATAGCAAGATGGAGCAAAAGGGGAGGATCCACATAACTGTGAACTGTGTGCTTGTGCTTTGCTGACTATTTAAATGCTTTTCATTTACATTAGAAAATGAAAAAGAAGAATCTGTTATGTTGTGGTTATTTTGCTGTGACATTCTATTAAAATTGTGTGCTTATAATGTGATGTTTTAGAGGGAGCTTTGTATATGTGGTTAATGATCTGTAGGACACAATACACTGGAATTAAACATCGTTATTCCTGTGAAACATGAAACAGGTTGTTTATATTGTCTTATTGGCGGTTTGTGGCATTTTACACTCCTTGCCCAAGAGCACTGAGTGGCTGTGGAGTGACATCTCAATTATCTGTGTATCCCAGTTGACCAGGGGGTTACAGGTGTGTCTCTTTCATTCGTTTCAGTGGGCACCATCACAGGGTTTTTTTTTATTGCTTTATATAGGCAATCCTCTAGACGTCCCTGTTTCTTGCCCCCAGGACTCTCAGCATTAAAGCTGAACCAGGGATCTCCCTGAAACACATTTGTTTTTTTTCAAAGTCTGAAGCCTCCTCCCTATTTTACCTACTCAAGAACGACACTGAAAGGACCCGCAGATATATAGGTGGCATAATTCTTGTACAGGAGTGTGTCAAAAAAAGGAATTAAATTAGAATTAAAAATCAAAAGGAATGTTATTCTCATCTTTGCTGATTTTTTATATGGTACAAGCTGCTAAATCTACCAAAAAAGTAGCTGAATGTTGCCTTTCTCCACTTGCAGGTTATGACAGTCCCTCAACCAGCACACACTGCAACACCCATTTAAATGTCTTCTGGCTACAACAGTCAGAAAAAAACATTAAACAGTCACTACAATATAATACATATGAATGTATGAAGAATCAACTGGAACCTTTTAGCTGAAAATTTAATTTTAGAAGAACATTCTTTAAAAGAAAAAAAAGCTGGTCATTTGGTGGAGTTTACCTGGGGGCATAGCGGTTAAGTTGAGCATAAGGACAGGGCAAGATGAGCGCAATGGGGGTAAAAAGTTACACAACTTAAAACCGTTTTTTGTCCATTTCTGTCTCGAGGGCCTTTCACCATGCAGGGGCAGACAATCTGTCTCTCCGTTCTGCCTCTGCTGAGAATTACATACAAATCACACATCTCATGGTGAAAATGTCTCTTATTTTGAAAATGGTTACAATTCACCACAACAAACGGTTTGGCTTTCAATCTCATAGCTGATGGGACTTTTTCCATGACGATTTCATCAGCCCATCTTTTGAATTTTCTTTTCTTTTCTTGCGTTGCCTTTCCACTGCTTTCACTGATGGAATCAGTTTTCCATCTGACCCCTCACTCGACCGCTCTTAAGATTCTCCGTGGGAACAGGATGCTGGTTTGCGTGGTGTGGTGTGATCTCAAGGGACGCTATCTCTGCCGTGAGAAAATAGCTTTTGAGCAAATATATTTCATTAAGTTAGAGTAAATAGATGTACGTAGATGTAATTAAGTTGGAGTGAGCTGGGCTGTTGGCCCAGGGAATCAAAGACTCAGGGGAATAAACCTTTTCCAATTAATGATTACATTGTTAATTTTAAGTATGTTGCTCTGTTAATACAAGGGTTAGGTCTTGTTGCCCGCAGGCTTACCATATCACATTCTTCTTAATGAAAATAAAAAAAAGGATGAATATCAAATAAAACACATTGGACTGAGCTGCACAGTGGCTACTGGTTATCTCTATTGCTACACAGCAAGATGGTTTCGTGTCAGAATCTTCTCACAGTGTGAAGTTTGGATGGTTTTGATTGTAGTTTATTCTTAGCATTCAGATATATTTGTCAAATCAACGTCTCACACTCTGTTTGAATGGAACAATAGAGTATTTTCATCACTGTCCAAAGGGTTTTCAGCCCTACCAAAATAAAGACAAGCACTACATGTCTGGCCTGAGCAAAACAAAGGAAAATGAAATCACTGAAGCTGACAGTCAGTTGACATTTTTATTTCAAGGAGCGAGAAAGAAGAGGATTAAGAGGAAAGAAGAGTGTTATACAACTCTGGAAATTTATTACAGCATCAACCATTCATCCTACGTCTCAATGATTGCAGAGTTAGCACAGTATTGAAGCAACAAGACAGTCTACAAGATTTTCTTTTTACTTTTCTATTCCTTCGCTGCAGCCTCTTCATCGGGACCCCTGCTGTGCCAACACAGTGGTCTCATTGAAATAAATTGTTTGCAAACAGTTCTATTTGTTGGCCTGAATGCCGCCTAAGCCCATCAAAGCATGTTTCAATTCGTTTCCATTAAATTGATTAATGGAGAGACAAAGAAGGCATTCATCAAGGTAAAGCTGTTTTTAATTTGAAGCTAAACTCACTCTATAAAGTCTATTAACAAAGTGCAGATCCAAATATCCCACACGCATTTGAAGCATTTCCATTGAAATGCAATAGAGTTGCCATATTGTGGTATTTCTACTACTACTGGTATCAGTAGTGACATTTTTTGCACAGATCCCCCTCTGTCCCTTTCATGTCTGACTGTATTTAAATGAATTCAGTTACGTTTATAGAAAATAGTTATACAGTTAGATCTGGCAGAAAGGGAGAACTAACCCATACATGAAAATGAAATAGTCAGACCAACAATACTAAGACTGTCACACACAGGGAGTGTGGCGATGGGATTTCATTGAGTTACTGTATGCACATGCCTGTACATAACTCATTACTTTGTCTTCCCACTTGCTGATCAATGTGTGGAAATCCCAACAGACCTCGGTGACCAGAGAGCTTTGACCTCAGAGTCCTTCCAGACCTTGTAGTGACACTGCTACTGGTGGTGCTAACATGGCATCAAGCTTCCTCCCTCATGTGCTAACAGTGCCCACAGCTACCGTATCCTCCGCCGCTGTTGTGCCAGCGCTCCTCGAAAACAAAAAGAAGACTCCAGCATGCCGGTGACCCTGCTGCTTCTCCTGTACATGTGGAAATAATTGGACGTTTTGGTCGCAGGACTTTCATCTGGGTGGCGTCTGCTGTACCCACAGCTTTGAAACGCCCTCCAGCGAAGAAGAGTGCTGGCTAGATAATGTCACTTTCCATTACCGCCATGCCTGCCTCCCTAAAATTAGAGAGGACGCCTCTGTAAACATTGTAGGGGACCTTGGAATGACTGCCAGGAGGAGCTTAAATGTGACTATAAGGATTGCAGGTTGGTAGCTGAAAGAGGAAAGGATAAATCACGTTAAGAGGAGACAATAAATGTGTGGTTGGTCACTTCCTATTTATCTATCTGACCTCATGTAGCCACAAAGGGTCATTAGGGTCCAATCATGGCTGCTGATAAGATAAGGAAAGGGTTTGTACCCGTATCTGAAGCTACCTTCCATCTTTACTGATTAAGGCATTGTCTCTGGAGAAGAGCAGCTAACTGAAGAGGAAAGAAAAAGCTCACTAGACCTCACTAACTTCTTTTGTTCACATTCACAGGTCCAAGTGTGGCTTTTAAATACCTTATGACAGAGCTGTTGAAACAGCCTGATAGTGCACGACTGACTGACCCACCGATATTGTATTTGCCATGCCTGCGAGTAATGGAAAGTGCAACAAAGCGCATGGCCAGAGAGAGAAAGACCGTTAGAGAGAGAGAGAGAGACAGGGAAATAACTGTTAACTGTGCAGCCAATATCTCTGTCCCTGTCCTTTTTCTGCTCTGCACTGTGCAACGTTGTGTGCTAGTGGTAATCAATGTGTGGTTAGTTATTTGTGGAGTGCTGGCATAGGGAGACTCCAAGGTCAAAGTGCGGTGCACACGGGGTCACGCCACAGCTGCTCATGCACACGAGCAGATGCACACACCATAACAGGATCACTCAGGTTGTAATCCGATTGGCTGATCAGTACCCCCCGACGCGGCGTAGTCTCATCTCACCGCTATCCATAACAGCGCGAGGTGGAAATGCACTGTATCTAGATTTTTACTGTTCTGACAGAGATGCATGTTGACATTTATTTGGTGGAAGGGAGGGAGTCGCGGGAAACACAATACACACTCCGGACGCACATGCTACAGCCAAAGTGTGTTGGCGATTGTGGTGAGGAATACAGTTTACAGTTTGTGTGATATGTAGCAGCCATAAAGATGTCTGCGCATGTAGCTGAACTGAGGTTAGAAATATTCTACGGTATTCCTCTTTCTTTTTTTCTCCATCTTGATTGCAAGATGTAATCGTAGACGTAATCTCTAAACCTCTTGTACATAGTAACTGCATTAGTTGTATCAATGTTTAAAAAAAATTGGATTGATCTTCTTGTTAAATGGCTGACTCTGCCTTTAACTGGGTGGAATAGAAATAAGTGAGTTATTTTTAAGTCACGCACTTGCGCTTGACGAGTTGTTTGTTTCCACTCGGCCTCCCTTGTCACACATGAGCAGGAGCTTGTTTGGTTCGACAGTGGTTACCTTTCGCCCTGACAGTCATCCACCAAACCGCATTTCAAACCATTCAAGGGAAACAGACCTTTGGGTTTACAACGTGGTAGTCCAGCTGAGAGATTTTTACTTTTCACCGCTTTGAGATATTCTTCTACACAAACACAGACTCTTTCAGTCTTCTATCAAATGTATGTATGGAAATCATAGTCTGGATGTCTGCAAAATATTTATTATTTGTTATTCTATTGTGAAACTTCACTTTTCCAAATCCAAAATTATAAATGTGGCAAGAGTCCAGGTCAACGTAATGTCAAATACAAATCCTTTCATGCTTTGCATTTTTAGCTGATGTCTTTTTGACTCCTCATCTAATAGCTACAGTCTGATAAAAAATAAATAAATAAAAAAATCATTACATGTTTATTTGGAGGATCCAGGGGGAAGAATGTTCTCATTAACATTTTCAAGACTGCAGGCGTTGCTTCACTCTGCCACGAAAATGTCTTCTCAGCTACAAATCTTGCTTTTGATTTGACATTAAGTGCTGCACTTGATACCGCGCTTGCTAATGATACAGCACCATTTAGCGGTATTTGTAGAGGGTGTGGGGGGGTTAAAAATAACAGGTGGGAATGAAAACGTTGACTGTATCACATTCCAGCTGTGTCTTTAGTAGAGACATCTGAACATGCTGAGGGCCTGTTGACATCAAATTTGCACTGTTCTCATATTCTAAATCTCTAAATGACCCCACATATTCATTCGTATGGGGTAATATAAAGAAAAAAATAATTCATTTGGAAAAAAAAGATTAAACCAAAACAGACACTCACATATGTTTCAAGTCACTGGATCTATGATGTCATAAGGCAAACTTCAAACAGGAAAAAAAAAACTTACAGGAGGTCCTCGGTTTACGACGTCCTCAACCTGCGGCGTTTTGTGGTTACATCGCCACCTCCCATACATTTATTAAGAAAGTCTTGTTCCATCATTCCGACGTATGGCGTTTGCGACGTTAAAACAAATTTTGCACGGGAACTAGCTGGCAACGCTATACGAGGAAGACGGCTTTGTTTACATTCGCCGGTTGTACGCTATATTGGATTGTGCTACATTCTTATGTGAGCTCCAACTTACGGCAGAATATCAGGGGATTAATCAGGAGGATTTCACAGCTCCTCCTGATTATTCTGCACATCAGCTCTTAGTTGATGCTCTCGTATGACACTCATGATCTCTGATGTTTACAGGTGTTTTAAAGGAAGCATCGATGATCACGTTGTCTTGTAATGCTACACGTGTTTTGGCAATAAAACAGTATATTCAAATTTCATATTTTGGAAGATAACGTTGGGTACATTGTTTATACCTACAACTACAGGAGGAGCCCACTGGATTTTGCAGTGTTTCTCCTCTTTGGCAAATAGGCAAAAACAGAAAAGGATTATAACTTCAGCAAGCTCCCCTAGAGTACAGAGGCTTTAGTTTGTGGATTATATAAAAAAAAATGTTCTCAACATGTAATAGTGTCTCCATGTGTGTGTTTGAGAGGATGAACAATGGGCTTAGTGGCTTATTTTTGAAGGTTGGAGGTGGAGAGTTGAGTGTGAACATCCATTTTCAAAAGTTAAATTGAACCTGTTGCAGTTTTGGCACTGTAGGCGTGACAGACAGAAGCACATGTTTGGAAATGAGCATTAGTATCACAATCAGGGGCCATACAAGCCAAGGCAAGATGGTTCGTTTTGAGAAATTTAATATGCCACTTTAATGCACCCTGATTAATATGCCACTTTAATGCACTCTGAATTTGTTGCAGACTGCAATTAAAAAATGAGAACTTTGTTATGGCATGTGTAAATAGGATGACTCACTTGATACAAGCCATAGATTAAAGAGGGACATAAATGGGGAATTATTTGAAAAAGCCAAGAGAAACAAACAAACATTGAATTAGTAACAACGACAAAGCATGATTACTGCAGATGCTGCATATAATATGATTACGCCTGTTGTATCTTTGTTTCACTGGAAAGCAAGAGTGTGCAGTGATGGGCTGAGAGACTAAAATGTCCAGCATGTGGTCTCATTGATTTATACAACTTCTGCCTGAGCAAAGGAATTAATCTGTGAAATTACCTGCTGAGGTGTTTGGTTTGCGATCGCCGTTCCATACTGTGAATATTTGTTCTTGTTGGGGAGGGTGCTGCCAGCATCCATTTGTAAGACATGGAAAGTGATTTCCCTTGATACATTTTATTGATTAAACTATGAGTGTGTTACTGTTAGATGTTCCTTCTGATGCAGGACCACTGTCCTCCATGGTGTGCGTGTGTGTGTATATATAAAAAGATATATATTACTAGTCTTAAAAGTAAGTAAGTAAGTAAGTTTTAAAGCCACCACCCTGAGCTTCCTCAACAGCAATCAGTGACACAGTCAGTGGTAAAGTTACAGGAAGGACACTGCTCAGCTGTATGTGAATGTGTGTGTGTGTGTGTGTGTGTGTGTGTGTGTGTGCTGTGTGTGTGTGTTTGAATACACAAGTGCTTCATTACTGTCCACATTTTTAGCAAAATCACTGAGTCTGAGTGTGTCTACGTGTCCAGATGCGTGTGTTTAGGGTAGTTAATGGAGAGAAGGCAGGGGAGGGAAGAGGTCTCAGGACCAGTGAGAGAGTTCATGGAGGCGGAGAGGCCGTAGGCTCTGCCTCATCATCCGAGATCAGAGGAGCTATATTTAGGACGAGTTTGATTTTACCCTTACAGGTCTCGGCCTTTTTGCAGCCACTTTCCAGTCACGTTCTAATGTCCAGATGGAGGGGAAACATTCTTCTCACGTTTTGAATGCATCTCTGCCCCGCGTTTTCATAGTTTTTCTGTCTTTCCATGTTTGTTTCTGCTCTTCTCACTCTGCATCCAAACTGTCACACCTCATTTTCCTCATATCCTGTCGTACAACAATCTGTCTTTGTTGTCCGAACAACAGTGGCAGCAACAGGACCAGTGCTGTGACAACTGCAATTTTGTAACGCATGCAAGTTCTTTATGTTCCTCTTTCTGATGCTGCACAAAATACACAGAACCCTGACATTATTTTTTTTGGGAGCGCTGAGATGGGATGTTCTCAGATTTTGCCTTCACTCTGTGCTTTTGTAATGGTTGACTGAGGTTGTTACAGTTGCTGCTGAAGAGTAATAGTGAGGGGGATATTTTTCAGGTGCTGGTTTGGCAGCAAACACAGAAACCTGCTCAATCAAACAGCTCCTAAAAACGGATCCAATAATGACAATGAGGTGAAAAAAAACATTATTTTTAGAGTGATTGCCTAGATGAATTCAGTAATATCTGAGATAAAAATAAGAAGATTTTAGACTCAGTCTTAATTAAGATTTGACATCCTGTGCTTGCTTTCTTTTTTAAAGATGCTTTCTATTTGCAGGCACTGAAAACCACTCAATACATACAGCAAAATAAAGAAATAGCTAGTCTCTAAGAACATACATCATTCATAATTTCTCCCATATCCAGTTACTCTCTGAAGGATTTCCTATATACTTTAATTTTTAATATAGAGTATCATTCACTCAGGAGATTTAAAAACTCACACTGTGTCAGGCTGCCATGAATTTTACATGTGATAATCCCTCTAGTGGTGGTAAATACTAAGGTGGCAATTTGGCCTCTGGCCAGCTTTTGCATCTGCACTCGTACAGTGGATGCACTGGTGTCACTTGGTCTCTAAAATGATCTATTTTGAGAGATCTGAGATTCAGCCATGGCAGTGTAAGCTTAAAGGATAATTGCAGTTATTTTTAGCTCAAACATTCGCCACTTTCTGTAGAAAACTTTAAAAAGAAACAAAAAGACTTATCACTTGTAAGCTTAAAATTATTCAACCACAAGTTTTTCAACTCCTACATCCACATAATAATGGCTGTGCACAAATTAAAAATGGCATTGCAGATGTAAAAACACAATAAGCACTTGTAGACTTATTATTAACGCTGGATGTCGGGAAGGAAAGAGAGAAATATTGAATGAAAGAAAGGAAAAAGAAAAGAAAAGGAAGGAAGAGCAAAAACAAAGAGCGAGAACGATGAGAAGACAAAGAAATGGAGAGCAATGATAAAAACTGAGAAATGAGTGAGAGAAGGAGAGCACATTCTTTACTTTTTTTGAACAATCTATTCAGCAGATACAACTACAAACATTGCACTCAAGTCCCCCAAATGTCAGCCCCATGGCAGAAAAGGCAGAGTCTCTGGAGTTAGTAGGATTCAGCCCCTGGAGATCAGGAATGTCTTCAGAAAATGTAACCTCAGTCCATACAGTATTTGAAACTTCAACTTCACTGGAAGATTCCCGTTTTCATTACACTGTATTCTAAAGGAGCTGTTCAATGTTCACACTGACACAAAAACACAGTATTCAGTATTCATCCACATACATGTTTTCTCTGCACCTGCCCTCCTGAACGAGTGGGTAAACAGCCCGAGCAGCAGAGGCATCTTAAACCACAGATATTCTGAAAACAAACAAATCCGTCAGAGATGCTTCGCTGGCTGCACAGTCTCCTCTTCCTCCTTATGTAACGTAGGTCCTGTCACAGGGAGTCAGCTTCAGGGGCTGAAGCCTCCACAGCAGCAACATGGGTCTTGTTAATACTGACCCAGTTTAATGGGTAAGCAACAGGGATGATGACTGCATGGCGGGATGATGTTTGCCTGGCCTGCTGGCCTGTGGCTGACTGGCTACAGCTGGATGGCTGGATGTGTGGGTATAACATTTCCTGTGTGACTGACTGGTGGAACGGCCAGCTGGTTAAAGACGAAGTGTTTTAATGGTGTCTTGCTTTCAGAATTCAATTGATTCAATTGAAACAGGATGTTGTAGCAGGGAACATTGTGGGGGGATTGTTTCGAAATGTTTTACATCTTTTGTTGCTACTTGTATCACTTGTTTTTGTTGTGATGTTAATATGACACAACAGGGGATTTTCGAGATTTTTTTTTACATTACGAGCAAAAAGAAATAGTTGCTTTTATTGTGTAGGTACACACTGTGATATAGAGACTACAGACACGTGATATAGAGAGAGGAAAAGGCAATTTATCATTTCATTGTGAATTTAATGTTTTTCTGGCTACACTATAATGGCACTTACTGATTGGTCAAGAAAAATTGCTGGGACACTTTTGGACCCAATGGCTCTCTGCCCAGCTTATATGAAAATGGATGGCATACTGCATTGTGTTGCACATTTCCTGTGTGATTTGTGAGCAGCATTAACTGCTTAGTGGCTAATTGACTGGCTTGTAGAGTGCCTGGCTAACTGGATAAAGGGCAAAACACCATTTTCCATCATTTGTATCTAAGCCAGTATGACTGGCTGGCTTATTGATCATCAAATCGACTGCTTCTTTGGATGGCAGGCTGGCTGGCTGGCTGGCTGGCTGGCCGACTGATTTGTAGGCTGGTGCTCGACACAAACGTCACTCCTCATCAACAGTGGTGGCAGCACATGTAAGATTTATGACTTAGTCCACCTGGTAATTATGGAGAGTCACTTGTTTAGTGAAACGAGGTGACTTGACAGCTGCCACAACATCGGTTGGTGGAGATGAAGAGGGAGCAAGGGAAGGACTGCGGGTGGGAAATTAACAGAGTGGAAAGGACTTAAAGGGAGTAAAGCAGGGGTGAGAAGAGAAGAGGAGGGAAAGGCTGGAGCAGCGAGGAGGGGAGGAGAGTGACAGAGTGAGAAGCAGTCTGGGAATGAATGTGTGATGCGTGTGTGTGTGTGAGATAGAGAGAGAGAAAAAGACAGAGCGATGTTGACGATGAGGCACTGGGGAAGTTCCCACTCTCACTTTCTCTTAGCAAATGCATCAACAGATTGTCTTACTGCATCAAAATAGTGTTATTGTACTGCTCCTGACACAACTGCCTTCCCTGACATGTCCACACACACACACACACACACACACACACACACTCTCTGGCATACACTCATCCACACAGGAATAGTTGCAATTCAACATTTGCACTGCACCCTGGGTCTTCAATGATTCATGCATTTCACACAGACCATAAATGGAAACAACCTTTGCACTATCGAACCTGAATTATGTAAGTTCGATCGATTTAAATAATATATTCAAAGCCTTCTTCTTGGTGTTTCAGATAAAAAAAATAAAAAACGCCACTCATATAAACATAAGCGGTGAAAGGAGTGGGCTCAAAGCTCTACACCCATGCAAACTGACCCTGCCTAATTTGTCCAAGGCTTTGTTTCTATTCTTCCTTCCTAGGAGACAAAGTCAGTAGCAAATTTTACAGACTTTTTTTTCACAACTTTTAAAAAAAATATCTCTAAATTTCAGTTGGAAACAAACATTTATCTCCCTCTCTAAACAACTGTATGTAGCCTATTGATGAAAAACATTCAGTCACTCAACAGTGAGTTTTAGGGATGACATGTTTTCTTAATCTGATGTGCATTGCAAAAAAAAAGCAGAGTTACAGTTTCTTCTAAAAGTCCATTGCTAATACACAGATTTAAAATATGACTTTCAGGGTATATTCACAGTGTTGTGGAAAATTGTCAATACTGTCTGGGTCACCCTGTGTGGAACTGATTTTACACATCAAAGTCTGTTTACAGGTCTTGGCGAGCACTTCTGCATGTGGGGTGGGGGATGGATAAAGCTGTTTGTAGCTGAGATAATTTGCCTAAAGTGATATCACTTGAGTTAGGGCTGAAGACAGAAAGTTTTGATGACATCTGGAAGTGCAGATTTGAGGTTACCAGACTTCTGTGGCCTCATCTCTGCTTGAGGATAGCAGCTCGAGTCCATGTTAGCTGCTACGAGCAAGACACACCCAATTCTTATGATGAACTGTCTTTCATTAAGTTGAATAGTGGGTAATGTAGGTGTTGGGTTTTGACAAGAAAAGGGAGCTAAAAGGCTCTAGGTCAATGACGGTGGCAGGAATATCCATTTGTTGCCCTGAAAGTGAGCCTTAACTTAGGTTTTCATTTTGTCACCTTGTTCATCAGCGCTGGTCTCCAAAAACAGAGCATTGCCTTCTGGACACCCACCCAAAAGTCCAAATGTATTAAATAATTTCAGATGTGTGAGGCACAAACATGCACACACACTGTTGTGAAGCATGATTGTGCAGCACTATTTCCGTCCCATGGAAATATCTGATTTGGTTTTGAGAGTGATGGTGCAGTCTGTTATAAATAATTCTCCCTAAAAGCTAAAAAACACTATCTGCTATTGATTAGCTGTCAGCACATGTTAAGGCTCACTGTCGCTGGTCACACAGTCTGCCCTGGTAGGCTGAGCCAAACACACACAAACACTCACACCGAGCAGACAGAAAGAGAGAGAGAGTCATGCAAAATGCATGCGTAAGCTCTGTCCCTCGCTATGATTACTCTCGTGTTCTACACATATCGACACAGATGTAAATGTCCATTCCGTGCTGATACATAAATAAATACATACACTTGCACACAAATCACAGACAAACTCCCTCCCACAAACACAGACACACATGCAGCAATTCACCATTTGCTCTTCTTCCTCTGACTTGAATGATTCATGTGTTTGACACTTTCACTCTGAATGCCAATGTGAAAGCATTGGTTTATTGAAGCTGCAGTGACCCACCTCCAGCTTTTGAAGTCTGCGACACTGGTCATCTTTACACAATATCTGATGAGAAAGATGGCACATAAATTTGTTATTATGGGCATCCTAATCATCTAACGATTAGAACTACCTAATCATCCTAACCACTGAGATGGTCTTTTAAAAAATGCAAAGATTTTATTGTATTGTTTTTGTGGTTTTCTGACCTCTGAAAACACACTCTCAGTTTTGATTGGTAAACGACATGCAGTGACACAAACTCATTATCTCTCTGGCTAGCTTTGTTCACATCCTGTGTAAACAAAGCAAGTTTCCCATGACGTCCTCTGGGACACAGACGGAAGAGTGTATCTCTGGGAAATAGTTTCTTTTGTTTGTTCTTTTGGACAATGCATTTTAGACACCATTAAAGCAACCTGCCATGTTTAGAGCTGCTTTACATTTAATGCCGGTTGAGTATTACAGAGTTCAGTTTGATGTTTGCTCTGTTGTTTCTATTGTTGAAATGGTTTTTACAGCCACTTTAAGATATGAGAAATATAGTGACAACTGGACAGTTGCTTACGTAATGATGTTTCTACTCATACTGTACATGCTCACCCAGGCTCTGCCAAATGTTCCTGTGGAGCTGCACAGTGCCGGTACATGATAGTGATTGTACTGGACAGCTTCCAGGTGTTCATGCGTGTGAAAGTGTGGGCATGGCACAGGGTGTGTGCAGTGGAAAAAAACTCTTTTCATCAATATAGCATTTCCATTCTATATTTGATGTTTGGTGATTGTTCAAAACTCTAAAATGCTTCTTTTACCAAACAAACACCTGATTGTGGCTGCAAACCCTGGTTGGGAGGATAAATCATGTGACTTTAACACTGGAGACCGCTGTTTGCCTCCCATTCCTACCGTCTGCCCACAGTTTGTCTTTAAACCAGGACTGCACTCTATTCCTGACTTAGAAAAGCTTTTGTGCCTAAGTCTGTCCAAATGATAGTGTTGGCAAATCAGAAAACATTTATGGGTAATTTTTTTGTAATGGTCAGATGGAAAGCACTGACAAACAATGTAAATCTGTCAATAGAGGTGCCAATTCACAAAACACTCATATTGGTTGTTTGGAAGGCAATAACATTAAAATTATTCTATTTTTTGGAGGAATTTGGATGATTTATTGAGGAAATACTACTACCTAAGAGAAGCAGAGATAACTACAGTGCCCTCCAGAATTATTGGCACCTTTAGTGAATATAAGCAAAACAGGCTATGAAAAAATGTCTTTATTGTTTATGCTCATGATCTTTCATTCAAAATATTCACAAAAATTGAACCTTTAATTGAAGTAACATAATTCATGAAACAAATATTTTTCTCAAAAATATGTGTGTCACAATTATTGGCACCCATCATTTAATATTTTGTGCAGCCTCCCTTTGCCAAGATAACAGCTCTGAGTCTTCTCCTATAATGCGTGTTGAGGTTGGTGAACACATGGCACGGGATCTGAGACCATTCCTCCATACAGAATCTCTCCAGATCCTTCAGATTCCGAGGATCGACGCTTGTGGACCCTCCTCTTCAGCTCATCCCACAGATTTTCTTTAGGTCGGGGGACTGTGATGACCATGGCAAAACCTTTATTGGTCGGTGAACCATTTTTGTGTAGATTTTGAGGTGTGCTTTGGATCATTGTCCTGCTGGAAGGTCCAACCACATGGCCCATTTTAAGCTTCCTGGCAGAGGCTGTTAGGTTTTCATTTAATATCTGCTGGTATTTGATGGAGTCCATGATACCATGTATCCTAACAAGATGTCCAGGGCCTTTGGAAGAAAAACAGCCCCACAACATCAAAGATCCGCCACCATACTTCGCAGTGGGTATGAGGTGCTTTTCTGTATGGTTATCTTTCTGTCTACACCAAACCCACCTTTGATGTTTGTTGCCAAAAAGCTCTATTTTGGTCTCATCTGACCATATAACCCGGTCCCATTGAAAGCTCCAGTAACGTTTGGCAAACTGTAGGTGCTTTAGTTTGTTGTTGATTGACAGCAGAGGCTTTTTTCTGGCAACCCTCCCAAACAACTTGTGGTGATGTAGGTGGCGTCTGATGGTAGTTTTGGAGACTTTCTGACCCCAAGACTCAACTAACCTCTGCAATTCTCCAGCTGTAATCCTTGGAGATTTTTTTGCCAGTCGAACCATCCTCCTCACGGTGCGTGGGGTCAATGTACACACATGTCCTCTGTGTATGTCGCTTTAAACTTGTTAATTATTGCCCTGATAGTGGAAATGGGTATTTTCAACTGTTTAGAAATGTTCTTATATCCATTTCCTGATTTGTGCAGCTCAACAACTTCTCAGGTCTTTCCCATAGTGATGAATGACTAAGGAAATTTGGCCTGTGTCACCTCATATTTATACCCCAGTGAAACAGGAAATCATGGTTGACCATTTAAGAGTGCCTAATCAAACAGGTGAACTTAAAAATGTAAAACATGACTGGAAATACACTTCTTTTTTTTTTCTTTCAATAATTTTGCTTCAATGAAAAGGTAAGATTTTTGTGAATATTTTGCATGAAAGACCAAGATGATAAACCATAAAGACATTTTTTCATAGCCTATTTTGCTCATATTCACTAAGGGTGCCAATAATTCTGGAGGGCACTGTAACTCAAACTGGCCACAGATATTAAGCAAAATACTAACTAAAATCAATCTGAATCAGTCAAGATTAACAGGAACATTATCAAGGAACAATAATCAATTGCTGTCGTTGATGTTTGAAATAAGTGAACTATATTTGCGGACAAAAACACTTGTGCACATGTCAGAAGTGGTTAACCACTGCAGAACAAAAAGTAAACAGCTCATCAAGACTCGTAGTACTCAAAGGCATATGCGATCAAGCATGAAATACACGGGGGAACCCACAAATAAACAACAAATGGATTAACTCAAAGTGTAAAACAATATTCAGAATAAAACATATCAAAGAACTAAATATAACTGGAAAGTCATTATATGTCTGTAAGAATCAAATGTCTCATTATAGAGAATACATAAATACAACAGACCGTAAAGAGCACCATAATATTAGGCACTGTAAAGACACAATAGGCTGTAAAATGAGCTTTTCAAATGCACCTCATTTCCATATCCATTCCATTATTAGTATTCTTGGAAGGTTTGCATCGCTGTCTACTAAACAAGCATATGATCTTTTTGCCTTAAGGTGAGCTTCAAAGGCAGCTGGAGAACAAAACTGGGTGTACATGCTGCCTAAGAGGATTGATAAAAGGCAGAAAACTCATATGTACTGCAACAACCTTGAAACCATTCACATGCATGGGTCTTTTGTTTCCTAGTCCTAGGTGATGATTGTATTGTGCAGAAACAGAGCACAGAAATGGCACTTGTAAAGGTCCAGGCGCCGAATGGAGATCGTGTGATGTTGCATGCTGAGGGTAGTTGTTCTTTCCACTGAAGGCATGACTCCTGCCCAGTTCAAAAGCTACTGCCCATGTCTTTAATTACACCCTAATACATTTCTAAGGTTTGACCTGGGTAGTGATTAACTCCATTGATGGGTGGTCAAGGAATCAATACCAAACTCTGATATACCAGCGGACTGAGTGAATGTTTGTCAAGATCAAACACAATCCAGTTTGTAAGGTCAAAACACACTTTGTAACAGGTTGCGTACCAGCATGTGGGCAACAGATTTAGTGTAACTTGTTTGCGACGCAGAGATAAGAAAATCACACATTCGCCAAAACAGGGTTCAGGTATTCATATAGAGATATGCTTAAAAATTATAATAATTTAAAAAATATGTGGATTTTTTTTGGAAAGGACTGTGATTACTGTGATTAATATCTACAGCTAAAGCAAACAGAGCAGTGGACAGCAGCCGTTATTTGGGTTATTTTAAACACTTCCTCCAGAACATCTGGTGCCCCGCTAACAGGAATAGTTTACACAGGACACAGGTGGCCCAGGAGCCGGGCGGTTAGAGAGTGATCTGTCAGAAGAATCGGGAGCAAATAAGACACTTGTATTTTAAGCTGAAGGTCAAGCGCACACTCACAAGCATTTGAGATCATGCCTGAAGCAAAGAGTATCTAGAAATATATTTCATGTTTTTTTTTTTTCACTCCACTTACAGACACCAGATGGTTGGTATATGTCACATCAGAGAGCAATGGGTCAAAAGTTGAATAAGTGAGCAGCTAGATTTGTACTGAATGCATCATCGACCTCAGGTTTGTTTTATTTATTCTAATGTATTTGTGTGCCATCTTTCTAAAACATGGGCTTCATAAATCAATAAATACAAAAGAGGTGAAGCAGAGATATTTTCAGAGTAGATAGAAATCAATGAGGGGCTACTGATTTGCATTTTCTTCTAATGAGATTTTACAGTGGAAAAGTGATCTGGAGTGTTTCTTCTCAGCAGGGTTTAGCAGAACAAGTGTGTGCTTAACACATGATGCCCTTAATGGTAGAGTTAGCCATCACCTCCCCTGTTATTACTTGGTTTGATCTACCAATAGAGCAAGTTGCAACATATGCTCTGGTTGGTGAGATCATCGATCTAAAACTGCCTGATCTGTCTCACACCTTCAGGAAGAGTGTGAGGCAGACTTGATATATTTCACAGTGTCGTCTTCATCCTTGGAGAATCTGATCTCCTACACTCCAGAAAGAGATTCAGACCAACCAAAGGCCAGGTATAAGAAGTTGAGCATTTTTTTATTTCTAAGGTCACCAAACTGGTAAGTACTCACAATGACTGATGAGCTGATAGCTTCCAATTTAACTACTGATGATGATTTCAGTAATAGCTAAACATCATCTACATTTCCTGTTGTCATTTGATGTATAGGTATATTTTATCATTTCTCTTTGCACCTGAGTGTATGTGCCTATGTCTGTTTGTTCTATGTTTATCTATGTTTTTTTATATGTCTAAAGGTGGAGGTGAAGTGTTCAAGGTATGTTGCCAGATTGTGGCTGTTCTTCTAATCCCTCTTATAAATAAACCACCTTTTTATTGTTTTAATTTAAGCGTGTACTTTATTGGAAAACAAATGAAAAATATGTATAAAGGAACAATACAGTGACTGCTTATGCCTTAACAACATTTAATGTAGCTTCAAAACAACTAAAATCAGAAGGCAAATTATATGAGGACAGTCTTTAAAAAACAACACTTGTGAAAATCTGTCCCAGGTCTTGGGAATATATAATTTCAATTTCATTATACTTCATACCTTTTGACTGGTCTCCTATGAATCATATCAAAACATGTATTTGCAGACAGGCCCATTCTCTATACAGCAACCTCTGCAATGTTAAAGAAAAAAAATAAAGAGCTCTTCAGCACACTTCAGTAGCTGACTGATAAAACCTCTATCTATCTATCTATCAGAGGCATATATATATAATAATATATATATATATATATATATATATATATATATATATATATATATATATATATATATATATATATATATATATATATATATATATATATATATATATAATAATAATATAATATCATCAACTAAATACAAAATTGGCAAACTTTTATCTTGCAATCATTAAACTCAACTTGACTCATGTTTCAACTGTGAAGGATCCAAATCCTTAAGGCTAGGCAACACTGGAGCAAAGTCTACAGGCATGCCTGCATACATGTCTGCACAAAATAATGTGACAATCCAATAAATTAAAAAAGTGTTTATATATTTTACAGGACTCATAAAAGGCTCGACCTGCCAGTGGCAAGAGAAGAAAAGGCACCAAAACAGGATTCATCCTCTAAGGACTCAATATATTTCACAGTGTCCTCTTCATCCTTGTGTGGCCACATTTAATGGCAATCCATTCAGTAGTTATCAAGATATTTCCGTCTGGATCAAAGTGTTACTACTAACTAACAGACCAACCTTGACATGGAGGTAGAAACAAACAAAAATTGTATTCAGTCTAGGCTAGGCAACACTGGAGCAAAGCCAACCACACTCAGTCTGTATTCAGTAGAGTGTGGTTGGGTGATGACCTCTTATCTCTCCCTATAATCTTATGGTTAAACTATCATAATACCAGTACAATGGTTTAAAATTCTCATTTGTAAATGAATGAAAATGAAGTTGAATCACATTCCTATGTGCTACAGTGATTATCTTCTTTATTATTTCATTAAACATCATCATTTACATCCTCATTTCTTTTTCATGTACACATACCTCTAATTCCTCTGCAGTTATTTCTGTTTTAGTTTGCTCTCACAACAGCATGCATAATATGAGTAGAGCGCATGTATACAGTATATGCAGTAAAAATATATTCGCATTCCAGTGAAATTGTGGGTGCTTATTGCTTCATGTACGGCTGTATGTGTACAGACATCTGTGCTGAGGAGTGTCTTTAAATAGAAGGCTAGATTCAGGTGAGTGTAAGGGAAAGTGTGTGGTTCATCATGCACCATCTGTCCATGTGGGTTTTTTCTAATGTCCAGGAAAATATATATATTTCACAGCTTTAAATGACACACGAGGCAAACAACGCACCGATGCACATGAGAGAATGCACCACATTCCCCGGCACAGTGGAATATGCACGGTCGTTTTAACAAACACAGAGAGGGCGGATGCATGTGTGTTAAAATGTTGTCCTAACACCACTCACTTTTTAGTATTAAACAGGGCGAGAACAGGGCAAGACAGAAAGCTCTCACAGTGATAGACCGTATCACAGTCATGGACCTCTCCGCCTCTGACAGGTGATGTCATAATGATGTCATGCATGCTGAGGCTTTGCGACATCACAGTGATCTGCCCCCCCCGGCTTCTGAACGGAGATCTGGGTGACATGTTTTTGCTCAGTCTGTTACATCTGTACTTTGGTAAAACTGCAAAACCTTCAGGTCAATATGCCAAATTTCATTGTGTCTTTACTTTGACACAATTACATTACAAATAATGTCTTAAATATGAGGATAAAGGTGAACGCTTTCAGACAATCTCTTCTGGAGGGCATTCATAGTTTTGCACTCATTTGTACATATGCTAAGTGACAGAAACTGACGTTTGAGGAATAAAAAAAAAGAGCTTGAGAGAGAAGTTCATACCTTGCTTACTTTCTCACTTCCACATAACTGTCTGATTGCTGCATGAAGCGGCCTCAGAAAGTTACAGATATTCACTGGAAGGATGTGGAGGTTGACGTTGTTCCTCCATCCAACAACCACTCCTTTTGGAGAATACCATCACATTTATGCACACTAAACAGTGTCAACTTATTGTTTAAAAACAATACACAAAATGGAGGACAAAATAACACCAATGTAGCAACACATATGTTCATGAATCTGTTGCCCCAGTGCATGCTGGGAGGCCTCCCGACACGCCTACATCATGTAGCAATCACATGAACAGTGCTCAGCCAATCACAGAAATGCTGATCATGGTTTCAACTCTCTACTCATTTTGCCTTTATTTCAAAATATGAGCGCACTATTATTAAAGACCTTAATTAACCTTGTGCAGGATTCAGTAAATCATTCCTCAAACTGCTCGCCAAGAAAGTAATCAGCTAATCAGGAATCAGGAACAAACAGGTGATTTTATAATAACAGCATGCCTGAATTAGTTAAGAAACACTGGGTGGGCAAGGCCACTTTAATCTGGGCCCAAAGGGACTCCTCTCCACTAAGACACCAGAGATCACTGCTTCATTTCACCAAGCCACTGTAAGTGCCTGCTGCTTGTGCCGACATGAAGTTGATGTTTTTGACTCTGACCAGAAGTTAGTCATTAGAGATTGTTACGCTATGTGTTTGTTTGTTTCTGAACTATGTTTTGCATGCTCTGGCTGCTAATGTCTGCCTGTCTGCCATGTCAGATTTACTGACAGCATGTAGTGTATTTGCGATAGTGTAAATGTAAATGGCCTTCTTGTTGTGGCTGTGCTGTTTGTTTCGGTCGTTCTATAGCATGTGCATTATGGTGCTTTATACTATTGATTTGCATAGTGGTAAATTATGGCTCGAGGTTATTTCTGTCACAGCCTGCCTCGTAGTAACTTTCCACTCACCTGCCAGAGTCAGCCCAACTCGTCCGTGCTGCTTTATCAGTCTTTGTGCCCACTGTGAGGGATAGCAGAAAAAAGCTTTTAATTGCTCAGCGTTTTTTCTTGCTAAAAAATATAAAGAAAGCAACTAAAATTAAGGGATTTCCCCCATTATATTTTCCCCACTGAAACTGCAACAAAGCTTTTGTCACACATAAGAGCAGTAAGCACATTCACTTTTTCTCTATATTTTCTATTTGATGGTCATCTGTTGTTTATATGTACACTAATATGTGACATATTGTAAGATGTTGTGTTACATATGCATATATGTGTGGACTGCCATGTATTCATGCAGATTTTTGGGTTTCATACACTGTCATCACATCCTGATGTCTGCTCTGCATCCTAATCTCTGCTGGGCTTAGTCTGCTGTTTGCTCTTTGGGAAATGAGGGAAGACCCTGAATGTCAAATATGAACTCTTGACATATTCTGTATTCACATATTAAAGCTGGTCATGCACGTTTATGGAAGTTATCTACAGGTGACTTTATTTTGATAAATATCAATGCATATAGATGACTGACTCAGTCCTACTTTACTTTCCCTGCACTGGCACATATACCTGAATGACTTAGAGCCGTCTTGTGACACAGAATGAGAAAGTGAAAGATGCTTCAGGCAGATACTTGAGCATAAGAGGAATTCTTGTGGGGGCTCCATTGCCTTTGATTATTTCTGTTGTGCAGCAAATACTAAAAGAGCAGATCTTCTTTTTTGCAAATAAAACTGTGCTGAGCATTACTGATTCGAATATTAAAGGCATTTTATGCAATAAATCATTCTGTATAGATTTTAAATTGAAATCACTTTCTGTTTCATTTATCAGTTTAAACCAACAGTCAACTTCAATTTTGTTGAGCATTTTTCACAACCACAAGATATGCTCTACTTAACACCTCCAGCTCTGCTGAACAATTCTTCAACCTACAGAGCCTTTTAACAGGGTTTGTTTATCATTTATCTTTTGAGCAATTTGCTCTGAGAAAGCAAGCTGTATATCAGGAAGCTTTTGATAGTTGACGTCCCCATCTAAATATGAACTCAATATATATATATATATATATATATATATATATAATCATGTGAGATTCCTTTTTCAGGCCATGATAAAACCTTTGACCACGGGGTACATTTACATCCAATTTCAATCCAATCTATTTGAATTGATGGCAAAATGTTTCAAACAAGTGATTGCACTCATAAAGTACTGTACTATTTAAGAAGTATACCACCCTCTGTCTCGAGATCGGGACAATAAATCAATTTGGTATTGATGAAATTATGTAAGGCTGAGACATTACTATCTCGATATATCGATTTGGTGACAGTGATATTTAGATGTCTTTAATGATGTGGTTTTCAGCCCTTAAGTGCTACATACAGTTTTGTTATCATGTTGCTTAAGCTCATTGAAGTTAGCTTTGAGTCTTTCTACTCATGAGGTCGCAACTTGGATAATATCTAAACTTAAGATACACTTACTTACTTTTTCCAGAGTTTTTGATTATCTTATGATGTGGTCTTTAAGTTAAATTTAAAGATGATTCAGATGTTTGATCAGTTTGGAGGATTTAGTTTGTGGTGCTCTACAGTTACTGCATTATACAGACATGTGTTTCTCGTATTTAGCTTACCCTAATTGATATGAATGGGCTGGACAAAATAATAGAAACGCCTGCCAATATAATGCAATACAGCTACACAGAACCACAAACTCTATCCTTCAAAATCGCCATAAAGTTGAATCATAGCCTCTCTAAAACTTTTTCAACAAAAACTGCACATTAAAACATTCACAAAGGTAAGATTTATTGCAGAACTGTTATATTAAATTGCTTTAGTTTTCAGCTAGGTGTGCCTTTACAAACTGAGTGTAAATCAGCTGCCAGCAGCATCGGCAGCTGTCACAACATACTATGAAACAACCTTAAAATAAAAAGTGCAGAACTCACTAAGTGACGCTCCTGCTGCATTCTGTGTGTGTCAGGTTGTATGTGTGATTCATAACACCCCCTCCTCCACCGCTTGTCCTACCACATGCTGGCCTCCCTCTTTGCTCACTTAGTTTCTGGCAGGCAGCCCACCTTTCCTCTGTTCAAAAGTCAGTCTCAGCAGGTCTGAGAAGACAGGCGCTGATAGAATAGTAAAATAGAGTTTTTGATGTTTTTGCAACATGTTATGAATTGGCCTGCAAAGCACAGTATGACATAATGAAGAAACGTATAAGGTAACCGTGACAAAACAACTCAAGATATCTGTACAGTGTTTAAGTGCAGATACCAGGTGTTTGTTGATGTGTGTGAGTCGGTACGCTGAGCTGTACTGTGCGCTCACAAATCCTTTTCTCCCAATCATGGTAGTTGGCTGTCACGTGCAATAAGAGCGAGTGACATCGGTCCACAGGCGCTACAAACCATGCGCTCACTGACAATCCGTGTGCAGCAGCACCGTGTGCCCGTGTCGGCTGTCTGTGCAGATCTGCCATCAACATGTAATATTATAGAAAATGTCAGATATAAACAGCGCCAGCAAAGACATTGTGACACGTTTCTGTGGTCACAGTGAGCTTTGATTTTGTGGGTGTTGTCATTTATTACTCCATATACCTTTAGACATTACAGTGCCCCATGCCTGGCCTTGTTGCATCCATTTTTTTTTTTTTTTCATAGAAGCAATTAACAGGGTGACCCATTTGGCCTTGTTCCTTTCTATGAATTTGAAGTCCTTCGTTGACATGCACTGCATGTTGAAATAGCTCAAGATCGGGACACAGCTCGGGATGCAGAGATGACATGATTTAGGTGTTGCCAGCGGAGTGCAAATATGTGAATCAACCAGTCAAATTTAGGGGAAAAAAAGCTGGATGGCTGGATCGATGGTGGCTGGTTGAACTGTCACAGAAAAAGATGACCTATCCTGCATTCACTTGGAGTATAAACATTTGGACAGGTGTAACCTAATCACATTGACTATACTCAAAAGAACAGAAAAAAGTTGATGGCAGAAAACCTCAGCATTCTTTCTTTTGCAGTGCTACAGTGCTAGAGTTGTACAGCATACTGCAGGTCAGAGGTACCACACACACCTTTTCATGGAGGAGGGATCTAATGATGCTTGCTGCTACAATATAATTTATTATTGCAAGTTGTGTCTAAGTGCTTCCTTTTTCCACATGCATGAGAACCTTACCTTCCCATTGCCAAGGGAGCAATAAGTGCGCTTGTTGGGGAGAGTGTTGTTACGCGAGCGTGCTCTCACATAAGCTAAGCTGTAGATATTTTCAATTTAAGACCTTTTAGCACTTATGTATTACTTTCCATTGTCAAGACTGAGGTGAGAAGCTGACATTTTCGATTTTATGGGGTGGAGGGGATTTAAACAAGACCTTACATTTCAGCTGAGCATTAAATTCAGTCAGCTGTGTGTTGTCAGCGCTGATGAATCCTGTTCTTCAGCAAGTCAAACACAAACAATAAGATATCATTTTATTACATTTTCTTTGAATTCATCCAGAGCAGCAAGACTTCTAACATCTTGAAGCCATCAATCTTCCACTTTAGATTCCTTATATTTAGAACACACAGCATGACATTATCAAATATATTCAGCATCTGCTTGTTTCAACCCAACATGCCATGCAATGCTATTACATCAAGTTAAAAATATACCAGGTGTCTCTGTATCGTTTTCTAACAATTTCCCAAACCCAGACATATTTGGTATGTCTATAAAATGTTGGGGTCTCGATTACAATTTCAAGTCATCTACTGCAGGTTTATATCCTGAGGCAGGAAACATGAAAAGATTTTGTTATTTATTCCATGGTTCTTAGGAAAGCATAGATTTATACAAGACTGTCTGATAACATAAAGTTAGACCTAGAGAGTGTGCAGTCTACCTCTCCAATATCCCCATGTTGAAGTACAAAGATCGTTCCCATCCTTGTTTTGGTGGGGAAAATAGAAATATGGAGTTAGCAGGTTGTGGAAAAAGCTTGAATATCCCAGATCACATTATTAAAAGCAACTAATATCAACATAACAACAACACGAACATCATGCATTTGGTCGAGAGAAGAATGCCGGGGAGGCCTGAATGCTCTGGGGTGTTTCTGTTGAATAATTTATCTTTTAAGGTAGACGGACTTTCCATAGTATAACCCCTGAGCAGATCTACATGCCCTTTGGATCGCTGAGCTATACCATCACCTACCCACTAGCAAATGAAGTTTATGGAGGCAAACTACTCGAACAGACTCTGGCAGAGACCAGAGGGGTGACTAAAGAGCTTGTGCTGTACGGAAAAGCATCATTTAATGAAAAGTATGGAGGATTACAATTCATTTGAAGCTATTCAAATATTTGAAATAAAGTACAGTGGTCAGAAGAATTACATGCAACCTGACCGTGTCTTTAGTGAACTCTGCCATGTTATTTAATGTTGTTAATGTTGCAGCGTCTTTACCACAGCTGTCCTCTTAGTGCAGCGCTCTGCTCGTATATGTATTCATGTGTGCAAATGTAAAAAAGTGTTGGTGCGACAAATCAGTCTTATTTGTCGAGTAACTCCAGATTTAGACCCAGAGGTTGGAAAAACAAACTGGCTTCGATGCTGACATTGGCAACATTAGCAGCCTCTTATCCACTCAAAATGACAAACATTGCAGGAGACAGGCCATATCAGCTCTCTGTAATGTTAATTCCTTGAGTAAATTGATGACAGGCCAAAATTATGCGTGTTTCTGTAGTAACAACTAGAACAGAGTAATGTGTTTTCTCAGTTTTCTCAGTTTCAGTAACACTGTTCCAGTTAAACTTTCATTCATTTCATATCTGTAAGGTTCTGAAAAACAAATCATTTTAAGTAGGCTACAGCTAGTTCAGTGTGTCAGATACTTATGTAACACGTAAGTAAATATAAATCAATAAATATAAGTAGTCTGCAGGCTACAGTGTCCTTGAGCAATACACTGAACCAGATCCATGCAGAGTTTCACTTCTTATGTGAGTGAGCTGCAGTACATTTTGTTTGAATTGTTGCAAATATCAAGCAATGAATGTCAGACATAATAATTAAATCATTACTTTTTATCAAAACTATACTATAATAATCTTTCACCATTCAACATCTTTTAAATATAGGAATAAGAATTACAAGGCAATACTGTTTATGTTGCAGCACAAATGTAAAGCACCACAAATTGACCCAGTGGAGAAGTAAAACTTCATCATTCTCCTCTTCGACATTAGGGGCAGTGCCAAACGTGGAGCTGGGCGCTGTGGATGCAGTCATTTGTCAGTATGAAACAGCACCATTGTGTCTCTATCATTTGTGTCAGAGCGGTGCTTACCTGACAAATGCGCTGAGTATAGGGCAATTTAATCTTCCTCCAGCTGCTGGCGTTGGATTCATCCAGTTTGGGAGTGGGCACTGGATAACTGACCTAGTGTCACCAGTGGCTGTGGCCTGCTGCACCACAACAGTGCTGATGGCCACATGTCACACGGTTAGATCAGAAAGAGCGGTCCACTCAACCCAAGAGAACACAGTAGAGCATCTATACTGACACGCGAACAAAATAGAAGATATAATAGAGCAGAATAAACTTCAGTCAGTTCTGATCAGATTTCTGTTATGCATTTGATTTTAAGACGTATTCTTTCCTCTCCATAGTGGTCTTTTGCTCAGAGTAAGCCACTGTTTTTCACATCACAAATATATACTTCTATATGCTCTCCATTGGATACATCTAGATGGATGAAAAAAAGCCTTTTTTTAGATGAAATTCTGTGATTATGGTTTTAAAAATCTATATTGGAAGATATGAATTTTAGTTAACACTTTAGTATGTTTACAGGGCTGTAGATCTTTTTTTAATGGTCTTCTTCCACCATCTTCTTTTCTCATTATCCAGTTTAATCAGGCCCTATCATTGTCAGTGTTCCAAAGTGACAATCTTCCCACTAATACAAACACCCACTACAACCTTTCATTACAGCCGCAAATTTCCAAATCCAGTTGTGCTGAATGCAAACTAAGGTTCGATGCCTGCAGCAAGTTTGTGGGCCATTGCCTGCAGTAGTTGATTCGATGAACTAGTGATGAACTAGCTGAAACAGAAACATTTGATACATGTACAAGACAGTTTGCATGCATGCACCTCTGTCTCTCCCGTAACCATGCGGGAACATTCACACAGCTTTCAGCCTAAACGGGATATATTCACATTACTGCACAGCATGTGTCATATCATACACGTGCATGCTTATATTATATAATGTACATGGAGTGCATCATTAAATTGTCATCCTTATGTCATGACAAAAAAAATAACACAAGGCTCGGAGTGCAACCTAATGTATTTGTTTGACCAGCAAATTTCAACAGCTGGCCACATCAGCCCAGTGCTGTGTGTAAGCACGCGCTGGTGACCGTTGCAAAATAACTCACGGCATAACACTGCAGGCTGCGACGCCTCCATGGAGCAAAGCTGAACTTAGCATTGTTAGCTCCCTTGGTGCTTTTTAAATATGTCAAGTCCTTTATGAATTTGTCCCAAGCTGATAACGGCTCCCTCCCGTTAATGCAACCCCGCGAAAAAAAAAAAAACTTACAGACTGGGTTCATTTGTTTTTCGTGCCAACAAAGCGCACAGCAGCCACAATCATCTCAAGACTTATTATCTAAGAATTATCTTACTTCAACCTTCATCTACATTATCGATTGACTCGTATTTAGCTTTTTAGCTCTTGATCCATTTCTGTTGTGTGTCTACACTGTGAGAAAATGGTGTGGTAACATTTTATGCATATTTTATGTATGATAGGACCTTGCTTGTTGCGTGCATGCATGCGAGTCCATGTGTGAATGGTTAATAAGAGGCTAATTTTACAGCACTTTGCATAAAAACTTTATTCAAATGCCGTTCATTTACCACTTTCTTTCAGTGTCACCACACTAAATACTCAAAACATGATCAGAATTAGTGTCCCCTGCTGTATTACCCTGTTTACTTAGATTTGCTACCATGTTTCATGTTAATGGCAGCATTAATATCAAAGGGATTTTGTGCTTGCACTCCAGGTTCACTACATTAAATTTGGATACGTCTACTTAAAATTCATGGAACAAGTCCTCCCTTCATTATACAATCCACCCATTAAATGTCCTGGAAGTACAGCAGAGCAGAGTTTTCTTTTTCCCTACTATAGCATAGCACATTTGTAAGTCTTGTAAAGCTCCCCACCGGACACTATGTAATTTTAAGTGGGTAAATGCAGGCTATGTCTGACCCAATTTGGGAAAAGTATGATTATCTTCATATTTAAAGTGTCAGGAGCTAAGGGAGCCTTAAAGGCTCAGCATATATAATGCACGTTTTCTCTGAACTTTGTCTCTGTTTCCTGCACTCGACTCCTCTCTACTCTCCTCCCTGTGATGTCTACTGTGGTTGAATCTGACTGAAGACGAACAAAACAGACGTGTCAGGAAACACGATAAAACTGACAGATGAAAGCAGAATCTTAAAGCCTAGGGGTGTGAAATCTTGATGTGATCTTTGGGCCAAGAGAAGCATAACTAAAAAGGTGAAATATCTGGATGTTGGCTGGTTCCACTTAAGTTTAAGTCAGGAAAGTGTCGACAAAAGTCAGTAGTGCAAAAGTCAATGTGCAGCTTGTCCCCCATCGCTGCACTTCCTCACTCACTCTGTCTACCTCATCTTATATTTAACAAACAATGTCTCAACACAGGTGGCTAAAGTAGAAAAAATCAGATTTTGAATTAAAGTTGATCCTATTCATGCACACACTGGCCGAGGTGAGTTGCAATCTACTGTGTACACAGTATTAACAGCTGGGTGAATGTGTGGGAAGGCTGAAGAAAGCACAGCCACGCTGTCTTAAATGAATTATTAAATAAGACCGTATATAAGATGCTCCGCCGCAAATAGCACTTTGTGACAAATTTCACATCTCGCCTACATCTCTCCGTGTTTTCTGTCAGTCTCACTTGTTGCTCCTGCCCTCGCTGGCTCTTCAACAGCAGCATGTCGGCTGCTGTCCTCCTCCCCCTCCTCTTCCTTCTCCTACATCTTTCTCTTCATTTGCCACAGCTGTCCTTTCCTGATCCTCTTTTGCTGCCTCAGCTGCCACAGCAGCACTGGTTCATGCTGGTTGGACTGTTCAGTTTTCTCACATGTGTTATCTTAAGTTTCAAGGTATTCTGATGTACCCCTACCTCTGGTCCAGACTGTTTTTAGGCCCCTACAGGACAAGCCATTCTGTGTCTATTTTAAGTTTTTTCAATTTGCATCTCAATTAAAGGAGCAAACGTTTACGTTATCCACTTGTGCAAGCAGTCGATATTGACTAGTCGATATGAACAATGTGCTTACCTCATCAACCAAGCTGTGTTATAACATTAACTCATCTGCCTTTATTAGCAAGGCTTTTTAATTTGCTTGCTTATAACTTAACTAAAGAATTGACTGACATTAGTGAGAGACCAGTGAGATTAACAGCTAGTGTTAAGAACATAGACTAACTTAGTCTTAACTAAGTTAGATTTAGCTTGAATACATCAGTTTTGGACCAACTTGAACAGAGGTGTTAATGGTACTAACCATTTGTGAACCACAGATTGATTCTATTCAGGGATTCAGCCAGCCGTCCTCTCTGCGGTGAAAAGCAAACAGCAATCCTTCCTCCCGTGCATGATCATGCTTTGATTCAGAGTCTGCACAGAGGTGCAGATGGGCCTGTTGTAAATGTGTTTAAGAGAAACAGAGAAAGAGAGAGAGACAGTGAGACAGAGGGAGAGAGAGAGAGAGAGTCAAGGAGGGGTCGAGCGAATCAATGTGCTGCATGCAGCTCTACAATGAAATTAGATTTTACCCATTTTAAATAATACAACTATTGGTAAATCAATGTGGAGGTCAGTGTTGACATTGTTGCAGGCTGCCACAAATAAATTAATGTATTGGAAACACTGGACTTTTGACATCTGAGATAAAACAAAAGGAATCAGTATTTCTTTTAAAATTGCACTCAGTCTGGTCTTGAAGTAGTTGGAAACGTTGTCTTAGTTATCTCATGTTACATTAAATTTCTACCTCCGATTTTTTTTTTCTCCGCTGGAAAGTAAATAAAGCAACGCCTGTGGGGGGACTGAACGTTTTCAGCTCACTGCAAACCTCCCACTCTCAGGCTGAAATAGAAACAGAGTAATCCACTTTTACCCAGAATGGGCTGCAGTCTGGAGAACCTGAAAAGCAGATTTTGCTTTTTTTTGTAAACTCTGGCATATTCCGTAAAAAGCGTTTCTTCGCATCCATCCATTCATCATCCATCCACCCACTTAACCTGTTTGGGGCCGTGGAGGGCCGGGGCCAATCCCAGGCACACAGAGTCCTGCCTCCATTCTTAAATTTTCGCATTGCTAGTCACCAAACAAGCGTCTGAAAATCATGGGGCACAGAAATAGATTTGAAACACATTTGCAGGCTGAAAAGCAGAACTGTGGCAGTAACACATTGCATAATTGGCGTAGTACACATAAGCACACCAGTACAGCCACGGCTTGCAGGAAAAACAAAACGGCTGACCTCACTTTTACTTCTGTATGACTCAGCTATTCTAATCTTAAGCTGACGGACAATTCTCATATGTACAAATTGTGTCTTTACGCCAGCACCACCTCTGCTACTCGTTTACGCCAGCACCACCTCTGCTGCTCGTTGTAATGGGCTTCCTCGTTACACTGAGGAGGACTCCAGCTGTGTTTGAGCAGCAATAATCACTCCACAGCAATAACTTCTGCGCAATTGCCTGTGGGTCATTAGAGGCAGTGTCCACTTAGAGGGTTGGGGCACCTTGATTAATTAACAGGATAAAGGTAACTCCTTTTTTTCACTCTATCAGCCTCAATTTAATGTAATTGCCTGTGGAGCCCCATAACAAAGAGGAGACCCTTAGAGCGTGTCTTAAGTTCTGTTTGCACTTTGACTTTATTTTGGCTCTTTGCTAAATCTCTCCCCCATGCTATTTTTTGGAATGAAGAGACCACTCACTTAACAAACTCGGATATCTAGTGTGCAGCCTGCCGGCATTTCGCTCCGAACTGTGAGTTCAGATTCTTTACAGTCGCCTCACGCTGCCAGTCGGAGCTGCTAGTGAGTAAAATTGCTTGCTGTGGCTTTAAGTAAGACATTAGCTTTGCGCAGGACACCTCATTAATTCTCCTCCTCTCTATCCCACTCACCTTCACTCTCAATGTTATTGCTCTGCACCTTGCCAGTCCTTTCATTTGAAAGGAAAAACATTTTCTCATCCGCTGCCAATCTCGTTCCATCTATCTCTCTTGGTCCTCCTTGCTCGTGCTCAACTCGATCGCAGCCAATCTGTTATCGGTTTATATGACAGGAGGAAGTTGTTGCACTAACAAGGTGTTGAACAGAATATGGAACTGTGTCCTTTCTGTTCTGACAAAGAGGACAAGGCTCCAGCGGAGATGTTTGCCACTTTGCTGTAGAAAGAATGTGGGGGAAAAACAAACGCAATTGAGTATATTTTGATGTTTCAAGCGGTACCATAAATGCCTTGACAATGAGCAACCAGGGTAAGCTCACGTTTTTATCACACACACACCCTCACACACATTGTTTTCGTAACAGTCGATCCACAGAAAACTGACTGAATGATGAAGAAATGACTGAAATCATAATCGTATTCCTATAATGACTCACTTGCGGCTGTTTTTCCACATGGAATAAATGGAAATGAAGCCTCAGAAATTATTCTTTGGGGATTTTTCCAAAGCCATTTAAACATGCTGTGACTGGAAACTAAGACAAAGAGCTTAAAATGCAGACTAGCGGGGTTTATTTCCACTTCAACTTCAACTATCCTTAAAAAAAAAAAAAAACAACGAAAAAAACCAAAACATTTTTTATCCTCTTGGTTTCTTCATTTCAGGGTGTCAAAAGTACTTGGAGAGATTATAATTAACTAGTTCAGTAGATTGTTTTGTATGGAAGACGAAACCCACTGAAAACATAACTTGTATATAAAGATGGACGATATGCCAGGTCCCTAAAATCACGTCATCTCATTCGCCCCCCGGTGGCTGGCTGCAGTATAGCTCATAAATCCTGCCCTCTCCATCTTAGCAGAAACTAAAAATAAAATTACAAGTTAAAGTTAAATATTTCCCAAAGATGGTTTCTGTCATTTTACGTAGTTCTTATCACATTGATATTTGTAAATGCAATAAATTTTTCTGTGAGTTTTGTTTTAATTAGTTATTCGATGCCATAGAAAGAAAATGTTGTACCTTTAACTTTAGCAGGCAATTGCTGACTAACGATCAAGTCAGGCAGGTAAATGGGCAGGACGTCAATACTACAGCTCCTTCCCCGATCACTGCTGCACAGACTGTGGCTCCAAATATGGCACCAGAGCATGATGAGACACGTCGTCCATTTATAATCTATGGGATTAAAATCATGCTAAAACTACAAAAGTTTTGTGAATTTACATGTAGTTTACTCAACATATGTATATACACCGTCTTTGGCATCATCAATGATTGATACAAAATGTTAAGCACATACAGGATAATTTAAAGCTACAGTAATTGGGGCAGAAAAATTAGGTGGCAGAAAAACATAAAAACAAGCAGATCTACCTGCATGAAAATGCCAGTTGATGCAATCTTAAAAATCTTTTACCTATTTTAAAATGATGCTAATATGCTGTGAACAAGCCTTCGCCCAGTAGAAAAGAACAGTGCAGTCACTTTCCCAGAGTCAGAGAGAGAAGATATTTCCTGGCCTCAAACACAATTTACTGTATATTTTGTGTGAGACAGCACACTATGTGGAGAACACACCCATTTCTTTTCAACACGCATCTCCCCTCACCGAGAGACACACATTCTCTACGTGAGCTAAAGAACACACACCTCTTTGTTTCTGAGAAAGCGATATGACAGCGGGACACCTGCACACCCGTGGAGATGAAGAGGGCAGTTTTGTAATTAAGAGGATCCAGAGGTGGTGTTTCTGTCTTTTCTTAACAGACAATCTCTCATAGCGGCATGCATAATTGCTATGACTGATGGGGTGTGGGAGGGGAATTGATCTGGGGAGCCGGTGCGATCCCATTATTCTGCTCCACTTCTGGCTGTCCCCTCTGCATCTCTCTCTCTCTTCAACTCTCTATTTTTATATCGTTTTCCTATCTTTTCATATCTCTGGAAATCTCCGGTTGCCCACCCCTCGCTATAGTTTTTTGCATCCTCACATTGTATTTTTAATATTCCTACAATGTCATAGTCACTTGTCTCGATTGCGTTACAACCTCCTGATCTACTGTATGTGGCGCTATCATCACACATTTATATTCAACCCAAATGTGCTTCTTTTAATTCACAAATAGCAAAATAAGCTTCAACAGTTGTCTGTCATCTCCAAGAAATATCCCAAATAATAATGTCTTAGTCATTGTCACACATATAAAGAAATGCACATTTTTCAGGGATTAGTACTTAAAGTGCAACAACAGTTTTTAAACTACCTTTATTAACAATATTATGTGCAACAGTGAACATCACAGCTTGAACAATGTAGGGTAATAGGTACGATATATACTACATACATACAACTACAATTATGCAGACCATGTTACAAAATGTACCAGTAATTTAAGATAATATTAAAAAACAATCATGTAATATAAAATAAAGTTTGACGTGATGTTTCAGACACTCTTGGGCTTTTTTTAGTGCTGATTTTCAAAGAATCCTGCTAATGAGATGATTCAAATGAAAAAGCAATCAAATTTTAGGAACATTTTGAACTGCTGACCTATGTAAGTGGAAAGATATTAATAAACAATATCATTAAATGAATTATGTCTTTTGTAGTGAGAGGATTTTTGTCAAGGTAAGCATCAATGAGTCTGTCAACAGTCCTTCAAGGCGACCTATTGATTGTGATCGACCTGTCCATCTCGGTCGAGTTCCAATTCAATCATGAAGCATTTCAGCTCGAAGTTAATGCAATTGTGCATTAACTTAATGATAATGCTCCTCCCACATTAATGGCTTCTCCAAGGCAAGTCACACAGAGACTTTTATTGTGAAGCAACTACAGGAAAACTCTATTTTTCACTTAACTTTACACATGTCTCTGTGGACTGTTATTTCTGAATGTTTCATGTCGGCTTATATTTGGTCATTAAACGTGATCTTTGTTTGTTTTTGTGCACTCATATTTCTGATGTTTTTATATAGTCGCATCATTTTATATGTTTGTACTACAATACACAAACTATAGGTGTGTATGGTTGTTACATAGGGGGTAACAGATTGGTTGGCAGCACCCTCAGCCAGACAATGGTCTAGACAGCATCTGGGTTTGGTTGGATTATCATCATCATATCATCAGCATCTGATATTAGATGTAAATTGGTTTTGGACCATCCCTCACCCAGCACAGTTGCTCATTGTACTTCATTCAGAAAGGGGAGGGTTTCGTTCTCATGCGCGAATTGAAGGAGCTCCAACTGTCACAAGTCACTGTCAGGCTTACATTGTGTGCAAACCTGGAAATGAGATGAGAGTTTTACTTATTTCAGACCTCATTCTACCCAGTTAAATCCCAAGATCCATTTCGCTCTCTTTCCACCTGACTGCCTCTATTCCTTTCACCATCTCGACCACTGATATTTATCCATGTCAATTCACCTTATGTCCACTGTGTTTTTTTTCCTCGTTTTAAATCTGGGTTTGCCTCTACATCCATAATCTGTCCTCTGTCATTTGTCCCTTGCCATACTCCCATCTCACTGTGTTGACCTTGTAGTCTGTCCTGTTGGTGGTCTTCCACTCTCATAATGCTTTGACCTTCTGTGCCTCCTGCGGGCCAGCCAGCACAAGCCCGCCTGCCCTTTGGCGGCCGGATTACCCTGCATGCTGAGTGAGCAAGAGTCCGGACAGCTGAAGGAGGGCCGCACATATGTCTCGCCTGGCAAACTTTGTCTCTTACCATCCCTCCTACATTCATTTTTCTCATCTTCTTCACCAGGTAGGATAAAAACGTCTGGCTATTATAGCCAAGTCACATTTTGAAACATATGCATCATTTTAGTGATAAGTTATTTTCAAGGGACTAAATGTGCCATTTAATTTATTTATCTTTTTACTAATCTGCCAAAGCACTGTTACAAGGTTATTTTTCTAAGTAGATGAGTTTGTGTGTGAGTGTGTGTGTATAACTCCAAGGTTTATATTTATTATGTGTCAGACCTGAGGCCAGCAGTTGTGTTTTAAGGAAGGTAAATCAGTTTAAAACTATAACATCACATTTATTGTACATTGTAAGCTGAAACTTGAATTACAGCCAGTGAGGATTTAGATAAATCCTTGTTTTTGAACTGATGTCAAGTAATGTGAATGCCTACTATACAGTACAGCCAAAAATCAATCCCAATCCCAGAGGACTATACAATCTGTGCAGCATTCAACACACAATTCCTTAAACGCTTGTTTCATTCAAACACGTCACGTTATCTTAAAAATAGAATAGAATGGAATTCAACTTTATTGTCATTGCACCTGCAGTACAGAGCAACGAAATGCACGAAATGACAAATTGACAAATGAAACAGGCAATACAAATAACCTTTTACTGCTCATTTACACATGGTGACTGCAGGAAGCAAAGTGACTAAGTCATTTATTTCAAATGAGTGTGAATCTCCAGCCTACAAGACGAAAAGGTGAAGATACAGTGTGTTATGAAACTGTGAATGAGTGATTATCAATCAGAAAACGAGAAGGGCGACAGAAACAAAACAAAACAGAAAACTGGATTCACATTAAATTAGAAACAAATTATCACAAGTTAAACAACATTAATTTCTAGTAAAAAATATAACATAACACATAGAGTCCTCCAGAGTAAAGGTAAAAAGAGTCAAATACACAATGGTAATATAACTCCAGGCTGCTAATCTAGTGGCTGGTTTAGTTAACAGTAAGCTGATCACAGAAAAACAAAATTCTCCTGTAAATTAAAGTCAACACAGCTGCAATAAAAGATTATCTTCAGCTGATAGTTCAGCAAGGACATTCGAGGAGGAGATGAACGTTGCCTGTCAATATTTGTTATGATGATGAGTTTTTGAGGTATCTCCGCTATGTTTTGTGCTCGTAAACATCATATCTTGATTATGAGAAACCTGCTTATGCCACCTGGTGTACTCTGAGTGAAACCAGACTACTGCATTGTCCAGGTTTCTGAACTTTCTTTGTGGGTACCAAACATGTTAACTGAGATGGTGAGATGTTGTTGATGATCTTTTTCCTGTGCTATATACATATCCATGACTGACTTTTGTGAGATTCAAGTGATTCAAGTCTTGGTAGATATGCTGACAATTTCTTGTTCTTCTCATCACTTCAGGACAAAGCTGTCTGGGTATAACAGTGGTCTTTATTATTTCTTGGTGTACATTAATAATGTTTTCCGTACAGAGGGTCACAAAAGTGCTCCCGGCAGTGTGGAGACAGTTTAGTAAAGCAGGATGATTGTCAGGAAGAGTGATGTAACCGAGTTTGAAGGGCATGCCTGTGAGGGGCACAGGGAGGACAACTTCTCTTCTACTTTCTCTACTACCGCTTGCATACTTACTTACTTATTCGCCTATTTTTGGAGGTCGGTTAGTGGTTCAGACCGTGCAACTTTTGACAAATGAGAAGCGAGACCCAGCGAGGTGTCAGTTACTTACTTGACCCGAGGTTGCAAAATCAACACACACACTGACGCCATCTGTGGCCATCTTGACAGATGTGCACACATTTTCAGTGTTTAATTATCCGCCAACGCTCAGGTCTGATGGGGAAAAGACTGGGTGTCACACTGCAGGGCTCCAGGGATTCAGGCATCCCCACAACAAAAAAACACAAAGTGGCAGAAATAGAACAAGCAACATGTCGAATCGTTGTAGATTCCCAGAAACACTCACGAGATAACGCGAAAACGTCTCAGCCATCAAGAATGGGGGCGCTCCAAAAGAAGCTGCATCCACTGTCATTCAGGATGGTGTCATTTCAAAACAGCGTGAACAGTGATTGCGTACAGTGCTCTCTTTTTTTGTCAAATGTGTCACAAGCTAAAAAAAAATGGCATTGACTTTAAAAATAACGCTGTCACTTGGTATCAGCTTCAACCCAGCAACCTAGCGACCTCAAAGTAATCTGTACATTATGAAAGACCCTCTGGGGAATGAGAGAGCAGAAACTAAATTCTGCATGGTGTAGGACTAGGGATGTTGTGCTCTGAGACAAGCAACATGTTCTGTGGAGAGAGAACGTAAAATGTAAAATGAATGTTTTTCACTGAATGTTGTCAACCCTTTGTGCTTGTGTGTGCCCTCAGGTTTAATCAGCTCTTTCAAAGAGTGAAGTTTACACAGATAAGAGCCACCAAAAGCTAATCAGTGACTTCGACCTTGTTGTCATAGTAATGTTACTTCAAGGCAGCTGCATTTACAAAAGACTGCAGATAGCCTACTGTTACTCTTAATCTATGGTGTTCAGTCTAAAATGATTTCACTTGATGTTGGTACTTGAAAAGTAATGTTACATGAAAACGATCTGAAAGTAGGTCGATCTTTCAGCTGAGACTATTTTGTCTGACACTATGAATTTGGTACAGATCAATGCTGATTTTCTTTTTTTTTCATGTTTGATTAGTAGTTTGAATTTTGAACGAAAAGTGACAAATACACTACATAAAGCAGAGAAAAACATCAAACTCCATGATAAAGATAGTGCTCCGAAAAGCGACTTAAAGTGACAATAATCAATAATAATATTTTTACAATAAAAATGTATGACTTGAGGCTCCTGTCAAGAGCAACAGTCCAAATCAATAAATTTTTTTACTGCCTAAGATCCGACCTTTCTATCCAGTGTAGAAGCTGTTTTAATTAGAGCTCTACTAATTAACTGACAAAGTGAAAACAATGGGATCATGTAAGATGGCGCTCTCATACTGATATGAATATGCAGCTCTCCTCGACTTTAGGGAGCTTCATTGTGAGTTCCAGCTCATTGTTTTGCCCACAGTAGGCAGCTGTTTTCAGCAAAGAGCTCTTAAAACCCAATTAACTTTAACCTGCTTAGCACCACACAGCAGGCAAACCCAGTTAGTGACTAGCTGGTGAATACGGTGGAGCATTTAGCAGCTAAAAACCCAGATATTTCCCTCAGAAGTTGGTAGAGAGCAAATGGAGCTAAGAGGAAATATATTGGACCAGATGACACAATACATCAAATGTATGCTAATGTTGCAAGTAACTGCTGGAAGTGTAAATTGGCTAAAAAATAACTAACTGCGGGTCTGAACAAAAGTTTTGAAAAAAGGTCTCTACATCCAAAGCAAATGCTGGTAATATGAGAACTTCAAGACATCGCTGCCCAGTTTGGTGAAGGGATTCAGGGGAATAATAGAAAGTCTGCACTGTCAGATGTCCATTCATCAACAGAGTAGAGCACTAATGAATTAAAACTGCTTCTATACCAGATAGAAAGGTCAGACCTTAGACAGTAAAAAAATGTGTTGATTTGGACTGTTGCTCTTGACAGGAGCCTGCAGAGTCCAAATGAACACCTATGTTGCCTTCTTCTGATGGCACAAGTAGCAGGCATGACAATAATTATGACTGCCTAATAATGATTGCTGCTTACAGGTCTAAGGATGTGTCCGTGGCTGTGTTCAGGGCTTGACCGGAGAGGTGAAGTAGTTAGCTGCAAGACCCCCATGACAATGTTCGGTTCACTCAGCGGAAAAGGTCAACGCACTGATTGTCTCCAACAGGGCTGACCCTGGACAACAGTAATCAAGACACGTGCGGTACTGCAGCTCCGCACAGCTCCTCCGCAACATAACTGGTTGTGGATCCTCCGTGCTCAGTGGGGAACCCCTTGTTCAAGGTTCAGTTTGGTGACACCCGCTTGCATGCTACCCCACATGGATATCTTTCACGCTAATTTGCATTATGTTTTATTTAAGTTGGTCGGACACTATGATTGACAGGTGTCTGACATGCCACTGACGGCATGGATATCTCTGTAAGAAATATGGAAATTTGATATGTTGTGGTGACACTTTAATTATGCCATTCAGACATTCGGGGATTGTGTTGCTGAACGTGGGCAGGATTTCATCATCATCGCTTACATTCCTGCCTAAACAGTCATGTAGATGAAAGCAGACACCTTTCTGTGTCTCACTGTTCTGCTGCTCAGCTCTGGTTACCAGGTGAAGCAGAGAATTTATGTCTCATTCGCAGGCAGGATGCTCTCTCTCTTTGAAGATTTGTTGTGAAGATGGGTCGTGGGTCTTGTGGATACTTAAATTGATCACAAATAAAGACTTTTTACCATTTAGTATAATTGTCTGTCAATTAAGCTTTGTTGACAATCTTTAGTTATCCATTGTGTGTGTGCAGGTACACTGGAGGTTTGTGGCAGTCAGTCTACACAAAATGTCTTTGAAAGACTTTGGACATTCAGTAACTATAACCACAGTGAAAACCTTGAGTAATTTATGTCCTTTCTTAAAAAGGATAATTGACTTAGCCTGATAGAACAGCCCCCAAAAAGTGGAAGCAAACATTCACCTTCTAATTTGGCCTAGTTGGAGAAATACGTCTTTAAAGTTGGCAGGTTCTCCGTCTGGCCTACCTGCCAGGGTAAGAGCGGGTGGCATCTGTCAATGTCAAGATTTAAATCACAGGAAAAGAGCAGATGAAATAGTCCTGGTAAAGTCACAGAAAGTTGAAACAGCAGTGGGAATCTCGATCTATTAATCTCTGTCTTCTCACACCCTGTAAAATCTTTTAATCAAGTTTCAGCATTTCAAAATGTATATGGGGGGGATTGACCCTCATCAGTCAACCCTCAAAGTGATCCCTTAAGAAAGGACTCCTGCACTTTTTACATACAAACTCATGGATACTGTTGTTTCCTTTATGTATCTGAGGGGAAAAAACAAAACCCAGGTGCACAATACACCTGAGGAAATGTGCTGTCTTTGTTCTATTCATAGGCTCTCTCTGTGTGTGTGTGTGTGTGTGTGAGGAAGACCTACTTTGTTGGCATGAGTGTGTATTACAGTGCACAGGTGTGGGGTCATTTCTCCTTCAATCTATAAAAAGTCACAGGTATCATTTCTGTGTTCTCCAGCACACACTGTCACTGAGACTGAGAAGTTTTGTGAAATCAGTGTGTCATCAAATATATAATCAGGAGTACTGAATCCAGGGGCCTGTCTTACAAAGCGAAATGGATAGGTTAGAAAACAGTCTCTGCAAGGCCATCTCTTAATGGTGGTGGTGACTCACTTTTAACTGGGAAAGATCACCATGGTAACATCTGCTGCACTGCAAACCTTATCTGGGGTAGTTCACGTTTAAGTTCGAGTGATGACGAAAACAGTGTATTCTAATGAAATGACATCTGGAGGGCAATAGAAGGTGAGATTTGAACTTTATAGATAGCATCACATTTAACTCAGTAAAAGTGATATATAAAACGAAAATGTTCCCTCCATGAAATACTAGTTGGTAAGAGTTATCAATATTTAAAATCTAAAATCTAAATCAGTAGCCATCAGGGCCTGAATATTTAGCAGGGCATCGTAACACTTTGTGAGTAGATAAGCATCCACACTTAAACAGAATTTTACAACTTTTAAGTTTTTTTTGTTAATGACAGTGGTAGTAATATGCACTTTTAGTCTACGGGATTAATACTCTCTAATTTCAGCACCATAAAGAAAATTAAAGGTAAATTCTTTTGAATTCTTTGTTTTGTCAAATATACTTTTTTTTACATTTAAATACCAATATACTGATCCATACATAGTACTCATAAATAGGATAATGCATTTATAATAGGTTGTGTTTACAGGATGTTTGTTTAATACTGTATATCTGCCTTTTGATATTCTAGTTGTGTGCTTTTACTTCACTGAATTATATTACTTTTCCCACCACAGTGACGTTCTTTCCCCATGGTGCATCAGTGCTTTCTTTTAGTCTAATATTAGATTACTCTTGATCTATTGATGTTTAACATGCTCTCTTTGTAACAGACATAAACTCCTCAGTGTGAGTGTCTTGACATTGAGGAGTTCCTGTGTTAACTGGGTCAGGTGAGAGATCATCCTAGGTTAATAATGCCAGGTGAAAAATAATCTGGTTCTAACAGTGGCAAGTGCAAATAATAACAGAGTCTGGTGATTAATAATCCTGTCTTAATAAAGATAACTTTAAAATAATTCTGTGTTAACAGAGCCAGGTGATACATGAACCTGGATTAACAGCGAACAGTGATACATAATCCCAGGTTAACAGAGCCAGATGTTAAATAATCTTAGGTAAACAGAGATTGTCAAATGATGCATAAACCTGGGTGGGAGTGTGACAATCACTAATCCTGGGTTTATATAGGCGGATCATCCTGGGTTAACAGTGACAGGTCATAAATCATCACAAAAATCCTAGTTTAAAAGATACAGGTGATACATACTTCTTGATTAACAATGTCAAGTGATGCATAGATGGCATAAATGAGCCTGTAAATAATCTGTTTTAACAAATCCAAATGATAAATTTGGTTAACAGTGACTGGTAATGCATACATAATCCTGGGTTAACAGAGCCTGATGATCAATATCCTGAGTTAATAAAGACAGATTTTCAGAAATCCTGGGTTAGCAAATCCAAATGATAAATAATACTAAATTAGGATTAAGGCAGTCTGAAAAAATAACCTGAATATGTTTGACTTGGTACAGGAGACAAAGCCCAGATTATACCCCACAATCTTGCTTAATGGACTACTTGTCTTTAGGCCAAAATCATCTAATCTTAAATAAATTAATTGTCAAGGTGAGACAGTCATGGTGTTTGGCTAGAATCTGTAATGAAACACTGCAGCACTACTGGATGTGTTTGTCTATGTGTGTGTGTTTGCGTCAGTGTGTGTTTTAGCACTTGTTGCAATGTTTGTCTCATCTCATTTTATCCGTTACCTTCTCCATGCTCGGCTGAGTGTGAAATGATCTATAGGACTGCTGTTATTCAATCATCACATTTATTTTTGCACTGACCTTTCCAAAGGTGAGTTGGCTTTATTATACTACCACTCACTCCCATCGTGAGTACTCCCTAGATGCTGCACATTATTAGTCATTAAATGCATCCGGATATTTATGCAATTCACCTCAGTGCCCTAAAAACAACTGGGGTGCTGAAGGTTACGTCTAACAGTGAAACTGTGTGTTTATTGTACATGTGTGTGTGCTGCAATGAGTGTGGCTAACCTCCGGGGTATACACAAATGCAGATCTGTCAACCGATAGCAGCGTTCAGCATTACGCTGTGATTGAGAGCTCACTTTTCAGCTGACGTGGCGTAACTTTGTGTTCTTCCTCTTTTGCTTCTCCGTCCTTGTTGCTGAAAAGGTATTATCACCATCCGCTGTCTCCCCGCATCGTTTCCCTCTATGGGCACCTGTTTGGCTGTCAGGGCTCCCTGGTGGTTAACGGGACCGGGACGCTTATCCAGAGGTCACACTTACAATCACAGCACAAGCCGTATCACCAGGTATTTGTTGGAATGGCCTTGAACAAAGGGCTGAAGCTCTGCCATGCTTGGTTACATGCAGTTAGTTGTCCTGGTGGGCTGTATACACAAATCTTTGTCATGAATATACCAAACTGCAATGTGTTCCTTTCCTGCTGTGGTGGCGCATACATAACTGAATATCTGTGTGGCTTTTATCAAAATCTCACAATTATTTTTTTTGTCTTGCACAAGATGGTGACGATTAATGTGAAAAGAATTAAGAATATGAAGGTAAGCTTTGTAATCATTTGACTGTGAGCTTTCCCATGTTGGTGTAATTGGCATAATTGGATTATGATGGTTTCTTGTTCCAACCAACAACAGTTTACTATAGCAATCAGGTTTATACAAAGCAATTCTGCATGCAGTTGCTTTGAATGAAAACGTTCATAAAATGATAAGATTTTCTTTGTTAAATGCTGGCAGAGCTGCATGGTGTTTTGCTGGATAATCATGGTAGGAAGCCATTGTATCTCTGTATTATTTTAGGTCTATCAGGATCCCCAACATTCCCTTTGTTATCTGCTCGGACATCTTCCATGCACAGTACAGTGGGATATGCCATCAAATAGCTCTGTAATCAAATAGCTCTGCCATCAAATGCTGTGTAAAACAAGTAAGTGCACCTAATTGCTAACAAAATTACTATATTCGGACAAATAGATTTTTGCATCCTATCTTTCATTTTCTTTGTGAGGTTTTCCTCTTTGAAAGTCTCAATCAATTTCAGATAAGGGGACTACTGGTTTAAAAAAAAAAAAAAGTTCAAAGCAGCTCTAATTGCGTGTTTCTCTCTGAAGACACTTTTATCATTGTTCCCCTCCAGGTTCATGAGCTGGTATGTTTCCCTGGCAGCACCTCTAGAAATATATGTTTTTGCCCAGGGAAACTCAGGGCTTTGTCCTGTACTGTAAGGACATTAAATGAATTTCTCTCAATGTGAGATAAAATATAAACATTTGCCAGATAATCCGTCATCAGAGGACTTCATTCATATGCTTGGATTAGGCTGTTGAGTCAGATAAAATATGGCTTTACCCTCTCCCACTTGTAAATATCATAAGTAGGACAGGCAGCAGTAGAAATAACATCAGAAAAGGTTTCTGCTGAAATAGATGGCCATCTGAAGGACCCTCTGGCCATGGGAAACAGACATACTGCCTGGTGAAAGTACACCCTTCGAGCCTGGGCCAATCTGTCACCTTGCACACAGTGCCTCCTGTTTTGGCTCGCTATCTGTCTTCCTCCCTGTCTCTATCTCTTGCCCACTTACTTCTCCATCCTGCCCACTACTGTACAGTCAGACAAACAGGTTGGAGAGTCTCTATCTCTGCCCTCCAGTTGTCTGCATTGTGGGAGGCCAGCGGGCAATGCACCCCATAATTTGTTGCAGACTTTTTCAAAGGTTTTTTTATTACTTATTTTTCCTTTTTGTAGCATATCTGTATTTGTCCTCATCAATCTGATGTACAATCTAATGAAATTCAATACAACAGTCCTACCATCTACTTATATGATGCCTATAATTTTGCGTACATTATCAGAAATATTTAAATTCAAATTTGTTTATTATAATTCTTCATTCATCGTCTTCCTTTTTTGTTTTACATTATTGGTGCCAACACATTAAAGTCATGAAACTGTAAAATATCACATGCCACATAATAGCAAATTACTGTGCCTGTAGGCCTTCCCCTCCACATTTTTAGCCCTTTGTGGCTTGTACTTGTTAGAAAACAGCACTGCTTATGAGGAGAACAGAAATAGAGTCAATTACCGAGATATACTGTGTCTAAATTTGGAAGCTGGGGCTCTCCTCTTCGAAACAGAACAGGATGAATGTGAACCAGAGGCTCCCATGGGTAAAAAAACATCTGCCAGCCAAAACAAGGGTTGGCAGGGATGAGCTTCTCCTCTGGCCACGGAAATACAGTATTTAAGCCTGTAGGTCTGACAGAGAGCTCCACGGCAGCTCACCCATCACTAATGTCTGGAAGACACAGTTTTCGCTGTGTTTAGGTATGTTTCTTTATCCCATTCATACAGTGCAGCGGATGCCACGGCTCATCTTCTGTGAACCCGTATCTCGGGATAAGTCACACCCACAGGCTACAAGATTCTCTACTTCTCCTCATTTAAACGTGATATTTGACTATTCGATCGGCAGGTGTGTATTTGTCAGCGTACAGAGCCTGATATCCTGAGGATCATTTGACTTTATGTATGAATGAAAAGAGGAAAGTGAGGCAAGATAAAGACACAAAGAGGAGCGACTGCAGACAAGCAGATAAAGCAATTATAAAGGTAAGGTTTCAGCACAGGTTTTTTTTAAGATAGAGTTGTCATGTTGTGTTGTCAAAATCCCCCATCTGCACAATATTTTAAAGTTGTATTTAGATTTTAAAGACCCTTTAATACGGTAATAGGCATGACATGGAGTGACATGATTTTATATCAGAAGTTACTTCTTTGCCGTAGCACAGCATAAAACATCTTCGAAAGTGCTGGTTTCACCCAAAAATACTGCAGAGCTTAATATTTTATTTTTTGTTTTGCACACACTTGAAATTGTGACATGATTAAAAACCTTAGAAGAACAGTGCACGCTGTGACCCTCAATGCCCTCATTTCCCTCTGTCCTATCATATTTTGCGCTCCACTGGGTCTGCTACACTTTTCTCTTAAAGAGTTCATTGTTTCTTTGTTTCTTTTTTGTTTTATTCCCTGATAAAGGTATAGAATTAGCTGCAGTGAAAATCAGTTTTTGTTGCTGATGTGCATTTGCTGAACATTGTTTTTCTCTTAGGAAATCAGTAAGATAATGACAGTCGATGCTGTCGCAGTACAGTATTTGCAGGGAATTTTTTCCTGCGGTTATGACCCACACATGGATGCAAAAAAAGCAAATACACGAAACTCAAACAAATTTAGAAAATGTCTTCATTTCTTGACAAAAAAAAATGTTTGTCATGAAAGGCAAATTTCAAAACACATTCACCAATTTAGAAAGGAATACGTGACATAAAGAAACTTTCTGCAACTACATGAAATCAATCAATCAATCAAGAAACAAAAATCAAGAATCAATCAAGAATCTTTATTGTCATCATGTTTTCACATAATGAAATTAAGATTGGTGAGTCCAGGTCTGGAAGAGGACTTCCCACAATCCCCTGTGCCATTTTCACCACCCGGGCTAAGTCTTTTTCGGTCTTGTGCAGTGCAGCTGCCATACCACACTGTTGCACTGAGGCAGAGGATGCTCTCTATTGTGGCCCTGTAGAAGTTTGTCAGGAGCTGAGGGGAGAGTCCAGCACGTTTCAAGCTTCCTGAGGAAGAAGAGTCTTTGTTGAGCCTTCTTTACCAGGTGAGCTGTGTTCATGGACCAGGTCAGGTCAGATGTGATGTGGATGTGCCCTAGGAACTTGATATTGTTGACACGCTCAACTGCTTCCCCGTGGATGAGGAGAGGAGCGTGCTCTGTCCTCCTGGACCTCCTGTAGTCCACTATGACCTCCTTGGTCTTCTTGCTGGTGTTCAGAACAAGGTTGTTGTTTGAGCACCACTGAGTAAGGTGCTGGATCTCCTCTCTGTAGTGGGTCTCATCATTGTCCGATATGAGGCCCACTATGGTGGTGTCGTCTGCAAACTTTACGATACGACGGTGTTTGTGGAGTGGATGGCAGAACAATCACTGCTGAAGAGAGTGAAGAGGGCTGGGCTGAGCACGCAGCCCTGTGGTGTGCCTGTGTTCAGGACCAGTGTAGAGGATGTGTTGTCCCCCGGATTCTCAGTCTCATCACCTGAGGCCTGTTGGTGAGGAAGTCTCTGATCCAATGGCACAGCATAGTTATTTAGGCAGGTGACAGACAGCAGATTTTTAGGCACAGGCACAATGATGGAGGTTTAAAGGGGACTGTAGCAAGCTGCAGGGAACAGGTTGAAAATGTCCAGAAAAACTCCCACCAGTTGGTCTGCACACAATTTCAGAGTGCGACCAGACACCTTATCTGGTCCTTCAGCTTTTCCTGATGTTGATTCTTTTCATGGAAGAGCTCACTTGGTGCAGCTGCAGGACTAGAGGCTGATGCTGTTCTTCCAGTCGGGGAAGGTGAACACTCTCTCTGCTGCCAGGTGTGTCAAAGTGAGCATAGCTTAATGCCTTTTTTCAGTTCTTTTCGGGCAATGCTATAGGCCAGCTTGTCACCTGACCTGTAGGCAGCGTCACAGGCTTCACTGACACAGAGGCTTCACTGTGCTGTCAAGCCATGGTTTTTGATTTGGGAAAACCTTGATGGTCTTTGTGGGTAGAACAGTATCAGTACAGAGACATCAGGTAGGACAGTACCGATGACGTGTATCCATCCAGATCTGTGCCCTCCTAGTCAGTGCACTCATAGCAGTCCTGTAATTAATTAATTACTATTTTTTTATTATTAATTAATTGATAATTCATTAATTATCAATTAATTAATCAGCTAGTGCTGCATAGAACGATGAAAACACATAGAAGTTTCTGCGGAACATTAAAATCTGATGGAACATGTCAGTAATTAATGGCTTAGACTTGGTGTGTAGCCGATATTTAAAAGATCTATTTTTTCCATCTCACAAGTCACAGCCTCAGTGTAACTGTATTGCCTGATCTTTGATTTAGCTTCTTATTTAATTTTTCTAAGCAACCACCTGCAACACAAAGCAAAGATCAAGCAGCCACAACAAACGCCTTTTGAACCACTGATAAACCTTTATGACCACTGCAAATTGAATTTAACGTTGCACTTACAGCTCTATAGCAAACACCCAGCAATAAAGTAGTAACCTTTCGGCCATATATTTTCAAGGACATCTTCTTTTTTCTTTTTTTGGTTATACTTGTTGATTCTACATTATTCTAGTTCATGTATTATTTTCATTTTCATTAGTTCAGTACTAGACTCTGAAGCTCACTCTTTGTAATAAGGAGTTTTTAGCATGGAAGAGTCTGTTCTTCAGGGTTATTTCCACTGCACAGATTTCACAAAATGTTTCCTTTTCCAGCTAACAATAGAAGCTGCATGAAGAGGCATGGGGCAAAATGTTACTGTGGCTTGCAATGATGATCATTGCCAAGACTGAAAAATACTTCTGAGGCACCAGAAATGTAAATCTGACCATGAATGATGATGACAGTTCGTGGGAGTTATGTTAAACTTCAGAGAGAATACATTAGAGCAAAAGTAAAGGGTGCCATGGGAGTGTGATGTGCATTTTGTGTAGTGGAAAAGAGATGAAAAAGGTTGATACACATTATTGTGCAGACCGAAGTACATATACACTGTATAGAAGATCTGTAATCTGGGGAGGATTTGTGAGAGAGGCTCCTTTTAGTTCTCCCAGTTATAGATGGGTAGGTTGTAGTCAGACGTTGCCAAGCTGCCATCACTGCAGGGATACCTAATTAGTAAACCGATGCACACTGTAATCTATATCAAGGATTTTTGGCAAGAAATCCGGTAATTCATTAGATCTGCTATGTGTTACAAAATATAGTCATTAAAATGTCATTAATATAAAGGTTGTAATCTTCAACTAAATCATCCACATTTTAGTATCTTTTCCAATCTGTACTCTTATCAGCTGCTACTAAAATCAAGCAGATGATGTAAAAAGTAAAAGTCACAAGCATGAAATCAGTTTTACTACATTAAATCCTCAAATTTATTTAGATCCCATTCTGAGTGGCCTGCTGACAAAGTGCCAGCCAGAGCCCTTAGAGACCAAGTGGTCTTCTAGATTGTAAATTGCCACCCTACTTATCTCTTGCTAGCTTAGTAATACAGTTCATGGATGAAATAGCTTTTTATCCTGTGATTCATTTATCTTGTTTGTTTTGTGCTTTTTCTGTAATTACAAAGCAAGTAATTACTGCTGAAATTAAGAATTCAAGACTGCAATACTTCCACATTCGTGCTTCATCTGTTAAAAGTGTAGATATGTTCACTTCAGCTCTGCCACCCCAGTAATGGTGGTCACGCTTGAGAGAGCGCAACATAAATCAGCTGTTGGATTTGTCAATACATGATCTATTCACATTAATTCTATTGAATTACAGCAGCAATCATTTCAATCAGCAGTCACAGTTAAACACAGGAATCGGGGGTTTACTGACCTAATTTCATTTATCAAACCTGTACAGCCCATTTAGTATGCCAGAGAAAGAGAAGAAGATCTGTCTACTGAGCAAGAGAGATATCTTTCTGTGGCTGCATGAATTGAGCGTGTGTGTTTGAATGTGCAGCTGTGATTTTTAGTGTTGCCTTTTAGTATAGTTATTACCGGCAATCTTTGGTCCCACCAGAGACCTTGATAAGGTGAAATAATGGTCAAGGTAGGTGCAGTGTATCAAAAATAGCTGAGACATGGAACTTCACAAAGTAGTTTTTAAAATTGTAAAAAACAAACAAAAAAAATGTCATTCACAATTATTAAATTATAATGGAAAAGTGGTGAGACTGGAAGTGGGTGAGACATTGCCTGATTTTACAGTCCAGGTTAGCCTTACACGAAGGGTCAAATTCACTATTTACTCAATACCGTTTGTTATTTGCAGAGGAAACTGGCACATACTGACCTTTATGTGTGATTGTTTAAAGATACAGCCTCTATGTCGCAGTGAATCCATTCTCTTGGTTTTTATGGCGACACAGGAAGAAGGAGACAGAGAACGAGGAGGTTCTCCATCAACAGTGCTCCAGGTCTGCGCTCCTATGCTCATAAAAGCTTGTTCTGACAAGGTGACAAGCGCCATGAATCCCTTTTTATGAAACTAACCAGACCCTTGCTATAGCGTTTGCCCTGCAGCGTGCTGCGCAAAAAGCCTGTTTATTATCCCAAAATGAAGTATCCTTTATTTCTCACTGCATCATTATATCTGGCCTTTGTCTGACTCACAGTCTGTTTCTCTCTTTACTTTGTGTCTGCTCGTGTTTTTTTTGGTAGAGTTGCTGGAAACGAATTGCTGCTTCCCACATGAAAGGTCACAGCTTGGAAAAAAACAAATCTAAGCTCTTAAAATGATGTTGAGCTAGTGAGACCGAAGAAAGCATTAAGTGGCAACGCTCGAGAATTTTATAATGAGTAGAAACACAGTTGGATTATCAAGAAAGAATGGTTCACCATACATTTTTGTTTAAGCGAAAAGGACGGGGATGTGCTGTGATATAATGGGGCCTAACAGTAGGCAGCTGCATATTTTGCTCTTTGTCTCTTAATACCTCTTTTGGACAACTGAGTTATATTTAAGCCTTTTGATTGTGGAGCCTGTAGCAATTTAAGATGGTGATGTTATTTAAGCTGCTATAGTTACATACAAAAAGACTTTTATACCTGTACATTTTTATGGTGATAACATAACTCTCAATTTCAATGCTGCAAGGTGATATCCTCACAGATCCAGCCTACATTACTTATTGCTATAAGATATCCTCAAGAACATCCACCAGGGCTTTGTGGTTCCCTGTGGAGTGTCTGACCTCTTGTAATGTAGTCTTGTAGTTTCTATGTGTGCATGTGTGATCTACACATGGCAAAACAACCTAAGACATGCAGCAATGTGCCAACAAAGATGGGGAAGAAAAATGGCTGGATGTAAATCATGCTGGATTTAAAGTACTTTAAAATTTGGCCTCTTTCTACTTGTCCATCATTTATGACAAATGAGATCCAGTTACAGTCTGGACTGCTAATTGTTGTCATCGCTTATTTCCTCATGAGTTATTTGTGACACCAAAGAAGATAGATGTACAAATAATTTGCAGTAAAGTGTAGCCTGACTTGCTGTCAGTCTCCAGAATTTGAGTTCCCATCGTGGGTCCACGTAGTGTTGATGGTGCAGCACAGCAGTCAGCAAAACTGTCCAGTGATGAGTTACCTGTCAGTCCACATTACTTCATGTTAACTCCTCTTGGGTTTGTAACAAGTCAGTGTGAACTCAAAACAAGAACTAGAAGTAAAGACAATAAGGTACTTGCCCTTTTTTTTTTTAAAGGAAACTAACAGTGCAAGCAAAGGTTGCATACACACATCGATATTTTGGACTTGTTTGGTGTTGGGTCATGTTAAAATCTTCTAAATGTAGTCTGTTAGCATGCATGATCCTCACTGTGCAGCTCCGGCAAAACTTCTGGGTAGTTCTTAGTTGACTCAAGTGTCCAATGTGGCAGTAATTGAAGGAGTGGCAGTAGCTCTTTTTATTCACTCGATTTTTCTCTGCAGGTCTCGGTGTGTGGACGGGCTGACTTTGCTATCACACGCCTGCTCCTCCAACCATTATGCTGCCATGCTATCGAGGAACATCTGTATGTCAATTTGTGGGGACAGATTGAGATTGCGTGAATACCTTCCAGCATAAAATGCCACATTTATGTAATGCGTTTTCATCAATAGCTGCTATTTTTAGTACAGACACCAAGATTAATCCATCAGCCCTGGTTGAGAAGCTGTAGAAAAAAAGGTGCTGGCATTTGGGGTTTCCACTCATGTGCATCTTATGTCTAGGGGATTGTGTGGAAGGGCTGACAGCTGCTAGATATAAACTGCTGTACACTAATGGAGACAACATCGCTGCTCATTGCAAGGGATCAGACTAACAGAGTAAGAAAAGAGATTGGATACATGTATTCTAAAATAAGCCTAATTAACTCCTGTGCTCTTATAATGAAGTGCATAAAATAAAGCAATTACCAAGCACTTAAAAGGAATGAAATCTAAAACAAAGAGCAAGAATATCAAGGTCATCCAAGGTTGATTACATTGATGCATGTAGGTTGACTGCATCCTGAGAAAAGTTTTAAGATAATCAATCAGCTGTAATGACAGCAGCAGCGACCACTGGCACAGTCTTCATTGGTGTTACTCACCTACAGCCCGAGGAATCAACAGGGACCTGTTGCTACAAAAATATTCCTGCCCCGAAAACACGGCAAACACAGAGCAGACGCAATCAGCAAGGTGTTTGTGTAAACCCGAGGGATTTTCAAGGGGAAGTGAAAAAACACCACATAGAAAAAAACACTGTAAACTGAGGCCAACTGGGAACTTAAACTTCAGCAGAACACATATCAATGGGTGTGCACACACACTGTTTCTGCAAGCACGTTTTGTGGTCGTTTGATCGAGAGACCAAAGCCATTCACCTGTGTAAATGATATCCTCTTTCAAGAAAAGTGAGGTCATACTGTATTTGGTCAGTTTGGGTGAATATGAGGCCCCCACCCAGCCTAGCTTAGTTTAACTTAAAGTAGCAGTAGAAAGCCCATATAAAAATAACTTTTTGTCATATTTGCTAAAACTGTTACTATGTCCTAACAGTAGTACATGAGGCAGATAATCTGAAAAAATTAGGTTCCTCTGGCTCCACCCAGAGCCCCTAAGGCCATTTAAGAATCCAAGCAACTGAATGAAAACAATCAATCAAAGCAGGGGGGCTGTCTAACGGCCTGTCAATCACTGCTCCTGCATACGCTGTGGGCAGCCTTCCTCCCCACGCAGGCTCTCACTCGGTCAAGCTCAATTTCTTTGGTGATCCGCTTCAGGAGGTTTTCAAATGCAACAGCGGACAAACAACCACCAGCAGCGAAAAAACGCCCCATCCCTCCTTTGCCAACTTAATTTCATGGTTTTAAAAGGGGTTATGTTCCAGTATATTACCCAGGTGCGGTACAGTGATGACAAAGCTCCTAGAAATACTCATATATACACATATACACATAAACCCCTATAAAACCACAATGTGTTGTTATTATACTGCAGTTTTTGTACAGACTAAACAAAAAATATTTTGTGTTTTAATTGTGAGTTTTTGAGCTGCTGATATATTGAATTAATTATGTTTGGCCAGGGCCAGGCTTGCTGTTTATCTCTGTTTTTGAGTCTTCATGCTAAGTTTGGCATATTTACGATACAGGCATGAAAATGGCATCAAATTTTAATCTTGGTAAGAAGGTAAATGAGTCCTTTCTTGATTCCTCATGCTGCATGTCTATTTAACAGCTGGTCTCACCTAAACAAAAATCTTTTCCGAAAATAATTGCCACTAACACTCACAGTTTTTGTCAGATCGAAAAGCAGACAGAGCAGAGTTTTATTTTGAAATTCATCTTGAGGTGCACGTTGTCATCAGAAAAGCCGAGACGGTGGTCACAATTGTGGCATTTAACAACACTCGCCACCCTCGCTAAACCTCAAATTACCGTACATCAGTATATTAACTAAAAAAGGCTGATGGATAAAATAAAGTACATCTGAAGCAAGTGCCAGGTTTCTGGCCCTTTTGGTGAAACCCTGCCTCCTACACTGGGCTGCGTTAAATATACACTTAAAAGCTACCCCCCCAATCCTCCAAACACAAAGAAAATCCTCTCATTCTTTTGTAATAATGCAAATGTATGGTTATGTATTCTTAACTAAATATATATAGATAGACACGTTTGTAAAACTGCTTAATGCAGTAAAGGGGATGTTCAAAAGTAGTTGTTAATAAATATAAACTAAAGTCTCATGATTAACTTGTTGAAAATATCACACCTGTGCGTTGCAACACCAAATATCATAATATATAATATCGATTAGTAATGCTCTTAGGCTGCGAGTACTGGTATGTTTAATTGAGGGGGCAAATTCACATTCAATTTGGCACTGACAAGATTCTTAGGGAATATTATTGTGGCTCATAAAAAATAAAGATTAAACAAGACTGCACACGTATTATGGTTCCTTAGATTAGTCAGTGTTACATACGCTGTTTATAAATAAATAAATTGTCTTATCCACAAAATGACACATACACATCGAAAGCAGTCTCAACATAATAAAGCAATGAAGATACTGTACATTACTGATAAAAGGCAAGTTTTGTAAAGTTCTGCAAGACTAGAGCTGTTTTTCATTGTACTGCATATTGAATAATTAGGAACATTTCAGAAACAATGTTTATCTGCAGCGCACAGTTCCCACAGCTTGACAAAAAAGAAAATAAATTCCAATCATTCTTTCAAGTGATCCAAGAGCAAGATGCCTGCTGTGCTGGCTGCACATTTAAAAGAGCATATTTACTTTGAAAAGCGGCTTTTAAACCTCGCAGACGGATAATTACTAGTGACTCTTTACTGTAAAACAACGAGCATCTTGAACTGAGAAGTCTTCCCGCTCCGGTTCAACTCTACAGATGATGGAGCACTTCTTATGTCTCCTGGGATTTTCTCCATTCTTCTGTTTCACTTATTGATTTTCTCAGTCTGGGCTTGCAGTACATCTTGTAGGAGACAGGGGTGAAAAGTGTGTTGCTCTGTCAGTGACCTGGCCCTGATACAACCCTGCTGTAAGGGACATGTTCTTACATTGTTTTATATGTACAGCACTTAGTTTCCACTGGAAACTGAATCTGTCATTCATCAGATATTTAGGAGCAGGTTCAGGCAGCAACATTAATACATGGGTATACCTACATTTATGAATTAAGAGAAAGAAACTAAGGTCTTTTATGCTTACCTTATCCAGCTATGTCTGACTGCTCCAAACCTCTCCCTACTTTGAATTTTTTCTGCCAGTTCAGTAAAGCACTTCGTGCATAAACGTCTTTAACTTGACAGTATTATGTAAATGAGTAACAGCAGTTTAAGTCAGTCAGGTTAGGAATCTCGTTTTGTGTGATAAAGTATAAGGTGTATATCCCTACATGCAGCGATGCTGAATTCCTCCATGTAACATGTCTATTTTAGTGTAACCTGGTCTGTTACACTGACTGAAATATGCAGCTGTTCTGGCAGTCAGAAGATTCTGTAACAAAATTTCCGATATAATTAATAATTAATAATAATTCATCCCCTGACACAGATATATATATATATATATATATATATATATATATATATATATATATATATATATATATATATATATATTTGAAATAATCAGAAATAAACTGTTAAATAACCACAACTTGTATTTTTGAAATGATATGAAAATGGAGAGGCTAAATTGATTCAAAGCTCTGTGTCAATAAATAAAACCCTCTTTGAGACCTAATCTATATTTAATAAAATTGCTCTCTTTTAAATAATTTAAATGTCCTACCCTTTTGAAAATAATTTATTTCCTTTCCCCCACATAAAGTGGGCACTTCCTCAGTTAGAGAGTACAAGTTCAGTATCCTCTATTACAATGTCCATTGATCCATCCTGTGGTTGTTAACAGACATTTCCCTCAAAACAACTGATGGAACCAAATGAGGCCACACAACCAGTTAACGTGGTTTTGAAGTCTGATCGGGATGGGCTCTGTTTCACTACCCCTCCCAAGGAGGTGGCTCTGGTTCATTAGGATCAAACAAGGTCTCTTCACCCCACGGTGGCTAAACTGTTTCCTCTGTTCCGCCTGAAATTAGGAGTCTCAAACCTTAACAACCCCACGAGAACATGTTTCCTCCCATACTCCCTGAAACTGGTCTCATTATGACAAGGTCCCTGTCATGACTCCCGACTTGACACAAAATCTGTCTGCCGACTTACACAAAATCATATAATCACTCTAAGAAATATGATGTGTCTTCAAAGATCAAAGCCAGCAGGTTCATTTCTTTCAACCAGGACAGCATAATTTTGTACTTTCGTTTTAAAAAAAGATGAGAGACTGTGTCTGTAGTTTTTTGATGTTGGCACTAATATGATGCTAAAATGTTAATGCATCAGATATCAAATAATTCAATAATATGATTTAATTTTTTTTTTAAAAGTCTACAGTCCAATTAATACTTTTACTAGTATTCAGATAGTTTAAGTACATTTTACTAACCATAATTTTGTACTTAAGTTTAAAAAAAAAAAAAAAACAATAGGCAGCTGAAGATACAATGTCTTCAATATTGTTATGCTCACAGATGTGTGTGTGTGGGTTTATATAGGCAGCTGCTGGATTGGTGTCACTGATCAGTTATCCGCAATAGGCAAAAATCTGCTTTCACTCCTCACTGATTGGTGTGATGAAAGAGACTGTGTCTGTAGTTTTTTGATGTTGGTGATTTCTTTGTGTTTCTGCATAATGTGCAGTTTATTGTTCGGCAGAAACATTTAAGTTGTAGTTATGTTGTCATTTTGTCCGCTTCTGCTTCATGCCGCTCTTAGTTCCTGTGACTTCCCGTTGTTCGGTTCCTCCCATCTGATGGGGTCCAGATGGGAGATTGCCATTATGTGGTATCATAAATTGCTGACCCGTGTCCATTTAAGAGTTAATCTTCCCTATTCATTTAAAAAACCTATACATATCTCTGATAACTTCTTTTCATGTGTGCCCCGGTGTGTTCAGAGGATCGAGCCCTTCACTGTGCATTTGTCTTCATATAATAATATAATAAACATGATAACTGGAATCATCATTATCGGCCCTGCAAGAGAGGAGACAGATGTGTGTGTCACAGCTTTATTAGGTCAGCTTTCCTCTTTAATACTGACGCCAAAGAATGACTTTGATGGAGGGTCAGGCCACCAGCTATCAAGTGTTTCAATGCCAGCCTGCTGAGCCAAGACTGGGTCCCCAGCCCCTAGCTTGTAGTTAACTCAAGAGCAGGGTGAAGTTATGCTGTATTCCCAATTAACGCTTTACTGCTTTTCATCCTGGATGCAGACCCAGTCAAGGTGTAAAAGCTCTCAACTGTCCCTCTGAAACCCAATTTAGCTGCCCAACATAGACCTATGGTGGACATTGAGCTTTTAATGCTGATGTGCTCACCCTCTCCACCCTGTCCATTTAGAGCTTTACAACCATGGAGATGACTCCGTGAAGAGCCCCTCTGCACTCCTCCTGATAATTTCTCTCCAGCCTTAACCTAAACAATGTCTGTTAATCAGCGGGGATTCTAACCTCCATTTTGGACAAGTTCCATGGTTAAGGATGATCCCGCAGACTTAGCAGGACCCTTTCTCTCATGCCCCGACGCAGTGGTGTTTATAGCTGACCTGAGGCCTTTTCAGAATTCATGTTCATGTCCTGCAGTTCAGCCTCTCATGCCTCGATCAAAATAAAAGTAGTAGAAAACTGAATCCACACTGTGCCAACTTTTGTGTGTAGTGCACATGCCTGTCCTGTTTTGTTTATCTCGTTCTCTTTTTTTTCAAACAGAGCCGAACAATCCAGTGTGGGGGGGCAGGGGTTTATATAGCCTTGGGGGCATCATCAGCACTGACTTACTGCAAAGTTCAGTAAAAGCTGGTAGTTTGAGATCACAAGTGAACCAGCACTGCAAATATCCATGGATATATGGAAGCAATGCAGACCCACAATCCCTCCAACTCTTTGCAGTTGTCTCCTTGGGCCTGAATCGCTGTGTAAAAATGGCATCCATTCTCATTTACTGAAGTCCAAAGCAACCAAAGTTGTCGCCAGACCCTTCTTGTGAAAGGATCAATAAAAAACAATGGAAAATTCCTGTCCTCCTCTCAGGTTCCACCCTTGGAGCTACAGATCTTATGAAACCCAATTTAACATGTCTATAACAAAAAGCCAGCCAGTGGTGTATGAACAAAATCGTTACCAGAGGCTGCTCAGGTCAATTTATGTTTCAGGAGACATTCCAACTCCATCAGTTTGTCAGTCATCCACATCCTGACGCCTATACACTGGAAGTTCTCATTTTAATAGGCAGCTGTGTTCAAACTCACAGACAGCCACATCCTTGAGAGGGTATAATGGTTAAACATACACAAAGCCTGGGTCTCTCCTGGTAACCTTGTCCTTACTTCCTTACTTTTTGTCTTCAATAATTGGGGGAGCAACAATCCTCTCACATGAAATTACTTCTGACCTCCGCTGATGCCGCTCAATCCTGGTCCCAACAAATGGCGGAAGGCAGCTTTCACTCTCTGCACTGATTGTCACACCTACTCCTCTGGTGTGATACACTCCTGCTCCTCCAGGTCCGCTTCTCAGCTCGCTCTCCTCCGGTTCTCTAACTTCGTCTCTGGGACCAAGTCTCCCTCCCTGCAGACCCCCATTCACTCCATTTATTTAAAACACACTGTGGATCCCGGACACCCAGCACAAGGGGCCTTTGTTCTGGGTTGTATTGGTTGAAGGTCGGTCTGTGAGGAGCGCCTCTTGGATCTCTCTGCAAAAATCTGAAACCCAATATGTCAACTATTGGGAAATGAGGTGTGCTCTCCTGTTAAACCCTGTGGAGAGCACACTGAAACCTGTGATTATTTTCCGTCTCTCCCTCCCTGGAGGCTGGCTTGCGTTCTTTTTTTGTGCCGATTTCTCTGGTCCTGCCAGCCACGCCGCTTGCCTTCCACTCCTCAACTTACCGGACCGCCTTTTGAACCACATTTCTCATCACTACCTTTTGTTTAATTCTGATTAAATCAATCCTTTAAACCGCCCTCCGCTTCGGGTCTGCTTCTGGGTTCTCTTTTTTCAAACAGAGACTTAACAGTTCCCCTTTGTAAAGTTTCTGTTACATATAGTATAAGCATTTAGGCTGCAACTAACTAGAATTTGCATTATTGATTGGTCTGCCAATAATTTTCTCAATGAATCATGTAGTTTATTAACTATTAAAGATTTTCTAGTTGTGTGCGACCCGTCCAAAACCAATTTACTGTCAGAGATGACAAAGAGAAGCTCGAGCCAGAAAATCTTTGGTCTTTTGCTTGAAAGATGACTTTCAAGAAACAATTAATTGAATATCAAAACTACTCTCAGATTCATTTCTTTTGTATTGGATTATCAACTAATTGTTGCAGCTCTTGCAAGTATACAATATAACAGTGCTCATTTTCAGTGAGGTTTATGCAACATAGGAGAGGTTATGGTGTCAGCTGGCCTGTCCCATTAATTTAAAATAAAGGACACATGGCTGTGGACAGACTGACTTCTAAATTTGACTTCATAAAAGAAACTGCAGATTTATTCCCCCACCCATCAAAGCCTTGTGATATTATATTATCCTCCGATGACAGGAGGAAGAAGTGAGAGACTCATCACATTTGTAGTCAGAATAGGATATCAAAGCACCAGGCATTGAAATTTTTTGTTTGAAGAGGGAGACCAATTAGAGTTAATTGCTAGTGTGAGGGCAGATTGTTGAAAGAAGCATCAGTTGGTAATAAACAAGTCATTAGGTATTACATCACGAGTGGCCAACGACCTAAGATGAGGAGAGAAGATGCTGAGAAAAAGTATTGATACTAAAAAATAAAAATGTACTTGTCTTTATTATATATGCATTACTTGTGATCTTAAATCTGAATTGGGATGACTTAATTTTGTCTATACATGTTTCTGTTTCCAAGCTTGAAGATGGCTGCCGACAGTGGCAGCAGACAAACCAACATGGCTGCTTCTTCCAGTAAAAAATGGCAAACATGTTACAGAGTGGCAAAGACCTGTTATCATAAGACTGGCAACAGAATAAATTTAAATTAAAGACCAGAAATGTTTGAGTTTCAGTGCAAAAAGGCCCACGCACTACTCTGTTAACGCTGCATTAAGCAATCTTTGACCTTCTAGAGGGTTAAAACATTGACACTAACAGAACTCTGATATACAATTAGCTTACCGGGTATGGGCTTCCTGTTGGAGTTTTCTGAGACCAGATGGTGAATTAACTTTACAAGAGCAGTAGTTTGGCTGTGGATCTTCAGCGGAATATGTTTAAAAATTACTTCCAGTGGTCCAAGAAGTGAAAAGTTTTATGCCATTTGTGGAAATAAATAACTCAGGGGAAATGTATCTCTCCTCTGCAATTAATCATAACAGAGGAAGGACCCAAAATAAAACAAAATTGTCTGCAACTGCAACTTAATCTGCATGCGTGTTAGTGCAGACTCATTTTGAAAGCCATTATTCATGTGCTCTTAGGGTTCAGTTATGAGGACAGAAATGCTACCTGTCGAAGTATGCTGCCAAAACAAATCTCTAAAAACTTCAGACAGATTTCTGAGGCCTGTATTATTCGCCATATGTCTTTAAGATAGATTACCATTTTCCCAACCTCTGCACTGACCTGTGTCGTCGTCCTGCCCACGTAGCCTCCCACAATGAGCTGAAATAAAAAGCTCATTTGCCATACACCATCTCCACTTCATTACCTGCAGCCTAATCTATAAGCCACAGCTGAGAGGGTGTCAGCAGCCTCTGTCATGTACCTGCCACAACTGCTGAGAAGTTCTGGAGGGGTGTGTGTGCACATTTGGTCACACACGCTGCTTGTATCGTAGGCAGTCCAGATTGTGTCGCGCATTTTTGTCAGTTTGAATGTGTCTGTACACGTGTTTATGTCCGTGTGTGTCTGCGTGTGAGGGAAGTGAGAAGGAGGAAGAGACAAGGCCGTGTGTGTTTACAGTCTGATGGCTTAATATGCATATGAAATGGAGATTGGCATATGGTTTATTCCTGAGATATTCATGTGTGTACGGCAGATTATTTTCTTCACCGGAGCGGTTTGGTTTAATCTCCTCTCTATGTGTGTTTGTGTGTTTATCTGTCCCTGTCCATAAACAAGATGACTGGCATATTTCTGCAGTCTTGCAGTGTTTCCCCATCTGCAATGACATTTACAGCTGAATTCATTATAAAACCCTCCAGCAACTTCTAAAACTTTTTCATTTTCTTATGAATAGGTCCTAAAGCAGCTTTGATCTTTTTTTTTTAAAATGATAACAATGATGCGTGAAATGACAATTGATGAACCTACAGAGAATTATCACCCATATCTGCAGCTCCTCTTGGCTTCACAGAGGTTCCTAGAGACTTTCAGCTCATTGTTTTTTCTATTCGGCCAACAACTTTACTGTTTTGCTTCACTCTCACAAATTAATTTTTGGCTCAATATAAGGCAGCTTAATGGCAGTTTGAGGTTTGCATACCCTCCTCTTTTGGGAACATCTCTTGCACCCTTAGTTTAGTTTGTCTGTCCTTTGTTTCTATATATTTCTTATAGAGAAAGTTTCCAATTTATTGTTCAAAATTGTTTTATCTTTTTCATCTAAAATAGACAAAAAGATCATTCAAGTCTTATATTATTATTATTGTTAAAAACAGTTTAACCAGACACTAAAAAGTCTAAAGTCATTGCTTAAAACCATTGGATGTTGAATGCTAGTGAATACCATGGGGTGAAAGGCATGGTACTACAATGTACATTTTGAATTTAATATGATTTGATTGACTATTTGATGAGTGAAGAAAATATAGAAATGCATTGCATTCATTTTGATTTGACATGTTGTGGAGACTGCATTGGGATGGTTATTTGTTAATTCTACCTACACAACCTTTCTCTACTTGGTTAGCAGGTTACAAAGGTTAGATTTCACAGTTAGCAGTAATCACTATTCATTACAATGCACGCTCAATATACAACCCTTACACATTTTGTCTCCAGTTCTTCCAGCAACAAATAATGTTTTTGAATCTCTCTGAAATTGCATCCGGTGAAGTTTTATTTGGCACACTGGTCATTTCCTTATGTTTGATTTGTTTTTTCCATTTGTAGTTTTGTCAGTCCTCCCCATGGAGTGGCTTTAGTCACTCTAGAGGGAGGGGAGAGACTGCAGAGAGCAAAAGACATGACAGAGAATAAAGAACAGACAGTACGTAATGATCCTTTTCATCTAATCCTTTTCATTTAAATAAACATCTGCTTTGCCAGTTATCTTTTTTGCAGCTTTAACAGCAGTTCAAAAGACTAAACAGAACAAGAGCTCGGTATTTAACATGAGTTTCATGGTTGACCATTGCTAACAATCAAAAGCACGGCCTTTAAACTTCACCTATAGAAAACTCCAGGATTGCACTCTTTGATGTTTGATATCTGGGAAGTGAAATTCAAAAGCTACAGCAATGACCGCTCCCACACAAAACCTCTCTTCAGGGACACACAAACCCTGGTACTGCTACACCGCCATCTAGTTGGTGATTCACACCTTATATAGCCCTCCATCCATCGCTGTTTTCCATTTACCTCATAAAGCTGAGGCATGTTCCCTTCAACCGCTCTTCCTCCTCTTTCACACCTCCTGTCTTGCCACATTCTATTAGCATTCCCTGGTCAGGGGGGCGTATGAAAGTGAGGCACACACCTGCCACAGTCAAAGTCCTGAGCCTGTCGCCTCTCAACAGCTCAGTTCAGTTCGGTCCTGGCATGCTGAATAGGTGTTTACTGGACTTGCTTTTGTTTTTGGATTGATGGATAACGGACCGGCTGGCTAATTGATTGCCCAGCTTGCCAGTTGGTTATGTAAATGCATTGTTGGCCGGATGAATAAATGCCTTCGGGGAAAATGTCTCCCCTCAGCCTCTCTCTCTTTCATCCTCTCTGTCCCTCTTCCTCCCTCTCCTTCGCTCCCTCCCGCCCTCCCCGGCCGAAACTAAACAGCAGCTGCACCAGAGGTAGGAGTGTCAGAAAGTGCCACAACTGTGTTCCTCTCTGTTTTTAGGCAAGTTCCTAGAATAGAACAGCGTTCACAGCGTGTGGAGTGGAAGCTAGACCCCAGAGGCTAGCCGGTTCACTGACATCCTCTGTTCAGGAGCAGTGGTACTTAAGCTAGCGGCCACACACACGCAGGCATACTGCGTATCCAAACAAAAAGGAAAGAAAGCATGCGTGTTTTCGTCCATAATCGAGCAAAAGGGAAAATGCATTTACAGACATGACATAAATATTCACTCAGACACACTCACACACACTTGTATGCACAGAGCAACAGATCATGCCAGATGCAATTTCACTCTCCTTCAATATTGAATAAAAAATAGTCTTTACAGTTATTTATTGATAGCAGCTATTTTGAACTGAAATAGTGTAGATTTCTCTTCAGCTGTGTTCTTAGTGGAAACTACACAACCATAAATAGGCCACATGAAAATGCTTTTTGTTGTAAATTTGGTGTATTCATGAATAAATTAACAGCTCATGTTGTGGGCTGTCATGTGTCACGATCTCTCACACAGTCTCCTGAAATCTTTTTATCCATCCACCGTACTTTTTATCAGTTTTTTTTTTTCAATGGATCTTTTGTTTCAATTCAATGAGTAAACATTACGGCAACCCTAACAATGTCAATAGTGTGCTCCCAACTGTGGCAAAAAAAAAAAAATGAGGAAAACCCTTTAATATTACAATATGAAAATTCCCTTTGTGCATGAAACAAGGTCAGTTTTCTGTAATGAACACCTTTGGGATGTGAGCCAGGTCTTAACAGCACAACATCTGTGCCAGATATCGTTAATACTCTTGTGGCTGAATGGGAGCAAACCCCTCCAGCCGGGCTCCAAAATCATGTGGGAAGCCTTCCCAGAAGAGTGGAGTCTGTAGCATATTAATTATAGTCTGACAAGTGCTGCATTTCGACACTAATGGGCGTTAAACAAAATAGTATTTATTTAATAGTATTTATTTAAAAAACATAATCACATAATGTAAACACAGTATCCTGATATTTATCCCTTAGATTTGAGTTTTTTTGCTTAATTTGAACCAGCTTACATAATGACACATTTTATGGTGGAAAAACATGACATAAGTGGTAAGTTTCTTTACTGCAGTTTCTTGTTACCTATTAGTCAACACATACACTGATATTGATATATCCTCAGTAAGCTGATATTGGCTGATATATCGGTCTGGATGATTTATTGGTCTCCGTCTAATGTGAATGTTCATGGTTTTGGGTTGAGATGTGCAAGAGTCACATCAGTACATGATTCAATTTTTGGGTACTCATGCATGCATACATACTTTTGCTGATGTTTTTAGATGTCCATCTATCCTTGACCACTTATTCCTCTTTAGGAACACTGGGGGCGTGTACATCATGGTGCGATACCGTAGAAAGGAAACTAGTACATCGGAGAGTCCTGGTTAACTTCAGAAGCTGTGTGGGAATCCAACTTACAACCAACAATATTTGTTTGAAGAATTCTAATGGTTTGTCATGCAACATGTTCCCACCAACTAACAGGCCACTTTCTGCAGGCATTTGTCAACTGCATTAACATGTTAATATATCTACTAGGTTACAAGTCTGTATTCATAGAGTTTGGATCTGTGCTAAGATGTTGTTTGTGTGTGGAGCTGTGAGAGTAGCTTCCGATGCTATAACTGCATTCAAACTCCTGAGATGTATTGACAATTTTCTCTGCTGCAATCCCTCCACCCCTTTCCAGTGGAAAGCCATGAAAGCATCGAATGGGTGCCAGCAAGGAGAAATCTGCTGGCCCATATAAATAAAACACCCTGGACAGCCAAGATTAAAGCACAGAAAACAAGGGGGGGAAGTCTATTTTAAAGATGACAAAGGGATAAACTCTAAAACTGTAAGAATGGCCTATATCTTCAGAAACCCCTAGGTGCTCTTCAGATGTTAACAGCTCTTGTCATGTTACAATGCCCTTCGAAAGGTCACACACAGCAAATTGCCCTTGCAATGGTACGAAAATGGCCAAACAGGCTTTGCTAGACTGACAAAGCAGGCTGCCACCACCCTCGGGTCATCTTGCCTTTAATGTGACGCAGCAGTGGAGAGTTCTGCTGACTCTTGGGGAGGCACGATGTGTAGAATGCTGACTGACAGCCAGGCCCTCCTGCTGTATTTGCGACTCAGAGCCTCTAATGTGGGAGGTCTTCCCTTCTTCCTGTGAGTCATATACATCCATCCATCCACGCAAAGGCATCTGACCCTATGAGAGGAAATGTGGCTAATGAAATCCCCTAGGATGTAAAAACTAGCTGGATGTAAAAACCCACAGACAGATACTGTAGCATGTGCTCTCTCTCTCTTTTTTTCTCTGTCAGTTTCTCCCAGATATTCCTGCCTCTCGGGTCTATTATGTAGAGGAAACAGACTTAATACTCAGTTTCAACATTGTTTTTTTTTTTTGTTTTTTTTTCATATTAACAATGTCGCACGCAATGTGAAAGGGATTTCACAATGATGAAGATATCAACCAACTCTGCTGTCCCCCTTAGCACTAAATAGCTTTTTCCTCTTTTAGCTCATTGCCGTGGTTTGCTCGCAGTGTTTACTCTCACCAACCTCATTTTCAGCAGCAGCAGACAGCTTTTTTTTCTGCAGGAAGGGTTCTCATAAACCAACTGTACGCTACCTTCCCAGCACCGAACAGCATACGGGCACAGTTAGTTACCAGCTCGTGTAGAAAGAAGAACATCTAACATGACTTAGATATTTTTTTCAGGAGTAGGTAGAAGCCAAAATAGTGTATATTTGACTTACTTTCATCATGTGGACAGAAACACAACTGCAACAGAGGGCTAAGTTCCTCAGTGTCTGCCTGCTGGATAAATTGTCGTCCTTTGCAAACACATAACAACTTGCAAAGCAATAATGTGCTGGAGTCTGTGTTTTTTTTTTTAGATCAAGTAGTCAGTTTTGCAACTTTAAGACAATTTCAGAGCACTTTGTTACCCATGGATGACAGTTTCCTCATTAACTTATATTTTGGAGATGATTCAGTATTTCCTTGATGGTCTGTTTGGCGCTCTATACCCGTACCACAAAGTGTTATCTCTACAAAATAAAAAAAAGAGAATTAGTAAAAGCCACAATACAATCTGTACAGTGCAATGCAGTCTTGATTATCAAAGGCAAAAAGCAACAAAGGCCAACTTTGAGTCATTTATCCACACAAGCGATGACCCTTGAGGAGATGGCATCCATCAAATCCTCCCCTCCAGGACCATTCTAATTTGGGCGCTCTCTCTGTACCATAATATTTCAACCTCTCATCTCCTCCAGCCTACCCATCACCCCGCTACATACACCCATAGCCAATGCCAATATCTCATCATATGCACTATTTTCCTTTTTTATTACAAGAAAGGGCTCCGGCAGTCCTTTCTACCTCTGTGTGCTCTTGTTCTACCTTCATCTTTTTTTTTTTCCTTTTCAGTCTCACCAGCGGTGAGACACTCAGTTCCTCATTCACAAAAGCAGAAAAGACCCAGGGGCAGAAAAAAGGTTATCATCATACTTCTTTTCTTGAGATAATAGGAATGTCGAGGAAAGACTGAATGGACATGGGTTTTGTTGTTGTTCTTTTTGGTTCAGATGAGATCGGGAAGAAAGTGAATTTATTTAGCGCCATCCCACTAGAGCTACTCTGTTACACTGGTATACATTTAGTTCAAATGCTATATGCCCGATTTGTGCCTATTTTTTCACCTTTTTCACATCACATTCATATCACTCCACTGGGAATTCTCCCTTTAATCTCAACAAAATATGTAGCATGTGTTCATTTATCAATGTATCAGTGTCATGAGAGTGGTCCTGTGTGTGTTGCAGGCCTTTGTCGAGAAATAATAGCCCCCATAATTCTACCTGCTTTCTCTGCTTGCCCTCCGTGTTTTTGTTAGCACAGCCACCTACAGAACACAAAGCGGGCCCTAAATTATATCCCACAAGCCACTTCCAATTCACGGGTCCGTCATTTTTCTGCACTGTAAATACCACTACCAGGTTAGAGGGTGATAAAATCCCCATTGCTTTGCAGACTGGCACAAGCAGCGATATACGTACAGACATGCAGTGCACAGAAACGCAGGCGTAGATTCAGGCATGCATGCACTGACACTCTCGAAGCCCTATGTGATAAATTGGCAGAACTGTGGCCCCCTGGATGTAGGGTCAGAATTCACAGCTGCAGTCTGCTGGACTTGTAATTACCAGGAAGGACATCCTCATATATTGTCTAATGTCCCCACAAGTCACAGCGGATCATAAAAGGTGGAGTGGCAACAAAATTTTTATTCATTATAAGCAATAAAACACCTGTAATGTGGTGCTTGTAGTATTGGATTATAGTCTATGATGTTAATATCCAGAACACCATATATTGAATAGGCAATTCTCAGGCTAAATGTTTGTTACATCCAATAGAAATCATCCACAGATGGTTGAACATTTAAATTTTGTATTTTACCACATAGATCTTGAGGAATAAAAGTGTTTGTTTAGGCATGTTCAGTGCTGTCACTCCTCCTGTGGAGCAATTCATTTTGTATCATGACACTGTAAGACAAGGGGGGCAAAAGCAACAGCCCTCACTCCGTGCAAGATACTCTGCACTCACTCGACTCTGGTTCAGTTCTCCCTCACAAACACAAACACATAAAATACACAGAACTCTAAAATTACATTTCATGTTGGAGACAGAACACATGCAAGCCAGCGTGAGGCGATCAACACACATTAACACACCCTCTCCAACACTCAACCACTGAATCCATTTTTGCTCTCGTGTTTCACACACACATTTACTTGTCACCTGTGTCCCCCCCCCCCCATGACCCCATTGCTTTAGAACCTGTGCAGATCCATGCACATAATGTTTCCTAATGAGAGCAAGCGAGGGAGAAACGCAGGAAGCAATCACATGAAATTATACATGTGAATCTATAAATAGCGTTTATCCCACAGCTATGTTCTCACACATCATATGGCTCCAACAGCCTGCAAATCACATGGCCTCAAACCCAGTTCAAAACCAACCTGATGAAATGCAAGCATAATTGACCACTAAAAGGTCATTCTGCCACAGAGAGCACTGTTTTACTCTAGTATACTGTTACTTTAAAGAAAATGTTCAGTCATCAGTGGGTTTCCTTTTATACTGTGAGTGAGTCCTCCACTATCAACGTCTTTGCTCGTTCATTCCTGAAGGAAAATATAACCGGTCCACTTTCTTTTGAGCTGAACCAGCAGTCCACAGTCTCAACTGTGAGAGGACATGTCACAAACAGCTGAAAGGCCTCATATACCTGGCTGGAGGATCCATCCCGAGCATGTGCGTACAGTAAAACCGTCAATAACCAGAGTAAATATGATTACTTCCTTCCCTGCATACTTCTTCAGAGTGGAGGCTATAGAAATTTCTACTATTCAGTCTAAGGGGTTGCCATGTACATAAAGGCTCCAGCATCATTATTTGAACAGCAGCTCTGACTGACTTGTTGAATTCTAATTTGTGTGTTTATTGCCCTCCGTAAGACGTGTCTGCCAAAAGCTAATCAGCTCATGTTAGCACTGGGCCTGCGTCTGGAAGCGAGGCAAGGAAAGAGAAGATGTGGAGGTGACAGGGAGAAAAGTGTGTGTGTGTGTGCGTGTGTGTGTGTGAGAGAGAGAAGGCACTGCAGTGACATGTGTGGCTCGCTCTCTCTTCGCACTGTAATGTCTCTATCTCTGTGACATTCATTTGTGTGACGAAGAAAAGGTGCTACGGCCGTGCCGAGAGTGTGTGCGCCGTGCGTGACTGCATGTGTGTGTGGGCGCACGTGTGTGGTGTGTAACTGCGGCGGCACACATGGCAAACTCAATCTGCGACAGCTCAACTTCTCTGTCCTCTCCTATGAGGTGGTGAAAGTTATATGGTTTGGAGGATGTCAAAGTCACAAAGGTAGAGGCCCTATAACACATCCCCCCTCTCTCTCTCTCTTTCTCTCTCTCTCTCTCTCACACTCACACACACACACACACACACACACACACACCCGTATAGATATTTGAGGATGCACAAATCATTCCCTCAGTCACCTACATGCACACACACTCCCTCAAACACCTGTACGGAGGCATTCTGCTGTGTAAACAGGTGTTGGAACAATATGGGACTGTATAAATATGCCAGTGTGCTTTTTCACTCCCTTTGCAGCACCATTTGCATTTTTAAAGATACGCTTAATATCAACTCGCTATTCCAAATTAGCTCAAGCCGTAATCGCTCTTCAGTTCTTAACAGATATGACGAGCTTATGGAAGATAATTTTCTGTGCCGTTGTTTATTCATTTATTTTAGACCGTTGACAATTAAAATTTCATTCAGGCCCCTTTTTTTTTACTCTATTTTAAGAACGGCAGCCAAATTACAGCAGCCTGTTTTTTGGGTGGTCTCTAGTGGTTTAGTTAGTTTCATTGATGCGCACTAAAACCACCCCTGCTAAACTTTGTTGCTATAGTGACACCTACTGGATGAAAGGGGGGGATTCATCCTCTGTGTTTTTCAGAGGAGTTAAATCTATGTGTCTCCCATACAGTTTGTCTCTGCATTTGCTAATACCATAAACAGACAAAATTACATGTCAGTGAGACAGTCATTGGCAATGAACTTTATTCTCAGGCTCCCTCTAACAATGCTCAAACAAGTTGTATAAAAGAAGGTGAAAGGAGAACACAAGATATGAAATGGTACAAAAGTTCAAAATACAGGAATAAAATGATATATAAAAGACATAAACTATAGCACAATAAAATAAAATGTAAAATGTAACACTGTGGGAGGCAGTTGTACAGTGGTGATAAAATGAATTAACTATAATGTAGACAAGGTTTTAGACATTTAGTGCACTGAGGAACAGATTTACTGTGATGTTTAAACAGCTTGTAAAATACATACTGTGTACATAAACATATATTCCCATACTGTGATGTATGCAGGTGTAAACTGTAGTAATAAATCTAGTCAGTAAAGAGAGTGCCCTTTCTGTGTATTTGTTAGATTCACTGAAATGTCGCTGAGTCTCTCCTACTGTTTCTCGCGCCGTGTATTTCCAGCGTTCCATTGTAATTCCTTCTTATTAAATAAATGCTTTTTTTTTTTTTTTTTTTGACACCATGTGTTCAAAATGATCCCCCTCCAAATGCCAGGGACATACTGTGGCGTGTTCCACATTAATTTAGCTTGTTACCGAGTGGAAATGCCTCAAAACTGGCACCGGTTGAAGAAAACTCCAAGCTGTTCGTTCAGGCTGAGTGCCACATTGCACTGAAATGACCTCTCTCTAATCTAAAATATACATTTAAATTGTGCGTTCTTTACCAGATCCGTAAACAAACTAAGAGGGACTCTCCATCAGATATCCATAATACATAATTAGTCCATCTTAATAAAATGCCACCGTATGTGTTGTCAAACTATCTCTGGAGGACATTTGGTACACCTTTTTATTTTACCGTATGTATTAAGCGTGTAAATTTCTCCCCATTACTGATTCCACAAACAGGCCACAGTATGTGTCAGGATGGCACATCTTAACTACTTTACTGCAGCCACTCAAAGTTTGTGTGAGAACATTCATTCAAAAGCAATCAAACCCAGAAATCGGCATTAGTCTTTCAGCTTCCTCTGGGTCATGTCGAGTGCATGAATGATCAGCTGAGGGGCCTCAGTGCACAGTTTATTGGGGATGGCAAAGGCGCAGCGTAAGTGATATAAATGGCCAATTACCAGTGCTTTCAGAGGCCTGTTTGAGGCTTGATTTTACAATAGCTAAGAGATTAATTTTGAGCGTGGCTGTGACCGAGGAGTATTAAATACACTGTTAAAATGTAGATCCTTCTTGTTTATAAGCCTCATTAGAGCGTCTGTCAATATTCTCTGTGTAAACACTGTTGAATAAATAATTTCGTCACATTTCAGAAGTGGCTGTGTATGAATAAAACAAGAGATTTTTTTTAAATGAATCATCACACTGGAAAATCATCCAATCGTTGTGTTTGTGTGTGTGTTTGTGTTTTACCTACTGTATATCTGCTGCAATCAAAGCCATATTCTGTGTCGGTCTAAACCTTTTTCATCATGCAATTATATGCCTCACATACGTTAAGAGGGACTCCCACAGAGGAAGATCAAATGGAGGGTTATAAATATATAATAAATGTGTGTCTCATTTACTGAAATTTAGAAGTAATATTCAGATGTGCTGTTTACATCAAATGTGGTATATGGCGCTGTTTTGAAGAGTCAAATTAACTCCATTAAACACATTCATCTAGGAACTTGGACGAGCACAAACAGGAAAGTCTTAAACCAGTAAACACGAGTGTGCATGAACAAATCATTAATTCTTCTTGGGATTGTTATTTTGAAATGCAGACATCTATGCCTGCATAAAAGCTACCTCAAATGTGCCCCACTTACTATTGGATCTTTCAATAGTTTTGAGCTACTAAACTTTAAAATTGAGTGTACAACCCCAGTGTGTTGTATTGTCATCTACCGTCCTCCAAAACGTTGCTCTTATTTTCTGAATGAGTTTTCCACTCTGCTTTCATCTGTTGTGCTCAAATTTGATAAGATCGTTATTGTGGGTGACTTTAACTTTAATATTGACAATCTCTCAAATTCCTTAGCTTCAGAGTTTCTAAAGACAGCTAATTCATTTAACTTTGTGCAACATGTTTCAGGCCCCACACACAACCGGGGTCACACCCTTGACCTCGTTTTTACTCTCGGCCTGACTCTGAACTCCCTGCTTATGCGTGACTTAATCTCTGATCACAAATGCATAACTTTTGACACAGTTTTTCATTTGGTGGCGGCCTTTCAGAAACGAACCTTACAGTCTTGCATCTTTAATGAGAGCTCGGCAACCAGATTCTCAGCTCTTTTCTCTGACATGTCCAGATTACTTTCTACATCTTCCAACATCAAAGATTATGTTAACTGGTTCAATGAGACATGCTTCCTTAGTCCTTGATTCCATCGCCCCAAGCAAAACCAGATTAGCCCCTGTTGTCAATGTGTCCCCCTGGATTAATGACTCTATCTATGACTCTTCGATGCCACAAACAACATTTTAGAAGAGCTGAGCGTCGATGGAGGAAATCTAACCTCCACGTGCACTACCTTCACATAAAGGAACTACTAACTACACTCAACAATCTCATTAAGGATGCGAGAGCTGCTTATTTTTCTGGCCTAATCAATAATAACAAGCATAACCCTAAATTTCTGTTCGATACTATTAGCCAGCTCCTAAATCCTGCTCACTCTGGTTTTCCTGCCACCTCCTCTGATGACTGTAACAAGTCCTCACTACATCAATGAGGCTACTCGCCCTGTTGTGCTGTCTGAATTCACCCCTGATTTCCATGCAAGATCTCTTAGACACAATTTCCCTTATGCGCTCTTCATCCTGCCCTGGTGACATAATCCCAACCAAATCCTGCCAATCATTTCCCCCTGCCTTCTGTCCATTGTCAATCAATACCTCTGCTCTGGCTGCGTACCAGATCATTTCAAGACTGCCAGGGTTTTTTCCCTCCTCAAAAGATCCTCCCTAGATGAGTCCTAGCTAATTATAGGCCTATTTCCAAACTCCCATTTATTTCTAAAATCCTGGAAAAAGTTGTCACCCATCAACTTCTCCATGTGGTGGAAAGACACAACATCTTTAATAAATTCCAATCCGGCTTCTGTCAGAAACACAGTACAGAAACTGCACTGCTAAAAGTCACAAATGACATTCTTATGTGTGCTGATAAAGCTGAACACTCCATCCTAATCTTGCTGGATTTATCTGCTGCCTTTGACACCATTGACCATAATATTCTCATTGACAGACTACAAAATTGGGTCGGTATTACTGGTACTGCTCTAAAATGGTTTTCCTCCTACTTGTCCGATAGACAGTTCACTGTTCACATTAACAACTACATGTCCTCCTCTGCTCCTCTTCTATGTGGGGTCCCTCAAGGATCAATTCTTGGTCCTATCCTCTTTTCCCTTTACAAGCTACCTCTAAGCAGCCTGCTTGCTTATGATGTTTCATATCATTGTTACGCCGATGACACTCAGCTGTACCTCTCTGTTAAACCCAATAACCTCAGCATCCTAAAGTCTTTGCAGGAATGCCTTAATGTCTGTCTCAACTTGGATGTCCCAAAATTTTCTCCATCTCAATACTGAAAAAACTGAAGTCCTAGTGATCGGTCCAGATAGTTTCTCCAAAGAAATCAGTCAATATATTGGCCCTCTAGCTAACCATATCAAGCCTGTCGCCAAAAATCTCGGCATCCTGACTTTTGATTCTCACATCACTAGACTCACTCAATCTTGCTTCTTCCAGTTAAGAAACATTGCAAAACTTAAACCCATTACTATCAGTGAAACACATAGAATTATTAGTGCACACCTTAATCTTTTCTCGTTTAGATTACTGTAATTCTCTCTTCACATGCATCTCTCAATCTTCTCTTGCCCGTGTTCAACTGGTACAAAATGCTGCAGCTAGGGTTCTGACTAACACTAATCGCTGTTCTCACATCACCCCAATCCTTGCATCCCTTCACTGGCTTCCAATAAACTACAGAATCGATTTCAAGATACTTCTCATTACATACAAGGCCTTACACGGGCTAGCCCCAGATTATTTATCAGAGCTACTGGTCCCATACTCTAGCCTGCCGTCCACTCCGGTCATCAGACCAAGGTCTTCTATCTGTCCCCCGTTCTAATCTTAAAACTAGAGGTGACCGTACCTTGGAGGTTGCAGCTCCTCGACAGTCAATCAGATCCGCTGAATCTCTGCTCTGTTTTAAACACTCTTAAAAACCCACTTCTACAGGTTAGCCTTCCGCATGACTCCCTCCCTTTACTTCATTTCCGTCACTGGGATCTTGATCAAATGACTTTCTTTTTTGTGTATTTGTGTGTATGTTGTTTGTAAGTCTTTTGTGTGTTGACTTTGCACTGTATGTGTGTTTTTTAACCTGCCTGTGAAGCACTTTGTAACCTTGTGTTTTTTAAAGTGCTATATAAATAAATTATTATTATTATTATTATTATTATTATTATTATTATTCAAATTCAAATTTTACATTTTTAAGGACTGCAGTAGACCTGAGACACTGCAGTGGTGTTTTTAAGAAGCAAACTATTGATCCATGGTGATAAATTACAGTAGAGTAATATGTAACATCACAGGAGATGTGGATATAAGGCACAAAACCAAACTGAGGAAACAAATAATAATAAAATAACTGCCATCTTGTGTAAGTTGCACTGTATGTGTGTGTTTGTTTTCGTGTGCACTTGAGTGTTGGTGAGACAGAGATTTTCCAAAGATGTTTCCCAGAAATGAGTAAAACAGAAACACAAGACATCATTTGACCGATGATGATGATGATGATGTGTGTGTGTGTGTGCCTGTGTCTGTGTCTGCGTCTGTGTGTCTGTGTCTGTGTGTGTGTGCGTGTAGTGTAATATTTAGAAGATTTGGCCATCCTCCTTTTCCACTGGCCTGCTCCGGGCAATCTGCTACTGTGTGGCTCTCGCGGGATATCTCCACAGGCCACACACACACACAACAGCAGAATCCCTTTGTATCATGTGCTAGTCTGTACATGGAAACTCACAGAGGGGGTCTCATTGTCTCTGGGAGGCTCTGCCTAAGGCTTCATTTTTGTCTGTAAACAAGTTTAAAGGTAAAGCTAATTTGTATTCTGAAATATAGAAAATACATTACATTACACTGGTAAGAATATACAGCAGAATACACATCTGCATGTCTCAAACATTTTGGGTTGTTTGGCTAGCTGTGAGCTGCTGTTCCTAGTGTTTAGCTAATGCTTCTGAATATTGTGTTTTTGCTTATTTAGCTCAAACACAGTGACTGTTAGTATTTTGTATCTGAGGAGAATTACATGTAGGTAAATGGCCTCGTATTAGGACAGCTGTTTTATGCATTTGACAAAACTGAGTAGGACTTCACTTTAGTTATTTCGCCCAAAGTGGCCTGCTGGTGTGACACCTTTACCTAAGGTCATAGGTGAGATCCCAAAATGATCAATAGATTTTAGGAGGGTCCTGATTCAGAGTTGCAGCCTCACCTCAGAAATCGTTCTCTAGATTCACCTTATCTATGAATGTAGCGATTATTTGTAATGCTTTTCGTGCACGTGTGAAACTTCATGAAGCAACACCAGGAAACTTACCTTTTTTAAAAAATCACTTATGCGTTATAGCGGGTATGGTGTGCTTTGGGTAAGAATTCAACACAGAAGCTGTGAAAGAATCAACCCCTCAAAAAGGTCAGCGAAGCACGCGGAATAAGGGTAACGCTTCATTACGAAGAAAATTGAATTTAATTTACTGAATTTGTGCCAAAAAGTGGGCACTAAGAGGGAAAAAGAAGAGACTAAGTTTTCAAAAGGCGGTTCCTCAGAACTGCATTTTAAAAAGGAGGCTATGACACCACAGATAAACAGATGTAAACTACAGTAAACCCCAGCGAGATGCTTCAATACTGATATCTACATGTTAAGCACATAAACATAAAATGATTGCGTATCTTTGTCCAGACAGAAGTGAATGCAATGAATAACTAGGGAAAAACACACACATAATACCACAATACATAGACCTGTATGCAGAATTATATTACATATATGTCCATGTAACCTATCTGTAAGCTGTTTTGTGTTTCTTTGCCTCTTTGTGTCTGCATTGCACATACTTAAAATACTTCCTTTCTGCAACAGACAGCTCCTCTTTCACAGCAGAAAAAGAGCCTTTCATTAACTAATCAATTTGTGTTTTATTTTCCGTGCCTGCTATCAGCTTGAACACTCTAACCAATTTCACTTGCATGGTGCCTCTCAGAAACAACAGAGGGGGGGGGGAAGGGCAGGAGCGGGAGAGGGAGCCAGGAGGACGCTTCTTCCCATGATGCTATATTGCAAACCGCCACCAGAGGAGGTAGGAGACAAGCGCATGACTCGCAGACAGAGAAGAAGGGCTCGGTCACATGTCGCCTCATAAGCAACACGCAAAACCACAGACATGCCCAATCACAGATGAGAAGCAGCTAACAATGACAAAAAGAAAAGAAAGTGCTAGTGACAGGCCTCCGAGTGAAGAAAAAAAAGGAATTTATTGAAGTCTCCACCACTGAAATACAACACCCCTCCAGTAAGTAGCACAAACTCGACATTTCTGCACTTCATTAGGCTGATTGCTGGCCTGCGTGGCGCTGCCCGACCCGGCCTTCCAGTCCCCTCCCGCCACCTTGCTCTGATTAAAGGGGAACCTCGTAAATACGTCGCTGCCTATAAGCGATTTCCTCATCGCATCAAAGTCACGCGGAAGTTGTAAGCCGCTCTCGTAATTGCAACAAAGCGCAGGCACCTCCTCGGCTCCCAACAAACTCACCCCATGGCTCTGTAAAAACAAAAAAAAAAAAGAAAATAACCAGTGCTAAGCTGGAGAGGCCTGGCAGAGTTTGGCTGATTCAAACCTTCGGAGCAGCAGCAGTTTAATGGGGCAGGAAGAACATGATGCTGATGAGGACAGGAGCAGTAACACATGGGTGAACAAGTTGTTAGTGTAAGCAAGCTAATATTGAGCATTTCACCAATCAACACTTCTGCCACAAACTGTCGCACGTTATTTCCAGTCATACAAACAGCAGATGTTGCCGCTTGTCGGTGGCGCGATTTAGAAATATGAGGATTGGACAAAAGGTAGAATTACAGACAATAGTTTCATGTTGTTTATCCCAAATTGCCAAGCCACCTGCCCATTACAGAGATAAATGCTGTTGTGAGTTGTCACGCTACTGTTGTGAAACTCTCTAATGGTCGTAAACGCTGAGATAATGATTGCCAGAGAGACAACACGCTGTATTTCTGTACAAACAAAACATCGTTTAAAAGTGTATCTGCGCTTAAGATAAAAGAATTTTTTAAGAAAGGAAGAAAAGTTTGACCAGTGCGCAAATAACGGGAACTATCTGTGAAGTTGGATAATTTATGGGTATCATTTATGGTTTGCCAAACATCGCCTTGAACTGGCCACTTTCTGATGGGAAACACAGGCGTGCGGATTAAACCACACATGCACACACATGCACAGACCAGCTGTAAAGACAAAAAGTGGTATAGCAGTTGGTTTCACTGGTGAAATACTTGAAATATGGCTTCTTTTTGTTTTTCTTAAAAGACCTTGAGTGAGCGCACGTTTACATATTGCTACTTTTTTTTTTATTTTACACATAAAATTATAAGTAATTTCTTTTTAAAGGAAACAGTCTGAAATGCTTTTGTTCATTTCAATGATAAAACATTGGTGGAAAAAAATACACATGTATAAACTGCATAGCACAATGTAGGAGAACAATATAAATACACTTTTTGGTCAGAACTTTAGTACCATATTCTCACAACCTAATCATAAATACACAACATCAGGCATTCGTACATTTCCAGCATTATTGTATTTCAGAGAGAATAAATATGTCCACGCTCTATACGTAACTGAGCGAGTGGTGAAAGTGTGTTTGTTATTGCTGTAAGAGATTTAAAAGTTTTAAACTACTATTGTTTTCATTGTGATGAATAACTGGAGGGTTTTTACTCAACTGTCCCTTCAGTGATATGTTTTATTTTGGCCTGAGCTCCTGATAGACTCATCATCCACACATCAAGCATCTTGAGATTAAAGCCCAGCACAAGGCACTGCGTCGCACAGAGAGAAAGGCTTAAGAGAAAAGTTTGTCGTTTTTGTATTAATGTGCCCAGTGCAAGTCCACGCCCAGCTCAATTATTGCAAAAGTAAACAAGTGAAGAGTATAAACAGCTGGACAGTGACGCCCCCTCCTCATATAGACAGTCATGTAAACAGGCGGTCCAAAGGGACGAGAGGACGTCTAAGCTGTTTTATTTTTTTTTTTTTATCCTCGCTGTGGGAAAAAAATAGACTTTTATTTCGACTTGAAGTGCTCGGAAAAGTTGATTCAAACATTCCTTGTGCAGTAGATATTATAAACATTGATTTTTTTTTTTTTTGTGTCAGCTACACGTCCTCTGTGTCCATTTTTGGGGGAATCCTTGGAAACGCATCAAAGCACATTTCACCAAAGTCAGTGATATTTCCATGTTTATGATAAGTGGTACATGCTGTAGCCCAGAGGAGCAGCATATAGTCCTAAAGGTGAGATGGGCAGTATGGGTCTGTGGTGGTGGTGATAGGCAGAGTACGACTGTCCGTACAGTGACATGGCGCCCAGCGACAGTGGTAATGTAAAGCCAGGGTGTAGGCCTCCAGCTGCGGCCGCCGCCGCCGTCTTGGCGTCAGCGGCCATCTTAAGTTTCTCCAGCTCGGCCTCCTGGAGCCTCTTGGCTTTTGCCCGCCGATTCTGGAACCAGATCTTCACCTGGGTCTCCGTCAGGGTCAAGGAGGAGGAGAACTCGGCCCGCTCGGCGATGGAGAGGTACTGCTTCTGCCTGAACTTCCTCTCCAGGGCCAGAAGCTGGGACGTGGTGAAGGGCGTCCGGGGCTTCCGGTTGGTCTTGTGTTTCCTCAGCGGACAGGCGGGACTGATGTGATCTGGGGGAAGAAACAGATTTTAGACTTAAGATGTTTTACATATTCTTCTTGTAGGCGCTGTACTGATCAGTTGGCTAAACTTAAATTCATTTAGCCTTTTTTTGTTAAAGTTGAAAGTAAATCATAACACACCTTAATCTCATTGGTTATATTTTATTAATATACCAAACATTTTGGTGTGTTAGAAGTGCTTCCACACACTATAACCCCCAATATACTGAATATCCAAGTGATTTGCAGTAATTTTCACTTTGCACATACTGGCTTTATCCACTTTAAACCTCCCTTTAAACAACTCAGTCCAACAGGAGACATCATCTCCACCCAGCTGCTGCCTACAAAATCATAAACCAGTGAACTTCAGATATTCCTGATAATAAATGAAAAGTCTCTCCTCTTCATCAAAACTTCAAGGCTGCTTTGATATTGCAGTCTTTGTTAAAACGTTTCAAAATGCCTCATGCTGTTGGAGAAACTTACGCGGCTGAGAGGGAAACGTGCCGCCGGTGATCCACGGTGCGCACTCCTCCGGCTCCGACGCTTCGGACTTCACCGGGGAAGAAGGCGTCAAGCTCTTTGCGCTTCCTCCGGGCAGACCGCGCGTCTCCCGACACAGATACAGAGAGTTAAAAGCCACGGGAGACACCGCCACCGAGCCCGCCTCCGCTTTACAGCAGGCGGGCTCCCCGTCCGTCTTCCTCCCGGCCATGAGCGCCTCCACGCTGAACGGATGGTGCCGACGCGCCGCCGGAGAGCTCCTCTTCTCCTCCTCCTCCTCCTCCGCCGTCCTCTCGGCCGGGTCGGCGCGGTTGCTGTCCTCATCGGACGAACTGCTGCCCAGGTCCGGGTTCAAAGTCTCCCGGGAGGCCATCTTCTCCTCCAGGTGTGGCGGCGCAACAAGACGAGACGCGCTCCGGCGTGGAGCTGCTGTGGAGCTGTCAGGCGCCGTGTGGGAGTTTGTAGACGCATCAGCTTGACACGGCTCAACTTTGACCAATCACTGCAGCCTCAAATGTTTACGAGTGGGGCAGATGCTGCCTTCAGGGACGGTCGGAAATGAAGGCATTTGGTTTGTTTTGAAGAGTGCAGAGGAACAGACCCAAAAAAATACTACTACTATTACTACTACTACTAATAATAATGTTATTTTTTTAAGTATAAATGTTGCACAATTATTATACAGCATGCAGAAAAAAGCAGAAAGAGTCAGTCAGGTGGTTTAAGGATGTCCTCAATCCCCATGCAGGTAAAAAAAAGTTTAAAAAAATAATGTTTAATCCCATCTTTATTTAATTCATTTTAAACCCTTTCAGCAGAGACACTTATACAAGAACAATTATTTTGACCCAAAAATGGCACTGCTTCTTTCTGTTTTAAGTTTTGTAGCATAGTAAAAAAAAAAAAAAACAACAACAACAAAAAAAAAACAAAAACAAAACTTAAGATGGTGTCAATTTTTTACAGGTTACAGGTTTTACAGGTTTGCGGCTTAGTTTTTGTTCAGTAAAAAGTAATATTATCTATGGAAACTCGACGCCACAGGTTGTCCTCGCGTTGCCTCTATGGTTTAATTAGTGAATCAAGGGAAAAATAATAGCTGTGCCACAGCATTATCACATGTTAAGCTTCAGTAATGGATTAGCTCTAACTCTAACCTCATGAGACTGCATGTGTAAACACGGGCCCCATGTGGATAATTACGGAGAATTACACCCAGGATGAAACACTGATCCCTTTTCTTCTTTATCTTGCACTCTGATTTGTTTGCTGTTCCCTTTATTGGGACTTTCCATTATAATTCACAATGCTGTTGTGTGCTGTGTCAGTCCAGCGTTGAAAGAAGGCCATCACACTCAAATTAAAGAGTAAATTACTTCACTAAATTACAGATTCAGTTTTTTAAAAATCCTTGGCTCAGTCCAGCTGGTGTCTGTGGCGCGACTGGACACAAAGTGGATGAGACATCCACAAGTCTGTAGCTGACTCATTCATCTTCTTGTCCTATGATTCATTCCCATTCTCTGCGCTTGTTAGACATGAAGTTGCTCATTGTGATCCTCATGAAGAAACTGATTTTTCCACGGACAATTTCACATTATGTCAGATGAAAGTTCCCTTCCCCTGACGAGAACTTTGCACTTGTTCCACCAGTTTATCTGAAGAGATGGTCCTTTGATGATGGTTAAAATATCATTAAGCTGAAAGGTTGTTTTGTTTAAATGCATTTTTTCCCATGGTCATGCTTGTTTTAGTACTTTCTTATCTGTTGCCTGATTGTTCATATTTAACACCAGGCCTGTTACTAATAGGAGCAGTTCTGTTGCTGAATGATTAATCGCTTTTTCACATCACAAGGCTGGATCCAACCTCATAATCTGCTAATGTCTAAGTGGTAAAGGTAACGAGTACGTTAGTGTGTGTGTCTTTCATACACAGCCTACAGCACTATTACATGCAAGATGAAGTTGCTTTTCAGAGTATTTTCCTCAAAAGTCACCAAAGGCTAAAGGAATAGCCTCGCTTGAGAACTTCTGAGAGAAAATAGAGTTTTTGCTCTTCAACATAGCCATTCTTTAAGAAGGGCACATACATCTCCCAGCAACCCTGAGGATAGGTTTATATCCAGTAAATACTCCATTTCTTTATGCATTTTTACGTGCAGCCAGCAGGCCCGAGTGGCTTGTCTCTGTCAGACTGTGAAGCAAAGCTCAGTTCCCAGGAGGCAGCCACTGCTGCCTTATTAAAGTGGGGTTATTTCACAGACAATCAGAGGTTTGTGAAGGCGCCAGTGAGCGGCCAGATGAAAGGACTGACTCCTCAGGGGAGAAACTGTTGCTTTTTTTTTTTTTTTTTTTTTTGCAGCTCTGTTCAGGATCTCCACCTCCATTCTCCTCCACTCCCTCCACCTCTCTCTCTCTCTCTCTCTCTCTCTCTCTGACTGTGCCCGAACGCCCTGCAGGCACCTTGTCAGTCATTATTCACAGAACTCGTTCTTGGCTGAGTGTCAGTGGCATGCTTCCTCCTTTTCTCCCTCCTGTCTTCTTTCTCGCAACCTTTCATGCTTGCTATGTGTAGTTTGGGCCTTTTTATTTATTCTTTCCGTCATTCCTTCTGTCTTTCTGCCTTTACCTCTACATGATTTTCCTTTTTTACCTTGTACCTTTCCTCATAAATTCTTCATTCCTGTCCTTCTCTCATGTTTATCTTCCTCCTGACCTTCTGTCCTTCCTTTTGTTTCCTCCATCCTTCTGTCTTTTCTCAACTACCTCTATTTATTCTTTCTTTTTTAAGATTGTTTTTAAACCAGGTTCACCCATGAGATGAGAAAAAGAAACAAAAAAAGAGTTATGAGAGAATAATTCTTGGCATGTGGGCCAGTTTATCTTGCAACCCAGTCATGAGAGTAATTGTCTTATTTGGAAAATGTAACTCATCTGACACCAATATAAACAGCATCGGTAAAACAAAGACTGAGGTGATGCTGTCTTGGGTGCTATTTGAATGAGTAAATACATGGGAACTGACTCTGCATAAAATTACATGCATGTTCAATATATTTTAGATTTTTGTGCGACAATGGATCCGAAGAGATTTTAGCAAGTGGAGGAATAAAGGAAGGAAGGAAGGAAGGAAGGAAGGAGGGGTAGAAATGAGAGGGGTTGCTCTCCTGGGTGTAGCAATAAAATTACCCACCCACATCCCACTTCCTTTTTTCCGTAATATCATTTAAGCCTGATAATAGCGAAAGCAATTTGTCTGAGCATGTTTGTGTGAGTGTGTGTGTGTGTATCTCTCTCTCTCTGTGTATGTACTGTGTGGATGTCCGCTGATAATGTGTGTGTGTGTGTGTGTGAGAGAGACAGAGAGAGAGAGAGAAGCCTCTGGTTGTGTGGGTCGGGCACACCTCAGAGCATTGTAATTACAGCAGAGACTTTGAAGTGGTGGAATGTTTGGTCGGGATAATCAGCGGGCTGTGCTGCACTCACACACTATTTACATTCCCATTAAAACACTCATTCACACCATCATACCAGTAAGTTTTACCGTGTATGCTGGTGCTTGCGTGAGCACAGGGTTTGGGGGAAGTAACGCGTTCAAATGTGAAATAGGATGTTTTTACAGTACAGTTACAGTATGTAAATTGAATGTAATCCTATACTGGCAGTTCCTTTTGAAGGTCGCAAGTTTTATTTCCTTGTCTCCTCGGTCTGAGCTCTCTGTATTTTTTAGGTTCATTTTAAAATAGCAGATAAAGTAAAGAGAGAAGACAAGGATTTGAAGCAGGGGTGTTGTGATCATACTGCTCTTCTGAAACAAGCGCCTAATGTAAGGATAGTGGGCTTTTTTGACTGTTCACATAAAATGTAATTAACTTTTAATATTCAATGTAAAATAGACCTCTAGGCCACCAGAGCAAGTGTGGCAGTACTTTTACAGGTATTCTAACGAAACTGCTTATCCAACATATCTGCAGAAAAGTCGATTAAGTAAACTTTTTTTTTTCATTTCTTATTCCTGTGCCGAAAGCCAAGTGCATTAGCTTGTTTGTCTTTCTCTTCTTACCAGGAAGTAATTTTGGAAATTAACCGCCATTATACCTATACAGCGTGTTTGTATATAATATTTACATTGTCACTATGCAATATATGGAAAACGAGCAAAATCAAATACTGTTATGCATTAAGTTATGCTTCATCCTTCACCATGTTGAACAAAACTTTACTCAGCCACTCGTTTTAAGTAACACTTGTAGTGCACAATTTTGTAAAACGATAGCACAACGCAATGACATCTTTGTGACACAGTTTCATAGAAATTTGATGAACAATATTACTACATTAAACCTGAAACCTGATTTGAATGGTTTTACATTTATATACATGGACATGCTGCACAAAAAAACCCCAAAAACACATGCAGTGTAGTACTCTGCACACAATTAAGACTCATTCTTTTCAAGAAGGCAAGTAACTTGTCGAACCAGTGGGACGCGTTGTAAATAATTAACTGACATACACACATGCACGCTCAATGTAATCAGATTGTTTTCAAATGATCTCAGTCCTGTCACCTACCCCACCCCTTTCTCTCTCTGTCTCTCTCTGAGCTTCCCAAGCCCTTAGAACCTCTGCCTGTAATGCACCTAAATGAATACCTTGACTGCTACAATGGCGCCAGGGCCAATTAGCTGTTAACACTGGAGACAGATCTATTCAGAAGCCAGAGAATGAGGCCTCCTGTAACGTGAAAGATTAATGCCCACTTTGCTAATGACAAGAGAAGGAGGCAATCTGTTGCTCGACTCAGCCCGGGGCTATGTTACTGGATTGTCAGCTGATGACTGTGAGCCTGAGGGGGTAGGGAGGGGACTTGGAGAGAAAATTGGAGATTGAGTATAAGTCACTATTGGGGTTGAATGGAGGACAGCGGCACAGGTACAGAAGCGTACACAGTACATGTAAACTAGCATTGGGCAATATGATGATATCTAATGCGAGATGCCAAAAGATAAGGAATTTTCTATACTACCAGTTCCTTTATTATGTTTATGGCAATATTTAAATTACAACATTTTTGCATATTTTTGATTACTGTACCTGTGACCGGTTTATTGATTGAATTTCTGAAAAAATATCCATTCAGTTGCCAATTTATTTGGCACGTCTAGCCTAAATGAATACGGTCTTATTCAACATTCCTGCAGTAGGTCTTCCATTCATGAAGGTGACAATGTCCATGTTTTGTTTGAACCCAAAAATACTCTTAGCCAAATACATAGTAGAGCAGACTGTACACCCATTAAAGAGCCGGTTCATAGGTTTAAAAACACAAATATACACACATTCAGTTCAGTTCAATTTAATGACTGAACTGCCAAGCTGCTGGAGTTTATTACAGGCAGCATGAAAGAATATAGTTCCAATAACGGCGTCACACAGACACGACATATGTTACATCTATCACTTTTATTAACATGCAACACCTAGCAATGTGGTGACACAGCACACTCACACAAACACGTTGAGCAATTTGCTTCGTGCCAAAAGGACTGTGTCTGTTCCACAATATGTAACAAAATGTTCCTTTTGAAGGTGATAATTGCCTGAGTAATCTCCAGCTGCAATTATATTTTTGGAACCGTTCTCTGCTCTTTGATTAGGTTTTGAACACTGTGTCGCCTACATACTTATCCACTAATGTAGGTTGATAGCTTCACCTCACCATAACCCATTATTATCAGGTCCTCCTTTCAATTCTAACTAAAATATTACACCTGGAAGGGTTTTGGAAAGTTGGGCGCATTCAAACTCAGCGACCTCTTAACCTTCCTTCTACCCTATAAAATTAAGGCATGTATTCTTTACCCACGCAGGTTAGCTCTTATATCATGAACTCTACTCTGTGGACCTTTTAACACATTACTACTAACAGTCGTAAACATGTAACTCTGGTAACTGTATTGTACAAGTATGGTATAAATAAGAGTTGGTTCTGACTTTGCATTCAGGCTTTTGGAAATGAACCACGGAGTGCCATCGGGATCAGAGACTAGGAGCATCATCAGACTTCTGTGACTCAGTGTGCTTCATGGACCTCATGACTTCAGTTTTCGTGTCAAAGTCCCAGCCTCGGCGGAGAGGAAGAGACTAGCCGGGGGCCATCTGTTCCTCACAAAACCATGTAGATTCCCTTTGACACACTATATCTTAATCAGTACTGACAGGTAGAATTTATGACGAGGCCATCGTGTAAATCACAAGGAGGCTTGTTATTATGGAGAGCCACTGAAATGGTATAATTGTTTTTAAGTGGTGCTGTAAGGGCAAGTGTGCATGCATTGGTGCGTGCGTGCGTTGCATGTGATCGTGTGAACATGCAGAGTATTCTGGGAAGTTTTCCAGAGATTGGGGAAATCCACCTTCCACACAACAAACAACTTAAACCACAAAAACAAATCTCCTTAAAAGAAATTTTTGTCTCATTACAGCAAATAACATTTCATGGTCAAAGAAGCCACAACTTTCCCAGCTATTATGGCTGCATTACACGCACCCTTTGGGTTGTATGAGAGTGAAATGTGCTTACACACAGGAACACAAGTGAAACACACAGTTTATCTGTGCACCAACGATACAGAGAGTTTTTGGCAACTGTGAAGTAACAGAGCACGTAAAACGTTTTTTGCTCCCTTTACATCCAAAACCACATGAAAATTTTTTTTATGTTACAGCTTGTTTCTTGAACTGAGGTCTGTATCGTCCTTAAACCTTTCATAGTATACCACCAACCTGACATGTACAATTAAAACCTTTAGGACCTCATTACTTCACCATTTACACAGGGAGTTTGGTGTTTTACTTACTTTTTAACATTGTTATTTTAAAACACTTAAGATATACTGCTTCAAGGAATAAAACGGATGTTCATTTGAGCTCCCTCATCATGAACTTTTCAAATATCACAGTAGTTTCTAAGCCTTTGTCCCCCATCTTCTTTGATTTATGCCGCCGACCTTTCAAGAATTACAACTACAATGTTAAACGTCCGCTCATCTTTCCGAGGATTCAGGTTTCAGCCTGTGTGCGTTTGTGTTTAACTACCTTGAGATAAAGTCAGTATGCGCGGCTCTGCCATCCGTGTCTAGGGAGAGCTTCTTTTATAGAGTCATAAAGAACAAAGCACTTAACTGAATAAACAAATCAGCTGCTCTGCCAAAACAAGGAAAAAGGAACATCAAAGCTGGTCGTAATCATTTTAAAGGTCAGCATTTGGGAAAGCGACTGGCTGGTTTTACTGGCTGACTCACAGCTTTGCTGCCCGCTTTGGTTTACTGTGTGAGATGGCACGTCGGCTGGCCCGAGTGGACGACTGAGTATGCTCTGAGGGGGACCGGCCAACTCGGCAGCGGGTTATTTGAAACGCCGGGAGACTCTGTGATGCGCAGACTGACTCCTACTGGCTCGGGGACGACAGAGACCCAAAATGAGGTGCAAAGAAACGCGATGACCTGACACCCCAGTGGATCAGGAGTGTCTTTATTAATGAAAGCCTTCCTGTCTGACTGCCTATGTGTGTGTGTGTGTGTTACGCGGCAGACTCAAGGCTTGGACTCACTGCTGTTTAATGAGCGAAAGACGCCAGTCACAGTGGGACCGCGAGGGGCAGGGCTGAGATTTGATGGAGAGTCCAGACCGCAGCTTACGCTGATCTTTGCTCTGACCCTGTAGAGTGAGTCCTTTTGCGGTGACCCAGTCTTCTCCTGCAGGGTCAAAGGTTACCGACCTCTGCGTGCACCCTTTGAAATGCAGCAACGGGCTTGCTGTTCGGCTGATTGGCAGGACAGCAATTACCAAACCTCTTGTGCAATTTATCTGCCTCACCTTGCAGCCGCAACACACGAGAGGCAGATAAAAGGCAGAGAAAGGAGCTTAACAGGAAGTGTAACTAATAGTGGATGAAGTGGACACCCTGGCCTTGCCCGCTCAAGAGAAAAAATGGAACATGCATATTAAAAAAATACTTTTACGATTTACAAATAATGTGGTTTAGCTTTCAGCAGATACTCTAAAATCTAACACTTCTACTCCTGTTGCTGCACATATACATCACATTTAAAATGATTCATTGTGTCTATATGAATTTAAACAGTATGTAATATACCTACTGCTACAAGAGTGTGTTTTCTTTCATTTTCAGTTACATATCATACAATTTATGTTATGGTTTTACTCAGAATCACGTGGCTCTAACCTTGGTTGACATCACTCATAGGCAGTCATCATCTAATTTCATTATGGGCATTAGCAAAGTGGCATAAAATGTTCCAAACGGTGTTGCTTTTTGCTTTTTTTGTGGGTAAAACACGTTTGGTGTGACAGTAATTGGCTTGGCATGATATCGATCAGAACAAAATTAGTGTGATCTAAAAAAATAAGCTGGTAAGATGTTGGGAAAGCTGAGATAGAGACTTTGAACATTGCTGGAATGGAGTCTTTTAGAGAGAGCACCACAGCAATGAGATACAAATCCACAGTAATCTATATGGAAGTGAAAATCAAAAGGACAGCATTTCCGTGTGCACATAAAGTTGAATCAGGAATTAGTTCTGCGAAATTAAACTACAGTGGGCAGTTGGGTTGTTTACAAGACACACCCACAGTGCATTATCAGCACGATATTAGCATCTTGCTAGGGGATGATTTAGCACCTAAACAGCCAAAGATTTCCTGATGATGATGGTGGAGACCGAAAACAGAACAAAAACAAGAGTAAATATTGGACTTGCATTCCCCAGGGGGCCAGAAACACGATCAAATGGCATGCTTATGTTGTCGTTGGGCCAAAGTGGTTAAAAGATAATTCATTACAGGTTTAAAGATCGAAAGACTGGGACCTCAACAACCTCATTGAGATAATAATTTTGTAATTACGTCGTGACATTCTCTCTCTGCTCCTGTCCCAGTGCGCCCTCCAGGCCTTTCGAGTTGGGCCGCCTGCTGATCTGTAGATAATTGTTGACTGTAATACCAGCCAGGAAATGGAATGATCAACTCCAGATGACGAGACAAGAGCGAGCAGAGAGCAAGCAAGACGGACACACACAGACGGAGAAAGGAGAGAGAGATGTTGGGGATGTACTGAGGGGAAAACCTAATGATCATGCAGTTTATACAGTAAATGTGACACCCAGTCCATTTGTGCTCCTAGGCGTCAAAATCAACATTTCATAAGAGTGAGATGAATATCATGTGTTGTTAATTTCACTTTATGACAACGGCGTTGGCGTTGCACTTCAGTTTATTCCTCACCTAATTGAACGGCAATTACTCATGATTCAATAGTACTTGAGTAGCACTTAAAGCCGATTTGTTGTAATTTCCCTTGTGGCTATGTTCTAGCACAATGACTGCATCTGCCAGATTGACCCACAGTTTGGAGAAGTGAGTGACATTGTTTGCCTTTGGAGTAATGGCTGTCATTATGGTGAATTACTACTCTACGCAAACACCCAAACATTCTCCCAAACCACCCTACCGCGCTCGCTCTCTATCTTACCCTGCTGCTGGTGGCTTGTTACAATCAATTAGGCTGATTACAAGCACTATCTTCACCACTTCAAAGTCGGGCCATTACGGCGGGTCAGACTAACTGTCTCTTTACTGCGCTGCCCTGTTGTTTGTCTTGGAGCGAGAGGCCTTAGATATGTTATGCTTTAACATCTGAGGTGCTGAAATCTGTGGGGAAAGGGGGAAGTCCAACAATGCTGGAAACAGGCCATTTCTATCATGCCAATTAAAGGATAAATGACAAGTAATAATCTGAAGACAATTGGCGTCGTCCGTCCTCTTTCAAGTTAAAGGTTGACTCCTCGCCGGGTCAGACAGCGGGTCAAATAATAAACGGAGGGACACAGAGAGAGGGAGCGAGACACCAAGTCTAGACGGCGCATTTAGGGACCCTCCCTGATTGCTTTGTTCTCCACCATGTCTACAGGTAATTACCCCAACAAACTACTGGGAGCCCTGTCAAATCTGAAGCAAGTGAGAGGTGAAATAGATGAGAAAGTAAGTGAAGGAAAAGAATTAACACACTAATGTTCCCACGCACGTGTGTGTTTGCATTTGTGTGTATGCATGTGCGAATGAGCTGTCGTGCACAGATGAGTGTGAGGGCGTGAGCATATGAGCGCTTCTAAAAATATCTGCAACAGGTCGTCGCCATTGAAAATGGAAGATATGACCACTTACTATGTGTGAAGTTCTAATACTTTAAAAGTCACACATAAATACACAGTTGCCCCTCAGGGGGTGAAATAGTGAACTTTCAGACAAGTGGCTAAACAGTGGATGTGTTTGCAGGCACTTAGCAACTAACCCACAACTGTACACATTATGGGTTTTAATTAAAAAAAATATTAGATCCTATTTTCTGGAAGAGTGAGGCTTTCTGATTATGTATCAATGATCAAAATTGCCACTCTTACCCCCCAGTGAGTGACTTTTGCTTTGCCTCAGGACAACGTTTTGCTTTATAGGTAGTAAAACACCAAGGAAAATACATGAGAAATAAATACATTTCTCATTTGTTGTTGTATGGTATTTATTAAGAGCACTTGTATGTTTGCATAAAGCACTGTTTAAGTTTGTTTGCCAGATTATTATATGTATAATTAAATGTTGGCAGTGATTTAAAGGCTAATGTTAAGTGGCTGCACTGAGTTTCAAAAACCAACCAATTATTTAAGGAGTTCACTTGGCTACAATACAGCCTAATAATAAAACCATTATTTGAACACTCCACATGCCTTTCCAACTGTGCTTTTCATGACTGTGTTAATAATGACAGTGGTGTTTACAAGAGCTCCACCTTACCTTCACCACTAAATTAATTGCACTGTGACAGAATACTTAGTGTGCTTATTAAAAAAGCCAATCGGTACACATCTTTCACGTGTCACCCTAGCATTAGAGACCGATTTGGTCAGCATGTACCAGGACTTTTATAAGTGTGTATCTCACCTCTTTGTTATCAAAAACATGCCGCAAATCCTAATCTTTAGCCAAAACGTCTCTTAAATTAGCTGTTTTCTTTTTATAGCTTTCACATATTGTTCTAGTTCACTCCAATGAATATTCTCTTGGCCTGTGTATCTGCCATGGCTGCATGTTCAAAGTCTTCCCAGAGTAGATAGATCTGGAAATAACCTTTTAATAAAGTGTTAGGCGCCGGTTGAGGCTTTATCTTAATTATATGGAAAACAGCCATGCACTGCCTCATCCTGTAAAGATGGATTGATAGTGATGAGCTGTGTTTTAAATGTTGGATAATTTAGGACAAGTCATGAATACATGACTTTGGGTTGGACTTTCGATAAAATCTTTGAACATGCAATTGCAGTTATTGAAAACTAAATAATGCTTGATGGCTTTTTTATTTTTTATATTCTTATTGTGGTCCTCGGACACAGATAAGTTAACAGATCATTAAAACAAAAACATGATTTAGATTTAGATTTAGATATCATGATCAGTCACAACTGGCAAATGCAGATTTCTATTTTAGCTTGTAAGATTTTGGCACTCTGATCATATCTTTGCTCCATTTTTTTCACACTTAAACAAAACATGAACTTGTGTCAAGGTCCTTTTAAAATGTGCTCGGCATGGCATGCCTGTGAAAATACGAGCAAAGTCATTGGTTAAATAGAGTGATGCTTATCTATTATCACTTTTTGCTGTTCCGATTATAGAGGGCTCTCACCTAACCTAACATTTCCTCTGGCAGCTGTAAGATCCTCTCTGGAGCATTAAATATATGTTGGCGCCACGAGGGCTTGAGATGCGGCAAAGTCTTTGCGGCATTAAAAATCACCCGATAAGATTTCCTTTCTGTATCTGAAATGAGGAGAACTTCCACTCGTACATCACACAAAAAATGATTGTTGCCTTCTCATTATCGTGAAACCAGGGCATTAGTGTGAAGCGTTCATGAAGGGGGGAGGGGAGTTCTGTTGGCTTAAGATATAATCCATTATCACAGGATTGTTCCCTTCATAATGCCTTTGATATAAAGTCTCACAGACACTAGCACACAAATCCATTCGCTACTCACAGTGCAACGTGGTCACACACACACACACACACTCTCACTGATGAGGAAGAGATAATTTACTGCAGAAGGCGCCAAATGTCGTGTCTGGGCCTCAGCCCTCTTTGTCAAATATGTTTTCATTCGCCTGCAATATGTGCATATTGATCACATCACTTATCGCCGTAAATATCAAGCCCATAAATCTTCAGAGTTAATTAAACTGACAGCGGTGACTGACAATGAGCATCACTGATTGTTTCTAGTTTTAATTTACTGTAATCAGTTGAAGAATGTTTTAGGATTTGGATGATGGCGTGGGTGAATATTCACTTTGGATTGGCCGCCTGGGACTCAAAGCTTCTCTGGCAGGGACGTCAGCGCTTGCAGTTCAGCGCAGTGTGTCATAGCTTCCAGTAGCCTGCAGGTTCAAGGAGCTGACCAGACATTGTTAGCTTAATCCTGCAGTTTAAAGCGAAAGGGAAAGCAAGTGAATATCATTTTTTACCTCCCATTATCTTTAGCAGCAAGCGAAGCATGCTTGAGCAAAGCATTTAATCTGTGTGTGTGTGTGTGTGTGTGTAACTGTAACTCTGCTTAAACAACAAATATTTCCTGGATTTTTTTTTTTCTTCAGAAAGAACCACTTGTTTTGACTGAAGAAAAAACAAAATGTTAAATCTTGGCCAAACTGTCTCAACTGCAGTCTCCCTCATTTTAGTACTTTTCCCTCTCATTTGCTTTGCCACTCCGAAACCCCTGGTCCCACAACCCTGGTCCCCACCCCTGCCCTTTTACACACACACACACACACACTCAACTCCGCATAATGCATTGCTTTGTCAGCCGACGTTTAGAAGATTAACCTCGAACTTGCCAAAGGGCATCCCAGCTCCCTTCCTGCTGCTCAGCCACTTCCCCCGCCTTTCTCAGTGTTTCCCTCCCTGCAGCTCCCACTCTGTGAATACTTGCGCAACAAGTGGCGCCGCTGTAGAGCCCCCTGGGTATTAGAGGGTTGAGTGGCGTCCCAGAGAGCCGTAATTACACCACCGCTCAGGTGATTTAAAGGTCCGGGAACATGCTGACCCATGCATGGCACCAAAAGTCCCGCATTACACTCTTCTGTGTTTCTGGACACGTTATTTATTCCCTCCCAATCTCACATGTAGCAATCTCAAGAGCGTAACAAGTTTTATTCTGTGCAAGCATGAACCAATCATTTTCAGTGTTTTGACAGAGGTGTGATGAATTCTTTCACGTCACTGCCAACATATTTTTTGTCAGTTCTTTGGACGCAACACCCTGCTATTCAATGTTTATCTACCTACTGATGCTCGAAGCATGTAGAAAACCATCAGCTGCGTTGAGTTCCTCAAGCCTTGCCTGTTTGGCTCCCTTCAAGAGAGCTTTGTGATCATTTTTACAGCTTTATTTTTATCACCGGTCCTGTTTAGTGTATGTTATTAGGGAAGAAATAACATTCACAGACAAATGCCAGTGACAGAGCTCAGACTTGACAGGCTATAATTCAAGAGAAAGGGTTGATAATTGGGTTTGGTTGACTCTCCACCCCCTGCAGACATCGTGGTGACAACAGGGAATGTTTCTCTTTTAACAAGGTCCGGGCTAATACTGCTTAATGGGAAGGGGATGTTCCTCTGCCCCGGCACTCCTCAGCCCCTCACCTCTCTTTAGCTCCCTCTCTTATCTTCTCCCTCTTTCGGTTTAACAAGTAGCTGTGACTGAGTGATCACAGTGATGCATTAGTAATTCACTGGCTCCTGTCCGCGCAGGTTTTCCCTCCCTGGGACCTGCATTTTAAAGCAAAATTTACACGTGACATTTGTGGAGGTGTTAATTCATTTAAAATGTGAGCCAAAAGTGAGTGATAGAGGTGACAAAAAGCTTGAAAGACAAGCATTAGCACAAAGAGAGATTATGAATAGTTTCCTTTCACTCAAGGTTTTCTCAGCGTTAGCAAATGAGGTATTAAAGTTTCCTTTCTTCCTGTTAAGATTTTGTTTCTGACAGCACAGAAATGGTGCCTTTTCAGTTGTAATCCCTGCAATTAAGGCTGTAGGTGTGGCTCCATTACCTCAGCAGGATTAGTAATGACCCAGGAGAGAATATAATTGCTTCTTAATTTGAAGTTGTGAAGTGCATGAAATACCTGAAGCTCAGCCTGCCGTCTCAGCAGCGGTTAGTTCGTGGATTAGCTGCTTTTTTTCCCCTCTTCTCTCTCTGTCTTGTTTCCAAACCAGGAGCTTTATAGTTCTTGTGTGTCATAAAGCCGTTTGCACTTGTTACTTGTTCTCTACACGGGGATCTTCATGAGAGATCTGTTACCCTCAGGACCGCTCCAAAATAAAAAAACAGAAAGAAAAGATGATGATATGCTCAAAGATCCTTAAAGGTAGTTATTATTCCTTTTTCCTGTATGTAGTTTATTCTTCCTTAAAGCTACACAATCTAAATTACACATGTATACTAACTGTAGTATATAGAGAGCTGTATATGCATAGTTTAGTTACTGTTGGTGGATATATTAGGAGGGGGTGATAAAAATTAAATCCTCACTGTATACCACAATATCATGATATAGTGTGTTCTGAAAAAAATCTGAGAAACCAAGAAACCACTGATGGATAAAATACCAACAATCGTCTGATATCCATATTTGTTAGATACCTACAATAGACAGACTTTAAACTAAAGTACATCATCTCACACCATATATTATAATTTTTCCCAGTAAATATACTATTTCATACTGTATACACTGTAAATACCTTTATATTATGCCGTGTTATACTGTACTGAAGATGATATTACTGTATATACTATACATGTACTAATTTATGTAATGTTATCAGTCATTTGTTTGATCCTTAAACCATTCTTAGTAAAATAACCATATTTTGTTGTATCTAACACAGAATCAGTTCAGAGAATTAGGACCTTGCTATTATATAAGAAGAGCAAGTGAGACAGATGAACCTTTTTTTCTCTCCGTGTATAGAAATGATACCGTTGTCAAACCCACCAGCAGCTGAGACTGTAACACCCTTCATTATTCAGGCCTGACATCTGTCCAAGCTGACTAATACCACATAATTACAAGGCCATTGACTGGCCATAATGGTCTTTTTAAGTCCTGTCTTTTGTCCTCAGTGAGGCAATTCCAAAGTGTCCATTAGTGACAATACAGCTCCCGCAACTGACACCTTGCTGCTCAACACTAACTGGCTATTATTTAACAACAGGGATCTAATGTGATTGTCGCAAGATGGATTTGTTAAAAAAAAAGGACGACAGACAGAAAGAAAGAAAAAGTGAATGCATTTCAACCCGGAACTTCATTCCACTGTATATTCAAATACAGCATTTTGACTATTGGATATCCAGTATGTATTTACACAATAAACACACGTCTCAGCCCCAGAGGCTTGCTCATTGGTCCAAAACATTCAATGTTACTGAGTGTGGCCTAGTGATCCTGACACTGTGTCCATTCTTTTATCTGTTGTATACATAAAAATACATATTCACTACCAACTTGTCAAATTAAACATTATATTTGATATTGTTTGATACTGTTGGTGGGCTTTTTTTTTAGCAATTCCCATTCAAAGTGTTTACATGTGATCACCTCTAGTTGTTTTAATAGTAGGTGGAGGAGTTTCCATTACATTGCCCAATTCAAATTGCCTTCACGCGCACGAAGAATTCACAGGAACCCATGCATGGCTGTAATCCTGTTGCTGTTTGTAATTTTAGCCCAGTGATATCGGCGCCACTTATTGTTCGCTCTCTTGACACTGTACCAGAGCTGTATTAGGTTACTGCTAATGCAAACTCAATATTTCCTAACACTGCTAGTTCACATTAAAGGCATTCAACTAGTGAAACACAGGGCAGCTTGTGAAGCAGACACAGGAAGCTCAATGAATTTGTTGCGAGGTCGGCGAAAACCACAACTGTTCATCAAAAATGCATCCAAAACACAAGACATGTCAAAACTGAGATTTTTTTTTAGGCCAAGAATAAACATAATAAGCACTTTCCTTGTTTTTTTTTCATAATTAAAAACACTTGTTTTGTTCTATTTTTTTTTCAAACTTTTTCATGTAAACATCTAAGAAACCTCCCCTGTCTGTGTATCCATGAAGTGTCCAGGATCCAATTGATGCCGGGTAAGCTTCAAAAACTTCTATTGAGACCGTGTCATGAGCTGTCAATCTGAGAGATGGATCGAGTTTCACTTCTCATGCACGTAAAACCACACAGCAAGACAAACTCCTGCGTTCAAAAATCGATGGAATAATTTTTCCAGGCCTCATCGTGTGACCCGTATTGTTATCGTGAGAATGAGGCAGCGGTGTCCTGATCGAAGGAGCAGCAGAAAAACAAAAGAGGCTGACAAGCAACAGGATGTCAATTACATGGCAGCAGTGAAATCCACACTTCATGTTGGCTTAAAGCTGTCAACTGTCAATAGAGAGGAATGCCAGACTGCCGTGCTGGAGTCTGCTCTGGAGAACAAGAGGCAGTGTCTGTGTGTGTGTGCGTGCATGTACACACTTTGTAACTGTAAATGGAAACATTCAATCATCCATGCACAAGCGTGCTGCACAAACAGATTCTGATATATGTACACAGGCAAATCCTTTGACAGCAAATTAATGGAGAAAGAAGTTGCGTTCACATTTGCCAATACTCTGATGCAATTATCACTTTAGCTATTTTCTGCTTTGGTGTTACCTGTCTTTGGCATCACTGGGGACTGACAGTTATGCGTGCATGTGTGTGTCTGCATTCACTGGAGAAAATAAAACAAAAAGAAACATTAACAGGGAGTTAATAAGGTGTTACAGTCTATCTCTGTAGCATTGATTTCCTTGTCTCCTTGTCTCGTAAAACAGGCCTTTAAGTGGACAACTTTAAAGGTCTGTAGCTAATCTAGCTGCCCTGTGAAGTTCAATACAGGGAGGAAAACAAAACTGCTGGATGTACCTAGTAAGACACCTTAGCTATCCATGGATCCTTAATACCAATTTGGAGTTTGACCATGTTCTTACCTAATTTAGCATTTTTCATCCCTGACTTAGCTTGTCGGGCTCAGCTCTACAGAAATGTAATCTATCTAAGATGTAATCTCATGTCAGCCTCAGTGTACTTAGGTTTAGCTTTGAATTTTTTAGCGTGTGGTAACATTTATCATGTTATCATGCTCAATGAGCCTCTGTTTAATTATCCACACTGAGATTCTGTGCAGCTGGCAGAATATTTTTGTCTGTTTTTCTTTAGAAAAAAATATTTGGAAATGCCCTCAAAAAAGAAGTAAATGTTGTTAGACAAGCTTCTGTTTTTTGGGTTTTTTTTTTTCAAAACATGTTCTGAAATGACTTGAATGTAGCTAATGCTAACAAGTGAGAGGCACAAACTGGGGCGTAGGTGTAGCTACTTTATTGGATATGTAGTAAAATGACACCCCTTTCCTTAAAGCTACAAAGTCAGTTGTTTCTCCAACTTGGGTGATCATCTCCTTGAGCTCCTGTCAAACAACAGAGAAATATGGGCACCACCTTAAAAGGTCAATCCTTAGTTCTGAGATATCATTATATGACTTATAATGTCAGATGACAAATAATTTGTTCCTCTTAGTGGTGCTAGATAAAAAAAAATAGGGAATCACCAAAGTAATTAGCATTCAGCCATTGGGGATGTCACGTTCCATCTAATACTTGTCTAGTTAACTGATGTTACTACTTGCTGCAGTAATCTGCTTATAACGTCCTGGACTGGTGTCGGATATCCACCCACATCGTGGATCAAGGGACAAATTCTTTTCCACATCAGACTTTCATTTTATTTAGTGGCTTTACATGAGCAAGAGATGAAATATGGCAAGAATAATCAAGTGTGAAACATTATGATCTGCATGACCATGTAAAATTGATAAAGACTATAGCAGTCAATAGCCTGCACTATCGTAAAGAATACTATGGGCTAAATAAATGAAGCTATGAATAAATAAATTAATAACACTGATGATCACAATCAATAACATTTCTACTAAATAAAATAGAAACGTGTAAACAATGTAAAGGAATGTGTTTTTAATGACCTTCCAAGTGTTAATTGGTGCAACTGCTAAAAACAATGTGGCATGAAACGTACAAACAAATTTTCTTGTACCAAAGCATCTGTTGACATTACTCGCCTGAATATGCAATGATGACTTAAAGCAAAATCAGAAAAACAGATGCCAAAAAAGATGATTAACGTTATGACTGAGGTTGATTTGCATGTTCAAATATTTACCCGAGCTGATTACACTTACTAGCAGGAGATAAATACGGTGGGGCTATGGTGGCTGCTACTACTCTTTTTAATCAGACATCGTGTCCTACCCATCTGCTGCCTAGCAGTGTGTAATCAACCAGAGCGATTTTATTAGTCTCTAAACTGCTTTGATTAATGACAGAGGCCCCCACCTCCCCCCCTCCGGTCTCAACGTGCTAATTAACTAACCTCAGTTGGTTTTAATACACAGTGTGACACCCCAAACCAGCAGGGGAGGAGGAATGAATTAGCAAAATGAGCTGTTGTCAATACATTAAAATGTAACTTTACAAATGTTTGTTCAAATGATCACAACTTCTGTTATCCACATCTATTTTACCTTCAGTGAACTTTACCAGTCTGTATAAGCTTTTGTTGAAATATCTTGAAACTGGACCCCAGAATGTGTGGAGCAAGCAAGGACACATGCACACACACACACATTCACAACATAATTTAGGGGGGAAATAACTCAAGCATGATGGGAAGCTGCTATTGACCCTGTGCGCGTGTGTGTGCGTGAGTGCGTGCCCTCTCGTGTGTGTTTCCACTAAATTAAGAACTTATTAGGACTTAAAAACCATATCCTATTTCACGCGGGGAACCTCTGGGGGAAATGAGGATTACTCTTCAAAGCCTGCGGTTTGGCTCATTTTATGTTGTAACACTTAATATTTTATGTCGATGTGACAGTCGGAGCCTTTCGAGGGGTCATAGGTCACAGTTAGATGTTAACGCAGCGTGCATGGTCCTTTGCCAGTAGCTAATTATATGTGTTGTGGATCTGATAGTGCTAACAAACAAGAAATAAATTACTTCCAATGAGCCGGGCTGGGAAATATTTTGATGTCTTCATTTCACCGCAAAACATATTTTTATTTGGGCAAGCAGAAACAACATTTCTCTCTTTTTTTCTGTTGTTGTTTGCTTTGAAATTAAATATTAAGCTGCCTATTTTGACAGATTGTGATGAACGGGACTCATTCACCAAATGGTAAACGTTCTAGAAAAGTAATTAGTTCTCGAGATTAGAAGTGTCAAATTTATACCCTAGTATTAAGTCCTCAAGGCAGCGTTGATGTTCGTTTTGTTTTTTTGTTTTTTTTACCAAACTACAGAATAACTAATACTTTACAAACTACTTTAATAGATGATAATACATACAGATAAGCTTGCACTACAGGCATAAAATCAGGGCAGCATCATGGACTCTTGTCCTAGTGGCTTTTTGGAAGGAAAGTTTCACACAGCTGCAGAATCTTCACATTAACTTGACATACAGTGTGGAGGATTTTTAACAAACAAAGTGCCCAAACAGGGCCCCAAAAAGCTTCCATCCCCATTCCCCCTGCAGTAAATACATCTTCACATAAACAGGCACAGAGGGAAAATGTAGCGCTGTTACAAAGTGGTGTGAAGCGACAGAGCCGCCACAGTTGGAAAAGGGCCCCTTTTGACTTCAGGTCTTTTACAAAAATATAGACCACAGTCATGATTAAAAAGACTAGTCACTGCCAGTACTACAAGTGTTTACACACAGGCCTTAATTGGGAATCAGACTTTTGTAGACAGCAGTTAGAAAGTAATTTGACTACAAAGATTGCAGTCAAATAAATATACATCTCTGTAATTATCGGAAGACAATTAAACATTAAAGTCATGCATGTGAAGTAAAAATAGAAACAAAAGATGGGCAAATTAGCCCAGTGATGAGAGCTGTGCTGATGAAAACAGATGAATGAATGTATGAATCATCATGTTTTGCCCCCTTGTCACATCATGTTTTATTCAATGGTCTCTTTCATTACGAGTAAACCTCTGTGGAAATGTCTCTCCACTATGCTCTATCTGTCATCATATCGCATTAGCTTTCTGAGCTAAATGCACCAAGCGAGGATATCAGATTTCTTACAGAGATGGACTGTGAATCATAAAGACAGACAGATCGCTGGTGGAGACGGTCCTCATGTTCCTCTTCACAGCCGCTGCCAGCAGCAGGGCAGTTTGGTCTCACTGTGTTGTTTAGAGGCTCTGACACAACAAGGAAACTCTACCTGTCTCCATTATGATGGATTCACTCAGTTTCAAACAGGAGAACCTGATTTGTGATTATGTAAGCCTGTCACTTAGCCTGCTCATCCCGGTTAAAACTGTCTCTAGAGATGTATGTTGTTCAGGGTGTGTGTGTGTGTGTGTCTGTGCATGTGTGGTGTGCGGTGAGGTTACAGGAATGGAAACCGACTGTTTTCGACATATTTTCAATTGTGTTTCCTGCTGTTGTTTGTTTTCTCTATTCAGACACAAACAGTTTAGACTTTTCCCTCAAATTATGTAAAATCAACAGCCTATTATTGTTGCTTGACATTTGCAAGCTTGCTCACCCTCTCGGTGTCAGACCGACTGTGGCTGTAATGGGAAGAGTAGAAGAGAAATGCGGTGCTCTTGAGCTCTTACATGTACAGTATAAGCTGAGACAATCTGAGAAGCTTCTTCCAACAGCGGGGCATTTTTGCCCTCACATGACATCAAGGAGTTCTATTAGTATCTATTTATGTTTTCCAAATGACCACCAGCTTGTAAAATAACGTTTTTATGACAGTCCCGGGGCTTTTAGGTTTTTCAGAAATGATTCATGAACAGCGTCTTTATGTTGATATAATCGTCCCATGAGAAAAATCCAGGAATTTTACTGAATCATGTGATGAATAGATAAACTGTTAAAAAAAAAAAGATTTAAATATATCTTTTTTTTTTTTTTTTTGCTTTAATGTGTTAATTTGTGTTTAATTGTGCTCTGACTTAAGCCAAAGAGCATCATATTCATTATCTTATCAATGTCTGACAAGCTCAAGGTCCATTTACCAGCTTGATCTTCTTCCACGGTTGAAGTTTGCTCAGACTTCATCACGTGAAGTCTGAGTTGTTACATCAGATGTGATGCCCTCCTTCATCTCTCTACAGCTGTCCAACAACTCCTAGTGGATGACTTTGACCTCTCCCGCACTTGGTTTCAGTCTTGTGTTCACAGACGGCTGATGTCTGTTGTCCAGTTTTCTTTCAGTCCAGGGTCCTTGTCTGCTCTCTATCAGACAAACTACTCTCAAACTACTTCTAGAGGTCAAATCTCATTTTTCTATCATTGTTTCATAAGCTGGCCACAGTGACACAGTAGTCTGTTGTACCCTCACAAACAGATCAGTGTACCGATTATGGATGTGTTTATTTTAAACTGGATGTTATTCAACACTATTGATTACATGAAAAATCACAGCATTGATATAATATTTTTTTCATATGATACATAGTGATTTAAAATAGTTTTCTGCTTAGGCTTGGGCCCATTTTCTTATCTTTGGGTTTGGTTAAGTTTACATTCATACTCCCACTTTGTGTTTCAGAAGCCAGATGTTTCAGCTATTTATTCATTATTATTATGCTCTCAGTTGAGTAAAGGGGCTGTGCTGATATATTCCATGTTGTCTATTTAGTGTTAAGATGACTGCTTGGTGGGAGACGTGTCCTGTGCACTCATTCAAGGTAGTTTCTTGTATATTGTGACAATAAGTATACAACAGATCAACCTCAAATAATAATTAATATATCATACACCCTGGTCACTGCTGTATCTATTTTTATAATAATTTATGTTCATGAAACATTTGGCAGTCGGGTTAGGAGTCTGAGCCTTAAATTTATCCTGTTTGAGAGCTCCCCCTTGTGACGAAATCAGATTCTCACAACAACGTGTTTCTTGTTCTCACGGTGCAGCTGACCAGATATGCAGAGGAATTATCTCAGATCTCATATATCTCAAGTTTTGTCATCCTATTCACGCAAAGTCCATGTCATTAATGATGCGAACCTTGGCCGGGGAAAGAGAGGGAGGATCAGGATCAGTGAAATGAGGGAAAATAAATCAAGATCCGTCAGCCGAGCCTAAAGTTAAATCTCAAGCCCGAAACTTTGGGTTTCAGCTCCCGCAGTAGTTATATGTCCTTTGCCAAATTGAATGCAGTTTAAAAGTATATTTTAACCACACAAAGACTAATATACCTGCATGTTTAGGAGAGTTTTACACAAAATATTAAAGCATAATAAATGACTTTGGTGATATTCTGATAATCCATCATGTCCCACTGGGGGGGGAATCATGGCAGCCTACGTTTTGCAGCACAGGTAGGTGATTTATTACTTAGATTATCTGCAGTGGAACAGAAAACAATCTCTAGTCTGTCTCTTTCTTCTCCTTTCTCTCTGTTACAATTCCTGTAAACTCTTTGGGCAACATAAAATTGTTTTCCTCACATATCAGTATAGTTCCTGTGTGAAAAATTCTCTGTGGTCAAGTGTACTTCAGTAATCACGATAAAAGTTAACATAAGTTATGAGATGACACTCTGCCTCCCAAATGAAAGTAATTAAGACCTGCAGACAAGAAAAAAGCATACACAGTGATGTCTTAAGTCTTTTAAAAGTATACCCAAATAAATGGGTTCTTACCTTCTAAAAGTTTTTACTGGAGAGCTACTGAGTCATCATCATCACTCCATTGTCAGTAACACAATATGCCATAATTTACTAAAAAGGCATTGATTTTTAACTGTCCAGGAAGGAAACTGGAAAGGATTTAACATTTTATTAATAATTCTTGGGAAAATATGGACAGCATGATATTTTTAATGCTTTCCTAGCATAGCATGTAGCAATAACAACAAATAACAAGTAACCAATACATAACTGTCTTGTCCCATGTGACAAACCCAATTTAACAGTAATGTTTCCACTTGGCACCAAAATATGTAGTCATTTCCAGAAAAAGACAAAAAAAACTGTTACGTATCAGAAAACCCACAGTTACAGATCAATTTCTTTCTAGGAATTTACTTAGAAACAACTAGGGAACCTTGTTATCAAAATATTACGTTATTACAGCATTATTTTGGTACCATTAAATTTATAATTACAGTGTACAACATTAAATACTTAGTAAAAAAGCATACTATTATAGTATCTCAGAATATCCATATTGCGATCACTGCCAGCAGATGGGAAGTTTAACCAGACCATCACAGATGGCTTCAGAAAGCCTCTTCATGTTATTTCTTTTTCCCTTGACAGAATCAGCTTCCACCCACAGTAAGCTCATTATCCATGAATTTTAATTTCAGCAATTAAAGCAGTGGACCCTCTTACAGTAACATAGATAATGACTGTTATACACACAATGCTGATACATTTCTCCACCTCACTAAATTCTGCAAACCGTATGCAGCACATGTCACCATTTCACTTATTTAGGAAGCAAAGAAAATGAAAATGCAAGTATTCTGCAAAATTATCATTATTCACAATCTCAGATGGAAACCGTCATGGACAGAGATATTAAGATAAGGAGAGAAACACACTTCATACTAGATATTTTAAAACAGCCACGTAATATTAATAATATTAATATAATTAATAATAATAAATAATAATGGTAACAGTGAATATGGATAGAGTCCAACTATGCAATTTACACCCAGTTGCTGTTGTTGAACTCAAGTGTGTTATACTGACAGGTGTTTCTATTATTTTGTCCACCCCATTTATATCAGTGTGGATAGGCTGAATAACAGGGAGGTCTCAGTTTAAGATTGGTGTACCTACTAACTTAGCAACTGAGTGTGTATGCAGAGGACAAAATAACCCATTGTAACATCCACACTCAGTCATTAAGCAAACACAAGACAGAAATCTACATGAGTTTAGCAAGCAGGCTATGCAGTTATAAAGCCAAATCAACAAGGTTATGACGATTCATATTGAGGGGAACATGAGTGTGTCTATCAAATATTATATTACAGTCATCCATGGAAAAGTCATGGAGACATCCCACGCAAAGTCACATGGACCTCATGGTGGAGCTAGAGGAAAAAGGCAGGGGATCACCAAAGCTGGTAGGATTCACCATGTGGGAGCCATGAATGTCCATGTCCAAATGTGAGTGAACAATGACCAAATGAATACGAGTACGTCTGAGTACGTTGTGAGTATGTTTCTTGATCCATGTGTCCTTTGGATCAAAATCAGCTGTTATGAATATAAACAGCCAGCAGATGTCACTGTGCTTCCTCTGAATGTTATGAGAGATATCACAGTTATAATAAAGAACTGATGTAACTTCCCAAGCAGTCAGTGGCCTTCTTTTGATTTATCTTAAAATTGAAGAACGAGTGGGAACATAAAACAAAATAGTAACCCAAAAAGTGTCAGTTACCTACTTTAATTTTTATCATTTTCTTTTATTCTTATTGTTTAAGATGGTTGAACATAAATAGAAAAGCTAAACCGAGCAGCTACAGCTGTCCAGCATTCACTGCAGCTGTCAAGTTTTCAAAAATGTATTGTTTTTTTTTTTCAGCATGACGTTTGTAATTATTAATAAGTTTGTCAGCTTTACATCACAGGGAATTGCAGTTCTTTGGATATAGATTTTGTATCACTGGGATCATCAAGGCTTTGCTGCAAAAGCAGGGTTGAGCCAAGAAGGTCTTCACCACCTACACCTGCTAGTTATATTTTTTTTCTTTCTTGTAAAAAAAATATTATTTCATTCATATGAACGCGCTTTATGCTCGAATAGAAGAGCAGCTCAAGAATTCCAGATGGAAGGTCTCCGGTGTTTATGTCATGTTGATGAATACTGAGATGAAAATGTGGAACGAAATGAAATTCAAGAACGGCTTCTGTGGCTTTTGTGCGGGGGATTAAAGAGGAGTGATGTATTACCGAACAGGGCTTTGTCAACAGGGAGTCGTTGCGTCGTGGTTCCTATTTGGTGTGTCTGTTGCTGTGTTGCAGAGGCTGTCAACCACTGCACCAGAGTTGGGCCTGTACAGTCCGGTGGTTATTCATACCCTGACCACGTACTTCAGAGTTTACGCCTTCTCCTCTGGCTGCAGGACCTAGCCGCGCGTGTGTGTTTGTGTGTATGTGTGTGTGTATGTTCCTTCAGTGATAATTGCTGCAGATACAGGTCACACACACACACACATACACGAGAGAACATGCAGCTGTGTGTATGTACACAGTGCGACCAAACCAACATGGGTACGCAGTTATTAATTACTGAGCACAATTCACTCTCCCTCGCTGGGATCCACAGCAAATACACGCACACACACACACTTTTCTGTATCCTTATGAATGCTTGTCCATTAGAGAGAGAAACTGAAAAAAATGCTAAATAGAGTAACAGTAATAGAAATACATGGTGGATTTAAGCTTTGTTGGTGTGATGCTTCACAACATAGCAATTATTGATTTCAGTCTGTCTTTATAGCTTTGCTGATTGCTTGTATGCTTGTAAGTATTAAGTATAATTCAGTGGGGACGCCGAACAAGTGATCCGTTGGGCAGGTGTGAGTAAATTAGAGAGCATCTGAAGTGCAGTTTAAAATTATGTGTTTTTTTGAAATGGTTAACATTATGACATGATGGAGTCACTACGAGTATGAATGCTTTGCAGGTTTTCTGATTCACAGCTATTCATGTTTTATTGTATTCAGTCAGGGCTGTCATTGATATCCGTGTTTAATTGTGTTTTTGACAACGTTTTTACCCATATGCCCTGTTCAAGATGCATCTGCAAGGTCATGCAAACTCACAGGAACACATTAGCATTTAAATGGAGTAACGGTGTCCTTTTTGTTCCGGTTAATGTATATTAGCACAACTACAGGGCGTACAGTAAGAGTTCTAATTATATCGTCCTTTGGTGGTTAGCAATACAGCTGTACCTTTTGCTGATAAAACAGCAATATATATACAGTTTGCCTTATTGTGCACATCTTTTACATGCTGAACAGACCAGTTCAGCTCTGTGGGAAATTGATATGTGCAGCCAAGTGTGCATGTCCAGCACCAATAATTTTCAAGGCTCAGGGATGTGCCGAGTTGCCCGTGCTTGTTTATCAGGACCTAAAGTTGTGATGCACACTAGTGTATGTCAAACCTGTCAGCCACTGTTCGGAGACGTGCCTTCATCATGCACGCTGCAGATGTTTCTCAACCAATGAGATAACTTCCAGCTAATTGGCAGCTTGTTAAATGTGCAGAAGGCCTGTGATATTTTCTCACCCTGTGGATCACCGGCAGCATGACTTTCAGCAATTTAAACCATCAGGAAACCACAATTGTTTTGTTTGTTTGTCTCCCCCCATAAGTACTCAAACGGATGAATTTTGAATATGTTCAGACATCAATGCACAATGCAATAATGCATTAGCCTCTCTCCATGTAGACATTTAACATAATGTTATAGGAAAAGCACATGTGTTTTTCATATTATTATGCCTAACACTTGTATTCACAAAATGTTTACAGCCAGTGAAGTGGTGCAGTAACACCATCCAATGGCATGAAAGCAACACAATGGGACATGTATATTTAAAATGTACTCATGTGGTGGCAGTACAATGTGAATTGTGTTTACACTGGTTATGGAGGCAGCCTGGGGGTCTGATTAGAAATGTGCATACAGTAGATGAAGCATGGATATGTAAAGTAAGAGAAAAGCAAAAATAATGGATAAATATCATTTTATTCACAGCTTTCCTTGATTAATTCCACTCAGCTTCCCATGTGTACACATTAACAACTCTTGTGGCTCAACCTATCAAATAGCATAATAAGCCATAAATACCGACCTTCATGCATACTAAAAGGCTCATCATTCTCTTCTTTTTGCATGTGAGAAAAGAGCAAAGTTGGAGAGCAGCACAAAAAAATTCACAGAATGTAAAACGGAGGCGCTCAAGGGCGGGTCAGAGGTATTGGCGTCAGTTTGGATATAACTAACCATAAAAACTGTGTTTAGTGGCAAGTGTCACAGTTAATGTTGCTTTTCCGAAAAATAACATGAGATTGATATGTGACTCAGGTGTCTTCAGTTAGTCTTGTATGTAGAAGGAGCAGTGTATGAGGCATTCAGATGTTTCAGATTCATACTGTTTTAGATTTTGATGGTATGAGGGTGAGACAGCCACCCCAGCTTTTTAATTCATGAGTGATGATGCCGATCACAGAGAAATCCTAAAAAACTGTATTTTTACCAGAGCAACCAACAGTTCAGCTCACAGAGGAACAGTGTATTAAAACTGTGCATTGAAACATTGGATGTCAAACGTATTATTGAAGACACTAAACCATTAAGAAGGATGCATTTACACGGTAAAGAATCGTGACTTGATGTGAGACATTTGAATGCCTTCTAGTCACTTTTGCTGTCAAACTATTTAGCCTGAGACTGATGAGATTTCAGAGCGTTTCTGACAAGTCAGTCTTCCTCCTTCTTAAATGATGAATTTCCACCTGTGTGTCTTTTCTTTATTCTGCTCTCGTGTTCTTGCATTGATGTCTCTCCCTTGAGCTCCCCTTTTTCTCGTGCTGCTTTTTCATAAATTTCTGACAGATGAGACAGAGGGGCATGGCAAGTGACAAATCTGATTATCTAAATAACCTGTGAAGTTCATAATGTGGAGCTCATTTCAAAATATATCACCATTGCTTCTGTTCCCAGCCGAGTTGGTTAACATTTTACAGATTAAAGAGAAAATGCTACACTTTCACTGAAGTAAACCTGTTTAACACATAATATCTTAATAAACTGAATAACACAATATACACTATGTCTTATGTACATTGGGGTAATTGATTGGGGCATGCAGACACACTTTAAAGCCCATCCTTGGCCAAGGTAATGGAAAGCACCTGTGTAGATGTGCAAGGCCTTTAAAGGGATAATTCCCTTATAAAGAAGTGGATGTTTTACTGACCCAGAATGAGGAAAAAATAAATGGAAGCCTTTTTTATATCTCTGTCACCGTGAGATTATTTTAGTTTAGCTTAATTACTGAAATGTCTATGGGATTAGTAGCAGCTCTGATCAAAGGAGCTTCCCCCACTTCCCCTCTTCACACTCTTAAGAGCTCTCTGAATCCATTAATCGGTACATCCCTTTCCGTTTTCAAGCCTCCATTCACACGCTCAATCCTTGCCTTCCAGACTCACCGCCACGGATTCAGAGATGTTCTGCCCAACTTCCTGGGCTCACTGTCAGCCTTGAGGCGTTACAGCACTCTGCCGGCCCCGTCGAACAGAGCTAGAGAGCCAGACAGAGCATTGGGAAAAGACAGATTGGACTGGAAACAACAGATTCCTGTATGAGAGGCAGGGAGTTAAGGAATAAGGTAAACACCATCATCATTTAACACCATTTTACCAGCTGCTCCTTTGAAATGAATCTTGGTAATTGCAACACTTATCGATATACATAGCATGTGAATATGAGTGTGACGTGTCATTGTTAATACAATTATGTACTTCTATCAAGTGATTAAAAATTAAACAGCCACTTTCAGGATATAATAACCGCTGCGCAGGTTCACAGAAAGAGTGGCACTATACAAACATAAGGATAAAGGCTAAGTCTCTTCAGACACAGTGACACGGAATACAAAAATGCCAAATGTAGGGCATGAATACAATTATGTTTCACAAGGAGTTCAGAACTGAAAAAAATACACAAATCTGTGCACAGAAATAACTAAAAAAGGGAAACCATACTGTGTACTTATCTAAATAACAATGTTGAGCAAGTTGTGTGTATTGATGTTTTTCAGTCTCTGACAGTAACATTTCTTCTCTCTCTGTCAAATGTTAGTCCAGTTCACTGATGTGGGCCTCCAAGAATATCGCTGTCTCTTTGCTTTGATAAATATTTGTCTTGCATTGATTTACTTCAGCTCTCAGTCACGCTGTACAAATAGCTGGCTCGTGAGACGTTGTGGGAAGACAGCGGCTCATAGGTCAACTACCAAACAAACAATGGGCTGAAAACTGCACAGAGATGCGGGAACAGTGGTACTATTAGCTTTTTGTAGTATTATTAGCTTATTTAAAGAGACAGTCTGTAAGATTAGGAGAAAATGTCTCCAAAGCCCCTCCCCTCAGCATCGCTCGGTCTAATTCTGTCTTGTTAACTCGTTTTTCTACACTGTTCTTCTTCTGTTTACATATCTCTCAAGTAAACTGTTATTTTCTTGTTGCTGGGTTGACCAGTTGTCATTTAAAAAGTACATTCATGAAGCTAAATAACCTTCTGAAATTAAACCCAGTCAGAATTTTTTTTCTTATGGACACACTGACTTGTAGACACTTGCTGCTCTCTGCTTATAAGTGCAGAAAATAATTTCAGAAAAAATATCAATAAAAATCAACTTAAACTTTTCCTTTTTCATCCACTTTGAAGCATCACAACAAACACTGGAGAGGTGTTTCTGGAACGTCACATATTCACCCTCCTTGTAACTTTGGAAAAATGTTACATAATGTTGACCAGATATCGCTAACTTGGTCTGTCAGCTGTTTGATGCTGGGCAGGTAGCATACAGTGGGTTTATCAGCTGAAAACTACTTTGATGAGAGGAGCAAAAAACTGTGAAGTTGCAGAAACCAAAATAATGAGCTAAAAGACATTAAAACTCTCCTTAGAGCTGAGGGGAACTGCAGAATCAGTTTATTAGACCTTTAAATATTACATACAGTCATTTTATCCTTGATTAATGTGAAAATATGAATTAATGTACCTTTAGGATCAATATTAATTCGATATTGTATTTTAATAATTGAAGAGGCAGCCAACTATTAGCCATATCATTTCATAAATATTACAATTTGAACATCAAACAAAACATTTCTACTGAGAGGGAATAAACTGCCAATTCATTACAGAGACATGAGTATAATTTATTGTCAAAGCAACTCTTTCAGTAGTATGTTGTGTTTTCATTTTTTGGATTTAACACCCACACAGCTTCCACAGTTTCCTCAGGAGTTTTCTCACTGTATTCTCTGATTACTAACTGAGTCATGAGCGAGCCACATTTCTTGGCACAGGGCAAACTATTGCCGTTTTTTTCCTTCCTGATCGTTACCATGGTGATTACAATATGAAATGAACCGGCTGCCTGAGATTTTGTTTCCTTTTTTTTTTTTTTCCTGTGTGTCTTTTTTAACTTATCATTCCTTTGCCCTCTCCTCCTCTCTCACTGTTCCCCCTCTCCGTCTATCTTTTGGGATGAAAGGCAGGGTTTTAGCCCCTCTCCTCTTTTCCAAAGCCAGTCAGTTGCAGACCCAAGCAGTGAGAGGGATTATCCCTCCATTTCTATTAGTCACACACTCATAAGCCATGTATCACTCCGAAGCTTTGTGTCAGCAACTCCACACCCAGAGTGGAGAGACTTCTCATTATTGGCGGATTGAGAGGTTTTAGCTTACACAGGGAGCGCAATATTCTGAAAGTCAAGTCGCGTTTGAAGCAAGGCAAATGCATTTCACAGATTATGACATGATGTAATATGTCTTAACTTTCATTGCTGCTGTGACTCCCTAATTGGTATATTAGTTAAACTTAAATAAATGCAGATACGTGAAAAATATTCTTTAATTAAGCACATTTGAAAGAAATATTGAAAATACCTATAAGGAGTTATAAGCCACATACTTGGTCTTTCTGTATCTTAAATACAATATTAGGGTTTATTTAAATTATTTTGTCAGAATAACTGTTATCAAAGCTTGTTGTTTATTTCACACACTGAGAATTTGATTTGTACATTTAGCATGACCGGCAAGGTCAACAGTTTTCATCACTGCTGCCCTGAGTCATTTACAAATTACAACCATCACCACCCTCTTCTTCTGCAAACACTGCCACGGTGCCCCTCTCCGGCAACTTCCTTTATTACACTGCAAGGGAAGAGGGACTTTAACATTCAAGGAGACTGCACTTTGCTCTTCCCCACACTAAAACAGATGGTTTCAATGCGCTGACCTTGACCGATGACCACAGACACCACCGCTCCCAGGACCCTTCTCTCTTAACCTCCATGTTTCCACTCCCCTCTCTCACCAGCTCATCCACCTACAACTCCAGTCTTTTCCTCCCCGTCTCTTCCTCTTTGAACTGTGAAATGTTTCTTTATATTTGACAGGAATAATTTAACACAGTTTGAGAGCATGGAATAGATATGAATATTTTCGCTCTTACTCGAAGAAAGTGTGACATTTCAGGTTCACCAACCCCTCTTATTGTTCAACCTGATGAAAGTGTGAAAAGTTCTCTTGAATCAATCGTACATGGCACAAATCTGTTTTTACTTGAATCTTTCCATGGTGTTGAAATAGACCACTGAAAACAGTATACTCTCTAGAAACCACCCAGCACTCACAGAGCCTCATACACCACTTACAGACCTACACAGAACTGCCAGATACCCTAAAAAGATCAGACAAAGATTAATATATTATTATTTTCTACCTCTATGTTTTTTAAAAGATCAACATAAAAAAAGTTGGTTGTGGTTCAAAACTAAGATTTGTACTCAGTTTGTCTGGTAGGCTATAAAAGGTTAAGTAATTAAATGATCCTTTTCTAGCAATTATATCACAAGTCAACAATGTACCTTTACTTATCATGGGCAGAAATTTGTGTCACTGGTCTAAATAGTTGAATTTGAAATTGAATTTATCAGTATGGAACTGAATTCCAATAAATATTATGAAATGTAATATTATGAATTATATTCAGTTGCTCTGAAACTATTTGATCCTCACTGAAAATGCAACTCTCGACATACTTCCACATTTAGTTGGATCAAAGGGATCAAAAACTGTTTCAGAGCAACTGAATTCAATTTTCTCATTTTACATTCACTTTCAAGTTTATTGGAATTCGGCTCCAAACGAATAAATTCAATTTCAAATTATGCTTTTCAAATTCAGTGTTTTCTGATGCAATCCTTCAAGCTGAGTGGTTCAAATTGAAATATAAATAATCTAAATCTAGTTGTTTCTGTAGAATTGCATACCTGTGATTTTGAACACATTTTAGAAGTATGTAGAGTATGCACGCTTAAATACACTGATATATAGAAAAACAACTTATTTCTCCTCCCGCTACTTGTAAAAGTGGAAAGCACAAAAACTGTGTGATACATTTTAATGCACATTCATCTTCAGGCACAGGAAACTGTTGATGGCAGAGTCTCTTTGCATTCAAATGTGAAAGAAGCTCCAAAGGCAGATGCAGAGGATAGTGTGATATGATGTAGTATACAGAAAGTCAATGTACCGTGAAAAATCCTTTGGACAATGCTGCAGGCAGGAATAAACATTTTATGGATCATTCTTGAGATTTTTCCAAAGGCGTATAAAACTGAAGTCAATCGTTGTGTCAGTGAAGGACAAATTTCGGTACCATGTTCGTCTTTCTGAGCCTGTATGCCCTCCTTAACCGTGATTCTGAGCCCTATCTTTGCTTTCTAGTTGATATTTTCATTGTTTCAACTTTTGAAACACTGCTGTTCAGTAAATATTCAGTTCATCTTTAAGGAGAGTTGTATTTTTTAATCTCTTGATTGAGTAAACAGCAAATACCAAATTAGTGAGAGCATCTTAAGAGTCTCCAGCAAATACTAACTAGTGCACTCCCCGGGCAGAAGCAGTGTTATCCTGTTTTCTGTGGCGCACCTCATTTTCAGTGATGTGACCTGATTTTTGCCAAAACACTAAACGCAATCACAGGAAACCTTCAGGTCCAATTCATTAAAATAAAGTAAAACCACAATAAGGATGTAGCAAGAAATTCAGTGACCTATTTTCTCTTGCAGTCCCCTGATTTGGAGAGAGCGGGACTACAAGACACCCCTTTCACATTGCCACGTTGTTTTCAGTGTCATTTGATAGTTGTCATAAAAAATTCTGATTGCTTTAAAGAAAAAAAATGAACAGAAGTGAAATCAATGAATGGACAAGATGAGCGCAAAACAAAAATAGCAGACCGACTTCGTCCGGCCATCGCGGCTCCGAATGAAAGGGCTGGCTCTGAGTCTCACTTCCATCAGCGACTCATGTAAGGAAGACGTCGGGGAGACCCCAGCGTCAGCCCTCGGAGAGAGCAGGCGATGCGGCTCGCCTCATTTCCGATTCTCCTCACAGCTTACTTTAATTAAGGAGATCAATATTGTCTCCTGCGTTCCCGCGAGTGTGCGAGAGATTTTAATGTTGGACTCTGGCTTTCTATTTCTACTTTCCGCCACTCAATGTCAATGTCAATCCTAAATTTTGATGGAGCGATCAACCTCAGCATCAGTATTCATCTATCTATCTATCTATCTCTATCTATCTATCTATCTATCTATCTATCTATCTATATCTATCTATCTATCTATCTATCTATCTATCTATCTATCTATCTATCTATATCTATCTTTGCTGCTTGTCTATGTCTATGCACAAACATGCATTAATGACTGATGGAAGTCTAAAGCACATTCAACTTTATGCAGTAAAATGTACTGCATATTTGCTGTGAACCATGAAGCCTTTTAAACTCAACAGATTTGACTGCAGGCAACACACACAGGTCAATTTGTTGTGAATCACACCGTTTGCTCACAGTTCCCATTACCCATGATACACAGCTCAATTATCTTGTGTTTTTTTTCCAACACACGTGAAATAATGACTAACAGCATCAAAGGCGCTCATAAACGCGCTGATTCAGCTACAGCTGCTTCTATGCGATGGACCTTAACCAGCAGGGCGCGTGTGCACAGGTCTCGGCGTGCGGACACCTCAGCTCATGGTTGATTCATTTAGGTCTGTTTACCTTCCCACCTCTCTGAGCTCATGTGAACGTCGAGCTGTAACATGCGATCGCTCCCAGATCGCCCGCATAATGGACACATCCGCACCTGAGGAAATAATAAGAATCCGCATCCACCGTAAGTAATTTGAATATGCTTTTCATTTTATTTATCCAGTATGACCGTATCCACTTTCCTCCATGAATATATATTGAAAACTTAACACTTATGGAATTCTCTTTTTGTGCTGAGGAGTCAGAGAGCCCAGTCATTATCTCAGAGTCTCGGGGTCAGACTGAATCTGCCCCGTTGTGATAGGCATGAGGGAGGTATCAAACACACAGCAAAACAGTGTGAGATAGAAACCAGTTGTGCGCACGTGTGTGTCTGTTGGTGCTACACATCTTAGCACGCTGTGTGTGTGCTCGCCGGGATTATGATGGAGTGGATGACACATGTGAAATAGAGGTCATTTCTTCATCTGAAACACTGAAGGGAAGCCTTCACCTTCAATGCACGAACTTTAACGCTCCCGAAACTGATATATTTAAATATATTGCATGTCCATGTGTGTGTGTGTGTGTCTGTGTGTGTTTGGCTTGGGAACAAAGTAGGTCTGCTTATTTGAATTCTCTGGGAGTCAGTGATCTGCAGAGAATCAGCACAGATCAGATGCATGGATGCAGAAATTATTTTGAATTTAACTTGCTTAAACTTCCAAAACACAGACTGTAACTCAAATGGAATAACCCGGTTATTTCTCAGTGACTTTAACTCCCTTATTGTGCGTGTCACTGTGCATGCTGGGACATGGTTGCAGTGTCTCTGTGTGAGCATTTCAGTTAATGTGTCCACCCATGTGTGCCCTGGATGTGTTTTCCTTCTGTACAGCTATGGCATGTATTACAACAGCATATTGATTATGTTTTTAAAAAAGCGCTTTGTGTGCAGTAGCTGGAAACATTTTTTGTGTGGCTGAGACAGATCCACAGATGATATATCATTTAGGAGCTAGACCGTGGGCGAGAAGAGGACATCGGCCCCTTCAGAAATTTGACGGCGCACCTGAATCCAAAATGCTTCCCCCCCAACCCCCACCGGCAGCGAGGACTGTGAAGAATTCTGAGCACCGACCCTGTCCTTTTCAGGCCGGCGGAGTCACAGGGCTCAGTGAGGACACCCTGGAGGCGGCGGCAGGGGGGCGGATGATTCATTTATCTTGGATAAAGCCTCCCGCCCTCTCTTCGATGAGCTGATGCAGCTACATGTACGAAGGAGTGCTTCAAGAGTTCATTTGTACTAACTGTCAGTGTCTCTATCCCCTCCACCGCTGGCTTCTACTATTCTAATGGTACTGGTAATGGTAATGCAAAGCAAACTATACTGTACCTCTCTGACATTTAGCATCAAATCTATACGTTATCAGTATACTATCCTATATATAACTATGTACATTTGTCTGTACATGACTCTATCTATATGCAGGGCACTTAAAATATGAACAGCTAATAATGCATTATGCCACCCTTTCAAACATTTATATACTTTGAAATATTATTTAAATATACTTACATATACTATATTTAGATATATACTTATACTTGTGTACTTTGAAATGTACATCTGTCAGTCTTAATCATCAACAGTGCACGGCTGCAACATATACCATACATTGGTGTACTCAGTACTGGTGTACCCTGTTTGCCCCCACGTTAGAAAAAAATGCTGCAAAAAAAGATGATCCCATGGTAGATAAAACTTTGCCTCTGCAGTTGGCCCGATGTGCAAGAAAACGTGATAAAACACATTAATGGTGTCGTTAAGATGGAGGAAACACAATGCAGTGTCATATAAGCTGCTCTACATACTAGTTAATAGTTCCCCTTTCCCTCCATGAATACATCATGACTTTTGGCATATGGGTACCCCAAGCTGGTGCCCTTTTTATTTTCACCACGGCTACCTTATACCCCTATCATATCTATGCTGTCTAAAGGTCTGAAAGGGTGAAGCCCTTGTTTTATCCTACAAAGAAACTTGATATTTTTAGAGACAATCTCCAATCTCTTTTCCTCCCTATCTCTTCTTTCATCTCATGACAATGTTAATGGTCTCTAGTTTACACTGACTCTAACACTAAGTGTTTGTCTTTAAACTTATCTTAACTTAAAATGACGTATTTGTTGTTTGTATGATCTTAAACTTTGTCCTGTTCTGCTCTGTTATCAATTTTCTGCTCTTTGCAGCTGCAATGACCCCATTTCCCCGGGAGTCATTAAAGTTTCATCCACTTATCTAATCTAGTCTGATTAGGATAAAATGCACACAAAGGGTAAATTCAGTCCACATCAGCTGATAGAAATCAAAGGACAAGAATAACATCAGCCTCAGATCTGAATGTTTTGCTCCGTACAAACATAGAACACAGAGTAGCACGAGGGAGTAAGACGACTGCCCTTTCTTTATAAGTTTTCTGAATTCATTCATGTCTGTGTGCAGTTTGTCTTGCCATCCCTAAAGCATGGAGGTGAAGATAAGCACTGCTGTTTTAAACATCTGGCTCCTGTATGTGGTAATTACTGAGCGAGAAGAGACAGAAAAACAGGCAGACTTTGAAGACATGAAGAGGGAGGGGATAGCGAGGGAAGCACGGGGAGTGAAGACGGAAGGAAGGTGGGTGTCCTGGAAGGTGTTTATTATGTGGCAACAGTATGAAACAGCAGGAATGTAACAGGCAATTTTGCTGTTGTCCATGTTCAATAACAGCCTTTGTTCAGCAGCTTGTAATTATCGCACCCACGCTTTTTGCGAACAAAATAGCAGCATTGGGTGCCTCTGAGGGGACTTTGAGACCCAGTGAAGCTGCATAAGCTATGTAAAAAAACACAGAAAATAACTGTCTGTCAAAATGGTACATGCTTGCATCAATTTGGTGCATGTTTATAAAGTGCTAGACCCACCTCAGCACCACCTACGCTCCTGCCCCATGTTCCAAATTTGTGTTTTGTGGCTCCACTGAGAAACATGGTGGCAGCTCTTGAACTGTCGTTCAGGGGCGCTGATTCACATGCTGTTATTGTAACAAACATGTCTCATTTTTTCCGGAGAATGGTGATGACCTCACCATTTCCTCCAGTGGAAAATAATTTTCTGGGATTCACAATGCAGAGCACCGAAGCCTTTCAGCTTTCTCGTAATTAAAATGAGATGAAATGTTCCAAATTTGTGCCCTGATGTGCTGCGAGCTCACACCTCATTTTGACACAGAGAAGTCATAAGTTTAATGGAACATTGGTGATAAAGAGGGCGAGCGGAGGTTAAGTCTGCACACACACATGGATATTAGAACAGGCATACCATAATGATGTGTTGTGTGTTATGTCATGTGTATGCTCTTTATTTACACTCAGTTTATATGGTACACCTTGCTGACATTAATGAAAGCAAGTACAGCAACAGCTCCTACTGCCGTAAAGGTTAGGTCATGAAGAGGTGTGAGCCTACTCTCATTAAAAAGAAAGGAATGAACACAATACTAGAAACACCTCTTACCATAGTACAATACAATATAACAAAGATTTATTTATCTAACCTTTACTTAATCTCGTACGGTCAGCTAAGATTGGAAACACTTAGAGCAGGCTATGACAAAAGCACCTTTGCTACCTAATTAATACAGGATTACAGATAAAACCATTCTAAATGCTAAAACTAAAGTAAGCTGAGAACAGAGGCTATTTAAAATGGAGTCACTTACCATGAATTTACAACTTTAGTCTCTTTTTACAAATTATGTCTAACATGCTTCTTAAAAGAAAGTCATCCATCAAAGCAAAAATTAATATATAGATATAGTTTTTCCATAGATCTCTTGTATCAAACTGCATTTGTTTGTGCCTAATAAATTGGTTGTACAGTATGTCCCTTACATCCATGTTAAAATGTACCATCATGTACCATGTTAAAAGCTATTGCCAGGTGCATAATAAGAGAGGGAGTGCTTGTACTGTGGCTCTTTGGTTCAGAGGCACAGCTCAAGTCAAAGCTGCAAGATAATTTGGGCAAAGCAGCAGCTGAGTCAGGGGCAGTGCATGGTTCAGGGATTATAATTGGCTTCAAATAACCTAATGCACAAATTGCTTTTACTGTAGGCAGCCTGGGAGAACACAAGCTAGCTAAAACACACGCACACTTAGAGACAAACCAAAGCCCTGTGAGCCATTGACCCGTTGTGGCTGTGAAACAAAACCGAAATAAATACCTACATCATCCCTTTGTTCTTCTTTTGAATAATTCAGCTCCGCAGTGATTTGTGGGGATTTTTGGAGACTGTATGAAGTGCATGTTTGTATTTGCACATGTTTGCATGTGGCTGTGGGCTCTGGACACTCACTGAAAATCCTCCACAGTTAATAAACCTACCAGAAGTGACACTTGACTCAAGCTGCGGGGATTAGTCCAGAGTGTGTCAAGCAGAAGGGTTATTAACATCCTGACTGGAAGTCTTTCTCAGTTATTTGAATAGGATGTGTGGACAGTCACAACCTTTCTCTCCTCACAGTCTCTCTGGAAGTGGCAACAAGTCTCAAGTTCATTTAACTTTAATTATTTGTTCTCAATAAGCAACATAAAATAGGAATTATATGTCTGAAGTGAAACCACAATAATAAAATGTCATGTTTGGACATCTTTGGAAGATGCATTAGTTACTGTATTACTTCCTCATAATACATAACTCAGACTGCTGACTTTCAAAATTAAAGCTCTCCTTCTACTGCCTCCAAAGGTTTTGTTGCCCAATGATGGCATGTTGGCACTCTAGAGTTGTAGTTTAAAAACCTTATCAAATGCATAGCTTTCACCGGCAGGGCTTCACAGGCAACAGAGATAACTCTGATAAAAGGCATTAAAAAGAAAAGTGCTAAGCGCCAGAGAAGATGAGATGGCCATAGCCAATAATTATGATTTCCTATTATCAGACATTTTTTCACTGTTCCTATATATATATATATATATATATGTGTGTGTGTATATGTGTATGTGTGTGTGTGTGTGAGAGAGAGAGAGAGAGAGAGAGAGAGAGAGAAGAGGGAGAGAGAGCGGAAGAGATATCTTATTATCCAAGACTAGAGGCCAGAAGGTCTTCATCACTTCACCCTAATTATGCCATTTACAACTGCAGCTTTAGATAATTACGCTGATTTCATCTATTGAAACAGAACCACTGATTTCTTCATTTAATGACCTTGGACGTCTTGGTGAGATTAGAGGTAACTTATTAAACCACATGCAATACTGAAGCAGTTGAAAAGAAATACTCAACTTTCAGGCTCTCCACAAATCTTAATGGGAACTCACATTAACTGCTCACTTGGTTTATGATTGAGTCATTAAATTATATTAAATCAATTTGGTAATACAATTAAACTATTTCAAATTGGCTTCAGTTGTCACGTTGCAGATTAACAAATGACTTTTTTGGATTTCAATTTGAAACACGACTGTACTACATTGTAGACAATTTACAAATTAAAATTTAGACCTAACGATGCCTAAATTAGGTCACCAAAGTAATAATAGTTCATCCTGAGGGGAACATGAACTATAAAGGCCTGAACAAAGTATCATGAAAGTCCATCTAATAGTTTTTGGGATACTAGCAAGTCAGTATAGACACAAGAGTTCATTAACAAATAGACTAAGGTCTAGTGCAAGGTTTTTTTTAACAGATATTTTCCCTCTTTTTTAAAAAAAATCTGGCTACACAATGCTGAAACAAGCGTGTCTGGCCACTAGGCGGCAATAAAGTCTACGTAAACAATAGGTCACATACCAGAGAAGAGTACGAGCAGGCATAATGATCATATTTTTCTTTAGTTAGTGACTAAAGAGTATCTGTTTATTGATTTATTCATAGTTATCTGACAACTTCTAATTGGACCTAGCAGTGCTAGAAAAAAAGAAGAAAAAAACATAAACAAACCGGTAGTCTGCTGTTGTTGTTGTTTCAGACAAATTAAGGTGAAGGGGTCATTTTTTCTAAAATGCTTTACACGGCAGTCCACACCTCAATAATGAAAATGGTGTGAAAATCTTCACCCTTTTCAAAAAGATCATATATTCACTGACCTAAAATGTAGTTGTGTTTGGATGAAAGAAGGCATTGAAAAAGATCCATTCAAAAAAGTACTACTATACTGTATGTGTAGATAGGGCCTAACAGGCCACATTGTCATCTATAGAGCCATAAAAACATACAAACAAGTCTCAAAAAAGAGAAAAAAGGACAGTGACTAATCTTGACATAAACATTATTGGGAGCTACATGGTTGTGTTTTACACCACATTATACTGTACGACACAATGACACTGACGTCTGAACTGCAAAATGCACTTGCTTTGAGGGTCCAGGCTTCAGAGAATACCGTGATCAATACCCTGTTGATGAAATGCTGTCGGGCTCAATTCGTGCCTGTCACACTCCACACTCTATTACAGGCATGGAGGCAGACTCTGCTGGTCGCCATCGCCTCAGTGTTCAGTGGGAACAGTTGGGTAAGCTTTGGCTAACAGATTTTATAGCCAGCTGCCTCTGTCTGTTTTACTGCATTTTCTGCTTATTATACATAAAAGAAAGAGAGAATTTATTCAAGTCAAATATTTCAAGGCATTTGTCTTATCTATTTTTCTGTTTGTCTCCATTACTACTTTATAGTCTCAAATGCACTTTATGGATATGTTTTGTATAAATCAGTTTCCAGCATGTGGGCACAGCTACCCCTGGATTTTAATGTATTTTTAATCAACATTCCCACAGTCTTCTTGTCAGCGTACATATGTTGTGTTCAGTTTACATACTTATGAGGTATGTTCTGCTGCACTTTATTATGCTTGGTCTCATACACCATATAATGCACATTAATAAGCATCACTGTTGCTACTTTTCCCATTTCCAAGAGAGAAACAGTCAGCTAGACAAAAGCAAGAGAGCGATGGCACATTAAACTGGTTTACATGGTAACAATAACTATCCTTAGCTGTTTTCCTCAGCATCAACATCAATTCTGATAAACCAACATCTTAATAATTGCATTACATTGTTATTTATCAAATGAGGAGAAAGAGTAAGTGGCACCCTCTAGTTTTGCCTAAAGGCTACTGGTCTAGCTAAGTGTTATTATTATTATTATTAGTGGCTAATAACCATTTTAGTTTTTGTTTCTAGTGGAATACGCAGGCAGGAGGTTTGGTATTGTTAGGAATTACATTAGGAATTAATATATCATTCCCACTTCAAGTTAATTATAAATTGTGGATACTAACCAAACATTAAAACAGTTACACCTACACTGTGTGGGTGGGAGTGTACTGCACACACATACATGACTGCTGCCCCACATCCAAAAATAAACTGTACTATCAATTAATTTCAATTAATTCAGAGAATATTTAGTCTTGGACAACAAAGAAACAGAGAAAATGATTCAACATGTTTTTTGTTTTTTTTTTCAACACCAAATAATAGAAAAGCCAATCCACTGTGGATAATGCCAATACCATGTTTCCCTTTCACATTCCTAGAGAGGGATGTTTTTAGGTCATGTGTGGTATCATGTTTGTTCAATGGCAAAAATGTAGGAGAATAGAACAATCAACTTAGAAAGATTTAAAATGAAGGCATATGCCCTCTCTATTTTACACAGTTTCCCCTTCTGCCTAAAACATCACCTGTGTTTGTACTGCTCAGCAGAGTAGAAAATACATTAAAATATTTACCATACTGTCTATTCTAGATTGGGAGTGAGACCTGACGGCGCTCAGTCTGCCTGTTTATAGAAAGTGGATGTTTACACCTCCTAGATTGTATTTTATAATTCCCTCTTATGGCACAACTCCCTCAGTTTTTCAAGCCGAAATCTAAGAACTGAAGCTCCGAGCCAGAAAAATGATTGGCATGAAGGTAATTAATCCAGTTAGAAAAAACCTCAGGTTGACAGGAACTGAACTCTTTCTGTAGAAGCAGCACCAACGACAAAATGGCTTACCTTGACAAATATGTAGTGATAATATGACATCACGTGAGGTAGAGATTGGGCAAAGGAAGTAAGATTGTTGAACTGATGGAGAATAGGAATTTTATGAATAAATTAATCATAAAATAGAGGGGGGGTTTTTTGCCACAGAATGAAATGAACAACAGGACAACAGAGGATTGTGATAAAGATGAATATTATAACTTGCAGCATCGGGAAGTGGTGGAATCTAAAAGGTGAACATATAACAGTATAAATTAGGCCAATGTACCCAAAATAAAAGTCTCACTGCTCCTTTGTTATTGTTGTTACCTCTGTCAAGGCCTCCATTCTGGATTCACTCATTCAGCACAGTTTATAGTGATAACACAGGCAGAATTACCACTCATAATCGGTAGTAATTTTGACAGCCGCAGACAAAGGCTAACTCATTTCTGGCTGTTGATCAGTTTTAACTATGTAGTTAATTAAGATAATGTTAACTCCATGAGTTGGTTAAAAACATTTTCTTCAATGTCTCCAGTTTAAAAAATATTCTTGTGAATGCAATCTTCAATATACATGTGACAAATAGATATATAACGCACAATGACTGTAGCTGAAAGTCCCAGGTGAGACATGATCTATGATGTAGACATAAATAAATAAAATAAACAGCAATCTTCCTATATTGAGGTGTTCTTCAGTCCCACATTAGTGCCTGTAGCCTCAATTTTGAAGTCATGAAGTAATCATAGGTTACTAATGAGCTAGTAAACCAGACATGCTATCTATTTCAGCTTAAGTTAGAGCAAATAAACACACAGTTTAATCCGTTTCTCACACTTTTGCACTTGTATTTTTAGTTCTGGGAAGGTTTAAAAAAAGACACCCCCCCCCAAGCTGTTTGGATGTATAGCAGGCCTGTTGCAGGTGGAGAAATCCAAAGCTAGAAAGGCCTGCCACATTATGGTTGCTGAGCTAAGATTGGAATATTGCTGTTTGGGGCACAGGTATAGAAAATGACCAATTGTCCTTAAAAGATTGGATGCCAAGCAACACACATATGATGCATGCACCGCTGTACTTCACTGTAGGTAGAATTTACATCCGCAGAATGTGAGAATCTCACTTTCCAAACTTTCACTGAATCTCCAAAAACTAGCTGATCAGTGATTCAGTGTCCTTGAGCAGTTCAGTTGCTTCAAATAAGACATGGCATCAATAATATAAGTTCCAGTGCAGCCACGCAGGAACAGATTTCTGCTCATGCTTTAATATTTACATTCATTCGCACACATTTACCGTCTGAATGTGAGTGTGGTGTGAACTGATAAACATGGTCTATTGCTGTTTGACTGGCTTTAAAAAAAAAAACTGGCATCTCATTCCAGCCTGAGACATAAAATCCAACATTTTTGGTAATGCAGCTTTGGTAATAACTTCTGCGATGTCAGGCATTTCACTAATCTTCCTTAAGGCTGTGGTTTCCTGAATAGTCTAGTGTTTGATACCTGCATTAACACTGGTCTCATGCAATTTGACTCCTGATTGTGTCAATAAAAGTTTTTTATCTTAGCTCTTGTACATATATTGTATAATATAATAGTTTGTTTTGGGACATTGGATGCAAATAAAAATCTGTGAGAAAATCTGTAAAAGATGTGCTTCGCAAGTTTGTACTACATTACCATTTTAGGTCCATGTGTTTACGCATAAATTTTTTTTTTTTTTTTTTTTTACTTGTCATGTTTTCTAGTTTTTGGTGCACATGTTTTTCTGTGGGAGTGATCAGCTGTGAGCTCAGCCGTCGCCATCACAATGACATAAACAGCAGATTTCAGGCCATAGCAACAACAACAAAACAGGATGCCAGTCAGCTCCACCTCAAGCTATAAGCTGCTCAAGGTGGACTGCTTATCCAGATGAATGATATGCGTCCGGGATGGAAATTGTTGAGCTGAGCCGGCCAAGGGAAAAATGTTTCATAATGTGACTTGAAATGTTCCCAAGTCCCATACCGGAATCATGGCTCCCACATGCACAATTTTCTCCATGTGGGAGGTGACTGATGCACTGCAGTGGTCCTCTCCCTTAAGAGTCGGGTCTAAATCATGCTTCCTTATTAGTTTATGTAGCGTCTGGCTCTGTTGTAGGTGAGTCAGACACCGGAGAAGAGATCCTGCAGCCCAGTGGTGTTAGTGAATGGCACTTCACAATGCATTTATCTTTCTCCCATCTCTTCCAGCATTCTTGTTACCTGCATTCCAAGTGCTTCCCCTAATTGAACAGCACCGAAAACACCTCTCTGTCTGCCATTCACCTCTTCCTCTTTAGAGTCTATTTTCCCTCTTTTTGTGCGTGAGTATATGTGTTTGTATTAGCCTCTGCATATGGCTTTCAGTGCAGTTTCTCTGATACCACGCATCTTTCAGAAACCGGCTTTCATATGGTAATTCAGAAGGCATTATTCAGGAATATTATTCAAGGTGTTTTTGATGTATCGATAGATGCACACAGAGGAGATATGACAGTGAGGAAGAAACATGGGAGACATAAGGGAGACGCCAACTAAATATGCAGTGACAGAAAATCTAAATCACAGGCACATACATGGAGATGGGCAGTATTCATTTCATTGCATCCTGACAAGGGACAGATGTCTCTTGAACAAGCTGTTCTGCACTATTTACACTCTGAATCTCACAGCTAATGCTTATGCCTTCATAGTGCAACAACCCATAGGACTCAGTGGAGGTATTTCATCTCATAAAAACATACTGTAATACAGCCCTCAACATGTGTCATGTAGTCTTTCACATAAATTGTGAAATTTCCTTTTTCACACTGAAATGTCAAATTACTGCAAGTCAAGGGAGAATAAACCATCCTCTCCAGTATGTTTTTAATCATTTTCTTCCATATGTTAGATACAAATTACTTACTAATAAATATTCGCAAGCAGTGAAAATATTACCTTCAATATATGGTTTAAATTAATCCATTGTCATATTTGTTTTTATTTGTGACATTATACTGTCAGTGTATAAATGTGTATAGAAATAAAATTTGAAATATGCTACGACACAAAGAGGCAGGCTGAATTTGCTAATAAACCCTAAAAACTTTATCATGAGTACCAGGCTGCAGTTAAATGTGTCTCATAGCCAAAATAACAAGGACTGCATTTTCATTTGCAAACCATACACCACAATCCATTGCCTAAAACCAATTCCTCAGATATTTCATTCCCACATTCAGTTTGGTTGTTCAAGGGAGATTAGGTTTATCAGTAGAGCAATTACCATTTCTAAAAAGAGCCCATGGTCGTCTTTAAACATAAGGATGATGTGAGAGAGAATTCTTCTGATACCACATTTCCTTCTCTGAATTTTACTCCAACAGAGCGGTAAACAGATTAGGGGGATTTTAAAAAGCTCCCCTTCGCTCCTCAGCGCACATACACAGACTGACATAATAATCATGCTCTAATGTATTGTCTGGAAATGTGCCGGGATGTGTCATTCATTTTTGTAGTGATTAACTGTGAGTTCCTGAAAGGCACAATGTGAGCGCGGTGCTGCAGCCACAGTGGGTGTTGGACGGTCGGGCACAATGGTTGAGTATGGAAAAGGAAATGGAGGGGAGAAAAAGTTAGCATGTGTAACATATAGAATGAATATTTCTTTACTGTCAATGTGGAAGAATTGTCTTATTATTGTATTCAGGAGTACACCATTTCCTTAATATTACATAGTTATATAATATGAGAATCAGGTCAAAACTGCAACCATAAATGTCTGTGCATGACGCCATACACACAAATATTAAAGACATTAAAGAAGCATCATTTTGGAAATTAGATAAAATAGTGATGATGGGAAAAAAATAGGGGGGGGGGGGTATTCAGGCTGAATATTCCATATGATGATTAATGAGACACATTAATTTCCTGAGTAATTCATTAATAATAAGCAATCTTGTTTTTGCAAAATCGGGAATAAACAATTACCACATCCACAATAATGACAAGCCACTTTATCTTCCATGTATTATTTAGATATATTTTATTTTCCAAATACTTACCCAGTAGCAAGGCACCCTACAGCAAAACCAACTCATTTCACAGATAATGAAATAAAATCTGGTGTGTCCTCATAGTAGTTAAAACACTGCTAAAATAGCATTACAGTTATGTCAGTGTTTATGATTCGGTTCGCATCCTCATTATATTTATTTACAATATAATACAGTATTCAACATTACAGTAATGTACCTTTTATTCATCCATCCCCCCATCAGAGTTGCTGTGCCAATAAGGTCTCCCAGCTCATTTAAAGTGTCCCCAAGTGCATCCATAGTGGCCTTTATGGCAAATAGGAGATGTATGTTCAAGGACTAAGAGCAAAGGTCTACCTCTTGATTTCTGAGTTGTGCCTAGAACATCTAAAAATAAGACTGAGGCCATCCATATTCCATTCCTGAACCATATCCACTGTTTTTTTTCCAATGCAAAGGTGCAGAGGTCACACAATGGTATCACTGATCACATTTTTGTTCATGTCCCAAATCTTAAAACTTGGGACCGTACACACGGGACATTAATTTTCAGTTCTCTCTTAGGTCTACATTCCTGCAGCATCACACCTTTACATCAACAAACAATATGCGTAAAGACCCTTATATCCAAATGGGTATATTTATCGGAGGCCAAACCTCATAAAACATCCCATAAAACATATCAGGTCCATAAAGCTTATTCTAGTCTCTCAGGCTTTTTTAACACTCCTGCTTGTCAGTCTAAGAGACACATCTATGCAGAGCCAAAGTCAGTCTGATACCAACCATGTCAGGTCAACAACGTCCAGAGCCATCAGGATTTCAGGCCCATGCGCCTTACATCTCTTACTTCTTTTAACTGAAAGTCCTGTGCAATAGCTCAGATTTCCCATCTGTTCATGCCATATAGCAAGGTCAAGCAGTCTAGATGCATAGCTGGTTTGAACTTGTAAGGCAGATGCTGTAATGTTACCTCCTTTCTTCTTACTCCTTGTGTTCTTTTTCACTTCAGTAGAACTTTGAGGTTCAACCTATTTGTATTCCTTCATCATCGCCACCTGTGGTTTAGGATTTTTCACTTCAAGGACCTGTCTAGACTTTTTAAACTGGATTTAAAAGGGAAGTCAAACAGACAAACAGTGACAGCTGTTTGGTCGCAAAGACCTTTACACTGATACATATGAAGGGTGTTTTATCTTTCTACAAACACAAGCTGACAATCTTGGAGGTAGGTCATTTACTGTGTATTCTGAATTTGTATTTGGGTCAGTGGAAGGTCATAACATCAGCACAGCACCCTGTGTAAATAGCATAAATGAAATGGCTTAAGCACTTGTATTGTGCAAACTCCATGCTCTATTTAATTGAGAATATAAATAATAATCCATGGATTATTATTACTGATCACCTGGAGGCATAAGCCACAGTTTTGTTGATATTTCTGAGGATTAAGTAGATTTTTTTTTACCTATATCGTAATTCTGTGACAAGACAAGTGTATCGAACCTGTAAATGTAAATATGTGTGTTGCACATATGAGGCTAATTAATGTCAGATATGTGGTACACCATCAAGTTACAGAATGAAATGGCGTAAGGGACTGGTGCAACATGCAGCAAACAGATGAGTCATTTCATCCTGACCAATTATAGCTTTTGTCTGTAGCAGATGGGCACAATCATAACAAGGAGCGTTATTTATTCACACTCATTTACCAAGAGAGCTAAAATGCTGCTTATTTTTTATAGCTATTGGGTATTTCAAAGCTATTAAAGTACACAGTCAAGTGAGCCTAACGTTTCATGGTGATATAAGGCTGATTGTCCAACTAATCAACGCATGGTTGGATGGAAACCATGAATTGACTCCGAGAGCAGGCAGCTATCGACAGAATAAATAACGCAACGAACGAATGTATGGACAGCGATTTCACAAGTATCCCTCCCTCGGCGTCGGACATGTCAGTGGAGGACTGTTTGCTGAGCAGTTTCTCCTTGGATGCACCCATCCAGTTCAGAATCTGCCAACTATGTCAGCCTCGGGATGTCAGGCAGACACCGGAGTCCTTCGTGTGTGTGTGTACGCACCTGTGTGTGTGTGTTGAATCAGGATGTACCTCAAGTACCCGAGTTTTCAGATGCATGTTTGAAGTCAGTGAATGCCACAAGGTGAGCACATGCATATATAAACAGTTTGGAAAGATTACATAAAGACACAGAAATATGACCCTCCTTCATGCTCCTTTAATAGAGAAGTGTGTTTAAGACGTGCCTCGCTGTGGGCGGCCTCAGTGCTTCGCTCGCATGTCTAGAGACGTGGGCAAGCATATCCTCTAGTTTCTTGACATTTTCAGAGGAGAGATTTACCATTGTGTCAGGAGAAGTGATACGAAGTATTACTTTCTAAAAATGCCTTGACCTCTGTGAGATTTTGTCTGTCCCCGATTTTGTGACATTTCAAGTAATGTGACGAGACCCAGCATTTGTGAGGGAGTTAACGTGGTGAACTTTTGCATCAAAGTCCGATTGTACAGAGCACTCCAGGCATTGGTGGCCGATCGCATCAGGTCTCAAAGTGAGAGAGAACATCCGTGGTCATTGTGAATATTTCACATATATCGTCTGTCTCTTTTTGTTTTATTCCCAAACGGAGGAATAAGCAGGAAGATGGAACTTATTTGTTAACATTTAAATAATTGCCGTCCGATTGATTGATTGATTGGTTGAAAACAAATGATTAGAAAATTTCAAGAGTGAAGAGAGAGGAGGGACGTAGATTTTTCCCTTCTCCTTCCTGAGGCATCAGACGCTTCAGCTGAGGATTGCATTCGTTTAAGTTTTCTCTTGGATGCACCCATCAAGCCAGTCACGTAAGCCTGGGGAGAGTGAGACAGTCAACGGTGCTTCATGTGTGTCTTCTGTGTGTGTGTTAGAGATAGAGACGGAGGCAGCCAGACTTAGAGGTTCCTGTGCTCCCTCTGTGTGTGTGTGTGTGTGTGTGTGCATAAATCAGAACATATCTGTACCCACTGCATGTTACTGTGGCTGTCAGCGTAAGATCTTGATTCAATGGAGCAAACCCATCATGCGGCGACTATGAAATCAGATGGATAGGCGACGAGAGAGAGACAAAGAGAGAGACCCTCCTCTGGATATATATATCTTATGTTCTGGTTGATTTACAAATCTCACTGCATGACTGGTAAAGATATAAAGTAGATGTTACCGTACCAATATGGACATAATGTAGCATTGACTGCAGTTTCCACATCAGTAACACCTTCCTTCCATCCATCCACCATATGGATCATGACACACAACTACAGTATTTCTGCACACTGTTCAGTCATCATATACACTGATGAATTCAAGCTCTTCCTGTTGAAGTGACACTGAGGTATTTGCATGTTGTGTAAGCTTTTTCAACTCAGTGAATTTAAGGCTTACTTAACAAATGAACAAAAGCAAGCCAGCTCAGTGTTCCTTTAGGCAGACATGTTGAAATGCCAAAACTTATCTGATATATTTAATGGCACCCAAACAGATATCTCAGATCTATTCAAATTGCAGTTTAGTTTAACTAAATATTAGTTTAACACTGTGTACGACTGGAGTGTGGATGCATACAATGTGGACAGTGGCTGATTTTAATTTAGTTCATCACATCTGTTGAGGTCTGTAATGTAAAATGAAACATGCTAGGGGTGATAAGTGTCATTAATATACTCCATATTACTGTGAGGTATGGGGGAAAATGATTTCTCTCTTTTAGGTGTGAACACACTGAAAGCGTGGTCGGGTGCCTGTGATGTTCATATTTTCCGTCACATTTCATTTCATCCCTGCTGGGCTTTAATGAAATAACTTCATTGTTTATGTAACACAATGAAAACACCTTTTTTTTTCACATGTAAATGGGAAACCATTTGTTTCAGGTTGGAACTGAAACAATGTTTGTTTACTAGCTGTGGCAAGAGCTATATCAAGGTTCAAGGTTTTTTTATTGTCTCTATACAATCCAGGATTGCACAACGAAATGCAGTTATATATTATCTGAGTGACAACCATGTTAAGGTAACTGGACCTCAAAACCATAAAAGTCAGCCAAAGAAAACCCTCATGCATTTCAGATTTAGTTGCTATACACATTCATTGTATATTAAAATGTTAATTACATGCCAGATGCACAATGTTTTCTATTTTCTTCACAAAATGTCATTTATTCTGAAAGTGCTGAAGAATATTTTTATGATCAGCAATGTCTTAACCAACAAAGTATTACTGACTGGTTATAAAAAAAATCTTAATCTTATCTTTACATATTACACACACTATGTAAGTAAACCACATGTAATTGTGCAATAATACTTTACACAAAACAGCTATACAGCTGACAGCTACCGAAGCAAAATAAACAAACAAAATCAAATAAATAACCAAGAACTTAAAAAACCTGGGAGCAATTGAACATGTATAACCTCTAATGTCTGAACTCTTGAAGGCGGCATTACACCACCTTCACTTTACTTTAAATTCTCCAGAAAAATCATTCACAAATACCCTTTTTGGAAACTCAGTGTCATGAGACATATGCTAATTTGGTGTCTTTCCGGCTGAAGTAGAGGGCAGAGTATCTGCAGCTTAGTTATACTGTAGTTCTTCGTGATTTTAGTATTTTCATCCCACTCCTGGACCTGTGGTCACTGTGGCAAGTCTCAGCTGGGTATGTGAAAAGGAGATATGCAACTTTTTTCATCTAAAATAGCAGCCGCCAACTTCAGGAGAATTCTGTGGTCTCCCCGCATGCTCTTTGTTACATCAACATGCCATTTATTTCCATTTCTCTCCTACTTAGATGAACAGCAACACTGTTTTTGAAGCTTTCATTTTGAAAAGACATTACATTCACAAGATTATACCTGGATTGAAATGCTCCACCTTTGATCTCTATCTGATCACATCATTATAGGTTTCCTCTATGTTTGGAAAGACTTATCTGACTATTATCACATGCTTCCAATGTTGTCTCTATGTTGTCATTTTCTTTTTTGTCAGTATTTTGTAAAACCAATTTGCAGGGTTGCAGCAAGGTTCATGATGTCACTTGAGGCACCGTTGGTCAGGGCTGAAAAAAAATCTGTGGATTTACAAAGAAGACAGCACACCAGACTGCTTGCACTCCTCATCTCTGCTCAGGCTGAACTGTCGCGTTGCATTGTGGGTAATGTAGACAAAGAATGTGTAGAATGAACATGGTGATCTTGATGATGCTGTAAGAGTGGAAATTGGTGTAGGACTCACAAATGTCTGCACACATATACAGTATGTAAAGACACACACTATGTATCTATAGATTGCTGTGTCTTGTTCATTGAAACAAATGTTCTCTTTCACCTTAGGAAAGAAAATGTTTCATCATCAACAAGTGACCAGACTGCCCGCGCTCTGTTTTTGGCTAAAACGGCTTACTCTTGCTCTCTTCGTCCTTTTATTCGTATGACTTCCTTCTGGCGTCTTCTTTCCACTAACAGGCTGGTAAAATGCATTAGGTCGTTATTGTAGTTGAGCAGCAAGTCAGCAGGGGAGAGATAACATGCCTGGCTATTTCCCTATTTCTGTCTGTCCCTCTCTCTCTCTCTCTGATTAGGTTTCAGTGCCAGGTGAATGTGTGATGAGACAGAATTTCTGATGAATGAAGTCCAAATCACAGGATAATTAGAGAGGGAAGTGAAGGGGAAAAGAGAAGAATAGAGGACAGGTGGGGAAAGTTGGGAATATTAACTCAGAATAGATACCGTTCTGTCTGACTGTTAATGAGCATCATGTCGAGTCACGAGCAAGAGACAATTTAGTCACATTTAGTCAGTTTAGCACAATTAAAATCTCCTCAAAGCCTTGATGAGACAATGTTTACATAGATGTGTGATTTTGATTTATTATGGTTGTTGAATGAACCAGTGAGACACCAGATCCAAATAAAACGTGAGTCAAAGCCTGCACAAAAAGCTAATGGTATAATTAAATTAGTTTATATTCCATTTTGTGACTGTATAAGTTGATTAATCTTTGTGTCAACTGACACAGAAGTTTAACAATATAATGATAGAAGATTAATTGTTTTAAAGTCATTCATTAAGCTAAATTGCCAAACATTTGCTGAACATTTCTTTTCCCTGATTTATGTAGTTAGAATAGAAAATAGAATATCTGAAGTTTGTCCTTTATTCTTAAATTGAGCTGCCGATCCTCCAGGCATTACATCTGCTATTGACTGAACTAAAAGTCATTATTTTCCTCATGTTGCTCTAATGTAAAGATGTAACCTGTAAGTCTGACTAATGTTGTCATCCTTTCCTGTATTTAAAAAGATATACTCTAGTCTACACAATACTACAGTTAACATATAAAATGCAATGTTGTCCATAACAATACCTGCCTCTTGGAAACGCATGCAAAATCTTTAAACATGATTATAAAAATTGCGTCAGGTGTCAACTGAAATATCCTAACTTTTAAGGCTTTGTGATATACTTGTATTGGATTGCATCTGCTGTATACGTCAGTGTATGTTTAAATAACTTATAATGCTAATTTGATTAATTGGACGGCATGCCTACAATTGGTAGAGCTAGTTTCCTAAATGTATGCTTTATTGGATGTGTGCCATCGCATTTTGACTTAACAGCATCCTGCCCATGTCGGCAGGTCCAGCCTCTTTGGAAGAAACTGAGTCAAACGAGTCATAAAATTAACACACTTGTAGCCACAAAGTGCACATGAAATGCATCCAATCCAAGCTGGTATTTAACATCATCTCTTAGTAATCCCCACACAGTTTGCTTTCTGCAGCACACAGTGTCTTGGCATCTGCTCCTAAATATGACTGACATCTGACCAGGGATTATCCCATTGCCCCAATTTCACTGGGACTGGCGAGCAAAGAGCACTGTGTCGCAATAAATAAGCTACACAGACTACACAAAGATGAAAGTGTGTGTGTGTGTGTGTGCCTTTTACATGTGATCAAGCATGGATGTCTACATATATTCACTTCAGCCTCTGTGAGCATAAGTTTATCTGCTTAGGCGCATACTCCAGTGTCGGCTTTCAGATTTGTGGTAGTTAGAAAAACACAGTAGACATGACACGTTTATTTGCAGACCCATGACCTAATGAGTCTTCTTTGCAGAAATAATAATAAAAACCCAGAGTCAGCACAGTGTTGAGAAATATTTTCTGTTTTGTGCAATAAGAAATACTGCAGCCAGCCAGATTATTATGCTCTGTAGCCGCTCCCTGAGAGAGAGACAAGACTTACATCCCTTAACCCAGACATTTCTTTCTAAATAATTGAACTGTGCTCAGTATTTTGAATATTATATGTACCAAACTCAGCGGGAATACCCCAGCAGCAGTAAGGGTTCGTGGACTTAAAATGACATCCTCCTAAATGGGTGGGAGAAACTAGGCCATACAAAGTACTACTACTGAGAGGGACACACACACTTTGATGCATTAACATTTGAACTTTTCTATGCTGATTTAATTTTACAAACTACACAATCATTATTACAGAGTATATTTAAACATAACAAATATACCATAACCATCACCTAGGTCATTATTGTACTGTTGTACTGTAGATTAATTTAATTTAGCTTTTGGTTTGACACAAACACACACACAAACTCAACCTGAAAAGCCCAGTGTGTCTCGTAATGAACTGAAATGAGGCATCATTTTACAAGGCCAAACTGAATAGGTCCTTTGACATTTTAAAGTCTTTAAAAATCCATTATTAAATCATCTACGCTACAGGCTACATCACCTGTGATGTTAGTGTACAGGCCCCCTACATTTTTAATGCAAAGGGTGTGATTGTGTTAAATATTTGATGCTCCTCTTAAGTACTATATATGTCCTTGAGTATATTGTGGCTGACTGTTCACAACATAATGCTGCTAACATCAACAGTGGTCCAACAGGCAGGAAAGCACACAAATCGGATGTGAGGTAAAAGGATGGTGTGGTGCGAGAGACCATCTGTAGCAGAAAGTTTCTATCAGTTGATCAAGAGCCAGTGTGTCACCGAAGTTATCTTGACATTGATATGACTAAAATGTGAAATTCGTCGTAAATTTGTCCAATATCATCCAGGATCTTACATAAGTAATTACATTCCGAGAGTAAATTCATCTAATTAAGTTGAGTAAAATTTAATGGAGTTGTTTGTGAACTACTGCAGCTGGTCAGTCCCGACAGCTTGGTAGGTTTCTTTCTATTTTTCTGTCTTTTTTTTTCTGTTTTTCTGTACTGAGCAATTTAAACCCCTTGGCATTTTATTCTCAGGGTAGTAAATAATCTCATTCGATATACAGTAGGTAGTTTGTTAATGGTCAGTTCGCAAGCTTGTTAGCTCACTCACTGGTAGAACAATGATTTTGCAGTTTATTAAAAATATGCATTTGTATGTCCTGTCCCATAAATCAAACCATTCCTCTTTTGTGGAACAGTTTATACCCCAACAAAGGATGGTTAAGTAAAAGTGGCGGGTGCAAAAACACTAATGCGATCCTGCTTTCTGGACTCTCCATTTCCTCAAAGGTCAGCACTGTGTAGACGTTTTTTTATTAGTCAGCTGTGCAGCTTGCTTGTCAAAGTTCCCCAAAGTTAAAATTACATCACATCAAATTTGTTTATCAAATGTGTACATTGACAAGGAAACTGAAAACAAACAGTTACAAATAAATGTGCCAACGTGCAGGTGTGCCGAGTGCAGCTTTGATAAAATTCCTGATTTCTGCTTCCCAACCATTTACCTTACTCCTCTTCTGTCCTTGTAATTCCCTCAGGGTCTGTCCCCCTCCTCTGCTATTTCTCTCCTTTTCTTCCTTCTGTTTTCCTCCTCCACACCTCCGAGGGCCAACTGCTGAGAAGCAGCCTTTCTCTGACAGCAGGGGAGATGGCTGAGGGGAGAGATGAAGGTGTAGAGCACAAAGTACACAGATGGCCATATGTGTCTATGTTTCGGTGCATGTGAATTTTAATGTGTGTGCGTGTCTGTGTGTGGGTGTATAGGAAAAGAGAGACAGAACAGAGGACGGCGAGTCAGAGGAAAGGCACAAGGCTGTTCCTGTAAAATTTGAGTAATTAATTTTCTTTTTTTTTTTTTTCAGTTTTGATATTACACATTAAAAATCAACACACGTTTTACAGAGAAATTGAAAATATGATTAAAGTATTTAAATTAATAGATAAATGTGATAAATGTAGATGACATAAACAAAGCAATAGATGACATAAACAATAGCAATTGTCATATTAATAGCTGAGACTCAGAAGCAGTTGTGAAAAGATGGGTTTTCAACTGGGATTATAAAAAGGGCAACAGATGGGGTAGATTGAACTTTTCCACAGTCTGGGGGTGACAATAAAAAAAGAGTCACATTTGGACTTTTACTGGGAATGTAGAATTTCGAACATTATTAATCAGAAGAGGATGTGTCATCAGCATAGAGTTGATAAGGGATGTTGTATTTTCACGAAACAGATCCCATATTGCAAATAAAACAAGGCCTAAAATGGAGTCATGCAGTATGCCACAAGGCACCCTCATTTATTCAGCCTCAGACTGTGTTCATTTCAGAGGATTTATATATTTTGTTGAGCTTTGCCCTAAGTAATCATTAACAAGGGTTCTCATTTATCTCATAAGTTACATTTTCACCTGACAAAAAATGCTGTGCTAGAAGTTGCAAGAGCGGTTAACTTACTGTCTAAAAGCACCAATTTAAATCTTATTTGTACGAGTCAACTTGCTTGCTGCCATGTCTGTTGCCTTTTTCCTGTATGTAGTTAGGTAGTGAGCTAGCTATGTAAGAATATGATGTCCCCAATCTTAACCCTGCCTACAATGCTACGATTGTTCACTTGCTTGTCCAACCAGGGGAAATAACTGTCAGCAAGCATGGCACCGGACCTTTTCAAAATGCTCGATAAATGTACAGCAACAATTTAGTTATCCTGGAAATGGATGAGCAAAGTATACTTGCTCCAAAAAATTTGTATTGTAAACTAATGTTTCCCCCAATGCTCGTGGCAGCCTCACACTAACAATTGCTCTGCTGGATATTGACATCTCAAAGAGCATTTGGAGGAAACTGACAAAAAGTCTCTGCCCAAAGCTTTCTCTGTTTGTTATCTTATGGAAATAAAATAGACATACCCTAAAAAAGCGTACATCCTAAAACACATTCTTGGAACAATTTTAATGAAAGACAGTTTTTTGGAAACCTTGAAGATAACTCAAAACAAATATTTCACTCCAGTGATTTCAGATGAAAAACTATCTCAAGTTGTTTACTGAAACATGTACAAGGATAGCCGACACATTTGTTATCCTTGGTATTAGGACGTGGTTCCACCAATTCAAATCCAAACAGTGCTGCCCATCCTTAGTAGCTGAGAGTCGAGAGAGATGGTAGAAGACAGCAATGAAGTGTGTGTCAAAATAGAGAGTGTGGAAGGAGGAAAGAGATGGACAGGCAGAGACAGAGAGCAAGAATATGAAAGGAGAGAAAATGTGAGTGAAAATAAAATCTTACATGACGCCAGAGAGAGAGAGAGAGTCTGAACACGAAAGAAATATGAGCCAAAGTGAGAGGCAGCTGTTTTCTTTCTGTGGGGGATGCAGACACAGCACTTGAAATCATCATGGAGGTCTCAAGCCCATCATATCTTTTTCTGTTTTTGGAGACAACAGGAGGTACATACATGCTTGTTAATTTCCGGACATCAGATTTGATTTCCCTCTGTGCCAATCAACACAGAGCCTTTCTTCCATCCCGCCTCCTCTTCTACTTTTCCTCCCATCCCTCTCTACTTTGAGAAAACACAGATGACCTGTCTGTAACGATCAGTCAGTCTTCACATCAATATCTAATATCCTGCACTGGAAGAAATTTAGTATGAATTATACCACTGGAAGCTATTTGCTGTTATAATTAGAGAGCCAGAGTGAGGATTAAGCCACAGTTCATCCCATATCTGATTGCCAATTGTCCCCAGAAAGTAATCAGGGCCATAAGGTCTTTTAAATGAGTGGTCTAATAAGCTTGGTGAGGATTGTACACTTCTGCAGTGTGAGGAGGAGAAATGGATCTTACATTGATCAGTTCTACTAAAATCTGAGCTTCAAAAATCATACATTGTCTTGTAACTCTGTCAAAATGGTTCTGTGCATTTTTTTCTATATCTTTTCACATGCTTTTGACTCATTTCCACAGTTTAGTCATTACTAATTTCAAGTATACTTAAAGCCGACCTTTGTTGGCCTTTTCAGGAAATGGAGAACCATGTACCATATGAAGTCACCAGCTGCTTCTTTGCACCTGACCCCTCAATTCACAACATGTCAGCGTTGTGTTAGCATTGTGTAAGCACTGCATAAGCAGCCATCTGTCCGTTTTGTACAGAGTCTGAGTCAGTTCTGTTGTGTATCCATGTGGGAGTAAAGAAAATGGCAAACATCAGGAAAAAACGTCTTTTATGATCAGTTGTCAGACATTTAAGTATCCAATCTAACTGAACAACTGAGCAGTAATGAGTCTGTTTGTTTTTTTGCTACAGTTCAGCAACCCTTTAGTACTTAAAAGAATTGATGTTGGCAGCCCAGCAGTCCTGCTCATTTCCACTAAAGGTTTCAACGCCCAATTAAAGCTTTTTGACAATAACTTATTAGCCAGGCTCGTGCCATTATAATAGGGATGGCAATGGTAAGTCCAGCACTTTGGTCCAGAATAAAATGCCTCAAGTATTACATGGATTGCCATGAAATCTGGTTGACACGTTCAGATCCTCATGAACAGTAGCAATTTCAGTGATCCCTTAACGTTCCACCTAGTCCATCTTTATCAAGTCAACATTTTAATTTCCAATAACTTTATTTACATTTGGTGCACATTCCCATACTTTGTGTTGAGGAGTAATAAGCAAAAGTTACACTGTTATGCTAAACTAAGATGGTGAACATGGTAAATATATATATATATATATATATATATATATATCTGCTAGACATTAGCATGTTGGCATTCTTACAGAGTATGTCTGCATAACATTTATTTGGAGTAAATAATAATAATATGTGCAAAAGACTGCACACATATTACATATTTATTTTCCAGGAGGATGCACCACCATTACCACGTGTGCTCAGTGTGAGAAGATGATTATTGCTTTATTTGAGGGAGCACACATTAGTTCTATACATAATATTGTCCTGTATATTGTACCATTTTCAACTCCCTTCAGAAATCATTGGAGTATCATTTTTGAATATCTTTTGAATATCAGGATTGGATTGACATTGGCCAATATAAATACATTGTACATATGAATATTTGGTAGTTCATTTTCTAAAGTGCTGTAGATGCTGAATAATCGTGACTCTTCTTGTAGCAAAATTAGATTTCTATGATGTTATGATATTATTTTTGATATGATATCTGAATCATTGTAATAAGGTACCATTTTTCAGGTACTGTCTTTGCTTGATTTTGTTTGATTGTCTTTGCTTTGAGTTTATCATATCATACGCCGATGTATAGTGACTGTGATATAAAGTTACATATAATATAGCCTGATATAGAATTTTAACAATATCACCCACCCCTGGCAGCAAGCATCACAACCATAGGGCTGATATAACAGAAACACAGGCTACTGTAGGAGGAAATGAAGATTTTGTGAAGCTATTATGGGCTTAATATGGAGAAACGTGGTCAGAGGAATGGCCCAAAGTTAGAGAGAAAATGTGTATCCAGAGTCTAAACAGGTCTTAATCTGTCTTTCAGGGGGTACTTTGTGTTGACAACAAACTAACACTAATTGTATGCAACAGTTGGCTTAGGGTCAAACCTCAGAGCAATAAAGAGTGATAAATTATTGAAATAGGAAGACTACGGTAATAGTAAGACAATAAAAAAAACAAATAAAGCTCTACATTATTCCTGCTACTTTGTCTTGGAGATATAAATTACATTCATTTGCCTTTCATTTGAACCTCACATCGCAGACACTGCCACCTATGTATTTTTTTATTTTCTAGGCTGCTTTTCTAGCTTTTCTAAGCCTCAAACGTATTTCTGTTATGCCTGCATCATTCATGGTACATACTAAACTTACTTATACGCTGTTACATCAAGGCAAACTTCCCGGTCATTTTAAATGTTGAATTTCCTGCACGTGTGTTTATATTTCTCCAAAGCAATACAGGAGTTTATTTTTGTCTTTTTCTCCTTGTTGTGTTTCCTTCTCTCTGTCTGAAAGCCACCGCATTCAGCAGGGGGGGTCGAAAAACACGAGACAGCTGACGGATTGATTATAATACAAGCCTCTAATTGGGAAAGCCAGCTATTCTTGTCACTCACTGAAGACACTGTTGTTAGGGCTGCACATAATAAAAACACAGGCCTTATCTGCCATTCACAGAGGACTCTGTAGATAAATAATATATCCAGTAACCATTACAGGTGCAGGTATTCTTCTGGTACTTTATTTTTCGCTGCCAATCACTGGTGCTCATCATTATAGCCAGCAAATCTGCTCTGTGCAGCCTTTGGAAAGTTCTGTACACGGGCAGCAGAATACATATCTAACGTAGTATGAATTTGAGTAGGAGTATGAACATCTGAATAACATAACGAGCTTTATGAAAAGGCGTCACTGTCACTCACACTGCACCGCCTCCGGGCTGCATTGGGCGCTGTGTGAGCGCTAAAGAGACGCAGCGGTAAGTAGGAATGACAGACACACTCGGCACAGGTCACAGCTTGTTTTATTTTGAATTCAAACCAAGATTAGAGGGACAAGGATGCACACTGATAAATCACATCAAGTATCGCTACATATCAACTAACAACATCACAATATCTCGTAAAAGCGCTCTTGACGACAGATCCAACGTTACAAAAATGAAAAATAACAGTAGAGGAACAGAACTCGGCCCACGGTCGAAGCCAATCAATAAACATAACGAAAACACAGCAGGAAATAAGAGTTTTGGCAAGAGACGGTGATATGCACGGTATTTCCTTTCCCATCTACAACATTGTTGTATTTAATGCAGCAACAAGGCTGGCAAGCAATTTGTATCTTGCATGAAAGAATTGAAGATCTGTAAAAAAAAAAACAAAAATGAATAATAACAATAATAATAATAAAACCCTCCTAATAAAAGCTACTACAGTGCATACACACACAAAAAAACTAGCCTGAACGCACAGTTGTATGTACAGCTTGGGTCACTGGGGGATTTCAGGATTTAAAATGTATAGCACAGCACATTGAAATGTCACTGTATATATGAGCTATCAAACAGCCATGATGGAAAAAATTCATTCAGTCAACTCGGGAGACCTTCCTCAGACAGTAGAGCTAAAATTTTAAAAATGTCTTACAGCAATACAAGACCATACTGACATTTTTTTGGATTGGAATATGAAGTAATCTGTGTGTGTGTGTGTGATGATGGACATGTCTGAGGTTACGCAGTGTGGACAAGAAAGAAAAGGGGCCTGAATGAATATATAGTAGCTACGGTACACGCACTTGAAAAAGAAAAGACGCCGAACTCCAAAGAATCTCACAAACAGGAAGCTTGAAATTTGGCACCGACTTGTGCCTTTTGTACAAAGAGTTCCCCGACAACGACATACAAATCATCCATACGTTACAGTAAAAAATAAACATATCATGACAGTCAATAAATGATTAATTAGAGGGTGGGAGTAAAGATGGCAACGAGAGAGCAGACTGTGTGTGTGTTTGTGTACGCGAGTGTGTGTCAGCAGACAATGATAATCCCAAGAAAGCAAAGGTTCAATGGGCAGTCAAGGTAAATTAGAGTATGACTTAGCATATGTGCTTGTGTGGTTTTGTCTGCATGCATGTTTTCACTCTATATCGGCATTATATATGTAGCTGTTGTGTTCATGTGTGTCTCTTTTGTCTAAATTTCTACATATTCACCTACGTGTGTGTGTCTGTGTCTATATCTGCCTGTGTGTTTCTTCACGTCTGCATGTGTCTGTACACCCTTTGACCTTTCAGCCGACTCAGTGGCCCTCGCCACTCGGGGGTTTGGCGTCGTGCTGCTGGCCCCCGGCCCCTCCAGGCAGCCAGGGGGAGACAGAGTGCGAGGTGGTCTGCTTGGCCATGCTGTAGTGGCTGATCACTGTGTAGAAACGGCCCCTTGAGTTGGCGTCCTGGGCGGCGTAGTAGGCCTCCAGAGAGGCTGGGATACACCGCTTGTGCTGGGAGAGAGGAAAAGAAGTTGAGGGGTTAGATTCAATCAAATCAAATGAAATCCACTGATTTTATAGGGTCGAACGATTCTATTACGATTCTGCTATTTAAATTGTGATTACTTTCTATAACTTAAATTACAAGTCTGTATTTGTGGTGAATTTTAAATAAGATAAGTTTGTGGCAAGCATAATCTCAAATTTATCTTGTTTTTACATGAACAGAATTAGAAAAAAGTCATCACTGGTCATCAAGGTTCAAATGAAACTCCTTAGTTTTGTGTAAAAGATTGACCAACTGAGTTCTGAATCATTATCGATAACATTCAAGCGGCATGTCTAAGAAGCTAACCTAAACATTGGCTCTATAGACTGAAAACATGATCTCTGTTGTTGCTTGGGTTTTCTTTTAAAAGAAATTCTCTTATTTATATTGAGCTAAAAAATACATTGAAGGGCACTGAGGGAAAAAAATCATTCTCCAGCATCAGAAAACGAAAACCCAAGGATACATTTTATCAGTAATGTAAAAATAATAATTATGAGACAAAATGTCTGTGAGAAATTGAGACGCTGGAAACACTTGAATAGCTTCGATAAGAGGAAAAGTGCTTTTGTTGTCAGGGTCTGATCCCCCCAGTAAAAAAAACAACCTATAACCTGTATCTTTATTTATACTTTTGTTAAAGGGAAGAGGCAGCAGAATCAATTTACATTAATAAAGCCAATAGTACAGCTCTACGTTGGAACACATAAAGCAGAAGGGGGCTCGTAATACTGTAACAGAGTGTATATTAATGTAGTTTGAGTCCCTATAGCACAAGAATGTGCTTGAGTATGTTTGGACATTAACAACCTTGAGTACAGTTGTGTAGTGTATATGTCATACTGTGTGTGTGTGTGTGTGTGCACGCATTTTTCTATCGACACTTTTGCACCTGGTGAACGTGCATGCGACAGTTCTAATAATACCTCTACAGACTGCAGTCAGAGCCCCTGCAGAGGCTGCGGGCCTGAAACTACATTTATTCCACCTAAAAGACCAGATTTGTCCAGAGACACACACTTCCAAGGTGACCTCTTACAAACTACTGTGAAACTTGTGTTATAAGTGTGGTGCAGTGGAAATCTATAAGTACCAGGGAGGAGAGGAGAGGACGCCTGCATCCACATACCGCAAAACTTACAACTCAAAAGATTCAACGCTGATGTTGTACATTATCCGAACAGCAGATTGTTGGACAGGGATGGCCATATGAGCCATTTCCGTTTACGACCTCAGCCATATGGATCAGGAGTTAGTGAGCATAATTTGGTAATTACTGTAAAATAGGCAGCAAGTCTAATTTTCATTTAATAGTCGACATGACTAATGACAAATGAGTGCAGCCTCAATGGAGTGTCTTACTCTGGCTTCTGTGTCAAGGAACAAAAGCATAAAATTACATTTGATTACACTGGTCATAACAAAATCACTGATATCACTGATTGATGATTGCCGGTCTCGTAAGCCCTAATTAGCCCCTTCTTGTAATGTGACCTCGGAAATGAGCAAAAGTAGTTCCTCTCCCATAGGAAACTGTGCGGTCTGCTCACCTGTAATTCTTTATTTAGACATTAGCGAGGGTAGCAAGGGAGATGGTGAAGGGCAGAGAGGATTCAGAGCCTTGCGTAAGGATACTTGGGCAGACTGAATATATCACTCTATATCACTCTGAAAGGAATAGTTCCATCGATTGATTGCCTAAAGGAATGGTTCGTCCTTTTGGGAAATACCCTTCTTCATTTTGAGACGATTGAGGCTGCTCTCATGTCTGTCTGTTAAATATGATGCCAGATCCAGCAGCTGGTTAGCTTAGCTTAGAAAAAAGGGGGGAAATGGGTAGTCTGGTTCTGTCCAAAGGTGAAAAAAAATCTGCCTGCCAGCACCTCTAAAGCTCACTAATGAACATCTAGTTTGTTTATTTATACAAAATCTGAAGTTTAAGAAGAACAAGTTAAGGTTTAAGGGTGTTGTCTGGACTCTGAGAGATAGTCCGACACATGACCTTTTGTAACATGGTGAGTTGCCTTTCACTTCATCTTTTGTCTGTCTGTGCTAATTATTAAGCTGTGTTGTTGGTGGATTTTGTCTCTGTTTCTCCCTGTTTACATTCTAAACTAAGCTAAGCCAACTCGTCAGCTTTTGGCTGTAGCTTCATTTTCAATGGGTACGAGATAGGAGAGTCATATCTCTCCTCTCATCTAACTCTCTGCCAGAAAGCAAATGAGCAATTCTCCCAAAATGTTGAGCATTTGCTTAAATTATCAAAATATAAAGAGGCAACCATTTCCATTAATTAGCCATTTATGAGACATGTTCACCTATTGTGGGATGTTTCATCGGCTAATCAAATCAAAGAATGTGAAATAAAGAAAATAATCATTAGTTGCAACCCTACTTAAGTCAGAGGGGCTAACAATCCACCCACTGCACAGTCCTGCTCCTTCTGATAGGTGTGTTGTAACACTGTAAAATGAAATAGAGGCCACATATGGGTCTTACCTTATAAATGAATCCATCTGGGCAGGCGTGGTCGTAGGTGAAGGCTTTATAAACCACCAGGAACACGATGCAGGCGAGGAAGGCCAGGGCAAGGATGATCAGGATCGTCACCTGGAGGGAGGACAAATGCTGGTCAGTGTGTGTGTGTGTGTGTGTGTGCCAAAGTAATAAAAGAGACTGTGAGCATGTGGTTTATATACAGTATGTGAGACAAGGTTAGGGTTAGACAGCGAGAAAGATGGAGTATGTCCACTAGTGTGCGTGTGTGTGTAGTCATAATAAATGGTACAGTAAGATGCTGCCCACTGAGGTCAATAGCTCCTCAAGGCAAGGTGTTCCTGTTGAGCTACGTGATAAATGACTCAGGTTGTGACACTATGCATGGATAAATATAAGCCATCAAGTCAGTGATGTAAATCAGCAGCACATTTGATTTCTCTGCTGTTTAAGCTTTCTGATGCATTCTTGTGCATTGTTCAGTTTTTGGTGGGTTTCTCCAGACAGACACAGTACTCACAGTACTGCGCCAAGACCTTTACCTTTCAGTGTAATGGACCCTTTTCAGAGCCGACTTATCATAGCAGGGAAAGCAGAGGTGTTACTAATTACATTAAGAATGGCTCCGTTCCATTTAAGTTCCCCAGAAAGCCATGACAGTGTGACAGTGAGCCAGCATGCACAGTACCAGTACCAGGACCCTGAAACTGAATTCCTTAACTCTATTATTTACACCTGAGATTTTCCTATGGTGATGTGTCAAAATGTCTTCCATTAAAAAAGCCTATTATATACATGATCTTCTAATTACATTTCTCAAATAAATAAAGTTGACATATATATCCATAGAAACTTTCCCTCATTAAATTACTAATGTCCTGCAAAAGCGAAAGCTCACTTAAGCTACTGCTGACTTGTCTCGGCTTAAACATAATCTTCTTGTAATCCTCAAAGATATCACAAAAACATATTGCTCAAGGACTTTATATCGTATTATCACTTTACAAACATTTTGAAATGTGGTGTTTTGGCTCGACAATGCACAATTGCATTTAACATAAAAAAATTATATTGTTGTGTACACTGATGTTGATTTAGCCCATCAATGATGGGGACTGGTGGATTGATATTCTGGGGCTGATATTTAAAGGTTTACAAGCTACTCATTTGGTTTGGATTCCTTTAAAAAAATTTAAAAAATAAAATTATATATGAACAAAATGTAGGTGTTTGCCTCACGTCCATGCATTTTCAACACTTTTGTACAATGTTTGTCCCGAAAGAGCCGTGACACATTTATCTGTCCCATGTCAGAGAACTGTGGAAATGTACAGTATGTGACATGAGAGCCAAGAGCAGCGCAAAGAATGGCACAAAAGAAACATGATATTTTTTTACCTGTAGATAAAAATACAGCAAGATGCATTATTTGTGACAATAAAGTGCCAAACAGATGCAACATGAGCAACCTCTTTAAACATTTAAAGACAAAAGGTAAAAGGAACAAGAAGCCCAGACATCCAAGACTCCTCCACCACCCTCCATCTGACAAAAGATGTTGCAGGAGAATTCTCAAGAAGCAAAGCATATCCAGGTACAGGTGGCACTGTTATGTTTTTGCCATGTATTTGCCTGTCTGTCTACTCTGAATAGTTTTTGTAATAAATTTGTTATTAAGCACTGGTAATGTCTCATGTAATTTTTTTTCTGAAGAATGACCATATTTTGAAAAACCACATACCCATTTAGGAAATGATCAGTATTTGCATCAGTATAATTAAAATCAAAACAAAAAGTATAATCTTGAATTTAAAAAGTGCTCATCCCTGGTCAATGATGATCCACACTGACTTTGGTGTTGATGATGGGGTAGGTGAAAATGTAATGGATTTCAACTGTCGGGCATCTTGTTTTTTAATCAGCCTCATGAATCAATCAGCATCCTTCCTGACACCAAACCTGTGCTGATTATCGGTTCACTTAAGTCAGCAAGAGAAATCAATTAGCCCTTCATCTACTTTCTGAATGTATCCAGCTGTTTACTGCAAGAGGCAGAAGATGGGGAGAAAAAAAGCTCTTCCTTTTCTTATTGTAAATACGGCGGAGGCAAACAGATTTATGAATTACATTTTGTGAAAGCTCAAGCATCTACGAGGTGTTCAAGTGTGCAAATTAAGCCTTTCAATTCAGTTACTGAAAAAAAAAAACTGGAACAAACTGAAATGTTCTGGTCAATTTTTTTACAACAAGGAACTGTGAAATGTTATCAGCATTTGCTTGGACAGAATCAAAACGCAATGCGGTGTGAAAAATGCTTAATAGCAGCCAAAAGCAGAGCTAATCTAAAATGATGGAAATAACACATTTATATCTGCGTACTGATGCAAATACGAATGCCTCAGTGCAGTTTGAGGTGTGAAATATTCATTTTTCTGGCAGCCTAGACAATGTCGTAGTAAAGCAGATTAACATATAAAAGGATTTGTTTCCTCCTACTTCCTACTTGACACCCTGATTGGGTGCTTCTGAGCGAGCATTTAATTAGAATTATGCAAATCGAGTGCAAAGGATCACTGTATTTAAAAATGGTATTGTCTGCAAAGTCATAGCTGCCCCTGTAGGTATGTGTGTGTGGCGTCTGTCATCCCCACACACACAAAAAAACAGCTGACATTAAAAAAAGTCACATTTATAACAGCGAGCGAGTTGAAGAGAGTAGAACCTTCCATAGCGGATGAATATTTCTCATTTCCTGTTTCCATTTCTGGACAGACGCTGAAGCCGTTCCTGTCTTACAGTCCTCCATGTGATCTGTCACAGCGAGGTGTCAGAGCAATTACACATGGGTGTGATCATTAGTCTCCATCAGTGTTGTGGGGGTGGACAGGGACATGCAAGCTAAGTGACTGTTTACTTGATGTCAACAGGGGGACACGACTCTCAGCCTTGGTCATTGCAGACACTTTCTGTAAATTACATCTCCCACATCACACACTGCAACGCATTTAAAAGGACGCATTAAAAGTCACAGCGACCCATCTTTTGGAGTTGCAACAGGCGTAGAATGACTGATTAAGACGCATCCTGACCCCCTTTTTGAATAGTGATGCACATGAAACAGCTTATTAAGAAGAGGGATTACTGTAAAGCTCCTCATATCACGGATGAGCAATGAGTGTTTTACACATGTGGAGACCCAACTTTGCTTAGACACTTTGAAACATGAAACGATTACTCAAGTTGCTGGTGACTGAGGAGATTTGCTCTTTTTTGCGCGAGTAAAATGGAGGAAATTTAAACTGCGTGCATTTGAATTATCTGTCTGTGTAATCCACTCACTCATTTCACATCTTAGGGTATGGTTTTGCACACTTCATAGCATTAACTTGATAAAGGGTGTTTCATAATATTAAACAGAACATACACACTCTAGGATGCAGCCTGGTTAGCTTATATAACAGCTACACTATTAATGTGTGAGTCTCATGTACTTTAGCAGTACATGTCATAATGTGAGCAACAAGAGGAGATTTTTTTTAAATGTTATAATAGAATGAGACCTACAATGCTGATAATGAGCTGAAAACAAAGAAAGTTTTAAATACAAATGTCTTTTAATCTCAGTCGATGCTTTCTTTAATTGTTTTCCTTACAGGTTACAGTACTCATCACTGATTAGCTTATACAGAAGATTGACACCTAGCTACCCCATATGACCATGACAGGTTCAAGGACTGCTGTAAATATAGGATATTTACATGTATAATGAGTAGGATTTGTAAACACAAGATTTGAAATCACCCAACTAAAAACGCAAGCTCTTCTGGTGGTTCCATCTGCTTACAATCTGGCACCTAGTCGCTACGTTTACCACACCTCACACTTTGCATGCTGTTATTGGCTGGGGGCTACACACCGCTGCCCAAAGGTTTATGCCCGGAAACATCACAAACCACAGCACAATGAAAAAATACAGGCAGAGGGCAGGGTCTCTGCAGACACTGCCATACACCTGATGATTGAGAGGCACTATTTTTTAAAGAAAATCCTTTTCGCTATACCTTTACATTGCTTTGTAAAACAAATGCATAATCATAATGCACAAGACAGTCCATAGCCAGTCCATAATTGGAAATAATTTGTTACTGTAATGCAGTAACAATTTTACTATACAATATTAGAGCAGGGTACTACATCTGAAATAGTCATTCAGTAAATTATCTATTGAATGAAGCTGTCTTCCCATAAAACATATTATCTGACCGCTCTTTGATGATGCTTAAAATGAGGTCAGGATATGGCACATGCATGAAACAGATTAGTGGTATTAACCCTGGTGTGGAGAGTGCAGCCTACACTAACATTCGATGACACTTTCATTGTAGATTCAACACAGCCAGCAGCAGCAGCCCAAGCGATGGTTCAGGCATTGACAGAGCCCGCCAGTTGTAATAGAAGCGATCGCTTCAAAATCCCTGTTGACGAAGCCACAGCAGCCATGTGGTGTATAAATCCATTAAAAATCTATCTTGACCTTTCTCCATTATTCATAATCTGGCTGAACTACCTAGTAAACCTTAGGAGGTCGTTGGGGTAACGCTACCAGCGTAGTGGATGAAGACTCCCTCCATGCATGAAGTGGATTCGTACTTTTATCTGCCCCTATCGACTGGCCTGACGCAATATTCCTCTTTGACAAGATAATGCTCTTATTTATCTGATATCGGCTGAATCTGTTCCAGGGCTGCGGTCACATTAAGCGTAAGCAAATAAACATAACGGAATACAACAAAATACAATAGCATGTAATACATAATGTTTTTTTTTGGTCAGGCGAGGCTTTATATCTTTCAGCCTCCCCGACCCACAACAACATCATCCTAGTTTCTGTGGAATACGGTTGATATGGCTGTTTTGTGCCAACCTACACCACTATCACCACCAACACAACCATCATCCTGTTTGCTGCACGACACAGATAACAGACAGACGTTTATTTTTCTTGGATGCAGGTAGAAGCAACGCATGCTGCTGTAATTTGGACGAAGAGCAGCGTGTCCTTAACAAGGACTGGCTCCATCAGTAAAGATTGGATTGACTGCATTTTGCCATTCACATGGATCTGATTGTTTTTATGCAAAAATGCATTTTACCAGCATCACAGTCCCCACTCGTGCATTCACACTGTTTGCCCACATGAAACTGGAAGAGATAAATAAAAGCTTAAAAGCAAAATCAAAATTGAACACCATCAAAACTAAACAAAAAGGAATCAGACTCATCTCATGCCTCTTTTATCCTGATGAAATACCACAGGAGGCTGTGAAGTGATCACACACACGTTCACTCTTTCTTTGTGCAGAATCACGTTTGATGATTTCAAGGTGCTTTTACTCAACATTTATTAAAAGAGGAAGACCAAACTGAGTTGAAAAATCAATATTGTCAAGGGTCATGGTCAAGAGCAATTACAATAAGATAAAAAAAAATATCACCCGGAAACAAGATTTGAATTAAACACAAAAACAAATGAAATAGTTGAATATATCACAAAGAGGATCACATTCAGGAAAAGACCTTAAGTGGCACCTTAAAGACAACTTAAAATTCCTTCACAGTTGCCTGAAGCCCAAGATGATGTCATCTAACAGTCAAAAACCTTGAAATATTTTACAAAAGACAAAGATATCTAAATTGGAAGTGAACTTAGTCGTAATATCTAATTAAATTTCATTCACTGAAATGAAAAACCTAACCTCTACAGCTGAGGAACTGGTGAACGTTTTGGCATTTCAGAATATATAAATCATTAATCAGAATTGTTCCCGACCATTTTTCTGTCCATGAACTACAACATATTTTCCCTGTCCTTTGTTCTCCTGCATCACAGGGTTACTGTCAGTGAAACAACCAGGCGACTGCAGCTGTAGACGGCTGTGTATCATGGAGAAAGGCAAACAATTAAACCAGATTATAAAGGATCCAGTAGGATTGCTCCTTTGTTCACCTGCTTCCTCATCTCTTGACTCCATATTAAGCACCTACAGTCTACCTATTGTTTATCTTTACCCATCTCTTCTCCACACACACCACCTGCTTATTTTCTCTCGCACCTACTCCCTCTGGATGCTTGAAAATGATTGATTTATGAGTCTGATATTTTCCACAGAATAAACTTTAATTATTTATGGCAGTATAGTGCATCATAAGTTCAAAGACATTTTTCCTAAATGGATATGGATTCTTCACAGCTTATTTTGCCACTCTTTGACATATGATTTCTCTCCTTTTTTTTCTTTTTTCTATTTTTTTTTTTTTAACACCACGCCACGTTAGAATGCAACACACCGCCCACACTCTCACTGCTGGAACTTGACGAGCCATATGGGGGAGCAGACACCTCCTCGCGCTCACTCGAGGAAAAGAGGAGAATATGTAACTGTGTGTGTGTGTTTGTGTGTGTGTGAAGAAGGGAAGGTGGGTGTGTGACAGGGGAGGCATGCGAGAGAAAAATGACGCTGATAAAAACAGATAAGAGAGTGACAGAGGGAACAAAGTGAGAAATAAAGGAGGAGATGGCAGAGACAATAAAGCAACGCGCGAGAGGCAGACAGAGAGCGAGCGATGGAGATCAAGGGGCAGATGGAGGATCTCGGTCCCTCTCTCGGTAGCAGGTGGCAGAGGCAGACAGACGGACAGACAGGGAGGCAGGCGGGTGGGCAGCAAACACAATGGGATATCGGTTGATGCATCAATCAATACACCACTGAAGGAGGCATTAACAAATATTTTTCATTCATCTTCCTATTACCCCTCTGACACCTCCTCAAAAGCAGCACAAAGGAGGATCAAGGTGTTCATGGATTATTTTCTGCTCCGTTGTGTACTCCACAGAGAAGCCATGCGCTGACATGCCGGGGCTACACGCATTAAAAAAGAGCTATTAATATTAAATGAGAAAAAGTTCTAATATTAAAATACGTTTTATCTTGGATGTAATAATCTGCGATGCCTTTGGGGGAAGTTTGTTGATTAATGAAATTAATGAACGCGGTGGCAGGGCGAGCCACTGCGGAGGGAGAGACTCCACTAAAAGAAAAAAATTAAGAAATAATTAAATAAATAAAGCTTAAAGGTTACTTGTCAGATCGCAGCAAAAGCCAGAACATGTCCACCAGACTCGACGTCCGGCAGTAAAGGATAGAACGAGAGGGGGATGTCCGCCCGAAAAGATAATTCTGGGTTAATACAACTTGGCTGTTATTTTGTTATTAAGGTTTAGCCATCGGTTCAGTTCATTATAAAAACACCAAGTTAACTGCCAGGATCTCAGAAAGCAGCAAAGTCAATAAAAATAATCTGAATAACAATGATCAGTCTGTTTTAAACTAAACCCACAGTTTAGCCAAACTTCTTATGACGAGAAAATGGTGAAATTACTACCTGACAGTTTACAGACTAAATTCCTGGTTCAGATCTGACCTAGCCTACTCCCTGTATTTGTATTGTAATCGAGGTCATGAGTGCACCTTCACACCTGCGCTTTTGCTACTGTGTCAAAATGTCCTCAGTGAAAACGGTGTGTTTGTCAAGTAAAAATGTTTCTAGCCTCACACGATGAGAAGATTTGCTGCTTTTCTGTCAGACTGTTGGACCAGACAAATCAAGTGAACTGAAGACATCGCCATGAGCTTTGGGAACTTGTGATTTGCTTGTATGTTAAATAAACACTGAGGAGCAGATGATAAAAATAACTATAGAAACAATGCTCTTTATTGTGACACCAGACATAAAACTCCTCATTCTCACTTCATAACATTAAAATAATAAAAATGTAAATTCTAAGGCAAAGAATATTTTTCATTCATTCCCTCTGGGACCAACCCAACCAATCTAGCCTGAGGTGTAGATGGAGATGTGCCCTGCAGAAGTGTGTTATCGAGACTAAGCCCTCACCTGTTTATCACATGTGTCGGCGTCTAAGTCAGGGATCAGCTCGCTACATAAAAATGTAAATGAAATATTCTCTTATCCTCTTAAGGCAGTTCTGTAATGACGAAATTAATGAGGTGGATGACTGCATACCTGTCAGGGCAAGTGGCTGGAAACTACAACTGATAACTGAAAGGTCACAGGTTTGATCCCTCTGTGTCCTTGAGCAAAAGAAAGAGCCCCCCACCTACTGTCACTGTACAATGTAAAAGTAGATGAGGGCATTAGGTAAATAATACCAACATTTTTTTTAATCATTAAAACCAAAAACTAAAGCAGGTTAGGACAAGGCACCAGAGGGCATGTGGGTCATCTTTTGGTTTCTCAGTGGTGGAAGAAGTCTCCAGTACCTTTTAAGATAACATGCCAAAACAACAGTATAAAAATACTCCACTATGAACAACAGACCTTACAGAAGAAGTACAGGCCAAATTTGATTAAAATCTAAAAGGTTAAAGTAATCATTTAGTAGAAAAATGGTCCCTGTGATTGATATGCTTGTGTACACTGAGTGGCCATTTCATTAGGTACACCTGTATAATCTAATGTATTCCAATACAACAGCACTGCTACTTTTACAGAGTTTGTAATGTCCAGTCATCTTTGAATTTATGGCCGAGCTGTTGTATTGAATTTTATGAGATCGTACAATATCAAAGTGGCCGCTGAGTGTGTATTGCATTATCAGATGAATACTGATGCATAAATAATTTTACTGGTCGTAACTGGTCAAGGTGGAGTCGGCTTTAACTACTTTTTCATACAATTCATACTGTAGTTCAGTCCAGCGGCTCCCAAACTACTGTACTGATCAGGCCCCCTTCAAAGGGTCACAGGTTGAATCTGATACAATACATACTTCTGCTGTGCAGCTTGGACGTTTCTCTAATATTTGCTTTGGTAATGACATATTGGACCTGTTTGAGCCTTGTGCAGTTATTTAAATCAAACCATCATGAGAAGTTTAGAGGGGGAATCTCCTTTTTTAGTGGAACTGCTTACAACTCATGCACACCATGAAAGATGACTAAAATAAACCTTTTTTGTAAAGGGGCATAAGCCACAAGCCACTGGTTTGATCATTAACAATGTAAGTAACTATGAGCTATAACTGTTACCTAAATACAACAAAGTAAAAAGTGCAGTATTTTCCTCTGAAATGCGGTGGAGTGGCAGTGTAAAGTAGCACATCAAGTAAAAGTGCCTGAAAATAACACTTCACGTTGGTTTCAAGCATGATGCCACAGTTCGACAGAAACACACTTGTGCTACTGATCCTGTGTGCTCTGCTTTTTCTCCCAAAGCATCTCACTGCAAAGTTCTCTTTGTTTTTAGTGGAACAAAGACAACTCTCAGAGCAGGGATCTATGGGGAGATGGCTACCTCAGAGCAGAGGATCTGAGATGGGGCAGAGGGATGTCAAGGAGACCGTGTACGGGGATTTGAGCTCTCGAGGACTGGCTATCCGGTTGAGACAAGCATAGCTACAGTAGTGTGGCAACAAAGTGCAAAACACTCCGTCGCTGTCGAGATGCATCGTGTCTCGAATGGAAACAAACTGTTAAAATGCCAGCCTGACAAAACACGAGATTTTCCTCTGATCGCAGGTCAGCTGAGGTCTGCACACAGGAGCATGTCTCCCTCAGAGCTTTGCAGGAGGTTTCGCCTAGTGAGGTCAACAAGCTACATTGTTCAGTATTTTTCAAAAACAATGAAAAGAACATGGGCTTTGTGGATACTGATGCCGTGACCATGCTGTTTTTCTTTTTATAGATCTACCATTTCATATAAAGGTCACTCGGATGCAATAAAGAAAACAAGTAATGACAGCAGTCTTGGATCAACAAATTTAAGAACTGAGACAGATTTGATCATGTTAAAGCTTCTTGGGCACTTATACAGAAAAGGGTAGAAGCTAAATTCTGTCTGGTATGAACAAATTTAATCTCCCTCTTTCTGACGGCACACATCCGGAGGTGATGGAGGTACAAACACTTTGTACTTGAATTGTCCTCTGCGGGCCTCCTCCAGAAAAAGCACAGTAAGTAGTTGCTGAATTTTCTTTTCAACCAGACGAGGTCGGCTATTACACCACAGATTGTGTGTTAGAAGCTAAAAAGGGAGATATACCGGCCAGAAACGAACTACAGCACTTTAAAATACCCAACCGCCCCATGAAAAGTACAAGCATCGCATGCGGCGATCATCTCAGTTCATTTTTTAATCATCTTAAACCTCAGGATCACGTCCGTGTTAGCCAATCCGACTCATAAAATGTCTGATGCGATCGAGGGATCCAGCTGTTTCGATGCTGAGCTGGGAGGCGAGAGATATAAATCCTGCACGATAAAACATAAGTGTCCGTGGTGACCTGGCCTATTTTTCAGGCCCTTCGCGATCTCAAACATTTTTCGTGAGAAAGTTATAATCAGTCTGCGTATAATGCGTTGTGTTTCCTACTTTAGAGAAGATCAGGCCCCAGGAACAGCACTTTTTTAGAAATGCTACACGAGGCTAAACATACAATGAAAGGGTCTGACTGTGCTGGAATACTAAAGGCTTTTTTCCTGGGTGTGTGTGTGTGTGTGTGTGTAGATAGCGTTATTATGGATTCGTACTCCCTACGCTGTTTTGTAGTGAGATGCGTCATTAAAGAACATCAAAAGTCTTTCTCTCACATGCAGCCAGACTGAGTACCAAGAGAGACAGTGCATGTTCAGCAAGAGGTACATGCTAATTATGCTAATGTATCCCAATTAAGCAGGGTCTCTATGGAGACAAAACTTCAAAGGTTTTGCCGGAGCACGCTGTCATATTGGTTAAAGACGCCGCTCGAAGGAGAGCGTGCTCTCGGGGTATAGACTCCAAGTCAAAGAGAAGGTGGGTTTAAATTGACAGAAACGGGGAAACAGGAGGCGACGGAAAGGGTCAGAAAATGCATAAACAAGAGCACAATGAGTAAACACCACGTGATACTCAATTGCCGAGACCTACTGCACCCTCAAACTTCCAACACACCTGCAGCGAGGAAACAGACCGATCAATAATGACGACAAATCCATATGGGGGCACAAACCCACGCAAACACACGCTCATTATGAATCAGTAATAAGTCTCTGAGGAGACACTAAACATCTGGATTAGATTTGCTAATCAGCTCCTACTCCGCTAGATGAAGATGTTGCAGGAGAGGAGATATTATTTATGATGGGAACCGCCTCTCAGCACACAAGCGCGCGCACACACACACTCACCTGCGCGCACAGGGACACAGCACACTTAGCACACCTCTAAACTGTTGTTTACATCACAAGACAAGGTTCATTACTCTAATGTATCCCCAGCTCTCAGTCTCCTGGGTGTTTTTTATGTTGCTGCATATGTTCTCCATGTAGACAGGTGTGGGTGTGTGTGTGTGTGTGTGTGTCTGAGCTGGGCTGCTACTTCATCACTCTTAATGTCTGCAAGTTTTACGTTGACAGATGACTTTATGACTTTTTTAAATAGCTGCATTTAAATCAAATTAAATGTTTGTGCGATCTCTTTCAGTGAGCTAAAGTAGTGATTTTGGTATTCAAAGAGAAGGTTGGTAAATTACAAAAGTAATTCTTCCTGTCTTATTAAATGTTTTTTTTAATTGAACTTGTTTATATATTTAGTGAGTTCATTTAAATTCTGGTATTTTATTATGTATATGTTTCTGTCTTGTTATGGATCCTTAAAGCAATTCTTGCTAACAAAGGTAGCATTATCAACAGTACATTATTATTTCTATCATCAAATCCTGTTCTTTTCTGTTATCATTTTATACATAATTTTAGGCATTTATGTGTTCTTCCTCTACAGAGTAATTTACAGTGAGCACAATACTAAAATAATAAAATTAGCTTCAGGTATTGGCTCACCCAAACAATGGAAATAAGTTAACCGCAGAGGCCCCGACAGTCCTTCTGTAACAACAGAATAATCACAGGAGAGATCTGTTCAGGGAAGAAATATGAGAAATAAAAGTTGAGGAGACAGATAGAAAGGATTTTTGCACTTAGGAGTAGATGGGAGGAGGGATGTGATTCAGTGGGGAGAGGGGGGTGTGGGGATCTGTCTTAAAGAGAGGAGCTTTAGGGGTGAAAACAGATGATGGGGAGAGACTCTGAGCCGCCAGCTGCCCCAAATCATTGTTGGAAGGTCACCACGCCATTTTTACCATTTCACGATCGTTTGAAAGTGAGTCGAGTATGTCAGTCAACTCGCTTAATGGTACAGCAGCGGCATGTTTTCTTATCAGAGCCTCGGTATGACTAAAACATACGGCAGGAATAGGTGGATCGATGGCAAGTACAGATGTTAAAGTGAGAGGAAACAACAGAGGAGCGAGAGGTGGAGGGTCAGACTAGTCATCCGCAGTCTGTCTGTCCGTCTAATTGCTCCCATGGCTCAGCTTGTCAGAACAACTGCAGCAAAGTGAAGGACTCTGGCTGAGGACAGGGGCCAAGATGACTGCTCACTTTCTGCACTTTATCATTTTCAACATGGAAACATCAAAGCCCGGTTTCCTCTTGGGCGCACGTCTCCGTTTCTGTCGTGGTAGAACGAGCAGATACTGACTGGCAGCAAAGAATTCGTGCTTTGAGTTTTATCTGCCTTCAATTCATCGTACCTGCATAAGGGCCTCAATTAAAAGATTACATTTTAATCCCACCTATCATGGAGGAGTTACTAAAGGTAACAACATGTGCCCAAAATGAAATGACAAAATTCAACGTTTGTAATTTCCCCACAGGAGGAGACATGTTATCGTTTCCATCCATCATTTGTCTGTGCCTTCCAAAACTCTGCTGAAAAACATTTGTTTTGAAAAACTGGAAGGTGCTCAGAGAGCATCTTAAAAATGAATCTCTTGAATTTTAAGACATTTAAGACACTTTTACATTCATTTACATTCAGATCCACATCAGCATCAACCACTGGAGACATGTGCCAGATATTTTTCTACTCAAGTAACTGCAGCAGATAAATGAGGAAAAAAAAGGTTTGAAAGAATACCTTAGGTCAGCACCAGACACTGATTACTTTTTCCTCAGGCAGCGGCCTAATTTTCCACTGAATTTTATTGAAATATGCAAAGAACTTTTAGCGATATCCTGCTAGCTATCAAAAACAAAAGACACAGAGAATAATTACGTTCACAGGCAGCTTTCAAGCAACCAATTAAGAGCCTAAAGAAAGAGTGACTTAATTCGATCCCCTCACAAAGTAACTGGCAAAATAAAACTGGATTAGATGGTGTTGAGATGAAGGAAAACACAGTCTTAGCTAAACATCATGTTGGCTGTTTTCATTCTTACCCCGAGCCGTGGTGGATCTGGAATAAAAGCTGCAGAACATTTAAACAAGTCACTCTACATGTACACGCGCCAAGAGACTTAACACTGTCAGACTGCTCGCACTTGTTGGCCATCGATCAGGCTCAGAAATCCTTTTTATTCTTGGCAACCCCTGACAACTGAGTTTTCGCATTAAGTCCAACGACAGAGTTTGGATGCAGCCGCCTCTGCGTCGCTGCATAAAAACAACACAGCATGGTCACTCTTAGATGGATTCAGGATTCGTTTTTTTTCTGTCCTCGCAAATTGGATTTTCTCTTTGCCGTGACCTTTGAGATAAAACAGGACGCGCCACTCTTCAGGTCTTCCTCGTCTACCGAACGGGTGGGAGAGATGATTTATGTGCATGTGTTCACGCGTGTGTCGATATTGATACGCAGGCAGCGATTGAAGTTGCCTGTCCTTTGAGGGCGCCGCTTGATAAGGGATCTGAAAAGAGAAGTGGAGTGGAACAAAAGCCATCTGGACTTACAAACCATCCCAAATTTCACTTGCACAGCAGCAATGTCTGTCTCCGTTGCCGCGATGTAATGTCGTTATCTGTCTGTCTGCCTCTCTATCTGGCCCTGGAGACTGCCAGTTGTCTGTCCGTCCAACCGGTGTAAGTGTCTTGTATGGTGGCTGACACGGAGGACCTCTTTACAGTGACAAATGACTCAGACTTGAGTCGGCTTTGAGGCCTTTGGGACGGCGGCGTGACCTAACCACGACTTGTGTTTGTGGTTCAGTGGAGCGTGAAGGCAGCGTCCGACCGCACGCTGGTTTTGATTCACAAAGTTTTACAGCCTGTTACCAGCATCCTCTTCCCGTCTGTTTGACACTGAGAACTAATTTTCTTGCTAGCATGAAGCCAATGCAGCCATCACACTCAGTCATGGCCTAAACTGAACATCGCAGCCCGAACCGATTCATAAATTAACAATAAGGAGACTCAAAGTGTGCACACTTCAAGCGAGTGCACACCCGCCAAGGCTGTAGGATCTGGGGATCACATCTGGCTAGTTAATTTAATCACAAGCCAATTTTGAACAATAAGATGTCTGTGAATATCTGCCAATTGGAGCTGGCACGGTTATAACAGGAACTGGCAGCATGTGTGTGTGTGTTTGTGTTAGAAACGCTTCCCGGAACTGAGTTTGATGAGAGCGTGAGCACGCCACCATCGCCGCCGAAGACGACTGTTGGCTTGATATGACACGATGGAGAGGAAGAGAGAGAAAAGACGTAAAACTGAATCAAACGTGCGAGCTGGACAGATGCGAGGAGGTGAAGGGGAAAAGACGAAGAAGATGGAGACGGGGCAGGTTAAAAGAGCGGAGGGAAGGAGATGGAGGGAAGCCAAAGAACGATAAGTAGCCAGTAAGGTTGCCGGGCTGAATCCCTGAACAGGTTAAGAAAGCCGCACCTCTGTAACCAATTACTTTCAAGCTGCCTTTGGGCGAAAACCTGCTGAGGTGCAGATAATAATACTGCAAGACGATTATTACATTCAAGTCAGCTCAGAATTCGTTTAAAATGAGTTTCTACGTGTGGAAAAAGAAAACTGAAAGTATAACTAGATAGCCCTTCAGTGTATATATGCCTCAGGTTGTAGTCACCTAATGCCAATTCTACAGTGCGTTACTGAAGAAGCATATAGTGCTGTATATACTGTCCATAGTCTCCCCTAAGGAAAAGATGTGGTTATAAATGGATAAAGGTGTTGCAATGAGATATATTGTTTAAATTTTGCATCTGCATGAGCCTGTGAACAATCATTCTTATGTATGAAATATTTCAGCAGCTACTGGATGGTTTTCTATGGTTCTGTTCAAGTTTTCTTCAGGCATGGCGCTCCGAGGGTGAATTTTAATGATTTTCATGACTTTCCCTATAATACAACCATGAGGTTCACATTTTTGGGTTTTTGAGTAAAATGTCTCAACAACTGTTGGATGGATTCAACATTACATCTGACGCAGACATTCATGGCCCCCCTCAGGAGGAATTGTAATAACTTTGTTTTCATACATTTTTTTCCACCATTATTTTGTGGGGATTTTTTCATATCCAATTCAGTGGTTTAAGAACAGAGGGCATCATGTGATATAAAGATTGTAAAATCTCTTGAGGCAAACTGTGGTTAGCGATGATAGGTTCCATAAAAAAAACTGACTTGACTTTAATGATTGGTTCCTTAGCGTACTGTCATCAGGTCAAAATAACAGCTGTTTAGTACTTTCACATTAGCCTCAGCTGATATTTGTTTTTAAAGCTTGTTACAGATGTTGGCATTCAAACATGCTGAAACAAAATGGTGACCAAAGTAAATTATTATGCCATTAATCATCTTGTTAGCATTGTTAGAATGCAGACATTCACATTTAGCACAAATAGGTGCTTTGCTAAAGTAGGACATGGATGTAGATTCTTAGTCTTGTTTTAAAAAAAAGTTACTCTGGGAAATGTATATAAGAATAATTCACTAATTAAGTGAAAATCCAGTAAAAATACCAGTGTAAAGACTGGATGGATCAGATGCATTAGGACATAAAATTCAGGTGAAAACCTGTTGAAAATACCTTTTTTTATATATTTTGTATATCAGGGAAAGTCAGTAAAATAAAACAATTCAGCAGTCTTAAATACACAGATGTTTAAAAATAGAAGTCCACAGTGGGATGTGAGGCTCGCATACAAACACATTATCATCTCGTTTTCTTGTTTTCGTAACGCCTGCTGTACTCCAAGTGCAGCAGTGGAGTTTACATGCTGTTCCTCCCACATCAGCAAAAAAAAAAAAGCATCCGCCCTCTTCTTCCCCTCCCTCTGATCTTCTCCCGCTTTCTGCGGCGCACAAGGTTCAGAGTATTATACTAGCGCTGAAGGTAAATCAATTGTTCCCCCATTACTCACTTGAATGTCCGTGTGTGTCTGTGTATGTGTGTGCACATCAGCGTGGGTGTTTAACTGAGAAGAGACGAACACTCCCTACAATCAGCGTACTATTAGTCATCCATACAAAACAAGAAAGAACAATACGTGGAACAGGGGGGCTGCGCGAGGTTTCGAACCACAGCGGTAATTACTTCCAACCTGACAAACAGTGAAGGCCTTCTATGGAGGCGGCAGATTGCAGCAAAGCTTTTATCAGAAGGCAAAGTGGAGGTAATAATGGGATAATTGTTTTGGACGATGGCTGCCTCTCCCGTCGTTACCTGCGCGGGCCCGCTAACTTCTGCTGGCACCAAAACACGCTCGGCTTGGCAGTCGCGGCGGCGTCATGTGGTTAGGTACGCGTGTGTACATGTCCACGTCCGCGTGTGTGTGTGCATGATGAGGTTTGTGTTGGCATTTGCCTGGGAGTGCGAGAGCGTCCTGCAGGAGTGGGTGTGCGCTGGTGGGTTTGAAGTGTGAGCGTGGGGGCGAGAGCCGGCCAAGTACACCATGTTTCCTGGATGGCGAGCGAGCCAGAAAGCAAGCAGGACAACACAAATTAAATCTCCCTTTCATCAGCCGCTACACCTGTATCTCCCCCAATCCCGGCCCCACTGCGCCAGACTAATCCTTTCCTCTCCTCCAAGTCTTCGCTTTCAAAGATGCTCTTTGTGACATTTCCTATTTACCGGTAAAAAGTCTGCGGATGAGCGCGGTGGCGAACAGGGAGGAGAAGGAGAGTGCAGATCTTTAGCAGCAAAGGTCGCAAGCTGAAGTGAAATTGAAAACAAACACCGCAACGCAACAGCTTCCCTCCATCCCCAGTTTCACCCTTCATATTAAACCCTGACCAATATCGAGTTTTTGAGACTAACCCAATTACAGTCTTTGAATCTAATGAAGGTATATTAGCCGATATTTGCTTTGCATGACATGAACATTTTTGACAAGAAAACACTAAATGGTTTTGCACAATTCAACTTTGATGAAACTATTTGCTGTTGGGAGTACATTCACAGTAAACTTGTTTTTCTTTTTTCTTTTTTTTCTTACAGCCCACAAAATGTTGCATTTTCTCCTAAAAAGTAGTAATATTAGTAATATAGAAACCTAATTTCTAGGAGACAGGGTTATATGATCTTATACCACAGAGAGGTTACAGGAGGCAGTCAGGGCGAGACTAGAGACCAGGGTCGGTTTCACATCACAAGTGTGGTTAAATTGGGTCCAAAAAAACACCCTTGTTAGGCAAAGAAATGAAATGGCAAAGAAAACACTTCCTGTCTTGTGTTGCTGTTGAGTCTTTTTTTTTAGCATTTTACCAACTGGACGATCTTTCCCTGTGACATTTAGCCTGGTGCATACACCATTGTGGACCAGGCTAAATGTAACAATAGAAACGTGACTCATGGTTAAGCCGCTGGGAGCTGATCTTGTAGGACAAAACTAATGAAATATGTCCCCCCCAGTGTTTTTATATGTTCAGTATGAACACCAACTCTGCTGATATGACCATTAAATCTGTTCCCTTATTACACTGACCAAAAAAAAAAGTGATCCAGCCAGCATTACATTTAAATTTCTAAGAGACAGGATTAATAAAAAAGCAAGACCTGTGACCAAGCAACACATTTTTTGGTTCAAAATTATTAAGAATCAATATAACAGCAAATTCTAAACAGTAAACTTCACTTGGAATTAAATTAGTATCAATAAAAACTGTAAACAGCAAAACATATATATAAAAATAAATATCCATTCATAATAAAATATCTATAAAAATACCTAGCCCAATCAAATATAAATAATAATCAAAAATACTTAATTATAATTGATAAAAATAAACATTACCATTAAAATGAAATAGTCTGGTGTGCTGGGTGGGCAAGCGTGTATTATTGAATTATTTATTTTTTATTTAAAATCAACTCAAGTCACCAGTGACCAATTTATTTTAATGTATCAAATTGCATATCAACTTGTCTTTGATTTCACTGCATTATTTTTTCCCCTCTGTGCAAGAGGTCATGCAAGCATTACTTTTGTCCACAGATTCCCTGAGTCCTATGCAGGCTCGGTTTTCTCAACATACAGTGAAATTCAGTAGCTTGCAGTCTGGCTTTCTTTTGTAGCTAGTTAATGAGGGGGGAAACGTGCCCCCCTCGGTTCGGTCATGGAACAAAACAGCTACAGGGAATACGCTGAATCTCAGGTCTGCTGGGAGTAATCAGAAAGATGGAGAGAAAAGGGGAGGGAGGAAGGTAAAAGGCAGGCGGTGAGGGACAGAACAAGAGTAAGAGGGAGGGAAGAGGGAAGGGGCTGAGACACGGGAAGCGATGACACATGAACTTGGTCTAGAGGGAGGAATATTTGGGAAATAGAGATGGATGGAGGGAGAAGGGAATGGATGAGCGAGGCGAGGAGAGACAGTGGGGAGGAGGGAGCCCTCGTGAGAAACCATCACTGTGTATATGCTCTTATGCCCTACTTCCACCCAATTATAACTGTGTTTTATATTTATACTAAGATGTCTTCTTGCTCCTGTTCTTGACTGCCTTCCTTGCAGAAGGATCTGTCCATGGACACCGATTAAAAGCTGCAACTAAATGCCCATCTTTCATAAAACAAGCTGCAACTGCATTTCAAAATGAAGCAGTTTGAATCAAAAGGAAAAAAAGCAACGCAGTAAGCAAAAACATGCAAGGAGAGGAAAGATAGCAGTCGCATGGAAGGGAAAAGAAGTGGAGAAAAGGATGGAGAGTGGTAAGCAGGAGCAAGGTGGTGAGGGGGGGCAGATTAGAGAGCATTTTACACTCTGAGCTCTTCATCCATCAACACAATCTGCAAAGCTTTGAAGAGAGAAGAGATGTGCAAGCTTTTCATCCAAAAATGTTTGCTCTGTACTGCACAGCCCACTCTGTGTGTGTGTGTGTGTGTGTGTGAGAGCGCACATGCCCGTGTGCCTGCAGAATCAGCTCTGTCAGTCAAGCAAAGCAAGCGGTTCAGTTGAGCACCCAAAACCAACCGACATCGCACAAAATCACACAGACTGAAATACATTTCTGCCTAACAAAAGCTGACGTGGCGTGGCGAGCCGGAGATGACAGTAAAGTCTGCGGCAACATTTCGGGCAACTCTGATGAGCAACAATCTCTAACAAGTTGGCTCAGCGTTGCTGAATGGTAATGTGTACATTTTAGACACTGTATCCTGATATCTTCTTTCCTGCAAGTAGATCCTTAAAGAGTACGGGGTACACAGATTTAGGATCTGTGTACCCAGGATGGACTGTTTTTAAGAAATGATCAAAATCAATGCAGCAGAACCAGTGGTAGTATCTTTTTTATTCCATTCATTTGTCTTCCTTGTCAAAATCTGCCACCTACATTACCCATAATGTAACTCAACTGCAGTTTGTCAGAGGATTGGGTATGTTACACTAGTAACAGCTAATGTAGCCTATCAAAATCCATAACATGGAAGCACAGCATTCAAAGACTTCTCATAAATGCTAATGCTCTGTACAAGGATGGGGCCTATGACAATACACCATAAGATGATAGAAATGATAGATTTTACTTTAAAATTTACACTAACATAGTTATCCTTTTAATATCTCCGGTTGTATCAGGGCTTTGTGGGCAATATTGTGAATGAATGTGATGAATCATTGCAATTGTTAAATTCATTAGATTAGTCAATACACATTCTCAACTGGTAATCACACGTATTAGACATCTCTCAAATGAATTTACAGAAAATGTACCTAATCACGATAATGTATATATCAATACTCCCCCTCCTATCCCGGCTTAATGTATATGAAGACAAATATAGCTCATAAAAGGCTGGAAGACGTCCTCCCCTCTGGCTGTGTTTGAAATAAGGGGCTCCAGGACTTCATGGAAAGAACTGGTATTTTCTCTACATGGTTCATTTCTAACATGCTTTCCCACCGAAGCTGCCATTTCCAGGACACCAAGCTCATTTCATCGCTTTGTAGTGCTATAGAGGCCCGAGTGATGCAGTTTTCTACTTAACCTTGGCTGTGTGCTGTGACACAGCCTCAGTGTATCTGTGTGTAAATATAGTGTGTGTGTTCGTGTGCGTGTAGCCGTGTCTCATCCAGACAGACTTCACAGCCTCCTTTGGTGTCTGATATCTAATTCTCTTCTCCTCTGCTTTGAAGGACCTTTCAGGCCAGTGTTATTCCTCTCATCCACACACACACACACGCACAGACACACACACACCTACACTTAAGACATTTGCTCGTGCACTTTCTCTCCCCTCTCTCTCTCTCTCTCTCGCTCTCTGTCAGGGTTGCCATGGAAGGAGGTTTTCTTTGCTGCTATGACAACGTGAGTTCTCTTTGGTCTCCCCTAACGACAGAAGAATGGAACAGACAGTGCCTGGGTGATGTAGATGTTTTTGGAAAGGTAACTCGGTGATTCACACACACAGCTGAAGTCACCTGTCCCACTCTTTGCCTCTAAGAGTAGAAGTAGAAGAAGTACTGAGCTCCTTTTGCATAAATAAAAGTTTCAATACAACAATGTAAAAATACTTAGAAACTAAGAAAAAGCGTGATCAGAAAACTATACTCGAAGTATCAAAAGTAGAAGTTCTCATTCCCATGTGACTGATGTATTATCATAAATGGCATCAGTAGATATTTTAATACTGATGCAACACTGTGTAAGCAGCATTTTACTGTCTACTGAACTGCAGCTGGCTGAGGTGGAGCTGGTCTATCTACTGGACAAACATGAAGACCAGCTGAACCCTACAAACTGCACATAAAGACTGATTCCACCAACGTACACAGATATTTTTGGTCTTTGGCAGTCAAGAAGGAGCATTAACCTTACGACTTAAATACACCAGACAACACTCGGAGTTCTGGCGGTAGACGACCACATAAACCCCACGAGAACAACAAGTGTCCTCTGCTCTTGTACCAAAAACAAACATGGACGGTAACCAGCAGTTTGCACTGTGTATGTGCAGTGTAATGTGCACTTAAAAGGCCAACTTTTAGCTGGAAATGAAGCTCCCAAAGTGTCATCAAAGGTCAATCTCAATATCAAACATGTTTAAAAGAGTCTTTGTCAAAATAACTGGCAGTGACCACATCCAAAGACTCATTAAAGTTTTTACATATCACAGATTATGCGATTTTGTCTTTTTCTGTGCCGACTGTCATCACCATCTGACCCAGACTGGAACAGACAACTGAGTCCTCCGAGGGGTCAGGTCCTTCCAAAGGGTCACTTGATAAATCGGACGGATTGTGAGATGATTAATAGGGGAGGGAAAGAGGAAAAACAGAGCTCTGCTACACAAATCTGTTTTCATTTTCAGGACTTTTTTTTTCTAATCTTTGCTTTTTTTTGTGTGTGAAATAATTAATAATCCTACGTCTTTGGGGACGTCTTTAATGGACCTGCTTACTGTTAGCTCTGCTGTTTACTCATAGATATCTGAAACGTGGCAAGGGATCAATCAGACACTTTTTTTTTTTACAAGAGGTAACAAACTGGATGAAGCTAGTTAAATCTTAATAATGTGTTGTATATTATGCACTTATTATTGTGTGGCGTGAAATCCTAATCTGTAAACAAAATATCAAGTATTTTATAAAAATGCAATGAAGTAAAAAGATAATATTTTCCTTTGAAATTTAAAATGGCAAAGTTCAAGTACCTCAAATTTTAAAGAACAGCTGAGTAAATCTACTTAGTTACTTTCCATCACTGGGGAACAGGTTGTACTTGTATGCATGTCTGTGAGACATTTACAGCATGATGTTCACATCTGCATGAGATGAGATATCGTTTCAGATTCTCCCTTTTGTTTGTCTGCAGCTCTGCTTCCATCTCTACCTCCTGAGTATTTACACAGCAAACCGCCTGAGTGTTTTGCAGGTGTGTTTCTAAACCAAACTGGCAGTTCAACCCGGTCACACTGATTTCGTTTTGCTAAGCCGAGGGGGAAATGTCAGATGAATAATATATCCTGCATCTAATTAGAGCCAAATATTACTTTATACCACACGCAGGAAATGTTTTATGCAGACACCCGTTCAACTTCTGACAATAAACCTAATCAATACAGTTTGTTTTCTTTCAGAAAGTGCATTTAATACTTTATCTCTTCCAATTCTGAACTCAGGGCTATCAGTTAATAGCGCGTACCGATCTGATACCAGTGAATACAACCAATGGCACAAACACAGAATTAACACTGGCAAAGGCGCTGTATTTATCCCCGATCCTCTCAGTAAGGTCAGGATCATCCTTGGTTTTCAAATTCTTACCTTCAGTCTCTCAGACACCCCGTCAGTGAAGCTGATGGTGAACTCCTCCACCTTGGGAACCTTCAGCCTCTTCTTCTCTGTCTGGTACTCCGTGCGAGTTTTCACCACCACCTGGAGAAGAGAGACGCCATTTAAGCACTAACATCCTCAGGCAAGCTAAAGGCAATGAAGGGTGGATGGATGGTTGTGTTACTCGGGGAGGGGGGAGTCAAGTCACATTTTAAATAAAAAGTCACCACGAAGGCCTGAACAGACATTACACCATGTGCTAATGTAATATGTTAAAATATCATATTGGTCCAAAGTATGCAGGACATTCTTTGCTTAACAAAATATTCATTAAAATATATAAGTGTAAATGGTATATAGTGGTAGATAAATTAAATATAATAGTATAGTAGTATAATGTGTGAAGCCCAGGTGAACACGCAGCTTTGAATCCAAATGACAACCTTTATTACTTGACATTGACCCTGTTTTCCTGCATCTCCTTCAAACTCAGGCCATTTACTATATTGTAACTGTCTGAGTTTACTGGAGGTGTCGGATTTAAAAGGCAAAAGAGACCTCTGCATGCCCTCTGAGGTATCTGACAGTAATAAAGCGTTATCTTGGACACATATTGGAGACTTCTTTTGCCTGCATTAGTTTTTATATTTACAGATATTCTGCTGTGCATTGTTTGAATTTATGCATATCCAAGTTAGGAAGCCGTAAACACATTTGTTGTCTACTGCTTCCTCTGAAAGCTGGATATGCACAGCCTCAAAGATCCCCGAGCCCTGTGGGGGGAGCAAAAGAATAGATAGCACGCTGAAAGCGCATCAGGAGGTCGGACATCTCTCCACAGCATATATTCTGATAAAGCAGAAATGCCATAAAAAAGTAATTTTAGAAGGAGAGATTGAGATGAGTGCGCAGCTCAGTACACAGAGGTGTAAATAAAGACAGAGGTATGGATGGCAGTGTATGTTGCTATAGATACTGAACCTGGAAAAGCATAAGAGAATACACAGAGAACACATATACAAGTGCCAATGTCGATATACTGCATCAGTGAAGTGCACTGTAATAGCAGTGAATTCACGGACTTCCCTCTTTATTTTGGGATAGGACTAAACCTCAGCTTCATAACATAAATTACACCCAACTGGTGCCAGGCATCTGCTGGAGCTCTACTGTATGTTAATAACGGCCGGTGCCCAGAATCCAAAACCCCAAATCTGAGAGGGAAAACACTGTGCTTTGTGCCGGCAGCTAGATGGGAAAAAAAAAAAGAGTCGGGGCAGTACAGCTCTGCCCCAGTACTGTCAATCTAACACTCTTCAAGCAAACAGGTTTGGAGGGCTAAGAGGGACACAGGGGAGAGAGACAGAGTGAAACTCCTAAAATCTTACATTTGTCTTTTTTTTTCCACATTTCAGTTGTGCTGTGGAAGGTAGTGGTCCAAAAAACAAAACTATAGGTGGAGAAAGTGGCGTCAACCTACAGTTTTTCCATTAAAGGATAATTCTGCTTTGTTTCAGTCAGTTGTTTCAGCAAATACTTCAAACATCATAAAGTCTCTTCTGAATACATTTTTAAAAACATTTCTTGCATGCACTCACTCACCAGTCCTGTTCAGAAACAGAATAAGTAGTTGGAATCAGAAGTTTTTCCATCTTATCCAACATTAAATGTCAGAGTTACACCCTCAACACTCACTTGTGGACACTTTTGCACAATCCGCACTTAAAAATCCTAAGAGAAAACTGAATTAACTTGTCTTTTCAGCTTTAGTGTCTAGCTTAAATTCACAAAGGAAGTGCCTTTTAGTAGGTTTCACCCCATCGCTGCACTAAAAAGACAAAGTGTCCCTACTGTTCGGTGCCTTGGACGTATATTAATGCGCAGCAGAGGACGGAGCAGATACAGGCAAAAGTGTACAAATGACAAGGTGGAGGAGAGGTGGATGGAGAGAGAAAGAGAACAATGTCCCAGTGTCCTTGTGGCTAATTGAGCTGCTTCTGAGCGGCTCATCGTCACTTTGAGACAAAGCCAGAAACTGCTGTGCACACAAACTGGCTCCACTATCTGAATAACAAAGCTGTCAGTTGGCTCGAGGAAGCTCTTATCTAAGAGTTGAAGGCCGCAGTAGGTGCACCGAACACAGTGCATTTGATTGGACCCCCGAGGCTCCGGGGGCCTCGTGGCGCTCAGTGCCGCAACGCCACACATCGGGCCTGCCATCGTTGTAACTAATGTCTCGATTTTGCCTCAACTTTCTCATTCTCTGACTCATTTCACAATAACGCGCTCAGGGGCCTCTAGGTTTAAACACCAGCAGAGCTTTATGTTGCCTCATTACTCTCTCCTTTCCTGTACCTCTCACTCCTTTATTTCATATTACTTAATGAAGTGGCGATCAATCAGCGCTGCTTAATTTGCAGAGGCCTTTAGCCATCAGCAGCTCATAGAAAATCTACTGAACAAAGTGGCAACTTCTCTGGGAAAGCGCTGATATATGAACAATTAAGTCTTGTTAAACAAAGCTTGATGTAAAAAAACATCATATAAATGATGCAGCCACAAACAGTTGTGACAGAATGACTGAAAATATAATTACAAACATAATTACTTATTATTCCGCGGCGGTGGCGGCTCATTTTTCACTTGTGATTTCTCATGAGAATCTATTCATGTGTATTCAAGTGGTCTGGTGTCATTGTTATTATTTTTTATTTTTTTTTGTATCTACATTAATGTCAGGCTCATATGTTAAAAACTAGTGGATGAATTCCCTTGAAATGCTGTAAAGGTGTTCATGAACCACCCAGATTTATGTGGTGATCCTCAGACTTTTCCAGTGTCAGGAAGTTGAGATTTTTGGTTTTGAGTAAAATATCTTGACAACAATTTGGTGAATTACGATTAAATTTTGTGCAGAAATTCACGGTTCCCAGAAGATCCTCCAAGAATTACACTCTTTTGGTGACCTTTCCTGTAGCACCACCGGCAGATTGACTATTTTACTACTGAAAGGACTGTCAACATTCATGTTTCCCACAGGATGTTTGAATAAAGCTTTATAATACAGCCTGTGATTTACAATATAATTCCCCAGCCTCTACTAATACTTTAATGTCATGTTTCCTGGTACCTGATTGGTACAATAAAAATTACATGAACAGGCTCGATGAGATAATTAGCACTCAGTTTTATAAATAGGAATCCATCTTTGACGATTCAGGTGTTGAACTCGGCAGCTAAACAACTTGTTGCTGCACTCGTGCTTCTGCATGTTACTGTTTGTTTGTTTGTATGTCTGCATTTGGAAATATGTTCGACCTTGATGGATACCAAGAAGTTTCACAGGTTAAATAAATGCACTGAGGGAGCAACTGGAAAGTTTGTCTTGGCCTTCGATTCATCAGACACAGTAATCGGCGCATCAGTGAGGCCGCCCGTGGTGCGGCGCCTCAGTGATTTTTAAATGTTGACGGAGCTTCTACACCATAAATTGTGCTAACTTTAGTGATCCCCCTAAATTTTCCTGTCAACTAAAAGAAGCATAACAGCCTCACATCGTGGCTGCAGACTTGCTTTTGACATTTTGATATGCCAAAATGACTGACAGGGACTTCTACATTAGTAATAGGAAGGAAAATGTTTCCAGCACAGCCTCTGCTGCAATTTCCTGTGTGAATCTATTTACAGATATTCAATTAGTCGTATATATTTTGTGCAAACGTCTTGATTCACTGTGACCTTTTAATATCTCCATGACTGGCACTCAGTCACTTTTAGATCTCTAATAGAGCCACACAATTTATCCCTCTGTGGTGAAATGACTGCTGCCATGAAGGTGATGTTGGATGTTTTTGAAGTCAGCAGGACTTTCCCTTTTTTATGAAGGACTTTAGAGCTTTTTGCATTAGAGCGTATGAACAAGAGTGTGAATGACACATGAAGAAGTACAGAAAAGTATATTTCAGAAAAGACTATTTTAGCTCGTCAAACTCACACTAATTTTTTTTATATATATATATATTTGATATTCCCTGTGGAAAAGCTGTCAAAACTTTTCTTTTCTCCTCGTTTTCCACAGCATGTTATTCCTCAGACCTGTTATCACTATGATTGCTGTTTCATTTCTCATCCCCAAAGACTGAGTTGCGGGAGAGTCGGTCTTTGGTGAAGTGTGGAAGGCTGCTGCAGATATTTTTCTTGACATGTTTGATTCTGGTCTTTCCTCGCGAACAGTGAATGAAATCCACACAAAAAGCAGGCTAGATCCGTCTTTCTTTTTTTTTTTTTTCGGTACAACATGACTTCTCACAGGATGAAGTCATTAATGTTAAATCAGCTCCTCTTTTACTGTTTGATATTCGTTGGATTTGAATTGGACGCCCCCGCAGAGACATAAGGCACAAATAAGATGTGAATGGATTAGAAACATAAACTGTATTATTCGGTAGGTTTTCAAAGACATTTACATAGAAAATCAAACAATTTCAGAGGAATTATCTATATATCCAATATTATTGAGTGAATCATGCCTCATATTTTTTTGACTTCTTGAACCATGCAGTAAACATTGATATTTACTACTTTTAGCCCAGCTTTTGCTCTCCACTAGCTCAAACTAAGGTAAATATCTGGTTGTTCAGCTGCAAGAAGCTCCACTCTGGGATTTTAAAGCTTTTTTTTTTTTTTTTTTTTTGGTAATTTTATTAATTGTTGATTTGTTAAAAATTGTTAAAATTGTTAAAATGTTGAAAAAAATGAGAGAGAAATTATACATTTACAAATAAACCACAGTTACTGGGGCTCACTCCACTGCTGGTTCTCTGTTCATCCATGTAAGTAAGGTCTGTTATATGCATTCCCTTGGCGTCAGAGTTGTGATTCAATTTTTCTCTACACAGCTAGAATAAAAACCAGCAGGGCTCAGAGTCCTGAGGAGCAGGACTGAAAACCAACCAACAGGCAGAACTGCGGCACTGTTGAATTACACAGCATACGTTAGACAGGGGCGCCGAGCGGCTGTAAGCATATAAAATCTACGTTTTTCATAACATTTCATTTAATCAAGTATGTTAACATCTCCCTTGCTATGGTTAGTTTCTTCTATTAACATTTTTACAAGGTGTGTGCTCAGTTTAGCTGGAAACTTTACCTAGATACATGGTACATGTTTTTTTATTTATTATTTTGCCATTTTTAATTTATTTCTTAAAGCATTTATAAAAAATCTACTTTAATTATCTCAGAGCTGAAATGTTTGGTTTAGTTTTTCAGTAAACATTTGGCCAAACAATTGGCAGCTAATGAAAAATAACTTAGTAGTTATTCATATACTGAACTGGGGTTTTAACTGAACTAAGGTATAGTGTAGACTGTGGATTTAATGATTGAATATTAAATGTAAAATGAATATAAATCATATATAAAATGAGCTTTACTTTACATGACCTCTGACAGTTGACATCTTGGGAGCTAACAGGTGAAGGTTTTCCTTTTCATTAACAACACGCTGTTGGATCATTACTGTTCATTTGCCCTCAGATGTCACAGCCAGCAGGATAAATTAGAAAATAGCTTATGTATAATTTGTGATCATTTGTCGAATCAAACTCGGACGTTCGGGTCGTCCAGTTACGAGGCATTACGCCGTCATAACGTATAAGGCATCATTCATCGATCCATTACTGATTTAACATGCTGACTGAGGATCCCCGCTCCCAGAGATTCCTCCCTAATTTATGAGGATGAGAACACGCGGCCGTAAAGATTGAATGACACTTAAAAGCTGCCCCAAAGGTTCTGGGGAGAGGATGAGCATGTGTGAGAAGACATGTTGGACAGGAAATGTCGCAGCCTTTGAAGCAAGTCTTTGTACCTGAGCTTTGATCTCAGAGAAGTCAAAAGAAGACAAAAAGAAAAAGAAAGATCTTGCTTTCTGTCTGTGAGTCAAACAATCTCTCCATCCTCCTCTGTTTGTTGCTTGTTTTTTTGTTGTTTTCTTTTTAACTACTAGCAATCCAATCAAGATATTGGCAACCCAGCGGTGGCTGTGACGCGTCCCTGCCCAGATGGAATCAAATCTAATACCTCTCTAATGCCTCAGCCTCTGTAGGCCATGGCAGCATTGTTATGTGTGTGTGTGCCCGTGTAAAGTGTGTGTATGAACTTCGCTGTGACTACACCCCGCCCCTGCAAATACCCCCGGGTAACCCTGTATTCGGGGAGGTCACACAGTCATCAGGCAGGATCAGGGTGAAAACAGCTGGGGTCGCATCTGTAAAGCTGCCCGGCACCAGCGCCGCTGATCTGGGGTGCCAGTCGGGTCACGTGACCCGCTAAACCTCGCTTTAGCTCCAAAGGACAGAGAGGGCAAAACCGGTCTCGGATCAGACTCTGACGGGGACATAAAAGCTGATTAACAATGAATTCCTTCTGGGTGGGGCGGGTGGCAAAAACAACAACCTTAAATTGAGCGAGATTATAGAGATTTTTATCACAAAGATATTATTGGTGTACCATATTTTTAGATTTACAGATAAAAAGAACACACAAAGGCATAATTTCCTATAATACTGTCATTGTCCTTAAAGCGGCTATAATCGATATATTATAGAGAATAATCACCTGGGTCTGCTCTCATAGCATCGTTTATATCACTGTTTTGAGTGGGAAAAAGCTATGAAATGCCGCAGTACACGACCTGCTCAGCACCAAACAAAGCAGGCAGACACAATGAGCGAATAGATTTGAACATAGTGGAGAATTTAGCTGCCAAAGAGAGCCAGATATTTCCCTCAGGGGCTGGTAGAGACCAAAAATAGAGCTAAAAGAGGGTGAATATTTTATTTGGATTCTTCACATGGACACAAACTCAACTCTGATTAACGATACTGTTGCTCTGCCAATATTTGCTCATGGCAGGTAAATCGGTATCTGCATTTGCTCATAAACTGGCATCAACAAAAATACTGCGACACTGTGTTTTTAGTGTGTGCATCTGTACAGTCGAGGATAAAGTATTGTGTACAGAGTTTCCATTAAATGAGCTGTGATAGCCATCATCAACACCTCCCACGTTCTGACGTCTAATTACAGATTTCATTATTATTTCTCTCGGCCTCTGGTGCGTCCATGCATCACTTGCCAGGAAGACAAACTCTCACACTTGCAGCTGGAGACACATTCAAAGATTTAGCAGAAAATTGACCTTTAAAACTCCCACACTGTCCCGTGTAAAAACAAATGGACCCATCTGCATTTGCATAATGATTTAGAAAAAAAAAACTGAAGACGACATTTTTGCTTAATGCCTGTAAGTACGGATGACTTAAACCAGCTTATGCAGCGGCTGAACCAACAATTTCTCACGTCCTGCGCGCGAGTGAGCAGCATACAAAAATCTGCATCAGCTGTCAGCGAGTGTATCCAAAAAGCAACAAGCAACAGTAGCCTTTGTGCCTGCGTCTCCCGAGGCATGTAAAAATTCACTCATAGTCAACAAAAACAGCAAGCCTCAATCTCTGACCTCTTTTTCACTTTCTCACTATGGTATAACGCAGAGACTCATCCTCCACCCAGGTTGATCTCTCTGCTCCGCTACCTGTTCAGGTAATCAGTAAAACACACTTGAGCAGTAAGTAGCGATGTTCTCGAATCTAGTGGGACTGATTTAATCGGAGTAGAATGACTGACAGCTCGATGAATGTCACGTTACGAACTGGTGGCTGCCAACATAAACGACTTGTCACTCAAACACACACACACTAACATGTCCACTGTATGCAATGCCTGTACTGTTCACACACACACACACACACACACACTCCTTCCAAATGCATGCAAGCATCCATTGTGGAAGAAAGAGCAGGCGTGCCTTCCTGTGTGTTCTGCTGTGTGAGTGTGTGTGTGAGAGAGAGAGAGAGAGGTGAGTGACAAGTCTCCCCACATAACAGGTATATGTAATGGAAAGAGACTGTGCCTCCCTCAGCAGAATACAGAATACAGAAGAGGCGTTCAGGTTGTACCGCACGTTCCTTTGTGCAGCAGCGCGAATGAACATCCATTTTTGGGGGGTTATTTTTTTCAGCTTTCTGTAAAACCTCAACAACAAAACCTCTTGAGGGGACACATCTTATAATTAGATATCCACCATTTGAATCATGTGACACCTGCTTTTATTAAATGGCATAAACTGCCCTACTTTTAAAGGCCAGGCAGCAGGTAGCTTGGGTCAGTATTTTTGCGATATAAAAGGCTTTTGGACTCTTAAGTTTGGTGTATTTTAAGGGCCCCACAAAATAAATGCTTGCTTTTATAGGATGGCCATGCGGGTAGGAAATCTGCTAATATTTTTCTTGATCAGGCAATTGATTGTTGTCTGTAACGTTTAAGAAAACTGTAAAAACAAAATGATAATCACACATTTCAAGAGCCTGAAGAGTCTTTAAACAGCTTATCCAGTTTTGTCCAAAATTCAAAGATATTTAAAGAAAAGTCTGACGTGTTGGAAAACAAACTTGTCCACGTTCTTGCTAAGAAATACATGGATATAACGATACCACTCACGTCTGTTTTGTAGATAGGCCTATGTAGCTGGAGCCAGGAGAAGTTAACTTAAGTTAGCATACAAAGACTGGAAGCTGGGGGGTTATTGTCTGTTTAAGTGTAAAAAGGAAACACTTCAGTTATACAGATGGTTTTGTGCCTGACTGTTTCCTGGCCGGGGGCAGTGACGTCCTGAAGTCTTGTCAGGTTTTAGTTAGTTGAGACAGGCTAGCTGATTCCACCTGCTTCCGGTCTTTGCACTAAGATTTCGCAAAATGTTGGATTATTTCTTCTACATTTTCAAAACACAGAGGTGCAGCAAGACCTCACATTTAAAAAGCTGTAAACAGAGGAGATTTGGTATTTATCACTGAAAAAAATGGCTTAAATGAATCATTAATGATCAAAATAGCTGCATTTCAGCACTATTGTGATGACTTTGTTTATGCTTCTCCGTGTAGGATGTTGTCTCCATTGATGAGTGACAGCTTTCCAGGAAGTTACAGTCTCCATTTCATGTTACAGATATCAAGTGTCAGATCTAAATTAATCACCGCACACTTGTTCCTACGTGGACATGAAGGGGTTTTCTAATAACACTGGAGATAATGCTGTATGAAGTATGACATGTAAAGGCTCATTTGATAGGGTAGCAAGAGGCTTGTAAAGGAATCCATGTTGTTTAAAGTGGCTATTAAACCGTCTTCCTGTAAAACTGAATGGACTATAATATTAGACTCCAGTCCAAGTGCATTTGTTTGAATAAAGTTGACTGTAATCCTTCTCATATTGAATGAGAGCTAACTAACCGGTGCAAAGACTTTATGTTACATCTCATCTCTGAGTTCTACAATAAGTCACTGATCCATTGCTCAGGGTGGAAATATGGACTCACACAGCTGCTAAATGAAATCATCACACTGTAACGGCTGCCTCGAAACCAATGCTGTCACATAATGGGCGAATAATAAAGCCTTCGCATGGGCAAGGAGAGTCAGTGAGCCTGCCCGTCGTCTAATTCCATTCATTTTTCGTGGTGCACAATCAGTGCGGCTCTCTGTCCCAAACCCCACACAAGCGCCAGTCCCGCACTCCACGTTGCACCGCCACCATGGTAACTGGATTAATGAGCGGCGGTGCAGTTACTATGGGATGTCGAGATGATAAATGACAGTCTGTCTGGCACCAAATCTGTCTCCTAATCTCAGCTGGAAAACAAAGGACGTGGCTGGGAGATGGCTGAGATGAATGAATGTGTAAATGAATGAAAGGGTATGTAGCGTGTGGGGTGTGTGTAGGTTTATGTGTGTGTGTTGGGAGGGGGGGGGGGGTCTGCATAAGAAGGTTTAAGGACAACGTAGGTCAACAATATTGAGTAAACAGCAACAGAAGGAGATTTAGGAAAACACATAGATGCAGAAACAAACAAGACGACTCTCTTTGACACACACACACACACACACACTCCCTCTCACTCTCTCTCTCTCTTTCTCTCACACACACACACACACACACTAACACTGTGGCCTCTCACCTTGTCAGGTGCTTGGCTCTGGAGGCTGCCAACATCGAGTGGAGTGATGAGGGGCACATTCTGAAAGCCATCCTCCACGCTCACAGGTTTGGCCCCTTTGTCTTGAAGATTACTCCCGAGTTTCACCATCTTTCACCGCCCTTATTATATTCCCTTATTTCCCTTTAGACTGCTCCTGAACAGAGGAGGCGTTTGGGGGTATAAAAAAAAGAAGAAAGAAAAGAGAGAAAAGGATGGTTTTACTTCACACAGCTTTTCAGGTCAGTGGCACCCTGGCAGACAGAGGTTATTTGATGGAGAAGATTCTGGTGTGACAGGAGATGAACTTGGGCTTAAAGTACACAATAAAAATGAATCGGTGTCTTTGTGGGGAAGGTGTGAAAATCAAAATTTGGAGCGTGCATTTAATTAGTGAATGATTAGAGAGGCACAACACTAAAAAAAAAAAAAAAAAAAGCACATTTTCTCTCCACTGTAAATGGATCTCAGACTACATTTGCAGGAAACCAAAGAGAAAAACAAACCTCTGCCAAAAACACCATCCCCACCTTTCTTCATCACCAAAAAAAAAAAAAGCAACAAAAACGCACCCCTCCTCCCTCCCCCTTAAAAAAAAGCACATAAACAGCAGTTACTTACAGCTGATCGTCCTCGTCCGTCCGCTCCCTGCGTGCTGCGGCAGCGTCTGTGTGTGAGGTCCGGAGGCGCAGATGATGAGGGGCAGGTGATGCTGGATGGAGGATGCGCTGCGGCGGCACTGATGCTGCTGCTGATGCTGCGGGAGAAGCGACGCTGCACCGCCGGAGACGGACTGGATGTCTGGCGGCAGGTTCTCCTACCAGCGGGCAGCCCAACCCCCCTAATCCAAACACAGGCTCTCCTCCTCCTCCACCACCAGCACACCGAGCTGCTGCACAACAGACGATGGAGCTGCCACTAGGGGGATTTTTTTTTTTTCTCACCCTTTCGGGAGTCTCGTTTGTTTGGCCAAAGTGGGAGCCGAATTAATGCTGCCTTCCTGGGATGCTCGTAAACTCCTAAACTCGAGCCGAGAGGTTGGAACCTAATTGTTTCTGTCACAATGCTAATTTATACAAAGGTGAGCTATTTTGTCACAGTTTGCAAAAATCACGTGTATTTCTAAATTTGTGTGTTGATGTGCATGTAGCTTAAAGGTCCAAAAAAATAATAAAACAACCAACTTCAGCACATTGCTTAAAAATTATTTATTCATTATTTATTTCATTTCCTTTATACTTTATACTTTATTGCCATACAGTTATGACCATGATTTAAAATCAGTGATGTCCAGAATAACTTTTCCTAGCTGTGCAATTTGAAAGAATAAAATCCTGTTAAACGATCCATATTTCCCACAGTACCTAAAGGTAGCATGAATCATATGTGATTCATATTCGTTCTTCTGGTCCTACATCTCCATCTAGTGGTTTTATTAGTGACAGACAGTCAGATTTAAGAGTAGCTGGGTCTGGAAAAAACACCAATTATCATGCTGAGGTGTTATAAAAAGTGAATAAAAACAATTATATGTGTCGGGATTAATAATAAAGTTGTGTAGAAAATCAATTTAAATCAATCATTTCATCAGGCAGCTTGTGTCTCCTGACAGGGACGAATCGGTCACCATGTTCCTTCAGTGTCATCACGGTTAAACAACCTGAAAAGCGTTGCTGCTAACTGTACAATTTTTTAGCAGTAATCAAGCTTTTTCTTTTCTTTTCTTTTCTTTTTTTTTTTTTTACACTCACCAGGTGTTCTGTCTCTCTTTCATCTGACTGGATCAGTTTTAATCAGATGCTTAACATGAACACAAGGGCACGTCCTCTATCTCTTTGTCATGACCCGCGCTTTGGGAAAACTTGGGGCTTTGTGATCTGTGACACTTCACACCTTCCACGTTCGCCTCTGTTAACCCACCTGAAGGAAATAATCAGATAATCTACACGGTCAGTTACTTTGAAGGCACTATGAGCAGCACCTATTTATCACTGTCAGCTTAATTGTGATAACTTAATTTCCATAAAGTATTTGGGACTACTGCTAACCCACATCTGACATCAACAGTACTATCAGGTTTCATACAGGCCTCAATCACTTCTACCAAGGCCTTAAGGGAACTGACTGGATAAGTCAGTTTAAATGATTCAAACCTTTGACGGCTTCTCTGCGCTCTACTGACCGTCATGTTGCTGCAGAGATACGCATGACAGCCTCTCTACAGCTATGAATAGATTAGTTCAAGGCCCTTGCAACCCCTGCCTTCGTACCAACAGTGCTTCATGTCCTTAGCTCGCATCCATCCAGCTTATCCTCCTCAACCATCCATCCATTGGTGTCCATGGAGGACTTCCTGGAGGTTATGAAGTCCGCTTCCAACTGCTGCCGCCTCCCAGCCCCCTCGTCCCCGAGCCGACCACAGGAAAGCCCACCCCGTCTCTCCCCGGGGTTGATGAGTTGTGTTGTGGCGGTTTTCCAGAGCCCACGCAGGGCAGTCTCTGGAAGTCCAATGGACTACACCCAGGCATCCTTCCCAATGACGGCATGTTGGCCATCCGTGCCATCCTCGGATGTGTCTGAGAGTGAGGAATCTTACCGCTCAGTCATGAAGCACAAGAAGTTCAGACAGCTTCCCCCCTGGCAGCCAAATCAACAGCAGTGGTTAACGTTCATCCTGAAAGACACAAAGGTAAAACCTCTGCCTCAGCCGTGGAGCGTTCGTCTCTGGATGTGCCAGATGGTTAGCGCTGTACTTCTGTGTGTTTTCCCACCGCCCTTGCTATAGTTAAGTCTAGTTTACACCCTGTGGGCATGGTCACTGGCTGAAGAGAGACACATACCAATCTGTGGCTCATCTTTAACATCACACAACGTCAACAGCGAGATCCAGCACTTACCTCTGTGTCCTCACTGTGCCCCCCAGAGGACACCAGAGAGGCAGCATCCTCTAATTGTTTCTGTGCTAAATGGTGATGCGGCCGACTCTCCTGACTTCATTTCCTGACACAGTCTGACAAGCTGTTCGTGTTTGCTCATGGAAATTATGCGTACGTCTTGTTGATTTTTGAACCTTTAAGTGGATATTAGCAACATGTTCTGTCTTGTGGTAGATTGGGTAGACTGTGTCATAATTAAATTCCACATTAGTGGATGTGGAGAATATGTGTTTCCACAATAATTACACATTTTTCTTGTCTTCCTTTTAAAGACTACTCTCACCTGGAAAGGTAGGCTTCTACTTCTTTATTAGTCATATTGCCTGCGCTTTATGCCAGTAGTAACACCTTACTTCAACAAATAATCGGTTTTGAATACGAAGAGCTGTGCCATTGTAGTAAATACGCCCTCGCCAGAAAACCGACTGGCGTTTCGATGAGTAATGATCACACTCTCTTGAGGTCTTGACACTGAGCAGTGCAAGATCCAACCAGCTGGTGGTGTTACTGAGTCGTCACTGGCTTTGTTCAGTTTTTCCTGGAATTTGACAAAACAACACATGACCCCGTCAGCGCTTTTGCTTTGACTTGACTTTGATAGCATGTTTAGTTTTTTATGGATCCACGAAGCGATTGATGTGTGCGAATGTGTGACTTGAGCCTTCTTGAACTGAGGGTTTGTCATGAGTTGCTGCGCAGATATTCTTCACAGCACCAGGAAGGCAGAGAGAGAGAGACAGAGAGAGAGAGAGAGAGAGAGAGAGAACGACTTTACTCCATTCACACACTCCCTTTACACAGAAATATGAGCTGGAAAGTTAGAAAAGTTGTTGACAATTCAAATTTGAGAAAAGATAAATCATTGTAAAAATACTTCATAGTCATAGTAGTCAAAGCAAAGCTGAGGTGTGTTACAGTACACAGATCTTTTAACATGCTGATAAGAATTTGTTCATTAAGTCCATTTTATTTATATGACCCAATATCATAAATCCCAAATGTGCCCCGCGTGGTTTTACAATCTATTCTTAGACCTTAAAACTATTGTAAGAGTCAATTGAAGTTTACTACAGAGTGAATCTGCCCTAAAACACGCAGCTAGTGGTGTGCTATTTCTCTGAAGGTCGGATAAGTGTTGTGATAAGTTTGCAAATCATGCTGGAATACCAAGCTAATAAAACGGAGACAATTTGGGAAACTTTGTTTTTACTGGAATCACATTCACTAGATTTATTCTGGGGAAATAATTCATTTAACACTATAGACTAAGCTCAGGATCAATTGAGAGTATAATCAAGTGTGTTACAGTTCACAGAGTACAACTTCACCAGCTGAAAGTATTGATTTTGCTGAGCTTTCAATGTTTCATGTTCTCATAAACCGCAGAGAAGTGATGTAGAAGTGCATTCCAGGGTGTTGTCAGTACATCATGGCATCAATGCTGGGTGTGGTCAAAGGCACAAGGCAGCGAAACACCACCTTTCAGCCTGTTGTTACGTTACTCTTTAATTAGTCACCAGACTCTTCGGCATCAAAGCCAGCAGTTGTGAGCAAGATTTAAATCCAAATGTTGCAGCAATTTAGCTGATTTTTACAGAAAATCCTAAAAAGAAAATACAAATAACGCTACCTTTTCATCAACTACCAATATTAGCATCGATCAACTATGCGGTGTAAAAAAATTGAAAATGCATTGAAATTGAAAAGACCAGGGAAATGGAAACGCACCTATTAAATGTGCTTTTTCAAGGCAAAACATACACGTACAAATAACACAAATAAGCACACCGAGCACATATTTTCATCACAGTTAAGATTTATTTCATTCAACATTTCACATTACAAATATTTAAAAATTATGCATACTGTTATAAATAGTTGGCTGCAAACAATTAAATAACATTAGATTTTTCTTTTTCGTTTCACTAGCACTTCTACAGACCAACTCCTAGAAATATGGACATATCCGTATTACATAACTTAATTAGAAAGGAAAATACAAAAATAGGAACTTATAAAGTGAAATGACAATAAAAATTAAGGTGATATCTTAAGTAAAAAATGCTATTAATAAATACAACAACCTTCCCATACACAGTTAAAAACTATTGAAATCTTGCCATTAAGTAACATCATTAACAGACAAATATTTAAATATTTATTTTCCTTCAGAAAATGTGAACCATATATTGTGGAGCACAATATAGCAATTAGTAAAAACTAGACACTTTAACATATTAAAAGCTTCACCTCAAAAATATAACAAAAATCTGATCAAAATTATAAAAATCAATTATACATTCCAATTAAAAATATACCAATAAACAGCTAAATACATTGTTGACCTAATAATTACAATGCAATCAATCACAGTAGCTTAAAATAAACAAAATAAGCAAATGAGCACAAAACCTTTAATGTTTTAAAAATAACTTCAATTATTTATATTAGTACAAATAGTTTGATTTCTTTTCTTTTTTACAAACACCAGCATGAAAAGGATTACAATAACAGTAGAAAATGACTGTGAAAAACATATTAACATCTTCTTTAATTAAATGTCTGCAATTAAAAATGGCATTAAAGAATTACATTGCAAAGAGTCTTTATCTGGAAAAAGGTTCAAAAGAAGTATTGCACATAACAACTTGAAGTTAACTTGCAACATTTACCACATTCAAGTCTTTAAGCTCCCCTTCCTCCAGATAGGTCTATATAAGATCACCTCGACAGACAGCGGGGATGAGTTCTCAAGTCTTTTTAAACAGTGTTCTATAAAGGATGCTCAAAGTCCTGCACTGCCCGATCGATTTAAAGTTGTCTTGTTTCTCGTCTTTATCTCTCTCTCTCTTGTCATGTGCATCCTGCAGAGGTCTGCGAATGGGGAAGCGAGGAGATCAACGTGCACGTGGGGAGGGGGGGTGGGAGCTGGGAGGAGGGAGGGGGAGTGAGGTGAGGTGAGAGTGGGCTTGGGGTGTCCTTAACAACTTAATAGTTGAGAAACATTTGGTGCACACCACAACAATTAATTTTAATAGCTAATTCATGTACTTGTCATTTTCTCTTTTTTTTGTCATGCATGCTAAGGATTACAATAGGTGCTAGTTGGCAAGTTCAAGAATATATATATACTTTTTTTTTTTTTCAAATATTAAAATATCTAAACACCAAACATCCATTCTTGTGATACGAGATTCAGCGTTACGCGTGAACCAAATTTTGCATTCTCCTTAATAATAAGTTATACTCCATCTATGGAGAGGAAACCAAGACAGAAGTTACCATTTTCCAACTAGTATAGCCATGTTTAGAGACATTAACATCAATTTCAAATTACAACTTCTTTTTTTTTATATATAATTATTGTTATTATTCTCGCCATGCTGTTATTGACCAGATTGACTGGAAACATCTAGTGTACGAAAAGCTAAGACCAAGAGAGCAATACACTTTGGTCTCTCCTCTGCAGATCTGAAGTCGCATCAACACAAGTGCGCACTTAGTTGTAAAGTTTCCTCAGCACTGAAATGTATAAAAAGCATAATTGAAAATAATATATATTGAAATCACTCAACTTTTTTCTTAAAATGAACATTTCCATATATGCAGATCTCTCAGTAACAAAAGTACAAAAGCTACCTTTCACAATGTGAAAAATTGAGGTATTGCAAAAAGGAGTTTCCCCATTTGTGAAAAATGTGCCTAAAATGACTGTTGGAAAAAGAAAAAATATTTAGAAAAGTAGTGCATAATAAATGTTTATATGTGCATGACAAAATAATTTAGCTAGAAAACACTGTACCAAAAATCAGCAGGCCATGTATAAAATAATCTTTTTTTTTTTCATCTCATTTAACAGCAAATTCTTCACAAAGTGTTTTAACTTCTAAAATGCTCACCCACCACACCCACAAAACTAATGTCCAGGGTGCAAAACTGGTGCAACGACACCACGCCGATATGAGGATACGTTTCTCACTAGTGTGTATTATCAAGTTTCTGTACTAACTCCCTGACATATTTAAATGCTCGGCTAGTAGGTTGCCACTGAGTGACTTAAAACGTCAAACAAATGTGAGGATTATTTTTACTTTTGCTGTGTGAATGTGCACTTTGTTAGATTTTTTTTTTTCCCAAACGTGGAGACCTATTTGAGATAAAAAGAACTAGTGCCTACCAGCGTGCACCTCCATTTTGAGCTATGGAGAGTGTGAGGCCTTTTGTGTGTGTGTGTGTGTGTGTGTGTGTGTGTGTGTGTGTGTGTTTGTCTGCAAGCCCTGTTGGTTTGTTTTTTTTCCACTGGTGTTCAAATGGGTTTTGACTGCACTGTCAGATATATGTATATAAATATATTATGTTCAAGGCCAATCTTTGGTTTGCTGGGCTTGACAGTTAAGCAAAACTGGGTAGAAGTGAAAGATTTTTAAAAAAACATCTATGAAAAAAACATCCTTGAGGAAATGAGAGAGAAAATAAGAATAAAAACCTAAACAAGAAATGAGCTACAGTATGACCCACTACGGCACAGCCATCTTTGGTTCCCAAAAGCCACTGGGTACAACCAACTGTTATCGAGAGCAGACTGCATGTGGGTCACAAGTGTGTAGTAGTAGAGCACACTGCAGAGACTATCTTCATTTATGCTTCAAAAACACTGGATGCTGAGTTGGATTAGCTTGGCAGGAGAAAGGGTGGAGGGGTCGCCGAAAGGGCAGATCCCTGCATGACTCAAATGTGTGCTGACGATTCGGAAATCAGATAAATTGCTTCTTGCATTAAATGTAGCCGACTCTTGGATGCAAAGTAGAACTTTTTCTCAATAAAAGACTTGGGAGAATTGCACAAAGCATTTAAAAAAAAAAAAATCTAACAAAGACAGGCATTACCCGTAGGTAGGTAGCCCCCCGCCCCGCCTCCCGTTAGAAACTGCAATTAAAAAAAAAAAAAAAAAAAAAAAAAAAAAGGACAGGACGCTTTGACCCATGAACGAGGCCCTCTACCCTCTGTTAGCCGCTAGCCTAGCAGCAGAGGCCGCAGGCAGACATGGGGGGGAGGGGGGAGTGGGGCTGGATTTATCTCTCTACCAGTAAGCCTGTCTCTCCTGCAGCCTCCCTACGCCATACATTCCCCTAATACGCTGTATACTGTACGATGCGCCGCCCTGTCACTAGTAGCACAACCCTGGGTTTGATTACAAAAATAAGGAGGTGATGAAGCAAGTGAGTACAAAACTGTGCCAGTCACATCACACTCGGCCTGTTGCATCACTTCCCTTTTGATTATAGTTCTAAGGAAAGGAGAACACCAGCGGGTGATAATGTTTGCTTTCTTGCTTTCTTTCTTTTTTTTTTTTTAACTGTATTCGGCACATTAGCAGCTGAGTTTGAGGTATTAGTTTTTGCATGTCAAAATGGAGATCAAAACCCAAATATGTGTTGCTAAAATTTTTGTTGTGGTTTTTCAAGTAACATCAAAATATCTGTATGATCTTGGAAATCATAAAAAGAGGAGGTTCAAACATTTTGATCTGGGAGGGAAAAGAATCCATTTCGTTCTGCAGTGGGCCCTCTCTGTTCCTCAAAGTTAATTAAGATTCGGCTTTGGTTAACTACTAAGGGTCTCATATACTGGATCTGCACTCCTTAAATTGGAAATAAGTGCACTCTTCTTTAGCAACACCTTTTTTCAATTCACATTTGCTCTGGAGCCTCTTGTATCAATAGAAAACTGAATCACACCTCTCAGAAACAAATGGCCAATGACACTGTTTCAACAGCATTTGCTCTGGAGACTCGATACAAAATAAAAAGCAAAAGCTCTGCTACAAAACAAGTCAACCAAATATCAAATGAAGTGTATTTGTTTTGGGGTCTCTTGTATCAAAATTAAAATTAAATACATTGGTTAGAAAAATATGCCAATTGAATAGCAGAGTACCATATCACACCTCAAACTTTCCTATATATGTTTTTTTTTTTTTTTGAGAACTCATAAAAATATTTCAAAAATCAAACGCATAAATAAAATTATGTTACACATCTTTTTCCTTGCTGGACATATTTGGATATAATTCCAGTTTTTCTTTTCTATTTTCAAAATATAGATATATATTAACTTAAAAAAAATGAGAAAAAAGGTTCAGTGAAATTAGAGCAAAAAGGAACCAGCAACAGAAAAGTGCATTTATTTGTACAATGATTTGCGACTCCTGCACTACCTCCTGCTCCCCTGTTGCCTCTCCCTATCCGTCGTCTGCTCAGTTCCAGCGGAAGGAGATGTGACGGGGCCGGTCGCCTCCTTCCTTCACCAGGGGTTTGTGAAACTCCCGTCCGGCACGCGAGTGGATGGCCGCCCAGCAGTACTCACAGTAGTACTGCAGACAGGTGACGTTGGCGCAGAAGAACGGTGCAAACTTCCCGCCGCAGCGAGTTCCCTGGCACTCATCACACAGCTGGTCATCCAGCACGTATGGCTTCACTTCCACCTGCAATCAGAGGTGTGAATCATTTAGTGACGTTGTTTCTGGATACTGTTGTTCTCTTATAAATCCAAGGCTCTGCCAGATGTTTTTCTAATTCACAGGAAATTAAACAGATGGCTACCTGGAAGGTGAAAAATTAATTTGAGTATGTTTGTTTGAAAAACATAAATTATTTTGATACCATTGATGGGAATAGTGTTTACCTTCTGTAAACACCTCCACTTCTCTAAATGGTATTTTTTACTGTTACTGGTGGCGTCTACCATTCCCTCTCAGATTTCAAATTGCCTCTTAACACAGGAGGGATTCACAGGAAATGATGCATGCCTGTAAACAAGCTGACTGTTTTTAATATTATTTCAGTGTTGCCAGTCTCACTGTTCCCTCTCCTAACACCCTGTGAGGGCTTCATTAAGTTCCTGCTGATAGATCACATTAAAAGATTTCTACTAGAGAAACCGGTGTGTTGGCTTTTATTGTGAAGCCATCACAGGACATGCAGGTTAGCACTGACCACGATCACTCATTATAAACAAACAAGCTGACAAAACAAGGTCATCCTTTTCAGTAAATATCAGAGCACGAAGGACCAGCCACGGTGAGCTGTTAGATGCCGACATGTGCTGCATGTGACAGGCTCCATATGTCGTGGCGTTGTGAGAATTTCAAACTCCTTCTCCAGACCATACTATACGGCATTCAGCCGCTTTTGGCTCTGTGATGACGGATTGTGCAATCAATGAGGTAACGTCACTGAGGCAAAATCTGCACGCCAGTTATGCAAATGGGAGAGCAGCATACGTTTATTCCTTTATTGTATGTTATGATGTTACCTCTTCGCTAGGTTGGATTTCTGCTCTCGCCATCTTGTTCACTCACCACTGTTGTCTAAATGTGAATAATTACAGGCCACGGTAAGGTGTGATATTGTAATTCCTCAGCTGCCAACAACAGTGGATAAGTCACTGACAGACTTGGTTTGGAGGTGTAACAGTTGAAAGCAGTGGACAGCTTTTAGTGAAACTGCAACTTCAACACTGTTCTCGATAACCGTGCCCTCTGCCTGCCTGTAACCGTTTTAATTGAGCCTGCACTTTTTCCTCTACTAACAACTGTCAGTTCCTGTTATTTTACATCTTACTCTAAATGCTAACAGGATGTTTCTTTAAATGAACAGGTACGCCCATCCAGCCTACCCCGTGCTGTAGAAATAAAGGTTAGATAAAAGCAAATGAGAGGGAGGAGACATTAAGTGATTAAATTTATGCTGGATTTCATCTAAATCTTACAAAAATCTCATTTAATTCTGTTCTGTGCTCTCACTCGATGGCAGACATTTTGGTTGAATGAAATCTGAAAGCATTTCTGTATTTCTCACTCCTGAGCAAAACCTTCTCTCTTTTAGAACAACTCAGAAATGGAGGAAAGGTGAAGAGCGTGTGCAAGAAACAGAACAGGAAGTAAGGTGTGGGGTGAGACAAATGAAGAAAGAAGGGGGCTGAGAGGGGAGGCAGAAAAAAAAAGTTCTTTTTTTTTTCTTTCCACTCACCCGTTTATCGATTTCTCCATGCTGCAGCTGTACAAAGCGAGCACTGATAGCAGCAATGTAGCTCTGCTGATTAGAGAAGGCAACCCGCCCCGCTCCCTTGGGGTACTTCAGCTCAGGGTCTGTGTCGATACCAGCGTAGCAAACGCCACCGTACAGGCGGTCCATGATCATGGCCAGCTCCACTGCAAAGGGTGGGGGGGGGGCAAAATAGACACATAGAACCAGTTGAACAAAATATCCAAAAAAGCCAGTTTGATGCACAGAAGCAAACATGAACTCAATAACAAGCAATCTGACAAAATCCAGCAATTACGTGGGCACACACACACACACAGGCTTAATACATGAACTCTTGCCCATGTGGCCAGTAAACACAAACACACAAGTTGATGAGGGTTGTTGATCTGAGAGCTTAAAGCCGCCAACACAGATGGATTAAAGTTCAGACTCTGATGGGGCAAATATGAGAGTAGTGTCAGCTGCTAAAATGGCTGCCATAAATCTCAACAAGTTTATTTGGAGTTTATTTTAAGATTCTCTTAACAGCAATTAGCAAATATGCTAATTGGAGAGTAATAACCCTCCTTACGTATGCAAAAATGTCAAATGGCAGTTTTTAATATGTAGATTTTATACATGTACATGCCATCCATATTACGCAAGGTCATAAAACATTTAATGCACTGCAGTGCCTTGTGACCTTGGTCGTTACCAACTGCAGCGCAGAAGTCTAAAACACAGCTACCAGCAGTGCAGAAAACAGGAACACACATAACACACTGCTACGAGGCCAAAAGAATTTAATATTCTATGTAGCACAGCGCGTCACCAACAGCCCCTCCTGGTAGGGCTGGTGTAGGTCAAAGCCGATCTCACTGGCACAGAACTTCTTTTAGCTCGACCCTCGACCAGCACATAATGTTTATTATGAACACAAGCTGATGTCTTACACAGAGGAGATTTATGCTCAAAGCTGGCACTTCAAAGATTGGGAAGACATTTGGCATGAGAAATGAAGGACCCGGTACTATGCGTTGCTTATTTACACAATACATTTACACAAAATATAAAATGCAGAGACCTGCTGAAAACATGATGAGACATAAGGAACACAAAAACATCAGCACAGCTCTAAAGTCTTTGATAAATGAAAGAAAATATGGGAAAGAGACTATAACAAAACACACAGGATTCAACCCATATACACAGTATATACTGCAAATGTAAGTGTTGTCATTGTAAATGCTCATCTGTTGTTAATTCACAAACAGAAAAATGAGGGATACCTGCACGGAGCGGACGAGGGACACCTCCCACAAAGATGGTTTTCCTCGGGTCCAGAGGTTGAGATCCATCCATTACAAAATCGCTGTCATTCAGGTTCCATGGGCGGATCTGGACCTGTCACATACACGTACAAAGAAAATACAGGATTCAGCTCTAGAAATAAATAACACCAAGCACAGTTTAAAACAAGCTGCTTGTGAAGTCACATAAAAGTCATGGCCACAGCAGAAACAGCAAGAGATGCAAACAGATAGGCGTATTTGTGTGTGCACTCCCACTGACCGGCTTGTCTTTGATGGTGGGGCTGGACACGCAGAGGTACAGCTTGCCGTCCTCTTCGATGCAGGCATCGATCAGAGCCTGCACCGAGCTCTCGTCCTGGAACAGCAGGAAGGCGTAGCCTGTGCAAAATACAGCGGAGTTACTGATGCTGCTGGGGACGCGGAGCATCGACAAACAGTCACGTTGGAATTTAGCGCAGTGATTTCTGTGACTGTGTGCCCGATCACGACATCCTGCATTCACAGCAGGAGGGCATAAGCTCTGACAAACAGACAGAGGAACAGACAAACAGCCCTGACACAGTTACAAAATGCTTCATATAATAGACTAAAAGACAAAACCAGACTGCACAGACACACATTGGTAGTGGTAGCACACAGATACAAGGCTAAGACACAATGCTAATAAATTAAACCTGTCTTTTGTTGTAATGATAGTGGTAAAGATAAATTAAAAAGGGGGTTGAAGCCTCTCTTAAAAACAGTAAACAGGTGTTAGACAATTCAAAACAGAACAGGGATGACATACCTTTCGGGGGAAAATAGGATTTGCTCTCCGCTTTGTGAGGCCAGTCAACAAACAGGTGTCCGAAACGCCGGAAACTGGCTGTTATCTCGTCTGAAATTAAGCAGACCGAAAATACACTTTTAATAAAGAAAAAACGGAGAACATTTATTTAGTCCTGCCTCTGATTTTGCTGTGAGGTATCCCTCAGGTACAATAAGGGTCATTTTCCATGGGTGTCTTTTTGTAAACCTTTCCCTCAAGTTTCAGTCATGAGTAAAAAGGAGTGAAATGGCCCAGGAATGAAACGCTTTTGATCTTAATGCAACCACTTTACCTTCATCTATGTCCGGGGGCAGCCCTCCCACAAAGACCTTGCGCGAGTAGCGTTCGACACGCCGCTCGCCGTTCTGGTGCGGGAAGCAGTGTGGGGAGCCCAGGCCCGCGAGACCCTGATCGCCACGCTCGTCATCAGGGAAACCATCCTCCATGGGGAAGAGAGAGGAGTGGCCTGAGAGAGAAGAAGAAGACAAAGAAGAGGAGGAGGAGTGCAGGTGAGGTTTATATCTTGAGGAGAGAACTAGGAGTAAAAGGTTGTCATGGTTACAACACTAGGGCAGCAATGACAACTGTACATCAGCACTTTTATCTTTTCATTCACTTTTCGCTGAATTGAGTAGTTTACCTGGTGTTGGGCAGAAGGGGAAGAACAAAGTATTTCTTTTGTTTTTTTCTTGATCTGACATCACTTACCACATCATTTAGGCAGGTTAGTAGCATGTAATGCACATTACTAGAGGAACATTAAAACATTTCTATTTCTTTGTGCACTGTGTGGCTTTATCTACTCAGATAAGAACGAACTGTTCATATTATTTCAAGCCCCTTTTAACGTGTGCAAATATGCTCAACTTATCTACTACTCTTATCACAATGAGGACGTCTGAAGGAAAAACTGAGCATACAGCATACAGTTAGTAAGGGATCATGTTAAGAGTCTAATTACAATAAGGAGAAACAAATATACACATGATCATATCAGCATGTTTCAGTTACATGTAGTAATTGAAAAGAACTGGACTGAATGAAAAACAATAAGTAGGAAAAGTACAGGATGTCATGTTATTTCTTGTTCTGACTAGATTTCTTGATTCTTAATTAGCAGCCATGACAAACACACAGACAGCCAGCAGCTGTAATGCCTATGGAGGCCTGAACATGCATGCAGGTCCTCTGCAGCAAACAGAGAAGTCCTCTCAGTGAACAAGTCTGAATAGCTTTACAGTGGACGGTGTGTATTTGTCTGAATGTGTGTGTGTTTGGGCGCATGTGTGTGTGTTGTAGAGGTTAAGCCCTCTCTGGCCTGTTCCTGCTCCTATACAACCTGCCCTGAGCTGCTTTATAAAGATTTATGCAAGGGAGTTAGCCTCAGCTTACAGTATGTGCTGTGTGTGAGTGAAGTGTGCGTGTGTGTGTGTGTCCGGCCATGTGCCCAGCCATGTGTCTATGCTTCTGTTTCAATGTGTGTGTGCGTTTAAATGGCATACTTTTTTTGTCTCTCTGCCTCATCAACCTTCAGCTCAGTGTGACACTAAAAAACTATTGTCTCACTTGACAAAAAAAAAAAAAATGTGTGTGAGAAAATGAGAAAAAGCAAGCAAGAGTCAGGCACGATGAGAGAAACACACAGGCTCAAAAGGATGAAAGATGCACACGATCACTTCACAAGCTCAGAGCAAGGCGCGACACTTAAGACACATCATGCAGACAAACATGTCACGTCACTGTACGGATACAGAGCTCAGAGTCATTCAAAGACTTTAACGGGCATTCATTTAACAACCAACGCCCCATAACCAATAAAATCAGCACGGATCAACATCACAAAAATCCGTCCATCCAAATTGAGAACTACAGGGGTTAAATTAAGATGGAAAAGTGACATCATGTATCGAAGATTATGTTTTACCTCGTCTCCTGCTATAATTCCTGGCTGCATGTGGAATAAGGACAAATCAAAGAAGAGCGTGATTATAAAAGATGCACAACACACTGTACCAATAAAAGTGCGACGTGGTACATGGATGATTGAGGGACGTTCCACTGACTGCCCGCCCGCCTTCCATTTTATTAACCAGCTGTGAATCATAATCGGCCTTTGGAACCGTCTCAAATACTACTTATCGACTATGAAGTAAGGTTTCTTTATTTAATGGAGGAAAGTATATATTTCAAAGATGTCCTGTCCTCTAATTATGACCCAGAATCATCAATCATTTAGTCAAGGACTGAACCTTGAGGCACACTATAGGTAATAAAGGACAGTAATAAGATAATAAGACCTAAATAGTAAACCAACTTCTTAACTCTAAATGCTTCATTAAAGGTCAAGTAGCACATTAGAACTGAACAAGTTCAATAACCACAGCTGATTCTGTGCAGTCTCACTGACAGAAACAAGACCAAGATTCATCAAGTATAAATATCTCTATAATCTAAGGCTTCCTCGTGGCAGTGGTTTTGTTAGATTCTGTTCCTGAGGAAGCAGTTTGGTAAACAGCGGGGGTGTGAAACCTCCTTCCACAATAAAACAAATGAAACCACCAGATGTAATAACAGAGCAGTTACCAGCAAGTGTTTCTGTATTTGGCTGGCCATTTCACAATCTGTGAGTTGCTATCCTGCAGTCGTGCTTTAAACTTTGAAATGAAAATGCATCTATGACAGCGAGCGGTTACCGTTGCAACCTCCATTGTTTCCAGTGTAAACACTATGGCAGCCCTGCGCCTCGTGAGCGGTTATCTGCTTCTGTCGCCACAGTTGATGACTGCTTAACTTCTCCAGGTAGCCGCTGTGTGCTCGCCATGTGACCATGGCAACTGCAGGAGGCACATTGAAGGGAAACCCTTGCGCTAACCACTCACTTTTTGAAAGCACCATAGCATTCAACCTGAATGCACAATGTATGTTTGTGATAACTGCATGCTGCCTTAAAGAGTGAAGCTTTACATTTTAAATAACTCTTTTGAAAATGTATGAATCTATCCAATTGGCTGGGGGTACCATGGGAATAATGACGTGTTTGGGAGTCTCACAAACCGCTACACTGCCTCACAGATTTTGCGAGTGTAAAATTAAAGTGAGTAGTTCATTATTTTGTTTAATTCAAATAAATCTAATACACATCTAAGAGGTCCATCAGTGCGGAGAGAGATTCACCATCATATGTGTACTCAAGATGATGCTCTGTCTTTTCATTCCACTCAATATGCTCAATGGGAAATAATGACTCTTTGCACAGAGCTGAAGTAAAACGAATTAAGATGTAGACACTGGAGAGACTGAAGCATCGACCCATCTAAAACTGTAAGAACGCGGAGGGGATGAAGAAGTGGTGGGAACACACATAATCGCTCGGCGGACTTTCCGACCCAGATGGACATTAACTCCGGGGAGGAAGGTCAAAGAGAGCTAGAAAGGGAGAAGAGAGACGAGCAGGAAAGCAGATTGAAAGAGAGCAGGGAGTGCTATAAAAAGATATGTATGTGTGTGTGTATGTGTGTGTGCTTGCGTGCGTGTGTGTGAAAAAAAAATAGATTGGAAGAGATGGAGAAACAAGCTGATAAAAAGCCATGTGGGGGTGAGAGAAAATGAGAGTGAGTGCGAGAGAGATCAAGAGAATGAGGAATGCAATCTGTGTACGCTTAGGACACAAAAAGAGAGAGAGAAAGAGGGAAAGAGGGAAAGAGGGAGGGAGAGAGAGCTGGTGTGTAACCTCTGAATCCGGCCTATCCGTTGGCACCATCTGTCTCAGGGCTTCATGACAGCTCCTGACCATGTGATCTGACCATGTGACTGAGTGATCTCGTGGAAGAAACTACCGGCCTCTGTTGTTTTACATCCCAGCCTGAGAGCACAAGGCAAAAGCTACAACAACACAATTACACAACGATAAAGGGGACGAGAGTATGCAAGGGCGAAGGAGAGGTAGCTGAATAATAAACTACTGTTGTGGAAACTGCAGCACATCAGATTTTACTCAACCATCTGAGAGAGGCGTAGTTATTTATTTACACATCCTTTTCTGACTGAAACTATAGTAGCTAGAAATTAAATGGATGATATATCTTCATAGAATTTGTCAAAAACACAAGCATCAAGGGAGATATTTATGTAAAAGTAAAAAACTACAACAGAGCCTCGCATCTTGCACATAAAACAAAAATCCTAAAATCAGGCATGTCATGGCAGCCTACTGATCTGAGAGAGATAGATCCTTTATTTATCCCTGGGGTGAAATTTGCATGTCACAGCAGCAGTACGTGAACAAACCAAACAACCAAGAGCAGTGGCTTCCACGTGCCTTTTCCGTTTCTCTACTGTATGTATCGAACAAAGGCAAAATGCCTTAAAAATAATCCTAAACAACACCCAAAAATCAAACTCCCAAACATAAAATCCTCAGAAAGAGAGTTAAGAGACAAGAAAGTTTCAGTACAGGAAGTTGAGTCCACACACACACACACACACACACGGCTAAGTCCATATTTCTATCTCTCATTTATCCTTAAATCCATCTACCTGTTTCCGGGTGTCAAAAACCACCGTGTCCTCTCTCTGTGCACTCATCCCCTTTAATTCCTCTCTTCATCCATCTATTTACTGGACAGTCTAGATGGAAGGTCATTTACAGAAATGTTTGTCGTTTAAAGAGGACTTTTATAGAAGGGCATGTGTGGAAATGGCAGTTTTATTACATGTTGACATTTATGAAAAAAGAAAGGGCGCGGAGGAGGGACACAAAACTTTCTGGCTGGATTCATCCCAGTCGAGGGCACATGAGGCTTCAAAGTCAAAAAAAAATTACAAGACAAAAAAAAAAAAAAGACTCAAGGTCATGTCACACTATCTCAACCTGCAGCACTCAGTGTCACCTACATAGACATTTAATGTAACAAGAGTTACAAAAAGTCACTAAAACTGGGTGAGTCATACTTAATATATGTCCACTTAGCTCGGGAAACACCGACACAATTTACCTGAGGGAGCATCATTTTAGCACAGGACCTAAAAAAGGACCTGACAAATGGTTGCATATTTTCAAATTAATGAGCAACTTTTACTTAGATTCAAGGACAACATGATTTAAAAAGTGACATTGCCTGAATGGCAGATTGATCTTTAATCCAATTACATGCTAAAGGATCTCTTATCATGTTTCATTGAATTTGTCCAGATAAGTATGTATAAAATTTGACTTCTGATTTTAATCTCTAATTTGTAATGTCAGTGGGACCTTAGAAACCTGAGTGGATTGGGATACATACCATTGAGGGGCAGAGGGTTGTCCCCTCCTGGATGGGGGAACCCCAGACGACCTGCACAAGGAGACAGAACAGAAATATTCAACATGATGGGGCCTAGGTGTTATAAAATGTAACATACGGGGGGATTAAAAGTTTTAAAAGATTAAAAAACAATTCCCCTTACTCCAATGTCAGTTTTTACGAAGGGAGTAAAGGAGAATATTTTAGGTTCATGTTTTATGCACTGATTTGATATTACAAACAAAATCCTCAGTAGGAATAAAGATGAAAATACAACAGGAGTTTCTAATTTGATGAGCGTATACCCTCCCCTGATGTTTAATCTTCATTTTGGTGTTTACGGCCCACTTTGCAATTCAACGGAAAAGACAAAACACAAAATGGCAACCACAGAAAGTAGAGGCAAACAATGTCACCACTGTCAGCTGAGCAGTTTGTAAAAGGCTGCGACCAAGATCATGCTCTTGATTTTTACTACACATGTGCAAAGATTCACTTTGCTGATGGACAGTATTGGAATGATTCGGCAAACAATGCGGGACATATTCCATATAAAAGGGCAAGTTCTTGGTTTTAACGCTGGACTGATTTGTGCGGGAGAACATATCGAACATTGGTGTTTCAGACAGTTCATTAACAGTGCTCATACAGAGCAGACTTGACTAAAACAGACATCAGCACACTGAGCGTTGCTTCCACATCAATCTCATTAGAGACTACATCTGCGGGACACCGACCATCTCTCTCCCTCTCATCGACCTCCATTTCCCTATGTGTGCCTCTCTCTCTGAGCCTCGTATCATACATTTTACATTGAGCCATTTGCCAGGCGCGTCTCGCACGCAGACACGCACACACCCGCACCCACACAAATACATGTTGTGATGCCAAACAAGTTTTAAAGTTATGCAAGGCCCGCTCACTGCAGAGGGATAATGAGATGAAAGAGCTGTAATAGTACGACCATTGTTTTGTGGGTACGGACCGCCCTGTGATTGGTGCATTCCGATGCCTCGGTCACATGGAAATCTGCTGGCCCCTCCCTCCCCTACACCTCGCCTATTGAGACCTAAAGAACTAGGACTCGCAGACCAAGAAACCAGGATGGACAGCCCGTGGCTTTTGGAAGCTCATCTACTATACTATAGTATGCTAAAGATTTCAAGCACATTCATCACAGCCTGGACGTTGTCAGCATCAAAATGCTCTCATCAATAAAATGCTCAAGTTAAACCAAAATAAGAGGTGCCAACCTAAAAGCAGATTACAGCGACAATTCCTCAAGACTGCACAACAGAATTTGACAGTTTATCTCCCTTTGTAATTTAGGTTAATAATATATGTGCTGATAGGTGCACCGCCCGAAATCAAAGTCCATCTGAGCACAGCCCCGTCCTATTGGATTTGAGAGGCTTTAATAGTCTCTGAGGAAAAGTGTGCAGGCACGTAAGCACGCCACATGCCCACGTGTCTGCAGGGTGTGTGCCCGCTCTGTGAACCTTATTTGCATGCTGCTGGCTGCCTACATGTACAGCACAGTAATAGTTAAAGCACACGCATGCACAGGCACACACCATGGTGGCAGGTGTGTGTGTGTCTGTGTGTGTGTGTGTGCCTATGTGTGTGTGTGTGTGTGTGTGTGTGTGTGTGGTGGCTGAACAGAGGGATCCTTTCTGTCAGTCAGGACAATGCTGGAAGCGATTCAAAGCCACTACACTACAGTAGACATTTTGCCTCGCCTGTTCCCCGGCTTCATCATGCTCACTTGGTTCAATGTGAATGAGAAATTTGCGCTCCACATTATGTGCATCTGAAATGTGCTTGTGTATGCACGCTGTCCGTGCTTATTATATTCGTATGTGCATGCATGTATGTGTGTGATAGAGAGCAGCAGAGAGTGAGAAACAGTTGGCCTGGAGAGGAGTCAGAGCTCAAACTAGATGTGCTGTAATTATGTTTTTCTTTTTACTTTGCTGCGAGGGGAAAAAGGAAAGGACTTAGTTAAGTCACAACTTCACTTGGCATGGCACTGTACAAGCATGGACTATAATTATAAAAAAGAGGAATAAATAGAATAATATTTTGTATCAGGCCAAGGGCTACAGGACAAAAAAAGACAACGAATATGGGATGGGATATGGTGTGATGCATCATGTGAAAGCAGGGAAGAATGGAGCACTGTGTGAGAGCAAATCTAAAGAGGATGGCTGAAGAAAGATGAGGGGAGTGAAACATGTTGCGATACGGCATATTTGGACAAAGCGGAGAATGCATTGAAAAGATAGAGGATTCATTCGATGCATTACATATAAAAACCAAAATCAGACAATCCTATCTCTCTCCAGCAAAGATACACAGAGCGGAAACGCAAATGGACCTTTACAATCAGGCTGACATTACTTCTGCTAAAACGTATATAATTTCATCATAATTTCAAAAGCCTACACTGTTTTGATTCCTACTGGAGTAGAAGCTTGTGGTTTTCAATTTAGTAGAAAAACTTGTTTAGTCTTCTGGCGCCAAGCTCTCGGATCTAACAGTCGCAGGGATCTGTGCCAAAGTGGCTAAAGCAAAAGACACCAAAACGTGTCTAATGAAGTAACCTTCCAGTCTTCTTCTCCTCATATTGAGTGAAGATTTACAAAGGTTTGACAGCAGAACATTAGATCACAGCTGGATGTGGCTGAGCGCAGTGGGTGTGAGGCTGGAATAAATACGAGGCGATTGTGAAGTGTCTGGAGCTCAGAGTTTTCTCCCCTTGTTATTCTGTGAATTTGGTGTGTGTGTGCGTTTTACATGGTGTTGGCTTTTTTGTAGAACACGCGACAATATTTGCAGTCAATAAATAAAAGGAGAAGTGCATTGACTGTTAGATTTTTCTTTTTCTGCACAGTAATATTTAAAACTACATACACAAGCTCATACAGAAATCCAAGTTAATCAGTTTATCATACTCAACACTTTAGACTGCAATGACCTAAAAAAAGATGTTTGCGCAGTAGACATTATCTAGAATTGAGCCTTGTGGTGTGATAAACAACTTAAACTCTACTCCTAGCCAATCAAGTCTCATGGCGCTTTCCCACTAGCACCTACTCAGCTTGACTCGGCTTGACTCGACTTTTAGGCTTTTCCATTACGTGTTAGTACCTGGTACCAGGTACTTTTCTAGTACCTACTCGGCCGGGGTTCCAAGCGAGCTGAGTCAAGCCGAAAATGTGACATCGGCAGACAGCAGGCCACTGATTGGCCAGGGCGTGACATCACTAGATGAGTCAGGAGAGCAACTCATTCATAAGAGTCAACAGCGCCATTTTTAAAACGCAATAACAACAAACACGAAACACGATCAGAGATGGCTGTACAGAAATCAACCCCGTGGAGCAACGACGAGGTGCAGACATTTCTGTGTCTGGTGGCCCTCCATAGTTATTTCGTGTTTGTGTCGCATAACAAATGATGTCGCTGGAGTTTCGGACGCATTTCTATGACGACCCCTACCCATGCTGAGGTGGTACCGAAACTGAGTTCGAGTCGAGTCGAGTAGTGCTAGAACTGTGTCATGGAAAAGCGCCATCAATCTTTCCTTTGAGAGGTCTTTCCTTCCAAACAACGATCACTACCAGGACTACTCGTACGAGCTACTCCCTTTCGATCAACAACCAAGTCTTTCTTGTTAGCTAAGCACTCTCCATCTATAATTACTATCTGTTACACCCTGTAAAACCAATAAACACTGGCTACCTGCTGTATTCAATAACCCATTTCTGGGTTACCATTGACAAATGTTGCCTAACACCATTCAGCCAGTAACAGACACTGGCTAGTCTCTATTAATCAATAACTGAAGTCAGTTAGAGTGCAATTTCCAATGGATGGTTCTATTTTTCAGCTGATTACAAGTACCGGCTCCAATTGCAAACAAGTTTATTAGCAAACCGGAAATAGTTAGATGTACCTGTTTCTATTATTTTGTCCACCCCATTAAGATCCATGAAGGTAAGCTAAATGATAGTGCCTGTCAGTATAACACAGTACAGGTCAACAGCACCACAAACTGCAGTCTTCATCACAAAGATAAGGCCTGTCTAAAAACAGTGGGAAATATGTTCACTCTGATTTGACTGACAAAACAACCACAGCTTCACACTAGAGTTTACAGCCAATGTTGGTCATGTATGTGCCACATTTTCTGGTAAAAATCAACTGTGCATTGCCATTGTGTTTAGAAAATTGCTATCATCCTTCAAAATGGTAGGCTCTGCAGCTGTGATCATTAGAAACTAATGATGGCCAACAACTTCAGTTCAGATCAGTGGGAGTGCTTCCATCTCTCTCACAAATCCCTTCTTAAATACAAAGCCTGAGCCTCAATCAGCGCTGTACTCCCTCTGCTCCTCAAAATGCAAGAGAAAGAGGTCATACTCATTCTACCATGCTCGGGCAAAAAAAACTGGGAACATGAATTTTCTGAGGTGGTGAGAAAAGCGTTTTTTGTTGCTTTTCTTTTTTAATTCAAAGTGGAAAAAGAGAGAAGGAAGAGGAACACAGAGGTGTGAGCTGACTGCTACACAGGCTAACCTTTCTTATTACTGTTCACAACATGAAAAGAAGACAATGTCTAGTCGTCTGACCTGTGGAGGAAGTGAAACCTCTCTACTAAAAACATAAAAATGTGTTAAGTTGTGAACCGGTGCGAGTGTGTAAGTAGTTATTAGCGCTACCTTCAAGTGTAACACTCCTATTGGCTGCTTGGCCAATGAGATACAACCATGGCACCCACGTTTTATACCTGATTTTTACCTAATATGTTTGATTACTATCATCATTACTTTTAATTATATTTTAGCATATGTTGCAATAACGTGATGATTTTGGGAGGCTTAATCGCTATTTTTGAGCTTGAAACTAATTTAAGCTGAGCTGATACATTCCCTCGATAAATATGTATTAACCATGTACTTGCCAAACAGTAAGTACACCCATAGTATTAATAATTATGGAATAATTATGGTGGGAAATATGGCATATTTTGCGTATACAAGAGGTGACAATTGCTACTTTCTGTGCATCACGTGTGCTAAAAATACACATGAAATCTAGCACTGCTAGTTGTGTGCTTAGTGTTTCGTGTTCTCAATTAACGGCCGGCATCTTCACCTTTCAGGGTGTCCTGCTCGGCCCTCATGATGTCGATCAGGGAGCTCTCCAGCGTGTTCATGTTGAAGCTGTCGAAAGACCTGGTGCGTTCCTAAAAGAGATGAGAGACAGAGGAGAGACAACATTTACCTTCCCTTGCCTGCTTCAGAGACAGACAGTTTTTACAGTTCCCCGCCGAGCAGCTCCTCGGGTGCAACTGGAGCAATTCAATTTATCTAGACCTTTTAACATAACACTAACACAGGTAACCCAAGATGGTCAAAGATGAGGACTCAATATTCTTTGTAATATACAGTTTGGCAATTCTGACAGCTTCACACGCTAACCATAACCTTAACACTTGTTAAGGTAAGCTATTAATAAAAAGGAGCATAAAGGCACTTTCACAGTTATTTATGAAGGCCTTTCACTTCATTCTGGCTTCAGCATATTTCAGAGAAAATCACCAAAGACATGAAAGGTCGCTTCATTTGCGTCATGACATATTTCTTTCTACCTTGCTTTCAAAAAGGAAATAGAGATACAGAGAGGATTTAAATGCACGAGGCTCCTTTAATTTAAGATTCAGCCACTTTTGGCATTGGCCTAAATAGCGTGAGTGACAAACAAAACAAATTAGGAGAGGGCCCTAGTTTCCCATAAGCTTCGCTGGAATCTCCAGTGAATCGCTAATGTATTCTCCACAATGAAATAAAAACTGGAGATAAAAAGAGGTTGGATAAACCTTATTAAAATATTTTACTTCTGCTTATATTTTGTAGACCCTGGTTTTCTAGCCACCAAACGGGGGACCTAAAATTTTTTTAAAAACCTTAGGGACGTCTCTACAGCACAGCTGTGTGAACCATTTCAGTTTCACAAGGGTGTTTATAAGACACTCCTTCATTGATTAAATCTTGGTATTTAATTTCTCTTTGTCTAATTCCTAACCACAGCTCCTTCTCTTAACTACTGTGTTACTTGCGAAGTTAACTGACCCACTAATTAAGCTGTTAACTCGCTCATTCAAAGAGGCAGCGTGATGGAAGTCAACAATAAAACAAGCAGCAGAACCGAGCAGGAGCCGAGCTAATTCCAACAGGGGCATCTTTGGCATACCAGCCATACTGGAAATGTTTGTATGCACACCCATACAATGCCACAAAATATGCGGCTCATGCGCACGCACACACACTCACTCACAAGTGCCACGCTGATAAGGCTTCTGTTTTGACTCCACCTCAACCAAACAAAATATGCGTCGTCCGACAACAACATGTTGACAAACTGATAAACTATTTAGGTTTCCTTTAATCCAAACTAACCGCAGATCAGGCAGACAACGCAGCTGAATGTCACACTGTTCAAAACCTCACATCTCTCTTGTTTACATTTACAGTTCGCCACTCGTGTCGCTACAACATCACGTGACCGCTCGTCTCGTTCCTTCCCCCGCCACTTCCCCATTATTCCATTTGTTCTACGACGCATGCCAACTTAAAAGCAGAAATACCTTTAAAAAAAGATTTCTATTCTTCAGTTATGCGTCAGAGCTCACGTCGCACAGAGAGCTGCTGACTCTTCAGGCTACAAGTGGTTGTTCAAAAAGACCTGTGCATCATGACTAAAACAGTCTGGTCACGACTGAAATAAACTTCTTCTTTCCTACTTTCTGCATCACATCTACTGTATCAGCCACAAGTACAGCTGTGAAAAAAAAACAATGAAATCTAATTGTAGAAAGTATTATTTAACTATTTACAGAGGCAGAGTTACAACAATGTTCTGAGCCAGTCATTAGCTTTTTATGCAAGTGATATTTAAGCAGTCATTTATAAACACACACATATGAGCAATTTAACACCAGAAAAAAATATGTTACACAGGGATAGGAAGGAGGAGAGTTTGCTGGACTATACAGATGCATGCATCTAAATCATCGAAACACTTCCTGAGCTCAGTTTTTCCAACGAGAAATAAAGTCCAAAATCAGAAAAAAAAAAAAAAATCAGAGGTGTTTCTTGATGACTTGCAGGCCTCTTGAAACTTAAAAACCTTGTGAATAATAAGGTTTAATATATGATGAAGCTTCATTCTGCAAATAGCATAGCCTCTTCTTTTTTCTGAACTTAATTCAGCAACTTAATTTTGGTGCATGTGAACAGCTGCCATGTTTTTCAGTTTTAAGAAAAAAAAAACAAAAATCAGGAGCCAAGACCAGAGTCAGGCGAGCAAGCGGTGCATTCATCCAGCCAGGTGTGGCAACAGCTGACACTGAGGTCTGACTCGAGAGAGAGAGAGAGAGAGAGAGAGAGAGAGATTTCATGTAGCTATTGTGGACATACCTGAAACATCACATCTGTGTCGAGCAAACAGAAAGCGAAAAGCGACAATTGTGGGCTGATGTTCACGGGGCTAAAAATAACACAGTGACATTAAACAACAGGAATCAAGCATGACCTTGCAGGAAAGCCTGTTTATTAAAGTAAGCTTTAAAGAATTTGAAAAGAAAAATCTACAATGCTGGCACAAAATACAGAATTGGCTGGGTTGTCTCTTAAAAAGTCTGAAAAACTTTCTGACATCAACACCACATGATCAGGCCTGCCCCCGACTTGACTGATATTGGACAGGCCTTGCACAACAAGAATTACCCAACATGTCTGTCAACCTTTAAATAGCCCATCTGTATAGTCAGTCACGACTTTGTGTATCCAATGAATGCATCTGTGCCTAACCTCTCCTGCATGTGCGCCGTTTATCCAGCAGCTACCCAGCAGGTTACACCCTCGCAAATATAACTGAAGCCCAAAGTCTGTGAAGAGCAGTCTGAACGCAAAACCACATTGGGGAGGAAAGCTCATGGCACACTAAGTTACACCATGAACTCCACAGGGGTCAAATGCCAAGGCGATCAGAAAAACAGACCTGCATCAGTGAACCGTGTGACCGAGGGTCAGACAGGCGGGCAACTCACTTTTTAATCTACTGTCTGGTGTTCACAAAATTCAATAGCTACTTTTACTATCTGATCAGCCAAAGAGCTTGGTTGGACGTCTGCCACACTGGCTGGTAAAACGGCCAAACTTCCCAGCTGTAGCCAAATTTTTGTTTTTTGTTTTTACCAACGTTCTGGCTGACGAAGATTTTCCCACACTGGCCGAAGGAACATGCTAAAACAGAGATGACATGGTAAGAAGAACACACCCAGCGTACGCTCTCTCTCCCTCAAAACAAATATCAACACAGGGATATGGGCCAGACTATGTCTACTATTTTCTCATATCCGCCTCAGTATCTTATGTGGACTTAGGCTATTGCTTCAGGTCAAATAAACCACACATTCAAAAGACAGCAGAAGCAGAAACAAGTGGGGAACTGGTTACTGCAGGAAGTACTTACAACTAGTTCTAACACACAAACACAGATAGGTAGAGGCAAAGTGAAATGTTTCTGGGATTTGTTGCAATTCTAGTTTATGGCACTTCTGTACTATACTACAATGACTGAGCAGAAGCTCTTCCTGCTTCTGTGCTACAAAAATTGGCTGCTTTCATTGGGTGTCATTATTCTTTATTGTACTATCTCCTTAGTACAGTTATATTTTGGCTGCTGTAGTATTGCAGGGTAATCCTATTATATTGTTTCATCAGAATAGGAATTAATTTTGTGGATGAGGTGGACTCAGTATGGCGGATGTGAGGCCCGGCTGGTGCTCTGCAGTTGCTAAGCATTAGCCTGGAGAGGTGCAGAGGGTGATTAATCATCGGATTCATGCATCCTCTCTCTCTCTCCCTCTCTCTCCCAACAACTGGCCAGCTGACCAGCAAAGTACTCATCCCTGACAGATTGCAGGGCGTGCACAGAAACTCACACACTGTCATGGTCACCCATCACATCCAGGAACGCACACAGATTAGCTCCGAGCAAGATGCACACAATTTACAGTGCAGCCCACGTTAGATGCATCTATGAAAGCTTGCCCACGCTAACCCAAGGCCATCGGTATAAACACAGAAGACGTGGCACAACGTACTCTATTATTTTCAGGGAACTGTGAAATGTAGCCTGGCGTACCTGGATAGACAGGGAGAACATAATAAACGTGATGCAGTCTGATTAAAGCTAAAAGGATTTAAAAAGGCAAGACACACCCTTTTTACATCATGACTGTCAATAAAAAAAAAAGCCAGCACGATGGATTGATTTGCATTAAGAAGCATGGGCTGGATGTTTTGCCCCAAATCAACAAATGTGCACTGAACTGATCTACACGTTACCGGGTTTACGCTGGCAGCAAAAGCAGCATCAAATGTGAAATCATCAATGTAAAAAACGGCAGCATTCCCCAGTGTATATACTTTTAGTGAGCAAACATAAATTTTTTTTTATTTGATCATGAGTGGCTCACCTATTGTGAAAGACAGGACAATATAAAAAACAAATGTTGGTAATATGACCTGCTTCACCTGGAGTCACTACACAGTACATGCTAATGTGCCACTTAGCTAATGCTACATGAACTCTGAAGAATACTAAATGCTAATGTGGGTGGTATGGGTGACCCTGCTATGCATACGGTGCCATGCATGTACTGAATAAAAACTTAAACTTAAATGTGAAGTGCTTTTCTTAGGTCACTGTGAATAAGCAGCAGAACTTTGTCTTTGTAGCATAAGAATTAAAGTAAAATTAGAGTCTGCTTGCTTATGTCCTTTACCTTTATTCATCAATAATTGTTTAGGATCAGTGGCAGATGTATTGGGCATCTGTGCATCCCCACTTAAACATCTGAAATGTATTTAAGGTGCAAAGCTATAAAGTGCAAAAAGGGTTGAAATAGCAAAATGTCCCAAACTGTTTGCAACGTCAGTAACACAGCCTCTCAGTTCTGAAGAGGTTTTAATCTTAAGCGCCACAAAGCGCCAAGCAACCTCCATCAGATTTTGATGACATGTGGGGAAGTAAAGAATGATTAAATACAACATGCTGTGGGTGATTAATTCAAACATTAATCTTCCATGTCACCTGCTTGTTAATGAAAAATGGGAGTTGCAGGAGGGTGAAAGAGTGGAGAAAGTAAGAGTGAGACACATAATATGGCTGTGGCTGTGAGTTTTCAGGTTTTTACGGGTTAGTTATTATTTCGAAGAACCCCCTTGGTTACTTCTGGGAATGTTGCCTTATTTTTCCCCCTCTACATTTTCGCACTTCTAATCACATCCGCGAGACAACAGGGTAGAGAGAGAGGAAGCTCGAAGCAAAGAAGGGAAGGGGAAAATGGCAGATGAAAGAAGAGGGGTGATGGAGAGGGGGAAAGCGAGAGGTGAGGTAAGGCAAAGCAAAAAGAGAAGAAAGGAGGGCAGGAAAGGGAAGCAGGTTGTGCGTTTGATGCTTGCGACTATGTTTCTTCCTGGTCAGAGTATTTCAAAGACTTGCTATGACATTAAATACCCCCTCCTGTCAAAAACAACCCATTACCCAGTGTTGGCTGAATTGCTGAATTGCTGAATGGTGTGTGTGTGTGTGTGTGTGTGTGTGTATGTGTGCATTTGGGGTGTGACGCCACTGAACGAAGAAGGGGTTCCTGCAGTATTTGCACTGCCTGCCTGCCTGGGAATTAGACTGAGCTGACTCCATTGTATGCAATGAGCTAGGCTAAATACAATATGACACTTCCACATAGACTACGCTTTGTCTTCTTCCTTTGTTAAAAGACACGTGCAAAAGACATAGGCCAGGGACTAATTAGGGCTCGCGCACACATGGGTACGTGCACACGAGCACACAGACTCCCTCTCTAGCAGTTTGAGAGCGTCTGTCAAGGGTGTGAGAAGGGCACAATGAGGCTGTATGAGCAGCGGAGTTATGCGCTTGCCAGCACAGCTCAAGCCGCTCATTAGTCTAAAAAACATTTCTCGCATTTAACACCAATGTCACAAGGACCAGAGGTAATGGCTGAAACCATCGGGCTTCAGGCAGCTTAATGGCTCAGAGTGTTTGTTTGCAGACGTGCATGCATGCAATAGGATTTGCATGCACGCATCATCAATACGGGAAGGAGGGCGGCCTGAAAAGAATGACGCTTGTTCCTTCAAAGTAAACCTGTTGGCCTCACAAAATCCAGGCCTCATCTTGGAAATCTCGTGCCAACTCGGGTACCGATTTCTCCAATTTTAACTTACCAAAAGACCTGTCAAACTGATTGGATGGCCTTCCAATTATTCAGACGTTGAACAAGGCAGACAACGGGTGCTCAACATTTGCTCCAACTGCAGGCCTGAGGAGGTGGTTTAATAACGTACCTTCATGTAACAGTGCTGTAAAAGGCATCAGTGTATCTAAGCTACACAAACAGTGAGGAGGGAGCTGTAACCAGCAGTTACCCAAGTAGCTTACTGAGACAATATCCTGTCCTGGCTTACACGCCTTCAGGCCCTGCGGGTCACTGGCCAAATTTACCAATCGGAATCCACCAGGTACACCTGACAGAGCAGCGGGCCTCTGACCTTGAATTTCACAGTTGAGGAATGAGAGACCGAAGAAAGATAGAAAATCTGACATGTGGGTAAGTGTGACAGCCGATTCTACATTGTTCATTGGTGTGAATGAAAGTTTTTAATGGTTGTCCAGCTTTAAGTGTCCTCCCTGTGACTGACACCCAACCTGTCCAGGATTTACATCGCCTCTTGCCCATGGTCAGCTGGGAGTGGCTCCACCTTCAAAGGTAAGTGGCTATTGGATGGGTGGAAAGAGAGAAAAGCACAAGAAAGGACGCAAGGAGGGCTTTCCTGGCATTTAAAAAAAAGGTAGAAAATTCTGGTTTGTGGCTAGTTACCAGCTGACCAGTGTATTAGCAGTTAGCAGCAGTGTGCCTGGCCTGGAGCCCATCCCAAATACTAAAGCTGCTCTAATACAGCAGTGGCCCTGCCTGCTGCAGCCACAGTACTGGAACATTTTCTCCCTCTGTGTGCCCTAGTGCTGTACACCGCTTTGAATAAAATGTCCTCCAAATGGCATTCAGCCTTACTTCTAAATTGCATCCACACATTTGTTCATATACACGCAAATATAAAGTCATGGCTCAAGGCAACTGCAAGATAATGCCTCCATGAAAGCAGGAAGAGGGAGTCTTTGCTTTAGCAGCTAGCTGCCGTGTCATTCCTTAGCAAGCAATGGCATATTCCTGTTTTAACATGTGTTCCCATCTGCCGAATAGCATCCAAATGCAAATGTTACAGGAGTGCAGCTTTTACAAGAGTCAGCTACCTGCTTTTGTGCTATGAGGTACAACTGCATCTCATCCAAAAGGTTATAAAAACACTCTGATAAACTAACTTTAATTGCACACAGGAAAATAACACTGATCCTTCAATTGTTTAGGATGTCAGTGTTAAAATCGAAACTATGTGAGGCAGTTGGAGACAGCTTAGAATGAAACACTGTGACAACAGTTCCTCATGGAGCCTGTTTAGTTCAGAGTTACAGGAGCTACAGTATTTCAGTTACCAAACTCAGGGGCACCTTGTGCAAGCTAACGTGTCATTAGTCATCTGAACAGTGCATGATCTTTAAAGGCACTATTTTAAGTAGAGTTCTTAAAAAAGAACACAAAGCTATTATTCTATTGGTTTTGGTTTCAGAAATTCTTCAGCAGAGGCAAAAAAAAAATTAGGTTGAACGAAAAGGAAATGGTCAGTCTTTAAGACTGAACTTCAATGAGGAAGCCTCTGAAGAATAAACTTGACACTTGGTTGCCTGCATAATAATTTAAAAGTGGTTTCTATAGTGCCAGTTTCAATGCTGCAACATGATCTATATGCTCACACCAGGATGACACATTTTCCAGTTCAATTACAAGGCGTGGAACAATGTCGACAGCTCATGGTGCCGAGAAACACATGATAAATTGTTCATGAGCAGGAAGCAAACACCTTAGCTCGGCCAAACCCTAATTTCAAAAACATACACCGTGAATGCTGCACAACACGAGGCAGTATTTACAGCCGAAATTAACCAAAACGTCAGAGGAAGATGTCAATACAGGCAAAAAAAATGCAGAGCAGCATTTGGCAGCCCAAAGTGGCATAAACTAATTGCTAGTATGCCAAACTCTACTAAACACAGAGATACATGAAAAGACATTCTGGAGGAAAAGCCGAGTTCTTGAGATCAGTATGTCTGAGGCCTCGCACAAGAGAGACTATGCTTGTTGTCACAGCAAACATCTCTGCTGTAAGTAGGGGCATCCATTTGCTTTTTCTTTATCACCTCAAACTTATCAGTTACAAGTCAAATAGTTCAAAGGTTGTGTCATCTTCATTTCTTAACTGGCATTTTCATGTTTCCCAAATCTAGAATTGTATTATCAATTCCTCGTTCTTTATAAATGGGTTACACTTACATAATCAGACACACACACACACACACAGTAAGGCCTTTCTATGCCCATCCTCCATCTGCCCTTGCAGCATCAAGAGGGCAGAGAACAATGCTACTTTAGCTGATCTGGCTTAACCACAAGGAAGAGCGACATACTGCAGCGACATTATTGCTAGCTTTAGCTTAAATCGGACATGGGGGTGTCACATATGGGACTTTCTGCTGCTCAAAATGGACGCAGTGGCACTATTCTGATGCGATTATAATGTAGCATCTACAACTATTTACTAAGTAAGTTGTGATTTTTTTTATTGCTTTTACCACAATACAACAAAATATGGTCACGTATTAGGCCCTAATTATTCCAAAAAGGTTAGATATGAACCTGACCTCATGACAGCCAACAGCAATTAGGGTGCTAGCTAATGGTAACTAGCTGCTCAGAGGTAAGCTTTGCCACTTATTCAGCAAAAAAACACACCCAAGACATGTCAAGACACGTCAGAACAACGTCCTTACTGTTTGGCCTGTGGTGCTCTATGAGTCATTAACTGCACGTGGAGATGAGGAAATACCTGGAAAGGTCACAGCAAGCATCACTTTCTATGTTCTATATTGAGTTAATTTTCCTATTTGTGGGCTTTTAATTTATTAAGTAAACGTAGAGATCATGATTTGCCCCGTGGAGGGGCATGGCCAGGAAATGAAGTAGACCCTCGCTGGTGGTCTCAAAGGCCAGTTAGTGATGCTGTTGGGCTATTGACAGACAGCTGAAACAACTAAGGCAAGCAATCACTCAGGCAATTTAATACAATCCCCTCCATCCAAGATGACACTGTGAACTGATGGCAACAGAGTGCTTACAACTGACCAGAAGTTAATTTGACACAGCAAAAGGCACATTGTTCAGAAGCTAAGAAGGCGGAGGATGGCACTTAAAGAAAACCTTTCATCAGGCCTGGCCGGGCCTATAGCAGCCTTCGTCTTTTCGACCCTGCCTCCTTGTAGCGACTGACACAATCAATCACCAGATAGATCAATAAAATGAATTTATCTCCGTGCTCCCTTTACCTCTTTCCATCAATCCCATCGGCTGTTTTTCCTGTGTGATAATACAATTATTCAAGCCATCTTCATTGCGTGTGGACCCGGCTATCAAAATGACACTATGAATAGGCTGGCATTTTGAAAACGAGTTGCTGGGCTATGGCGGCCTTGACCTGGGTGATTAATAAAGCGGTAATACTGAAAAATCATTAGGCATTAGGCTCAGACCATCAATCTAGAGTATTAGCTCAATTTTTTTTTTTGTTCCTGGCCGGAATAACTGAAATCCCATGATTTGTTGTTCTTCATTGGTGTATGTAGATTTTTCTTTGCATCTCAGTCTCTGTCGTTCCTGGTCATCTATTCCCTTGATCACTCTCCTCGCACCCTCCCTCGCTTTTCCATATTTTTTTTCCTAACCTCTCTCTCCCACTTCCACATCCTTCTCCCCATCTTCTCCTGTCCATCTACGATGCCTCCCCCACTCCCCATACCCCTCCCTCCAACCCCCAACCCAGCTCATGTACGTGGCACACACACCACTGCAGTGACAGAGCCACATTAGTCATCATCAGGGACATACAGCTGTGGAAGTACTGAGCCCAACGACTGATTTCTAAGCCAACGCGGTAACAGATGCATCATGTAAATCCACACCCCCCCCACCTGAGCCCCCTTTCTAAAAATAGCAGCCATACCGCTACATACTGTAATAAAATTAAAAGCTAACATAAATGACATGGCTGGCGTTTAATCATTCAGGCAGCAGGCGGCCACTGTTGAAAAATATTACCACACAAAAGCCTGAACACACACAGTGCATACAGAACAAAATGTGTTAGTTAATGAAGGGGTGCGGCAGAATTATAGCTAAATTATACAACGAGGCTATCACAGGAACTGACCTGAAATGGGAAGATGTTATCACTGCGGCCGACTCCATCGTCCATCCAGGACTTAGGGTTGAAGCCCGCAGGACTGTTTCGAGGGTACTTCTGGGATGCCACATGGTTATTGGGGAACGTCTTCTTCAATGGAGAGATAGAGTTGATGGGGGTCATCCCACCATTCAGCCCCCGGCGATAATCTCTGCCCTGAGATCCTCCCCAGCCGCCACCACCGCTGCCGTACCCTCCTCCGGGACTCCAGGAGGTGGAGGAGCCGGGGGAGGGAGAGGGGCTCTGGTAGCTGGCGGGACCCCAGGGGGATGGGGGCTTGTTCAGGCTGTTGGACAAATGCGGCAACTGGCTGAAAGCCGGATTCCTGTGTGGAAACGGCGGCGGAGGGTGCGGGGAGGCCGGGGAGCGCCGGTGCTGCTGGTGCTGGTTATGGGGGTGCTGGAAGTGGGGATGAGGCGGGGGAGCTGGGTGGTGCTGGGACAAGGCCGCCGCCGGTCCAATCTGGGGGGAGAAGTTCCCACCGAACCCTGGACTGACGTGGTGCGAGAAGTTCTGGAACAGCAGAGGCCCGTTGTTGGCAGAGGCCGGGTTGAAGAAGCTGACGTCCTCGTTGATGATGGTCGATGGCGCCGGAGGGATGGCAGCCGACCAGTTGTTGAAGCCAGTGAGCGATGACGAGGTTGTGCTGGACTGGACCGGGCCTGTTCCCCCAAGGCCAGATGTCTCCTGGTAATCAAAGCCCGTCAGGACAGGGGACTCGAGACGCAGCTGCTTCTCCTTTCCGTTACTACCTTCGGACACGCCGCTGTCCGTCTTGGCTTCCTCTGACCGGGCTTTTTCCAGTTCTGAAATGATCCCACCACCACTTCCGCCCTCCTGGTGACTCCCGGGGGACAACTGCTGCTGCTGCTTTTCTTGCGTTTCTTGCATTTCCTGTTGCTGCTGCGCTTTGGGCTTCTCCGGGCCCCCCAGGATTTCGTCTTGCACGCTGTTGTGGGTGGCGGAGGCGGAGAAGAGCCAGGGAGAGCCTCCCGTGGTGCCATTCCCCGCGGCGGTGGTGCTGTTTATGAACGCAGCGGGGCTCTGCGACACATTTTGGTGGTGGTGTGGGGGCTGTAGATGCGGGTGGATTCGGACCGGGAATGCAGACTTGTTGCCAGTGTTGTTTTGAACCAGGACTCCGAACCCGTAATCCCCCATTTGTTTTCTCCCCCCACACACGCACAAATGCTATCCCGTGCTCGTTTGCGTCCTATTGAGAGAAGAGCACACAAGGATGGCATGCACTGAGTTAGCTTCTCTCATTGCACTGCAGATCAAGAGATTTAGAAAACAACCAGGTGACATATAGGATCTCTTTTTTTGTGCTGTTTTACTCCCTCAGAGTTCCTAGATATATGATAATCACACAACAGTGGCATGAATGAGCTCATTCTTGCACTGAACAATCTGCCCTTATTACTCTGGGCAGCAGGCGAAGAAAAAACAAAAAGCCAACCAGTTAACATTACATCTTTAGCTAATTATAACCCCGTGACGTTGCCAGCTTGTAAGTCTACAGCTGAGAGAGAGAGAGCCCCCACATTTTGGAGACCTTTTTTTTCTTTTCTTCCTCAGGCAAACCGGCTGGCAGACCATTACTTACCCGCAGTGTATGCTTTAAAAGAAAGGACACAGTGGCAGAAAACACCGGTGAGAGTTGAACAGACTGACAATAAACCGACATTCAGAAGAAGAAAAACCACTCGACCTTGTTTGACAGCTGTCAGGAGTCTTTTTTTTTACAACATATAACTCACACACTCGTTCGCCCTGCCCTGAATAAAACTAATAACTAACGTCGCGTATTATTTCTCGTTGTCGTGTTTTACAGTTCAGGCTAACAGCGGACAACCGGGGCGGTTTAACTAAAAAAGACGCGTTAGCTGGCCCGGCTAACGCTAGCTAGCCGTAGCCGTTGACGGTTAGCACGGATGCTATATGCTAGCTGCAAACGAGTGAGGAGGAGAGAAATAAAAAAAGAGAGAAAAATTATTCTGTTCACCTTCCGATCACCACCTTCAACCTCGGCGAGGTCTTTTTGTCGAGATCCTTCCCTCGGGCTGAGAGCAAGGTGGTGTCCTTGAGGAAAAGAAGTACAGCAGAAAGGGGGGAGAAAATAAGCTCTTTTTTTTTTCCTCTCTCTCTCAGAGGCGATGATAGTCAGCTTTTTCTCCTGACGTGTCCTGCCTGCTCAATGACACAGCTCCTGCCTCTGATCTGGACCACAGAGCTTTCTTTTCTCGACACAGTGTCTAAATATTTCTCTTTTCTTTCCTTTTCACAAGCCCCGCTCGATCGGTTTCATTGTCGGTAATGATGTCGGGGTGTGTATATTATATTTCTTTCTTTCTACAGAGAGCAGCCCGACTCCTGTGCGCTTCCTCTGGCTGCCTCTCTCTCTCTCTCTCTCTCTCCTGGAACCGACCGTGGCCGAATGACAGCGAGAGATCAGCCGAGAAAACGCTTCCGCTCCCGGGGCCGCCCTCTCCGGTGCGGACCCTCCCTCCGAGGGCCACACCTCGGCAGGCGATTGGCCGCAGCGCCACCGGCAGCCTCGCCCCGTTTCTACACCACTTAAAGACACCCCCCTCTTCTCCCTCCCTGCCTCCGTGCCATCCGTAAGCACTGCCCACTGAGGTCAGGAGTGATATATGTTTCTAAAAAAAAAAGAAAGAAAGAAAAAAAATCCTCTCAGCACGGTCCTGTCCTTTCACGATGCAGCCGGTATCAGGTCGTGAGAAAACTGAGATACCCAACCCCCCTCCCACCACCTCCATCCATCCATCCATCCATCTCTACAGGATGCAAATGCATCAAAGAGAGAGAGCATCCTCTGCCACAGCCGGGATCTCATGCTCCTTCATTGTAAAAAAAAACGTGGAAATAAATCAGGGGAGATGATTTGGAGTCTTTTTTGCACATTCCTGCAGAATCTGTGCAGTTCTTTCATTTAAATGAATCACACATATTGTCCTCATATTGCACATACTGTATTTATCTTGCTTCTTTTTTGATATTCTTTCATACTACTCTCTCAAACTACTCTCAACTTATCTATCAAACTGTCTATTTTATATTCAGTTTATATTTCTGATGTACATGAAGGACATGTTTCAACATTTATTTCCACTTACTATGTTTTTTTTTTGTTTGTTTTTCTTTTAGCACCAACATATCAGGACAAAAATATCACTGTATGTGAAAACCTACTTGGCATTAAACCTGATTCTGATTGTTGTTCATGGCATCCCTTTCTCTAGGTTAGCCCTCATTCATGCAAAAGATTTCGCAAGTGCAGATAATTCTACTTTTACTATGCTTATAATGTTCAGTGTTGCGTTGACACCGTTGCCCAGGTGTCAACTATGACCTCAATAATAAACATATTATTGAATTTACACGTCCAACAATGGCGTAAAACTGTACACATGAGATTCATAAAAATAGATATCATGGCAAGACTGTTCTATTGGATTAAATGTGTACCTAATAAAGCAGCCACTGAGTATATATATGTATGTATAGCAAACAACATATGGCATTTTTATCACTGAATATTATTTACTAAAACATTTTTTTTAAATATGTACCAACAAATATGCATAGTCAATACAAATATGTATACATATACTGTAGAAATATGTACATAATTGTACCATATATGTGGGATGTTCCCCTCACAAAAAGCACTATAGTCTTTTCTTTAGTCTTCATGCTAAGCTAAGTGCATGTTGCACTTCCCAAAATGTTGAACTACTCCTTTAAATAATCCTCTTCTTGTATTTAGAAACTATAAGCATTGTAACTACTCCCTGCACACACACTATTCAATCTGATCTAATAGTTTTAACCTTAATCTCCTCCAGTTTCTGTACAGTATATTACATTATTTTCAGCCAAAGCTAAATTGAGTCTGTTTCTCTCTGTTCTGCCAGATGTCTGATCATCCAGCCCTTTTTCCTTCACCCACCCACACCATTCTCCATGTCTCTTTATCTCCCTCTCTGTCCTCCTCTGTGTCCTTCTCCCCTGTAGGTCATTATCACCTCGAGGTCATCAAACAGCTTTGACTCCATCAGTCTCACCGACCCTCAACTGGCTGTGTTACATGCAGCCGCAAATGGCTATCTAATAAATCTGTCACTTCGAGTCCAGCTGGGAGAGAATGATAAATTAGGGAGTCCACGGTGTTCTGCATTGCTAAATGTGTACAGAAAGGATGAACAGGCGATGGGGAGGTGGACGGCAGGTATTGGCAGGGTTAGGGAGTGACCGGCTTAAAGTAATCCGATTAAAAAAATAGATTACAGATGTTGGATAGTAGCACTATTCACATTTAGCTTGCAGAATGGTGCACACTGTGCAAACAGCCTCACACGCGATAGACTTTGGAGCCAAACAGCTTCAAAAATGAATCTGTGTCAATCACATTGACATTTCCAATTTGATACCTAAAAAAGATGAGAAACATCAAACTCTAATATCCCGCTTTCTGCACTTTTACTGACCACTCCCTTAACCACAGCACTGGTAACTGTAAGCTATTCAAACTTCTGCAAATTTCTCTGCTGCAATAAGGAACTCCAGCTGACTTTTATTGGAGAGGAATTGCAGTTTAAACTGGAGCAGCACCAGCCTAAAGCTCTGATAAAACAAAAGACTTCCAGATACATTTGTCAGTTCCCTCTTAAATGTAATATGAGGCACTTGTCGTTAACGTTCTTCATCGGAAAATGTCTGAATTTAGAGTGCCACATATTCTGTTCTCTTCACTGGAATAATATAATTAGGCTTTTAATTGTCTAGTGATATAATAATGCAGCAGCTATCTTAGAAAAATAATAGTTTTCCCTGCATTGCCTATTAATCAGTGTAATGGATCCAGCCACACTCTTGTATTGTGCATTTATATTATATACTGTGCCATTTGTATGTGTGACCTCTGTGTGCTTTCCTCATTTTCTAATATCCGTTCTGCTACACAAACAAAAGTGCTCGAGTGAAATCTTAATCATGCACTCGAGGGCAAGAATCAGCGTGAGGAAGGAGTCGTGTTTGATAGTCCTAAATGTGCTACAGCTTTACAGCACCTCTCACATAGTATTCCTCTCACAGCGGGGTTGGTGATTAGGCTTGGTGCAGTCAATGGGTTTCTAGGACTGAATAACCGGTCTTACTGGCCTCACTCAGGAGACAACACCCTCTCTTACCTCTGTCCCTTTCTCCGTCTGTCTCTCACTCACTCTCTCGGTCACATCCACACACAAAGCAAAAAGGAAATGGCTTGTGAAATTATGTATTTTGTGAATTATTTATTGGAAGCTATATGTCTACAGTTTCAGCCCAAAATGTCACTGTGTTCAAAGCTACTGAGATGTGCAATTCATCTACTGCTTGAAACAGCTAATAGTCGGTTTTACCATGTGTTCTCTTTCTGGCAGCGGTTTTTGTGTGTGTTCTCTGCCATACCCAGGACTGGATAGGTGCTATGAATAAAACATTGAATCCATTAAAAAATTAATCGCCTTTTTACCTTAGGCATAATTATGGTGCAATTCCTCCCAGAGCGCATATGTGTGTGTGTGTGTGAGAGAGAGAGCTTGTGAGCGTGCATTTGTATGTGCAACCAGAGGTGCCTATGAGTGCATGCGCTTAAACTCCAGTGTTGATGATTTCTTTCTTAAAATCTCAATTTGAGCCATTTCCTGCCACTCTGACAGTCAAGAACATCCTGCAGCCCCGTGGATTGCTCTGGTGAATTGATTGGACAAATTTCAAAATGCATCGTGATCATTCTCAAAACACAAATGTTTTCCAAGTTGACATTTGGGAAATACGAGGTCCTGACCTGACAGCAATTGTATTGGTTTGAATTATGTAGATGTTTGCCCATGTGGTGTCGGAGAGGAAGATGGATGTTTTTTTTCAACGATGCAACGAAGCCTCGTGATGCACTGTCGTAGAGTGGTGTTTCTGCCCTATGAAATATTCAGAGAGCGTACGTGTTGCTAACAAAACGGTGTGGACGTGTTCTTGGTTGGCTCTGGGACACAACAAGGACCTCTGGGCACACAGTGGAGGTGGAGAGAGAGTGGATTAGATGATGCAAAAAAGCAAACATAAGAGAGGGGGATAGGAGGATAAAGGAGATGTGGCAAATAACCATCAGCAATGGATGCGAAAACAAATAAACGTGTGAGCAAAGGCTCCAGTTTGAAAGGAAACAATATAAGCTTCACACACAGCTTTCCAATATTTCTACCGTATCGGTCTTAATCAGTCATTCATAATCACTGATAACACCATTTGAAATATAAATAAAAACCATCAGCTTCCTTCGTTTTTCTTTTATTAGAGAGCAACTCTTCTCCTCAGTGTTTTTATTTTTAATATCCTGACAGCCCGAGACCTTTCACATCCTTCATCCTTCCAGTGTATTTTGCCCTGTTGTGCTCTCCCTGGTGACTCTATACTAATTAAGCCAAAGAGGTCTCTGCCGGGTAGCAGGCCGGGATGACTGTTTGAAAAAGACACATGGAGTGTGTGTGCGCGTGTGTGCATGTGCATGTGTGTGTGTGTGTCTCAAAGGCCAGGCTGATTTCATGACTCCACTGGGTACAGGAGGGATAATAAATTACAAGAGAGCAGCAGCTGGGGGTCTGTGATGTGAGCGTCAATGTGTGTGTGTGTGTGTGTGTGTCTTTTCTCTAACTAGATTGAGCAAATATGTAGTTAAGTAAGTTAACACATATTTCGAAATTCAACATTTTGCACTGTAGAAACTGTGGAAAATCAGTCATTTGACTCATTTTTCAGTCCTTAGCTTAATCTGATCATGGTGGGAAAAAAAATATGAAAGGTGATTTAAAAAATATGCTCAACAATTTACAAACTGAAAAATAATAATTTGAAAAGGCACCAACTTGTGGGAGAACATTTGCATAATTACTATAAATGGCACAGAAAATTGATACCGGTGGATTACCCATTTTTGCCCTGGTGGTAGTTGTGATAATCAGGTGTGAATTGTGCACATTAATACCGAAGACTTTCATGAAGAACTACATGAAATTAGAAGGGGATTTAACCTTCTGCTCAAACAGGGACTGAGCACGGTGTCTCGGTTCAGCAGAAACATTATTGATCCCTTCCCTCGGGGCGAACTGGGTCAAGTATAATAGTGTTTGTCTATCTTTATATCTTTTACTACATCCCTGGATCTTGACTGGATTGTTGTACTATATATGGCAGTCTGCAGTGTGTGAATTTGTTGTTGCCATGGCAATGTCAAATTTGGGCTACTTGTTCATTCATTCAGTGCTGGTGACATATAAAAAGGATCCTGCTTATTTTCATCTATTTGCATCTTTATTTTTCATATAAACCAGCACAAGAAAAACATTTGAAAACAAGTATCGATTTGCCAAAGGGTCGTGCATGTGTGATTAAAGAATGTGCACAGATGTGTGTGTGTGAAATCAACTGAGGAATAGTGCCTCTAAAGCAGGAGTGGTTTCATTTACCTTCTGGGCACTTCTCCATGGCTGATGAGTCTGGCTGGGTGACAAGGTTTAAAGGAGCCAGGACAACAGTGTCTGGATGTGGTCGCCAGCTCTGAGTGAAAATCCACCATTTGATCATTTTCAGCCGTTTGGTTTGTGCGTGTGTGTGTGGGTGGGTGTGGTGTGTGTAATCAAGTGAGGTTCAAGTCACAGATCAAGTGGAGTCTCAGGGAGTTATTTTCCCAGGAAGTGTTGTAATATGGATTATAGAATAATCCAGATCATGTCAAATTATGGTGTAACCACGTCTCCTCAATGTGTCTCAACCAGTTCTTTCATTTAGTCATTTCCTTTGTTCTCCAAAATGAATTTCAGCCATGCTGCCAATGTCGGTCAGTCCATCACTTTGGCCCAGACTGAAATATAATAACAATATAGCATTATATAATCATGTAATATGGACTGTAATCACTCTGTTCATTCCCTGATGATCTATCAAAAGGTCATATTGTTCAACTCATGACCAAATACTTACTAACACACTGTTCTTTGTGTCACTGTCACTGTCATTGTGAGCATGTAAGCGTGTAGCACAAAGCACGGCCATGTCTCAGCACAGTCATGTTCAGTGGCGAATGAATCGTGAGTTACAGTCATTTTAAATCGACCGAAGTGATGTTTTTTGGTGGCACATATTGGTAGCAATTCATTAGCAAACAAGTGTAATAGCTCATTTTCAAGAGGCTCGGTCAATTCTTTTTGTGATGTTGGATTATTTTTTATTATTACCACCAGCGATGATTGATTTGTCACCGTTTTTTGACACTTTGACACACCATTTTTTGTGTAGTTTTGTTTGCAAAGCAGGAGCTGTTTTAGTTCTCAGAAATCCCCCAAATATCCAACTCAAAATAACAGCCAAGAGGCTGACATTCCCACTCAGCTGCTCGCCAACTTGTTTGACACATCAGTGATCGCAGCTACTCCTCTTCCCTCAAAACACAACATATCTCATATCAAGGACGTGGTTGGTGGATAAATTGGTATCTCCATCTCTTCTACCAGGAAAGTCCTTGGCTTTACACCCAATGTTTGCCACAATAACATTTAATTTCCATTCAAATCCCTCAAAATTGTTGTTGATGCACAAAACAGGATCAGAAAGTCTGTTTGTGGTCTGTTGACCTGCCAGCTCAACACCGACTTGGGCTGTGTCTCTTGTAAGGCCCGTCTGCATGAGGTTCATTGTCTGTGTTTGTCTTTCTCTTGTTTTCTCTTTCCTGTATGTCTGGACACACACGCACACACGAACACATACACACATGCGCGCACACACACACACACATAGTGCTGACAGAGGCTAAAAGAAAGAGCAATGGACAGAAGAATGCTGAGTCAAGCAGACCTGAGCTACTCCCTGCCCCAATAAAGGTACAGAACATGTGGCCTCATCAATAATAGAAGGTTCTCCTTAAAGCCCTGAAAGTACCTGATATATGTACATTTGTGTAAGGAAAAAAAGGGGGTTATGTTACGTTAGTGTATTAAAACATTAGGTCTGTCTTCTCAGGGTTGTGCATGAGGAAGACATGGAGAGAGATACATCACAGCTTATAGTACATCCAGATCACTTCAACTGCGAGGCGGAGCTCCAAGTGTGTCTTATCAGTCGACACAGCTGTACCTCCGAGGACACTGTGATGTGCTGTGATGTGTGTGTCACCCGGCAGATGTAACGAAAGCCAGTCTGAGTGATATTCACACTGCGGTTACCAGCCGGAGGTTCCAGACATGACTTCACGTTACGCCCTCCAGCAACTCTGCAATCCCCCAAAATCTTGCTTTCCTCAACTGTGAGCTGAGAATTAAGAAAAAAAAAACAAAAAAACAAGTTTACTACAGGCTTAACCTGGTGCCACATGCATGCAAAGTGCAACCATTTTCACTTTGCATTGCTTTGATCTATCAAGGTCATTACTTGTGGACATTAATTGTGTATGTTGAGTGTGCACCAACAATCCGGGCCTCTTCTGAGTCTATTTAGTGTTAATTGTGTAGTATTTTCTGCAGTTTAGTTTGTCAGAACATAATTCAAAGGCATTCAAATAAAATGGAAAATCACAGCTTAATATTCTTTAGCAACTGAGCCAGCTGAGTGGAAATGGAAATGTTTCTCACCCACTGTACCTCCAGCAGCATCGAGCCATGTTAAACCTCAACAGTTCTCCAAAACATTGTGATTAGTTATTAGTTATTAGTCATTAATGATTAGTTAGGATAAACAATAGTCAACAATTTTACTATTTTCATTTAGTTTTCTTCTGCCAAACTTAAAAATGAGTAAAATTGTATATAATATAACAAAATACAACAAGCAAAAAAGTAAACAATAGCTCTCTTATCTGCACAGTAAACATGAAGAGAACCCCAGGAGCCAGCTAGCTTAGCTTAGCATAAAGACTGGAAAACAGGGGGAAACAGCTAGCCTGGCTCTGTCCAAGGAAATCTGAATCATCAGAAATCTGTCCACCAGCAACTCTAAAACTCACTGGATAGGACATATTATCTTGTTGTTTAACCCATTAAAGAAAATGAAGAATAAAAAAAGCAACTATGTTAAAAATAAAAAAAATAGAGACAACCAATCATACACATACACATCAGCCAATAGAGCACCCACACATACATGGGGCATATGGCCATGTTGCTTCAGGCCAATCACATACCCAAACTGGCAGAGAGGCAAGGGGTTTCACAGACATGGGTGACACCATATTTACTCCATAAACAGTAGAAAAGCAAGTGGTCTTTAAAGTGCTATTTGTATATACATTGCTTGTGTCTGATGTGCAAAATGTGTGTGTAAAATTGTAATAATACAAAATACATTATTTAAAAGAGATAGAACAATGAGATACATTGTAAAACCACATAAATAACATATTTAGGAATATAGAAAAAATCATAATCTTACAACTGATTGAATCAAATTGATTCATGTTGTTGCTTTTCCCATTGGTAGGATGGATACAAAACTTGAGAGTTTTGGTAATCTAAAGTGCTGATGTGCTCTAACAACTCTTTTAAAAGTTACCATACTGTAGGTAGGTCTTCAAAGGTTTCTTCCAATGATGAGTTGTTTTGAAGAGTATGTTAATGTTATAGAAATATGTCCTTAATGTTCTTCGTCTAAGGGGTAAATGTGGCTTAGATTTGGAGCGTTTTTGATAAGCCTCACGGCTCTTTGAATCCACTTTGTTTTCTGCACACACAAACCAATATTCTCTGTCATTTCCTTCTCTAAATGTACTTTTCTATCTACTTTTCGAATCGTCTTTCTTTTTTGGTATTCCCCTGAATCATCACATATTCTTTTCAGTCTGGTGAGCTGTCTTACAGGTAGACTTTTCTTATGTGGGTGCAATGAAAGCTTTGGACATGAAGAAGTGTATTCTGATCTGTAGGTTTTGTGTAAAGAATCTTTTACGTATATGAAGAAAATTCACTTCTTTCAGGCTGCAGTGTGAATCTCAGGTCTGTAAAAAATATAAAAGCTCTAATTTAGTGTAGATTGGTCTTTTCCCTGACAGGAAAAGAAGAAGAAAGGTCTTGTTTGTGGCTGATACGGCATTTGTTCTTCCAGGTGACCAACATAAAGAAGAAGGCAAAAGGTGCTAATTGCAGTGCCAGAGATCTGGAGGAATTGTATGTAATTTAAGAATAAAGGACTGCCTAATTGACAAGGAAAGCAGTAGAGGTTGTCCTCACCAGTTTGGTGTTGAGAAAATGTTCCAGAGTGTCAAGGCTGTTTTGCTATTTTAGAGAATAAATAGTAGAGACTTGAGAATGGTATTGATCTTCTCAACTCGTGGTAAAAAAAAAAAGTAAAAAAAAAAGCAAATAAGAACATTTCCCATAATGTCAACCTGTTTCTTTAAGGCACCTCACACCTCAGCAAAATAAATAATAATTTAATGTATTCGGGAGCATGTTTGGAAGATGATTAATTGATTTCACCTCATCGTCCTTGGATGAATAAACTGAATATCCTTATTCTGGGTTATCTATTTGTTCTATTCTATAGATCAAACTGCCCTCCTGTCTCCCGCAGTCTGAGGGACTCCTTAATGTATCAATTCATATTTTTATTATACATTTATTTATACAATGCACTATCTGCAAAATCAGAGCTTAGAATTTCACAAATACATATTATGGTTAAAGTCAGCTGAGAAATTTTAATGTGATGGGTTTTATCAGGTTCATTTGGCACTGTCTTCTATATTAGGAATCAGTGGGAGTTAAGAGCCTTGGAAGGAATAAGTGATTCCTCCCTGTCAAAGATTTATATTCTGAGAGCCAGATTGTTCTATCTTAATTACTCCTCCAGATGTTTCTGTCCTCACTATGGTCCCTTTAGATCTTAAAGCTCTGCCAGCCAAAAGCTAACTGAGGTTAACTCCCTCAGTCATCGTGCACTGAAGCCTCCTTCCTTTTTACCAGAGAAGGAAGACCTTTCGCTTCAACTTTCTCTCAAACTTGGTTCAGAAAATCGGTCTATTTATAGCCCATTCCAAGCTGTGGTTTTAAGTTTCTACAACTTTGAGCCCCTCAGTGCTGTGGCCTGGTTTTTCATTAGATGAGGACTCAATCAGTGATATATTGTTTTTGCCTGAGCATGAACCAAAAGGGCAATACTTGCTCATACTTTGCTGGTTGCTGCATGAAAGGGCAACATTACATAACATGGTATGCCACGACTTCTTAATCCGCAATCAAAATGCGGATCTCGGGCTATATCTCAAGACTTCGAGGTTTCAAACACATCTAACAAAGGGCTACTGTAAAAGAAGTGAAGGTCACAGATGCGCAGGAGGTCAGATGAGTTTACAGGATTTCATTAATCCCATTTGATGTCTGGGAGGGTGATGATTGCTGTACAAGCTGCGTTAGCCCATTATGATCAAGCCGACTTTGTGACCTTTCCAGTGAGCGACAGTGCGAGGCAGAGGCCTTTTGAGATTGATCCACCCCCCCAACCCTCACTGCTCAGGGCCCCCAAGGATCTGTTGTGTTTATTGACCTCAGTTTGCAGAGTTCACAATCTGGCCCATTGGTAGTTAGAGCCATTGATTGGAGTATAACACATAGATGATCAATCTGTTAAAATCGCACTGGCTGGGAGCTCAGCCGGTCACCAGCCTCTGGGGTCATGGGAGGCACACAGCAATGTGACTGTTGGGTTGGGGGGGGACGCTCATCCCGGATCCTGGAACCGTAACGGGCCGAAAACGTTTTGCATGCATGAAAACAAAAGAGTGTTTTGTGTGCATTCATGCATAACTGCTCATCATACATTCATCACACACACAGAAGCATGTAGCATATGCATGCATAGCAAACTGTTTAGCATATTCTTTGATCATCTGAAATGCTGCCCTCTGAGGAACCTTTCAAAGTAGATAAATGGATAGCAAATGTCACTATATTTCTTCTTCCCTGCCGCTATTTAACTTTTTAGCCATCCTAGCAGCTCTGTGGATGGCGACGTGTGCCTGTCGTGTTCCCGGCTGACATATCTGAAAGGCTACTGGATGGTTTGCCTTGAACTTCTCATGTACACACAGCACTCATCAGGCTGAAATGAACTATTTAGGACAGGCTTGTGCAGTTAAAAGTTTGGTAAATCTAATTTTCAAAGCAGCCCCACAGACAAAGTGGAAAGTGAAAGTTTTAGGATCAGAATCCAGAAACAATATTTCATGAGGTCATTATGTCTCCACAGAAATAAGAAAAATAATAACTTTGGTGAAGCCCTGACTTCCCATGAAGAACAACCCTTTCCCCATTTTAATTTGTCCAACACTTCTCATCATCACCCCATCCCATCATTTTTAACTGTATTTTGTGTTTAGTGCTATTTAGTTAATGTTTTCATGCTAACACACCACACTAAGATTGTACACATTCTGTCTGATAAACATCACCATGTTAGCACTGTCATTGTGAGCGTGTAAGCACGCTGACGTTAGCATTTTAGCTCAAAGCACTGCCTTTCTAATATTAGGTACAGCCTCATGAGCCAAAGGCATGACTGTAGACGCTCTATTATTACTCCCCAGCTAAACATAAGACCTCAAACTGTCGGAAATGTCAGGAGTGTCACAATACAACCAATGTTATTTTCAGTATGCATGTGACATGGCTTATAGGCCAAACAAAAAGAGCTCTTTAATCATGTGTCGCAGGACAGAAGTCTGCGGTTTGTTACAAGAAAGAGGACTATTCTATTACCCGTCATTAGGCTATATGAAAGTAGACCATAAATCTGCTATTGAACGTGCTGAAGACATCTTTATCAAACATAGGCGAAAAAGAAGCCTATTGAGTAACACATTGGAAAGAACCAGAGGGTCTGACTGATGATTTCCCTTTGGCTTCATTCTTATGAATTACTTTGCTATGATAGATGGGTATATATGTTTTAAATCTAGTGTGAAAATATATGACCTGACAACAACACATACGACAATATGAGCCAGGAAATGATTAAACATTAGGTGAACAAGGATGCTTTACTATTAAAATGATCATAAATATGCCACAGGGATGGATTATTATAGCTCTATCCAGATATTTCAGCTTTGTAGAATCATATGGTTTACAGAGGTGAGTTGATGTGACTAAACTGGATGCAATAAAAATATTCTGTTCTAATATCTTCATTTTATTTGTATTTACTTGTATTCATACTGTTATTTATAGTGCACTCCACCATAATCTAGTATCATATATATATTTATATATCACATGCATAAAGCCCTTTCGTAAAGGCCTACCATCTTCAGTTGATTTTAATCATGCAAAGATGAGCTTTGTAATGCTGCTTACACGATGGCATGCTAACATTTTTATCTGTCTTTTCTACCATTGTTAGTGTTCGTGCCGTGTGTTTAAACCCAGCCTCTCTCTGTGTCTCTCTCTTCTCTTAGCCAGCAGTAGTGGACAGATGGTAGGATCAAAGCCCATCAAACATTTACAACCTTGCAGACACAGCCTCATCACACTCGCTCCCTGACATCAGAAAGAGCCACCCGTACCACCCCCACATACACACACTCAAACACACACACACACAGATATGTGCATACCTGCCCAAGCTGAGGATTTTTTCAAATCAAAATTCATTAAAAATTTTTCAAAAAGAGCTTGACGGACCTTTGACAGAGGTCTGAATGGCCTGATAGCTTTCCCACTCTGCTCTCATCAACTATAACCAACTCGTTTTTTGAGCAGAAAGGATTGTATATGCTCTGCCACACCTCTGCTTAATACCATATTTCCATTACATTGTTGAAATTTTGGTTAAGGACTTTCATCAGGACATATTGAATCCATCAGATTTGTTTTACTGCAGCCTTGAGTCCCCGGGGTCCTGTATCGCAAACAAAAGGAGAAGGACGATGGAGAGGAAGGGAGGACAAGGATGATGAGTCAAGGGAGAGAGAGAGAAAGAGAGTGAGAGGAGGAGGAGGAGGATGACAGTGTTGAGGAGGATGGGAAGAGAGAAACACAGATGATTAGCAGGCGGGGGAGAAAGAGAAGGAGGAGGACGAAGTGGAGGAGGAGGAGGCGCACGAACTAAAATGGATAGCTGCATTGCTGTCATGCTAGGGCGTCCTTCAGGCTTTCACTGAAACAACAAGCACCCACTGAACGATGATGATAACATGCAGCAAACTCTTTTACACAGAAAGAAGACGTGACTTGCTGAAGCGCGGCGTGTGTGTTAAGGTGAGGAACCCACAAGTCCAGCATCATAAACGTCATTTCTTAGATGCTGAGGAGCACTGACAGATGCTATTCGGCCTGTGCGTAAATTGTGGTTTTTGACATTTTTACGCCACAGCTTCAATCAACATATTCACACACGGAAACATAATGCATATTTACATGCAAACAAATAGACACAGGAGTTAGAAGAAAAAAATCTCAATAATCATCAGCCTGTTTCTATCCCAACAGCCCCACAGAGATTTGGTTGCCAAGTCAACCACGGCCACCTCGATGACAACCGTGCAGTAGTCAGCTCGTCTTCACCTCTATTCTATATTCAACTGAATCATGCTTGCTGCTTCTCTCATCATGAATTTCTATTTTAATCCCCCTCTGTTTTTCTTAAGGAAATTGCACATGCAATGAGGATTATTACAGGTTGACATGTTTATGTCACTGGTTTTGATCATAAGATTACGTTAGAGCTATATTCTCCAAATTTCTGCAGCAACGAGAACAGTGCTGGATGTTGCAGTGATTTTGTTATACACAGCCTTCACAAAAGAGAAAGCTTCATCAATATATTTATATTAACAACAACAACAGTGATGAACAAATAGAGAATTATCACACAACACTGCAGTTTTTCTCTCAACACTACAGAGCGCTTTAATGTCTCCTCTTCCTTTCTTCCTTTTATTCATCTGGTTCACTCCTGATACTCTTAGTTTCAGATATAGCAAGTGACTGTTTTCAGTGAAAAAGTCCTAATAAACCAACTACACACTACCTGCTCAGTATCAAACCACAGAAAGGAAAAGTAATGACTAGCTGGTGAATATGTGTGGAGCATTTAGCCAAATATATATGTTAATGGAGACCAAAAACTGAGCTACAATAAGAGCTATCCTTGGACGTATATTCATCAGATGAACACTAACGCAACTCCAAATGAATGCTAATGTTGTCCATAGCTGTTGAACGAGAAGAGGAGTCATACGAAGTCTTTATTTAGTGGGGCATATTGGCTAAATCACCAACCAGTTTCAACCTCAACAGCTTTCAACAGGGTGGAATTTTTATCTATTTTATTTGATGTATTAAAGGCATTGTAGTATTGTACCTCTGTAAAGTTAGGGAGGTTGTTAGAAACAGATCAATAAAAGAGAAGAGTTTGTGTATTACTATTGATGATGATGATGAGTAACTGAACTTCATATGTAAAATTGGGTGCAGTGAGTCAGCTTTGATGCCTATGCCAAACTTATTGGAGCCTTGAATGACCATAATATCATAGTCTAAACTTTATGGGAGGGGAAGGTGGGTTCAGGGACAGAGACACTAATCTGCATGTTCAGGAACGAGGAAGTGAACCAACACAAGAGAACGCCTTCTTGCCGTGCACATTGGGTGAGCAACTTTCACAGGAATTAGTGAATGGGCACGGTCTTGGAATGACACTTCCTATAATGCATTCATGTGTCTAATTCGCAGTTAAGATACAGCAACAGCTACCGCACATGGTACCACAATGATGATGGTGGATGAAAACGAGCCTGTGATATCCTGGGAATTTCCGCTGAGTAATTATTTCACAGGATTTTGAAACGAGATGCGACTCGGCAGAGGAAATCTGCCTTTGAATTCAGTAATGTTGGAGAGATGCCTGGTGGAGCTTACTGCGGGATAGCAACACATACTACGAAATGAGGGTAGCCTCAAACAGTCAGTGAATGAGGATGTCGTGCGTGCAGCAATATGAGTGGAGAACCAACACATCAGTTTTAATTTTGGCAAACAAGGCGCTTTCTTAGTGCAGCCTTTAAGATTTAGACGGATAAGGACAGTTTGCACTAAAATCTTTCCTACTGCAGCTTTAAAGTTTTATAAATAGAAAACTGATTGCCTTTGAGTCTTCAAAAGTTTACTATCAAAGTCATAAAAGGTTTTCGAGTGGGAGTAACAAACACTGGTAATACATAAGGCGGCTGCTGCATGATCTGCAACCTGCTCACAGTCGTGAATGCATGAGGGCTCGTACATTATTCTGCGTGTACATGCTACAGACATATGAAGGGCTTTAGAAGAGCACGGTGAAACAGTAATGGCCTGAACATACCCAAGCCGAGCACGAACTGCAGAGAAGACTTCACGGGCTCACTCACCCACACACAGACGCTTTCGCTGTCCATGCTGCTTATTGTCACACATCAGCCTATAATAAGCCGTGTGAGTCATCATGCCACTTTTTTTTCATGCAGGTAATTATCCCTAACGACACTGGGCACGCAGGTCACAAGGACAGCACGGTTGCAGAATAACAAAGAGGTCAGAGTAACACAGTATCTTTGCCTTCGTGCCAGTCAGCACGTCTGCAGTTTGCAACACACAGACGGTCCCAGTGTCCTCTGACCTGATAAGACACCCTCTACATTAAAAGTCCGCTTTCGATTCGAGGCGAAAACAATATTTCTCCCTCACACAAGCTCCTTCTCCTCCACTCACACACACAGATCCAAACACATACGCACACACCTTCGCATTCAGCCACTCAAACCCAGAGCCAGTGATGAGTCTGAATGCTCTCCCAATGTTGACAGTGCTTGACTCACTCTGCAGTGCGCCTGCTGTCATTGAGATGCATAGCGAGGTCTAAACAGAGTTCTGCCAAGTTGTAGGCAGCCATTTAGCCACCACCAGAGCACACACACACACACACGCAAACACAGATGCATGGAGGGGGAGAGACACACAGGCCAGGATCATGTGAAGAGGAAACTTTTGTGTCTCTGGTGACAATTCAGGAAACAGTTTGTGCGTTTGTTGCATCAGTATTTTTCAAAAGAAAATTACTCCTGTAATTCATTGTATGTGTTTAATTCTGACTCACTGTGTTTAAAATCGCATACTAACATACTTCATACTATTGAGTATGTAGCGTGCTCCATCTACGTAGTATGTGGTTTTTGAGTATACGATAAATGCCCAGATGTATACTAGGTTAGTCATTTGTAAAACCTAAAAACGCTTGCATATCAAGCTTAATCCAAACACAGTTTGCTTTAATTCTTTTCTTACACCACTGAACTTTCCTTGCTTAAGAGGAAAGAACACAGTCAGACTTTTCCCGTTGGCTCGTGTCTGCTTCTCCTACCATGTCTCTGCCACAGTAAATACATAAACAAATAAATAAATAAGCAAATATTAGCACTATAAAGCAATGTGTGGAACAGTTTTCCACCGCTGCTCCTTTGAAAAGAGAAATGACACTGCTCCTGCAAGAAGAGCATCCCTCGACATTCTTGCTGGGGATGACGACACAGTGCGGAAACAGTTCAACACGCTTCTTTAAAGCGCAGGTGGACCGTGAGGTGATGGTGGAGTTTTATCAGCATCGGTGTGAGTCTGGTATTCGGGTTGATGATGCAAACGGCAACATCACTGGACATTTTGGCACATTAGCATGATGTTCTTTAGTCCTCGCCTTTGTCTCCAAATGGCCTCCAACAAACTACAAGTTTACTTAATCACCCTGTTGGTGTGGCTCAAAGAAATGTCAGACAGTGTGTGGGTTAGTTCAACACTTTGGTCCAGATTAGAATATCTCAGCAAATATTAGATAAATAAAAAAAAAAAACTTTGCACAAACTCAGACTGACTTGATGACGGTTAAGCTTTCATCTCAAAATTGTTACCAGCTATTTAAAACACAAAACTTCACAGTTTCATCCACCTCAACTACATTTTGTGAGTAGTGCTTATTAATTATTGTCAGCGGGCTAACGTGCTAAACTAATCTAGCAAACCTGGTGAATATTCTGCATGCGAGCGTACTGATTTGGCTCAAAAAAGCACCAACTCACAGAGCTGCTAACACGGCTGTCTCAGATGTTGCTGCTAAAGCAGCCCTTGACCTCTCACTGAGGTCCAATTAGATTTGGCCCACATTCTGGACTCAAACACACATTTAGCTTGCAGGCAGGTGCATTCCAGACCGAAAGCACAAAGCAACACCCTGATCTGTAATCTGTGAGGAGTGTTTCGTGGAACAAAGGTCACAAGGCTGCCATTTATCTGTATGCACAGGGGGAAGTGTTGGCATGATGAGGACCAGCCAGCCAGCAGAACATGATCTAAGTTGATAATTTAGCATATTTACATGTCCGTTTCGACTCCTTCGGTGGCATGACAGTGCCTTTCTTCTCTCTGTGATTATCAGTTTGATGTTGCTTTCGGTTTGGGTTGGAGGTAATTACATGTCAGAAGAAGGGTTAAAGGGGAGCAACAGTCCAGTCTGAGTATATGTTATAGCACAGTAATTGAGGCTGTTAGTCACTCTGTCATTGGCTCAGTTGATTCACCACTCGTTTCTGTAGTGTTGCAAAAACTACAGCCCAGACTCCATGAAATTTGAATATGCATGGTCCGCAAAGGATGGATTTCAATTATGCTGGTGATTTTCTGACCTTTGATATAATAACAATTATATCTGCTGCAGATTTTCATGCTCCCTAGATGATGACTGTTTTTAGAGACCCCTGACCCTTAATCCGGTGCCACTTTCAGCCAATAATTCACCATTGTACAAAACTGATTTTAAAATCGAACATGCATTTTTCCTTTAAATTTACGTTCTTGCACAGTGCAGCGAAAGCCACTTTGAATCGAAAGACCCTATGGCCTTTCCTCTAGCATCAAACATTAACACTTGTAAGGCTCCAGAATTTAACCTATGTATTGTGTCATTACAGCCTCCAGCAGGGCCTTATGTCTATAGTCATATTATAAGCTATTATCTGGGTATATCTGTGACATATCTTTATACTGCATTATGATAATATATTCAAGTTTGTTTTTTAGATGTGGATATGAGCTGACTTCTTTGTGTAAAGCCCACTTAAACCCTACACTGACAGTTTTTTATTTTGCACATTTGAGATCTGCTGCCCGTAAAAGACAGTAAATTTCTGTCAAGTGTGACATGCACAAGGACACAAGGAAGTTGGTGTATCAGTGTGTAAGAATTTGCCTCTTTTTTACCATGCACATTAGCATACAGTCAATTAATATTCATCTTTTCCCAGAACCCTCAAAGCAAAAGTGGATGTCTAACTCTTTTTTTTCTCTTTCTCTTTCAAGAAAAATGATAATCACCTGATCCTGCTGTTATAATTGGGGTCAAGGAGAACTCATCATTTATGAAGAAATATCCCTTTCTCCCCCTCTGCCTCTCCATTTTATCATTTTCTGAGGAGGGTGTCATGGCACCCGGAAAAAAACTGTGACCTTGCTGTTCCACTCCAATTCATTTCCGTGTGTGTGTGTGTGTGTGTGTAGAGTCTGTGGTCTAGTTAGAGGCGTTCGAGACATTTCTGTCAGGTGCCTATGTGGGACAAAAACCACCAATGGGACCTTTTTAGATGACCACACACACACACACACACACACTTTCATAAACTGAATATACACACACCTGAAGGCAGAAACAAAGGAAAGAGGAGCAGGACAGCACCGGGGAGAGAACTGCACTGTCACTACACATCCTGCCTCATTTTCCAGGAAGCTCCTCAAAAATGCCTAAAAGAGAAACTGCCTTGTCACCCCTAACAGAGATGCCATTTTGTTTTAGAGGCGGTACAACACCAGTGTATCAAGGTTAGGACTGAGTTTGCCATGCAGGCACAAGTTTTGCTCTAAGTTGGTCCGTCTCTTCACAGTTCCACTGACAATTTGACGCTCGGAGATAACAGTTTTCCGGCAGGGCAGCAGTGTGCATGACTGTACGGATGCTCTCTGTATCTTTGACTCAAACATGCTTTTTTTTTTCTATCACACCCGCTCTTATCTTTCCCTCACTTTCTCTCTCTTTCTCTGAGTACTCCTTTTTTGTTGATGTCCTGATGCCTCTGATTGCCATTGGTAGCAAACATAAGATGATGAGATTACCATGACAACACGAGGGAATGACGCGGGGGGTATTTCTGAGGCCGCACAGTCTGTGGAGACGAACTTGATGACACTGATGAATCATCAAGAGAAGATGGACCAGTGGGTGTGACACTCTCCTCCTTTTCCTCCAAACATGCCACGTCTAACATGTTTAACCAGTGGATATTCATACATGTGTACTGGGTGGGAGGCATTATCCACTACAGTACTGTTATTCTTTCACATACGTTTTAATGTCACCCTCATTCACACTGATGCTGACACACCATCACACTCTGCTTTGCTAAATGGCACCTTGTCAGCGGTTTGTCAAGGGAGGGGAGATCACTGCTGCTCATTCAGTTTCCTTGCACAGATTTTCAGGCGAAGGTAGGCTGAATCGTCCTCTTTCACCTTCATCACGGACTTGTTTCGCACACCTTCCTCATTTTTGCACCTCATACCCGACCTTTTTTTCTTACACCTCTCTTCCTCTTCCTTGTCATCGTTGCTGCCCCAAACCTGTCCCATCTCATTTCGCCTCTGCATTCCTCCTCCCGCTCGTCACCATTTCCCTCGCCTTTGCCTTTCTCCGTCTTCTGCGGTGGTCTCGCAAGCACGGTCCTCCATTTTTCGCACCCACAGCCTCGCCATAGCAAACCTGGAAGTGACTGCACGACAGCCCGCATGTTCGAGGAAGGCAAAAGAGAAAGATGAAGCAAGAGAGAGGAGAGGAGAGAGGCAGAACGGGGGGATGAGAAGGCAGAGAAAAAGGAGAGAGAGAGAGAGCCGAGGGATGGAGGGAGGGGTTGCAGAAACAGTCGTCTGCTGGAGGAAAGATAGTGAGGGGAAACGCCAAGCTTTGGTATCTGAAAAGATAAGTAGGTCAGTCCTAATCTGGGGTTGAGTTTGGCACATAAATAAATAATGAAGTCAGCTTCACAGTAAAAACACCATCTAGGTGGAAAACCCTCCGATATATGAAAGCCCAGTGTTCGGCACTACGACACGTGCACAGGTGATGCCCTCTAATCTTCATGTACAGTGGCACTGGTTCACTATCACTGTACAGCATTATGGTGATGAATGGACCTGTGGTGATAGAGGCAGATGTTGTGTATAGCCTGAAGAAGGTAACTGTAAGACAGCCAAGATACAGTAGATAGAGAGGAGGTAATCAGGGGCAAAATTTGTAGCCTTGTGTTTGAGTGTGTGTGTGTGTGTGTGAGAGAGAGAAAGCCTGGACATTGTTGGGGAGATGGCACTGTTGGAGATATGAGGTGCATTAGGACAGATGGGGCATGTGATAGGTCACATCTGGTGCATGGGTAGAGAGGAGAGGAGAGCAGAGGAAAGGAGAGGAGACGAGAGGAAACAACGACACAAAGAGCAATTCGATTTTTTTCTCCCTGATTTTTGGAGATATAGCTGTACTTTTCAGAAAAGAAAAAAATAATAAATTACTATTAAAGATTTGTTCATTTTAAAGCAAAAGTTAAGCATTTTGCTTTCTTTTCAAAACAGCTAGCTAGGCTCTGTCCGTGGTTTAAAAATACATCCACCTGCACCTCTAAAGTTGAATTATTTACACAATGCATCCTTCATTTTTCTCCTATACATATACAGAAATGTAAAAATTAATTCCCTCTGAGAGTTGGTTACATCTAACTCAGAAAAGTCCTTAATGTCAAACTATTCCTTTAAATAATGATATACGATCTCTTAGACTTAACGGTGTAACCAGGCCTTACAGAAGATGATGGTGCAACTAACCCCCATTCTCTGCCCCCAAGGCATCCATCTTCCATCCCTGCATGGTGCCAACAAATTCAGTTTCAACAGTTTGTCAGTTTGTAATCAAAAACCTTTTTATTTTTTGTTGTTTAGATATCCCAACAAACAAGACTCACGGACTCCAAAAAGCACCTACATCACATCATCACGGTGAAATGCAAACAATTTTAGGAATATATATATATCCCTTTCATGAACTTTAAAGATATTTTTTTGTTTCTCAGGCACTTATCATGATGCTGGTGTCAAGACGTGGCTTTCTTTAAGAATCTGGTTCATAACATACATCTTGTTCTAAGGAGCAGCACCCGTACCTGACCCTGCGCTCATATCTGGGACACCGCCGTGGTGCTTGCCACACGCCTTTGTCACCATCAGCCTCCACCGACTGGATCTATTTTCCTTTGCCCTAATACGGTGTCATAAAGCAACCTTTTCATTTCCCTTTGAACTGAAAGAGACCAAGTGAACAAAGAGCGCAGTGGACATGGCCTGGCAGTAAGCTTTAGTTTTCTAATCTCACCTTGCAGCGGCTCACTCATCCTCTTAACCCCATTCACAGCAGCGCCGAAATCTCAGGGGACTGATAGATCACCATGTAAATGTAGGGAATGTAATCGAATATATAGGTTGCCTCTTGGAACACTTGTCTCTGCCGTGCTCTTGTAAACCCCTGTAATTACACCTTGCACCATGAAATAAAACCGCTGTAGTCCTCATAACCTCATATCATGTAAATAAAAAATAAATAAATAAATCACTTTGCCCTTTATTAGAAGAAGAAGAAGAAGAATCCTTTATTTATCCCACATGGGGAAATTAACATTTTTCACTCTGTTTTTTTTTGTTAACACACATTTTTACATATACATATACATATTGCCCTCATGTGTTGTTGTGTAGATTAATATCTGCTGCTTTTTTTTTTTATCACGCTGCAGCAAATATCTGACAGATATGGTTTTCTTATATAACTCACAGTATGAAGGACTGCCTGAGCTGGAGGAAAATGAGAGACTTTCTCCAACAGCAGTCTGACAAAACATCAGCCACTAATTACATAGTGACGGTAATTAGCTCACTTCTTCCGCACAGCACTGGGATCAGCTGGCCATTGTTCTGTAAGGTCAGAGTGTGTTGGTGTTTGTGTTTTATTGTGTGTTTATAACAATATCGTGAGTTTTTCTGTGACATGGTGTTATTATTGTATAACAAGCTAATTATTCCAAGTCAACTGATCTTAGCATTAAGATATATATTACAAGACACAGCTGAGTGAAATGAATCCAAACCAGCAAAGTAAGAAATCATCTGGGTTTTTTTGTTTCATGAACTTTGTGAAGAATAGAAACAATGTGGATAACTAAACAATCCGCATCTTCATACTGATGAATCAGCATCAGCGCTCTTGAAAAAGGGTCCCCATAGAAACAGCTACTGTAACACACAGTGAGCCAGTCGTAAGCTAAAACAACCAGTCAGCTCACCACCACACGTAACTTTGCACCAAAGATCAGCTTTTTCTTTTTTAATCTGATATATAAGGTAGATGTGGTGATGTTCCATCATGTGACCTCTTAAAAATGTGGACGTGTGTTCCCAACTTAGAGAGGTGTATAAAAGGCTGTGCAAGAGTAACCAGTGACCAGAAGTTACGAAACAGAATGAGAGATGGATCATTATGTCAATAATGTGACTAAATGTGACTCTTTAAAACTAAAATTTAAACTAAAATGTCATGCATGTCAGTCTGAAAGGATGTATGTCTCACTTCTTGTTATTCGCCTGCACATTTACTTGAAAATGACATTTTGAAGGCCTGGCTTCACATTTGATGTATTTTAATGTATAAACACACCAGATCAAGGAGGGCTCGCTGTAATGGGTGATCTGATTCCCCAGGACAATGGGTGACCTCACCGTGTGATTGAACACCAACACTGGTATCTCTGGTTACCGTCGTCGTAGCAACGAAGGCTAATGCCGCATGCCCTGATCTGTGTTGATGATGACAGCCCAGTTTGGACAGTTAATCCCATCCTATCAGCAGAATCTTTTCTTTTTTTTTGCTTTCCATTAACTCTCCCAACCCCTCATCCTCCCCTCTTTATCTATTTCTAACCCTCCATTACTGCTCTCTTCTGTCACTCTCTCTGTGAGAGCGTAAGGATCCTCAGTGATATTGTCTTTTTCCAGCCAGGCTCATTAAAATATGTTTAAAGATTCAACAAAACAAATACTGAACATATTTTCGCTGCCCGTGCCAGAATTTTTATTGCCAGTACCAGCGGGGTGATAAGGCTAGTTTTTATTATCTCTTCTGATTCCTCCCATGGGCTGTACAAGGAAATTTGCCTGTTTTAAAGGCAGATTAGGAAAACATTAAGAAAACACAATCCTTTGCAAAACCATAAGTCAGGCATGCCACTCAGTACATGCGCTAAAAGCAGAAATTTCACCAAAGACAAAAACACTGTGCTAATAATTTACAATATTCATATATTTGGCTATATATATTTGGCATATATATCACTATTTTACTAAGGTGATATTTTATATCTTTATATTTTCAAGAAATCCTACAAAAACAACAAAACCAACAATAAACCTATTGTGTGTTAAGCCTAATATAGCTAGTTTCCTCGTACCATAAAACTCCACTGTTGTGCAAAACCTTCTGAGAATATGTCACCAAGCCACAATGCTGGGTCACATGTTCCTTCCTTATCTTGAACATGACCACTGTAGTGTATTTTAAGCCAGTCCACATACACCGTAAATACACATGCCGTAAATACTCATTAGAGCGCCTAATCCACGACTGAAAATACTCCTCAGCACTGTTTACTGCTGACTGAGTTGTAAAAAGCACATTTTCTAAAAACCACAGCGCCCTCCTGCTTCAGGCAACTATTAAGCCTTTTATTAAAAATGAAAGTATTTATTCGTGACTTGTTTTGAAAGATTTATGTCTTCAGAACAAACCAATGTGCATGAGTGCCACAGATTGACCATAAATTTGTTCTTTTCATGGGATTTGTTGACAATGAGAAAAATATAGAATATCGACAGCCTTTTAAAATGACTGAACCAATTACAGCAGCACTGACAACACTGTCCGACAGAGCACAAAAGGACAAAAAGGTGCCTTTATAAAAGTGCTGCTGTATTGCAGGAAAACATTACATTTACGGTATTGTAAGAAAGCTGCTGTGCATTCCAAACACCACTAGCGGCTCTGTCTGGCTGCACAGCAGTGCTTTGAACTGAATGATAATGTGATCATGCTGATTCTACCGTAAGTCAGGGAATCACCAAAGTTATTATAGATACACAGAAGTCCATCCAGTAGTTGGTGAGACAATTTATTCAGGAACAAAATGTGAGTCTGTTGGTGAAACTGGATGAGAACTCTAATCAGACTACCTGAACCATTAACTATATGTTAAGATGGATGATGCACCTCCACTTTCTCCCACAGTCCAAAAATTAAGCCAAAATATCCCAGATACGGGCGCCGCCATCTTGCTCTAGTGTCTGATTGAGGAAGGAGGCATGATATTAAGGGCCTGGCTACACACTCACCTGACTCGATCGGTAATCAGTAATTAGAGTCTGTTAGCTCACGATCACCCATTAACGTTAAAGTTACATTCCTTCTTGATGTTCCTGCTTTATATTCAGTTCCTGAAAATACATCTGTTGGTGCCTCTGCAAGTACTTCACTTTGACCGACAGCTGTCAATCATGACGTATCCAGTGATAACGTTGTTATATAGAGATGTTATATATCTCTGAGTGTGTTGGACCATTGTGGCAAAGGCCGAAAATCACCTAGCAGAACTGATTTATGACAGATTTCACAGGGATTCTGTGTCACTTTTTTTTTATTTGTCAGATATCTTGTCTGCAAGGATCACTAAAGTCATTAGGATTCATCATCCGGTCATCATGAACATCTGCGCCCAATTTGATGCCAGCAGATGTTAAGATATTTCACAGGTTAGGTGAAAACTTGAGGAAAAGTCCGGGGATCACCATGATCATGAGTATTCATCTTCTGGGGACCGTGGATGTCTATACCATAATTCATGTCAATCCAAGGTACTTCAGTCTGGTCTGAAATGACTACCAGGCAGACGTTGCCACCTCTGTGGAGTGCCGTGGCTAAAAATTCAATAGAATACCCGTAAAACACATGTATAAAACAAACTCCCGTGGCTTTCATCACTGTCCGTGTCTTTCCCTGCTGCACTCTGTCACCTTTGAGTGGGTTTCATAAGATCAGCTCGCTGGTAGACTGCACTGTGTGGTCTGACCGGGCACAGCTGCTGTTTATGATCTCCTGTTGTTATTCCTGCCCCATTAGGACACCACAGAGCAACTGAGGGAAACAACAAAGGCACGCACACACACACAAACACACACATACATACACAAAAGCAAATATGCATACACATAGCTAGAGCACTGACTGATTCTAAACCTGGCAACTACACACCACCTGTTAAACTAATTGTCTGGAGAAGCTTTCTTTGAAAAGCTCCATATTATACACCCATCTTCTAGCTTATTAGGTAGACCTTGCTAAATGCAGTCTAAAACAAGAGTCAGGCAACAAATCCTGCTTTCATGAATGTTATAATGTTCTGTTTTTGTTGAAACTGTGAGGCGCTGATCCAACTTTAGAGTCCTTTTTTGAGCCTGTAATTTGTGGTGTTTGTAAATTGTGTTGTGTTCTATTCTAACTGGTATTTCTATTATTTAGTCCAACCCATTTATAGCATAGACTGAATGACAGACACCCCTCTCTTCTTTCAGTAGGACAAAACATTTGTTTCGCTTGCTGTCTAAACATGTCCAGGCTAGATGAACAACACCCTCCAACCAATAATGTTAAAGGATGAACTTTGTGGCTAATGCAGATTAGGTCATTATTATATGAATTATTTGATGTTACAGTCAAATATTAGATTTACATTCATCACATGGACACTGAATGTTGCTCTGTGTCAGCTGGATGTGTAAATAAGAGTCAGTAAGTTGACTGTATCACCTTAGATGTTGATAATAAGTTGTACTGCCCCCAAGTGACCAACAAAGCAGTTAATGTGGGTTTAAGAAGTAAAAGTTGTGGACAAAAATGCACACATAAACACACAAATAGCTTCTGAATTGTGCTAAGCAATGTGCCATTTGTTATTTACACCCTTCTTGATGACAAAAGAGGAACAGATGCTGAAAAAAAACAAGAACCCTGGTCTACTTCACATTGCCTCTCCGTGTTATTGTATCGACCGGCCTCTTTCTGTCCCTCTCTCAGCTCCCACCGCAGACTGTACACTGTGACTCAGAGATGTTGCTGTTCACAGCAGCATCCTTTTGAGACACCTGTGACCTTCCCTCCTCACCTTTCACTCGCCTCTTCCTTCCTCTCCTTCTCTGTCCCTCTTGGCCTCTGACTGTCTGCCCACCTCCCTCATCTCGCCGCAGTCAATTTTATTTCCTCCTCTGTCTCCCTGGACATTATAGCTGCAGTCAGATGAGAGCAAAGAGACACAGTGGCAGATAGGTGGACAGAGAAATAGGCAGAAGGGCAATCTGCTCCTGAGACGTATAAAGAGGTGTGAAGAGTTCAAGATACTTCCAATTTTTCTTCCCCAAAGAAAATCATTACCTGAAGCTTTTTACAACTCATTTTAACTTCACGTAGTGACAGACAGACACAGACTTACAAGTGGTGAGTGCAAAAGGGATGAAGCCGCTATTTTTCTAATTTTACAAAAGAACAAAACTGTATATGTAAATCAGCTCTACAGTACTGCCCTTTTCACTTTAATGATTAAGGATTACTCAACATTTTTGCCTTTTGAAATGGTTGCCATGTAGGATTATGTGATCATGTGATCACGGTCCCACATTCTGAACCACAACTAATATTTACATGCAGTTTCACAACTTTGCCTGAAGTGCAGCTGTGAGACAAGAGAGGTTGAAGACGATCTAAGCAGGAAGTCATTAGTTTCAACTAGCACAGCATAATTTTGCATGTCTCAATCACTGACAGACCTGGTGAGAGACGGTATAACATTCTGACACGCTCATCTTTTTGTCTGAACCTTTGGAATATGGCAATTACATGGCACATTTTCTTCTGTACATCATCATTGCAGTATCTTGTAATGATGATGTATCTGATGTAAGGTGTGTCTTGATTCCTCACCATCTCATTTATTGTGTTCTGTACCAACAACTGGTCTGAAACCAGGATAAGTGGTTTACATTCACAAAACATGACCAGGATACTGGAAAAATGGATCATAACCACTGCATGTAAACACACTCACTGATACATTGCACCTGATGCACCACAGACACAGCGGCTCTGAGGTGTTGAACTCATTCTGATCACTGGGACGTGCCTGAACGATTGGTTACGCCACATTTGAAAATCATTAACAGCCAAAGATAGCTTGAAATATCAAAATACTGATATCTGGGTATATAAGTACGTGCGTGTGATTGTATCATGTGTGTCAGTGATGTCTGGAGCAGGTCCAATAATAGCTAACACATCATACTACAGCAAGTCATCGTGTTTTCAGTGGTGCATCAGAGTAAGCAGACCGGCAACTGCTGACAGAGGTAATGTAGGCATTGCTGGGCTTTACCCACTGCTGAGGCGGTGTTAGTGGCCCATGAGCATTGTGTGTGTGTGTGTGTGTGTGTGTGTGTGTGCGTGTGTGTGCGTGTGATAGGTTTTCTTGACCTGTCCAACCCCTCCAAGTTTGTCCTCCTGCTCCTGACAGTCAAGTCAATTACCAAGACAACTGTAGGGCTTTGTCGCTTAATTGTAAACATTTGTCATTACTGGGTGTATGCCAAAACAGCTGATACTATCATCCTTGTTTTCAGATGCCAAAGATGATGACAAGTCTTGACTTGTTTTGTGTGTTAATATTGAAGACGCCTCATGTCTGTCAGACTGGGTCATTTTTGGGCTGATAAGTCTGCAGTCCAGCATAATGTTAACCCAGGTTCTTACTTGAGTCTGTAAGTTATTTCTTTTAGTTTTGATTAATATCATTATGAAATATATTTTTCCGACCAACAGATAAAGTTCATCAGGAACTTCCCCGTGTAATACTTAAAAATGAAAAGTTTAATTTCAATCAACATGACACATAATGCCTCTTTTGCAGTCAATCCTCAACGTCAGACAAACTGCAAAGAGACCAGTCACACAAACAAGACACTCTGAAGCACACTTGCTGTTTTTATCAGCACAATCACACACTGACACACAACCCACACACACAGTGAAAGGATTGTTGTGTGAAGCCAGTTCACCAGGCCTCTAGCAGCAGCACATGGTGAGCCCATGTGACCTAATCCATGTGACCCTCTCTCTCTCTGTCTCTCTCTTTCTCTCTCTGTCTCTCTCTCTCCGGGCCACATCTGCATAGCTACAGGCTTGAGGATGCAGAACATCTGACACACACACACATGACATGCACATAGGCTGTAAATGTAGCACATATACAGCACTATAAATAGGCACATGTGGCTCACAAACATGCAAGAAAAAAAAACACACACATAAGACGACTCACATTAAACTTTTATGTGAGTTGCACACACACGCACATCTTCTCTTGCTGACCAGAGACTGATCACATGACTGACTTTCACTTCACTATGAGGCTCTCAAGTCAAAGTCATCTCGGCTCATAATAACGTTTGCTCTGCAATGACAGCTGATAAGTAAAGCGTTGTCTGGGAAACAAGCCAAATGACCATCTGCAAACACTATTTGACAAGCTAATTATTGTCCTCCTAAACAAGCCAAATGTCATGTTTTATTTCCACTCTAACAGTCATGTCTGATGAGGAATATTACAGCCGTATGAAAAAACACAAGGACAGAGGCATAGCACCGTCTTACAGAAATAACCTTCAATCATGAAACTCACATACAAACTCACATACAAACAATGAATAGCACAGTATATATAATGTACATATTTTACATAAGGATCTAAGGAGACTTATATGTATTTGAGCATGGATGTCATAACATTAACCACCAATACAAACTTTTTTGGGCTTATATTTGTACTGCTATTTTTGTTTTAAAAATCTCCATACTTCTCGCTTGCTACTACTGCTGCTGCTGTTCATATAGCTTTCCATAGGCCCCACATCTCCCACCCCAGCATCCACCTGTGGGCTCTGAGTTTACATTTCAACAGGGAGTGTTATTATCATAAGTTATTATTGTCACTCCTCAGTCCCCGCTGTGCTGAACTCCTTCCCGGGGAGTGATGAGGTCAGAGCCAAATGCTGCACATATTCTGCATTCACATCATCATTTATTTCATGTGAGCTGTTGGCTGTTAGTGTCCGTATCACAAAACATTAATCTCCCACTACCCCGTCGTTTTGTGTTGCCAATTGTTGCAAACAGGGTAATTTAATAAAAAATGAATTCCTGCAGGTATGACACTGAGTTTTAAGAGTTTAAAATATACCTCAAACCTTCACAGCACCATGTGCAAGAAAAAAAAAGAGTAACCTGAAATTCAAATCAATGTTTTTTCACAATGCAATGGACAACCTTTAAGTCCAGAGGCACTGCACAATTAGTCTATAGGATCATGCTGACCACATGACTGGGTGTAGCTGTAGGATTGTGGGTGAGTGTGTTTGTGTGATAGTGTGTATGACACTGCCCTTGTGAGAATCCTCTGAGCGCTTATAGAGGATGTGAAGAATGAAAGAAAGACTTCACTGCTTATCTCGGGACCTCAGGGTCTCTTCGACCCCCTTACCCTTTTCTCTTTCCACCCACCCCCACACTCCCAATTACGTGTTTGTTTGGATGAATAAAAGGAAATTTACGTGGGGCTTGTCCCTGAAAAGTCTTATGGCGCGGGAGGAGCAAGTAAAGGCTGACGTGTGCTCGGTATGGATAATGTAATTTGTTGCATATGTATGTGGATAAGCAGCTTACCGGAGGGGAGAGGGTGTAGGAAGGGAGAAGTGCTAGAAGGAGAGGAGAGGAGACTAAATGAAGGATGACAAAATGGCACAGGACAGGAGGGGAGATGCAAAGGGAAGTACTGATCCACAGCTCTGGCCATGTGTCCTGGCCAGCGAGAGCTAATTGATTGAGACAGCTAACTTCCAGTAATTCAGCTGATGAAGCTTTTCACTCTCAGGACTGCTGGCTGGACACAAACAAACTCGCCAGCAGGGCAGCAGAGGAGCGGGGACGAAGATAGAGGAGCAGAGAAAGAGGGAGCAGTGTTTTGTTAACATGTCGACCCACAATCAAACCCCCCACACCCCACTCACACACACACCACAACAACTGTGTGGAGACAAAGTGCTGATAATGCTGTTCCCATTCCAGAGTTGGTGAAGGCACATGCATGGCTGGCTGGAGCTGTGAAGATAATGAGGCATGCTAGGCAGTAGACAGTCCAACTGGTGGTGCAGAGGCATGTTGTCTGACCCTGTTTGGACGAGGTTTTTTAAGACTAGCCACAGCCTGAGCTCTTTCAACCCGACTGAAATTATCTAATCTAGTGTGTGGCCAGTGCATATCCCACCCAACATGTCCAACAATCACCTCAAATCAGCCTGAACCAGGCCAAATTCAAGCATCGACAGCGGCGAGCGGGTGGATTACAGACCAGTGTCTTTCCGCTAAAGGCAGCTCTGCACTTCTCACCCCTCCCCTCCTCCCCTCAAGGCTCTCCCAATCCCCGCCTCGCTCTCAGCAGTGCCGCTGCATGTGCATGTGTGCCATAAATAGCACCGGCGAGGCTGCAGAGGGAGATCTGCAGATGAGAGACGCACGACTCTAAGATTACACCTGCTACTTCCGTCGCCCATGCAGCCGCAATCTGCTCTGATGTTTTGGATTACGCAGTGGGAAGGGGGGGAGGAGGAGAGGAAAGAACAGGAAAGGAAAAAGGGAAGAGGGTGTAGAAGAGGAGGGTAGTGAAGGGGACAAAATGGGATTAGAAATGCTCTATCATATCTGAGATTGGCTTTCCTATTGAGGTTTTTCCCAAGCTTCTCGGTAGATATTACACTGATATTTCATCATTGCACACTATAGTAGATTAGATTTCTGTCCTTAAATCCCTTTTCATACTTGAGCATGAAATGTCACTGGTATTAGTTGGAAAGCAATAATCTGCCTCTGTGTGAAACCCACAGCAGACAGATTTATGAAATAAGTGAAACAAAGTGAAAGACGGAGAGGAGATAGAAGGTGGGTGTGATATAGCGATGGCTGGAGGATGATACGTCTGCTTTAACCTTGTTCTCGAGCTGCTGATGAAAGTGTGTGTGAGTGAGTGAGTGTTGTCAGCTATGTGACATGTGAGGAGGGCAATGACATTTGATGAAAAAAAAAGGAATTTTTCACAATGAGAGAGTAAGATACTAACAAATAGTGATGTTTTGCAGGTGTAAGGTTTATCATGTTCAAATTCATCATGTGAGCTTAGCATATTAGCCAACATTTGCTAAACATGAAAGAAAACTGAGCCTGAATGAAGTTAGTTTTGTAGGTCAGGGGAGTCAGTGGATCACCAGAGTGTAGTGGGTTGTGGTGTGGTGGGACTCCATTGCAGACAACAAGAGACAGGACAGGGCTGATGTAGACCACAAAGCAATTTATTTAGGCTTACTGGCAGGCAGAACGGGCAGGTACAGGACAGGCAAGGTACACACAGGCAACATACAAAACAAAATCAGAGAACAAACGAGATAGAGAAAGATATAGAAAAAGAACACCAACAATCTGACACAGAACAAAAGAAAAGGACCGGTATATATATTGTGGGTGACAGGGAAGTGGAAACAGGTGAGGAGACTAACAGGGAACAGGTGAAACTAATTTGGGAGGAGCAGGTAATAAAATGGGCGGGATACACACAAGAGCAGGAAGTAAAGTGCTCGACAAGTGAGGAGAGGTAAGAATACAAAATAAAACAGGAAGTGTGCATGACCAGGCTGAAAACAGACAAACATAAGAACAGAGAACAAGAACTAAAAAAGAACCATTTATACCAATTATTACCAATTATTCTCATGATATTTCAGATCGGACCAAAGGTGGGGATCGACTGACATCACCTCGCAACCCTGTTTTGTTTTTTTTTTGTTTTCATTTAAAATGCAACCTTCACACCTGCAGATGTTTTTGGTGTTTTTTTCTTGTCAGGGATGCAACAACTGGGAAAGAAAATGCCTGGCTCTTTACATTTATTTGTGTGAATGACGTGTATTAATGTGTGGAATTATAAAATATATTGTATCTGCAGTATATGTTTCCAATAACACAACTTTAATCTTTGCTGCATCCAGCAAAGGTCACACACCTGACTGGAAACATCAATCAAGTCATGATCAATAAACTGATTTAAATATACATTTATACCTGTCAACAATCAGTCTTTTTATGTATCTTTTTATTGGCTATATTGACAGTTATCACCATTGCCTTACTAAATGCATCTCCTCTACTGAGACTTTTTTGACTCACTGCCTACAGAGATTATTAATGGAGCGAAAAGATGTGATAGTCTAACAGTAATAATGTCGGGCACATAATAGGTTGAAAGTCAAAGCATTTGTAGAGTTGACACGTTGAGGGGTTGGATTCAATACCACACACGTCATTTTGGATTAAAGTGTGTTATTAATTAAAATAATAATTATAAACACAACTGACAGAGCCAAATCTGTCACTCAAGCCCCATTGATCTCAAGTAATGAAACACTGGAAGGGATCACCACAAGGCCATTGTGTCACAGTAATTACAATGAAGAATAGCTCAATTAAATGTTGGGTGAAAGGGAGCAGTTTGGAAACGAAGTGGAAGATACATTTCCATCTAAGAGTATTGGCTTTATTATTAAAAAAGTTCTGGACATGCACTCTAGATTTCAGAACTTTTAGTCATATATAATCTTAATGTTTCAATGTTGTAATGTAATGAGATCATTAATAATTGATCGAAGGCGAAAGGGGAATTTATTTATTCCACCTGTGACACGAAACAGCACCCATGAGAGGTGGGTGGGGTCCAGCAAATCAGAAATGGGGAAAGCTGTTTGTTATGTGACAGACTTAAATATCGACTTCTAAACTAAACATATTATTAACCTTGTAGAGTTAAAGGCTCAGAAAAGACCCTTTCCAGAGGGCGTAAAAAGAAAATGACATTATACATGAAGATTATTTTTAACATTTAGAGTTTATGGAAATAAAAAAAAATCCATGGGAAGCTACTAATACAGAGGTTGGTGATCCGCCACTTTTAAGTGCAAATGTAATTCAAAAGTGATAAATGTGGTGAGGAGAACAGTCTTGAAAATCACAACTGCAAAAGTGCGAAGGTAAAGAGAGAGATACCAGTACAGCACCTGACAAATTAACCCGGTATTGACTGGACACCTCTGTGGCACAATCACAACAAAAGACCTGCCTGTTGAACTCAACAAAGGGGGCATTTATTGGCAGCAGCATTTGGGAAACTGCTTCTATCCAAACATCCAAAGCCAGAGCACAAATATGTATGGAAGTAGAGAGTGCACAATCTAGACCACTGAGCTATGCGGAAAACAGCAGTGTGGTCGGATGTGGTCTTTGAACCGTTTTTCTAAATTAATCGCATTTGGTGAAGACCAAACAATGCCACAATGTTTTTGCTTTGGATCTGTAACAGCATGGCAGCCATCTCATGAGAGTCGTTAGCTGCAGTGATTGCTCTGCATGGCCATATTGCATGGGCAGCAGATACTATTATCATGCAAATGCCGTTTCCTCACAATATTTGCATATTAAAAGTTTCCCATGCATACACCTTTGATGCCCCCCCCATTCACCTCGGTCCATCACTGCACATTTATTATGAATATTGGAACAAAGAGTAACGTTTGTTCCCGTCTTCTTAAGAGTTACATTATCTGTCTCAATAATGTGTGACAGCAATTGAATTGATGTTATTCTAAAGATAAAGAATGGCTTTATTTCTTATTAGGAACCTGAAATGTACATACACTCAAAGTGAAGTTGCAAAACGGCCTGTGAATCACAGATAAAGATGATATTTAGTTAAAATATCTATAAATATTAATACATTTTTAACTATTGGATGGACTGCCATGACATTTGGTAAATCTATTCATGGTTCCCGGGTGATGGATCCCTTTGACTTTGTTGAGCTCCTGACTTTTTTTTTTTTTTTTTTTATAGCACCATCATCAGGTTAAAAGTGACAAAAATTACATTCAATACTTGAGAAAATACCTGCAAAATTAAAAACATTCCCCTTCACCACATCTTTACCTTGTATTTAGCTTGAAGTACCCCTGTGCTTAAGTAGGCATGTGGACTCTTCTACATGAGAAATGTGCTGCTATATTAATCAAATAGTCTTTGTATTTAGCGGTCCTTCTAAAAAAAAAATGCTACCAGGGGATTGGATTATAATTCTGTTACTCCTCAGAAACAGCTCATTTACTGATTTTACAGTCTGAGTGAATGAGCGAATATGAGTTGATTTCACCCGGTCGCAAACTCCATCTTTGGCCAAAGGCAGTGGCGTGCAGTTCATGCAGCACAATAATTAATGCCAGAGAAGACAGAATTCTCCAAACCAGATCATTATTTAAACTGAGTCGGCGAATACAAATACATGGCACACTTAAAGGGTGTCCTTCACATCGGATTTGACATGTTGCATTGCAGGAGGAATAGATTTTCGAGATAAGTAGGCTTCACAGACTTGCGACATGTCAGACACAAGCTATATGACAGTAGAGGGTGACACATAAGTGGGCACAGTGGGAGTTTGTCAGCGCTCCAAGGCAGGGAATGAAGGAAGAAGGGATCCTGACACAAGGAGGCAGAAAGAAAACAGCGATGCAAGAAGGCAGGCAACATATTGGTCTCCACTCATTACATTGTCACCATGAGCGCCCAATCTGGGACTAGTTGGCATGAATACAGCCTGATCCCACCCTGGATGTGTGTATTTTTTTGTGTGTGTGTGTGTGTAGGCTAAATTACTTTGCCCTAGTAAAACCGGGTCATGGCAGCTTCTCCTTTGGGGAAATAGGCAGAGCTTAGGTCTGGATTCATATTAAACCAAGGATTACACTAATATAAAGCCACAGGGTTGGGCAGTAGAGTGCATGTTTGTGTCCATACAGTATTTCCATCTTCGTGTGTGTGTGCGGCCATGAATCTGCCATACACATGCATGGATGATTGCTCATATGAGATTTTGTCCATGCTGTTACATATGTGCAGGCATACTGCATCCACAGAACTGTATGTGCTTCTGCTTGCTCATGGGTGGGTGATCAGGCCATGTCCGGCCATGCTTATGCATGTGTGTGTCAGAGTGTTGCGCTGTTGCTGAGGGAGGATGCCATTTGTTTGCCCTTGGCCCACAGAGGACGATCAGCTGCCAAAGACCGGCTCAGCGGAGTCGGGGAAAGAGGCGTGGAGGGGTTGAGGACGGGATTGAAATGAGGATAAGAAGGATGAGAGAACATTTATTTTTTGGTGAACTGCAGTTAAAGTGTCAGTTCACCGAAATTACAAAAATAAAAATCTAATTTAACTCTTATGGTATCATTGTACACAAATCTTAAAAAATAGTCCCAATGAAAACTGTGGGATATTTTTAAATTGTGACTTTTCATTCAAATTTGATTGATCTCTACTGAATTGGTGTAGAAGCTGAAATCTCTGAGACAGATATTTTAGTAATCTGCATGGATGGACAGCATGAGAGGTACGTAAGTGAGAAAATAGCTCTGTAATTTGGGTGAACCGAACCCTTAACCTAGAGGTTTAACAAGAGGCGGCTACTCCGCTATTGCAATTATTTGAAAATCAAATAAAAAACTACAGACTTCATCTTAAATTAAGTTTAGAGGTTAAAGTTGCTGTCATGTGCACACAGACAATGATACACACTGAACAACTTTGGTGTCCTCAGGTCCCTCATGGAAAAAGACTTGTAGAAAGTGTTAGAACAGTGTTACAAACAGGGATTAAAAATAACTAGCTAAGAACAAAAGTAACCAGTCAGAAATTACAAATTGAGATGAAGAAGGAACAACAGGGAGAAACAACACTTTGGGGAAGAGTGGGAATAAGGAGAGAGGAAAGGACAAAGGAAAGGACGCAGGATGCTAGCAAAAAATACAAAGCAACATAAACACACAGAGTGGTACAGACCTTGATCACTTATTCATTCAGACCTGAGGAGAGAGCCAGAAGGATCAGGTTTCCTAATGACTAAAACACACACACACACACTAACTCACCCACAGGCAGTGAATTCCACAGGCCAGGGCTCACAGCTCAATTGAATTACTGTTATCGTACACCCAGGACTGAGACCCTGTCTGCCCACCAACCACACCCTCTCTGTTTGCCCTGCACTGGAGGACACTCACACACACACACACATACACACAGGATCAAATACCAGCACTATATCCAATCTACACACACATGCACACACACAGACTCCATCCACATCACTACTGCAATGTCCCACCGCAGGCACGGTCCCATTATAGCCATCATTTACAGGCAGTATTGATTACTCTCTGGCTGTGGCTCTCTGTTTTAGGCACACACACACACACACAAAGACACACAGGCATATAACAAGACATACATGTAAATGTACACATATTTAAATGCAGGTGCAGATATTCCCATGCATCCTGCACAAAGACACATTTACACACGTATATATACACACACACTCACACATACACACATTCCCAAGATGTTAGATGTCAGTCTATTGATTTCTACTGGGAATGGAAATCACTCCTCTACATTACACTACTCTCTGTTTCCTCCCTTCTGCTCTTTTTGTCTTCATCCTGACGCATGTCGTTTCATTGTTCAAACTAAATGGGAACGGAGACGATGAATAGATGAGGAGCGATGAGGATCACTGAGAAAAAGATGCAAAACAAAAGTCCCACTTCACAGAAACAGAGCGAAACTCCAGTGAATGGGGAATTAAAGCACAGCCAGAGAGGCTGCATTTGAAAAATCGCAGGTTTGGTGTTATGCATAGAAATGCCGGTGTCGCTGCTGGTGCCCCGCGACATGAAGGACAGCATGAATATGACCCACATGAAGAAAAAAGAACATCAGACACATGAATAAAAAAAAGGTACAGATACAAAAATCCTGAGTATGAAACCCAACACAGTGCATGCATTTTAATCTATTCATAGATGCAAATGGGGTTCTAACACTGGAAAGGCGGGGTAACAAAGTGAAAAGAAGAAAAAAGTCAAAAAGGACATTGGAGATAAAGGAATCTACCCATGTATTTATGGTCTTTTATTAGATTATTTATTTATAATGTCTCCATAATTTCCATGTACCATATCTGCTTGCCAGAGATGAGAGAGCCTGGCCAAGGACCAACTGTGCCATGTAAATGAAGGCTGGTGGCCTGCTTTACTGTGGTGTGTGTGATGGAGAGAGTGGAAAGAGGGAGAGCGAGGCAGAAGGATGAGAGAGAAAAAAAAGGGGGGAGAAAGAGGGCGAGAGAAAGACGAGAGTAGAGAAAGAGAGAGAGAGAGAGAGAGAGAGAGAGAGAGAGAGAGAGAGAGAGAGAGTGGGAGGGAGGAAGAGGAAGAGGGGGAGATTCAGGGAGCTGATGTTGCTGCCATGGTAACCGGCGTCACCTTGGAGAGGAACAGAACAGAACCGCTTTGGGGAAAGACCCAGTGCATACACACACACACACACACACACACACACACACAAACTCATCAAACAATCACAAATTCATTTATGTTTCATCGACACAGCCCTATTTCTGGACGTTGAGTCTTGGTTGAATATGAGAATTTCGCTGCTGTCCACAGTAGGTTCAGCGCAGTCTGAGTGACGCGCCGCTGGCCATTGATGTTTAATTGATATATCTGAGCCAGGGCAATGTCTCATACATGCCTCTGCCTCCGTGCCTCACTCTCACAGACTGCTCTTTTGTGCCATATACAAATTTTGAAACCCCTATATTGCGCATATTCCGTTTCATATGGATCATACCGAAAATGGCACTATTGCAAGATTTTTTACTCATCCATATTTTAAAAATACCAATAGGTATGGCCGTGTTGAGTTTTACTAGGCCTCAGTGCAGTACATGCCCTTGAAAAGCCTCTATATTCGTAATGTATGCCATACTGTATGAATTCCTAGTCATCTGAATATGCATACCACATATCCCCTGCTGTGGATATGAGGAGGAGTTCCCATCCCCCCACGTTTCATCCGGAGTGTAATGTGAATCGGTTCTGCATATGCGTGAAAGATTCCTCCCCATTCTGTAATGTTATCTTCCATTCTATTCATTTTATGGGCATATAATTAGATGTTTGATTAGCTGTGCCTTCTATTAACTAAGTCTCATATTTCACTCTTTTCCCGTCCTCTCTTTCCTAGTGACTGTAATGCCTTTGTTTTAGAGACAGATGAGTGTGACTGATGAGAAAACCTCTGTTGTCAACGCTATATATACAGTGCTGACAGAGCGCTATCCTGTCAGGCATGATACACTACACCAATATTAAAAAAAGGCATCTATGCTCAAGGCTGCAGCTGAAGATTATTTTCATTCTAAATGAATGTGTTGATTATTTTTACAATTGGTTGATTATTTGTTAATCATCACTGATTAAAGTGGAAAAAATGCCCATTACAGTCTCCCAGAGCCCAAGTTGATGTCTTCAGATCAGTTGTCCAAAATCCAAAAAGCGCCACAACAGAGGAGCAAATACATTGCAGATGCCATTTTGCTATTTATAGCGCAGCATGTGCCAGAGAAATGTGCCAACAGATGCAATGGGTGTAACAAGGACATATAGCAAGTAGAGAAGGTGAAGACAGTGATGCTTCAGGACAGGCCTGAAATATATGGCCTTAAAGACACACATGAGGAGCTGTAGGGATAAACACAAAACAAGACTAAGAGTATACAGCTATGATGGATGCTCTGTGAGGCTGCACTGACTGTCTTAATTGTCTTGATTTATTTTACCACTTTGGTTTGGTTTGTTAGCATGCTAGTAATTCCCAATTAGCACTAAACAAAATGTAGAGGGTGACAAGAGATATGGAGATAGGAGATTTTAAGATATTCACTCATAAAGTCATAAAAGACCAATTGGAATCTAGACCTAATGCTGGTGCTCAGAGAAAAGTCATGAATATGTGGACCAAATTTCATGGCCATCCGTCTAATAGTCTAATAGATATTTCAGCCAAGACCCCAAATGTAAGGAAAATTCAGGGGATCTTCAGGGTTATAAAACGTCCCGACAATTCATCGGACACTGTAGCTGTAGATATTTCAGCCTGGATAACAGTGGTGGATGACCAGCAGAACGACAGTGCCATCCCAAGAGCCATGCTGCTCTTAGCGTGGCTAAAAAAAACTGCCAAGGTACACTCTCAGGGTACAATCTGCGTGCACACACGTTCGCGTCCAAAACACGAACTTTAAATCGTCAGCAGATCTCCGCTGTAATTTTGCCAGCTTGCCAGCGTGATGGCTGTGTTGACTTTTACTTATTTGGCTTTTGTGCACTGTCAACAGATCTTAAAACAGCAAGAGCAACACTGGCAATGGAGAATAAGTGATACAGATGATTAACCAAGTTGTCTTCTGTGTCACATTTTGTTGTTGTTGTTGCAGAGTGTGGACAGATCACCTTCGTACTTAACCATAATTAGGTTGAGATGGGAACAGAGTGGGCTGGTTTTTATCCCAGGCTAAGAGTACATATGCTTTCATGAGTGGGAGTCACTTCACCCTTTAATATGATTCCTGGATTCCTGGCAGTACCTCTGGTCAGTAATGTGTTGGTCCTGCCCACATAGATGCATCTATCATCTTAAATGTGATAATACAAGGTCAGCATCTGTTGAACATGTGCTTTGTGGAAGGCACTGAGATCCTGTGATAGCTGAGCTGTCTTCTCACCTCTGCTGCAATATTGATTCCATTAATGCATTTAATGGAACATATACAGTGGTGAGTTTAACAGTGGTGGTCATCATTTCTGTTGTATGTCGACCTCATAACTCCACATTTCCATACAATAAGATAATATGGGCTATGAAAAAAAGCTATATAGTTTATGAAGTTCTTTGAAAAGCTTTTTTTTTTTAACATGCCAAGAATGTTTTGCCATTGAGGGAAAAAAACATCCCTATTCCGTGTAGATCCCACAAAAGAAATTGGATTTTGGAGGTAAGAGGTTTCGCCTGGCAGTAGCTATGTGTAAAACGATACAACTATGACTTATGGCCAGATCTGCTAATGCACAGATCATATAGTTTACCACGCAGGCTGCGCCATATCCCATATCACTTCTTACTCCCTCACGTCTGACCTATAACTGCAGCTTAAAGCAAAGTTATGAAACATGAACTATTCGCTACCAAGGAGTCTTTGATAGCAACATTTTACACATGACCTGTAAAATATGTGCATATTCTCCACCTTTGTTTTATTCTCTAAGGAATATTTTCTATAAAATCCACTACATAAAATCTCCTTGTCAACCTTCAGTCTGTGCTTTGTTCCCCCTTTGCACCAGTTCTTCTCCATTCTCAGTTTATGCAGAACATGTTACCAAATGGTTAACAAAGAAATGATCTGAACACAAGGAGAGGAGAAAAAGCTGAAGAGGAAGGATGACGGGAATGGGAGAGGAAGGGAAAGGTGCTTGCTTGCGAGCAGAGGAGAGGAGGATGCAAAAGCCAAAAAAAAAAAAAAAAAACCGAGGGGGAGGCAGGGGGAGGTCAACAGAAGGAGAGGCAGATGCTCGTGCCTCGGATGCCTGTGCGCGAATAATTACCCTGATGAGATTCACCGAGAGCGGCACGAAAAGCAGAGGAAGAGGAGGTGGGGATTTGGGAAATACCTCACGACACTGAAGAAAGGAGAGACAAAGGGTGATCAAGTTTTATGCAAACATATTGTACAACAGTGTGTGTGTGCATGTACGTTTATGTGGGTTAGGCGTTCCGGCGCCCAGTGTTTCTCCTTCATCTGTCTCTTCTCCCTCCTCGTCATACATGGCGTGAGAAAGTGGAGCCTCCCTCTCATCTTTTAAAGATGCATGAAGCAGCAGCTACAGAGAGTCAGGCAGGGAGTGTATAGGAGATGAAGAAAGAAGCAGCAGCAGTGGTCCATTACTCTATAAAATACTTACACCTCCTTATTAACTCTGAATCCTCCAGTTTCTGTCTGCTGTGAGGGGGTGAGTGGAAAGAGGATGAAAATGAGTGCATAATCAATTTTGGCTGCCTCCCTTCTCGCCTGATTAGATTTAGAGGCCACCCCACTATGTGTCACTGGTATTAGAACCACTGTGTGCATCCTAATATCAGCGGCCGCCTCCTTTTTGAGATTCAGCCCGGCACAGTCGGGTGGCAGCGCATCAACAACAGAACCAACACCACTTCTCTGTCTCTGTGCGCCGGTGAAAGAGCTTGATCTGCGTCTCTCTACAAACCGCGACGCTCCCAAAGATTAAAAGACGACGCAGGTGTTGTGTTGAGTCGCACAACCACCTGTTTCGACCGGGTGCAAACGCACACACACATTCACGGACCACTTCAATACATCATTCTGAAATTCACACACATTCACTCGATCCTTTCATGTGACCGGTCTCAGTCACACATGTTGCTTTCTTCTGGTCGTCTCTTGAAATGTCAGAGGTGCAGCGTTACTTAAGGATACTGACGACCATCAAATCTGGCATGACTTTAATCTCTAAAGATGGAGCAATTATACAAGTATGGTGCAATTTAAATAAGCATTTAAATTAAAAGAAAGCTTTAGGAGGTATTTACCATGTAGTGAAGCGTGACTAAAGGTTTTGGAAGGAGGGTGTGATGCTGTGACGTATGTGCCAAGTGGTTTTCACACCACTACATTTATCTGACATATATTTACTAGTTACTTTGAAGATGAAGGGTCTACACACAAAATAGAGTGTATAGATATTATAATATTATATAAGTGTATATTAGTTGTTATACTACATTATTATTATAAAATGTAGTAAGAATTGCTTAATATTGACAGGCCACAAAATAAAATGCAAGATACATGCAGCAGTAATATGAATCTAAAAATAGTGGCAATAATGGCAGGGATCATTTTTCTGCAATATGAGTACTTTACTTTTGATATCCAAAAACATTTTCTTGCTACCATTTCTATACTTGTACTTGAGTTAACAAGTGTATCTCCATGCTAGCTGGTCAAACACCAAAGGATTTGACCAATTTTGACTTCGTGATGGCGCTGGATGAAAAGCTGAGGGATAACCAGAGTTTTTACAATGTATGTATGAATGTATGTAATGTATGAATGTGAGATATGTATATGTGAACCAAAGTTCATGGCAACCCATTTAACAGCTGAATATTTGGTCACTATCAATCACTTCATATCGTAGCTCAGTATAGTGTTTGATTAGTAATATTAGTCAGTATAACTACAGCTACCAATACTTGTCATATTAAAAGATAGGAGACGCAGAAGAAGAGGAGGAAGAAGAGGAGGAGGAAGAAGATGATTATGGGAGAAAACTGTTCTTTGGTTCAGAACATATTGGGAAAGCAGTGCTGGATCCCAAATTCTGATTCTCTCTGTTCCCTCTCTTCTGTCTGATGCAGCTGATTTGTAGGTCATGTGTGAGCATCAGAAATAAACTGAGAATAAGCAAGCAAAGGACTTTTACCCTCTAGTGGTGAGCCTGGGGAAATGCCTGTCAAATTCATTTAGGAAAAAAATACAAACGTCCAATTATCCCTGTTCAGTTGTGCATGGAGGCAGTGACCCAGTTGAAAATCAGTTTCAGATTTCTGAATTTCATATTTTATTCACCAGTGAGTCTGATACACTTAGCTGAGAGGGTTATGGTGCACAAGTCTGTCAAAGTTTGCTCTTTTTGAGGACACAATTACCCAGTTTGATGTCACTTTTCCATGCTGAAACCCCTGGAAGAACTAAATGAATCAGACGCAGCCACTCATGTCGCATTACAGAGATGCTGGCAACTTCCTGTGAAAAACAATACACCAAAGATTTCCAAAATGTTTTTTAACAAGCTTTGGAAATGTTCACCATTCATTTAACCTTGATCCTCTCAGAAATCCAGAACATATCTATAGAGTTACTTGCATATACTGTTACTGCTGGTATAGTATATTATATTTCAGTATTTATGTTTGGTATTAATGATCCTGAAGTATTGGGCAGTATATCTTATATACACATATTATGTTTGGCAAAAAAGCAACTAACAGAATAGACGATCACAAAAGCCAATTGGTGAGTGGAACATCTTTAGACAACCAATGGTGGGTATTTCCATTTTATGCAAATCTCTACTCTACTACATCTTAAATGTAAATATTTCAGTATTTATTATAAAAATATCTTACTTTTACTTTTGAAATGTAAGTAAATTCTGCAGATATAATTTACTTAAGTTAGGTTTTGAATGCAGGTTGAGTATTTTCACACAGGGGATGCAAAAACATCACCAACCTGTTAATGAGATAAAGAAGACATATTGTCTTCTAAAAGAAAATCCATAAAATATCACACTGTAAATGAATCAAAGAATTAAGAAGAATTAGCACAATCTGGAGCATACAGCCGTAGCCAGTAGCCACACATGGTGGACATCAGTGGAGAAAATCCACTGTTAAGCACAGAGGGAAAATCGAGTTGGTTGAAATTCAGGTTTTTGTTTTTGTGTTAATTATCATAAATTAATACATCATAGTGTTATCCCTGACAGTTCGGGCATCAATAACAATGTTCATCAATTGTGCCTAGTGTTTTGTTGTTTTTTTTCACACAGCTATGCACACCAACACAATCACACTTTCACGCGCACGCACACAATAACATATGTTTAGATAAAATTGTCAGCGGGCTCAGTATTTCACAGCTTTGCCTTGTCCATATTCCAACACAAAAGCTGTGACAATGTATTTGGGTAACAGTGTCCCCGAGCAGGAAAAAAAAAAAAAAAAAAAACACAAAACAATATTGAATCGAGCTCCGCTTCGTTCTGCATGCCACCACTGTTTCATTTTTTCCCATTAAAAAATAAACAGGGAAATCTCTCAGCCTGTGAGCGAGTGTGTGAGTGTGAAAGCTAAAAAAAAATAAATAAAAAGAGAAGAGGACAAAGAAAGATATGGAGAGAAAGGGGAATAGAAAGAGACAAAGAAGACGGGAGTCGGGGAGGGAATAGGTGGTATTTAAAATGAAGACGACACGTGGGATAGTTTCCATTGCGCCTCAGCAGGCCCTCTTGAGATGGGAGTGACTTAACATTTCACAGTCTCGTATGAAACGCCGGCACACTGAGGCGCCGCGCACGCTGGCTCGTAAGGAAGCCTCATTTGGCCCAGGAGAGACAGATATGAAGGCTCTCTCTGGAGGTGAAGGGAAGGAAAATAGAGTTCAGTCTTGAGTTTCACAATGATCAGGGGAATGTTTCTCTACTGCAAATAACACCTCACACTCAGGGGCGGCTTAGAGAGATGTGCATTTGTGTCTGAGAGGGGTTTAATTTTAAGTAACCGCAAACTCATCTCATTGTGGGAGCTTTTCACGGAATGCTTTTTGGTGTTTATATGAGTGTGTGTGTGCAGTGCTACAGATTTAAAATGCATAGAAATCAGCAAAGCATTCTGCACCTATTTGCTTATTTACTGCGTCTATACATAAAACATGACTGACCCGCTCTTTCGTTTTCCCATATTTCCCACATTCAATCTAAATTCTGCCACTACACTGACACACACACAGATTTCACAGTGTAAATACAGATTTGAGGCAGTGATATTTACTCAGCCGTGTAACAGACACAAGTGGACATCTCCCTGGTCATTTCTGATTTCACCGTGTGTATCCTGAGTTCATGCCTCAGCTGCATCCAAACATTTGTCTCATTCTCATTGCCCATCCATTCTCTTAACAACCAGTTTTAACTAACATGTACGTGGTGAGTTACGCCACTAAAATAGTTGCACAGCATTCAAAACAGCATTACACACTCGTTAGTTAGACACATGCTGTTGTGTACTTTTGGTGTGTTTTGTGTTCCAGTTGAGGGAAATCTTTATGCCACAGCACATAATGATATTTAGACAGTTATTGCAGCAGTTTAGGGAAGGCCATTTCCTTTTCACACATGACAATACACCTCTGCACAAGGCAAGGTCTTTGCAGAAATGATACTCAAGAGTTTAGTGTAAAAGCCCCCACCAAACATACTGTAAACTGACTGTAAGTGAGCCCTTAACACTCAAATTGAAGCATGAGAAGACCCCAAAATAATGTCGAAATCCTTCCCAGAGGAGCAGATTTTGTTCTTGTATAATTTAGAAATCATCATTTAAATTCACAATAATGTTCAGTTGTCCACATACTTTGGGCAATATAGTGTGCATGTGAGAGTCAAAGCAGAAATATTTGGCTTCAACTTTCTTTTGATTCAACTATATTAAAACTAACTGCATCAATCAGAAACATTTCTACTCTCTTATACTCTTTACTATCACTTACCACCAAAGTTGTCTCAACACGTTCCCTATACGGCTCTGGACTCGGACAAGTGGACGCAACCCTGACCACCTTCACCTCTTCTCTTCTCCTCTTTCAGTTTTGAGGAACGATTGAAGACCAAAGGTAAAGTTTTGAGTATCATGTGGCCAGTTTATTTGGAAATTAACATATTTTGACCGCATGTAAACTTGGCGAGAGGCCGTGGAGCTGAAACAGCTTCGCTTCAGATGAGGACAGTCACATTAGCCGATCTTATTTTAAAGGTTTGAGCGGTGAAAAACGAAATGAAGGAGGTGACTTAATTAAGTTAATTGTTTTATTTCACGGACTTAAAAACTGTGCCACTTGTTGTCATTTTTTTGGTATTGATAAAACATTTAAATCAGCCGACTGTGTCCCTTAGCAACGCGAGCTAGCGAGCTAACGTTAGCTTCATGCTAACAAACAGGGCGTGGCAGTAACAGGTAACAGGTGAGCTAATTATTGATTAATGGTTCAATTACTCTCTTAAACAGGTGATCATTTGGTGTAGCAGTGACAATAAGTACAGAGGAATTAATACACCAGGTGATGGTTTTGAAAATATATTTTTCTGTCTTAATATTAAAAAAAGGTACAAGAAAAATCTATTTTTGTATGATACAAAACAGTTTTCAATCCCTTTTAAGGTTTCTGTTGGCCTTAAAATAGATTTTAAAAATCTTATATTTATATGAAGAGACTAATTATCAATCAAATTATTTAAACCTGAATCAACAGTAATTTATTTTATGTGAGAGAAGGGGCAGTGTAAAATTAATAAAAATGCTAGAAGTTAGTAAAAGTATAGTTTTCATCTGTAGTCCTTGGCCAAGATGTGTAAAAGGCTTCCTACAAAACATCAAAATTCAAAAACAAAAGAGGGAGTGCAGCTTAAAGATTAGAAATGGACACAAAGTTATTAAAACCATTAAAAATAGCAGTGACACATGAACACATTGAACATTACAAACAAGCAGACATCAGCAGCAAAAAGAGAGATTAGACCTGACGTGTGTATTAATCATCCGATGTTTTCATTGACTACTGAAAGATCTGTAAGTGTTTAGTTGTCTGATGTGATTTAAAATTATCCACTGATATCTGATTTAGCATCATAGTTAACGCTTGGTAAACACAGGCTAAAAAAAATACATGAATGATTTTTTTGGCAAGGCCCAGATAAAAATTATGTATGAAAAGCATCTCATGAATTTGACAAGCAGCCTTGTGCTGACATTTAATAAATAAATATGTAAAAACCCATCAACAGGAAAGCTTGTGTCACCAGTTTCTAAAGGTTCATGAAAGAACACCAAAAAAAAGATCCTGCTAGAAATTATTAATTGAAAATAATTATTGACATTTCTTAAGAATAATTAGAAATATTCAGAAATACTTTTAAGTTACTTGAATGTTTTTCCTGTGTTAGAATAAAAAACGTACATAAAGTACGTAATGTTAGGCATGCAGTAATTGTGTTATCCTCACCAGCAAAGTTATGTTATGAGACGTTATCAGCCGACATCCAAATTAAGTCAAATTTACAAAATTAACAACATTAAAAATGGGACATTCTGATGTGTTCTTCTTTGATGAGGCATTTTGCTGATTGCATGGGCGCAGTTGAAAGCTGGAGCCCTCTCACTAACTTAATTTAGTTTTTTTTACAGGTTGCTTGAGATGGTGGATCAGGAAGCGTCTGAACTCAGTCCAAGAAAAGCGGCTGCTGGTTTGCGGCCTCTTCCAGACTTTGAGCTGGACTTGCACCTTCACCTTCCTCGTGCTCATCTGTCAGATGAAGTGCTGGATTATAGTGCTGCTGGTGAGCTGAGGTAATGAAAAAGGTGGTAGTGTTGTTACAGAAACAGCAGACACGTAAACTTTATTTATTTCAGAATAACCAGCTCATTGTTAAATTAACTTTTTTTCTGGATAAGAGATTGGGATTCTTACAGAGTAGCAGATCGATATGTACTGTTATCTTAGGACTTAGTGATTTAGCAAAATATGACTTAAAGTTATTTTTATCTATGTTGCATACTTCAGCTTTAAAGTAGAAGTTGGTAACTTATTTAAGGCAAGTAAACAGAAGAAGAGCAATGAAGAAAAGTGAATTAAAAAGAAATGATTAGCCCAAGTGACTGTGGGGATGGGCTTTGGAGGCAAGTGGGTGCACACCTTAGAGAGAAAGGAAGCGACAATGAACGGGAATGGATATTCGCTCTAATTTTCAAAATAAGAGCGCTTTTAGTCTGTAAAGCAGTTCAATGGAACTTTTAATTTTGTGTTGATTTTGGCAGTCCCATTGGACAAAGGTGGTAGTGTTTCACCTTACATGAGATTACATGTTCACGTCATTCCCTGCTGCAAAGGATACTGCTTTACTGGGAGGAGAGCAGACATTCGCTCCGGAGACAGACCCTCAGTTAACGACTGAAGAAGCTCAAATTCAGCCAGAGCAAACCCCAGTGTTGTTTTGTCTGATGTCAAAGAAAAACCTGAAAGAAAAATTGTCAATGTCTGTCTTGTTTGCTTATGTAGGTCATATAAAAGCATTAGTATAAATCGAGACTGTTTCATAAGCAGGTTAAAACTCCAGAGAGCTGGTTTAACTTTGACTTTAAAATGACTGATGCCAGACTGATGTCATTGTTTTCACTCTTGAACTTTGCCTGACTTAACAATTTTTCTGTTTCACTCCTGGGTTTCTTCAATCTATAACTGTTTCTTTGTCAACAGCAATTTGGCCTCTGTTTTGTTGTGGCTGCTCGTTACTGGGGTTTCAGATCAGGCAGGTGAGGAGCCTGCTGGCTAGTGTGTCCACTTTAAACACAGTCAGTTACTGAAGCTCATTAATGAGTGCTCCCAGAGTAGACAACCCACCGACTCATTTGGTTGTGACACATTTCATGTACTTTGAAACTGCTCTGAACCCTTCTTGCCTTAGTCCCCCCTTTTATTCTTCTTTGTCTACTATGAAATTGTCAATCAAAACTTTTAATTGAAGACCAAAATATCCCCCAAAATCTTTGAAAAGTTTTCAGCTGAACACTTGAAATGTAAATGAAGCAGTGTGATTTCATTTGTGAGTCTGCAGGCTTTTCCTTCACACTACTGGAACATGCAGGTACCGAAAATGATTTATTAGGCACTGATGAGCCTTGTGATGATGCTTTGTTCTTGAATCTCACCCTCCAACATAAAACTGTAGTGTAGGACTTTTACATATTAAGGAATATCCATGTTAAATTTTGGTATTTCGCATTATGACAGAGTTTTTAAATCTGTGGCGAACCAGTTGTGGTGCGTTTTAAGTTACCAGCATTGATTGGTTTGCAAGAACTGAAAGGACTGAAAGGAAAATACTCTTCATTACCTCATCTGATGATCCTTCCCAGCACGTGTCTTCTAAAAGGTTTTTGCACTGAGAGAAAACCAGCCATCGAATTAATTCAAAACAGTGGTTAGGATTTTCTTAAATTAATTTTAATATTAACAACAGTGTTTGATTTTAAATGTTAATGCTGTTGAGTGCTGTGGTGCTTTGGGATATGCAGATGCTCATTCATCCATCCAGACATTTTGAGGGATCTGCTTCTCTATTTACAAAGTGTGGTCACTGTTTATGCTGTAATCTTAGGATAAAACCACCAGCTTCCAGAGACCATGACCAAGTGAAAGAGGCTTTACTTTCTGGAGGAGGAGATGGCCCCAGAATGGAGACACCTAAAGATAAACCTGATTCTGGCGACATCCTATTGGAAGATGAGGTAAAAAAAAATGTAAGAGGTAATGTAAGGGTGTCCCACTGCCTACTGTAGGTGTGGCATAAGAATGGCCATCAGATGTGTTACGCTTTTGGGTTGGTCTTGCAAAAGAGGAGATGTTTTGAGCTGGAGGGGGGGGGGGGGGTGAAACCTTACATGCAACCTTGCATGCAGTTATCCTTTTTCATGTGGAAGGTGTCCTCCAAAGACAACCTGAAGTGATGTATAATAATAAGATAAAACCACATTTGAAAATCTGACAGTGAAGTTAAATCTGAACATCTGTGATAATTAACAGCGCCTGGTACCATTATCCAGCTAACTGTAGGAGTTCAAAAACATTTTCAACCAAATTGTCACTTGTTCTGGGAAAAAGAAAGACACTCTCAATGTTCATCTCTCACTTTGCATGCTCCTTCTTGTCCCATTATTGCTCCAGTGGTGTGTTTTCATCCTAAATGCTGAAAAAGGATAAGTTAATAAGAGGAGAAAATTGTGAAGTCCATTTTTGACTGAACAATTTTGTTGTTATTCAGGATGAAGACTCAAATGATGACCCAGCTGCCATCTCTCTCCCTGGTATGTCACCTGCTGAAAGCATACACTCGGATGAAGAGTTCCTTCAAGACCAGATCAAGGACTTCAAGAATCCATTCGAGACAGAAGGTGCAGTAGTTGTCATGCAGTGCAATATCAGCATTCGGTATCTAATTCTAGTCTAGATATGACAAAAATCTGATTCGGGTTAATCTTGCTACTACCTGTCTGGTGTTCAAGCTCACAAATTGCAGTGACGAATACCCCCTACCTCAGAGCCATTGTCAAACCTGAACTCTGACATGTCCCTTAAAAAGAAAAAACTCCATTAAACTCCAGACAGAAGTCAGGATAGCAAAGTCATTACATGTCTTCCAACACCAATGTTAAATCATCTTTTCACCTCATGCTAGTGCTTTCACATGTCTAAAGTGTTCCTGTAGAGTGTGAAAGCACTTACTGTAAGACACTGTGTCTTAAATGTGCATAAGCAGTGTAATGAAAAGCTGTACAAGCACGTCACTGCATTCTCCATCCACTCCACTTAACTTTTACAGACACACAGGCTTTATTTTATTTAATTTACTTTCAAAGAACACAATATGAAAAAAGTTCTGTGGCTTTACCTAACGTAGAAGTCGAAATTCAAAGCAAAACACCAGGCCAGTGATTGAAGTGAAAGGCCCTCCATGAACAATTAAATGTCAATAAAACTAGATAAAAATATTTTTTCATACATTTGGTTGAATATTTACAATTATAGTTTCTGTAACTTTATTTTTAGTCTGCATGTATAAGAGTATAAAGTATAAGACTCATAATTTATTCATTCATAATGCACAGACCTGTTGCACTTCTAATTCCCAGGAAAAAATACAAGTTGTAGGAGAAGGCAAGTCATTAGATGGATAACAATGATGTCAATAGATGACCAAAATAAATGTGTTTCTGGTTATTCAACTTTTTTTTATTTGGTGGGCTTATGGAGTTGTTCTTGCCACTGTCATTGAAGTATACAGTACACTACAAAGCAGTAGCCTTTAATACATGACACTTTTTATTTGTGCTGATTTACTGTCAATTCAGAAACTCAGCGATATTCGCAATTAAATATGTAAAAATGCTTTCTGACTTGTTTATGATGGAAAAACAAAACAAAAGAGTCATAAATGTTTAGTCAATCAAGAAACCGGTACACTGAGTGCAAAAATATGAATATGTTCAAGGCAAACACTATTCTACATCTTGTCTTTTATTTTTATCGTTTTTTCTAGTTTGGCAAACTGACTGGCACAAGAATCACATGACAGCAATATGTAGCGAGAAGTTTGACAGCCTCCTGAAGATGTGTCCCGACTTTCATGGCTGTAAGAGCCAAATGGCAGCATTTGTCTTGATTAGGGGTAAGTACTGTTATATTTTGAATGACTAGTTTATTTGTCCTTATCATTTTTTTTACTTCATTTTGAAATTATTATTTTATCAGTATCACTGTGTCTGTGCACTGACAGATGTAATGGAGAATATTTTTGTGTATATGTGTAGAACTTCATTAACTGGGCTGCACCACTGGCAGGTTATTATGCAAAAGCAAGTTATTAAGCTTTGCATTGGTCAGACAGAAAGAGTTTCATTTCAATTTATTGTGAACGTTTTATGTGCAGATAAAGAATAAGACAAGAACATGACACTGACAAAGAATGTAAAAAAAAAATAATAATAACCATTTAGTGTTAAAGCTTCTTCGGGATACAATTAAGAGAAAAATATGAGATCTGTGCTTGCCAGTTCCAACCACAATTTTGACATTTTGATGCTGGGGAGGTGTTATTTCTTTATTCTTCAGTCTTTTTTATTCAAGGAAACTTGCCTGAATGGTTATGACCTGTGAGTTCTTTCAGACACAAGCTTTGGTTTAAATGGAGACTGATGAGGGCGTTATGTGACTGCAGCTACTTTCTAGGCCTTTTATATTCTTTCCAGGCTTTGCAAAATGTGTTGTTAAATATGCGTCATCACTTGTTACTCTGACGCAGCTCATAGTTAAATGCCCTTCACTCGTCATTCTCTGTGTCAATGCTGTCTCTAGTGGCGTCTATCAACTAAAGCAGCAAGGTTAATAATAAGTTGGAGAGGAAATAAGTCTTATACACATATATTTATATGTAATGTAGTTTAATTTCCTCCGCAGAAGTTTTGGATACAGGGGGTCATCCATGCGACCATTACAAGGTGGTGGCGTTGGGAGCTGGCCGTTCATGCTGCAGCAAGTGGCTTTGCTACAATGGGACGATGGTCCATGACTGCCATGCCATCGTCATCGCCAGGCGGGCTCTCCTAAGGTACAAACTGCTGAATGTTCCTGTTCAAACACGGCATTAACGTGTGTCTGAACTGAGCTGTATAGTTGTGATCAGATCACCCACGACATATGTTAAGGCCAGGTCTGACCATTATGCATATGCATTATTTGGAAGTGTGGCAGTAGGAAGTTTCATTATTTACTGAAACTCAACTTTTAATACATTCACAAATAAATAAAATGAAATAAATATTGCATTTTCCTTATTCATGGTGAAGTCATGACATGCCTTTTCATCCTTTGTTAGAGCTGGCAGTCTGGATCAGCTCGCTCACTCTCTTGTACCTTTGATTGAAAGTGGCGGTGTGGTTCAAAGTGAGATTGGTATTTTCTGGCTCGTGTTCAGGTTTCTCTACAAACAGCTTCTGCTGTTCTTTGATGCTGATCCAACGGCCAAGGATGACTGTATTTTCCAGAGTAGTGGAGAGACGCACCAGCTTCAACTCAAACCAAAGATCAGTCTGCATCTTTACACCAATCGGTGTCCTGAAGGAGCAGCAAAGAACTTCTACTTCAAGTACAGCAGTCTGTTATTCTTTTCTCTTGAGTGTTTCAATATCCAGATTTGTCTGGTGTGCTTTATTTAAAGCAGTATTGGGAAGTGTGTGGGAAAGGCCTTAAGGTGATAAAGATTAAGCTTTGATTCCAACAGAGGAGAATTTTCTTCTGAGAATAGTGGCACCCTGCAAATGTTGTAAAATACACTATTATTATTATTATTTTATGTCAATACAATTTCCTAAATGACAAGAACTGAACTGAATGATCTCTCTTTTACTAAATTCATATTTTACTTATTTAAGTTGTATGTAATAATTATATTTTGTAATTAAACCTTTATAGTACAATACTGTTAATATTTTTGGTTTATGTTTTTCTAAAGCACTTGTAATAAGAAAATCTAGACTTGTATCTAAATGAGTAAAATACAACATCTCCTGTTTAGGGGCCCTGCAAGCAACACTTGGACCACTGTGAAGCTGCAGTATCACGCCAAAGGCCTGCTGGTCCCTGTGGCCTACCTTGACCCAAGTCACTGGGGTGCCAAAGTCTGCTGCATGTCTGGTAGTGACAAGTTGTGTCGCTGGACTGTCACTGGGGTTCAGGGCGCATTACTGAGCCACTTCATCCAACCGCTCTACATCACCAGCATTGTCCTAGGTAAAGAGTATCAAAGCAAAGATTTGTGTGTGAGGATTGACTCTCTTATCTTTATGCTGAATATATATATCCCTGCTCTCAGTCAAGAAATAGACCAGCAAAGCCATGTATTGTTTTCACCCTTTATGAAGTAAACAAAAGAAATAAAACATGGGAGTCAGTGAACGTAAGATGTGCTGGTAGGTAGATTTAGTCATATTTGGCATTTTGAACAGAGCTAGGCTAGCTGTTTCCCCCTGTGGTCAGTCTTGGTCCTAAGCTAGGCAAACTGGCTGTAGGTTCACATTTAGTGTACAGACATGAAAGTGGAATCAATTTTCTCACTTAACTGCCTGCAAGAATGTGAAAAAACATATTTCAGACTATTCCTTTAATTTTAGATGGAAGTGACAGTAAAGTTAGTTTAAGTGTTTTGTTAACACAAGTAAGCCGATATTTTAACATCCAGGTTGTATAATTTCTAATGCTGTGATAGAGTAATTAAGATGTTTTTGAAATTGAAATTAGTAAATTGATTCTCTTGAGGTGATATTGTATGATGTTACATGGATTCATTTCTTTCACCTGTGTGTTTGTACACTCCTGAAATATTTAGGAATGTCATTAATAAGTGTTTTTCCCCCAATCCAAGTCATTTAATATTGAGTATCTACAGATAGCTTGTTTCGATCTGATACTGCACAATTAAAGTAGACTACAGATATTGGAATAAATTCAATTTATGTGCTTGACAATTGACAATATTTTACAAAATAACAGTATAAAATAAACAAACCCTCTCTATAATCATTTGGCCTTGGTTTCTGTCTCGTGGGGATTTCTCTGTTTTTAAATGTATCTGTGTATGTATCCTTAGTAATATTTATGTGCAAACACTAAGATTGGTGCTTTTATTTAGGGAGCCAGAAGGTCTTCAATGAAGAAGTATCTGATATCACCAACAAGCGACTGGGTCCTGGACTGGATCACCTTCTGCCATCATCCTACAAAAAACACGACATCTTTTTTCTCTGTGGCGACTACACTGGGCCTGTATCTGCCTCCCCACAGCATGACGATCTCAGCATCAACTGGTGCCTCGGAGACAAGGACATCGAAGTTCTGGACAGTAGCAAGGGCTTCATCATTGATGGGTAAGATGCAGATATATTGTACAAGTCATTTTTGTAAACTGCATGGTCAAATTTATTAAGTAAATAACTTATTCCTGAATCAAAAAATATGGGGCCAGCATGATGTTCGGTACTTTCCTATTAGTGAGTCGTGACCTGGCTATAGCGTACCTCATTAACACTGCAGCCAGTTCCAGAGCCCGAGTAGAACTGCTGGCAGGGCTGGATGCAGTTTGTGCTTTGACAGTCTCAGCCAGACCCGGGGCCCCTGCCGTCTCTTGGTTTTGGAGCCGCAGACAACTGCTGATGTCCAGTAGCGCGAATGTGACACAAACGTGGCTCTCACTGGAGGCTGTGTCGTCCTTGAGCAGAGATTACAGCCAAAAATAGATTTGAGATCCCGCTTGGCACTCGCATTGTTGCTGCGTATTTCAGCTTCTGTCCTGCTGCATGAACTGCTGGTTTTAGGCGACACCACAGTTTAACGTGTCAGGATGAGCATGGCAGCACCTTCTAAACAAAAAACTATAAATGGACAAAGAAAAAAAGGTTCCTGAAAAAGAGGAGAAAGAATACAGGACACAAGTGTGCAGGGGGAGGTGAAGAGGAACTGAAGGGATTGCAAGAACACCTACTGAAATTATAGTGTGAAAACAAAAGGAGATGCTGCTTGTGTCACTTGAGACTTTTTTTAATTTGGTGATGTCGAAGTGGCATGTCAATTATTCTTAGCTTCTTGTAGCTATGGTTTTCACCACTGAAGCAATTAATTGTCTCCTGAAAACCTTGGCTCGCCCCCAAATCTCTTGAATTCTGCCATGAAGAATCCATTATACGTGGAATGTATTAGTAATAACAATAACAAAGGAAGTTTAGAGTGGGATGAGGAACACATGGGCTGTAGACGTTAAAGTGGTCTTGGACAGACCTTAAAATGACTCGATAACATAACAGATTTTTTTTTATTTGACTATTAGTTACGATGCACTTTGTGATTTCCCAGGTCTCCATCTGTGAGTGGGCCTGGCTTCTCCAGCAGACTTTGCAAGAGAGCCCTCTACAGTTATTTCCTCCGAGTTGCACAGCTGGGTGGGCATAGCTATCTGCTGGATCTTCCCACCTACCACAGTGTCAAGGTGTGTGTCAGCTGAGAAAATGATGAGAAGATCATTCAGGGCTCAATCCCATATCTGTGGCACTGCCAGGTTATCTAAGTGTGGTTTTGGTGAACGCAGCGCTTTCTGCAACTGTTGTAACGTTCTGTTACTTTGCTTCTATGCAGGTTTTAGACAGATGTGATGCATGATGTTGAAAATGGTTTGTTGTTTTATAGGTGGAAGCCGTCGTCTACCAGACAGTCAAAGATCTGGTCGCGCAGCAGTTCCTGAGCAACCGCGCGGGTCCCTGGAATTCAAAAAAGCTGGTGGACTGCTTCAGCACTTGAATGTATCCTCAGCAACGAGCCATGTAGAAGTTTGTCCAAGTTCCTCTTGAGATTTCATTTACTGTTCTGTACTTTTCACTAATTATGCTTAACAGTAATTCTAGTTTTTTTTATGTATGGTATTGTTGTTGTTTTCAGTTTGTGTAGGTGTTTGAGAAAAATAAAAGAGACCCTACTGTTGTGCAGCAGTGTAGCAGTCACTTTCAATGAGCTGTGGGTGGAAAAACATTGGTTAAAGGCTAACATTTTTCCTGACCTGTCAACAACATTATCACTCTGTCAGTTTGTTGCCAGAAGTTTGTACTGATTAACAACAAAGCTTTTAGTGTAGATTGTCAACCAAACTGCAAAAACTTTCTGAGATCTTACTCATATTTATTCAGATTGTTATAGTTATGTCCACAGCAAATCCACTGTGTTCAGGATGAGCAGCTGTAGAACCAAAGATACGGTATGAAGTTCAAAGTTTTAACTTCTGTAATGTCATTTCTAGTTTCTGTTGCCTATTTGTTTTTATAATAATGACCTATGATCCCATATTTAGCATTATGTCAGTATCAGTCTATCTACTATAATTAAAATATTGTGAATAGAAATTAAGTAAAATAATATTCTGAGTACTTTTCAAAAATCATTTTTTATTTTTTCTTTGGTCTATTTTTTTTCCCCTAGATTTTCAGGCTGTGGTCATTTTACAGGACAGGATATTTTGTAGCCCTATTGTATGTTTTTAAGTATTTCACCTTATATACTTTAAATGAGTTTAGTTTGTGCAGTTTCACAGGTCCAAATCTCAAAATTAACCATTAATTCAACACCTCTCTGTTAATAAAGATGAAAAGTTTTGTGCTAGCCTGTTAATAAAGATGGAAAAGTTTTGTGAAACTTAACAAAACTAGTAACTATTACCAGGGTAGCCATACGTTGTGCAGATGATACAGGCGATATATAAACATGGACAAAAAAAAATCCACATGAATGCACTCTCTCAAACTTTATGGGGAGAAGTTCATCCGTGTGTTTCATTTATGTCTTGTGCAGCTCATCAATGCCAGTGGTATATTTAAAACGTATACTAGGGCCATCACATATTTATCTCAACAAAGGTGTTAGAATTACAAGAACAAGAAAATCACCCTCAGAAATGTTGTAGTAAATGTTTCATGAAGCGATTGTACAGTAATGATTTGATTTGACCTGACGTACATATTGTCTTGGCAGAAACAGATAAAGAGGTGACACAGGGAGACTTGCGTCATCTTAAATGTTAAAATTTTATCTTTTTTTTTTTTTCATACAAACTGTGTGGTACCATGGTTTCATTGTCACCATGGCTCCACTCACCAGTTGCTTGGCAACCAACTCCTCCTTGGAACTAATGCAACTACTCATGTCTTCATAATTACAGGCTCTTTTACAATATTTAGCTAAAACAAAAAACAATAGAATTACATGATAAAATACTCTAATAAACTGAAATACCAAGATGTTCACAATATATTTCATCTCTAAACTGCATGGATTACATACCTCTGTGGTTTGTATAGACGCACAGTGTGGGTTAAGGTTGCATTTTCAGTTTTAAAGCTTTTCACGACAGTTTCTTGGATCTGCATGTCTCCATGTGTATGTACGACCATGCATATGCATGTTCTGTGTGTTTTATCTTTGCTCTTGCTGGCTGAGCAAGTGATTCCTCCAGCCAGGTGTTGGGTTCATCCCCCTCTGGTAAGGCACAGCTCCCGTAGCTGAGGGGCTTCTCTGGGCTCGAGGGAGAGCCAGAGAATTCACAAAAAGGCCTGCAAGATAATTAAACATCTGTGAACAATTTAGAGGTGTGAACAACAGATATTTTCTCACATGTGCCTCAAGAATGTATGTCTGGGACTTAAATTGAGCTGTCAGAAGGTGAAGAAAACTTTAAAGGAGTAACAATCATATGCTTTTAGTTGTTTTTAAACCAACAAATGGTTTTATGTAATTATTTAACATCAGTCATGTATGCAGTGACCTTCACTGGGATTCTGGCAGCCAGGGGACTGTGATGACTGACTAAATGTATGATCATCATTTTACATGGATGAATCTCAACAAAATGAATTTGAATTGCAACCTTCAGTGTGTTACCGTCGTTGAGGATGAAGGAATTAATCAAGAGTTTCACGTCAAATGAAGAATATCTCACTGACGATGTTTTTTCAAAAACTCATATATATAATTCAATTAAATATAATTGAAGTCTTGGCTCACTGAAAAAAAAAATTGTATCAAATCTATCATTATTGAGATTTTGATTTATCCTTCATTGTTTATGATCATCTTTTTGGCCATAAATTGTGCTTTAGTGTGCTGATCTGAAAAGAATTTTTTTCCTCACCCAGGTTTGGCCTCCTGCAGGACGAGTCTCTCTGGCTGGAGTCGGAGGAAGCCGACGTGCTGTCTGTGGAGCTGGACTTGACAGAGCGGACCGATGGCACCGACGCTCTTGGAGGATTTGTTCTTGGTTTGGCCATGACTCCAACTGATGCCGAGTTACTCCAGTCTGGCCGGCGACGACCCCAAACACAGGTGACATAAATCAGCCCCAGAGTCGCACAACCCCCAAACACACACTGACGCACAGCCAGATTTGTTACATAAAGACAGCTGTTCATAACTGGTGATCTGAAGCTTTTCCACTGAAGTAGCTGACAGATTACATGTTTCGTCGTTTATTAAATTTAGGAGAATATCTTAAAGTTACCACAGAAGTAACTTGAGTGACGTGATAAAGCGTGCAGCTGCCGTACCAGAGTGCTCCTCGAGTCGGAAACGTCCAAAGCAGAGGTGAATCCTCCACTGTTTCCTGACATTTTCCTTCATCAGACAGTGGAAGAGGAAGATGAAAAGTCCTGCAATATAAACAAAAGTGCTGATAAGGTCGTAAGCCTCGAAAGACGAGATTGGTTCTCGGTTGGTGGCTCTTTGGTCCCCCCAGCCGATATATTTAATAAGCACTTGAGCAAGGCATTTCTATCCCAGAAGTAAGAAAAAAAAAAAGTGGAGGGCCTTTGTTGCGTCACTCTCAGATAAAAAAGAAAGGAATATAACAAAGACCAGCTGAGGTAAAGGCAGCTGTGAAATAGTTTCATCATTCAGCCTCTGTTTGATTTCCCTCTTTTTAGTTTTTGTTGGTTTCTTTTGAACTGCGAATGTGAAGTGGGATGTTGAGGAAAGCCGCGTGTGTGATTAGCAAACTTTCATTCAGTAAATAAACACACACAATGGACCTCATGCAAGAAAGAAAAAATAAGGTTGTGGTTTATGTCTGTGCTTTCACTGTCAGACGTGTCTTAAGTTGTTCATTTCATCCGTTTCAGCTTGATGGATGTCACCTGCTCATGAAGAGGTGCGTGCTATTTGCTTAATCAGTATCTAAATATGCTCTATAATGCTGTTTGTAGGTAAAATTTATTCACAAAACTGTCACAGCAGAATAAAAACTATTTCATACCTCAGATTTTAAAGTCCTGCTGTCCAATTCAGCCGACAGTAAATTTAGCAGTGTGAGTACTTTTTATGTGTCGTATATATATTAATATAAATAACAAGTGAATAGTCTGACATGTAGTCAAATGCTAATAAAATGTACTGAAAAAGACGTTACATGACCTTCATAAGGACTTTGAAGCAGCCTGTCTATACTAGTTTTCAAGCCAAAATATGATAAAGTCTAACAAAAAAAGGAAATGATCAAATCTGGTGATATAGTGAGCATATGAATGCACATGAATATTAATGTTCCACTGAGTTGCTTTTAATTTTAATTTTAGTTGAATTTATATTTAAACTCCAAATTTATTCAGATTCAGGCACTTACATTCCCAAATCAAACAAGTGTTTTTGCCTTTGTGGGGAGGCAGACTATCCGAACATGATATAACTTCTTATGTTTGTAGCTGGTTTTCAGGTTCGTCATCTGAACGAACTGGACAACCCACACATAAAGAGAGGGCACCAATTGGTGCATATTCTTATACCAAAACAAACAGCAACCAGCAGACTACATATTTTTCTGTTAATGGGGACTTGTTGGGTTTTTTATTTGGCATTATATAAGTATTTTCTCTCTTGCCACAGATCAGTATTCCCTCAGTTTCAGTTGTCAATAGCTTTTTCACACCACAATCATTCTTCTTCCTTTTGCTTATTTACCACTATATCATGTGTGCCAATTTAGAGCATATCTGGTCATACAAGTTGTTTCTTACATGAAGCACGTTCGCTCTTTGCTCAAGTTTTTAGATGTATATCATCCAGTAAGGCTCTCAGTTAGATCATCTGTAGAAAAAAACAAACAAAAACCTTGCAGGGTGTTGAGTCCAGAGAAAAGGTAAAGCAGAACGATTCTGGCAGGTCCCCAGGTGAAGAAGCCAACAGTCCACGTCAGTCCGAGTAACAAGGTGAGACTGGCGACTCCCTTCAGGTCGTGTATCAGTCCTCTGCTGGTCCCAGCCGGGCTGTTGACCCGCATGTGGCGAATCTGAATCAGGACCACCACAAAAACCTGACAGGAGATTCAAATTAAGAATATTATCTATATTGCAGCGGCTTCCAAGTACTGTCAGAAATAAGTGAAGTCTCATTGATAAGTGATGATAATATTCCTTCTAAAATTGCAAATTACAAAGCTAATTAGGAAAATACTGTGATACGTAAAATGTGGACAAATTAGAGTGTTTATTGAAATGTTCAAATGTAATCATTCACCGCAATGTTGAAGAGAAATATCAGCACGGCATAGGCGACCACGGACACGTAAAACGTCACGTTGTCCTGGAGCCAACAGCTGAGGGGGAAGAGAGGGGAGATACAGCGGTCACTGTAGTGGACCCGGCACATACACAGGCCATGCTACACTGAAGTTGGCGTTGCAGTTTGAAATATCTAAATGAAACATGATTGTTCTCACACTGTCACACCCTGTAATTAAAGAAAACGTGTAAATGTCACATGACCTTTGTCACTACTACTGTAAGATGAGCTTGATCTGTAACCTGGAAGCATTAACAATGGTGTTCAGCCAATTTAGGCTTTTATCTAAAGATTTTATCCCAAGATTAATATCATTTATTAATTTAATTTAATAAAATGAAAAATAAATAAAAGAGATTTGGCAATATTTCAGATGGTTAGTGGCAAAGTGGCTGAAAGAAATCATTTTAACTCATAATTGGACCATAAAACATCATTTATAGTCATGTATGCATGTGAATGATTAAAGATCCCCTCCAGACATGTTTTAAAACTAAAACTGTGCTTGGAATAATAATTTATGTTTAATAAGGTGTTTCCACAGAAAAGTATACAGGCCTTTCTGCAGAGTGAAAACTCAAACATCCAAGTGAAGCAGCAAAAACAAAACGAAAGCACATTTTGAGAGGAGGCAGTCAAAAACTCAGTACAGCAGCCGTCAGATTAAAAAATTCTCACTACTGACTGAGCCCCTTGTGTCAGTATGCATCAAGAAGTAGAAATTGAATACAAGATGAAGCCAGAACTCACAAGTTGTCCGAGTTGTCCAGTGTCGGCTGAGCGTCTGTGTACAGGAGACTGCCGTATGCCTCTCTGTTCACGATGAGCACCAGGACGCAGATCACCAGAGGAATGCCTGGAGGGACAGTTTAAATACTTTTACGGCACGTCTGATGACAACTAATGTGTCTGAATGTTTTTCATGAGCCTCATCTCAGTGTTTCAGTCAACAGCCCGTGAGAGGTGTCACACAGTCGACACACACACGACTCACCCCAGCCCAGAGCACAGAACTTGAGGATGTAAGAGGGCACGTAGACGTTGAAGACTTTCACAAGCGCGAAATACATGTTAACAGCCTCAAGCCCCATCCAGGTGAACGACGCCAGGAGGAAGTAGTGCAGCGTGGACGCCACGGCCACGCAGAGGCCGTACAGACCCCAGGAGGAGAGCCAGGAGTTGACCAGAAACACCAGGTTCAAGCCCAGCAGCGCCAGGGAGAGGTTGATGAGGATCTGGGAGGGGTAGTCTCGACGAAGTTTCCTGAGACGGACACAAAGAAAAAGTTCACTCCATAGACAAACATACATTATATATGCAAAGAACCAGAGTATATCACCAAACGGATAACAAAGCTGTCGCACAAAAACACCACGTTCACATTGATCTGCACTGTCGACGCGGCCTTCAGGAGCCACCAGCAGGTTACATGTAAACACGGTTAACAAGTATACAGTATTTTAAAAAATAACAACTCTGCGGTCAGAGTCTCACTCGAAAGCCGTGTAAGTGAGAACAGTGATTCCCAAGAACAATGACGAGACTCCGCAACCGACATAGGTGATAATGGTCAGGATCTGCTCGTTAGCCGGGTCCACCTGAGTCCTGGAGACATCCTGCACACACACACACGCACATACACCGAGTATTATCCTACAGCAGTGAGCAAGTTTGAATTAACCTGAAAACCTTCATCTTTTTATTCCTTCAGTGAAATGCTCAAATTACTTGCTCCCTCTAGCACTAGTGTGTGTGAGTAAGTGTCAGTTTCAAGAAAAATCTGAATTAAAACACTGATATTTTTAGTGTTGGAATATGTCAAATGCAAATTTATCATTCCTTATTTAAAGAAAAGTTTCTTTGCTGACTGTAAAAACACCACAGAAGAGGAAGCATATTCTGCAATTACTTGAACTATATAATAAATTTGTGTAAAACTTTCAGTAGGTCATTTATGTATTGTGCTTTGAGCGCCCTCTGCTGGTTGAACCACTGTCCCTTCTCTAAAACCTCTAACTCTTTACTGCTGCTACTAAAACCTTTAAATGTGACTTCCATGAAACGGTGAAACAGAAGTATACGATGCATACCAGCAGAACCCCGAAGTGTGTGAGATGATCGCACAGGCACGTCGTGTAGTCGGAGCTGCTGTTGTATCTCCTGCAGCCGTAATCGTCCCAGCCTCCGTGTCCATCTAGATGACATTTAGGATCACACAGTTCATCCAGCAGAAGTAGAAGAAATGAAAGAGCGGCGATGAGTTCAAACAGGACCTACCGTTTTTGTTGAAGTTCCAGTACACGCACTGTACGTCCCTGTAAAGCTTTGACAAATGAAACACATGAAACATTAATCAAAGGCGTTATTTTGTGGTGCAGTATAAGCAGCCTGAAACAGATTTATGCTCTCAAACAGTTCAGCCGTATCTTTAAAGGACAGGTGATCGTACTGTGTTGGGTATGAGATGGTGGAGCGTGACTTTGACATCTTCATCCAGGTCTTTGATGGGAGAGCTGGCGTTGGTCACGCTGGCCGACACCACAAAGGTGTTGAGGACGTGGCCCTTTTGGCTGCTCTGGAAATAATAACAAAATAAAACACTAAATGAATGGTCTTAAATATTCTGACAGAACGACTGCTTTTTGCTGTTTGAAGAGGAATCACTCGTGTGCAGTAGGACCTTGAAGAGCACCGGGATGCCGAAGAACTGAAAGGTGACCCTCGGCGGGCTCTGGTGGTTGCTCTGAGGGAAGCTGTGCTGCAGGGCAGACGGCAGGGAGATGAAAGCCACCGTGCTGTTGAAGGGATACCTGTTGATGAAAATCTACGACATAAAGACACATTTATTCATTCTCTTTAAAGCTCAGACTTTAATTAACAGGCAAAGTGATTTTCTGATCCAGTGCAGACTGCGGAACAAGAATATAAATATTAAAAAGTAAAAATGACATGAATGAGTTTCAGCAGTGATGCTCACAATATGGTAAGTTTGAGAGACATCGCATTTAAATGTACAGATAAAATGGCATTTTTTTGCTTATATATACACCACTGCAAGAATGTGGGTTTGGGCGATAGGACGACTATATGAGCTCACTGGATTTTTTCAGGGGTGATTAAGAAGTTGTTTTTCCTGAAGCCAGGGGAACAGACAAACATTTGTATTCAACAGGTGCAGGGAGAAAAGAGTGAAATGAAACTGAGTAATTTCTCTTCTTATGGTCTCAGGAAGGCGATGATTTGAAACACATGCTGCACCTGGCTGGTTGGCCAGTATCGGAAATATTTTTAAATAATTAATCAAAGAATGGCACGGAGAAAGGAAGAAGTCAGGGATTATCTTTATTTTAGCTCAATATCTCCAGAACGATCGGGAGTTGAAACTCCACCCATGGCTATTTGACTCAATGGGATTAAAAGCAAAATAAAAATACCATCATGTTGTATTCTTTTTTGCAACTAGCTCCTTGTAAGCTGAAACTCCCCTGCCCTCTGCGAACACTGCACAGAAAACATATCAGAAACTGCCAGTGTTGACCTCTTAAGCTGAAGATGGGCAGCTGGAAAATTTTACCTTATCACCCAACCCGAGAAGACGGTACACTTTGTCGAAAACATCTACAGAATGTAAATTGGTCTGCGAATCAACCCTAACAAACTCATATTATGTTATTCTAGTTTATTTTGAATTCTAGTGGGGATCTCAATGTTTCAAAATGTAAAATATGACTACTGGAAATGGTTCTGAAATAATGTAAGAAAACCAGACATTTTGTGGAATGATGCAGCTATAAAACTCATACAGAACATATTTGTGGGTGTCAGACCCATTGACTTTATATAAAGATGTCTTTATGGAAAAAGATGATTTTTCCAACCATAATGCTACTCAATGGGAAATAAAAGAGGAAGACTGGCTGTTCCTGCTTCAATGTATAACCTGTAGCTGCAGCAGCAATTCAACAATCACTTTTTTTTTAAACTAAATAATGGGAGATGTTTGACATTGGATGTAAGATCAGCTGTATTTGTTTGATTTGTTTGACTTATCAACGTTTTTACTAACTTGTTTAAGCGGGTTTAACACTGTGTTAAAAACATATTAAGATGCAGGAGAGAATCACATCCCACAGATATACTGATACACCTTCCTTGCGGGATTATGTGTTAATGTCGTTCACTAACCTCGGGCTTTGTGCCTGCACGGTCAGATGACACTCCGAAAGTCAAACTACCAAACTGTTCGGGAACCACATCCACCACTGAGATAGCGATGGCCGGAGCAATCAGGGTGGAGGAGCCCTCGTAGCCCACCATCCTGTCCCCCACTGCCTCTGTGATATTGAGGATGCTGGAGAGGAAGACAGAGGAGGAGGGTGAACAGAGAAGCTAAGGGGATTCCTTCATTTGGATCCTTGATTCGGTTTTCTCTCCTCACGTGTTAGTGAAGGGCAGCAGGTTGCTGTCAGATTCTAATATGTCGGAGATGATGTTGATCAGAGCTTGGCCCAGGTTTGGCGTGACCACGCTGAGGTTGACCACGTCCTCCAGCTTGTTGAGGACCGTGACCAGCTCCTGGTAGTTGAGTGTGGACTGGTTCCTCAGCAGACCCTCGATCATCTCCACCACGTCAAGAGCATTCTCTGAGGATAAATTATACAACTTTAGTGTTTTAAAAGTCACACCATAGGAAACGGGTTTGTGGTTATTTAAATGTCGGAAAACAGAAATCACCATCATCATCAATGCATTTTTTTCATTCCACTCATTTATTTATACTGTGAAATCATATCTGTGCAATAACAATATCAACATCTGTGCAGCAATACTTATATCCATATACACCTGTGCAATAACACCTCACCACTGCTGTTTCTACTGTTACTACCGTTTCTTATTACTAGTATTACTATTTATTGTATATTTTGTTTTTGTGTTTTTATAGTCTCTATTATTTAATCTCTCTCTTTAATTTTTGCTTTTGAGCTGCTGTAACAGTGAAATTTCCCCACTGTGGGATCAATAAAAGATTATCTTATCTTATCAGTCTGGGTTAGGGTTGACATTAATTTTCCCTCTACTGCCTTTGCAATGTGAATGATTACAAATTATTTGAATCTTTAACATTAATATTTAAACCATATATTTCAGATTGAATGATTAAATTATTCAGAAGTTGGCGACTACAGCATAAGACAGATGAATGAAGTGTGTGCAGACCAGCGGTGACTTTGACGTGGTCCAGATCTGGGATGGTTTCAACCACGAGAGAACAGGCTTCCAGGTCCGGGTCCATCCAGTGTGTACCGAGGCACAGTTTACTGTCAGACAACCAGGTGAGAGAGAACTTAAACAAACAAAGCACGTGTGTTTTATTCTTTATAACCTTTTATATACCTACTTTTTTGTGGTCTGTAATCTCTATTTGTATGTGTTTGCTATCTGTGTTATCCAGGCTCTTACTTTGGCAGAAAATGCATCTCTAAAACAGCTGGGAGGCTGTTGATCCTGAAAATCACCAATCATCTATTACCTCTGCGCATTAGTGACACAGACCGTCTGATTAATGATTTCGCAGCGCAGCCTCCTACAGCTCGCGAGCAGCCATCAATACGTTATTGTCACGCTGAGTCAACACACAGAAAGAGTCCTGAACACAGTGACACGGTATTGCAAATATACACCAACGGATGTAATCAATCGTCAAACAGGCCTGTATTTATTCATGGGTTAAATTCATGTTGGCAACCAGCTAAATACACACTCTTTCCTCAGCGTGACTGTATGACTGTGTGCAGGTCATGAGTTCAGTGATAAGTGATAGCACAGAAGCGGTGAATGTCCACAATAAGATACAGTCAAAGCACAAGTGTTTAAATAGTGAAGAGCTTGATTTGAAAAAGATGCTCTAAAAAAGTCAATTTAATGTGAATGCAATTGTTACTGCTTGAAGTCAACAAAGAAGGGAAGAGTAGTCCTGAAAAAGACCATGTTTGGTCAAAACATCAGTGATAAATATAATATAGTTTACTGTCTGAAAACAATGTGTCACTGCCTTAACTTACAACTAATATGATGTGTTTTAAAAATTCCAGTTCTTCCAATTAAAATGATTTCATTGGACCTCTCCGAGGCCATTGTCCACATTAAATATAACATCCACAATGTTAAAAATGCCTTGCAATTGGTTGGTTTTTAATTATATTAATGTAAAATTTCAGAAATGTTAAAGTGTTTCTATTTAAGTGGGATATTGTAATTAAGGCTGTAGATTATTTTGATTAACAGTTTTTTTTAAATACTTTGTAATTACTCAATAATTCACAAAGTAAATATCAGAGAACAATGTGAGGTCTTTAGTTTATTTTGTTTGGTCAGCCAACATTTCAAAAATTAAAAATATTTGAAAAGGGCAGATTCTCACATTTGAAGAGTGATGTTTTGAATTGTTCAGGCACTCATTGTAATATTGCTACAGCTGAGGAAAACTCACCACAGTCGGGTGGCAGAGCTTTGAGGATTTTTTGGGCACGGCCAAGTTGCGTTTTTTCCTCCTGGGGTAGCGGGCCACACAAACAGGCCCTTCCTCGTCTCATAAGTTTCTGCATTGCATTTGAATATCACTAAAACAGCGATACAGATGGAGAAAGAGAGAGCAAAGAGTCATCATTTAACACTTTTTATCCAGTCTATATTTTATAGAATTGAATGTCACTTATTAGTGGTAATATGATTTCAGTTTGAATAATCAGTCACTGAAGCTGAACCAAACTCACATATGCGACTTATCTGTATGTCTTTGGTCTCTATGGAGATGGATCCGTTGTTATAAGGCATCAGCAGCAGGTTTCTTATCTGCTCTTCCATTTCCTGTGTGTCTGACAGCGACCTCATGACCTGAACCTGGAAAATACAGCTCTCACTGTGGAGAGTTAAAGAGTTAATTATGGGCTGCAAAAACAAGGCAATCAAGGCAATAAAAGTTTTCCAGAAGTGATACATTTAATGCACATATTAGAAAGCTAAACTGAACCATAATGTCGCACTCAAGTTTGAATGTATTTTGAAAAAGTAAATATGTCTGATAAGCAGTCCCTTACACAGTTACTTTTTCATCATTTGCCCTATTGTGCATCTTCAAAATTGTTTATTAATTTGCCTCCAGTTTGATTTGTTGTGGATCTAAGTAATGTTGTGAAGAGCTACATTACCCATACCTTGAAACTCTGCGTGCAGTCACCTGGAAAAGAATGAAAATATTTACACAGTTTTAAAACAGGAGGGGGAAAGGTATTTCTGAGGACGAAACATTCAAAGGTTAAGTTTGAGAATTTGCATTTCAGCTCACTTAGTTCGAGCCCACATACATCCAAATGTGAACTCATTAGTATTTTTTGTCATTTAGTACTTATTTTGAGAGCATACCCCCACCATTTTACTTTCCACAACATTTTCTTGCTGATTCCCTGGAAAGCATTTAATTATTGTAAGTTTCAGGTTTTTCCACCTTAACCCTGAAAAAAAGTAATGAAATTGGCTTATATTAAAGGAATCATTTTTCTTGCAGAGAGTTGTTTACACCCACCCTTCTCGATCAGCAATCACTCATTTGTATATGCTAGCTAAAGTTAAAGTTTTCCTCTTGATGTTCCTGCTCTACATTCAATTCCTGGAAAGACGTCTGCAGGAGCCTCCATGTCTTCTTCACTGTCAATCGTGATGTTTCACCCCTTTTTTATAGCATCAAATAACTAATTAAAGCCAAACTTATCGCAAAAATGAACACTTGAACAAACATGAGGGTGACAAGAATTAACCTGAAATGATGAAATTTCTAAAAGTTACATTTGTGCCATGAGAGCTTTCTGTGTTTACTTACTGCTTCAGACCTGAGATATGACCACAGGTAAGGATAATACCTGGAAGTGAGAAAAGTCACAAGTAGCAGTTGTGCACGTTGAGATCAGACTGTGTGACGGCGAGATAATGATGTGGCGGCAACATCACATGCTGTACCTGTGAGCTCTGGGGAGCAGCTGGAGGTTGAGCACCATCATATCGTCAGGCAGACTGAAGTTGAGCTGTGGACAGTCAGGGGCCACGTTTTACAACAGATGTGAAGCCAAATCTGTGTCATATTCCTAAAACTAAAAGACGCCAGACATACCCAGATGGACAGAACCTGCTCTGGGTCACAGTCTCCTGTTATGGAGGCGTTGACCCTAACTTCGAAATACAGCTCTGCAGGAAGGATCCAAACAAAAGAAACAGTTTAACTTTTCATACATAAATCACAGCTCAAATTAAATCTCCTGATAATCTATCCAAAACTTAAATTGAGAGCAGTTGAATGGCTTTAAATTATCAGGCTGACCAGAGATATTTGCAGGGTTTGCTGTGGAGGTGGTGGCTTCACTGAGAGAGGGACTTCCTGTCATTGTGGTGGCGCTGGCGGTGCTTTTAAATGCGGTGGTTGTGACCGGAGAGGACTCTGTCGACGCGCCAGGAGGGATGATGGTGGCTGCAGTGAAACTTTCTAGAAATGGAGAAAAATGATCAACGTGAACCGGAATTTTTGATTTTCTGCAAAGTTTACACGCAAACACGAGAAGTATTTTCCTACCAATGGGTGTGATGTGTATGCTTTTTGCTTCAGCCAGCAGCTGCAGCCCACTGGGGTGATTGTAGTGGATCTGAAGGTCCGTGTATATCTCACTCTGCACAGCTGCGACATCCAAACTGGGGATGACGTTCACGTGAACCAGGCAGTTGAACCTGCAGGGGGAAACGTGGAGTGTTTTTTCTCTCCTCTGCTGCAGTGGTTCCCATCTACTTTGGCTTGCGAGCTCTTAAAATGAAGCAAAGTCTCCATGTTTTGGCCTTAGTGTGTGGACATGTGTTTTGAGCTGAATGATCTGAATCATGCTGATGAAATTTTGCATCACTTGAGATTTACATTTTTTTGGAAAGTATGGAAAATTAATGTGATGGAAGTCTTAAGAAGCTTTGACAATGTAAATATTCCAAAAATCAACATGTTATACATATTTGTTATTATACATTTGCATGTATATTTGCATGTATATTTAAAAATTAAAGGAATATAATTTGAGTTATAAATAGGTCTTGCATCATGTTATTACCCAGCCACTGTCAGATTGTTATATTTAGAAAACTTCAAGTGAAACAGTAAACCTGAACCATGTTACCTTTTATTACTGGGAGCCCACCACCCCTGAAGAATGAAAGGCACATGTTTTAAAGTTACACTTAAAAAAAGCCACAGAGATTAGCCTGAGACATACTGGATGTTTGAGGCTAATACTAATATCAATGTTTGAGTTTTAAGAAATCTGATAAAAATAATGACCAAAACTGTCAGTCAGACTGTAATATGCTTACTTACCAGCCTGTCCTTCTCTGATGTATTTTCAAAGCTGTATTTAGTACTGGATCTGCACAGCAAAGAAACTCACTAAGCTTATGGCCCATTTGTTCCCCTCTCTTTCATATACTGATATAATATAAAATGTCATGTCAGTGTTGTGAACTTGAACCTTCTCATACCTGGTCACTTCAGACACAGACACTCTGTATAAATAGATGTCTTTCGGCAGCACCTCTCTGAGCTACGGGAGCAACAGACAGCAGAGAGCAGTTACAGCCACGTACATTTACTGTGAGAAAACAGTGTCAAAAAATCACCGGCACATTATAATGCAAGCCCATAGACATTTTATGAACAGATAAACAATTAAATGTAGTAGGTTAAATATTAATCCTTACCTCTTAATTGTTTTATTATCATAATCAGTGCTCAGTGTGTAATGTACAGAATACTTTATGGTCAGTTTTCCCCATGTAAATGAACTCTATCTGTAGTGGGGTTTCTTGTTTGCTTTCTTTTACCCAGTGATGTGCGATCTCTCTGACTGTGTAGAGCTCTGTGTCGTTGACATCCAGTTGGTAGATGACAAACATCAGTCTCACTTCGTAAATAGACCATTCTGCCAGTCAGCCAAAGAGAATATGAAACACCATTAATTATTTGTAAGTACATTAAAACATGTAAGACATAATGCAATACCTGAGACATAATACTATAGACAGGTGATGGATATGGACTTGACAGACAATCATTTAAATGAATATACCCATACCCATATAATTTATTATAACTAAGTTTTTTTCCAACAATAAATCCTTACTGGATTTTCTTCTCTTGTTAAACTGATTTCATCTTTGTTTTACTCTAAATTATCCCCCTTCATGATAAACAAATACATTTTGATATGGGATAGAAACTGTAAAACATGATTCACTGAGCCAAAACTGAGCGTGAAAACCAAAAAAAGCAGAACTTGAGGATGCAATGAATTACTGTTGATACTGAAACAAACATGTTGCAGAACCACTTCTTCTTTCATCATTTGCATAAACTGCAGATGTTTTTATATTATTTATGGTATTTGCTAATTCTATTTACATAGTAATTAACAGTATTTAAACCTGTCTGATGTGTTGTAGGGACTGACATCAGTTTCAAAGATAACCTGCTATGACGGCTGTATATGATTAATGCCTCTGATCTTAATGTTATTGATCACAGAATGGCTTCTATATTTACTTAACTGACAAAAAAGACAGGGGGTCAATATTTAATCTGAGGACTGAGGACGTACAGCAAACCAAAGGCAGCCACAGAGGCTACAACTGAGGGAGGAAAAAGCTGTAAAACGCTCGATGAAAGCGACAGACTATTTACTGCATTAAAGTGAATCACTGACAGTTGTGTAACCACTGTGGGAGGCAACAATGGGAGGAACTATGCAGCTTGTGATCTTTCATGTGCTGAGGTAAATGTCATATTCCAGTTACTGCAAAGGATGTTTTCCATTTCCTCACCGCACTGCAGGCCCGAGGGAAAGGGAGCACAAATCTGAGTGTCCCAGTGGTCTGACTCCCACTTCACCAGGTCGCCCTCCGTACATTTGAGCGACATCACTTCCTGTTGGCTGCGTTCTCGCCCCCATAGCCGGAATAGAGACAGTTTGCCCAGCATGCTGGTAAATTGGTTAATTTGGATTTTCCCGTTGACCAGGATGTGTGACGAACCCAGAGTGAGCGTCCCATTGGGGGCCAGTTTGCAGCACGAGGGGGTGATGGAGGGAGTTTTATCTACATGGTGAGCTGGGAGGGAAGAAAACAGGGTGGCGTAGCATGAAGAAAAATCAAATACACAGTAAAATCATTACAGATTGAACCTGAAACATCATTAACTTATCCGTTGTCTCAGGGCCAAAGGAGCACAATGTAGACAGAACTCTCCTGCCATAATAAGTAATTACCACTACTACCAGTACTAACTTTATCAAGCAGAACATGACCAATCCACATAAACACAGCTTCTTTCTCAATGTTGTAAAATTCAGAGTTGCTGCTGTCAAACTGATTAGCCAGCTAAGTTTTAAATGCTACCCAGCCCTCGTGTTCCTTTACTTAATAAGGAGTTACACACTCTTGAGTTCACAGATTTTAGATTAATTGGATTGGCACTCTGTACCCAGGTAAATTATCAGCAGAATAAAAGCAGGATTCTCATCCAACACACACACACAAAAAATTCTTGCTTTTCCATTTCATCACCTCTAATGCACCCGATCTGATCTCCATTGCTGCCACTTTAACCTAACCCTTTTTAAAGCCATGTAAGTTGCCTTAAGTCCCAATAAAAATACAAAACACTAACCTATCAAGCAAATAGTAGCCTGGCATGAGTAAAATACAAACCCAACACCCCTCAAAGTGGAGATTTGTCTTTATCTAACACAAAAGCAGCACAAGAACATAGAAGGTATCAAACAAATTTGTTAACAGAGTATCATAAAAAAAAAGGACTGGTCCGCCGAAGCTACCCTATAGCGCCCTCCAGTGTTTAGAAACTTCTAACCCACCTGCCATGATGTCCACCAGGTTGCCGTTGATGTAAAGGGTGGGTTTGTCTCTGGCACTTGTCCAGGTCAGGCAGAGCGAGTACCAGTGTGACAGACGAAGGTTGATCTCGGGGGTCGTCCACTCCGTCCCAAACAGCCAGACCACCAGGTGGCCCCACTTTCCCCCCAAGCCCAGCTCAGCATACTGCGCCTCAGGGTGACGGTACATGAAGGCGGTCCACGGTGAGGAAGCCCGGACCTGGATATGGTGGATGAAAGTCACAGTCATACAAAGTCATAAAGTCCTGATCCATGCAGTCCTCCTGTGAGCGTTCTAGCAGTCTACCTTAGACTTGAGAATCAGCTGTGCAGTGCCAAAAAACAAGTTCATTTATCACGAGTACCTCTAACTTCAGGTTGAAGCAGACAGTGAGCTCCTGCAGGGCCGGGATGGGGACGTGAGGCTTTAGGCTCCAGTGGCTGCACTCGAAGGTGAAGTCGGCCAAATGACCCCACAGACTGGGCGGAGGGACTGACAGACACAGACAATATACAGTCAATCAATCAAATACATCATATGGGGTAGATTAGTGGGAGCTTAAAGTGTTATGTCTCTCTGAAGCTGCTTTTAGTCTATTTTCAGAGATTTTAGATGAAAAAATATATGAATAAGTCTTACAGGAGTGAAATGTTACACCAATTTGAGTTCTCCTTTAAAACATATCACTGTTAATATTTACAAAAATGACTTGATTGGAGTGCACCTGAAAGTCAGTAATGTCTGCATAAAGGGAAACTTTAATTTAACATGTTTGGTTATTTGAATGATTCTAGAGTTATTCAAGGAGCTCATAAAATACAATATGAAAATGATAAAAAATACCCAGTACAATGCAGAGCCTACTGATGTCTCCTCCAATCGCTTGTTTTGTTTGATCATATAAGCCATATGAAGAAATTTCAAAGAGAAAAACAGCCCATCTTTCATATTTGATTGATAAATAACAACAGACAAATCTTCCAAATTGTTTATAATAAATGGACAAAGTTGAACTCGTTCCTAAAAGGAAAAGTCATTTAATTCTTTTTATTCTCACAGCTGTTTTGCTTATTTATTTTTTAAACATGTTTTTTAGTTGCTGTTCATTATTTTGCAGAAAAACTGAGAATTTTAGTTTCTGGAAGCCGGAGCTTGAAATGCAATAAAAGCCAACAGATGGCAGCCTGTTAAATTGATCAACATATTACAACTCTCTCATATCAGCTCCAGCTTTTGACCTTTCATCTATGACTTAGAGAGACTATATATTTAAGAGCGTAGTGTTTAACTACTGTATTCTGTGTTTGTTTTAGATATTCTTGACTTATTTACAATCTACACTGTGACTTTCTCTGTGGGTTTGGCCACACAGGTTATAATCTCACATATGATGAATACTTAGTTTGGAATTAAAAGTTGTTTTCAATCTCTAAAAACAAGGTGCCAGAATTAATTAACTTTACTATAACTAGAAATGAGAAAATTAGATGAGAAAATCCTTTGTTACAGTTATAACTATCAGTCATATCCATTAAAAAGGTTTTCCTACCTTTCCCCTTGGTGGAGGCAGGGCTGCTCAACAGAGACAGAGTGACTAACACATTCAAGGTTTTCCGAAGAAAAGTCATCACAACTCTGAAAAAGAGACGTTTATTAATTTTTTCATTATCTTCCACTTAAAAGAATCTTTGTGCATTAACTGAATGAAATGAGTCCTACAAAAGCTTTGTGAAAAAAAAGACCGTAGAGACATCATTTAAGCCTTCAAAATGGAAAAGGCACTTACCTGTATGAATAAAATAATCCTACAAGCAAAGGAGGATCGTTGAAGGTAAACCCTGGTCCGGAGTCACAATAGCAGCAAAGTGCCTCATTGGTTTTAATCAACGAGCTCTGAGGACGGACCAGAAGATGAACCACAAAGCTGTCTCTGCAAACAAAGACAGTGGAGAGCGGAGAGCGTATTCCCACTGTGATTGGTCCACCCCTGTAATTATGTGTGCAGGTGAGAGACAGGGAGACCGGGTGTCTACATGTTGAATATCATCTTACTAGGCAGCCAATTTAAAAAAAAAAAAAAAAAAAAAAAAAAAAGTAGTAGAGTAGTTGGCTCAAACACAAAGACATCATTAGTTTTGTCAAACATGCACTGCTGTCTAAACACTGCACATGTAAAGTAAAATATAAAGCTCACATAAAAACAGCATGCTGACCTATAGTATGGTAATGTTTATGTGCAAAGCATATATATATATATATATATACACACACACACACATATACACACATACACATACATACATACCAGCTGAGTTCCCATTTCCATGAGACAAATTCAAAAGGTATGAATATAACTTGTTTTTTTGTTTGCTGTATGTCAACACAGACCCTTGAAATCAATGTTCAATCAATACACACAAATGCAATGCTCATTTTTATTGGAAGTTTATTTCTTAACACATTATAGCATACAGTTTGCATATACAGTAATATAATTTGATATTTAAATTTCCTCTTTCCTAAGGGGGCTAAGAAAAGTGCATAAACGTTCACTTAAATCGTACAATAAGCATAGTTATCCCTTGGCAATTACAAGTACTGATACATATTTTTGAATATCTAAAAGGACACATTTTTGGTCACAGGAAAATGTTACCTGTTAAAAAAAAAAAAAAAAAAAAAAAAAACAGCAACAACAAAAAAACACATTTTTGCCGGTAACAGAAGCTGTTATTTTTGTGCTAAAAGAAGATTTAAAAAAATTACAATTCAAACAATCCAAATTCACATATTTGTTTCAAATTTAAGACACTTAGCCGCAACATACAAGCGTTGATTCTTCAACATTAAAAATCACACTGTGTCCTCCAGCTTCACGCTAACACTTTGGCAGACACTGTGTTGAACGAAAATGACAACTCCATCAGCTCATAAAAAAAATCTAGTGAGCTTTTCTGAATTACAAAGGTTTCATATGACCTGTATGATCATACACAGCATCATTCCCTCAGTACAGATCAACATCATTTACATAGTTTTTATCTTGTAATATCACACTTTTTGTGTTAACAGTGTCCTACAGGAAACTCTGTACTCTAACCGTTTTAGCTTCAAATTTCTAACCTTTTGGACCAATCACTACCATCGCTCAGCACGGTGTATGTTCTAGTGTTAGCCTGCAGCATCAGAGCAAACATGTTGGTCCTGATGTTTCCATCACTTCATGGAAAATCTCCCCAAAACTCAACAGATATTAAACAGAATATTGAAACTTTGGCCTTTACGTAAAAAGAAAAGAAAGAAAAAAAAGACTTTATAGATCCCTGGCTGACGGTGATCAGGCTGTCCTTCCCTACTTGTTGCCACAGTCGGTGCAGAGGATGTCTTTCCCGTTGGCTACGAAGCGCTTGTTGGACAGGCTCAGGGAGCACTTCTTACAGTTGAAGCAGTATTCGTGCCAGGAGCTGCCCTCGTAGTTCACCACGTTCACTCCTTTTCCAAAACCTGGAAGGAGACAAGAGGAGACCGAAACTGAGTTCATCCGTCACTTCGTTTTTCATTTTGCAGTAGCAGCTGTAAACTCTAAAACTTTAAACTTCTTCACCTACACTCTTACACTTAAATTCTTTAAAAGCACGAACACGCTCCAACATTCAGTAGCCTGGTATGTCCATTTAAACGTTAAAACCATGTGATTGTATCCTTGATCAGGGTTGTGCACTCATGTTGATATCAGTAACTGGTAAATGCCTTGCTTTTGTCCGTAGGCCAGATATGATTAGATGAACATATGAACATACGGATATACACACCATTAAACTGCTTCAGTATTGATTTAAAAGATAAAAAACTGTGCTATGAACTGAAACTGTTATCACTGTTTACCAGTTTCTGTCCCAGGTTACCACTTAATGTTCACTTTATTGGCCATTTGAGGGCAATTTCTTCCTGATAACCATTTTTTTATTAGTTGATAAAGACCATCCAAATTAATTTTTGCTCATTGAGGCTGGACTGTCTCATTTCAGGAAGAGCCACAGATTAATGCTCCATTTATACATTTATATCATAGTAATCACCTGTTTCTAACATGCAACTAGTTTTCGTGTTCAGCATTAACTCCGATTCAGCTCCTGCATAGCCAGTTTGGTGCTGTGTTAATTTCCCCAAATTTAATGGATGTAGTGTTATGTTACGAATGCACCGTGTTTTAGACTTTCACATGTCAGTGACTGTGATTGGCGTATGATATTATATTAGCTACACTTTTTCATTGGTATTTTAGAACAATACAATCTTCAGTTTGAACTTAAAGTAACCTGTGATGGGGTTTTGGCAGCCGCTGCATTTCTTTGCCACAGAGGTCTTGTAGCAGTCGACGCAGAAGACCTGGTCCTGGTGGTTGGTGAAGCTCGTCCCTGCCAGAGGCTTTGAGCAGGAGCTGCACACAAAACAGTGGCTGTGCCACGGCTGGTCCTGGTAGTTCACTCCTCCAGAGGTTATAGGCTGGAGATGGGCGGAAGAGGTGTGAAAATGAGAATCAGCACATCAGAATTTGTTTTAGTGTTGAGCTCATGCTTTCAGAAAGAATGAGGACAGCGAGTCTGGTGTTAAACAAACTGAAGACCTTTTTGCAGCTGACACAGTGTTTGGCAAACTTCTTGTCATGGCAGGGGGAGCAGTAAACATCATTTCCTTTGGAGAGGAAACTCTGCGATCCTATTGGTCGCTTACAGCTGCAACAGGTGAAACACTCGTCGTGCCACGAGTTCCCTTTGTACTCCACACTCTCTGTGCCTGCAGAGGACGAGAGATGGGGAGATGTGGGATCAGAGAAACAAGTAACGAGGAAGTGAAATGAGCTCTCAGTGTTAGCACTCGACTCGACCGCAAAGCTCAACATGACTGATCGTAAATAATCAAACTTTACAGTGGCTCCATTTCAGAATTAAACTCTAAATTGAAGCTTCTCTGCTATTGCTCCAAAATGAGGGTTTGAAGTTGGTTGTCTTACCAGCCAGTATGGCTTTATAGCAGCCGTGGCAGCGTGGAGCGTCCTCTCTGGAGCAGCACTTCCCGCACATGATGCGGTCATCCTTGGTGCTGAAGGGCTCCTTGGCGAGGGGTTTGTAACACTTGGCGCAACGGAAACACTCTTCATGCCAGTACCGGCCCTTATGGCTGAGCTCCTGATGGGGGGGAAGGAACAGGAGGGGTAGTTTGATGAAAGGAAAAATAAAGCAACACCGTCCCGCTGGGCACACCTGATCAGAAATACATGCACGGAAAACTTGGCTGCAGACTTGTCCCACAAACCTTTGACTCCACAGGGATGGGTCGGCGGCACTCGGCGCAGGTGTTGGCGCAGAACTTGGTGTGGCAGCGGACGCACACCGGCTTGCCTTCGTTGCGGACAAACCTCTTCCCCCCGAGGTCCTCCCGGCAGTAGAAACAGTGCGCGCTTTCGGCCATAGTCACTTCAAGGGAGACTCAGAACTAAAACTAATGGAGCAAGAGACGAACAAAAGTTAAAATCATGCTCCTCATAATGAAGTCATCAAGTAGAAATCAAGTTAATAACAAACAAAAAAATATTTTCTTAATTGTCTATAAAATGTTAGAAATGTTTTCTTTTAAATACTGCATTTACGAAGGTGGAACCAGCAAATATTTTGGCACTTTATCTGAATTTAACATCTTCCTCACGACACAGATGACACCACACAGGGGCGTTGTTGGTACATTTACTGAAGGGAGAAATGAGCAGCTGTGATATTTGCTGCTGCAGGCTGATAATTGCTTTTCTTCAACAAGTCTGATACTGAAATATTTCCTTTGTGCAAAGGCGTAGCATACTCAGTGTTTCAGTGTAGCATAATAGATTATCAACATTATTGGCAGTTTTCTGTGATCAAGTAAATGAGAAATCACCCACATTCACACATTTACTCTTTGTGGGACGCAGAATAAAAAAAACTTTCATCTTTACTGCTTCATTTTACCGATGACGTCTTCCATTCCCCCGCTCTGACACAAGAGCAACCTCTGAAATATTTGCTTTGTAAAAAAAAAAAAAAAAAAAAAAAGCAGAGCGACCAGGTGTACATATCTGTGTTTCTGTGTGTCCACCTGTGTTTTGCGTTACCCTGTGACATTCATGGCCGAGTGCTTACGAACTGTGTGTGTGTGTGTGTGTGTGTGTTATGTTCCTCCTCACTCATACATCTTATCTCTGCCTGACACAAGAGCTCATATAACTGATAACTTGAACAATAAAGCTGGTTTGAGAGGCAGACAAAGGACCAACAGCACAGGTTTGGTTTGACTCCTGTAATCAGATGATGGAATTTAAAGTTGTATTCAATTTTTTTTTTTATCAAATTGTGGCATGACACACACACATCCCTGCCAAAGTGCCTGTTCATTGTGCTGTAAGTTTGTTTAAAGGGTGACAATCTGTATTTATTTATTTGTTGTGTGGGATAAAAAAAAATAAATTAATAAATTAAAAAAAAAAAAACACAGTTTGCATGACATACTGAGTGAAATTTATCCTTATAAGAGTCTTAATCAGCAGCTCAGTCGCAGCATTTTCTGAACTGCACTCAAAGAAAACTTGATTTGCTGTAAACTGCAGAGGACAGCGGCTTGGGAGCAGAGAACAAACAACTCAATTCGAGTTTAAATAGATCTGTTCCTATAACATCCAGATGTTTTTCAGTTAGTAATCCAATTAAGGATAACTCTGAAAAGACCTGCAGCACTTCTGTATTTTCATTTTATACCACTTTATACTTCTACCCACTACATTTCAGAGGAAAATATTGTACATTTTATTCCCCGAGATTTATTTTTTTTTACAGTTAACAGTTACAGGTTATATATACATGAAAAGGTAATAAAATATGTCATTAAACCACCTGACAGTGTATAAAGTTGTTAGAATGAGCTCTACTGGGTACAACTACAACGTTAAAATGCTGCTTCCACAATAATGTCTTAAAAATAACATTTCAGTAAGCAAAAATAAGTACTTTTACTTTTGATACATCACAAAACTTTTGGTTATATTACTTCTGTAAGATTTTGAATGTAGGATTTTAACTTATAATGGGGTATTTTTACCTTTTGTTATTGGTGGTACAACTTAAGTAAAGGATCTGAATACTTCTCATTACTGTCCAACTTCAAGATAATATTTTTTTCTAAACTGGATGGGAGCCTATTCCTGATTTATTCAATTCCATCCTTTTAAGCATCCTTATGTAACTGATTTCTCAAACAAGAGTCCAAAAATCTGTCTCCCTGAAATACGACACACATAAACTTCCTAAACATAGAACCAAAATCACCACGTTGATCACCATAACTCCGATCACAGAGCCGTGATTACAGGGTCAGGACCACAGATGGTAAATAAAACACGACGTGATGGTAAAATCACGGCTACGCAAACACGCGGAGACGCAGAGGAAGAGATGGCTAAAATCTGTTCACTCTGGTTATTTCCCACATCAAGTTCACGCTGGCCAACCACGAGGAATTCTCCTAAAGTGCTGCGAGAGAGCCGTGTGTGTGTGTGTGTGTGTGTCCCCGCACAGTGAGGTGAACACATGAAGGAATGCCTGGTATGACTAATGTGGTGAGATCTGACACTCTTTGACAGAGCAAATACACGCACACATACACACATGTGCACACACACCCACTTCGTACACGGGCCACTCCCTAACAGACCACTAAAACCACAAACTATAGTGTCGGCCTCCCTTTCGGAGCAGCATGTCAGCACAGATTCATGAGGAAGTTCTGGTTTGGGCTCAGGACCGACGTTACCACGAGTTCTGGCAGCGCACACAGCGCGCACAAACATTCAAATCCTCCCTTTTCTTTCCTCAAACTCTCACCAAAACACATCACAGATGGGCCAGGGATTTGTTTTTATAGGCAAGGGCTGACACGTATGGGTTTATTAATGGTGGTATCCCTTCTGATGCCTCAAAACAGGGACAAATATGGTCAAATCAGCAGTCACAGGTGGATGGAGGTAGTTGTAGCCTGTTTTTTTTTTTTTTTAATCTAGAAATCGTTGTGCAAGGTTTTAGGTTCAAAAAAGGGTTTGGTTTTCTGAGGTCACAGTCTGAGTAAAGCTACTGGAGAATGGAGAACTACTGAAAGTGATGACTTCATATATTTCATCACAAGGTCTCTCCCTTTTTGGTCTCCACAGCTATAGTATGAGGTGCCAATATTCAATCTCGGAAAAGTACTTCTTCTACCTCTATAAAAGAAATGTATTATGTGTGTTAGTTTTCATGAATGTGTCAAACAAATTTGCATCCAGATCCGTCCAGTATTTCACTAGTAACTTCAAAGTAAGTGGTGGAAAGTCAGAAGAATTTATCTGTTTAATTGCTATGTTATTAAAACTGGGTAACTGGCAAAGTCTCAAAAACAGCATTTAGACTATAATGTGACACTCTCCAATCCAATCAAGTAATTGCATGAAAAAAATCATGCAAAGAAAACATTTTCATATAGTATTTACACTTTTTTTGCGTGATTGGGGAGGAAACAAATTCATACCAGTAGCTGATATCACACTGTGCAGCAGGTAAAAGATGGATTTAAACAGTCCACCTGCTGTTTGAGATATGAGGCTGAGGTTAAAGGTGCCACTGTTCATTAAGCTGATTAAATAACTTCTTTTGTGGTCTTGTTTCCTCGACAGACAATAAAGCCACAGACTGAGAAACTCATCGACGTCTTGTGGAGTGAACATCCATCTTCCTCTCGGTGACCTGCTAATTCATCACTTATTAATGGAAAAACCAGCGGCTGGTTTATTTGTTGACTGGGTGAGGTTACTCATCCATCTCCGCTGCAAGACAGCAAGTCAAACCGGCCAAAGGCAAAGGTCTGATATTTACCTGTCATATTTTACTTCCTGCCTCTCCCTGAACTGATAACATTTACAACAGAATTTCTGACCCTCTCCTTTCTTGCCTTTTCCTCAAAGCTGCACCAGCAAACTTGGTGGAGACACAGTTTGTGCAGTCCACAGCTACATGAAGCTCTGTGCAATAATAATGCTTGGCTACCAGCATGATGAAAATGTTATCTGATGGGAGGAGAACAATGGCTGACAGGAAGCGAGCCAGTATCCACACAGGTTGGAGGAAAATAAATCAGGCCGCGCTGACGTCAGGCGGCTCCGAGGACACTGTTGCTGCATGTCTTGGCTTTGTTTTTCTGCAATAAATGTACGTGCTGTGTCATGGCACGAAAGCGCAAATACATCATTTTCTCGTAGCCAAGCTGCCAATACAAAACTCTGTTTGATCGCCATGGAAACAGTGAAAAGTGAAGTTGAGTTTTGTCACGCAGTCGAGGCTGGAAGGCACACGCTGCAGCCAAGGATGACTCTGTGTATGTAATTGTATTAATCACATCATGGGGACTTAAAAACACCAAGTCCAACAGGGTGAACCGCTCAGTGGTTAAGACTTTTGTTCAAGTTTTCTGGGTAAGAGCTGTAGTGGTTATAGTCAAAATATGAAACTAGGAGTTATTCTACATTTCTTTTATTGTCAACAAATTGACTCAAACTGGAGAAAATGGTCAATTTTTTGGGACTATTTTCCCTCTCAGATAAATAGATGAAGGTGTAAGTGTGACTGACTCAAAATAAACTACAGTGCCTAAGTTCATGGTGATGAAGGAACATGTCACTGGGTGTAAAGTTGTGCCTCATTGAAGTTTTTATATATATATATATATATATATATATATATATATATATATATATATATATATATATATAGTTTTCTCCGCTTCATTGTTGGTTTAGTTTTACTACTATGTTTCATGCCGAATGTTGGCAAAAAAAAAAAGAAAAATAGGAATGAATGTTAAGTGAATGCAATGTGACAGAAAACAAGTGTGTATGGAGTCATGAAATCTGCAGCTATTCCATTTAAAATATTTCAAAACTATCTGTGATTTAGTTGATTTTTTAATTCTTCATGTCTTGAGATTTTACTCTCTCTCTGTATTCTTTCATTTTCAACCTGTACTGCTCAGTTTAGTTTTTCAGAAATCCAAACTTACTACATGGCGGTTGGAGATCTGTGGTGTAAAAATAAAACACAGGGAGGTGACATCATGTAAAGTGGATGAGAGGAAAATCACGCACACATTTAAAAACACACATGGTGGTGGTAAAGGGGGGGTGCAAGAAAGAGACAGACAGCAAAATAAAGTAACAAAGAGAGACAGAGAGCGGGGACAAAGAGCACCAGACGAACTAGTGTGTATTTTATTATTAGAGTATCTGCCTGCACCCACCATCTGTGTATGTCCGTGTGTGTGTTGGCATGAGCTTATCGCCGAAGAATGCCGAGGAAAACTGAGAAACAGGAAGTCTCAATTTGAACAGTGAGGTTGGCACAGTCCACACACACACGCTGAATTCTCTCATGTTTTGGCTATCAGCGACTGTATTTGCATTAACATCTCATTAGTGTCTACAGATTCACAAAATTCATCTTACAGTAAGTTCAGTGTAATCATGAGCCATGTTCCTCCTAGTGTAATTGTGATGTGCATTTTAAATGAGGAATAAATGTGCTGGTCTTTACTCAGACTAACTTTGTTTGTCTCACTCTCATAAAGAACAAGCCAAATAAAAGTGAAATTGGCGCTTCAACAAACAATTGTTTTCATTATTGATTAATGTTTCAATTATTTTCTCAGTTAATTAATCAATCTTCTGTTCTATAACATGTCAGAAAATACTGATATAAGATATCATAGCAGTTTATTATATAAAATTATGAAAAGATAGCATCAGTGGATTTTTTGGGGCATTTTGTTTGGAAAAGGATTTATTGGCATTTATTGACGATTTTATTAATCAGCTAAATGTTGCAGCTCTAAATTAATTAATTACAGTTGCTGCATTTTGCACCTTTTTGTCTTTCTGCACAAAGCAACAGAAGTTTTTTTTACTCAGTTCAGAAGTCTGCATTGATGTTCAGCTGTCTTACAAGAAAAAATCCACCTTTGATGAGAAAAAAACTAAATGTGTCGAGCAGCAAAAGCCTCAAAAGACCAGAATGCATTGCATTACCAGAGGTGGTATAGTGTAGAAAGCCACAATCAGACTGACATAAGTAAGTTCAGACTCCTCTCAGGATGTGCAAAGGAGTCTGGGAAATGTTGGAAATCACTGAATACAAAAAGCAAAGAACATCACAGACTCATGAAGTATATAATGTTAATGCTTTTTACTGTGAACGAAACTACTGTAACTTCATTTTAACTGTAACTTTAAACAAAACAATAACATATTATAGCAAGTTTTATAAAGCGTGTTAGCAAAACGACAGAAACCGTTTTGAGCCAGGTTTCTCTGATAATTATACACTTTTTTCTCTGCTCTGTTTTGGTCTCCTCCAGCTCCTCGGGGAACTATCTGGCTCTTAAGCTACTAAATGCTCCACTATGTGTCGGAGCCTTTTTACTGGAACGAGCTGCAGTGAACCAGCTCTAAACATAAAACAACACGCTCAAAAGACACTGAAAAGGTCTGTAGAGATGAGGCCATACAGTTGAGAAGCAAATGTGAATCCATCACAACGAACTACACTTTTTATACAGTCAAGAAAAAGAAAATCAGCTTTAATGATCACTGCATCTCCAATCATGGTCCGACTACAGCAACATCCCACTTGAAACATTCCCACCGCCGATTCCAGTCATACTATCTTTGAAAAATAAATACACATAAGTATTCGAAACTGAGCAGCGAGTTCAGCTAAACATTTGTGCTCCACATCAGCCTACAAAGAAAGATAATTGTTTTATTTGGCACCGGTGAGACACATTCCAGACGGTGGAATAAAGCCGATACAACAGATCTGAGTCGTGTAGAGAGAGGTCGGAGAAAGGCAGCATGTCCCCGCTGCAACAGGACACACGTGATGGTTTTACCAGGAGCTGTTGGTTAGTTGTACTTTAACCTTTTTTTTTCCTGAGTCATTCACACACACACACACACACACACTCTTCTGTTTCTGCACTCGTCTTCTGTTTTCTCCTTCCCCTCCCTCGGATCTCCCTACAGTAACTGAAGGAGCAGCTGACAAAACTAGAAACGTTCAGCAGCGATGTATGACCGATTTCCATTTCCATGAATATCTCTGACAGTGTGTGTGTGTGTGTGCGTGTGTGAACGCTCCCACGTTGGCTCCACAACAGTCCTGCTGGAGCGCTACTGAAGGTTTAACGTGAAACTGTAAAATTTAATGTTAAAAGGATCTTATGGGACATTTAAGCCCTCAGTGCCGTCTTGAGGCCATGTTTGCTTCCAAACTGTTTCATAAATCTCCAACCAACAAAATCCCTTCAAATCCCAGTTCCTAACCATTTTTCCAGATTCTTGACTCAACAATCACCGCACAAAACCCTTACGTGAACCGAGCTGTTGCTCAGCAAACGCCAAACACAACAATTTCTGTTTAAAAATATATATTATATATCTAATTTTCCCTTCAGGGGGACCAACATTAGATCATTTACCATCAGTTTAACTGTTGAACCACAAGGCTGAATGAACACACTGATGGGTGCCAAATTAAAGGAAAAACCAACATGGTCAAGTGGTTTTGTAAGATGTTGGGTCGCCGCAGGTCTCTCCAACAACTTCAGTATTCCTTGGCATTGATATTACAAGTCTCTTTAACTCTTCTGAAGAGATGAAACCCCATTCGCACAAAAGACATTCGCCCATTTGGTGTTTTTTTTAGATGGTGATGTGGAGTCCCTCCAAAACCTCCCACCCGTCATCACCCATCAGTTACAGTTTCTGCTTATAAGAAATGGTTCTGTTAGTTTGGGAAATAAGTTTGCTTTCTTGCCGAGCGTTAGATAAAAAGATCGATACCACTTTGACGTCTGTGCGTTAAACGTGAAGCTACAGCCAGGGGACAGTTAGCTTAGCTTAGCATAAAGACTGGAAACAGAGGGAAACTGCTAGCGTTACTCAGTCTAATGGTGATAGCACCTCTAACGCTCACTAATGAACATATTATATTGTTTTGTGAAGTCACTACTCCCAGCCAAGAAATAGTCCGGCCCATGTCGTCCCTATAAAAACAATGATTTGACGTTTTTCACTTTGATTTTTCACTTTTTATCCAACAGAGGTAACTCAAATAATAAACTATAGACTATTTCTTTAAATCCAAGCATATCTAACATTTAACCATTCAGTGGGTCAGGCAGCTGTTTCCCCTTTTTATTGTGAACATCTTTAAAAGCTTAAATCCTTGAAGAATACAGCTATCTAAGTTTGCCTCCTTCCTTTCACATATCACAAAAGCGCTTTTGTTCCCATCAATTTCACAATCACTGATTAATGTCAGCACACCCAAACACATCTCAACAGGCATCAATGGCTGCAAGTCAAAGATAACGCGCCGCCAAGTTTCTCAATCAGACAAACTTCACTGTGATGTTGTCGGAGCAATAAAACTGCAGACCTCCACTGCATCTCCATAAAATAAAATAATGAAAAAATAAATAAATAAATCACAAAATTATAGGAATCAGTGAAAGAAAAATACAGTGCCTCCATCTAGTTTACATTGTTTAAATCACAACAGGGAGTTACCATGACATGAAGTCAGAAAAACTGCATAAAGTTTTATGAGCCTGTGATGTATTTTATGGGACTGAGCTCATGGTAATTTCTTTAACATGCAGGCATCGTCTTCTGGTCCTCTGGCCTTCTGGTGTGTGTGTGTGTGTGTGTGTGAGGCAGGAAAGGTCAGTCACACATATCTCGGTCTCGGTTTACTTACTGTCTGTGCGTTGGTGCATGTGTAGTATTGTTAGTGCCTCCATGTGGCAACGTTTACCAGCCTGTATCCAGAGATGTGATGTGAAAATAGCATTTTATTCCAGTTGCAAGACATATGAAGCAACTGTTTCACAATGTCCAACATGTTTCCTTCTGTTGCCTCACAATAAAAAAAATCTCCTTCCTCTTACACTTTTTTTTTATGCATTTGACAGATAAATTTGCTATTTTTCAGTCAGTTTCTTTATAAATATCCTTCCTATATTTATGAGGGTTGCAATCACACAATCTGACATTGTGATGTGTTACTCCTTAAACTTGTGTGTGTGTGTGTGTGTGTGTGTGTAGGGAGAGAGAAAGAAGTCGGTCACACATATGGATCCTGGATTTACTTCACAACTGCCTGCAAAGTAACAATAGCTGGTAGAGGCAACACTGAAGCCATATGCATCACATACATGGACATGAACACACACACACACACACACACACACAGGACAATGAAAATAGAAGTACAGGAATTTTAATTGACCTCTGAGATGCATTTTTTTGCCTCAGCGGTTCCATCACTGGATGAAAAAAAAAAGGGAGACTTCCTAACTGGAAACAGATTTCAGGAGCAGCCCAGGCTTCAAGTCAGCATGTAACTGTAGCTCACACACACACACACACACTTACAGAGACAGACAGACCGACAGCCAACGCCCCAGACAATCTAAAGGCTTGTTTCCTCTCCGGATATCAAAATTGCAAATGTATGAAATCATGAGCTGTGTGACAGAGGAAGTTAGTTGCATGCTGCTGTGCATTTGTTCCTGCATCAGCTATGAGCTGACCTTTGACTGATGGATGACTTTAACATGCTCACATATTTACATTTAAAAAAAAAAGTAAAATAAGATAGATTTAAAAAGAAAGAAAAGAACAAGTCTGGCCTCAGTTTTTTCAGGCGTCATATAACCTGCATGTGCACAAACAGGTCGGTTCAGTCTACAAACAGTTGTGGGTGTGCGGTAATAAATCAGCGGGGGCTCGGCAGCCTGCTTACCGGGTCCAGAGCTGATGAGGGCGGCGGGGACGAGCCGGTGCTCCCGGAGCCGAGCGGAGCCTGCCGATCTCCGCTTCAACGAGACACCCACACGTTTTAAAACGCTGACATCTGCGGCTGCGACAAGCTGCACACACTAACACACACACACACGCCGGAAACTGGGCGCCCCGCCTTCAAAGTAAGACGGATCGTGACGTTACAAAAGAGGCAAGGGTGGGTTGAACCTTCAAAATAAAAGCGACGTTCAATCACACCATTTTTTTTTTTGTGAGAAAATATGTGATCTGAAAAGATAGTAGCCTTCATACTATGTTGTACTAATATTAAGTCATTATCTCGATAAGTATGTCATTATTTTGAAATATAATTGTGCATTTTATTTTTCTGTTGCCCATATGAGGTGGAAATTGTGATCCTGAAGATGGTGCATTGTTTTGGTCTGATTCCTGCTGCTCTTTATCAGTATCTGCAAATCGAACTAAAAAGCTGTTTTAATTTGGCCTTAAAACTCTTTTAATATGTTGTATATTTACTGGTAATCTTTATTTATATTCTGTCTGTAATGTGAAAATAATAGTATCTAAAATACATTGTATGTTCCTTTTACGGTGTCTGCAACCCACATCATCACAACGCGAGATAACTTCATTTATTCTGTACTTGGAGCAGTGGGCATTTAAATTTCTAAGGAAGCCGCAAAGGCTTACCTTCCAGATGTTTTTCAGAAATGCTTTGATACAGAAGTGTTGTTGTGCTGCCCTGATGTGCACTGCCAAACACCAAACTCTCTTCTCCTTCAGACTGAGGTGATAAACAAGGGTTTCCTTGTGGAAAAAGCCAACAGAGCACAACTGTGTGTGTCAGAAATCATAATGAAAGAATTTATCACAAGACTGAGAGTCCATCTTGAGCAACGTATTTACAGAGTGAAGGAGCACAATATATTCAGTACAGTAATCTCTCTTTCAGTCACAGGTAGCATCAAACAGCTGTACATAGTTGACTGCATCTTGGTTAAAAAAAAAAACAAAATGGGCCCTTATTCAAAGCCTGGGCAAACAAGTGCTGATCCTTGAACCACAGGGCCGGGCAATATTACCAAACTAATATGTTTGATGGAATAGTTTGTGGCTGGCAGTGGGGTGCATCCTTTACTAATAATTACCACCACAATGTAAAGTCCAGTTTTGAAAACCTCAATGAAGTATAAGTACATAAATATTGTCAGTGCAATGTACTCAAGTATGAAACTAAAGGTTCTTACTTTGCTGAATGTCTCCTTTCACTGTTATACTATTATATTTATTAGATATTAGTTGTAAAAACAACACTGAAATGGCTACAACTGGTATGTCTATAATAACAACGTACCAAAAAATAACGTGAACAAATGTTGAACCTACAAAGAATTATCAGGTGACTCTGCTGCCCTCAAGTGGCAAAAGTTCCCATCAAAATGATATTATACTACTCAGCCCACGCATGTTGGATATGTGTTGTGGTGACTCACTTCATGAGCTTGAATGTGTTTTTTGTAACTATATTAGATTGTAGGATAGACAGACACTGGAGCTATTTAAAATGTGTCAGCGTGATTGTCATGTTATAAATACTCAGTGCTGAGGTAAACAAACCATTCTTAAAAATAAGAAAAATTAAATTTAGCAATCTAGTCAGGAAAACAGCTTCTGGACGTAACCGTAGGAAGAACTACCATTGGACTTTATGTACTCATTGCTGCAATGTGTGAAAATTAAAATTAAACAATGCTGAATTCAATCAGAGGATGTGACAATCCATGGCTTCATTTCCTCAGCACTGTTGCTCTTCAGTTACTGGTGCATAGAGAGGTATTTTGGCAGATATGTACAAAAGAAAAACATCACCTCCATTTTAGGGCGGATACAGATACTACCACGCACTTTTAGTGGGTCATAAGTGGTGAGTGGGGGGGATTATTTTTGTAAGAGTTTATACATTTTTACATATTATACCTTTGCATAGCTTAATGATAAAGAATAAATAAGTGTAGGGATGTACTTATGGGATTGCACAACTTAAAAAGCAAAGATGCGGCATTTTCAAGAAGTGTTTTTATTTTCTTCTAGTACACTTGCAAGATGTCTGACTGAGGAGACACTGTTAATAATTTCAGGACTACACAAGGAAAAATCTATTAAATCTGAGATCATTTCCCCCTCAACATAAACTCACATTTATTTTAAAAACATTCACATATAGACCTATTGCAGGTGTACTTTTCACAAATATAACTGTCATTACAGTTTCTACGAACAGTAGAAACAGAATTAAACATGGTCAGATTTTTTGTTTTAGTGTGTTTGCTATTGTAGGATTACAACAGTTTCTTCAGAATTCCCATATAAACAAAGCATGTTTTTATGGTTCAATTACATTTAAACAATCAATGAAAATCAAAAAGGTACCTTATTGAAAGGAAAATAAAATGCAAACTCACTATTGTCAAATATCTCAGAATGATTATGCAGAATACTGCCTGACGATCAAAAATACAACTCATGTGCTGCTTGGCGATATTAAAACATTTCCATGTGTGAAAATGTGATTTTTTTTTTTTTTTAGACCAGGAATTCGTTTCTACCTCGGTCATGAAAATCAGACCTGCCCAGGAGAAAACACGACAAACTAACAGACGGACTTGGTTGCCAAATAAGAAAGCGAAAAAGACTAACACTGCATCAATAAAAAGTGCCTGTAGTCGTATCTTTCCCTTCATCTTACTGGCAAATAAATAGCCTGAAAGAGGTCGCCGGGATCTTGTTGCATTGAAATTCAGTTCCAAATTTGATAAAGTGTGCTTTTTGTGAGTATACTGCTCACAAAATGATTATATCTGATAAAATATTATTCATGCATGTTATTTTAATAAAAGTTTGCACTCTTTGGGGTATAAATAACGAATAGTTACACTACAGGCAGTCACCAAATGGTCAAATTACACTGATAATACAGTATTCAACAGCCATCAAAGGGTTTAGTGTCATATAAAAATCAAAGATCATCTTACTGCACATTAGCAAATCAAAATATGTACAAATCTACATTAAGTAATTGAATTTCTGAATAGGCACTTTAATTCAAAACAGTTAAGCCAGCCCTCAGAGTCATCTTTGATGATACAACATCACAAAGACACGGCAGTCGCTTTGTTTTTTTTTTCCAGAGAGAAGATAATGAACCAGATGACGACAGAGAATCCAGAAAACAGACATTAGCCCTAAGAACCACGTCAGTAGATTTGGACAATTTCATTCTAACACCAGCCACACACACCCAACACACAGACACACACACACACACAGACACACACACACACTTGTAAAATACACACACAGGGAAGCTCTAGTTTCCAAATATAAAGTAGAAGGATCTGCTACAGTACAGGAAGGAGATATTTTAACATGCACACGTGGTAAAGAAGGACAAGATCCACCTCCTTCGTGACTTCCCTGCTGTACAATGTACCTTGTGTGGGAAGAGTTGTAGTGTTTTTTTTTTTAGTTTTTTAGAGAAGAGGTGTGTAACAACAGGCCTTTCACCACCGAGCAGTCCTATTTTTGAACAGGGCGAGATGATCGCTAAATGTTGCACTATAAAACAATAAATAAATAATAAATAAACAAAATAAATCATTACATGAATAAATCATTTTTGTTAAATAAATAAATTAAGAAGTGAAAAGACTGATCAAGAAGAGAAGAGGCAGGCAGTGCTAAAATGTAAGACGCCCCTGGACACTGTTGTGGAAGCAGCCTAATATTTTCTTACCATATCACATATCTTGTTAAAATCCAAAAATCTTAATCCTGCTTCCATCACAGATATAAATGTCCTTGTCTAGTTGCTCTCACCTTGGCCAATCACACTGAACCCTTTCCACCAATGAACTATTAGAGATACTTAACCAGCCTGTGGGTTAGTAATGTAACCGCAGCTCTTTTAACATCACTGAGTGTTTATGTAGTGCCAGAGCAAAGAGAGCTGCCCTAAATGTCAGCTACTGCAGGTCATCGTACAAATAACTAAATAAGGAAGCAAGACAAATACAAATTGTGTTGTCAGGAGTGACGTCACCACAGAGAAATCGAGTAAACTGCATATGAAACGTTTAGGAGTCACCCCGTACAGCCGGAGGGAGCCGGGGAGCTTTTACAGAGCAGCGATAACAGAACTGTCATATCACCACAGTAGTACAAACTTAGGAGCAAATACTACAGGTCTGTTTCTTTTTTAATAGTGTCCTCAAAAGGTGTCTTAAATGGGCATCTCGCATGTAGTAAAGTAACCTTTTAAAACTTGAGGAGCGCTGGAGTTACGGTACCTTACCTTACAAGTAGTGCATTCACATTCAAGATTAGAGTTATCCACCTGCATGGTGACTTAAATCGAGCGCGCCTCAAGTTTGTCACAAAGCTTAGGCTATTTTAAAACCACGTTAGGTGGTCACGTCACCATGAGACTTTTTAAATGACTCGTACTGTGAAAGCAGTTTGTCATTTCATTGTCAAAAATCAACTAACATATATTGTTTTCTTATGAGATCAAGTTAGATGATTTGTGGTTTTTGAACAACAAACTGCTGGACAGTGCAAGCTCTTCTTACAGTCTGTGCCGGCGAGGGTCGGAGCGCGGCGGGGAGGGTGGTGGCGGCAGGGTGACGGTGGTCGGCGGCTCCACTGGATCATCCATGGGCAGGACCAGGCGGGTGCCCCTGATGGCCACTTCGTGTTCCGCCAAGGCCAGCTCGTGATCCAGACCCTCATCAGACGGCCCACCCCCGGCGCTTATGGTGGAGGCGCGCTTGCTGTTGATGGTGTGGGACCCAGTGGCATCGGTGCTGACGGTGACATCGGCGTACATGGAGCTCACGCAGGCATCGTTTAGGATGAAGTCGGAATCATCATCGTGGAGCTGACCTTCGTTCTGGTGCGTGAGTGGGAAAAAAGGAAAAGGGAGTGGAGAGATGAAGATGAATTCAATCACAGAAGAAGAATCTAGAACATTAATTGAGTTAAAAAGTTCATTATTTTTTAATTGCAGTACAACAAGAAGAAAAAATCAAAAATATCAAACTCATGAATAAAACTTTTTCATTTGAAACTTTTTTAGATGGTCAAGAAGCTTTAACTGTATTACATTAAATTGTGTGTTCAAACCTCATAGGCCTGTGGGCTGGTGAGGCAACGTGCCAGCGGACCACAACAAGCGGGCAGAGTAGCAGTGAGAGGAGGGCCGCTGTGGGTCAGCAGGGGCTTCAGGTAGCTGGAGAGCAAGCTCTTGTCAAGGATTATTAACAGTCACTTTCAGTGAAAAACTTTAACTGATCAACAGTCAAATGCAACTGAGCCAATTCTGACGGTTCTAATGTGTCTGATGCTGGAAAATAGTTTGCAACCTCCTGTACAGAAAGATGACATATACAATTAATGTCATACATTTATGTTTGTAAAGAGCTCCCTCTGGTGTCCAAAGCTGACTCTAGCATCCACACATCTTAAGAAAGGATCTTAAAATGCGCCATTTGTGGCTCAAAGGATACTTGCGATCAAAGTTATACCAGATCCTGAAGGGCCAGGCGCTCTCGTGTTTGGTGTTCCTCCGCTGTGACCCATCCAACACCGCTGAACTCTGTTAAACATAACATTTTTAATTGGTTACAATAATATTTTATTTTTACTAGATGACAGAAACTTGACAATGCAAGCAAAAAAAAAAAGAGATATCAATCTGTACAATTTACTCACAGAGGTGTCTTGATCAGAGTCAACTCCAACACTGAAAGAGACAAGGTGGCAACAGTGACTTTGACAGAACACCATTCATTAGAGGAGATGAAGCACGCACACACACACAAACGGAGAGACAAATGCATACAAACAGTCTTACGGGATGCTCATAAAGGACAGCATGGGCATGGTGCCTCCTCCACAAATCCAGACAGTGAAGAAGACGATCAGCAGCGTGGTCGAAAACATCATCTGACGGGCGTAGGTCGCTGTGTCCCTGATGGAAAGAGCAAAGGTCATCGCCCCGCGCAGACCTGGGGGAGACAGGTAACAAGACAGTTATAATATTTTTTATTTATTTATAATATTTGTTAACTCACACATACTTTTTGGCTTGTCTTAACTTAATTATGCTGTTGTTTTCTTTTAAACTACTGCAAATTTGCTTGCAAACTTATCCGGCAAAAAAAACAGTGTGCTGGTGTTTTTTTCCTCCCAGGGTGGTGGTGCAGTCATCCACTAATGTAACAAGGTCTAACAAGGTTAATCAGTTACTGTGAAGGTTGTTAGATGTAATAAAGGGAATGTTTTACGAGAAAATGCAGAACGTTTTCTGCATAATAAAATAAATCATTCTGTGGGTTCAGACACAGACATGTAGGCGATTTCCGTTACAGTAAATGTCATCTGACATAAGGGCTGTTATTCATCACAAATCTGTATCTATTCTAGGCTAATGTTAAAACACAGGCTTGGAGCTGCTCTGGTTATTCATCACAAATCTGTATCTATTCTAGGCTAATGTTAAAACACAGGCTTGGAGCTGCTCTGGTCCACTTATGTTTTTTTTTTAATGGAAACAAGGAGAAGTAGATCAGTCATTTCGGTCCCAGCTGAGAGAAAGCTTAAAGGACTCCTTATCTTTACCATGCACACACAACGGGCACTTCTTGGCCCCCTACCTGCAAACATCATGACGTGCTGGAAGTTAGATCCGATCTTGTTCTTTCGGCCCAGGTTGAGCAGGAAGGACAAAGGGTAGATGTTTGCTGCCCTTCCCAGAAACACCGCCACCTACGCGACGCGAGAAGGTCAAGGACACAAAACACTGGAAAGTAATAGGTGTGAGCAAGCCAGAACGGAAATAATCATGGGTTGATGGTGGTTTTAAAACTCTCTCTGGTTGACTAATCTGTCTTGTTTTTTTGCCTGTTCTGTTATTCTAGGGTTCCCCAAAGCAATGAATAATATTCTTTCTTTCTGCATTTTTATCAGCATTAGTAACAGAATATATGATAATAAAGTTGCTATCCATAACTGATTCAGCTCCACTATACTGTAACTTTATAGATAAGAGCAAAAAAACAGCATACTTTGTCAGATAGCCGATCATCTCTGGATTAGTTCAGTAAAGGATACAAAGGCTCCGATGATGAACATGGGGTTGAAGACGTGCGACTGGAAGGAGAAGAGAGTCAAACCCATGTAGGAGAAGATGAAGTTCTCCGCCAGGAAGTTGAGCAGCTCAAACAACTGTTGAGAAAGAGACGAATAAAATTAAAGATACTCTAAATGATGTAAACAAACTGCATGAAAACTTCACATTGCGCTCGCGTCACTTCTAATAGAAACAAGATGTCCAGCTAGATAAAAGGAGCATAGATAAGCAGTAATGTGAAGGAGTTCTGGGTCATTCTTAATTTAGACAACAAAATTCTTCATTACAGTTTATAAGATGGGAAAAAAGATAAAGACATCAATGAACTGTATTGGTTTTCCCTATTTACTACCCACCTATTTAAATATATAGCTACTGAGCTGATAGAACCAAAGGATGCCCAATCAGCCAGCAGCTGTCTTCCCCTATTGAGAGACATGTTGAAAAACCTCATGTAAACCCTCTTAAGTGAAAAGTGAAGTTTGTTTTACTCATTTACAATACAGTTGCTGCTCTCCAAAGACTGCTCTTTATTTACTGAACTCTAAAAATCCTCATAATGTCCTTCCCACTATCTATTAGAAATTACATAAACAGTGTCAGCTAATTATATGACTGAGAACACATTGTCCATCCAGTCAAGCAACAAAGTTTGCAGGCACTCAAAATAAATTTCTCATAGTTGTTATGTTGGACCTGTAAGAGATAAAATAAACTTTTCTATCTTGTTTCTCCTCTGATGGATACAGATGACCACCACAAATTCACACCAGTTCAGATCTAAGCCACCCAAAACATATTTATTTAGCCCTTATATGCTTATTTATACATGTTCAACAGTGCTCGGATGACAAAGAGCTAGATCACCTCTACTTCAGCGAATTAATGACCTCATCTTGTGGGTTTCTCAGAAGTCTCTCCCAGTGACATTTGTACTATTACCACAGAACAGCACATGTTGCAAAGCTTCCTCTCTTCTGAGTATTTTCAGTTACGGCATTTCATTTTATTCAGTTTTTCTTCAATTCTGTAACTGCCAATCGCATGAATGAGTTACAGAGCCGTTTAAAGATAGTGAACACAAAGGGACCAAGTACGAAAGCTTTGTGACGGCACATCACCTGTTTGGTCCTGTCCTGAGAGTCGGGGGAGAGGTTGTTGAAGGTGTAGTGAGCCTGTGTGATCCCACAGAACAGCACAGCCACCACGCCTGAATATAACCAGAGATACACAGATTTCACTTTAAGGTTTATTTTAAAAAGGCTCAGGTCATATTCTGTGTTTTTATTATTACTGATAAATCCCATGAAAAGACTAAAACAAACCATGAATTTATCCTGCCTTGGAGCCACAGCGCTGAACTGGGTGACTTATTAGTACACTGTCATGAACATGGCCATTGTACTTTATTTGCTAGTTAAACCCAAATACTGTACACTGTCCTGTTGCTTTTAATACTTCATAGAGCTCAAAAGTCTGCTGCTTTAGATAATCCCCAGCAAAGCCATTAATTACTCCTGTTTGCATAATGCTGGTGGTTTTAAGAAATGACTGAGCCTTTTTTTTTTTTTTAAGCTTTAAGTATTTGTGAGTATTTTTGTTTTTTAATTTCATGTTTTCTATAGGAAAGAATAGGTAGAAAGAGACACTACCATATTATTGGTTTTAGTCTGTGATTTGCTGACAATATGAAAAATACAGAATATGATCTGTTTCATCCCTTTATTATTATTATTCATTAATGCTCATTATCATTAACGAATATGATTCACAAACAACCAAAGACATAAAAATAAACCTATAAACCTAAATGAACACTACGACATAAAAAATAAAAACTAAACAATGTTACAAATGCGGAGCTGTATGAACAGGTAAAGAAAGCCTGTGTCCTCAGCTAATCTCATTGAAGTAAGATGTATCCATAATAGTGATAGACCAACATTAACACTGTCATGTGACCTGAGTGTGTGTTTCAGCTGATTAGATGGTTTCTGTTGCCCTGAAGTGAATGATTCACCTTTTCACTTTCACTACATCAACAATTTTTACTTGGAACTTCCTGAGAAAGAAAAACTGTTAGAGACAGCTAAAACCATTCTGGCTGCTTGAACAAAGGTTGACTAATGACTAATCAAATGACTAAAATGCTATGAAAAAGCCATCTATATCTTTATCAGAAGACTGAGACCAGCACCACGTTGACGCTGTTCAAACACCATGCTTTTGAGAGCTGTGCGTAGGCATACCTGTGAACCCGCAGGCCTCAGCCAATAGAAAGGTGCTCCATGACATGAGGAAGAAAAGAGCCGTCTCCAGCAAGGGGAAGTCCCTCAGTTTAGTGAACTTGGTCACGTGATGAAAACCGAAAGTCAAGGGGCAAAAACAAACCTGCAGCACTCAGAAGTGACAACAAAAACGCCGATGTGTATACATGCGAATGAGGTGTGAAAGACATGCCTAAAGAGAACTAGTTCTAAATGATAAAATACGACTCCAAACTGCTTATCTATTAGATTTAGCAGCAACTTCAATGGGCTGTTTTAAACCCAGCAGCCCGTCTCTGTTGCTGCTTATGCACACTGGTGATTATGAATGTACATTATGTGATGGTAAGCAAAACGTGGAAGGATATGAGAGCTGTCATGACTCCAGTGGTGACCCCGAGAGCAAAGGACCCGCTGAAGACGCCCAGGAAGATGCCGAAGGATTTCAACAAGGCCATGGCCTCGAAGCTGTGGCTGTTGTCTCCGGCAGGCTGGTACGCCACAATGGAGCTATAAGGGGAGAGAGGCATAGAAAACATTTACTTGGAAAAAAAAAAAAGAGATAGACACTTCGTATGAATCTAGGAGGGAGCTGATCAAAGGTTAAACACATGCTCACATAAAAGACGCAAGATGAAGTCATCAAATCAAACCTGTAGCAACCCAAATCCAATTATAGCTGATGCTTAAAGCCTACTGTGGATCCAATTTTGTATACATGTAGAGGATTTTGGTTATCTGCGATAAAGACTTCACACACATTGACTGGAGTTGGGTTTTACAGTCTTAAAAAAGGGGAGGAAGTTGGGGTTTTGCATGCTCAATTCTAACTGGATCTTGGATCACTCAACACCATTTGGTTGATATCCAATAAGTGTACTAAAGAGCACAGAAACAATTCAGGTGCTACCCATTGATGAAGAGTAGTGCCCAAATGATCTCAAAGCAACCAACCAGCACTACTATTCAACAGTTTACACACAGGGATTATCAAAACTTTGATAAATAACAGTACTTTCTGGGAGGGAGAGTAAAACTAAAAAGTCAGACAAGGAGCTGATGTGAAAGGGGTGTAGTGGCAATAGGGGGAGGAGGAGGGGGGGGCAGCGATCATCCCTAATGGGTGCAGGTTCAAGGCTACATTCTTAGTAAGAGATCAGCATCACACCCACTGAGCTGAGATGATCAGGTTCTAACACTGTAAATCTGCCAGCACAACCACGCAAACAGACCCCCACCCACCCACCAGCCCAATGGGGGAGTCACTGTCTGGTTTTCTCCCAGCCTTTCCTCCGCCACATCTGGCCAGACTGGGCCATCGTCTCCTGGGGAGAACACAGCCGCAGCCCCCTGCCTACCCTGCTTCTCCAAGCGGAGGATAACGCTGCATACATACGTACAGGTGGGCGATGAATGACACAGGGTGGGTGAAAGAAGGCAAGCAGTGAAATGACAGGGACCGATGTTAGTATGATAAGTGTCCATTCATGTGCAACGTACAACACAAAATGCTGAATTTGCTGAATTACAGTGCAAGTCAGTAACACAGAAATTTGTAGAGGGGATTCACATTTCGATATAGTATAGTCTTAAAACAATATTCACGTCAGCGTGTACATTTCAAGAGTTACTGGTCAGTGTTATTTATCTCTCCTGTCCAAAACTGGCCATGAAAATAACTCTCCCTGATGCAATTTCAATTTATGTGATGGGGCAAGAAATCCAAAGTCCTCAAACAAGCTTCACCTGAACAGAGATGGTAATATGTGGTGATGGTAATTCGCAGCCAGTATGGACCATGGGAAGGCAGATAATAACTCTTGAAATGTATATATATTGTTGTTACGTGTGTATATTTTTGCGGTGTCTAATGAATGCTTACGAGGAGAGGACGATGGCCACAGCATCATTGAGGACACTCTCCCCAAAGAGCAAAGCATACAGGTCCACATCTACCTTTAGCTCATTGAAGATAGCCAGCACTGTCACTGAGACACAGAGGAGAAAAACACACTTGAGAGAATTAGATCCGGAAATACTGCACAGCAGGACAAGAGCGCAGAAAGAATATCTAATAACATGGACAATAAGGTGCAGCAATATTGAGTAAAAAGCCTGACTCTGGAAACCATGTTTTATGGCTCTACCTACCTGGATCTGTTGCCGAAACGATGGCCCCAAAGAAGAGGCAGTCGGTAAAGTAAAAATCTCCCCCAAGCTGGCCCACAACTTTCATGAAGGACACAAAGCCGTACATGATCAACCTAGGAGGAGAGAAGAATGACTTATAAAAGATATTGTTCATTCAACAATCTGATTGGGTGAAATCAGAATCAAAATCTTTAATCTGTTACTATATTTGAGGTGAGGGTTAAAACCATCTCAGGCACATGTCACAGATCTGTAAATGACTTACCCAATAACAAAGCACGATATGACTGTTCCCATGAAAGCATAGGCCAGGATGGAGCCAATGTTTCTGAAGAAATGTCTCTGCAACAGGCAACACATATTTATTAAATCATAGGCCCTCTAGTGGTTTTTAATGGGGCAGTACAGACAAATATTGCAATAATCATATGTCTGCAAACTTATGTGTGTCATAGTCACATGTAAAAATGCATTTCATTACATGATGCTGCATGGCGATACACTGGCCTATCAATAAAGAATATTATCTTATTTGTTTGAACATAATCAGTGTATCATTAGTCCTTTTGACCTTCTTACCCTTTTCAGACTGTAGCCGGCGTGGAAGATGATGGGAGGCAGCAAAATGTTGAAGAACACTTCTGGGTCAAAGGTCACCTGAAGACAGTAGTAAATTTATAAGAGGTTATGCACCTATTTTCAGGTACTCAATTCCCAACATGTTGAACTGGACACACCTTTCCAACGTTGCTCAGACTCCGAAGTGTCTAATTTGTGTATGCAAACAAGTAAATCAACATTATCTACTTACCATTTTCATAGGCAGAGATTACATTTAAATATATGTAAATGCTTGCAGAGGTTGTTTATCACATTATGGACAGTCACAAAGACAAAACCCAACTGTAAAGAGAGCTTTTATCTCTTAGAGATTTATCGCTTAACCGCTTGCCTTTCTCAGCATCTCATCGTCCTGCACTTGGTGACCTTTGCCTCGGCTGACTTCGCCCTTCAGAGTGTACTCGTAGAAGCGCCCGCTGACATTGACCAGCAGGGTGGCGGGACTGGCGTTGACAGCGCAGCTGAGGATCACGTCACTCATGCTCTGGGGCACATGGACGCCAAAACGCAGGATCACACCCACCAACAGGCCTTCAGAGGAGAGGAGGAAGAGGAGGGAGGGAGTGAAGGCAAAGCAGTTAGCTGAGGATATGTATGTAATAATAATAATATCCTTTATTTACATCACACTTTTCCAAGCAAGTTTGCAGACATGAAAAAAAGAAAATAATACATCATCAGAAATAAATATTAAAAGAAAAAAAAACTGCAGCTGCTTGTCTGATTCCTTGTGCAGCAAATTAGGATGAGTTTCTATTTAAAACACCTGTTTTGAATTATTTGGGCGTGCTAAATACTTTAATTAGATTGGCATCTCACAAAAGGAAAAAAAAATAAAAACAAATATTAATTAGGCCAAGTTAATTAGACTGAAGGGGATGACCTGAACTGAAAAAAGAAGACATGATCTACTCATCCTTATCATCAAAGCAGCGCCTCACAACACACTGAAAATCACTTTCTGACTATTTTAGCTTCACTAACGTTGACATTGATTTGACAGTGACAATGTGAGGGAAAACACAACAAAATGTCTATGACACCATCTTGACACAGCTCCTGTCTGATACGGAATGAGCATAACAATGGATAAAAGATAATGACATCTCAGGGAGCCTCCTACGTGTATCCTGAAACCTGACAATGAGCTGTCAAATGATCTTTATCTGTCTTTTTTGCTTTAATTTGAGGAGCTAGCAGCTATTAGCACTGACGCCAAGTGAGCAGGTCTTTAATTTTTTTTGGTTTTTTTTATTTACCATAGATCATGGCGAGCCCCGTTTCGTGCAGGAACCTGAATCTGCGGTGTTTAAACAGCCAAATGGTTAAAATGGTGAGTGTGAGGAGCATGATGAATATGAGCAGGTTGGCGCTGTCCTGTCGGTGGCTCTCCTCAGCCATCCTCTCGGTCGCGACGTTGTCCATCGCGCCACCGTCGCCTTGGCTCCCGACGAGGGAAAATGTCAGCAGGAAAGGCAGCGACAGGAGCGCTTTCGACGGCTTGACACCGGGGAGGCGCCTCGGTGTGAGTCCCATTGTGGCTTTCTGTGAGCCGGTTACATTTGTCGTTTAATTGTCGACGGGAAAAACGGCCGCTTGGACGAGATATCGGTGAGATGGGGGAGCAAATGACAGCGTCTTCCGCAACCGCTATCAAAACACGGGGACTTCCGGTTCTTCAAAATAAAAGTCCCCCCAGCGGATAGTGGTAGTTCCTGAGACTATAGAAATATATTTTAAAAAAAAAGAGGGAAAAATATATCAGCCCCCCCTCCTGCATGTCAGCAGGTGGGACATGGGCTAAACTAAAAAAAATCCAAGGATACATCAAATAGATGTTTCCCAAAGAGGGTTTTTACATTTACATAGTTTGTATCTATTTAAATATTTGTATTGTGTATTTTCAGATTCAGATTCAGATTTCCTTTATTAGTCCCACAGCGGGGAAATTTACAGCGCAACAGCAGCGAAGACACATAGTGGGAAATAGTCAATAAGAGTTTAAGACATGAAATAAAATAAAATAAAATGAAATAAAAGGTAAAATTATCCAAGATAAATAATTATAACTATGACTGTAAGTAAACCTGTACATAGTACAGAGGGAGTGTGCCTGAGAGTATACATATGAGAAATATATATAATATACTCAGGGAGTGCAAAAAACAGTGAAATTGTGTTATTGTTTATTGTTCATTGTCCATTGTCTGCAGACTAGCGGGCATTTTGTTTGTTGTGTAGTCTGACAGCAGCAGGCAGGAAGGACCTGCGGTACCTCTCCTTCACACAGCGTGGATGGAGCAGCCGCTCACTGAAGGAGCTGCCCAGAGCTGTCAGACTGTCCTGTAGAGGGTGGGACGTGTTGTTTAACAGGGATGACAGCTTAGCCATCATCCTCCTGTTTCCCATCACCTCCACTGAGTCCAGGGGGCATCCCAGGACAGAGCTGGCCCTCCTCACCAGTCTGTCCATCCTCCTCCTATCTCTGTCCGTGATGCTGCTGGCCCAGCAGACTATCCCATAAAAGATGGCTGATGCCACCACAGAGTCATAAGAAGGTCCTGAGGAGTGGTCCCTGCACTCCAAAAGGACCTTTCTGGTAAATTTGGTTTTAGTTAGTTATTTAATACTATACAAGCAGACAGCGAAGTAGTTGTTGATAAGGTTGGGAATCATCAGACAGATTCAGAGGATCACAACTCGATTATTAAACGATTCGTGATGCATCCTAACCCACTGCAATGCATCTCCATTTCAGCTTCCATACATGGTTTGTTTTTTCCAATACAAACAAGTGTGTCCAAGTGTGGCATGCTGAGCAAAAACTCTGTCTTAGGACACAATGTTTTATGGCTATACACACCTGGGTCTGCTGCCAAAAGTAGAGGCAGTCGGAAAAGTAAAAATATCCTCCAAGCTGGCCCACAACTTTAATGAAGGACACAAATCAGTCTAAGGTGAAAGAAGAATGAGTCATAAAGGACACTGTCCATTCAATTAACTGATCAGGTGCAATCTTCAATCTCTTAACAGTATTTAGGTCTGAATGTTAGGCCTAGTGGTTAAAACCATCTGAGGTAATCGCAGATGAGTAAATAAAAAATAAACACAAACAAACAAAAAAGACAGAAAATAATAGGTTAACTTAGCAAAAATATAATGACTAAGATAAACACAACATTCACACTTGTCTAAACAGAGTTTTTTAGGAAAATCTTACTTGTTTTGTATTTAAGTCTCATGATAAAGACAAGAAGAAAAACCTGAAATGGTGGGTTAATTTTGAAATATGATTTTGCTGAAATAATTCATAATATACCTGTATCATTTTTACCTTTAATGTAGATTATGTAATCGTTATAGGTACAGATCATACTGAGTGCAGTGATGAAGTGTATTGTGTATATTATGTGTATTATATAAGGCAGCTGTCCATTGCCACAAGCTTAAATTAAGCATGTCTCATTCACACTCTAATCACTTTAAAAGGATAACATTTTGTCATCTTTTTCTTTCTTTTTTTTTTTAATTAACATCCTTCTACAAATGATCACTCAAGTAGCCATGCAACTCACATCTGCAAAAACAAGTACTAACATTATTTCACAGAAGGAAGCTGGCCTGTAGGCCTAATCACCTAATCGCCGCACACCGGCTCTCCTTCAGTCACATCAGATTCACTGCAAAGCCCAACAGGTGTTGCAAAGCTGCTTAGTAGTACTTATGTGGCCTTCTTAGGTCTAATTTTGAGTTGTATTCTTGGTTGTCTTGTTTTGGACTATAAATAAAAATATACTGTATATACGTCACGTCATCATCAAGTGTCAGGATTTGATTTCAGTCTTTCAGATTTTGCCTTAAATTTATTTTACAAGTGCTTTTAAAGTCTAAGAAATGGCCATAATTTGTGACATTTAACATATATAAGCTGACCGATGAAGAGAAATAACACCCCTATTTAAAACAACCTGAAATATACAAAAACATAATTATTGGTCTAATACTCCTGTAATACCAGCCACATACAGTGGATATAAAAAGTCTACAACACCCCTGTTCAAATGGCCAGGTTTTTGTGATGTAAAAAAATGACACCAAGATAAATAATTTCACAACTTTTTGCCACCTTTAATGTGACCCATAACCTGTACAATGCAATTGAAAAACAAACTGAAATCTTTTAGGGAGGTAAAGTAAAAATAAACAACTGAGATAATGAGGTTGCACAAGTGTGCACAACCTCTTATAACTGGGGGTATAAAGTTCAGCTGTTCTAGTAGGCTTTTCTTCACATTTTTGTAGTCACATCTTCCAGCACAAGCCATGGTCCGCAGAGAGCTTCCAAACCATCAGAGGGATCTCATTGTTCAAAGAAAGAAGGGTACAAAAGAATTTCCAAGGAATTAAATATACCATGCAACACAGTGAAGACAGTCATCATCAAGTGGAGAAAATATGGCACGACAGTGACATTACCAAGAACAGGATGTCCGTCCAAAATTGATGATAAAACGAGGAGAAAACTGGTCATGGGAGGCTGCCAAGAGGCCGACAGCAACATTGAAGGAGTTGCAGGAATTTCTGCAACTGGCAAGTACTGGCTGTGTAGTACATGTGACAACAACAATCTCCGTCTTCTTCATGTGTCTGGGCTATGGGGAAGGGTGGCAAGATGGAAGCCTTATCTCTCGAAGAAGAAGAAACATCCAAGCCCGGCTTCATTTTGCAAAAAGACATTTGAAAATCTGCCAAACGCATGTGGGAAAATGTGTTGTGGTCCTCCGATGAAACCAAGGTTGAACTTTTTGGCTATAATTCCAAAAGGTATATTTGGCGCAAAAACAACACTGCTCATCACCAAAAGAACACCAAACCTACAGTGAAGCATGGTGGATGGCAGCATCATGCTTTGGGGCTGTTTTTCTTCAGCTGGAACTGGGGCCTTAGTCAGGGTGGAGAGGAATTATGAACAGTTCCAAATACCAGTCAGTGTTGGCACAAAACCTTCCGACTTCTGTTAGAAAACTGAAGATGAAGAGGAACTTCATCTTTCAGCACGACAATGACCCAAAGCACACATCCAAATCAACTAAAGAATGGCTTCAGCAGAATAAGATTGAGGTTTTGGCAATGGTCCCAGCCAGAGTCCAGACCTGAATCCGATCGATCGAACATCTGTGGGGTGATCTGAAGAGGGCTGTGCATAGGAGATGCCCTCGCAATCTGTCAGATTTGGAGCAGTTTTGCAAAGAAGAGTGGGCAAATATTGCCACATCAAGATGTGCCACGCTGATAGACTCTTACCCAAAAAGACTGAGTGCTGTAATTAAAGCCAAAGGTGCTGCAACAAAGTATTAGTTTAAGGGTGTGCATATTTATGCAACCAGGTTATTTTAAAGTTTTTATTTTTTATTTTTCCCTCTGTAAAGGTTTCAGTTTGTTTTTCAATTGCATTGTACAGGTTATGATAGGTCACATTAAAGGTGGAAAAAGTTGTGAATTATTATTTATCTTGGTGTCATTTTTTTTACATCACAAAAACCTGGCATTTGAACATTGTCATTGTCATTGTATTGTACCGTGATGGTCTTGTCTATGACACAGTAGCACCTGCACCATAATACATCAGAAGCAACAGACATATTTCACACAATGAGGCATTTTAATTACCTTTTGTGCAATATCAATATTAGCACATAGTTTACATTTCTTTGATTTTATAGAACTATTCATTAATTTCAAGTAAGTGTTTAATTTGACCAAAGTCTTCATAGTTAATGAATTAACAGTTTGAAAATGTGTGGCTTCACAGAAACATTTTCTATGTTGAAAGAAAAAAAAAAAAAAAAGAACAGGAAAAAGATACCACATGTACACATAGAAACTTGTGTCCGATTACTTGGAAATGGTTTGAGATGATCTGATTGTCGCCTGGTGTCAAGTCAAACGTTTGTCACAGATGTGGGGGTTGGCAGTGCTTATATTTGATGAAATTATTTCATTAATAACCCTTTCGGTAATACTGGTATTTTGCAAAATATCTGGCCAAATTGTTTGTGTTCTGGGATATACCGCAAATGAAATTTTACAATTCAAATATAATTTTAGTGTATTTTGGAATTGCACACATTTTGACAGAATAGACTGAGATCAGCATTTCGTGTTCGATTTTGATAAGCTTAGTGTGAATCATGGTCTTCCAAACAATGGAGGGAGTTCTTACTCTGAGAATTGTAGTGCATGTAATGCAGGTTACTAACATGTATGTAATCAGTTTGTCTTTAATTATTCAATAAAGAAAATGTAACTATTTCTCTGTGTGTTGTTGTACACTCTGCAGATGTAAGAGTACCTTCTCTATCTTTATTTTTGAAACAGTGTCATCTGACAGGAAACGAAACCCACAAAACTCAACTTTTGGAGCAGCACACAGAAAGTGACAGCACATCTGATATAACATGATCTTTAGTCTTTGCGTTGGCTCCTAAAAGCTAAATTAAGTTGAACCAACTTGATATTAATTCAAAGGTTGTTGTCAAACCTTATTTAATTTAAGGCATTTGAATTTATTTATTTTATTTCCACAACATGCAAAAATGTTCATGCAATTTTTTTATTTCTTTTATTAATTTCACTTAGGTAGGAATAAATAATACACAACAATCACAGTTTTTATGATTAAACTGTTTTATTAATAAACTCTTTATGTCCAAATAGTTTATTTTAACCTTCTTTACTCTCTATGTGTGTTGAATAAGGTAATGGGGAAATACATTAAGTGCAAAATAGTGCACAAAGTCAGCGATGCAGGTGTTTCTGCTTCATGTAGATCACACCTGGACACAGACTATTCCTTTTAGCTAAGGCTCAATTAACAATTAGTAGTGTGTTAGCCAGTTAAAAAGGAGCAGGAGGAGATTTTTCTTTAGACTATTTTATTTTTTACAGTGATACTGGAGCAGGATCAGCAAAGGCAATAAAAAAAAGAATCCCTCTTTCTATAGACAGGTAATATGTCCACTTTATTTATGAAATACACTGTGACGCGTATCATCAAGGTTCATAGTCCCCACAAAGACAGGACTGCTGTTTAGTTGAATAATGATGTGCTGCTCCGGGTGAAGTCTCTGTTTTATGCCGATGATATTGTTCTGTTGTCTCCTACTAACACGGATCACAGCAACAGATGGACGAAGCAGGAAAGTACCGCCAGGACCCAGTTCTGGCAGTAAATATGAATTTAACTAATGTCAGAAATTCCACAGTTGTCAGGATAATAAATACTAGTTTACCAAGAATAATCTAACTATTGAACATGAGTTATACCTACCATGGGATAACCGTAACATCATTAGGGAGTTTCAACATGGCTGTGAATGCACAAAAAGAAAAAAACACCAAGAACTCTAAATGAAATGAAGAGAAGATCTGATCACAGATTCCAAATCCAGATCCAGATGATAGATAGATAGATAGATAGATAGATAGATAGATAGATAGATAGATAGATAGATAGATAGATAGATAGATAGATAGATAGATAGATAGATAGATAGATAGATAGATACCTACTTGGAACATTGGAAAGAAGAAACCAACGTAGATCCAATTGTTATATGACTCTAGAGAGACACAAAGACAGATCCTGACCAGGTACAAGCTCAGTGACCACAAACAGGAAATCGAAAAGGGAAGACAAAAATCATAGCAACCGAAAGAAGGGAAGACAGAATATGTTTTAAGGGCACTGTTCGACAGGTGGACATGCATTGTGCTGTCTCTGTTCCATTTATGCACATGTGATGACGGACTGACAGAGTGACTGTTTATTGTTTCGTGTGAAGTGGGTGTGCATTTGTGCTTTATTGGAGGAATATTAACATTTTATGGAAACATACGCCACCATTGTGCCGTTGCTGGTCGATGTTCACTCCATCCAACGGTTGGCCGACAAATTGTGTAACTTCATCACTCAGACAGTCACTTACTCCCTCACTCACTCACAGATTCCAGCTCCCCGAGGTGGTAGTGAGACATTATCCCTTTTGTCCATGGGGGCCCCTCAAAATCACAGCAAAGTGAAGGTTCTCTGTAGTTCCTCAAAGATGCTTGCAGTGAAGTAAACAAAAACTTTCATGCCCATGCTCTGCTGTTCACTCACCAGTTAAGATACAACTGCCAAAAAGATTACTTTTACTGGGAATGATGAAGATAAATTTTGCAATTGAGTGATTTTCCCCTATTTGCAATTTGAAAAATGTATGGCACTTTTGTGTGTTATTTTGCATTACAGCCATACAGAATAAGGCTCCACCTTGTCATCTTGATCTATAGCCTCATGGCAGTTTCCGTGAACAGGAAAACCCAAACCCCACACAGCACTGAAGAAGTCAAGTGCAGCAAACACATCAATACTTCCTGCTTCTATCTGCCATGATGTCGGCTAGACTACTTCTGATTCTCTGTCTGACACAACATGCGTTTGCCCAAAATCCTCCTGGTAAGACTATTTAAACCAAATTCATAGACTCTTAAAATGTATGTGTTTTATGATATTGATTATAGTTATTTAGATGTGTCTGAACAGCTGTTCAACTTCCTTAAGCGCTTTTGACAGAAATAATCATATCATTTTTGCTATTATGTGACGCTGCTTTTCTTGTTCATTCATTTTTATATTAATAGTATTACAGCATAAATACTGTGAAATATGATTAGGCCTTTATTTTGTAAAGAAATCACTTTTATTATCAAAACTATTAATCCGTTTAAAGTAAAGCCTTACTTCCTACAGCCTTATGTGTAAATTCCCTTTTGATGTCATTGCGCCACCATTTCCTCTTTGTATGCATGCGTGTGTGTGGACTACTATTAGCCTACTGCCATTTGTGTGGCTAGATAATAGGAATGGTCTCTTAATTTTTTTTAATGTTTCCAATTTCATGTAAATCTGCATCTCTACATCTAAGGCAGATAATCCATTCCAGTGTCCCTTGAATCACGAAACAAGCACACCTTATATACATCACACAACTTATATACTGAGGAAATGTATGAAAAACACTGCTGTGCTCATCACTGTTACCTCTACTACCTCTTGCAATAAGTCCAGATGGATGCCAAAAAACAGTACTAGTATTACCTCAAAAGTAAAACTATTAGCTGTACCAAAAGATTTGAAAGTTTTGGTTGAGGAAAAGAAGGGTTAAGTTCTAATTTTATTGACAAGAGGATACAGAGCATGCCAAGACACGTGAAAGCTGTGATTTAAAATCAGGGTTATTCCATCAAAAAATTATTTCTGAACTTCCTAAAGTAGAACATCAGTATTATCTTGTTTGATCTGTGTGAAACCCCTATTGTTATTTTATATTCTTCATGAAACTCTTATGTTAGTCTCAATTCTCCTGTGTCTCTGACAGATGTGGACTGTTTGGTGGTGAATCTGGAATATGTTCACTGTTCCTGGAATAAACAGGGGACTCCAAAGGTCAATTACACCTTCTACAGCAGGTTCGTAATTGCTGTTGGTCACCTCAAACTGTAATTTCTACACTCAAATGTCATCTGAACTTGTCAAACGTCTAAGAGTAAAACTTTGAAGAGAGATAAAAGTTCACGGTTTTGCTCTCAAACTCAACAATGAATGCTAGTTATAGCATTATTTGAAAGCAAATTAATATTTTTAAATGTGTTAGTGTTTATTCTCTACAGCAAAAAGCTAGTGAGTAAAATCTTGGCAACCTTATCATGCCAGGTGGTGGGAAGAAAAAGTGCTCTTCATTGGAAAATTACAGCGAGTATGGCTTCTAGCTCCCCTCCCCTTTCTCTACGGTGCACACCAGCTCACCTCCAAAGTCCCTCCCCACAGTGTCATTCGGTCTAATACTTTGTTTTCAAGTTGCTTTTTTTCATTGCTCTTCTTCTGTTACTACTTATCTGTAGTGTTAACTGTTGTTTTCTAGTTGCCCGGTTGTGTTATCACGATGAAAGTGACCAATAGGGCCAATGCTTGCCCTGGTCTGCGCCCCTAAATTATCAAAATCAGGCCAATTTGTGTGAGCAGAATCCAAGAGGAGAAGGAGGACTGAATGCCCTTTGGTGCTTGCCAACAGAAGCTCTCTCTCACATGGATATATGTCTGTACATGCAGGTTTTATTTTTCACTCACAGCTGCCTGTACAACTCTTGGTTGCTGGATTTATGCATTAGAATTTATTCATGCATGAACAGCAGTTATACAGAGCCTCTTAAAGATTACAGCAAGAATTTATTTTTGCATGCTATACTTTTGCATTCTCCTGCAATTTTGCAACATTTGCTTGCAGTTGAGTACAATAACTGTTTGCGAATGAAACCGACAGCATCCTCACTGCATTGCTTTCTTCTGAAGAGACCTCTTGATATAACAGTTCTTTTAAGTTCATTTTCACTAATTACATAACCATGCATAGTGAGCAGAAGTACTTTATCAACATACTTAATACCAATTTCAAAGTCAAATTCAATGAGCTTATCCAAACTGGGGTGCTGCGCTGGGAAGAGCTGAGTGGAAACAGAGGTTTGGCTCCAAAGGCATGGAGAAAGTAAAGTATTGTGAGGTTTCACAGGAGGTTACACCAAAGAGACCACAAAACATGGTAACCAAGTAACACATGAGCAGTCCTCAAGAAATCTCACTGTGACCCTTAAGGAGTTATTATCTGCCCTTGTGAAATAATTTAGTAGTTTCCATGTGAACATGTTTTATCAAGCTCTCGACTTATGACATGAATCTGATTTTATGGACACATTACAATATTTGCGTTTGAAATGGCTGCACACTTTGTTTTGTGTATCAATGACTAAATATTGATTTCTATTCAGGTTCCATGACGTGAAAATGATGGAGTGTGCCACCTATCTGTCAGAGAACAACATAAACACTGGATGTAACCAGCCCTATGGCAACACAATCGACAGGTTCCGCACATTTTACACCAGACTGGTACATGGCAGGGAATCTTTTGTGACCGAGCATGATCTTAAAAAGAAAGGTACGCTTACTTATTGCTATGCAACATTTTGCACATCAGTAATTGTAACTTAAATCTATTTCTAGGAAATAAACAATGCTAGTTCTTTGACATTAAAATAGGCTATAAAAATATAAATATACATTGACATGTCTGCCCTTTTATTTAGTCATTATTCTCTGTTACTGAATAGTCTGTGTTGTCTCCAGTCAAGTTAAATCCACCAACCAACGTGACTGTCAAGAATGAATCTGACTCTAACCTGTGGTTCTACTGGAACCAGACTGCTTCTGGGTGTGTGGAGAGTGAGGTTCGCTACAGGACCAACAACAACAACAACTGGGAGGTAGGCAGTTTTTTCATTCTTTGATTCACTTTTTTGTCTTTCCTTTTGCACTAATCTCATTTTCCAACTCCATCCGTCCACAGATTTCTAAAGTCAGTCCTGGGAAGCAGAGTCACTGCATCAACTTGCCCTCCAGCACCGCCATGTATGAGCTGCAAGTTCGGAGAAGAATTGAGGACAACTGTGGAGAGTCTTTATTCTGGAGTGACTGGAGTGAGCCTGTGGTCTGGGGATCCAACAACAGCACAGGTAAATTTGCTAAATGTCTGCTGAGAAAATGGCATAGCTTGTGCTGAAAAAATAATCACCAACTCCTTCTAGCAACCAATAGAAACTGCAACATTACCTACAATACAGTAAATATGTCTGTAAATTTCCCAAACATCATACATACAGAGGGGTAACAGACATAGCAACAAAAAATATGATGCTAAATGGCTGTGCAAAGGTACATTAATTATCAGATTCTAGTAAATTCAAATTCTAGTTACATTTAAGCATTTTAGTCAAATGTAACTACATTTTGACCAGATGTGTCTCATGACTTATTCCCCACAGCCTTCAAAACTCTGCATATTCTGATGTGGAACAGATTTAAGAATTAAGATGTTTTGATGACTTCCAGTATGTAGAATTGGCATTTTGACAATAATGCGTAGTGTGGTAGAAGTATGCAACACAGATCAAGTGGATAAATTACTTTTCAAAACCAGAAATGTACTTTAGGAGCCAGGAATGGTTATTCTAGGTGATGAAAATCAGTTTGCTATGTCCAGTATGGGCAATTGGACAGTTGAAACCTGAAATGTGTACAACGTTAAACTTGAATTTAATTTGAATCCCTAAACACAGGATTAAACATCATACGTGGTTCTTTGCATTGTGAAGTGAAGGTTCACCTCTCACTCTCTCCCCAGCAGACACGAATCAACCGAAAGGTTCAACGTTTGTGTGGAACCAAATGCTGTATGTGGTGGGTGTTGTCATATTCATCATATTGGTGGTGATGATGCTACAAAATGAAAGGTGGGTTGGCCCAAAAGGCAATGTTTAATTGTGGTAGAGAGTTATGGTGTACCCAGAGTGTCAGTATCAGTCAGCTTATTTCTTCAGTTTTTTTATTTTTAAGTTTGTTAGTATCAACAATATTTACCACTTGAAAAAGTCAGCAATTATTAGTATTATGGTGTAAAAATATTTAAAGGGGCTTTAAGTTATTTGACAACATTTTGTATTCAAGGAAAATTATATTTTTACCACACTGCAAAAGTAGAATCACCTCTATATCCCAAACATTGCTCAACTACAGTGCTGTAGCGCTGCAGGGAACAAAAGTAATGCAGACCAGTTGTTGTTGATGAGATCTGAGTGTCTAAGTGAAAATGTGCCTGCCTCTCATACAGGATCAGAATCCTCATCATCCCTGTGGTGCCCAAACCATCCCTGATCCCTCACGAGGTTAGTAGCATCCAGAGCTCTGCACTGTCCCCATGACATTACCAGTTACAAGAAAGACGTGATTTCAAACCTTTTCTGTTTTGTTCAGGAGCAAATGAAGTTATAGACAAAAGCCAACGTAGTCAGTGAAAGAATTAAAAGACAAAATTAAGAATCTGCAGGTGGCTATGTGAAACAGGCATGGTGGGGATAATAGTCTGCTAAAAATGCTCACATGCTAATTGTTGCAGGTCCCAGGCATGCGACCATGCAAGCAGTTATTCTGATAAAAAGGTTAAATGAGCAGACAGGACGGCGTTAGACTGTTGCCGCACTGACTCCTCATAGCACAATTTTATCAGTATTTACATACGTGAGACAGCCAAATAATTAGCCCTCTTTAACAATATTCACATGAAAATACATTACATTCCTCATATTCTATGTACACAATTTCTGGTCTCAACAGATATGAACAAATGTTACTGTATAAAATAACTTTACATATTTAAGTGGATTCAATTTACCAGTAGTTAACTTAGTGTGCATTTATGGTTATTGGAGTTCTGGAGTTTCTGACCCGAACAGGTAAGGAGCAGACATACGCAGAGCAAACATACTGTTATGGCGCCATGATAGCCCGACCTACGGACAGCGCTGGCCTCCCACAAAAATGAATAGAACACAACTTTAACCTGTTAGCCCGATTCTTTAGTTGGAAGCCCAGGAACAAACTCTAAATCTCAAAATCTTCAGTTCACAGATGTAGATTTAGGTCACAGGTAAACTGCAGACTGCCCCGTACAGAGGTTGGACTTATCGCGCCACCGAGTCTCATTGGTCCAGTTATCTCTGACGTGAACAGGCCAACCACTGGTGATGTGAACTTACTGAAATGTGGTAAGAAACATGAGTGTGCGTTGTCCTTGAGGCGTGTATCTAATACAACAAGCCTAACTGACATATTAAAGAGGAATTTGTGGGTACATCTGATTCCTGTTTATCAAGTTGAAGGTCACACTTGTTCCTGATTAACTGAAAACAACTAAAAGGTTACATGAGTTCAGTGGAAAAGTACAAGATCTAAAGTGAACAGAATAAAAAGTGCAAATCTAAAGTGAACAGAATAAAAGTGCAAATACAAAAAGAACCAAGTAAAAGCCAATCGTAACAAACCTTACTTTTATGGTCTTGAAATACATTCAGATATTCTTCACACACAATTCTTAAATGTATTTCCTGCTCATATACAACACTAATCTGATAAATGGTTAAATGAGCAGCCAGTTAGCCAACAAGCAAAGTTCAGGTCAGCTGCCAAGCGTCCTGCTGCCACCTACTGACATTGTTGGGTATTGCACCAATATAATCCACAAAGACTGAATACAAGTCTCTCAAAATTTATAATATACATATCAGCAAAAGCTGGAATACATTACCATCCCTTGAGGTAGGCATGACATTAACCAAAAATGTGACCACATCCTTCGTGTGTGTCACATAATGTTAAACAAGTGTTTAATTTGCAAAGTTCACCAGCTTAGTACATACAGCACATTAGCATGCTAACATTTGCATCTATGGTTAAGGGGAATTCCATTAGTCAAACTGGACAAATTGGACATTTTTACTTGATGATGATACTTGAAAGGTGAAGAAATCATCTAAGTCATTACAATTTTTCCTCAGGGAGGCATTGGTGTCTGTACATTCAATTTCATGGGAATCCATTCAATAGCTCAATATGAGATATTTGTTAAAACAAAGCCTTTTAATAAAGTTATTAAAGACGCAGGGCTCTGAAAGAGTACTTTACCTACATAAATATTCATGTGGAAAAAGTCCTGTGTGGTGGTAAGGTGAGTGCCATAAATATAATTTCGTGTGAGGCGACAGAAAGTCTTACCTAAGTCTTACTTTTGTCTGTCTATTAAAGGATTGGCTTCAACTCTCCAAAGGCCTGAGCGAGACTAACTACAATGAGCGTGCCTGTCCTGTCAGAGAGTACTGCCAGGTTTCCCAGTCTGACAGCGAGAGCTCTGGCAGCTCCACTTTCTCTGTTACCACCGACCAAACCGACTGCTCCGTCTCCATCCCTGTGGACGAGCCAGACCTGTCAACCCCTGACTCCTCTTCCACCACCACAGGTGTGGTCTCATCTGATGAGGCGAGGCCAGTTTCTGTTTAGGAGGCATGTCAGTAAGGGTTGCGTTTCTCAAAACCTTACAGTCCAGACAATCTTATACTTACACATCTCCTGCATGAGTGCTAGGATCAGAAAATGGATAACTGATGTGCGCCTCAAGGCACAATATCTACCTGAGGCAATGATTAAATTAAAGTTATTAATTTAATAGGTTTAACAACATCATGCAGTAGTTACAGAGGGAGAGAGAGAGAGAGGTTAAAGCCTAATTTAAAGATTTCAACTGAACATGTTTCTTTAACATGTCTTGGAGGGCCATTCTAGAGATATGGGGCATGGTAAGCAAATGCTCTAATTTTGTGTCAAATGAGGGAATAACCAGTGAAGAGAGGTCAGAATGGGCATTATGCCCATGGTTAAATATGTTTGGTTTTGTTAGGATTCTAGCTACAAAATTTTGAACAAGCTTAAGGCTTGTAGTAGCACAGCTAGGAAGGCCAGAAAAAGGGACATTGCAATTATTCAGTCTGGAGGGTGCAAATGCATGGATTGTGGGTTTTGCATCACACGATAATTAAAAAGGATGGATCTTGGCAAGATTATTACTGAGATGACAGATTGCTGTCTTGGTAAACTGGAAATTCACTCCAAGGTTTCAGATGGTCTAGCTTTCAGAAATAATACAGCCACCAACGTTAAAGCTTAAGTTCAGATATAAATGCAGCAACAATAAAATTATAAAAGGCAGTACCTAGCTTACTTGCTTATGAGATATTTTCTCATAATGAGTAAAAATATAAAGAAATTGTACTTTAAAGTTTGGACTTAAGTGTGCATGAGGAATATAAAATCCAAAGTGCTTCTTAAGAACTGTTGATTGAAAACCCAGCCTTACTGCTGAACAGACATAATGTAACTTCAGAGGACCAGCTACATTCTTCAGTAAATTGTTGAATATAATCTACAGTCTATCTACAATCTACATTACAGGATGATGAAATGGTTAAATAACTGACCTTTATTGTATCTCTAGTCAGGTATTTTTTCTTTATTTGCTTTTATTTTATTTTTATTTAGTTTTATTAATTTGTCTTTTTGAGCCTGACAATATGGTATTGGTGTGTACTGATATATGTGGATGTGTTTTATATATATCTAAAATGTTAATCCAGTTAGACTATATACTATATTATATACTGCACTAGAAATATGATATTACCTTTACAGACTCTAGCTTCCCAATTCAGACCCAGATATTTTTATTCTTATATGTTGTAACCTTTACTCTGTTTTGTTTATTCTCTATTTCAGGAATATATTTTAGTAGCTAGTTAAAAATTTGCATCACCTGGTACTAGGAAATACATTTGGAGAAAAAGATCCAATCTAATATATATATATATATATATATTGTGCAAAATGCCGTAATTAGTAATATGACAATACCTGCCATAGAACTACTGGTTTAATGTGAAATACTGACAAAAAAAAACACATTGTTATTGTTGCCAGTCACTTACTATTGCTATGTCTGCAACCTTGAGGTTGCCAAGCCTAAAAAATCCTATAAACTGTCCCATCATGATACTTACTTTATCTTTTTCAGCTAGAAAACAAGGCAAAATCTACTTTTAACAACAACTTTTTTTCCTAACATTTATAAATGTAGACTTGATGGCTTATTAGAAAGCAAGAAATCTATTTACATCAATTAATGGATCATTAGATTTCTTACCGTATCATTACTAAATAGAAAGCTTAAGCACTACCCAAAGTGAGTTTTCACAAGCTGGGAACCCAAAATGTATTCTTACTAACCTCATCCATTTGATCTATAAAACATTTGTAAATAATGTATTATGTATTAATAAAGTCATTAGTTACTCCTTATATATAAACATTTTGATAAAAGCTGTTGCAATAGAAAGTGGCACCACAACATTATCACCCAGATGATATATAATGAAATAATTATTATAATCAAAACAGTTTCAGCCCTGCCTCCTACTTATTGTTTTTTTTATCTTACCAACTTTTGAATGTACTTTTTATTTCCAAATTTGGTTGGACGTTTTTATTGTTTTTGTATCCTACTTGTATTTGAGTGTTTGTGTATGTTATAACCAAGTCTAATTTAGCTGTGCAGTGTTTTTCCCCCTGTTTGATTAATAAATACACAATTCCATCATAATATCTGTTGCATTATAGATAAAGACCTATGTAAAGATCTACAAATTTAATATGATACGTTGTGCTATAGTTTTAACTGCCTTTGGTTTTTCAGTGTTGAATTGAAAAAATGTATTGTTTGTTAAAAGCAATAGAAGCTTGGTTTCGTACCTGTAAATTTACATTTATGAATATGGAATTTGGCCACTATAATAGTAAGATTAATCATATGGGAATTTTTTTTCTGTGTATCATTGTCCACCAAACAGTACATTCTTCTAAAGAAAAGTAGAACTTCCATCAATATTTTCAGACATAAAAGCACATGGTTTTAGTCACAACAGTTTCTGGACATCCATTACAGATGCTACAGTTCCCATCAATAATTTAATAAAGTTTTTAGCTGGATAGAATTTATGAATACGTTTAGATGGATTTCCTCACCTTTATTGGTGATTATGCATCAATTTGGTAGAAGCCAGGCCTTTTCCCATGCAGTGTCATCCACAAATTGATTCCAATATGAAATGAGATAATGCAGACCTGTTGTTATGACCAGAACTAAAAGAAAAACTCATTTTCCCAGGTGAGTGTATGTTGTAGGTAAGAAGGGGAATCCCAGTCCAGAACCAGAATCAACTTTTTGTGAACACATGCAAGGAATTTGATTCCAGTTTCTACAACCCTTTTACTGTGGATAGACGAAAAACAGTCTGGCAAGGTATAAATAAACTTTAAACCACTGTGTACAATTATATATAGAGAGATAAACAATATAGCAATGTATATACACAACAATAACAACAACAGTAACATGTAGGCAAGTACAGAGTGCAAAGGAGGGTGAAATAAATAAGATTATTGCAACAAGTAGCTTTAAGGATGGATTTGTGTTTGACAGTGCTGGTACCTCCATGACATCCTCCAGTTATCCGTGTGTCCGTTAGGGGGAGCGCGCAGCGTCCCGCACGGCGCTGAACTGAGTCAACGCATTTTTCAGACCGAAGAAGGGAAGGGCGCAGGGCGGCCGGCCCCCGCAACCAGAGAGAGACGTAGCCGAGTCAGCCGCAGCCCGATCGGCCACCGCCACCAATTGATGCCTTCAGATGAGATTTGACATTTTGCTGAGCATCCAGTCGGTTTGACACTAATTCGCCGTCGGTTGTCGCCCCCTCCTTCCTCCCCCCCCCCGAAAGAGGAAAGAAAAAAATTACAACCCGACAAAATGTCAGAGCCTTCGGTGGCCGACACTCGCCGGTTGAATTCAAAGCCCCAGGACCTGACGGATGCTTACGGCCCCCCCAGTAATTTTCTGGAAATAGACGTTTATGATCCACAAATCGTCGGAGTTGGAAGGAACCGCTACACAACTTACGAAGTTCGCATGCGGGTAAGGTGGTCGGACAGCTAGCCCCCCGGAAAAAACCCGCTAACTGGTAACTACAATGTTAGCGTGTTAGCCGCTGTGCTAGCTAACTCCGGAGGGGGACCGGGCCGTGACGTTCGCGTTAGCCGCCCGCAGGAGCGCACGCCGGCGCGCCAGTAAAAATCGAGCGCCGGGGATTGATAGAGGCCTGGTTTGCGTTTGTTTTTGCCACAGGGAAGTTTCCTTAGCGTTATGAGCGATTTCCAGCGAGGATGATTGAACATATATGAACACTTTAAAGTCACGTAACTGTTGAAGAGTTGACGTTGTAGTTTAATGCCTTTTAAACTCAGTGTTATGTAGCTAGTTAGCTTCAAATCCAGCGGAAAGACAGCTAATTGGAAGAAAAAGAGGTGCAGTTCAACTTTACCTTTAAAAAAGACTGAGGGCCATTTAATTATGTCTTTATGAATGTCCACGACGTTAACAAACACAAACAGACCTAAACGTATATTGACATTTAAGTAACGGAGGTGAACAATGTTGTTTTATGGATCTGGATATAGGAAATGCTGCACTTTAGGTCATCAGGCGTTCTTTGTATACTAAATAATAGAAATGTGAATTGTAGCAGTGGTTTTAGGGTGAGAGAAGTTGTAAGTTTATCAACTTCCTCGTCTGGCAAAGAGACAGTTGAGCCTTGCAAGAGAGAAAATCACTGACACAGCTAAGTTTGAGGAAGCTTATCCCAACACTCCCATTGCGTAATTGCATCTTATTTGCTAGGCTTGTCTTGCTTTGACTGCAGATCGTCATTTCTGCAGTGTTTGCTAACATAATATAAAAAGGGATACTGTTTTACACCAACTGCATGGCTTTTGTCAACACAACACTTACTGACTCACACAGGTGTTCCCCTCTGTGTTGTGGTTTCTCCGATCAGAGGCCAGGTTAAAATAGGGCTGTCTCATAATTACAGACAACCCCCAAACAAACCATATTAGTGTACATCACACACGTCAACCCTCGCTGCACTTTTATGCGTCAGTGAATGATGGGAAAGTCAGATGAAAGGATCACCCATGCAACAACAACCCCAAACTTTGAGAGACACTTTCATTTCAGTTGGTGTCAAATGAACACATAATCGGCCTTTTTAATCTGCAACTTTAAAACATTTTGTGAAGCCGGTTTGCTTGGCGAGCATCTTGAATTGTACAAATAAACACACAACAAACATTATTTGCTGCTACCCTGTAATCCAAGCCATTAATCAGCTCCATGTATAATAATCGATTATGCATCAAAACTAGAGACCTCTCACTTCAAACTAGCATGCAAAGTCTAATTATTGATTACCACAAGGGACAAAACCTTCAGCGCTGAGTCTTGACAATTGTTCTCACTTTCCAACAACAGCCAAGTGCAAAACAGTTTCTGTGAATCTGAATTAAATCCATGGCTGTCTTTGTTTGTTGTTGTCTCCCCCTGCGCAGACAAACCTTCCCATTTTCAAACTGAAGGATTCCTGCGTGAGAAGAAGATACAGTGACTTTGAGTGGTTAAAAAATGAGCTGGAAAGAGACAGTAAGGTGAGTGAAGAGTAATGGTATGTTTTGAGGATTTAAGCAGGCCAGCAGCTGCAAACTCGTAGTTATAATGATCTGATAAGTCACAGATACAAGGGTACTATTTAAGGTGGGAAAATATAATCCCGTTGTAGATTATCACATGAAGTAAGCGGTAGTTCTTGTCTTGAGTGTTGATATAGCAAATGAAAATCTAAGTTTTGTGTAGTTAGTTCAGAATTTACATGCCTCTGCACTCTTAAACATGTTTATTACTTGGCTGGAGCTCAAATATATAGATGGAAATGGCTTCTGATTTTACAGCACGGTGGGTGTGGATTTCATGTTTTGGTGATGTGTTTTTCACCTTTCCTTTTCTGTGTTTTGAACCCTGACACCTTCAGATTGTAGTACCATCTCTGCCGGGCAAAGCCCTGAAGAGACAGTTGCCGTTCCGCGGAGATGAGGGCCTTTTTGAGGAGTCCTTCATCGAGGAACGGCGATATGGCCTGGAGCTGTTCATCAACAAGTCAGTCAGCTCAGCATCCCCAAGTTAAAGTGCTCACTATTCACTGGCACATCTGTCATATAAAAACATGAGAATGTTGAAAACACAAGGTTTAGGAGCTACACGACTTTTAAGTATTTACTTTGTATAGCAGGCATCAAAGCTTTGTTTCCTGCAGTGTCTTTAGCCACCAGATGTGTTGACATGTTCTAGTTGAGTCAGACATTGCCAGACATTGAAGTTCTTTGTTTTTCATATGCACAACAATTACAGTGAAGTGGTCGCTCTTTACTTTCAGGTTACCTCCAAAACATAAAATGGTGTAGAAATGAAAATGCAAGTATAAAATAAAACATGATACAGTGTTAAATTGCAGTTCAGTAATGATAAAATGAAGGAACTGTAATGGATACAGGTTTTGCAATAATGTAGTAATCTAAGAAGGTCATTCAGGATGTAGATGTAGGTAATGCACATAAATATATAGATTGTAATAATGCTTACATAAAGCTTAACCTAATCTGTGTCTGTGTCAACTAATTACACTGCAACAGCCTCCACAGAGGAAAACATCTTATAATGTGTGAATTTTGTCTGCCCCTGTGTGTGTCTCTATAGAATTGCAGGTCACCCCCTGGCCCAGAACGAGCGCTGTCTTCACATGTTTCTGCAAGAGGAGAGCATTGACCGCAACTACATTCCCGGAAAAGTACGACACTAGGGTTATTGAGGGTGGTGGGCAGGTGGGGGTTAAACTCTGGGGCGTAGATCGGACTGTGTACCTGACTTCTCTCTGTCTCTCTGCTTTATCTGCCTCTCTCTCTCTTTCTGTCACTCTTCGTAAATTATTGTAAGTAATATTAACATTATCTAGGGGGTACAGTATGTCCTACTACTATATATAAGGATGTGTTAATAATGTTTCAAACATCTCTGTGACTCTACTCTTCCCCATGCATTTGTTTTGTAACTGTACAGTAAGGAAGCCCCCTCAGTCGTTATGATTGTATCATGAAAATTTGGCTCTTAATCACAATTTTCAGGAATGAAAATAACATGCGATACAGTCTTTCACCCGACGGGTGTCATATTTTATTGTAATATAATGTGAATAAAGTAGAGTAACGTCTAAATACGTGTTGGCACTAATGTGTACCATAGGAATGCATGCACACTGTAAATGAGAGTTCTGATCCTGTTTTGTTCTCTTTGTTTTTTTTTGTTTTTGTTTTTTTTAGGTATGAATGAAGTAAGTTTGCTCTATCTTATCCTGTCTATAAGAGCTTTCTGGGAGTTAAAGGAGGTTGCATGGGCACTGTAAAGACCAAAGGCGATAGTTCACAAATACTTGAGTAAAACAAGGCTAATAACCATACAGAAATGATCGCAGAGATCTGACTGCAATCTGACATTCTACTTTGAAAATGTGCCACCCATTTTAACCCTGTTTGTCACATGAAACAACCAGATATCCCCTCCAAAAAAGTGAGTGAGTGATCATGGTGTGTTGCAAAGGAAAAACATCCTGCAAGCCAGTTTTGCATATAGTGCTAAATGAATGTAAAATCAAATTTTCAGCTCAAAGTTTTTAATTTGAAATGAGTGTACGAGAGAAACTGGTTTGCAGAAGTTTCCATCAGTATTATGCCAGTGGAGACACAAACCCCTGACTAGTGTTTTGAGTTATGTGAACTATTGTTTAATGGGAATAAGTACTGCACACCACCCAACATCTACAGCTCATCTACAAACATTTTGTTTCTAACTAATTCCAATGACCCTGCCATTATCAATCACACTAATCATTGGCTGCATGGCAAACTTGCACGCTTTCATTGCAAACTTTACCTCCAATCACCATCATGTTGTTCAGTCTGTTGATTCAGATCATTATTTCCCTAAATGAAGTTTTTTCATGACATGGATACATGGAAAAACAAAGCAGTTAATTCTGCCACTAAGTAAACACTGATATATCCTGCATTGTTTTGTTTTGTTTTTTATTTGTTTTTATTTTTAGGTCACACCTGTTTTTTTGCATCTCAGCCTACCAACAGTGTATACACTTCATTAGACACAGTTTATGACTAATGTTTAAACATAAACGTTAAATTGTCATGACACATTTGTGATTTCTGCACTGCATGATGCTTATTCGTGATGTCTGATGCACGGGAACCACACCCCAGCTCAAGTTGGGGAGTGGGTGCCTGTTCAGTTCCGACACCGGGTCATGAAAACTGCATGCAGTCCTGTGTAATGCACCATGTTTGGCTCATATCGGAGCTGCCATCATTTCTTTTACCCGTCAGCCTGATTGAAGAAGAGACGTGTACTTTTAAGTCCAGAATGTGTTGTCAGTCTGAACACATGATTAGAAGTAAGGCTATGTTTAATGTGGTTTTACCGGCACTCCACCTCCTTACATGGCTAAATTTACAAGTAAAATTGCACCACACGGACAAAGATCAAGAGTCAGCACGTCCGGTTTTGTCATAGGAATTAATGAGAAAGTGAGTGTGGCACTGTAAGAATGAAAGTCCAGATGTTTTCTAATATGAAGGAAAAAAAGAGAACACACTTATTTAAAATGACTTCAGAGTGTTGCAACTCTGTATGTAGACTTTAATGCCCAAGCAGCTGCCTCCTCTAAAAATAAATGCATGACACCAATGAAAACAGCTAAACTCGCATAGAAACTCTGCAAATGTATGAAGCAGGGATTTGATTATTTGATTAACAGTTGTACAGTACAACCCCAGTTATTTTTCTGTTGATATGTTTTTTGAATGACATTATAATATTGTGCCATTACATTAATCAGTGCATCAGTAGATTCTGTTCAGAAAGACTGGCAGCATTGACCAAATCCACTTAAAGCTTGAATGTGTCTGTATATTTATCTGTCACGTTTACTGTCTGTCTCTTTTTCTCTCTCTCTTATCACAAAGACAATACAGACTGCTGCACCTGCCCCATGTACATTTATTTCTACATCACGTCCTTATAAAGCTGGTGGAAATGTCAGAACTGATGAGTATCAACGGTGTAGGAAAAAACTATTGCTCCTGGACAAAACTAAGAGATCCGATCTATAAATTGTACGATGTTGTTGTCTTTATTCAGTCATTCCACATTACTGTATGTACATTATTTTTGATTCAGTAAGCAGTGAAAAAGAGAAAACATGTTCCATATATCCTTTTTGTCATTTTGTCATAGCTAGAGGATGGGGTTTTTTTTTCTTTTTCTTTTTTTTACAATGATTATTCTGTTTTCTGAATGTCTTTTTGATTTGATTCAAGTTCAAAATGAGGATAATTTCCTGCTTTGATTAGTATTTCGCTAGCGGAGATGTGATTTTGATGATGACCTCCCAAAGTCGAGCAACATGTAGCATCATGAAAAAGACGGTGACACTTCATTCTAGTCAGTATATTTTTCTCCCCCCTGAGTTTTATGATCTGGACATGCTCTTAGACTGGATTGTTCCATGATTAATTGTTTTAACTCTGCTGTCTTAGTTGCATCATCATCATGCCTACACTTTGGCTGTGTGTCGTCAAATCAGCTATTGGGAATGTTACGTTAGGTAAATAACCATATCTAAGCACTGTGACAAGAGGTTCATTATATGAACAATATTTCATTGTTTAAAGGCGTAATCAGCATCTGGTTTATCGATTTGAAATAAGGCTTATTCTGCGCTTATTTTCAGCTGTTTTATTCTTTCTATCAATATTATTGTGAAGTGTATTAATACATGTTATCATCGCAGTTCCACTATGGGTGACGAGGAACCACCTTGTTAGTTCTGTCCACCAATTAAATTTCCTGCTGCCTGCTGTGTCACGTCTGCATATCTCTTTTCAAGTTTCAAAAGAGGAGAAATCGAAGCAAGATGTCTGAAAATGACCTCTCTGTGTGCAATTAGCGCGTCACACTGAGAGGCAGTCAGATCAGAGAGTCACGGGAGCTGAATGACCGGCCGCAGATTGGCGGCTGACCCAGTTTAACAATGAAATGGAAAAAGAACATGAGGTTGAAAACATTTTTGAGTATAAATTGTCTAATCTTTGCATGAATCTCACAACATGAACATAAAGATTTTACTACATTTTAACAATAAGAATTATAAAAATGTGTTTAAAATAGTCAAACCATAGTTACTTGTGGACTGGTCACTTAGAGACTGTATAAAAATGACTGGCATGGTGAAATCGGCTGGGCATTATGTTTTGCTTTGTATAGCATAATTAATGCATGTTCTCCCCTTGACTAGGAGCAAAACTACAACAGCCTCTCCACAACATGGCAAAAATAACTGTTACATTAGCGGAACATGTAACATTTAACCTTTTTTTAATTTCTCACTAACCACTAATGTCACACATTAATAAAACACCAATAATGCGACAGAAAAGTTGCATAAAGTTAAATGCACCTTTATGAAAAATAACTCAAGTGAAAGCTGAAAGGTTGATTAACTGATTATTTGGCCAACAGAAAATTTATTTGCAACTCTAAAAACAGCTGGTTATTGATTCTTTTTTTTTCCACACAAAAATGCCAAAGATCTCCTACTTTCCTTTGTCATACATGATTTTACATGCAGTCTCTTAGTTTTAGACTATTGGTCAGATAAAGTAAGCAATTTCTTTAAGCAGCTTTTGGTCTGAGAGATTATACTGAGCATTATTCCCCACTTCCTGGCATTTTTCAGTCAAAACTATTCATGAATTGAGAGAATGGCAAACAGGTAAATCTAATAAAGTAATAGTAATTAAGTTAAAAGTTTAGTTTTAGTCCTACACTGCAAAGGGAGGTTAAAATAAAGTGTAAATTTGAGGTTCAGGCTATATCCTGCCATCAGCCGAAAGAAACACAATTCATCTTTTCCTTTTCTCTGGTCCATCTGTATCATTTTTGTACAGTCACTAAAAAAGCTGAATCTTTTAAATCTTGTGTTCAGCTCCTTTGACTACCAGAGCCGTGTTTGATGACTTTACTTACAACTGAACTTTATCTTTATTTTTAACCACACCAGTAAGCAAAACTAAGTCTTTATCGTGTTCACAAACGTATGCTTTATAATATCAATACATAATCTAGTAAACAAAAAGATTTAACCTGAGCAGAGGCTTAGTTCATTAAATTAAATTAAATACAGCTTATGTGGCAGGAAGGAAGCATCATAATAAGCACAAGTTGTGGCCCTGGCCCTTCAGTGGCAACACTGGCTCTTTTTGTTTCACTGAACATGAACCTTAAAGTCCTCTAATCTTTTTCTTGTTGTAGTTCACCGTCTGGAAGTACAGGGATTAACAGTGGAGGAGGAATTCTTGCCGCAGGTGGATTAAAGGTGTCCCAGAATAGTGATCTTGTGATGCGGACCTTGACCTGCGGGTGATCGAAAGTAGACATGACCGTAATTGGATACAATTGTGGCTTACACATGAATTTAAAAAAAGGAAGTTCAGTGCCTGTGAGGTACCGTGCGAGCCATGCAATGTTTCCTGTAAGGACCAATGTACAAAGTCAGCTTTATTTATTCATTTTGCAGCCTTCTCTCACGTAGCTTTACAATTTTTGCAATCCAGCCGACGGAAATAGAAGTATAAAAATGTATTTGGTATTCTTTTTCTGAATATATTTGGATTTAGAAACAAATAATGCTCAGCTCCTGCAGAAGCATATATCTTCATATCCAGTAAAAAAAAAAAAAATTAAAAAACAATGAATTTTGGAATGTAAAAATTGTTTAGGAACCCTGGGATACATACCCCAACACTGACCTTCTTCATCAATGAGAACTGTGACCTACAAAACTAGTGAGCTTTGATGTCGGGCCTTGTCCTGAGTAATGAAAGTGAGCAGACAGGATGGGCACATTGGGCCAAGGCAGAGATTAGGTGGTGTTTAGTTAGCGGTTCTAACACTGGAGCCCAGTGTGCAGCCGTGACGCTTGTTGTGTTTGCGGAGACACCCAGTTGGGTTAGCTTGATAAAGTGGAAGTAAATTGAAAGAGCAACCCAAAGCAGTGTGACTGGGCAAGGACAAAAGGTGAGACGAGTGGCTACTATACTATACCATCGGACGGGGAGTGGGATGGGTGGAGAGGGAGAAAGTGCAATTTACAAATTCATTTTATCCAAAGTTACCTCTGCTTGCACTCCAAGGCATGAAAAACAGCACACTCAGCCTTTCCCAGGAACAGAAAGAATAAAGAACAGAAATATAAACCTTTATGCATAAAAAAAAAATCATAATAACTCAACTAAACAGTAAAGAAAAACATTTGAATGGGTTGGTCTGTCTGTGGGTGTGAACACATTTACTCACACACACACACTACTCCTTTTCAAAAAGTCAGTACGGCTCTTAATGTCTCTTTTTAGTCCGGGGCACACTCTGTCAGGCAGAAACTTTCTTCTGTGACTTTCTATCAAAAGCAGTCAGCAGCGTAAACATGCAGCAAATAAAACAAATCACTCAACGACATTCGAAATGCTCCTTTGTGTGGCCTGAAGTCCCACATTTTGGTGTCAGTTGGTTCGTGATACAATTTGACGCCTTTAAAATGTGTTTGGGAAAGCGTTATATTTACTGAAATGATTCAGAGCATTAAAGTTTGCCCCTGGCAACCCTGTAGCTGTTGGTTTGTTTTTACAGGAACAGGAAAGAACATTGAATTTCCGAATTAGAGATTATGTACAACTCTGTCTCAAATATTTCCACATTCTCTTTAATTGTCTTGCAACACATTTCCAGAGTCATACAGTCTTCATAATTGTGAAAGTAGGCCTAAAAGAGCTGGTGAAAGGACATTGGGCAGACACGTTTCCATCAGTATAACTGGTTCAACACAGGTTGTGACTTCGGTCAATGACCCTGATCACTATGGGGTTTCATATGGGTTTGAGCCGCAGCTCAGGTATAAAAAGGTGGACAAGAGTTACTTAATAAGTTATGATACATTAATACACGTTACATGTATCCTGATTTATTGATGACTGACATAAAAGACATTGAAGAGTTTGAACAAACCAGTACAGACAACATATGATTTATGATTCATGATTGAGGAACCTTAATGCTGCTTAAGGTGGAAATAAAAAAGGAAAACTTTGTGTTAAGGGCAGTTTTTGTGTGTGAAACAATGATGCCATTATATTTTTTCATTTCAAGATTTCAAGAATTTACACAACAATTTACATCAGCAATAATTGGTAATGAAATTCTTAAATCCCAGGCTCTCCTAACAATGCTAAAAAGAATATTAACAAGCAATAGAGGCTGTCAACAAGAAAAAAAAAGATAATTTAAAAAATAAAAATAAAAATAAAATAAAATTTAAGATAAATAATAAACTAGAGTAATAAAATAAATAAAGTTGCGGCAAACCTTAAAATATAAGTTATACAAATAAAATATAAACTGTAAATGTAAACTAAGTATTATAAGTTTGTTTATCAACTAGATTCTGTCCAACATATTCTTGCCATAATTCTTCTTTTATGTATTATATAATTTGATTATTATTATATTTGATTACTCATGCATTAATGTAAAAACAGGAGTTTACTGTTGTAGTTGGTTGAGTGGAAGCTTATTTTTTTAACTATTTTGTATGCAATTATTTTCATTCTAAATGAATCTGCTGATCATATTCTTGATTCATCAATTGATTTTTTTGGTTTGGTTTGACACCTTTATGTCCAACCAAGAGTACAAACTTCAGAAATATTAAAAATAAACTTTAGTAATTAAAAGGAAAAACTGCAAATACTCACATTTGTTAAGCTGGGAGCATGAAATGTTTTAGCCTGAAAAATGACTTCAAGAATTATCATTAATAGTTGAACAAAAGAAATCACAAATTATGATGACAAATTACAGATACGTGTAGAATGTAAAATCTATAGTGGTGAAGAAGAAGTAAAAAGTTGCATGTAAAGAAAAGACTCAAGTAAAGTACAAGTATCTCAGATGTGTATTTAATTATAGTGCTTGACCACTGTTTCAGTCTGATGCCATAAAGTGATGATCTTGCATCGGACTGCATTAAGAAAATAGCTCAACTGTCTTGCAACACTTTCTAAGAAAACTAAGAACGAATGTAGAAGTTCATAATACTGAAAGTAGGGCTAACATCTGGCGTGACGCCCCCGTGTTCTGTTCGCATGTCCGGTATGGACACACCAGGTCCTACACCCATTTCCGATCACAAGAACATCAGACAAACATATTTTCCATCGGTGTAAGTGATTCAACACAGGTTGTGACCTCAGTCCAAGAAAGCACAAATTATTGTGACAAAATACCAGATACATGTAGATTGTAAAAATCTATAGTGGTGAAAAAGTAAACAGTTGTATGTAAAGAGAAGACTCAATAAAGATGTGTATTTAATAGTAGTGCTTGAGTGAATGGACCACTGTTTAAGTCTGATGCCATATAGTGATGGTGTTGCATCGGACTGTATTAAAGTGAGTTTCTCATCTCTGTGCCCCCTCATTCACAATGTAACTGAATTGCATCATACAGAGGAAGACATTTTAGAGTGGTGGAATGTAACAAAGCACATTTACTCAATTACTGCAGCTACTTGAGTAAAGATTTAAGGCACTTGAACTTTACTTCAGTGTTCCAATTATATGCAGCTTTATAACTCAGGCAAATATTGTAGTTTTTACTCCATTACATTTGTCTGGCAGCTTTTAGTTACAGTTCAACAGTTTGGAATAAAAACCTTTAACAACCCTAAATCTGCTTATGGGGAAATAAAAAGGGAAGGGAATCAGCTGAACAACTAATTGTCACAAAGCTGAAAAGCTGTTTATGTCGATGAAACTTTTTAATATGAGGCTGTCACAGGACAACAACGCCACAAATATGTGATGATCTTATAGACTGCGATGCATTACTGGAGCTTGTTAATTAATTACCCAAAAGTACATAAAGTAGTTCAACCTTAAATATCTACAGCTGTAAAAATGCAACATACAGATGAATGCAGCAATAATTTTAATCCAGAAACATGAGATAAAGAAGTAAAACTGTGACAGGGACCATTTAATTGCAGAATGAGTACTTCTGATACTTCTCTTTAAATACTTGCATGCTTCTACTGAATCAAACTTTTGAATGCAAACTTTTAAGCATCAAGGAGTATTTTCACAGAGCAGTGTTTCATCTATACTTTTTGCACCACTGTCAGTGAGTGACACAAGAATAATAAAAATAATAAAAAAAGCTGCATTGTTTGACTGTCACCACTGACCCTGCAGCGTCCCCAGGTCACTGGGTGCAAACCATTGACTTCACACTCTGTGGTGCAAACACACATGAAAGAAATGCTTTGGATTTTGCCTCCTTTTCTTTTAATCTGTTGAACAAAGAAACAGCGGGTATAGAGTAGAGACTACAGCTCGAGTCTATACAGAGAGCTGTCATGAGAGAGAGAGAGAGAGAGAGGAGGGATGGGTTTCCATATATGGGCATCTCTACTACGGAGAAAGCACGCGCTCAAACACAACAAACATCACCATCTCACGTGCACCGACTGGCTGCGTCTTCAAACTTTATGTTAAACTTTAAAAATCATTTTACCTGCCACTCAAGCACACCTTTAAATTCTTTTTTTTAACCTTACCGGGAAGGTAAATACTACGTAATACGTCCGTTCTTCCATTCATCAGTGGAAAAAAAGCTCCGCCTCCTTTACGTCATTGTGTTTATAGTTCCCGCCCCTCCCGGATGGTTAAATGGAACGAACCCACAACCGGGCGGGATATTTCATCAGCCACCTCGCCTCCTCTAACTCGTCTCCTGTCCTCTCTGTCCTTTCACCGCTCTCAAACCCTGAAGACTGTCAAAGGTAATGTCCTTCGCCGGGCTCTTACTGATGTTCTGGGGTAGTTTTTGTCGTCTTTTAGTCGTGTTTCAGCGACATTTCCTCCGTCTCCGGTGCTCAGTTTAGCCGTTTGAAGCGGACTGACGCAATCTCCTCGTGCGTGTGTGTCAGTTAGCGCTCTAACGTGAAATACAAATGAGTCTTTTTTTATTTCACGTTTGCTGATAAAATGAGAGTATTTTAAGCGAGAGGTATGTTTGTTTGTTTTTTTTTGCTCAGGCTTATTTGTTGATTTTATCATTTGAGCGCGGGAGCAGCTGATGCAACATTGGTCGACTAACGTCCGCGGAAAAACCAAAACAAAGTAGTAAGCTGAAGCTCAACGAGCGGTGAGCTCTGCGGAAAAACCTTCAGACGATTTCGATGTTGTATTTCTCGTAAACCGACGGCCTGGCACTTTGCCGTGTTATCACTTCAGGGTTTCCATTCATTGTTTTGGTCCGGGTACACTTCGCTGTTAAGGCGTGGGATGCCCGTAATGCTGCTTTCAAATACCCCGAAAAAGCACCGAAATCCCAACATCGAAAAGAACCAACCTTCTTCAAAACCGACCATACTGCAGAAAAAAAAAGAAATTATTTATTTGCTTATTTAAAATCAAGTCTCTATGCTGCTTCTTAACTGCAGAGACAAATTCAATTAAAAACACCCAGCATTAAAATAACTCATTCATTTTTACTTTTAAAGATACAACAGTAAATACTAACGCAGTATTGAGTTATAACATGTAAATCTAACTACAAAGATTGCCGTATGTGACCGCAAAAAAATGTACACTAGATCAGCCACTGAAGCGCATGTGTGGGTGTGTGTGTGTGGATTTTTTTGCACCGCGGAATTACGATGTTTCCGTGATCTCTTAACGCAACAGTAGCACCACGCGAGAGCCGCCGAGCCACGTAGCTAGCTCGTGTTTAGCTCCCTGACTGATGGACCACCGGATACACAGACACGGCTCAAATACCATCCTCTTTTTTCAGCACTACTCGTAAGTAAGAGCGCATTAAATGTCCGGTGATGATGTCTGATGTTGGTTTATTTGTAATATCCCGACAACCGCGGGTGACATCAAAGCGTCGCATTCTTCCGGGGTGTTACCACGCGTGTTGCATCAGCCGATTGAAAGACACACCACGATGTTACAAGAAAATGTGATTCAGACCTGCTTACAGAGGCCGGGGGGCGCATGTTACTGTTTGTTAAAATCTAGACATGAGTGATTTTAGCTCAAGACAGCAGAAGACACCCCCATGATATATGTCAGGTTGGATTTGTAAGGTCTTGTTATGGGTTGTTGTTAGTTACTGACAGGTTTAGCAGCATTACCAGGCGTAAAGTTCCCATTTTTTTGTACGCTTGAACTTGTTAAAACTCGTCAGACTATTGAGGGAAATGTACACACACCACACCTTTTTATAAAAAAAAAAGTAATCCAATACAAAACCCTTTTATTTGTAAAGACTCATGTTAAGCAAGTTTCCATCACTGGTGTTAGTCTCAATATTAGTGACACCTCTGAGATTAACAGCAGGTCTACTGTGAGGCTGTTATAGTTGGAGTCAGGTGTGGTCATTTCACCAAGTAGTTTCATAACAGGGATGTGGCAGGCTACTTTTTGAAGGCTGTGCTGCAAGTCATATGTTCTCTGTACATTAGTGCAATCGCCAAATTGTAATTCACCATATAAAGACATAATGTTTCATAAGGAGGCCAGCTTCAGTCCAGCTGTGTCCGCCTCTTGACCAATCCTGTCTATTGGGAGTGTGATTCAAGTTATTTCTAAGTAAATGGAGGAAAAGTGAAAATAACCAGGAATGTTGTGTGTCATAACAGGTAGGGTGTACAATTATTTTAACATCACCAGTCTCCTTATTAGGCTCTGCATCTGTATGATTGTGGTATATTTTGTTGTTAACCAGCATCAAGTCACACTTTAGATTTGTTTTTGTGTGTGTGTATTTATTGTGAGCAGATTTCAGTGAAAGGATGAGAGATGTGGCAGCCTGGGAACAGTTTTATGCGACACTGCTGTCAGGTTCCTCAGCATTCCTCTTCTCATTTTCTCTGATCTGGGGGGGTAAGGGGGGTGGGTGGAGCTTGGCATTCATGTGGGTGCAGCTGACAGGTTACCCTTTTGTGATAATATGTAGATTTGTACTTGTGGACTGTTAATGTTAATGGTGCTGGCATTTGGTTACGGGAAAGTGAGCAGATTGTTGGTTTGTCACATTCCATCTCATAGCGAGGGCGTTTTTTTTGGCAGGAGCGGAGGTTTTCAGCCCGAGTGACTTAAAGCGTTGTCCAGTTCAGTCTCAGCAGTCGGTCTCGTCTGCACATACATGAGCGCACTTTTCCACGCACACGGCCCTGTGAAGCTTTATACATACAAAGATATATTTCTGGTTCAAAAGATGTACTATTTCTGACTTCAAACACCTGGAAAACCATTGTGTGTGGTGTCTGAAGAATGGTTCGCAGACTGTGCGGACAGTTATGATAGAGCGTATCTTCATAAGTGACCTTATGCAAGGTCACTTTTACTCCTTTCAGTGGCTGTTTTGGCCCAGCAGGGTACTGAACATGTTGTTCCCCTTGTACAACTGGCCCACAAATGACTGTAGCAAGAACAAGAAGCACATTATTCCTTTTGGGCGTGGGCAAATGTACATATTTATTAAGGCACACTGATATAAGCTCTGTGTATCAATAAATATTTACCTATTTTGACACGTCAAAATTAGCCTTTTAAACAAAGGCCTTCAGTTTTTACTCCTAGAATAAAAAGCAGCAGATAAAACGATTCATTTTAAGTTGATTTATTAGCAGAATTTTGTAATATCAGCTTCATTCATCTTTCAACCGACGTATGCGTTGTTGTTGTTGTTGTTGACGACAACAGTGTCCGTCAAAACAAAGCCGTGCGTTGTTTATATTGGTGCACAAGCTATAATGAGGTTAGCAGGTTTGTTACTTACTTCTCCAAGTAATCCTCTTACAGTCTGTGGCAGCAGTGGCAGCAACACTAAGTCAAGTAACAGGACCATTATCCCTGAAGCCTGCTGTAACCAGAGCACACAGCCCGAGTGGTTGGTCGTAGTTCTCCAGATAAAGAGCCTTTTTAGTTTGAAGGAATGTAAAGATACTCTGGTTGTGTTGTTCCCTCATGGTCACACACTAATATCTGCATCCCAGCAAAAGTCATGTGTGTCATTTCAGTAACAGGAACAGAAAATGGCTGCAGGTAGTAAACTATTTTTTTCATTTCCGTGCATTTGCGGTGTGGTGTAGTAGAGCATGCACTGCACACGGCACTTTATTTTTTGAGCCACACCCCCCCCCAAAGCAACCTGGCATAAATCTGCCTCACTTACGCAAACGGGCACCCTCGTGAAGACCACAAGGAAAAGATTAGCAAGTGCCTGACGTGACGGACGGGAGGCATCGAGGAGGGTAAAGGTGACTACAGTGTGGCTTTAATGAGACCCCCCTAAAGTGAGGTCATACAGCAAGCAGGTTTGCAATTGTGATGTGGGAACTGTGCCATGACTCAGCCTGCAGACATGAAAGAAAATCCTCAGTCGGAGGGGGAAATCCAAAGAAACCCCACAAAAAACAAATGTTTTTGAGTTTCTGTCGTTGGATTCATTTTCATTGTCCAGTCCTCTGTGTTTTACGGCTTTGCTGTTAGCATAGTTTCACTTAAGCGCTTTTGTCCTGCTTAGTGAAGGATTGTGCGGCACTGGGCGAACCCCCTGAGGAGATCACAGCCAGCTGGGCACAGTAGCTCGGTAATAAATGTTTATTGACATAACATTGACACTGTCAGATCTCAGTTTCCTGGTGTGCGAGTGGAAAATGCTGCTGGAATGTCTCACCAAATTGGGAGTGGGAGAAAATCCACCGTGTACCAGTTTCCCATCGGTCTTCAGAGAGCTAGATGTTTATTATTGAGTGCTCCCTGTTTTTATTGTCATTGTTTGACCGTGTTTGTCTTCTTTCTCCCAACACTTAACTGTACCGGGCAGGATATTCTCTTTTGAAATGGTAAGGCTAGAAGTGCTTTGAAAAAGAGGTTATGTTATTTTTATATTATTAATAGAATATTGTCATTGTGCTGAAACATTGTGCGGGCTTGTATCCTGTGTGCTGTGAAGAAGAACAGGCCGAAATTAGACCATAGCATAATCTACAGCTGAGAGTCTTTCATTTCATAACGGTCTACTGTACCGTGTGACCTGAACCTCTGCAGGAACTGAGCCTGTGGACTTTGTTAGGCTGTGGTGATAGACCCCCCTCTGCAATTTCTTAGTATTTTACATACCATACTTTCATCCACCACCTGAAAGTACCTGGAACTTGAATTGGAGTCACCTCCTATTTGTTGTTTGCCTCGTTTCATACATTTAACAAGCACATTTTTTCTGAGATCCAGGCGAACCACAACACTCGCACGTCCACAATCTTCCACGACAGTCGGCCTGGCTTTTTTTTTCCCCCGGGTTAGTGTTTCACCTCTCGTCTTTGCTGCTTGACTGGTGAAGTGACTGATAGGCCTGAAACGTCCGTCTACCTCCTCAGCACTGACATGGTGGAATCGGGTGTCATTGCATCGAGAGCTTCGGGCTTGGTGCAGCGTTGCTTTCGACGCCACTCCACCCCATGAACCCTGACATCAAGCCTCTGGTTGAAAAATCTGCCATGCTGCCACACTAAACATTCACAGCACAAGCAACGTTCAGGGTACTGTTGTTAGGACTGCTGGAGAATTTCTTCCTCATGTTGTTGCCCCAAATCAATAGAGTCCATCCTTTTTAATTGCTAAAAAGCTAATCATTATGCATGTTCTCCCCTTCAGGACAGTGGAGTTCTTTTTTTTTTTTTTTTTTTTTTTATCATGCAGACTTAAACTAACCATTGTCACTTTGTCCAATTGTTAATGGACAGTCGTGGTAGTTGTAGTAGTCATGGAAAAACTGTGTAGTATTTGCAGAAGAGAATCTTGCCTCGCCCCGTATTAGAACACAAATAACACCATGCACTGGTGGACTGATAATTATTACTTTACTTTTCATTTCATATAACTGTATTGTATTACTTTATCAAAATAAAAGAGTAAATGTTAGACAGCCACATGCCGCAATAAAAAAACAAAACAAACGCGTAGTAAGAACATGGTACGCTGAGCCACAGAAGCCAAGACAAATGTTGGATTGTTAATGTTTACTCTCACTCATTCACACACACTCTTCATGTGTAAAGTGTTGGTCTCAGCATTGTACTGGGACACCTTTTTTTTAATTCTAAAAATTTATGAAGCCAGCTTTATATACTGACAGTTCTTACCCTTCAAAATTACTCCTTCCTTCTTTAAAAAAAAAGCACCAGATTGATGCCCCACATGAGTTTTCACCCCTGCTTTCTGACAGGACAGTTATCATTTATAAAATTAGACTGGCACATACGGAAGTGTGTTTTGTTTTTTGACATCCTGTTACCACTCCCCAAACTTTTAAAGTTACTTTCAGACAGTGATTTTACAGTAGTCCTTTCTGCATGCAGGCGTGTGTGTGCTGGTCCATCCAGGAACCTGACTGCCTCCAAAGACAAACAGATGTTCTGGTCAGATGTGCTCTGCCGTGTGTCCTTGGCCTGTTTGAACTACTCCCTTGTGTGTGTGGATTTTACAGAAACAGAGTAATCATTATCATTCACCCTTTCCCGAATATCACAACCTGCTGACGTAAATATGTTGCAGACCGTCCTTGAGGATGGTTTCTGTCTGTGTATTTAAATCATTACTACTTCATGGGTAGTCTGTCAGTGTTACTATGTATTTCATTTTGATCTGTTCAAACAATAACTCCTAGTGCTGTAGATCTGTGTGAGAAACTGCACATTTATTTTGTTTCAAAAATTTATTCAGATATTAAAGCAGATACCTGACACTTTACTCAAATAGACAAAGTTCATTTTTACATATACAACAGTTAAAGTAAAACCTTTTTAAATGACATTTTATCATATAAATTCACTGAGGAATTACAATGCTAATGTAGTTACAGGGTTAAATAGTTTCGTGTAGCTTTTATATAGAGGAAGGGTGAGTTTTTTTAGAAGCAGCATGTGTTATCTGTATATCAACCTTCTCCCAGTGCAGCTGGTTCACCTTATCAAGCTGCCGGTTCACGCTGTCCTCCTCTCCCTTGTTGATATTAACTTGCAGTTTCAAACCGTATAGTCCCTGCACAACCTCTTGCATTCCCAGGCTTCTCCCTGTCGGCCCCGGTCTCCTTAAACATCACACAGGTAGTGGAGTGCCCTTTCTCGCAGTCAGGGAGTAGTGAGGAATCATGCTAGGTGTTCTTTTGTTTTCATAGGGGTGCGTGTTGCGGCAGGTTTATTTTTCGAGGCAAAATTAAGATTAATTTTAAGCCTGGTAGGATGGTATTGGGTTTTCTTTTGTCTTTATGAGGTCTCTGTGTGCCCCACTGTGTCTCATGATGTGTTACCATGTTGTAAGAGATGAAGGTATGAATTCCTGGAAGTTGTGTAACCGGTCATTGTACTCTTCCTCATATATTTGAAGTTTTTTTTCTTTCTTTTTTTCCTGCCAAACCTGATGGACAGACACACTGACTACTGTTTTTTTTTTTTTTTGCTTTTTTTTTTTTTGCTTTTTTTTCCAGGAAAGTTTCTAACATCTCTGCTGTTACCTGTGTTCAGTTGAAATGCAAACCCCACTGAGACACTGTAGCACAGGTTATCAAGTTTATTTGTATATCATACATAAATTTGTCAGGTTGGTTTATAAAGCCGGGGCGCGAGAAAACATCTCAGGTTGACGTTTTCTGTGATTGCGGTTTCCCTGCAGTTTGTTGGAAAGAGAGGATGCTATAATCCTGCTGCACCGTGCCACAGCTGTGTGTGAAATGTAAGAATTTGGCAGTTACTGAATAGTTCACTGTTTTGAGATTCTGTTTTCTTGTTTGTTTTTTTTAATAGGTCCTAATCTGCTGTGACCACAGACCCTGCTACTTCCTGTGCTTTTTGTGCGTGAGTCAACACACCTACACCAAAGGACCAATCATAAGCAAGTACTTGGTTTACCTACCCATCTGGCCAAAGCACTTCTACAGCCAGTCCAGTCACACTGTTGTGTCCTGTTTAAGCTGTGTCAATAACACCCACCCACACTAGAAGGATTAAAAACACATAGCCTGGTTCAGCACCCACACACTCACAGCAAATATGGCAAGCAACCTGTCCAACTTCGGCAAAACCCTGCTACGTCGCCGGGCATTAAACGGCTCCGGCGAAGAGTCCCAATTTGCCCGCTGCCTGTCTACCCTGGACCTCATCGCCCTGGGGGTGGGCGCGACACTTGGCGCCGGGGTCTACGTCCTTGCTGGCGAGGTTGCTCGGGAGAAGGCGGGACCTGCTATCGTCCTCTGCTTCCTCATCGCTGCTCTGTCCTCCATGTTAGCCGGCCTATGCTACGCTGAATTTGGGGCCCGTGTCCCCAAAACGGGCTCCGCATACCTTTACAGCTATGTGACAGTTGGAGAAATCTGGGCCTTCATCACGGGGTGGAACCTCATCCTCTCATATGTAATAGGTGAGTTATTGCAGTGCTTTTCAACTAGAATATGAGAATCTATACCAAAGACAGGAACTGTAGACAGGAAAAGGAACCACATTGAAAAGGAACCAGTTGACTTACACAACTCTTTTCTTTTAGGTACGGCCAGTGTGGCCCGGGCGTGGAGCTCAACCTTTGACAACCTGGTGGAGCAAAAGATCTCTGGCTTCTTTAAAGCCTCCATGGAAATGAAAGTCCCGGGGAAGGTGCTGGCAGAGTACCCCGACCTGTTCGCTCTCATTCTCATCCTGCTGCTCACTGGTGAGTTAACCCTGCTCATGATCAGTTATTCTTCTCAGTTGTTTGGGTCAGGATCTTCTCTGGGGGTTAGAGGGTTGTGTGATGATTAATACATGAAGGAGAAATTTAAGAATGCATTTTGTATTCAAATAATTTTCTGTAATCTTACTTTTTTAAATTGTGAAAAACTGGACCATTTTTACATATAAAATTCTGTCCGTCTTTGGTTAAACTCAGAGAAATGCAACCTGTGACAAAAGGTTATGAAATAAACATTGCTTCATTTTAATTAGCCACAAAGCAAAACAGACTGGGAACCACTGAATAGCTTTTTAATGTGCAGATGAATTAAATCATTTTAAGCTTAATTAAATACTGTCTTATTCCAAATGAGGCCATTGGTTTAATTATTGCAATCCACATTAGCATAACCATTGTTAGCATTGTCAGAACAGTTGTCACACTAATATTTCAGCTAGTGTGGCATGCCAGTAGCAGTGTCAGGAAAAGAAATAATTGGTGGATTGGTGTTGATGACTGATGGCATGTTGGAAGCAATGAAATTCAAACACTTCCACCCACATAGCAGGACATGTTGTTACTGGTGATGAAATCTGAATGTTCTCCTCTCTCCCCGTCTTCCCCTCTCTTCCTGTCTGCGATGCCCTCAGGACTGCTGGCCTTTGGCGTGAGCGAGTCGGCGCTGGTGAACAAAATCTTCACAGGCATCAATCTGGTGGTCCTGGGCTTCGTTATCATCTCTGGCTTCGTCAAGGGGAACACGGCCAACTGGAATCTGACGGAGGAGGATTACATCAGCTTCGTAAATGAGACCAACAGCAGCAGGACGTTAAAGTCAGTATTTGACAGGTGCCTCTGTTAGCAAATTAGCATTACATTAAAGTGGTTACTGTTTCCTTTTAACAACGCATATCTCTTTTTCATCCACTCAGAGTTGAGGAGGAATTTGGCATAGGTGGTTTTGCTCCATTTGGCTTCTCTGGTGTACTGTCTGGTGCTGCCACCTGCTTCTACGCCTTTGTGGGCTTTGACTGCATCGCCACAACAAGTGAGTGGTTTCAACATTTCCATGATACGCCATGTAGAGCAGGGGTTGACAAATACAGCTATATAAACAGTTTACACACAAATTAATCACACATTACGATTTTATGCTTCTTCCAACTGTTGCTAAACCTGATTGGGTCCCCCCCCCCCCCCAATATGTTCTCAGGCTTAAGGCGAAGAAGCGAAGAACCCCTATGCATGCGCTCCATACCTATCGGCATTGTGGCCTCGCTGCTGATCTGCTTTATCGCCTACTTTGGCGTGTCTGCTGCTCTTACTCTGATGATGCCGTACTACCAGCTGAACACCCAGAGTCCTCTGCCTGAGGCCTTCACCTACGTGGGCTGGGAACCCGCCAGGTACATCGTGGCTGTCGGCTCTCTCTGCGCTCTGTCTACTAGGTAAGGAAAGAAATGGGCTTTCTTGCTATTATGTGTTTACATAGTGCCCCAAATCTTTTAATATCCAGTGAAAATACTAACTATTGATCTTCCTTCAGTCTCCTGGGCAGCATGTTCCCCATGCCCCGTGTTATCTACGCCATGGCAGAGGACGGACTGCTGTTCCGTATTCTGTCCAGGATAAACACTCGCACAAAGACCCCTCTCCTGGCCACCATCGCCTCAGGCATTGTTGCAGGTAAGCTCCTCATCTCCATCTGCTTATTTTTGTTTTGATTCACGTTTTGTTCATTGCTTCGAGCCAGTAGTTGCCAGTCTCTGTCCTGTGCCGTTGAGTCAGTTGAGAGTCGTTGTTCATAGTCTGCCACGGTCACGACTCTGTCGGACTGGCCGGCGGTTCTAGATTAATAAAACAGATATTTCTTTTCCATACCTACATTGTGAGCAGTTTGATCCATTTAAACATTTATTTTTGACGGGCAACAGTGTACATTTTTCTCAGACATTTTTCCTACACTTCCTTACAGCCCTGATGGCCTTCCTGTTCGACCTGGCAGCTCTCGTTGACCTAATGTCCATCGGCACTCTCTTGGCATACTCTTTAGTGGCCATCTGTGTCCTCATCCTCAGGTAAGCACCTGTTGGTTCTCTCCTAGCACAGTCTCAAAGTGCTCTGAAGTTTTAATCATGTGTTAAATACTCTCTAGCAGCTGCTATGTGCTAATGTCATTGCCAAGTACCAGTGGAGCCAGTTGAAAAGCGTGGTTATATCATAATCTGTGCAGCTAAAGCACAGGGCTCACAGAAGCTTTACACTCTTAAATAACATTGAACTTGTTAAACTCAACTAAATTTTCTTTGGCAGAAGAATGTACATACATTTTAGGGAGGCTTTTATTTGTATGGGGCCAATATTTTGCTATTGGGGTGGTTTTCTAGTTCACCCCTCTTCTTTGTTTTTGTTTTTTTGTTTTTTTTTGGTCTCACTCTGACTAACCTCCCTGCCTCCTACAGGTACCAGCCAGGCACCCTGAATTCGTCCAGCCAGACAGAGAAGCTGGTGGAGATGGTGGAAGGGGAGAAGGTGGCTGTAAGCGCAGGGGACAGCGGTGACGAGTACGGCATGGAGATGGAAGAGAGGCCGCTCCGGGAGGCCTTCACCTTCAAGCTGCTCTTCTGCCCGAGTGGAAAGATCCCAACCCAGACCTCTGGGAACATCGTCTATGCCACCACTGCTATTATTTGTAAGTGTGCCTGGGGAAACTAAAACTTGTGTCATCTGTTTTTTAGTTAGTTTTTTTTGGATAGAAACTAAGTCAATAAACGGCATTATAAGTAACTTTCTCTCCTTCATATCTCCCTGCAGCGGTTCTTATCACTGTACTGTGCGTTCTTCTGGCTAACTGCCTCCCCGAGCTGATGGCCGGGCATGCAGGCATTGTGTTGCTGTGTGTCATCTTGACTCTGCTCTGCATCGTCTGTGTCATCATCATCTGCAGGCAGCCTGAGAGCAAAGAGGCTCTCACCTTCAAGGTAACGAACCGTCAGAACGTACCATTTTCCCACTTCACTGTGCAGAATCAGGTCAAATTTAAAACAAAGTTATCCTGGCTTTTTTTCACATCCTCCATTTCTCTGCCCTCTCAAGGTCCCTCTGCTCCCTTGGCTGCCCCTGTTCAGTGTTTTTGTCAACATCTACCTCATGATGCAGCTGGACCTGGGTACATGGTGCCGCTTCGCCGTCTGGATGATCATCGGTACAGTTAAACATCACTGCCTCTGTTTTTATATTGAGTTCCACACATTTGTGCAACTGTTTTGTAACTCCCTCTTGCTTCTCCTCCTCCCCGCCTTCTCCAGGCTTCGCCATCTACTTCTTATATGGCATTAAGAACAGCAGTGAAGCTGCCAACCAGTCATCCCCGCGCAAATACGAGCCGGCGATGCAGACCAAGAGCCCCATTTACAGGGGCGCACCTGGCGACAGTGACTTGGAAGCCGGCAGCCCCTGATAAAGACTGATGTGGACCCACGGAGCGTTGCAGAGCATCTACACTCATTTTTGGCTGTCTGGTTGAACTGGCAACCAAATGCTGCAGTGTAGGCGGTCTGGAACGCAGTCCTGGGTTTAAAGGAAGAAGAGGCAAGAAAACACCACACACATCTTACCTCTGACTCGGAGGCTGATTAACTTGATGGCTAGACACTGTGACAGAGCCACATCCTGGTCCATGTGTCTGTTTTAATCTGTCTGTTCGTACTTAGCCTTAGCCGTCTGGATTTCTGCCTATAACACATGCTTTCAATGAACCTGACTAACAAAGCGAGTACCGCGGTGCTCCTCGTGAAGTTGTTCTGATATCTAAAGCCGTTAACTGGAGGAATGTTACACACTGACTGTGTTGCATCTGCTCTCTCTCTGTTTCTAGCGCCCTGTAGCTGTGCGGTAAAGCCGCCGCTATGGGGTGAAATAAGACCTACTACATATATCACTAAAAAATATGACTTGAGCCAGTGAGTTTACGACCGTCGAGACACTCGGATCAGTGAGATATACTTCAGACTGTATAAGAAACATGGATAGATCACAGTAGGGTGTCTAGTTTATTGCACCAGCCTGTTTGTTTGTTTTGTTTGTGCGTAAACAGGGTAGCGTTGAAGCATTGCAGTTTACAGTGTCAGTCAAGATCTCGGTGCAGTTAGGTCAGCAGGTCACAAGCTCGATGCCATTTACACTGTACGATTCAGTGAGGCTGAAGTACATACATGCTTCACAGATGACATTTTAATACACTATCGCCTTTCCGTCTGCCCCCCGCTCCCATACAGTATGTGAGCACAGCATCTTTTAAAATGGTGTGAAATTAGTTGATTATAAATTACCCAGGTTTTGTCTAGTATTGCATACAGAGTGTTAAAAGGGTGTTTGCAGGCATTCTGTGGCCTTTGTTTCAACTTAAACCAGATAATTACAATAGTTTGAAAAGGCTTTTAATATCCAAAAGGGTAAACAGCTTTTCATACATTGAATACTGAAATACACTTTTTTTTTTTTTTTTTTGGTTCATTCCAAAAAAACGTGGGCACTAAAAGATTTGTTTGAATTTTTGGATCCATCTAGTAAATTCATTTACACCCTTGGTCCCGTCTTCTCTGAATACTTTTGCAAGGCTGTGCCCAGATATGCAGGTCTGAGAAAGGTTCAAAGATCTCCACTCAACACGCTCATTAATCACGTAGTTATATTGTGACGGGCTGAAGTATTTAAAGTGTTGAGTCAATCCACCATGAGTTTTTTTTTTTTTTTTTACTTCCTTGTGAAAAAAACAATTTTCACAAAGGTTCTTCTTCAGTTTCCATGGAAACTTATTCTGGGCAGCTTTGTCTGTAAAGCTCCCATCATTTTATTTTACTCTATTTTATTTTTACTGCTATTTACTACTTCTGATAGAATTGTTAATATTTCTATGTCTATAGTGTTGCTTGTTTTGGGATAGCTTACTGTTATGTTTTTTTTTTGTTTGTTTTTTTTCTTCATATTGCCTTCTATCAATCTCAGTCAATTAATACGCTTTTAGGTGTATTGTAATTATTACATGTACAGGTTTTAGTGTGCAGATATTTTTGGTCCCCCTTCGATGTGCTTTGTTTTTTTTGTTTGTTTGTCTATCTTCTGCTGCACCTATCTTGTGGCACCAAATGATTTCAATTGTGATTGTTTCTGACCAAATGAACGTGGTTTTGGAAACTCCGCTTTCCAAAACAAAGTATGACCACTAAAAGTCGGTCTCTAAATTGTGTAATTTAAAATGTTTTTACCCATATCCTCTGGAGTCAATGTAACTTATTGTTCTAGAAAAATACTTTACTGTAGAGTGTACAGTATTTGTTTAAAACTCTGTCTTTATTTGTATAATGCTGTAAATTATACAAACATGAATTCTTTCAAATATGACCCAAAGTATACTTTAATAAGAGATGGTCTTTGACACTTGATGCTGCTGAAATCTGCTAAAACTATACAAATCTTTTTGTCAGATAAAAGGGTCCTGGTGGATGCAATATTGCTTAGAAAATTCTCCCCTCTTTAGACACAGACACCCAAACGTCTGTAGACAGTAGGGAGATTCAGCCAGTGTTTCTAGATGACAAGAATCAACTATCTGGTGCCTAAAAGAACCATCGTTCTGCCTGAGAAAGGCACCTGGGCTGGTAAAACAAGAGTCCAGCTGCATCTATGTAAAATACTGGAGCAGCTGAGGCTCAACTCAGAGAGATTTAAACTCTTTGTTTGCCTGCCTGCGGTAGACCCATATAGGAGGGCTAATTTATCATTAAATGTGATGTGGCTTCGCACCCAGTCAGCCCCTGTGCCTTTCAAAGATCGATACTATCATCGCCCCTCCCAGTTCTCTGTCCTTAAGAGCAATTATCTATTTTTGTCTTTCTGTTTTATATCCTGTACATATGGCTGTCATGTATAAAACGAGCTGTATTTTCAGTGTTTTTTTGTCTTTGTTTTATTAAAAAAAACAATTGATTATGCTTATGGCAGATGAAAAGCCTCTTGTGTTTTATCTACCACTACATTTTTTTCAGACATTTTTTCACTAAGAGCTGGCTGATGAAACAACCTGTACCGGTTTTTATGACTCAGCGGTGACTTTACTACGTGCAGTGCCGTCTTTGGCAGTTAATATGTGACTACCCTCAGACTGTTTGCTAACTTAACAACTTCTGGCTCAAGTCCTGGACATATGTTTTCAATGGTTTTTGGTTGGAAATGGACACAATGTTAACACCTAAAATCAGTTTTCCCTAATAAGCCCACTTTCTACTAAGTGCAACCACCACATTTTATAGAGAACAATTCATTATTTGATTTGTACAACAAAAGGCCCTCTTTCACCCTTACATGTAATTTGTTTGTCAAGAATTAATAACCAAAATCCCAAACCGACATGTCCTCCTCAAGGAACTTTGTCAACATGACAGATTAAAATTATGTTTATGCCATTTCTCACTGAGACTTCCACACAGTTACAAAAAGACAAATGACTCAACAATTATCAAAAAACAGGAGAAACTCTAATAGTGGTCTGAATTAAATTGATAATGAAAAGCATCATTATTATTATAACTGATATTTTTTGTTGTTTTTCTTTATCTCTTGTGAAGATTACAATCTAATTGATATTTGTATATTTACTATATATACTAAATATAAAGTAATGAAATGGACAGCCTCACTATTTTCTACCTTTTACTTCACAAAGGGCTCGCTCAAGAGGGCATTACATGGCAGGGCATTATCAATCCATTTGACATTATTTTTTAAGTAAATAAGTTATGTAATTTAAATTAAGTAATCAACTAAATTTAGTGGGAAAAAATTACCACATTTACCATTGAAATGTATTAGAGTAGAAAACAATCAAGTAAAGTAAAAGTCCCTCACATTTAAGTTCTCTAAGTGTGTTGAAATAGCTTTCCACGCACCAAGTCTGCCCTCTAGTGGATGTTATGCTGAACACAGCATTACATCTGTTAACATTGTCTGCCTGCTACAGTATGTCAGTTTAATGACACAGAGCAGCATACCTCCAATCTTTGCACAAGGCAAATCTTTATTAACATCTCCAGGCATTTATTATTGATGACACTTGTGCTATATTAATCCCGGAGTCAACAACATCAAACAGTCAACTTTGTCAGGGTTTGGTTCCAAATAAATTATATACAGGTTGCGTAATGTGATACCAACATGTTTCCTGCCACCTTGCGGTTGAGATTCGAATATTCACAGAATAAACACACAGCTGTCTTCTACGAACAGGAAGTTGATGCGTGTGTTTAGGCTTCTTTCCTCCAAAAGGCACTCGAAAGAGACACTTCCACTGCACAGTTAAAATGAATTGACTCACTCGCCACTCCCTCTACACTAATCTGACCTGAAGTCTTGTTTGTGGGGTTCAAATGATCCTAATGTGTTTGCTTTCAGTTGCTCCACATATAACAGATACACTGTCACATCCCCAAGTAACGAATTAGATGCTTCATTGATTCTGCTCTTTGTGATTTGAAGTCCAGATACTGAATGGCTATTTACAGTTTATCAAAAATAAAAAAATTACTTTCTTTCTTTGGAAATGCTGATTCAAAATGGAGGCATGCATTGATTATAAATGTGGATATGATTGAATCTATAAATGGATTGTAGGCATTAAGTGTGAGAAGAGATTATAACCTGAAGGTGCCGGGTAATGTTTAAGAGCAGGCTTGATATTCAAACAAACTCATAAAATCAGTTTCCAAAAGTATGGAGCCCCAAAGTGTTCAATATTTAATAAATTTACACATGATTATGAGATATAATTACATGAATAAATTGCATACAAATTAAAAATATATTGTATTTTATATGAAAAAATCTTTTGGAGTTCATTTTTATTTCATAATAGATTTTTCTTTGCATCTGTACTGTGCATCTGTTGTCATTTTCACTCCCACGTTGTTTATTAATATGTACTTGTGCGGATCTGTCCAAAACTGTTCTTATCGTCAAATAATGATTTTCAATCATTTCCAAAATTGTTTCACAAATTGTTGATTCATCTACATATTTTACACAATGTATTCATATGATTATTTATTTCAAAACATCTTTTTATTTATTTAGTATTGTAGACTTGGGGGCTCCATACAAAAGGCTTTAAGGTTGTGTCTAAACTGTTCTCACCAGTAAACCAACACAGAGCAGTAAACATGAAAACTCACCATACTGATAAGAATCCTTGCTATGATCGGGTTATGATGGCTATCAGTAAGCAGCTACAGTAACTTTTCCTTCCAGTAAATGTACCATTGAACATTTTCACAGTGCAAACTCTTGTTTGTCAGCACACCGCAGTCAAACAAACACAAGAGTATCTCAAACTTTGGTTCAATTTGAGTCCACTTTCATTTTCCTCCACTCCCTTTATGTATTAAGCCACTTGGATTTGTAGTGCAGTACAATCAGTGAACATGTCTTCCTGTCTCGTCCCTCTGACTGGATAAAGTCTGTACAAGGTTGGAGTATTCTGAGTGTTACGGATGTTTCAGTCTTGGCATCACTGATTCGGGTTTAAATCTACATGAGCGTAAAACACACTACACCGACAGTATCAGTCTTCAACAGATTGGCGCCAACAACATAACTGGCCACCGGAGTATAACTGTACACATCAGGAAAGGCCAAATGTGCAGTAAAGCTCAAGTGTTGGTAAGAGCTGCAAAGACAGCAGGGTTATTACAGTCACACACACATGCACACAGAACAGTGAGGGGGTTGGGATGCTTCTTGTGCTTCTATGCCTGTTGGGAACAACAAAGTGTCTTAAAAGTTTGGAGCCATAGTCACAATGTCTTATATATAGAGGTGTGTAGCAGGGAAATATTATGAGTCTCAAAGAAGATCCCCTACAGCTGTAGTCCACTGAAATATTACCACCTGTCACCCCACACGCCACAGCCAGGTAAATCAGCAGAGGCATTGTCGGCTGCCCTTGGAAACCTCCTCGGAGGAGTGGACGGTGTTGGGAACAAATCCACTCTTGACGCCCTCCCAGCCGTCCTGGATCTTGATGTCCCCGCTCCGTACCAGCTCGAAGATGTCCCTCGTCAGCTCCACAAACGCCTTATGGAAAGGAAGCAAAAATCAAAACCAGATTGTGAAGGATCATTGCGCAGGCATAAAAAATGTGACTTTGGCAAAAGGCAAAAGGGGATGTTTTATTCAGCAGCTTAACAGAAAGAACTACTTTTAAGTTAAATGTGTTAAAAATAAATGTAAACGTGTCTTGAAAAAGTGACAATGACCACATCTCCAATTTAAACCATCTCCATGACAACTGAGCATCTCTATCTGCAACAAAAAGTCACGAAGCGACTGGCAAGTTTGTCCAACTGCTGTTTTCAAAGTTGAAAGTGACCGTGACATCCACACCTTCTCCACGTTGATGGCGTCTCGTGCGGACGTCTCCACGTAACGCATCCCGAAGGCCCCTGCCAGCTTCTCCGCCTCCTGCTGGGTGACCTGACGCTGGGCCTCCAGGTCACACTTGTGGCCGACCAGCAGGAAGACGATGCTGTGCGGCTGGACGTGGCTCTGGGCCTCTTCCAGCCAGTTGTGAACGTTCTGGAAGGAGCGGCGGTTCGTGATGTCGAAGAGCAAAAGCCCGCCTACTGAGTTACGGTAGTAAGCTCTGGTGATGGACCTAGATAGGTAGGTAGGTAGGTAGGTGGATGGATGGATGGATATATAGATAGATAGAGAAAAGAAAATTTTAAGAATTATATCTTCAGACAGAACTAATGGACTTGGCTGCAGGTAGAGATGTGGTTATGCAAGTAAAACACAAAACACTTGTTAGTAGAATCAGTGGGGCTTTTGTTGAGTTTTTGGGGATTTTTTTGACAATCACCAGACTTGTGCTTTATAGTAAGTTTTGTAGGATTGAATTTACATTTAACGCCAATCTGAGGAGACACCCAGCAGGCTTAGGATGGAAGAAAAGATGTGTTTAGGTGAGATTGGTGCGATTAAACACACGCAGACGTAGCAGAAATCTGTGTAAGGTCTCTTTATTGGTCCCGATGCCGCTTTGTGGACGGACAAAGAGAAGCATCGAGAGAGGAGGAGAGATTTCCGTCTTTACCTGAACCTCTCCTGTCCCGCAGTGTCCCAGATCTGCAGTTTGATTCTTTTGCCCGGCTCGATCTCCACCAGGCGGGAGAAGAAGTCCACCCCCACGGTCGGGTCCGACACCTGGGCAAAGCGGCCCTCAGTGAACCTCCGGATCAGACACGACTTGCCGACCGTGGAGTCTCCGATAACGATCAGGCGAAACTGATAAAGCCATATCGTCTCCATGTCTGAAATAAAACCTGTGGCATAATAAAATCACATATTAGCACTTGTTTTGTCTGACCGACAATCCAAAAACAAAGATCCTGAGTTTACTGTCATATGTGGCACAGAAAAGCAGATAATCCCGACATTTTTAGAGGCTTACACACAAGCAGCAAAGGTTCAGTGTCACGTTTCATCGATTGATTGATCAAATTGCTTCAGCTGTCATCCGTATTGCTACATTGTTTTGACCTCTTCTTATGCATATAATCTTTTAAAAAGATAACTAAACTGAAATGGAAACTGTTTAAAGCCGAAGATTGAGCTTTATTTACTGATGATGCTGCTTAAACACTGATAAACCGAAGCGCACTTTGACACTCAAAAAAACATGAAATCTAAAAAGTAGTCTAGCCTCAACCTTTGAAGTGTAAATGAGGAACAATATGAACTTTTGTTTTGCTTGTAGATCCTTTTCCACACGCGAAATAGCTTAACGTGAGGTCTTCTGCCACACATTCAAACTCACACATTTCACAGGGAATAAAATGACAATGAACGAAACAACACCTTAACAGTTACAACGGCATCGACAACCTCCTCTTCGGAAGCAGAGGATGTGTTTAAACACATTCATATCAAACATCCAACGAGGACCGCGTTGACCAGATGATGGGCGACTCTTTCTTTGGATCGCGGCTGCCATCCTGAGGAGGGAGTGATGGGCTCCTCTCCTCTCCTCTCATCTCAGCAGCCTCCATGTGATTCACAGTTGGGTGATCTAATTTGAGGGGAAGGGGGGAGGGGTGGTGGGGGATGCAAGGCCACTCCTCTCCAACTCAATAAACACTGGCGTAGTCAGCCCCCATGTGTGGATGGCAGACCGGCTGTTTTAACACACAATGAATGAGGCCCGTGAAGCTGGAGGAAGAGGAGGTGACAGATGTGATGATGACAGATCTTCACCTCTGATTCCTGACGGGCCTCCAGTGACTCTCACAGTAAGATGGAGGGAGGCTGTTTTGGATCACGAGGCCCGGCCAGCTCAGCCTAAACGCTAACAGGAGCATTATTATTATATCTCACCTAACACAACCTGATGAGAAGCGGTGAACGACGGCCCACCTTTAAGCGAAGAGCTCAGTGGAAAGCGGACCCCATGTCGATGATTGTGCCTTCTAGAAACGATCCTCGGGAGCAGCTCGTCTCGTGGGAATAAGCGACAACAACACGCATCACCTCAACCTTCCGGTGCACCGTCGGAGCTGCTCCCGGTGTCTACGGGTGAGAGCCGCCGTGCAGACCGACTGATGCTGCGAGCCGCGGGGTCATCTCACTGCTGGTGTTGGGAGCATCCGGCTAACAACAGATCCGCGGCATCTCCTCTCTCTCTCTCTCCGCGGACGAAATGGCAGCAGGACACAACAGCAGCATCCATCCATCCTCTCTCTCTCTCTCTCTCTCTCTCTCTCTCTCACACACACAGCCTCTCCTCCTCGCCCTCATCAGCTCTCCTCAGCACCATTACCGTAACTGCACGCAGAGCGGCGCAGCGGCAATCAGGGCGCTGCAGGGCGCTAGTTGCTGCTGCCTTCAAAGGCTGTAGGAACAAAAAAAAAAAAGAAAGAAAGCTGAGTAAATATGATCATTTTACCTGATCCTGCGACCCTGCTGCTTGGCTTAACATCTTTATTTGGTATCAAAACACACCAGAAACGTGTAATCGCATTGGCAACCTAGTATTTGTCTTAAAATAAAACGACTAGGAAGGACACACAACATCAACCAACATTAATGCTAATATTATTTATTCATTCTTATATTGTTGCTATTAATATGAACACTTTATCCTCGAAATATCAGATTTTCCTCTCAGTGGTGAGATACTGCACACTCAAATAAAAATATCCAGAGTTAAATTTATTGTGATTATTTTCAGGAGTGTGGTTAAAACATAGGTATACACATAAATAAATAGCTACACCTAAATCTTGACTGAAAAATGCTAATTTATAGTATCTCTCTAGGCTATTAACAGGGAGAGATCAAGTACTGTAATTAAATACAATTATGAGGTTCTTATAGTTTACCGAAGCATTTCTATTTCATTCACTTTGACTGCACAGCATGTCAGAGGAAAATGTTTTATTTTTTATTCCACTATATCCATCTGGCACCGTCACACTAGTTACCTTACAAATAAAGATTTCACACACTTACTATACTGATGATCAGCCTCTATATAGGAAAATACAAAAGTGTAGTTAACCGCATTTAACATAGTTCAAATGAGCTCAACCTGCAATATTAAAATGGTGTTCACACATCATGAGATATTAATCTGATAATGTATTATAATAATGTAACACTGAATGCTTTTCAAGTTCTGAATTGATATTTACGGGGAGTCATGAACGCACCAGCAGTTATGAGCAGCTGTAGTGAAGCTGATGTGAAGTCAGCTGGCTCAGCCTGTCATGAGTGATCAAACGGGGGGACTTCAGTGATCTCAGGAGACACTCCTGGCACTTCTTCTCTCGATGATACTGGACCATACCAACATCTCTCCTGCTCTGGATGGAAGAAAATGTCCAACTACTAACATTTGTTGTACTCTTCATAGACTTGTAGTGATCCCTGTGCACCAGCACCTTTCATAAGGTTTCCATAAATCCGCTGTGGAGCTTCATCTCTGCAGAGCTGCAGCCATGCAGCAGGAGCTTTTGTTCAAAGTCCTGGTCATCGGGGACTTGGGAGTGGGAAAAACGTCCATCATCAAGCGGTACGTCCATCAGATCTTCTCCCAGCACTACCGAGCCACCATCGGGGTGGACTTCGCTCTGAAGGTGCTGCAGTGGGACAATGACACTGTGATCCGGCTGCAGCTGTGGGACATAGCAGGTGTGTTAAACTTTTACATCCTGGTTTACAGGCGTATTATGCATCAGGTGGTTGTTAAAACCATAAAGCTCCGTGCGGAGATCAAGACTGGGGTTTGGTCTCTGTAGGAGAGAGAGTGGGTTTTGGGATCTTTGGAAACAAAAACCTTCTTGTTTCCCTTTCAGCAGCAGTGAAAACCTGTCAGAACTTAAAGCTTTTTCTGGAGATAAACTTTTACAATCAATCAGAGGGCAGTTTTAGGAAAGTGAGAGTGAAAATATCCAAACATTAGAAATATGGTGCAAAACCTCTGCAACCTTTCAAAGACTTTATGAGTCTTAAAGGTCTTGTTTTCTAACTGTGCAGTAAGATTGTATAAACTGGTTTCCAGCTGTGTCTTGAAAAAGACGGCCAGCTGCACTAGAATACAAAAATATGCTGTATTTGGAAACTCTGTGATAAACATATATAACATAATAATATTGAGATTCTTGCAGTGAGTGAGGTGAACTCCCAGTCGGAGTGTGTGTCTGTCCGCTGGTGCTTGTGTCCCTCCCTGTCATTTCATGCCTGGGCGAGGAATGTGGATCTTGTGCCTGGCTGTGACTCAAATGATCCCATGCTCATAATATCAGTCACATGAGGGCGGCTACTGTAGGATAAACACACACACACACACACACACTAAAACTCACACGCCTGTATATTTGTCACTAATAGACCTACGCTGTGAGTTGATTTGATTTTACGGACTTGAAAGGTGTCTTTACATAAAGTGTGTGTGTATGTGTGTGTGTCTGATGGCTGCCCATGCATCCCAGGACAGGAGCGGTATGGGAACATGACTCGTGTCTATTACCGGGAGGCTGTGGGGGCGCTGGTGGTGTTTGACGTGACGAGGGCCTCCACGTTCGATGCCGTGCTGAAGTGGAAGGACGACCTGGACTCCAAGGTGAGGAAAGTCGACACACCTGTGGTCAGCATCCAGGAAAGGAGCACAGACTGAGAGATTTCTTTCAACCACAACTTAAAACCACGCTTGTATCAAAAGTCAGGGCAGTGCTGTTGTTGTGGTTAAATCAGATACAGTAGTGAAAAACTAAGGAGGCATCAATAGACTGCACACAAGAGCACATTTGTATTTTACAACCAACTTTGTTTTGTAATGCTCCCGAAAGGGAGTAAGAGGCAAATGATACGACGCTTGAGTGGCTAAAGGCATCAGTATGCTTTAAATGAAGTGCGAGAAGACGCGCCTCCTCCCTTCATGCTTTTCTGATGTCAACTACAGACAGTTTTCTGACACTTTCTTTGCAAGCACAAACGTGGCCATATAATCGTGTGTACAGCAGATAAACTGAGTCAGTTAAACTGAACTTTAGCTGCATAACTAAGTGCACTGCCAAAGTTAAAACAAAAGATCAAAAGTGCAAATGTTTCGACTCAAAGCAATTTTAAGAATCTCTGCATAGCTACTTCAGAGAAACTAGTATATAATTACCACAAATTAGCTAACCATGCTGGGTTAGGAGAGTGTGTGTGTGTGTGTGCTTTATTCCACGAGTGTATCGATATGCTAAAAAATAAAACCTGAGAAAGAAGTTTTGACCGCGTTTAATTCCTCGCCTTCACATACTTGGCTAATCGCTGCATGAAGGAGACGTCCATGTTGAATTGTTGGTTTCAGAAAGCTACAGAAATACACAAATGTGGGAAAGATGTGAGAGGAGGGGATTTCAGACTCTCTTTTACTATCTGATAATCTGATTATACTATCTAACTATACTTTGTACTGAGAAGACTGACACTTGTATCTTCGCTCTCAAGTTCAGATTTGTTAAATCGTACATACCTAAAAATATGAATTATACCACAGTTTGCGCAGTCATCATGTAACTTGTCTTCCTTCTCTCCTAAGGTGACCCTGAACCACGGGAGGCCAGTTCCAGCTGTACTCTTGGCCAATAAATCAGACCAGCTGGGTTCCCAGCAGCCCAAACTCGACTCTTTCTGCAGGGAGAACGGCTTTGTTGGCTGGTTCGAGACCTCTGCAAAGGTACCGGGGGGGGGGGGGGGGGGCCGCAGCTTTTAAAACGAGTCATATTAGCAGAAAAAGTTGGTGGTAACATTTTCCCCAAATCATTTAATTTACTGGTGATTTCCATGAATAAAAGGAACATAAAAGGTTAGAGGGCTTCTTTGATTAAGCCCCAAATTGATGGAGTGTCAATGTGTTGTAAAGGAGCTTGATAAAAGATTTACTTCAGAGCAAAATCACAATATGTAATTTACATAAAAACATAATTTACAGGTGCACAGGTAGCTCAGTGGTAGAGTGTGTGCGCCCATGTATGAGGCCCTGGGCTGCAGTGGACCATGGTTTGATTCCTGGCTAGGGTGCCCTTGCTGCATGTCTTCCCCACCTTTCCTGTCTTTTTTTAGCTGTATCTATAATAAAGGGTAACCCCCCCCAAAAAAAAAAAAAATTAAAAAAAAAACATCATTTACACAGGCTAAAATAACAGCAATGATTTTACAAGTGAAGCCCAGTGTAAAGAGAAATTATTCATAAAGTTGTTGTGTAACTACTGGAAGCTTGGAGATATTTCTTTGCTGTGTTCTCAGGAGATATAGAAATAGAGGAATGTCTGCAGTCGGGTGTGAATTGGCCTTCTGTTACACACCAGGGTGCAAGTCAGAGATGGTAGCATAGTTAGCGACCGATCGATTAGGACAGTGTGTAACATCGTGGTATCTCATCTAGTTTAGTGTGAAAGGTCAGAGTGAGGAGGGAAAATGTCAAGTAAAAAAAAAATGTATGATGTATGTTTGTTGTATTTTCCATTCTGAGTGTGGATTAATGGACACATCTGTGGCACATTTCTGAACCTCATTACCCAGAAATCACATAAAGTGGCATTAGCACATTGCAAACAATACATTCCCGTCAACCTGGTTGTCAGATAGTCACACTGTCACAAAGGAAGCCAAAAAGAGGAGAGAAGAAAGAGGGAAGGAACATTCACTCCACTGTTAAGGTGTTAAAGCGAGACTTTGTGGCATTTGAGGAAAGAAATAACACCATCTTCCTCTTGGAAAAGATGTTCATCACCTTAGTTTTACCTGTTACTGTTTTACCTATGCTAACCAACATCAAACAACATCAGACGTGCTGATATTTGATATTTTCACCTGATGATGTCACAAAGTCATGAGTTTATCCTCAAGAAACATTGAATGTGCATAGCAAATTTCACAGCTTAGACAGACAGATATGTTCACTTAATGGTAGTGCAAGATGAAAGGTCAGGGGATCCACAAAATCAGTAGACCTCATCCTCTGGGGAATATAAATCCATTGCAATAGATATTTCAGTCTAGACCAAAGTGCTAGACTAACCGACATTTTTCCACGGAGTGACACAACAAGCGTGGCTAAAAATACATGACATCTTTATGTTTGTTTCATTCTCAGGAAAACGCGAACATCGAGGAGGCAGCACGCTGCCTGATCGAGCACATCCTGAACAACGAGGATGCCCCGATGATCGAACGAGACCCCAGCTCAGTCGTCCTGTCTGGATATACCAACACCGCGAAAGATCACCTCAACTGCTCGCAATGTCTGAAATGGTGACCAATCACAGACGACCAGGAAGTGAACATCTGTGAGGCCACAGCCCCACAGATAAGGCTGGCTCAGGGACTGTTTGTAAAAAAAAATAAAAACATTTTTATGTACCCCCAATCTTATTGATATAAAAGAGTTGGATCTGTACAAGTGTTCATGGGCTGTCAATTTTTTTATTTTTTATATTTCAATAATAGGTTACAATTCATATTTTCACAATCCCCCAAATGATTCATTTAACCCCCCTTTTGCCAAGGATTGTATTATATCATTTTTTCTTTTAGAAATATTAAAAATGCCTTTAGAGTACTTACATTTGCACTTTTGTCTGCGGCGTAAACTCAGACATAAAAACAAAAAGCCTCTTGCATGCTTTGCGCTTTCACCCAGCCCATCAATGTGCAGTGTGCTTTCAGTCTTTAAGAGATACGAAAACAGTTAAGACTGCAAATGCTGAAAATGTCTGCAGATTCCTAAATTCCATGCATACTGTGAGTGCTGACTATACCACGAAGGCACGAGATGCATTTTTTACCAAAGCAGAATCAAAACTGAATCATTTGTAAGTTTGAGACAGCTATCACAGGATCACAATCAGCAGCCTGTAGAGTGTATACAGAGAAAGGTTCAGTGTTTACTGCACTAACACTTGAGCCAGTGATGTGACGACGACAGTGTTTCTAGCTGCCGAGTCTCCACACCTGAGTGTGACTGAGATCTGGGAAATGTTTTCCAGCAGCTTAAACAGCAGAATTATGTTTGATTTGTTCATTGATTTGTAATATTCTTCTTACACATGTAATAGATTTTAATACAGGCATAGCATGAAAATTAATTGTTGACCTTTAAAACGGTCTGAGTACACAGAAGCAGAAGTTTAATAATTTTAAGAAATATGCTCAGAAGCTATATAAAAGGACTGATCTGAATATAACGTTACAGCCAGAAGCTGCTTAGCTTAGCTTAGCATAAAGACTGAAAACAGGGGGAAATAGTTGCATGGCTCTGTCCAAACAAAATCAGCCTACCAGCACCTAAACATCTCATTCAGTTCAATGTTATATCTTTTGTTTCAAGCATCTATATTTAAACTGAGCAGGAAATGAGCAAATATCTACTATTTATATGTACTGAGTGAAACTTACCAAGGTCATACTACCCATCTGAGGATAGCAGCATTGTTTCTTTGCAATGTTATGTAAGATTAATCCCTTTATATAACATTAATGCAGAGCAAAATGCATTCCGTGTATTCATAATTGCTAATGTGCAAAGACATTTTCTTTCACACTGGATCATAAACTGATGAACTGGAAAATCTGTTCATGCAGGCAACTGCGTAAAAACACACAAGGATCCTTTGCAAATATGTGGAGGAGGTAATGAAGGAGAGTCGATTCAGCAGACATGTCTGTTAAATGGACTCCTCAGTGAGTTGATAAAACCTAAAGGCTGTTGGTGGATTGAGAATTAGTTTAATCAGCAGTAGCGGTGATAAAGTTTAAACCAATTTACGGCATCTGTGGTTCTTCCAGTTTTACTTTACGCTATATATACAGTGGCACCGCCTGTGTGGTTTCAGTCCTTAGTTGCCAGCATTTCAGCCTGAAAAAGTGGATATTTAATTCAATAAAAAAATCTATTTCTTGGCAGTCAAAAATGTGGTATATGCTGCTCTTTCCTGCGCCTTTGTTGAAGCTCCCTCGAGTGTTATTTGAAATTCTATGTTTTCAAATTAGGCGTCTGCTTTATATTTGACTTCACACCCTTTGATGTGTAATAGCCCGGCCTTGTAATGCAACACATTTGTAACTGCATCCTCTGTGGACCAGACTACATGCAATAAAAAATGTATATGTGATGCCATGTGCTGCGCAGTGTGTTTTCAGCAGCGCCGCTCAGTTGGGATCTTTGCATGAATCAAAAGACATCCTTCTCCTTGAGCTCAAGTGAGCAGGTTTCACCCAAGGAAACAAGAAATCAGCCTCGACGCTCACTCGATGAACAGAGAGCAACTGAGCTGAAGTATAGACTTTTTCTTTTTATTTCAGTCTTTTTTTCAGCAAAAATGCCAAAGATTCCCCTATTCAAGCTTCTCTTATGAGGATTTGCAGCTTTTCCCTGTTTTATATCACTGTAAAATGAATATGATTGAGCATGTGCCTCTCACATATCAGCATACACTGGAGTCACAGAGGTAACCATCAGTTTGTACAAATGATTATTAACTGGCAATGTTGCATGTACCATGTTTCTTTATTTCCAGAGTCCTCAAAGATAGAAGATAGAAGATAAAAACAGATTTTAATGCCAATTGCGTGTTTGTTTCCGAATCAAAACAAAGATGGCTGCCTGCTGATGCCTGGATTGGAAAGAGTCCCACCTTTGGAAATGGATTAAAAATCTTTTTCATTTTGCAGTGGATAGATTATTTTCTCTTTGAGGATTCTAAAAACGCTATTTCCAGACATCTTTTGGAAAAACTAACTATTTCCTCTGTGACTCCAGTGTGAGAGGCACAAACAGGGGCCAGCTTTTGGACTGCATTTGAAGTTGTCACCTTGGGGAGGTATAACAGCCACTTTTATGTATCTCCTGACATTTTATAGGTCAAACGATTCATCAACTAATCTCAATAATCAACAGATTAATGGATAAGAAAATAATATTTAGCTGCAGGTCTCGAGGGATGCACCTCCCACTGTAAGGCAAATTAAAAAAATCAACTTTCTTCCAATGGAGATTGCACATTTTCTTCAAAACTGAAGAGCAGTGCCTTAGAGTATCACAGTAAATGTCTTTTGGTTGTGTGAAGCGTTTACTAGGAACTTTCTTTTTTACAATTTAATTAAGGTATATTCCCCATAATAAAAGATGAACCTCCTGTTAGTGAATTCTTTTCACATCACCAGAACCTTTAAAAACCCTCTGCAGACAACGTCACTGAATGCTCCCTGATGGTGTTTACTTAACCATGAAATCTCATTTAGACTCGTACTGGGAATGTTGTTGGAACTAAATGGATCAAACTGGAACAGTCCTGGAAAATGATCATAAGGCTTCACCATATGGGGACAGTTTTCTGCTGTGTCTGCTGGGATTTTTTTTTTTTTTTAAAACACCATAAAGCAGCAGGATAAACTGTAAACTGTGGGGTCACGGGCACACTGATATTATGCAGGAATATTGAGATTACTACCAGTGGTGGAAGTATATTACTCAAATGCTATACATAAACACAAATTGGATGTAGTTGAGTGTTTTCCTTTCATACCTTTTTCTACTCCCCTACAGATGAAAGAGTTTTTAAAATATGGTGTTTTGTTATAAATAAACTACCAAAAAGTAAATAAAGTACAGCTGAAACAATGAGTCGATTAATCAGCTAGCCAGTTGACAGAAAATTAATAATAACCCATTTTGATATGTAATTTTCCATGAAAAAACATTTCATAGCTCAGCTTTACAAACATGAGGCTTTGCTGCTTTTCATTGTATTATTTCAAGATCTATTTTTAATATCTGAATTTGAATTTTGTACTATAGCTTGAAGTAAAACCAGGACTGTGGAGGCATCACTTTAGACTTTTCTCACAATTTTCTGAATCTTTACAAACCAATAAATCAATTGGCAAATAAGAAAGATAATTAGCAGATTAATCTAGAGTGAAAATGATCATAAATTGCAGTGATATACAAAATAATTAAAAACATTAAGTTTAACCTCAGCCAAATAGCCACAGCAGGAAACTCCTGATTTTACATGAATGCATCAGTAATAATAATGTAATGATATAACATATAATAGTATAAAAGTCACTCAGTCGTTTGAGTACTTAAGTACATTCTGATTAAATACTTTTATTTAAGTAGGACTTTCACTTGCATCAGAGCACATTTGCAATGTGTTAGTAGTACTTTTACTTGAGTAAAGGATCTGAATACTTCATCATCACGCCATAAAAATGACAATAAGAGGCCACACTGTCAGTCATCGTGACACTGTAGCACCACACAGTGTTGGGCGTTATCCTGGGTGCTGTGTCCGTACTGTGTTTAAATTGACATCCAGGTAATCATGCAGAGGGGTTTTTTTCACATCACGCACCTCCACATAAGCTGACCAGCTGATGGCTCGCAGAAAGAAAAAAAATAAAATAAAATATAAACCGGGGGCAGCCTTCTGCTTTAAGATGCCCTCCCCCGGAGCCCGGAGAGAAGTGGCCCAATCGCCCTCCTTTCCCGGTCACCTGATTCATGTACTGCCATTTTACGCACAAGTTTGACTGACTGAAAAAAAAAAAAAAATCAGCAGCACATTGGCCTATCGGCAACCTCAACACAGAAATACACCCTTTTGTAAAAAAAAAAAAAAATCAGAGCAGCTGAGGTTGGACGCATCCTGCGCGGGGAGCTGCGCGGATCAGAGAGGTGTTCGCGGACGGAGCCGAGCGCAGATCCAGAGGAGAAACCGGGAGAGGAGGACGCGCGGGAAAAAAAAAACGGGGGGAGGAAAAGGACAATGCTTTTCCAACGCCTCCAGTCATAGAGAGAGGAGGAGGAGGAGGAGAGAAGGGGGGAAAGAGATGCCGCATAGATCTGATTATAACCACCGGTAGTCTGTCGATCACTGCCGTCTTTTATTTATAAATCCATCCACAGCGGCGCAGGGCAGCTGCTGCATTCAGGGACGCATCTGACAGGACGCTGTTTTATCATCACACTGACTGCTGCTTTTTTTTTCTTTCGCTTTCTTTTCCTCTTATGCGTTGATTTATTTATTTATATATTTATTTATTTAGTTTTTCCTCTCCCGGCTTTAACAGGAGACTCTCTCATCATCAGCATCATCATCATCCCCACCTTTTGGCAGCTGACTGGCTCATGCGGATGCTTTTTTTTTTTTTTTTAACTAACGGAGCCTTAAACTGGACGCGAGCGGTCTCCCGGTTCATTTGGGCCGCCGCATGAATTCTCCCACCGGATCCTCGCCGGTGCTGCTCCTGTCCTCCTCCTTCACCTCCTCCTCCTGCTCAGACGGCCCGATCTCGCAGAGGGCACTACCGCCCTCCTCCCCGGCGCTAAAGACATTTTGATCGCCTCCCCCTCCTCCTCCTCCTTCCCACTCCTACCCCCCTTTTCCCGGACTCGACCATCACTCCGCCTGCCACCTCCTCATCCACCTCCTCCTCCTCCTCCTCACTAACATGTCGGGACAGTCGCTGACGGACCGGATCGCCGCCGCGCAGCACAGCATGACCGGCTCTGCCATCAGCAAAGCCGTCTGCAAGGCCACGACGCACGAAGTCAGCGGACCCAAGAAGAAGCACCTTGACTGTAGGTTGAGCATGCCATCACTGCTTCCTGTGCCGACAGACAGACAGACAGACAGACAGCCTGCGTGCATGCAGCCGAGCCGTAGCGGCATCTTCCCTCACAAAGGATAGCTTGTATAAACAGCATCTATGAAACCCCCATCACCACCTCCTCCCCCCCTTTTCTCTCTCTTCCTCGTCCTCCTCCCTCCCTCCCTCCCTCCTCTCTCATCCGGCCCCGGTGTGTGTTTGCAGCCTCTTTAATTAAGCGCGTTGCATTCCCTTAGATTTTTAAATGTGATTTACGCAGCAAGGCGACGCGTCCGTGGAGAGAGAGGTGGTGGTGGGGGGAGGGGGAGGTCGTCTCTGCGTGTCATCCAGGGGAAATGGTACCACTTCAGCCACGGGCTAATCTGGACCGCTGTACAGTGCAAGGCCCATCCATTATTAACGCCACTATCGGCGGCGGCGCCTCGTCCCCCCCTCCGCGGAGACACCTCGGTACAAAGTGTGCTCAGCGCGCGGCATCACCAACATTTTCTTTCTTTTTTAATTTTTTTTATTTATTTTTTTATACCTTCTCGCCCCCCCTCCCCCCACTGCCACCACCGACACCCCCAGCTCAAGTTCACCGCCACTGTCCTCTGGTGCATCGTTGTCTTTAATGTGTTGCTGCTGTCAGACCTGAGGTGCAAGAGGGAGTCCGTGTGTGTGTGTGTGTGTGTGTGTGTGTGTGTGGAGCCTCACTTGCTAAAATGAGGTGTTGGAGCAATGCTGATCATCTGTTTTGTGTGTGTGTGTGTGTGTGTGTGTGGTTGTGTGCAGCAGGTATGTGCACATGTAAGGAGAGTGAGGACCCCCCTCCTCACACGCACATTTTGCCAGGTGATTATTAGGTTAGGTGGCTTTTCTGCCTCATTATAATTGCTTGACATGGTCGATGGAGAGCACGGGTAATCAATGGTGCTGTCAGTCAGGGCGCGCAGGCGAGCTCGGAAAGATGGACAGACACACAGGCAGGGAAGGTGGAAGAAGGGGATGGCAAGGGAAAGGGGGGAGAGAGGGAGGGGAGGGAGGGGAGGCCGGCAGCAAAGATGGCTAATCAAGAGGAAATGTGGATAAATCAGTCTGAGAGAAACAACAAGGCAGGTGGCCAAACAGCCCTGAGAGAGCCGGTCGTCCAGCCGCACGCCCGGCCAGTCAGCCGGCAAGTTTGGCAGCAGATTAGTCAGTCGTGTCCACGGCAGAGGTGACACTGGGAATTCTGGGCTCCCTCACAAGATGTGCCACCGGGCGCCTCCACACGATACATGTAAATTAGGCCTGTATCACTTTGCCCCACTAAAAAAAAAGGCCACTAAAACAAAAAAAAGAGGAAACACCCAGTGGGGGTGTCTGAAAAGGGTCAGAAGCAAGTTTTGTAAAAACGATGAAAAAAAAAAAGCTCTTTTGTGACTTTTTGTGGCAGTGTTGAGTAATTACTGCTGCTTTGATTTCCTTATCTGGACGGTGACCACCACTAAAAGCTAATTATGTGAGTTTTTCGGTGGTGTTACTGCTGGAGCCACTTGTGAGGCCGATGTTTTACATTTTGGCTGCAACAGATGGAGGCTAGAGGACTTCTACACTTAACGCTGACTGATTACACTTTTAATTTCCAAAGAAAACCAAGCCAACAGATTGATGATGCTGTTGCAAGTGCTAAAGAAAATAATCAGTTAGAGGGCTCAAAGTGATTGGCAGTGTCGTTGTTGTGTTATTGTGCTCATGACACAAGAACGTTTATAAGAACGTTGCACCCCCGCGGTAATTAAATGGTAGAAGGTCGTCCGCCTTCGGCATCCGCCACGAGTCAGAGTCTCTCAGAAGCTAGTAAATGTCACGTAACTTAAGGGCGGGAGCAGCTACTCTGAAAATAGAATCAGAGCATTTACATGACAAATCTTCATCTGTCAAATGGATTATAAAAAGTTTATACCGCCGCTCTTAAGGACATTGAAGTTCCTCTCAGAGCGGGTCGATTTCTTCTGGTCGAGGGGGTTACAGGACGCAGTTTTGCTCTGATCCAGCTTTTATTCTGATCATTAGTGGAATAAAAAGCTCCACGCCAATGCAGAAACCGTAGGCCTGGCTCAGTTGAACCCCCTCCCCCGTGGAAGCCTGCATTGCATTTTTAGCTGAATGAATGTTTTGTACTTGAGCCATTCAGATGCAGCTGTTCTAATAGACACAGCTGGCTTTCACAATAAAACACTTTCTATTTCCTCTTGGAGGGCCTCTCTTCTCCGTCCAGGACATGATATAACATACGACTCTCTGGAATTTATGGACGGCAGAGGCTGCGGTTATAAGGTGAGAGAAAGACGCAGGAAGGAAGCACGTCTGTGATCAGGAGGTCAGTGGATCTAATCCCTCCAATGGCTGCGATTAAAGAACACAGAGAGGAGGCAGTAAACACACCGTGGGTCGATCTTAGGTCTGAGACTTCAGATGTGTGTGTGCAACTCAGCCGGACCACTGCCGGATCTGAGTCTTTTCTTATTCAACTTGCCTGGTTTAACAGGGTCATAAAAAGTGGCAGATACTTGGTCTGTAGTTTGAGGTAATGGAGGGGTGCATACAAGCCCCCAGCGGGAATGAAACCAGCGAATGGAGCTAAATCAATGTGGGTTACAGAAAAGGCTTAAAGGAACTGAAACTGGCAGAGCTGAAGATAACATCAGCTGGAGCTAACCCAGGCTGCGTTTTTCTCTTCCTGCACCTGGGCTGTGAATTCAGATCACTTTACCTAATTTGAGAGGTTTGATAAATACTCATCAATACTTCATCTGCCTTTAAAATACACCCAGCTCGTTATTGATCCATCCTCGCAAAGCACAGTGGAAAGAAAAGATGAAGCGCTTTGCCATCTCTCCAAAGGCAACACGTGATAAATCAAATGCAATGCCGGTCATTGAAGCTACTCCGAGTGAGCAAACCCCGGTCTCGTCATCTATTTTTTTTTTTTTTTTTTTATGGTGTCATGACCTTGACAGACTGGTTGGTGACACGAATGGCCAGTGTTGATTATTTACTGCCACCTATCAAATGATGAGCATGACAGACAGTAATGGGACTTCGCTTTCACGGGGCAGTATTCTGCATGGCCGATAACAGAGAGTGGCGACAGAAACCAGATTCATAACACGGAGAATAGAAGTAATCAGGCCAAAAATGAAAAAAATGACCTTTTGCCCTGGACGAAGCAGTATTTGGTTGTGTGTCATGGCTGTAATAGTGATGTACCGTAGATGTTTGCATAAGGCAATGCAATGTGTAAAAGAAGACACTGAGAGGAGGTTGAAATTATGGCAGAAGAACAGAAATACAATATTTTATTTTAAGTGCACAGGCACTTGCTCTCCTATGTGTCTCCCAGTATAAATACAGACCTGAAAATTACTCACTTAATCTAAAGCCAAGGTCTTAAAACATCTCAAATAAAGTTTTTATTACATTTTACAGTAAGTGTCTCTATGAGACCCTCTAGTCGCACATACTTTAAGACGTTATTTTATATTTTATTCTAACTGGCATTAGAGACGCAGTAAATTCAGTAGTGGAATTAGCCATCTTTGTCTTTCTAAATCTTATTATTAATTGTATTATTGATGTGCGTTATTTCCAACGTGGACTGCAGCTTATCAATAATCCCAGTTGCTTATCTACACCGCCACAGGTCCAAGATTAAATCCTAGCTGATGTATTATCACCCAAAGGAATACACAGAGGGGCACCCAGCATGGAAACGTAACAGAGCTGTAATTGTATTGGAGCAGAAATTTGAGTGGCTTGGTAGTACTTAGTGAAAAGTAAAAGTATATATCAAAACGAGCCATGCTAGAAGCTCTGTGGGGCTGTATTAAGCCACAGTGACACTGTGTGTTAAATGCCAACGTCAGCATGCTAACCCGGTTATCCTCTCCGTGTCTCCATGTCACATAAAAACAGTTTAACCATACCTTTAATTGGTGCAATAATTATAATTCCCTTTGTAAAATTTCCTCACAAACACACCAACATCTCCACCACGACAATTAATATTGCATGTTATTGAGCATTTAAGCTCACATAAACAATAAAACTAGACAAATATTGCAGCTGATGTGTAGGACCGACCAATTTACACACACTGTTAGCTCTTAATTAGCTTAGATATTCAACAGTTAACCTTGAAAACAGCTAAAACCAGGATAAGGTCAGCACAAGTGATTCAGAACTTCTGAACCTTGCAGCCAAAATGGAAGCTTTTTCCTCACATGTTCACAAGTGGGTGTCAAACTATCCTAAATGAGACCAACGTACAGGTTAACTTCACTGTGTTCACTTTCTTAGTATGGCGTATTATTGGCGAATTAGCCCTGAAATCATAGAACAGCTGAGGCTGATGGGAATGTCATTGGTTTCTCGTAGCCCAAACGTGGACTTTTCTTCTTGCAGTTAGCAGATAAGTTTAGCATTTGGTTGTCGACTAGAGGCGGATGGACATGACTTTGTAGGACAGTCCTGCAGTGTGCCCGTAAAAAGGCGGCAGAATCTAACATGGCGTGTACAGAGCGCATTACTCAAAAGTCATCGTGGCGTCACTTCACATTCTCTGATGGACGATTGAAAAGTTTTGACTTGATGGTGGGGCTAGATGAGAAGATGAAAAGTTTGAGGATCACAAAAGTCATTACAGTTAATTTGAAGGGAAACATGGACGTCTGAACCAAATGTCATGGTAATCCACCGAACAGCTGATGAGACATTTCAACATGGAACAAAGAGGCGGACAGACCTTTTACAACCAAAGAGCCTTTTTTAGCATGGGCAGAAAAGTGTACTCCATGTTCACCTCATCTGTGTGTGTGTGTTCACTTTTGACAGGAAACGTTAATTAGTTGGAGTCAATATGGCCCCATTAATTATTGAACCAGAAGGAAATTCACAAACAAATCATTAACAATGTGTAAAGCATGACTGAACGCGACCATTACCATACGTGAGTTTTGATATTAATACCCTGAGATTTAATTAGGAGAGGGGACTGAATAATAAAAATTCCTCAGAACAAAAATAGATGATGTATAGTGGTGATTCCAGGGTTGGATCCATTTACATTTACAGTCAGGTTGCTGTATATGGGCGTTTATTCAAAAAGAGCTGGTTGAGGAATAGTTCAAAGGTTTTTTGTGTTGTTTTCTGTGCATTTAATGTTACATTTTCAGATATTCAAAGTGCACCGATGCTCACATTTGGCCTTAATGTCCAATGACCAAATGTCATGATGTTAATGCGGCAGAGCGAGACTCTTACAGTCCAACTGAGGTGATAATTCAACGCAGGCAAAGTCGGACAAGTCGATCGAGACTATATTCAATATTGTTGTTACAGTTATTATACGCCGAGTTGTTGCAGCCGAGGTTTCCGCATTCAAAAATAACACAAAGTTAAGTAAAGCTGGAGGAGATTGAAGCACTGGCTGCGGTGAATCGTGGGTGCTCCGGGTGCCTTTGACATGCATTAAACATTTAACCGTGGTATCAACTGGGACTCTTTTGTATCCAGCGCTTCAGCAGGAGCAGCAAACATCACAGAGCTTTCAAATAAACCCTGATAACCTCTGATGCTGTGGAAGAACCAGACCAAGGCTCTTCCTCAGAAGCCAAACTGCTTGAAGTTTTCTCACAGCAGCTCGACGCGTAACTTCTCCCTCCGTCTGTCTTTGAATAGTTCACGTCGTCTCTCTCTCCCCCCCACCAGTGGTTTCACTTACTGCGTCAGGGCCTTTTTCATTTACTTCCCCTACGTGTCTTGTATTTCTTTTGTTGCTCATGTACATTTCATTGCTGCTGCTGCTGTGCTCTGCTTTGCTTCCCATCTTGATTTTTAAGGTCTGACATGAGAGATTTGTGGATGATTCGCTTGTTTTTTTTTCACATTATCTGATCCTATTTGTGATTTATTCCCTCTGTCTTTGTTATTTTATCGCTTCGTTCCAATGTTCCTTCGCTAAATGAGATATGCGGTTTAGGACAAATAATAGCTTGGATCCTATTCCTGGCCGGGTTTTAAATAATCTGCACAATCTCAGTTTTTACAGCTGCACTGAGAACACTGTGTTTATCCGTCTAAACAGGGTTTCTCAGAGCAAAAAAGCAAGATAAATGCATTCAAAAAAGATCTTACACTTGCCGATAAATGTCACTGAACAGAATAAATGGAGCAGCTATACAAAAAGAGCACAGTGGAGCCTGCTTATATGAGAGGTTTTACTGTGAAACGCACAAGGTCAAGTTTAGAGAGACGAAAATGAAAGCTGGCTCTTTAACTAGGAGTCAGTAAATCTCTGAGATTAAACAGATGCTGAACATACTTCACATTTTGATCTTAAACCAGAGAAATCCTTGAAGAATTTAGGCCATTGTTACATCAATCATCTGTCCTACTTTTAAATGTAGCATATACTGCTGATGTTTTAATCACCTCTTTATATTATTAAGTACGTAATTAATTATTTTTGGTGCAATTTCTTGTAAATATAAGACTGAAAACCTTTTCATTTGCCTTTAAAATCAACATCATCTTGTTCCTGGCTTGGCAGGTTTTCATTCGCAGCAGAGCGCTGAGCTGTTTTCCTTCAGGAGTGTGTATCATTTGCTTTGAACAGACAATTTTCACTCTGGATTCGGGGCTCAGAGGGTTAACGTCGGGGTCAACTCAGATTTAGTCCATCACCGCCAACAAAGATGCTCTGGGAGATAACTCAGATTCATTATTCATCATCAGTCCATTCATATGACAGCTTCTTCTTTTTTTTTTTTTTTTTGAGTTGATTGTGGTGGAGTATAATTGACCTCGTAATGTAACTTTCCATCTTCACAGATTATATTTTAGTGGCATTATGGTTGGAGAAGGTAGGCAGCACTGTTGAGTTACAGCCACAAAATGGATTCTGTGATACAGTAGCCCTGGTTCTGATTCATCTGTCTCTACAGCCGATATTATTAAATAATCATTCGTTCATTGATTTGTGTGCTGATATTGAGTGAATAATTAATGCACCGGTCAATAAGACTGCATTCATCCCAGTTGTTCACTCATTCCATCGATCCATAATAACTCAACCTGTGAGCTCTCAAAGGTGATAAATTAGCATTCTGACATGTGGCTGCTGCGTTTATTCGCCGTGGCTTACAGCGAGCGAACAGGCATGAATGTTGATGAATGACCTCTAACCTGCCAGTTATTTATTTATTCTTTCACTTCTCTTTTACACTTTTCTCTGTTTGTCCAGATGTTTTCATGGCATTTCTTTTTGTCTTCTCCAGACCTGATCCACTGCACCAATGAGCTGAACGTCAGCATCCCCCACCTGGCAGACACACTGCTGGAGCGCACGGCTAGCAACAGCTGGATAGTGGTTTTCAAAGCGCTCATCACCACACACCACCTCATGATGTACGGCAACGAGGTGAGCTGAACACGCATACACACACACACACACACACACACACATACAGGAAGCCTAGAGAGGGTGAAGAAGATTATTTTTCAAATTCCTATGATGATGACAAAGTAGTTTTGCCATTTCGACAACAAGCACTAAAAGGATTTCAGGTTATTTTTTGGGAGGTCACAAAAAGACATAAGATAATTACTCACGTCTTTCTTTAAAACGAGCTACAGATGCGGGTTAAAGTGGTGTGTTATACTGCAGAATATCAGCTTCCTGAAAGCTGTCCTGAAATAATCTCTCAGTTTTTGATTAGTCAATGACAGGAAATCGATCAACAACAATTTATTTAATTTATTAACAATTTATTAAGTATTTAAAGTCATCAAGCAAAGAGACAAACGCCTGTTTGTACTAGCTTCTTAAACTGAAGGATTTGCTACTTTTATGTTGAAAAATATTGAAATTGAAATATTGAGTTTTGGTCCATAAAACCCACAATAGGCATTTGTCACTCTTTCCTTATAATTCATAATTTCATCAGCATGATTCATCTATTAATCTGGAAAACAATTTACAGATTTATCAATAATGTAATAGTTGTTAGCTGCAGCTGTGTTAATGTAGCATCAAAGAGAGTGCAAAAGAGGACATTTTCTGTACAGTCTAATGCTCTCTGTGCCTTCACACACCACAAACGGGACGGAGAGAGAGAGAGAGATGTGAGAGATGTGGACGTTTGCCAATCGGCCGGCTCGAGCTGTTGACATTTTGCTCGCCAGGTTGGAGCGATTTCTCTCCAACTCTTGCGGCGAGTTTCTTTGAAGCTGTATCTCCCACGTGTCAAACAAGGACTGATGAAGTGTCCCGCTGACATTTCAATGGTCTGGCATGACAAATCAAGTCACTACGCGCCCACACTACAAGAGCAACGACCAAAGCATCAAATATGTTAAACGATGAGCGTCTCCGACTAGAAAGAGAGGCCGTGGCAGCGATTACTGAGGCCATGATGACCTCCTCAGAGTATTCAAACAACAAAGCTTTTTGCAGCACGGGCAGTGACACGATCTTTTGAACATTTGTCAAGGATGCTAGAAAAAAAGTGTGGGGATTGAAGCCTCAGGAACTGGCACTTTGACTTCGTTAATGTGATGTATTTCCTGTTAAAACATGTACTAGAACGGGATCATTGCAAACTGTGAACCAATGGGACATCTTTTAAAGAGAGAAAGGCTCTTTAAATTGATAACAAGGGTAGACTGTGAGTGGATATTTTTTTGTCTGGAAGAAGATCAGCCAAAACCTGCGTGGGCAGTCGGAAGCAGCGCTAGATAGAAAGATAAACAAGTTTTCAGGTTTCAATGAAAGATTGATGTTGTGCAAGCAAAACCATGGTTCTTCAGGCAACGCATTATCAGGACTGGGTGTTTGATTTTCTGCTCATGGTCTGCTGCTATACCGGCTACGCCACCTGGGCCGAGCCCTGACATTTACAACAAGGGCAGGCACAATCTTGGAGGAAGTCAAAGTTTCCATTTTAAAAACTTGGCATCTGTGAAATACTTGTAAAGCCACAACTGCTTTCTGCAAATGAATTCTTCACTCAGCGTCTGTGTGGACATGACTCGATGTTGTCAGGGAGCAGCATCAGATAAGACTCTAACTCTTTGCTCTGTCCTTTTCCCATCAGAGATTGATGCAGTACCTTGCCTCCAGAAACACGCTCTTCAACCTCAACAACTTCCTAGATAAGGCTGCACTACAAGGTGATTTAATGCCATTTGGCTGTTTGTATACTCAGCAGTGCCGTACGTCTAACGAAATGACTTTATGTCGGACTCTCCTGGCTCTGTAACACTATCACTAAGCCCATTTCAAAGGAAAGCTACGGTCCAGGATTGAAAAGCTACAGACAAATGTGCCTTTTGTTTGACTCAAAAGGCTGCTGAATGTTAGTGAAAATGGAAAACACACGCTCAGTGACTTTGTAATTAAATATATTCATTCAAGTAAAAATGGATAAATAAAAAACCTCGGGGTAAGAATGTGCAAGGGCCAGTTTGACACATCGGGGAAAGCATATTGCTCATTGAGAAGTTAGTCCATTTCATATGAAAGGGATTATGGTTTCTTAACCTGGTTTGAAAATAGGCCAAGGTGATCTGTGTTTAACTGCAGCGCACCCTCTGTGCCCCCTCCAGGGTACAACATGTCAACTTTCATCAGACGCTACAGCTGCTACCTGAATGAAAAAGCCATGTCTTATAGACTAGCAGCAGTGGACTTCACCAAGATGAAGAGAGGGTAACAAACTCAACACACACCCCTGACATACATGCCACGTATATGGAGGTGCATTAGCATGTAAAAATTACTTTTCACATTTCAGCAGATGGCAGCTGCATCAAATAGGTTTTTATTTTTATATATAATATATATATATATATTAGAAATATACAGCAAAATCATTTTCTATTTTCTATTTTTCCAGTTATAATGAATAGGAGTTTTCTAAAAATCAATGTATAGACAGACATATGACCCACTAGCGTGTAGTGGTGTCTCTATTTGAAGACACTCTGCCCTCTGCCTGTTATTTCTTACTGTCCTGTGTTTGGGGCATCTGGGCATCAACCTTTTGGCAGGGGCGTGTAGCTGCCAATCAATAACAGCATGCAGACATTTCCACAACAGTAATTTGCAACAAGTAACAGTTATGGGCTTATGCAAAGAATTACTAAATATTAAAATGCTGAGTTACACTAGCACAAGTAGAAAAGACTCAGTGAACTGATTGAGTAATGTCCACCTATAAACTGGTTAACACATATTTTGGTGTTTCTCATTAGCTGCTATGAACTAGTGGTGATACCAGGCCAAATAAGGTGCTACTGAATTGAGCAAGGGAGCATCTATTTGCCTTTAAATGTAAATTTTCATTTGTAGAAAAAAATGTGACATTCTTTCTTTCAAAATATCACAGTCTCACTTTATAATGTGTCTCCTGTTGCCAATCCACACTGATAACCTCTATCTTTGTTATTTCTAAAGCCACTGGGTTTTTAAAGAGCTCTTTACACACACACTCTTTAGTCTACAGATATAAGTCCAGTGTGTGTGTGTGTGTTACCAGGGCAGACGGTGTGATGCGCACGATGAACACGGAGAAGCTGATTAAGACTCTGCCCACCATTCAGAACCAGCTGGACGCGCTGCTGGATTTCCAGGTAAACGTCTCACTTAAAGACACACACACACACAGAAAAAAAGTTCAGTAGTCAGGAAAATTATCTTGATCCAATCTTTTTTCTTTTTTTGTTCTTTCTTTCTCTCCTTCAGCCAAACTCCAACGAGCTGACCAACGGAGTGATCAACACAGCCTTCATGTTGCTGTTTAAAGACTCCATACGGCTGTTTGCCGCTTACAACGAAGGGGTCATCAACATGCTGGGTAAGAGCCATAAATACAGCACAGCAGATCCAGTTAGTTAATGTCAATATAGTCTATTTTGTATTTGTGCAGTAATCTGCCTCTGATGTCGAGATCACAAGACTGTGACTCCACTCGATCAGTCCTTACGCGGAAATCAGTTTTTCCCGCGACTGTCTCTCAAAGTCCAATTAAAGACTATAAAGATCACCTTCTTTTCTTTCATTAATTATTAAAGTCAGTGAGGAGTCGGGGGCTGAGAACAGACCGGCAGACTCTTTGAGCAGGAGTTTATTAAATGATTCATAATGCCTAATTGACCTGATCTGAGGTGCTTCGACGGTGGTTATATAGTAACTGGGACTCTACCAGGAGTTTATTCCAGCCTGCGTTGACACTAGATGTGTGGGTTTATCAGGACAAATCGGTCGCGGATAGATTTCTTAAACTTTCTGACATCACTCAGCACCTCAGCAGGTTAAAATAAATCCCGATGAAGTCTTTGCTTTCCCCTCATTCGTGAATAAGTAGTGATCTAATGGGATTCTGGTCTTCTCATACACAGAGAAATACTTTGACATGAAGAAGAACCAGTGCAAAGAGGCTCTGGAGATCTACAAGACTTTCCTCAACAGGATGACCAAACTGTCAGAGTTTCTCAAAGTGGCAGAGGTAACGTCTGTTTGTCGTGCTGCTCCTCCACAGAGGAAACAGGGAGGCAGACAATATCTGTCTGGAGCGAATCTCGATGGTCACCTGTCCTCTCCTGTAAACATGCCCTTTTGTAATTAATTCCTTTTTCTCAGAAGAATTCAACTTTAAAAATCCACCTTAACCTGTTGAGATTTGCTCCAGATTACTGCAGCCCTTTTGGATCTGATTTACGGTCGGCGTTTCCGAAACTACAACCGACCGTAGATCAGCGTCCATGGGCTTCTTCTCCTTAATGTTCCAAGTCTTTTTTATTATTTTTTATTTTTTTGCCTCTAGATTTTCTCCTGTTTCTGTCCTTCTCTTGCCCTGACCTGGAGAGGGGGTTACTCCAAGACAGTGATTAATGGCTGAGTCTTAGCCTATCAGAGAGCCACTCATGTAGAGCTTCAAGTTGAGGGACCCCTCGCGTGCTGCCTGTTCACTTGCCTGCACTGCATGCCCAAGCAAGCTCTTTTTTTCTATCACTATCTCTGTCCTCTTCTTTTTTTATTACCTCCCCTTTTCTTGACAAAAAAGTACATATTATAATGGCTGTTATCCAGGTAACAGTTGCAGTCCTTGCTAGGCTTCACAGTGAACATAAACAGTTTTATCCTCTAAATGCGTAGCATTATCCCGCGCGCCATCTTCAAAGGCTTTCTCTCTGCTTGGCTTCGTTTCCCATTTGGAAGAAGGTTTGGGGTGCAGCCGCTCGATCCAAGGAAAAACAAAGACCAAAACCAGACTAACGTTGACTTTAAGGACCCCATTCATTTTACCTGTCTAACAAAATGTGTTGTTTGTCTGTTTGTGTGTCATCTGTGTCCTTCCCTTGTCTTTCTGTTCAAAGTCAACATTAGTTGAGTGTCTTCCTTTTGGATGTTTCCTACCTCGCAGTCACGTGACCTGTTGTCTGCCCTCTCTGCCCTGCCTGTTCGATCAGTCGGTGCGCTCAGCATTCATTTCAAACCAGTCTCCAGATCTCAGTGTGTGTGTGTGTGTACATATAAGTGTGTGTGTGTGTGTACATATACTGTGTATGTATATATAAATATATATAGGTGTTTGTATGCGTGTGCATGCGCCCTCCTCCCCTTCTCCTCTGTTGTCTTTTATTTGTTTTCCTTTCCAGCCACTGCATGAAGTAATGAATGCTTGGGTTTGATTCTTCTTTCTCCTCCTCCTCCTCCTCCTCCTCTTCCTCCTTCACACGCTCTCTTCCCTTTTTTTTTTTTTTTTTTACTCTGTTGGGTTTTTTGGTTTATTCCTTGTTTTTATTATTACATTTGGTTTATTTTTTATTTTGCCTCCCTCCTCCCTCCCCTATCCCTCCCTCCTTTTTTGTGACACAGCGAGTTGGGATAGATCAGGGCGACAGCCCCGATCTCACACAGGTCAGTCCACATCTCATCTCAATCAGTCAATCAACCAGTCAGTCAACCAGTATTTATAATCCGTCAAATCAATCCCATAATGCTTCATTCTAAACGCTCCCGTTCCCTACTCACCCTACAGACCTGCCGACACTGCAGCTGCCCCGTCCTCCTCCTCTCTTCTTCACTCTCCTTAAACCCTTCGCCTTTTTTCTCCTTTTCTCCCAGAGTATAGAATAGAGAGGAAACAATAAATGAAGACCTGCAAATAGCCTTGAAGCACTTTTTTCCCTAACAATTTTTAAGCATTAGCACAGGAATTTCTTTTTTTTTATTCTTATCTGAATCATTGCAGAACAAATTTCACTCCGAGGTGAGATTTTGCAAGCGGCATTCATGCAGCTAAGTAACAAAAAACTTTTTCTGTTTTTTTTTTTTGTTCTTTTTTTGCACATTTCTATTTTAGATGTCCATGACGGGGGCTTAGTATCTGTCTGACTTTTTTTTCCAGCAGTCTTTCTGGCATTTTCACAGTGTAAATATCAAGGCTTGTCTCTTCATTCAAAGGCTTATCGTACAAATAAGTCAGCACAGCTTTATGAAATAGGTTTTTGCCCACATAAGCAGTGTTCAAAACATTTTCCTGAAAAGATCATGTCCCTTTGCATTAGCTGTGGGGAGAGCAGCGAATGGTTTTTATTAAGTAGGTTTCTGCAAATATGACTTGGATAGGTGTACATAATGCCATCATAAGCACTGCATACCATGCTAAAGGCCCCAAATGCAACTTATCCTTTTCAGTGAACCTATAATTGGATCTTTACAATGTGACAAATTGGTAACAAACTGAAAAGGGCTGACATTTTTTTTTAATTGATGTCATGTTTGTAGTGCTTAAGAAGTCCTTATATGCCCTTATTCAACAACATAGTGACCCATGCCTATACTGAGCTCTAGATATGTGTCTGTTTTACTTTTAAACTTTTAGCATATTCTAGATTTCTCTGAAGAAGGATATCCAGAATTCGCATTTTACTCTCTTTCCCCCTTAAAATAAGTATATGAGAAATCTTTTCTTTGCTTGTTGTGTTTGCATTGTCTTCTCTGGTGCAGAAATGTAAGGCTCCTGATGAAAGCTGTGGTATCACATGTGGTCAAAATGAACCCATCCACCCTTTTTTGTTTCCCAATAAAGTGCTGGCCAGCCGCTCAATGTGTATACCTGGTTTTTCACCAGACATTTACATTTCCACGAGTTAACTTCCTTGGCTTCCAGTGAGATGAAATTCACTTGGCTCTTCTGTTTAGTGGCTGCCTAATTTCTAGACAAAATCAAATGTACGAGGTGTTGATTGGACTTTAAACTTAACATGGAATCCACGAGTTAACTCTTAATTTAGGACTGTGATTTTCTTTACGTGTATGCGTGTGTACGTGTGTGTTAATGAGAGTGTTTGTGCACTGCTGGCCTCTGCATGGGCTCGTTAGGTGGTGCAGAGACATGTTTGTTGTGTTTCTACTCTGGAGCCCTGCAGCGACGATGCTCTGCTCTGCCCTGACCCGTCAAGTCCCGCTGCATGGACTCGCTTGCATGATCCAAGGCTGACGTGTGCATGCTAGTCAACCAAACCTTATGAAACCAAATGCAAAAAAATATATATATATATAAAAAAAACAATGACAAAAAGCTGTAGTAGAGTAGATAATGAATCTGAGGACGATCTCTTAATTTTGCTGCTGCTTTGTGTGTGTGTGTGTGCAACTGAGAGAGAGTGAGCTCAGATGAGGAGGTGTGAAGGTGGGAGTGAGAGGAAGCAGTGTGTCCCATTGTGTCCACTTGGCTTTGGGTCTAATGTTACCCCATCAAACCCCATCCCCACCCCCCACCCCCAACCCCACATTTACCCCCTCCCCCAGGCTCCCAGCTCTCTCCTGGAGGCTCTGGAGCAGCATCTAGCCTCTCTGGAGGGCAGGAAGCTCAAGGACCTCTCCACCGCCAGCAGGTGCGATCGAATCACAAACTACCTACACAATTATTACAGTTAGTAATACTGCTGCTGTGACTAGTAGTGCTGCTACTGTCACCAGTAATGTTGCACTACTAGTAATACTTTTATTAACAAACAATGAACAACAAGAGTCTACAATCATGTTAAGAGCTCTGAGGCACTGATGCTGTTTTAAGACACACTGGAGCTTTGAGTTCAGTGTTCACATTAGCATGCCAACATGCTCAATAGAAATGCTGGGGTGTAGCGTGACGTAATGTTCGCCATTTTTACCATTTAAGTGTAGCGTTCTAACATTTGCTAATCAGCACTAAACACAGAGTACATCTGAGGCTGACGGGAATGCCATAGTTCTGCAGGTATCAAACTAAAGAATTACGCAAATAAAAATGTGACTTGGCGCTAGATTAAAACATAAGCACTAAAATGAGTACAAATCGTCCAGAGGGGAAGATGGACGTCTGTGCCAAATTTCACTCAAAACTACAAATATAGGTTTTATGGTGCCAAGAGTGAAAGTCAGGGGACCATTAGAGACATTAGGGTTGGTTTTTCTGGGTAACCATAAACGTATGTTTAAAAGTTCATCCAGTGGCTGACAAGGTGGTAGACAGACTGATGTTTTACCATCCCAAGAGATACTAGCATAACTAAAACTAACATCTTGGATTTACTGGCTTTATAAAAACTATTACTACTATAACTATTACTGTAACTAGTACTACTTCCACTTTTTAGCCACGCTGGCTCTGTTGCTCCGTCAGTACACTACTCTGAAATATCTCAGCAACCTTTTGGATGGATTGCCATGAAATCTGGTCGGTCATGGCCCCAGGAGGATGAATCCTGACTTTCATAACCCTCAGACCCTCCATCTAGTGCAGCACATCATCAAAATTCGAATTTGTCCTGTACTTTTCTTTACAACGAGCATTAAAACCTCACATAGACAGATTCTTAGTCTTGTTAAAATAAAGTTCAGGTGGCAAAGCACCATAAAGTGCAACTCAATAAAAAAAGCAAAGACATAAATAAAACAAAGCAATATAGCGACTGTGTAAATTCTGCAGGCTTTGCAAAAACATGTTTGTGTGTGTGTGTCTCACCCTAAGATCCAGCACCTTGTCCAGTGCAGTGTCCTCTCTCTCCAGCACTGGGATCTCTCTGAGCCGTATGGAGGACAAAACAGAAGACAACAGGCTGCAGCAACACAAGGCAAGACATGTGCAAGACATTTTTAAACCCAAAGCACACGCACGCATATATATTTAGAGGTTTGGACAGCGAACACAACATAACCAACAATGGCATCCCGAATGAAACCACAACACCTTTTCACAAAATAACTGTTTTTGCTTTTATGTGGAGGGGAGCACGCTGAAATCCCCTCAGCTTGTGTGAACGGTGAACAAAACAGAACGTCAAGTCTCTTTGTCCTCTGCACTGTTGAATGGACAAGTGCATTAATCCTGCATTACAGTGAAATACACTGTCTGCTCCTGGCCGCTGGCCCGTGGGGTACAGAGCTGCACAGAGAATGAAAATGAAGTCACAAAACGCGAGACCCTCTGCAGTGGATTTTTCATTCAAATAAAGACGCAGCCAGGAGGAATCCAATTATTTTTCTAAAAGCGGAGAGTAGAAATATTTATAAAGGCGCTATGTAATATGAGGGAAAATTGCTATCTTTTTTTCTTTCTAAATGTCACGTTGTGCTGTTGATACAGGAGGACGGCCACAAGGTGATCGACATTCAGACACCCAATGCGTCACCCAGCACCCAGTCAGTGGGCAGTGCCAACAGCAGCGGAGGGGCCACAGATCTCTTCTCCAACTCACCCATCGTACCCGTCAACAACCAGTGAGTCTGCAGCCACACACAGTGAAAAGTGCCGCAAAGGGAAGGTCTTGTGTATATTGCAGAGTTTGTGTACTGCCTCACCTGCGAACTACTAGCCTCCGATTTGTTGTGTCATTCTACCCCTTTACCTCAGTTCAACAAGAGGCTTTTTGCTTGGCTGCGTTTGTAAATGAAGGTTTTTTTAAGACCATCTTTTTTCTGGTTACGTAAAACTAAAATGAGAAACTAAAACTTCCTCTCCATTTTCCTTCCTGCAGTGTGCCAAACCTGACCAGTGAGCTGTTCACCCTGCAGCCTAACTTCACCCCCATCCAGACCACACACACTGTGCCCAACAATAACAATGCCTGGGGAGGTAGGCCTACATAAACAAGCAAACACACATATACACACACACATAATCATGCAAACATACAACGAAGTGTGTAAATAAATGCACACACACACACACACACACACACACACACCGGGCTTAGGGCTGGACACGCTTGGTGACAGTGGGTGCCCAGTTGCTTTGTGCTCTTGACTCATTTCCCCTCTTTTCTCCTTTCACGTTGCCATGGTAACCTTTGGATGTCAGGTGACCTGCTAAAGCCAGCCCCGCCCACTCAAATCCACAGCCCTGGAGCCCCACTGCACTCTGGGAAAATGCTGCCCAATGATTTGGACTCTTCATTAGCCAACCTCGTTGGGAGTGAGTACACAGCGTCTCCTCCTAAAAACGTTCAGTCACCGCTGCTCCTCTCGTCTTTTCCTACTGTTCTTCTTCTTGCTGTGCTGCCTCCTTTCAGCTGATGTTACCTTTCCTTTTTTTCCTCTCTCAGACCTGCAGTTTGGGGGGACGCCAGCTAAAAAGTGAGTGGGTTTTCCTTACATCTAAAAGTCAGCCATGAGCAAATGACTCAGCTGCCACCGAGTTTTATCAGTGCTCACGCTCTCCGGTGATTCATTATTTCTCCTTCAGTTTCTGCATAATCTGCGCACGTCTAAATGCTCTTGTGTGTTTGTGTGTGCGTGTGTGCACATCAGGCCTGAGCTCCAGTGGAGTCAGCTGGTAGAGAAGAAGCCCACAGGAGGAAGTGGCTGGCAATCGAAGACCATGTGCACCAGCACCAACTGGACTCACACCACCCATCCCATGGCACCTGCACCCATGCCCGTCCCTCAGATGGTAACTTTAACAGATTTGTTCTTATATATGGGTCAGGGTTATGCATGGTCACTCACGTGTTTTCACTTGCGTTGTCCGGATAGACCTCTACTCAGGACAGAGTTAGCGTTTACAGACTGTGCTTGATTGACAGCACACACATTCCACTGTTTGTTACAGTGCAGAGCAGGCCAGTTAACACCATTATCACGGGGGTGCGCTCCGAAACCAGCACAGTGCTGATTTGTTTCTGTTGGGTGTTACTTTCACTCCGCCTCAATTCGGCACACAAAGAGAAAGCTGCTCTGCGCGACAAGTTAAACACCATGTGTGCTGACAGCAGTGTAAACAACCAAATAAAACAACCCAAATAAAAGCCCATATTTTGGCTTGTTGTGGTGGAAAAGGTACTGAGGCGTCTCTGCCAAGCTGTGAAATTAAGCTTTACCACTGCGTCTCCACTATGCACCTCTGTGTGATCATCGACTTCAGTTTCCACCTGCACTCCATTTAAGCAGATCGCCCCTGCGTTGTGTAATGAGTGGCTTGCTGGCTCGGTCAAATGGATAGCAGCCAGAGTCATTAGTTCAGTATTAGTCTGGTGACGTCATGTCACTTCTGGGTTCTGTTCAACTTCAACCTGAGTGGGGGTCTAATCAGCCAGAGAAATCAAACACCTGTGTGGGTGTGCAGGACCTTTTAAAGTTTAGATGAATAAACCTTTGAAGCTCCCTCCAGTTTTTTATCTTTTTTTTCCTATTTCCATTATTGGTTATTCTGGCAGTTATATTTTCAATTAACTGGTAAATCGCTTGGTATATAAAATGCCGTAGTGAAAAATGACCCCCACAGTTGACAGGATTCCAAGATATTAACATACATATTAACATAAAATAGCTTGTTTTGTCCAAAACAAAAAGATATTCAGTTCATAATGATATAAAACCAATACAGGCAGGAAAGTCTCAGATAACAGAAGCTGCAATCTGAGTATTTAGCAGATGTTTGCCTGAAATGATCAAAAATGTCGCAGGTACATTTTCTGTGCATCGACCCATCGTTGCAGATCTAATCTCCAGATGTGGAAAAAAACATCAGCTGGCTCTTTACCTAAACGTACAATCAGGACAAAAAAATCCCCTCCCTGTGTGGTGAACTTCATTACATGATCCTGTAAACTATAAGAACACACCAGCGGCCGTTTCCTGACGTTTAGAAAATATGAAATGAAAAATAAACTCAACCTCACATTAAAGTCTCTATACTACACAGAATCGAGTCTCTTTTTGTCGGCGAAGAACTGCCGCACAACTCCTGCAGAAACCTTCAGAAGAACTATTATATGGTGTATTAATTTGGTGCCATCCATCACTTTGTCAGTTTCTCCTAATGATGCGGTATCTCACTGGAATGAGGCTCATCAGATATACCTGTTGGCCAAATGTAACTTTTTTCCCTGCTGCGTTCGGGGCTTTTGAAGGAGCTCCCGAATGTGCCTATGTCCTTTGTGCTCCGCTCTAATTATCTACACGTCTCTTCCATTCAATCTGGTTTCATCTTTTAATTTTCGACTGATTGACCCCTCAACTCAGACCGCTCATTTATCCAGCAAATGGCTCGGAAAACCGGCGGCACAGCTTGAATAGAAAGTAGAAGCGATTTGGAGCAGGAGGAACAGGCAAAGGTCGGGTTTATCTTTTCTGCCCATTTGGAGGCGAAGGCACGAGCAAGGCTTTTTATTGATGTAACTCTCATTTTCTGTGACTCTCTCCGCAGAATGGGATGATCTATACTGGCTATGTAAGTACTTTCCCTTCATGTTTCACTCCTCTCTTTTTTCGCACCTGATTTCATCCTCCAAAAAACCTCCCTGCTTTGCTTTTTAAAAAAATCTATGCTCCTGACACTTTTATTATGAGGCTGTTTGTATTGTTGATGATACACGAATTATCGGCAGAAAAGGGGGAATTATTTTGGCTTATTGTGCTGCCTTGGCATTGTTGTTTCATCCCCTGTGGTTATTACAGGCTGCCAATTCAAATTTGTTAAATACTGCACCTCTTTTTTTTTTTGTCGCCTGGGATTAGGTGTCTTACTACATGCAAACAAATGCAAATGTTTAAGAAAGTCAGAGCATTGAGCATTTCTGCATCTGTTTTGGGGCCACCTTTGAGAGGTTTACAGTATCAGGATTACGTTTGTAATTGACTTTTAGGTCCAGATCAGGACTGTAGAGCTCAGTCAGAAAGTGGTCTATTGTGCTGCTTCTTCTTCTCTTCTGCACAGGCTCCAGCACCAGTGGCTTTTCCTATGACGACACCCCAAGTGCCTGTGTATGGAATGGTAAAGAAGAAGCCTCTCTAATCTCAGTCACACGTCCAGAAATCTTTGATTCACACATACTGAAATCATCTACTCTAAACCTGATTTTTTTTTCTCTCTCTCCATCCACATGGTCTCCCTCCTGCACTCACCTGTCCTCCGACCAGCTCCCTCCTCAGATGAGTCATCAGATGGGGGGCGTTCCCATGATGCCCCCACAGCCTGTCATGTACAACCAGCCTGTCCTGAGACCCACCAATCCCTTTGGGCCCATCCCGGGGACACAGGTAACACACACAGACACACATTATTAAAGGCATACATTATTATTAACGCATCTGCCAGGTACTGTATTTAAAGGATTAATCGGACATTGTAAGGAAGTATAGACTGTTTGCTGTCTTCCTGAGAAGACTGATACTGCTCTCATTTCTGCAGTAATATAGTAGAGCCGGTTAGCTTAGCTTGGCATAAAGACTGAGACAGGGGAAACAGCTGATCTGGCTCTGTCTTAAGGAGAAGAAATACGCCCACCAGCACATTTAAAAGTTAAACATCACCCCACACACAGTAACCCAAACGAGATAAAACACTGTTTGCTGGTAGACGTTTTTTTTTTACCCTTGGACAGAACCAGGCTAGCTGTCTCCCCTCTCAATCGTCTCGTAACTCTCAGCAAAAATCCAAATTATTTTCTTTACCCCCTCACACACGCTGCACATCGTGGACAATCTGACATCACACAGAGCTATTTGAACAGCTACAGTGCAGTTTAATAACAGATGTCTTTAATCAACCTTACTTTATTTGACATTATGAGGTATGTCATTACAGAAACACTCACTTTAACCTCACAGACTCGTGCTCCACCACATGCATGCTTTATTATAACCTGTGCACATCAAACAAGTGAAGCACCCCCTCAGTAAATGTAAACACGTTTAGGAGGCGGCGAAGAAGGTGTGAGGAGAAACAATCTGACTTAATATCGGGCTGCTCTCAATTTCATGCTTTGGAAAGTGTAGCTTAAAGGGAAGCAGCGGTGACGGAGCCAATTATCAGGAGGCTGTTGAACACTCCTCTGGGAAGTGTCACATATAACTGCGTGTGCTGCAATTGATGCAGTCATTCATAGCTATACTCGACGGCTGATGAGTACCGTTCAAACTGTGCGCACTTCAGGCGGCGGGATGAATCACATCGCCGGATAATTTCAAAATTGACCAACGCGTGGAAAAAAAGAGGTGCTTTTCACAGCGAGGCAGCAGCTACAAGACTATCAGGAGAACAAACAAGTGTTTTTTTGAGCAATTATTCAAAACATAACAGAGTAATATAATTGCTTACTGAGCTCTCACGCTTACTGAAAAGCTGTTTTCCTGGCACCGCGGCAGGTAATGCGCTCGTCAATACATGCCTGAACACTTGATGAGGTGTTTTGTTGAACTAAATTACTCTCCGTTTTCCTCCCCCACCCTACTCCACCCCCTCATCCTCTGCAGATGCACTTCATGTAGGGATGATGTTGTAACCATGGCAGCAAAGCCGAGAGAGAGAGAAAACGAGAGGCAGAAAAAGGATGGAGAGAGAGTCGAAGAACACAAATCCAGAACCAAATCCAGTGGCGGAGGAAGAAAGGAGACGACAGAGAGGAAGAAAGGGAGGGGAGAGGAGGGCGGGGAGAGGACCACAGGACAGATGAAGGAGGAAGAGCTGATGTCTGTCTCCATGTCGCCTGACCCCCTAATCTCCTCTCCTTTCTCCGTGTGGCTACTGATCTCTCTGTCTTTGAATCTCTTATGCCGGGGCACCAGAGGCTCCGCGTCAATCCCACTCATCCTCTTGTTTGATTTGCCGATTCAAACGGCGACTGCGACCTGCGATGACGCTACGAAAACTGACAGCTCTATGGGAGTGCAGAAGCTCCGCTGCCACTCCCTGACCTCCTCATCCTGATGATCTCCTGTATAAAAAACAACTTCCCCACTTCCACCTCCATTCCCACGACTGAGTCAAACTCGGGAGGACACGCGTCTCTTTCTCTTATAGGATTGTTTGCTGGCACTTTACTCTATGTGAACTTTGCCAAGGGTGTCTGTCTGTGTAGGTGATTTTAGCATCTTGTTCAAATTGTTCCCCCCCACTCTCCCCGCCCCATTCCATGTCATCCATCACCTGATGTGAGATGTAGTTTATTTGAACGCGTGTGCGTGTCCCTTTTTTCTACATTTCAACGTGCTGCATCGACATCACTGTTTGAGTCTTTTTACGAGCTCCATTTGTTCTTAATTGCCAACATCACATCAAGAATCCGGTGTGGAGCGATAACTTGCGGGCACGCTGTGTGTGTGTGTATGTGTGTGTATGCTGCATGTATGTGGGATGGACGTGGCTGTGTAAGGTATGTACTGTACTGTGTTTCTCTTTTTGGTACCTGATGTCATTACTGTGTTGCCAGGTACCAACGTGTAACTGCACTGGAACTAACTGAAAGCACTGAGCCAGTCCCAGGCATTTGGATGTAAACAAACCTCTTACACTAACTTTGCTACTTGGGGACGTGCTGTACACACTGTGTATTTTATTTTTTTTTTGGTCTTGGCTCCTCTACAGCTGTGCAATATCATGAAATCTCGTTCCTGTCTTTTCCACCCATCTGTAGGCTGTTTAGAAGCTCTTTCCTGCTGTGGTGTTGGACTTCTTGTGTGTCCACATCAGGTTTGTGTACAGAACAGTTTTTTTTTTTTTTTGGTTTGTTTGTTTTCTAACCTTTTCTGTTATACCCGTACTGCTCTAAAAGTAGTGAAAAATGCACTGAGAGCCACTGGATATTCACGAGGAGGCGATTCTCAATCTTGCCAATCAGAAACGGCCCAACTCCCAACCGTATGGTGTCCTCCCTGTCCTTGGCATTCGGCCTGTCCAAAACTAGCCTCCCGTAAAGTCCTTTAAACTCCAGAAAAAAACTGGATGAACACAACGACCGTAGCATATGTCTCACCTCCACTCGAGGGACTTAAAGACATCGCTAACGCAGACAGGGGGCTTGTTAATGTTAACATTTATGGGCAGGACAGCTAAAGGTCAGCCGGGGGAGTCAAATGAGGGCCGCCAAAAAGCAACTGAGGGTAATGTCTGTCGATCAAGACCCTAGTAATGCCTGCAGTGACGACTTACAGATTAATTCAGACAGCCAGAGATGGGAGGCTTTAATGAGACGTTAAATGTTAATGTGGCTTTTCTGGCAGATCCAAGGTCAAGTTAGACCCACAGACAGACGATGATATATATGTGTGTGTATATATATAGCACAAACTTTCGAAGAGGGGACAACGCTCTGCTGCACAAAAACCTAAAATCATTGCTGGGATGTACAGTTGAAAGGGGCAATAATCGATTGGGGATGAAGTCGTTTTCTATTGATTGTGTCTGTTCTATGTACATGTACTGTATGTATGTTTGTGTGCACACGCCTTCCCATAAAGATAAACAGGGTCATGTTCCTCAGTTAGAGATGAAAGGTCTCTAGTGAGCTGGTAGCGTGTACTACTTACTTAGCAGTGAGTGTTATTGTGACCGTGTCTCAGTCTGTAGAACCAACATCAAATTAAGGCGGCTCTAGGATCACTCATCTGCTGAAAAACATAAGAGAGAAAAAAAAAACTCCCCAAGTCATCGGACCTGGAATCGCAATCCAAGACGAACCTCTCCAGACAAGCTGGAGCTGCACGCGCTGGCAATTCCTGACAAACGTCGTCAGAGAATTGCGACTGTGTGGTGGCGCGCCGTTACGATTCGCCCTTGAACTGTAACGGCTGGCAAAAAAACCCAACCACTCTGCAGCTACCACTCCACTTACCAGCAGAGCGAGACTTCAGAGTTAGAAAATCGCCACCAAGCAGGCAAAAATTCTCTGACTTTTCTCAGCAAGAGGCCAGCTGACATTTGGATATCTCCTTTGGAAAATTGTTGTTTCACTCTCCCCCACCTCCCCCCATTACTCGTCGTTCCAGTGGTTTGTCTTTCTCCGTCAGCTGAATGCTCTCTTCATTGTGCACTTCACTCCCACGACGCAGCTCGATCCATCCTGGGCCAACCTCTGACTGTTACTATGTCCTCTGTATATAGGTAATGCCGTTCATGTGTTTTTAGACGTGCTCTCTCTGTAAAGTGATCGAAGCCCCATTGGATGACGTACTGTACGTGGGACAATTTATTGCTGTATCTGTGTTTGAATGGTTGTATTTTGAAGGTGTCATCATCCAGGGAGGGGTGGGTGGGTGGGTTTGGTGTTTGTGATGTTTGTGTCCATCTCGAGGAGGAAAAAGGGGTGGGGTCTGGGGTGGGGATCGAGGGTAAACTATCACAACTGGTCTATACCAAGAGTGTCTTCATCGAGGAAGTGGACAGGACAGGGTCTGTCCTCTTCGAAACAGGAACATTTTTTTGCACCAAAGTCATCATCAAAGCGCAGCTTCTTCTTATTCAAGGTCACTACGGATGGATGATATCAAAACTCAAAACTTTTGTTGTTTTATTTTGAGACAAAGAAACTGTCTTTTTTTTGCATGATTAAGTGTCGTCTTTTTATTGGCTTGTGTGCCCGGTAAAAGCATGACCATTGTGTGAACTCTCACTTACCGGTGTGTTTGGAAAACGTTAAGGAAATTTCTCCATGAGATTTTTTACTTACCTCTTGACATGAACGTTCATTGACATTCATAATCAACTGTTTTACAATGTAGGGTCTGTAACTGTTTGAAGGCTGCCTCGCATGCAGAAATGCAACTTGCAAGTAACCCATCAAACTTCAAACCCAGTTACCACAACTGCATCTTTGTAAAACACCATGGATGTCAATGCCAGTTATCACCTAGCTAGCTAGACATTGCAGTCTTGTAAAATCGCTCTTTATTAAAGCGTTGCTATTTTCAATACATGTTTGAATGCTCGCTCCTTTTTCCATACTATGCCAGCAGCATCATGGGAGGTTGTGATTGAAAGTCAAAGTACTGTAATACGTGTTTGGTCTGGTCCATATTGTGTGGTGTTTTTAACGTGTTTGCCCAGTCTTGTCCCGTCTGTTGCCATCAACTGGACTTATTCTTTCCCAGTCATCCTCTAAAGCACGGACTGGTTTCCTGAAACCAGGCTCAGAAGAAGCTTCAACTTGATTTTGAGACTATCTCAGCAAACCAGGCCAGAAAGTGAGCAGACCTGAGCAAGGGGATTTGAGATTAAAGATTTATCCCCATGTCTGTCATTCATGTCTCTGTACACTTGTTTTTTGTAGCACAGTTTAATTATCAGGACCTTCCTTAATTTTCTTCTCCCTCACTAAATCGGTGTAAAAGACAGCATAAAAGCTATAGTGGAAGTTGAAGAATCAATCTAGGGTTGGATTTCCTAAAAGCATCCTTGGACAAGTTTTAGGGCTTAGTAGTTTGCAAAAACCTGCTTCAAGAGGTGAGTCTGTTAGAGAAGTAGAGAAGTACTTCCTTTCTCTCGTACATCTTGCCTTTCAATACAGGTCAAGAGAAAAGGATTTGTAATAGCTTTCCGCCCCAATATCTACGTAAATAGTCGGCACACACGATACTTCTACCTGCACTTGAACTTTACAAGAGGTGAACCGAACAATCGCAAGGTCATTATCTATTGACTCAAGTGTCTGCAGATACGCAACGAGGATCTCTACAAAATAGACCTTTGTATTCATCAATGAGGCTACTTCGAGGACTAATCTGGCAGCTGGAAACCAGACGTACATGTTAGCAGAGCAGAAACTGCATTTCCATGTTGTTGCACCAGCGAAAGGTGCATGATGTCTATGCAGTTTCACGCTCCACCCTCCGTCCATCGATGTACGTAGGCATACTCATCATATTACCTCAGTATTGTGTATACTGCATTCACGACTCTAGTATCCATCTGTAAACTGTTCATTGTTGTTGAGGGCATGAAACTCAACAGTGTCCATGAAAAAGTCTTGTTAGCAGGGAGTGAGGTTCCATACCTTCAATTTCTTCTCATTTTCTTTTTTTGTATATCAAAGTGATTGAATTACCAACAAGTTTGGATTGTTATCAAAATTACTGGTTTTTATTTGAAAAGCATAAGTTGATGTTTTTGGAACAAAATGGAATAAAACGTCATCTGATGCTGAGCTCTTAATAGTTATTTGGTGACTGCTCCACAAAACACTTTAAAAGTAAGGATACATCAATTATCTGGTACTTTATTTCATGACTAGTTCTGAGAGTGAGACTCAGGTCTATAAATATTCACACAGAGAAGCTATAGTTCAGTTGAAATTTATTTATTGATAATTAAACATTTCAAAGAACATAGGACAAAATGTAATTTAAAACAAAATGATAATATTTGTGTTCATTGTCATTCATACAAGTTGAATGTGGCATCAAAAATCGTCGTTTTAGGGGAGAGGGGGGAGTCGAGCGTTGAACCAGCAACCGATCCTGAGCCAGGTTATTCAACTCTGAAATGAAGGGCCTACCGATGTGCTCTTAAGCAAGGCACTTAACCCCGAAGTGGCCCCAGGGGCGCGTTTACAAAAACTAAAACAACCCGTTCTACCTAAGTGTCCCACGTCCAGCTCTGGCTGCGATTGCCTGGTACTCTTGAATGATAGGCTGTTAGAAGTGCTAACAGCAGCACTGACTGCGTCAGAGAGGGTTCAGATTTAGATTAAAATACGTGTCCTCCAAATGTCCGGCCGTGTGTGTGTGTGTGAGAGATCAGTATGTTGGCAGCAGGAATGTATATGAGTATGCTTTTGGGATTTTGGGGGGGGGATGAAGGGATGTGATAAGGAAAACCAAAAAGCAGGGAAAAAAGGTAATCTCCCATTTAAAAAATGAGGGATCCATTTCCAAAAAATCTGAAATCCTGACACATAAAAAAAATCCCCAAAAACAGGTAAGGAACAGGAAGTACGGACACAGGTGTGTGTGTAAATGAGGGTGTCTGCGAGTGTGTACGCGTGTTTTTCGGGGAGGGGCAGGAGTGTGTGGTCTGAGTGTTTACCTTAGTGGGGGGACACCCCATCGTCCACAGCATTTTCAGGCCTAACGCTGCTGTTTTCCCCATCCCACGCTACAGCTGCGTGTGGCGTACGTCCAGGGCAAGGGCTCAGTTTGGCTCCCTCCCACTCTAGCTGCAATAATCAGCAAGAGGAAGAAGGTGGCTGGAGCAGCAGCAACAACAAGGCATGCAACTAACAGTTCACATGGAGAAGGTGGAATAATGTGGACATTTCAGAGAGGCTATGTGTCACTGAAAACCTAACAAAGCACTACCAACTCAGGTGGCGAATAAGAAAATGAGATGAGTAACTAGTGTTAGGTACAATCACGAAAACGGAACAACTACTGTAAGTCATAAAATACAGGTGGAATCAGGTGTGCATTAGTATTATTTGCACATTAGTCTGCTTTATGTGAGCAATGCAATGAACCCAGTTAAAATACATCTAGATAGAAGTGTGGAGTTGTCTGGTTGTGGTGTGAATGCAGAGAAAGCAAAGTAATCCTGTGTCAAAATGAGGTGTGTGTGTTTCTGGTGAGATCAGAAGAGGGAAGAGGAAAGGTCGTCAGCCCTTCTCACTGCTGCTCGGGGTAAAACAAAAAGAAAACAAACAAGCAAAAAAAAAAATTCAGCAGCCTTCGCTAAATCCAAAACAACCTTCATGTTCACCTGCAGCAGTAGTCACTCAGTAATCCTACGCTACATCTGCCAGCAGCATCAAGCCACTGCACTGCATTTAGGGGAAAAAAAACAAACAAACAAACAAACAAAAAAAAAACCCAACAACAAACTGCTCTCAGCTCAAATAGCAAATCACCATTTTCTCCATTTTTTTTGGAATCTGCACTTCAAACCTGTAAGCTCTGTCTGGCCGGTAAAATAACTCAACTTTCCCGCTTCATCTCGTCTGTTCACTTTCTCCAGCCGTTTAGGAAGGAATACAATCACTATCTTAATATTAACAGTCATTATTCTTACTGCTCAACCAAATGTTGGTTGGCATTTTCAGTTTCTGTTTTAAAATAACGTTTTAAGTATTTACACGAGTACCAATTTGTACATTTTCTGGTATGAAAAACTAGCTCAACGTTCCTTCTGAATCGCTAATGTGAGCAGAACGGGGGCGATGGCAGCTGATGAGATGGGAACGAAGGATATTGACAGATAGTGCAGACAACTGATTAGAAATTTAAGCATCTATGAACTGTCAGATTCTTTTAACGTCACTGGCCAAAAAACACTGCCATTTCTCTGGCTTTCATAAAGCCAAATATGTACCAAACCAACAGAAACACAACTCCATTTTTTCGGTCTGAGGAAAATATCAAAGGACCTGGCTTCAACTAAGAATGACCTAGAATTAGACGATGGATGCAGTCAACTTTCTTTTCACACAGGATGCTCCAAGAGCAATTTAACACGAGACTTAACTAGAGAAAAAGAAATGTGAATGACAATAAAATTACTCAAAGATTCTGTTCAATTGTTTTAGAGGCTGACCTTTGACCAAAAACTCCAGACAGGATGTAACACCTGAAAGGTAAACTACAGCATGAGAACATCCTACTTCAATTATATGGACAGTGTTTGGACTGCCACTGGGATTTATATCATGTTGTTATGGAAGTCAAAAACTTGTCAATTGACTGTCCCTCCTCATTATGAAAATTCAAACACGCATAATCACAGCCTGGTAATGTCCAAAGCAAACTCTCCAACTACAAATTGACTCTGTAGTCCCTCTTCACATTCTGAAGGTAGGCTCAGAAAAACCTTTGTCAGCAGATGTCAGCAGGAAATAATGCAATCACAAAATCAGAGTCAACGGGGCTGCAACATAAATTAAGTGACATGGTTAACCTTCAATTTAGCAAGTCGATTTTTGACGTATCAAAGACTTCCATGACCCAAAATTGAGCGGGCAGATACCCTACATCATCACTTTGAGTGTGAACTGCTCGGGTAGCACTAAACCTGTCAGCTTGGTGAAACCAGCCTGAAGCTTGCTCATAAGACAACCTGGTCAATTAAACATTCTCAATCTCTACAAAAAGGAAGATTCCTCACTAAAGGCAACAAAAACATTTAACTTCAGCTCTGCTTTCTCTTCCAGTTGACGTGTTTCACCAGTTATCTAGGCAGTTAAATGTCTGGACGAACAGACTGGCTCTTATAAAAAGGGTCGATGCAGCTGAGTTAAAGCCTGTTACTTACTCCACATGGGGTGTTCTTACAACAATACTAGTGTGTGGTTTGGGATGTATATTTTAAGATGGTTATCATGGAGAAATATTTGCCTGTACAGACAAATCTCCAACTCTACAGGATGTTTTTTCTGTTTTTTTAAAAGTAGAAATAGGCCAGATGGATAATTTTCTCTTTTTGCAAGGCTCCAGTTAATCTGTTTAAATGGAAAATACCAGTTTTTATAGTCATTTAATAATTTAACAGTGTTTTTCATTTTATGCCCTACTTGAAATGTATGATGAATTTTGGGCTGCGTGTGTCCATGTAGAGTATATAAAAAGGCCTTGATTCAGCCACATGGCAGCTTCTTTCTCCTGCAAGATCCGACCCTGGCCTCTGAGTCTGACTTTGTCCCAAGATACGTTTCAGCTTCTTTAACATTAAACAAAGAACCAACTGTGCCTCTATAATATCTAACAGAAACTGTTTTGCCTGACAATATTCTGATATTAGGTGTCGAACTGATCTTCACCTGCCTGAAGTCCTTAACTTGTATAATCACCCACTTAACTCAACGGCCATCCACAGACAACAAGCTAGAGACTAGGTTAAGATGAAGAAAAGGGGCTGATGCTTCAGATTTCAAGCACATTTGAATTACAAACTTGCTCCCTCTCTGATTTTCCTCTTTAAAACTGTCCCTTCTGTAAATACACATGCACACACACGCACGCGCGCATGTCTGCTGTGTGGAAAGAGTGTTTGGGGGTGGGACTATCGATAAGGGGGTTCTGGCGTGTGGTAAGGGTAATCATGGCGCTGGGGCATGGATTGCCCGTGTGCGGGTGTCTGCTCATACGGTGTGGATGTGGAGTAGCTTCCCGCTGCTGCATAAGCTCCGGATGAATCATATGCTCCGGGTGCCCCGTAGCCTCCTGACGAGGCATCGTAGTTCCCAGATGAAGCGCTGTAGCTCCCTGACGAGGCGTCGTATCCTCCTGAAGTGTGTCGTATGTTCCCGGCGGACCGTAGGCTCCTGATGCGGCATAGGTCGGGGGTGCCGAATATGTACCTGGGGGTGCTGGGGTTGTGGTGGAGGCCTGTGCCTGTGTGGTGGCCGGTGGAGGAGGAGGTGGAGGAGGGGGAGGATTGGTGTAGGCATACTGGAGGTACTGGTACTGTTGCTGGTACTGTTGATACTGTTGGTATTGATGCATTTGCTGGTAGTACTCTGTGTAAGACCTGGAGTGCAGTTTACAGTTGAGAAGGTAAACAGAAGACAAGAGAGTAAAATCAAATTAGTCACATCTCATATGAAATGATGGATAAGTCAATGCTGTCGATGTTTTTTTATTGTTTAATGTTTCTATGTAGATAAACTATTTTTGTTATTATATGTGCAAATGGTTACATGTTTATAGTGCTTTTCCCCCCCTCTGTCCTATATAAAATATGTTTATGTGTACCTAGCAACAGGATCTGACCCTTCAGGAGTGGTGGTGGCAGCTGAGGGGTCTTCGGGTCCTCCAGGTGGCGTCGGCAACAGGGCGCGGCGTTTGGGTCGTATCTGAGCAAAGGATCCTGGAACGGGGTCGGGGAGGAGGGGCGCTCGGTTTCCTCTGATTGGGCTGCGGTCTCGCTCGTTTTCCGTAGCTGCTGCCTTTCTCCCAGCCTGCTGCTCTGCCAGTACCTGTAATTGAGAAGTCTGCAGTTAATATACATAAAACACAACAAGCTTAAAAAGAACATTACACATTTATTCAAATTGACGTTAAAGACCTTCTGTCCCTCCTGGAAGAACTTGGCTCTTGCTGCCTCAAAAAGCGTTGTTGGATCTGGTCCAGTCTGTGGCTCTACTTCTTCAACAGCGGCACTGGATGCAGGGTTGTGATTGGTTATATCCTGGTACACCTGGTCAGCAACGGATCCATACACCTGGCTGGCAAGAGCACCATATATCACCCCATCGGCACCTTTGGCGCTTGTAATGCCCTTCAGAGCAGCGTAGGTGGGGTCAAAGGATGTGGTGTTGTAAAATGAGTTATGAACACTTTGTTGAACCTGCGAATAAAGAGGAGATGCAGTTACATTTAAAAAAAAATACTCAACACTAATTTATTTCTACAACAATATGTGATGACTATAACGATTCATCAACTCATGAGCAGTTGTATTTTTCTGCAGCTGCCTCAGTTTTCATATAAAGGTAAAGATTTTTACAAGAAACAACGTCCTGCAAGACAATCAACTTACTTGTATGGGAAGTCCAGCGGCAGCAGCTGCAGCGGCTGCTAGCACAGCTGCCTGACTCTGGTGATGCTCTAGTGACGGAGGTGGTCTCGGAAGAAGACCCTCCCTGCCACCTGTTAGAAGAAGGGAGGAGAAAACATGATGAGAACATGGACACAAGTCGATTTTCAGTGTTTACATTGTTTACATGCATGACACTTTAAAACCAATGGATGCTTCATCTCCACCTGCTAGGCCCTGGGCGTTCCCGGATGATACAATCTGGTTGATCAAAGGCTGAGCTTTGGACAGCTCTACGGCCAACTGGCGGCCCTTGTACATGGTCCCGTTGAGTGCATCAATCGCTGCAATGGCCTCCTCCTTCCGCTCCATATGCACAAACGCGTAGCCAACATTTGAGCATAATCTGGCTGTAAAGTATACAGGAAGCAGGGAAATCTGCATTAGCATGGGAAGTTCATTTAATTTCTCTCAAGGAAATCCATCATCCCATACTTTCTTTTTCAGTTTTTCGGGCTTTAACTTAAGTTATGCAGTATGAAACAACATAATCTGATGAAATTACAGTGTAGTTAAACAAACCAACTCCTTTCAATTAATTATGGATCAGGACTTCCACAAAATCTACAATCTGACATGTGAGGATTTCATGAAATCCCCTGCATTCTTACATTGTACCATCAGAATTGCTGGTGGGCTTTCTTACTCACCTTTGACTTTATCACAGTCTAAAACTCTGCCAAAAGTTGAGAACAGCCCATGTAAGTCATCTGCTGAACACGTTGCGCTAAGGTTCCCCACAAACACTTTAGTGGAGTTGGGTGGACGTGCACGAGACTCCTCAACAACCAGGGGTCTGCCTCTGTACTCTTTGCCATCAAGATGCCGTATGGCCCTGTACAGGTGTACAGTAACAATTAATAAAACATGTATTTATACAAGAGATTAAACCACTGTCACCCATTTATTACTTTTATCACCAGTTACATTCTGCCATATTTCTTTGTTTAATTATTTGATATTTCATTGCAAATTTCATACAACAAACTTGATCAAATCATTCATTTTTATTTCTGCAGGGGTCAACTTCTTGTATTATTCTTTTTATGACAACAAGATACTGCCGCACTAAACCCAACAGGCATGTCACTTCTATTAGGCAACCTTTAAACCTTCACAAACTTCTTGTGATGTTCGATCACAGCATGCTTTTTGAGAACTGAAAAGGCTGCTGCACACTGCTGAGTGTATTTAATGGTTCTATCAAACACAATTAAGCTGGAAATGTTACTTGGCAAGCGCTTACATTAGAAGATTATGGGTATATATTTGGATGTCTAAAAATAGTGCTCTAACACTAATTAACATTAAGTACATGGCTGCTTTTTTGTTCTTTCCCTACATACTCCATATTTAAATTCTTGAAACATAACATTTGTGGCACAGCAACAATGACGCACCTTTCTGTACAGTTTTCATAATAAGTTCCATAATTATGTTGTTTGTGCTTAATATTGTCACCTTATACATGTACCATTTTATATAGCGTTTTTCATTACTTTTAACAAAGTGTAACTGGTGCCCAGCACTATCATTGGACCATCATTTGTAAGTGACACCTGATGCTGGATGCTGGTGCTCTCCACGTACATTTAATATACATCTTTATGTTTATGTATGCGTGCACAGATAGCATGTGTATATGTATTTTGCTATTAATACTGAGCAGCACAAGAATTATTTTCTTGGAGATGAATATATTTTTTTCACCTTATATTTAAAACACACTGACAGTAAAACAAATTGTCAGATAAATTTCTGTCCGTGTTCAAAACTGACTTGTTCTGGTTTAACTTACAACTATTTAGTTAACTTCGGCCACTTAAAATTGTACTTGATGAGCAAAGGTGAACAAACTAACCATTTAAATCTGGACCTAAACTGATGTTTGTGTACAAAATTCACAATACCCACTTAACTTTATCCCCAAGATATACAAGTATATTTCTAGTGTAATAGTTAGTTTTTAATAATAATAATAATAATAATACAAAGCTAATTACCTGTCTGCTGCCCCCTCTCCTCTTAGGGTAACAAAGGCATACTGTCTGAGCAAAGAGCAGGTGTTGATCTCTCCATAAGGAGCAAACAGCTTGTTCAGCTCGTCGTGTGTCGCATCTAAAGGAAGGTTCCCCACAAACAACTTCACGTTCTCACCGCTCATCTCTGAATCAACCAGGCATCTGAAAAACAGCCAACATGGTCACCAGGTTAACTCTGATTAAAAAAATAATTGGTTAGTTAGTTAATTAATATAAACAGAACATCTGTGTTACAGCTAATTATAGATGAATATTACTAATGTTTTTATTATTAACACTATTCCGAATCAGATATATTACCGAGTACGTTTTCAAACACAATTTGCATTTCATATGTAAAAACATACTAAGTAGAATACAAAAGTTGGGAATCAAGTACTGAAACATATTTTAAAAAATAAAGCAAAATAAATAGACAATATTATGATGTAGGCAGTACCATGAAAAACATTATAAAATAAACATAAGTCCAATATATTACACAGATGCGTGTGTGCGTGGTTGTGCAAATATGTTTTCCAAGAATGTGCAAAAGTTCACGTTATAAATTTTAAAGAATATTTTCAAAGTGCAACGCTACAGTGCATTAATGTATCTCACTGCCTGTGTGTATTAAGCGCCAGAGATACAATCAGATGTGATTATCATCATAAATAATTAAAATAACCACACTGCCTTCTGGTAAGAAGCGTACTGACGTTAGTTTGTCGGGTTTTATCAGCTAAGCTAACTTTCGCGGCCAAAACGGACCCAGTGAAGTTTGTCAATTTAGCGGACAGATAAACGACGAATAAAAAATAACTATAAATCAGTCGTATGGCCATATTTCAGCTCACTTACATGACCGACCGTTAGCTAAAAAGAAGCTACCGACACTATTGGCCATTTTGTTAACCGCAAACATGAACGATGCAGCTAACTTTGCTAAGCTAAACCAAGCTAAGCTAAGCTAACGTGTTGTTTTTTCTCTCAGTTTGAACTCATTCCCTCCAGCTTCAGATCAATCACCGATATCAGCTGACAGGAAGCGCATTAACCACCATTAATCAGCTTCGATTTTTTTGATTTAATGCAAAAAAAGAAGGATTAAAGCAGCACAATTAGCGCCACACAGACTTCTTACCCAACGCGGTCCTGGATCTGTTCAAACATCACATCCGGCTGTGGTGTCCTAACATCCGGTCTGCTTCAACCACACATTTTATATACAGACTATGACCCAGATAGACTTTATAAACAGTCTGTGGTCCACACTATACACTTTATATACATTCTGTGATTCAATAACACTTTATATACGATCATCTTTATGCACAGTCTCTGATCTATGTACATTTTATATTTAATCTAAGATCAATATGCACTTTATATAAGTCCAGATATGATCCAGATACTCTTAATACACAGACTATGACCCACACGATACACTTAATATACAGTCTGTGATCCACACTATACACTGTTAAGAAGTTTCATTTATAACAAAACATCGTAGTTGATAAGCTGTATTTTATGTACAGATTTATATTTTAATTTGTGATGTAACTAGAGCTGTCACATAATTAGTATTGCTGGGTAAAATATACACGGAAGTGCAGTGGAAATAGAGGCAGAAAAAGAAAGTTACATTTAGAAAGTTAGAAGTGAAGGGTTGTGTTGTATTAACTAACTATTGAGCTGTTTTTTATAATTAATATTTTTACAGTTATCAACGTTATTAACATTAGACTCAAGATCAGTTAACATACAATTAATGCAGAATAGCAACTAGGCTACTATTACTACTACTTACACCTCTCAAATACTTCAGTTAAACTACTGCTGGTCCTCTTATGGCGACAGTTGAGCAAAAGTTTAATACTGATTGAATTTTGACATGACTGCAGGTTTGTTTCCAGGTGAGATCAGATCAGATCAGGTGGGCAGAGAAGGAGGAGGAGCCCGGGAGAAAAAGAAAGGGCAGGAAGGAAAGGAGACATCTCCGGACCTGGAAACACAGGTTATGACAGGCCGGAGTGGAGGAGAAGTTGATTTTTCACCGCGGTAAAGTTGATGGAGCAGTAAAGAGCATGCCACCATAAAGTGGAGCCGGAGGAGATAAAAAAAAAAAATAAATAAAAGGAAAAGAAAAAGAGGAGGATCGGCGCAAACAACGAGGTAATGGTGAGGTTGAAGTGTGAAAGGCGCTGTACGCACTTTTATATTAGATGTGTGGGAAAAGTTGTGGGTTTGTACGGCAGGAAAACTTGTGTGCAATTTAGCCTGAAGAGGAAATGGACAAGTTTGACAGGAATGCGGATCCAGACAGATGTTGACATGTAGGCTGCGATCAGACTGCAGCTGGTACAGGTACAGACATATGTGTGTTCAGATTGACAGCATTAAGACAGCTGTATCTGTGCTATTTATCTTTATTCTTGAATATTTGCTCCTAACACCTCCTGTACATCCTGCTTGTGTGTCTGTATGTTATAGTGTTTGCTTCCCACAGCCTCCTATTTCATTTAAGCTCTGTCTGAGCTGCTGCACTTTGCCAAGTCTATACTTGCTGTCCTGATCCAGGCTGATTTATTACACAGGTGTGTGTGTGTGTGTGTGCACGCAGCCATCCCACCCATCCTCTTGGAGTGAATATGAGCCACAGGGAGGCAGATAATAACCACCTGTAACACCAGTGCATGATCAGTTGTAGGAAAAGTAATAACTATGTGTCTGCTTTTTGTTGTAGATGGCACAGCAAGAGGAACCCCTGTATGATTTCCCGGAGCCCACCCAGCCGTCACAGCGCAAGTTGCTGGCTCATCAGAGGGGACGAGGCTCCCTGAGAAGCATCAGTGTCCTGGATCGTCTCCTGCTCACAGTCCCCGTCTGGCTCCAGCTGTCAATCAACCCTGCCACCGCACTGCACATACTGCAGAGGGAGCCTCCCGGGGTCAGACACGCACACGTATATGTAAATGTATACACATATAATCCACATCCAGACACACAGACGCTCATAGGCTCCATATCTCTCTTGCCCTCTCTTTCCACGTGCGCTCACTGATCATTCGTGTTGCCCCGCAGACCTTCCTGGTGCGTAAGTCTCGCACATCACAGAGAAACGTGCTATGCGTCCGTTTGGCGGACGACAGCGTGCCATCCTTCGTGCAGCAGTTTGGCATCAGGGAGGAACACTCGAATAAAAGTATGAATTTTAAATTTTTATTTATGTATATGTTTGTATATCAAGAGCTTAACTTCGAACAGTCCGAAAGATTTGCACCAGTTCAATGCAGAAATGTTTTCAAAATTACTGTACTAATTTCAGTCTGTTGATCATTTTTCACATATGCTTTACAGCAGAAGCCTCTCTGAGGGGGAGACCCTGTGTCAAAGTGAAATATTATATGTATTATTGTTTACTCAATTGTTTAGGGTCTCTGGGACCAAATAACATAATAATGATCCCTTGGGCATCCAGGAATTGAGCGAAACAAGCAAGCAAGTAAACTAAAGTGGAGGATGAGGGGGTAACTTTTTCCAAGCTTTGCTGATGGGAGGCCCACAGGTTCAGACTCCTGCTGTATCGCTAACTGTTTTATGAAGTAGGTAACAGATTGTGCAGTAACTGTTCCTGATTTCCCTGCAAGTTTATTTTAATACTGAACTATCAGAGTCCAGTGACAACCAATGGGTGCCTGGAATGTAGGAAATCAATTAAAATCATACGTACGCTTTATAAAATGTACTGGTAAAAGTCCTTTAACACAGCTCTGCTCCAGTATTACACAGTGTATATGCATAACTTCTAGCTTTCAGATCAAAAGAAATATAACTTTCAGCGCGTCTTTGCTCAAAAGTATTATGATATTCATATTTCATTATACCAATAAATACGACCACAGAGGCAGCACAATCACACTGTTGATACTAGCGACCCTTCTCACCCTCCAAAAATCCTCACACTTTTGAATTTTTCTCACCTGCAGCTCTTTCTCTGGAGACCTCAGCCATCAGCTTTCCAGATCTCCCACGGCTGATTTCCTTCTATTGTGTCAGCAGGTTAGCTCTCGTCTCACCTTTGTTTGTGCCCCCTCCGTCTTTTTCAGTTTTCTTTCTTTCTTTTCCAAACCTTTATGTCTTCTGCAGTGCGCTATTGTCACTTTTCCCTCCTTTTCCACATTTATCACCATCAGTATTTACCCATCAGGATGAACTGATGTTGGCGTTAATGTTACGTTTGGTCTGTGTGTCAGAGATGTATTACCCTTCCCTCTGGAGCTTCCTGAAGCCATTGCAAAAGCAACATCCCACAAAGAGCTGGAGTCCATATCACACATGGGAGTAGGTAGGTGAATGCAACGCCTCATTTCCTGACAGTAGATTTTGCAACCTCAGCCTCAAATACATGGGCTTTAGAGGATTTATTTACACAAGGCGCACTCATACTATACTGACAGCAATTACCTCCCAGCTGCTGGGTAACAAACAAACACTGGAAAATGTGTGTAGGCATTTCTGTCCTTTTGTCCAATGACGAATTATAGTATATTCATCAGTATGTATTGCCATGACATATACTCTTTTGATAACAAATATAAAAAAAACTAATTAAAAAGTAAATTAAAATAAAATCTGCATACTGTACCATGTAAAATGTGGTGGTTGCCTTTAAATAAGTTAAAAATGTTTTGCATTAAAGGATGACAGCATTTTTAGAGGATGTCTGTAAAGTGGTCATATTTATGCACATCTTGTATTGAATGCATGAATTATTTGCAGTCACTTTTAAACTCTTTTTGTACATTTTATGAAATTCTGAACATTATAAAGGAAAATATAATTAAATAAACATCCATATTGTTTTATAGAATTCTGGAATTCCCACCTAAATGTCCGTGGGCCGCGGGAGACACCCAAGCCCCAGAAGGACGAAGAGAATAAGAAGCCAGACGTCGTGACATCAGCCCCGCCTGCTACTGCCCTGCCCCACAGACGAGCTCTGCAGCTCAGCCCGACTCAGACAACCAGCTCAAGACGGCCCCCGAGTCGGAGGCTGCCACCAAGCAGTCAGCTGCCAAGCCCACCCTGTTCCACCAGTTCTGTCCGATCACGACCCGCAGCCCCCGAGAGCTGGACTGTGGCTCCGGGCAGGGCGCTCTCTGTTTCATCAACCCGCTCTTCCTGCAGTCCCAGACCGCTATGTCCCGACGCTGCATGTTCAAACGCAGCCTCAAAGTCCGGATTTCCACAGAGACGTCGACCCTGCTGTCGCCCCCGCTTGCCCCTCCTCCTCCACCCCCTCTAATGCCCAAAACCAAAGGAAAATGCAAAAAGCAGACTCAAGGAACCTCCTGCCCTAAGGAAGCCCCGGGTCTTTTACAGCACGAGGACCCAAGTCAGGCCACGCAGGACGCCGGCCCCAGTGAGACCCAAGTTCAGCTTCCGTCAGCAGCTCCCCTCCTCCAGCCTGAGATCCAGGAACGTGGCCAAACCCAGATGGAAGCAGGCCAGAGTAAACCTAGAGAGGAGGCTACAGCTAAGCTACCAACAGTCATGGAGCATCTTCCAGATGATTCAGACTACATGCAGCCCTCCCCGATGATCAATTTCTCCCATCCTCCATCACTCTCTCCTTACCTCTCCCCATCTGTATCTTCCATGCCGCCTCCCCTTTTCCCCAAAGTATCTCCATCCCTCTCTCCTTACGACTCCCCCGGTGCCTCCCCCTCTCTCTCACCTTATCAGTCCCCATCCGTCTCTCCCAAGGCGCCTCCTCTTTTCCCCAAAGTGTCTCCATCCCTCTCTCCTCATGACTCCCCCGGTGCCTCCCCCTCTCTCTCGCCTTATCAATCCCCGTCCCCCTCTCCCAAGGCCCCCTTCTCCCTCTCTCCGTATGACTCTCCCAGCGCTTCACCCTCTCTCTCGCCTCATCAGTCCCCATCTCCCTCCCCCAGGGCCCCCTTCTCTCTCTCCCCCTTCACTTCCCCGTCCTTATCGCAGCTGGAAGAGCAGGCCTACCACACGCCTGCAGCTCTCTTCAGAGCAGATCGGCAAAGATCAGAGGGGGAGCCTGAGGAGAAGGAAGGAGCCGGTGTGGACAAAGGTGACGGGACGAACGAGGAACAACACAGAAAGAAGGAAGAAGAGGAAAGGGCTCTGGTTTTACCGATGAATGCTGCTACCTTATGTGACACAGACAGCTGCAGCTCCTTCAGCAGTCTGGAGGGGGCAGTAGAGACTCCGCCCCACTCACCCCACAAACAAGACTCTGGTACAAGCCTTTAACAAAAAAAACAATTCAATTATATCATGTAAAATCATTGTGTTTAACAAAATAGTATATACATTGACAGCATCATTGGATCTCACAATGAATTTATTTTGAAATAGAGAAAAAAAATTGAGTAAAATAAATTTTAACATTTTAATGATGATATTGGTTGTTTTGCATGTTTTAACTGCAAATCGTGTACACTTTTTATTGTGCTCTGTTGCCACTTAGTTTCTCTTATTTACTACCTGTCAGGGAGCCATTTGTTTCTGTCGATATCAGTATTTTCTTTAAATGACATTAAATTATAAAGGGCAGACTTGAAAGTTAATTACTTTTATTTTTTGTGTCAAAAGGTCAAAAGAAAAGTAACATACCAAAAGCCATTGCTATTAAAACCCTGAAAACTGTAGTAGATCAACTGTAGAAAATGAATAAACAATGAAATAGGATAATGTGAATACTCCTGTTGTTTCTGCAATTAAATTATTGCTTTTCAGCATTAGACATCATAATCATGTAAAGGCACAACAATTGAGAGATTATTGTAGCTACTTTAGAGGTTTATTTCACAGATCTTTTTCTGGTTTCTTAATAGAGAAAATATTCATTTGTAATTGCCCACAATCATCAGAATCATAGTCAGAATCAGCTTTATTGGACAGGTATGTGAACACACACGGTTTTTCAGCACACTCTCAGTACGTACACAGAATACAAAGAACAGACAGCAGCACAAAAGGTAGACAAATATGAATAAAATAGAGATACAATAAAAACAGCAGCTCAAAGGTTAGAAAAAAGAGAAATAAATAAACATAACTTACATAAACATAACATCACTTAAACTTCTATGTACAAGTGTAACTATTGAGTGCAATGATGCATGTGGATGGCTTATGTACAGAGGCAGGTGGGTATTATGTACAGTATATATAGTATGTACAGCAGCATGGATTGGATTTGTCAGAGGGAGATATTTATATGATAAAAACGGTGTAATAAAAAAACATTAAAAATATGTTGTTTATAGAAATGTTATATTGATGAGGTCAGTGGATGTTTACATTCAGGGTTTTCAGGGTTTTGTTAACACAGGGATTGTTCCTGACACTCTGTGACTGGTGTTAAATGTTCAGTGATGTTTCCTGCCCGTTTCCTGACTCTGGACACTCTGGACACAAGTCTTGAATGGAGGGCAGGCTGGCACCGATTATTTTTTCTGCAGTCCTGACTGTCCATTGTAGTCTGTCCCTGTCCTGTTTGGTGCCCGATCCAAACCACACAATGATGGATGTGCAGAGGACAGACTGGATAATGGCGGTGTAAAACTGGATAGGCAGCCCCTGAAGCAGGTTGAACTTCCTGAGTTGGCGCAGGAAGTACATCCTCTGCTGGGCCTTCTTTCTGATGGTGTCGACGTTGAACTCCCACTTCAGGTCATGGGAGATTATGGAACCCAGGAAGCTGAAAGTTTCCACAGCAGACACTGTGTTGTTTAGTATGGACAGAGGGGGCAGTGTTGGGGGGCTCCTTCTGAAGTTCCACCTGTCATCTCCACAGTTTTGAGCGTGTTCAGCTGGTCAACTTCCCATCTGTATAGACTCATCACCGTCCCGAATGAGGCCAGTGACAGTTGTGTAGTCTGCAAACTTTAGGAGTTTAACATTAGGGACTAATGAGGTGCAGCTATGTGTGTAGAGGGAGAAGAGCAGTGGGGAGCTGGGTGCTGGATGTGATGCTCTCCAGCCTCACCTGCTGCCTCGTGTCAGTCAGGAGGTCTGTGATCTATTGACAGGTGGGGGCTGGCACAGTAAGGTGGGACAGTTTCGAGTGGAGGATGTGTCGAATGCTGAAGTGAAGTCCATAGTATAATATCTGGCTCTCAGTTATTGAAAGTTGACACCTTATGTTATTTAAATATATTAAATGTTTCTCACAGATTGTGGATGTGTTTAAAAAAAATTAAATGTACGATGGTTCTGGCAGAAAAAAATACCACAAAGATCTTATCAAACAAATTTTATTTGTGCAGATTCAACATCATGTTTCTTACGTACAGAGTACTTCTAGGCAGAATATTTTATACAGTCAAGTAATCCTTGACTTCTTTATACCAACCTTGGCAAAAAGAAAGGTTTTATTTTTGCCTTACAGTGAACATGATGCTGTCATGGGAGGTAATTAAGTTTTAAACTGTCAAATCATCATTGATACCAAAGCTGAATAAACATTAACTTAATGGACAAGCTGTAAAGGTCAAATTATTGTTGTAAAGCTGTAAAAATCAATTCATGGTCATTTTGAGCAAAGACAAAATATGTCATTAATGATCATTCTGTGAAGATTTGAAGCCATTTTGACTGATTAGAAAGTGAAAGTACCTACAGTCACTTACAGACATGTGTATACCCAGGAACCATTTTTTATTGTGTGGCAGCATTAATGGACAGTTCAACACTCATTAGAAAAATATGTTTCCTAAATGCATCTAAAAGAGTGATTGTGTTGTATTAATTATCAGCTTACATATTTGTATTTGTTCCTGTTATCAAAGGCAGACCTGATGTTGGATCGTGGCTGAAAAAAACTGTAGCTAGTGTCTTTGGCAGAGTTAGTCTGGTTTTATGGCTTTTACTTTAAGTATGAAACTTTAATCTTCACAAAGGATTTGGATCATTTTGCAGTTTTATGTGTTTTAACATCCATTAAGAATCTGTTTGCTTTCATGTATGGTTAAAAAAAGAAATATGATCTCAGTTGTTATTTTTGAAGCCCGTGTAGCCGTTCGTCCATCCATCAACACCAGCAGGGGGCGTCTCTGCTGCTCATCTCCAAAAGATCAGCCTCCAGACGCTCTGCGTCATCTTGGAAACGCTCAGTGAAGGAGTGAATCAAACCTGCCGCGCTGCCTTCGTATTCCACCAGCTCTACATTGTCCCCTGGAAACAAACATTGTGTCACAAATTAAATGACAGAAGACTGATGTGTTTGTATGTGTGTTTCTGTGTTAAATCCCATAACAGGTACATAGGTACGTACCACTGACTCTGGTGTTAGCCTGGACAAACATCTTACGAGCTTCTTTCCTCAGCAGTATCGTCTCCCGGAGACGCAGGAAGTTGTGAGCGCCACTGTCACTGACAGCGGAGTACCCATCATAGAGAGCTCTGCCTCCCTCCACATCTGCTGTGGACTTTAAGATCTATAAAACAGTGGAGTCAAGTTAGCAACATGCTGGGTGAAGTGGGTGAAATCAACACTGTTATCATACAGAGAGATGATTCCTGGTAATATTCATGTCAGTTGACATTTACATACATCAACATTTTTTCTTTTCCAATTGTATTAGGTTACCTAAAGCCAAAAGTATGTATTTACCTGCAGTTTCTGGAGGAACCTGTGGATGGCGTTCTTGCCCACAGTGTGGATCTTGCTGCGGTCCAGTGTAATTTGAGCGTCCGGCTTGCCATCCTGTCCGGTTACCTCCTCCAGGCCCACCAGGCCCTCCCCAGCCTCCAGCAGAACACGCAGGATCACGAAACGAGCCTGCATGTGAGCCTGAAACACAGACACACAGATATATGTGTGACATACAGTGTATACACCTCCTGACACTCATATAAACACAGACAGATTTAATATAAGCTGTATTATAAAACAACACAGACGCATAAAACTAAGCCAGTCGCGATGTAAGAAACACGTGCTTAATGGTCCGTATGTTGTTCGTCTACACCACGTATGTCTCAAGTCCTATACAAATGAAAGTTACGATTTATTATTACATGTTGCAAACCAATCCAAGAAAAGAGTAAGAGAGACAGCATGTTATGGAGGAAAGCAGCTCGCTGAGCAGATTACCTGTCTCCAACTCTTGCTCTCTGGGGTGTAGAACTCCAGGCCCAACAGTCCAGCTCTGACCATGCTGAGCCAGTTGACATACACCACATCCTCTGCATCCTGGCCCTTGTGGCCAAAAATACTGCAAAACAAACACAGACACACACAACAGTTAACATTCTAGCCTTGCTGAAAGCCATCAGCCAATCAATCACCAGGCCCATAACAGAAAAAATAACAAAGCCAAGCCAAGCCCTCCAGAGATAAAACAACACACAAATCCACACTTCACTTTATGTGCATTAACAGCATCCATTTTGCACTTTGTTTAAACACTAAAATGAAGTTCCTCAAAAGGTATGTTACAAAAAAAACACGGTATACCTGAGCACTTCCTTGTTGAGACACAGATAGAGTCCGACACACTCAGCGCGGCACTCTTCATAAGAGGAAGCAATCGTGGAGAATTTACTGTCCCATGTCTCGCTTCCCCGATACCAACTGCACACCTACGAATGCACACACACACACCTTGAGTCTGCACACCTTGAGTCACAGCGGTTAAAACTTGACTTGTCAACACACAAACAAACTCACCGGTTCCCCAGTCTCTGGGTTGATCACTTTGCTCTGGTCAAAGTTGAACTTGCCCTTGTCATCCTGTAAGAGGAGGTGGAGCAAATTAAATATTTTAACAAGGAGAAAGCAATACAATCCAAGTAAGACATTTTAATTGGTCTCTCTAACATACCAGATTAACTGTAAATATTTCCAATCTCAATATCACAGTGGATGTTTGTGCATAAGGCATTCAACACGATGTGATGATGCAGGTTAGCTCTCTGTTTCTGATATGAGTGTACAGCAGTAGTATGTTCTGACTCACCTGGACAAACAACTTGCCACTTCCATGTCCCAGCAGCTCATGAAGTCCAACCTGCACCTCAAATGATGGGCCCTTCCACTTGATAAACAAATCCTAGATTTAAAAAAAAAAAAAAAAAACCCAAAAAAACCCACAAACATAGAGTGTTTAATAATACAGATAATTATGGAAGGTGTGTGAGATGACATGCAAGAGACTCAAGAAATTGCATGTCTTACCTTGTCCTCCTCCTTCAGGAAGGTGAGTTTTTCTTTTTGTGTGGCATAGGCTACAGCCAGCACGTTGCCTAGCGACACGTTTTTAAAGCCTTCAGACTGTCTGATGTCATCATCTACAAACAAAAACAATGTTTTAGAAATGTAATACAGTGACACAGATGGTATTTTCAAAACTTAAACCAGCTATGTGTGCAGTTTATCTCAGCGTACGTACAGTTAGGGATGTTGATGCCAGCTGGTATTCCACTGCCAGCGAAGGTGAGAACATCCAGCGAGGTGAAGTCGGGTTTAAGGAAAGTGTCCTTCTCAAACTCCCTGGGCCAAGGTAGCTCAGGGAGCAACACTTCCGCTGAGCTCACCAGTTTGGCAAAACGTTCACTCATCGCCTTGTTCACAACCGCAACAAAACCTAGTGGTGACAGTGCAAAGTTAAAACAAAACAGAGTAACAAAGGACGGTAATATGAACCATCCTGAACTGGACTTTGGTGTGGGCTGTTGACAGAGTCCTAAACTAATAAATGTTGCTATAATGTGTCATTCCAAGTATTGAACAACCTCCTTTTACAGGTCGTTGCTAGAATTACCTATAATTACCTACTGGGGTTAAAAGTTGCATACATATTAACTTAAGTACCTGGTTTAAGTAGCACAATCACAATACTAATATTCCACTCAGTTCTGTACCACAGAGATAAAACCAGGAGAGGAACGTGGGATTGCAGCTACATGCCAATCAAAGCTTATTGAGTTATTTGTTATTGATCAGGAAGAGATTAAGCAGATCAAACACCATGGTAGTCACCTTCAAACTCTCCTCTGGAGCCAAATGGGTCTCTGTAGCTCTCTATGAAACCTATATAACTGAGAGAAGGAGAGAGGGGATTGGGGGGGGTGAAGGAGTAACGAGGAATAAAGAGTAGAGAGGCAGGTTTCAGAAATTTTTACAAAACAGGAGTATTCAGATATGTTGGTATTTAAGTGGGTTTTGGATGATGGAGCACCTTTCATTCACAGTGAACATGTTCATACGATGCTATGGTGGTTTGGTGGCCTTACCTCTCAACAATTGGCCCCTTGTCCTTGATCCAGTATCGTGAGCCCTCTTTATGGGCTTCAATTGAGCCAAAGGTGAAGCTGCGGCTGTACTCTTCAAGCATCTTTCTCTGGTTCTCATTGGCAGCGTAGGCCTGTGTTGAGTATTTGGAAACAGAACAAGAATTTAAAGAAATGTAAAACTGTAGCAGGAAGACTTGTAAAGTTATGAACTCATTCAATCACTCCTACATGCCTGCTTAAGGTTTTATTTGTTTTGCCAAAGGTCAATACTTTTTACATTCATCCTCTTCCTCTTTCCTTCCTAGTCCTTTCTTTTACTTTAGTAGTCTTACTGATATTTTATAAACTCCACAGCTTCGCAACATTTTACAACAAAAGTAAAAAATTCATACGGCTTTATCAACTTCATGTTTTACTGATACTGGGGAACACTGACTATATTCAACACCGTATCTCTCCGTGGTCTCACCTGTGCTTGTTGGAGGTAATAGCTGACTTTCTCCATCAGAGGAGCATAGTCCCCCCTCTTCACAGTGAACTCTTTGTCTTCATAGTTGAAGGTGCCACAGCATGACTCGCATTCCCCGTCCACTGCACAGTCTGTGAAGTCGTACATAGTTGTTGTTTTTTTTTTTTAATCTAATCACTGACGGTGCAGCATCATTAACAACATCAGCTACGTGAACAAATCTCTCCACATCCATTTGTTCCATTTATTGCTAATCATAATATCTTCGAGTTCACAAGTTAAATGTCTCCGCTTTAACATATGATACATATTAAATTCTGTATGCCAAATCTGTCACAAGGGCAGAACAGCATGTGAATGTGAAGCTTATTCTGGTTCTCATGTAAATCGGTAGTTCTGACCTTTCTGCACAGCTGAAGCCAAGCGCACCTCATAACAGGCTTTGCCTCCATTGTCCTTCTTAAACAGACGGGTGTTGTAGGCAGACAGTTTCTAAAGACAAACCACAAAAACAAAGCTGAAAATACGCTGAATCAGAGTGAAAGATGCATGAAGCCGCAAGAAAAGACACAGAGACAGGATGAATAATCAACATGGAGGGCAGAGGTGAGAGAAGACAAAGAAAAAAACATAACTTCAGTGCAACAAAGAAGAGAATGAGCTGCACAAAGGAAAGAAAGAATGATGGATTTAAGAAAAATGAATTCAGCTTACCTTTGAATCAAGGAACTTCTGAGCCAGCTCAGCATCCTCCAGGCAGCAGTTTCCTGAGAAGTAGGTGGTAATTCCCTGAAGACCAGAAGAGAAAAACTTCCCAGTGAGCCATGCATTTTCTAATAGGGGTCACAGCACAGTGCAGGGTCACAGTGCAGAACACCCTGGAAATGGTGGTTCATGAAGGGCAATTGGAGCTGTTGGCATTCAATCTAAAAATATCAACCTGCAGATAATTTGACTTGCTACTTTAAAATATTCAATTTATTTGATGCAAGTGGCATCTCAAAAAAGAACATCTCCTGATGGTTTTTGGATTACAACAAACACACCTACCAGAAAGAACAAAACTTTCCAGTCTCAGCCCTAAACCAGTGGATATAATGAAGAAATATCCTCTATTTTATTAAATATTATCTGACAAATAGTTCTGGTGAAAGCCGGCCTCTACTCTGCATTAAATGATACAATATCCCACCTTGTCTCCGAGCCCCAGCTGTTTTTGTTTGTCTTCCAAGGAATAGATGAGACATGAGCAGCTGTCCCACAAAGCCTCAATCTCAGTGGGCTGCTCCTGGAATGCCTGGCTGGCCCAAACCAGAGTTTTCAGCTTGTCCTGCGTGGACACATCGCAGATGCAGACAGCTTAAAACATGCCACAGCAGCAGTAAATGAGCACTGGAAACCTTATAATACATACAAAATGATACACTTTACATTACAATATTCATATTTGTGATTATGTTCCTGCTGTATTACAGTAGTGTTGATACAGCTCTGAAACCATATTTAATAGTTTTATTATTTTTAGATTACATTACATGGTACAAAGCGTAGTAGTACATAGTAGCGTAGTACATAGTAGTTACAAAGCGACTGAGCAAGTTTTACACCTGACATGACAGGCCTTCTTACCTTAGGTAGATTTGGGATGAACTTGGTGTCTCCGAAAGACTTGTAGTTTCCCATGTTGGCATACAGACCTGCTGCATACACCAAGAAGGCCTAAATGCACACAAAATAGATGGTGTAATGAACATCTTTACACATGTGAATGAAAGGGCAGGGCAGCACCAGAAAGAGCCAAACACACAAAGAGTGTGTACCTGGTACTCCTCAGAGCTGAGTCCAGCTGCTGTGGCGACCTGTTCCAGCTGCGCAGGCGTCTGCTTCCTGAAGATTTTCTGCAGCAAGACAAAGATGTTTGCCGACTCTGGGGAGGTCTGCAGCAACACTGCCAGGCCACCATACCTGAGACAGCAGGGATTCAGGTAAGAAATACATTTCCACAAAGGTAAATCCATGTGGCATTTGTATTGAATTCTTGATTTCAACAGTGCTCGACTCGCTACATCCAGAGATTTGTGACATACCAAGCGGCGCGTGACAGGTAGTGGGCGTACATCTTCTCCTGCGGTGAAAGCAAACGGAAGGCCTCGCCACAGTCAAGTGCAGAGATACCAATGTCATTTGGGAGGTAGTACTGGGAGTCCACCATCCTTAGTCTGAGGTTGAACACTGACGATGAGGAACTGAATTAAGAGAGGGGGGAGGAAGAGGAAAGAGAAAAGAGACAGATAGGGAGTGTGAGCAAGTGTAAATGGGATGAGGAATGGAAATCAATTAAATGGATGGAGAGATAGATAAAAGAACAGGAGTAGAGTGTGGGATAAAGAGATAAAAGCAAACTTGCAAGTTTGAACCAACACCACTGGCTTTTGCTCTCTGAAGTATTTGCACACCTGTCTAAGGTTTACATAAATTAAGCAGCTTGTGTGCTGTACAAACACAAATGCTCACTTATAACAGTTCTACAGGTGGTGTACTGGCAAAACAGTCAAAGTTTTTTCTTGATTTTAATTTCAACATTATTAAAATGAAAGTGAAATGAAAGACAATGTTGCTTAAAAAAATGGCACAAAACCCATAATTAACCGATTGTCAAAATAGTTGGCAACCAACTTACTGATAGTTGCAGCTCCAGACTAATCAGTAACTAATATTGGCTGAGGGTGTTGTTAAATCTTTATGTTTTAAGTCAATAAATAAGCAGTTTGTATTTTATTTTATATTTTGAGATAAGTTAGTGATTTATTAATCAAACATAATTTGTTAAAAGTCTCCCACCAATTAGCTAATAGATGGGAGAAGAAGGTGATTTAAACAGTTTATAGTGTTATAAAAGATTTTGAGTTGCTTACAGATTACATCACATACATTTATTACAAATATTGAATGACAGCTGTCCAGTAGCAAATAAAAGTTTCTGAGTCCTCCCTGAATCAATCATAACTGATAACACAGCTCAGATTCAAGAGGAACCGTCCTGATAACGTGACTGAGTTTTCTTTCACTTTCCATTAAAAAAAAAAAAAGTCATATAAAATAGTAAAGTGAAGACTAGATGCAACACAACATGTTTTATTAAAGCTTCTTTAAAAACAACAGAGCAGCACTCAAACTGCACCTTTAAGTTAAATGTTGCAAAAAAAGTCTTCAGGCTCCTGCAAACAGCTAACTCAACGTTAGCAACTAGCTGCATGCTAAAACTGAGTGTTTGAAGCATTTAAAAACACGGCCACAACTTCTACAAGCAAAACAGTAATTTGCAAAGTACTAAGCCATCAATTCCTACATACAGTTAGCGACTATCTAGCGCATTTTGAAACGTATAAAGGTAGATGCAAACTCAACAGCTTGTTACCTTATTTTCTTCAGTAGCTCCGGTGAACGTCAAATTGCAGTCTCACGCTGCACACTTCCTGTATTCATTCAACGCTAGACCCGCCCCTCAACCAATCAAGGCTCGCATATTGTGATTGATAGACGCTTTAACCAATCAGAAAGTTAAAGCGCCGCAATTTTCCGTTCTCTCTACGTCGTGGTTTTATGTCGAAGCGTAAGCGTGTAAAACACGACCACCGAGCGACTAAAACAAGGATAGAGGACTTTATCAGCGAACAGAAAACATTCAGTGTGCCATGCATGTATGTATAATTATTTACCAGTGTCTTCTGACGAAGGTGACATAAGACGAGGTGGCCGAGTGGTTAAGGCGATGGACTGCTAATCCATTGTGCTCTGCACGCGTGGGTTCGAATCCCATCCTCGTCGGAGTTCTTTTCCAAAACCGCAGACATCTCCGCATCACTCTGCCCTGATATACGCTGTGCATTGGTAATAATCATAGAGGAGACGGGCTTAACAGCAGAGCCCATTAACAAGGTGACACTCCGGACAACGTGGTTTAGCAGCTGTCTGCTAATTTCCCCTCTTGTCTCCTCCTCCACCCCCTGCCCCGCCTCCGAAAATCTCACTTAGAAATATCACACAGGTCTTTAACGAGCCTTTACACATATGGGGCCATAAACCCAGAACCACACATTGTTTCCACTCACACTTTCATTTGATAATCCCCTTGGATATTTTCTGATAGGCTTACAAACCACACAGTATTTCATCAGTTTATTGGTTTTATTGAATTCTAAAAACATGATGAGAAAGTGAATTATTTACAAAGGGTGTGCAACAGAAAGAATTAAGTTTTTCTTGATGATTGGGAGAGCCAGTCAGCTGTACTAAATCCACACGGTAGTTTCAGTGACCAGTCCTGCACCATAAGAGAAATATTAACAGAAATCTAGGCACTCGACACATCTGTCTGTGTGTGCGTGCACCTGTGTTTGTTTAACTTAGGGTTCATGCTTGGGTTTTGCCGTCCCTCCTGTTGGGAGGCGTTGTGGGAAGTATCCAGCGATAGCAGTCTGAGAAGCTCAGGCTCTTGTCCACAGCACAGCTGGTGCAGTAGACGATCCCCAGAGCCAGCATCACTACGAGGAACACACACAGAGGCACCAGCAGGGCCACCAGCAGCCAACTCTTGTCATGCTTCCGTTTACCGTCATCAGATCCAGCCCCTACCTCCGCTGTGCCATTGACGTACTCTTTGCTGTCCAGCTCTGATCCCTCCCCCTCTGTGGTCCCTGTGGCTGACCTGTTTGCAGTCTCTGCTCCGACCCCATCACTGCCTTCTGCACCTTTTGTTTTAGCCTCAGCCTTGTTGTCAATTTCGTTGCCTGTGCTGTGTTTTTGCGTCGGGGGTGGGGCTGTCTGATACCTCTTTGGTGCCAGGGCATCCCATTGGTTCAGGTGATTATCTGCCCCAGGAGCCATGTCAGGGGAGAGTCCTTCAGGGGCCTCTGTCATCCAGTCAACGTCAAAATTAGTGTCAGCTTCAAAGTTCGGGTCCGGGGTGAATGAAGTGGACCAGGGCATATCGTGGTTAGGGTCTAAGCCAGGTAGGTAAGTAGAATCACTGGGATCAGGGGTCAGGGTGGAGTATTCTTCTTCATCATCAGTCGGCAGGCAGGTCAGTCCGTCTGACTGCAGGTCATAGCCGTTGTCACAGAAACACTGGTACCCTCCCATGTAGTTGAGACACTGCTGCTGGCAGGGCGACTCCCCCACACACTCATCCACATCTATACACCCTCCCTCGCTGGTCGACTTGTACCCGGGGTTACACAGGCATTTGAAGGAGCCCACTGTGTTTTCACATGTGCCTTCACAGCTGCCCTCATCGAGGCACTCATCAATGTCCACACACTCGCCTTCGTCGTCTGGCTGGTACCCGTTATGGCAGGTGCAGTGGAAGGTGCCCGGGATGTTGACACAGAGCTGCGGGCATGGCTGCTGCCGACATTCGTCCACATCAGAACACCTTCGGCCATCTGGACCCATTTGGTAGCCTGGAGGGCATATGCAGCGGGTGCCTCGAGGTGTCTCAACACAGTCATACTCACACCCCATTTCCACGCAGACCTCTTTGATGTGGGGCTGGTCAGTGGGGCCAGCAGAGTCAGAGGATAATTCAGGGTGGTCGGTTTGGCTCAGGGGGTCAGGCTTGCAGGTGTACCCGTCCTCATCTATCGTAAAGCCCTCAGAGCAGTAACAGTAGTAGTCAGTGTCTGTGTTCTGGCAGTACTGCTCACATCCATGGTCGCCGCTACACCAGTCCTGGTTCTGTGGAGCTGCACTGGACGAGCATAGAGGGGCATCCAGGGACCAGCCCACCGTATCATCATCTCTCACCATGCACAGCACTGTCTCCTCAGCAGGAGCATCTGGGTTGGAGCTGTCCACAGGGCAGGGGAGAGCAGCAACAGACCCAAAGGGCACATAAGTCAGCAGGGAGCTGACAAGATGAAACGGGGTGGTGTAAACAGCTGGACCTCTACCCTCATCCTGCAACGGTGGACACATTCCTTTGTAGTTAAACTGGCAAACATATCCATCCAATGGCAGTGCACAGGAGCCGTCGAGCCACCGGAAATTGTCACTGCTCTCACGTCCGGTCTCGGCAGTGTGGACGGTCATGGCCACGCAGCGAGGGGCCGCACAAGTCCCAGGCTGGTCTTCACGGAACCAGTTGGTGAACTGGCCATCCTGGTCTCCTGTTGAAATATAAAGACAAGGATCAGGTCAGTAAAAGCAGAAATTCCTGTATTTTTAACCATATGCAAGTACTCTTTTAGTAGTTAATCATCTTTTTTCAAATCTGTACAACACACTTAAAGTGTGAATCCCTGATATTATCATGATTAGTTTTTTTTTTAATTTAATTTATTATCTTCTAAATGTTTCTTTTGTTGTAAAATTTTTGTTTGCAGAAAAATGGGTCGACTCCATGAGGGGAGAGGGTGTCTTTTTTGATACTACCACTAGGAGTTGCCAAATTCAATTTCCACACATGAACTTTGAAAACACTGTTTATCTTGCACATTTTTTGTTTCAGCAGTATTCAGATCCACCACATAATAATATACTTGTAGTTTTACAGATGAGTTGCCCTTTTGTTCACATTTTGATGACCTGCCACTGCAAGGCACACTCCCCCACAGTGAATACTGCACAGTTTGTAATAAGTACAGCTGAAGGATATGCATCATTATGGTCTGTATGAACATACATCCACAGATGTTTATGCAGCCAAACCAGACCATGAGTTCTTGAAAGACACACTACTGCTGAATTTTTCATTGCTGTGAGCACTAAAAACTTTCACCATTCATGTTCATTGCATTGGGGCATTGGTTATATTTAACCCTGGTTAAATAAGACCAAAACTATCAGCATTGCTAGATACCACTGAAGTAAGGAGCGTGTTTTATCCTTTCAATCATGGCAGATGAATAAAACCCGTGAGGGCTCAAACTAAACTGGCCAAATAACTATTTAAATCTTCCCTAACAGCAGATCCAGGCAGACACTTTGAGTCATAAAAAACACCCATCTGGTTTTTCAGTGGGCGAGGTTTATGTAATGACTAAATCAGGTTGAGGGGTAGCTGTGAGGTCAAAGAGGGGATTGAACTGCCCCTGTCGCGCCAGCTCCGTCTCTGTGAAACAAAAGAAGTTAATGTCATAACCATCCAGTCGGTGCAGAGCTCTGTAGGCTGGCCCGGGTACCCAAGTCTGACAGAGACGTGAGTGTTGGCCAAACAATGGTTTAATACCATAACCTTAAAGAGATTCATAAGCTTATTTAAATGTGTGGCAGTAGTAATAGTAGGTAGAAGCAGGTCTAATGGTTATAAATTCTGATTCAAATTAATTTAATGACAGTTTATGTATCAAAGGTCCACATGTGTTCGATTAAAAACTATACAGTAAAATAGGCCAACATCTAACAAAAGTGAATTTAGTTATATTAGGCAACAAACACTGCCAGAACCAATTTAGTCAAATGGATGATTAACTAACTAATGGATTTGGGATTTTTTTTACACTGACCCACATATTTTCCATTAGATCACAGTTAAAAAGTTCTGTGGTTAGCTTTATATGTAAAATAAAAAGAAGAAAAAAGTACCATTACATAGATTTGCCTATTTTGGGATAATTTTGAGTTTGTTTATCAGAATCCAATAAAATGGCTGATTTGGAGTCAATATAAGGAACGCTGAAGGTTGAGAGGTAAGGAGAGACTTTGCCTGTAACCCAGACGAATCCTCTCAGTGGTCGGGTGGATGAACACTGGCGTGGCGGTCTGTGCAGCCCGATCCAGAGGCGAAGCCTTGACCTGGTCCCCTGTGCCTCTATGCCCGACAGCAGCTCATGGACCACACCCGCTGCCTCGTCGGTATGCATCGTCGCCAGGGTCCCACCTCGCTCCCGGCAGCTCCGCCCAGCCTCCCTGAAGGTCCTCTTCTGGAGGAAGACAGCGTAGCATCCATCCTGGTGGCAGAGCCCGTCTTTCTCTGCCAGCTGAGCACCGGCTGACAACTGTTCTCCCACAGTCTCTCCCAGCCTCTGGCCTCGGCTTCCAGGAGCCAGACAGACCATCAGCAGCCACAGAACACACAGGGGACTCATGCTGCTGCAGCTGCTACTGCTCCTGATGGTCTTTTGCATCCTCCACCAAGACATGAGGTCAAAACTTGGACAACATTCAACTAAGCCTAACCTCACTGTCAAAATAAATAATCTAATAAATGAAAATAACTACTTTTTCTATTCACGTGCTTCAATTAATTTTACAAACTTGAAACTTGCCAAACCAGGATTGTTGTATATTTTAGTAGTGTATTTTTTCTATCCTTTGTTTAAATAAATAATCTAATCTAAACAACCTCTTACTCAAAGTCTGAAACAGATAGATACAAAACTGGCATTGGATTACCTGAATTTACATTGGATTGCATAAACCCATAGACAAATAGCCCTAGAGTGCAGAATTGATCAAACTCCATTCATCAGCAAACTGTCAGCAATGCTGCCACAGTAAAGCTGATTTCCCCAGATCATCTATAAAACTAATAGAAAAAGATGAAGTCCAGTGGAATCCCCCCAGAAAGTCCAATTGAGTCCAATACAGTCCAAAATAAAGTCCAGTGAAGTACCAGTCCAGGATTGTTGAATCTGCCCTTCAGCTAAGTCAAATGACTGAAATAGAGTCCTAATGTGAACCTGGTGAATTTTAGTGACAGAAACCCTCTCCTGTATGTGATCCTGCTGGGGCTTTCTTGCCTCTGCAGATTGGCTATCTGACTGAACCTCAGAAAGGGAGAAAGATGGGGGAGGGTGGAAAGGGGGGGGAGGCTACGTAGAGGAAAAAGAATTGTGTGTTTTGGAAGAGGGGGCTGGTGAAGTGTGTGAGTGTATAAGGGAAGGCTGGAGGGGTTGACGAGTTGAGATGGGGGGGTAGCAGAATTGAAAACCCTCAGAGGGTTATGAAAACCATACGGCACCATTCTGTCCCCCCATCTTGCTTGCTATGGCTTTAGACACAGACACACACACATGCACATGCACTCTCTCACACACACACAGCCTGCAAGTAGTGCGTGCTGCACAGCATCAGGGGTGGAAAGTGTTTGTCAGCTCAGTGAGATGCAGGGATTGTCTCCCTCATCCATCCATCTGTCTGTTCTCTGTCAGCCTCTGATTGTGTTTGAGTCTCTTCATGTATTTCTTTTAATCCAACTCTTAATCTGTCTTAATATCTCGTCACTCTTTTTTTTTTCTTTTCTGCCACCACCCCCACTCTTCCCTCTTTTTCTGTCCATACCAGCTGCAAGTTTTTACAGTCCAATGGAAACATTTTAGTATGGAACAGGAATACCTGTTGGACCCTGCCTGTGTGTGTGAGTGTGAGTGTGTGTGTGTGTGTGTGTTTGTGAATTCATACATACATACGTTATGCAGTAACTTCGCATGGGCACAGATGTCTAAGTATGTGCATAAGTGTTCTTCAGTGTATGTATGTGTGTATGTGTGGCTACCACTCTGGGACATATGGAGGAGAGGAAACAGGAAATGCCAGATGTGCATCAGCCTGACCTCTCAGTAGCTGGGGAAACGGAGTGTAGACTGGGGGTACCTCCACTGCCGTCACATGATCTGTCCGCCATGAATGGTACGTCTGGTGCAGAGTCAAAGGCTGAGTTTGGCTTTTTCAAAGAAAAATAAGATCTTTTTTTCTTTTTCCTTGTAGCCACGCCGCAAGCAAAGCCAAAGAATACTAAGTGAAGCCAACAGCCGTAAGCATTCCTGTAATCAAATTTCCCCCTGTGATAAATAAAGTGTACTGATTCTGATTCTAATTCATTAAATAGCATTCAGATTTAAAGCTGCCAGGGACAAACAACTGGGCGAGAGCTTGTAAATGAAGGTCTACCACACATAAACAGTCCTAACTGTTGAACGATCTCAGCAGCATAAGTGGAAAAGTGCTTGGGCAAACAATAGTCTTTCACATAAATGCTCATCACGTTCTCTTGTGTGGAAAGTGTGACCTGCCACAGCACAATTTAGGCAGCTTGATGTCATTATCATGCACTGCAGCTTTCCTCCACTGCGGAATGGCCGTTAAATGCAAAGAAAAACTAAAGCTGACAGCAGGATTTCGGTCGCCATAACTTCCTAACTTGGGATGATGGGATGGAAAAGTCACGCTGTAGCTGAAGCGCATCGATATGTGTCCAGGGCTGTGTCCTCTCTATGTACAACAGATGAGTCGGCTGGCTGCGAGACATGTTGGTTTTGGCAGACGGTGTGTATACAGTCTAACTATTCAGCAGTCTTTTCCAGTTATGTAACAGCCATCGGAACTAGAGGGAGGACAAACCTCAGGATCCTGGAGAACCTAAAGAGCCTTTTGGTCTTGCTCCCCACCCCCTTCTTCTTCTTCTTCTCCTCCTCCTACTCCTTCTCCTCCTCCTCCTCCCCCTCCACATCCCTCATCCTCCTCCTGTCTTCCTCTGATTTTTCTTTTTCTTGGACCAGCCCCATCCTCCCTCTCTGCTCTGTCTCTTTCCTTATTATTCTTTCATCCCCCTTGTCCCTCCTCTCCTTTCTCCCATCTCCTTCTTCCTCTCCTCCCTTTCTCTTATCTTCTCCTCGCTAGTCCTCTTCCCCCTCTTCCCAAACCTCCTACTCTTGTTCTGTTTATTCTATCATTCAGGCCGATTGACCCCTCCTCCTGCTCAGACAGCCACGCCCCCAGAGACACATACCAGAAATGTAATTGATGGACCAGACAGAACTTCTCCTTTCCATAGTCCCGCTCTCTCAATTCCCCACTTTCACATTAATATACTTACAGTACCTCCAAGCTGCTTTATCTCCCAACCCGAAGACCTTTAATGGAACACACAGATCTCTTGATCCCCCACCTCCTAGGTCACAGCCTACTTTCTACCTCCTTGACTCCTAGCCACTTGCCACATATCATTACTGGCCCTGATACAGTCTCAGCTTCGAGCTTCCAAGCAGCTGAACTGAACCCTCCAGCTCCAAAGGCTTTCCGTTTCAAGTCAACCACTAATTCTATTTTTTAGCAACCGAGGAGCTGTTCTTGATTTGATGTTCTTTGGTGGCCACTAAACATTTGGCATCCAGAATGATAAAACACTTTAGGCACTTTGAGTTGAACAAGACCGAGGGCTGAGTTATGCTAGAGTCATGTCTAGCAATCATGTTAGAAAGCAAAAACTGTGAAAAGCCGGCCGTCATGGAGAGGGGGGAGACGCATTTTCACAGGCTCTCTTGGAAGACGGTCAGCGTGGCATTTGTTTGTACATGAAAGGTTTGTGCAAAGAATTAAAAAAGAAAAGTTCATACCTTGCTTTCTTTCTCACCTCTCACGAGGGTGTGAATGTTAAAATGTTAAAATCATGATGCTGCATGATAAAATGTCAGAGGATCACCTAAGTTTCAAACCCAAAAAAATCCATGCTGAAGAGGGGAATGCATATCTGTACCAAATGTAATGGCGATCCATCTAATAGTAGCTGCATTTCACTTAAAATCACAAACGTCAACATCACGGTGACTTCGAAGGGAAAGTCAAATTCATTCACAGCAGTCCAAGAATGTCTGTGCAAAGTTTTATGGCAATCTGTGTGATACTTGTTGAGATATTTCAGTCTGGACCAAAGCGCTGGGCTGACGACCAACAGACTGATATTGCCATCCCACATCGTTAACATGGCTGAATGTATAAAACACATGCTTGAATGTATGGAAGCGCATACTATATATTTTCCGTGGTGGCACATGAGGGAGAGAATGCTGAAAATGTTAGCACAGTTAAGTCCAGTGCAACTATTAAATGATAAATCTAAGATTATGGTAACTAGACCTTCAGCAAAATCACATTTTGTCAAATATTTGCCCCGGTGAAAAGAAAACGAATGCCAAGTCACTCAAAATAAAGCTGTATCATGGAATGCTTAGATTGGACCAAAGTGTACAGAGCCTTTCCTTTGGGAGGTTGCAAGTTTGATCCTTGAACCAGCAGGATAAATTTGGGCGAGGAAAGCGAAAGGGGAGCAGCGTTCTTGAAAGAGAGTAAAAGTTCTGTGAATAATCAAAAGTTGGAGAGAAGATTTAACAAGTGCCATACCCTGATGATTAAAATTTTTTTTCCTTGTCTTTCAGCTGAATAAATAAGACTCCCACTGGTCCTGAAGTCACCAATCCTTGACACTGATGGTAACGAAACAGTATTGTTATTTCCTTGTTGTCTTGGGTCAGTGGAGTTCAGACTTCAGGCTTATGGAAGCTCTGTTTTTTTTTTTTTTTTTGCCATATCAAATACAGCAGGACACGTCAGTTGTTCATTTTTCCCAACCGCTGGTGTCTTATGTCACACACACACACACACACACAGGCACACACACTGAAGCAATTAGCTGCGGCCTTGTGGTTGAATAATGGAGTGTAGGCATTCCTTGTGATTTCTGTGGAGTGGAGGAAAAAGACGATACTTTTATCCACTTCTTCTACAAGGTCCATGTGTTTCATCTTTCATAGCAGACATGAATGCCCTCCTTCCACACCCAGGCTGTCAACAAAGCTCCACCGCAAATATCTGAGCAGACTTGGGTCGCTGTCAGATGGTTGAATCGAGAGGGACTGATGCCCTGCCAGCTGAAGAAAAAGAGTTTGGACACTTTTAGAGGTAAGCTGTTAGTGAGTTGGTCACCCTGCATCTTGGCTGTGTCTGAGCAGTGCATCTGTGACCTTTAATAACCTTTATTTAACCTTGGAATAGTTTACTGAGCATGCTTCTCAGCCATATCTTCGTTCCTTCATGCTTAGTTTCACTCATATTCACACCTGGGAGCTGCCCAGTACAAACACAGCCTGCTACTGTTATGCACTGAGCAGCTCCACTGGAACTGCTTAAGATTTTCAGATACTGAACTGGGCACGAGGAACGTCTGGAAAATCTGATTAGTATCTTCATTTACCTACTTTGCTGAAAAACAAGACATGAGTCACTCTCATTTACCACTATTGTTGCAAAAACAATCAAAAAGAAGGAAGAAATGAATACCATTGTGTGAACAGCTGCTATTGAAGTTCTCATTAGGAGTCATATGGCAAGTTTAAAACAAACATGGCTGATGATAGAAACTGCAATGACAAAGCTTGTCCTGTCCAAAAACATTTTTTAGCTTTGGAGAGAGAGGAAAAAAAAACCCCAACATGACTCGCAAAGAGAACGAATGCATGATTGTCTGGACTGCAATTAAAGTTTTGCTGCTCATGAAGAATCGCACATGTGTAAACAAACTTCAGACAAACAGAAATGCCAGTGCCAGAAAATCACCAAAGAAAAACAGTTAAGGTTTAGTAGAAAGTGCTGAGAGGCAGAAAGAGAGATGGAGAGAGCACTGGGAGAGGATAATTCCTGACAGATTATTCCTTTACCAGATGATAGCCTCAGCTTTTCCATAGACACGTCCATGCATTTACACACACACACACACACACACACACACAGACACAGACACACACACATCTTACACTCTTTGTAGTGTCTTTCATGATACAGTCATATTTCTCCAGAGGCACGAGCCCTTTGTGTGTGTTAGTGTGCGTGTGTCTAATGGTAAACGCATTAACAGGGGGAAGAAAGGATGATGACTCCACAAGAAAGGGATGTGACACAAAGGCTCGGAGCAGCAGAGACAGACGGGCAAGATAACCATCCACACGTCTGACTACTCTCTGCACCATTTACTCCTTTTATCTCAGCTCCTCTCCTGCTGAAACTTCTCATTTTGTCCCCCACGTCCCTCAACTATTCCGAAACAAATTGCAGAGAAACTGTAAACTGCCTGACTCAGCATCAGCAAAAGAAGGTAAATCGATCCTTAACCGCAATGCTAAAATTCTCTGCAGACCAGTTATGTGCAAGGATGTAGAATAACAGGCCATTCTCTGTTATTCTGCTGTCTTCATTTCACATTCCCAACTGTGAGGCAGCGGTCACCTGGCAGCCTCTGAAGGTGGCGGCCAAATCCAAGGTAGTTAGATTCGATCTCAGAGTAATTCTCAGAGGAAAGAACGTGAGGGGGTAAACAAGTAATACAGCTGCTTCTTGCAAAAACTGCTGTCAAGCTTGATCTAGGGCAGCAAAGTCCCCCCTAAATCCCCAAACTCTCGGCAGTGAGCAGCTGAAGACTCTGTTGCACTGGAAAGATCCCAAGTATGACTGAGCTGAGATGCATGAAGACAAAGCAGAGAGCGAGCATGATGAGACATCGGCGGTCTGTCCTTGGATAAATATGGATTTGAAAAATAAACCCTGCTTAATCTCTTTAAGCCGACATTTCACTGAAGATAAACTACAGTTTGAGACAAGAAGTTACCTATCATTACCTATTATCAGACGTAATGGGGAACTGGTGCATCTTACACACTCACTTCTCAAACACACACTCGGTGCAAACCTGTAGACACGACACGTTCAAGGAACAAGAACATGTTGGGAAATACACTTTGATTCGCTTTCTCAGATGAAACGATTGATACCACTCTTATTCGTGGTCAAGGTCAATATGAAGCTACAGCCAGCAACCAGTTAGCTAAAGAGACTGAAAACAGGGAGAAACAGCTAGCCTGGCTCTGTAACAAAATCCGCCTACTAGCACCTCTAAAGCTCCTTAATTAACAGGTTATATTTGGTAACACATTACACAGTATGGCATCATACCAGTAACCTCCTGAAGTCTCTGCTGGTTGCATAATAACTTGTTAAAGGTATAGTCATAACACCCCCAATAAGGCAGCGCATTTTTGTTTTCACACTTTTTTTTTGCACAGATTTAACATACAATATAAGAAATACAATATGTTATTGAATAAGCTGGTAGAAGGTTATTTCTTTTTTTTCTTTTTCAGAGTCTAAAAACAGACAATGTGTAAAAATACTGAGACCAAAGTATGGGTGTATGTGAATTTACTTTTGCTTCTGTGGTCTGTGTCATATTTAGCTCATCAGTCTGTCTTATAAATCTTAATTGCCTGACACAACCTTTCACCTCTCAGTCCTGAACCCTCACTGTTTCCACTGACCCTGAATCTTTCCTCCTCTCCCCCCTTAAACTCTTCTACTCCACATTCTTAATGTCCTTGGGGACACGCTAATGTCTCCCCCCACTCTCCCCTTCCATCTTTCCCTTTCTGTCCTTTATTTTTATCCTCTGTTCTCTTTGTCTGTTGGCATTGCCGTTGTTGCTTCTGGCAGTAACTGTTTTTTCTCACACGTCTGACTTCATAGCCTTAATAGTCCCAATAATGTGACTTCATGCAGCCGTCTTTCTCCACTTCATTCCCCTTTGTGTGTTTGTCAGCCCTTTGTGTCACTATTTCTGTCTGTCTGCTTCTCTCTGTCTGCATATGTGTCTTTCTACGCTGCTGCCTCCACCATCGGCTTCCTTTTTCACTCATTCGCTTTCTTTCACAGTTCATCTGTTTTTCTCTGACACACGCACGTGCACACACACACACACACACACACACACATACTTCTTTTTTCTCTCTCAGCCAGGGAAAGTTGTACTGGTTTTGTGTTTCAATACAGTAGGAAATATTTTCAACCATGCAGGAAATGTCTGAGGTGCTAGAATCGTTCTCTTCTGATGCACACACACACACGCATATATATATATATAATGCACACACACTCGTCATATAAATGATTTTTTTTTATTCGAAAATCCATCACAAAATGAAATATAGTCCACAGTTAAAGAAGTAGTTTTAAGAGCAGGAGTACATTTCATTTTATTTTATCTGGCACACAGACACTGGAGGGGGGAGCCAGGCTGCAGACGGGAATGGCACCATAGAAGAGGGGGTCTGTCAGCGGGAAAAGTAGCACCAGGAACAGCAGGAGCCCCATCAGATACGAAAAGAGCAGAGCTTGCCGTTCAGGGTGCTCCAGGGCAGAGCTGATGTCGGGCAGGCCCTGACTGTTACAGAACGAATGGCACAAAACTGGACCAACAACATGACCTAGAGAAAGAGAGTTTCAGCGAGGTGTATGTGCTGCTGCTTTTAGTGAGCTAATGTGCCAATTTTCACTTCCTCTCTTACCAGTTCTCATGAATATGAAGGCAGTAAAGGCCCCAAACACAGTCGTGTACAAGAACTGCATCCCTGCAGCTGCAGCAACACAACAGCACAGAGATCAGTATGATTAGATCTAACTCTGTTTCTGCCTTGCCCATGTTATAATCTCATGCAAAGCAGGAATAGGTCATACAAGATTTTGAATTTAGACAACTCTAGTGCCTAAGTACAAGGATTTGAAAAGCATGAATGAATTCATGCACTTGTGTAATGTACTAACAGGTTATTGACCATCCAGTAAACATATATCAATACTAAAATTACACATGTATTTCACAGATTATCTAAACTCATTTGAATTAATCAATGTTAATTACAATGTGATTTAACTGAGGAGAGTTAACTGACCTGACACCAAGAGGATGGTACTCATACTGTCCTTGTGGAGGCGCCGTTGCTCTATGATGTGGTGGAAATGGGCTGGAGTGAAAGCGTAAAGTAGCCATTAATTGTGGTGAAAACTGTGATTAAAGACACAGTGTCATTCAAAAATGTTGTAACAATTGCTAACATGTATTTAGGCAACAATAACTAAATGGTTTCATTCGTTCCAGATGTTTTTTTTAAATCACTCTTTAATGTCAAGATCATTTCAGTAGGTTGTCAACATGAGTTGTTTACAGCCTGAACACCTGGTTGCCATACCCACACCGAAGAACAGTGGGGCCGTGAAGATGGCAGCTGTGGGTCCTGTGCAGGGCACCAGCATGGGCAGCATGGCCCCTCTAAACACCAGCTCCTCCGTCACTGGTGCCACCACCTGGTTCCTGAGCCACACTGCATCTCCCACACACGACCTCCACGACTGAACATCTGGGGAAATAAGATTGAGACTTTACGATGACATACACGTCAAACATATGCAAGCACATATATAAAACTCCCCAACCATTTTCTTCTTTTAACGTAACATTCAGAAAGGTTTACCTCACCCAGTGCAGAGTGCAGTTCCCCAGTAAAGCCTTGAGGGTTGTCCATCGCAGAATGAACCAGGGCACCGAGATAAAATACCTAATGTTTAGAATAAAATCAAGTGTTGACAACATCCAGTGGAGGTATATAAAAACAAGATCAAAGGTACGATTTAAGCATGCCCATGGGATATCGCTGCAAGATGCAGGGATTTAATGGGGGTTGTAAAGCCACGCTGTATCGTATTGCGAATGGAAATTAAATCACTACAATGTCAAAATTGCCTTAGCACAGAATAAATAAAATGCTATAAGAGGGAAACAGAATCCACAGAGTAGCTTTTGAAGCTACAAAATACTCCTTGGCCGTGGCATCGTCTTTTCTGACCATTTTTGTTCAAATAACTGAAACCTCTATGTGCTCAGGATGACTTTACATCAAGCAGGTTAAGAAAAAATATGGCAGTGAAATAGTTTTTAGTTTAGTTTTTTTGACGTACCATGGTTAGTAGTAGTGGCAGTATGGCTGCAGGAAGCAGACCCTCCAAACGAACTCCCATCAACTCCCACACAGACACATTTACCTTGAAGGGCAGAATGCAGCTTTATAAACATAGATTTTACTTTGAAGTGATTATAAAGTTAAGCCAATGTGAGCCTAGGCTTAACCTCACAAAACACCTTATGTATAGAGAAAATGCCCCCGGGAGTGAGGACACTACCCTCTCACCTTGACTGACCTTGGACCAGATGTTTACAGTTCAAACAGTTGCTTTCTCTACCAGGAAGATGGTTATTTTTATATAAAGCTCACCGGAGTGCAAGCATGAGTGTCTGAGCTATGCTGGGCTACATTTAACGTGTCTAGCTTTACTTTGCAAGTGCCATTGCTGTGTTCTTTTGGTATATATTATACTGACACTAAGTATGTATACACTCAGTTGCCAGTTTGTTAGGAACACCAAGCTAAATGGATGCAGTCTATTACAACAGTCCTGCAATAAATCTTATCTTCGTGAAGGCTGCAATTTTCAGGTTTTGTTTAAACTGTGTTGATGTAGTTTGTGATGCTGTTAAACTATACTGCATTATTCAGAGAAGCTTTCTTATTTAGCCTACTACCTTTACTGATATAAATGGGATGGAAAAAATAATACAAACTCTTGTCTTTAGTTAGTTTATGTTACCTGTTTTGCTCTGTAATGTTCACTGGACAAAGCCTGTCAAAGATCACTACGGGGCCAAATAATAATGCAGCATATTACACAAGCTCATCATGTTGTGTATGTTAAATCTGTAAAGTAACTAGTAATTAAAGTTGTCAGATAAATGTAGTGGAGTACAATGTACAATAATTATAGCAGAGTACAGCACTGTGGAATTAAATAAAAATACTCCTGTGATTTGCCTCAGATTTGCACTTAAAGAGCAACTTGCAGACTGGAGATCGTAGTGAATCCATAACAGTGCTTACAGATATTTAGCTGTATTCCACCACTGCCATCGATTCACACTAGAGCACAAACTGGGCATAAATCAGCTCAGCTCATCAGGATTTTAACAGGAAGAAGTGAATTTTCAGTGGTTTGTGAGAATGGTGTTTATTGCAGTAAACCCACGGCCGACTGAGGAGACAAAAGCTGGATGCAGAGCATGTCATGTTTGGTCCATGCGTACTCACCCTGACGTCAGCCAAGTGAATCCATGCCCTCACTGCTGCAGGTGACAGCGCAGAGACCAGCAGCACACTGGCACAGCGACGCTTTATCACACTGGGATGGTCCCTGCGCACACACACACACACACACACACACAGCAACAGTTCAATGGTCTATTCTAACTGCACCGCCATTGGTCTGGTGGTGAGTTGTGTACCTGGGTAAGCTTGCTTCTCCAGACGTACAAACTGCCAACATACAGACAGGCAAGTGAGAGGCAGCTCAACACACACACACAACATCTTGTGTGAGCGTGTGGGCCATGTTCTGGTTCCAGCATGACAGAACCGAGGCTTTGATATCTGAGCTTCAGGAGTTTCCTCGGGTGAGCTACGGCTAACAGGGGCTCCTCATGCTTTGGTCTCTGTTCTGTCTGTCACTTCAGATTAGTAGATCCCACTGAAGTGGAGATTACAACTGCAGAGGCAAGCTGATTAGCTCTAATACGCAACAGGGAGGACACATATGGAGGTGTGCATGCAAACACACATTGACAGACTGTTTACTCTCTTCACAGATTTAAGCTACTGGACACAAGAAGACCTCTTAATACCACAGCATACTTTGTAAGGCTCATAGTTTTTTCACTGTGACTGTTTCAAAGAGGTTCTAATTCATAGGTGTGAACTTTTAATAGGATATTAACAGCCTCTTCTCTTAAGCCAGCCCTTAAGGAGCAGTGAGAAGACATCTGAGGAAATGCTCACCCAGTAGATTTGTCTTTGTAGGTAGAAACGCTGAGGGTAGTCTATATCTATGCAGTGTGTTTTAAATTACGGAGACAACATACATTACGCATTAAGACCACCAGTGAGGTCCTCTGACTATCAAATAAAAGGAGGGCAGATAATAAAAGATAACTAATCATTGTTGACTAAAACTTCTATCCTATGCAGTAGATATAGTACAAAACTGCCCATTTTTCTTCTGCTATATTTATTCATTGAAAGCAAACTGAGCACCTTACTGTTTTGTTCTGTTAAAATTGGGAACACATACTGACGTAACTTTGAAGAAAGTATTCTTACTGTAGAAACACTGGTGACTTCTGCTAAAGAGACTCTACTTTTTAACCGGTTAAGGCCATTAACAGCAATATTAAAGATACATATCATTATCTTGGTTGAATAAATCACATACACTCAAAATATTGTGACAATTGAAGACTGAAAAATACATGATACTGTATAACAGTGTAAAAACTTAGCAGGCCCAGTTTGTCAAAATGATCATCAGCTCCTTAAATATTCAAAAGTGATATGAAATTTATTTCTCCAGGTTTTGGAATCAATAAATGATCAAAACTCTTTCTGGCCCACTACATCAAAGTCTGTCATATGTCACCATTTATTTTGAAAGGATTCAAAAAACAGTCTGTGGTAGCTGTTTTAGCTGTTTTCTTTTCTGCCCTGTGCTGTGTCCATAGCAAAAAAAAAGATACAAAATCCCCAAAATGTAAGCAACCAACCAATATTTATTTATCTTAAACATCTTTATCAATATCATCCATCATATCTTCACCTCATAAATATGGAGAGCAAACTCAGGTATACAGTGTGTGATAGGTATACAGCAGTGATGTGAAACAGAGTACCACTTCATTAGCACACCTTAAAAAGCATGCACACAGTAGTCAAAGGACACAGACGTGAGGGAAAAGGTTCGTTACAGGCATCACCATCACAACCATACACACTATGTGTGATTTAAGGCATTTAGGGTATAACTTTGCTCCAAGCTGGAAACCACCTTGACCATCAGTTGTGTGCACACAGTGTTCAAAAACATCTTAATATGAAGGACACTTTCAGCATCTAACATCTAAAAAAAGTGATCAATCAAGTATAATATTGTAAAAAGTGAAAAAAAGCTTTCAGGGTTTATCAAAATGTGATGTTGGGTGTCATCTTGCAGTTGAAAACATGTACTCTGTACTCTCAACATTGTGGGTTTGAGTCCAGCTCATGACTTCTCACATGTTATTTTCATGTCTAATATATTTTTGTATAATGTATAATGCACCCAAATATTTTCACTTCTAGGGTGGAAATGTGTAAAACAAAGTCGAATATCACCAGGAACAAACATTTCTTGAAGTGACTGAAAACTATTTCCCGTAAAAGTAGGCAACATGGCACATGGTATGCTTTTCTCATGACAAAATAAAAGCAGAATTAAAGCCTGTGCTCAAATACTGAACGAACTCACAGAAGAACAACCACGCAAACACAAAAACACCTTATGTGCAATAGATGTACAACAATCTGACACGTCGTTAAATAAATAAAAACATGTGAACAGAATCAAGATAATACTATTATGTTAAGACAGACTGAAAATAAGGAAACGTTCATGAAAACAACATGAACAGATATTCAGTTTTAGGCACACACTCTCAAAGACGACACAGTTTGCATCAGGTTTCCTCACGATGCAACTTAACAGTTCTCCAGGAAGGCACAAAAAAAACAAAACAAAAAAAACAACCCAAAACGGAGCCTCAGTAGTTCTGTTTTTTAAGTTAAAAAAAAAATAATAATCATCTTTTGGGACTTTGGACGATCAGTAGTAAAAACTGTTTGTTACTGTCCTCTTTTCTCACTGTAGGACACATTTGTCTTTGTTGCTGTATTTTCTCCTCCTCATCTCTAGACCACGCTCCAGACGCTCATCCTCCTCCAGTGCCCTGCAAACACAAAGACAGTATGATAAAGTGGCTGTAACATTAATTCCTGGCCAGCTAAAACCAAATCTTTATCAATGAATTTCTTGCAATCTTTATGGTCACAATACAAGCATTGACCCGAAGGTTTAATTAGAAACACTGTGGTCTTTTGGGAATGCATTCTCCTAAATTTTCAGAATTTGCCATCTACCTGTGACTTATGTCTTTCTGTCCAGACACACTCACCCTCTCTCCTTGGCGTCGATGTCTCTGATGATCTCGTCCCGTTGGTTGACCAGAGACACAAGCTCTTGGAGGAGCAGCTGCTCCCTCTGCTGCTGGGTGGCCGATTTCTGCCAGTCTGCAGGGCAAACAGCTGAACTTTAGTGGCTCATATAACCATGTACAGGCAGATTATTGAAACGATGAAGGCCTTTTAAGGAAAAGATGTCATGCTTTTGGTGAACAGCAGATAGAATGGCTTGTTGGTTTAATTGGTTTTTGGTAAAGTGGTTGGTAAACTGGTTTACTTTTTAATCTTTTTTAATCTGTTTTATTGGTTTTATTATGACAGAATTTCCCTTTAAAGGTTTACCTTACCTTATCTTATTAGGATATTTTATGAAAGGTGTTACTTTGCAGGTTAATGCTTTTCATACAGTTTTACACTGTGGTATTGCAGCATTTACTTCAGTAAATGACCTGAGTACTTCCTCCACCACTGTTGGTTACTGACCTTCTATTGCCATCATGACCCGAAGTTCTCTGGTCAGAAGCTCAAATCTCCTCTCCAGATCCTGCTCCTTTTGTCTGTGGATAACAACCAGACAGATAACAAGAAATTTCTAGTATACTGTGTATATGTACATGTGTATACTGCTTGTGTGTGAGTAGTCTCACAGTAGTTCCAAGTTGTCTTGTCTGCGTATCAGTGCATTCTTCTTGTTCACCAGAGTGAACCACTCCTGGATCAGCCTCTCCTCTTCATCGCGGTCACTTCCTGTATGAACAGAAAAACGAAGGACAGTTTGTGTCTCATGGGGTCTCTGACACCTTAATTAACACCACGGATGCCCTGAAAATCTTCAAGTAGGCTCTCAAAAATGAAGAGAATTATTTTCCACTCCCTACAGTAAAATTAATCTGCATGTTAAAAGGCGAAGATCAGTACAAAAATGTGACTATGAACACACAATTGATGTAGATCTTGCTGGCACACACACAAATACCTCAACCTCAACATCCTAAAGTCTTTGCAGGACTGCCTCACGTCTGTCTCAACCTGGATGTCGCAAAATGTCCCCCATCTCAATATCAAAAAAACAAAGTCCTGGTGATCGGCCCAGATAGTTTCTCCAAAGAAGTCAGTCACTATATTGGCCCCCTAGCCAACTACATCAAGCCTGTCTCTAAAAATCTCAGCATCCTATTTGACCAACACCTGATTTTTGATTTTCACATCACTAGACTCACTCAGTCCTGCTTGTTTCAGTTAAGAAACATTGCAAAACTTATCAGTGAAACACAGAACTTTTAGTGCACACCTTAATCTTCTCTCATTTAGATTACTGTAATTCTCTCTTCACATGCATCTCTCAATCTTCTCTTGCCCGTCTCCAACTGGTACAAAATGCTGCAGCTAGGGCTCTGACTAACAATAATTGCCGTTCCCACATCACCCCAATCCTTGCATCCCTTCACTGGCTTCCAATAAACTACAGAATTGATTTCAAGATACTTCTCATTACATACAAGGGCTTACACGCAGGCTAGCCCCAGATTATTTATCAGAGCTACTGGTCCCATACTCTAGCCGCCGTCCACTCCGGTCATCAGACCAAGGTCTTCTATCTGTCTGTCCCCGTTCTAATCTTAAAACTAGAGGTGACTGTGCCTTCAAGGTTGCAGCTCCTCGACTCTGGAACAGCCTCCCACAGTCAATCAGATCAGCTGAATCTGTGCTTCGTTTTAAACGGCTCCTAAAACCCACTTCTACAGGTTAGCCTTCCCATGACTCCGTCCCTTTAGACACTGGGCTCTTGTTGTTATGTATATTTATGTGTATTTATGTGTATGGTGTATGTAAGTCATATGTATGTCATTTGTGTGTTGACTTCTGCACTGTATGTGTGTTTTTAACCTGCCTGTGAAGCATTTTGTTACCCTGTGTTGTGTAAAGTGCTATATAAATAAAAGTTATTATTATTAAATCTGTGCATTTTATGTATTTCAGGTCCAATAAATGTAAACGAGTCCATATGCAAAGTATATGTATGTAGAGTATATTGCGTGTGTGTGACTCACCACTTTCCATGAGGCTTCGCAGGCGTCTCTCCACCACAGCTGCTCTGCTGTCGATGTGTTTCTGTGTTTCTGCTCCGTTTCCAATGCTGCCAGCTCACTCAGCACATACTGGCTGGTGTCCTGCAGACACTGACCACAACCCCCACACCCCACACACACACACACGGACATACACACATACATTCATGCAAACACACCCATGAACATACACAAGACAATGGCAAGCAGCCATCAAGTGACGAAAAATGGGAAGGGAGATTGAAGGAAAGAGGGAGTTGGGGTGAACAAGAAAAGTAGAAGAAGAAGGTCAAAAGATTAGAGAGCAGCCAAAAGGATGGATCTTCAAAATTGTGAAAATGCTTTCTTTATGATGAATTGAACAACTGAGTTGTGTACAAGGTAAAAGAAAATATGATTCAGTAATGATGTTAATGTTAATTTGATTTGATGATGATTTTGATCAAGATAAAGAAGATAATGAGAGAAGAGAAAAAGTAAAGTGAACACATCACTGACCACTGTTTCCTCTTCTTGTTTGGCAGGCTGGGTCTCAGCCGGGCTCTGCAGCTCTGCACACACAGTCCAGACACAAACATGGAAAACATTAAAGTGTAAAAGGAAAAGAAGAGAAAGAATTAAGATGTAAAGTTGAATCAATACATGTTTATTATTAAGTATGTATATTGAGTATTGTCTGTAAAAAGCTCAGGCTTCAGGTACTCACCTGTGGTATTGGTGATTTCTGTTGTAGAGGCAGTCGTTGTGTCTTCATCCTGGGCATGAAAAAGAAGACACTTTCCCATAGAGTAACAATCACATGCAGTAAATAAAGAGTATGTAATGAGTATAATTTCTGCAAATAAAATTCAAAGCTTTACATGACAGTTTAAACATAAAAGTCAGTGTAAAAGAAATATAAACGTTACCTGAGCCTGTCCAGATTTGACTGCTTTGTTAATCGATCTTGGTGGTGGGACTGGAGTTACTGACTCCTCCACTAAAAACAAATAAGAACAATGCAGAAGTTGGATTTAACTTCTAAAACCTCATCCACATTTCCAACAACAATAACATTACAACATTATTTACTTGCTAATTATTTAATTATTTAGATTATTTAGAGGATACCACTCTTCACTGTGTGGGTGTAGCATGATCAGAATTGACAGCAACATGAGCAACCAATGCCTCAACTGTTATCACATTTTCTTTGAATTATTTAGCTAAATCCTGATTGGTACACACACATATGTGGCAACACCAGTGCGATGAACCCACATCTAAAATAACCAGACCTGGTTAAATTTAGGCACAAAACATGTCCATACAGAACACCATCACTCACAGTGAGAAGCTCACTGAGAAAATGTGTTTTCAGCATCTTTCAGGAGCTCTGAACTGAGGACAACACATTTTATGATGCTCATACTGAGAGAAACTCACACTGATTTCCAAATTGCCATGTTTATGGCTGCACCATCCAAAAATCAAATGGAAAACTCTAGATGAGCAACATTTAATACACCTTTAATACGTGCGACTTATCTTACGTGACGTATCTCAGGGAAACCTACTAGAATCTTAATTGAGGTGCTGTAAACTTGATTTAATGATTTGTTTATCCTTCCTTCTTGTCTCCTCAGCTCAAACTGTGTGACTTCACATTCCTGAGTTCCCTGGAGACACCCTGTTTCCCCTTTCCTCTTTTTTTCTCTGTTTTTCTCACGTAGTTCTTTTTTCTCCACTTCATTATTTGTCTGCAGGAATCAAACATGAGTTCCTGCACGCAGAAAGGTTGAATATCTTATATGGACTATCTAATATGGACTGTCAAGTAAGTTTGACTGCACATTGTTATGGTGAACCAACTAAAACTGAAGGAGCTAAAATTACACTTAAAGGCAGATTGGATGAATCACAGTACAGATGATCGTCAAGATGTATAAGAAAGTTGGAAAGAATAGGCAAAATAGACACCTTTAAGCACTCGCTTGGTCCTTGGTGGTGGAACGACCAGAGTGCTGCTCCCTTCTTCCTCTAGACTCACTCCTTCGTTCAGTCTGGCCATGCAGAAAGCGGCAGCGTCGACATTAGTGGGACCAGGACCAGAGGGTTTGAGGCCGTAGCTGGACTGGCTGCTGTTGTGCTCTATCTGCAGCACGCTCAGCTCCTGGTTGGTGAAGTGTGAGCGGATCTGGCTGAGGTAGGTCATGACTATGAGCCTGTCTGGGACGGACAGGAGAACCATGTCGGATGGCTCCAGCAGACGAGAGATGCCCAGTGCCTCGAAACCATCAAACGCCTAATGTTGTCAGAAAAGAGAAGGCATCGTCAGTAAAACAAGGAGTAAAACAAGGTTCACTTAAGCCTCCAGTGGAGCACACACAGAGACAGGAAGTTTAGACAATCATGGGAGAGTGTTTAAAGCCTAAAAGCATGTTTCTGGGTGAATTTATTTACAACAGGCTAAATTAAATACAATACTAAATAGAAATTCTGGACCTCTAAGAGCAGTCTGTTCAATATATATAATCATTAGCACTGTGAATGGCACTAAAGAGCTTAAAATATAAAATTGCTTCACGTGAGCCCTGTTCTTACCTTTTTGTTGTTTATCTTGATGTCATGAGAGTCCAGCTGGTCAAAATCTCTAAAGGGACAAAAGCATGATAGAAAATAATGAGAGCATACCTACAGCTAGTTTACAACATTTAAATTGATATATGGCTAAACGAATGATTATTAACATTATTGATTAATCTGAAAAGCAGGTTACAATGTATGCCATACATTTTGTCTGGATGGAAGTGATGTAGGATGGCACAGAAGGCCAGGCCATTTCTCCAGGATGTGCTGAAGTTGGTGACCTTTATCCCCTTGTACCCGCCGGTGATTTCCTGACACCACTGGAGCAGCGATTGGCTGGAGTTCACCAGGCCCTGGAGGGGAGGGAGAAAGAGGAGGGATAGATGAATGTTTGGTTTTGAAAGCAGACAATAGTTTATATGCACATCAGTATTGTGTATCTTTACCTCAGCTGCATCGTCCTTCCCATCAGCCTCCTCTCTGACCATTTGAACGGGATCAAGGGACTTAAGGTCGGAGGTTTCTTCTTCTGGTAATGTAGGAAGTCGAGATGTATTCATCTCACAGTGAGTGATGTGTGTGTCATCTGTCTGCAATGATGGTTTCTTCCCGCCACCGTCAGGGACGTCGGCTTGTTGGCCTTTCCGCCTGAGAGAAAACGGGACATAAACAAGAGATGAGTGATGAAAACAAACGACAGACTTTGTTTTGTAGAAGAAAGGAGATCATCCAAGCAGCCTGGCGTCTGCATCGTTAACCAGTGATTCGTGGATGCGAGCGACAGATGTGCAAGCTTGCTGATGGGGCAGATGGCAACCCGGGCTTGATGTTAGAGAGCATAATAGGAAACATATACAGTCAAGAGAGCGGGAACTTATATTTTCAGCATGGTCGACTCAACACAGGTCTATGCTGTTTAAACATTTTTTCAACCTCAGAAAAAAGCAGACTCACCAAACTGTCCTACAAGGCAGCAGTTGCTGAAACTGCACAGCACTCTCATGCACTCAGGTGGCAACACACACGCACACACACAGACTCACAAACCCATATATTTTCCGAGCTTTTTTTTCTTTTGAGGTTGAATCCATGTCAATTACAAATATGCCAAGACAGGTCAAAGTTAGATCTCAACACATAACAGAGCATTTCCAGAATCTGCAGTGTCTCTAGCCAATCTTGCTGATTTGGTCACAAAATGATTTTTCCAATACTTTAGTTTATGACCAAATATCTGCAAAACTAATGACATTCTCAGGAGCCTCAGTTGTACTTAAACAGGCTAAAGTAAGATTCAAGCTGTGTGGTAATACAGTGCCTGAGTGTTGCTGTCCTGTTTATGTTATATTTTGTTGAGATTTTAATGGAACTTTTGCTTTCAAGTCTGAAGTCATGTCATATCTTTAGGGAGTCAGACATCATTTTCATCACATGCTCATTTTTGTGACTTATGTCTGACTGAAATCCAAGTCTTGAGTCTGCAGCTCTGCATGTCACACACCCAAACAAACACAATGCTGGCACATTAATCTATAGAGCAGCACAGGTTGACAGCCCATGCTGACTTACACATCCTCCTCTCCTTCTTGATTTTGCCTCAGCTCACTGGCCAATGGCTCTTCTGCCTCAGTTAGTGATATTCTGTGCAGGGTGTCAAAATGGGGAATAATCGCGTGCTGACTGTAATCAACAAGCTCTGTGGGGTCGCAGTCAGTATCGCTGGGATTGGGGATGAGGACCTTCTTTCTGCGAGGCCCAGAGACGGGGGATGTGTCCCCTGTCATCAGCTGAATCTTGGCCAATAACAACCTCTCCTCCTCTTGGAGCTGTTGGTCTTTGGTGAGATGGTTGAGGTCAGGAGTGGGGGTCTGCGTGTGAAGGTTAATTTGTGGACTGTCACTCTTTGTGGCGTCCTTGTTTAAACAGGAGGGGCTCAGGTCTTTATCATCCTTCATTTCAAAACTTGTGCTTGCAGCCATTTCGGCCACTTTTGTGCCATCGTTTATCTTACTGACGTTCACGGCGGTGTGTATCTTGGTGTGTGAGTGTATGCTGGCAGTGTTTGTGCTCGGAGGGAGCGGCCAAGGCACCACCGATGACTGAATGAGTTCTCCCTCCTCATTGGCTGCTGTCTCCAGGGTGTGACCAGTTTTTATGACATCATCTATCTGTTCTTTGATTTGTGTTTTTGCCCCACTACACTGAGGAGCAGGTTTGACCTTAGTTGTCTGACTGATTCCGTCCTCTTGCTTAGATCCCAATGCAGACTGAGGCTGAGGACGGTCAGCCAGACTGCTGAGAGAGAGTTCAGGTTTATTCGGCTGAACGGCAGAGGGGTCTTGGTAAATGGTTTGTCCGCTGGAAGGGAGGGAGGAGGGCTTCTGGGTAACAGCGAGGGACGGGTAGCCCGGGCTGAAGACAGAAAAGGAGATTTCAGAGCTGAACCTAAAGGCTGGCCAGCAACAGATGCAACTGCCATGTCTTTGTCATGCTCCCTTCCCCTCTGACAACATACCACCGTTCACCTCATGCAGCCAGAGCTCCATCTTGTTAATCTTATGAAGTTGTTTAGAAAAGACACAGCCAGTTGTTCCAATACTTTAAACCAGTCATAGCAGACAAGTGTAAATCTTGGAGCTTGTTAAAAAAGGATTCTTGTTTTTATCTGAAACACAAACTCTGCAGAAGTGATTTTTCCAAACTCTTCCCATCTCGAGGCTGTCAGGCTTTCCAAAAGTGACGACATCCCCGTTGTTTGGCCAAGATTTTCCTCAGACTTCAGTAAATTTAACAGGAGAGAGTTCTGGCTATGTGAGATTATACTGTACCAATCTGGACATGTTAGAGTATGTGACACCGAATTTTCAACATGCTCTGGCCTCCAGTGAAGCTTAGTAACCAAACCAATCCATTCATCCATGTTTTCTAACATGCTACTTATGAGTACAGAACAAATGCAGAACCTTGCAGTATTCCTTGATGTAATCCGTGTAGACAGTCATGGACAGACACATTCAGAAGGTGCAGATACGTCCACTGCACATCTTTCCCATTTGCATGCTTGCTACAACAGCAATAAAGTACAGATCGCATGTATCCGTGTGTCTGTGCTTTACGAAAACTATTCACAATGCTATAGATCGGTACTTTCCAAAGTCTGACACTGTGGGCCTCTATGCTTTGGAAGATGTTATAATTTGTTTACATTTGAAGTTTACCCATGAATATACGGACGACAATCACTGGATTACTTATTGATTCCCAGACAAGCTTTAAGGAATTTTAAGGAGCATCTTTTTTTTCTGTGATTTATAGGAGGATTTATGGACGTACAGTCAGATGTGATATCCTCTGAAAGCCACACTGAATTCTAAAAATATGTGTATCATGTCTGTGTGTTCAGATTTGACCAAGTAATGAGTGAGATATTTGTAGAAAATTAAGCCTAAGGCTTTTAAAGTACCATTAAATAGCCTCCATTATGGAGCTGTGTGTCACAACGACCGCTGCAGGCGAGCTGGCAAGGGAAGATGTGAAGAGGAAATTCCAGTTTCCTTCACAAATAACATGGTAATGATGACACACATCATTACCATTACCATTATTACCAAGACATACAGTGCATGACTCACATGCCAACACTCAACTCTTTCTCAAGAAAGACCTGCAGGAAACGACCAAACCCTCAGTAAATGAAAGATAGCAATGCTTAGTAATTATTATTATCGTGCAGCTACAGTGAGTCAAAGGCTCTGTTATTGGAGGAAGCATATGCAAAATGTGCACAGGCACAGTCTGTCCACAAAAGGCAACAAGCGGATCTCTCTTTAACATAGCCAAACTCTTTCCCGGTAACTCACCTCCCTCTTCCTACTACTATTTATCCCTCTCTCCCCCCCTTACTCACCCTGTTTCCCCTTCCATGTACAGCTCAGCCAGCCAGATGGAGCCAAGATCTTCCTGCCCTCTTTCGTACTCCACCTCCTCATCCTCCTCCTCTCTCAGCCACACTGGGATGGCGCCAGATTTCAGGTTGGATTTGTCTTTCTTAACCAATGCCACAGCAGTATTATCCGGTGCTTTCTTAACAGCAATTACAGAGTCCTCAGGTTTGACTGATCTGGAGTCGAGGTTCTCTGCTGGTCTGGCAGAATCAGGGGGCCTGGTCGCAACCAGTTTGACTTCTGTATTAGGGCCAGTTGTTTTCACTAATTTGGGATCAGACTTGCTTTCTGCCTGTCCTGCATCACACTGTAGCCTCTCATCATACGCAATATCATCCAATTCTGCTTCCCTCAGAGGAGGCCAGTCATTTGATTGGTTATTGACAACTTCCTGTTTGTTTTGCAGTGACATTTTTGAAATAACCCCCAGTTCCTCATGTGGTTTCTCTTCGCTATCCTCTTCCTTTTGCCTCACCTTATCCTCCTGTCCCTGTCTCTTCCTCTCCCCCTCCTCATTTTCTTTCTTTTCTTTTGCAACTGCCCTCTCGATGCACCGCTTCCTTTCTTTCTCTGCCTTTTCCCTCTCCTCCTTTTGCTTGTGTTTCAGCTCTTCCTTCTCTTTTTCCAACCTCTTTCTCTCCTCCTCCTTTTTCCTCTCCATCCTTTCTCTCTCCTTCCTCTCTGTCTCTTCTCTCTCCTTTTCCAGCCTCGCCTTCTCTTTTCTCTCTGCCTCCTCTCTCTCCTCCCTCTCCCTCTCCTCCCTTTTCACATTTTCTATCTTTTCTTTCTCCCTTCTCTCCCTCTCCAGCTCTCTCTCCATCTCATGCTCACTAGCGGCCAGTCTCAGACTTGCCACCAGACTCAGCCCCTGTGAGGGCGAACACTCTGGTTTCTGTTTAGTAATCGTCTGGTATTCTGTTGTGTCGGAGAAGGCCGTCGGTGGTGAAATGTCCACAGCAGAGGGAATCAACGAATCGCCATCTGGCTCAGAGGAATGCAGCATCCCTTCATTTACTTCACGTAAACACGGATTATCTTCATTACTTATAAGGAAGTATGGCTGGTCTTCTGTGTGGTGTGGATGACCTGCATCAGTGGATCCAGCTGTCTGCAGGATGAAGGCCACTGTGTCATAGCTAAAGAGACAGACACGAGGGACAGGAAAACTCTGAGACGGGGCTCACCCTGAAATGACCTCAGCAGCCTCTGAGCAGTGTGACAGAAAGCCAGACAGCATGCTTGATGAAGTCATTCCTCCTCAGACTTTGTTTTGGTGCTTGTCCAGAGCACACAGAGGAAACATTCATTGTTGGTTGCAACAAGAACTAGCCTACACTTTTTGTTTTTTTTCTATCTCGTGCACAACAGAGCAAAGCCTCTTGGCGTTTATATCAGCTCTGGCATGATTCTGAACAGGTGAAAACACTTCGTGGAGCCATGCAGGTGAGAGCTCAGATCAGCTCAGAGAAAGACACACAGCTAGGCAGGTCACTGAGTGGATTATAACCAAATAACTAAAATGGTGGTAGATCAACCACTAGCATCACTGTGATGGTCTATTCAGAGTACCAGTAAATGGTAGTCTTACATACAGTTTTTATCTTTCAGCACAGATATTAACCACCAAACTGTTTCTGTACTGCACTGAAGGTTGTCCAAATCATTACCCACTCATGCACACGGTATGATGTGTAAAGGCAAATGTAGCATGACTGCCATGGAGATAACTCATCAAAATGTAATAAAATGTGAATAGATTAATAAAATGTGTTAATGTAATAAAATGTATGATGACTCATTTGAATACTGTAAAAAACTGCTATACTTCCTGCTATATATAAAAACATATAATAATGATTATTATATTAAAACTAATCTTATTTTTAACTAATATAATTTAGAAGTCTAAACTCTTTACAGTCAATTATGAAATATGGGATCCCTCTTTTGAGGTCATATTTGATAAAGAAATAATGCATTGCTGCATATTTGGCAGGAATCTGTGACACAACTGACTGACGTGACTATGTTTAAGTTTGGTGTACCAAAACATTTTTGCACCATGCCTCACACCACGACAAACACTTTTATGGACAGGCAGGCAGAGAGACTCACCCTCTATACAAAACCCCAACTACTGCTGACATGAAGCCAGCAGGCGCCTCATCATCTGCTGCTCCGCCACACACACATCTGCCTCTGCGTGTGCACATTTCTGGGCACTGCCACAAACACACACGCACGCACGCACAAATTTTACTCTCTCATCAGATTATTTCCATTTGAACAACTAACAGCATAGACAGAGTTTGAGATGAAGAGAACAGCACCAGAAGAGCAACTCTTGAGGAAGCACTGGTTAGGCTGCAGTGCCACACAGGAACGTTAGTGCATTTGCAGGTGTGTTTATGGTTGTGTGTGTGTGTGTGTGAGATTATGTGTCTGCATGTGGTGGTTTGTGAGCAAAACCAGACGTGTCATGCCATGCTGCACACGAACCGTCACTGACTCACCCCCCTATTACACCACCCTCCTCCTGCTTCTCATCCTTCTCTTCAGTGCTCTCACTATTTTCCATTCCTCCATTTGCTCCACTCTCCGCTGTGGTCTCCTCCACGGTCGCCCACAGGTGCTTTTCTGCCTCACACACTGGCTCCTTATTGTTGTGACTCTCCTCCTCACCGCCAGCAACGACCTCAGCTGGTTTCTCCTCATCTGCTCCCCCCTGTTGTGGTTTTCCCAACGGCTGGAGAGTTTGTTCCGGCAGCAGTCCCGGTTCTGGTTTTGAGGGCAGCAGTGGCTCCAGGGCCAAAGCTGTGCGCTCGGGTTTGGGGGGAACCCCGGTTGAGGTTGGTGGTTCCTCCCTGGGTCCCTCTGGCTCCTTGGGCTCCTCTTTAACAGATGGTGCGCCGGATTGAGCAGGAGGTGGGACGACAGGATGCGTCTCTGTGTCTTTTGCTGTGATTGGCTGGTGCTCCTGGCTGACGGGGTTGTCCGCCTCAGCAGCATCTTCTCTGTGTGAGAGAATGGAAAGGGAAAAAAACATATTAGATATTACAGCATTACATTTGCGACCTGCTGCTGTGACAAAGAAGCCAGACCATCAGCCAAGCAGACAGACACACAGATGGTCAGAAAGATAAAAGCGGAGAAGCAGACAGACACACAACCCCTCATCCGTTCTTACCCTCTGCACAAAGGTTTTGTATCCTCCTCGGCAGAGATTTTTTCAGGTGTATCTTTCCCACCTCTCCCTTCTAGCGCTTTCCACAGAGGGACCTCTGCATCAGACAGCCTCTGCAGAGGTGGCACCAGGGTCAAGACCTCTAATGTGACTGTTTTTTTCGGCACAGAGGGCTGAACAGCGAGGCCTGAACGGACGCCAGGTGGAGTACATGCAGCAGATATTTTCTTTTCTGGGGCAACAGTGTTTGATAGTGAACCTTCCTTTAAGAGAGAGGCTTGGCCCAGACTGGAATAAGGGAGAAAGAGGGAAAAAAAAAAAAAAAGAAGAAGGAAGAAAGGGAGGGCAAGAGGAAGAAAATCAGCAGCAGAAATAAGAAAGGAAGAGGAGGAAAGCCATAATGGAAATGGTATAGTAGAGGTGGGCGATTACATAAAGTTCAGTACTAAGTTGTATCATGATTTATGAGGGAATGCATCATCAATAGACTACTTCTGAATATGCTTTACAGCTGACATATTAACAACAGCAGCCGAGAGGCGGAGAGTGCATCACTAAGAAGAGAAAAGTCTGAAATGGATCGATTTTATTTGGTACCGATGTAGCTAAAAATGATAGAATCCATACTCTTTTTGACTGATCAGCCCACCCCTACTGCAGAGCTATTCAATTAAGTCTTAGCGAAGAATCACAAAATAATCAGCACATAAGAACAGAAAAATAATCAAAATAGCTGAATGATTCATGCCACTTGAGTAACAAAGCAGAGACTGATTAGTTGAATTTAACATGACATTGCAAGCTTTTGAGCCTAAAACTGATTGATTGATTGATTTTCTTTGCTGATTGAGAAAGCAGATAATGGCCACACAAAAAAAGACCCAAAGGGAAGAGGGAAATAATTTCTTTTTTTTCCCACTCTTGTAACTCACCGCTCACTGGAGCTTACGGCAGCAGAGTTTGGTTTATCAACTGACTGAGGGGACGTCTCTCTGCCTCCTGATTGGCTGATGGTTGGTGCGGGCAGCCGCGCGGAGGTAATGCTGGTTTCGTCCGGTGGAGGGAGGTGGAGAGCAGGAAGTGGAGATTGTGTTACATCTCTGAGAGCCGAGTGAGTGAAAGTGGGAGGAGGCGGCAAAGAGGAAACCAGGGTTCTCATCTTCTGCTTGTCCTCGTCTGACTTGTTCACCTCCAGACTGCAGACTGGAGCTACTCGATCCTCCATCCTCTTCTTGTCCTCCTCCTTCTTCTTTCTTCTTTCCATCTCTTCCCTTTCTTGCAGAAGCTTCCTCTTCTTTTCCGCCTCTTTCATCTTTGTGTCTTCTTCTTCCTTCATTTTCCTTTCTGCTTTCTCTCTCTCCTCTCTCTGCCTTTTCTCCTCATTTTCTCTCTTTTTCCTTTCTTCCTCCTTTTTCTTCCTCTCTGCCTCCTGCCGTCTCTTCTCCTCCTGCAGCCGTCTCTCTGTTTCTTCCTTTTCCCTCTTCTTCCTCTCCTCTTCCTCCCATTTCATCCTCTCCTTTTCTTTCTGCTCCTTCAAGAGTATTTCTCTCCTCCTCTCCTCCTCTTCATGTCTTTTCTCCTCCTCTTTTTTCCTCCTTTCCATCCTTTCTTTCTCCTCCTTTAAGAGCCTCTCTTTCTCTTTCTCCTCCCTCTCCCTCTCCTCTCTCAGTACTTTCTCCTTCTCATCCCTCTTTCTGTTCTCCTCTGCTTCTTTGGCTCTCTTTTCCTCCTCCTCCCTCCTCCTCCTCTCCCTCTCTGCCTCATTTTTCCTTCTCGCCTCCTCCTCCTGTAAACGCTTTTTCTCCTCCTCATCCCTGTTTCTTCTCTCCTCCTCCTCTTTTATTTTCTGTTGTTCCCTCTCTTTTTCCTCCTTCAAGCGCTTCTCCTCCATCTTCCTCCTCTCCTCCTCTTCCAGGAGCCTCTTTTTCTCTTCCTCCCTCTTCCTCCTTTGCTCCTCAAACACTCTCCTCTCCTCCATCTTTTTCGCCTCCTCCTCTTTCAGTTTCTTCATGAATCTCTCTCTCTCTGCTCTCCTCTCCTCCTCCGCCTCCAGGAGTTTTCTCTCCTCCTCTCTTTTCTTCCTCTCCTCCTCATCCCGCTTCCTCTTCTCCTCCTCCTCTCTCAGCTTCTCCTGTTTCTCTCTCCTCTCCTTCAGGAGCCTCTCCTCCTCGCTTTTCCGCCTCTCCTTTTCCTTCCTAGCCTCCTCCTCCTCCTGTAAGAATCTCTTCTTCTCCTCCTCTAACAGTCTCTTCTTCTCCTCCTCGTGTTTCCTCCTCTCCTCCTGCACCTGGAGCAATGCTTTTTGCTCTTCCTCCTTCTTCCTCCTCTCCTCCTCTTGTTTTTTTAGCATGTCTTTCTCCCTCTGCTTCTCCTGCTCTGCCTTCATCACCTCCGCCTTCTGGGTTGCCGATCCTGCTAACTGCTCTGTCAGTGACAGCTTTTCTCCAGAGGCCTTTTCATTGGATTTTTGTTTGAGACTGCAGGACAGATAAACAATATTCCTTAATCCTGAGCCTCTGTGCGTGTTTCATCATTATCAGCACCATCACTTCACATTCTGCAACCTTATTTTTTTCATGTTCTGGATCTTGGATTTTATCTGTGAATATAAATACTCACCCCGGTGGACACCTTTTGATAGTATCCCGCTTCGAGTCAGCCTCATCCAGAAACAAGCCCCCTGATTCTTGCCTCTGGTTAAGTGACTCAAAGATGATGTCATCAAAGTCAGGCTCGGGCTCAGGCTGCGCCAGCAGGGGCTTTTCGGCCTTAAAGGCGCTAATAATACTCTGTGTGTCACTGGCTGGCTTTTTCAAATTGGTTTCCCCCTGAACATTTGGCGGTTTAGGAGTGATAAATGCCGCCACGACATTAGTGGAGGGCTGCTCGGGAGTGGAGCTCTCACAGCAGGAGAAAGGCCATGGAGGGGGCGGGGCTATTATCAGCTCTGACCGTGACTGGGCGGGACTGGGGACAGAAATATTGGAGGTCAGGCTCGAGAGGTGAGATGATGTGACGGGTTCACAAGGCCGAGCATGCAGGAGGTGATTAGGGCAGGACACGGGCAGGCCACAGAGCAGACTACAGACTTGACAGTTTTTGGACTGCCGTGTACTGGAGGGTCAGTGCAACAAGAGGCAGGGTGCAAAACACTCTGCAACTGTTAGCTCACGTTAGCATCGAGGAAGCACAAACACCATGAACACAACAGCCATGACGCCAACTGTGGGACGACAAGTCTCTGAACCAAAAACACAAATTAAGTGTTACGCGACCACACGTGCAGGTCAGCACCGGAGTGGGTTAGCGTGGGGTCACACCACGATGAGTCTGATAAGCTCCCGACCCTTATAAAGTTACTGTAAATTGTTACATTTTTCATTATGTAAAATACAGAAAATAGAAGAAAAAAAGGACTGGATGAGGAGTAGCAGTCCTTTGTTTCTTCCTAATTTATGATGCTTTCTGAAGCACCTTCAAAGACACACTGATGTCTGAGAAGACCTGTCATTGATGAGACTGTTGAATTAAAGTAATCTGTGGCTGTGCGATTTAAAGGAGTAGTTTGACATTTGGGAAACATGCACTTTCTTGCTGCGAATTAGATGATAAGTTCGATACCGCTCTCATGTCTGTCCATTAATTACAAGGCTGGCAGTCAGCTAGTTTAGCTTAGCATAAAGTGTGGAAACAGTGGTAAACAGCTGGCCTGTCTCTATCCAAAGGAAACGAAGTCCACCAACCAAAGATCCCCTAATTAAGATGTTATATCTTGTTTGTTTGGTTATGTGCAGGACTACCTTATTGGCTGGTTGTAGTGAGTTCCTTGACTTTTTTTTTTATAGCTTAAACAAGCAAGACTGTCTCCGGATTGTAGCTTTATATTTGACAGTCAGAGGTGAGAGTGGTGTTGGGCTTACCATCTACTTCTCAGTATGAAAGCAAATGATTGTATCTCCCAAAATGTCAAACTATTTATTTTTAGGCAATCAGGCAACATCAAACACACAGCTCATCTTAAATAGTAAATTGGGCTATCTATACTTTCAGGAGTCTGTTCTTCTTAAAACAAATTGAGGCGAAGAAGAAGAATCTGAGCTGTCTAAGCTTGCTGTATTTTTTGACCCATATTCCAATTTGAACAAGTTTTGTCACCCGGGCTCTGCTGGGGCTGCCAGTGGTCTTCAAAGCGCCTCTTCAGCTCTGTGATCTGCTGACACACTTTCTCTTCAGGGCCAAACATACCTCTGAGGAGGCAAACCAAGCAATCTAAATATAAACACTCATGTGGTTTCGTCCCATGACCTCACCTGATCCTTGCTGGTTCAGCTTTGTTTTCTGCAATGGCCGCCTTTGAATCCTGGGCTGGGTGGAACGGCTGGTTTGATATTCTGATGTTGGCCGCCGCCTGGTTATTTTGAGGGGCACTGTTGACTCGGCTCGGAGGGCTTGTAGCTGTGCCATTGTCTACCTGAGCGATGGGGAACGTCGAGCCTATAAGCAGCAAGAGAAAAACAATGAATTTCACAGTATGAGTGGTTTTTTTGCAAGTAAGGAAGAAAAGTGTGGTTATTGTGTTGAAACTTGAGACATTTTTTCACGCCAAAAAGCACAAGGTGGTTTGATTAGTGGGCTGGTGTACCTGACTGAGAGGAGCTGATCTGGGCAGGAGGAGCAGAAGGAGAGACAGTGAGCTGAGAGTGAGGAGAGGAGAAGACAACAGAGGTGGAAAGGGAAGAGGAGCGAGGGGGTGAGAAGTGAGGAAGGGGGGCAGTAAGGGCCGGCGCCACCGGGTCACAAAGGGCATCGAGGTCAGGACTACTCAGCAGAGGGATGGGTGTGATGTCACCACCAATCGGGGCAGAGTCCGATGTCAACCACACCCCCTGAGCGCCTGAAGAAAGCGGAGAAGAAGGACGATGAGGTGGAGGGGGAAATATGAAATGAGATGATGGTTGGGAAATGCAGAGAACATTACAGAAGCAAGAGATAAGGATAGGTGTAGAGACTAGAGAATGACAGAAATAGGAAGAGTTACCATACTTTTGAAATTGGTTACCTGACTCTGAAATAGAAGGGTGAGATTTGGGGGGAGGAGGTGCAGAGGCAAGAGGAGGGCCATCAGCGGAAAAAGGAGAGGGAGACGAGGGGCGTGCAATTGACTTGACAATCTGAGGCCTGAAAATGTGAGAGCGGCCTGGTAGAGAACAAAAGACGATGGAGGATGTTTTAAGCAAGCGAAGAGAGAGAATACTAAATATTTGTAAAGATTATCAGTGATCTGTTAAGGCAGTCAAAGCAGAGACAGACCAGAGGCGAGATCATCTGCATCCACCTCCGGGTGGCGCCACTGATGCGAAACAGGAACTGAGGAGAGGAGAGGAGAACAGAACAAGAAGTGATGAACAAAAAGAGAAAAAAGAAAAGAACAATGTAAAGTGAGGCAAAGAGTGAAAGGGGAACAGCTTAGGTAATTTTATACCGTGCGCTTTACTGAATGTGTTATACCACAGAGGTGATCTATATCTGTCAGGAACAACTGTGTCTGCTGCAGTCTTGACATGACAAGGAACTCACAGCTCACCTAATCTTGGCACTATTTGGTGTAGCGCTGTTCAACAATTAGTGCCGTCAAAGTAATCCAAATGCTATAAGTACAATATCATTAAGAAAACTCAAGTCATTACTTAATTATTTTAATGTTGTAAAGTATGTCCAAAAGGTTTGTTTTGCAATTCACTTTGATTTCCTTTCTGGTGTGTATATAAGGATCTGAATTGTAGAAGAACAAGAGGAGTTTTTTTTAAAAAGCCAGTTAAACACATGTTTGAACATATATTGAATAAACTGTTCATGTTATGTAATTTTATAGTCACCGCTTTAATGTTTCAAAATGATATAAATACATAAAGTTGAAAATGGACTGGTCTAACGTTTGGATAAAACTCATCTCCCTGATGGTGTGATCTCAGTCTAATTCACCTTCATGTAATGTTTTCTTTGTCTCCTGAGGCAAAACTGAGACATCCTAGCAGACTAATTGAACTTTCTTTGAACTTGGCAAAACAGCCATTACAGTTCCAGTCGTCTTCTAAGGGGCAGATGATAATGCACAGATCTTCATCACACCATACTGTACATCAGCAGTTTCACACATGAGGAATCAGTTAATGGAAAGCATGCAGCGTGCCTGTCTGCCAGCCAGCCTGTTGATACCTTTTCCTGAGCCTGACTGGAAGATTCTGGGCAGAGAGGGAGGCTGAGAGAGGCTCCTGGGTAGTGGAGGGTGAGCGGATGGAGGCTCAGAGGGCAGGCTGGGGTTCAGGGGAGAGGAGGAGGATTTGGGCGGGAGGGGCTGAGAGGCAGCAGAGATGCTCTTCGGGGTCAGAGTAGTGGATACAGTGAGAATAGTCTTTTGGGGAGCTGAGGAGGATGGTGTTTTGACGTTTTCGGGTGATGGCAATGCAGGGGTGGGAGTTAAAGAGGTAATTTTGGAGACACTGGGTGGGTTAAAGGACAGTTTAGAGGGGGTATCTGAGGAGGAATTAAGTGCTACAGAAGGCTCCACTGAAGTAGATACAGATTCACAGAATATGGGAGATGGAAGATGAAGGGAAGAGGAAGTGTTTTGGGAAGAAGGTGTGGTTACAGGCATCTTGGATGATGGAGGATTTGCAGGAGACACAACAGAGAGAGGCAGGGTAGAGGAGGCGCTCTGGATTGAGGGAGCAGCGATGACCTGGGGGCTTGGAGGATTAGGCAATGGGTCAGAAGAGGCAGGAGCCTCAGGTGGAGTGTTGGCTGATTTTTTATGCTTGGATCTTGGTGAGGGCTGAGGAGAGGGGCCGGGGGAGGGCTGGATCTCTGACTGGACATTGGTGGTGGTGAAGAGGTGTCGGCAGCGACGGGGCGAGGGGCGAGGAGCGATAGGTAGAGGAGGGCGGGAGTGGACAGCAGGATTGGGAGGACCGCCATCACCTCCACAGGCTGAATGGATTGATGATGGAAGGATGGATGGAAACATGGAAGGATCAGTGAGAGTAGATTTTTGCAGAAAGGAAAAAGATGGAAAAAGACAGAAGAAAAGACCATGAATTGAGAATGAAAATGAAGTCATGCTCAGTGTTACATTACTGTTGGGATCCTGTGATGTTAATTTGTGCTCTCATCATAAGGATCCATGTTAATCATGACAAAATATGGCACTGAGATGAAGTGTGATGGAATTATAGCCCATTTTATATCCTCTGGTTTACATTTCTCCTGATTAGTTCACTCTACATGAAGACATTTGCAACTGATATGCACCTTGACCTGCAAATTAAGAGCTCAACTGTCACTGAAATCCATTTGAATTTCAAATACAACATGCTGACATGCCGTTGCATTGTGGTAAAGAAGAAATAAAACCGTAAGTAGCAATGTCTGCATGTAAGGTCTCAAATGGGAGTCAAGTACGGTTGATGATTTGACCGGCAGTCTGTGATGTGTTTCAACTGTAAAAGTTTCAAAATCAGTGGTAGAAAGTAACTCATTTACTTGGTATGGGTACTGTTCTTAAGCACAGGTTTCAGTATTTACATTTTCTACTATTTTATAGTTCTAGTCCATTACTTTTCAGAATGAAACATTGCACTTTTTACTAACAACATTTGTCTGACTGCTATAGCTACCGATTACTTTGCACATTTTGCACATTATTTTTAATATAAAACAAATGCAGCTTCAGCCCATTGTAATGCAAATTATTTTATTTTATTTTTAATAACTTTATTAACTTGACACAAGTTTTTTTCAAAGTAACGTGTTGAAATATTCTCACTGCACTGCAGAATAAAGACTTTAGAACTATAACTGCAGATAGAAATGTCTATAATATAAAAGTTGAGATGTATTTAAGAAGTATTCAAAATCACCTTGAACTGTTATGACAAACAAAACATACACACACACACACACACACACACACACATTAATGCATCAGTGATAATAATACATATTCATAAATAATATTCTTAACTGTATCTGCACAATAAGTATTTCAACTTTTAATATTTTAAATATATTTGTCTATCAATACTTCTGTCCTTTTACTTTATTTTGTTTTACTTTGTTTTTACATTGTTCTTATTCAGATAAGGATGTCTGCCTGAAGGCCATGCCATTAGATCTTTTTTATTTTATTTTTAGTACAACACTACTGCTGTACTCATCACAAAGATGTTCAGTAAACAGTGAAAACATTTGAAAAGGACCATGAACATGTAATTTCATTACTTCTAAAAAAGTTACAGTGATTTGAGCTGCCGTCACACGTTGTTTTGAAGTTGTTACGGCAATGTCTCTCCGGACACAACGACCTCTGTGTGCCATGTTGCAGCATCATCACATGATTCTCAACAGCGTTTAATGTACAGAAGAGAAATATGTGGTATGCAGAACAAATGACATGAGTGCGTAAAATGCTGTGGGGGGGATGGGACAGCAGGAAGGGACAGAAAAAGGGACAGAGGAAGCTACCTGAGGCTGGGAAAGTGGGTCCGGTGGAGTTTTGCTTGTCGGGTGGAGGGGGAGCGGGGCGATTTGGGCGAGTGAGATTGTGTGGGACTACTGCAGCAGCCAGGAAAAGAGAAAAGAGCAGAGCAGAGGAGGAAGACAGGAAGGAAAAGGAGGGTGAAATGTCAGAGATGTGAAGAGAAGAAAATAATCCGTAGTAAAGACAAGAAAGAAGAGGCCGCGTCACCTGTAGCAGTGACAGACTTCTTGTCCTCCTCTTCGTCGCTCTCATTGAAGTCGTCCAGGTTGCCGATGTCTGTGGGTTTGACGCTCATCAGGCTGGCCAGACTCTGCATGTCTTCATCACTGATGAAGGCCACAAGAACAAACCATTATCACACCATCATTACTTCGCGATGTCGAAGTATGTAATGTTGCACTGCTGTCTGACACTGGCATCATGTCATCTCTGCAGGATAGCTATAAACTACTACACAGATATCATAAAAACATGTTGTTATACCTTTAAATACACTTCAAATAAAACAGCTAAAACTACTACTCACGTGGCTTTTCCCTCGCGAACAAAGACACACGACAGCGACAACTTGAGCGAGGCCTCCACCACTTTGACAGAGAGCGGCTTCAGCTTCAGCGTCAGGTCAGTCTGGGTCGGCGTCGGACTGGCGAACCGCTTCAGGTTGATGTCCGCCGATGCCAGCACCTTACGATGCCCCTTGTTTTCCTTTAGATGGCCGACAGAAACAACCAGGATGTGTGCAGTATTTTGACTCAGTGGGGGAAGTATTCAGATCATTTACTTCAGTAGACCCAGCAATACAATGCAATAAAAAGCCTCCATTGCGGTGCTGTATTCAAATCTTTACAAATTAATATAAGTATTAGCACAAAAGAAATGTGGGCCTAATTCAAGCATCAAAAGTATTTACAGTGGTATATTATTACATTGTTGGATAGTTATTATTGATGGTTTAACGTGTAGCAGTGTTTCAAAATGATAGTTGATCAGGGTGGAAGCAGTTTTAACTACTTTATATACCCTTTTGGGTAGTTAAATTTTTGTATTTTCTTGTATTTTTTGTATTGTGTTTTAGATATTTATCATATGCTTTGCATGAAAAATCTTAATCTGAAAAGTAACTAGTAATCATAGCTTTCAAATGAATGAAGTGGAGTTCAGGTTTATAATAGCATAAAATAGAAATGCCAGATTTATACTAAGTCTGGTCTTTTTATTGAGAAGCGTAGTGAAGTGATGTTAATTCACTGCTTAGGACACAGTGAGTCAATTAGTCCAAAGATACTTACACCCTCAATGACAAAGGTCCACTCTTTGTCCTCAAACTCATCAGCATTGATCTCCTGCAGAGATGAAAACAAACAACAAATTTGCTCAATCGAACATCGTCTCTATCTTGTATCCACATTTGTACATCTATCCGCGTGTCTGCTGTTAATGAACCTATAATCTGGTTTTATAACATAGACTTTTTACACACATGCATATTATTGTTATTTCACAACTGTGAATCTGTCTTTCTTTTGTTATTTCTATTATTATCCAATATCATACTTTTATATATATATTCCTACTGCATAACCATTTCATCTTGAAGCCTGTACATAACTGTGTATATATGCATATTTACATTAGATTAATTTTTGTAGTATACTTTATAGCTATTACTCACCTGTGCAGCTCTACTGAAGCCCCTCTTTCCACATCAATACATGACAATATACAGTATCTACTACTGTTACTTGGACTAAACATTTGCCAAATATTACAAGGCCCTTAATTTGTTCTTTTATTAAGCTTGTAGTCAAGTAATTATTTATTTGTTTTTACTGTTTGCATTTGGGATTAATAAAGTACTATGAGCTTAATTAAATATGTATTAATTCAACTTTTCCGTGCCATGTGTTTAACCATTGGTTTTTAACCGCTGGTTATATTTCCGTTCTATCTGCCTCTAATTTGTCACCTGTCTGTTTGTGTAAAGTGTAAACAGTGCATTCTGGTACCTTGAAGAGTGTAACAGAGATGTCGATGTTCTCTGGGACCGGCCACACCACCATGCCCCTGTAGGGGTTTTTGATTCCAGGCTGCCAACTATGGAGCTGCACAACAAACAACACAGTAAATGTGCAATGTGTGTAGGTGTGTGTAGGTGTGTGTGTGTATGTGGTGTTTCAGTAGTTTCACCTTGGAGCACATGCGTCTGTTCCTCCTGGTCCACACCACCCTTACCTTGTCCGGTTGCCTGCAGAAACACACAAACATGGATCAAAGCACAGAAATGGCACCTTTACACAAACACAAGGCTCTGCAGAGTTTGGAAATCAATCTGTCAACATGACCAACTCCGCAAATCCTCAGTGAAAGATAATAACTGTTACTGTGTTTAAACTTCATTAAATAACATCCCCAAACAAAGTGGATATTATAAAATAAGCCAACACAAGGTCTAACAGAAGGTCTTATGACTGTCGTTGCGGTATTATTAATGCCTTTGAGTCATCAACAAGGCCTGAATATGTGTGTATGTGGTGAGTGTTTATGCAGATGACTATAAGCACACTGCATTAATATGTTTGTCTATATCCTGGAAATGTGTGTACAAGCATGTGTGTATTTATTTGTAATCTGGCTGCACGACGTGTGTGAGCGTGGTTATGTTCCCGTCTGTTTGCATAGGTGATACATATGTGTATAGGTGTTCTCATTGTATTTTCTCAGTCCTCTGTGGCACAGGAAGTCAAACTGGAAGTGGCAGCGTCATGTGACCTGAGGCGTGTCTCTTGACAGGAAGAAGGAACCCCCATCATGAGAGAACACACATCCGCACATAGACCCCAAATAACGTACGAGCACATAAAAATAATAATTGATAGCGCCCTTCAGATCTCACAGCCGGCTCTAAATACATTATCTTTACAACCATTTCAACACTTGTGAATGTTCTTCAGAATCTTAATACTTTATCATCATCAAGTTTCAGTGTATCAGTGTTCAAGTGCAGCAAAGAGGGCAGTGTGCGTCCATGTGTTTAAGTGGTATGTGTGTTAGGGGGGCAGGAGTGGCATCAAAAATAGCCTGACAGCAACAGAGGCCGAGAGGAAGGAGGAGAAAAGGGCAGCAAAAATGTGGAGATGAGAAAGCATGAAACACAAAGACACAACAAAGTCTTCCTTACTGGTGAGGTTAGAGTGCTACGCCTGGTCTGACGTGGGCGGACATTAAGGGCGTAATACAGTAGTAACATGCAATTACTACTGTGGTCTGTGTTTTGTTATTCAGCGGATAATGGTTAAGTTCCAGAGCTGACAAGATGAGCGATAAACATTACCGCATTCCACATTACCGGAGATGTTTTATGGCATTTAGATTTTGTGAGTAAAACAGAACTTATCTCATACATTCACTTATTCACAGGCAGCAAAAGCAGTTCACTCCATAAACTATCTGTTGTTTTTGTCGTATGAGCATTCCTAGTGTTGCTATAAAAAACAATGCTGTTGTTAAGTCTTTAATTACGTCTGTGCCACTTTCGACATCGCTTTATCATTTTGTGACAGTTGTCTTCCTATCTTCTGCCCTCTGCTTCCTTTATCCAATAGAGCTCTTGATGGATAATATCTCGTTCTTCCAGTCATCCTATGGTGCAAATATAACCTTACAGACTTCCCGTCTTTAATTCAATTTAAAATATAATTTTTTTCGGCCATTTGGAGGCACTGGAAACCAGTGCCTTTAATTGGATGTGGCGAACCTTTTAAGGAACACTTGCTCATTTCCACATCCAGAAGTTACAGGTAAATATTATCATTCATTTTACCTCTGTTCTGGGTCTCTACCGAATCCTGAGAGAAACATCTAGTTATTTAGCTGCTACATTCACCAGCAAATTGCAAACTTTGTCTGTTGAACAGTGAGTTTTTAGAGTTTTTCTTGGCTGAAAATAGCAACCTGTTGCTTGTGAAAACAATCCTGTGGGACAGCTGCAGCTGGGCAGTTAAACAATGAGCTGAAACAGAAAATGAGTTTGTATCTGTAATGCTGAGCAGGGCTGCCGATTCAGACGATAACTCTCTGCATGTTCCCCACTTCTATTGTCACACTGCCATTTGATATATGATTACACAAACGTCTTTAAATGTGTCACCAATTCAATGGGAATTCCCCATTATAATTTCACTTTTAGCAGTGAGGCTCCAATTGCAAATCATCTCTCACAACATCTAAATATGCACCTCAATAACAAGTTTGTGTGGGTTACAGTCTCTCAGAAAGCCAATGGTCTCAAATCATAGCACTAAATTAGAACAACTTCCCAAACACGCACACACACTTGTACACAAACATGTGACTTGAGAGACTTTTTCTACCCCACATGCGGGTTCATTTCCCAGCTCTGATGTGTGATGTGATCTTTAAGTGTCGTGATCTCTGACAGCGAAGGCAGAGTTTAACCATACAAGAAGTACGGTCTGATTTCTATGGCTACAGTAACATGACTGAAACTCTGTATTAACCTCCAGTCTTTCCTCACTTCCTCTACTCCTCTCTCTGTGGTTCCTGACTTTTGTCTCCCTGTTTGAACAAGACGCTGCTAGAGAGGCTTATGAACTCTGATTTCATCACACGTAGGTGGGAGTTGTCACTCTTTCTAAATCACTCTGTCCCTTCCCCTCTATGTGTCCACACAGCACATGCTCTCTGCTGCTGTTCAGACTCTGAAACTTTATTGACAAGAGTGATTGTAGGGAAAAAAACACAGTAATCTGTCTTATCGTGCTGCTGACAAGCCACTTACACAATAATTCTAAACTTCAGTGTAACCTGGACAGATAAGGTGTATGGTGGGCCAAACTGTCATGTTGGTACAAGTTTAAAGATCCTAGAGAAACTTCCTTGTAATATATCAGAGGATACTGTAATTTAAGTTTGCAAAATGTTAAATATTTTTATGTAACAATAAAAACTGACAAAAGTCAATAACGGAAAAAGATTAAGTGATAATGATATTATTCCCAACTTTCCCTCTTAAGTGTGTGTGTGATGTATTAGATGTATTTTTTCCTGTTCAGCATGTGTCAGTGTTTGTCAGGGCTGAATAATGGCCTACGCTGCATCACCTGGCTACCTCCCAAATATTTAGTAAAACAGGAAATTGCACAAGAGGGGGAAGCCCTGCAGAGCCTGAGCACTGCAAAGTGATTTGATTGCATCTCTGAAATAAAATAACAGAGAGACGAGTGGGTCTACTGTTGTTCTGATAATGATAAATGATTGATGATTAAATATTGATGCTGAATGTAAAACTACAACTGCTACTCCTAGGTACTTGTCTGATTGCCTGCATTCAAGTACTTTTTCTTATTAAATATAAAGTGATAATAAAACATGTTCAAAGCACTAACAGCTCAGACAAAGTGTTATTTACTTGTCAGACCAATGATCCTAATGATGGACTACTTCTCTGACACACACACATACAAACCGTGTCAGCAGTGGTGGACTAAGTACTATACTTAGGTACAATTGTCTGCTACTTTATACTTCCACTCCACTACACCCCAACAGAGAAATACTGCACTTTATTTAGTTACTTTTCAGATGCTGCTGAAGAATGCAAAATATAATAAACAATTAAATCCTGATGTTATCATAATATTATTTTTATGGAGGCAGATTTGAAGGTAATAAGATAACCAGCAATACACAGAGAGTAATCACATGAGCTGCAACATGATAATAATAATAATACTTCCTCCGATCTGAAATGGGCCATTCTGCACGAGTATTTTTTAAAGCAGCCTACATTTTGGTGCTATTACTGTTATATGCAGGACTGTTTCTTATGACAGAGTACATATATTTGGTGGTATTACTGCTATTAGTGCTGCTCTTTGATTGCCGGGGTCGGGGATCGAACCCGCGGTCACCCCGGAACAGCTCACACACAGACAGGAGGGACGCCCTCATCCTCCCCGGCGTAGCGGAAAGACCCACACCACGAGAATGAACGTGGTCTTATTGTATCTAACAACACACTGAGCCAACACCAACGCAGGCACAGACACCACACGTGTACGGGGCAGGAAAACTCACCATTTCTTGTTACACTCCAGCACCAGTTCCTGGTAAGAGGCGACGAACTGAAACTTTGAAGCCTTCTTACCAACTCGCTGCAGTCGTTTCCACACCGAAGTCATGACTTCCTCTAGCACAAAAAGTCAACAAACAGGAAAGAAAAAAAAACAAAACAAAACAGAAACAAAACAAAATAATCCAAAATAGTCTCCTTAGAAGTTCCTTAAAAGGTCTTCTCCTTCTTCCTCCTCTTCTTGCTGCTGCTGCTCCTGATGATGATGAAGATGATGATGAACCTCACACAAGCTGCGACCTGCGCTCATGGGCGGAATCACGCTCGGAAAGAAAAAGTGAAATAAAAGAGCAACATGTCGCCGTGAACTGAGCAGCAGGAGAGGCTTCACAGAAATGACAATTAGAGGCAGCCAGAGGCAAAGAGGAACCGATTCCGCCCTCCTCCTCCTGCTCGGCTCGCTGTCATTCAAACGGGGACTATAAACGCCTCATATGAAGCCAAAGTGTCATCCAAACAACTGCGGCAGCCCTCATTGACAACTTCTCTCTCTCTCTCTCTCTCTCTGGCAGTAATCCACATGGAGAGCCCTGTAATGTAATGTGGGTCTGGAGAGTGAGCTGCACCCTCCCACCTCCCTTAATGGAGGCAGAAACAGAGAGAGAGAGAGAGAGAGAGAGAGAGAGACAGGCAGGGGGTGAGACAGGATATGCAAAGGGTGTCTACTGGTGATGCAGCAGTATGCAAAGGGACTTTTATCTCGCAGCTTATGGGGACTGAGTGAGGTAATAGTCTTCAGTCCTACCTGTAGACTTTGATCCTGACTGTCTGTGTCACTGGATCAGGCTTATCTGACAATTACTGTTTCACTTAATCAGCTCTGAAAACCACCTCCTGCAGGCAGCGCAGTGAGCCTTACAAGCGGGCGCCCCAGGGGTTACCAAAGAAAAAAAAAAAAAACACAAAAAAACACTTTGTGTATTCAAAGTCGAGCTCATGCTCATAACCCAAGTCATTTCCTGGGTTTGCGTCATCCAGAAAAGGTGTGTTTTAACGGCTGGAGGAATAGTTTCCATGTAGAGGGCCAGCTGAGTCCAGTCAGTGTGTGTGTGTGTGTTTGTGTTTAAGCTAGGTCAAGGCTCAGGGATTTTCTTCAGTGAGAGCAGGAGTGTATTTTTAGGTGGGGGTGGAGGGGCAACAGGGGTGGATGGATGGACAGAGGCAGCTGGGGTGGAGGAGCGCAGGGCAGCGGCAGCAGCAGCAGCACTAATGACTCAGAGTCGGTCTAATGTTACAGCGTGGGTCCAGTATTCAGAGGTGCATTATTGCTCCTCACAGCTCGTGTGGCTGCCCTTTTTCTTCCCGCACACCTCTCTGTAAACAGACCAGACCACCGTAAAAGAGCGTTACACCAGATCTGATTTTCTGAATCCAACACAGGCCGTTGAGATGTTACATAAGAGTGTCCTTCCTCGCTCAGGAGGAACTGCATTTTCACATTTGTATTATTTTCTGCCAAATTGGGGGTGTTTCCTGAACTCCCCATCCATTGTGCTGCAATTCCCCCTTATTAGCACATTATTGTCCTCCCCAGCACTGACCTCCAGTCTTATGGCTATTTATTTTAATTATCACTCACTTGTGATAGCAACCAATAAGATGGACAACGAAAAACAAAGAGAAGCAGAGAAAGAAAAATGTGAGAAATCCACATTTACACTCAGCTGATGATCCACAGAAACACAGCTCGTCGTGACGAAGAGATGGAGAGCAAACTGTCCGGGAGACAGACAGGTTCTAACAATAACCACAACATATGTTGATTATAAATAGAGGACAGCATGGGACTTTCTACTCAAACGTCACTCCCCCCTTCATTCCTGCTGGCTCCACACCAAATGGTTTTCCCCTGCTCTGCTGCCCTCAACAGGACTGAGGGAGATCTCTCATGACAGGAGACGGTGTGTCCCCAGTTAGTCAGATTTTGCAAGATCACCCTCTGATTATCTTTAATTCAAATACAGAAATGCTGTACATGTCTGTGGTATACGCTGTGGGTTTATTTAGATTTAAATTTAGATACAAAGAAAGTCATTTACAGGCTTTCTCAAACCATTTTTTGACAGATTATTCAATGTGAAGGCCATTTTACTGTTTCCACTGGACAGACTGTCTTCTTCTTCTATTTGACTGTCCTATGCTCGGACTATAATCCATTCCTTCACCAGAGAAATGTCTCAAGATTAAAGCAGCACACAGAACATAAAACACAGAGGTTACAGAAAATCATTTCAGTTGTTTTTACTAAATTATTACTGCCGAGACTTCATATGAATAGAAATCAAGATTGTCTGTGAGGCTGAAGGGAAGCCGCTGAGCTCACAGTTTGTAGTTCAACAGGAAAGATTTTTTTAAAAGTCTGGTTTGAGAGAATGATAAGCTGAAGATTTAAAAAGAAAACCCTCCTCGTGTTTGGCTCAGGTCAATGTGTGTATCGTGTCAAACACTCCTAGTATTAAAGACAATCACCAATTATGCTGATTGACAGCACTTCTGTTCTTCAGTCGGCCGAGGAAACTCAGATAGGGAGTCTGAAAAGTCTGGAATCATCAGGAAACCACAGAGACTTTGGATGTGTCAAAGGTGGAATCAGATCTTATTTCATCCCACAGCTGCATTCACAGACGTCAGTAACACATCACAGTGTTACTCCGACTTCAGTGCCAATCGAGCAGCATGTGGCAGCACGTAGATTACACAATGAAGAGAAGCTGATAACATCTGTATTCATTTGATTCTCCTTTAATTGGCTTCTTCTCTGGGGCAAATTTAAACACGCAGGTAGTGTGACTTTGGATACCAATAAACAGCCAGTCAGCAGCTTGTATTAACAGAGACACAGGTTTGCTTTCATCTCATTGACCCACAGCCAATGTTTTTTTTTTTTTTTTTAATCCACCAGATTGCATAATCGCCACTCAAAATCGTTTTACCATGTTAGATTCTCATTTTTTTGTATAGATGAAAATACAATCCTGAAACTTTATTTTACTTAACTTTATTTAGATTGTGATTCAAGTGCAATGAAGCTGAATATCAAAGCTGATATAAAGATGCAGTGGTGCAAAAAACAGTAAGTGTATCTGCAAAGGCCACATAATGTCACCGTTCATATTATAAAGCTTCTCCCACGACACTTCCAAACACCACGACAGAACGTCAAGTAAAGTCTTTCTTGGATGACAAAAAGCTTAAACAGAAGCAGCCAGATTTCTATCAAACAGGCACTGATTTAGCAAAGTGTAAAAGAAGATCGTAGATGATTATACACCAGCTGTATTATCTGTTCAAGAGATGCGTAAAAATGAGTATAAATTGGATGTAAAGGGACAGGAGGAGACATCAGGGAATATGAAAGGAGTCCTTGATCCACTGGTCTCTGGAGTTGCTGCTGGGTGGGGGCAGAGACGTGGACGAAGAGGAAGAAGCGGTCACCTCCTCGTGTTCCTCTTCATCTACCTCCTCCTCCTCCTCCTCATCATCAGAGTAGTCATTGTCAGCACTGAAGGAGGCCTCAGACAGGAGCGAGGAGCCCTTGTACTCCTGGATGGCCTCACGCAGAGACCACAGCTGGCAGACCAGAGACATGTCGAGCTGGCGCAGACCCACCTGGCAAGCACAGACACAAAACACTTAAAACTTAAAGTTTCCAGTTGATCTACAGGAAACAGGTCTTTAAACACATCCTGACAACTGAACAAACTCCTCCCATACTGCTGAGGTGGTTTAAAGCCAATCAAAGTTAGTAAGTGGACCTGGAGTGAACTCAAACTTATTTCTCACCATAATAAAAGTGCTTAAAGATTCAAGACTTTATTGCCATGCGCACAAGTTACAGGTCTACTTCACATGCTCCCTGAAGAATGCTCAAAAATATTTAGAAGAAACAACACAAAATGGAAAATAGATATAAAACTAAGAATAAATAACACCTAAAGTAATAAAATAAAATACATACCTACAAAAACAAAAACAAGATACATAACTAAGTAGACAGTGTACAATAGAATACAGATAATAATGAATTAATAATACTGTTTGCAGTAAAGTGCACATTTCTCAGACTCAGACATCCAAGGTGTAGGAAGGAGAGCTTCCGCAGGTCCTTCATCCCAAACACCATCAGACTGTTCAATGCTGCTCTATGAATCTTTGTCATTAACAAACACTTTCATACCACAGTAGGACTGATGTTTACTGATGTTTCATCATTGCACTGATGTTTACTGATGTTTACTGATGTCCTAGCCATGCACTTTATGGTCTTTTTTCATTCCACTCATTTACTATACTGTTAATTCATATCTGCTACATATCCATATTCACCTGTGCAATAACACCTCACCACTGCACATCTAACTGGGTGAGGCTGTGTATATAAATACTGTTTCTTTCTTTTTCTGTTGTTATTATTATTATTCACTATTTATTGTACATACTGTTTTTTTTTTGTCTATTATTTAATGTCTCTTTTACTTGTTTTGAGCTGCTGTAACAAGTGGAATTTCCCCACCGTGGGATCAATAAAAGTTTTATCTTATCTTATCTTATCTTATTTTTCAAGGTGCCAGATTGCCAGATTTGGCTGCACTAAAGCAGAACAGAGCAGCTGGATGTGATCAGTGTTTTTATGCGTTATTTAGACACACAGTGGGAACAGGCAGAAAACTGGTACACCCGCTCACCATCTCTTTCCGCAGCAGAGCCAGAGCCGCGTCCAGGCCGCCCGGTTTGCTGTGCCCGCCGCCCCGGCTCATGTCGGCCTGGATGCGCGCCCTCTTGCTGTGGACCTTCTCCACGTCCCGCCACGACCCGCCGCTCGAGTTCAGGATCCCGCTCAGGCCCTTGGGGAGCGGCGGCAGCCCCTCCGCGGACAGGACAGCGACCTCCGGACGGTCCGCCGAGCCAACCCGACTCCCGTCCATCCCGGCGGGGCACGGATCAGTGTCCGAGGCGCGCACAGTCCGGTGCGTTGCGCCGCCTCACCATCACCCAAAGGTGCTGTTTTTTTTTTTCTTCCAAAAGCGACTTAACACACCCTCCGTGTTTCTTTCTGGACGTTAGGTGGACTGTAGCAGAGATCAGCGGGCTCCGGGCTCACGTCGGGCTTCCTGGATTTGTTTTGTTTCCTCTCCTTTGTGTGGGGAGTTCACCGGCAGCTCCTCCCGGCTGTGAGCGCGCCCCGCCCCGCCACAGACTGCGGGGAAACGGGGTCACTGCGGAGCCACGTGTGGACACAACACGGGCAAAACACTGAAGGGGGGACTGAGAATCACCTTTAACTTAGTGGAGACTTGTGTTGGAACAGGTGTAGCTGCAGGTGTGATCGTAACTCACAGGAAACTCTATTACTGGTAATTAAAATGGTGCTTTTCAATACAGCCTTTTCAAATAAACAAACTTTAAGGGGTCGATTTTTCCGTTTGGCGCCCTCTTGTGGGAAGAAACAAACAGCAGACTCCTGAACGGATGAAGCTTTATTCAGGTGTTTAATAACAAAACTGCTTTGAAGCACACTGAAGCTGGTCTTTATCTAATATGAAGTGCTGTCTAGTGGTGTGCACAGTGCATTCGCTCTAGATGTTTTTCATGAATAAAGAGGTGTGACTCCTGAATGTTGCCTCGTCTCATGTGGGCATCACTGAATAATGTGACCATCATCATCATCATGTATCAAATATATTTACAATAAAAACCTCAGAACTGCCATCACACAGTGACCATCTCTGCAGCAGCAGACAGTCAGAGAGAGCAGACACCTGTTGGAGCGTCAGATGAACAGTAAACAGAGAACGGCACCAGTGAAGGTCTGATCAGAGGACTGGAGCTTTCAATGATGTACCAACAGATATTAAATCAATGACTTACAGTCTAGCAGTATGTCGTGGATCGGCACAGCTTGTGCAGACACATTTATACACATATTTATGCACGTTTGCTTTTGTATGAATTTTACCACCTCATTTTGGATACTACACTCAAACACAGAAAAGAGGTTGTCATTTTCCCAGATGTCACTTTGGTGGCCATTTTGGATTAATCAAAGCCAATCAAATATGGAAACACGTTAGCAGACTTTTACTGTTTTACTTTATGTATTTTTAAATGTTTTAATGGCCAGATTTTTTAAATGAATACGAATGATAAATGTACAGCTAGAAATGTTCATTCTTATTGTGTCATAACTTACAAATGGACAAAACAGTCAAATGTTCAAACATTTGAAACATAAAATGAAACCATGTAACATGATATTTCTGCCAGCCATACAGGTATGTTAACTGAGGAGCAACTTTTGACATTTTAAATCCTATTTCAAGTGCATTTCTTGACCAATTTTAAATTCAACTTTATGCAAGGATTCAGTCAAAGAGAGATGCTGCAAAGCAGCAAACCAGAGTCATTATTCAGGACAGAAGCGAGTAGAAAAGTGTTCCCGTTAATCCACGGTTTCAACCTTTCCCACAATGGTTACTGGCTGAGCTCCCTGAGGCTGCGCAGTGAGCCGGCACAGCTGGCAATGAGGGTGCAGAGCTGGATACTCGACTCCAGGGAAGTCGAACTCTGTAGCTGGGTGGTGGCCCAGCGAAGTTTGGTTAGAACAGCTTCCTCAGCTTCTTGGAGCACAGGCCGGAGGGCAGCGCTCGGTGGACTAACAGGGGGGCGAACAGGGGCCAGCGCTGTGGCAGTAACAGGGGGCGAAGGGGAAGGGACAGCAGGCGGAGGCAGGACAGCTCTGCCCCCCGCGGCCGCCCCCTCACAGTGCTCCGGTCTGGGAACTGACACACTGCTGGGGCCTCCATTGAGTTCAGGAGCTTGGGAAGGCGCGGGGGACTGGGCTGCCAGCTGTCTCTCTCTCACCTGGGACAATGCTGCCTGAGCATTCAGAGCTGAGGGGAGACACGAGAGTGAGCACAAATAACATTCACAAGAAGGAAGAATAAAACGTGAGGGATTAACCCGGTGTTTGTATGTATGTGCGTGTGTGTCGTGTACCAGGGTTGTCCTTGTCAACATCAGAGTCCAGCTCCTGACATGAGACGCAGTAGTTTTTTTGCTGTTTGTCCTGAAGAAGAATCGTCTGAAAACACAAGACAAATTTGTTTCAACACACTCCACCTTTCCCTGCATTATTAAAAAGGCTCCCCCAGAGTCACAAACTCAGCATATATACACTTATAATGTGGACTCACCCCACACACATCACAGCACTCCCCCAGCATCTTGTATCCTTTGAGCAGGTAGTCTCCCATCAGCTTACTGATTTTGTCTTGTCGCTCTCTGCGGGCCTGGATCACCTTCATCTCTGCCTCCGTTGGAGGCTCCCACTCAAAGTCCTCATCATCTGGAACAAAGTGCTGAATTCATTAAACTGAACATGTACAAACACTTCCTCTAGGATTAGCCTCACAGATGTCAGGACGTATGTTGTCATATTACTTATAAAGAGCACTGCTGTAATGTGAGTGTGTGCATGTCACCTGCCGCTGCTGGTGTTTTATTTGTTAGCATTCACACTTATTATACCATGAACACAACACTTTGTTCACCGCTGTGTTGTTTTTAAACGTGATGATAAGCTAGCTAGCACATGAGCCGGGCTAACGTCAGCTGACGGTTACCGACATGTTAGTGACGACACACGCCGCTAGGAATTTAAATTGGGCGCGAGAGTCATTTCCGTCGCACGCGCCACCTGCGGCTCACTGTCACCTGAGCAGGTGAAGAGCAGAAACGTCAAAGTTAGCTTGGTAACGAGCTCGACAGTTCACAAACCTCCATTCAGAGCCATGTTGCTTCACTGCTGCACGTTGTGCGCGATGACGTCAGAGCCGTCAAGCGTCGTCTTCTTCTTCTTCATTGAGGTTGTAGGTCGCAATACTGCCCCCCTTTGGATCTAGTTTTCCTCACCGTATTTTTATATATATAAAATCTGTTTTGAAGTCCTGAAATTAGTCGAGTACTTATTATTGTTATTGTTATTGTTATTAAACCGAGTCTACGTTTTCTGCTCTCCACATAGTCTCAAGTATTATTTGATCTCGATATTCATTGGCAATATTACCTTTCAATATCATTGCCAGTAATACTGTTCAAAATAATGTGCATTAGTGTTTTCATTTTTCTGTCCTAGTTTATGTATTTCATTTATTTATCTTAATCATAACTGTTATTCCATTTTATTCCAGCATTTACTTCACTTTGCACTTCTATATATTGTTTCTCGTTTTTAATTCTTATGTTGTAATTTTGAGAGAAGAAGAAGGAGGCAAGAATTTCTATCTTAAATGATCTTTGAATTTGCCCCTTAATGTTTAACAGTATACTTATACTTAAATACGTATTATTTATGACACATACCTTTTACATTTCTGACTGTGTCTGCATTTGTTTTGCACCTTACTGATAACCTCTATTTCTTTATGTGTTAATCTTCATACTTTATTATTGTTTTATATTTGCACTCTGCATATTTAGACTCTTACTAGTCTGTATTGCAACTGCTGCACAACATGTTTTAATATTTTAACTTAAACAATAATAATAAAGAAACCCCAGACACAACAATTTTGTTTTTCCAGTTATTTTATTGTATTTTGGGTTATCTGACAGTCAAAAACAGAATCTGATACATTTCACAGAAAGAAAAGAAACACCATTCAAAATAACAGACAAGTATATCACTGTAATCCAAAGCACAGTGGTTTTTATGGAGTCCAGAGTGATTTCCTGTGTTCTCCCCACTCATACTCTCAAGTAAAGTGTATTTTGCAAATATATGTGTTGCTCTACAGGAGTCTTTTGTCTCTAAATGTTGGTTGCTATTTTGTAATCCAAATACTCTCTCTACAGCTAAATGACATTAATTAAAGAACAAGGACAACATAATCTGTGAGGGGACTGATGTTACATCTGTACATATATCTTTGGTGCATTGAAAAAATCATTCTCTTCAATTGCGTGGTTAGTATTATTTGGTTTTGTTGGACCAGTCCTCTTCTTCTTCTTTGATTTGTGTCACTTCCCCTTGTTGTCTTCCTGTCTTTCAGTGGGTTTCTTTTCAACTTCCAGGGTAACATCCTCTCTGGAGACGAAGAAAAAACAAAGAGAAGTTTATAACATTACACAGTGTGTGGACTTAACACAAACATAACCTGAAATAACACCCTATATACTGTAAAACACACCCATTAACATGCAACATTACACAAATGATGAATAATAAATTCCCATATGGATGTTCACTGTACTGCATTTATGGTAACCTATTATAAAGGATTTTTCTGGCAGACGATAAGCAGCAATAAAGACTGTGTATTGCTTATCCTTCACACTGGGTCCAAGTCAGCAGATCACAATAGAGCATACTGTACTGAATGTGCACTGTGCATTGTGCAATGTGTATGAACCTTACCTTGACTATGGGGGAGTTTTCTTTCAAGACACTGTAAGAGAATAGTATCCAAACAAAATGAATGAATAAAAAGCCTGAACATTATCACCAAATAACAAATGCCTAAAACAAATGCCACCACTAAATTGTCATGTGCTCAATTGTACAGAAGAATCTCAGCAGAATGATTTTGAGGAAACAGCACTAAAAATAAAAGTGATTTGGTACTCACGCTGATGTGCAGTCTTTACTCTGCTCAGTTTTGACGGCAGGTTGATGTGGAAGGAAGAAAATATGAGAACAATACTATAAGTCATCAGAAAAGCTAGAAAATAAACGTCGAGATGCACCGATGTCCGTGAGACACTGAACAGACAACTCAGACATTTAATTGTGTGTGTTAACAAAAGAAATACCTTCAGGTTTGGGGTGCATGAGCATCAGTGGCAGCTCCACTGTGACATCACTGCAGAGAAAACACACCAACCAATCAGAATACCACAGGCGATCAGTGACCACTGCTTATTGGCTGAGTCTGGTGTGATAATGACTGTAAATAAATTCAACTCACCTAGCAGTGAGGCCACCCAGCAGGCTGCACGAAGACAAGAGGGATAAGTTCGCTTTAGTTAATTTACTTCTTTTTCTGACACTTTTAATTATTGAGCCAAACATGCTTCAACAAGATGCTCACCCTCCTCCGGCCACCATGAGGTTAATTTTAATCTTGTAGGAGACAAGGATTCCCAGCACCTCTTTTTCTATGCCCGGTCGCAGCCTGTGGAGAGGGAGGAGTTACAAGGATTTCAGGGATTATAAGGTTTAATTCAGTTAGGTTTCTTTTTATAAAACACTATGGACATGGTGTGACATACAAGAAAAGCTACTGTAAATGTAAAACCTCACACAACTAGAAAAAAAAAAAATTCTTTAGTCCCATCTGCTGTGTTTATGTGCTTACACAGTGGTGGAGGCCAAGTTGGTGTCCTCGTCCTTCAGTCGTCCATCCAGCGCCAGCCCCCTTTTCTCCTTGTTATCAGCCAGCAGGGGTGTGATGGCCAGAGTGTTCTCGTAGGTGCCGTTGGGATCCACTGTCTCTCTGTGTAAGATAAAACAACATACAAACACATTAATGAGCATACCCGACTGTCTGACTGATGCTTGATATTTGCTGTGGTGCTTTTTGTTCTTTCAGCTTTCTGTCCACGTACGCAAACTCTTGGTTGAAAACAACCTTGGTGTATTTGTCTGCTGAGTAGAGGACAATGTCTGTGGTTTGGTCCACTGTGGGAGGGAGATGGAAATAGAAAAAAAAAGACAATAATTAATAGTTGTGCTCTTAGTCCTAATATAGCCACAATACACATAATAAATCTAGATAAAATCATTTCTATTATCAGAGGTACCCACCAGTGATATTAAATTTCTTGACTGTTTTGTTGCTCTCATTGTTGATTTTGATTTTGATTGGGATCTTTTCTCCGTGGAAGTAGAGCTGTGGTGAAAACCGGGAAAAAAAACAGTTAATGGTGGGGATGTGTGGTGAAGTTGAGAAACATTAAAAAACATTCAGGAGGGCAGAGAAATGTAGTTTTTCTACTGTACATCTTTGTCCAATGAAGCCTCTAGATGAACGGGCTTGTCGGACATCATGAAGCTTTTGCAGAGATCAGCCTTGGGCCCCGCGCCCACCTGGGAGGGGGCATATTGGATTTTACGGATGATAAGGCGGGCAGTGTCCCTTTTGGGGGAGGAATAGGACAGAAGAAAGGAAAGAGATGGATGGAGAAGAAGATGAGGAGAGCAGAGAAGATATTAGTCAGGCAGAATGGTGAAGCAAAACCTTTGAAAGACGAAAAGTGAACGTGCGCTCACTTCTTCTCAATTTTCTCATCGGGGTTAGACTTTTCCTTGGCAAGGTAAGTTTTGACCTCGAAGTCGACACCACAGGCCTGCGAAGCGCGAATAAAACATCAACACTTGAATTGAAGCAACAATGAACAGGTTATGGGATGTGGAGAGGTGAATGAGGTTTACCTTGCCCTTGTCATCTGGGCCAGGCTGCAGGGAGACTGAGCATGGCAGGTTGTTTGGAATCTAGAGAGGCAAAGAAGAACATTTACAACTTCACAGAGTGGTGATTTTTATTGGGTTGCTTAAAAAGGACTGCATTCAAACCACTAAATAGGAATCAGTTATGAGAGTTGGCCAAAGGAAACATTATTATGTACTAAAATTAAAACAAACCAAATAAATAGTCAAGTCCTCATGTGAATATGCATAATGATTTGTTGTATTTTGCATGCTTTAAGTGGATTATATAGAAACAATGATCTTTCTCAAATCAATCTAATTCCTCTTTAAATGAATAATATAGCAAGTAACATAATAATCTATTAAATATTATAGTAATCAGGGTTAAAATATAATGCTCCATAGAAATGTTGTGTCCATGAACCATTTTTGCAAAATAAACTTTTCATTGCAGCCCGGACACCAAAATTAGAACAAGACCATAAACTCTTTAAGCTTGTATCCGGACATGTTATCGTACCTCAAAAGTGAAAGGGTATGCGTTGTCTCCGGCCTTCTTCAGCAAGGTCTCATGCATGGGGCTCTGGGCGGGCTTGTGGTCTGCAGGGTAGATCTGGACCTGCTGGATCCAGATGTCCTTCCTGAAGCACAGGCCCATCACATCCAGGTCTTCGCTGCCGTAGCGGAAGGCACATGCCAGCTGCACAAACACTATCATGGCATAGTAGAAGGTGTGTTATTTCACGGCTTTACATCTCCAAGGGACTCAGCTTAGTTTAATGTGAAATATTTCATGCTGTTACCTTTTCTGTCACCGAAATCAGCTGGGTCCAGCTTCACCACACCATCTGCAAAGGTAACAGTGCAGACGATATTAGATGTATCATCCTCAACACACACACACACACACACACACACACACACACACACACACTTTGAAGAAGGAACGCACCAACTTTTTCCACTTGGCTCACATGGTCAACATAGTCCCTCTTCCCCAGGTAGAGGGTCAGCTGTTAGAGAAATGGAAGAGAAAAACACTTGAGTGTTTCAGACCGAAAGTACGTTTCTCTCATTTTCCCACCGATGAGACTCAAGGACTTAAGGCAAATCAAGAAATGTAGACTCACTCCTCCATTTCCACTGGTCTTCTTGAAAACCCTGTGAAAAACAAAAGGGAAACACCATGTTTAAATGTGTGTGCAGTTTATCAACCCTTATTTCTTCAGTTACCTCTGCCTATTTTCTCTCTACTGGCTCTAAATTTTACCATCCTTCATTCACTCCTCTATCCTTCTCTACAACATAAATTACTCATCCTAACAATCAGAAGTGATGACAAAAGGTTTTATACATGAAAAGCAGATGTTTAACAATATAGCAAACACAGAAACAGGCGAAGTAAGAGTACGTCATTAGTTACTGTCTGGATTAAGTAGGTAAAATGATCATTAGTTTTGGACTCTGAAGGTAAAGTGGGTTCATTTGCAAACAGCAGAAGGGCCAGTAATCCCTCGTTCCGTTTCATCCAGTTAGGAACAGCTAAGTGTGGAGCAGCTTGACCTCACCGTACATGGATTTGAGGCTGCAGCAGGTGAGGGGAGCTACAAATGGTGCGGCAGGGTTCCCAAATAGCTCATTATCTGTGCTGGTCAGAGGTCACATTTGAACCAGCGCATCAACTGATTAAGCCGATAAAGTATTTATCTAAACCTCACATAAATACGTTAGAACTACTCATCACATTTGACTGTTTGGCTGACCCTAAGGTAGTAGAGTTCTAAAAGCCATTGCAGGTTTTAATTTTTCAGCCCTTTTCAGGTTCTTTTAGCAAAATGGATCAACTTCTAATGATGATAAGACTTGTTGATTATTTTGGGGAAGTTGGAGTGTGAGAATAGCAGACAATAATAACAACAAAAAACTCTCTATCTTTTTGTTAAGTTTTGAGTTTCCATTTTGAAGCAGGCGACGAGTTCATGAGCAGTACTCAGGCTGAAGAGAGAGAACTGCCCTCAGAGGACATGAAGAAAACAACAAAGGGAAAACAACACTCACTTTGCCATCTCTGGAAGATCTTTGCGAGTGTTCTGTTGAAAGAGAAAAGAAATAAAATAAAATAAATGGTTATGTCGTAAGGTTATTAGGAGGTCAAAGCATCAGTTAGATGCTGTCGCTAAGACATTGATCCTTCATCAGCTGTCAGCTCAGTCGGACTGATGTTTTGTTTGGAAGGTACTGAAGGTTAATCCTTTGAGATAAGATTACACCATCAGTGTTAGGACTCTTGAGCCAAAGCCGTTGTTCTGTATCTGCTAACTGGCCGGCGTTAAACTGACACAGGCCCCACATCGAACTTTACCTGGCACACACATGATTATGTCACACTGTGTTCCCTTCAAACATAACAGCGGCGCTAAAGACATCACTTGTTTGGACTGTTCAAGGACAGTTAAATGGATAAAACCCATTCAGCAACTTGCGGCTGTATTCCTGGACTTAATGAGACACTAAGTCCTAGCAGTAGCCCTTTTATAGCTCTATAATGAGGATTATTACAGAAAGGTTTAGAGAGCTGTAAGAATTTTTGGCTCATTAAACATTTCACAATCAATGGGGATGTTATTAGTAAGGTTTCCCAATTTCTAAATGCACTATAAGACATTTGCTGCTGTCCTGAGGCTGTCTTTTTCACTTGTGGGTTTAACAAAATATTTATCATGAAACACTTGTTAACTTGTTACTAAAAACTTCATTTTTCATTTTTCTATACATACAGCTGTCCAACATTTGAAGCCTAATGGACCGAAGTTGAACACAAGTTGACTGGAATAAGAATTTTTGTAAATGTTTAAAATGTTCTGGCCATTGAGGGTGTTATAAAATTAGCTATCTGGAAGCATGTAATACAGTATATTAAACTGTCATTGTCTCATGAGGCCAAGAACGCAGAATAAATACAAAGGAGAGCTGGATAACATCATGTGTGTTTTTCTTTGTGATGGTGGGTGAATGCATGAAGACCAAGGATAATAAACAATAATTGAGTGGACTCAGGAACAAGGACTACGTGTGCATTTCAGGATCATGGATAGGTGAAGCACAGGCACATCCCTCAATTATGATTGGCCAATTGTTATATAATATATATGTATAGTGTACACAAACAGTATATACACAAAGGATATGTGTGTGTGTGTGTGTGTGTGTGTGTGTCTGTCTGTCTGTCTGTATGTATACACCTGTAATCAGTCAATCTAAATGTTTCTGAACTAAATCATCCTTTCTTAGATTGTTGCGACCACTTTGCTGAGACAATTGAGAACTATAATATTTGACATTTAATATTTCTCTTTCACCTGTTATAGTTTCTGTCACATTATAACACAGTTATTGATTAATATTCTTGTTCAGTTTAAGGAGACTTGATATAAACTGGTCTGTGGAACTGTCTCTTGTTTCTGTGTTTGTGAATGAAAACCATAGAAAACTGTTCTTCATGATTAGCATTCTTTATTACTAAACTAATATCTGTCTGTACTTGGAGCTCAGAATCAGTGTCTGCACTGTCTACTGACTTCTGCAAATTGTAACATAACTCATTTTCACAAACATGGCACAAACATACATAAACATTCATGTATAACCCATGTTCCTCATCAGCATACTGAATAAAAATAATGCATCTCTCTCCAAGAGAAAATGTAGCTGTATTTCAGCATTAGTATAAACACTATATTCATCCATCCATCCATTAAAGGTGAAGAAGTCTTACCTCCTCTCAAGTTGTCTTGGAGCTCAGTAGAGTGAGTTGGGGTAAGTGGAGAGTGCAGTCTGCAACAGTTGAGCTCCCTTTTTATACCTGCAGCCGCTCTCTGCACTTCATTCGGTCTTAACGGTTCATTATTGCAGTCTTTGCCTGCTTCATAATCCAATTAAGCAATCAGCGGATAGCTACAAAGAGTTTAATAATACCAGCCAGCTAAATCACAGGGACGGACATAAAACCACACACCTGCCACATGGCTGTGGTAGTAGTAGGCCAATAATCTGCTCTGCATCTCCACAAATCAAGCAATCAGTCTCCTTTAATTGAGAAAATAAATCAAGGTCAGAAACTTTTACACCTTTTCAAATCAGGGCGAACTCCCTGAGAGGGATAACTGTGATTTTTTTTTTAGAAAAAGGTCTTAAAGTGTTGAGGCATGGGGTTTACTGCTAGATCTGTTGATTGACTTGTGTTTAATAATAGCCTTTAGAGCTGCTATAATTAGCCTGATCTATCTGTGGGATACATTTGTTTTAAAGTAGTCATGCTGTGCTGGTAAAATGCTGAAAATAAGCATCTAAAGAATCTTTCCTTATAGCATTTCTTAGTATAAGGCTCACAGACAGAAATGTTCAAAAAAACAAAGACAAAATTTATCCCACCAACCCGATAAGAGATAAGAGTTAAGAGTATGTATACTTGGACAAAGAGACAAGAGAAAACAAAAGCTTTTATTTTTTTTTATTTTAATTTTTACTATTTTTCTTTTTTTCTATTCTATTCTATTTCTATAAGTTTGAAATATTTTTTTTCCAGTAACCAACAAATCTAACAATTTAAAATAAACACTTTTATATCATGCTAAACAATAAAAGTAAAGAGGCTGTAATATTTTTAGGTTTTGTTGAGCAGTGTGAAGATTCGCAGTATTCCAGTCTGTCTGATCTCAGAAGATTAAAGGCTCCTAGTCCCATTATGGTGTGGATGATGGGAGCATTGACGGCAATGTCAGAGTAAGCTGTCTTATTCAACACTGTCTCAGTAACGTGCCAGAGATTAGGCAGACTAGCAAGACCAACTCCGGTTTGACCTCCGAAACCCCACCAGCCCTTCGACAGGTCCACTACAACAAGCTCATGTTGAGAGTTCAGTTCAGTCCAGTTGAGTTCAGTTCAGTTTAAATCTCAGTCAGTATATCCAGATGTACAGTTTTCCAGCTAATACACTGGTACAGTCATATAAATGGTCTTGTAAAATAAAATGTTTTTGAAGTGCTGACACAAGTACAGGTAGAATATTTTACTTAGATGAAACACATGAGGGCCAGTGCAGGGGGACAGTTGATATTATGTTATGGTTCAGATATATAACGCTGACACACTAATATTGGGGGTAAAACAGATTCCCCTGATTGAATCCTTTACAGTTATGGTAAAAGGACCTTTCTTTACATTGCCCTTAAATATCACAAAAGAATGAATGAGGATGTAAACATATCATTACCACCATAATTTGGAGGCTTGTGGGCTTAACTGAGCCACAATGACCACTAGATGATATCTTTTGAGAGGATAATTTAATTAAATGTTGTTATTATTATCAATCTATGGATAACAGTGGGATATTGTGTCTAAAAGCGCCAACTGAAATCCAGCCAAGGTCAGCGACATGACCTTCAGGATGGCAGGATGCCCCACAAGGCGAGGGTCTCTGCGTTTATAACGTGCTTGGCTCAGCTTAGGTATTAGTGCAGTCAAATAGAAATATAGAAGCTGTGCAGGTGTTATGTGAAAGCTTTATCAGCTTTATCATTGCCCAGGTTGTTTATATTTGACTGATCCAATGGGAAATTAAAGCTCCAATGGTTGTGTAAACTTTGGCCTCATGACATCGTACAAAACAGGTCACATTGCCTCCATACTAATGACTGTTTTGTCTGCCCCGCAGTTTGATTCCTGGAAAAGTGAGGCTCCTCTGGCTCTCAGCCCTTTGATCACTTACCAAAACGCAATGTGACAGTGTGATTCCCTCTGAGGAGGATCTCCCTGAACACATGACCGAATGACACATTTATATACAAATAAAAAAAAAGTGGAGGAGAGGGAGAGACATTAGAAATACTGATGGGTATTAACTGAAAATCAAAATATTTCATACAAATATATAGAATGAAATAAATTTAGTGGCTAAACATGAATAAAACACAATGTATTGGTTGTATTAGTTTGATTTGACTGATATTAGGGAAGAAAAGGGATATAATAATAATAATAATAATAACAGAGAGGCAGAAAACCCATTGAACTGTAATTCATCTAAATATCTTATTGCAGGCTGACAAAAGGCAGAGTGGCAGAAAGTGAGACTTTCTGTCAACTTAATGTATGTTATCCACTTCATTTGCAAGCTCTTACTGAAAAAGCCCACACACAAATGTTCATGGTTCACTCAGAACAAATGTCATCAGGCTGAAATTCAAGAGTTAATATGAATGTTTTCTTTTGTCTTTCATTCACTGTCATCTCTCTCCTCCACTGCCATCATCACCATCATTAACCACCGATAAAATTCTGCATTAGTCATGTTTGGTGTATTATTACCAAGACAGGTTCTCTGTACGTACAGGCCCATCTGAATACATATATATGAATATATAATACATACAGTGCTTGCCTTGTAAGAAGTGAGTAATATGTGTTTCTATATAAAAAAATAATATCTTCTTTGACCTAAAATGATCATAATTTGATGAGAACAGGTAAAGACACAGAACTACATATAGAGTGAAACAAACGTTACATTCACCTGATCACGAAAGCCCAAACTGGCACCGTTCCTATGTACTGAGAGGTTTTATTTAGGAATAGCTGAGTGAACACAGTGTGGGCGGCTGAGCTTTTTAAAGATCACACTCTCGGCCAAACGCACTATTAATGATGTTAAGTGTCTCATGAGGAGTGTCAGCCAAAGGGCACCACCACCACAAGCGTAATCAGTTGTTTTTGGGTGAGCACACAATGAGATGAGATGGTGTCTGGGTGAAACTAGCCCCTACAATCACACCTGAAGCAAAGAAACAAGACAAAGAGCAGCAGAAACTTTGAGCCCGGGGCTCCGGACAGGTGAGGCCCTCTGTTGACGTCACAAAGTGATCCAGAGGTGGCTCAACATCTCCTGAGTTTAAAGCGCCATCTAGCGGATCAAGTGGAAATGAACCAGCACTCTGTATTTCTCATCGGTGCTTCTCAGATAACCAGTGAACGCTTTTCTGCCTAAAAATAAAAAAAAAGTCTAAAAAAAGAAGTAATCTTCCAGTTTAAATGCGCGATGACTTATTTTTTTCATATTTTAAAGCCTGGTGGATATTCTCCTAAATGAATTAGTACATTAATGAAATAAAGCCTAACTAGACAAATCATGTTTAGCGTTGATTTTTAAGTAATCATAAGATGCTGAGCGCCGCAGTGGAGCGTGTAAACTTTTTGGGGGCTTTGACGTCAGGTGAGTCAGACCCCCCCCATCATCATCATCCCGCTCCGGAGCAGGAGCGCGTCTGCTGAGGTGCGCACTCGGCGCGCCGCTCGGCCCGCCCGGACACTGCAGTGGAGGTTAGCGTGCCATCGCTGCGGCTGCTCGCTCCCGACGCGTCCCGCTGCAGACTATCCCGGGCCCGGAGAGGAAACAGGGGGAAGAGGGAAGCGCCGAGAGCCATGGCCGAGTCCAACCCGCTGCGGGGCTTCCCCCGCCTGCGCCGGGCCGCGGTAAGCTCCGCCGGGAGGAGGGGAGGAGGTGGGAGGACACTGCAGCAGAGAGAGGAGCAGCCCAGATAGACGAGATGTTCTTAAGACAGTTCAGTGCTGCGACACAGAGGTTTGGGATGTGCTCTGACTGTGCACCGCAAACTGCATCGGATACCTCTCTCGGTTAAAAGCCTGCTCACAATCAGATTCAGTTCAGAAATAAAAACCCAAAGTGTGTGTGTGTGTGCAGGGCGATCAGGACAGGACAATGACAAACGTGTTTTGTGTGTGTGTGTGTGTGTGTGTCTCTCTCTCTCTCACTGCGTGTGTGTTTGTTTGGGCAGCAGCAACAGTGAGAAGCTGTATCAGCTTCGCCTCTGCAGTCTGTGACTGAGGAGCTTCTTTAACCTGTGCAGCTTTATGTAACAGAATATGTGTCAAATACTTGGTGCCCACAAATCTAATGCAGCCGTGCAGTCTGCCACCATCCATTAACATCCATCATGGCTGCTGCAGGAGTAAATATCCAGGTTCAGTTTAGGGTCTTGGATCACTCTTTACCTGGCAGGGTTATTTTTCTCTGCAAACAGCTGCTGTAGGAAGGTGGGTGAGAGGGGGAGGAAGCTGGGTGCATTTGGTCTGAAGTCAGCAGTTTCTGGTTTGAAGGTGTAGTTTTTATCATTACAACACGCCCGAACACAGAAAGCTGTTTCCTTTTCTAGTGCCTGCTCTAAAATACCTGTAGTTATCAGCCTCAGAGCGAGAGTGAAAAGCCTTCTGTTTGTTTTCATCAGATGACCTTATAGCTGAGGAGGATGTGAAAGCAGAGTACCAAAAGCTACCAAAAGAGTACCAAAAGCTACGCAGAGGCAGCACACATTCTCCGCCAGGTCTGCTAGTTGATATAAAGTCGGAGAGGTTTGTGTGAAGTGTAAAAAGAGGACATTGGATCTGTGCACACACAGTTAGGAAAGTGGGTATTTTGGAGGAGGATGGTTGGAAAAGATGGCGAGCAAGCAAGAGTCGCTGCAATTATTAGCTCACTTGATTGGTGGTCTGCTTGGCGGGCATTAATCTTGTGGTAGTCACTAGTCCCTGTAGGAAATATGCTTATCAGACATATGATCTTCTGCAGGGAAAGACCACGGAGACACAAAAGCGATCCCGAACAGAATCTGAGAAGAATCATATGAAGACAGAGAAACACTCGACCCATGAGACAGTAGAGGCCACACAAAAAAATGAGTCAGAAATGACCATTTTGCTTTGTAAAGACTCCGTGACAGCTCTGTGTTTGTGCGGGGGAGGGAAAAGTGGGGGCATGCGAGGCAGTTGATCCTGGAGAAGAGGAGAAACAGCAGAGTCAGTGGCAGGAGCTGACTGTTCGACCTGCTGAGGCTTCCCAGATTGACGCCTGGAGATGCTGATGCTATGTTAAGCTTTGCTAACAACGTTCAGCTGTCAACAGCTCTGACTGACTGGCTGTCCGACTCCTCTCATTCTGCCCTCCTGTTTCCTGATCCAGAGATGTGGAGGAGGACCTCTGTCCTGACACAGTTAAAGTAGTATAGTATACTATACTAGTATACTAGTATTTAATAGTATCTAGTAATATGTCAAAGTTGAATAAACAAATAAAACAAAACACTTCTTCCTCTTTCAGACCTCCTTTCCAGGCAATCTGCACTTGGTTTTGGTGCTCCGCCCGACCGGCTTGTTAAGCACCACCCCCAGTCCGTCCTCAAGCACTGACCTGGGCTTCCGCTTCAGCCAGGATGACTTCCTGTTAAAGATGCCGGTGAGAACAGGTTCAACGCTGAGCACTGAGTGATGAGGGGAAATGTTTATTCCCTTTATCTCTGATTTACAGAGTAGAATAAGTATAAAAAAAGGTATTTTATCAGTCTTGAGCAGCACAGTCCTGCCTCTGCTCGACACTACACACTGTCTTCCCATCCATTTTGTAGATGTTCTTCTCTTCGATAAACAATCACCGCATATTGCTAACTTCACGCTGCCAGACAAACAGTTTGAAACATGATGTTGTTTTACTGGAACAGTTCATCTCTCAGTGCACCTATGTACAGTACTGGCCAGATGCCAGATAGTTGCCTTGTGGCTCTGTGTTTGCAGGTGGTGATGCTGCGCTCGGTCGGCGACCTGCTGCGCTACATCGATGAAAACCACCTGACGTCAGACTTCACTGCAAAAGTGGAGTATTGCCAAAGCGACTGGATCGTCCTCCGCACGGTAAACACCTCTGCTGAAGGTTCATCGCCCGGAGGACAGCACGCTGCTGTCGAATATATATTTTAAGAAGTCGAAGCTGCACACTTCTTGATGGTCTTTGAACTCAAACTACAACAACACGAGAATTGAAACAACTAAAGATCTGTAATCCACCATCTCAATAAAGGAATTCTGTCTTAATGTAGTTATAAAATGAGAGGATCATCTAAGCCTTATTACAGCTTGCAGGTCTTTTTTTTATGTGTGCAAATGTGCGTTTGTGTGTGTGTGTTTACAGGCTATTGAGACGTTTGCGGTGACGGTGAAGGAGATCGCCCAGCTGCTGCAGGGCTTCGGATCAGAGCTCTCGGAGACCGAACTTCCAGATGAAGCCGGCCCCATTGAGTTCCTGCTGCACTCACACACACACCGATACCGACAGATGAAGGTTGCCGCTGGCTATTCTCTCCCACCCTCGCCCCTCCCCTCCTCCTTTCTGTATCTGATCCCCCTCTCTGTTTTTTCGTCGTGTTTTTCAGGACAACATCCGGAATGTGCTGAAAGAGGGACGCCTGCTGCTGTCAAACCTGGAAACTGTCAAGGCCTCTAAGAGGGATGTAGAGGAGGAGAGGGACATAAGAGCCGACATGGACACTGTCCAGAGGTACGGAGCTTAGACACCCTCTGTAGAGAAATGAACTGGACATGAGACAAGTATTTAAAAGATAATTCACCAGACATATTCTCAGTTTGACACCAACATCTGATTAATGATTTGTTGTGCCGTGTGTGTTTCAGGCTCCTGGCCCAGCTCAGAGACATGGAGGAGGCCTTTGACGGCTTCTTTGAGAAACACCACCTGAAGCTGCAGCAGTACCTCCAGCTGCTGCACTATGAAATCAGTTTCCAGCAGGTGTGATGATTGCTCTCCGTCCGCACCTTTCACATCATCCCTGAGTTACGCTGCTGTAATGATTAACTGCGTGCGTGTGTGTGTAGATGGACGAGGTGCTGGAGAGGATCGTTGACCAGGAGAAGGACATCGCCTTTGTGGGGACCACGGTGGTTCAGACGGAACAACTACTGAAAGAGCTGGAGACGCTGGACATGCACGCTCAGGTCACACGACACACAGAGTTTGACCTTTTTTGTTTTGTGCCTGTTGAAGATCAGTATATCATAATATCATTGTAATTCTAATTGAGAGGCCATAATATAATAGGACGCAGTTTAAATGCCTCAGTCTCGTGCTAAACAGTTTTTTTCTTCCTGGCTTTGCTGCCTGTCCCTCCTCTTTCTCCTTTGTGTTTCTTGACAGGGATTGATATTTTTTAACTGTACTTAGGGCTTGTTAAGGATGTTTTACCTGAGCATGACCTTTATTCCACCTTCTGTCTTACTGGTAACTCTGGAAGCTGTATGTCTGTTAGCCCTGGAAGAACATCTCTCCCTTTAGATTTCCTTAGCTGGTTTCTTCTGAAGTCTGTTTAGGGCACATTATGTTGTGTCTTTTATGTTTTCTGTAAACCATAATTGTCTTCTTGCATCAGGACACAATTCTGGCTTAATCATTCTAATCGACCGTAATGTTGGACAAGGTATGACAAACCTTTGTATGTGTTTGTTGTGGATCAGGATGAGATGGCCCGTGCCCAGGTGGTGATCCTCCACGGTCACCAGTTGGCCGCCAACCACCACTATGCACTGGCGCTCATCGTCCAACGCTGCAACGAGCTGCGGCACCACTGCTGCGACGTAATCACGACGGCCATACGCACCAAGAAGGCCTCGCTCACCCGAGCGAAGCGGGACCTGCTGCTCCGCCTCGAAGGGGTAAAAATGCTGACACAACACACGCAAAAAGACCTACACATGCAAACTATTGCAGTGAAAATATTATGATTTGTTGTTGCCTTTTTTTTGTCATTTATGCCAGTTTCATACAGGTAGTGTTAGTTTTATATTTAATTTCTCAAAAATACCACCAGACTGTACCTCTTGGTTCCCCATCTTAGATTTGACCTTTAAAGGTCACATTACATATCCTAAAAATGAATCTTTTCTGTGTTCTTTCTTCTAATCAAGTATTAAAATCTGTACAAAGTGCCATAAACGTAAAATGTCTCAATGAGATCAGTCACGTATATGTGTCCCCCCCGTATTGTGCCTGCAGGCCCTTCGGTGGTGTGATGAGGGCGCCTACCTTCTGGCGAGTCAGATGGTGGACAAGTTCCAAACCAGAGAGGGAGCTCAGGAGGCGCTGCAGTATCTGAGCTCTCACCAGGAGAGGGCACCGTCCGCACTGAAAAACAACCAGGACACTTTAAGCCTGGAGTTTGAAGCCATACTCACCCCGCAGCTGCAGGTACCGTGACCCTCCCGCTAACGACAGAAACTTACAGATGACCCCGCCGGCTCAAATCAACTCACACTTTCTTTCTGTCCAGTCCCAAATTTTCATGGTAACAGAGAAGCTGAACTCAATGCAGTCCATGATCAGAAACAGAGAGCAGTGTCTGAAGAGGTTGGCGGACATACAGGTCAGACCCATTCAGCTGGTGGCCCCGAGGCCAGAACCCGACCAGACCTCGCAACGCTGCAAGTCACCCCTCTTCTCCCCCAAACATGGTACGACCCCAACTCGGGGTATGCTCCTCACACTGAGGAAAATAAATAAATGACTTTCGTGGTTTAGATTCTATGATACACTTATCTGTTGCTCCTTTCCAGCCCCGCTCTAATGCCCTCTCTCTCCCTTCCACTGCCATCTGACATTCAGCGCCACATTTTTGTTTCTCTTGTATAACTTCAGTCTTTTGTTTTCTTTTCCTCTGCACTCTGCTGTCACTAATCATATTTGTAATTCTCCCCACAGGTGTGGACTTCAACGTGCTGAACTCCAAGTTCTCCTTTGACCTGCTTCCTGGTAAGAGAGCTGCAAGGAGGAACAACAGCCAGCGCAAGGTGCGTTTTTTTTTTTTTTTAAATAGACACTGACAACATGGCTCTTAGGATGGCAGTGTTGCTTTGTCCAGACTGAAATATTTCAACATCTGTAAGATGGGTATACAAGATGTGTGTATTAGAGAGAGAGACAGAGGACACAGAAAACTTGAGAGGTATTCTACAATCTTTACATTTATTTAATTATTTGACACTGCTAATACTTTATTTTCTGTTTAGTTGTATATTACTTCGTTTGTATTTTAATTGTATAATTTATAAGGTCTTTATTATTTTAGCATTGTTTGGGGAGCCTGAGATTTAAGAATTTCATTACCAATGATTACTGAATTGCTAAGTTGTTGTGTAATGACAATACATTCTTGAAATCTTGAAATTCTTGAAATTTTGACTTACATTTGATAATTTGTTTAGTGGGAATATTTACAGTTGTTTTAGCCAGACAGAATTTTTAAATCATCATCATGTGTTGTTTTTAATAACGGAGGCCACCCAGCTTCTGCAGCGTCATTGCTACTGATTAAAATACACCACAAGCCTCCGAGGTGAGATACTTGTTATGTATACCTGTTGTCAGATCGAGGTGATGCATGACTTCCAAGGCAACCGCAGCTGTCTGTACGGCCCTACCCCCGAGACAGATTCAGAGGCCGAGGACAATCCAGAGCAGGTCACACGGTATGCAATCTTTAATCTGTCACACGCCTTCCTTGGCCTAAAGCTCGACCTGCAACTGCATGCGTGTGACCCTTTCAGGAGCCAAGGCCTGCATTTAGTTTTTGTCATTCTCGCTCTTTCTAGCCACATTATGAAGGAACTGATCGCTACAGAGAGGATCTATGTGGACGAGCTGCTCTCTGTGCTTCTGGTGAGTTTATTCTAGATTATTTTTATGTTATTTAGCGTTTGTTAGATCGTTTACACTACTGAGCAACGGATAGAAGATATGATAGGCGAGAGAGGAAGGAGAAATACTGCAAAGGGCTTTGGGTGATTTTGAACGTAAAATTTCGTATAAACTCATTTTCCTTTTTTGTATTTCCCGTTTTTTCCAAACAAGTTCTCCTGTCCTCTCCATTCTCCTTTCCCTTTTCCCCTCTCCTCTCCTTTCTAATTTCTTTTTTTCTCACTTCGATTTGCTTTCCTTCTCCTCTCCTCTTCTCTCCCCTACACTTATCAGGGCTACAGGGCAGAGATGGAGGACCCATCCATGTTTAATCTTCTTCCTTCAGCTCTACGTAGCCAGAAGGACGTTCTCTTCGGCAATATGCCAGAGATTTACCAGTTCCACAGCAGGCAAGACACACTCACACACTCACACACACACAAACACACACTGAGCTCACTAGCTAGCTGCCACAGCGTTGTCCTTGTCTCCCCTTCTATGCGTGCCAACGCAGTGTCCTTTAATTTTCCTCTTGGATTCTCCACTTAGGATCTTCCTCCAGGATCTGCAGGGTTGCCTGGAGACACCAGAGAGGGTGGGGACTTGCTTCCTGCGACGGGTGAGGAAACGAGAGGAGAAACATGAGAACATGTGAAGTGATATGATATAACATATCTAAGTGTACATCTCTGTTTGTGTGTGTGTGTGTGTGTGTGTGAACAGAAAGAGAAGTTCCAGGTGTATGAGCGTTACTGCCAAAACAAGCCTCGCTCCGAGTTGTTATGGAGACAGTGCTCTGATTCGCCGTTCTTTCAGGTAGTTACATACAGTCTACAATATACCGTAGACATAATCCACTTATTATCTCATATTTATAATATGAGAGACGTTTGGATCCGTGGAGCCATAATCTTGTGATGTTTGCCTGTAATCTTTTGTTTTCCTTAGAATGCATCTCTTTCTCTCTCTCTCTCTTTCGCCCCAGGAGTGCCAGAAGAAGCTGGACCACAGCTAGCTAGGTCTGGACTCCTACCTCCTGAAACCAGTCCAACGCCTCACCAAGTACCAGCTGCTACTCAAGGTTCTGTGCATCTGAGCCAGTCAGTGACGGAGAGTCCTGTAGAGATGCAGCTGACACAGTGACGCGCATGTTTGAAGGATTTAGTTTTTAACGTGCCACAAAATCTGAAAATCTTTTTTATACAAAACATGATGAAAAAAGGGAGAGATTTGCATTGATTTTTATTTACATGTCACAATTCTGTTGAGAATCTTAATTAAAGAAAACCATAATTTCAGCTTCATTTTGCAAATGGCCCAGATTATATCACCCATGTGAGGTGGGTATTAGGCATAACAGTGCTTTTTACTATATGCTAAAAACTAATGTGTTTACCATATTCAACATGTTAGTTCAGCATTTTGGCATGCTAACATTTGCCAATTAGCTAATGAGGCAGGGGAATGTCATTCATTTTTTAGGTAGTGGATCATGAAACTAATTATTGGACCAATTAAAACCCGATGGTGGTGCTATATGCAAAGTTGAAGGATCACCAGAGTTATTATAGTTCATCTTTAGGAAAATATGAATGCATGAATGACATGTTAACACAATTCATGCCATAATTGTTGAGATATTTCACTCAACAACACAAATGTGAACCTTATTGTAGCTCTACAGGAAAAGTCAAAAGATCAACAAAGTAATCAGGATTTATCACCTGGAGAATGTCTGAACCAGATGCAATGGCAATTCATCCTATAGTTGCTGAAACATTTTACTAAAATGTAAAATACTGAGGGCACTACAGGAAAAATCAGCAGATCAACAAAGTCAACAGGGTTCATGCTCTGGAGAACACAAATGGCAGTGCGTCCTATGTAGTTGTCAAGTCTGGATCAAATCAGTGGACTGACCAGCCAGACTTGCCATCAGAGCAACGCTGCTAGCATGGCCAAAAATATGTGCTCATGTGGTCAGGTCAGTCTGCATTGTAATGGGTTTTATTTGGAAATATATATATATATTGCTATGAGATTGATGAATGGACAAATAGACAATGGCAGACAGAGCCAATAAAGACAGTTAAAGCAAGAGCAAGGGACACACACTGAGATACAAACAATCAGAAGCCTTATGTGGTACACAGGTAGACATCTTAAACAGGCACCGACACAAATTGACAACATAGATGCGATTTGTCCAGACAGAACAGATTCGTACACGCAGACACTCATGCCGGCAGACATTAAAGCAGATTAGATTAGATAAAACCTGACCTGACCTGTCACCCTGTGTCTCTGTTCTTGCTCAGGAGTTGTTGAAACACTCCACGGAGGAGCGATACCGCTGTGAACTCCAGGACGCTCTGGACTCCATGCTGGAGCTGCTGAAGTCTGTCAACGACTCCATGCATCAGATAGCCATTACAGGATATCAGGTAGCAATCAGTCAAACCAATAAATAAGCCGGAGTGGACTGGATGGCAGATTTATGATATCATTGTGCTTTAATATAGAAAAGTCCAGTCAGAGCTTTTATCTCTTTGTCTGCCTATAATGTCTGGGTAGACAAAAGGATGGACAGAAACTGTGAATACATTTCTTTTTTTTTTTTACCACTACAGGTCAAAGTAAATAAGTGTTTTCCAACCATTACGTCAAACTCAAATATTTTATGTTCTTCAAAAATGTTTTAATTATCTTGCTTTATTTGGTATTTACTGTACTGACACTGAACATAGAGGCATTCATTAAGTGACATTTAATTAAGCAATTTTGGTCTGTTCAGAAGATAGAAAATTTTGAGAAAATAAAATTATATTATTTGGAGACAGCTGTGAAATTCTTGTGCATTATTATCGACTGTTTGTTTTGGGGGGGGGGGTAATTTACTGTGTAATAATAAATTGTAAAATTGAAGTCTGGAACAAATTTTCTCATATTTAAAGTATCTCATTTCATGTAGCAGTGTCATCTAATCTTATATTATCTTCCGTGCTGTTTTTCCTTGGTCTGATTTCTATAAATCTGTGCAACTGTTAACACCTCAAAGTTTAAATCGCAACTTTTAAAATAAAGCTTTTTTACTTATCAAAATGCTTAATTTCACTGCAAACTAATGCTGCTCTGTGACTGATGCCAAATCACAAATAGCATCTTATTCATGTTTATGAATATCGTGCATTGATTGTGTTTTTGTGTAGAACTACTTTGTTTATGTTAAACTGATTAGACTGATGAAAAAAATGGATTAATTTCTCACTTGTTGGTGCAGTTCACGTGTCACCGTCTGTCCACCTGCCCGTCTTGTCTGTTCGTCCCAGGGTGACCTTAGCCAGCTGGGCCGAGTGGTGATGCAGGGAGGCTTCAGCGTGTGGATCAGCCATAAGAGGGCAGCCGTGCGAATGAAGGAAATGGCCAGGTTCAAGCCCATGCAGAGACATCTCTTTCTCTACGAGCACGCCCTGCTCTTTTGCAAGCGCAGAGACGAGGACACCCACGACAGGACGCCCTTCTACAGCTTCAAATCCTGCCTCAGAGTAACAATACATAACATGCTTGCTTTATTAGGCGCACCAAGCTGCCTCCAGTGCAATCCAATTCAGCAGCCCTACAGTAAACCCTCCTGTTCTGAAGCTCATCGTATAATGTTTTTACACTTTTGTTCTCAATTAACTTTAACTGACCTCCTTTTTGAGGCAGCAGTTTGGGGCTCTGTTGAATTGAATCACACATTGTTGGTGGGTGTGTTGTAATCCTTTAAAATGACAATAACTGTAGAGCCAGTGAGGATGACAGTAAAATCTAATAGCTTTTCTCTCTTAGATGAGTGCTGTGGGAATCACAGAAAATGTGAAAGGAGATGTGAAGAAATTTGAAATCTGGTACAGTGGCAGAGAAGTGGTGTACATAGTTCAGGTATTTGATCTTCTGTTTTCTGCCTGTCTCTGTTTATATTGCACAGTTTCAGCGTCTGTACGTTTAGCCTGTTCACTCACACACCTCTCTCATGTCATGTCATGGTCTGCGTGTGTGTGTGTCTGTGCAGGCTCCCACAGTGGAGGTCAAAGTTGCCTGGCTGACAGAGATTCGAAAAATTCTCACCAGCCAGCAGAAACTGCGCCAAGGTTTCTATTCCTGTTCTCATTCATATGCTGCATCTGTGTTTACTCTCTTCTTTGAAAAATCAAATTGAACTTTTTTATGTGAAGAGTTTATAAATAAATGTAGATCTGCTGCTTAACCTCTTTCAGTGTCAGCTTATGCACTTGTGTTGAGTGTTGATGCATTCTAAGAGAGTAGCTTTTTGATGTTTTTTTAAGTAAATTTCTCATAGAAATAACAGATGTTTGAGTGTTTTTATGAAAGTCTTGGTGTAGAATGAAGTTGTCTGTGTAGACGATTTGACAGTCACGTCTCTGTGTCCTCTGTCCCTTCTCCTTTTTCTCAGATGAAGCTCCTTCTCTTCCACTTTCGGACAACGGCATCTCCGACAGGTGATTCTCTCTGCATGTCATCCTCTCTGTCAATTTACGATGTGGGTCAATTTCTGAAATGACTGATGATCAAAAAACCCACATTCTTACCCTATCATGCTATTTTTTTTATATCAAAGCATCATGAATAAGTTTGCAGGATGTTAAAGTTATTGAAGGAGTTTGTATGTGTGTACTGTGTGTTTCAGCGTTTTTGTCACTATCCTTGAGAACTGGTATTCATGACTGCATTGTTAAGTCTGTCAAGTGGTGCTGAAGCTCAACACAGCTGAATTGCAGCACCACGAGTGAGTCTCTTAAATATACCCTTTACTTATCTAGATTCACTTAGGTACCCCAGAGCGTAACCATTCCTGATCAGATGGCTTAAAGAGCTGCTGACAGTGACTGAGAACTTCTGCATTAATGTACTGCTGAAACAGTCCTGAAGTGTGTTTGACAGTTATTTTAGTGATCCTGGGGTTTGTAGACGGGCAAAAAAGTGAGTTAAGTGCTTTTTTTTATATTTGAGCTCAACAGTGCCAAACAAATATACCCCTTCTTCATTGCCAAGACAGTGAGCCCTTTTCATTGCTTGTGGTCTTGCGGACAGACATAACAGAGCGTGAATTCAAACTTTTTACAAGTTGCCATCATGATTCTGGCATTATTCTGGCATCCATTTACTCCATTTATTGCAATTAAATTTCAACACAGTCTATTTATTTTGAGATCACACCACTGTACTGAGCCAGATTAATTCAGCCAACATGTGACTTGATAGATACAATCAGTACTTATTGATTTTGACACGCCAATTATGAAACTGCCACTCACCGGAGACAGACAGAGGGACGAATATTCATAATAGATACAAATGTTCCTGCGGTCAAATTTGTGCAAGTAACCCACAGCATAAATGTTGTCATTGTGAGTGTCAGTATTAACAACCTGAGAATGACAATGGGTTGGTGGCTTGGTCTGAGTCACTCTGTTTCCTATTTACAGAACCAGGGCTGCATATGAACACTGGTCTTATTTTCAGCATACATAGGACAGACAGCAGTGGATTGTGAGGACTAGAACTGCAGACTACAACTTTAAGAGACAAAACTGTCATTGCTCTGCTGCTTAAGCCATTGAAAATACCTGTTCCCGAGAATAGTGACAAAAATGGAGCTTTACAGGGTGTTGATGTGTGTTTGTGGAGTGTTTCTAGGAGAGACCATGTTTTGTTTACTGATAGCATGCTAGCATGTTATAAATTTCATGATTGGTTGAGTCTTCTGAGCATCACAATACACAACATGTTGTTGACTTATTATGCAAGAAAATGATCAACATTTGTAGGTATTTGTTTGGGTCAAATATTTTCATGTAATTTCAGAATTCAAAGAATAAGGCTGACAGTATTCAATATTTTTGTTTTTCAAAACCAACAAGCAATTGATCCTACATACAAATATGTTTTGAAATATTATATATATCTTATTCTTCTGTACCATCGACCTCCATTATTGTCCAAAAACAGTAAGAAACAGATCAATAAGCCACTGTGTTGCACTGAATGACATGTCCCTTTGTTCCTATGAACACGGGCATTGTAGCTTATTGTTAGTAAATTCTACATACAGTACATCGTCCTGCTGCCATAAATACTAGTGTACCAAATGTGTATTAATCCACAGCTGAAAATAGTCCCCAGCAGATTCACTTGTGTCCCTCTGTTTGAGAAACCTCCAAAAACTACTGCTCCCAGCTGGAGCAACATCTTCAGAAGGGCCCAGTGTGGTTGAGGTAAGAGAGGTCAGAAAGCATTTAGAGACGGACTAACACATCGTTGGTTTTGGTCTTTTTGATGGAATTTGTTGACAGTTTAAAATAACGTCAGCCTTGTCCTTTAACATTCACAGACATTCACAAAGACTGTTCAGTTGTCAGAGTATCTGAGCATGGGTTAATGACGATCAGATGAGATACGAGAAGATGAGATACTGTGAATGTTTGTCACTTTTTGAGTGGTTTGTTTACATTATATGGCGTTGGTCACATAGCATTTGTAAGTAATAGTCTTTACTTAGCAGATGGGAAAGCCTTAACATATTCAGAAAAAGTGACTTTATAAGTGACTTTTATTAAATATTTATTTACCTGGGAGTGTTTTTTCATTACTTACTTTGGACTATATGGGACAAATTCCACCCATCTACTACTTAAAGCAGGTTAAAACACACTGTGGGTTATCAATCAAGGCCTGAGGGGTGTTCCACGAAGCTGGATTAAGGGAAAGCCTGGCTTATTTCGATAAGTCTGGCTCATTTAAGAGAGAGTTCTGTTCCATCATCTTGGCTTATTTGAATGCCAGCTGAATAACCATGGTAACTAATGCTGCAGAACTAGCCTGCTCCAGGGCAGGCTAGTGGCCCTTTTCTACTAGTACCTACTCAGTTCGGCTCGACTCATCAAGCTTAGTTTAGCTGCTGCGTGTCAAAGAATGTCCAACAGGCAGAAACAGACTCCCGGAAGAAAGTTCCGCCTGGTAGATTTCCTATTTCACGCTCGCGCCGCTTATGTATTGTAAAAAGAAACTCATGAAAATCACGTCTCCTCACTTTCACTGTTTTCCACAATCAATCAGTCAATGAAACCTCAGTTATATGGCACAATTCACACATCAATTGCAAGCTACGTACTGAAAATTGAATTAAATAAAAAAAGAACGTGGTTGAATTAAAAAAATAAATCAGAGCTCTGAGAAAAAAAAAAAAAATTTAAAATAAATAATGAATTAAAAATGTTCCTAGGGCATAGCATCCCACTATGTGAATATAAATGTGTGCCTAACATATGCTTACCTCAGTGTACAGAGGTAGATTTCAGTGACCTATTTTTGTAATGTAATGTCTCCTCCATAATGAAAGTAAAAAGGAAAACTAATAAAAATGTGCTCATAAAAATGACAACATCTTAAGTTTTGTGCAATTTTAATGAACACACGTGGTCCTTGGGGACTTGAACCAGTTGACCCTCTGAGTTCCCAAGCCAAGTCCCCACAGACTGAGCTACTGCCTCCCCACATATGTTTGATGCTTAAACACATTGGGGTTGGGGTTATGTTGTGTCGATTTTCCTAAGTTGTTCTATACTATTGTTTTAAATATAAATCTAATACTAGCCTAATACTACTGATAACTATAGCCACACTGTATATGGTGATTTGAATGCTCATTTATTAATAAATTGACAAAGCAAGGCCAGTTTAATTGTGCAGCACATTTCACACAGATACAATTCAATTCAACATGCTTTAAATAAAACTAATGAAAGAAAAGAGCAATGAGAAATAAGATGAAAGTGAAATAAACATGTAACATGAAACAATAGGATTAGGCTTGTTTGTACAACTTGGGCAACTTGCGCATTTAGTCTGTCTATTATTAGATATTTTTCCTCTTTTCTTTTTTTCATGCAATCTCCCTCCCTTTGTTAATTGCAGCAGCGTTTCTGAGCTCTCGCTCTACTTTCCACTTGCACCATCCGCTTTTCTCCCATCTACTCGTCAGGGCTTCTTACGTTCCTCAGGCACTCATTTGCACATAGCCAGGCCATATGCAAGCCTCGCTTGAATTAGCCTTGATTAGATGAGGCTAAAATGTGTTAGTGGAACGACTTGAGGCTTAATTGGGAGATGGCGTTAGTTCAAGCCTGGCTTTCTTGTAGCTACGTTGATGGAACACCCCCCTGGTATGTCAGTAAAATACTGTGTACTCAGTAATACTTCCATATATTGCAGTGATTTCTGATATAATTGATATTTGTGTTATAAACTCAAACATCCGTTGAAATCACATGCTGGAATATATGTGACTTTTTGGAATGCTGTATTGATTTACTGGATGTGGATGAGCTCGTTTTGTGACACCGTGGATGTTGTTGTTGTTGTTCGTTTTGTTTGTTGTGGTCGTGTCTTGTTCCCATGGTGATGCGGTTTAGTGCATCAGAGATGTGTGTATCATGGGGCGGAGCGTCGGTGGGAGGCTGCTCAGCGTGTCTCCCTGTTCCTCACAGCTCCTCGGCAACAAGCCACTCCCACAGGCACAGGGGGGAGGAGTCTATACACACTAGCCCCGCCCATTCCGACCCTGTGGTTCACTCACCCCGACGAAGTGAGTCTTTGAGCATTTTTGTCTTTACAGTAATTACAGTGTAAGACATTCATCAAAACCTTTTGCTTTTACTCAACTTTTTCCTTCAACTTATACTTAACATCTGTAGCACTGACCAACTCGACCCGTAGCAATGGTCTCACAAAAAGTCAGTAAAAAGTGTAGCGCTACAGTTTCTAGTTGTCTCCGCCGTCTTGTCGCTGCAGCAGCTTGGCCTGTCCCTGCTCACTCAGTGGCGATCTGCGAGGGTCTGGAGGACTGGGGTACAGCTACAGACCTCTCCAACTTATCGGACTCAGATGAGGAGGATCAGCCCACGCCCCTGGTGAGATTTTGTTGATTAACAGATCTCGATGAGCACCATTGGTTGTGAAACCGTGGATACAGGTCCGGCCTGAACCCCACTAATCTCCCAGTGTGTCGCCTCCATGGATGCTGGTCGGATGATGATACTTTGCCTGTATTGAGACCCACGTCTCAAAGGGCTTTTATTCAATTCTAGATTAGTACAATAAAGGATGGCCTGTTGTCTTTCTATGTATCTAATGGAAAATAGATTTAGGACTGTTGTGCATGTGGGAAATGATCAAAATGCACTGTCCTGCTGTGTTTTACTTGTCTTTCTTCTGTTCCAGGTTGCGGGCAGGTACAGGGTCATGGTCGAGAGCAGCATGGCTAGCACTGATGACATTATCTTTAACTGCGGTGACGTCATCCAGCTGCTGCATGAGGACATGTCAGGAATGTGGTAAAAAACAGGCTACGTCTTTTGGAAGTGTTGCATACAGACTTTTTAAAATTGGAGATGAACGCACAGAGTTAATGTTAAAACGTTTACTCTTTTTGTTTCTGCGTCGTGTTTATGTGTGTGTGATCACAGGATGGTGAAGAATATAAGTCGTGGCGAGGAAGGGCGAGTCCTACCTGAGGACCTGCACAGGATTCTGGGAGAGACCTGCTAAGAGCCAATCAGAACAGAGGATGCACAACGCCTTTGTCTGTCCTCCTCTTGTTTTTGTCGCTGATTTAACTCACAACTTCCCTCCTTCCGCAAACACACAGACACCTAGACTTACATTATCTTCCTGACCAAAAGGGGGCATCTGACTCTGCTGCGACGTTTATCATCAGATTGATCATCAGATTGAAGCACATCGACCGCATATTTTACCTGTGAAACTACTGTGACATTTTCACCTCGGAAAGCTGTAAACCACAGAACGGAACTCAGAAGAATGTAACAATACAAAGCACATAAGTGGGACCGAACAGAACCTCCGTCTTCTTTTCTTCATCTATCTTTTCCAGTAATACAGCATATTATTTGGACTGAAAACTGAAGACATTGAACAGGGGCTTTTATTCATACATACAGAGTGGACTTTTGTTTAAGACCTCAAGTTATATTGTTTCTATTTTCTTATGAAATATTACAAAAATCATACATATGCTTATTAACATATCATTACTGTTCATGTGCCAAACAGCTCAGCTAATTATCGTGGCTTCTTTTTGTACAATGTCATGGAAAACGGCTTTACCTTGCAGTGTCATCGTCCACTGTTTTCCTCCTACAGCAGCCAGCTATGTCACTAGAGGGTAAGCATGTGATGTTGATGCATGCCCGAAATCGCAACGGTCACTCCCCATCTTAGCGGCAAAAGGAAACGTTCATCACCTGCTAGATGACAGTAAAAAATGCACGAAAGTAATAACGTGGCGAGATGATGTAGGCCTCGCAGGTCTCCACATTCATAGCAACTGTAGTGGGCTGGTTTTGCCACTCAGTAGTGTTGGACAGGGATGCGTATGTGAAAATGTCACTGCATACCCCCTATAGATATTTCTCAACATTTCAGCAGGAAGGCTACAGGTGTAATTAATAACATAAATAATTTCTGCATTTTGTGAAGCCTTGTTCTTGTGCATGGCGCCTCGGTGGGAGATCTCAATGGAGCAAAGCCATCAAAAATGTTATAATTTCCTCCTGTGCTTCTCCTGCTGTGACAAGTGGAAAAGTCTATTAATGCATCACTGTTGGTCAGTCCTCAAGGGGAACTATCTGAGTCTGGGGAAAGAACTGCAGGATGAACGCAGTGTCGGTAGGCCTTCACAGTGGCTATCACTGTAGCTGGTTGATGTAATTCAGTGGATGTCAGACAGTATGGCAAGCTTTGATACATAAATGACATTTGATGATATTTTTGAAAGTGCATTCATTTGCTTGTTAATTCTTTACTTTTGCCGTTGTTGATGGTGACAATGTGTTATTACTTTTTTCCTTAGAGATTTGTTGATTTTTTTTTAACCAAATGACTCTTGTGCTTGTCTGCTGCAGCTGTTATAATCACTGTTACCACTGACACGCTGCTCTGCATGGACAAATCACTGCACATGCCTATGGCTTTATTTCTGCCTGTACTGCTATTTTACACCCAACAGGGAAACTGTTTCTGGTAGTGACTATAAATAGAGTAGTGTAGAATTATAATTGCCAACTGAACTATTACAGTTTCATTGTGGATTCAGTAGATATTGATTTTTGGCGAATTAATGAGGAAAAATGTCACATGAGACTGTTTGGATTTCTTTAAATTGCCTGGTTTTAAGCTGCTCAGACTGATTTTCTTTTCAGTTAAGCAGCTTTGAAACAAAATGTGAAAAGTGGTCATGAAAACACTGCCACTTTACAGCCATATGTGCTGAGGCTTAATCTCAGATAGATACAGGGCAGACAGAGCTGTGATTCACATAGGTATTGATACTTTTACTTATTGATACTTATGTGAATCACAGCTTTGGGGTCAACTACAGTTAGCTGTGAATATGTAAATGGAGAAAATAATTTAGATGTTAAACACAACTTTGAACAGTAGTTGTTTAAATGGCAATACTTGTTTGGGCAGTCAGATGTCGACATTATCAAGTGACAAGAGGTACATTAGATTCCAACAGTATTTGCTGCATCTCTGGACTACACAGATCTAATACTGCTGATAACACTAAACCTAAGATTAACTCTGAATAAAGATTCATTTTCACAGTATTTAACACCCACTGTGGGAACGTTATACTCACTTGATAGTGAGTGCCGGACTGTCTAAATAAGGTGTGACCTGTAATTAATAACATTTCATCCTGTTCAATGTATTTGAAATCCACCCAACACCGGCTATAATGTAACATCAGAAGTGATTAATGGGTTTGTTCAGTCAGGCTATAATACGTCTCTTCCACGGTACCTTCAACTGGTGTTCGCTACTTTTGCTCATTTTGCACTTTTTTGATATTTTGATTCATGGTGAAAGCTTGTATAATATTGCATAATGTACAAGATTATTTTCAAATATATAAGTACAGAATTATTTGATTTGATTCAACTTGACTGATGTGATTTCTTCAGTTTTTGGTATATAATATGGTTTAGGTGCATGAAGGCTTACTGACAAAGTTAAAGCCTTACAACCACACAGGTGTACACCTTTATCATTCTTGTGGCATAGTCACACTAATATTCACTATCCACTTACAGTATTTCAGTGATAAGGGGGACAAGACATCCTTGCTTCCTTTTGTAAAAGGATCCTACTTTGAGTTAAATCTGTAGCTTTTCCAGCAGAGATTTTGACACATCATAGCAGGAAAACCACAGTGTCATTTACAACATTAACCAGGTCTGTAGTATATTTGGCTTTACTAGCTTCAGAGTCCTGCTACTGTGTCTTCTTGTTTACTTACTGATGCATCATTAAATGTATTAATTACACCTGTTCTTTTCTGTCTTTGACAAGTCAAAATCTCTGCTGCGAAAGAGGCCTCAGAGCCTTTAAACTGTAAAAATCCCATTTAACATTTGCTTTAGCATCTGATTAAACATAATCTATTTGAGATTAGTTATTTCAATTTGAACATCAAAAGAAGAGGCACAAAAAACATGCAAATCCTTCACTATTTTGATTACATTTTATTGGGCAATCAGAGTGAATGTGAGTGCTTTCTCACTTATTCAGTAAAAGAAAAAAATCACTTCCTCAGTGGCTTAACTAAACACATGCTACTCTATGTTTTGTTGACTGACACCTTTGTTTTCCATACACATGACTCCACTTGTCACTGGGTAATTCGGATCCCTGTTTTCTGACTGAGCCACGAGTAGTACCGTGAGACTCGAGTGTAGATACCATACTTCCCGTCCCTGGCACACTCCTCCCCCCAGCTGACGATGCCAGTCAGGAACCAAGTGCCTTTGTAATTGGTGGCGTGCGGCCCCCCGCTGTCCCCCTGGCATGAATCCTTCTCTTCACTTTGGTAGCCAGCACAGAACATAAAGCGTGTGACATGGTCTCGGCTGCTCTGTTTACATTGGGTTCGTTCCACGTAGGGGACCTGCAGCTTCTGAAGCTTGCTGGCCTCGAGGCCCAGGAACTTTAACCGTCCCCAGCCGCTCACCAGAGAGCCGTGGGCCTCCCTCAATAAGTTCTCTGTAAAGTCTTTGGGGCCCAGGCAGATGGGACGCCGTTGGTTAGACAGTTCCACTGGACTGGCAAGCTTCAGCAGCGCAATATCGTGGTTGTACGGGGACACGTTGTAATTGTACTTATGGTGGACATGCTGCTCTGCCACCACATGGTCTCGCTCTGGACCCTCGTCCATGTTCACATCATATTCGCCTAAAAATATAAAAACATAGATACATTTATATTAATGAATGTGTGAAAACCAAACTGACAAAATACTTAAAACATCGTCCATATCCACTGATTATCAGTCTGGTTGAGTTGAACAGTGTAGCTGTTGAGTGAAATGCTTTGGGGAGCTGATTCGAAAATCAAATGATCAGAGCTTCCTTCAATGCACCAATGCAGAGGTTTGAAAACGCTCCCTGCTGGTAACTGGATCACCCCACAGTGATTAAAAGCTTTGATAAAAGCAGAGTAGATGTTCAGTATTAGATTATTCATTTCAAGCACGTGTCAAATATCTGCAAGTTATTTTCAGTACATGAACTGGAAGCAATGGCTGTCTGGAGGATAGTAAAGTTGTGCTTTGGGAAATAGTCAGCGGTGAGTTGGAGATAACATTGACATGAATTGTGATGATTAAGACCAGGCTGTGTATACTTCAAAGATATACATCCAAGAGATTTAGAATGTGAGTGCATAGAAACATTTGTTTTTCCTACCTACTCTGACGAAGAAACTTTTTTTAGCGATGGCAGCCTGCACCACACAATGGGCAGCAGTGAGGACCCACCATTCACTGAGCAGAGATCCTCCACAGAAAGACTGAGGTCTTTGCAGGGTGGCTGAGTGAGACATCAGGGTCACCTGCAAGCACACACACAAACACAAATACGAGGTCTTTGTTTGTTCTTGCTCTCTTGTGTCCTTCTAAACTTCTCCCATTTCTCTTTTTTTCTCCTAACCAATGCAGTCTATTCAAATGATGTAAGTTCAAGAGCTGCAGAGACCGTGGAGTGTCCCTTTAATATGCCCCTTCCTCAGGTCAACAGGTATAGTGATGCAAATAAAATCCAATATTATGTGTTTGCAAATGCAGTTGAACTGATGTTGAACTACAGCACTATGAAGATGTGCAATTTTACTTACCATTAAAGCTTATTTTATGTTTTACTACAAAACTTTTAAGCTGAATTGTATCAGGTTAAGATAACATAACATTCCTCTGTGTCTCTCTTTATTTAAACTTTCCTTTATTTCCTTTTTTACTCTTTTTATCCATTTTTGAGCTTTCATATCCCCACACTGCTTATGCGGGACACTATGAAGAAGCAACATAGAAGAAAAGCGAATAAGTGAGAAACATGTTGCTGCAGGAGATCATGTTCTGGGAATCAATGAACAAGAATGTGTAAAAATCTTAAGCAATTTGACCTACAATGACCTAGTAAAATGAAGACAAACACATGTGGCTCTCTTTTTTCCGACATTTTTTCCCCAGTTTTTTCCCCCTGCCTTCTAGGTCTCCTGCCTTAGTGACCTGAATGTAGGGATAGAGAGTGAATGTTAGTTTCAAGCTCATCGACAAGCATCTGCACTGCAGTTGTGACTATGTGCCAGAATGAGGCTTCAGGTGTTTAGTCCCCCCTGGAGAGAAGAATATGAAAAACAACTAACTGCATCCCATATTAAACATCATCCATTTGCCTTCAACTCATCCCCATCACTCTATTCTCCATCCTGCACTACAGTACCTGCCAAGGTATCTCTCCGGGTTTGGCCTCGTCTCCTCCCACAATCCTCTGGTCAGTGTTTTCTTGTTCTGTGATGGTGGGGAGTGTGGCATAAAAAGCCCAGGAAGAAATCTTAGGCACTTCAGTGACAGTGCTTGGATCCTTGCTGTTTATGACAGTCTCAGCTGGATTTACAGAAATCGACCTCATTGAACGTACATCTGCTTGAGAGGCTGGAGAGATGTTGAACAGGTTTGAATCGTTCGTTGGAAGGTCATAGTAATCATACAGTGTTATGTTGTCTTCGTAATAGTCCTCCTGCAGGGTGTTGCTGGAATTGTGTCTCCACTCAGAACTTTCTGTCATGCTTGATGACCGTGGTTTTAAGACGGGCCCGGTGACAGAGGAGGAGGACGTGTTCACGCGGCCACAGCTGAACAGTGCTGAGGGGCAATAAAGGCAAAACAAAGAGGGAGATGTTTGAGTTTTGTCGATTAGGCACCATTAAATATTGCTGTGTTAGATTTTTTTCATAGTGGGGATTTTTCTGCATTTGAACTGCTATTTGAATTCTGTGTCAGTGAAGTCTTTTTCACACAGTTTTAATATTTTTAACACTCTGGATGCTGAGATTATACAGTTACAAGTTGTGCATCTCACGAAGTGCTTGTACACAAAAAAACATTGTGGAAATGAATATATCTATATATCATAGAATCCAAGATCAAATTTTAATATGTTTGCTCTTCCGCTATCAGTGTGAGACTAACTCATTTAGGGATTTGGGGAAAGGTTGGGTTTCAGGTAACAGTTTGGTATGTTTAAGCAGAGGGTTAAGCACTATGTTATGATATGTTTTTTGTGTGTTTAAGGTCAGTGAGGCCAGAGGTTGGTTGCATCTGTTCAAATCCAAGTATTATTTGTTCTAAATATTGGTTTGAATGACATGAATGAAACACTTTGTTTGACAATCACACCGCAACACAGTTTTTTTCATTTTATTTCACCTGTTGGTTCACAGCTCCTGTTGTCTTCTCCAAGTTGGTAACCAGCTGCACACTGACACACGGCTCTGTCCCCCTGCATCACACAGAAATGGGAACATCCACCATTGCTGACCGAACACTGCTTGGTCACCTCTGGAAAAGATGGAAAAAAAAAAAAAAACTTATGTTCTTAATCATGTTTGTACTCACATTAAAGACTATTTTACTTTTTTTTTTTTTTAAGTACAGTACACATTTATACTATGTGTACTGTAGGTCATATAGGTCAAAGAAATAAAAGTCTCTTGTTTTACTCAGGTTGTCACACTCACCAATCTCACAGTTTTTGCCACTGAAGTTTGGTTTGCAATAGCAGACGTACGCACCGATCCCGTCTTTACACACACCTCCATTTTGGCAGGGTGGTGGCTCACACTGGTCACCATCTACACACAACACGCACACACAGGTTTAGAGGTGACAGTTGTGCTTTGAATTCGGAGGAACTGTACGAACGTGTCTTTCACATGTCTCACCGCTATAGCTGGCCCAGAATTCCATCTGAAAGAGAAAGTTCATGAACGACCTCAAAGTTCAGCCATCATACAAACTTTATTGTAGTGGGGGAATGGATCATTTGTGTGTGGGCTACATACTGTTTTCTCATCATTCTCAAACACCTCCCTGGCCTCCTCCATCGAGCAGATTTCCTCTTTACACTCCCGCTCCAGGTTGTCTTTATGAAGTACTTCTTCGAGATGGCCACTGTTGTACCTGCGCTGGCGAATCAGCACTGCGTTCGCTGCCTGCTGAGACACAAACACGGCTCCTAAAAAACAAAAGAGAAGACGGGGGAGGAAATTAAAAACTAAAAAAAGTTTATCCAGATTCTGCTGCATTCATCGTACTGTATTGTCTTGATTATTGTGAGTTCAAAGGAAAAAACAAAAAATCAAAAAAGATTGTAGCAGGTGTTTACTGGGTGGCCAAAGACATGACTGGATTTTCAAAATAAAAGAGCCCAGATAGTAACAGGAGCTTGTCTGGTGACTGTGGATTAGGCTGGATTTTCAAATTAAAAGAGCCCAGATGGTAACAGGAGCTTACTGGGTGCCACAGACAAATAAGTAAACCACTTCAGATTTCTGAATTTTCAGCAATGCTTTGTTACATGCAATTTGCTATGCTTTTGCTACTGCATATTTTAATCTACAGAAACCATTACAATTTTAAACTTGATCTATAAGGACATTTATGTTTCCATTCAACTTTTTGTACCTTTATACATATTTAAATAATGTATTCTTTTTTAACAATTTGTCACAATAGAAGTAAAATTGGCAGCATTACAGTTTTTCTAGCTAAAGCTTTATGGTTTTCTAGCAATGTATTTCAGCTTTTATCTTCTTTAGTTAATGCAGCACAGCTTCCAATTCTGGCAATTCATTTTACATTTCTGCAGTTTCAGCAATGCTTTGTAGTTTTTTTTATCTTTTTCTATATGTTTTTTTCAGATGACTGCTACTTCTGCATACTGAAAATAAGTATACAGAAATAAATATGATCTTTATGGACATTTATCAATCCATTTAACTTGTTTAACTCCCAATTCTACAAGTTTTACATTTCACTTTCCAGGGTTTTGAGCAGTGCAGTGTAATATAATAGGTTTTAGCTTTCAGTTTTTTCCAGGAAAATTCATTTCTGATTTCTGTATTTTCAGTCATGTGTAATATTATAAAAAATTGTGAGAAAAAAAGGGATGTTGTATGTTGTATAAAAAATAAATTCTTAAGTCAAGCTCTTTTGTCTCGTGTGAAAAATGGAAGCCAATGTCACAAATGGCAATATGGATCAATGAGCAAACAATAATAAAAAAAACATTTACAATCAGTTGATGATAGGTAGATCGACTAATCAGATTTGACTATGTATGTCTGGGACTTTTTTCTCATCAGACCTTTGACAAATTTATCTGTGCTGTTGTTGGATTTCCAGATCACAGGCTCACTCCAGTCACTCCAGAATAAAGACTCCCCACAGTTATCCTCAATTCTTCTCCGAACTTGCAGCTCATACATGGCGGTGCTGGAGGGCAAGTTGATGCAGTGACTCTGCTTCCCAGGACTGACTTTAGAAATCTGTGGACGGATGGAGTTGGAAAATGAGATGGGTGCAAAAGAAAGACAAGTAAAACAAGTGAAAGATAGTGAAACAAAGAATGAAAAAACTGCCTACCTCCCAGTTGTTGTTGTTGTTGGTCCTGTAGCGAACCTCACTCTCCACACACCCAGAAGCAGTCTGGTTCCAGTAGAACCACAGGTTAGAGTCAGATTCATTCTTGACAGTCACGTTGGTTGGTGGATTTAACTTGACTGGAGACAACACAGACTATTCAGTAACAGAGAATAATGACTAAATAAAAGGGCAGACATGTCAATGTATATTTATATTTTTATAGCCTATTTTAATGTCAAAGAACTAGCATTGTTTATTTCCTAGAAATAGATTTAAGTTACAATTGCTGATGTGCAAAATGTTGCACAGCAATAAGTAAGCGTACCTTTCTTTTTAAGATCATGCTCGGTCACAAAAGATTCCCTGCCATGTACCAGTCTGGTGTAAAATGTGCGGAACCTGTCGATTGTGTTGCCATAGGGCTGGTTACATCCAGTGTTTATGTTGTTCTCTGACAGATAGGTGGCACACTCCATCATTTTCACGACATGGAAGCTGAATAGAAATCAATATTTAGTCATTGATACATAAAGCAAAGTGTGCAGCCATATCAAATGCATATATGGCAGTGAATCACTGCATCATTAGGACATCTATGGCAGGAATTGCTGGAATTGGAGTTGTTTAATAAGTACCATAAAAGGCCATATATTCTGTCAGTACAAAGACATGAGTATTTAGACATACTCTGTTATAACAAGCTGTAATTTGTTAAATTAAGATGCCAGGACTAACGTTTATTAAAACATCTAAGAGTAACACAAGAGTTAATGCTCTTTGCTCAGTGTAAAGGATAAGAAACTCTTATTATGCAACTTAGTCCTACTTAGTGACTCATCAAATATGTTATGATTAGCTGTAGAGACAAGGACTTACCCATGTTCAGTCTTTAAAAAAAAACACATTTTATTTAACAATATGCTGTTTTTTTCTAAAAGTGTATTTGTGTGAAATCAATCTAATACATTTCTGATAAATTAGTTAATTTCTAATTAATATTAATATATTAGTAATGATTTATTAATAGAAAAGATGTTGAGGATGTTCAGATGAAATGCAAAAGGTTAAAACTACCCTACTTTAAATTATTTCAGCGAATGCAACCTAATATTCTTCATCACCAATGATATTTTGTACAATTTCTCATGAGGTTTGTGTGATCACCTACGTCTCTGTGCAGACTGTACAGTACTGTACTTAAGCATTTTAAAACACCCATAGAGTACTCTTGAATTTAACTGCACTTTAACTCAAAAGAAATGTGACAAAAAGTCTTCATTGTTGGTTTCAGAGTAACATTTTTGACTTTTATCTTTCACCAAAGTTTTGCTCTTCATAGATTCAGATGACATTACAAAATATAAGTTTGAGTTGACTGTCACAAACCTGCTGTAGAAGGTGTAATTGACCTCTGGAGTGCCCTGTTTATTCCAGGAACAGTGAACATATTCCAGATTCACCACCAAACAGTCCACATCTGTCAGAGGACATAGGAGTATAATGAAGGAAGTAAAACAAAAATCATAAGGCTTACACATGCTGTATACATATAGACCTATACAAACAACAACAAAAGTAATTGTTCACTCAAACACACACACAATGAGGAAATGACACCTCAGTGACGTCAAAGGGAATTTACATAGAATGTGCACAATCGAGAAGGTAAGGTTTTAACTTTAACTGAATAAGTAATTAAATTTTATGATTGAAGTGATTTGTTATTTACACTCATTTTAAAGTTTAAAATAAATAAATAAAACAAAAACAAAAAATGTCCCTATAAAACCCTCACAACACAGAAAGTGTTCCCACATTACAGTTAAACGCACTGCTTCTATTTCCCTCTATCCTCTTCCAAAAAGCTCTAAAACTCTGCTGAAAGTAACACGCTCATCCAAATTTTAAAGAAAAGCCTCTGGATGGACCGCAGACAAGTGGTTTACGTTGCAGGACTGGTGATTTCAATCAGTGCTGTCAGCCGTTTTTTCAACTTTTTATCATTGAAATCAATATATTCAGATATACAACATCTGCTGTCCGCTATTACGGCCACCTTTCAAACCTGCAGGGGACCATTTGTTAATGAAAACACAGATGGAATCAGATATCAGGCCCTTAAAAATGACCACCAGCCTCTTCCTACATTTTTACGTCCCTGATATTTGGCTGCTGCCTGCCTCCATGCCCGCTCCTCTGTCCTTTACCTGGGCTTTCCTCTGTGACTTCAGCGGCCAGGTTGTACACCTCCAGCAGTAGACCAGCAATGAAAGCCAGAGTACAGACTCTGGCCATTTTGTTGTTGTCAGTTGTCCGTCTGCCTTTTCTGCCAAAGCCTGAACTCAGTGCCGGAAAGACAGATCCACCACTCCAAAGTACAGCAAGACACTGTTTACTCACCTGTGAGGCCACAGAGTATGTGCGTTTGTGTGTGTATGCTCACAATTGAGTAAGTATGTGAGTAAGCATAAGGACAGAAAATGAATAGAGATTAAAGGAGTGTTACAAGAAAGAGTGAGATATAGTTTGAGAAGAAGATGACTTTATTCAGTCACATAGGATTGAAACTGAGCAAAAGCAAACATTGACACTGACCAGTTTTGGACATTGTTGTGGGTGTGTGTGTGTGTGTTTGTTGACATTACCAGCTGTTAATCATGTTGTTTATCATGGTGAGTCTTGTCTGATAAGCAGCTTTTCCAGCTTGGCTTACGTGATATTTTCCAAGGGGCTAAATGAGCACACCAACATGACACACATTTGCACTTGTATATTTGTGAGGTCAGTTGACTTCAACTATGAAGCCTTAAACTGAATCTTTTCTCACTTCAAATACTTTCAGAGAGATTTTTTTGTCCAACATGACCTGTACCTCACTAGACAGATATTCCTGTGTCACTTGCTCACTTTCTAACTGATCTGTATTTGTGCTTCTGTTACACTATGATTAGGCATCCACCATTGTGCCTCAGTTATCCCTTGTGGCTTTTGTTCAGCAAAATTTACACAGGCTTCCTTCAACCCTTAAATCAAGTATCAGGTTTTGAAGAAGTCAAAATGCACTCGCTTTCCAAAAATGCTCACTCAAGTTGCTCCTCACAAAGACACACGCACACACACAGAGACAGACTAATGTGTCCAGATTTAAAACTCTACTCCGAGCTCGATCTTGAGTATTGACGACTGTTTAATTAGACTGTGAGTTACACAGGGCGTGGCTGCGGGCAAATCACTGTGATTGACAGCCAGGTCAGCTGGCTGTGAGCCAGCAGCTCCTTGGCAGCGGCGGCCTTGTGGTGACTTATTGGCTGAGGATGATTTAAATTAGGTTAGGGAGGGTTGCATCCCGCTTTTTATAGGAACTTGAGCAACCCATTAAATTCACCACACCCGCAAGCTACAGATTTTACAGAAAAACTGTGAGGGAATATAACAATTAGCAAGTTTCCCACCCTTTTGGTAACAATTATGATTAAATCACTCCCTGCTCATTAGTATCCTGGGACTCAGCACTCCACAGCACTCTGTCAGTGCTGTGAACAGAAGCTCAGCATTGGAGGAGGAGGAGGGGGCCGAGCATGGCGTCAAGCATCGCAGAGAGAGAGGCAGAGCAAATGGGTTAAAACCAGGAAAGGCACACTGGTGGAGAGCGTGTCCCCAGCCTACAGAATCCAGTCCAGACTGTGTGTTGTTACATATCCGCTTATCAAATTCAAACTGCAAGTTGATTACATCAGCCATTATATAATCTCATTGTCTTTATTGTGAACAGACTGTAAACTGGTGAGTAAAAGCAGGCGCTGAAACACGCAACATAGTTAGTAAGTTAAGTATGGAAAGTTTTGTCATTCACATTGAATTAAATGATGATTTCCATTTATTTTTCAGTCACTATTGTACATGTTGTTAAGTATCTTTACTTGTTTATCTTGAGGCAGAATTTGTCATTAATGTTTCTAGTGTCATGTTTTCCTTTTTTGTTGTTCAATGGCTGTTGACATGTAAACTTTGTGGAGACAAATTCTTCACCGCTGAGTTGAGTCAAGGGGAATTTACCAATGACTGATTTGGAAGGATTTTGAGAAGGTGCAGCGATGTAGGCTCTGGGCTCTAGTCGCAGGCCCGGGATCAAGTCGATAACCTCCTTTTTCATGTCAACCTGCCATCAATCAATACAGAAATGTCCTCTCTCCTCCCCAGTATAAACATACAGCTGTTTTACCGCCAGTGTATGACTCAAGAGGTCAATGTCTCACCAACACTGAGAGGCGTACAGCTGACCTGAAACCAGTTCATAATGCAGATGAATTATTATGACTGGCAAGTATTATATACCTGAGGATTTGTCAGGTTTTTCTAAATTAGCTCCAAGTACACTGTTTCTACTGCGTAGAGGTGTAATTTGGAGCTGGCCTCTGCCCGGCATAAGGTTTGCCACACAGGAAAACATAATGAGGGAGATTTCACCAATGACAGGAACATATTTCAGAGGCAGTCTAATTAAACACCTCTCCTATGCTTGACACTTCATCTGTCATTATCTGACTTGGTGTGATTTAATTAACCCTACTTGCCTGTTACACCATGGAGGATTTAAAAAAAAGGTGACTGTTACCCAAAGGTATTTGACAACTTTAACTGAATTAAAAAATGTATTTATAGGTAAATATGTGCATTTTGCAAGTATGTTGCTAATGGGGGCCCTGTCTGATTGCATAAGGAATCTATCAGAGTGGGCTCTGCTGATGGGAACAGGAGCAGTCATATGTGGCACTTTTTGTTCTAATGGAGCAGCTGGTCCCAGAACAGTAATCCTCCAGGGGAAGCTCCAGCAGAGGGCCAGCTGTGCTTTGGTACGTAGGCTCGATTAATAGCTGGAGTCAAAAGCCACGATGACTTGACGTCACACACTGGTTATGCAAGAGTCACACAAACTTGTCATATGAGACAAAGTAAAAGATGCTGTGAGTAAGATTCGCAAACAGCATAAATGTGCATGCTACAGTTAGGGATCAGTTAGGGTCAGTCAGTTTAAGTCTGACATGGTTTCACCTACTGGAAGATACTTCCCTAATAAAAATCATTCTATCAAAGACCTTCAAAGCATGGCAGTACAACAAAAAATCAATTACTGCAGCCCACAGGGGAGGTAACTTTGGGAGACTTGACTCACCACCAGGGCTCAGTGAGGAGTTAGTTTTCAGCTCTTTTTTGTAGACCTAATACTTAACAATACAAAATTTAGTTAATTTGTAAATATGAACCAGTTTACCTGCTTATTTGTTACACAGGAAAATATGATGGCTAAACATTGTTTACAGCTTTTAGAAGAACTGCACTTGCAAACTTAGGCTTGATATATTAAGGAAGGAAGGAAGGAAGTCTCACTGAGATCAGTATCTCTTTTTCAAGAAGGACAAAGTATACTAGTCAGTCACACACATCCAGAGAGTAAAAATCACTGAAGCTGTCTATAGGTCACCGATTTATTCTGACTTAACATGGTTTACAGAAAATATATGCCATCTCTGCTGAAATATTTTGAATAAACTAGGTCTCCTGTAATGAATTCCTGACTGCCTGAAGTGGAAACAAACAAAATTGGGGCTACTTCCAGCAGGCCAGTCCTGTTGTGCCATACAGCCGCTTGATGTAGGTTAACAGAAGAAACTAAATTTATCTCTGACCCAACTTCTTCACACTGAGCACCAACAAACTGAAGCCTTTAGGATGGTCTTGTCAAATGGACTTAGATGGAATGGAGTTGCAGGCAGAGGAGAAGAAAAAACAAACTGTGAAGTTTTATTCAGTAAAAAGAGTTTGACAGCAAGCAGAAATATAAAACAACAGAAGAATATTATCTACTGTCATTAAGTTTATCTGAGGAACTGAGTTGTGAGATGTGATTGTTGTTGCTGCGCTTCCAGGTTTCAGTTGCGATTGTCAATTTCATAGACATTGTCACTGTCATTTTATATCATAGGTGAATGATAATGACTGACCCAATAAAGAAACGTATCACTACTAGGATATTATTCTTTTCTCAAGAAAAACACACTAGAGCTGATAGTAAGCATGAAGCTGTCTTGGGTGTCACAGGATCCTACAGTAACTTTGCCTTAGTAATGAAAAAAAGCCATTTTCTAGCACAAATTGATTAAATGATCAATGGACAGACTTGTTTGCATAGTGTCAGTGACTGCTGAGTTTGCAAGTGGATCTATATTTATCGGCTTGAAGGCAACCTCGTGAATATGGTGACCTTCTTTAATTCAGTAAGTGCTAATTTATGCATCCTACTATTGTACCACCACCAGGAAAATCAGTTTAACTTCACTTCTGTATTTAGATATGATGATGATGAATGATTAGAACAGCTTTTATTTGATTTATTGCCACTTACTAACAATGGAACCTTTGTGAAGGCTGTATAAGATGCAACTAATGGCTTTATTATAGATAAATTTACAAATGCTTTGTAGTTCAGTTTAAAGCCATCATTAAGCACGTTTTTTATGCTGCCAGATTGTGGAAAATGCTCCTCAGTTACTTGTTTTCAGTTACCCCATTAATTCATCAGAAAGACCAAACCAAAAGACTGTTTGACCACTTCATTTCTCCAAAACAGATGCAGGACACCTATGTATTATAATTTGAAGTGAGGCACCTGCGGGCCTTTATCACTGACTTTATTAACATCTGTAACTCCAGAATCAGCAGCTTATAGCTAACCGACATTTATAACTTAAGACATGATCTGGATCTCTGTTCATCACTTTCTAACAAGCCAACGTATCTGTGGTTGGCCTGGGATTTATTAAGGGTTATGAGCTTTTCACTTACTTCCTAACAAGCCATCAATCCTAACAAGATTTACTCAATCATTTAGTAAGTTATTAATAAAGAGTCATGAGTGGCTCACTTTCCAGTAGGCATTTTATAAGTATGATAAACAGTAGCCATTCTTGAGCAATTAGAAAGCATTCACAATCATAGTCATTCACCTGCAGCCATAAAAGTTCATAAAACAATAAATGTTATTAAGCCTTCATCTGTAAATGTTAATAAAGTGGTTAATATGAGGAGGTCTAGATAAAACACAGCTGATGGCTTATAGCTGATGAAAGCATTAAGCACTTTTTATTTATTTATTTATTTATTACAGCTTCCAAGCCCACTTCTTAAAAGTGAGCTCTATCAGAAAAACTGTACCTTTAATTCTTTAGATTATTAGTGCACGTGGAGGCTAAATGAGTTTGTCGCCTCGCACGCGCACACACTCGTGTCATCTTTCTTTGTCTCTCGAGGTGCGCGTGTGTTTGAGCGCGCGCGCGCAGCCACCGTGGAGCGCTCTCAAATAAGAGCCGGGCTGTGGAGAGAGGAGGCAGAGGGACAGAGAGAGAGGAGGAGAGAGGGAGGTGACAGAGTCGGACTGTGTGGAGGGAGAAAAAAAAAAGGGAGAATGAGCAAGTGAAAGCGGGATCCTGCATCTCTCCCCGAAGTTTGATTCAACCACCAGCAGCAGCTCCATGAGCGGAAAAGCGAGAGGCAAAGAGGATAAAGACCATGCCGCCAAAGGTGAGTGATGATGAACTCGAGCCAGACGCAAGGCAGGATCTAATCTTATGCTTTTTGTTGTTTGTTTGTTTCCCCCTCCCCCTTTTTGTTGTGAGCACAAGAAGCGGAATGAGGCATTTGTGATGATGCTGAGCTCAGCATGCTGGTCACTTGGTCCTTTTGTCCCCACAGTCCAGAAAGCAGGGCGCAGAAACTGGACTACTTTAAGACACCGCTGGACGTTTTGAGGCTATGAGAAACCTTCCAGATCATTGCATTTATATCTGATGTCAACGCACCTTCTCTGCAGGGTTTTTTGCAAATTACAGCTTTATTACACACAAAAGGAGGGGACCCATAGAGCTTGCTGTTTATTACACTGTGCTCAAGATGAAACATCCAATATGTGTCGATCTTGTAAAATCACTGACAGAGGCTATTATTTCCCCCCCATCCCCAGCAGGAGGGGTTCTGGCTCTCGGATATAATTTAAGCGGCACACACACACACACACAAACACACAAATATTAATTTTCTTCCCTCTGGACAGCAATGATATACCGCAATGGAAACTGGGAAACTATCATTGCCATGGAGACACAAAAGGGAGTTGCCCGCAAGCTGATAATCTATGCATGAGACCCGCAACCATTCACAAAAAAAAAAAAAAAAAGATTTTCATGAAAGTGCAGCCAGATCAGGTGCATATAGAATACATCTTAATGGATTACAGGAAAAAGGAATGATAATAGGCGATTATACTGGAAGATGTAAGTCCTCCTAAAACCAACCAAGCGAGAAGTAATTCTAGTAATCTACAGAGTGCATCATTCAGCAGGCAAGTCAAAACTGTGGGGATTAAAAATATTATTTCTCCTTCCAAAAACATTGTTTGTATATCTTACATGTATTGTAATTGGTGTGTCTTTACATTCACAGTTTTTTTCCAGTGAATGTAAAGGCACAAGTGCTAAACACGCTTCCAGTAATAATAATAATAATAATAACATTTAAAGTCAGGATTTAGTCTTTGAGAGATTTTCACTCGAAAAAAATTAGCAAATTACGACAAAGTAATTTGGAGACAGTGAGTAAAAATCAGAAAACACTGAGATTTTATAAACAGTTAGACCAAAAGAATAATTAATTAATTAATAGGCCTATAATAAGGAAACCGTATTCACTAACATGTAGATTAGTTGTCAGATTAGTTATATTGTACTTGCCAGTATTAGCAATGAAAGATTAGATGTTTATTTCCCAAACCAACCAGAAACTTTTAATTCTAAAAGCCTTGTATCTTACAAAACCTAAAAATATAGTTTGTGGTATAATGGCTGTTTTTTCCCTGAATGGCCACAAGGGGCAACAATAAGCCCACCCCACACATGAGACCAGTCTTCAGCAAGCTGTATAAAGAGAGATTCATGTTTTATCTGAGGTAATTCTAAACTGTATTTTTTGGTCTTACATGAGATAAGGCTACGATGAAGGCTAACTTGTTGGTTTGGCAAATGAATGTTTGGTTAACCACATCCTTTAAAGAGCAGCGCATTATGAAAATGCGGATTGGGCCATTACGTCTAGTTCGGCATCCGCATTAATAAGTCAAATTTGTCTTAAGATGACACAAAAATACCTGTTAATATGCAAGTGGAAATGTTTAAAATTGGGTGCCACCACTTCATCAGTTTGAGAGGGAATTGAGGTAAAAATAAATAAATAAATAATGAATTTACAGTGACATTAACATCTGCATTTTTGTAGGCTACTGGTTAATTTTGATAAGATTGCGTGAAAAAGAGTTATTTGTTCTACAACCTGTTGTTTTCTATGTTAACTGGTAAAGATCCTCTCTGATTATTACGACATTTTTAGTGAAAGGTAAAAGATTTTTTATGTAATGTTGGTGTGAATTATATTTTACATTGGGAATGCTGTGTTAAAAAAAATCAATAAGATTATGCATCAATTTATCTATCCTGCAAAAATGGGGAGTCCCAGATACCAAATCAGAGTTGCGTAGAAGAATGTGATAGGGAAGAAGTCCAAACGTACCCTCTAGAAGCCCAACACAGCTCCATTGTCAGAAAGGGTTTAGTATGTTAACGTCAGCCAATGGCACGGAAGCCTTAATGGTTCAAATGCCTGAAGACATTCAGAATTTACCCACTTTCTGTAATCTGAAGACATACAAAAAAAACATATTATTGTCTGTATTAAGATCTATGTACCTGTACCTGTAACTCTTTACTTGAGCTTTTCTATGGGACCTTCTTGGAATGTCTCAGACCTCTACGGCCTCTACGGGGTATTAACATAGTTAATAAATTACAAATCAACAATTACAGACAGCAGTGATAAAAGGAGCAGCAACACATATTGCTTCAACAAGGGCATTTTAGGGAAGGACAAACAATTCCTGTTAATATTTGCTTGCATGTGAAACTCTGCCAACGGAAGAGAGAGCCACACACATTTTTTCTTTTAATCTTAGTACTTACTACAGCTGCCCTTACAAATGTACAGTTGCTCAAAGTATGCATACGGCTGGGACATACCACTTCATTATAACATTGGGCCTTGAATTTTGACCCCCATGCTTATACATTGGAGCAGAGGATTGTGGGTCAGATTAGCTAGAAAAGCATGCTGGCTCAAATACTGCAAAATGTGACAGCAGTAGGACATCCCGGTATTTTGACATACAGCATTTAACATACAATATATTGGTACATAATAATGACTTTTTCTTGCATACTAAATAGTTTGATAGTATGGTTATTGGAATGCACCCCACCTGCAGGTGCCAGTATAGTAATAAAACTTCATTTATTAGTGATTGGCAGATGAAGCTGTGTGAAGCTTTGGTGCTTTCTCTCTGTTCGTGCCAAAAAATATTTAGACCCTCGGAGCATCATTGTTAGCAAGAATAGTGACATCTGGTGGCGTACAGAAATTAAAACAGCGATCCAAGAGTAGGGCTGAAGCATCGGCACAACGCCTCAGTGTGTCACTCCCATATGTGTGCAATGCAAATGTATGAAATGCTGCATATCCATTTTAATCTACTAATGTTCTTTGGTGGTAGTCTATAGGCTCCATGTCCATTATGGACTCTAGGCTATTTCCTTGATGATTGATATTTATATGACAAGATTTTATATCAGTAGTAATTATTCATGTGGGGAATGGTTGTGTGCAGGCACAGTGATCGAAATGCTCCCAAACTTTGGAATGTCGTTTTCCAGTCGTTACACCAAATCTCACAGTCTCCTCTCCTCGTAACCTAACCAACCTAAGTGTCACTGAGGCATCATGTGGGCCTGTAGTGCACTTCAGCGCCAAAGCTTTCAAAGCTGTCAAAGCTGTCAAGCCAAATAATCATCAGTAAGGGTGGTAGTGGTCGTTTGAAACAAGCTCCGACACAAATGATCAAAACGGCGCGCCTCAAAAGAGAAGCACGAGATTGTTGAGCGTCGGTTTTGTCTGCCCATTTCTATTATTTATGGTAACCTTTACTCATAAAGCAGCTTTAAAGGATACAAAGTCAACACATCAATAAAAAACAGTAATAAAACCAAGCCAATAAACTAGAAGGGGGGTGATTTATAAGATAATAAATCCAGAAGAGACCAGAACAGAAATAACCCCTATATAGTGTAATGGAGTCGATTGAAGCTAACTGTGTGTCAGAGGTGATGCCTCCCATTTGTGACGATATAGTCTGTGGTGTTAACATGTTATTCACCTCATAAATAACGTGGACTAAATATTACACCTTTCAGTTCAATGCATTAGTACTACCATAGTAAATAAACATTTTAAAAACATAAAGCAGTATTTATAGTTATATTTGCATATTTGCATTACTATGAACAGGTGTCTCTAGATTAGAATAGATTATAACTAATCTTTAATGATGAAAGTAAGAATAAACCACATAATTGCTCACCTATCAAAATAAAGATTTCATTGCTGAAAAAGAGTAAAAAAAAAAAAGAAACAAAAAGAAAACGCAATAAGACAAACAAAAATAGTTAAGGGGCAAATTCTCAGGCCATATTCATTACATTGAATAGATGGATTGATCCAATAACACCAAACACCACAAAATAACACAGAGACGAAAGACACGAGCAGTGTTTGCTCTCAGAATCTGTCTGTATTACTTTTTCATTAAAATATCTTCAGTAATGACTCAGTCTCTTAAGTGTGGACAGACATACAGGGTTATATGTCACCTTGTACTGCTCTTTATATAATAATAGTGGCGTGAAGGATTAAGTTTGAGTAGAGCAAGAACTCATTAACATCTTGTTCTTAAAGAGATTAGGCCTTTAGATGTAGATTATAACTATCTTTGCGCCTTGTTGTTTGCGCCTTTGTGTGTGTGTGTGTGTGTGTGTGTGTGTGTGTGTGTGTGTGTGTGTGTGTGAAGAGAGAGAGAGAGAAAGAGAGAGAGAGATCTTACGAATAAGCAGCAGGAGAAGATTTACCATAGAGACACTATTATTAATTAACTGATTCCTGATTGTGACACAGTGATATGGCAGCACAGGTCAACATCACACTGCAATTAAGGCTCATCCAATATCACTTGACCACATCCGACTTTTCACTGATTTAATCATATCAACGTGTAGTCCAGCGATAATGTACTACAAACACTAATGAACACACACCCCTACTGTACATATCTGATCTTTGTTTTGGTTACTTTTACCTGCAAAACTAAAGGCATCCCCATTAGCCCCAACTGTACATTTAGCGCTTAGCGATTAGAAATTGGCCTGCTAATACACCAAACTATGATGGTGAAGATGATAAACATTATTCTCGCAAAACATCACCATGTTAAGATTGTAATTGTGGGCTTTAGTGGGCACTAGGAGAGCACAGTGGGTTTGTCTGGCTGTCTTTGTAATCTTGGAGTACAAAGACTGTGTGATGTCCTGAAAAAAGTGGAACATTTAATGTCTTATACCTTTATTTGTGGCTCCTGGTGATAATCTTGTCCACCTTTTGTCCCGCCATGTGCCAAAGTAGATGAGGTTTGTCATAAACTGGAACTCATGGGAGTCTGGATAAAAATAGAAATGTGACGGGGATGTGAAGAAGTTCTCAATGCAACAAACCTTTTTCTCTGTTAGCCAGTAGTCAGCCATTAGGTCTGATAAAAGTGTACTTTTATATTTCTGCTTTGTTACTTACAGGCTTGCCCTTATTATGATTATTTTATGCTATGTAACCGGTACGTGGTCTCCATAGTAGTGTCATAAAATGGTGATAATAAAAGTACTATGTATTATGATATCAGAGGTTTCAGATATCATGTGAACATGAGAGTGTAAAAAGGTAAACATGCCGGCTCCTTTCTGCTACAAAGTGAATCAGGTTGCAAACTCTCAACACACAAAGCTGTTAATGGTTTGCAAGGTTCCTGTGCTGCTGACTTTCTGTTTGTCTAATTTGTTTATGTATTTGGATTCTGTTGTTAAGAGATACAGATACAGATTTTATTCTCCACACACACACACACACACACACACCACCATTCACATGACCACCTTTTGTAATCTTTTGTAATCTGATAATATGGCGCCATCTGGTGGCTGATAATTTTAATCACTGGATGTGAATGACAGCTGGTTTCCTCCAAAATCTGAAGGGAAACACAATACAATTTTTTTTTAATAGACAACAGTGACTGGATACTGGCCACCTGCCCGGGCTGTTGGCCGAGGAATGTTTGCCAGAACGTACCTGCTGGCACCTTTGTGATTTTCTATTTCAAGCCAAAGTTTCAAAGCTACTTTGGAAGGCATTATGTGTTTGTTCAAAGCTGAAACGTTATTTCTGTCCAGTGGAGACAAATGGAGAAATTAGAGGAAGAAAGAAAGAAACACAGTGAAACACAGACACACAGTGATCGAGTCAATCCATCATCTTGATCTAATAGAGTTATTTCCTGACCACAGGAAGACAAAGCATAATGATATAATTATGTGGGCAAAAGCAACAATGAAACTGTCTCCCTGAGATTGTTTTTTGTGGCCTCAAAGAGATTTGGAAAATTAGAATGAGAAGCACATTTCTTTCCAAGATGTTTTTCTCAAACAACTTTGATGTTTCTTCTTCTACTGGCTTTTCAAGTTGCTGAGTGTGCATGTTCTCCAGCAACATCCTACTTTGCTGCCTTCAGTGGCTTTTATGGTTCCTGTCCTGCAGTATATGCAGCAACAGACACTCTGCAATCTGTAATAATTTCTGTATCATCTCAGTAATATGGATGCTTTTGTGATTTAACAGGCTGCTTCACAGGAAGCGCTGCAACAGCACAACAAAGTAATGGGCTTATAATATGGAGTTAGTGTAGCCGTGTAGAGTCCGTGTGTAATCCTGGACTGGCAGCATCTGGCAGTGTGGTTACTATACGTCTAATGTGCTATGATGGCGTGCATTGACAACAGCCCACAGACCCACTGAGAGTTATAGTGCAAAGCCATTAGGCGTGTGTTCCTGTGTATGTGTGTGCATACTGTGTATGTTTGTGTCTTGTAAAAATCGAAACAAGGACTTTTGGCTGATTCTCACTTATTTCCAAGGAATTATATGATGGCATAGCTTGTATTTGTTTATGATTAGAGCCTTAACATGCAGCTTCCCTGCTTTGTGCCCCCATAAATGGCTTTAATATTGTTTAAATTATCTTATTTCAAAGCATCATGTATCATCATACAATATCTCTCATTGAAGCTATTAAAACCCTAAAACTGTGTTTTTATGGATGAACCACTCCATCAAATTAATAATAGTATCAAGGGCATCATTTTATTTATCTTCAGCCTGGCCTATTCGGTGTCTTTGGAAAGTTTTTGACGTCTACTGGAATTTGAAATATAATCTTGCAGAAGAAATAAAAGGTTTAGGTTGGATAAATGAACAGTTGTGTTGTGTATTTTGAAAAATATAAAATAAATACAATTTTTGAGATAGCAGGTTTGCGAGCAGCCTGATATCTTTCAGTCAGTGTTGCTGAGAACTGACTTTTTCCTCAAAGCTGATTCAGTTTTTGCGTTTGGCATGTGTCATAATGTGTTCTTAGTCTTGTTCCTTTTGTGTTGAGTAGTAATAGTTATATATAGTTTAATATCGTTTCACAGCATGTTACATCTTTAAGAAGTCATTATCTGACTCTTACCGAAAGGATCAGCTAATGAAAACAAATCAATTTTCCTAGTTAGTTTTCAAGCAAAAATGCCAAACATTCCCCAGTTCCAGCTTTTAAATTGTGAAAATGTGCTGCTGGTTTTATTCGTCTTCTTCATTATTACACAGAGATGAAGTAAGTTTCAGTTTTGCAGTGTTGGCAGTGAAAACATGAAAACATGTAATCTGGTGGCTTCATGGGTTTTTGGAGCTGTTTTTTTGAAGCTGTTTTTTTGTTTTTTTTTTGTTACTTTTGTTTTGTTTTTTTTTTTTTACATTTTATAGACTAAGCGATTAATCAGTTAATCAAAAATGTGATCAACAGATTAATTGATGATGAAGATAATTATCAGTTGCAGTGCTAAACTAAGTTTTCAAGACACCATAAGGCAATTCATAGTGAACTAAAAACAATGTATTATATCTGGCAAAGAGAAAGACTTTTTGGATAAAGCTTGTGGCTGGTAAAGGTGGGTTGTTACTGAAAGAGCAATAGAGACTCTTTACAAGTCCAGTACTGTAAATGTAAATGTGTGTGTGTCACACTAAATCCCCTGATAGTTAATCTGCTTTGAGAGACAGTTACAGTTCTGTTTCTCTGACACGCACACACACACGCAGCTTCCTCGGTGGATCCTTGGATTTGGGAACGGCCTCCTGGCTCCCTCCCTCTCTTATTGTGCCAGATCAGCGGGGCCTTGAGATGAATCATTAATGACCGGTTCCAAAGGCTTAATGGCCTCTAATGTTCTGTAATGATCTCCCGTCAACGCCATGTGCGCGGCCCTAATGGATCCAATGCCGTGGAGACTTCTCTGGTTTGAACTTCGGTAATTCCTCCTCTTTTCGTCGAGCAGCGCACAACAGGAAGTGCGAAAAGCCATGAGCACTCGGCTCCGGAGCTCCACGGGCGCAGCATGAGTTTCCCTCTCCGCCGATCGACCTCAGGTAGGAGCGGTGTGAAACCACGAGATTTGACCTGCCTATGGTGACCCCGTCTCAGAGACCTTAAAGACAGCCGTAAGAATGTGTATAATATGTTTTTGGGAGTAGTTGTAGGGGAGAAAGAATAAAGAAAGTCAAGTCTAATGAGGCCAACATGCGCTCTCGGAGTCTTTTAAAGGGACTTTTCTAAAATGATTTACTTTGGTGCTTTTGTTGATGTTACTGTTAGTTTCCGACTTTTAAAACGCTCCTAGTATATTTCATTTTCGATGTTAAAAAAATGTGTTAGACTTAATTGGATCATTTTGGTAAACTGAGTAAAATGTGTGTTTTTTTAAAGTGAAAAGAAACTTGAGGCGCTGTCCGCGGTGCTGAAAACAGACGCGGGACGCGCCCTGCTGCCCGGACAGACCGAGAGACTCGGACCAAAACACTTTTATCCGATACATGCACGAATTTATTTTTTAAACACTCATTTACCTTCATTCACAATGGATGACCTGGTAATTTAGGCTCTGAATATTACCCTGCTGTATCCTTTGCGTCCTCGACAGCACATCCATCTTCAAAGCATTTGAAGATCCTGAACCTGTCCTCCACTCTCACTCACAGGGAAAATTTCACAAAAAACAAAAAAAACCCAAAAAAAAAAAAACCTCACAACTTTTAAAAATGACAGAACTCAAAAAAACAGAACATAAATGTACTGTTTTGGAAGCCCTGAATAAATTGTTTAATTGGTTAGAATGAAAAGTTTCTTTGCTGTGAGAGTCTGCAGGGAGGTTTCTCATAAAGTCTGCTCTACCAAAATAAGATGAACCAAAGCAATAAAACCAAAATGTCCTGAAAAAGTGCTTTGTGGTTCTTCACCGGATGTATCCCCCGGCTCTCCGCTGCTTTTGATTGTCTGCCATCTCAAGGCCTCTGTGTTTTTTTTCACTCTCTTATGAATCCTGCTGGGTTTCTATGGTGAGACTGCCGATGAGACTCTAACTGGCTCCGATGGTCAGACTGAGAATCACTCACATAAAGGCCCTCTCTGGATGTTTGCTGTAAACATGCTGCAGTCATTTCCTCTGCCGGGTTTAACTCCCTCTTCTCTGGCCTCTTTTATCAAACTCCTGTGTGGGCGCCACAACCAAACCTTACAGGAGTTTTCACCTTTTAAACCTCACTAGACACGATGCGACAGTTCAAGTGCATCTGTGACTTTTCTTAATTTCATTTAAAGCTGTAGATGCACCAGATACTTTTGCATTTCTGTTTGCACGTGTAGACTTTTAATTTATTTATCCAGACTTTCTGTTAGGATATGTTTTCTAATCCTGGAAAGAAATCTGTTACTAATTTCTTCCTTTGTGTTGTTTGGCTGCTTATTTGTTTAATTGTCTTTCTAATGATTCACTTATTGATTTGCTTGTTTTCTGTAACAATTTAATATGTTATGGTGATTAATGGAGCAATTGTTGTGTGGTTTGCCCTCTCTGCAGCTTGTACTGTTAGATTTTGCTACCTCTTGTTTGTGTAGCCTTTGCTTTTAAGGGCACGTGGTGTGGCTTTTAAAGCAAGGATCTCATAAATGAAAGATGAACGACCAGACCTGGCTCTCCATCATTTCATTACAGTGGCTGCATGTGTTCACTCTCATAATTTGATGTTTAAGATGACATCACAGATTGGTTATGAAATCTGTTTTATGGCCAAGGTGTTGTCTCTCTCTCAGGGAATGCACAGTATGTGGGTTGAGCTATACAGTAGTGTCTAAACTATATTTATACGTTTACAAGGGTCTTACCTAACAAGAAGCCCATAGGTGTAACTTGAACTCCTTCAATCAAGGGCACACTAAAGGCTCCTCTTCAGTGACCAGGTCCTGACCTCAGTTTCTGTCCACAGTCCATCACTTTTCCATCCACCCACTGGCTTATTCGCACAGTTGGCTGCAGCTTACTGAGCTTGCCTCCTCTTCAGTCATGTAATTTACTGCTCACCACATCCTCCTGCTCTCTAGCCATTGATTTTCACTACCTTTTCCACTGGTGAACAGCATGCACTAGCTCTGCCCGCCGCTCGGCGCCAGGTGCCACAGGTCGACCTCCGCTGCGAGTCTGCCGCCTCCTCGTCCGCTGCCTCCTCGTCCGCCGCCTCATTTTCCTCAAGACCAGTTGGAGTTGCAGTTGCCATGCGCCATTGCAGCTGTATCTGGCTCTGACAGCTGTGCATCCATTTCCCCCTGTGGGTGCTGCCTGTGGCCAGCCGACATGCATGAATTGGCTGATTGCCGCTGTGCCTCTGCAGCTCATCCAGACTGAAGAGCTGTCTTCGTTATTCACCTCCTCCTTGCACACTGCAGCCTTTCAGCAGTGGTGAACCTCTGCACCAAAATAAGATGAGAGCCCCTCCTTTCTGCCTCCCTCTTTTTCTCTGCCTCACATACACAGACACCCACCAGGTCTCTCCCTGGCCCGTTATTGTCACTTCATTTGCTTTTCTCTGTCTTTATTCCTCATTTTGTTCTTGGTTTCCTTATGCCTCCTCATATGTCACATTACCTCTCTCCCTCTCACTCCCTCTCTCTCTCTTTCTCTCTATCTCTCTCACTCACACACACACTCATTATTGCTCTTGCTCTTTTGCCTCTCTTCATTTTTTCCTCCTCCCTTTCATTCATCATTCTCTTTTCCCAGTCCATTTGTAGGTTTTCTGTAAGCTTCTCCTCCTCCTCCTCCTCTCTCGCTCTCTCTCTCTCTCTCTCTCTCACACACACACACACACACACACTCAATATCTCATCTCCCCTACCCCTCCCCTTTCCATTATCCCCCCTCTCATTCATTCACCTGTCTGTCTCCTCACTCCCTCTTATTTTGCTGTTTATTTGTCTCCTCCTATATTACAGGCCCCCTCCCCACTCCTCTCCCTCTCTCCCCCCCTCTCTCTGCCTATCACACATCAGTATTCAGTGCAACATGTAAATATCATGCCACGTGGGGTTGATGGCTACAGGTGCCCTGTGAGACAGAGCTGCCCCCACACACACATCACACCCCTCATCACACCCCAACTCCAACCGACCCCCTCCCAGCACTGAGACACACACACAACACGTTCACACAGATTACCCCCCCCGCCCCTCCCTCGTTCTTCTTCCTCAGGGGCAGGCAGGGCTGCAGCAGTTTTATGAACGGCACGGCTGCATCATGATCCCTTTCCCACTGAACGAGCCCCGAGCTGTTTCATTGACAAACATTCCGGTTGCTGCATTTGTGTCACGGACAGCGTCGAGGAGCGGAGCATCACCGGGGGAGCAGTGCAGAGCAGCAGCGGCTGCTGCAGTGATCACCGACAACAACCCCCGGTGTCGGTCGCACCAGCGTCTAAGCTGTTGAATCGCCACTTGGACGCGGACTGGATCCTCACGCACTCCTTCTTCCTCCTCCACGCTCTCTCGGGACAGCCAGAAGAATCACCTGAGGGGGAGCCAGACAGCTTTTGCCACTCAGACCCCTTGAGGGGGGGTGAGGGGGGGCGTGAGGCGGCGGCAGCGCTCACTCGCTGGCAGATTACTGGATTTGTTTAATGACTTCCATGAAGCGCCCGGACGCACCGATGGAGGATTCTGGACGCTTTTTTCAAAATCACGGATATCTGCGAGACTGCAGCGGCCGGTGTGTGATGCGAACTGAGCCGTGGGTGGTGTAAACCCCCACACACACCCCACCGCCTTATCCGTGTTACCCCCCCTGCAACCGGGACGCACAGCCTTGTTTCACTCCACCGGGGGAACATGTCCCGGGCAGCGGCAATCGCCAGCTCCCTGATCCGCCAGAAGCGGCAGGCACGGGAGCGGGAGAAGGCGAATGCCTGCCGCGGCAGCGGCAGCCCGAGCAACAGCAAAGGCACAAACGAGAAGCCGAGCAAGCTGAACGTGTTCTCGCGTGTCAAATTGTTTGGATCGAGGAAGAAACGGAAGAGAAGGCGACCACCAGGTCTGAGAGTGAGAAAAGTCGGCAAGCCCTGGGCTGCACCACCACCTCCAGCATCCTCACCATCACCACCAGCATCATTACCATCATCACCACCAACCAACACCATTTTCTCTCATCACTAAGGCTGGTCCCTTATCACTTCATCTTTCGTCACCCTCTGTCTCCTGGTGGCATTTGCTCAGGAATTAATCCTGTTGCATGACAACATAAACATCTCATGTAAATAACTTTGTATTGTCCCAAAGCAAAGTGTTGTAGAAGCATGTGATTGAGGCAGAGCTTGGGCTACTCTAATCATCATGTTACATCCATCAGTCTTCTTTGATTTTAGCGTGCGCCACAATGTGCAGGGGTCAGGGATCGATACTGGGCCCTCAGGGCCCAGCGATTGGAAATACAAACAGCTTCTCCTCCTCTGACACTTCCGGCTTCTTGGAGACTGCTGGATTTGATACATGTGATCACATGACAGTAGTAAGGATCCAGTTAATGTGTCTCCTCTCCTCCTCTCAGAGCCCCAGTTAAAGGGCATTGTGACCAGGCTTTCCAGTCGCCAGGGCTTCCAGCTGCAGATGCAGCCTGATGGCACCATTGATGGAACCAAGGATGAAGACAGCACCTACGGTGAGTCTAACTTTGGCCTTTGGACATACAGAAAAAATGCTGGCCATCCAGAAGTCTCACTACCCACAGACTTTCTTCATTTGCCTTTTATTTCAACTCAACTTAAACTGCAACAAACAATCATTTTCATTATTGATTAAACGTGGTTGACTAATTAATCTGATTAATCGTATGTCTACCAAATGTCAAACAGTAAAGAAAAATATCTATTGCAGCTTTCCAGATGTCAGGGTGACATCGTCAAATTGCTTGTTTTATTTAACAAATGGTCCAAAACCTAAAAATATTTGATTTTCATCCATATATAATATAGAAAAACCATCAAATCATCACATTTGACATAAACATTTAATTTATTATTATTATTATTTTTTATAGGGGTTAACTTTCTGTCAGTCAACAAATCGATTAATCACCTCATCAGTTCATCTCTAGAATAACTGTAGAGACCTTAAGTTACCATAAAGACAGAGATATGTTAATACTGTAGTTTCTGTCCTTGCTTTAAGAAAAATAATAGAAAATAACCTTTACAATGGTCTGTCTTTACTAAATACATTTCAGCAGCAGCACAGGTTGAATCATATGAAGTCTTAATTTGCCTATTTTTGGATCTTTAGAGCTTGTAAAGTGAAGGGAGACACGTTTATGGGCAGCAGAGACTGAAACCAAGCTGTCTTTTGATTTCGATATTACTTCAGTGTACAACAGACCATTGCAACATATCGAAGGTTCAATATCTAGCAAGGTCTGATTTAGTTTAATTCCCACTCTGGAGTTATCGTCCTAAACCAGTTGAAATCCAATTTAAAGATAAACGTCACCCTCTGGAAATCTGTCTAATGTGGTCATTTTAACTCAGACAGTCATTCGACAACATGTCAATTGTTCATTTAATTAGCAAACTGGTGCAGGCTTTTCCTCCGAAGGTCAGATGGCAATCTATCCATGTTAAATGTTTCCCAGTTAAAGAAATTGATTAAATATCCACAGGATGCACAGCGCCAAACTGATCCAGTCGACACATTTTCTCTATCTCGTTCTCTTTCTCACACGCACAGACACGCAGAGGCCTCACCGTGTGATTGATATGGCTTATTCACTACTGTTGTCGTGGTTCAGGCGACAATCGCTCTCCTTCTCGTGCACGGTTGGCGTTGCCAGCATCGCGCATTAATCTCTGCCACTTTCACAGGCCACCAGCTGTTGTGTGCAAAGAGAGAGAGACATGGCTACAGAGGATGTGTGTTCTTTAATTAGATGATTACATGGCACATACATCATATAAACGCTACCCACACGAAACCAGTGGACCGCAAATGGATTTGAATGGATAATCCATGTAATCCACTTCTCCATATAACCACAGTCATTATAAAGAACATGGTTGGCTAAATGAGTGTAATTAAACAAGGCCTGACTCATCAAACTGTCCCCAATAATTATGTCTCTGTCACACAGCTTTTAATGTCTGAATATTTAAATAACTTTTTTTTTGCTTGTGCTCACTGAATGAAAACCACAGGGTGAAAGAACAACAACAGGAAAAAAATGTTATAGATAGTACTAATGTTGTGATGTAATTTTTCAGTACACCCAAAAAGCTGTATAAGATGAAGCTGTGAGTCTGCTGCAGATCCTTTATCTGTTCAGCTACCATGCCTGGAAATGGAGTTAAATTAGATCAGTCTGTGCTTTAACGTCGCATTCGCTGCAATGTGTCAAGAGCGTGTAGGCTGAGCAGCTTTACATTGTTGACTGATGTAAGTTGATTATGTTTATGACAGCCACTCCCAGCCACTGTCGGAGCAGCTTTAAGCTTTCAGGTGTCACCAAGCCTGATAATGTCCTCTTTACTCCACACGTTTAAAAGCAGGAAACAGTGGAGGAAAGACCGATCGACTGAAAATAGCACAAAGCACATCGTTGCTTAAGACTCTTATCTCTCAGATTTCAGTTTCTTAGTGATAGTATATAATGATATAATCTTGTACATTTAATATTTCTGGGTTTTGGACAAAACAAGCCATTTGATTGTGGCACATTTGGTTGTATGATTGGCATTTTTGTCTACCTTCTGACATTTTATGCACTAAATGACTAATAGAAAAAAACGCAGTTGACAGATTACTTGAAAGTGTAATCCTGAGTAACCACAGTAGGAATATTTTCATTTCAGATAGCAGAAATAATCTGACTCTGCAGGGTTTCTGTTTAAAGATGTCCTTGCACTGCCAAATGTATACCAAACCTTGCTGTGCTACCTGCCTTTTGATAATTCTCACCCTTTTCATCCCACGCTTAATATGGAAAGCTACATCATTAGTGTATACAGTGGCCTTACCGCCTGACTGACCTTGTAAAATAGTCTCTCTGTGGCAAAATGGAGGTGTCATCATACCAGATGCCACACTGATATTGATGAGGATTTTTCTCCCTGTTTTTCTCTGTGTTCACTGTTTGAGTGCTCATTTGTTTGCTGCGTTTGCTCGTGTGTTTGGTGTGTGTGTATTTGTGTTTATGTGTGCAAACGTAGCTGTTTTCAACTTGATCCCGGTGGGGCTTCGTGTGGTGGCCATCCAGGGCGTCCAGACCAAACTCTATCTGGCAATGAACAACGAAGGCTTTCTCTACACCTCCGTAGGTCACCGCACACTCACAGACACACACCGTCACCAGCATAACGCCATGATCATCATCATCATCATCATTATCATTACGGACCATTGGAGACTAAAAACTCCTCTTTTGGTCAGGCTGAGTAATGAAGCAGCAGCTCTCAGTGTGACCAGTATCATTATCATCCTATCATCGCATCAATACTTTAACTACAGTGTTGCTTTGTGAGTCAGCTGCCACTGGGTATTATAATCCAGTGTCTGAGCCTCCCTTATCTATCTACTGATACTGTGACTTCTCGGGATTGATTTCAGTTCATCCTCCAGCCTCCTTTTTTGTTTATCTCCCTTTAGTCATTCTTTTGATAGGAAGATTACTGTGTCCATTTACACGCGGCTCCTGAAATTTGTTTTTTTGCTTTTTCCCAGCGAGATTTACACATACATCACCGCCGTACATCGCATAGGTCAGATGGCAGAGTTGGCCGCGGTGCAGTGCACTAAGTGCCTCACTTTAGCTCTTGATCGGCAGTGGTGGGCGGCGTAGAAGCAATAACAAAAAAGAATCAACAAAAATAACACGCACTCCCAGCAATCCAAACAAGGCTGCGAGATGGAAAGATGAAAACTAACAAAGAGGAAATAATAATAAAAAAAAAAAAACGACTCACACCTCTAAGTAATAACAAGCATGGTGCTACGCCTGGGCAGGCACGTAGGCCACCACAATATCTGGCTCGACATGTCCAGTCTTAGCTTCAGTCATAACACTCATATCACTTATCTCATCGTCTCAACTGATATTAAAAGCAGAATAGAAACACACAAAATATTTATAGATACATACACACAAAGCACATCTTAATCTATTTTAAGATCATACACACTCTAAACTTAATCAAAATTCATACAAGATTAATGGATGATGGAGGGAAAGAGCGTTCTTTCTGTATCTCTCCCCCGGCAACCTGGGCACCATCTTTCTCTCAGTGGGCTGGTTGGTATTCAAGGGAGTAGCTGGTTGCTATGGAGATGCAGGAATAAGGAAATGCAAATGTCAGCTGTCCTAAGTTGGTGCAGTTTGTTCTCGGAGACCACAGCCTGGCCGAGATAATGATTCAAAGAGCAGACCCACTGATGAATGAATACACTGATGGCAATATGGAGGAATGATTGAAGACTTTTTAATGGAGTTGCCATTACACACTCATACGCTCTGTGACTCTGCTCCGTCTCTGCAGCTAACGCCCCCCCTCCCCACCTCTCCCTGTCTTCTTAATCACCTTTTTTTATGATTTGTTTTAATGTCTGTCACTCTCCCCTCAGGAACATTTCACCCCGGAGTGTAAGTTCAAGGAGTCTGTGTTTGAGAACTACTACGTCACCTACTCCTCCATGTTGTACCGGCAGCAGGCCTCCGGTCGGGCCTGGTACCTGGGACTCAACAAGGAGGGCGGAATCATGAAGGGGAACCACGTCAAGAAGAACAAGGCCGCTGCACACTTCATACCGAAACCACTCAAAGGTAAGAGGAAAGTGCTGAGATGGCACCATCAGAGGTGAAAAAGCATCATAAAGACATGGTATAATGAGACATTATGTAAGACATAAACATTAAAATTACACATTGAAAAATTATTGTGGAAATAGCACAAAAACTGGACACTACCTGCTCAGCACAAAAATGACCAGCGTTACCCGGCAACAGACCAAAACAGAGCTAAGAGGAGAGTGAATATTGGATTTACATTCGTCAGATGGACACAAACACATCTCCAGATGAATACCAATGTTGCTGTGTGTCTGCTGGGTGTGTAAACAGGCAAGACGCTTGATTTATATCCATGTTGCATCACCGCTTGTTTCCGCTGCCTTTAAGGCCATCACCACAAGTTATTGAAGGTTTAAGGAAAAAAAAACAAATTGATACCTTTCAGACAGAATAATTTGTTTATCATCATTTTTTATAGGCCATTACCTTAAAGCTTCAAATTTAGTGTAGGATTGCAGGAATTCCCCTTTTAGTACAGTACAGACAGAACTTCGGTTCTAAAACCGGAAATAATTAGACTGCTGATACAAAGCAAACCTCCTCTTCATCTACACGCTGGGGAACTAAATGTATTTAACTGCCTGAACAAGATGTGCATACCAAACCTGACCCTTTCAGTTAGACGAACAACTTTAATTAATAATTTATTTAATGATTCCTGTCTTGTGTGTCCATCTGTGTGTGTGTGTGTGTCTGCACAGTGGCCATGTATAGGGAGCCCTCCCTCCATGACCTGACATGACAGAACTCTCACGGTCAGGCAGCGGCACGCCGACCAAGAGCCGCAGCGCTTCGGCCCTGCTGAACGGCGGAGGGAAGTCGCCCAGCAACAATGACTTGTCCTAGCCCCCAACCCCTCACACCTCACGCACACACTCACAGACATACAAACAGACACACACAAACACACATACACACTCACACACACAGATCTCAGGCCAACACGCCCACACATCAGGCTGGTGAGGGGTTGGAGAAGGCAAGGAGGGAACAGAGGAGGACAGGAAAGTGTTCTTCCACTTAACGGAGCCCACTGTGACTGACTGTGATGTAAATAAATCAAGGACAATCAATCTGTCTGGCTCCGCTGCTCTGGTCTGCAGATGGACAGGACCTGTGACTACTCTTCCTGCTGTAACATAACCAGAGAGAACAAGGGAGGGAGTGAGAAAGAGAAAAGAGGGATGGCGAGAGTCAGTCAGTCAGTCACATAGTCAGATAAACAGACTGTTACAGAGAACCAAAGAGTCCAAGTATTAAGTGTAGTGCAGTGAAAAGGCAAGTGGCAAGAAAGTTAGAGTGACAAAGGAGGGAAGTCTTTATCTATTCTACCGTATGCTATGTTTACACAGAGCTCATGGGGTTAAGTCATATTTTTAAAAATGATGAACGTATTCCTTGTACACATGTGAGGACTGATCATTTGTTTGCATGCAGGTGCGCCTGTGTGTGTGCGCGTGTGCGTGTGTGAGTGGTCAAGTACGCGCCGTGCTTGCAGTAGGAGTGTTGTGTATGTGTGGGCAAGTGAGAGCAAGTGTGTGCGCACACATGTGTCTTGGGGGCGGGTAAGGTAGGCGTGGGATTTTACCTTTTTAAGATCTGTTGTATATCAGACAAACCTCCTGAGGGCTTTAGCAGGTTAAAATAAGGTTTACTGTATATGCTTCCATGCTTACTTCTTACAAGCAATGCTGTTGTTTATCTTTCCGTTTGTTGTTGTCGTCCCTTGCTGTTTGTTTGTTTGTTGTTGCATGGAAGCTTGTGGACCTCTGCTCAGTAGCAGCATGCTGAAGGTCCTTTTTTTCTGGTTTTACGTGTTCCTGACCAAAAGAGAACACTAGTGAGCCAATAGTGTCGTACCAGAACACTAGTGAACCAATGGGAGGGAGGGTGTGTGAACACGACTGGACCAATAGTATTGCACCAGAACATGAGTGGACCAATGGTGTTGGACCAGAACCAGAACCAGTTTAACCAATGGGAGCACAGATTAACTTAATATTTTGGTTCCTGCCGTGGAAGCAAATTAGAAATGCACTAAATAAACTCTTTCTAAAGAAGTTAGAAGACTGTCTCGTCTTATTTTGTTGATTTATTTTCCACAGTCTGCGCCTGGTTTGATGTCAAATGCGGTGATTCTAGTTTACTGTGTTCATAGTTCATGTTCATACCACCCTCTTGTGCAGAGAGTTTTAGTTTTATTTGCTTTTATTTTGTCTAAGCAAATAAAACCAAAACCAAATAAAACATCTGAGATTTCTGCGACCTCATCATAACATTGGTGGTGTTTTTTTGTGAAGAAACATACCTATAGAAATGTGATGGTATCTGATTTTTTTGTTTTATAATGATTATTAATAATACGATAACATATACTTCCTCTATATTGAAGGAGAGAGAAATCTTGGAGAGAGATATGTCAAACACTGGGAATATAAGATTTATTTAGCCTGTTTACCACTAGACATAAGTGAGAAAAAATTTTTTGTGTGTATTTTTTGTGACCCTTTCAATTTTTCAAGTATAATTGTGTTTCAATTTATAGACAGCAATGCAGAAGAACTTGTGTTATTTCAAAAAGTCTTGTTTGGCTTTAATTATGAAATGTGTTCACACTGGAAAAGTCAGAAAGCATACTCAAAAATGTTGGCATGTATTTTAAAAACACTTGATTTTGGGGTGTTTATTCTTCCACAGTGTGACGTACTGAAGGGAAAAGGAAAAGCTGCTCACACCTGAAAAATCCAGAAAACTGATTGTGGATGGTGGTGAGACCTTTGTAGAAACCCATAAAGTACTGTATCATTGGTATACATTTCTTGCACACCAACTGCGAAAGTATGGAATTTGGACACCACAAGAAAATGTTTAATTTCACCACAAGATGGCGCTTTTAGTTCAGAGCCATGAGTTATGCTGGGAGAACGTACCAGGCTCAAACAAATGCTCCAGTGTAGATGTAGATGTAAACATGTAAAAAAAGAAACAAAATCAAACAGTCATGCAGACAAAGCTTATTGGTAAAATGATCTTTTACTCCAACATGAGTGTGAGTTTGTTCATATCTCTGTGATGAACGGGGAAAGCAGACACAGGCAGTTATCCTCAGATGGTTGTGCTAAGTGGGGTGCTAATACTGATTTCCGAGACATTTGTGTATTCACAATATACAACAAGATAAAGTGCAAAAGGCAAATAGGACAAAAATACACTTAGACTGGTTAAAAACCAACACTTTCACATTGCAATAATAAACATTTACTCATTGGTTTCAGGAACAGTGTCATACTCACTATGCTTTGCTAAGGGTTTAAATACACCTCACAAAATGTGGGATACTTATCTCACTAATAAAGATAACTTAATGTAATAATATTAATTTCCTTACTTTAATTTTTCATTTTCATTTCCTGTAGAAAAGGAATAAATTCAGTGGGTTTATATAGGAAGTCTTGCCTGTAACTCTGAACTCACAGTGTTGATGAACCACACTCTCCCTTTGCTATGCATTTCTATGAAATAATCACATTTTCACTTTCTGCAGCCCTGTGCAAATGTAAACACATATGCAAACCCGCACAAACATATATATTTCATGTTCATAATGATCCACATTAATACTGTGCTGGTATCAGTCAAGTCTGTCATCTTTACTGTGATTCCTCCTTTTTCCTAATAGGTTAGAGGAGGGAGGATTGTGCTTGTCCTCCTCCCCCTTTTTTTTTTCCTCTTCTTCTTCTTCGTCTCCATCTTCTTCTTCTCAGTGCCAGTGTTCTTGCTCTTCATCTGTTTCTTCATTTACACACCTTCCAGTCACAGCTCAGGTTTTTTGCCTCTCTCCATGAATCCATGAGTTGATCCGTCTATGTTCAGTTTAAGTCCCTTTCTTTGACTCCCACTCCTGGTAACCGTAAGACGGCACAAGGTGAGGAAAACGTTTCTATTTGTCTTGTCACACACACACACACACACACACGCACACAACACACACACACACATACATACACACACGAACAACAGCAGTCTTGTGATCAGAAATTTTAATCTGAATGAAAAGAGACACACACTCTACCTTTGCCTTTTGCATGACGTTCCCCTTGGAGGAGGCGTAAAGAGACGGAGGGCGCTTCCGAAGCTCAGTTGCTGAGTTGACAGGCACGGTCTCATTGTAAACCTTTTCAACCTTACTGCCCTGTGCCTGCACACAAACACACACGCAAACACAATTGTCACATTTCACTAATTTAAAGGAAAAGTTAGATTCGATTGAGAAATTGATCAAGATTTGAGAAATACATTTATTTGCTTTCTTGGGCTATTTCTTGGCTTGGAGCAGTAACTTTATGTCCTGTCATCGTTCAGATTACGTTCATCCACTGATTAAACAAACAACATATATATCATGTTAATTAGTGAGCTTTAAAGGTACTGGGTCAGGTACATTTTGTTTTACCTTCCCGCTTCCACTCATTATGCTAATTAGCTGCTGGTTGTACCTTCATAGTAAGAGAACAGACATGTAAATGGTATCAACTCTCTCATCTAACTCTCAGTAAGAAGCCAAGTAAGCGCATATATACAATATAATGAGATATACTGTGATCAGGTCTGCCACATCACAGCACTTCAGGCAGGATAGATGTCTAAAACCTCTGAATTTCTCTTATTAGTTTATAGTTTTATAGGGAAGAGCATGTCAGATGTAGCTGCCCACCTTGATGCTGATCCTGGTGTCAGTGGGCGGACCCAGTGCTCCACTAGCCAGTGACTTCTTCAGGTTTTCTTTGACCTCTGTCAGTCTGAGCTCCAGCTCCACCCTCTCCTCCTCTTTCTGTTTACACAGCGCCTCCAGCTTGGCTAACCGCTGTTCCACACCATGACCTGCACACACACACACACAGACACACACACACACACTTGTCATGAGTACTCCTGTGTAGCTGAAGTCTAAACAGTGCCGTGTGTGTGGTTTGTCTCTGACCTGTGACGCTCTTCATCTCCTCCTTCACCTCCTTCTTCTCCCTGCGGAGGGAAATCAGTGCATTTCTGAGCTCTTCCTTTTGCTTCTCCAGCTCCTCTTTCTGTGTCAGGTAGCGTCGGGCGTCCTCCTCTGCACGTGTCTTCCCATACCGTCCATACTGATTTACGTCTAACAGAAGACACGGCAGAATAAGGAAGAATTCTGGTTTATGATGTGAAAAAAGTTATTGAGGACTATTCGCCTTGACAAACTTCGTGTCACCACAGTCATGGTCAAAGGAAGCATGATGTCACAAACCTTTTGATCATTTTCAGCCACATTTTCCGCCATATAAATTTTCTACTCATTTATGAAATGAAAGGAAACTCACTGGAGGCGTGTCTCTTGATGGCGGCCTGTTGTTCAGTTTTTTCAGAGTCCCTGCTGGAGAATGAGGCATGACGTCTCACCTGGCCGGCTCTGCTCTCAACATCTGCCTCCTGTAGGAAAAAAATTTTTAGAATATACACTATTTCTAGGGACCCTTTTATTTTTATGCATCTATACGTATTTTAACTAAAAGTGTGCAGTGAAAGCCATAATGGAAAATTTATATGTGTCATTGAAGATAAAGCTGAACATGACAGGAAGATGAGAGGATGAGTGGTGAGAGCACAGAGGCAGATTAAGAAAGCTTTGGCAACTCCAAGTTTAATGAGATTGTATTTTATCACCGGGACCTCACCGCAACGCTTTCATAGACCTCGTCATATGTTCTGGAGTCTGTCGAGGCACTGCTGGAGGAAGCAGCAGTGGTAGTGGCCCATCTAAGAGGGAAAAAAACAGAGGCAGAGACAGATGTATTCAGGAAAAAAAAAGAAGCTATAATAAGAAACAGAAAACTCCAGATAAATACACGCAGAAACACACAAACATATACTGTAGGAAGTGACTCACAGGAAGGAGTGCCTGGCAGCGTGCCGTATGTCAGTGAGCGTATCCACGTCAATGTAGTCATAGTGCAGCTCTTCAGGGAGAGTGGCGCTGCCGGTCTCTGCAAACAACACACCCAGCCAGCGGCCCAGATCCTCTGAGCAGCTGGCCTGATGGACACACATACACACACACACACACACACACACACACACACACACACAAACAAAGCTATTTGGTTTCCAGAAAAATGTAGGTGTGTCATCCCTAGAGGAACATGTCATCTATAAAAATAGTCATGGAAAGCAAACCAACCAGCCAACATTAAATCTCCTCTGCCAGTTAAAATGTATGTTTTGAAACCACAGTTTAGTACCTCTAAAGATGCTAGTTCGCTGCCTGCCTGCAGGATGCAGAAGGAGAATGGATGTTTGGGACCGAGGCCGCCTGGCACTACCTCTGCACCTTTGAGCGGTACCACAATGACCGGAGGCCGGTGGTCCCCGGGGTCCTTCTGCAGGTACAAGCTCCCATCTCGCACCACGCACCAGCGCTCCTTCCAAGAGCCGCCCAGACACACACTGAGGAAGCCTGTAGAGACAGAGAGACAGGAGTGTAAAAGTGGTGAAAAGATAGCAGGCGTGTTTAGTTATATTCATCTTAAGTTAGTTAAAAGTTCTAAAAATATATTTTTCTATGCTGTACAACATTCTTTTTCTTTTTAACTTATGACTGTAATTTTTATTGCTACTTTTAGGTGTTGATTTTTACTGCTGTTTTTACGGTGTAAACCAGGACCGCTTGTGAAATATGGCTTCTGTTTCTTGATGTGTTTTTTTTTCTGATTGTAATATATATATATATATATATATATATATATATATATATATATATATATATATATATATTTGTCCAATTCAACAAAACACAATTTTCATGAAGCATGTACAAGGATTTTACAGCACAATGGTGTTAAAATGTTAGACTGCACAAAAAAAAAGCAAACTAACCAACCAGGTAGTTAATTAACCAAATAGCTTCTTGATCAGTTTGTGTCCTCACCACAGCGTGGGTTGTCATGGTGACCAGAAGATGAGGCAAGCTCTCCCGGTAAAGGAGGTTTCCGTTTCGAGAAAGTGATGATCCGATTGATTTTCTTCCCTGCTGCTCGGCTCATCGACCCTGTCAGCTCCGAGAATGCTCCGCGCTTTCCCCTGTCTGAAATCGAACACATCCTGGTCAGACTGTGCTTCGTCTGACACTGTGGTCATAAAGTTGAGGAGCACTTGATACACACTATCAAGTGAGACTGGAACATTACATAATGTACAACCAATAAAAAAAGATATTGTTGCCTTGTCACCATAGTAACTTGCTGTGTTTGTATTACATTAGTGGTTTCTAATAAACAAAATCCACATTTTATCATTAAAGCAAATATATGGAAGTAAAACTGCGTGTTCATACTGCATACACCAGGTGCGGCAGCACTCCGTCCACCCTGCTTCCTATGATGTCAGTGGAACACAATCACAGGAAGAGGACAGGAAGGATGTCATATCTGTTCGCGCCTCACTTCCTGTCTCTCCCTCTCTCTCATGTCTCTTTAGGTTCAGAGCCACTTGGCCAGTAAACAGGCTGTAACAACACTGAAATAACATAACTGTGTTTGACCTATATTATGACCCAACATCAGGGATCCCCTGGTTTGTCCTTCCTGATTTTGTGGATAGATAAACAAAAATAGAGTAGGTGTTTTTGATCAGACTCTTAAAAGGATGTGTATGTATTTGTGGATGTGTCTCCATAAGTACTTGTAGTGAGGACACTTATACTAATAGTAGCACTTTTACACAATAAAAATGTATCTTTAATATTGCATTTTTTTATGAACAACAAGGCAATTCATTTAAACAGAACTAGAAACTACAACTTCCAAAGATGAATCAACACTTCTCACAACAGTTTAAACAAGAACTGAAGAGAAAGAGAGATATCTTTGATGACTAACGTATGATGACTAACTCTGTGCAGTTACAATAATTAATCCAATTAAATATGGTACTAGCAAAAATCTGCCCATCATTTACCAGACTTCACCGTTAGCTTCTGGGATCATACTTGGAGGTGTGTGTTTGTGTTCCAGTTGGCAAAAACTTTATTTACATTTCCAAAGAATGTGGCTGAGGTCTAATTTATTCATTTCACCCATATCCTAGTCCTGATCTAACCAAGTGGGTGAGGGAGGAGTAGGTAGAAGTGAACAGTCCTAAAACCAGTCCTGTCTCGTTCTACATCTATGGTTTCACTTGGAAAAAAGCCACATTCATGAACATAAATATGCTTCTGCCGTTTCACTGTGACAACTTAATGTGCACGAGAATAATTTTTTCTGTTGTATGTTAGTCTGTTGCATCCCTTAACTCGTTTCATTAAGACCAAAAACAAGTAAATAATTACAACTTCATCCATAATTGCCAGCTTATGAAAGAACACCTACTCAGTGAATCAGTGGTGTCCCTTCCTGGTCCCTGTGTAGAGGACTGGATGTCTGCCGTTGGCCCGCTGTCGGAGTCTGATGCCTGCCGGTCACACTGCAGTACCTGGCAAAGGCACAGTGAAAACCTTTGTTACTTCTCTTTCCTCATAAAAGACAACAGGAACGTTTCATATAAACATGGACAGTATATCTATCCTCTTATCCTTCCAGTAAATCTATCTTTGAACAAGCAAAATCATGGCAGCTAAAATGACACAGATTTTTCTTCAAATATAGTTTATTGACTTTATGTATTTTTAAAACGGTTCTGCCAACATAGGGTGTAACTGCCATGTCACCATGCATTTAGCCCGCTGGCTCTGCAGCTGTGCGCCAAAACTTTGTTGAGGGTATGAAGCTCTTTGAAAACTTGCCAGCTCAGCAACCGCAATAATGTCACCTCATTCACTGCTTGTAACCAGAGGCCAGAGGAACAGTTGTGTCATGCGTGGGCTGGAAGAGGTGAAGTCAGCAACAGACAGCGAAATGTAAAAACTAGAGTATAGACTCAGATGGAAACACACCTCAAAAGATGAAGAAATATCACAGTAAAATAAAATGCAACTTTCAAACCGGCCCAGGAAGCCCTCATTTGGACTGAAAATTCAAGATTGGCAAAGATACAATCAGAGAAACACACTCACGTGTACACACACCTTGTCAAGCTCCAACTTCCTCTGTATAATGGGAGAAGTGGATCCATCCAGTCCTTCAGTGTTGCTACTTTGGCTGCCAACATCTTGCACCACCTGGTTCCAGAAAAAGAAAACTCTGAATTCTCAAGTCTCAACCATATTTCCTTGTGTCTACCACCCACCCCCCTTGACTGTCTAAACACCAGCCCTCTGACATAGCAAACAAAGGTACCTTGAGCCACCTCTGTGCCTGCTCTTTACTCTGAACAGCCAGGACGAGAGCTTCGCCTCCGGGCAATGAGAAGCGCAACTCATGTCTCTTTTTCCGGCCTTCCTTTGGGACATAGATGACGTTGCACAGATTCAGCGGGAGCTCTGTGTGGGGAGTGCTCTCTTTGATGCTCTTATAGCACTGTAAAAGCAAGATATAGAGAGACTTTGATGTACCATTTCATGCTATTTGATGCTATTTCAGTTTGGTGCTAAACTGTGACTTCTGAGCAATGCCATTTCAAGGCAGCAGAAAAACATTTTTTCCATGTGAAACTAAATGAAAGCTATATCATTAGAGCATCTTGCATCCCTTTGAGAAAGCATTTGCAACTATTGTACCTTTTAGTTAATGCAAACATCCAACTAGTCCCTTGTGAAGTTAATGATACATATGAAAAGTAAAACAACACAATAAGTCTCAGATTAAGCCACTCTCACTGACATGATTGATGAGGGGGGAAGCTGTAATGTCTCACACTGTAGCCTGATAAATTATCAGTGCTTTGTTTAGAGAGGTCCAACTCATCAAAACATGTTTTACTGTTGCTGTGCATCAATCAATAAGGGAATGACTAACACACTATATATACATGATAGTTATGATAGCCTATATTTCTATGTTAATTTGTAATAGAAATATAAGTAATTCTATGTTTACTAGTTCTCTTTCAGTCATGTATTTATGTTTTAACCATTCATTAAATGCATTCCAACTGCTGACTCCTTTGTCAGGAAGGATGATCACCTCACTGTTTTCTGGAGACACTCATTTGCTGTTTGTGCCTGAAGAAGACTGACTAAAATGTTCCACAGCAACAGTAAAAACAAAAAAACAAACATTATGGAAGCCAAGAACAGTGTGGAAATTCTTTGCCATGTTATCTCCTTTTTGGTCCAGCATCTGTTGAAGAGTTTTTTGGATGCGCATACCCTTTTCCCTAAATAAGACCACATTACATTAGATCCTTGGGTTTGTAATAAATGCCCAGTTTTTCAATATTACCTCAAATTAGTGGCTCAATTTACCTGAAGTTTGTTGTCTCGGACAACGACTAGCTGTTTGGCCCACTGGCCAAAACGTTTCTTTCGCAGCAGGAAGGCACAGATGCGACAGTCTCTAACTGGTCCATCAGGGCTCTCCTCAGCCGTCCATCTCTGAGGTTGGTCCCGCCCCTTGGCCTCCTCTTCCTCTTCTTCATAAGACTCATATGAGCTGCTCAGAGCATCTGAGTCATTGTCTGAGCACCAAAAATAACATAAGTGATTAATTTACAAAAAATGTGTACATTTGAGCTGCTTGCATGACTTAGATAAGGTTGACTAAGGTTGACAAGACAGTGCAGACTCACAGGAGTTTATGGGAGGTCCATTAATCCTTGTGATGGGGTAGTTATTGTCTGCATCTTCATAGTATGCATCCTCCACAGAGTTCCTAGAAGCTACAGAAGAAGAGCAGAAGAGTCGAGATGAGATAAACAACATGGGAGAAAGAGGAAATGTCTAATAACTGAGTTGATTACAATTACTTAAGAGCAAACTGTGTTTTTTGAGAGTTTGTGCGTGTACAGAACTGTTCATGTTGGTGGTAAAGTACTGAGGGGTGGATCCAGGATCTAAAGGAACGGCCTCTTCATAGTAGTCATCAGGAAGGGGGGTGGTCGGCAGAGGAGGGGGTGTGTCAGTCGGTGTCTGGGATGAAAGTTAAACCAGGAATTAGTGATTAATTAGTCACGAGGACAAGAAGGGCAGATGGACAAACAGGTAGATACTGTAGACGACTTACAGATTTATTAGGATGAGTCTTCTCCTCTTCCTCTTTGTGCTCTTTCTGCTCCACTGGAGATGCACTGAGCATGTGCAAATCACAGTCTGGTGGACAACAGTAATGTTTTCATGAATACAATAAATAGCTGCAACACTGTTTTATTAAATTACACACTGCGTAGATGTTGCAGTGTGATGATCGGAAATATGCAGTACTGGTCATTTCTACATAAAACTTTACAACGCTGAACTGGTTAGAAGGTGCTTTGAAGGTCTACTCACCAAAATCTTCAAACAGAGACTCTACAAAGCTGGTGCCGTTGCCATAGAGACAGCTGTTCATGTAGACGTCTGATCCATTGACTGTGGAAGATAAATTAGGGGTTAGAAACCAGATCAAAGTTAAAGGTTAGGATTGTGGTCTGTGCTAAGGTCGGCAGAGTCAGGATCACGGGAGTGTGCGTAGAGGCAGCAAATAGGCAAGTGAGCGCTCAGAGAGTATCAATACTGAACAATCTGCATTTTTAGACACATAAATCGTGTGGAGACCTCAGTCAGACAGCGAGGGAGTGCGGATTGGAGCTTGTAAATCTTTGCACCAGAAGAACAAAGATAACTGAGGTCATGAAATGCGTGTGAAAGTTTGCCAAACCTCACAGACTTTCTGGGAGTGTTTTAGGGATCAGGGTGAGAAATAAATCCCCCAAAGTATTTCGCTGTTAAAATCTGAACTGATGTGGGATATGCTAATGTGCTGTGTAAAAACCCCTGAAAAGTGAGTCAGGGCAGGGCAAGCACGGGTCCATTCAAACAATTATGAGGATGTTACGTTACGATGAAGATGTTTTGCTCTTGTCCCTTCTTTGACCTCCTCTAACCATCCTCTTTAACTTTACATTTCATTATCCTCTTACCTAAATCATTTTATCCTCCCTGACATCCTCTATTCTCCCAGATAAACAAGGACCTACTGTAAAGACCTCAGTGAGAGTTGATGTCAGAGACTGCATTGTGTCGCATGTCTCTAACTACGCATACTACGATTACTGCGCTGTATCTCGCGCAGTGTTGTGCAGCTGCCGTATGGATTGCTCATGGCAGGAATATTTCCCCATTGCATAAGGGCGAGTTAGAGAGAAATGCATCCTTATCCCTGTAAACACTGTTGTACTGACCCTGCACACATTGCTCAACTTAAAAGTGCTTCGGTTCAACTGCTGTGTCGCACTGAATTAATGTGAGGCCGGATGCGGACGAAAACCGCAAGCACGCTCAGTCAAATTCCATTAGACAAATAAAAGTCGCCACTGTCATTTGTAGTTGTTCCGCATACTGTGACTTACTTCTTCCTGTTAGACTTTTTACAATTGTTTTCTTAAAGGACATACTGCACTATTTCTGCTGTGTCAAACCTGCAGTAGCTTGAACTTAAGAGCTGTTTGTGACCTTCTGATCTGAGAAGACTAAATTCAAGCACAGTGAAATGACAGTACAAATGAGTTTTTATAAGGTAATGGAATTTAATACTTTGGTTGCAATGCAATCACCCATATAAGAAACTTTGATAGTTGTTTTTGTGTTGTACAAGGGTTCATGAAAGTTACGCCATCTGTAAAAGCCCATCAGCAGGAGTACAATTGGTGCAAAACTATTATTATGCATCCAAAATAAACATTGCCTTCATGGTTGCAGTGAATCAATTAAGTTTAAAATGGTATGTCACATCACTGCACCTAATAATACTAAAAGAAATACAGACCAGACAGGCTATGTACACTGTCCTCTCCATCTGAAACCTAATTCTGTACCTGACAGCTGCAGCGAGTCCAGGATGTTGCGTATGGAGGCCATCTTGTCGGCAGTGGCAGGACTGACCGTCTCATGGTCCAGCATCTTCAGCAGAGAGCCTAGCTCGTTCACAAGGCGCTCCATCACTACTGAAAACCACATAAAAAAAAGCATATCATTATAATTTCGCAGAATGTCAACATAATACTCATTGGCGTGGAGCACAATCATGTCTTTATGGGAAATCCCACATTGCAGACTCTAAGCATGGCTAAAATTCTTGCACATCAAATACTTATGCAAGGCCATTCAGGCAGGGACAAGCAAAACGTGCCGTTCACGAGGGGGCATGATGGCGGTTTGGAACTCAGCTTACCGCCTGTTGCAACAGCTGACAGAGAGGACGTATTTAACATCCTAACATACAGTATCGCCCTGTTCAGTACGTCCGCCTCCGAGTCAGCCTTTATGTTGATGTTTTCTGTATGTTCCTTTCTTTGTGCCACCACACATTAAGTCCCACTTTCGGGACATTTCGAGCTTTCTTTGAAAAACTGTTGTTTTCACGTTCGAGACCTAAATCCTATGTGTGTCTATGTGTGTATCTGTGAGTTTTGTTGACCTTGACAATGTTCCAAAAGCTCTGCCACACTCTCACACATCCTGCCGACAAAGGCAGGAGGAGGAGGTGAAAGAGGGGGGTTAGGGTTAGTCAGAGAGAAAAAGGAGGAGGGGGCAGGAAGCTTCCTTCCCTAAAGGAAATGGAGCCAAAGTAAAGAAGAGAATCTGTAGTTCCACCAGAAAGAATAGGATACGGGAACCAAACTGCCTGCAGAGTTTTTTTCATTCAGTTGATCTTTCATTCATAAGAGATGTCAGAAAGCTGTTTTCCACTTGTATTGTAGCGAATTTGGTTGACCTTTAATTAATTACTGGATATTGGCCACTAATAAGTGTTATTCCTGCCAGTGAACGCTTTGAGTTTAAGCTGCTAATTCCATTTCACTTTGGGTTTCAGTGGAAAGTTTTATTGTCCCACAATGACCCACGCACTCTTTGAGTGGCTTTCGTCTGTGCTGCCAAGAAAAATATTTTGGGGACACATTTAATCTTCTTTGGCATTAAAATTGTAAAATTTTAGCCAAAACACAGAAAAAATGACTGGCAGTTCAACAACACTTCAACAGGGATGTAGGAACATCAACATGGGACATAAAATTGTGTTTTCTTAAAGCCACTGTGCGGTCCACTGGGAAGGTCATCTTTTTGCATTTTCTGTTAGAATAATTCGAGGAAAAAAGCTTTTTCTGACCCTTTGCCTTTCTTACAGTCTGAAAAAAAACTTTTGATTTTCCATTGGGAAGAATTATTCTACTCTTCTTCTGTAGTGACAAGGCAGGTGTGTGTTAAAATGAATGTAAAAAAAAAAGTTTGGATGAAACACACTGCAAAACATGCTGTTCTTTTGAAAGAACTGGACCAAGGGTTAAGTTAAATAAGATCAAAACAATCTCTCTTTTTCTCACAGAGAGAGTGAGAGAAAAGCCCTCACTCTCTCACAGCCTCTTCCGCCGCCCACCCTACCCCACATTCTGACAATACTCTATTGTCTCCACAAGGGCCAAAATTAGATGACCACAATGGTCTGCGAGACCAGAGCAAACAATACAATGTCAGAAACTCCAACAAAAACAAAACAGGAACTAACACACATACACACACACAGACTGAAATGGGCGTGGTGCAACACAGCTGCATCGTCTCGATCCATGGGCATTCAGGGTTAAAGGATATATCTCCAGCAGCTGTGTGTGTGTGTGTGTGTGTGTAGTATTTCTCGGCCAGCAGCTGTGGTTTTCTGTCTTAGCTGTCGACAGAAGCTTCTCCCCACTCCTTCCTGATCTCAACTCTCTCCTCCATCCTACTGTGAGCCTCGCCTCCTCTTGCTCTCCGACCCCCCCCCGCCACACACACACTCTCTCTTTTTCCATTTCTCCCCATCCTGCTGTTTCTCCTGAACTCTCCCTCCCTCTCTGCTCAGACGTTTGATTCCAGATGTTTTGTCACCATCCCCAGTTTATTCACCATCTGAGAAGTTTCTCAGTTGACTGTTACTCAACATGCATTGTACTTAACTTCTCTGGGAAATGTCGCAACACGGGCGATAAAAACAGCAGAAGATTCAGTGTAATCTGTCTCAGTGTAAACAAAGCCAGTAGTGGGCCGATGGAGTTTGAGACCAGGCCTTTGGTCTATTTTCTGTTTCTTGAAGTCTAACTTTACACAGTCAAGGACATTCATTCATTTGCTCTCTCTCTCTCCATCGCTTTCTCTCTCGCTCATTCTCTCAGGGGGGACCAGAGGGTTCAGAGGCTGAGAATCAGCTGTTCTGGAGGCTTGTGGCCGGTCTCACCCACAGAGGGATCTTTGTAAAGCCCCCCTCACCCCCAATTCCACACATACAAACACACACACATGCACACACACGGCACACACATTAAGTCTTGTTTTCACTGATGGACACAGACATTCGCTTAACTCACACACACACACACACACATACACACACAAACACACACACACACATACACACTATTAATTGGCCTCTTAAACACATCATCCTATGCAGAGCAATCACACAGGCGTAAGAGATCTCTGGAAAGTGCGTGTGTGTGTGCTTTTACATACATATTTGCGTGTTTCCGCAGACAGGCTTGCCGGAGAAGGCCGGTCATGAGACCTGAGCCATGCGACTCTCATTTGACCTGATTTGGCATGTTTGGTTGCAGCTCAGAATAAAACAACTACTACTCACTGCTGCTGAGGCTGTTTATCTCACCACATAATGCTTATGGGCGGCAGGGTGACAGAGCAAAGATACTTTTCTCCTCCTAACCTGAGGCTTTCGCTCCCATCCATTACAGGTCTAACCCATCAATCACACCGATCCAAAACTGACCTCCTCCCTGACTCGCTTTCCCCATCTTACTGTAACCACCCCTCCTTTATATAACGCTTCGCTTCACACGACTAGGGGGGAATACATGACGGCATTGGATTGAAGATCCTGTTGTTTCCGAGTTATGTTGCCTGGGGCGGTTTTTTATCTGTAACAAGACCATTCAAGTCATACTTATGTGACACATACTTATGCTTGTCATGCTTTTTTCAAGTTGAAAGAGTACGAAGCTGCTGTTTTGCACTGCAGCACCTCTTCCTGCCTCCCCCACGCTCCCAGAGGCTGAAGTCCCACCAGATCACGCATTCTCCTTTCCACTCCTCTCCCTCTCTGATCATTTTTTTCTTTTGACTCTCTTCCCTCGTCTGCCTCCCTCCGTCCCTTCTCCAGACACCAATCCTCTTCACTCAGAGGTCATAGTTCAAGTCTTGGCAGCCCCCTCTGAGACAAAAGTCTGCTTCAGAGATTCAGCATCCCGCAATTCATTATTTTCGTGACAGCAGTTCGATGGTGTCACCGCTCGGCCGGGTTTAGCATTCATTCAGACACTTGAAAAAAGTCCCCGCCAGAACTAGACTGGCGAGATCTTAAAAAAGAAACAGCTGGATGAAAACAATAGTGGAATTCTCTGTTTTTCACATTCTTCCAGTATCTTATCACAGTCCTCGGATGATAAACAGAGGAGCAGACACTGTGCCACAGCATGAGGTTAACTTCAAACGCAGACTGTTGTGCTGTGGCCTCACCAGGTATGAGCCATCCAGTGAACATGGGAAGGCCACATCTCTCGGTCAACCAGCCCAACAAAGACTATTTTGATGAATGCTGGTGTGACAAAGAATCCCCTTTCTTCCAGATGAAGGAGATTTTTTTGGGAAATGAAAATATCGATGCCACTCTCATGTTCGCGTGATGAATGTGGAACTCCAGCCAGCGGCTAGGTAGCTTAATTTAACACCAGCGCTTGAGAACAGGGGAAAAACAGGAGGCTGAATATGAATATTTCCAAAAATATTAACCTCAAATGGCTGAATATGTAAAAGTGTTGCTTGTAGTGTTGAAAATGTGTGAAATAGGTAGCCTGGATCTGTCCACAAAGTAAAAACTCAGCCTACCAGCACCTCTAAAGATCAGTAGAAAAACTAGTCCTAAGCAAGGAAAGTGGCATTGATCTTCTCTTTTACATGAATAAGCACATTTTTCTCAAAATAATAAACCTTTGCTGGACTTTGTAATTTCTAAACTGATACCTCCTCATAAAAATGGCTCTGGTCACTATTTTTTGATGGAATATCTACATAATGAACAAATCCCAAGTACTGATCGAAATTACTACACCAGAAAAATCACACTTTGTTAATATAAACTATATATGCGTCACACACACACGAACAAACACACACGCCTGCACACACAGACAAGGACACACAAACACACCCAAACACTATTTTTCTATGGTTGTGTTTTTGTGACAGCGTTTTCCGGGAGCGATGCGGCGGCGTTGATGATAATACAACCCTCAGTTGGCCAAAACATGATCCAGTGTTTTTCCTGTTTGGGAGAAGAGTGTTATCACCGCCCCAGCTTAGCTTCCACCTCCATCAGCCCAACACGGTGACACGTACAGACCTGCTGCTTCAGATATCTCTGCCGCAAATGACAGAAACCAAAACAGTGAAAATGGGTTTTAAATTGGCAAAGCAATTTCCTTAAATATCATTTCAAATTAAATCACAACGGACTTCTGGACTTTCTGACTCTGACAGAGTGGGAAGAAGGGGATGGGATCACTGGGTGAGGAGGAGGAAAAGGGAAAAGGAAATGTTAGAGAACCGCGGTTGAGGTCAAGGCTCGTGACAGTTGTTAAACAGAGAACTGTTGTGTCAGTATGTGGGTGGACAAATGCAATGAATCATAGCTGTACAGCAGTGTAATCAAACCTGTTTCAGAGAACTGTGTCCAGTTTTGCATCCTTCTTTAACTCTGTCTTATTAAGGGCCATTTTATGTCCTCAGTTTCTGCAGATTTCTCCCATTTGCTGCAGCAGTTGCGATACTGGCGCGGAGCACGGTTATCAATTACTCCTGCTTTTTCCACAGTGAGAATATTTTCCTCCATAATGCACAGCTGCACAAGTGTTTTGGCCACAGAACACTTGCTGGCTATACTGAATTTGCTGCTTGTGTCTGAGCGTTTCACACAGCAGGCCCCCCCCTTTTTTTTTCATGGAAGGCATTTTTGCAGTAGGAAAAGCACACGTGTAAAAAATACAATAAATGATGGTTTCGGGGTTGTTTTACTTCTTTTTAATACTTTGAAAAAATCCAAATGTCTGCTGTGAAAGAGCGCCTACTGACAAACACCATGTGGCCTGATGTGCCCAGTGTCACAGCAGCGGTGAGTGGATGCTGTAACAGTTCACCCACAGTGCAGTCATTTAGTACTCAGCACTTACAAACATACATCATCATCACGATCGCACGATAATTATGAGCTGAACCCCTCACTGTTGATCAAAATAGACTGAAGCCTGCATTTGTGCTCGGGCTTTGAACAGCACTTTTGACTGACTTTCTAAAATTAGGACGAGCCATTTCTCTTACATCCACTTATCCTTCTATTTAAAGGAACTGACATCATTTTTGTGTGTGTGTGTGTAAATTCATATCTAAATGCCTCAATAATAGGGCCCTAATAGAGCAATTCCCTGCAGGCAACATGATGGGATGTTTTAACCAGGCTGTGTGAATGTTTCTCCTCCAAATGACTCTTATGGTCATTGTGTTTTTTTGTTTTTTTCCCTTAACACAGCCACTTGTGAACCCCTCTTGGCCAGATTGCCCTCTCAGCTCCATCACCTGGTGTCACATAATGGAGCTTCCTGTCTGCAGCAATGTAGCCTGGAGGAGGATGGTGTGTGTGTGTGTGTGTGTGTGTTGGTGGGTGGGGAGGGGGCTTTGAAACAGAGCGGCCCATTCACTTCCAGCAGCGCAGCTTCCAACGGGGCATTTTCTCTGTTGGTCTCTGATTGCATCACTCCACCTGAGCGAGGGTACCCTCCTCCATCCACACACACACACACACACACACAGCGCACCAACCGACGTAAAGGTGACATCACTCTCACGTTACTCCAGCATCAGGCGCGAGGCAGATAAACGGGCTGATGTTTCCATTCATATTTATTTCACAAGAAATCAAATCAAAATAAAAAAAAAATAAAATACCTCTGTTGTTTTAAATGTGAAATTATTTCTAATGTCTTCTTCTTCTTTTTTTTAAATGGTTTTTAATATGAATGATGAGGGATGTCTTAGTGTGTTTCTCCTGTTTGGAATAACACATGTCTCTCTCTCTCTCTATATATATATATATATATATATATATATATATATCCTATCCCTGTCTTTACACACCCATTTACATTTATGCCCATTTATGGAGTCTTCTGCTCAAAGTCTCCTCCGTGAAGTTACTGTGGCTCGGATTAATGCAAACAACGTGACATGAACAGAAACAGAGAAACAGAGAGGCTGACACTCACCGCTTTGGCGTTTGGAGTCCATGGATATCTCAATATTTATAGCTCGGGGTGGTTTTTTATTTCCACCGTTGTTTCATCTCAAAAAAAAAAAAAAAACTATAGAGAAGCGCCGGTACTTCACGTGTGTCCTCCGCAGACTCCCGCCGAGCTGTGCAGCCTCCGCGCGGCCGGCTGGCTCCGAGCGGCCGCTTCGCTTTATACCCGGACTCATCACCATCACCGGCTGCTCCGCGGTCCTAGTGCCGCTCTCACTGTGCGCGGAAAACCCACCGGGAGGATGTGATGCTTTAAAAGCCCAATGTGTTGCTCATTAGTGTTTTTATTTGCCTAACTAGCAGGGGTTTACCACACTGAAAGCGCCTCTCTACTTTATATTCAGAGGGAAATACTGCGATAGATTAATCTTGTGGACAGAATACATGATGGGTTTGTGAAGTATGATGCAGTTTTATATCTGTGAAGACTCTCAGTCATCCAGTTTACTGTAATTCTTAAGAGTTTGAGGAAAGTCACCTGGACTTGCTTGGAGTTCTTGGGGATTTTCTTCTTACCTACCAACTGAGCTGGAAAAGCCTCTTGGATGAGAGGCAAAGTGTCTTCAAGAACTTCAAGCAAGCCCAGACGACTTTCCTCAAACTCCTAAGAAGATGCACTTTTATAGATGAAACTGCCCAACAGTGTGCAAAGCTGTTAAAGTTTCCACTGAGCAGAGCTGGGCATCAGTCTTATTCTTTTCCGTCTGTGTTTTCATTATGCCCTTGTCTGTCTTGTTGTGTGCAATAGGACACTTATTAAAGTAGATTTTGTAAAAGGCTTAGATCTTGTAGCAATTTACCTCCAGTCTGGCTTAGTCCACATAGCTCAGGAAATGCTGCTGCCCTCTGACTGACACTATTAGGGCTTCATATGGGTAAATCTGACACACACACACATACAGAGAGAGGGAGTCTGTCACCAACACTTAGATGTTTTTCTTTCAATATAAGCATTTTCAGTTGCAGTTCCTACAAGCTTCATGCACCAAAAGTCCATGAGGGAGGTTTTTGAATGTGAATTCCATTTAAATAACTTAACCTGGTTACTCAAACACAGCATGTAACAGCACTCAGATCAGATGTTTATGTATTAAATGTGAATTTCTCTTGGAGATCAATAAAGTATCTATCTATCTATCTATCTATCTATCTATCTATCTCTATCTATCTATCTATCTATCTATCTATCTATCTATCTATCTATCTATCTATCTATCTATCTAAACTTCCCAACAGCTCCACTTTGACAGCATTAGTAAAATCAGCAATGACAATCAACTGATATGATATATAATAATGTGACACGACACTGAATGTTATTTTTCACACTGTTGGTACCTTTTGCTAATTTTACATATAATCATATTTAATGAATTTAATGAAGATCTTATAATTGTAATGAGTACTTTTTACAATATTTACCACTACTTTCACTACTCCATTAGTAATACCAAAATTATGGGTATACAATAGTGTATGCAGTTTATGACAGTTGTTTTTAACAGCAGGACATCATTCATTTACACAAAATTAATTTTTTCCTTGGGAATTAGTGAATAATTTTGCTTCCTCCAGCCTCTGAAATTAAAATGAAAAGATTTTCAGTATTTGGTTGAACAGGTCACAATCGGTGATGAGGGGACAGAAATTGACGTTGCTTTGTTTAATGGCATCATGGTCCAAAAATGTTGGGAACTGCTAGTCTATGGGGCAAACTATCAGATATTTGAAGGTATGCATGTACGACGCCTAGGTTTATTCATTTTTTGGTCTATTTGCTGCCAACAACTCATTAAGTTCCTCAGCAAGTATTCCTTGATTTTCTATGATTACTGTATGATGTAGCATGGTTGATCTTTGCTGAACACGGGGAGTGATTCATTTATAGCACATAACTGCAAATTACATTACCGCTTACAATGAAATTACAATGAATTTCAATGTTTACAGACATTCTTGGAGGAACCACCAGAATCCATCCCAACCATCATCGTGCACACTCCAAGTTAATGAAAAAGAACAATAACGAGGACAGTAAATAATAAAATAGTGACACTTGAATCATTTAATCAGAGGCTAAAGTGACAGACATGGGTTTGCAAATTAGAAATGTTATTCCAGTAAATCAAAATGTGTAAACACACACACACATCTCATGGTTTCAGTTCCTGCAGTAGGGAGCAACATTATTCCATCTTTTATATTTGATTACAACATGTTAGCAACAAACTACCCAGCAAGTTCTTACTGAATCCATTTCAGCTCACACCTGTTTTATCCCAAACTCAAATGCTTTCTTAACACGTTTTTTCTTTGACAGCCCTCAGCTCCTCATTAAACACTTGTTGTGAGTCTTTGCATCTTTCTTTGTTTGTCCCCTCGCACATTCTTTCCCTTGTGACTTCCTCCTTTTCTCCTTGTTTTTCTTCTCTCACTTCTATTTCCTTCCACCACTTCAGGATTCTTTGTCTCTTTATTCAGAGGGCTTCTGAATAATCACCCATGAAAATCCTCTATTAGTCATTGGCTGTAATCAAACACATACACACATGCTCACACAAACATGATTCAGTCTGGGTTTAATTATAATCCAGCGGCTGAAACTCTGAGCTGCGTCACGAGTGCAAGTCTTAATGAACAAAAAGTTTGATTTCTTTAAATAACACATGTGAAACACAGATATCTTACCTTAAAGCGTGTGTGGTACTAAAACCTGATTCCTAAAGTTAACTAATGTTTCTGAGCTCAGAGCCATGACACAGTTCGTTCACATTAAACCTCACGACCACATCGTATTTCAAAAACCACTTCAGTGAACTGTACAGTCTGCTCCTGTCGTAGAGAAGAACTGATATGGCTTCAGAAAAACTGACATCAAAGTCAAACACATGCCAGTTTAAAAAGAAAAAAGAGGAAAACCTTTGGTTTTCAGTCATCAGCACATTATAAAAACACTGTGTGTACAACAAGTTCAATGATCCTAATGTTGAGGATAGTGTCTGTGTGACTAAGACTGGATCTTTTTTCCTTCAACAGGGTGCCGGTCGGTCATCCAGGCAGCCTATTTGCTCTCCAAACAGTGTCCCTCACTTTAAGTATGAACACAAGTTTGGCCCAGTGTGGCCGACCATCAGTGTGGTACTGAGTACTTGAGTTTACAGTCTGCTGGGTCACACGTCAGACTGCCACCTTGGTGCTCCTGGTAACACACTGCCATCTGCTGGTAGGAGAAGAAGAAGCAGCAGCCAACTCTTCTCCACCCACCGGCTCATCTGCTACCTCTCAAAGTCTTCATGCTCTCTGTTCAGTTTTCATTCCACTTTTTTCCCCTTTTGGCCAGTTGGCTGTCTTCATATGTATTGCTCAAGAATTCCAAGCACACACTGGTTAAAGCATCGCCAAGATCTGGAAGCAGAAGTGGAACAGCTCTCGCCACTTCAAAGGAGGAGAGACTTATTTCCGATATAGAGTCAGTCTGGGGTCAGTAGGCCTTTCTGGAGGCTTCTCTTTTGAGCGTGCTGTTGAGTGTGTGCTGGGACAGATGGTTCAGGTGACTTCATTTTCTCAGAAGAGTCGTACCTGCTTCTTCAGCTCGTTCTTCTTCCACTGAGCAAGACAATCAAAGGCAGACATGGACATGCCAAAGACTCGGAAGAACTCCTCTGGTGAGAGGTGACGCTGGGAGGAGAGGAGACGATTCAGAGGTGGTAAATTGAGTAATAACCACATAAGCTTGTTTCAAAAAGCTTCATGTGAAAAGCCAAAGAATCCCTGTCTGTTTAAGAAAAGCAATTGATAAACATGTTAACAGCATGACTCTGTGGATGGAAATGTCAGTCTGTTGATGGCCATGCAGACTGAAATCTCAAAAAATTGATTGCCTTGACATTCGGGATCTCCAAATAATGAAGCCTAATGACTTTGGGAATCCCCTGACCTTTCCTCTAGCACTACCATGAGGCTGGCACGTGTGTGTATTTAGTGAAATGCCTTGACAACTACTCAGTGGGCTGCCATGCAATTTGGTACACACATTCATGTCCCCACTGGATGAACTTTAATAACTCTGGTTATCTGTTATCTTCTCCTACAACAAAATCAGTGGGTCATAATTTCACCATCTTACAAATCTTTGCAAAACTAATGACACCCCCTTCAGCCTCGGCGGTACTTTGTGTTTACTGCAAATGTGCAAGTCTTAAAATCCGAACATGATATAAAACTAAGATGGTGAACATGGTAAACATTACATCGGCTAAACATCAGCATGTTTGGACTGTCAGTGTGAGTGTCAGCCTCACAGACCTGCTAATATGGCTTCACTCTTAGTCTTGTGTCACATGTCTTACTTTAGGACAGGTCAACAAGGCAGACTGGTTTGAACCTTGATTCATTTAAATTGCTGTGTTTCAACTTTGTCCATAGATAAATATTTTGACAATTCTACTGAGGACATCCAACTGAGGACATGGTTTAGCTCCACAGCTGGTAAGACTCTTTAAAAACACTGGTACACTCTTCACGACACACTGAAACCTCCAGAGCCAGTGAGGTGGGCATTTGGACTTTCAGTCTTGATCCTCTCCATCTGTGTTTTCATTATGCCCCTGTCATCTCTTGTTGTGTGCAATAGGACACTTATTAAAGTAGATTTTGTAACAAGAGTTAGGTCTTGTAGCAATTTACCTCCAGTCTGGCTCGGTCCACATCACTCGGGAGACGCTGCTGCCCTCTGACTGACACTATTAGGGCTTCATATGGGTAAATCTAGCAGACACATACACATTAAGAGAGAGAGGGAGTCACCAATACCGAGATGTTTTACAACTGCCATTACTACAAGCTTCATGTAAGAAATATGTTTCTTACACACTTAGAAGGTCCTTAAATGCTCTTTTACTGATGATGTCATTCTAAATAGTTTACTGAAGAAGTTTACTTGCTTAATGTTGTTTATAGCATGACCCAAATATACTACTTAAAAATGATTCCAAGTAAACCAGCTTCAAATTGAATGTTTTGGAACCATGAAAACAAAGGAATGATTTTTTTTACCTCTCTGTTACCCTCAAGTGATCAAATGCAGTATTGGCAATGACAGAAGATAAAATAAAATACAAAAAATAATTAAGTCTCTCTGCTTCATTGTTCCTCCAAATGTAAGTATTCCACAGAGGGAGAGATTTTGCATTGACCAGGTTTTTGTTTTTTTTCCCTTCATCATAAAGAGAAGAGTCTTTATAGACAGCACTGTTTCTACCACAGTGATGAAGTTGGACAACTTTTAAAAAATGAGTGGATTTAAAAATTGCTTCCAACTTTAACTCACAATGATGAAAAATAAACTTAATAAAGTTTGGCAGATTGAAGTTTAAGGTCTTTGAATGTTGGAATCAGTTTTTTTAGACCATAATTGAGAGTTATTATACTTAACCAATAAGAACCCAGACCCCTTTCTCCTTCAAGGAAAATTATGGTGGACATATCACAGACTAAATAGTTGTTGTGGGAACACAAAATCACATGACCTGTCACATGACCCACCAGGATGTTCAGTAGGGGTCTCATTACTCTTAAAAGGAGAAATGGTTGCACAGTGAGCACAGCATTCCTTAATGACCCCCACCCTTTGATGATGATCTTATCATATATATATATGTATGTATATATGTATCTATATATATTGTACTTGTACAGAATGTGGCAAAAAAAACAGTGTCAAGTTTTACAGAAAACATAGGATAAGGAAGAATAATGAGACTTATTTAAGATATAGTGCAACTATTAATTTCCCCCAAGGGTTAAAAAAAGATGTCCAAAGTACTGTAAATATCAACACTTTTGTTCAAGCTTTTGATCGCAGATATGATTTATCTTGTGATAAAGAGACACAGCTGCTGGCTCTCACCCCTAACACAAACCCTGTGTGCCATCACTTGTTTTTGTTTGTTTCATTCCACTGTCAATAAAATGAGTCAGTCGGCTTCACAACATTTCACTGACTCAAGTGGGTGTCACTGAGTGAGATGAATTCACCATTCAATATGGACTTTAAACAGGCAACACATCATCCCTGTCCATCATCCTTTGATCCAGACCTTTCACTCTTGGTTCACTAACAGTTTGCTAGCTTTGGCAAGAGCATCTTACCTTGTATTCTGAAAGAAAAGGAAAATACAGCATCAGTAACTGTTGTATTCGTATTTGTATTCATTTTCACATGCGTTCTGAATAACATGCATGATGGCGGGAGGTAAATCAGGAGAAAACTAGAAGAACTGGGGATAAGCAGACTTAAGCTGTACAATAGGCTTACCTCTGATCTGCCAATTAACTGCATTACTGCTGTCATACTGGTAATAATCTGCACCAGCACTCCCAGGCTGCCAGAAGACAACAAGAGCAGTTCAGCAAACATGGACCGAGAAGATTTTTATCATTATAAAGGAGGGAAACGGATCAAGCAAAGGAGGCAGAAATCTTGAAATATTGTGAAATCTATGAAAAGTCCCTTCAGAGGGGTATTCTGTCTCATAATCTATCACTCTGACTGATATAATAATAATATCTTGCCAGTTGTTGGTCACTGTCTCGGTTGGCTGCAGGAGGTAAACCGGAACAGATGAGTTTCAAAGGCTCAGTGGCAAATGAAGGACTTCACTATAGCTCATGGTTTAGTGAATGGCCACACACATACACACACACACACACACGCAAAGACACACAACCAGTAATCATGATTGCTTACCCTGTTTAGGCCATTTTTGCCATAGCCTGGCAACGAAGATGATTTGGCAATGTATGAGTCTGAAAGAACAAAAATAAACACATAACCATAAACAAACAAAATTATGCTCAACAACATAAACACAGTTTTTAAATAAAGACACAATTTGAGAATAGTCTGTGCACAATACCTCTATATACAGACATGTAAAGCAGAGTAGTGAGTACAGAGGAAAGAGGTACTATTAGAAAACCTATTTAAAGTAAAGGTGCACAGAAGTCTATCTATACAGTACAGTACAAGGGATCAGGCCTTCCAAAGGCTGACAAGATAAATCTGAAGGCTTGTGAAATGATTAATGGGAGATTTTTTGGACCTGGACTTTGCAGTCTTGTGAAATATAGATTTTTTTTCTTGTTTAAGCCTTCAACAGTTATTTCAATAAATGTAGTGGAGTTAAAAGTACATTATTTCCCACTGAGATGTAGTGAAGTAGAAGTATACAGTGACATAAATTAAACTTAGAAAGTATAGTACTTGAGTATATGTACTTAGTTTCTTTCAGCCACTGACCACCAGTATCTGAGCAGACCCAGTGAGTTATGTGTCACATTCAACAGCTCAACAGTGTCTTACTGACACTTTCTGAAAGATTACAAAGGGGTTTATAACATCTGAGGGCAAACAGTTTCTCCCATTTGGTACAAAATTCGAAGCAGCAGCTCTCCTGTCACATAGTGTAACTGTTTTCTAAACCTCAAGGCTAATTGGCTCCCATCGCCTGACAGACTCATGACAAAGAAATGTGGCTCCGGTCACATGCAGATAGGTGAAATCAGTTAGACTTTGGAATAATAAAATATATATAATATAACCTGGGATGACTTTAACCTATTTCTCTTTCAGTCATGTGCTGATGTTTACACCCTAATTACAGCTAAATAAAACACAAACTGCAGCACGTCTACCTGCAGCAGTCACATTCACAGGACAACATGCTGGAGGGATGTGATATTACTGCTGCTGCCACTCACGCTTCCACCACACCAATAACATGAATCTTTCCTCATCTTTACTTTTGTTGTCACTCCTCCAGCATGGCCACATCTCTCTAGTTACCATTGGCAACCACCAGCATCCAAGCATCCTTTGGCAGGACTAAACTGATGGTGTGCACTGCTGCAGCTGAAGCAGCAGAGGGCAGTGGAGTCACACCGAGACTCTGGAGTCATTCTTCAGTCTCTCCCATCTTTTTCACTTCTACTTTCATTTGCCTCTTCCTCTTTATTCTTTATCTTTATTTCTTGGCTTCATCATTCACCCCTCTTTCCCTCCTTCTCTTCTGCTTGACTGCTTTGTCCACCTTCTCTTCTCCCTCATGTTCACTCCAGTGTTGAGAGTAATTTAAACTACACAGCGATGTCAAAGAGCTGGGACGAAATACCATGTAGCAGTAGAAAACTGGCCAGTGTGTAGATCTACAGTGCAGTGTGTGTGAGACTTTTAACTCTAATCGGTTTGCCATTTACAACTCTGTCTGTTTTCTTTCTCAATAAGAAATGAGATACAGTCCCATAGATAAGCCACATTGTGTGCCTCAGAAATACAGTTGTTTCATCTAAGTGTGTTCTGATGCCAAACAGTTTGAAAACACCTTGCCTAAGCATCTAATTTATCAAGATCTTTATGGTACAAGTGCTGGCCTATTGTCACTGCTGTCTTTTGGAATCTTTATAGTCGAGGTATTTCAGCAATGTGCACAATTGCTATATTCTAATAGGATGATTGCAGCTTTATATGAGACAGCATGCACAGGAATGCAATCTTTTGATGTTCAAAGTCAAATCTGAAGGTCAAGTGGAGATGTTATTGGAATAAAAATCCAGCAAAAGCAATAAAATAGACGTAGATAATAATCCTACAAGAACCATAGTGCAAACATCTTCCTAAATACAGGCCACTCTGATTTAATAAAACATCTATCTTTACAATCACAAGTGTGGTGAATAACTAGCTTGTGAAACAGATGGCTGAGGGGTTGGGGTCAGTGATCCCGGATCAGTGCTGCTGCTGAAGAAAAGCTGATAAATACGGGCCTAGGCTATAGCACCATTCATCTTCCCACCTGTAACCAAAAGAAAAGAGGTGTGTGTGTGTGTGTGTGTGTGTGTGTGTGAGTTGATAACAATCTCCCACTTAAAGCTCTGCTGCTGCCAGCAGAACCAACAGGATAAAGGGGATCAGAGGGAAGACGGCCCGCTGTGTCGCCGTCCCCTTGAGATGACCTCTGAGATCAAAACAAACTGATGAACCACTCACCACTGTCTGCACTGTAGACGGACCTGGGAGCTGGGGGTACAAAAGAGAAGCGGCAAATGGCAGTGGGGGGGAGATTGAAGGACAGAACAGACAGACAGAAAAACACACAGGACAGTATATTAATGTCACCAGCTTTACACCTTGGAAATACAAAGTCTCTTTCATCAGAAGTCTTGTGTATTAAACCCCAAAACTTGACTCTCATCAATCACAATTCGAGAACTTGGCTTGATTTAAAAGCGGTACAGGATGGAAAGGATTCCCTAAATTTGTGTTTGCAAAAACCTTCCACTGATGCCATAATGAAGCATTGTCCTAGAACAATTGGAGAACAAATCCTAATAAGATGTCTAGCCAAAGAGATCGAGTACCTAAGTTAAACAGGGTACCACAGTAAGACTTAATATTTCACATCTAGTAAATGTTATTATTTATTCAAAGGTTCTGTTGTATTAAATCACTTCAAATGTCATGGCTGTGAGGCTGTTGGCAGGATGGTGTGCAGCGTAATGTCCAGATTAACTGAACACACAAAGGGACCCAACATGTACCTGACAAAAAAATCAATAAACAATAAAAATCAGATATGACACCTGGAACAAACTTGGAGACAGCTCATAAAAAAAGAAATGAATCTGTGGAGTATATTATTAAAAACGCAGACATGATTGACCAAAGTGAATTTTGTGACATCCCACCTCTTGAAGAAGCATTTGCTATTAGCAGATATAAACTGTTCTTGAACACTACCTTAAAAGCTTCTAAGGATGTGAAGTTGTTTACCTGGTGTGACAACTGAGCAATCACTTGGTAGCTCTTAGCTGTTGTTTCCTGACACCTGTTCCTGCCCCTGATGAAAACTGAAAGCTTACAACTAAGACAAAACCTCTGCTGTTCTTTTTTAGAGTAACTGTACTCTTATATATATAGTATATGTTTTTTTGCAGAAACCCAGTGGTTGGGATGATGAAGAAGAAGAAGGTGACATGTAGACACCACAAGTGTCTTTGTGATTGTGTATGCGCAATAAGTGAGACTGCGTTAAGTGAGGTTAATAAATGTCTCACATAGTAAGAGTATGAGGACAAACAGTAAACTGAAATGGGGGAGTTAGTTTCCAGTGGAAGGGAAATAAAGAAGGCCAGCTGTTGTGGGGCATCTATAAAACATCATCTGTGTGGAGATGATACCCTTGACAGCATCAATATGCAGACAAATCAGCATCAAGACCTACACATCATATAAAATATGAAGCAGCATGGGCACAGACATGCAGCATCGGGCCACACATGTAAAAAATGCATATGTTTATGGCATCCACCCACTGCACTTTGTAATTTTAATGGACTGTGCTGCAGCATTAGATCCACTTGGTTGTTCTGTTCAAATATAGGTGCTGGAATATGAAACATAAGATCTAATTAATCTTTTAATATTTTATTTCATTGTGATTCTAGTAAAGGCTCTGGCAGTGCACTTGTTAATGAGGCAATTAATCACCATAGCAACGCCAGGCTAAGCAGGCTCCCAAAATCCCCTGTGTGGCAGCAGTCTCTCCAGTCATCACAATGAAAGAACCCTACCCAAGTAGACTTCACCTATTCAGTTGTTTCTCATTGCTCTTCGTTGTTTACTACTACTACTATCAGCTCTGTGAGACTACTTCAGCACAGTTGTGCCTTGAGCTAAATGGTAATCATCATGCTGACATGCTCACAGTTAACAATGTCTATGTTTGGCAGATGTAATGTTTACCATGGGTACCATCTCAGTTTAATGAGTCAACATGCTAATTATCACTAAAGTACAGCTGAGACAGACAGGAATGCCGTTAGTTTTGCAGGCTTGGTCCATGAATCAAAGTATTGGACAAACTGAAATTTTGACATGATGGCGCAAAACGAAAAGTGTCACGATCACCAGATTAGTTACAGTTCATTCTGTTGAATGTCTGAATCAAATTTCATTGCAATCTATCCAATAGTTGTTGAGATATTTAAGCTTAAACTACAAATGGGAACCTGCACTAAGGGAGAAGTCAGGGGATCACCAATGTCATCGGGGTTCATCTTCTGGGGACCATGAACATTTGTACAACATTTACAATCCATCCAATTGTTGTTGAGATATTTCAGTCTGAACATAGAGCCATGCTAATGGCATAAGCATCTAATGTGGCTAAAAAGATGTCCAAAATCCATTAAGGTGAATTAAGGCAATTATTTAGAGGGAGTTCATGTCACTTCACTATCAAACGGTGGACGTCCCATTTAGCAATTAGGCTCCTCTGAAGAATAGATATGCATAGCTCCGTGTTTTCTAATCTGTATAATAACAGCCGACACCATAAACCCACAGTGATTACACAGCACTGAACACCCACATCATCCACACCTCTCTCCGTCTGACCTCCCTGTGCACATAGCTCATTTCCCTCTCACTCCACCGCTCTCTGACCCTGATTTACCTCTTGGGCTTCATGTCGTACATCTTCTCTGAACAGCTCCAAATTGCTTTAGCTTCTCACTCCCTCTCTTGCGCTCTCCTTTAAATGTAATTCACTCCCTATCTCGTCCGCGCTCTCTCCGTCTCTCCTGTTATAACGCCTTCTCTTTTATTCTCGCTTGACCTCCACCTAAACACTCTCTCTTTCTCTCTCTCTCTTTCTGGTTCTCTCCATCTTTGTCTCACCCTTACACGTACTGAATGCAATGAGGAGTGGGATCGATGGGAGAGTTAATACCGAAGTGGGGAACTACCCCCACGACGGCTTGCTCAACACTTGCTCAACATCACGAGACGAGACACACACACACACACTCCACTCCCCTATTAAGGGTGACTGTATTCATCTCCTAACCTCTGACCTTCACCATCACAATCATCACCACGTCAGTGTTTACAGATCAAATATATTTTTATGTTATTGACAACCACTTTTCAAAGCGGAGCCTGCCATGCAGTTTAAAAAACACAAGATCAATAACAGTGGCTTTATCTTATCACTGTCTGAAGCTCAAAGCAGAGACTTCAGTCTATGCCTACATGTGCTATGATGTGAGGTACTGACACTGATATGAACCCACAAGCTTTATCATGAAAGAAACCACCAAATAATAATTTCCTTACTATTCATGAGCTTTCCACCAGAACAGGAACAAAAACCTTCATAGTCATGATATACCTCTACAAAACACACAGACCATTAAACTACGATGGGCTTTGGAAACCAGTTTCTTTCCTATCCTTTTTTTAAGCAGGAAAAGTCTTACGGAGATTGAGATCTCTTTTTATCCACACCAGCAGCAAGGACACATAACTGAAATATCTTAACAGAAACTGGTTGGATTGCTGTGACATTCATGGATGTCCGGAGGATGAAGCCTGCTGACTGAGTTGATCTCCTATCGGCACCGTGAGTTTTTGATGAACACACTGCCATAAGTGGCATTATTCATAATCATTTTGGTTATTGACCCTCACTGACAGATTTAAGAAGTGACAAAAAACACACAAACTCATGAGCAGACTCACAGCCATTGAGGGAGCTGAATCCCAGATTGTTCAGCGCCTCCTTGCTGCTACAGCGGGAACTGCGTCTGCTCCCCCATGGGTCGTTGTCGTGACAACCTGACCGCGCCTTCATCTCCTCCTTCAGGATCATCCTGCCAATTCCCTGCGGGGAGGGAAGGAGGGAAGGATGGGTTAAAGGGACCACAAAGGAAGGACGGAAAATGGACAGATGGATGGAGCAATAAGAGTTGGTTGAATGGCACGATAGACGGTGATGGAATAATGCAGGATAAGGCAGGAAAAGGCGAAGGTGGTTGTAAGGACAGAAAGAGTACGAAGTGAGAGAAGCAGAAAAGAGCACTGGAGCATCGCTTTGTACCAAGTCCAGTGGGCGAGGTTGGAAGGAAGCATTTAATTAACTAGCTCATTAAATATTAACACACGCTTAAAATATAAAAGGGAGAAGCAGGGGAACGTCCTCCTTTCCTTACCTTGTTTATATTGTGATTCCATCCATCGTCCTCCCCTCCAGACGAAAACCTCCTCACCCTGGAGACTGGAGATGTTGATGGAGGAAAAAGAGGGCCTTGATGTGAATACAGGTTCATGAGCACTTGTGTGTGCAGACGTGTGTGTTTCAGAGAGGGAGCAGTACCTTTTGGAGAGCCAGCGTAAGGGTAGTAGTTGGAGTCTGGATGATAAATGCTGTTACAGTTGGAGGTGGAAAGGCGAGTGGAGTTGACAAGGTTCTCATTGGTCTTACTCTTATTGGCTGTTGGAGAGGCGGATATGTCTGATGGAAAAAAAGGAGAGACACATTGTACACTGAATTTTTAGCAATATGAACCTTTTTCCCCAAAGCATTTATAGGCTAATTTACATGTTTGGAATAACAAGAAAGAACCGAGACGGAAAAAGTCATCCATTGGGGAGGAATGCTAAAACTAGTTCTCCCTTGGTTTGGCTTGTTTTGTTGTTGGTCTCTAAAAAGTTTCACTGTTTGAGCAATGTGGGTGTGAGAGGTTTTGTGTGTGTGTGTGTGCAGTGTGTGTGTTTGTGTGTGTGTGTGTGTGTGATGCGTGTGTGTGTGTGTGTGCAGGGAGAAACAAGACGGACAAAGTAGAGCGTTTACTTACAAAGAGGGGAGAACACAGCAGGGGGGGGAGTAAGGGAGGAGGAGAGGAGGGAAGAGGCATCAAAAACAAACAAGGAGAACAGAGAACATAAAGGAGGTCAGGAAAAATGTGAACGGATATGATTCACAACTTCCAGTAAGCGAGTAAGGGTGTACTGCAAGAACACCAGTGGAAGCATGAATGTGATTTAGTCGGTCCGAAATACAATTGAGCAATCTGTATTCCTCTATTCTCTGTGTATTTTTGGGGAGGGGACTGTGAGGTAATTTTTCAAACTCTTCATTTAAATGCATTAATCCTTGTTTTGTGTTTTTGGGCCAATGCAACCTGGTCCTGGTAACATTTTTACATGTAAAACAGATATAGAAATAGAAATAGAAATAACATAAAACTGATTACAATGATTTCTTGGCCTGGATCAGATCATTCATGCACATTATGTTAAAATACATCCAAGCCTGCAACTCTCAAGCTCTCAGAATCAAACTTATTGCCAAGTAGGTTTATACATGCAAAGAATTTGTATTGGTATGTTGGTGCATCATGGTAAACATAGTAAGAAAAATATAAAAAGGAGTGAAAACAAGTACTGCAAGTCAGAATCATAAATTAAACATAAAGTAGACAATAAAATATAAAAAATATTATAAAATAAAGAGACAGTATGTACTATATAAGTGTTTATTTAAATGACAGAACAGGAATGTGTTGACAGAATAAAATTATGTGATAGATACAGTCTAAAGATGCATTAATCTAACACATGGGGATGATTTGGGTTTGGGGGGTGGCTAGCATAAAAGTCAGTGTCAGTGGGTGTCCCGGGCCTTGTTGAAGAGGCCATCTGCAGTCGGAAAGAAACTGTTCTTATGGTGTGATGTTCTGGTTCTGATGGGCCGCAGCCTCCTGCCAGAGGGGAGTTTCTATACTATGTTTCTCAGCTGTTTCTTCTGGTTTCATTACCAAACTCCTCTTTGATGTGCCCATTTGTGAGGTGCAGCCAGGTTTGACCCGCACATGCATTACGGCACTAAATATGCGATGTATATACATGGTTATGGCACTTTGCCCTAATATGAAAACTGCTGTATAAATGATTCATGTCGTAAATTCAAATTCTTGCACAGAGCCCAGATCACAGATTGCCTGCTCAGACTGAAGAGAGAGAGGTTTGTCAGCACTTTGTGTCTCAGCGTAAATCATCCAGAGGTGTTTCTGAGGAACTGTAACTCTGTCGGACCTGCCATCTGAGCGCTGATGGATCACCTCCATGCTCAGGGGTTTTTTTGGTACAGCTTCTCTCAGTTTTACTTCACCAGTTGAATCTGTAAACTCACCTCTGATGTGGCTACAACTATCAAACACCGTGGCTGTGGTCCTTATCCCTTATTTAGTTTCATATTGGAATGTATTGGTGCCTTCCTAGTCACAATAAAAGATCATGATAGTTTGTATGTCAATGTCTATTTGAGTCATCTAGTTTGAGTTTTGATGTGTTTCATCTCATAATCTAACTCTTCTATCTGACTTCTTTCAATAACTGCTGACAAATGAGCTTTCACATCTGACTTCTGGATTACACCACTAGGAGGCTCATTTTATCAACAACAACCTTCAAAGCTGACCTCGGTATATATAACCACCGGTCCAAAATGCGAAGATATTTAACTTTCTATGATATAAAACAGAGAAAAGCAGCAAATCACATTTGAAAAGGTAGAACCCAAATCTAAATGTCTGTTGAACAACTCATCCATTAACTGATGGATTTTTACGGCTCTTTAAGACTTCACATACAGAGTTTTAGACCATATTGACCAAGACACAGGAATGTGCTCGCCATTCAAGAAACAACTGGAGAGCAGAATTAAACATAATATTCAAACCCCATCTTATCTGATCCTCTATTCAGATCATCCAATGGCACTCCATAAACTCTGAAGCTGGCTGTCGGTAAACTACCGCTGCAGCATGCCTGTGACAGCTCGCAGAGGAAATGCTTTCACTTTCTATGAATACTTTCCTTTGAGAGGAGCTGGAGAGGAAATCTGAATGCCATCAGAAGCATCAGATGTTAGACAGACCGGAACTATAATTGAGATTTGGCTCAGATCTCTTCTGTAACCAAAGAATGCACTGACGATGTCCGCAACAACCGACTTCTGACTGGAGGACAGCCTGACAAAAGCTATAAAAAGCACAACACTGTGAGCAGTCGACTAACCTCGTCTCTTATAGATGGGAGGTTTCCTGTAGATGTTGGTGTCCTCAGAGGCTGGGAACAGAAACAACAAAAGAATAAGTGCGGAAAGAAAAGGGGATAAAGAGGCAGACTGAGTGGAGAGGAGAGGAGAAGGGAGTAATCTGGGTTTCCTCATTCATCCTGTCCCACCAAATTAGCTGTATACATTTACAGTCTCCTTAATCGTAAAGCTGACAGCACGGGTAATAAAGTGCTATGGAGGAGACAGTGCCGTGCATCCAGACAACCTGACTGACGTGCAGCGACGGTGATTAATACAGATTCACAGGCTTATTACAGGAAAGTGCAGCAGATGGCACAGAAATAAAGAAGAGGGAGGAGAGCAGTTGAGGGGTGGAGGGTGGAGAGGGGGCTGGATGGAGAGGCAAAGGAAAAGATAAAGGGGGATGAGAGGGAGAAACTCAGAAATGACAAGAGCACGTGGTCCTGTCACTCTCTTTTGGTGGCGTATTCTGTTTAATCATTCAGCTCTGCAGCACCAACATATTACAGTAAATTAAAAATAGTTTGAGTTATAACATGCAATAAAAAAACAAAAAAAAACAAATAAAAAACAAAAAAAAAAAACTTTCCCAATACTACACATAGCGTGCAACTAACCCTGCCAAAGTTAGTGGTTTGGCTCCCAATTGGCCATCCACGTTAAATTTGTATGCACTTGTGATACTGTGAGGCACTCCGGATAAAAGCATCCACCAAATACATTTTGCTCAGTGTTAAAAAGCATGAAGGGAGTGCTGTCGCAGGGCTGGCAAGGAATAACAGCCTCCGAAAAACCGGAGAGATGGAACATGCAGTGAGAAATGGACTGAAGGCAGGAGGAGGGAATGATGGAGGGAAACCAAATGCACAGCTTGCAGTGAGAAGTAAAGGCCTTTTAAAGTGAAGGCACCCAAGACGGAGTGAAAGATTCAGGGAGGAGAGAGGCATTAACTTGATAAAACAGAGAGTTGATGGGACGTTTAAATAAAATGAACTGGTGTTAGTTGTTAGATCAAAGCACTCGAATGTTTGACAAGCTCTACAGATTAGTAAGTTAAACTAGACTTGCACTTGTGTACACTGAAGATGTATGGATGTTAAGATCTCCAGAAGATAAGTCAACAGATTTAAATGATGAGGAGTGAAAATAATCAATGAATTACAGTAAAAAATAAAATAAAATAATAATAATAATATATATATATATCTTCCCTGCTTCGATGGAATTCGAAATTGTCTTTTTCTTTTGTCTGAAGATTTTCCATTTACAATGAGATGAAATGGAGAACAGAAGCAAATCTTCATATTTGAGAGGCTGGAAATGACAAAACTTTTGGGCATTTTGGCTCAAAAAATATCAACAATCAAAATCATTGTAACACTAACTGCTTCAGCATTCATAATAATGATGCTTTTACAAGGTCAGGTTAAATCTCACCGGGAATATGGTTGTGTGTCTATTATGAGGGCAGGTAGCATGGGTCATGGTCTCTAAATTAAAATGTGGAAACATGTTTAATGAGTTATGGTTAGAAAGAGTCTAGACTCTTAGCAGGAGAGTCTGAAATGATGAACTACAAGGTGGGTCGGTGTCGATCTCACGTGGGGGAATTCGGGTTAGTAAACAGGTCGGGTGGCAGCGTCACTGATGACGGCCTACCTGGCACATGGAAATGCTTGGGGGGTTGGAAGGTGGTGGTTGTGGGTGTGGCACACCTGGGCTCTGGCTGACTGTAATAGGGTGAACTCCTGCCACTCTCACTGCCTGCAGTCAGCGCAGCCAATCAAAGTCAGAGAAACCAAAGCATGAGAATGGCCCACGTCCCCAAACACACAGACAGACAGACAGACTGATAACCTGATGAATTACATGTATGTGAGCGTTTACGTAGGTGTGCGTGTGTAACGAGTGCTGCTGAGAATTCTGGGCCTCCAAACAGGACACGACAGCCCCGTGCACCCACTCAAAGAGCTAGTACATCTTTTCAGTTAGGGACCTCATATTTTCTGTGTGTGTGTGTGTGTGTGTGTGTGTGTGCGGTACATGTGTCTTTGCTTGAGTGGGCGCATTACTGGGGAGATAACAATGCAGTGGGGAGCCTCCGTGGCGACTGTGTGCAGGAGAGTCAGTGAAGATGGAGCTGGAGGAACGCCTCGTTCTCAACTCAACGCCGTCCAACAGATCCTGGAGAGAGAGAAAGAGAGAGAGAGAGAGAGAGAGAGAGAGAGAGAGAGAGGCTGTCTTAGAGTAATGTGCTTTAATTTACTAAATGCAGTAAATTAGATGACACAGGGCTCCTTCCAAAACACAATTTTAATTACGTCAAGACTCGTTCTCAGGATATGTGGTCAGTGATGTGTGAATGTTTAAACCAGTTGTGAGGAATGACTGCGGGCATCAAACTGCCTCTCGTGTTTGTTATAGTCCTTGAACTATGAAGCAGCCATACATTAAAAGACCAGTGATTTAGTGGCATCCAGCAGTGAAGTTACACCTGAATACCTCTCACCTCTCACTTTCTAAGCATGCAGGAGAAACTACGTCGGCTGTCACTTAAACATAAAAATGGAAAAGGCCCTGTCCAGAGACATTTTTATTTGGTTTGTCCATTCTGAGCTACTGGACGGTGAGACATGGCGGTGCAACATGGGAGGCTCTGTCATGTCTGTACCAGCATAAACCAAAATGTGGGGTGTGGTTTTACAGGGAGCTCCATGCTGGTTCTGTTTGGTGATGACGTGGTGAGTCATGGAAGCCTTTTTATCAAAATGTCAAGCCTATAGAGATTCTGCAGATTTTTTTCTTTCTGCTGATACCTCAACTCAGATTATCTGCTGATACTGAGTACTGATGTGGTTGCAGTGCTTTCTTGAATTTGTGTACTTCACTGTGCAGAAAAGAAGACAGACAGTGAAGACAGTGAAAAAGAAACTGTATTCAATGTAGGTCTGGCAGATCTGATCCAAACCAATTGGCTTAGTATGGATGCTGATCTCTGGTGAAGATAGTTGAACCACAGTGGACCTTACTGTTGTGTAATTCTGTAACTAATAACTGTAATTCTGAAACTTTAGAGTGATTTAAAATATTTAGTTTTAATCATTAATCATTTAATTTTTTTATATATATAAAAAATATATATATAAAAATGAGTTATATATAAAAAAAGATGTTCTTATGTTCTCATGAGAACCTTCTCTGACATGGAGCATGCAGAGAGTGTTTTCCACTTTCCACTGTTCCTTGCAAACAATAGCACATCATGTGTGAAGTACAGCGGCTACTTTAGAGAAAAATGTTGCTTTGAAGTAAAATTGTTCGGTGGAGTACTTACGTGAGAGTATGGTGATAGGGAGCCCAGTGACTAGATGAGAAAAAGAAAAAAACATTTATCATTTCTATGACTGATTCTATGTCTATATCTTTATATATATCTATATCTTTATAGAAAGTTATCATAGGTGAGAGTTATAGTCAGTTTGCTTTTATTTGAATTTTTGTAAGACAAAATAAACTCAGACATGCTTAATATTGCTGCCGTCATGATTGATTGTGTGTATGAGTGTGTGTACCTGTCCGCAGCTGTATCGCTCCAGAGTGTCATCTGAGAGGTGTGTGTGTGCATGGTCAGCCTGATAAGGGATGATGTCGGGCCGCTGGATGCCATAAATGGCTTTGACCCTGGGCAGAGCGGCCAGCTGCTTATAGTCCAAAACATCACCGTCAGCCTTAGACTGTGAGAGAGAGACACAGAGAGAGAGACACAGAGAGAGAGAGAGAAAGCGGGTAGAGAGAGAGGCGAGAGAGAGACAGAAAATGGAAAATGAGTCAGAAATAGGACATTGGACATAAGTAGCTATTCGTAAAGAAAGAAAGAAGAAAAACAAAGACAGAAACACAAATGTGTGTATACAAAATCAGAAAACACAGACAGGAAGCAAAACTGACAAACAGAAAAATACAGAAGGTGGTTGATGATAAACATGAAACAGACATGTTGGTGGGCACACAGATACACAAAGAAATAAGACAAGGCAGACTGTCAGGAGAGAAGGTTTAATGAGGTGTTTAGTGATAATTAAAATAACCAAGCTCCCATGAGAAAAGAAACAGAGAATGAAAAAGGTTTGAAATTGATTGTAGTTCCATAACTGAGGCTGTGGACACCCCAGCATCAGAGACGGGCAGTGAGACCAACAGACAGGAAAGTCTGTTCAGAGACAGATACGGTCAACAGAATGAGCTTTCAGGCACTCTTTGTGCGTCTGTCGCTGTCAGTCATATTTTGATTGAAGGCTGTGACAGTGACAGCATTATTGGCGTAACCATGGTGATGATGGTACTCACACAGATGAGCCGGTGAGGGGAGCCGAGGAGAGGAGAGGAGCCCGGAGGAGAAATGGACGCCGTCTCTGAGGTGCGTCTCAGCTGGCAGGACAAATGTGAGAACAAGGACTTCATCCAACAGCAACATCCAACATGTCCATGCTTTAGATAATATTTATCACAGATTTGACATAACAAAAAAGACTCTTATAAAAACCCTTTATTTGAGGGTGTACATAAGATTGCCACACGCTGCAAAAACACCAACTCACTGTATATTCTTTGGCTTAAACAAGGAATATTACACCTTAGAAATATAAATAAAGTAAAGCTTTAGTTGAGACAGCAAACCGAGCCAGTCTCTCTTGTTTCAATAAAACCTTTGATTCATTACAAAGTCAGAACATTTTCTTGACTTGACTTTTACAACAAGTGTTGACGAAATGCACAATTCGTTGTTAAAATCAAAAAGTGCTTTGTAGTGAAAAATAAATACGACAGGAAAAAACGTTTTATCAGCTCCTGTCAGTTTAACTACTTGTTAGCTCGACTGAATTTAAGCTTGTGTAGCATAAAAACACTCAAATTATCTTCACGAAAACTGATCAGTTGACAGAACAATTCATTTTGTAGCATGTCTGATCATTTAACATATATTTGATTGAAAAAACAGTAAAAAATTCAAAACTGAGTTTACACAACTAACTGACCCTAAGTTATAGTATAACTACAGGAATCCACTGACACTGGCATATATTTACATCAAAGCGTCACTGGGGCAGTAATGCTGCCTAAAACATCATTGAGAATGATGAGGACATAAGATAGAAAAGAAAAAAGGTAATGAAGGTAATAATACATATTTGGTACACAGAATCAGACTTTGCATCAAGTTTTTGCATTATGTTAACTTAGGTGAGCTGAGCAGTGTATTTGACATTTTGACATTTTATGTTGCATATCCCTTGTTGTGCAAAGAACCAACTTCCTCCTCCGTCCTGATGTGATGAGCCCATATTGGTGTTATTTGCATTTTCATGCTACTGAAACTCTTTGCTCTGGCAGGCTGCTGCAAAAGTGCAGCCCTTATCAATATTTCAAATAAAATGCTCTTTTTGAAACATAGACAGACTTTTTGTAAGGTTCTTTGGTTAAGTTTTGCCAAGTAAATCTACAGTGACTCGTTAAAAAACGTATTTTTCTTAGAAGCCAAAAAGTACATAGAGTTCTGTTAAAGTATGAAAAAAGTGTCCAAAGAACTCTGTCTTATATTTAGGAGTGTTTTAATGGTTAGGGGCAAGATTTTAAAGTATTAATACATTTATCTGGAGGGCAGCTTTGTTTTAAAACAGTGTAACTTACAAAGCAAGAATGAGACATTTCAGGCAAAGCGAGACAAAGAGAAACGTCAAGAGGACAGAAACAGAAACAGAGGAGAAGGGCACGGGGTTGTGTGTGGATATTTTGAGTATCGCTCACCCTCAGTTTTCTCTCCAGCCGAGCTGCTTCTTTACACATGGGGTGCCAAACCTCTGAACCTGCACACACACACACACACAATTTTAGCTCAGTTTACTTTGTTTACTGTGTGTGGGCGGCAGCCATACAGTTTTATAGGATCTGTGAAGAGCAGATCAGCCTCTCTCAAGTGCATCAACATCAATCAACAATAACAACACACACACAGGAGGCAGGGCACATGACTGTGGAGGCAGTTTGTCTGGTCTGAGGACAGAGGATGTAAGTCTTCTTGTTTCCCCACACAGATAAACAAAAAGGAAATGGTTGGTGCAGACTGAAATATCTCAACAACGATGACATGGATAGCAATGAAATTTAGTTCAGACATTTCACAGTTCCCAGAAGATGAATATGACTGACTTTAATGACTCTGGATTTTCCTCTGGTGCTACAATGAGTTTGACATTTGTGGCTTTGATTGAAATGTCTCAAAAGCTATTGGACGGATTTCTGTGAGATCCCTCACGATTACTGTAATACTGTTGATGATCCCTACTTCTAAATTTCTAAATACTGTCCACTTTATGACTAAATACCTGCACAAATAATGACATTCACAACAGCTGTACCTTGTGTTTATTTCTAATTTGCATGCTAACACACCAAGTTAAGATCGTAACCATGGTAAACATCATACTTGCTATATATCATTATATTAGCATTGTCATTGTAAAGAGAACCATCTTTTCCATAACGCTGTGCTTCAACAGTCATCCCAGTCATCTAAACTGAACTATAACAAGAGAGTCAAAAGAGGAATATGGGAGGAGTCTAAGAGGAGTGAGAGGGAAAGAAAAGGGTAAAAGGAAACTTTATTACAGAGCAAAAGAGGAAATGAATGGGGGCTATTAGATTGTATTCATAATAATAAACCACTAATGTCAGGATGTTATATGCACATGGATCTGACAATGATAATGACAGTAATATATCCGCTCTGAACACGCACATACACACACACACAATCATTTTCTCGGGCCTTGGGGCAACACAGCCCAGCTGAATGGACCCAGTTAGCTGATCATGACTCTAATATACAACCACTATCAGCACCATAAATCTGACCCGCACACACACACACACAAACGAGCACAGACACACGCGGGCATGGGGATGTAGAGTACACACACACACGCAACAACCACACACACCCGCACACAAAATCAATACTGTAGAAAGCATGCGTGGTGATTCAGTGCACCCCCGTCCCACCCACGCTCCTCAACCCTGCTGCCGAACAGATGTATGGCCTTGGACTTAAGATCCTTTATCTCCTGGATGAGGAGAATCTAAATGGCGCTGAGAAGAGGAATCAAATCCAAAACTCAGCGCCGCACATCCGTTCTGAGAAAATTAGCTGAAATTCGTCACAGAGTATAAATATAACAGAGTCCTTCTCCATCCTCCCATTGAGGAATAAAGCTTCAGCTATGTTTAGACAGACTCTTGTTTTCCCTCATTTATTAACTTTATGCAAAAAGAGGTTAATCAGTGGACGAAACTGGCCTCCTTATCTTGACCACTGATATTCAAAAGACGGGATGAGGGCAGCCAGTGAAATCCAGGGAAGCAATATTGACATTTGTGCTTATGCCATTTGAAAGTCTAATGTTATAAAAGAGCAGATATTTAAATGGCTGCAGGCTTTTTGTTTTTTGCTGAATCATGCTGCCATGAGAAACAGCACACATCAGGCCAATGCTACCATTCAGACATGTACTATGATTTATTCCATTATTTTAACCGCCTGACTGAACTGAGACTCTTTCGAGGGAGTAAGAGGGGAAGGACGTTTTTCTTCTAAATGCAACGTATTTGACTTTAACAAAACAAAAATATCCTCTCTGGCACCACTGATCAGTCAGCTGTGGAAAGAAATACAACTTGGCTGAAAGTTTCATTTTTGTTCCTTCTTGCGGTGGATACAAGAATCAAACAAAAATGATTCACTTACTGTAAACTGTAAATTTTTCAGCTTTTTCAACTTTTTCTTAAAATATATTATTGGCAGCAGCACAAGGAGGTTGATGGGAAACCATTAATTGATTAGTATATCAGTCAGTCAAAACAAAATTAGCGGATTATCACGAGACTCAACAAGTCATCTGAATTATGCCTTAAATACATTTGTTACTTGTTTTTCTATCTTTTATATTCTTTGAGACTGAAAAATAAGCAACTGTATGACGTCGGTTTGGGTTTTGGTGACTTGACAATAATTTGAAGCTGCAGTCTTAAACCTGGAGGAGCAAGGTATACCCTTCAACACTGGAAACACTTGAGCAAAACCTACCAGGAGGTTAAATATCAGCACACTCAGGCTCTCAGTGTGATGTTTGAACAATAATGAGAACAATTGCGGGAACAATAAACAAACTACATCCATTCATCTGTCCATTTTAAGAGCAGATGTTGAGATTAAACATTCACATTTAGTTCATAAAATAGTTTCCATCCCCACCACCAACACTCTCACACACACACATACATACACACACACACACACACACACACTGCTTCTCATTCCAGACATGCATCATGAGATTGATTGCAAGGGTGTGTGTGCATGTGTTGCGTGTTGAGTGTGTCTCACAAGGGTGATTCCTCAGCCCTCCTACATGTCTGAAGTCATCAAAAGGAGTGAATGTAACCTTGGGGCAGCTCACTGGGGCTCGGCACACACACAAACACACACACACACTACACGCACACACATTCATATGCAGACACACAAATGTGAAAACGTACAATCAAGCAGACACACGGAAAGCTTGACGCGTGCATGTATTTACAGGCGTGAATTAAAAACACACACACACACACACACAGACTTAAGGTACAATATGCAAATGCTGAGTTTTATTGGTGGCTGTGAGCAGGTGAGCAGCAGAATGTCAATGAGGTGAAACGGGAGGTGCCAACTTGTGTGGTGACTCTGGGACACTGTGTGTCAGCCACATGTTACGGTACAGTAACTCCACATTTAATCTGGATTCTGCTCAGTTAGGCCAAATCGTTACTTTTAAAATAAAATGTATGGTTGTGGTACTCTTTGAATTTATTTCTACCTCACCTTTATCTTGAGGAAACAAGTGGTTATATATTAGAGTTTACACAACCATATCTCTTACAGCATGTTCATATGTGGCCTAATTTGCATCAATGTCATGTTTTCAAAGAAATGTTGCTCATTTAGTGTTCAGTGCTCAGTATACTTTTCTACTGAGCTCCCACTATCCTTTTATCTTGTGGCTTTCGCTTAACCCCTTTATGATATTTGTTGTAAATATTTACATTATTTTGCTGACTTGTATTTGATTTAAATGTAGAACACTTTGTAACTTTGTTTTCAAACGTGTTGTATAAATAAAGTTATTCTAATGGATTTATCTGCAAAAGGACAACAGCTAACATTTCATTTTATTTTTATTCCTACAATATAAAGGTTAAGATCATGGTCGTGGTTAAACACTGAAATTACCTTGCTGACTGAGACTCAAAGAACATAAACAAATGTCTGCATTTGACCGCCAGACTACTTTAGTTCACTGCCGTTCAGTCATAGTTTTACAAATTTCATGTGTAAATGTAATTCTATATAAACATTATGACCAAACATTATGGTGCATTTCCTCCTAAACATAATTGCGAATGTACAATAGCTGCTTAAGAAGTAATTTGAAGGACATTTTGTCGGTTAATAAAAAAAAAATTATCAAAATGCATTAGTGTTTGTCCTACACGGTCAAGGGTTGCCAGCGTCCTCATATCAGCCTATGTGAATCCAAGATTGAGCTCATTAAGTTTAATTGCAGTAATGTAATTTGTAAAACAAAAGATTCAATTTGAACCTCCGGCGAAGTCAGTCTCATTCAGATTAATTTTGTCAGGGGCAGCGCAGAGTAATGGACACAGCAGAGGTTGAGAGGTAATTGACTCCAACCTTTGTGCGCACAAAGAAAACATCAGCTGGGGGAAGGTGTGTGCGAGTGTGCTGGTGTGTCTTTACCACTGAGTGTTATATGTGAGATCAATAACCTATATAACGGTGCTTTGTTAAAACCAGTCATTTATCAGGTGACCATATCCTGCTGCTCTCTAACCTGCCTTCTCTCTTTGCCACACACACACAGCATACACATACACACACACGTGCGCACCACACACACACTTCCACAGATGCAGAAACACTGAGGCCATCTGGACGCTTGCAGGGTACAGCTAATTCAATAGATACTACAAGTCTATTTTTATGCCTGTTAGCTGTACAAAGGCAGAAGCACATTTGTGTGGCCATCTATTCACAAATCTGTTCTATTGATTTTACATACAGTGTACGATTTGTCTGGCTCCCCTCTCCAATTTTTCTCTTCCTTCCCTCACCTGTAAGGTACATTTCCTCTCCTTCCAGGAACATCATGTGACAGCGGGCACACCGGGCACAGCTGGGGTGGTAACGCTTCCCTCCAGCCTGGGGGAGAGGAGGGGAGGAGAGGAAGGAAGGACAGGACAGGACAGGAAAGGAAAGGAAAAGAAAGGAGAGGAAATGAAAGGAAAGGAAAGCACAGGTAAGGAAAGGAGGGAAAGAAATAAGGCAGTGCGAAGCAACAGCAGATGGCACAAATGAGGAAACAAGAACAGAGTGGTGATAAGGAAAAGAAAACAATGGGGAATGAAGAATGACGAGGGATGTGATAAGAAGTAGGGAAAAAAGCAACAGGAATGAAAAGGGAAGCGAAGAGTGTTGCTTTGTAGGTTTTCAGAAGCTGCTTCATCATCACTCAACACTTGAGTCATTTTAAGAGGGACAGCTGCGGTTTTTTGCAGCTTTTTATAGAACCACATACACACACATACTGGCACACACGCACGCAAACCCACCCTTGCTCCCAAAAGCATGCACACATACGCGTTTTCACACATGGAAAAATGCACTCACCTCAAGTACTCTGCCGCTGATGTACCTGTTACAGCTGTCACACCTGATCCCAAACTGAGTGTGGTAGTCAGCCTCACAGTAAGGGACCCCATCCCTGCCAAGGACAAAAAAGCAAGTTCTCACTTTTTTTAAATTTACCGCCTGGTTCTGTGCAACTATTGTTTATCCTCAAGGTATATTAATCAACTGGAGGAATAACAAAAGATTCCTGACATATTCACCTTCAGTGTGAGCATTTAAATAAACACTATGGGTGACATGACACAAGCAACAGAAGATGTGGAATCGCTGAGGAAAATCTTTGATACTGACTCAGACATCTACAGTGGAAACGGTGCATAGGGAGGGTCGAGCCACCTACTTGCAAATGTACTCTCCGGTGAGCGCGATGCCACACGTTCGGCATTTGAAACAACTGACGTGCCACTGCCTCTCCAGAGCCAGCAGAGACTGACCCTGTTTGATCTCCTCGCCACATCCTGCACAGTCTAGAGGAGAGGAGAGGAGAGGAGAGGAGAAGTAGGAAATGCAGCAATGAGAAAACACACGAGGAAGATAAGAGCAGCTTCATTATTTTAGGCATTTATCATCCTTCCTCTCCATCCTTGCCACTCCGCTCTGCCAGACTCTCATCACTTCCCTCCTCCTTCCTCTCTCTTCCTCATCCCTCTTTCCTGCCGCGAAAGTCACACTGTCTTTGCCAGATGGAGCAACAAGAACGAGGCTACAAGACTACCTGAAGCAGCAGGCCACCTTCTGTGTGTGTGTGAGTGTGTATCTGCAGGGAATGTGGCTGTACAGCATTCAGTGGGTGGACAGAAGAACTCTTGTAGTGTTTTTTTCACCTGTAGGGGTAAAAACAGTTCTTCCTGCTGGAGTAATTTAATCAAATATCACTAAACTACATAGCACCATGGCCACAGATGATCCTACTAAATGGCCTGGAGGTATGCAGTACTTTTTTTTTAAACTGCAACACCGTGGTGTGGCAGATTCTGAGATAAATGCTGGTCATAACCTATATTTTTTATCATTGTCAACAAATCCCATGAAAAGACTAAAACAAGCAATGACTTTTCTGTAAAGTTTTCACCTGATTGATGATTGAATGTCATCAATGAGCCACACAGTTGCACATTATCATGACCATGGGCGCTCTTATTTAAAGTTATTCTACACCGCCCCACTGCTGCTAATGCTCGCTACAGCACTACATGTATATTATTCCGGTGCTGGATATAGATTCCAACAAATATGCTATAGACTTCTGCTATAACTGCAGCTGTTTTAGGAAATTACATAACCCTTTTAAGAATTGAAGCTGTACATCTGTGACCAACTTTTAAAGATTAATGCCCTTTAGAGGAACGAATAGGCTCAGAGCCAAGAGCCACAAAACAGACAAGAAGTCGGGAAGTATTGTGAGAAAAAACATTTTAACATTATTGGTTTTAGTCTTTATACAGATGATAATACACAGTAATGCCAAACTTTAATGCTGAAAGCTGGAGCGCCAGCTTCATATTATATTAGCAGTTTCTTCTTTTTGTTGGAGAAGGAAAATGACACTTTAGCTACTTTAATTAGCTGAAGAAGACCAACAGATACTGTTAAAGAAGCTGGTAAGTGGACTTTTGAGATCAGATATTTTTTTCACAAGTACTGTTGCCAAGGTCAAAGAAGAATTTCCCTGCTCTGCTAAAATAATACTTCATCCAAGGCTGACAATGAGTAATTTCCATTTAAGAATATCCTGCATCTCCTCAAAATGTTAATAAGCAATAATTACATTCTGATTGCCGGCAAGTAGCCACGTTACCGCATCCAAAAACAACTTCCTTCATGCATTATTTTTAGATGCCCTGCACATCTTGTTATGCATCATCCTTAAAGTATGTAACATTACAGTTTACATAAGTGCAGTTTGCATGTGTCTGTGTGTGTGCGTATATTTGTGTGTGTGTTTATTTCTTACAGCTCGGTCCGTGGACCTTGACGGGCTTGTCGCTGTTCAGAGTGTGTGAGCACTGCTGACACACACACTTCTTCCCGCAGAAGGTCACCCTGTCTCCAATTGGGAACGGACTCCTGAGAACACAAAGACAATTTCAGTGAAGCTATGCAGATGTGGCCTGTTTTTCTGACTCAGTCGAAGATTTTACTCTGCTCCTCTTTGTTCATTCGAAGTTATCAAGGATGGAAAATCACATATTTACATTGTTTTTCAAATTCCCCACTCGAAAATGTATAGTAAATAAATGCAGCTTCAGTGTCCAAGAAGATATGGGATTGGATTTCAGGGAACAGTGTCAACCTGATCCCTCAGTTCCGCACAACAATTTCCCATCACCCAGTGCTATAATGTCTTATTTCTCATTTTGGTTACGCTTACACTAGCTTTCAATGGATATAATTTAGCAGACAGGAGTGAAATCTTAATACAAAAAGGCCATAAAGTGTAGGTTAAAACGTAAAGTAAGAACCTTTTGGCATTTGGAGGAGATTTGTGAAGATGAGCATCTGTGAACAAGTTTTTATCACCTTCAAATCTGTAGCCAGATCAAGACTCCTGGAGGAGAAAATAAGAAAACTGAAACACAGAGATGATAACTGATAAAGTGGGCACTGCTCTTTTCCATAGTCCCCTAGAAACGCAGAGAGCTCAGCTTGAACACAAAGCTGATTTGACATTTCAAGTAAGGATAAGATATGAATAAGTATACAGTATTTTCTCATACATAATGGAACATTTTCAACTGTCTGATAGTGATAGTGAGAGGATGTCAAGAAAAGATGATGGGAGTGACAGCACGTTCCCATCCTGTGTGTGTAACTCTGATGATGAGGCTGCTTCACATGTGGACTGTATCAGTTTATCTATCTGGTATTTGATAACAAACCTCCTTGTCACGATAGACCTATTGAATGTATAGATTTTGGTAGAGCTGGAAAACATGAAAAAAACAGACCTTTTTAGATCTGAGCTGCAGGTAAATCAAGTTACATGCCAAACTGTCTAGTTGATGACCCTCAGATTGGACTTTAGGTCATGGTAACCGAAACTCAAATTGAAGCGAACAAACATCATCATTTCAGATATAGTTCTGAAATAGACTAATCAGTATGATTACAAGGAAAAAACAATATCATCAATATATTGCCAAGCTCGGTATTATGCTTTTGCTCTCTGTCCACATCCAGGGTGGTTGTTGTGGGAGTTTGGTCAACGCTTTGACAAAAAGTCATTTTCAGAGACACAATTTCATTGCAGTATGCTGACGCAGACATTTTCAAAATGAATAAGCGTCATTCGAAATTTCAGTACAGCGTGTTCTCGTTCAGGCGGGCGGGTACAAACACACACACAAATGAGGGAACTCTCAAAAACTCTCACCATAAGCAAACCAAAACCTAATGATCCATCTCTACAGCTAACACACTAACAGTTATCCTTTTATATATCTACTGTCCTGCTCACTAGTCACCCTTCATTTACTCTCACTTTCATCAAGTCACACTCACTCCAGATTAGAGGGAACTGAACTGAAGGCAATACTAGATTTACATGATATATAACAAATAAAGTAAGACCAGCCAACTACAACAGACACTAAGCACTAAACATATTTTAAAATGTATTTTGTTTTTTGTTTTTGAATTTGCTTTCTCATCAACTTCCTGCTCCACTCTGATACACTTAATCAGTTTGAGCAATCTTATAACAGAAAGCTTGCAGTACAAATTGAGGGTGTGCAGTCTGAGGATGTAGTTTTTCAGGCAGGTAGGGTTGAATGAGAGACTCTGTGTTGAAGTTGTGACCCTTAGTTGGCACTAAAATGCAGGATAGCTGCTCCAATTCTGATCATCCTGAACGCTAAATCACTGGAATATCCCTTTAACTAGTAAGTTAGCAATAGCAATTCATTTTACATTATGTGTAAGCGGGGCACAGCCTTTGCTCTTAACTTTTAAAATCTAAGTAATCACAGTGTGTGTGTGTCACATGCATAAATAACTTACTGTACTCACTGGATCTGCTTCATATTTTTCCTATTGTTTATTTTTCATGAAGTACTTTGTGACAAAGCTATAAAAGGCTCACTTTCAATAAGCTTATTGGCCATGAGTATTTCAATAAAAACGTCACCCGCAGTGTCTCTTGACACTGGTGTACTGTGAACTGTGTCCAGACCAAACACATATAAACGGGACATAGTACTCATACGTCATTGCATTTCAATTATAAAGAACCACCTGTGGTAAGCAAGAAGTTGTGATCCCTGACAACACAACATGCAGAGCTGTAAGCAACAGTGTTAGAAATAAATATTTCATTTGCTCTACTCCCTCTATTTCTACTACCAACAAAATGTTTTTTAAAATTTCATGTATTTATACAATAGATGTTTGAATAAATTTATGGTTTCTGAATATTAGGAGAGAAATTACATAAGCACCTGTGTGTCAGTGGGCGCCCAAATGTTACCTGCAGATGCTGCATACGAAGCAGTGTGGGTGGTACGTCCTCCCCAAGGCAGATACCACCTCCCCAGTGATGTACTGGTCACAGCTGTCGCACTGGGTCCCGTGGAGCCGCTGGTAGTCCTCCGTACAGATGTACTCACCAGAGTGGTGAAAGAAACCCGAGCGCACCAGATCACAGCCACACACTGCACAGATGGAGGGAAAACACAGTGTCAGCTCACTGTACTGCTCAGAAATACAGCGCAGACTGACCAAACAGAGAGAAAACTATAGAAACACTTTCCTCTCTTCAAGGCAAACTGTCAACATTACCATGTCATTTTTATGCAAAAGTCATGTTTCTGATTATGAACCATTTCATGCCTATAATTATCCATGATACTCCCCTTTAGTTGTCAGCTTGCTTTGACACAAAGATATCTGACAGCGAATTGAATAGCCGTGTTAATCCAATAATCTAGAGGCTTCTCCTTCTGGTTTTCAGGTAGCTAGTAGTAAACACGTGCGTGTGCTGGTTGAGGGGGTGGGATTGTGGGGAGTGCAATCTGTTGTCCTCTCTGACCTCTGAAGGGTTAATACTCAAATCTGGTTTGGGGGATTTGACCAGTAACCATCTAATCTGTTCAATTATGCAGTATGCTCTGTACGGCTGTGCCTGTGAGAACATATATAGGAATATACAGTGTGTGTGCCTGATTGTGTAAATGTGTGTAAATTAGATATTATAGCCATTGTGAACATGTTTACACACAATGAATACTTTTCTGCGTATTTATGGAGGCGGTGTGGTGTGATAAATTCGGGCCCAGGAAAAAACAGACACGTGAGTACACACAGAATCACACACTGTGTTTACTATGTCTACTGACAGCATGATGTATGGTTTCTTATTTAGCGAATGCAAAGTCCTTCAGCCAAATGATTGCCTCTGGTCCAGCTGTGCTGAGGGTAAGGAGGTGTCTGCTGAGCTGTGAGTTAGACAGTGTTTTACAGACTTTAAAGCAGGTCTGTGCCACGATATATCCTCTTATAGTGGCACCAGCATAAAGACTTTTAGTATGCGAGTCCCCCAAATGAAATGAATCACCATTGCTCCACACAAGTTAGTCTGTCACTGTGATGTAACCTGTGGTGCGCAGGCCCGACCGCTAGAGGCATAAATTGCAATATACAAAGTGGCAGCATGAAACAACCTGGATGTATTGTAAGTTAGGCATCTGAAAGGCAGCCAGCGGATCAAGATATCTGACAGCGAATTGAATGTCTGGTCTCTAATTAAGCTAATGGCTCTAAACCCAGTGGAGTGAATGGATCTGATCTGATCCGAGCCAGTGTGTTAAGTGGCTCAGACAGAGAGAGAGAGCAAGAGAGAGAGAGAGAGAGAGAGCGATACTGTAGAGCAAGACTAGTCTAGCTGCCTGTATATCTATGTGTCTATTGGAGCCAACCTGAGGACATAAAGACAGTAAAGCAATATTTAAATTAACTTTATTCGGTTTTAAAGTTTTCTTGATACAAGCCTGGAGCCAAACACATTTTCCTTCAGAGAGAAAGGCTCTAATGAAGCACAATCCCTTTCAAGAGTATAATCGTGTAATATTATGTAGACATTAAAATAACTTTGCTGTTCACTGCATGTTTTATCACTGGAACTGCGATTATGTTATTCCCTCTAACTGCTGGCCATAAAAATTAGCGCTCCGAGCTTCATGATTGTAAACAGCAGAGGCAGACTGTTGTGGAGAATCAAGGCAAGTTTATTCATATTGCACCTTTCAGCAACAACACAGTTCAAAATATTTTATATAAGACATGAAAGCAATAAGGCAACCTCTAAAAGAGACAAGATAATCTAGAAAGACGTATAGATATGATTTGAAAGAGCAAAATATAGATAGAGAAATATGCTCAAATAAAATAAGCTGACCAGCTAAAGGAGAATAAAAATTACAGCGCAGCTACAGAGCAAGATTTGAATAAATAGTCCCAATTTTAACTTAATAAAAGGAAGTGCACAGAAATGTCTTAAGCCCTGACTGAGAGTGAAGCAGGAGCTGACTCCAAAACTCGGTGCTGCTTCTGTAGTTTAGTTTAGACTCCAGGGAAAGACGGGAAACCTGGTTCGAGACCATCTGAGAGGTCTGGACGGTTCATAATACAGCAGCACATCAGATGTGTATTCTGGCTTTATACCACTCAGTGTTTTATAAACCAAAAGTAGAATTTTAAAGCCAGTTTAAACATCTAATAACTGGACCTGATGTGATCCACTCTGCTGGTCTAAGTGAGGACTCTGAATCAGCAGCAGCCGCAGTCGACTTCAATAGATTCAATTCATTGCTGTCCTGTAACTAAATGATCTTCTCAGAATTGAGTATATTTGAAGATTCTGCGGTCAATTTATTCATACAGGGGGAAAAAGGACATTATTTTCAAACACAAGAAACGCCACACAGCATTTCGTTTTTTCTCCTCTGTCTCCGATATTGTATTCTTGTCCTGGGAAAGCTGCTGTTGCACAACTTTAAAATGCCAGCCTGACCTTTATCGGTCTGCCTGAGACTAAAGCTGTTTACAGTAAAAAAAAAGTTACATCTAACACAGTATCGCACTCCTCTGTATGGACAATGTCTAAAACACACACGTGTTGTTCAGTATGTATGCTGATGGAAGGTGACCGAAGGTTTTTTCATCAAAGGTGTTTTTTTCAGGCAGTTGTGACAACATGATATATGCAAACCGACATACATATATAGATATACTCCTTTTATCTCCCTCCCAGACTCATACTGAGACACACACTGGAGGATGATTGCCGTGTCCTTCTCATCTTTTCTCACCCTGTTGATAGCATTCACACATTCATCACTGTCTAAATGGAAAGCTATTAAGATGTGGATGAAAACAGGAAAGAGAGGGAGCTGCTGAGGCTCGACCTCTCTCTAGGGACCTCTGGTATATTTGGATTTCAGATTGCAGGCCATTTTCACAAACTGTCCTCACAGAACAAGATCCACGTATGAACATTTACACTGGTTGTGCTTCTTGACAGATATCCTGATTATATTTGAATGTACTTTTGCTATGTTTTGATACTAGACTGAGAGTTTGAATCCTTTTTTACTGGTGTTTTGCATGCAAATGGCTCTAAGGATAGCAATGTCCAGACTATGACCACCATTTTGGTTCAGACTGAAATGTGCTGTAAGTGTGAAGTGTATTCAACATCATGCAAACATTTTTGTTCCCCTCAGAATAGGCTGAAATAACTTTGGCAACCCCCTGACTCAAAATTTCAATGTGTTGAAAAGCTTTGGCTTATGACCAAACTCAATAGTAATCACATCCCCATCAGCTTTAGCTGCATTTTTTTTTGCATAATTAGCAAATGTTAGCATATTAATACACCAAAAACATATTATTCCTATTAACTGGGAAATGAGCATCTTAGCATTGTCGAGGTGAGGATGTAAGCATGCTTAGGTTACCATTTTGCACAAAAGCATGCCTGTGCCTATGAGTACCGCTTCACAGTTTCTAGCATGGCTGTAAACTCTGCTGTTAGTACACCTTTATTAGATTGACAACAACCTTTTTCAGGTCTCAGTACTAAACCGCTACTCCTAATACAACAATGAGCAAAGCTCAGCAGATACAATGTCAAGACCTTTGTTTTAAACAGAAAGTAAATGCAAACTGAACTATCCCAAAATGTCATGGGTTTTTATTTTTATACTCATACACACTACTGCAAAAAGGCATCAAATCAAATCATGCACATCACTTCACGGGTCAAATTTCCCCCTGAAAATCATTTAAGTTCTCAGGAATTATATAAGAAGCATAAAGGAAATCATAATTAAGAGTGTTGATGAAGAGTTAAGAGTGTCATCAAGCTAAAAATGATATTTATCATTTTTACAGTATAATTATAACAGAAGCAGGAAATGCCACCACAGAGACCCCCCAGAATCTAAATGAGTATGTGCCTGCTTGCTGCCATCCATTATCCTCTCTGTCACATGACATTTCAGTCTTTCAGGGACAGTCGGGACAAATTTTCCCACTGCCACTTGAACTTGCTGACTGAAGCTTAATGTTCAAATAGGTCAAAGACCTGTCAGTTACCTACATGCCAGACTCGTCAAGAATGACCTTGTGGCTCACGTGACCCCACCTGTTGCCCCAAACTGAAGGTTTATTCTCTTCTGTGTGCTGAATCAGCACTAAGCAGAGAGTCTTGAACACAGTTATTTAGTTCTTTTGTAATCCGTGATCACCAGGAAAAACTGTTTTCTTTTTTTTGTTTTTCATTTTCTGTACCCTATTTTATGTAGCTTGCATCGTATGACCCCAGCAGTCCTGGGGGTGAGAATGCGTGGGAACCTGGAAAACTTATCCTCGTCTAACAGAAAAAACAGTCAAAGAGATTTCACAGGCCATGTCACATTCACACAATATGATGAAATTAAAGGACAGAGAAATTGTGAATTTGTAAGCTGGCACTGCAGCTCAATAAGAAGAGAGTGATACCAACACTGATGTAGTCATCACCAGGCAAGTTTGAACAAGGACAAGGACCCCAAACAAAAATGATTAGATTAAAGTCACAGGAAGGAGATGCATCTGTAATTAAATGTATATATGATTTAATTGTTTGGATAGTAGTTCCCAAAGTAGGGGCTCAGAGTTGTTTCGGGGGAAAAGTTATGTTACATTATTAATTTCTACTTGGTTTTCCAATAATAGCTGCATCTGAGTGACTGTTATTAGTTCCACCCAGGTGTGTAAATTATGGGAAATATTTTCAGAGGGCAGTATTGGACCCTTCCACATTTTACAGTCTGAAATAGTGTATTACCTAAAATTAAACGTAACTTTCTTTTAAAGAGGTGTTTCTATGAAATTTCTGCCTACTTTGTATTTACAACTTTGTATTTAAAAGCCTTTTGATTCTATTTTTATAATAAATACATATTCTGGATATTCATTTTAGTTTGAGGCAGATATCAGACCACTCTCACTGCAAATGTGAAATAAAGCTAAGTAACACGTCATTTTATTCTGCACTATTTCATGTATGAGGTCAGTCAATATATTTTTTCTTTTATTTTACTGGATAAATTATTTTTGTTACGACCCTCCATCTGATAAACAGGACATATTAACATATTTAAGAAACATGGTTTGTTCTGTCTATGGGTATCTGAAAAACTAAAGTCCTTTTAAGGATTTGTGTCTGTACTAACTTTGGCTCTCCTGCAGTCAAAATGTACGTTGTGAATAACACCTACTGTATGAATCTGACAAATTCACAACCAGTAAAGAAACAACAGTGCTGTGATGCTGGCAAGGCGAAATTCGGAAAGCAAAATGACATAAAGTCAAATCCGTCAGTCAAATCCAAAATATAAAGAAGCCTTTGTTGCTCTTGAATTTCTTGTCAACACACCCTGGTAGTTTGGCCAGTGTTTTATCTTTGTTTTATTTTGGTTTTGGTTTCTAAAGAAGCACATACTAGAGAGGGTTTGTGTATTACAGCGCAAAAATATAATGTACAAATAAGTGTGTTTTTAAGAGTATTTTTCATAACCTTAAGCTGAGAGAAATTTTACAGCTTCCACCGTGTAGCAACAGTGCAGCAAGAAACATAAACAGTTTCCAAGGCTGAACATCCCAAAATGAGCTGCTTGACTGGTTTGCCATGAGGAGAACGCTAAAAATATGTGGTATTACTTTTGATATTTCTGGAACAAGCTGTTTTGATGAACTACATTTTTTTATTGATGATACTATTTTGTAGTTATTATGTGATGCAAAAAGTGAAACATCCAACTTTTTACTGCAGACCTAGCAGAAGAGAAAAATGAGGGGGGTCTTGTGGAGAAAGCAGGCAAGAATTTCAGGTCACAAATAAATAAAATAAATACAAATCATACTTAACGCATTATCTTTCTCCTCCTTTCTATCCCACCATCTATCCATTTCTTCACTCTCTGCTTGCTCCATCAGTGCCTTTGTCTTTGCCTCCTACTTCTGCTCATCAGGGGGCAGTTTCAGCTGCAGTTCGTCGGAGGCACTGAAGTATTTAAACACTTTTCTTCTGCATCTGTTAACAGTGATTTGTAGCCTATTAGGGTGAAGTGCTTGAGGTCTGGGCACGCATACACACAAACACAAAGAATTGGCAGAAAGACAACAGATAATGATTTCTTTGTTTACTGCCGATGGCACAAGCAAAGGGTCGAGGAAATGGAAGCAAAAGGGCGCAATAGATTTTAAAAGAAGTGATATAAATGAAGACGGATGCAAGAAATAAGAACTCCTAGAGGCCTGATTCACATGCTGGCTGTCTCATATTTCTGATTCAGCTTCCAGATGCACAAAAAAAAAACCCAAAAAACAAAACGACACCATACAGGCACGCTCAGAAACACACTGACCCACTGTGCCAATGCTCATGCGAGGACACACACAATAGAGCGCGCCACAGCTGAACTGCTGCAGCGGTTAATGCTTCACAGTTTGTCCTTGAAGTCTCTGAAAAAAGAGCCAGGCCATCCATGACTGTCTGCGCGGCTGAGAGTACACTAATACTGATAAAATGCGTGGCATCTCGCTGCTTCACTTCTGAAACGCAAACTGGTTTCAAACCAAAGTGGGTCAGGCTTTGCAGAGAGCTTTACTATGTATGAAGAAGCATACGGGTCTGTGATATATTCTGCTGAGGAGGTAAATTAGTGTGCGTCTGCTGTAAATGATGTTTGAGGGATATCATCTCAAAAAGCTTTGTGAAATTATTGCAAATTATTGAATCAGACTATTTTTCAGGTAATGACTGAGTTTGTTCTTTCCAAACAGAGATGCTGTAAGGTCGTGGATGATGTACATGGTTCAATTTTCTGGTGAAAAAAAAAGGATGGGGGGGATTATTTTAGACATGAGGCTAAGTCGAGACGTGGAGAGAAGAAAAGAAAGGCAGGATGGGAGTCAAGGGAGAGATTAGAGGAGGAGGAAAAGGGAAAGCATCAGATGTGAGGAGAGAGGGAAGCAGACAGCAGAGTGAGGGGGGATGAGGATGTGGAGGAAGAGACGGGGGGCCCATGGGAGGTATCAATGAGGCTATCGATCTGTCCATCCAGCGCACGGCTGCCGTCCTGTCACTGTCTTCCTTCATCTATTTGCATCATCAACGTGGGATGGATTTCCTCGCTGTGGCTCCTCTGCATTCGCATGAGTATGATCAGGATGGACAGACGGATCAAAGGGGTTGGGGGTTGGCGGGGGTCTGCAGTCTAACCAAGAGAGTGGACTGTATCAGTGCCACAATGTGGATTTGGCTTCACTGTTTGAACTGAGGGAAGATGGGGTGGGACTTTTCAGTAGTTCAGTATTAACATTTGTCAGTCTAATTTAGGAATTATAAACACATATTACCATAACCAGCAGGACACAGAGATGATATTTCAAAAACTGGCATCATTCGCTTTGAAATCTGGGCAAATTTATGAATGTGGTCTATATTTTATAAAAGACATTATGAGAACAGGAAGATATTATTTGCAGAGTTGCAGAGTTTTTCCTTTCTCTTATGAGTGACCAGCCTTGTTGGAGACTTCATTGGCGTGCACTCTGTTTCTTTGCTCTTATTCCAACCACGACACAGCTTGTATCGTGGTTGGAATTACAGTTATATTTATGAGAAAGACATGCTTGTTGACGTAAAGCTCCTGCAGATGTCAAGCAGAAAAACAATCACAACATGATAAACTCATCTACTCGACCAAAGCGTTTGCCATCCCTTTATCTCTTTCATATCCAGCTGCTGGATTAACAAAACACAGATGTTCCAGTCTGATTATTTTGTCCTTAGTTTCTCAATTGAAAAAAAAAATCAAGATAAATATATCGATATTAAGAAATTAAATGATTATGTATGCAGCGATCTCATCCACATCACTCACCCCTACAAGAGACCGTTTTTTATTATCAGTCATCAGTTTTATTTTACACATTTCAAATTTTAACAAACAACAAAAGCCTAAATGAATATATTTCAAAAACATTGTAATTTAGTTTTTTGCAGCATGTCCCAATATCCAAAACATTATAATACTAAAATGTGAAGGCAAATAGCTGCCCAGGACTTGATTAAGAAGACTGTAAGACTCTGCTGCTCTGTGAGACTGTACTCGGGCACAGTGGTGCTTTGAGTTAAACGCTAACATCAGCACATTAACATGCTCACATTAACATGCTCACAATAACATGCCGATGTTTAGCAGGTAATATTTACCTTTTTTTGCATCTTAGTGTGTTGGCAAGCAAACAGAACTACAGCATACAGCAGCAAACAACAGGCTGGTGTCAGACAAGCCAACGTTTTGACCTGATGATGGCGCGAGATTAAAACTTAAGAGATCACCACATTGTTTCAATCAAGTCATCCTGGGGGGGGAATGAATGTTTGCATCCAGTTTAACTGTAATCGATCTGAGTTGTCAAGAGTCATCGGGACTTGTTGAGATATTTCTGTCTGAAATGATCAAAGAGGTGGACCAAACAAAGCGATCCTTAGATAGACAGTGACCTTAGATCTTTTAGTTAATTGTCATTGACATGGACCCAAACCAAGGTCTCGAAATACTTTTAAGCTGAAAGAGAAGAAAGTTTATGTGTCAAGCATTTCTCTAGACTGTTCATGGTTGAAAGTAACAGGATATACATTTAGGCCATGCCACCAAAATTAGGCATTACACTATCCCTATACAAGACAAATGACACACAAACACACAGGGCTGCTGTCTCACTTATCTCACTCCACCCATCTGTTTCTATTTCTCATTTATATCAAACCTCCTCTACACTCTTGCTTCTCCTCTCCTCTTCTTCCTCTCTCTTCAGTCCCATATAGCCACACTAACAGGAGATTATGCCGTCACCAAACAAAGACGCACTGTGACAATCTGACATTCACAGCTACAAACAAAAGGATGCCAGACAGGAGAGCGACAGGGGGGTGGAGAAATGAGGAGGAAGAGAAAAATGAGAAAACGAGGAAAAAACACTCAGATGCCTGTGTACTAAAAGCTGACGATCTGATTCTTGTCCACTTCATCAGCTGATGTCTACTCAGCCCCACGGTCCATTAGCTAAAAGTCATTAAGCTTACTCCGCAAGATCAATTGTCCATAATAATAAATACTTTAATATCAAAAAGAGGACGCCTGTGTCAATAAATCCAGCTCGTGTCCCGACGGAAGGAATAGGTGCCTCAGCTGAGCAGCCGTAAGTCAATCAGACAATCAATTATTCAACCAAACAAACAATCAAAGCTGTTATTTCAGCTCAGGTTATTTTTAAGATCTGCAGTGTTGCATGATGCATTTCATATAAACATAAAAATAAACTCTCCTCTTTGGGTGCTCTGTGGCTGAGTGCATTCAACCGACGTTCCTGGCAGATCAAACAGGAAAACTGTGTTGTCTTGCTGCACGCTTTGGGACTGTGTGGGTCCCGGCCTGTGAAAGGAGGTTAGCTGGTTGGAGTCTGACTACAGCCTGAAATCCTGCTGACTGCACTGCTAAGCTAGCTGCTGACTCCAGACCTCTATTTGTGCGCTCTGTCCCACCTGCTCACTGGTGGAGCTCAAACATGCAAAGACACACAAATACTCATATGTGTCCCCGCACACACAACACACACAAATATATGAACAGATGCACTTGTTTTTCCTCCGTTAAATCCTCCTGTTCCACTTCCACTTTAATTTCCATGTAGAACAAAAACAATTTTAATGCATTGTTTAAATAATAATATATGTTACTTTGTATATTTCATGAGCAGCTAAACTGTATTACATAGATAGCACATTTATCACAGGAAATGAAGCTGTCTAGATAATTTCCTGCATAAATACGAATAGAATTTTTTGACATTACACAATAATAATTGTAGTGGATATAAACATGTATTTATTCATATATTCTTGCACCAATTTTCTGGAAATGCCTTGAAATTTGCACTACATTTGCATTGAAACCTGACTGCTGACATTCATGAAAAGTAAAATTGGGCTGGTGCCATCCACGGGGGCCTAATGCTCCGGAAAACATGATGAAGTGCCTTACATGGTGCAGTTCCATGGAGTTTAGTTTGTAGTCCCCTCAGACAACCAGAACTTGCAACTTCTTGATAGTAACATTTGAGTCACAATAATGTGACTTTTTGCTTGTCAAAATTCAATTCAATTAAAGATAAATAAAAGATATATGGGGGATAATTTCACAAAAAATGTAACTGTGTATTGTTAAAAATATGTTTTTGGTGTCGTGGTTTCACATCTCCCATAGCTATTTATATTTTGTTGTGTGTTTCAATTAAATAGATTTAACATATTAATTAGTAATATTTAGAGTAGCGTAGCTGTTTCTCCCTGCTTCCAGTCTTTATTCTGAGCTAGGCTAATCATTCACTTGTTCCAGCTTTAAATTTTGCATACACACACAAAAGTGACATCAATTTTCTCATCTAACTCTAGAAAGACTAGAAGTAAATGTACATATTTTCTAAAATGTTGCTATTATCCTCAAACGATTTATGGAATTACCCTGACAGGATAAATCTCAGTGGTTATAAGAGGACAAGTAGGGGTTCAGATTTCTATCCATCTCTGTTTTTTTAATTATTGGTATTAGATTGCTGATCGCTTGACTTGGATCCTGGTAGAGTCATAGTTTAGTTTCTATTTCCATGAAGACAAAGGCTGATTCCTCCTTGTCTGAGTACTGGTAATTATTAAATATTTAATTATGCAAATTGATGTGGGTGTAATCCACACATGTAAATACATGCATTAGTCCAAGACTGAAAAATAAATTAATACAAAACCTTGTGTGTGAGTGTGGGAGTGGAGAAAGGAGGCAGACGTGAGCGTACGTGCATATGTGCGAGGAGGTGTTGAATACAGGAGTGTGTTTGTGTGTGTGGGTGTGTGGCAGCTTTTTACCTTGGCAGGTGAAACAGTGAACATGGAAGTGTGTGTTTTTGACGCGCACCACCTCCCCGCGGCAAACCTCCCCACAGCGCTCACACACGATGGGCGAATTTCCCCGACTGGAGAGAGGAGAGCTGCTGTTGTTGTTTCCTCCATACAGACCCGACTGGTACTGAACTGCAGGGAGGAGAAGGGAGGAGAGGATCAAAAACATGTCACTTATTGTCAATTTGAAGCCGTTCCTTTTGTCTTCCTTTCAACTGATTTCAAACATCTGATCAAAGTACGATAAAAAATGTGGAATGATCGCCATGAAAAGATAAAGGGATATGATGCAATTTTCTTCTTCTTCTTTGTTACAGGAACATGTGACAGCTAAAAGTAAGCTTTCATGTAAAGTGAATTTGAAAATGTATTATACATTTGTCATATATATCCATGTATAAATAAAGTAGAAACAAATTAGATTCACAACTTGACTAAATACACTTCTCAAACATCAGAACAGATGTTGATTTGGTTTCACAAAAAAAATCATTTGGTCTTTAGATGACACGTGTTTCTGTGACACTCTTCGGTGTCACAACACTATGGCAACCAGTCCTGGTGAGTCAGTGAAACAAAAAGACACACTATGTACGCAGTAAAAACAAACATGGAGGCAGACATACACAACAAACACAAACAAAATCACGTCCACACTCGGTTTATTCTTCTTTATTATAAGTAGTAATGGTTCCTAGAAGGTCTTTCTCTGCCAGGGAGATCAGAAAGACTTACAACCATTCATTAGAAAGCTTAAGAGAAGAGACAGAGACAGACAGATAGACAGACAGGCAGACGGATATCTGGCTGGTGGCCTTCAGTATGTTATATACATATACTTCTGTGCTGTATTACACATCTAAAACGTACTCCACAAGTTTGTACTATCATTGCAATTGTGCAGATTTTCTATATTTACTATTTACTATAAGACAGATTTGCATTAATGCAAGGAAACAGTAGATTTGTACACCTATTTATAAATGTATCTCTGTCCCTACCTAATTACATCTCTGTTCAGTTTGTATTCTCCAGTTCTACATTTATTTTTTATTTTTATTTTTTTAATTGTAATCAGAAAGGACAGCACACCAAGAACTGCACTGAACATTGCAATTTGTGCATATTTCAATAAAGCTTTGAATTTTAAACACTGAATTATACATGCAAAACATGACACACACACACACAGACGACACACACGAGAGACAACACAGGGCACAGTGGGGCCATTTTATTATACCTCTTTCATTCTCGCTTATGAAACTGGTCAAATCCCTCTTAGACGAACAAGTCCTTTCTTTACGCTGTCTGAAAACAAACACGCGCACATTTGTTTGTGTATCTGTACTTGTGAGGACCCTCGTTGCCATAATGCATTCACTTGCTTCTCACCTTAAACACTACAAATAAATGCCTAATGCCAACCCTGACCTAAACCTAATTCTAACCTGAATCTTAAAACCAAGTCTGACTCCTCTCTGAATCCACAAACAGCCATTTAAAAGTCTGTCAAAGTGAGGACCAGCCAAAATGTCCTCACTTTCCAAAAATGTCCTCACTCACAAGGTTTCAAACTCAAACTTGTCCTCATAAAGATAGATGTAAAAGTACACACAAAGACACAGCTCCGTCTCTGTCGTGGCAGAGGGACAGGACAAAAGGCAGTGGACTGAACAGATTTCACTGACTGACAGCATCCTGGAACAACCATGATTTTGATTTCCTGTAACACTCAACTGTACTGTATCGTATGCAACCATATGAGCAACAGTTCTACTGTATTCTGCTCAATTCAATTACATTACAGTTAAAGCTGCTGCATCCCAGAGTATTATGCAATCGCCGCGCACACAGACACACACGCACATGCACATGCATACACAACATGGCAGCAGGTTAAGCCGATGCCAGCAGGAGAGAGACAGAGAGAGTTGTGGATCTATAAATGTTTTCAGGAGGAAAAAAAAGGTAAAACTGGGACAAAAATGTTTCCTAACAAATTGTATCATCAGTATGTGTGTGTGTGTGTGTGTGTGTGTGTGTGCACCACACGGGCTGGCACTGGTTCTGTAGCCAGATGGCAGCACAAGGACTGGAACCACAGACATAGAAAGATCTGAGCCACCTGTGTGTATGTGTGCGTGTGTGTGTGTGTGTGTGAGAGAGAGACTGGATGTGTTAATTCTGTGTGTGTGTCTTATTATTAGTAGGTGCACATGTTGTGTGTTCTAGTTTCTGGAACTGATGAACCTGAAAACACGAAGACTGTGCATGTAAACTGTGTGTGCTTCAGTGTGTGTTTATATTATGCATGTGTTGTGTATTGTAACCATTTCCTACAACAGTGTGTCCCAGTCTATTTTGTTTGAGAAGATTTAATATTAACTAACTGATTTTTAAAAAATCATTTTGAGCAGCAGAACTTTATTCTCTCTACTTTCTGAATCGGACTCCTTAGATTTAACTTGCTTCCCCACAAGGGGTCCTGACCCCCAGTTTGGGAACCACTGTTTTATGATCAGATTATACAAAGGCCCCTCCAGTTTTATTTGAATAAGCTGCAATCAGATAAAAAAAACATTTCACATGAAAAAGGCACCTTTTGATTTGATGACAGCTTTGCTTTGCACACTCTGCACACTCTTGGCTTTCTCTCAGTCAGCTTCATGAGGTGGTCACCTGGAGTGGTTTTCAATTTAACAGGTGTGCCTTTCCAAGGGTTCATTTGTGGAATTTCTTGCCTTCTTAATGTGTTTGATACTGTCAAATCAAAAGGTAGCTACTCTGAAAAATCTAAAATATAAAACATATTCTGGTTTGTTTAACACTTTTTTCTTTACTACATAATTCCATATGTGTTCTTTCATAGTTTTGATGTCTTCAGTATTAATCTACAATGTCAAAAATAATAAAGAAAATAAAGAAAAAACATTCAATGAGAAGGTGTGTCCAAACTTTTGACTGGTAGTGTACATTAAAAAGTCTGATTGAATTACCTCTATTTCCCTCCAGTTCTCCATTATTAAGTTTGCACTGTTGACTTTTGACCTTGTGGATAAACAACCTGGATAAAAACCAATAAAAGGTCACCCATAGTGTGAACCAAACCAGTCAGTTAAAAGATAATCCTCTCCTTTTCTGTGGGAGATTTTTGGGGTTACAGCCGTTCAGATGGGGCCCCTCTGCTACACATGGTTATAACTGTACCAGGGTGCAGCCTGGTGGAGCCTTCGTAAGGTTAAAGATGTCCCGGAGGTGAGAGGCATAAAACTGTGTCTGCAACAGTAGGAGGACAGCACTGGACTTACACTGGAAAGCACGGTGCTGTGTCATGTCATTTTTGGGGAAATAGATTTTGGGATTTGGTGGTTTCACACTAATAAAAAAACCTGCTGTCATGTGTTTCTATGTTTAGACACTGGCACATTTTAATATGTGCAGACCAAAGATGTACTCTTTTGTTTTCCTGCTATCAAAGACCAGCAGGTTTCCTTTCTTCTCTCCAGAATATCTGAGCAGCTGTCACAGGCTCTTCTGTCTGTTTACTGATTTCTAAAAACACTTTCTTCCATAAAAAAAAAATCCTGGATGAGCATCTTTACACATTTGTTAAATAAAATGAAATGATGGATAAACTGATTGCGTCCTGGGACTGTGGGAATTTCTCCAGTGGAGGAATCCCTCTGATTCAAAAATCCATATCACTCCAAACACACTGCTCACAAACTGGCCATGATGAAAACACTTCATCAATACACAATATCAGCCTCTGTCTCTAACCTCTATTGACAACGGGCTGGCTAATGACGTGATGAAATACGGTGTCAACAAATGAGTCTGTGATCAGTAACCTCAGTGAAGGACTGTTTGTGCCTACTTCAACTCAGGACGCCTCAGTTATTGATCAGGCAAAGGCTGATCAACACACGTGAACACACACATACATACAGTCTACACATGTGCGCCTTACACTCGTCAAACACACACACACACACACACACACACACACAGCTCTTACCGTTCGTCGGTCCACTCATGATGTGAAGTGGAAGTCCTCCTAGTCTGTATCAGTCAGTTCAACTGAGCCCTCAGCCTCAGGACAGCAGCTCCAGATATGACCAGTCAACTCTCTCTATCCCTGCCCGACTTAATACTCTCCTCCCTCTCTGGCTCAGTCTGGAAAGGGCTTTCCCTGCTCCTCCCGGCAAGCGGATTATACTGCCAGGCGGCGGACTACTGCGCCCCTCCGCCCTGCGTAAAGGCGGCCGGCTGAGGAATTAAATCGAAACTGACTGGCACCATCCTCCTCCTCCTCCTCCTCCCCTTCCTCACGCCCTCAGCTCCTGCCTCTCCCGGCCGACAAACCCCAGCGGTGCCCTGCTCCTCCGGCGCAGCGGCGTCCATCCCTCCGCGGACGGTGTGTGCGCTCCCCGCTCCGCCGCTGAGGGCTGAAATGCTGGATGCTGACTTTCCTGTGGCACAGGCGCCTCTCGCTGGGCAGCTCCTCTCACAGTGCGAGAGCGCCCAACAGCGTCTGAGCTCCAAAACTGTCGGCGAGGAGGCACAAAAAGAAGAGGAGTGAGGAGTCGTGAGGATCTCCAAGTTGGTCTTAGTTAAAGGGAGCGACGTGACTCCAGGTGTAAAACGTGAGGAGGCAGTTTGTTCAGTGTTTCTGTCATTTATGGTCACATATGGAGGCTTAAATGTGACTTAACAGGGAGGGATAAAACAGTAGAAATAAAACCACAATATTAAATAAACTACCCAGAAAGAAAAGGTACAGTCATAACTCCCTATCAACACTAAGAAAAGGGGAAATGTAAGAAAACATTCAGGGAAACAGGAACTTGTAGCAACAGCAAAATCACTTACAAACAGTCAAAATACACAAATAATATGGATGAAAACAGGAAGCCAAAGTGGCAAAGCAGCCTCAGTGCAACTCCTCAGGTATTTATACTGACTCTGATTGGCTGCAGCTCACCAGATTCACCAGCCAACAGCAGGAGGGAGGAGGACCAGAGCACACATTAACACATTTGATCACATCCACCTCTGGGGGGGTGTAACAGGCTTCATATGGGGAGTTAATTGCTAAGTGTCTCTTGTGTTAGACATACTTTGTTTGTAATTTGGTATTTAGTCGGTCCTGTGTGGATATAATGTAATATCTCTGTAATATTCCAGTCAGGAAAGTGTGTCAGGGGGTCTCAATAGCCTGATTGTGGGCCACTTTAACCCTATATGGTGTTTTTATATCATAGCATGTCACTTTAATAACCATATAATAATACCACAGAGAGTAAACAGAGGATACATCCACAGTAAAATGAAATTTATATTATGCCAATCCAATAATTTTGACCTGTGGAATTATTCCTACACAAACAGCTGATGATGTCTGCAGTTTCGTAGAAAATGTTTGTTTCGCTCATCCAGATCAGTTTCATTTGAACATAAAACTTGCAGCTGTGCAGCAGATAGTTATTCATAACATGTGAAATTTCCACCATCATACAGCCGATGATTTCATTTAGCAGTTGTTTCATTATTCTCTGTTCATGGCCAGGTGAGTCTGTCGGGGGAACTTGTGGTAAAAAAAATTTCCACCCCTGCTGGCCCCCCTCCCACTCTTGTGTATGCCTTAATGAACTCGTGCTGCTGACCACATTTTCTAACCCTTTACTGAAGTCTTTCCCATAGATCTAAATGCAGATGTCACTTTAATCAGTGTTCCTTTGAAACACGAGCCAGCTGAGCCGTCTGTGTGACTGAGACTCCTGCCGTCCATGCCCCAACGATGAACCCTCTTTCAAAGTCACTTAGATATTTTCCTCTTGCCACCTTGTTACAAAATAAGAATCAACTAGGCCTGCTGAGCATTTTTGTACATGCCACAGAGCCTGATCGGATGTTATTTTCTTAACTGAACCATGAGGTGCACCTGTGTGGAAGCATCTGCATTCGATTTTGATTTCCCACTCATTTATTCAGGTTTTTCCTTTCATAGCCTCTGTAGTCTAACTGTAGTGTTGTTCAGAAAATGTCTGTGAATATAATCACTTTAAATGCAACTTCAGCATTATCAACCACCATTTAATGTGTTTGGTTAGAATAAAACAATTAAAAAAATGAATGGAGATCTGAGAGAAAAAAATGTGTGTGTTACACAAACAGACATGTAATTATCAAACATAATCAGTGACGGCAGGAGTGTAAAGGGTATGAGGCCTGCAGGTAAAACTATTCTAATAACAGGCCTTTTTCATGGCAGGCAGTTTTAGTTTTCACAGTAGGAAAAGCACAGTGTTGCTCACAACAATTCAATGAAACTGATCCATTCTAAATTAATGCAAAAGTTCACAGTGTACTCTCCTATCACAATTAATCCTTTTTGGCTCAGCTACGGCAGATATTCCTGTTACATCATTATGCATTCTGAAAACGCACATACATCGATGTTTTTATATGAGTTACAGATGGATAGTTAAAAATAGATGATTGACAAACTTAAGCAAAGTCAGCCGTAGTGGCTGCACTGAGCATCATCTGTAGCTACTACAAAATACCACAAGGTGGCAGTACAAGTTAAAAGACAATATTCCTGGAAACAGTGACAGAGACACTGCAGGATGTGGAGATGTTTGATTGTGTCCTATTAGTGAAAAGTTAAAAAAATAGTAACCAGATAGGGAAAATACATTAATGTCCATCCAGGTTGCAAGAGATGCAGTCTGGGTAATGTAGTAATGTCACTAGTTAGCAACCTTTAATCCACTTGAATATTTAAATTCAATAATTATCCTAACAATATCCCATTTTTAAAGTAACAAATGTAAATTCTATTATTATATTTTTTGTCTTCTATTATTCTCTTTGTTTAAAATAATTCCTGGTTGAACAGTTTGACTTCTTCTTTCTTGGACACAACAGCCCTCCACAAAAACATGTTTATACAGCTACCTTTCAGTCTGTCCTGGCTCATTTCCCAGCGATTGAAAACAATGTGCAGGATATTTCCTGCAAACACTGGCAAACCACTGACTCTTCCCAACTCCTCCTGTTGATGTTTCTGCATGCAAAGGAGACTCTCAAGAAGAAGTTTGATGCAAAATGAAATGCTATTACTATGAAACATTTCTGAACAGAATCTGTCAAACTCCAGTTTACTAAACAAGAGTCTGCAGTATGTGTGCCGTGGTATTTTTCTTTCTGTCTTTCCTTTCTGTCTCTCATATGCTTTCAGAATTAGAGTCAGGCTTTAGGTCTTGGCCGATGCCTTCAATCAGAAGTTGACCCAAGGTCAGAAAAACAATATGTCACCTGGATTATCACTTCCAGTTAGTATATGTGGGGACATTCAGGTGTGATTAATGGCCTATTGTCTAGTAGGTCTTCCTATATAAAAGCATTTGGGACACAATGGAGAGTTCCTTCAAGAGGACATTGTCTGACAACTGCATTGTGTTTTATACTGAAGTGTGTGTGCATGTGTTGTTTTTCATGCTATGAGCATTTATAAAGTCATTTTAATCTGTATTTTAAACTTGGTTGTTTTAAATCACACGAGGCATTGCTGGAATCTGAAATACTCCCTAAAACTGCAGCCATCTTCTCTGTGATCAAGTTAGATGATTATTGATTTTCCTCTATGTAAAAGCCTGTTGTAGTGTTACAGTTTTATTATGTTCAAAAAGAAGAAAAACAGAGGATGTCTGTTGTCTGTGAAATTTGAAGTCACACCAGATGCGGCTGATGAGGAAGTTGAAATGGTAAGATTGTACTTAAACATAGCACACTTAAACACAGTAAACTGTTGAACAAATACAGTTAATGTGCCTGTATGTTAACACAAAATGGTGTTTCAGTAAGGAAGAACACAGCAGAAACCACATACTTTACTTCATCTGAATGTGTTATTGGGACGAAAGGAAGACGTATGCTGAGAATCTAGTAAAACTATCAATAACAGTCTGCACATTAAGTTTGGGATGTTTCATGATCAGGCCTCCACTTGTCTCTGTGTCTTGTTTTATAGCATGCACGAAAAGGTCACGGTTAACCAGATGAGTGCTTTGTGGCACAAAAACAGTACAGCACCTTCATGAAGAGGGCGCTGCCGTTCCAGTGCAAACAGGTAAGTCATTTTGTTTGCACATACAGTAAAAGAGCTTATTGGGAGTGGAGGGGCAGACAGAGAGATGGAAACAGATAAAGCAAACGCACACATTGTGAGGTGCCTGAGAGGGGAACAAGTAGCCACATCCTCTCGGACAGGAAGTAACATGCTTTATAGGAAATGTGTCAAACACTAGCCTATAAATACCACTGCGGTGAGATCCAGCCAACCAGGCACCCTCATCGTGATTTTATTTGCTTCTTGTAATTATAACAAGGTGTAAACAAGCATCTGTTTACTTATTTTTTTCAGTATATGGCCACCTTATGAATGTAAGTCCACTGTTGTCTTTTCACTCTGTTTTGATTTCAGCCCTGAGGAAAATTTGTCTCTCAGTGCTCCACTGTGTTCACAAGCTAGTTGATAACTTTTGTCTGTGTGCTGTTTGGTTGTGGACAGGTAGCATATGATGCATGTTTCAGGCTTTTATGTCAAAACAGCTGCTAGCTGTTGGAAATAAAAACTGATGAGACCAGTGAGGGTGAACCAAAACAGCAACCCTGCAAGCCAGAAAGGAAACAATGAGCTAAAGTCTAAAAGTCTTCACATAGAGCTGAGGGGAAATGAAGCTTCGAAAATTCATTCATTTTGTCACTATGAGCAACTCCTTTTACAGTACAGATTTGTCCATTGTTAATATAAAATGATCAATTAGAGCAGCTTTAATGTGTAGATGACTAAATAAATGCAGTACCTGGTGGGAATCTTCATTCACCTTCATATTTGCAATGTGGATTGTTTTCATATTTCATTTTGCAGTATTAAAATATTTCTGAGCTGGAGGGCACAAAAATGTAAAAGATAACATTGTCCTTTGATGCACAGCATGATGGACTGACATTTTGCAAGTACTTTTACATTCACCCTGAAAAGGTTCTCTGGATATTACCAATCTGTGTGTGTGTGTGTGTGTATATCACATTGTGTAGACACAAGCCTGCACATACATTTGGAGACAAACGTTCAGTCATGGCATAAGTAACAAAGGTCCAGGTCCATGTGTGTATGTTTGTGGGTTTGTCAGGAAATGGTACAAGGTGAAGGTGAGGTCACTGTCATTGTGTGGGCATAATCACTGATCTCCCTCCACTCCCTGTGATTATAGGGTCTTAATGGAGCCTTTTATATGTCAGGGCCCTGTTCTTCACTGTGAGATTTATTGTTGATAAATCAGAATGTAGGGGTCAAAGGTCACAGTACACACCTCAAAAACTTTTGATTTATCGCTGTGTGTGATGAAACCATGGCTGATAAATCAAAACATACTTATGTACTATCTTTAAAAAAGAAAGACAAACCACACCTCATATCCAAAGATCTTCAAATAGCCAATTTATAATACAACCCCCTGCCCCCCGACCCCACCTTTGTCCCAAAATATATCACGTGAAAAAAACATTTCTGCAGCTGTGTTATGTAGTGTCGTCTGTCCCAGAAAACGTCATGGTAAAATCACCTCAGGGTTTTCTCTTGTGTTTTTCATCATATCAGATTGTGATTCTCATACCCATCTTTCAGCCAAGACACATGTTGTTTGTCGGTCATTCCACTGTACCATCAGTGTCATCTTTCACATGGAAGACATAAAATAGTCTGTCAGACATTTTTGACTACAATAACAATGTGAGGCCCACATATGTTATCTGCAAAGGCAAAGGGTATAAATAATTCAACCCAGGATAGCTGGGAGGTGTATTTCTTTAACTCATGAAGCTGTGTTGAAACATCAGCGTTATGGCACACAAGTTTTCTGTTGTAGTAAATTAAGACACATAAGCCTCAACATCTCTCTTGGCTGGCAGCTGTTTCTCTCGCTCTCTCGCATCATTCAAACCTGGGTGCGGAGCCAGTTTTTCACAGATTTGGTCCCAATCCAAAGCCGTTGGAGCAGCTGTGTTTGAACAGACAGGAATTCTCTGAGCCTTCAGGGTCCAGTAAAATAGTTGAACAGTACTGTAAATGACGTCTCTCTGTCCAGTTTCCACCAGATATTGACGTAGGTTAAATGGTACTTGAAAATGTGATTTTTATGAAAGAAATTAATATCTGATCAAGCGTTAACCTGACCTAATATCATTGAAGATTAAGATTGAGAGTATGGTAGAAACTTAAAAGGTTTACCATTAAATTAGTCAATTTTAGAGTTTAAACAATTCATTAATTTGATGATTGACAAAAAAAATCAACAAAAACTTTGATAATCAATTACTATCAATCATTTATAGAGCAGAAACACCAAATATTCTCTTCCAGTTTCTACAATGAGAGAATTTGTTACATCTTTTTTTCACTATTTTCTGAGAATCAATAGACTAAATTATTAATCAACTGAAAAGAACATATACAGACACCAGATTAAACCAAGTGTTGTGTCCTTATACTGTACTGAGCAGCTTTGAGAAAATATCGCAAACAAAATATATCAAAATTTAGAAAATAACAGCTTAAGAAAAAGTAATGAGATTTCTTTATAAGCTGTAAGTTAAAGGCTGGAAGTTATGGAGGTATCTGGTATTGATTAACTAGCCATGGCAGGTACTAATTATTAATCTGTTTGAAACCATTATATAACACCTCTTGTGACCTTGGATGTGCTATGTCAAGTCTAAAACAACACTCATGGTATTGTCAGTGGTATCTCAACTGGGGCTTCACAAGAAAACCTGCATTACAAACTAGGTCTGGGGAGTTCGATAGATGTGGGCATTTACCAGACAGGGAGGATCGAGTGAGTTCCAGGGAAACTTCAGATGTGCAGCTTGAGTCATACCAGGGACAAAAAAGTCAGGAAATATCACCTCCACTTTGGTTGAAAGTGTCTCTTATGAGTCCCTTGACTAGGTACAATCACCACTTTGATATCAAAATGACATAGTGGTTTGAGTTTCCAGGAAATTTGCACAGGAAATAAATGTGATGGGTGAATGTGTGTGATGCAGACATAGATTCATAGAAATTCTCACAAGTGTAAACATCACTTGCTTTTAAAAAGAACTAAATCCATGAAGCAGCAGGCTACCATGAAAAGCACATATAAATATTCACAGACTTAATTCATCTTGGGCTAAACAGCCATTTGAAATGCCTAATGGTGTAGTTCAAGAACACTTAATGCATCTGCTGTTCCCGAAGAGGTAAATGGAACTTTGAAGGGGATGACAAATGACAGAAGGGAGAAAAAAGGACGTGGGTGAGGGACGAAAATACGGACGGATGAAAGAGCTCAATACAAGAGTCACACAAGGGGAAGACAACAAAAGAAAAGGGAACAACGAGAGAGCGATGAGAGAGGAGGCAGAGGGCGAGTTAAGAACGAGAAGGGAGAGGAGATGAAACAGGGGAGAGTGATGACGGGAAAGCAGAAAGAGCGACAAGGAGAGGGAAAATGAGGGCGAGCGAGCGATGGAAAGACAGGAAGAGAGAGAGAGAGCGATGATGATGAGAGAGGAGGAGAGCAGGGAAGGAAAGGTGCTGACTGGCAGAAAGAGCGTTTATCTTTCTGCGCCTCCTTCCTGGTTTGTAAGAAGCAGACCTTTCGTTTCACCTCTCCTCAAGTGTCAGCACACATGTAAACACCCACAAACATGAACTCACCGACCTTACCCACAGCGTCAAGTGCATTCAAAACCCTATTATTTGCTGAATGTACTTAAAATAATGAAAGTAAAAGTACTCATCCTGCAGTAAAATGTCCCCTTTGACCATATATTTTACCATCAAGTTGTTAAAACTAATGCAGCTGCTGGAGGTGGAGTTAGTTTTTAACTACTTTTCAACCAAGGCTCACAAGAGTTTAAGATTATTTATGAGGAAGAAAAGAAGAAAAGACAGAGCCCTGATGCATGAATTAGATTACTATTTATATGACTTTCCCCAAAATCTTTTCACTTTCACTTTTTTTAAGATAATTATTGAACCTTTTTATCTTCAAACAGTTATCACAATAACCCATGGGCACAAACTATTTATTTATAACAATATACAGGCAGATGATGTAATTTTATCATGCATACATTATGTCTTTTTATATAACATCTTAATCTGATGAGTAACTAGTAACTAAAGCTGTCAAAAGAATTTAATAGAAAGTACAATATATATGTGTATTATAATAGAAATCTAGCGAAGAAGAAGTATTAAGTAAAGTATACCTATTTATATATGTGTATGTTTTATATAATGTAACTTTGTATATATGAAAGGCCCACTTGCATAACAATTGACAGAAAGGGACTTGTATGACAATGGAAAAACCATCCAAACGAAGCTCATTTTCTCTATCAAAAGTGCTCTGTATTTATGATGCAGAATTTTTCTCGCCACCTTGTTTGACCCCTCCAATCATCACATCTGTCAAAACAGCTGTCTCGGCCAGGCAGAGGTGACGCTGGGGCTGTAAAAGTACATAAACATATAGGAGGAGAGAGGGATAATGAAAAGAGAGAGTGAAGAACTGTGTGACTGAACAGGCCGTAGTGAGAAAAAAAAAAGACTGTGTAAGGGTTTCCGTAAAAGACGATGTTTTGATGGATTACTTTAACAACCGTTCCTCTCATGTTCCTTTTATGTGCCGCAGTACAAAGCAAAACCCGACTATGATTGAAGGCAGCTCCTCATCATCACATTACAACACCACAGTTTCCCTTCAGCACTCAGCTATTTCTGCTCCTTTTTTGGCTTTGGTCTTTCAAATTATGAAAAGACACAACGCTGCGTTTACACTTTTTACAGCCATACATCCAAACGAATTCATTTTGGTATGGTAGATCATATGTGTCAGCAAAATACCACACAACTCAGAAGCCAGTTACATTTCAAATACTACACATATCTTTATTTGATTATTCTTAATCGACAGTTATTTGGGTCAAGGCAGTTACAACATGCTTTGATATTTAGTCATTGTCAGATCTTGGTACAGGAAATATAAGGATAGGATACAGCAGCAGGAAACAGTACAGTATGGTCTCTTTGCTCGCGGGATATCAGAACTGTAACTGCAACGGATGCATTTCTTTGCACAGTATGTGTCAAATGTTTTCAACCAACACAGTGACAAACTGTGCGAGGTGAAGCAAATGTGGCTTTCAAGGATATTTGTTCTGATCTGTAACATGTTCTAGCAATGACAACATTTCATGTGCAGGTCAGGTCAAAATGAAACCCATTCTGAGTGACTGTTGTGAATGTTCGGTAAGAACATTTTGTAAGATATACTTATATTGAAACTTTCCCTCATTATGTTGGTCAGAATGTAATTGGGGCAGCTTTACGTTTGGCATTGCAAAATTGTAGTATGTACTTGATGTATATTGAACAGTCACGAACACAACATTGAGACAGTGAGTCACTCAAATGGACCAGTTTTGATGCAGTGTTGAGAATGGGCAGGAGCAGAGCAAACTGTAGACAAGGAGCAACTTTGAGACAGCTGAACACAGAGAAACATTATAAACAAGAATCGACTCTGGATCAGGGCCGCAGTCATGATATCAGAGGATGGATACTGTAGGGTTAAAAGGTGTGGCAGGGAGAGGAGGATGTGGTGAGAGAGAGGAAGGGATGGTACAAGGACAGGAAGAGGTGCGGAGAGGAATGTGTTGGTTCCAGACAGACAGGAGGATATGACCATTCTGACTGTCTCTTTTCCCATAGGAAGACACATTTTAGCATGACAGAAGATCTGAAGTAGAGAGAGCTTGGATCAAGAAGCATGAGACTTTTTTCTTGCATTATCGCTTTAGTCATATCGCCGAGTTTTTGCTGTTTGCAGTGCCAGCAGTGGTTTCCTCTGCAACCATGAAGTCCTTTGAATGAACTGTTTGCAGGCTTTGCTGGATGATGGCAGCTTGCACTTGCAAGAGCAGGACCTGAGAAATGACGGCATATCAGCCTGGCGGTCGAAACATAATTGACTCAGGCACTGAAGATTAATGATCAAATGGTATCACAGAGCGTTATCACTAATCAGTTCCTTTGGCCACATGGATGTTGTACTGGGTTTTTTGACAAGCAAGCACCAAAAGACATCATGAAAACAAAAGAGATTACTACAGGAGAGATAAAGAATGATATTGAAAAAAACAGGAGAGGCGGTGTGAAGATCTCACTGTGGTTTGAGCATTTCCTGTTTCACCGGCAAAAGAAAGCACAAAGTGTTACTGAGCTGAAACCAACAAAAAGACTAAACCTAGTGCCCTAAATACGTGATAAATCATTCTTTCCTTGCACGCTCACTAAAACAATGCAGTCAAACATTAACATGCTGTGGAAAAACACCATTATGAAAATTACTTTCACTTTTTCTCCAGCATTACTTTCAGAAGGTTGGGCTTGTTCTAATTTTGAATATATTTGACTTTTGGATTAAGCAGCATGAATGAACGGTGCATGTGTGGGAAGATTTTTGTTGTGTACGTGCAGGTTCTCATCAGGAAAAAGCAGACAGAACACTGTGTTCAATGACGCAACAGATTCTCGGATGGCTTTACCTGAACATTTAGTCTGGTACATTCTGTGGTATGGGAGGGCTTTAACCAGACTCTTGTCTTATCTGCAGACTGTTAATGGTTATAATTGAAACTAAAGACCTAATGCATATGTTATACTAATAACTAACATAAACATTTTAATACTTGAGTGTTTATGATATTGTTCTGCATGTTACATTACATTCATATAGTGGATACTCTTATGCATGATTATTTAAGTGCAGTGAACCTTCATTTGCCTTCAGTTTCAGTGGGAAGTTAACACTTTGGGGCAAGAGAAGCCATCATGGGGTCGCCTGGGTCAAATGGTGGTCAGCTGTGAATAGACTGGCCGTTTTTTTAGTACTGCAAGGAACAGCTGGGACGCCGGTATTTTTCAAAATCTACAGATTTTGGCATTAAATTGGTAACCCTTTAATAGTAATTATATTCAAAACAAAAATAATTTGCTTAAAAGTTACAAGTAAAAAAAAAATAGAATTAAATTGACCCCTTCCTTATTGAAAAATCCCAAATAATAATGAGAATATCGTTAATTTCCAAACATTTAAGTAGACATAAGATGTCTTAGTTCACTATAATGTCCATCCTGACTGTATGTATGTTGGATGTTTTGAGTTTCCACATCACACTGGTGCAAGTTGCATACTAAAATCATGATTGGCTTCCAAAATGTCACAAAATCCTGGTCATACATGTAGATGTTCTCAAATGTTCTCAAATGTTCTCAAATTCAAAACTCAAATTCAATAGCCCTCTAGTGTCAAACTTTGCACACGTATCATTCTGATCCAAGAGTTGTGGCAATAATGAAACACAGTTTTGAGTTATAGGAGACTTATTCTTTTCATTACATTATATATATTATTAGGTGCTCAATATTGTCTACTCCCAGATGTCACCATGCATCACACATACACGACTCCCAACAAATTGTCGTTATGAAAAGCCAGGTTTTATTTGTCATTGCATATTCTTGCAATTGCATATTCAAATACTTTGTATATGAATTTAGAATTAGTAATTAATCAAAAAAGAAAATGTATAAAAGAACATGATCTAGCTAATCATGCACCTTTGTATGTTTGCAGACATATGTAAAAGATATTTTTTAGCCAGCTTTGAAGACTCGTGCCAAATCATCAACAGTAAAATCAAGCAAACTGAGCTATCAACATACCAAAATGGAGCTGCAGTTTAGATTAACCTGATGAACAATGTGGTTCAGTATAGTCAGTTCAACTTAATTTAAGCTAAAGTAAAACTGCAGGTAGGTTGGGTGTTTAGTTGTTACACCTGTCTGAACCTTCTCTTATATTAAATATGAACCTGTTACAACGGTAATACAAAGCAAGAAAATCCTATTTGAATCACAAAAAGAAAGAGGCAGAACTCATTTTACTAAACTAATGCGTGTCTTGCAGTCTGAACATTTGCCCTCTGCTCCTCCAACCTGGATCCATCATGCAACATGAACTATTTGTTTACTGTGGGTCCCATATTGTTTTATCTCACCACCCCCACCACCTTAAATCAACATTGGCTGAGCCACTTTAGTTGCTTTAACCTTAACTGCAGATAGAAATGCAACAGTATCTTTTCATTGCAGTGCCTTAGGAAGATATATTTAAGCATATACAGTTTTTGTCATGTGTTAAACCGCTCCACTGCAGCAGCACAGCTACCCAGCAGGCAAAAACAGAAGTCTGTGGTTTTACACAGCAGCTCCCATGTGTTAATGTGAAGTAGGGAGGTGCTTAAATAGAGCTCCCCTGAATAAATAAAGGTTGAAAAAATAATGTTTCCAGGGGACACTAGGTGTTGTCAAGCTGTCAGTAAGCTGCAGACATGCGATATACACTAAAAGCCATTCCTTGTCCTCTGATAGGCTACTGTCCGGCTGTGATGTCATGGAGGCTTGCTTATAAAAAGGGTGAGGGGCTCAGCTGCTTCAAAAGGGCAAGGGTGGTTGAGGGCTGAAAGAGTGTGTTTATACATGAGCGTGTACTGGAAAGAGACAGCGAGAGAGTGTGTGTGTGGGTGTGTGTCTGTGTCACACACAACAACATTCATAACTCAGCAGAAGAGGAAGAGAGATGAAAAGCTGCTGACAAACGCATGATAATGATATTTTGTGCTGTGGATGTAAAGACATCTGGGTTATCAAATCGGTGGATTGTAAAGCAGAGGACGGAGCACGGAGGTAGGGAAACTAACTGCTGTTTGAACTCTGGTTTACACACATATGTTTAATGCAAACAACTGTGCATACATATATATGTTACAAAACACTCTTGGCATAGCTATTTTAACAGTGTATACTGGTTCACTCATTTAAGAAGTATGAAAGCAATGAAAGGATTTTAAATATTAAATTGAATGGTTAGGGTTCAGCTCAATGCCTTAAAAGTTGCTAAACCATTTTATTTGGTCAGTGATGAAGTAAATTATAACAGATGTAATGACAAATGTGAAGCTTTAGTAAATTGATCAGAGTCAATTTTGCAAATAGATTTATTGCACATGTTAAAACTGTCCAAACACGTCTGAAATATTTAAAAAGTGGCTGCCACGGGAATAACACCCCTGACCAAACCTAATTTAACAGACATCAGTCAGATGCTGCCAGTGTGAGGGTGTTTATCAGATTCATTTAATCCAAACTGGCTTTCATCTATGACATATATGGTTTATTTTATCAGGACAGAAAAAGGTTCTATGACTCAGCTGTTATTGTGCTTTTCACAAAGTGTGCAGACATCTTTCTTTGCGCATAGTCTGGTCCACTATCATTCTACTAAGCACTGCAAAAGCTGGGTGTTCTGTGTGTAGTTTTTTTGTGTTTGCACATGTACGTACACCTGTGTGTTTGTGCGTGTACTACTTTGTGCATTTTTGCACATTTAAGTTCTGAGTACAGTTTCCACCACTAAGTCTTCTCTGCCTAAATATTGAGATATTTATGTCTCAGTAAATCTTTTGTGTTTGGTTATTGGCCTCAGAGAGCTGGACAAGTTTCTTTGTGTGTGTGTGTGTGTGTAACTGTTTAAACAGCTCGGGCAGGGTGGAGGGCAGAGTGACAGAGTATCTTTCGCAAGATTGACTATGTATTCGTGTAGGTGACCGCCAAGATTATTGATCTGATCAATGGGGGAGGTGAACAGGTAACAGGCTCCATTAAAGGGGCATCCATGTAAAGGGTGGCAGGGTCAGCTTCAACTCCATGAAGAAAGCAACAAGTGCACTGAACATCTTATAAACACCAATAAAAGACAAAATTTTCTTGGTTACATAAAACTTTGTACTGGATTGTGTGCAAAGCACTATCACCAGTCAGAGGCAGACTGCACTGTGCTTCATTTATTACATTTGCAACAGCCTTATAACCATCAGTAATGGAAGATTGATTTTTAAAATGAGTCTGCAGTTAATTTTGCAGCCGATCCATCATTTGCTTCACACTGTGGCACCTCTTTATTCTCTAAATGTAAGTGTGCTGAGCTGGGGGACATTTTAGAAATGATGACAAATTTTCACACAAACTTGCTGCTGTGGACCGCAGACAATCTGACTAACAGCAGACTAGCACTGATAATTAATATGTACTGTTTTACTACAGTGATGCAGTGACACTGTAAGGCTCTGTTTACTTGTAAAATGACTGTCATATGCAAATAATCCTGTGATGGTTCTCCTGGGCATTTTGAAATGCATCCCGATGTTCAACACTTTGCTCACTGACCCCGGGAGAACTTGGTAAACACTTGTGAATCAATGCGTCTCTTTACAGCTGGCATTAACATGAGTTGTGAGTGTTTGGATTGTGTTGGAATAATGCCAACATACATATTAATCCAAGTGTGCGCGCATACAGAAGATCCAGTTATACAAACAACCTGTGGAGGTAGCCAGAGGTGCATTAAAAAACAGAAACCGTACATGCCGTTCTCTGTTAACTGGACGTACAAAAAGAAAATACACCTCCAACTATGAAGCAGGTAGAAAGCAGTTCAAACAATAAGCAGCTACTGTAGACTGCCTTTGCATACTTTACAGTTCTCAAAAAACCAAACAACGACTGTCAAAACAGTCAAGAATCATCATGTGTCTGCTGTCAATTGGGGCATTAGTGTAAAAGAGCTGATCTACTCTGTATAAATAATATTACATATCATAATATATGAACACATAATAATACAGTTTGCATTATGTCATATTTCCTACATATACTTTTAAAAATGTCTAAGAAAGTAATAAAGTAATAAGAAATCTATATGATATCAAAAGTTTATTTTATGGTCTAAAGTTTGGGATCCAGTCTGGACAGGTGAGTCGCTTTGTGCTGCTACATTCGCACTTCACAAATACTCATGTATTCTTCATACTGCAACATGTGTCCAACATAGCAGTAAGTTGCAAGAGAGGTTATGCCAGGTCCTGCTCTGCCAATTCTGCAGCTCTTTTGCAAACACTGTTTATGACATGCGTTCAAATAATATTTCACAAGATGTTCCATGAAGGCCTTTCAAGTCCAGACGGGGACCTTTTTGCATGTCATCTCTCTCCCCTCATTACCCCTCACCTTACAATGTATTATCATAAAAAAGAATAATAAAAAAAACACATCATTTCTTCATGGTGAATGAACTGAAAAGTGAGGTGAATGGTGAGCTGCTAGAGATAGAGACATGAGACACTCTCATGCAATGACACTATATGCATAGCAGGATAATGCTGATACTGCAAATATGAGAAAGAGACTCAAATGCAGATCACTGAAGCCAATGAACTCATGATAAGGCACATATAACTTCCTCTGTGAAAGAACACATATGTTCATCTCTATAAGACAGCAGGCAGGGAAACTCTCATTGACCTGTGACCCTCTGAAAGGATTTTATGATCCGAAAATAATGCTACAATTTAAATGCAATTTGAAATGTTCTGCTGTAAGACTCCTCCTAGAAAGATCACATCAAAAAGCTGGAGCCCATCCCGATTATCCTGAGGGACTAAAAAAATACCCTAAATAGCCTAAACTGGACCCTACCCTTGAGCTGTCTTAATCCATTATGAACAAAGCTGTGTTGTTCTGTGTACTCTCACTGTAGATCATGGAACGTGTGAGTGCTGTCTCAGTCCTGGCTAACCAATCAGAGCCAAGCAACTCCTCCCTGGTCCCTGATTTGCCGGGGAGATCCTCGGAGTACAGTGATGCAGAGCTCGTGCTGTTGAGCATTGCGATGGCCATTCTGGTTCTGGCCATAGTTTTTGGTAAGTTACAAAACATTCCATCATTTCAATGAGCTGATTAATTGGGCTGATCAAAACTAAACCATTATTCTTACAACTGATTTGGACAATGTTTGAACGTCTCTTTTAGTTACATTACTCTTACTGTTCAGGTAACATGCTGGTGATTACCGCCATCCTGCGCTTCCAGCGGCTCCAGACAGTCACCAACTTCTTCATCGCCTCGCTGGCCATTGCTGACCTCATCATGGGTTTGGTTGTGGTCCCCTTTGGCTCCAGCTACATCTTGTTGGGGACATGGCAGTTTGGAAGCTTCATGTGTGATTTCTGGACGGCGACTGACGTGCTGTGCGTCACGGCCAGTATTGAAACCCTGTGCGTGATTGCACTGGACCGCTACCTCGCCATCACCTTGCCACTCCGCTACCCAACATTACTCACCAGGTATGACTAAGATGGGTAGATAATTAAACTTTAGAAACTCAATCAAAAGTGAGTCTTAAATATTATATATATATAAACTCAAATAACTGCATCACAATTTCAGTCCTCTGTTTCTAAATGAATTCAACCATTCATGGGTAAATCTATGAGTCACAGAGCGAGGAATACTGCTGCACCTCTCTCTACAAGTCTTTCCAGCCTGTTGCACCTCTGGTCACCCACGCCATCCAGTGATGTCACAGCAGATGTTTGCCATCTCCTGTCAGATGCAAAGCCTGTTGTGACATCACTTTTTAAGGTGTGGCCAGAGGCGCCACAGGCTGGAAACGATTCATCCATACAACAACAGTAACTTTCCACCCTTGAAATGCTAAATCTGTGCAGTGCTACAATGTGGTTTAAAATGTGGAAATAGCAAAAGAGGAGGTTTGTTATATAATGAAATGTGCCTATCAAGGAGAGGGCACCTCTATTGCACCTTTGGACAGTCAACACAGCATCAATTCAGCACAATGTTTCTCACCTATCTGTGTTTTCACTCAGCTGTTTCAAGATTCAAGAATTTATTGTCATTGCACAACAATTAACATCACGCAATCATTGTCAATGAAATTCTTAAATCTCTTGCTCCTTACAAACAATGCTCACAGAATATTAACATGAATAGAAACACTCAAAAAAAATGATTAAAGAATGAAATTATAAATAGCTTTCTCTTATCTTCTACCACTGACCAGGAGTCGGGCCTTTGCAGCAATCCTCGGGGTTTGGGCTGTGGCCTCCCTCATCTCCTTCCTGCCCATCCATCTGAAGCTCTGGGTGTCACATAACGACAAAGCTTTCCACTGCTCACAAAACGAGTATTGCTGTGATTTTAACACCAACACCGAATACGCGGTGTCTTCATCAATTGTGTCATTTTACCTGCCGCTGGTGGTGATGATTTTCCTCTACACCAGGGTCTTCCAGGAGGCTCAGAAACAGCTGGAGAAGATCAGGGGGAGGGAGAGGCACTTTTATAACTTGCATTACACTGCACAGCTGACTTACTCTGATGATAGTCCTGCAATGAATAAACTCAGGGCAGGAACTGAGGCAGGAGCAGGAGAGGACAGACTAAACATGCAGCAAACAGAAGGCACGGGCACGGGTAAGAAGAATAAAGCAAGGGCAGAAAAAGGGGAAGGAAAACATTCTGTCACAAAGCGTCTTAAGTTCTGTCTAAAGGAGCACAAGGCTGTGAAAACTCTGGGGATCATCATGGGGACCTTCACATTGTGTTGGCTGCCATTCTTTATCCTCAACATCCTCACGACAATCAACGGTGTGGGCGACATTAAGCTGCTCTTCAGACTCCTCAACTGGCTTGGATACTCCAACTCAGCCTTCAACCCCCTCATCTACTGCCGCAGCCCCGACTTCAGGCACGCCTTCCAGGAAATACTCTGTTTGAGGGGCAGAAAGGGGAACTCAGGAGGGAGAAGACGATGGTGGTGGTTTAGGGACAGAGATTGTTGCTCCAAGCAACAGGGTCGGACTAATGGGAACTCAGACCGGAGTTGTGTCACGGAGCTGGACGTTCAGCAGACATCAGGGTGGAGGGGTAGTTTGGAGAGCTCCATTCGAGACTCACGAGGCTCACTAACTCTGGCTCCTCCGACCGCTTGCTGTGAGCAGGTCTTAGAAGTAGCTCCTGGTTCCCTGACAAACTGGCAGGCTATCAGTTCTGCTAATGGGAGCTGCAAGGAAGATCTGGCTTCTATTGCATGACCAATAGGATATTAGGTATTTCACATTGTGTGTGCATAGCCGTTCAGTAAACATCAGTTTGATAAAGCTCAAAATGTACTTTTTCTTTGTCTTTTTTGAGGCTGTAGCCGGTAGCGGTATTCGCTAATGTTGAGTGTGTTTCAGTCAATACTCCTGAGGTTTTGCATGTGATTGCTGTTCCTCGTTCACTGTATGTGTCAGCTTTAAAAGAGGTCTGACTTTAACCTTTAACCAAATTTTCAAGCCATTGTAACGTCAATTACTGGGTCACAATAAGTGCATCACTCACAAGGGCACACTGCCAAAATGTGCAGAATGTACCGCTTGAGGAATAATGATAATCAGACACCAAACAAAGCAAAACTGCATTAGCAAAGCGAAATGAAACATTGAGCTTCGTCAAACTGGTACTTACAACAGGGCCATTATTGCTGGTATTCTTTACACCCACAGAAAGGTGATGTTGCACTGTGATGGACTGCATATGAATTACCTGCTAATGAAATACAGGACAAATAGGAGTACATTGTGTGAGAACACAAGTTGTTATAATTGCTTAATAAAATACACTATAGTGTGTGTTATTGCATTCCAAAATGCATCTTTATTGAAAGCAGTGTAGTAGTGTGTTGTTCAGAAAGTATTTTACAAATGAATTAAATGATTAATTGGCCCAGTATGAATGACAGAGACTGACATGAGAACCCAGAAAACTTTCCTCTCTATAATATAAAATATTCATGAATAAATAAGCAACGATTAAATGAGCGTGTGAGTAATGTTTGATTAGACTAATTGACAGCAACAGTAACAACCCCATCAGGTTCTGATACTGCTCTTTAAGCTCAAAACACACTGGTATCATATGATATGCACTAGAACAAGCTTGGTTATTATTTTCTACATGAACCCACAAGGCAAGAAGTGCCAGCATGAATTAAGCACCATATTTGCAACACTAATAATAAGAACAATAATGATAAGAGCAAAGCAGCATATCCTAATAAAACCTTTGTGAATTAAAAAAAAAAAGCATTTCTTTTCACCCTGTGGTCAGAAGTCTTATATGAAACAGGGGCCTCATTTGAGGCTCACTAACCTCCTCAGATTATCAACAGTCCGCCTGTTTTTCATTCCTTCCTGATAAACTTCACAGCTGGTCCAAAGTCATTTACTGGTGTATATTTGGGTCTCAGATAAGCATCTCAGACCCAAACTTGTGACTATCATAACTGCTCTTTATCTCCTTGCCTTCGCTTGCTTTCATCACATATTTGCTGGAACTATTTTCCATCTCTCTGTTTTTGTCCAAACATCAGCATCGACCCACTCTTTCCTTTTACCCTGTCTGCTTTAGCTCTCTCATAGTGAGAACATTGTAATCTGCCAGACTTAGCTTGGGAAGATCATCTACATGCAGTGGGACCCAGTTTCCATAACATTGTCAGTCACACTCACTGTAAAAACATAGCAATCAGATGACACATATTTTAAGTGCTTGCTTTTTACATGATTCTAAAACTGTGTTTGGATAGGTTTTAATATATGGTTCTTTCTTAATTCATAATGATAAAGATAAAGTAGCTCACATACAGTTTATCTAAAAAAGATTAGAATCAGGTTACATTGTAGTTCAAGTTGACAAATTACATTTAGAAAATAATCTCCTCAGCCCTGCTTTTATATATACAGATAATTATTTCATTTGTGTTCAAAATTAGGCCTGAATAAGGAATTGAGGGTCAATAACTGGTAATTGTGTACTGTAAATATCATCTGCACATGTGTGTGTCTGCCTGTATGTATGTTTCTTGTACTTGTGATTACTGTCTACTTGTGCATTTTTAAAGCCTGAAACATGCCATTGAGTATTTGTCATTTACTGTAATGTGTATCAGACTTGGATTAACTCAAAGTTGTAATGGTTCAAATGCAACATGTTGTTTTGTATCATGTCTGTTGACACGTGGATGTTGGATCACAGAACTTAAGCAGCACTGAAACACAAGTCTATCCTCATATCCTTATATTTCTGTTTCTATCTTCGGACACTCAGACAAATCTGAAACTTGCTTTATTGAAACTAAACTTTAGTTTTAAGAGGTGTCACTTTTAACCAGAGGAACGAATTATACTTTCTACCTCCATCAGACTCACATGAATGTCATCTCATCCCTGTAAATATTTATTTGTATGCTGTTGTATGTTTTTGTGAGTGAAAGAATGGCGTCTGAAATTGTGTTGTTTGAATCTATTGCTCAACAGGCTGTCAGAAAGAAAAGGAGAAGAGGAAGATGTGCTTGTTGTGACAGTAGACAGGTTAAAATTAGCCTCATGTCATCCTGTGATACTACTCACAGTTTGCTTTCTAACAAACAACCTGGGGAAATCTGGGGTGATTTGGCCAAATGACTGCGCTCATTTAAATGTTTTTGTGAACTGTTGTGTCTGCCTTTAGTTATAAATTACCAGTAAATCCAAGTCTTTTTGGTGTTATAGTTGCAGATGTTACTACAGATGTTAAAAAAGGCAGTCTGGATGCTAATCTAATCCTTCCTTTAAACACTGATAACTTCCGCAGTTTTCATCTTTGCACTGGCACTCGCTGACAAAAAAGTAATGGAAATTGTATGAGAGCTATCAGAGCTACATAGTTTCATATAAGGCATTTAAGAAAGGTCTGCTGGCAATTTTGTTAAAACTTGTCAGCCTCAAAAGGCTCTTTGTCAACAAATAAAATGCAAATGCAGAAATGCGATTCACCTTGCACTGCTAACCTTTCTAACTTAGCCCATGGGACAGAGGTTTTTTGTGTTTATTCAGCCATCTACGTTATTCATGAAGACCTGGCTTGCCTGTTTGCATTAAAGTTAAAGTGTGTGTCTGTGTGTCTGTGTATGTGTGTGTGAATGTGAGACATGACGTACAGTGGCAGGTGCAGATGGTCACAGCAGCTACAGTATCAGCTGTTGCAGAGGAAATACAATCAGCTATACTGCCTCAATACACACACGCACAGTGAGTTTTCTTGCTGAACTATAAAGCTGTGTGTGTGTGTGTTAATGGAACAAGTTTCACACTAAGGTATGTTAAGGTTAATGTAATATGTCCTGTATGTTAGCTCTATCTATTAGTTTCGTGGTTACTGTCTGTTTATTCCATCAGTGTTTGTTTGTAAGATTAAAACCTGAAATCCTCTGAATGTTTTATGGATTTTGCCTTTTATTAACTTGACATGACACAGTTTTACTACTACATACCAAAAAAAGTTCAGTAACGCCACAGAGTACGGTCCCACAGTGTAAATAAGAGGGTGACGATCTGAGAACATACATCAAATTGAACTTAATCTATACTCATAGTATGAATTTTCTTTAATGTCCTCACAAATACCTCAAGTCCTTTTATGTTCCCAGTTTGTTACTCCTTTGTACCATAACTTCATATCTTGTTCCCTTATACCTACATTTATTTTAGGTACATACTGTACTGGTACAGTTGGTACATACACTTACGCCACAAATTAAAATGAATTAGGCTGTAAATCCCTGCAACAAGATGACCATGAGAGGTAGTTAAAAACAAAATTTACATCTGCTGTTACGCTGGTCTTTAAATTTGTACTGAAGGTTTAGAACACACAGTAACACTCAGCTCAAGTCACACTGCTCTGACCTCAGCTTTAGAGAAGATCTTACGAAAAAAAAGAAACTCTGAGATTTGATTACATAAAATAGTTCATTCTGACCATTTAATGTTAATTTTCTTTTAATATTCATAAATAATGAAGCCTTTAATTGAAACTCAGTGGAAATGGTCTTGATAAGGCAGATTTTAACACAAGGATATTAATAGCAGTTACTATCTACTTTCTACCATTTTTCTTTATACTATTCCTTAACCTTTGGCCTAATTCAAGTTCACAGTGTTGTGCACTATTTTATTTGCATAATAAATGTAAATAAAAGCACCATGCTTCAAATGTTTCACATCCGCTCACCTTCCTATTTCTACATGTGAGCGTCTGCCTTCACTTCCCTGTCAAACATTTGTCTTGGCGTGTCTACGTTTCATCCTGTAACAAGGTGTTAACTGGCATTATAGAGCTGACAACGGGCAATCACATATATCCTGTGTGATCACTCACCCACAAAGACACGAGCATTTACATGCACGAGTACAGACAGACACATACAAGAGCTCTCACACATTCATGCACACACCCCTGTTGACAGGCAGATGTAGTCTAATCCCTGTGGATCCAAACAGAGACCCTCTGAGCTGTGCCTCAGGCCTTTGTACACAGTATACAGGGCTGGAGGTATGCCCTCTAGATAAACACACACACACTCTTTCTATCTCTATCTCTCAAATATAAATACTTACCTGTATGAAACCCCTCCTTGAACCGCCACCATACCGTGGTGGAGGGGAGGGGTTTGTGTGCCCAGAATGATCCTAGGAGATAAGTTGTCGGGGGCATTACGTGTTGGAGTACACCCGGTGAACGAGAGGGTCACTTCCCTGCGCCTTCGGGTCGGGGATAGGTCTCTTGCTGTTGTTTGTGTCTATGGGCCGAACAGCAGTACACAGTACCCGGCCTTCTTGGAGTCCCTGGGAGGAGTACTTGATAGTGGTCCAACTCTGGGGACTCCATTGTTCTACTGGGGGACTTCAACACTCACGTGGGCAAGCGACAGTGATACCTGGAGGGGCGTGATTAGGAGGAACGGCCTCCCCGATCTGAACCCGAGAGCGGTGTTCTGTTATTGGACTTCTGTGCTAGTCACAGTTTGTCCATAACGTTATTTCAACATAAAACACATGTTCATGTGTCCATCAGTGCACGTGGTGGCACCAGGACACCCTAGGCCGGAAGTCGATGATTGACTTTGTTGTCTTTTCATCTGATCTCCGGCCGTATGTCTCTGGACAAAAACTGGTTAAAGTGGTAAAACTGTTTAAAGTGGTTAAATTGGTTAAAGTGTTAAAGTGGTTAATGTGAATACTCTTATGTCCTGTAAAGTGCATGTTACTGCCTAGAGCCCCGGTCCTCCTTGTTCTCTCCAGTCTTGCAGGTTCCTCACTGATTCTGGTTGTGGTCCACCTGCCTGAGGTTCACTGGCCTGGTGGGGACATGATCTGTGTCTGTGTTGTGGAGAGAAGGTCGAGTGGCCCAGAGCTCCATATGAGGACTTCTAGAGATGCACTTGGACTCATGGACTCCATTTTCCATTACCTGCGATACTTTCACACATGGACTAAACCCATGAACTCATTATATTAATTATGATGTTCTCTGTACATGCGGCATCTATTGCACATCTGTCCGTCCCAGGGAGAGGGATCCCTCATCTGTCGCTCTTCCTCAGGTTTCTTCTTTTTCCCATAAAGGGTTTTTTGAAGTTTTTCCTGACATGGTTCAAGGGTCTAAGGACAGAGGGTGTCACAACTGTACAGATTGTAAAGCCCTCCGAGGCAAACGATGTTTGTGATTTTGGGCTTTAAATAAATTAATTTGATTTGATTTGATTTGACACTCGGGTAAAGAGAGGGGCTGAGCTGTCAACTGATCACCACCTGGTGGTGAGTTGGATCCGCTGGTGGAGGAGGAAGTTGGACAGACCTAGCAGACACAAACATATTGTGAGGGTCTGTTGGGAACGTCTGGCCGAGCCCTCTGTCAGGGAGGTCTTCAACTCCCACCTCCTGGGAGAAGCTTCTCACATGGATTCCTGAGGGAGGCTGGGGACATTGAGTCCGAGTGGACCATGTTCTCTAGCCTCCATTGTCCCCATTGTCGACGCAGCAGTTCGAAGCTGTGGACGCAAGGTCTTTGGTGCCCTGTGGTGGCAACAACCCAGAACCCGGTGGTGGACACCAGAAGTAAGGGATTCTCAAGCTGAAGAAGGAGTCCTATCGGGCCATATTGGCCTGTGGGACTCCCGATGCAGTTGACACTGGCAGGCCAAGCAAGCCGCAGCCCGGGCAGTCCTGGAGGCAAAAACTCGGGTCTGGGAGGAGTTCGGTGAGGCCATGGAGGAGGACTATCAGTCGGCCTCGAAGAAATTCTGGCAAACCATCCGGCGCCTCAGAAGGGAGGAAGCAGTGCTCTGCCAACACTGTTTACAGTGCGGGTGGGGATCTGTTGACCTCAACTGGGGACATTGTTGGACAGTGTAAGTGGAAGTAATACTTCGAGGATCTCCTCCATCCCACCACCGACATGCCTTCCACTGAGGAAGTGGAGGCTGGGGACTCTGAGGTGGACTCGTCCATCACCCAAGCCGAAGTCACTGAGGTAGTTCACAAGCTCCTCAGTGGCAAGGCGCCGGGGGTGGATGAGATCCGCCCTGAGTACCTCAAGTCTCTGGATGCTGTGGGGCTGTCTTGGCTGACATGCCTCTGCAGCATTGCATGGAGGTCGGGGACAGTACCTCTGGAGTGGCAAACCAAGGTGGTTGTCCCTCTTTTTAAAAAGGGGGACCAGAGAGTGTGTTCCAACTACAGGGGGATTACACTTCTCAGCCTCCCTCCCCTATGCCAGGGCACTTGAGAGAATTCGCGGCTGATAGTCGAACCTGGGATTCAAGAGGAACAATGCAGTTTTTGTCCCTGTCGTGTGGAACACTGGACCAGCTCTATAACCTCCTACAGGGTGCTTGAGGGTTTATGGGAGTTTGCCCAACCAGTCCACATGTGCTTTGTGGATCTGGAGAAGGCATTCGACCGTGTCCCTCGTGGTATTCTGTGGGGGGTGCTCCATGCAAGTATGGGGTCCAGGGGCCCTTTGCCTTTGCTAACTAAGGGCTGTTCGGTCTGTCTGTATGAGCTTGGTTGCATTGCCGGCAGTAAGTCAGACCTGTTTCTGGTGCATGTTGGACTCCGGGAACTCTGGGAACCACAGGATTTGTCCTGTTATTGTTGGCTTCATCAGGCCAGGACCTTCAGCATGTACTGGGGCGGTTTGCAGCCGAGTGTGAAGCGGCTGGGATGGAGAATCAGCACCTCCAAATCCAAGGCCATGGTTCTCGACCGAAATAGGGTGGCGTTGCCCTCTCCGCATGGGTGGGTGGAGAGGTCCTGCCTGAGGTGGAGGAGTTCAAGTATGTCGGGGTCTTGTTCACGAGTGAGGGAAAGATGGAGCGTGAGATTGACAGGCAGATTGGATTGGTGCAGCCTCCGCAGTTTATGCGGTCAGTGTACCGGACCGTCGTGGTGAAGAAGGAGCTAAGTCGAAAGGCGAAGCTCTCGATTTACCGGTCAGTCTATGCCTCCCACTCTCACCTATGGTCATGAACTTTTTTGACCAAAAGGACAAGATTGCGGATACAACCAGCTGAAATGAGGGTGGCGAGGCGCTCCCTTAGAGATGGTGAGAAGCTCAGTCACTCAGGAGGAGCTTGGAGTAGAGCCTCCCTACACCTCCCTACGGAGGTGTTCCAGGCATGTCCCACCGGGATGAGGCCCCGGGGACCCGGTCCCGGATAAGCGGAGGAAGATGGATGGATGGACCAGTATGAAAGGCACAGACTTGCAGTCATACTGTGCACCCACAAATGAATGCATATGCACATGTGTAAACACTCATGTAATATAATATTTGCAAACCCATGTAAGCAAATGTTTCCACATACATTCACACACATACACACACTGGCTATACAGAATATGCAGGATATACATGCACAGATACACAATGTCCTGAATGTGTGTGTGTGTGTGTGTGTGTGAGCGCTTGTTACAGAGAGAGAGATGAGCCAAGTGTATCTTATGATCACAGAGAGTTTATAGATGGGGAGCTTGTGTTGCTGCCTGAACTGAAGCCAACCCAACATCTTGTGCCAAAGGGAAAGAAAGACAGTGAGAACAGACAGATATTCTGTCTGTGTGTTTGTCTGTGTGTGTAGCACACGTACAAACACAACACATTTCTCCGAAATTGCTGTATAGTGTATATCTAAAGGTGCAGGATTATGTTAGGGAGCTTTGCAACATCCAAACACAGCACTCTGTCTTCTCAAATGTTGACATTTGCACCTGCACAGTACCTCTAGTTGAAACATGCATGTCTAAATATGAACTTTTCTTCAGTTGGATGGTCAATTGTGTACTTTTTACTCACAAAGAAGAGTCACAGATAGACAGGACCACACAGGACAAGTAACGCTTGAGCTCATGCACACCACTAGAGTTTCATCGCCACTAAATATAGTGAGGTATGAACATTTCTAAGGTGGCTTTCCGCCTATTTCCCCATTTTTAAAGAGCAGATGCATGGGTACCAGTGTGCATCTGTTGTGTGTGTGCACGTCTGTGTACGTGGTTTGGTTGAGCACACTTCTACAGTGGACTGCTGTTTGCACAACCACATTACATAATATTTGTCTGTCCTTGGGTGCTCTGGTAGAGGCATCGAGTTACTCGATGCAAAGTATCCTCTGCATTGCTGCTCATATGCTTACCCGAACTGCATGGAAATAACCTGGGAGATATCATAGAACTTCACAGAATACAGCAAACAAGAACATGAGAAAAACAGTGCCCTGTCTTCTTTGCAGACACTCTCTGTGCAGTTGTAGTGGGGTTGCCACCTTCAGTGTGGAATAATAAGGGACACTTTGCCAGTGGCTTTATGCATGCAGGGACACAAATCAAGCAATATGCACCAATTTGTGTTTTTTATGCATCCTCTGATGCTCCTCAACATGAATGTCAAGGGAATGGACTCAATAAGAATAATGCCCACCTTTCAGGAAGCATGGTGTTGCTGAGCCATTTGGAAAATTAATTTTGACCAATTGGGTTACTTGTGACATTTCTCACACATACATACACATTGCATCCTCTACTTACATCCTCGGAGGTCTGTAAACTTGTGTATCTGGGGGAATGGCCCGGTGCAGCTAACTATCACATGATGCCTCACAGAACGATCTAATAACAACAGTACACGTGTTAGCCAACAACTGCCTCTGGGGAAGTCTTGGGTATCATGAATTGAGCATCTGATTCTCTGTAACCAGGGCAACAATGAGTGACGTCTTCTTCCCCAAATTCTGATTCAATACTTCTGTCCTATGTTTCTGAAACTCTTTTGCTTTATTGTTTATTGGTTTACCTCACGTTATTTCAAGCATGTGAAAGTGTAGGGCATGACAGTAAGGAGTTCATAAAACTAAAGGACAAATTGCGTCTCGTATTTACAGACTTTGAAATTATTTTCTGGAAGGGAGTACTGTGAATATCGCACATAGACTACATCACCCCTCGCACCCTTTCACTTATTTCTTGGACCACCCTGGACAGCACAGTCCAACAAAGCAGTGCTGAATAGAGTGAAGTTGATAATCTAATAATCACAAAGCATCTTTTTCTTTATGACAATAAAAAATGGTTCTTCTCAAAGTGGCATAGACTATGCCTCGCATTCCCATATCAGTCATAAATAAAACCTTAAAAACTGCTTTAGTAAAAAGTGCAAAATCAGTCAGCAGACAAATCATAGGCCCTTGAAGTTATAAATATTTGTAGCCCACTTGAACGAGAGACCACTTCTGAATGGAAGCTGGATATTTCCATAATGTATAGTCATATACAGTATCACAAAAATAAATATAATAAAACAGAAACAGCAAGGAACAGAGAGTAGTAGTACTACCAAGTGGGGCCAGCTGCTGCCCCTGTTGCTGTTAGCTTATTGGCACAGATCTAAGTGGCCACAGAGATATCGTCTTTGTCTACTAACTTTGCCTTTTCCCTAGCGTGAGAACAAATGTGATAATTAGCGTTTCTGATCATAAATGTACCCACTGCCAATGAAATCAGATGTTATCAACTAATTGAAGGACACAATTCATGGACATGAAGCAGCCTACACACGATAATCCCTTGTTGCAGCTGCCAATGACTAAGGACCGTAAGTGAGAGACATCCTGACAGTACGCACTGGAAGAAGTGACGTTGTTTTGTGACTGGAGTTTTCATATCCAGATTACACCTTGTTTGATTCCCCTTTACAGTACTTATTTGTCTTTTAAAACCAGGAATGACAAAAAAAAAGCTGCACGCGCAACTTATGGGAACACACACAGCACTGTATCCAACCATAACATGACTCAGTACTACACTGGTCAGTTCCGGTAGCTTTGAGCTATAAATAAGGCATCTCTATCTTTCTCATACGTCAGTCTGCAGTGGCACATTGGCCAAGAGACTGACTGTAAATGAGACCCTTGATGTGGATTTTGGATCAGGGCCCTGATCACTGGGGTGGAAGTGGAGGAGAACATAAATTCTGTATTTGTTTTTTTGCCCATTAAAATATTCTATCTACAAATTGTCATTTGTTTTATATTAATCTCAGAGTTTGTGCAAAACAACAACAAGAACAACAAACCCCTGCATAAAATCGTGAATACTTTTATCTTACACTTTGCTTTTTGTGCAGATTTAACCAACAAGAAATAACATGATAAATAATTATCTTCAAAGGTGTTAGTAGGTGGACTTTTACAGCAATTGGACAGTGGCATACTGCTTTTAGTCTCTATGTTAAGCTTATGTTAACTGTCTCCTGTGCCTGCCTGTAACTTCCAGTCTGACCCTCAGCAAGAAAGTGAGTAAGTGTAGAACCATCTAAGATAGACAGGATAGATGGTAAACATGGAGAACATTTACTGAAGGTGACACCTATGTTGGGCAGCACCACATCTTACGCAGTACATGTTTCCTCAGCAACCAGTTTCTTCTTGTTCTTCGTCTTCTGGATGTTCACGAGTGAGCTGTGAAGTACTCCAGCTGTCAAATACTGGAAAACATGGACAGAATCTGCAGATCCTTCTGGCCTTTCAGAAGTAATGATTAAACCCCAAGAAGTCTACACAAAACCCTAACATCAAACATCAAACCGAGCGGCCCACTTAAGCTGTGGATGGTATTTGGGGCCTTGGTGGTATTCTGGGAGCTAAAAGTCTAACAGTCCTCAGCTCAGTGTGTTAAGCTTCCTATACGCTCTGTATAGATTTACATGACAGGTCCATATGTTACTGAGGGGAGCAGGCGATCCCATTTGGCTTTACCAGTGCAACCTCTAATGCTGTAACTCAGCTAGTGGCTACATAACAAAGAATAAAGATGGTAGGATGTGTTAAAAGAGCAGGAAATGTTGCTACCTTGCTGCCAATTTGTCTCAACTGAAATTATGTTCATTCATTTTCCCCTGAGGATGAATTGTAACAACTTTGGAGACCCTTCAGAGACTTCAGACTAATTAAATTTATATATATAAATGTACATAAATGTAATTAGTCCAAAATTAAATATCTTGAAAACTGATGACATTCCCATTAGCCTCATCTGTGTGCTGATTAGCAAATGATAGCATGGTCAGTGTGCTGGGCGAAACTAAGAACGTGAACATGGGTAAACATTATAGCATCAGCATCTTAGTATTGTGAATTAATTAGCATGTTTATGTTAGCATTTAACTTAAGGTATCATTGTGCATTGTACATGTCCAGCGTTGCTGGAGACTCTTAGTTGTGTTTGCCAGAAATGTATGCAGGTGATAAATGAAGAAAACAGTAATAATGCTACTATGTTTTTTGTGTGTCTCATCTTCTTAACTTAAACAGCAAAGTGTGTGTAAGCAGTCACCTCTGGATGTAAAATAAATTGTTCTAGACATTTGAAGAAAGATTGAAAAACTTATTGTTATTGAATAGATTATTAAAAATTATTGAATAGATAACATGGGCAACATGTTTGAGTGTTGTGATCATTTATCACAAGTGCATTATGTAAAAAGGACACTGTTTACAGAGCAATATAAGGACTGTAGGTTTTGATGTCTTAGTCAAGTGCTAGTTACCACCTCCTAGTTCCCTTTCAGGGTGACCAAAGAGCAGAACTTATTGTCTAAGGGAAATACTCAGATATATGTGTGTGTTTGTGTGTAACTGTGTGTGTGTGTGTGTGTGTGTGTGTGTGCATACTGATTTGTACTTCCCTCCTGTTGAAATGGTACCTGGGTGTTTCCTGACTGAACCCTTGTGGTGCTGCCAATGCGGCAACATATGGCATCACACCAGCTGACTGGGCAGCCTTGGCAACAGGCTGCGTGTCTGTATGTGTGAATCCATGTATATTTATATGCATATTGTTGTGTGTGTGCAAGTGTTTTGTGTGTGTGTGCATATTTGTCGCTTTAATGTGTAATCCATGAAGCCAGTGTGTGTGTGTGTGTGTGTGTGTGTGTGTGTCCATGGTACGGTTCCAGGGAAGCACAGGGAGTTAAATATTCCTGATTGTCCTGCTGTCGGTCTCCATCATATTTGGCAAGCTCTGCTGGCCGTGTGCGTCCTCCACCATCCAACAGAGACCTGCCCTGCTACCAAAGAATGAACTTCACACAGAGTTCAAATGTTATTATAGTTTGTTCTGCAAATATTTAAACACACTGTGAGTTCAGCACCATTTCCATCCACTTATTGCATATACATGATTTACTTCTTCTACTTCTTCTAATACAAACTAAACAAAAAGGCACTGAATTCAGTGTTTACAATGCATTTATGAATTCCTGGAAGCAGCAGTGAAGGGAAGCTCAATTTCAGAGAGCAAAAGGGCCACAAAATCCTAACCACTAATCAACCACCAAAGTTTCACTTCCATTTGTAACACATTTTCTCACGGTGAGGAAATAAACCACAGACTCACCATACTTGTTGCTTCCAATGGATAATATTCTTGTCGGATGTCAGCATAGCAAAAGTGTCACTGGTGTTTACAAGTGAGAAGTCTCCTGTTGTAATTCTAAGAAATCCAATCAGTCCACGTTAACAGCATCGGATTACATTACATCAAGCTCGATTAGATCTAATTAGATTAGGATTAGATCATCACTTAGACACCTTCTTAACCAGGCAGACAGAGCGCCACGCCAACAAGGAGAGGAGAGAAACCCAGCCAGTTTAATTCACGCTGGCTGTCTGAGGCTGTCGTTACTCCTGTCGTTTCATTGTGACTTTTATTATCTAATCATGCCAGGGCGCATTAGGAGACAACTCTGATAGAAAAATCTAATTTGACTCACACTGCTACCGAATAATCCGCACAAGACATGGAGGTGTCTCAGGATCACTTTGTGATCACATTTCTGTGTTGCCTGGAGCTAATCCAGCTGTGACGCACACGATAGAAATGTAAACATACATAAGGAGAGAAATAATGGAGATACATAAGTAAGGAGGCATTAGAGCCACTTTTAGGCCTTGTTTAAATGAGATCTCAGAAAAAGTACATTGGAATCAGTGCGACAGGCCCGCCATCTTCAGAGGTTTTGTACCAGGCTACCAGTTGGTGAAATGCCTATTTAATCCACAGCTTGTCAAACAGGAGACTCCACTGGTTTATTTCATTACACTGCTAATTGCTCTTTAAGCTATGCCAAAGCCTCCCGGATTTTTCCACAACCAAACTGTCTTGCTTATTACACAGAACACTTGTGGGGACAGAGTACAAACAAGTCAGTCAGAAACACTGTGATGTATTTTTAAACTGTAGGACGACGACTGCATCTTGACCTCTGACTTTCTGTAAAATTAAAAAGTATACCTTAACAAAATAACATTTGTTATGCACACCCTATATACTATTCACAAATAAGTGTTATCTCAACTCCAGCTTCCAATCCAATTTCCTGCCTTTTCATGCAACTATCCAGCTATGGCAGAAAATAATTTATGAAATGTTTGAGGCTGCTCAAAAGTCATAAAGATATGCAATATTACTGTTGATGTTCAGTTTAATACTGTATGAAAACATACAGCCCCTCTTTCTCTCTTCCTGTTGGCCCGAAGCTCTGATGATCATGATAAATTCAGTCCTCATCATGTGAGTAATTGCTGTAAAAGTTGAGCAACCACACAAACAAATGACTAAAGCAAATGTCTATGACTGTGACTGTGAATAGCCAATCTATGATTACCACTCTGTTCTTGTATAGCCTTATTTACCCCCCACAACATATTTATTTCTGCAACATGGGGAGAATCCATTTTTTATACTAAGGTTTACCACATGTTAACACCTTCAGACATCAGACAAACTGAAAGAACCCCAACAGACTAAAACAAAAAATAAAGACATGATCTTATTATAAATTTTCTTACAGCTACTGTAAGATACCATGTGGCATTTATTTAAACTGAGGCTTTGGCGTGACTTTTCTTCAACAAAAAGGCAATGGTAGTAAAGGCTATGATAATTGCACACCCAGCAGCAGTGATTAAGTGATCCAGATGATAAAAAAGTAAGTTTAGTTTACTAATTAACAAACCAAGCAAGTTTTGTTGTTGATTTTGCTCCTTGACACTCGGTCAATTAATAAATAAAAGGGCCAATAGTTCATTAGGATGTGAGTAAGTGCCAAAAGACACTCCCAGTACACTTAGTGACTCTATGAGACTGTAGTGGGCTAAATGCTGAAGTTAGCATGCTAACATGCTCACAATGACACTTCCAACATGTGTCCTTCCTGAGGGGAATATAAATGGTCTATCCAAATGTTGAGACATTTCACTAACGCCACAAATGTGAACCTCGTGGTGGCAAAAGAGGGAAAATCACCAAAGTCATCTTTATCACTCTTTGTCACAGTGGAAACAAGATTGGTTCCAATTTTGTGCCAGTCCATTAACTAGATTTTGTAGATATTTCCTTGGATAAAATAAACCCTTGACTTGCCGGTGCTAGATGAAATGTCAACTTCTTTTTTGGGCTCAAAAGAGTTCAAACATTTGTAGCTGTTAATAATATTTCTGAAAAACACTTGAGTTAAGCTATTATTACTCTTTTGCATCCTTTTGACATTTTGTCTCTATTTAGGGACAGCTTTGCTTCCCCTTCCCTTTCCCCTCGGCATTCTTTGTTGGCTGTGGAAGAAAATAAGAATCAAACATGTATATTACAGCTCAGGTTAGTATTTCACTATTGAGTTCACTCCTTGAAATACTCATCTGTCCTAAATCGCAAGCCAGAACAGTGAAGTTACATAATAAGATTTACCTTGGACATCAGTGACACACTGGCTATAACCTACAGTATAGTGTAATGTATTAGGTATAAAGGGTTACATCAAGAGGGATTATAGCCATGTTTATAGAACAAATGGAACATACAGTAGAGCAGGTGGTGTGAGACACAGACAAAGCTTCATATAACTGCTTTACCATAACGAGTCAGGTCTGTGAGTGGGCTTTCCTGACACACACACACATCTTCACACACGCACACACACACACACACACACACACACACACACACACACACACACACACACACACACACGCGCACACACATACACACACACACACACACAGACAACAAGAGAGAGCAAGACAGACACTGGAATGATAAGATATACGAAGCCACTAGTACTGCAGCAGTCATGCCCAAAATTAGTAAGAGAAGGTCAGCTGAACTATCCCCCACCCATTCTCTCTCTCTGTCTCTCAGCAGAGTTGAACAGGCCCCTTTTCAGCTGCAGTAATTATAGTAATTTTACGGTTTAATTACGGTTGTGTTGATGTATTAACACTGAGGTTCTCCAAACTGGACATCTGTTATGGCTTCATGACTAAGGGATACTGTCCTTGTTGATATTAATGCTGATAATGTATAGAGTGAGACACTAGTAAAGCATCCATTATATTACACCACCTCCAGTAAGAATACAGTGAAGCCTTGAGCTCTGCCACTTCTTCAAATCTTCTTAAAAAAAACTGTAAATAAGTAACTACTCATCGATGCAAATATCATATAGCCCTAACTGTGTTAGATCAGGACATATTTGTCCCATTTTGGTCAAAATTTAAAGGGGAGTGTCCATGAACAGCTCATCATCTCAGTCCATAGATTTCAAAGGGATTCAAGTCTGGGCTTGGACTCAAGGACTTTAACATTCTTGTTCAAAAGCCAGCCATTGTTGAAGTGGTTGGATGCTGAGGTCATTGTCCTGTTAGGACATAAATTTTTCAGAGTAAGAGCAGATTCTCCTCAAAAGGTGTCCTGCATTTGGTTTCAGTCATTGTTCCCCTGTTAGCTTAAAACTCCCCTCGTCTCTGCAGCTGAAAAGCCCAGCCCCATGACATGATGCTGCTCCCACACTTCACAGAAAGGAGAGAGCCTGAGACATCATTACATTTGCTGAGGAGCTCAGTACTTAGCAAACAGAATTTTACCTAATGTTCACAGAGTCCTCCACACATCCTTTTGTTTATCGTGTTTCAGCCATTCAACTGTAATTCTGTCAGAGTAGACCTTAAGTCATTAGTCTCCCTTCTGGCTGAAGTCATTCTTGCCCAAACCAGCTTTAAATCTTGGTAGTTCTGTATTATCTTCACCACCTGATAATGCAGACATCTATATTTTCGAGAGTTCATATTGATATATTTCCACAAAACAGCGTGTGCCAGAAAACAAAATAGAGAACTAAACGAGTGCACAGATGCAAGGAATTAGCTTGTAATGGGCCCTATGTACAGGAGGCGAGCGGGGATTGCTCTCCACTGTTTTTCTTGTCCCTCCGCACCAATGTGATCGTCATTTATTATGACTAAAATCCAGCATGTTGGCCTCAACGTTGGCGCTCTACAGGGTGAAATAAACTAGATTTTGTTTGGTCAAGGAGCAGTTTTCTTCACTCTTTTTCTGAGTGGTCTTTCCTTTAACCTCCAAATAAGAATGTGGTGACGTGGGTGCTGTGTGTGTTTTTGTACAGTTTAAATCAACTCCATTTTTATTAATGAAGCCCTATATCTGAAATTTGCCTGCCTCAAGGGACTTTATAATCTGTACAGCATCCATCACCCTCTGTCTTAGACCCTCAGTTCAAATAAGGAATAACTGAGTCTAAGATTTAACAAAATCTTGTACTCAGGAAGAGCAGCAGGCATCTCTGTCAGATGTCGGACATACAAAATAGACCAACGTAGCAAAATTTGGATAAGGATGGCAAAATTGTAAAGATATATGAGGGATATGTATAAGAATTCACTATGTGTGAAATAAAACTAAAAAATAAAATGGACCAAGGCATTTTTTTTTGGTAGCCAAGAACATTCTTTGAAAAAAACACGTGACTGTTACTAAACCTTAAACAAATATGGCCGAAGTACATCTGCCCCCTAAAAGGAGGCCAGGTTTTCTGTTTCACAACTCTCTAATATCTTATATTTCACATATTTTGTTTTTCAAAACAACAAATCATGTAATATTGTTGGCATATTGTTGAAAATAATATAAAAAGTATAAGATACTCAATTCAGAGTTTCAGTACAGCAGGATTTAACATTATTTTTTATAGGTAGCACAGTAACTACAGACGAATAGATGTCAAAGTGGTTACTTTTTAGAAAATAAAATGAAATATAAAAAGCAAAAAAAAAAAAGTGGCTATGCAAGTCACTAATTACATTTGAAACATCTTTTGTTGAATGCAACTTTTATCTTCAGGGTCAACTTGACATGATTTTTTTTTTACCACCTCACCGTTTCGTATCCACTCTCTCATTGTGACTGTCGGTCTTCATCCTCTTCGTCTTCCTTTTGCCTCTTTCAGTTGGTCTCCAGCTCTCTTTTTTTTTGTTATCATGGTAGTGTGACAGAGTTCAGAATCAGTGGGGAGTGACGGTTGCCTCTGACAAAGCAGGTAATAGTAAATCCATAAAAGGACAATCAGCTGTCTGCCTCCTTCACACACAGCTGGATGTGAATGATTTTAAAAGCTCCAAACATCCCAGTCTCTCTAGTCATCATCAAATACACTCTGTGTTCATAGGTCTGGCCTTGGGGCTTGGTGCTTGACAGACAACAGTAAATCAATGGATTCACCAGCAGTGCTATCTTCAACGCAGATGGGGTGGATGAACCTCAGCATCAGATAGATAATAGGGCAGATCTAAGGCTGGGGACTTTGGCCAAGCGCAAGTTAAGAATAAATCAATGACAAGCCTATTAACCTCTGTGTCAGCTGTTCTGTTGGCTACATGAAAGAGGTGGAAGAAAAGAAGAATACAAATTGGAGGAGGAAGGGTGTAGATAGTGAAAGGAGGAACAAAGATAGAGATTAGAGAGAAATGCCAGATAAAGAACAGTGTGCTTCAAAAATAGCAGGTGTTATTATAAAAAAAGATTATTCACAAACTGCAAGAGCGAAGAGAAAAATGGGAGAGCTTCTGTTGGAAAACCAGTGAGGCTCTTAAATTAAACTACATCTTTAAAACATGGATGCTCCTGGCCTTTTCATCTCCATAAAATGCTAAAATAAAAGCCACGTCAATGTCTCTCTGTCATGTTCTCTCTCTACACACACACACACACACTCAGGTGTCAGCAGGGTGCTTCACTTCAGTTTAAAATCTCCAGCTCCATCTACTGGCTGGGCGATATGCAAACAGGAGACACTCCATTTATTATTTTGTATTCCTGCAAACATTAATCAATCACTGACTGACTGATCACACTTTAAGATTAAAAGCTACATCACATAAGTACATTTAGTTTTAATTGATTTATAGGGGAGGGAAATGGACATATTCTTGTTCATGATTACAATCTATCATCAATCAATGAAAAAGCATCCAAGCAAGTGTACACTTTTATTTTGTTCTTAATTAAATAATAAAATTGTACTGTAGCAGGTGGCATACACACAAACATATCGATATTGAACTGTAACTGTAACACAAGATACTGTGTACAGTCTACAGTGTTTCTTGAGTGTCTTTGAACTACCACCTGACTTTATGAGTCTTTCTGCTGACAGCATTCTTCAATCAAATGCGTTTGGTGTTTTGGACAATAAACTTTTTTATCATGATAAGCATTTGCAATTTAATGCTACTCTAGGAAAAAAAAAAATCATTAAAAGTTTTTTCCATGTCTGTTTAGTCAGACAGCCTATTCTTGCTTTGAACAGCGTGAGTGATATTTCACAGCCTAATGTGGCATCTAACAATGCCGCAGTGAACAAACAGCACCAAGTCTGAGATTTTAATTGGAACCATGAAACCACATGTTCTGGAGTTTTTTATAGTTTCCTTTTAACCTTTTTGGGAAATGTCCATAATTATGTGGGGGTGTGATTCTGTGGAGCGTAATCTCCACATAAACTTCCTCCTAGGTCCTTGAAAGAGCAACGTTCCCAACTAAAATCGCTTTCCGAGGGGCGAGACACAGTAGCACCTCTTCAACAAATCATCCTGACATAAAAGGCGATGTTCAATTATTTGTGTCATCAAGGACAGCACAGAAGAATCTCCTGCTGTGACCTTTATCGCAGAGCATGCAGCAATATGTCAAGTGTATTATCAGTAACTTCTTACATCATATTATGTCATGCTGACAATCAGAGACAGGTTTCCAAGTAAAATCTCCTACATAAACATGTCTTCTTTCAGTTCCTCGCAGTGGGAAATACTTGTAATTCCAGACAGCTTTGTTGTAAAATTACCCTCCCTATCCTGTTGCTTTTGTGTGTGTGTGTGTGTGTGTGTGTGTACATGTACATGAACACATGAGCGACTGTGTGTGTGAATGTGTAGTGTGTCAAATTACACTCAAGTCTCTTTAGGACTGTCCTAAAGATAGTGACCAGGCGGGAGCATGTTCATCTGGTGTAACGTTGCAACATTTGGGTGTAGAAATAGAGCGAGCAGAGCTGCTCTGACAGTGAGAAGTGTAGAGGAGAATAAAATAGAAAACAATAGAAAAAGCAAGAAATGTGTGTGTTAAGGCCTAAAAATGATTGATAGAATAATAGAAAAAGGTCTCTCTGCATAATACAACTATAACTACATTACCCTTTACATTGTAAAATCTGATTTTCATTAGCAAAAAAAACAATTGAATCAACATCCTATATACAAAGTCCAACCACTAAAAACAATCACTGTCACAAAACAATCCCTGTGTAACAATCTTACAGTAAAAATTACCTTGTTTACAAAATATAAATGGTATATTTTATACATTAAATACAATATATACATTCCTTTTAACATGCACATATTATTGTGTTGTCCAATATAAGCAAGCTGCATACTGAAAATATCGACTTACTTCATGTATATATAGAAACCATTAAAGCAACCATTCATTATTTATTCCAAATCTCTTCCAAGTCTCTGCACCATTAAATTCTCCTTTACAATGTACAGTCTGACTTGTACATATATTGTATGGTTTCCTTCATTTTATTCTCACCTACTTGTATGCATGCAAGAGTCAAACGTTTGTTTACCTGTTTTTGTTCAGATGTCCTGTCCTTGTATTCAGCTGTATTTCTCTCTATATTAACAGCAAGACGAGTTAAAAATGACTGTTTTATATTAACATTTTTTCAATTTACCACTACTGTACACCAATCTAGCACTTTATATTTTCTATATTTCATATGATATTGTATTTTCTGTAATGACGATAAGGATAATGATGATTATATTTTATTCCTTTACTTTAATTTATGCCCTTTTTTATGTCTTATATTCTCACTTTACTTTCATGATTTCTTTTTATTCATTTTGTACCAGCATCATCGGAGGGACCGTGAGTACAAAGAATTTTATTGCCAACAACTGCGTCACAGTAAATTGTACATTGGACATCTTAAGAATCTGAATTTGAAAATCAGATTAGGCTAGATGATTAGATTACATTCGAGATTAGGGCGCAAAATGCAGTTTAGCATCCAACCACACTTGTGCAGCAAAACAGTTTAGTGTTGAATATTTTCTAATATGTGTGCACATACTGATAATCTAACCCCCGAGCGCCCTGCCATGCAAAACAGAAAAGGGGAGTAGAGTAGAAAGGTGACTTTTTTTCAGTGGGGGGGTGTATAATAACAGTAACAGCAGGGGGCTTCTTTGACATTCAAGAACAGGACGTGTCTTCTGCAGGACAGCAAACAGCTTCTCTGAACACCAAGCACACTGACACACATGTCAAAATACATCAGCATCAGCAGAGTCTGAAACAAACAGAAGACAGCATCCTTTTTTTTTATTATTATTTCCACAGTGCACTTCCTTTCCTTCCTCCTTTCTCCTCCTCTTTTTCTCTGTGTCACCTTGTAACGACGAGTCTTCCTTTCTGTCTTTCTTCACCTTCCCCACTGATGAAGAAAAGGATGCCCAGCCAATGCTGAGAGGAAGAAGGAGGAGGAGGAGGAGGAGGAAGAGGGAGGAGGGGGGTGTGGGAGGAAGGAAGGAAGGAAGGAGAGAAGGAAGGAAGGAAGGGTAGAAGCGAGGAGGAAACGAGGAGGAAACGAGGAGAAAGGGAAGGACAGGAGGGAAGGGAGAGAGGAAATAAGGGAAGGACAGGAGGGTGGGGGGGGGAAACAGAGAGAGAGAGAGAGAGAGAGAGAGAGAGAGAGAGAGAGAGAGAGAGAGAGAGGCTAGTGGATGTAGCTCTAGCTGTGGGCCGGGGGGTGAGCTACCTAGCCCTGGGCTGCTCCGCCGAAACATCCATGGGTGGCTGTGTGGGGAGCCACCACGACTCCTCAGGCAGCTTAAACGAGAACTCGGACGGCACTGGAGGTAACTTACTGACGCCTTTTTTTTTTTTTAGCGCAAACACAAGCCTGTCTTCTCTTTTTGAGGAGGCTGTGAAAGAGGAGAGAGATGAGGAGGAGGAGGAGAAGAGGGGGGCTTCCTTTAAGCTTTCTGCATGTTGTCCTGGCTGGAGGTCTCCTTCGCACCCGAGCCAGACGGAGCCGGAGCCGGACGCGGTGGCTCTCTTCTGGGGTATCTCCGGCGGGCCTCGGAGGGGAGACACGCCGCCTCGTCCTCACTTTTCCAAACCGAGCGGGGGGTTGTTTTTGTGGTGGTGGTGGTGGGGAGTGGGTATTTACTGTGCGACGCTGCCTCCCTTTGTTCTTTGCTGTTCACTGAGCTAGCCGGCTAAAAAAAGGTAGCCCCGTTAGCCTGCTAGCTCCCCTGCATAACAAATATGGGTCACAAGCTGCAGAGGCATGCGAGGGGAAAAACATCCGAGCAGTGACCATCAGTGTGATTTTTATTATTATTATTATTATTATTAAACTGTGTCCCCTCTCTCTCTGCTGGATCAACACAAACTGCACTTTGTTTGTCTTTAGTGGCAGGATTTAGTTTTTGTTGACTTGTCTTGGTGCTGAGTGAAAACGAGAAGAGGAGGAGGAGGTGTCAAAACTTGAAGGCTGCTTCAGGTTTATCATGAATAAAGAGTGTTTTTTTTTATGTTTTAAACAGTAACTTGGCCTGCGGTTATTTGGTGATCAAGGCCTGAGAGCTGTGTGTAGCATCATGCTGTGCAGAGCAGAGCTGTGTCTGCAGGTCGGGCTCGGTGTATTTCCTGAGCAATAAAAAGCAGTGCATGCACACACACACTCCGAGGTTATGGGGTATAGCTCCAGCAGTGACTGTGTGGATAAGAAATGTGGGTGAAATGTTTATTTTACAGGGTTATATCGGGTCTTTTCTGGTGCTACTGTAACTTTCATCCTCTATCAGGAAGTGTTGCACTAAAATCTGGTGGGTGTGGGCTGGTGCAAAAACTGTCATTGAGGAGTTTGTCATATTGTCTTTATGTTCTTTCTGTGACATTTTGTGGACTATTTTATACTTAATTTATGCTTCTGACTTCTAGTTCAGCCTTGTTTATACTTCTTTCTGTGTTTACTGTTCTGCAGCAACATGGCAAGACAATTTCGTTGCATGTGAAAACAATGAAAACTTTGGTTTACAGAGGAGACCCTGACTGTGCACGAAAGAGACATGGCTGTGATGTGCAAACCGTCCTCTGGTTTGGGATGAACCGGGGATGTTTGGTTGAGATAATGTGCTTCTTAACCGCAAGGCTCCCCCTTTTTTTTCTGGTAGAGATTTTATCAACCTGCTTTGCTGTAGATGACTGTGTACTGTAATTTCTTGCTTGTCTGGTGCGAGGAGGGGTCCCACTACTGACCAGCAAGCTATTTTAATCACAGACTGGGAAATGGAACCGGGTTGGTGGGCAGGAAGGGGACCGAGTGCTTGAAAGATGCTGAGATATAGTCTGGTTTTCTTAATGTTTTCCGTTTTCTTTTGTCCTGACGACTGGCGCGACCATCTCCCAGACTTCCTACCCGGCTAGATGTCACATAAACAGGTTTCAGAGATCCTGTTTTCTGTGAGGTAGTGCGTGCGGTAACAAGAAGCTATGCAGTGTTAAAACAGATGCAGACAAGCAGCTGTTACCTGATACCTTTCTTGATGATGGCAAGATAAGGCATTTAGACATGTTAGACACAACACATTTGGCTGTTTTCATTAAAGCGCGTGTCAAAATTAGGTCCTCGCATTATGATATCTTGGCGTCATATCGTCTCTTTCAGGCAGGTAGGCTGGTGTTTAAAGGTAGATTATAGGCAGACAGATGAGCTGGAATCTAGGCTGTAAGAATGTATGAACACGTAGCGTACAAACACACACACACACACACACACACACACACACACACACACACACAGAGGAGGTCTTGCAGGTATTTCTGCCAGATCTCTATTTATAAACTGCATGCTTTACTGCATTTTTCTTAATATTTTTAACGTCCATGTTTTATCTTTGTTCCAAGTCAATAGGAGCTGCAGCATGTTTTACATTACCACACAATTTCCATTCTTTAATTTTTATTTAAGGTGTTATCTGTTTTGCTTTACTGCCACATCTACATTTCTGCACAGGCAACACCAAGGTTTCATCCTCCCTTATTTTGTCAGCTGACAACCTCGTTTACTCTCCGTCCCTTGATTAAGTACCACAATTTGCAGTCTTTATGAACCAGTTTTGATAAAGTGTAACTCTCATGTACAGGTGAATTTTTACCCATTATACAAATTATGAAAGTCAAAGTAAGTGTAAACAGCAGGTCAGTTAACTGTCTTATTTACTATAGACAGTCAACTGTGGAGGTTAGTGTTATCGGACTGTGCCATGTGATCATCAGAGTACATGTGTACCGGCAGCAGGTGTAACTCAACACCTTGATCCGTCATCCTCCTCTCCCCTGTCTCTGTGTTGAAGCACACAGCAGCACACACACACACACACAGACTCAGGCAGACTGTCCTGTACCTGTCGTCCCCTTCGGTGTTGATCCAGATGGTGTTATTCATCAGCCATTCTGCTGCAGATGGAGCGCTGTTAGATGCTTTTAGCCCTAACCTTTTAGCTGGGTTTAGTAACATAACACTTCTAGCTTCTAGTTCTTCTTCATGTAGTATATATCTAGTGATGATGTAGGCACTGATAGATCAGTTGTGCACTTGAGTAATCTTACAATCTCTGTTCCTGTTTTCCTTTATTCTCCTTCCCTACTTTCATTGTTATCCTCTGTGTATTCCCCCATCGTCTTTTACTCTATGACTCTTATCTTCCACGTTACTTCTCTCTGCTTTCTCTTCCCTACCTCCCTATTTGTTCCTGTTCCTTTTTTTTTTTTAATTTCTTAATCTTGGTTATCCTTCCTTCTCCTTATACCCTCCCTCTGTGTTGGTTCCTCTGTTTCTCCTGGTTTTTTTTTCGTTTCCTCACTTCCCATCTCTGTGTCTTTTTTTTTTTCTATCTTTCCCTTCTGGTTCCTCTCCTTCATGTCCCCTCCTACCCTCCCGCCTTCCATCATCTTTCTTTTTCTCTCCATCTTTCCTTTCCTCTCTCTTATCCTCCCTCCCAGTGGCTCTAGGGCGTAACCAGCCCCTGAAGAGAGAGCGGCCTAAATGGAAAAGTGACTACCCGATGACTGAAGGCCAGCTGCGCAGCAAGAGAGATGAGTTCTGGGATACGGCGCCAGCATTCGAGGGCCGGAAGGAGATCTGGGATGCGCTTCGGGCCGCGGCCAGCGCCTTTGAGAGCAATGACCACCTGTTGGCTCAGGCCATCCTTGATGGGGCCAGCATCACACTGCCGCACGGTAACACATATTTCCTCAGTGGTAGATGCAGCAGATCCCACAGTTTGTTTTATTCTCCATTAAATACAGCTGGTTGGACTTTATGTAGGACATTGCAGTTGATGATTACCAGCTCAAGAATTTCAACTCCCTCTTCCCAGGTTCTCTAGAGCAACTTTAACTCAGCTGTTTGGGGCTGCAGATCCTGTTTTTTCTTTTTTTTGTGCCAGTTTTTATGCATATGAACAATTTGTTTTTATTTTTCGTTTTAGAATTTGAAATAGGTTTTTGGATTGCAAGTTAATGAAAATAAAGGAAGAGACAGGAGTGCATTTCATGAGAAACCAAGCAAGAAGATGATACTTAAAACAAGCGACAGTAATTGTAAGCAGGTTTAAGTATGTGTGTTCACACTGTAAAAAGTGCTAAAAGTATAGTCAAAACAGCCAACCTACATACTTAAAATTCCTTGTTTTTGTCCTTCAGGGCACGGTTGATGTAGAGCTGTATTGATTAGTTGATTAAGTGATTAATTAATTCATTATGGATTATTATTATCAGAATTTTATGCTTGTCTCTCTACACATATTGATAAATTGAATATATTTGCATTTTGGACTGCTAATTCGATCAAAGAGGACATTTGAAGACCTTGCGTGGTGGGAAATTTAAACTGGAATATTTTTTCTGGTATTTTATGAACCAAACTACTAATTGAGAAAATAATCAATTAAACTATGGATAATGAAAATAATTGCTAGTTGCAGCTCTGTGATGATGGACGTCATTGTCCCTCAGTGCATTACACAAGGGGATGAATAGGCAACTCACAGCCAGCAAAAAAATAAAATAAAAAAGTTGCAGTTTTGACAGACAGCTTTGTTGGACATATTGCATAATTACTATTTAGTGTAAAACAGTTAGGTATTTTGTATAGTGCACTTAGTGTATAGCATATTCATACAATTGGTATGTAGTATGGAATTGGGACACTCTGAAAGTGATTTCTGCCTCTCCACATGCCGAACATCACTCACAACTATTGTACAGACCATTTGGCTCTACAAGACCACAATAAAAAAAAAAAAAAGCAAAAGTTGTGAGATGACTTTTCCCAGGCCGTGACTTACATTCTTGCCACCAGACAGCCACCCTGAGATATTAATTTAACATTAACAGAATTGGAATTGAGAAGCTATAGGATGTAGTCAAGTTTCCCCGGGAAGTCCTATACAGTACATTCTCTGTTGTGTCATCAGATGATTTTTTCATAAACAGGAAGGAAACTTCAGCATACATGCATATCAGTTTCTGTTTGCATGAGTGGCCTCGTTGTGCTGCTTTTTTCCTTTTTTCCTTTTTTTTTTTTTTTGCTAACGTACACAATAACTGAGTGTTGCAATTAGGTGTGTTTACAGTATCCAGCCTGCAGTTAAAAGGAGGTAAAAATGATGAACGCTTAAGTGTATTTCAATGACTGCCTTTTAGAGTTTAGACTTCAGCTATTAGGACGTACATACTGTAGAAGGAACCAATGAATAATAAATGAAAAGGGGCATGTCTTTGGTTTTCTGAAAGTAGGGCTTAATGAAGCAGTCAATCACATAAGTATACCAAAGATAGTTTTAGATCTACACACTGGAGGACACCTACATCGAACAAATCAATGAAATTGACAAGGCTCAGATTCAAGAAGTCCAGCAACTCCACACAGTAATTATCAGCTGCTATTCGTGGATGTGCGCCCCTCTTGATTTCTAATTTATATAAACTCAGAGTGCAACTGAGGAAAGGAAAGGTTTCTTGTCAAATTCTGTCGTGGTTAAGTTTGGACGGTGACATGTTTCACCATGGCATTCTCGGTTTCACACACACACACGCACACACTTTCATTTAACAAACCAGAAGCGTGTTTTATGTTACGTGTGGCAATAAACGTCATAAGCTGGTTGAAAATGTGTTCTCATTTTGTCAAAACAGGCTAACATGACTAATTTGCTCTGACATAAAGCTTATTCTTGTCAATGTGAGGACCTCATACCCATTATCCTTTACCACACTGGCACAGAATCATGTGTATTGTATATTTGATGTTGATGAGTAACATTGTGGTTGGCAGTTTATTTGTGAAGATAAGCTGGTGACCTTCACTTTTTCATACTTTCTTTTGTAGCTCCTCTGCAGGAGCAGTGCGCAGAATTATTTTGTTGGTAGAGCAACAGGGACACTGAAGCTCAAGGTTTCAAGGATGGAAAAACAGCTTCTACCTGAATATGATTTGGTCTTAGCAGTTACCAAAGAATGGACCGACTTTTTGTACTTGTAAACATAGTCAGTGTTTTGTCCCATGCCGTTCCTTTTAGTAGTTTCTCCAGGTCACATCAGATCCCACTGGGCTGCAGCTGTGGATTCCCTAGGCCTGACATCACATTTCACTCATCCAGCACTCCGATTCAAAGAGCAGCCAGATCACTTAAATATTTTTACCACTCACAACTTTTATGCCTTTCTAGTTCTTTTCTTTCTCGCCTCCTCAGTTCCAGTGTAATTTGATTGTTTGAGAATACATTCTTGACCTTGTTCCATCTTCAGTATACAAGAAGATGTAAGCAGCTCACAGTAACTGTCAGATTAATCATTTGCATCACACTTCATACTGCACAGACCTGTTATATTTATATAGTAATATGGTTAACACAGTATAGGGCCTATTATTAAGGATTAGATTCCATTTTACATTAAGGACGTATTGTACTGTGTGTGGTTGAAACAGAGAAAACAGGATTTATCTAGTAAATAGAGCTTATCTAGAAGGTCATACCCACCCATCTCTGTCTGCAACAAAAGAAACCAATTAGTCCTCAATTTACTCTGTTTGACAAGAAAGATTTATCCTCTGGGGACCGTGAATGTCTGCTTGGGATTTCATGGCGATACATCCAATAGTTGTAGATGTTTTTGTCAGGACCAAAGCAGTGTAAGGTCACTGCTGGATTATCTGGTTAAACAGCAGCTTTGAGAAGCAGTCAGTGATGTTCCAAAAGCATTTAAAAGCTTGAATAACCTTCATTACTATGCTAAAACACATTATTCAGTGCAGACTTTGTTGGCAGGAAATGGAGCTATTTAAGTTTTCCTAAACCTCCCCCTGCATTCATAATGGAGACTTTTCACTCATTAGAGATACATCAACTGATGGGCTCATTTTTCACTGTATGTAATTAGATTGGAGACCAACTTGAAATGCGGCCATCAAAAGTGACTCTGTGAAGCAGAAAATAGGATTGATTTGCATCAGCTGCTGGTCAACATGTCGGTTTCCATCCCACCTACAACAAATGAAAGTGTCACGTTCGCTGATTCACATCATTATATTTGCTCTGCTTTTTCAGTCATGACAAGTTGAGCTATGTGCTGCGCTGCTGCAACCAAACAATTCTAATGTAAACAAATGTTTTCTTGCTGTGATCATAAAAGCTAATCTCTTTAATTTGGTGCAAGGCTGATGCTGCTGAAATCCCACAACCAAAAGCATTAGTACCACCTGGAATCCATTAGCGTTGAAGAATAAGCACTAAGGTGGAGCCAACAAGTAAAAGGGAAGTGAGATATACAGACATAAACTAATCCAAATCATGTTTATTCATTTTCAGTGAACCATGTTTAACATTTATCTTTTATTTATATTTTGTGTCAATGGCTATGGTGGCTTCCTCATATTTAGTTTTCGCTGCTCATGTCTCCCTTTTACTTGAAAGAAATTTAAAGCCCAATTGAAATTAAACTACTATCCTCTTCGTTTGTCCTCCTTTGAGAGAAAATCAGAAACCAATGGGGAAATATTTTTTAGTTCTTGGTTTCATTGGCGGGGTGCTAGTTTTGCATTAATTCATTAAAATACTGTTCCAGTCCTCAATATTGCCATTCAAAAAGCATAAAGCAGTAACATCAGCCTTCTGTCACAAGCAGAGGAGACGCCGCACTGAGCCAGGCAGCATCTACACGCCACAAGAACCATATTATCTTTCCTGCTAAAGTCTCCGTCTTGTCTAGCTCGAGCACACGCGTTGTCTTGCACCTCTGCTCAGTGAACGAGCAGCAAACATTCACTGGGGAAAAGTGCACTGCTACCATGCTACCACCACCATGCAGCACATTTAATGGCATGTGAACCTGCAGGTGTCACTTTGATCTGGTTAGATGCTGGTGTGGTCCTCACACTTCAACACCACTAAAAAAAAACGTTGTCTGCCTGTGACCTGTAGGCGAATATGTAGTCGTTAAGGGCTTGAAAAAACTCCTGAAGTTATTTTCACACAGAGACGTAAGAAACAAAGTGGCGCTGTATTTTTCCACCTCTCACTCTCACTCTCACATTCACTCTGGTTAGGCCATGTCCTGAGACGTAGCGTTGCCGTAATGTCCTCACCTGGACCACAGCAGCTGTCATTTCGAGAACAGAGAGCAACCTCCTGTGGGCTCCTGCTGACTCACCCCATCTCACTGTATAAGTCGTTGTCTCTCAAGCAACCTCTGCCTCAATTTCACTCATAAAACGACATCAAGAGCGGTGCAGTGATCTTTTTAAACAAAGGTTATAAAAAAGACTGAAGAGGTGTTGTTGTTTTTGTGGGGAGATGTCTGAAGGGCAGCACCATTACCATGTTTTCAGAACTATTAAAAACAAAACTCTTTGGGGATGAATTGGCTGGAATTTGGAATTTACTCATATTATTCGTAACTAAACTAAGGAAGGCAGAGCTAGCAATCAAAACACCAGTGACCATAGTGAAAATACTTAGGAGCAGTGACATTAAAATATTGTAAAATCCCCTTGAGGACCCTTTGGAGTGCCCCCTGTAAAATACCACTGTAAATTTCTGTTTGCAGAATAATATGACCTCTTTACTACATCTCATTTTCCCCTTTCTACACTCTGTCTGAATCACAGTTGGTCAGCAGTATTGTTGTAGTATAGTACGCCAACAGACACATGGCATTCCCTTTCTCCTGCTTTCACTATGTAATCTTTCTTCACAGAGAGAGTTGGACTCTCATTTCTCCATTTAGCAAAATGTGAATTTGAGGTCAGGTTTTGTCGTGATTAGCTGGAAAATGTAGGTGCTTCACCTCATAAATGCCCGTATGCAAAAGAACATGTTTATTTCAACATAAATGTGCCAAAATGTTGTCACGTTCACGTACAAAAAGACATTTTCCATGATTTGTTTACTCAAAAACATGATTCATTCTTCATTTCAAAGTGAGACATTAAGGGAAAAGTTGGGGGATGATCCAGAATGTTCACTTTAGTTTGTTCATTTCTTTGAAGTGGACCTTCCTGGTTAAACATTCACCTTGTGTACTCAACATAACTATGCGTGCACACAGTTTTCTTCATATTGGTATGTGGATCACAGTAAGCTGCAACCTGCTAGTTTATACCTTCCTGTATGTATATGTAATTCCTATAATATCACGCAATATAATGTCAAGCATACACCTACAATAAATAAAATAGATTGTTACAACAAGTTGAACCCTGAAGTAACCTGGCAGTGTTTCATGTTTTACTTTGAAATTTATACTGATTTGTTTGAACCTCTCAGGCAAATGTTCTGTGACTAAGATGAAGCTGGAGAATATAATGTTGTCATAACTGATAGGAATTATAGCCAAAACAGTTAAAACAAACTTCTTTCAACATTGTTGACACTATTATCCATTCTTCCAGGAGCTCTGACTGAATGCTATGATGAACTGGGGAATCGGTACCAGCTGCCAGTCTACTGCCTCTCCCCTCCCGTCAACATGATTGAAGAGCGCTCCGAGGAGCCTGACGGTTCAGATCCAGACTCCGGGGCTGCAGACCCATCCACAGGTAGTGCCAGCGACCATGGCTCAGGAGGGGAGTGCCACCTTCGGCTCCGGCTCTCCACGGGTCGTGACCTGCGGCTAGCTGTCCGTTCCACGGACACAGTGGGCATGATGAAGCGCCGTCTACAAAGTCACGAGGGCGTGCCCGCCTCAACCCAGCGCTGGTTTTTCTCAGGTCGGCCACTGACAGACAGGCTGCGCTTGGACCAACTCAACATCTCCAGGGACTATGTGGTGCAGGTCATCCTCAGCCAGCCGCCTCCACCTCCACCAGAGCCAGCATCAACACCAGGACACACACCGGAGGCCTCTGGGCCAGTGGCGGTAGAAGGAGTGGCTGCACTGCCACAAGAGCCCACGCCAGTGGAGAATTAACTCCCTCCAACCTGGCAGCCTGGGGGTGGGCATAACAGCAGGCTGGTAACGTAAAAGAAGGAGGATAACAAGGGAGAAAAACAAAAGAAGGTTAATTCTGACTTTTCTCTTTTGATTTGCACTCTTCTCTTCTCCTCTCTTCTCTTCTCTTCTCTTCTCCTCTCCTCTCTTCTCATTGTTTTTGCTGAGAAGGGCTTTGTTTGGGCAGAGGTTGGCTGTCTGCTGAAGCAAAAGGACTTGAATTGAGAGAAGACTCTTCCTATTGGTTTTACATGTTGAAATTTTGACCTTTTTGAAGTCTTTTTAACTGTTCCTATGGAAACCAAACAGCAAAAAGAGAACTTTGTCAGATGGCTTAAACATTGCTGATGTTCGGATGTTTCTGTGTTTGTTTCCATTTCAGTTCTGCTCTCTGGCAAACCTGGGTCAGAATTCTGTTTAAGAGGCATTAAGACATTTTTATTACATACATTTTCAACACAGGCAATTTAGGAAATGAATAAAGAGTTTAACAATCATGACAGTATGACATTACAATATTTTTAATTGTGAATCAAATCAAGAACACTTCCTCTCATGAGGATTATGTTAGTATGCTAACAGCCGTAATGAGGGGTTTGTATCGCTAGCTGGTAAACAGAAGTGTCCTCCCTCTTGTCATGACGTTGCAGTGTGGGGGGAGGCCTGACCATGTTTTACCAAGCTGCTGCTGGATGAGATGCTTTATTTCACTCTGCTTCACAGAACAATCAGAGCAATCATGTAATTAACATTAAGTAGTCAGCCTGTGAGTGTGTGCGTGTGTGTATGAATAAGCGTGTGTGTGGATGTTCATATATGTTCAAGACACAACCACACTTCTTCATGTGGCAAAATGATGGAACATCAGAAACACAGTTGCATATTTTGATTAAAAATAGAATGTTTTTAATTAAAATTGATCATTGTTTCTATTCCTTGGTCTCTGTCTCATTGTTTGCTTCGAATATTTTCATTTTTTTATGTAAAGGTGGGACAGAAATTATGGTAGTATATTGTCTTTCTATAACACCCTGGTTTACATTCTCTCATAGTCTTTCAGTACCAGTTCATGGCTAATAATTGTTTTTAAAAAGGCTTAAACTCGGCTGTCTATCGCACATTTTCTCAGATCTTTAAAGAAAGGACCTCATAATGCAGCTCATACATGTGATTGAATACCACTGTCCCATGTCCAGTAATGTAGGTTTTAAGTTGGCTTTCATGCAATCATACAGTATTATGCGATGCAGAATTCCCTTTTGTGATACCAGAATTATCTTGGGGCAATGTGACTTAAAAGCATTATATTTATGATCTATGCTGAAAAACAGATCAGGAGATACAAAAAGGGGTTATTTCTAACTAGGTCATTACTGGATTTTTGAGCCTGGCATCAATAGAATGACAATTTAGAGTAATAGTTTGACATTTTGGGTAATATACACTTTGACACCGCACTCATGTCCGTATGCTAAATATGAAGCCATAGTCAGGAGCCAGATAGCTTAGCTCCGCATAAAGACTGGAATCAGGAGGAAACGCTAGCTTGGCTCTGTCCGAAAAGAGTAAGCCTACCAGCACCTCTAATATTCACTTATTAACACATTAAATGTTGTTTCTTTAATTTTTCACAATATGAAATGTTACACATAGCAAATCGTGGGGGGTCTTCTGTCAACAGGCAGCTAGAGGAAGAAGTTTCAGCATGTTGCAGTTTGATTTAAAGGTTCTGGTATGTAGATTTTTATTTTTGCTGTTTGGACAGAGCCAGGCCAGATGTATTTATGCTAAGCAAGGCTAATCATAAAAAAATCTGACAGCAATTACTTGGGACCACAAACTGTATAAACTGATACAGATAAATCCATGATAAACGAATATCGGTTATTGATATTGACATAGCTGATTCAAAGGTCAGGCTCTCTTTCAACGTCAATAATATTTTATGGCAAAATTCCCATTTCCTTTGATTTCCTCCTTTACTTATTTTGATTTCCTTCTTTTAAATATGCTGATTCAATACAGACAGAACCTAGAAAATTCCTTGATTAAAAAACCATTGTGATGCAAAATGCCCTCTAGAGAGAAGGAGCCGCTGCAAACATTGTGTAAATTAAATGAAAGAAATGTTTCTAACTGGCATTCCCAGCTTATAAAGGAATCAGCGTCAGAATAAATGTCATTCAGTCAGCGGTGGAATGAGGAAGGACCTAACCTTTCTGCCTGCTCACGAACAACCTGCCACAGGTAAACCGAGGTCTGAGGTGGTAATGCAGAGGAAAAAAGAGACTGAATGACCCACTTTGATGCAATAAATGTGAAATGTCATGCATGACAGGCTGAGGGGAAGAGGATACATGTATGGTCAGTGTGGTGTTAAATCTCTGGTCGTTTATTTTAGGAAATAACTTTGTACTTTGTACTTTGTTTGAGGTTAGAGACTCAGTTTCATTTTCTCTTTTTTGAGACATATAGTCCATCCCAAAAGAAAGAAAACAGGTTACTTTTCAGCATGACAGGTAATATGATGTTAAAAATGTGTCAGGGGAGGTGTGTTGAATTTTTCTGTTTTGTAAATCCTGTAGTTTGGTGCACGTGTATGATATCAGTCGGTGCAAAGAAGCAAGGAAATGGCATCTCCCTTCCGAGTAACATACTAGTAAAATATGATTCACAAAGCAAACCAACCTTAAGCCACAGTCATCTATCACATTTTTTTTTATAAGCACACAGCAGTGTGACAGAAACCTCTAACTATAACTTAAACGTGGGCTTATAGGAAATGGTTCACCAGTTATCATCACAAAAAGACCTCCACTGGCATAGTTTAATGTTAGTGGTTATACTGGGAGCAGTATGAATAATGGAAACTCCTCTATAAATAAAAAAAAAAAGACTTTGTACAGGTAACTTCCCAAATGAATACTTACACATCACATCACAAAACTAATTCAGTGATTTCTTTCCATTATAAAACCTTTTTTCTCTTTTATTTCATCCATGTGGCTCTCTTCTCTTTTCCACTTCAATGGAGTTGTCATCACTGACACTTTTGCTTTGTAGTTCTTGTTCCTGAGAACTCGCATGATTATATTCCGAGGTACCTGTTCATCTTTTGGTGATACACCACCACACACCATCACACAGTCATGTGCTGACTCTTGAGTCTTACAGTTCCCTTTCCCAGGTTTCTGTCTCCTTTCTGTCCCGACTTCCTCTACCGCGGTCAGTGTGTCGTGATTTAATGTGGTATAGTATAAATTGTAATTTTGTGGTCGGCTGTCATCTTCCTCATGACTGTGTAAACTGAGCTGGATAAAGATGAACGAGGGTCAGGTGGAAAAATCTGATCAATGACAGACAAAGACATAACACTGATCTGTTCCTCTGTTTCATAATGAAATCCAATTGTCCTTTGGTGTTTCCAACGAGTGGTCATCATACTCGCAGGTAATAATCCACACACACACACACACACACACACACACACACACACACACACACACACACACACACACACACACACACACACACACACACACAGGACACTTCCTTTTCATGCTGGGGGTTTTACAGCCTTCTGCTTTTGGCACACATAAATACAATGACAGCATGCTGGATTTATGCAAACTGAACTCACTCAGGACATCTCACCTCTCTGGCTTGATTTTCAACTCAGCCTTTGATTGTGAAAAGCTTGGATCAAGTCAAGTTATCAAGGTAGGATCTACATACTCACTTATCTCTCTTCTTTTTTTACTCCCAGCACTTTATTCAGTAGATATTTATTTCAATATATTGAGGTTAACACCTTTTTTTTTTGTTAAAATTTTGTTGAAAGAAATGGACACAGTTTGTATGAATTCTCAATAATATCTAAAAGTATTAACTTAAATGCAGCCAAATTTGAGATGCTGAAGAGAAGAGGAAAGCAGATAAAACATCTATCTGCAACACAGTTATTTTTTTCTGACTGTTTTGTGGTTTTGTATAGTCTACTTCTACCTCTTCGGCATCCTAAAAAAAATATTCAAATGCAATAAAGAAAAAAATCTTTTGGTTGCACTGGTCACATCTTGTAGTCATACAAAACAGTAATGCAAGGGCACAAGTAGACATTGCTTCATTTAAAAAAAAATTAAACCAAAAAAATTAGGAACAACTGCTACTTACTTACTATTTTTATACCTCTCCTCTATTACATTAGAGATAAAAATATATTACTTTCTACCCCATTACATTTATTCTAGGATCGACATTATTAAAACAGATTAAGACTACTACTTGCATCTTTAGACTGTAATCTTTTTAGAAACTAAAATAGCTGCATTATAGCTGGATGACAAATGACAATTCTGAACCTTTTTTTGTTGTCAGTGAACAAAACAAAATCAGTAGAGAAGTCAAACTTTAAGCAAATATAACTTCCTTTCTTGAAGTATGAGCCCCAAATTAATGCCTGATTATGAATGATTTGTAGTACTTTACTGACTTACTGTCCTTTCTGTCAGATGCGTGTATTGTTCCTTTTGGTCCTGTATGGCGCTCTGTGCGGCGCCAGCTCTGACAGCAACCAAGAAAACATAGAGACTCTCACGGACAATGGTTGGTAATTCAACCTTTCTCAACTGAACGTTCCTCTTCCTTTTCATTTGTCTCTTCCCTTCACATTTAGTAAATGTTGATTCAAGCCAGTCATTTTGTACGTGTGTGTGTGTAGTTCTGGTCCTGAGGGTGCCCGACGTTCAGAGTAGCACGGTGAATGTTCCCCTGACCTGTGGAGAAGCATATCGAGACCAACCCGTGATTTGGAAGAAAAATGGGAAGCTCATTCAAGCTCTGCAGGGGAACCAGGTCGAGGTTCAGGTGGAGGAGATGAACGGAGGAAACTTCACTTGTCACAGCCCAAACGGAGAATACCTCAACCACACCGTGATCCTGGTCCAACTAGACCCAGACAACAGGAATGTCATACTGAAAGAAAAATCCCCTGAAGAAGGTAAGATAAGAAAGATGGAGGGAGCCAGCAGGGAGGGGGAGAACAAAGACGGCACACACTGAGAGAAAAGACAAACAGTGGGGGATAAAGATTTGTTTGTTATTGGACCTGGAAAGAGGCATTGCACTGAGATGCAGAGACATAGGATTGATGCCACTGAATAGCTGAGATAAGAAAGATGGTGGGAGAGGGAGCAAAGATGGGGGAGAAAATAGATGGAGGTAGACTAGCTGAGTTCGCTTGTAAAAAGAAAGTGGGTAAAAGGAGGGCCAGTGTTGGAATGATGATGGGGAGGGAGGACACAATTGGACAAAAATAGGGAGAAGAAGAAGACAACACAGCAATTGCAAGGAAGGTACCAAAGGGGAGGAAAAAGAGAATATTAAAAATGGGAAGACAGCACAGAGTCTTTGTTAAATCTGCAGTGATACTTTGATGTCTTTGCTGCAGCATAAACAAACCACACCAAGGTTGACACATGGGCAGGTTTTATGTCACATGTAATCATATTGTTAGTGTTAGTGGTTCTCATAAAGGACTTCTTCTTCTTCTTCTTAGCTGCTAAAAGTATTTTGTGTCCTAGATCAAAGCTTTTTTTTTTTTCACCTTTCACAAATTGCAAAAAAAAAAAACGGTGAAAGCTCTGAAAGCTTCGCCACTTCGCCACATCATCCTCTCTTCAGTTTTGTGCCATCAAATAATGTTTTTTTCTGCCTGATTTAATAGAACAAAATGTGAAATATGGTGAAAAGCCAGCTGTTAAATAACAGTAATCTTCTCCTCAGTTGTCTGTCTCTGTTCACAGGAATTATATTAATCCACTGAAATCAATCTTGCAATGATTTATCAATGTTTAAATGCCAGGACGCAGTTAGAAACACAAAAGAGAGGCAGAGACTCAAGAGTGCTAACAGTGTTTCCCTTCCTCCAGGTTACATCGACTGTTCAGCACCCAACTATAAAGGCTCCTTCCACTGCACCTGGACGAGAACAAGTTCCAGATCAGACGCCACAGTGCTCCTAGTGAGGGCAGAACGGTAAGGACAAAACATAATTTCTCATACATCCCATTTATTTTAAGCAAGAGTGGATCCTGTGTCCTGTTCTACATAGTGCTGTACCAACCTGTCTGTCTTCAATCTAGCAACATGGAAAAGATTCCCTGTCAACTGGATGCTGATGGATCGAAGGTTCTCTGCCACGACGCCAACTGCCCATACAAAGAAGAACAGCACCGCATCTCCCTCACCGTTTACATTTACAGCTCTGCTCGTCTAGAGGCCTACACGAAGTCTTTCTACCTGAGAGAGATTGGTAAGTAATTGTATTTGAACATCAGGATGTGTCAGGATTTTTTTTGGAGTACTTGAGTACATGATGGATGGATAATAAACAATAAAACATCAGAAAACCTGAAAAATATTTTAGTATTTTATGAAGTTTTACATCAATCTATACTTACTCCCTTCTGTTCGGCCACATTATCCTCACTGTACTGTTTCCCTCCTTTTCACCCTGCTCGCCCTATTTAGTGAGGCCAGAAGAACTCCCACTGAGCAGTGACGGGAAGAGTTTCAGCTGGGACTACCCTGACTCCTGGGAGAAGCCCTGCACCTTCTTTGGTCTGCAGTTCCAGGTCAAAGTGGTCCAGCACGGACATTCCTGTGACAGCAGTCAGGAAATAATGGTAATCAATACATGCACACTGTAGATCAGGTTCAAGTTGTGCCATAAAAATGAATTTGCTAACTCCCAGTTTAACCACGCTTCTTCTGTTGTGCAGAAAAACATCACTGAGGCCACTAAATATGAGATCAATGTCAAAACCAGGAGATATGTTTTCTGCGTGCGTGCTCAGGATAAGTACACCAGCGGACCATTTAGCCCCTGGAGCAAATGCATGTAAGTATATTACATGGATTATTGGGAGTAAACACTTTTTTGTTGGGGGGGGGTGAAATTGATGTAATTTGCCAGTTTGTGATTTATGATCCAAATAATACCAAGTCATGACACCAACCTATCCCGTCTCCAGAGTGAAACAAGCGAATGTGGACTGCTCCGTCCCTGGACTGCAGCTTTAAAGGAGGACGGACACAAGGATGGAACTAAATATTTTTTTAACTCCTCTTTTAATTTCCGCACAAGTAAAGCTGTGCTTTATGTATACCTGTACTGTACAGTATTTATTGATCACTCATTTAAGTTCTCTCTTTGGAACTACAGTATAGTAGTTATAATATTAGTATTATTATTTTTAATACAATGGAAATAAATTACTCTTTATCCCCTTTTTATCTCATATTTATAACTCTCCTTACAGAATGGTTGCTCATGTTTCTGAACATTTCCTAATAAATTGATGAACATTCATTTACTGCATTTTTTACGGTGTCTTGTGTAAAACATCTCAAACATATTTTTAGATGCAGTGGTAACTAATTGTAATGAAATGTTTCAATATAGTAAAAGATCTCAATATTCAGTGACTCCTTTTAAATTACTAAGGGAATGATGAACAATACACACAGTTTAGGTACAAAAAAAAAGTTTTATTGTCATATTTACAGCCAGGATGTCAGAGATGTGATGAGGAAAAAACAACAAAAGGCAGATCTCAAGAACTCATCTTAAGAATTGAAAAGGAGTTGAATGTCCAGGACAGCTGTAAACCTTAACAAAATCTGAAAAAAAAAAAAAATCACATCCCTGATGTTTCCAAGAGCTTCAGGTGCTACTTGTTCATAAGGTGGACATGTCTCCTTCTTCATCCATAACTTAAAATAAACATTGACAATAAGTGCAGAAACATTAATGTTATTAACGAAGCTACCAAAAAATATAAAACACACATTTTCTGCTGTCACTTTCTTGCATTCCCATCATCTTCTCTTTATCCTCACTTTGTTCAACATTTGGATGTACCAAAACCGCTCAATAAAAACTCTAAACAAAACACAAACTAATGAAATCTGCACCAAAGAAACAAAACTAGAAGTGATCCTCGTATATCAGTGTGTGCACCCATGATACAACATACCTGGCATGTAACAATGGAAATTCACAGAGGAACGCGAATGCATTTGTGGGCAAATCTGCAGACACACCCATCCACCCACGGAAAGCTGACCATCTAAGCGTCTACAGTATGCATGTACAACATCCTCCAACTCACAGGCCGGTCCAGTAAACTGCACACAAGTAACAAAAGATGACAGTTTTCCATCAAAACACACAGATGACGCTCACTGTTTTGATGAATTATTTTTGCTACGACCAGTCTCAAGCTCAAGGGCTTTTAATGTCACAGTAGCTTTGAGGATTATTGCATATTATTACATGTCAATTTGTGTAGCATCACTTTGATGCTCAAATACTTATATTTATCTTTGAGCATTGCCTTCAACGCACTCAACTGCCAATTTTTCTCTTTAATTCCACGTTACAACTTGCACAAAACGGACTTGCCAGATGTTCTACGATAAAAATCTGATTTGTTAAATGCATTGTTAGGTTACGGGAGGTAACAACTCAACTTTGTTCATGGGTGGAGGACACAGCTTATTCACCTTAACCGTGTTGAAATGATATTTGTATCCAGTTTCACTTGCTTGGTATTAGAGAGATGCTTGACAGTCATAGCAAAGTAGGCCTACGTTTTTTATGAAAGGCAAGTAACATCACACTATGTATGGTGTGAAGCTGCTGTAAACTCCTATCTGGAAGACCAAGCAGGTTTAAAAGATCTCAGATATGTTCAGGTGCTGTGTAACTGTGGACTTCAACATGTATTACGGGTTACGGCGGCTCGTGGCATGCGGCCTAAGACCTCTGAGTGGTCTTTTCTTTCTAACCCACACAAGTGGATTTTACAATTGCCACACCAACTCATAGTAACGTTAGTGTAAAACTGCAAACAATATTTAGAAAAACATGTGCGAGATTCAGGTTGAGACAGAGAACATGCAAATATAGAAACCGGGAAGCCCATGTCAGTCTCCGCATCTCTGCGGGGGTGAGTGTGGGATCTGTTGTAAAATGAAGGACTTAGGTAATAGCTAAGTTTGTGTGCGCGCGTCTGTGAGAACTGGATGATGGGAAGGTAACGTCCAGCCCAGCCCCAGTCTTTGCCGAAGATGTGTTCCCTCCTCAGTGGTGCTGCCTCTTAGATAGGTACCTACACACACACACACACACACACACACACACACACACACACACAGAGTTCATATAATAATCATGTACATGTTTAGTATTTTAGACATATTTTGGTGAATTTATAGTTTATTCTATTTTATATTATAATATATTATAGTATAGTCATTTAATTTCAGACAATGTGTTCGTTCTTGTATGTGAATTTTTTTTAAGTATGGTAGCATATTTATTGTCTTTATTTTGTTGAATAAGAAAGTCATAACATGTGACACTACCACCATGCCATTGTGCCTACAACTGTTTAGTATGTGTGCTTACCTCTCCCAGTGTTTGTGGTTGAGCCCACTGAAGTCATCAAGCTTGGCGATTTCTTTGAGGTACTGAGCCAGTTTATACAGCTCCCTGTCCTTCTCCCTGTTAAGATGGGCCTTCATGAAGGGTCGGATCTAACACAAACACACACACAGAGCAGTGTTTTTAACAAAACGTGTGTCTGAGGCTGACAATGACAAGGAGAGGCTAAATAATGGTGACGTTGCTGGCCACCTACCTTTAGTCCGTTCTGTGGGTTCATAAGAAAGTTCCGTCCAATGTCGTCAAACATGATGGTGTTCTTCCTGTTGTAAAATTCTCCATACTTCCCCCATATCACACCGAGGGGCTTCACCTGAATATGTGCAAGCCATCAAATACAATAAATCAGTACTGTCACCTTCTCACAAAGTAATTAACCTTGGCAAATACCTCCATGAAGAGACATCTAACATCTGCATGTGTCTGGCCCTTTCTCAGACCTGTCTGATGCACATATCACTATTACTGTTGACAGAGTTAGATGACATGCTTGCCAAGCATGGTGCTGTATATATCCTTACACTGCTGTTACAAGTTGAGTGAGTAATAAAATAAATACAAAGTGATAATTTTTTAGATGTATCCTTGATACACATTCTGTGATTTTGTCTAAAGCTACAGTAAAAAGGCACGAGTGAAAGGCTTGTTTACATCAGTAATATGTTTCGAAGCTGCTGTGAACAAAGGCCAGAAGTTTAATTGATGACCTTCTGTGTGTGTACCAACCTCCACAACCCCTCTCTTAGGAGTGTGTACTGTGATCATTGCTGCACTGTCCAACATGAATGTAATCTTGTAGTTTGGGTTGTCTGTCACTCCCAGCTCCTACACACACAAACCCAAACACTGGAAGTTAAATTGATTAACACTGCCGTCTTGTGGCAAAAAAGGGTACTGTACAGTATTGCAACAGCCTGGTGACAGAAAGTGATTTTTTTAAAACAACACAAAGAAAAACACAAGTGGAATACTTACTTTCATTTTGGCATCAATCCACTTCATACTTGTAGCAGCTAAGGAGAAAAAGCACATGTGTAAGATGTATATTCAACAAGCAGAGATTTCCAACCAAGAGGAAATCAAACAAATGGCTGTAAGATATGTAGAAATTACAAGAAATAAAAAATAAGGTAAACTCAAGGCATCCAGTGATCTTGTATTTAAGAAACACGGTAAGATGTCTAATAAAAAAACTGTTGTGCAGTATATGTTGGCAAAGAAACGCAGCCATAAATATTTCAACAGTTATTCTCATCTACAGTGTTGCGTGCAATTTAGTCTGATTTAGACCTTATGATGAAGAAGAGAGAGGATACATACACCAGATGACAATGTCATAGTCCTCGTAGGCTGATGTCAGAAACTCATGAAGGTATGGTCTCATCAGCTCTTGGCCCGTTTCTGCACATGACTTGTGATCTAGACTCACATAGGATCCAGACAACAATGCACAATGTCCCAGATTAAACTAGCAGCTAAAAGTGATGGTTTATATTTTGCAACGCATCCTATTCCTACTAAAACTTTTACAGACACAGTCAGCAAACACAAATCTTTCATCAATCTGTCAAAATGTACATACATTATGTGAACATTAAGAGAGGAAACAATGGATATAGTGACAGTGTTTAAGTAAATATTGTGTACTGTGTCAGAGTCTATATGCTATCATTTAACAAGCCATGCAAGATAGACAAACTCTGGTGTCACTGTAACTCACCAAACAGTGTATAATCCACGTCCAGTACAAGAAGCCTTTTGCCTTCTCTGGGAGGGTTTAGCTCCTCAACCTTGTAGTCTTTTACTCTGCGGGCTATTTTAGCCAGGTTCTCCTCTCTAAAGGCATGGACCAGCATTTTGTTGTCAGGCACAAACACACTCAGACATGTATATTTCCTCACACTCTCTCACAAATTTTATGTTGCTTCAATTCAACCAGTCGTAAAAAAAAAAAAAAAAATCACTGGTAAGACAAATATCTAACCTGTTCTCTACTTCAATGACCTCCTCTTCGATATCAAAATCATTCACTACGTCGTCGTTCTCTGGGGGAGGGGCTAAAACCTCTTCCTTCACAAAACAAAGCACAGGGACAGTTAAAGTGTGCCGGTCAGCTGAGAAGAACCTTCAACAAATACATACAGCAGTAAATACAGCAAGTCAGGCAACACGTGAGCCCACGAAAATGACAGCAGTGTGCTCAAAAACTAGCCATTTCGTCACCTAATCAACCATTTATTTACCAGTTGATCAAACCTTGTTAAACACCCAAAGTCAAGTTAAAATACCAACTCAGAAAACTTGCTCATCGTGTCACTTTTTAGCTAGTTAACTGACTTTAGTCATAGTTGCGACCAGATACCAGCCCGCCACCTACCAGGCTCTCCTCTCTGGTGCCCATCATCATGATCTTCGTGTTAGGCTTCAGCTTCAGAGAGCCCAGCTTCACCTCATCCTCTGCTGGTTTACCTGGAGGGAGGGACGAAAGAGGAAGAACAGGGAGATTCATTTAGCTAAAAAAAAAAACAATTAACAATCTAAATAAAACACATGAATTAGAAATAATTAATGGATTACAGACAGGTGCAGAAAACTGACATTCAAGCAGGTAACAGGCTGAGAAATGGACACGCCTGTACAAAAAACATCAGCTAATTATGAATGTGGATTAACAGTAATACAAAAGCACAGTGAAGTCCTGATGTCCTGTCCGCCTGATTTTGAACATCATATAGCCTTGTTTACACTACACACTTGTGATCGCTGATGCCCTCTCACCTTTGACCTTGAGTCCCAGTAGTTTCTGTCTCTCTGGCAGGACTCCAGTCAAGGTCTTAATGGACTGTTTCAGGTCCATCACCGTGTCCTCCTCAGACAGAGAACTGATGGAGTACTCCTGACCTCCCCACTTTATGATCACTGATACCGACATGGCTCTTAACACTCATACACACACACACACACACACACGCGCGCGCCTCTCTCCCTCACTCACACACGCGCGCGCTCACACTTGGCTGCAGCTGGAGTTAGATACGCACGTGCACACGCTTTCGAGCAAATGCGTCCAGCAAACACATGCACCTTGCAGAGAGAGAGAGAGACGAGAGAGAGGAAGAAGCGAGAGGGAGAGAGAGAGACAGAGAAAACGGGAGAGGCGTCAGGGTGCCACACAGTAACCGGCTGTAGCTTGAGCAAAATGTGGACAGCAGCTAATAATGAAACACATGGAGCAGAACATGGTATCAGTATTGTTAAGCACGACTTGTTTTGGGCCGGATGATTCAAGGCACGGCGGCCAAATGCCACCGAATCAGAGCGGACGCTGGGAGTCCATTGATGTTGATATTTTTAGCATGACTCGGCTAACACTGGCTAGCAACAATGTAAACACGCGGCGTAAGCGGCCAGCAGGCTGACATTAGCTGACTGGACCACACAGCCTTCGGGTGTCCTCACCTGGTACGGCGAGCTAGTGAGGGATGCTCGGTAAATGCTTTCAAATTTGGTCGAGAACTTGAATGAATGAATGAAGTTTGCCGTGCGGTTTCATTCAACGAGCAGCGCCGCACTCTGGTGTCCCGAATCCCGCCGGTAGTGACGTAGGGACAAAAAAAAAGATTCGTTGCTATAGTGACCGAATCTAAAGACGAATATAAATTGTTTAATAATAATTTAATAATAATAATAATAATAATAACTTCATCTTTATAGCCTATCTGATTCTTTAAATGTCATCAGGACAAGAAAGGAAAAAAATATTAAAAAGGGGGTTTTCACTCTAATCCATATTGTCAACTTTATTATATATTTAATATATAGATTTGGGAGCTTAAAGATAAAAATTCCGACCCAGGTAATGAGATAGGATCATATTTTACGTGCACTTACATTGCATGCATTGCATTGTCATGTCATAATTTATTAACGCTCTTTAACATGACAGCAGAGGATCACACCTGCTTATTAAATAGATATAATAGCAGGCATAGTAAAGTAGCATAGTAAAGATAATACTTCTGCATAAAGGTTAAAGTATATTCGATTTACATCTTTTAGATTCAGATCTTTTACTTAATTGAAAATAGTAATACGACAATCGGCATTTAAAATTTTACTAAAGAAAAGTACAACAGTATATACTTAAAGTATCAAAAGAACTCATAATGCAGAATGGCTCATTTCAGAATAATAAAGAACCTATAATTGAATTATAATTATTATTGCACTTAAGTGTATATCACTTCAGTGCTGTAGCTGGTGAAGATGGGACTGGGTAGCTTGTGAATGTTTCCCCCAGTGATATAAATAAAGTTATATCTTAATCTAAAATATTACATCATAATTTATAAGTTGATTGTATTTTCTTAACTTATCGTTATCAAATAAATGTGGTGGAGTAAAATGTAGCTCTGAAATGTAGCTTAGTAGAAGTATGACATATCATAAAAGGGAAATACTCAGAGTGAATTAATGTATGTTGTTTCTTTCCACCACTGCTTATAATATAAATATCCAGGCCTAGTAAGGAGTACTTCATAAAGATAAAAGTACATTAGGTTCAGAGGTGGAAGAAGTACTCAGATCTTTTAAGTAAAAGTAGCAATACCACAGTGTAGAGATACTCTCTTCATTCAAAATGTTACTACTAAGTACAAAAGTATTAGCAACAACTATACTGAAAGTACCAAAACTACTCATAATGCAGAATGGCTTTTTTTCTAAAGAATATTATTAATCATATTATTGAATTATAATTACTAATGCACTCACATGTACATAACTATAATGCTGCGTCTGGTAAAGATAGAACTAATTTCAACTATTCTATATACTTTTGTACTGTTTTGTACTTGCAGCACATAAGTAAATGTACTTAGTTACTTTCAACCACTGCTTAAAATATATGCAAATATACAGGCCTAGTTAAGACAAAGGACTACTTCATGATGTAAAAAAGTACATGAAAGTAGCTCCATTTTGCAGTATTAGTACATCAGTAGTAGTATATGAAGTACAGGGCCAGTAGTTAGCAATAGGTTTGATGGGACAGCATGTCCTGCGCATGCTCAGTCCGTCCTCCTCGGGTAATGGCTGCGGGCTGAGATGAGCAGGTCGGCCGCATCCTTTGAGTGCGAGGCGCTTCCACCGAGAGGACCGTTAACTCGGGCGGTGCCGAGTTAAAATGGTCGATATCCGACCCGAAAAGCATCCTGAAACCGTTGTACATATTGCGAGCATCCTCCGTCAAATGTAAGAGCTGCTTTTTTTGTTGTTTTGTTTGGTTTTTTTTTGTTCCTCACTAGTCCTGGCCGGGCGCCATAGCTAGCTCAGATGTCTGCTTGCTAGCGAGGCTCCAGTTAAAGGCTTTATGAGGCGGGGGTAGTTTGTTCTAGATAAACTTTACATACTTTAAGATAAGTTAATGTGCTTGTGTGTGTTTAAAGTGGCCGGGTGTGTATTTATTCCCCGCTGTGGTTGAAGTGAGCTCGGTTGTTGACAGTAGCTGCTAGCCGGCTGCGTTAGCCTGAATTGTTTTGGCTCTGTGTCTGCTGCCTGCTCGATGCAGCCTCATCATCATCATCATTATCTGTACACCAGCACGTACACTGTCACAGCTTCACACACCTGCACACACACATCCACACACCAGTCTAGTTAGCACTGTGTTGCAGTCTTTCTTAGCGGCGTAGCTATTTATTTCCTCTCTCTCTCTCCTCTTCCGTCGAGACAGCGGGGTTACTGGAGTTCATGTCGTACCACAATCGATGCAGCACTCGCTCATCCGTCGGTTTTCGTAGTGCCTGCGTCCCGGTGAAGCGAGCAATGGTATAAATACACCCATTTAGACTTAAGTCCCACCACATCTAGCCCTGCAGGCTGTTAGTGGATTACGACAGATAAAAATACAGTGGTTAGTCGGCCTCGTTATATAAGCTCTGATTCTGCGAAGTGATCTCTCTTTGGCCGGTGATCGTGGTGAATTCAGAGTTATGTAATTTGTGAGGGAAACTCTTGCCATTAACTACTTTTTAAATTATTATAAGAGGAGACACTTTTGTGTTTTTAAGTGTCACATCATAGGCTTGAGAGTGGGTTATCAAACTTTATTCTGCTGGTAGCAACTGGGAGCAAGAATAATTTCAATCTGTATTTTTATTTAGACTTTTCTTAAAATACAGTGTGAATGGGACTCAGGTGAAATGACAGTTTACAGCGCCCAAATTGCAGGTTTGCGACACATTTCTCTTTTTCCTTTGGAGTCAGTCCCTTCACTCATGCCACTAAAAGGCCCTCAGATTTAACTTTGTGGCACTGTGAGGCTCCAATGCTGCTGGTCCAGAGTGTGTTTAGCAGTGATTGATTTTATCGGAAGTCCCTTAAGTTCTCAAAGGCAAGACAAAGCACGTTTGTCACGGACAGTTTTAACAAGGAGCCTGCAGCTGGGACAGCCTAAATGAAACAATACAGTCGGTCTGAGTATCTGTCGACCACCATGAGAGGTTATTCATCACTGTAAGCTTTTAGTTAGATCGGCATGCAATTACATTATGAAGTGTGTTTGTTTTATGTAAAGTTAGTTATTTTGATGCATGGGATGAAACTCTTGATTTCGCACTGCAGCAGAAAGTGAAGTAGTTTAAAAAAGGGACAGGTAACAAAATAGAAATGCATCCTTTTAGTGTAAGCATAGGAAGTGCGCTATCTAAACTATTGTGCAGTTGTGATAATGTTGCTAATGACTGCAACGCAATAAACAGACTGTAACAGTGGGCAGTAACATACACAAGTTCACAGCACGTAGATTTTCTTTTTACATTTGATTGATACATGACTAACGTCGACAAATGTGTGTGTCTAATTCAAGTAAACATGGGTGAAAATAAATATTTGCTTTTAAAATGTAGAACAAATGTATGTATAAACAGTGCTGCATTTTGAGGATGGATGAATGTATAGATATTTTATTTATCCCTGGTGAGAAATGTTGCAGCAGCAGTACATGAACAAACCACATGATACAAAGAATGGTGCATAAACAAGAGTCAAACAAATGTGCTAAAATAAAGGTAAAAAAAGTATTCAAAATTAAGGTATTTTTAAGATTAAAAATACCTATTGAACTTTGCCAGAAGTTAAGTAAAGTGTTTTAAAAAAAAAAAAAAAGTCCAGTTAGCAAGTCCAGTAAGTAAGTGCCCTTGTGCAATGCAACAGTGTAAACTGTGAAAAAACAGAAATGTTAGTGATCAGAGATTTAGTCATATCATTTACATACTGAGGTCTGTACCCCTTTAATTGCATTAGGCCATTGCAGCAAGGCATGGTTACAAATCAATGAACGGGACAGTTTTATGGCAATATTGGATTTACAAGATTTCCGCATCAACATGATGAAGGACCTCATAAAAGTTTTTTTATTTCTTTTTAGATATTTGATTTTTTTTATATTTCTTTGGCAAATACATGTTTTCTCAATCAAATTTATACAAATGTATTTATATATTGACACTGTGATTATATTAGACTGTGATAGAAAAGTTTAACCTAAATCGCCTACCACTCTATGGTGTTGTGAGAGAGAGGATAAGTATACTACTAAATGTATGCAGTAAATATAAACAGAACAGTGTGTGGAAAAACTGAGGTAGCGTACGAGAATAAGCAGATTTTGCAAGTGTGCCATATTTGTTTGTCCTGACGTTGAGTCACACCTGCATTGAAACACCTGAAAGTATTACATAGTGTTTTCACAGTTGCTTGTGCTCATGTTGAGTTCTGTGCAGATGGTCAGTGTGTGGAAGCAAAAAGAAAGCCGTGGATTCCTTTGCACTCAAGTCTAGATTGATTATTGACTGATAGATTTAACTGGATAAACTTAAGTTATGGGTGAAGCTGTTCCTCACATAGATGCGTTTCATGCTAACAAGCCTTTGTGTAATGTAGTACTCTATATTGGATCTGGAACAACCATGCAGCATTCCTGTTGAATCTCAGTAGTTGCGTCCTATTTCAGGCTTGATGTTTTCCCAGGGTTGTGTTTACTGCATTCTTGAAGGAGCAGCAGAGAGGAACATGATACTCATGAGGGAGGTCAAACAGAAAGAGATGTATCTGGCGGTTGTGTTTGGTTTTTGTCATCTATCAACTTATCTACCCTGCACAAACGCATGAAAAAATCTTGGGGAAGCAGCAAGACCCCCACATTTTGGATATGTTTCAACAGCATACTTAAAATCACGAGTTGGGTTTCACCAGCGACTCTCAATACTAAGTCCAGAATAAACAGTTTTTCAAAAACCTCATATCAAACTTGAGTGGATTGTTTTCAGTGGTTTAGGCGAGAAAGTATGCATTGTTCTTCAGTCATGTTTTTTGTCACTTTCTTCATTATATAAATGTTGGATTATTATTCTTAAAGCCTCAGTTGCTATTGTTAGGCACTCTTACATTTTGCTAAGATTTATCTATCTATGACTTCAGTAAATGTTTAAACTAAGTGTAATAAGTGTAATTAGTAAGTTATAGTGTTATTTTTAGTGATTCTGCAAGTAGATACAAAATTTTTGTAGCTTCAGCTTTAAATATGAATTGTCTCACTAAATGCCATGCACAGTGATTGTTAAAAGGCTGGGAATTGTGTTCCCCTATCATTATACATAGCCTCTAGCCCCCCCCCCCCGTCAGAGAAAGCATCGCATTGCACCTCCCCCCCCCAGACCTGTAAACCTAGGGGAAACACTGCAGCCACAATAACATTATACTCTGAAGAAAAAATATTTTCGATCATAGAATAGTTAGTTGTTTGTGTGTCTTTAAATACATTTCACACTGAAGCCTGTGGATGAAAAAGCTCATATCCTGACTGTTTACTTCGCCTGCTTCCTTCCACACTTCCTTAATTTGTCTCTCTTTACCTTTCTATGACCTCCCTTCACACTCCACCCCATTCTTCCTCCTTTACTGCGGGTTGACTTTCATGTTTTCAATCATTTTTATGTACTTGCATCCCACTATATTTCCATTTTCTTACTGTGCGTCGTGTCTTTCTCTCTGCAGTGCACCCACTGTTAACATCCCGTCTTAGTGGTCAGTTCTGCCTGCCGATCAGAGGTTAAGCTGAGGCCATGGCAGTGAAGGACCGTGTAGAGGCGGTGCTCAATGTGGGTCTACGTGTTCCCAGCATCATGCTGTTGGATGTCCTGTACCGCTGGGACGTCAGCTCCTTCTTCCAGAAGATCCAGCGCTCCAGCCTCTCCAACAACCCCTTGTTCCAGTACAAATACCTGGTGCTCTATCTGCACTACGTAGGTCAGTATTAGCCTCTCTCTTTTACACACATACACACACAGCCTGTTAAAGTGCATCAACACTTCTTGGAGGATCAGTGTAAAATAAACTTGCTTTGTGCTGTCTGGCCTACATACATAGCATTTTACACATTTCACAATGTAATACATGTATAAAGAGCGGTAACTGTTGGCTTATCAGTTCAGTTATCGTGACTTGCGACAGGTGTTTTGTTTGATTACCTGACTGGGCTATCAGTCCCTGTTCTGTTGAATTTATTCATTGATTTCCAACTGTCCAACTGTCTTGGTTGGATTTGCATGATTACTTCTCTTTTTTTTTCCTTTCAGCAATGTCAGTAACCCTTCCTTACTCAGTCTGTGTTAAAATGCTCCCACATTGTGCTAGGCAGTAAGTCACGAGACAGTGCTTTGTAGTAATTTCAGGACAGTCAAGAGGGACTGTTTGGCAGGACGACAAGTGGAGAAATTTGATTTACCCAAATGTAAAATAACAAAGATGGATGGTTCCTGAAACCAGTTTTCCTCCTTGCTGTGCGGTTCTTACCTCAGCAGTGGCATTTTGGCAATGAGAGTCAGAGTTAATGTGAGACCTGTTTCAAATGTGTAAGTAGTTCTCTCAAAAAGAAGTAAAAGATTTAGTTGGAGCAAGAACACAAGAAAAATAATGAAAATCAGAAAAAAGGCTTTCTCAGAGTGCCAACCTTCATCAGCACTGAACTGTTGTCCAACTGCATCTTATTGCAGGGTTGACCAATTTTTTTTTTTTACCAAAAGTTTATTTTTCACATGCCAGTAAAAAGCTGAACAAGAAAAGAATAATGTGATATACCTACCAGTAAGAAGTGCTTGTGCAGTGACAAGGACAGGATCGCTTACTTAATTCCTACACCAAGCGGAGCACCCACCTAAAACAGAGGCACCCCTGTCCAGAATTGTGTGCTGGGAATTTTAACAGTGTCTGTATTATTGGGCCAAGTGTTCACTTAAATTGTAAGTTAAATTTATTTCTAAATGATGACTGGAATCAAGCCTGTATCTATGTCTTTTAGCAGTACAGTTGACTTAGAATACACAAGCCTTGTAAAATTGGTAATCCCCTTTTTAGCTCATCACCACAATTGTGTCAAAGATTCATCATTCATCAAGGTGCATTCATCCACCACATTTCACAGAAATTCATAACTGATTGACATATTCTGCTCACAGGCAGTCAAGCTGGCCTAAACATTACCCCAACGGTGCAGGTAGCGAAGTGATGAACTCGATAACATTCCCCCAGTGCTGTGAAACGTAGCTTTAAAAACTCTCCCCAGCTTTGTCCCTGGATTGAACTTGGATTGTTGACAGTTTTATGATATTTCCGCTTAAATGTCTAATATGTTTATAAGTGGGCTGTTAGTCTTTTCCAGCTGTTGTTACTCATGTGAGCCAAGTAATGACACACCCTTTTAACATACTTATGTTATATTCATTTACAAAAGGTGTCCGCTGCACAGGAAGTCAGTCAGGTGTATTTTCATTGACACAGAAGCACTGAAGACTGTAACACTGACGTGAGGCTGAAGTTGGCACAGCAAAGTCTGATGGTCTGGCTGTGATTTGAGGTAGCTAAAAGACAACAGTGAGCTAAAAGAAAACAGCTAGCTCAAACAGGAGGCGAGCACAGTGTTGCGTTCTCTGTGTATGCGTTTTTTAATACGTCTGTGTGTTTGTGAGTGTGCACCGTCAGACTTGGCTGCAGTCGGTCAATGAGCGAATAGGCTTGGTATGTGCTGATGAGCGTTGTGGGTAGACAGACAGAATAAAAGGGGGAGAGAGGCTGTAAAACCAAAGTAACTGTTGCTATGCACCTAGGAGTTTTCTGGAAGGTTTTAGGTAGTGGACTGCTGTACGATAAGCCTATTGGCAGCAGTGACCGTTTGATTTACAGTCAAAAATAGCTCCCTTGCAGTTACATAAGGAACATCTGTCACGTGTACACATCAAGCGTATCACTTTTGCCATTTAAAACACAGTCTTGTCTGCAAACAAAGAGCAATAGAGATGTTTATATAATGGATGGATTGTTCCTTTTTTTTCCCTTACTGCATGTGTGACGACCCCGCAGGTTACATCCTGAGCTTGGTGCTCCTGACTCTGCCTCGTCAGCACCTTGTTAAACTCTACCTGTATGTCCTTACGGCCCTGCTGCTGTTTGCTGGTCACCAAGTCTCAAGGTAAAACACTTGCTCTCTCACACACACACTAACAGACATGATAAGATGCAGCTCTTCTACCCTCTGTTACTCTGGTGAAAACCTTGAATTATAGAGAATGTTTATTTCACCATTTTTTTCCATATTATTTCTGAATCTGATATATACTTCTAACAGTGAACTCTTAAGTTCGGTTGGTCACATTCTATCAGAGATACACAATTCATTTTTGCCACACTGTCGGTTATAATGGCTTGTTATTGTTATATTTTCAAGGAACCAGTAGCCTTTAATAAGCATTCTCAAAACAGTATAATGCATGTCATTTTCAAGGTATCTACCCACAACATATATGAATAGTTAGCTTTCATGTGCTAGTTCTAATGAAAGGCTGCTTCTGTTGAGCTGTAGCCCTGTGGTATATAATAGGTACCTGTAAATTGAGCATTTTGACCTGTCTTTGTCAGGGATTATGTCCGCAGTGAACTGGAGTCTGGCTATGAAGGACCTGTGTACCTGGAACCTCTCTCCATGAACAGATTCACCACGGCACTCATAGGTATAGTGTTACACAAGAATGCACAAAGACACACCTGTGCAGTATCATGACGAGGCATGCTCTGTCGTTATCAATCCCAAACACAGGCAGGTGGAGGCAGTTCAGCAGCTCACAGGATACTGTTCCTCTGTTTCAGTTTGATCTCTATCTTCCCCTCTCCTTCATGGTTGCCCTTGCGTCTGGAAAGTCTTGAGAAGTACAGAAAAAGAATCACATGGATTGTCTGCCACTTGCAGTATTGCAGTATAGCTAGTGAGAGGACTAAATTTCAACTCAAGTCTCAGTGACAGTGAGAATCTTTCTTCCTAAGACGCAGAATTCTCACCAGAGTTGCAGCTCTACAGCTTGTCTGTGCCTCAATCTCTCTGTTGGTGGTGGAAAAAGATCAGCAATTTTACAGTTTTTATAGAGTGTGGTTAAGAATTGCTTGGTTATATTTAAAAACACTCCACTCTTGGCATGGCTTTATGTTTTACAGGGAACGCCAGTCCAGACTGAGCTGGAAAATGTTGGGAGTTGCTTCTATATGTTCCTGTGTCCGTAGAACCTGGTTTTATCTCACTGAAGAGTAGCTATGGAGTCTCCTGTGCTATAAATAGACCATACAGAGTGCTGATTTCACTGCACAGTGAAAGCCTGAGAAAGCAATAACATGGTTACAGTGACAAAGAAATACTACTGTGGAGGGAGGGTTAATGGGGAGAATTAAAGCCTATGGTTATTTTATATCAGCTCTTGACTTTTTTTTTTTTTTTTTTTTTTTTACAAACAGTGCATCAGCAAAAGCTGTTTCAAAACCACATTTGCAAGAGTGTGTATATAACTGTGTTCTGCATGAGTGTATGTGCATCTTCTTTGAGTTTCATCTTCTTTCATTTTCTTTCAGGTCAGCTGGTGGTGTGTACGCTGTGTTCCTGTGTGATGCAGACCAAGAGGATTTGGCTGTTCTCTGCTCACCTCCTCCCTCTGGTGGCCAGACTGTGTCTGGTCCCACTGGAGACCATCGTCTTCATAAATAAGTTCTCCATGATCTTCACTGGCCTGGAGGTCATTTACTTCCTGGCTTCTAATTTGTTGGTACCATACAACCTGGCCAAGACTGCCTACAGGGAGCTGGCTCAGGTAATAAACTAGTTATGTGGCCTAATGTTGCATGCTTTTTTAGTTTTAAGCCAGAGTAGTCCTGAGAGATTGTACATTTAATGTCATTCTGTCTGTGTTCCAATTACCTTCATCTCTGTGTCCCTCTGTCCCCCAGGTGGTGGAAGTGTACGGGCTGCTAGCTTTGGGTATGTCTCTATGGAACCAGCTGGTCCTTCCAGTTCTCTTCATGTGTTTCTGGCTACTGCTGTTCGCTTTGCAGATCTACTCCTACTTCAGCACCAGAGACCAGCCTACCTCAAGGGAGAGGCTCCTTTTCCTCTTTCTCACCAGGTAAGAACGTAGCAGTGATCAGAGAGCTGCATCATAGATTGTACATCACAGAAATATATTGCCTGTAACATAGTGGTGTTCTTCCATCATTTGCTAAAAACACATAATGTTGGAGTTGCTTGGAAGAGAAACTAGCTTTTCCATTTTTGTTTGTTTTCTGTGTTTATTTGCTTTATTTTTAACTGTCCTTTACTCTCCTTCTTCTCCTCCTTTGCCATGCTCTCTCCTCCTTTGCCATGCTCTCTCTCGTCCTTCCTTGTCTTCAGTATTGCAGAGTGTTGTAGTACGCCATACTCCCTGCTGGGTCTGGTTTTCACCGTCTCCTTCATTGCTCTGGGAGTTCTCACACTCTGCAAGTTCTACCTGCAGGGTTACAGAGCGTTTATGAATGACAACACCATGCACAGGTCAGTCGGTGCATATGGATGTGTTTGTTGAGGATGTCCCTTTGGTTTGTGGCTGTACTTTTAATCAGTCTGCATGTTTGTTTCCTGTCTGTCTGTCTGTGCAGGGGGATGACAGAAGGCATCACCCTGCTGATCCTCGCTGTCCAGACTGGCCTCATCGAGCTGCAAGTCATCCACCGAGCCTTCCTTCTCTCTATCATCCTCTTCATTGTCGTTGCTTCAATCCTGCAGTCCATGCTGGAGATAGCCGACCCCATAGTCCTGGCCCTAGGAGCATCCAGAGACAAGTAGGATAAATTTAGCAGTCTTCTTGATTTAGGTTTAAATTTTTCGTTGCCTGTTAGAATCCTCAATCTTATGGTGCCACATGGGCATCAAAAATTGATTTCCTGCTGCAGCTCCGTGTTTTGGTAATACAGTTAAAAGGTCAACACTACACAACATATTTGTTTATTATTATCTCAAAAGGCAGGCAGTTCTTTGGAAAAAAGAAAAGCACCCTTGCTGATTGTGTGTAAGCAAAATGCCCATGAAGCTGATCGCCTTCTCCTTTGCTCTCTCCTCTGTGTTTTTTAGGAGTTTGTGGAAGCACTTCAGAGCGGTGTCTCTATGTCTCTTCCTGCTAATATTTCCAGCCTACATGGCCTATATGATCTGTCAGTTCTTCCACATGGACTTCTGGCTTCTCATCATCATCTCCTCCTCAATCCTCACCTCACTGCAGGTAACACACAAGCAGATAGCAGCCCACGCACATGAAGCAAAAAACATACAGAACCTATAATAGAGACCGTTTTATCCACTGTGTCTAAGAATCTTCAAGCATCTTTACTTGACTGATTCAAAATGCTAAAACACTCTCCTTCATCACCTCCAGGTTCTAGGCACTCTGCTAATCTATGTCCTCTTTATGGTGGAGGAATTTCGTAAAGCTCCAGTAGAGAACATGGATGAAGTCATCTACTGTGTCAACGGGACCTACAGGTTGCTGGAGTTCCTGGTGAGTGTCACACATGCACACACAGTATACACTCTGAGGAGGCACAAACAAGGAACCGGTGTGGGACAATGGCCAAAGCATTTCTTATATACAGTATTGCATCTACAAGCTGATTTCCTCCCCTGCCAGGTTGCGGTATGTGTGGTGTGCTACGGCGTGTCAGAGACAGTATTTGGGGAGTGGAGTGTGATGGGCAGCACCATCATCTTGGTCCACTCGTACTATAACGTCTGGCTCAGAGCCCAGCTGGGCTGGCAGAGCTTCCTGCTCAGGAGAGACGCCGTAAACAAGATCAAAAGCCTCCCCACTGCAAGCAACACACAGCTGGAACAGTATAACGACATCTGTGCTATCTGCTACCAGGTATGAGCTGGTTTTGTGTGTTCATCTAAAGAAAGGACATGGCCATGTTAAACCTAGACCAATGTGAAATTTGATTTGTCGATCAAAGTGGTTTTGAAGCAAATTAAACATCAAAGGAAACATAACATGACAGCTTGTGTGTTTTTGTGCTTGTTCCTTCCAGGACATGAACAGTGCTGTGATCACTCCGTGCAGTCATTTCTTCCATGCTGGCTGTCTGAAGAAATGGCTTTATGTCCAGGAGACATGCCCCCTTTGTCACTCGCAACTAAAGAGCCAATCACCAACCACCACTGTCCCCAACCAAGACACTCCTGCAGCCAATCAGAGCCCTGCAGGGCAGGAAGAAGTCACAGCCAATGAGAGGCAGAAAGATGGCGCTCTTCCACATAATGGGAAAAAGGAGGGAACAAGAGAGCAGGAGGGAGATAATGGACCTGCTGGAGAAACCCCCTCCTGCTCCTCTGGTGTGCCCTTAGCTCCCCAGCACCTGGCCAAGACTCTATCCTCATCAACCTCCTCCTCTTCTCCTTCCCCACTTGTGACTGAATCTAAGAACCAGTCGCCCACAGACCATCCTTCTTCGTCTTCCTCCTCTGACACATTGGACATGCCCCCCTTACCTCCATCTCTCTCCACTCCCTCAAACTTTCAACACTCGTCCTTACAGCCGCTGGCCCAGGCAGAGATGTCCCCCGCTGAACCTGAGCCCGCCCCTCAGCCAAACCCAAGCTACGCACTGGACAGCCAGGAGTCATTCACTGCTCCATCATCACAGCCTGACCAGCCCACTTCCTTTTCTGAGGAACAGTCTCCACACGGCCTCTGAGTTCCATCGTAAAACACATGACATACATGCATGCACGTATAAACACACAATCTAAATACTCCATCTGCCAATATTCTGCCTATATTGTACTTGTCCAGTGGATTGCTATCCCATCATGTCAGAAATTCAACTCCATTTCCATTTTTAGAGAAAAAACAATCCAAAGCTATCTCTGAGCAGAGATATTCATCACTTACATTAAATGCCATTTTTAAGGCAGGTATCTTGGAACAGTACATCTAAATATGTTTCCATAATGAGTTTAACTTTCATGCCAGCGGTGATTTCATCAGGGTGGGCAAAGATGTTTCCATGTGGGTTTTTTCTTTTTTTTTCTTTGTTTTGTTTTTGGAGCGGGGATACAACCGCAACATAAAAATGGGAAAGCAGTATTTTCATCTCCGAACTAATTGGTACTTCCTCAAAATGTGAAATCCTGAATGAAAGTATCGCATCAGTTATTTTTGCTGTTTCCCAGATTTTTTACACTAGACTTAAAATCATGCTCATGTCCTTCTCATTTCATCCCAGACATTTCATGTGATCCCATCCTGCCTTTGTTTGTGCAGCTTCACTCTCATTGCTGTACATTTTATAGTATTTGGGTTTTCTGTGTAGTCCTGTATGTGCCATGATCTAATAAGGAATGGGTTTAAAGAGCCTTGATAGACAAGGGAGAACTGATGCGTTTAAAAAACAAAGTCACAAAGTCTTAACATTTCACAAAGTCTACAAATTCCTCTGTCAGTTTTTAGGTTTTCACTGTTGGGTGACAGCAGTCATGTGTATTAATGAATCCACTAAGCAACAGAGACTGAATGTTGTTTCTTGAGGCCATCACATGTCTTGAAGCCTGGTGCTAAGCAAAGGATACGTGGTGTGGTCTAGTTGAGTGTTTCAGTGTGAACAAATCAATGGGTTCACATGGAGGAGCTCAAATTCATTTAATAGTGTAGTAATAGTAATAGTGCTTCGATATTTGAGTCAAACTTGTTTGGCTGGTCCCAGCAAAAACAGCTCTACTCCTCATCGCCAAACTTTTGTATTACTGTTTCAGAGATGTTATTTTTAAAGTCATTTTTACATTACGGCTTTATTGGATGGCACGCAGTGCGCATGGACTGAAAATGGGAAAGAGAGAGGTGAAATGCAAAAGAAGCCACAGTTTGTATTTGAACTTTCGTGAGAATGTGGAGTGTAAATTAGCCCACAGAGCTGGCGAGGAGCCTAAAACTTTTCTTTACTTTATTCACGGTACTCATCCGCACTCATTTTCCAGAGAGCTCAGCCGATTCACAAACATATTCAACCAGTCACACTGAACCAGTCCATCCCAGTGCTGCCATGGAGCCAGCAAGAGTTGACTCTTTCATGGCAGGAGCCAATCATCACCCGGCTCCATCCATCTTCTGTATCAACCAGTCCCCATCTTTATTCTCCCGCTTCTCAGTCACTTCACTTAATGAAATGTAACTACCAGCAAATAGAGCTGTTTGACAGGAAAGCAATCTTTTCCCCACACATGCTAGTGTGCACACACTCTCACACACCCCTCTCTGTTGGCTCCTGTGCTCAGTAAACAGGGCAGAACGGGGAAGACAGGTGTGTTGAAAAGTGTTTGATTTAAAGAGTAAAACATGAGAATGCTAAGTCCTGACGCACGCTTATATGTAGAGCTTGCACGCTGCCACTGCTACCATAGCATTTATTTGTTTGTCCCCAATGTGCTCTAACCTTGCTACCATGTTTGTCTGCCATTATTCTTTTTTTGTTTTTGTTTTTGTTTTTTTGGGTTGCATTTGCACTAATGTCATTTATACTAGCAACGCTCCAAAGCCGTTCTGTGGCTGTCAGCAACCAAATTCCCTCTGACGTGTTTGTGTACGAGGAAACAGCCCAATCTGTTTGTGTGTAATGTATATAAGTGTTGCTGTGTATGGCATCTATATTAAACCAGAGGAGTGTTGATATATAAAAAAGATCAGGGCTTGGTTTCTCCAGAGCTTCACAGCAGTTCGACGTTCTTTGTCACTTTACACTCCTGTGAACAAAGTCAAACTTTTGGCTAAGAAGCTTTTTGGGAGACCAAGCCTTCTGATCTGTGAGACCAGCCAGTGTTACTGCTTCTCCGGTCTGTATGACGCGTCCTCAAGCTGGTGTGATCACTCTGGTGCCCTCTACTGTTAGGAGTGGGATCAGCATGGCGCAGACGGACAGGAGACGCACTAGTTAACCCTCAACAGTATTACTACCACTATTACTAAAGGTCTTATTACTATGAATGACTTTATTGTTGACATTGGAAAGCGTTGGCCACAGGGCTGAGAATGAATACATAATCAATGTAGGATCAAACCGGGCCAACGCTCTTTAACTGTTTTTTTTTTGTTTGTTTTTTGTTTTTTAAGAGATGAAATGTAGAGTTTGATGTATTTTGCACATGTTTTCTGAACATAAGGACTTTATGTATTCTTGAATGACTTCTCATTTTGTCTGACTTGTCATTTTGTCATCTGCTCCATTCCTTCAACTTTGATTTCAAACATAGCACTTGAAATAGTTACAGACATTTAAACGGCTTCATGCACACTTTGGTGGAGCATTTGAAACGTGTCAAGCAGCGAGATCACCTGCACGACACAGTAACACGTGGTCCACAAGGTGACAACTGTCATAGGCAACTGTATGTGAACGTATTGCAGTGTTAATTGATACATTACTGGCAGAGAAGCCTGCCAGCTATTGATTCCAGATGTATTTCTCTGTTTATACTCCACGTTGGAGAAATAGCAGTTGTTGTGGTCACTCTCCAGGCTATGAACTGTGATGCATTTGTTTTTCATACTGTCTGAGACAGTTCATATGTTTTTAAGGCAATTTAGGTTCACATTTGACTATATAACCTCTTCACCTGATTGCTATAGAAAAGTTGATGCCCGTGACATATTGTAAAACTTCAACTTTTCAACCCGTGAATTCATGATTTGCTTTCCAGTGCATCACTGAGATTTCAGCTGTGGGGTTGACTTCATTCAAAATGCAGCAGGGACTGTTTAGGTTAGTCGTCTGTGAGCTATTGTGCCAAACAAATGTATGAACCCTCCACTGCTGCACCTCATATCGAGCAACATCAATTTTACCTGGCTCCTGCTGTCACGAGCTTGACTGTGTGTTAAGATTGTAAAACAGTGCATTTGTACACGTCGATGCACGTTAGTTATTGCTCTTGATTGACTTGCTGGTAAATATTTACTATGAAAACAATGTTAGTGAAATTTCTTGTACTGAAATAGTTAGACAGTACATAGATGTATATTTGCTTCATTGAATATGGAGTATCCAGGAGGAATACAAGCACTGACAGCCAAAACGATAGCAGAAGTCCCTGAAGTCAATCTCTCATGTGAACTCTAGATGTTTCTTGGACTCAATTTATCACAAGACTTTGCAAAATCATTACTCTATAAAACTGAAAATCTAAGCAAATACTGTTATGGAATCTCTAGCTGCTACAGAGCGCTCTGACCATGTTTCTTCTCTAAATGCATTTTTAATGAGCATTTTAGAAAAGAACACATGCTGCCGTCTCATACAGCTGCCTCTGACTAACACGTTAGCTGATCGTGTTCGGGGCTGCTCTCTGACTGAGACTGCCTCCTACAGATCTTTGTTTACTTTCTTCTTTTGTCTCATTACTTTTTACACACACACACATTTAGGACCGGCTCTGTTAAACCAGACTCTGAATGCCAGTTATATTCTGTTAAAATGCTCCACGGTTGGTTTTGACTTTATGCCTGGCATTGCCTTGGTTATTTTACAAAAATTGAATGTCAGAAATAAAATGAACCATCCACTCTGGACTCGGCCTTTATTTTATTTCAAGTGCATGGATTCACATGGACATATAATAGTGCAGTAGCTGTTGTAGACATATATGACATGGTTATTATTTTTATTATTATTATTATTCGTGGTGGTATTGGTAGGTCTAGTATTTAGACTTTTAAACTCATACGATGATTCAGAGCAAAAACAGTAAATAAAATGAAATTGTTTGAAGTGATTAGAAACATTAAAGTAATATATATGAGCCATGTTAATAGTGGAGAGAACTTTGGCTTATCAGAGTCACGAAAAATGAGAATAACCTTTGAATATCAGCGTGCACACATCTGTCAACTGTCTGGTGATGATCAGCGTGTGTGTAATTACACATGTCAGACACATGATGGCGCTGTTGGGCTGTTTTTTAAAACTGATGGTGGGGACGCAGCGCCGCTTGACACACACACACACACACACACACACACACACACACACACAGAGGACTATTTACGTCACAGTACAGTCAAGACTCACTGTGCATAACAGTGAGTTTAAACTGCTTCTGTAGGCTACACAATACTGTGTTTTTCTGTAATCTTCCACGTTGCTCCTTTTCTTTAACTTTTTCTTTCTGTTTTATTAAATACCTAAATTATTCTCCTCATTCTTATTATTCCTTACGATTTAATCTCGCTCTTATTCTCTAAATAACTCTTTAATATTCCTCTAAATCGAAGGATGTCTTTGATGCTCAATTCAACTTTAAAGTGACTTTTTTTGTACTAAACACATTTGTTCACTTACAACCTCGTTTGACATAAAATCTTTGAGGATCTTAGAAGCATCTTTGGTGTCCACAGTCTGACCTGATCCGACCTAAATGAACAAATATTTCAGTGATCAGAAATCGAAAATGCCCCATCTTATTAGTTGATTTATTGTAGGCTTTTATTTATTTATTTATTTTTTTTTTTAATTATCCCCGGACCCTGTGCATTTTAATTTAATTATTTATAAACGTTACATTTGACACATACATGCAGAGACAGATAAATAAATATCTCAATTCATTTTTTTATTTGTATTTTTTTTGTTTTGTTTTTTTTATTCACGTGCTGCGATCGATCCAAACACCACGAGCCTCTCCGCGCGCCTCCATTCACACACACACACACACACATTTAAATATATATAATTTCCCCTCAGCTGTGAACTCGCTTAAGTCCCGGACAATATGTGCTGATCCGATCCGCTGTCTCCCTTCTCCCTCCATGAGGCAGGAAACTGGAGCATAAAAGACTCTTATTCTCCATAATCAAGGTCAAGAGCGTTTTTCAATAACCTTTGGGAATTAAAGGCTGGAACGGCGCCAGCTCGCCCTGCCAATCATTCCCACAGCCGGCTGAATTATACAGAAGTTGTTGACCTTTTGCTTCTCAGCAGATCAATACGCTGTAGCTTTATTTTCATTAAAAGAGCGAATCATGGAATCATCTATTAATATTTGGATTTGCTTTTCGGAGTCCCTCTCGGCGGCGTGATAAATAGTTTCAAATAACAGATGGCGCTGGAGGGAGAGACAAAGCGGGGAAATCTGGTAGCAATTATCCTCAATTATGTTCATTGTTATTTTGAGCTAATTATTGTTATTGTCACTTTTGTTTTGCGAGTCTTGCGGCGCTGCAGCCTGCAATAAGCGGGCCCGCGGAAGACAATGGGGAGCAGGGAGATGTTGTGGCGATGAAATATGGCTTTTATAATTGAGCCTAAACACTCGGCCTAAATAAAACCGAGATCTGAATGCACAGGCTGAGGTTTCATATCAAAACTGCCAAACGTCTGCGGCTGCGAGGAGTCTAATGGTGGCCCGGGACTGTTTGGCACACGCACACACACTCATCAATGGGCTTTACACTTGTTTAAATGACAGTGTTGTTAAAGCAGTGGATCCCTCGTTGCGCGCCGCTGACACCAAGAATTCATTTGTTAATATGGATCAATGTGTTTGCAGTGAGAAAACTTCATGAGTCAAATTTTAGAAATTAAAAACGAGCAAACATGTTTCTGTCAAAGGCTGCAAAATTCACAAGAGTCTTTTTTCCCCTCTCGTTTAATATCTCCAAGGTAAGAGTAGATGTTTGAGATGCTGAAGTCCGCCCTGCTGAAGTGCCGCTGAGCATCATCACCCCGCGCAGAGCTGCTCCTCCTCACGGCCCGACACAAACTTTCCCGGTCGGCCTGCAGTGAATTACTCTCCACTTTTACAGAGAAGAGAGAGCGGGTTCCCTTTAAGTCCCTTTAACAAGGACAGAGAGGGGACCCGGGCCGTCAGGGACGGACAGACGGACAGAGGAGCTCCGCGCGGGGCGGACCTGACTCCGCGCTCGCCTTTGTTTGGGGGCGTCTCCTCTCCCCTCCCCGCCTCTCCTCCGGTCCCCTCCCCTCTATCCCTTCCCATCCTAGCTCTCCTCTCTCTCTCCCCCGGGGCGGGAGAAGCCGAGGGAGGCAGAGGGAGAGAGAGAGAGAGAGAGAGCCCCTTTGGGAAGAGTCACAAAGCGTCTCCTCAGAGAGGGAGCGGAGTGCACAGAGCTCATCCGCAGGACGCAGCGCTGCTCCGGACACCGCAGAGCCTCGGCACGTCCCGGACCGCCGGGCCGAGGGAGAGACAAGAGAAAGCAAAAGAGCGAAAAGAGGAAGAAAGGAAGTGTCAGGGGATGATGCCATCTGATCTGGGCGCGAGTTGATCTCTCTTTTCTGTCCTGACAGCTTGAACTGTGGATCCCCGCGCGCACCGGGAGACACTTTTTAACACCTTTTCACACCGGCTCAGTCCGCGTCCTGGCGCCCACTCCGGCGACTTAAATCCGTCTTTTGAGAGTTTGGACATTTTGGATCCTACTGTTCCGACATGATCTCCTCTTTGTTTTAGTTCACGCTCCGTTCCCAGGACTAGAGTCGGAGGAATAAACAGCCAGCTGCGCGATTTGGAGCGGCCGAAGAGCGCACCCACGTTGCCGCTCCTCCCTGAACCGGAGTGAAGGATCTGCAGGGGAACAAGTGCACAGCCAGGCACGGGGACGGGCGCCGAGCTATACGGAGGCTTGTTCATGTTTGGCATCCAAGAGAGCATCCAGAGAAGCGGCAGCAGCCTGAAGGAGGAGCCGCTGGGAGGCATGAACGCTGTCCGGAGCTGGATGCAGGGGGGCGGCGTGCTGGACGCCAACACGGCCGCCCAAAGGTGAGCTCCGCGCGGGGTGGAGGGGGACACACCACCACCTTTCATTTACCCAAACTCGGGAACAAGGTGGCTTTTTTTTCTGTCAGTGAGCCGGACACGAGGCTGTGTTGATGGTGGAGGAGCAGACGGGAGGAAGCTGTCTGGAGGAAGAAATTTGGATTTTAACAGCTGCTTAGATCATTTAGATTCGCACGCAGGATAAGGGGAAAAAAAACACACCGATCACCTCGTGTAATTTAAAGACAACGTGCTAAACACTTAATGGCAACACGTGTTGGTGCTGCAGATTTTTACGCACATGCAGCCTGCGCCTCCTGTTCACAGTCTACTGAGGGTTAAGGAGCATGAATCCAATAAGACAAATAAATCAATAAATCAGACCTTAAGTGGGGTTTAAAAGGAGAAAAAAATATCTGTGTGTGTGTGTGTGTCCAGCTTCCCTTTTTCCTAAATAACATATTGATTGTATTCAATGGAGAATAAAATCTCCTTTTGGACGTAAAGGTAGATAAATCATGACCTACAACACAAACATACTTATTATAATTTTGTTTTTTTTTAATGTCACAAGTTGGCCCTTCTTAAAAATGAGAGTTTGATGAGCAAATATCAGCCATGGTCAAATTAAGAAAATGAAAGGCAAAAAAGATGTGCACAGACAGCAGCTTATAGGTCCTCATATTTAGTATTTTAACTTCAAACTTTTCCAAAGTCACACTTGATAACACCGACTCACCCACGCCTGTGTGTCCGCAGTGGAGTGGGTCTGGCCCGGGCTCACTTCGAGAAGCAGCCGCCCTCCAACCTGCGGAAGTCCAACTTCTTCCACTTCGTCCTGGCTCTGTACGACCGGCAGGGTCAGCCGGTGGAGATCGAGAGGACCAACTTCGTGGACTTCATCGAGAAAGAGAAGGTGGGTGCGCGAAACCCGCGGTGGGCTGATCGTTTTTGACACTGTGATTATGTGAAAGGCCTGATCACATCTGTGGAGTGTTTCTGATGTCACTGTTTAATGTCACATTTTTAAACATTCACAGAAACTCACCAATAAAATATGTGCTTCGATTTTATTTTAATGTATTATTATTATTATTATTATTATTATTATTATTATTATTATTATTATTATTATTATTATTATTATACTAACACTAATAATAATAATATAATAATTTGGATTAAATTATATGACATTATTATTATACACATATTGTAACTAAAAACTTCCTTCGATCCATTTCTGCATTTGACAAATGAGAAAAAGACTTTGGGCGTTGAAACTGTTTTAATTTACAGCTGGATTCAACACAACCACTTGTTCTATATAAACAGCGGCGGGGCGGCCGGTCTCCTCATCAATTATGACGCCGTTTAAATTAGACGAACTGCGGCGGGAGAGTTTAACATCAGATTTATTCGCCCTCCAAACGCGAGCAGTAATTACAGAGGAATTAAAAAGCCACAATAACAGTACACGGAGGGATTACAGGGCCGCCCTGCTTTAATATGTCCGCCGTGAACATAAATCACACCTCCATGTGATGTATGGCCTCTGTGAGGAAGATTTCAATAAGTTGGAGAGAAACTTCACAGGCCTGCACGTGCCTGATGTGCCCCCTTTTTTCTTTTCTTTTTTTTAAAAATTGTCCAAAAAAAAAAATTCAATAAACAGCTCAGTGTTTGTTTGTTAAGGAGACGAGCGGAGAGAAGACCAATAACGGGATTCATTACCGGCTGCAGCTTCTTTACAGCAACGGTGAGTGAGGAGCCTGACACACACACGATTACACACACACACATATAAACACACACACTTTATTCACAATAAATATGAACGAATCAGCCTGACTGCCTGTTGTAATAAGAACAAACACACAGGAATCAGCTGATTTTATTTTAAGAGTTAATGTGAAATCTGTGCAGCAGAGGGCCAGCAGGCTGCCACAGTGCGTTTGTGTCCCAGAAACTGCAGGCTGAAGTTTCATAATTGTGTAATTTGACCGATCCCTGTGTAAATGTCACTGTTTCAGAGCAGCTGCTGAGGCCGATGTATGCCAGCTCCACGGCTTCATCACTGTCACTGTCCCTAAATTAGTTTGTCCAGTGTGAAGTGGGCCGTCTGACAGTTTGCATGTTGTGGTGTGGGAGCTGTGGATTGTGGTGTGCAGGCCCGTCAGCTGCACTTCTACAGCTGGGAGGACATGTGGGCAGATACAGCTACAATCTCCAAGCTGTGATTATTGATTTTAATGTGTATTATGTGGAAATGGACATATGAAACCATTTATCGGAGGGGTAGACGTTTAACATCGCTGTGAAGCATTAATGGGCGTCTAATGGTTTCTGGCTGTTTGAATCACACTTTTCTGGAACAGATGCTCTAGAGTGTCATGTGTGGTGCAAAGTGCAAATCCCTTTGAGGCAAATTTGTGATTCAGGGACACCTAAATAAAACTGACTAGACTTGAAAATTGATTTGAGTGAAAAACACACAGTTGTTGAGAAACATTTATTTTCACAATGTGAAAAGACTGATCTGTGCTGCATACACAAACACAAGCTTCTCATTTCGACCTGTGATGTTTTAAAAAGCTGTCAGGTTGCATGTGTGAGCAGTGAAACCAAAGAATCATTATTCCCACTTTAACTTAAATTTTTCAGGCCTAAAGAGATTTTTTTTTATTTTTACAAATTTCATGAGAAAAAATGCATTTAATTTTGTGTTTGAGAAATATGTTTTTATTTTTTTGCAAAGGCTGAAATGTGACTGTTGTGTAAGACAGGAGTCTATTGCCTTTTTACTTTCTTAATTTGACACATTTTCAAATGCAGTTTTGTATTTTGTTCTGCTTGTCAAAATCTATGTAAAGTTTATGATTTTCTCTTTTCTTCTGCATCTCAATAGGCATCAGAACAGAGCAAGACTTTTATGTTCGACTCATAGACTCCATGACTAAACAGGTAAACACTCACACACGCACGCACACACACACACACTCACTCACAGAGGTCTGTCACCTCTCCTGTTACATTTCTGACAATGAGTTGCTCCACTGATCCCGCTGTACTCCACCGCCCTCCTCTATCTGCATGTACTTGCACACACAAAAATGCACATTTATGTGTGTGTGTGCCATTCTGTGGGTGGGTGTTTCCACTGTTTGTGTGTGTGTGTGGGTGGGGGCACACACACACATCGCATGGCTCCAGGCGTTTTTGCCTGTACTTCTCTCGCTGTGATTAGAGCGAGGAGGCAGCGAGCGGGTGTTGAGGAACAGGGGCGTAATTCTGCTGCTCACAGTAGGAAGTGGAAAGATATAACAGCACCTCTGGGATTTGGTCTGCCAAGCAGCAAGCACTTTCTGATCAGATCCAATTTTTCTGTTAATGTTTGTGTTTTTGTTTATATGTACCTTTATGAGAGACAGCGATAGAGAGAGCAGCAGGAAGGAAGAGTTAGAAGGGATAAGAGAGAGAGAGAGAGAAGAGAAAAGGCTGAACAACAGATGGAAGACAGACAGATGCTTTCAGTGTTTGTGCTTAATGTTTCTCAGGTAAACAGTCAGAATGAAAACCGATTTTTATGTTTTTGCACAAGAAATAGAGAGTTTTCTATCTGGTGTCATGCAGCATGTGTGTGTGTGTGCATGGCATGGTATGAAGAGCCAAGAAGCCATGCTATGCACTGAATACTTGCTAATGTGACTCCAGGCTCTGATAGAGTCTCACATTGCTGCTGCCACGCTGCATTACTTACTGGCTGTGTGTTTGTGTGTGTGAGTGCATATGTGTGCATTAGGCGTATGTGTTTATGTGTTTGTGTGTATGTGTGTGTGTTGTGTTTGTGTGCGTGTGCGTGTGTCTGGCAGGCCTAAGGGACCACACTGTTCCCTAATAACGCTGTTTAGCTTGAGCTTGGTGACAGCCAGCTACACACATACACACACACACACCCTCAGTTGGCCCTTGCAGTGGAAGTCCAGAGAAGAAAGAGGGGAGTTTTGACCTCCCAGACACACACACAGAAATACATTTTTATGCACACTGTTACTGGAAAAATTGAACGGCAGATGTTTTTTTTTTTTTTTGCCTACATAAAGAGATTTGAAGTTTGAAAAGGAAAAGTCATTTTTTTCTCAAGACGCTGATGCATGCATGCAGGTGTGTGCTGCACCTGTGGGCATCTGCCTGTGTGCATGTGTGTATGTGTGTGTATATGTGTAAGCCTGTGGGGTGGCGGAAGATTTATATGTGAGTGAGAGGGAGTGATGACCAAATGGGAAACAGCACAGGTATTTAGTGCTGTATGTGTATGTAAAGGCACTTGGGCAAAACTGCACATGGCGCAATAAAGCATGCTCGACTCTGTGTGTGTGATTCCCAGCGTTAGAGGAATGGAACACTAACAGGTGGTCAAACCAAAACAGCCGTGTGGTTGGCTTAGTTGGTCAGTGATGTCATGGCCACTGTTTCTCTAACCGCACTCACACACTCTCACACACACACTGCTGGTCTGCCACTCATTGTTCTTAGTCACTGTTGTCTTACCAAAAAAGAAAAACTGAAGCGACTCGGCCGCCCAGAGTTTGCTCTGGTGTCTATCTGATATTAATTTACTGTTAAAGGCACTCCTTAAATCTTTTGTCTTTATTAAACTGATTGACAAGTATTTTAATATACAGCTACAACTCCAAAGCATTTAATGTTTTCAGATGCTGGTTAAGATTTCTTTTGGACTAAAAAGGACTATAGGGATCTAAAGTGAGACTGGGACATCATCCTTTAATCCAGAAGTAACATTCATACACATTTGTAATAGTAATGATTTAATTAAGCATTAGCAGCCTTTGACAAACAGGGCTGTTAGGGGTTTAACCTCATCAGCTTGACACATTGAAGCAGTCAAGTGGCTACAACGATGGGCTGGTCAGTTTCCCAAGTCTATAAGTGGTTGCAGCAATAGAATAACCTTTACTTTGTTTAAAGGTTCTGTATGTAACTTTGGGACTATGGGACTACCCTGCACATTGAAAAATGACATTTTATGTTACGTTACTAGGTAAGGATAAAGAGGAATAAGCAGTTTATTCACTCTCTGCAGTGCTGAATAACCTAAATGGGTCCTGATGGATTCATGTACTAGTAGCCATCGCTGAAGGTACAAATTTCTCTGAGAGCATGAACAGCGAACCTCAAGATCACATTTTAATCAAGACCAATCGATGAAAGACCCCATCAGTGAAGGGGTAAGCCAGCCTGTGTGGAAGTGATGACAGGACTTTCACTCTATATTTTCAAATGGGATTCATCCAGTCACGTGCTTCTATACACTAAACTCTTCTATTACTTTATACACATAGACACATTTTAAACAGTCGAAAATGTATTGCGTTAAGGATATTACTGGGTGCTGCTCTGTTAGGCTCATATCATTGATTGTGTTTATTTCTCAGTTGTGACTGTGAGTCATCTGCCAGGAAAGTAACTTTTGGCACCTAAAGCTGGCACTAATATCTGCCATGCTGCTATTTCTGTCTGTCTACCTGTTTTGTGCATGCGCCGAGAGGGCCAGCACTGATTGTGTTAAATGAAGGAGTGTGCCTCCTAGTTTTCAGAGGCAGAGCGCGTCGCAGGTTTATCACGACTCCGTCCCGGAGAATAAAGCGTCTGTCACTGCGGCCCTGTCGGATCACTAGCTCGCTAGTCGACCTGACACTAACGCAGGAGGAAGTGTGTTCCCCTGCTTAACGGCTCCTTGTTTACACGCCGCACATGTCACGCTACTTCAAAGGTGGAGGAAAGAGCGGCAGAGATGGCGTATGAAAGGCCTGGTGAGGCGTAGAGAGGGAGGAGACAGAGGGGGGGAAAAAGCAGATGAAAGGCAAGAAGCGGAGTGAGCGAGGTGACAGACAGCACGAAGAAGAAGCTGAGGCGAACGAACGTGGGCCGGGAGAAAATATTATTTTTCAAATGTATCTTTGTGTTGGCAAGCTTATTCCTGATTGGAGCTCCAGATGTCTCAGATTACCAAATAGGACAGACCAAGCAGTAATTGAAACTTCAGACCTCAGTTTAGCAGAGTTTTTCTGTGATATGCTACTTTTTACAATCTACAGTTGTTGAGGCATCATGGTGCAGTAAATGGCAGCTGTCTTTAAGTCCGGATGGGCTCAGAACAAGACAAAGATTGTTAGAACTTGCTCCAGAGGGCACACAGGGACATGACAAAAAGCAAGGAGTCAGTTGGGAAAGAAGTGGATATCACATGTTCTGTATCTGCAAAGTGAAAAAGTGACATGCTTACACAGTTTATCACTTACCTGTGTAGAAAATTACACAGTGTTCAAATGAATTCTCGTCCTACAGAAGCTGCTTTGTTAGAACCAGTTTTGTTGGTAGCAACCTGACATGATCAGCACGAAATAGGGGCGAGTTTCTGCTGCTGAGTATTTCATTCCTCTGGTTGAACAGCTCTTGCAGACATATATCCTCTGTCTTTATCAGCGCCTGCTGCAGAGGTGCTACGTTCAAGAAACCTTTCTTTAAAAAAACCCAGAAGATATATAAGGATTTAGTGACCTCTTCCATGATTTTGGAGAAAGCTCAGTTACATCAGACCTCATTCTGTTCATAAAGATAAATGCATTCACCTGGCCCAAAGTGTGAAGGTTTTCTTGTGTGTGTGTGAGAGAGAGTGAGAGAGAGAGAGAACAAAAGAGCAAAAGTGCAAAAAAGAGAGAAGATGAGAGAGGTTGGGATGACACTGATGCATGTTTGTCCAGGGAAGGAAACAAGTTCAGAGGAAGTTGCCTGACCCACTCTTTTCCCAGGTCTAATCATAGACAGGACTGTGACTTATAAAGTGCATTTCCTCTTCTGTTCCATCTTTCCCTCAATTCCCACACTCAGATTTGCTTTCATTAAGCCATGATCGAAGGAAAATATTACCGTTCAAATGTTGATGGAGAGGGATCAGAGAAAACGGTTCAGATGTTGAGGTCGTTGGATCAACATCAGCAGTGTGTTAGCAGGAGCTTCTTTGCTTTGGCCGCAGCCAGTTGAAATGTTTTCAGTATGGATACATGTTTGTTTTGCTCTCCGGATGGATGAATTTGTTTCCCATTTGGCTGAATTCGCACATCAGCCTCTACTCTGCCATCATGTCTGTCACCTTGTACACCTTCTTTGCTAGATATTGGCTCTTTTGGATATGTTAGTTCTTTCTGTATTTGCAAAGTATTTTCTATTTTGAGATTAGATTGATTTTTTTATTTCATATTACGCAACACATGCCTGCATTGACTGGGCATGTACAGCTCTGAAGTCCTGGACCATCAGGAGCCCTTCATACTCCGGGTTCATGTGTCAATACTTTTTCTGCAGAGGTCTTTCGATAGGAATATATGCACATGCATGGAAAATTATGACTGACAGGGGCCCCTGGGCCCTTAAACAAATGGGGACTCCAATTCCAGAAAACAGAGAGGGTCCTGGAGACATCTAGCTATTAGTATGAAATGCTTTAGGCTACAACAATATTGTAATGGGGCCCTGAGACTGTACAGCCACTGTTGCTGCTCTCCATTAATGCTGCAAAGCTCCAAGCTAGTTTCTGAGGACCATGTAAGGCTGCAGTTTCAACAAATGAGGGGCTCAGTCTGCAGGTTGGGTTCATGCTGAGGCCCCATGTCGAACATGCTCGCCCTGGGGCCCCTGGCGGGACAGTCCAAACTCACATGTAGGACAGAGTATTCATAATATTAGTCTTTAAAAGGCCTCTCTCTTGTGTTTCTGTCTACTTATTCACACAACCTTAGTATATGTCAATTCTTTGAGTTGTGGACATACAAGGTTTTCTGTTTTGAACACATTTTCACTTTTCCACATTCGGAATCAGCACAAGTGTTGCATGTTGTTCAGAGCCTCTAAGCTCACACTCAGCTAAACAACCTTCCTTTACAAACTCAGACTTAGGTTCACTTGATGGCAGCAGGTAGTCTGAACCCCAGCAGAAGACTATTAGAGAGGACAGTGGAACTTCTTCACTGCTCACCGAGAAAAGCGAGCTTGTCACCCGGTGAGACGTGCTGGAGTTTGGAACGACAGATCAAACAGACTGGAATAGACCAAAGACAGAGAGGGCTTGTGTACTGATTGATAGATAGCTTAGTGGTGTGTGACTTGTGCTTTCTCTTTATTCTGAGCCTCCTTACCAGAACCAGGAATATTGTATAATGGAAGCAGGTGAGGCTGAAGTTATGAAACTAGAAACTGTGGCCACAGCTCTGTGAAAGCACAACTTTATTTTTCTCAGCTTCAGATTCACCTCATCAGCATGTGAGCAGATGAGACATGTTTGTTATTTTTTTATTTGACTTTCTAAAACAAGGTGTGTGAACAAGGCGTCCGTGTGTGGGGGGTGGCAGACGCCCAGTGCGGAAACAATGGGTGTGAGCGTGCGTATGTGAAGTCGAGGTGTTACAGCTGAACCATGTGTTCTTCGAGGTGAAGTGGGATCTAACCTGTTACCCCAACAACACTCTGCCAGTGTTACTGCCATAACCTGAAAAAACATGTACACCGCAGACAGTTTTTGTCCCAGTTTGACATCGTTATCATGTTCTCCCACAATGCACTGCTGCAAAATATAGTCATCTCTTCTCACCAGTTTAGGGAGATGTCGAGTGTAGTGGTCTGAAAACATGCAAATACGTTTGCATGATCCATGCACCGATGCAGACGTTGGCTGGTATTTATCAGAGGGATTGATTGGCTGCTTTGTTGCTTCAAAGATTATTAGCAATAATGCAATAAAGAAAATGTATGAAAATAAATGTCATATAAAAAGATGTTACAACAAATGTCTGTGAATATAAACAATACCGCTGACTATATTTTTCTCATGGCTGGTTTTATTGTAAAAATATGAGCCACATCCTTCTGTTATTAGTTTCTCCCATTTATAATGTTCATCAGTGTTACTTTTTACCTTTAAATAGCAAAAAACATCAAGACAGAGCTGCTTAAATGATAAGAAAAATGATTTTGTTACAAAGAAGCACACTCGAAACACCTTAATCAGGATGGAGAAGACTATCTGCTGCCTGTTAGCTCACAATGTATTTTCTTCTCTTCTGTACGTCTCTCTTTGCAGCCAATTGTTTATGAAGGCCAAGACAAGAACCCAGAGATGTGCAGAGTGCTGCTGACACACGAGATCATGTGCAGGTGAGAATGTGTTTCTGTGTCCTCCTCCCAACTCTTCCTCCTCTCCTCTTCATCTCGAAACAATCGCTCCAGCTCGTGCTATTCTTTTCGCCCTCCTCTCCTCTATTGCAACACACTTTGTTCGTCTGCAGAAAGTTCCCACCAATCACCTCTCTGTACTCAACACATTTCTTATTTTGTCACCCTCATTAACCCCCCCACACATACACAACCCAGACACATACATACGCACACACATGAAGCCATATGTGGTGAGGAAGATGAGTTTTAGCTATCAGAGTCGTTGCTTTAATTATAATCTAAAGATGAATTTCTTTGGAAGTAGGTTGGGAGGAAAGAGTTCTATTTATAGAGGCATTTTACCAACCTATCCTATACAATAGAAAATGTGTGTGTGGATGTGCATGCGTGCGTGGTGCGTGTGTGTGTGTGTGCCTGTGACGCCTGGTTAATTAGGACACAGAGAAACTCATTAGTCAATCTGAACCCTCCTGTTGTTTCACGGCTAACAAATGGGCCTTCCTCCACAATCTGACTATAAAGTATAGGCATGGTCTCACACACACACATGCACACACAAAGACGTGTGCATATGCACGCTCACTTGCGCACACCACAGTTATAAAAATTCAAATTTAGCACATGAATTAAGTTGTTCTTATTCCCTGACCCTGTCACTGAACAACTTTAACTGTAACAATATAAATTGGGGTTCATCTATATGCACAAGCAGGGATTTTAGCCGTGAAATCAGGCACACTAATATTTTATTCTATAGCTCTCTGAATAATCCTCAGGCAGTTCAGCTGCAGAGGTTTATAGAATACCCATTGAAATTCTGATATGATTTATAAGGAATTTATAAATAAATTGAATTTGGCACCAGATTTTATCGTAAATGATTGTTGTTCATCTTGTGGGGAATGCATTATGGATATGAATAAACTGCTTTGCATAACATGGAGAGTGTACATGAACTTGTACAGCGGAAGGGGCTCCAATATTCAAACATTTCCTCTGTGGGAGCAACAGTGCAGTGGCAGCGCAAGAAAGTGTGACTTCTTCATGCGGCTGAGGTCAAAGTTACGGCTGTTGCCTCGTGTTCTCACATGCTGATTCTGCAGCGGGGGCCTCACACACAACACACAGCGCAGAGCACACACACAAAGAGCTCAGGGCGTCCATTAATCAGTGTGGCTCATTGTCATGGTGGTGCTATTAGCCATATGCTCCCAGCCAATCTGCCACCGCACAGACCTGCGTTGCAAACCTGGTTGGAGCTGTGCCACAAACACATGAAAGGTTTTACTCCAACATGGACGGAGGAGGCTACTGTACTGTTTGTATTATGAGTTTAACACAAATGTGCCTTTAAATTCATCTTTCTGTATTTTAGCTAGCTTAAAATAGCTTAATTGAAGCTATATGATGTTTACACTGAATGAAATATTCAAACAGAAGACTCAATTCCATCAAATGGAAATAATATAGATATTTCACATCATTATAGACAATTCAGACTGATATTTTGGTAACTTTAGCACCTTCTATAGAAATGTAAACAAAGTTCTGTGAGATTTAACAACAGCTGCTTACATATGTAACAACTGGCCAGCAGGGATTAAAGTAAAAAAAATGTAGATGAGAAATGTTATTTCAGATATTTCATTTGCAGTAATTGCTTCTTGTAAATGAGAACTGCTTTCACATTGAAATGTTGCATATCTCATTAGGGAATGAGGGAAGATAATCAAATATACACTTGTTTGTTGTGGTATTTTTAAATTAAAATACAGCAAACAACAAACAAACAAATTATGACCAAATGCAGATGAAAGTGTTTGACTGGCTTTAAAGTAGCAACCTTTGCTGGTCTATCCTGAGAGTTTGGAGTCAAGACAGAAAGGTGTTTATATTTTCATTCATTAATGATAATGATTCTATGATCATGAAAACATATAGTGGAAAAGTGTTACTCCTGCACTAGAAATGCATTGTGCATTGTGTGATATCATGCTGTGGCTGTATCCACTATGTGTGATCATGTTGCTTCGTTTTAGTATTTTAATGCTGTCTGTTTTTTTAATGAATAATTTATTAACCATGTGGTCACCTGATGGTACAAACCCAAAGATCCACAACAACACAAAACAGAGAAAAGCAGCAAATCCTCACGTTTGAGACACTTGAACCTGCAAATTATCGACTAACTGACTGATCGACTGGCTGTTTCAGTTGGCTTATTTTAATCAAAGTCACTGTAAACATTTATTTCTTACATTTTCCCATAAAGAACAGGTGAAAATTGCATCTCCAATCCATGCTATTGAGACACTGTTGTTTAAAAGTGTGTGTGTATGTGTGTGTGTGTGGTGGGAGGAGGGGAGATGCAGGGGGAGAGCAGATGATTAGATCACCAGGATTCAGAGCAATAAGTGCTACATTACCCCCATCCCGCCCCTCGTTTTCCTTCCCTCCACCCCTCCATTTATAACATCTTCCACCCTGCTCCCTTCTCCTCTTCCTCCACTGTCCTCTCTCAATCCCCCCTCCTCCACTTTAAGCTTTTTCCCGTCTTTTCCCTGTGTTTTCTCATTCCCTCTCCCTCCTCTGTAACCTCGCTGGTGCTGCGCTGTTCTCCGGCCATGAGGTGACCCAGGTGGTTTGCAGAGCAGCAGCAGAGAGGAAATGACAGAGGGAGCAGAAAGGGAGGCAGAGCAGCAGATAGTGGAAACAATATGCAAGGTGTAACGTATCAGCCTCTTTCTTTCCACCTCTGCCATCTGTGACGGTGGGAAACCTGAGACGTCTCCCCTTCCTCTTCTTCCCACCCTCCTGATTTAGCTTTCCCTCCCACGCTCACCCTTTCACTCTTCAGCAACCCTTCAAACCAACCCACCCCCCACCTCCCCCCCGGCTTTATCCTTCCCCTCCTGCTTACACCTTTACTCATAATTGATGCACGCAAAAGAAGCTTTGACAGACTTGTAGTACATATGTGTGAATTTCGGCACGCATGCCAGTTTTGCATGCGCGTGTGTTCCCACGCGCTTGTCTTCTGAGCCTCAGGCCTCTTCAATCTGCTCCACCCTCCATCTCACCTGTTCATCACAACAATCAGGGTGAAAGCTGTCACATACTGCTTCAAAAGACATGCATGCCAAGTCTATATCAGTTAAGATCCAAAAACATTACATCCTACATGTCCCATAATGCAACTTGACAACAAATTTCATTGGACGCTTCCTGTCTGGTAAACATGTCTTTCAAACTCAGTGTTAAAAAACACCCCAAAGACTTTCTGTTATGAATTTTTAGTCCACATGCCCAAGCTGATGACACCACTATGACATCATCAGAGGTTGTTTTCCCAGAAAGCTGCTCCAGAGCCACAGAAGACGTTACACAACCTCAGTTAGTTCACAGACTGTGAACTAACTTTCATGACTAGTTAAGAGATTTTCCATGTGTAAAATCGGTGGAGTGCCCCTTTAAAAGTCAAAGCAGAAATATTAATGTGAAACAGCAGAACTTTTAACTGTTTTATTTAAAAATGTGACTGCTCTTTAATTCTTTGGAGAGACACACTAGACCTTGTGCTAATAAATTAAAAGATTTGTTGTACCAACTCACAAGGAAAGGAAGGAAACTGGAAAGGAGCAGCAGTGTCCCATTTTGTTGACCCATCCGCCCCCCCTCACTCCCTCCCTCTGGCACTTTGTGTCTCTATAATAACATCACTTTACTTCCTCCTTTGCTCCCAACGGATAAGAGTCCAAATCATGGCTTTGTCATTTAAATGGAAAAAAATGTTGTTTTGGGGCGCTTGTTGAAACAACTGTAGTTTTTTCTTTGGGGGATGGTCTGCCTATACAAGCGACGCCTTGACTGATGTGTGGTCGGGGTATCTGGGAAAAGGATGGTTGGGATCTGGGGTGCACCTGATGCCAACAGGTGTGAAAAGAAGCAGGTGGATGTGGATCTTGTTACACCTTCTCCAGGCAAATCGTCCTAGTTAGTGGCAACAAGCAATACAGTGAAGTGCAGCAGGGGCTTTTCTTTGAAACTGCAAGAAGTTTAAAAAAAAAAAAAAAACTCCACTGACCAGAGCTACAAAGTATACCTCCTGAACAACAAACTCATGGGATCATTGAGATGAAACATCTGGGGACCCATGGAGGTCCTAATCCTCATGTGTCTCTGGTTGGTGATTTATCTGTTTTAAAACTAAAAGCTTGCTGGTCCCCTAAAAACTTAAAGTATCTCTTTCAGACCCCGCTCTACGCTCACTTTCCATGTCACATGAGTCTATTTTTATCCGGGCTGTCAGTGTAGAACGGCGTGGCACAGCAGACTTTTCCTGTTGGCCTGTTTCAGACAGATTTGATAAATTTTTGTAAATGTAACTTCTCCGCATCAGTTCAGACAAAGCTCATAACATAATATGCTGTAAGGCTCCCATTTAAACATCTAAATTTGAGCTCTCATGTAATGTACTGACTCACTAACTTTGTCCTCTTCTTCCACTGTCTTCTCCTCTTGTAGTCGGTGCTGTGACAAGAAGAGCTGCGGAAACCGTAATGAGACGCCCTCAGACCCTGTTATCATCGACAGGTACTGTTCTCTCACTCCGCCTCTATCCTTCCTTCTCCTACGCACACACACGCACACACTCACACTGGAGGAGGGCCTGCATTGACCTGTTTGAATGGCGGCGTGTGACGGGATGTTTGCGTGTTTGGATGATCTGCTGTCACTCCTGAAATAGATGCTGCTTAGATAGAGACAGAGTGAAAGATTTGTGACTGAAGCTTTTCATTTATGAGTCAAACAGCAGTTCTCATCAGCGGCGGCGAATGGCTGAAAGTCACAGGAATTAAAGGTCCGCGCACGTGTTTCATTTACATGTGCGTGCGCGCATCAGTGATGGAGTCACTGAACCTGTGCAGAGGGGACATAAATGCACATCAGCTGCTCAGTTACTACCTCATATCTGGCAGATTCAGACACGCAAATGTACCCACTTATGCACATCTTCAGACTTCAGTGAACAAACAGCACTCAGATGTGTGTGTGCGCGCGTGTGGTTCCTCTACGTAATGCAAAATACAGAGCTGTTTACTAGCAGAAGCTGTCTGTCGTTCTCGCTGCCACTTTTTTTTCCTACCTGTCTGTCCGTCTGTCTGTTTCTTTCTTCCTTCCCGTCTGTCTGACTGAAGTTATCCCTCCCTCCTTACCTCCCCCCGACCTCCTCTTCCCCCTCCTCCTCTCTCCTTCCCTGTCTCTCCCACAGCAGCGCAGAAAAATGGGTCATGAGCAAAGAAAAAAGCGACAGAGAAAAACTGAAATGAGATCCAACCTCATTTTAATCTGATTTCTTCTTGGCAGTTGTTTTAACCCTCTGTGAGCAGGTTTTTCAGTGAGCATGTCTGTGTGTATTTCGCAGAGACTGGAGTGAGAAAGTGCTGATTCTCATCACTTTCAAACAACCCACTGATCATTTTTTTAGTCGTAACCAGCAGAATGTAAACCGCCCCCTTGACTCACATTACAAGGTATAAAATTTACATACACTTTTCTCATTTTTCATCTCATTTTCTTATGAGATTATAGTAAATGTCAGACAGTATGACCTGACGTACGGTAAACATAAGCCTAAGAATTTCTTGATTCATCACTCAACATACTGTATATATGTCTGTTAATACCTGGTATTTCTGAAGTATAAGTGACTGTTGTGCTGTTAATGCCAGCCTTAACATAAATAGTGATACAGATGCTTTTCACATCAGGATTTCAGGATAACGCTGTTATGGCAGTAAAGATGATTTTTCTGACATTTTCAAAGACAACGAAACAAATTTAAATCACATTGCTATCAAGATATAAAAGTATACTTCAGAAATCTGTGTCCGATTCTTGGCATTTTGGAGGTACACGGTTTTAACCCCAAAGCAATTATTTAGGACAGATGAGACATTTAAGACAGTCAAACGTCTGGTGAAGTATTGTTTTGTCTGCTACCACTAGAACTACCACAAAGGAAATACATGTCTTAGGCAGCTTAATGCTTTCTTGTACTTTCTTAGTCAAATAGACATGAATTGATGTTTCATATAATTCTCTTTTTAATCAGATCAAATCAAATGTTATCACAACAAAAATCACAGCAGTTCAAGGCGTCTCCTGTGCATTTGTGCTGTCAATGTGTATTTCACCATTTTTTTAACTCTTTCCTAACGCAAAGAACATGATCATATCTTGATCATCAGTAAATTCGTCTCCTTGTATGATGATGAGTTTAAATTTTCCACACCTCTCCCGAGTCAAACACCTTTATTCCCACTTTTAGCTGTGAGGATGCTGCTCCCCTTTCTCACTCCCCTCCCCCACTTATTTTTGTTTTTGGCGAAATCTTATGAAGTGGATAAACACTTGTGTCTCAAAGTGAGCTTTGATGGAGCTGTTTCAAAGCACACGAATCTCAGTTTGTGTGTGTCCTGTGTAAGACACAAAGGTGCAAAAGGCCTCATGATCGACGACAGCTACACACAATTGTGTCATGTGTGTAATAAGTGTGTGTGTGTGTGTGTGTGTGTGTGTGTGTGTGTGTGTGTATAGGGCATTATAGTATCTTTACCACCACCGCATTCTTCTGTTTTTGTCGGCTATCTCAGACATCTCAGCTTACACCCTATTATATATTCGCCTGTAAGGTGGTGTGTGTGTGTGTGTGTGTGTGTGTGTGGATGGGTGGCTGTGACTTGGGTTGGGCCACTGAAAGAATAAGTGATATATTAGACACAAAGTGACAAAATAATAGATGTCAAATAATAATGTGTGTTGGCGGACTGTTTGTTGCATTGATGTTCACTGTGTGTGTGTGTGTGTGTGGGGGTGTTTGTGTGTGTGTGTTTTATGGCTGGAGGAGAGGGGCAGAGTGAATTGTGGGAGATGTCAGGGAACTTGGTCAGGATGG